>CM060965.1:114955745-119955745 GCA_030765045.1 Tenodera sinensis
ACTCTCTACTGAGCCTCAGAGACGCTTTGAGACAAGTATTACAAAAATCAGAGAATGTCAAAAATTAGAGTGAAATTACCTAAAACAGGCGAATTATCGCGAAACAACACCTGCTCGAATCCAACAAACACTGTGCCCTGCACATTCTCTATTTAGCCTCAGAGACGGTTTGAGACAATTTTTACAAAAATAAGAGAATGTCAAAAATTAGAGTGTAATTGCTTCAAACAAGCGAATTATCGCGAAACAACACCTGCTCGAATCCAACAAAAACTGTGCGCTACCGTCTCTACTGAGCCTCAGAGACGCTTTGAGACAAGTATTACAAAAATCAGAGAATGTCAAAAATTAGAGTGAAATTGTCTAAAACAGGCGAATTATCGCGAAACAACACCTGCTCGAATCCAACAAACACTGTGCCCTGCCGACTCTATTTAGCCTCAGAGACGGTTTGAGACAAATGTTACAAAAATAAGAGAATGTCAAAAATTAGAGTGTAATTGCTTTAAACAAGCCAATTATCGCGGAACAACACCTGCTCGAATCCAAGAAAAACTGTGCCCTGCCGACTCTATTTAGCCTCAGAGACGGTTTGAGATAATTGTTACAAAAATCAGAGAATGTCAAAAATTAGAGTGTAATTGCTTCAAACAAGCGAATTATCGCGAAACAACACCTGCTCGAATCCAACAAAAACTGTGCGCTACCGTCTGTACTGAGCCTCAGAGACGCTTTGAGACAAGTATTACAAAAATCAGAGAATGTCAAAAATTAGAGTGAAATTGCTTCAAACAAGCGAATTATCGCAAAACAACACCTGCTCGAATCCAACAAAAATTGTGCGCTACCGTCTCTACCGAGCCTCAGAGACGCTTTGAGACAAGTATTACAAAAATCAGAGAATGTCAAAAATTAGAGTGAAATTGCCTCAAACAGGCGAATTATCGCGAAACAACACCTACTCGAAACAACAAACACTGTGCCCTGCCGACTCTATTTAGCCTCAGAGACGGTTTGAGACAATTGTTACAAAAATCAGAGAATGTCAAAAATTAGAGTGAAATTGCTTCAAACAAGCGAATTATCGCGAAACAACACCTGCTCGAATCCAACAAAAACTGTGCGCTACCGTCTCTCCTGAGCCTCAGAGACGCTTTGAGACAAGTATTACAAAAATCAGAGAATGTCAAAAATTATAGTGAAATTGCCTCAAACAGGCAAATTCTCGCGAAACAACACCTGCTCGAATCCAACAAAAACTGTGCCCTGCCGACCATATTTAGCCTCAGAGACGGTTTGAGACAATTGTAAAGAAAATTACAGAATGTCAAAAATTAGAGTGTAATTGCTTCAAACAAGCGAATTATCGCGAAACAACACCTGCTCGAAACAACAAACACTGTGCCCTGCCGACTCTATTTAGCCTCAGAGACGGTTTGAGACAATTGTTACAAAATTCAGAGAATGTCAAAAATTAGAGTGAAATTGCTTCAAACAAGCGAATTATCGCGAAACAACACCTGCTCGAATCCAACAAAAACTGTGCGCTACCGTCTCTACTGAGCCTCAGAGACGCTTTGAGACAAGTATTACAAAAATCAGAGAATGTCAAAAATTAGAGTGAAATTGCCTAAAACAGGCGAATTATCGCGAAACAACACCTGCTCGAATCCAACAAACACTGTGCCCTGCCGACTCTATTTAGCCTCAGAGACGGTTTGAGACAATTGTTACAAAAATAAGAGAATGTCAAAAATTAGAGTGTAATTGCTTCAAACAAGAGAATTATCGCGAAACAACACCTGCTCGAATCCAACAAAAACTGTGCCCTGCCGACTCTATTTAGCCTCAGAGACGGTTTGAGACGATTGTTACAAAAATAAGAGAATGTCAAAAATTAGAGTGTTGTTGCTTCAAACAAGCGAATTATCGCGAAACAACACCTGCTCGAATCCAACAAAAACTGTGCCCTGCCGACTCTATTTAGCCTCAGAGACGGTTTGAGATAATTGTTACAAAAATCAGAGAATGTCAAAAATTAGAGTGTAATTGCTTCAAACAAGCGAATTATCGCGAAACAACACCTGCTCGAATCCAACAAAAATTGTGCGCTACCGTCTCTACTGAGCCTCAGAGACGCTTTGAGACAAGTATTACAAAAATCAGAGAATGTCAAAAATTAGAGTGAAATTGCTTCAAACAGGCGAATTATCGCGAAACAACACCTGCTAGAATCCAACAAAAACTGTGCGCTACCGTCTCTACTAAGCCTCAGAGACGCTTTGAGACACGTACTACAAAAATCAGAGAATGTCAAAAATTATAGTGAAATTGCCTCAAACAGGCGAATTCTCGCGCAACAACACCTGCTCGAATCCAACAAAAACTGTGCCCTGCCGACTCTATTTAGCCTCAAAGACGGTTTGAGACAATTGTTACAAAAATCAGAGAATGTCAAAAATTAGAGTGAAATTGCTTCAAAGAAGCGAATTATCGCGAAACAACACCTGCTCGAATCCAACAAAAACTGTGCGCTACCGTCTCTACTGAGCCTCAGAGACGCTTTGATACAAGTATTACAAAAATCAGAGAATGTCAAAAATTAGAGTGAAATTGCCTCAAACAGGCGAATTATCGCGAAACAACACCTGCTCGAAACAACAAACACTGTGCCCTGCCGACTCTATTTAGCCTGAGAGACGGTTTGAGACAATTGTTACCAAAATCTGAGAATGTCAAAAATTAGAGTGAAATTGCTTCAAACAAGCGAATTATCGCGAAACAACACCTGCTCGAATCTAACAAAAACTGTGCGCTACCGTCTCTCCTGAGCCTCAGAGACGCTTTGAGACAAGTATTACAAAAATCAGAGAATGTCAAAAATTATAGTGAAATTGCCTCAAACAGGCGAATTATCGCGAAACAACACCTGCTCGAATCCAACAAAAACTGTGCCCTGCCGACCATATTTAGCCTCAGAGACGGTTTGAGATAATTGTAAAGAAAATTAGAGAATGTCAAAAATTAGAGTGTAATTGCTTCAAACAAGCGAATTATCGCGAAACAACACCTGCTCGAAACAACAAACACTGTGCCCTGCCGACTCTATTTAGCCTAAGAGACGGTTTGAGACAATTGTTACAAAAATCAGAGAATGTCAAAAATTAGAGTGTAATTGCTTCAAAAAAGCGAATTATCGCGAAACAACAGCTGCTCGAATCCAACAAAAACTGTGCGCTACCGCCTCTACAGAGCCTCAGAGACGCTTTGAGACAAGTATTACAAAAATCAGAGAATGTCAAAAATTAGAGTGAAATTGCTTCAAACAAGAGAATTATCGCGAAACAATACCTGCTCGAATCCAACAAAAACTGTGCGCAACCGTCTCTACTGAGCCTCAGAGACGCTTTGAGACAAGTATTACAAAAATCAGAGAATGTCAAAAATTGGGGTGAAATTGCCTCAAACAGGCGAATTATCGCGAAACAACACCTGCTCGAAACAACAAACACTGTGCCCTGCCGACTCTATTTAGCCTCAGAGACGGTTTGAGACAATTGTTACAAAAATCAGAGAATGTCAAAAATTAGAGTGAAATTGCTTCAAACAAGCGAATTATCTCGAAACAACACCTGCTCGAATCCAACAAAAACTGTGCGCTACCGTCTCTACTGAGCCTCAGAGACGCTTTGAGACAAGTATTACAAAAATCAGAGAATGTCAAAAATTATAGTGAAATTGCCTCAAACAGGCGAATTATCGCGAAACAACACCTGCTCGAATCCAACAAAAACTGTGCCCTGCCGACCATATTTAGCCTCAGAGACGGTTTGAGACAATTGTAACAAAAATCAGAGAATGTCAAAAATTAGAGTGAAATTGCCTCAAACAAGCGAATTATCGCGAAACAACACCTGCTCGCATCCAACAAAAACTGTGCGCTACCGTCTCTACTGAGCCTCAGAGACGCTTTGAGACACGTACTACAAAAATCAGAGAATGTCAAAAATTAGAGTGAAATTGCTTCAAACAGGCGAATTATCGCGAAACAACACCTGCTCGAATCCAACAAAAACTGTGCCCTGCCGACTCTATTTAGCCTAGAAGAATGTTTGAGACAATTGTTACAAAAATCAGAGAATGTCAAAAATTAGAGTGAAATTGCCTCAAACAGGCGAATTATCGCGAAACAACACCAGCTCGAATCCAACAAAAACTGTGCCCTGCCGACTCTATTTAGCCTCAGAGACGCTTTGAGACAAGTATTACAAAAATCAGAGAATCTCAAAAATTAGAGTGAAATTGCTTCAAACAGGCGAATTATCGCGAAACAACACCTGCTCGAATCCAACAAAAACTGTGCGCTACCGTCTCTACTAAGCCTCAGAGACGCTTTGAGACACGTACTACAAAAATCAGAGAATGTCAAAAATTATAGTGAAATTGCCTCAAACAGGCGAATTCTCGCGAAACAACACCTGCTCGAATCCAACAAAAACTGTGCCCTGCCGACTCTATTTAGCCTCAAAGACGGTTTGAGACAATTGTTACAAAAATCAGAGAATGTCAAAAATTAGAGTGAAATTGCTTCAAACAAGCGAATTATCGCGAAACAACACCTGCTCGAATCCAAGAAAAACTGTGCCCTGCCGACTCTATTTAGCCGCAGAGACGGTTTGAGATAATTGTTACAAAAATCAGAGAATGTCAAAAATTAGAGTGTAATTGCTTCAAACAAGCGAATTATCCCGAAACAACACCTGCTCGAATCCAACAAAAACTGTGCCCTGCCGACTCTATTTAGCCTCAGAGACGGTTTGAGATAATTGTTACAAAAATCAGAGAATGTCAAAAATTAGAGTGTAATTGCTTCAAACAAGCGAATTATCGCGAAACAACACCTGCTCGAATCCAACAAAAATTGTGCGCTACCGTCTCTACTGAGCCTCAGAGACGCTTTGAGACAAGTATTACAAAAATCAGAGAATGTCAAAAATTATAGTGAAATTGCCTCAAACAGGCGAATTCTCGCGAAACAACACCTGCTCGAATCCAACAAAAACTGTGCCCTGCCGACTCTATTTAGCCTCAAAGACGGTTTGAGACAATTGTTACAAAAATCAGAGAATGTCAAAAATTAGAGTGAAATTGCTTCAAAGAAGCGAATTATCGCGAAACAACACCTGCTCGAATCCAACAAAAACTGTGCGCTACCGTCTCTACTGAGCCTCAGAGACGCTTTCAGACAAGTATTACAAAAATCAGAGAATGTCAAAAATTAGAGTGAAATTGCCTCAAACAGGCGAATTATCGCGAAACAACACCTGCTCGAAACAACAAACACTGTGCCCTGCCGACTCTATTTAGCCTGAGAGACGGTTTGAGACAATTGTTACCAAAATCAGAGAATGTCAAAAATTAGAGTGAAATTGCTTCAAACAAGCGAATTATCGCGAAACAACACCTGCTCGAATCTAACAAAAACTGTGCGCTACCGTCTCTCCTGAGCCTCAGAGACGCTTTGAGACAAGTATTACAAAAATCAGAGAATGTCAAAAATTATAGTGAAATTGCCTCAAACAGGCGAATTATCGCGAAACAACACCTGCTCGAATCCAACAAAAACTGTGCCCTGCCGACCATATTTAGTCTCAGAGACGGTTTGAGATAATTGTAAAGAAAATTAGAGAATGTCAAAAATTAGAGTGTAATTGCTTCAAACAAGCGAATTATCGCGAAACAACACCTGCTCGAAACAACAAACACTGTGCCCTGCCGACTCTATTTAGCCTCAGAGACGGTTTGAGACAATTGTTACAAAAATCAGAGAATGTCAAAAATTAGAGTGTAATTGCTTCAAAAAAGCGAATTATCGCGAAACAACAGCTGCTCGAATCCAACAAAAACTGTGCGCTACCGCCTCTACAGAGCCTCAGAGACGCTTTGAGACAAGTTTTACAAAAATCAGAGAATGTCAAAAATTAGAGTGAAATTGCTTCAAACAAGAGAATTATCGCGAAACAATACCTGCTCGAATCCAACAAAAACTGTGCGCAACCGTCTCTACTGAGCCTCAGAGACGCTTTGAGACAAGTATTACAAAAATCAGAGAATGTCAAAAATTGGGGTGAAATTGCCTCAAACAGGCGAATTATCGCGAAACAACACCTGCTCGAAACAACAAACACTGTGCCCTGCCGACTCTATTTAGCCTCAGAGACGGTTTGAGACAATTGTTACAAAAATCAGAGAATGTCAAAAATTAGAGTGAAATTGCTTCAAACAAGCGAATTATCTCGAAACAACACCTGCTCGAATCCAACAAAAACTGTGCGCTACCGTCTCTACTGAGCCTCAGAGACGCTTTGAGACAAGTATTACAAAAATCAGAGAATGTCAAAAATTATAGTGAAATTGCCTCAAACAGGCGAATTATCGCGAAACAACACCTGCTCGAATCCAACAAAAACTGTGCCCTGCCGACCATATTTAGCCTCAGAGACGGTTTGAGACAATTGTAACAAAAATCAGAGAATGTCAAAAATTAGAGTGAAATTGCCTCAAACAAGCGAATTATCGCGAAACAACACCTGCTCGCATCCAACAAAAACTGTGCGCTACCGTCTCTACTGAGCCTCAGAGACGCTTTGAGACACGTACTACAAAAATCAGAGAATGTCAAAAATTAGAGTGAAATTGCTTCAAACAGGCGAATTATCGCGAAACAACACTTGCTCGAATCCAACAAAAACTGTGCCCTGCCGACTCTATTTAGCCTCAAAGAATGTTTGAGACAATTGTTAGAAAAATCAGAGAATGTCAAAAATTAGAGTGAAATTGCCTCAAACAGGCGAATTATCGCGAAACAACACCAGCTCGAATCCAACAAAAACTGTGCCCTGCCGACTCTATTTAGCCTCAGAGACGCTTTGAGACAAGTATTACAAAAATCAGAGAATCTCAAAAATTAGAGTGAAATTGCTTCAAACAGGCGAATTATCGCGAAACAACACCTGCTCGAATCCAACAAAAACTGTGCGCTACCGTCTCTACTAAGCCTCAGAGACGCTTTGAGACACGTACTACAAAAATCAGAGAATGTCAAAAATTATAGTGAAATTGCCTCAAACAGGCGAATTCTCGCGAAACAACACCTGCTCGAATCCAACAAAAACTGTGCCCTGCCGACTCTATTTAGCCTCAAAGACGGTTTGAGACAATTGTTACAAAAATCAGAGAATGTCAAAAATTAGAGTGGAATTGCTTCAAACAAGCGAATTATCGCGAAACAACACCTACTCGAATCCAACAAAAACTGTGCGCTACCGTCTCTACTGAGCCTCAGAGACGCTTTGAGACAAGTATTACAAAAATCAGAGAATATCAAAAATTAGAGTGAAATTGCCTCAAACAGGCGAATTATCGCGAAACAACACCTGCTCGAATCCAACAAACACTGTGCCCTGCCGACTCTATTTAGCCTCAGAGACGGTTTGAGACAATTGTTACAAAAATCAGAGAATGTCAAAAATTAGAGTGAAATTGCTTCAAACAAGCGAATTATCGCGAAACAACACCTGCTCGAATCCAACAAACACTGTGCGCTACCGTCTCTACTGAGCCTCAGAGACGCTTTGAGACAAGTATTACAAAAATCAGAGAATGTCAAAAATTAGAGTGAAATTGCTTCAAACAGGCGAATTATCGCGAAACAACACCTGCTCGAATCCAACAAAAACTGTGCGCTACCGTCTCTACTAAGCCTCAGAGACGCTTTGAGACACGTACTACAAAAATCAGAGAATGTCAAAAATTATAGTGAAATTGCCTCAAACAGGTGAATTCTCGCGAAACAACACCTGCTCGAATCCAACAAAAACTGTGCCCTGCCGACTCTATTTAGCCTCAAAGACGGTTTGAGACAATTGTTACAAAAATCAGAGAATGTCAAAAATTAGAGTGAAATTGCTTCAAACAAGCGAATTATCGCGGAACAACACCTGCTCGAATTCAACAAAAACTGTGCCCTGCCGACTCTATTTAGCCTCAGAGACGCTTTGAGACAAGTATTACAAAAATCAGAGAATGTCAAAAATTGGGGTGAAATTGCCTCAAACAGGCGAATTATCGCGAAACAACACCTGCTCGAAACAACAAACACTGTGCCCTGCCGACTCTATTTAGCCTCAGAGACGGTTTGAGACAATTGTTACAAAAATCAGAGAATGTCAAAAATTAGAGTGAAATTGCTTCAAACAAGCGAATTATCGCGAAACAACACCTGCTCGAATCCAAGAAAAACTGTGCCCTGCCGACTCTATTTAGCCTCAGAGACGGTTTGAGATAATTGTTACAAAAATCAGAGAATGTCAAAAATTAGAGTGTAATTGCTTCAAACAAGCGAATTATCGCGAAACAACACCTGCTCGAATCCAACAAAAACTGTGCGCTACCGTCTCTACTGAGCCTCAGAGACGCTTTGAGACAAGTATTACAAAAATCAGAGAATGTCAAAAATTAGAGTGAAATTGCTTCAAACAAGCGAATTATCGCGAAACAACACCTGCTCGAATCCAACAAAAACTGTGCGCTACCGTCTCTACTGAGCCTCAGAGACGCTTTGAGACAAGTATTACAAAAATCAGAGAATGTCAAAAATTAGAGTGAAATTGTCTAAAACAGGCGAATTATCGCGAAACAACACCTGCTCGAATCCAACAAACACTGTGCCCTGCCGACTCTATTTAGCCTCAGAGACGGTTTGAGACAAATGTTACAAAAATAAGAGAATGTCAAAAATTAGAGTGTAATTGCTTTAAACAAGCCAATTATCGCGAAACAACACCTGCTCGAATCCAAGAAAAACTGTGCCCTGCCGACTCTATTTAGCCTCAGAGACGGTTTGAGACAAATGTTACAAGAATAAGAGAATGTCAAAAATTAGAGTGTAATTGCTTTAAACAAGCCAATTATCGCGAAACAACACCTGCTCGAATCCAACAAAAACTGTGCCCTGCCGACCATATTTAGCCTCAGAGACGGTTTGAGACAATTGTAAAGAAAATTAGAGAATGTCAAAAATTAGAGTGTAATTGCTTCAAACAAGCGAATTATCGCGAAACAACACCTGCTCGAAACAACAAACACTGTGCCCTGCCGACTCTATTTAGCCTCAGAGACGGTTTGAGACAATTGTTACAAAAATCAGAGAATGTCAAAAATTAGAGTGAAATTGCTTCAAACAAGCGAATTATCGCGAAACAACACCTGCTCGAATCCAACCAAAACTGTGCGCTACCGTCTCTACTGAGCCTCAGAGACGCTTTGAGACAAGTATTACAAAAATCAGAGAATGTCAAAAATTAGAGTGAAATTGCCTAAAACAGGCGAATTATCGCGAAACAACACCTGCTCGAATCCAACAAACACTGTGCCCTGCCGACTCTATTTAGCCTCAGAGACGGTTTGAGACAATTGTTACAAAAATAAGAGAATGTCAAAAATTAGAGTGTAATTGCTTCAAACAAGAGAATTATCGCGAAACAACACCTGCTCGAATCCAACAAAAACTGTGCCCTGCCGACTCTATTTAGCCTCAGAGGCGGTTTGAGACGATTGTTACAAAAATAAGAGAATGTCAAAAATTAGAGTGTAATTGCTTCAAACAAGCGAATTATCGCGAAACAACACCTGCTCGAATCCAACAAAAACTGTGCCCTGCCGACTCTATTTAGCCTCAGAGACGGTTTGAGATAATTGTTACAAAAATCAGAGAATGTCAAAAATTAGAGTGTAATTGCTTCAAACAAGCGAATTATCGCGAAACAACACCTGCTCGAATCCAACAAAAATTGTGCGCTACCGTCTCTGCTGAGCCTCAGAGACGCTTTGAGACAAGTATTACAAAAATCAGAGAATGTCAAAAATTAGAGTGAAATTGCTTCAAACAGGCGAATTATCGCGAAACAACACCTGCTAGAATCCAAAAAAAACTGTGCGCTACCGTCTCTACTAAGCCTCAGAGACGCTTTGAGACACGTACTACAAAAATCAGAGAATGTCAAAAATTATAGTGAAATTGCCTCAAACAGGCGAATTCTCGCGAAACAACACCTGCTCGAATCCAACAAAAACTGTGCCCTGCCGACTCTATTTAGCCTCAAAGACGGTTTGAGACAATTGTTACAAAAATCAGAGAATGTCAAAAATTAGAGTGAAATTGCTTCAAAGAAGCGAATTATCGCGAAACAACACCTGCTCGAATCCAACAAAAACTGTGCGCTACCGTCTCTACTGAGCCTCAGAGACGCTTTGATACAAGTATTACAAAAATCAGAGAATGTCAAAAATTAGAGTGAAATTGCCTCAAACAGGCGAATTATCGCGAAACAACACCTGCTCGAAACAACAAACACTGTGCCCTGCCGACTCTATTTAGCCTGAGAGACGGTTTGAGACAATTGTTACCAAAATCAGAGAATGTCAAAAATTAGAGTGAAATTGCTTCAAACAAGCGAATTATCGCGAAACAACACCTGCTCGAATCTAACAAAAACTGTGCGCTACCGTCTCTCCTGAGCCTCAGAGACGCTTTGAGACAAGTATTACAAAAATCAGAGAATGTCAAAAATTATAGTGAAATTGCCTCAAACAGGCGAATTATCGCGAAACAACACCTGCTCGAATCCAACAAAAACTGTGCCCTGCCGACCATATTTAGCCTCAGAGACGGTTTGAGATAATTGTAAAGAAAATTAGAGAATGTCAAAAATTAGAGTGTAATTGCTTCAAACAAGCGAATTATCGCGAAACAACACCTGCTCGAATTCAACAAAAACTGTGCCCTGCGGACTCTATTTAGCCTCAAAGACGGTTTGAGACAATTGTTACAAAAATCAGAGAATGTCAAAAATTAGAGTGAAATTGCTTCAAACAAGCGAATTATCGCGAAACAACACCTGCTCGAATCCAACAAAAACTGTGCGCTACCGTCTCTACTGAGCCTCAGACACGCTTTGAGACAAGTATTACAAAAATCAGAGAATGTCAAAATTAGAGTGAAATTGCCTAAAACAGGCGAATTATCGCGAAACAACACCTGCTCGAATCCAACAAATACTGTGCCCTGCCGACTCTATTTAGCCTCAGAGACGGTTTGAGACAATTGTTACAAAAATAAGAGAATGTCAAAAATTAGAATGTAATTGCTTCAAACAAGCGAATTATCGCGAAACAACACCTGCTCGAATCCAACAAACACTGTGCCCTGCCGACTCTATTTAGCCTCAGAGACGGTTTGAGACAATTGTTACAAAAATAAGAGAATGTCAAAAATTAGAGTGGAATTGCTTCAAACAAGCGAATTATCGCGAAACAACACCTGCTCGAATCCAAGAAAAACTGTGCCCTGCCGACTCTATTTAGCCTCAGAGACGGTTTGAGATAATTGTTACAAAAATCAGAGAATGTCAAAAATTAGAGTGTAATTGCTTCAAACAAGCGAATTATCGCGAAACAACACCTGCTCGAATCCAACAAAAACTGTGCGCTACCGTCTCTACTGAGCCTCAGAGACGCTTTGAGACAAGTATTACAAAAATCAGAGAATGTCAAAAATTAGAGTGAAATTGCTTCAAACAAGCGAATTATCGCGAAACAACACCTGCTCGAATCCAACAAAAAGTGTGCGCTACCGTCTCTACTGAGCCTCAGAGACGCTTTGAGACAAGTATTATAAAAATCAGAGAATGTCAAAAATTAGAGTGAAATAGCCTCAAACAGGCGAATTATCGCGAAACAACACCTGCTCGAAACAACAAACACTGTGCCCTGCCGACTCTATTTAGCCTCAGAGACGGTTTGAGACAATTGTTACAAAAATCAGAGAATGTCAAAAATTAGAGTGAAATTGCTTCAAACAAGCGAATTATCGCGAAACAACACCTGCTCGAATCCAACAAAAACTGTGCGCTACCGTCTCTCCTGAGCCTCAGAGACGCTTTGAGACAAGTATTACAAATATCAGAGAATGTCAAAAATTATAGTGAAATTGCCTCAAACAGGCGAATTATCGCGAAACAACACCTGCTCGAATCCAACAAAAACTGTGCCCTGCCGACCATATTTAGCCTCAGAGACGGTTTGAGACAATTGTAAAGAAAATTAGAGAATGTCAAAAATTAGAGTGTAATTGCTTCAAACAAGCGAATTATCGCGAAACAACACCTGCTCGAAACAACAAACACTGTGCCCTGCCGACTCTATTTAGCCTCAGAGACGGTTTGAGACAATTGTTACAAAAATCAGAGAATGTCAAAAATTAGAGTGAAATTGCTTCAAACAAGCGAATTATCGCGAAACAACACCTGCTCGAATCCAACAAAAACTGTGCGCTACCGTCTCTACTGAGCCTCAGAGACGCAATGAGGCAAGTGTTGCAAAAATCAGACAATGTCAATAATTTGAGTCAAATTGCTTCAAACAAGCGAATTATCGCGAAACAACACCTGCTCGAATCCAACAAAAATTGTGCGCTACCGTCTCTACTGAGCCTCAGAGACGCTTTGAGACAAGTATTATAAAAATCAGAGAATGTCAAAAATTAGAGTGAAATTGCCTCAAACAGGCGAATTATCGCGAAACAACACCTGCTCGAAACAACAAACACTGTGCCCTGCCGACTCTATTTAGCCTCAGAGACGGTTTCAGACAATTGTTACAAAAATCAGAGATGTCAAAAATTAGAGTGAAATTGCTTCAAACAAGCGAATTATCGCGAAACAACACCTGCTCGAATCCAACAAAAACTGTGCGCTACCGTCTCTACTGAGCCTCAGAGACGCTTTGAGACAAGTATTACAAAAATCAGAGAATGTCAAAAATTAGAGTGAAATTGCTTCAAACAAGCGAATTATCGCGAAACAACACCTGCTCGAATCCAACAAAAATTGTGCGCTACCGTCTCTACTGAGCCTCAGAGACGCTTTGAGACAAGTATTACAAAAATGAGAGAATGTCAAAAATTAGAGTGAAATTGCCTCAAACAGGCGAATTATCGCGAAACAACACCTGCTCGAATCCAACAAAAACTGTGCGCTACCGTCTCTACTAAGCCTCAGAGACGCTTTGAGACACGTACTACAAAAATCAGAGAATGTCAAAAATTATAGTGAAATTGCCTCAAACAGGCGAATTCTCGCGAAACAACACCTGCTCGAATCCAACAAAAACTGTGCCCTGCCGACTCTATTTAGCCTCAAAGACGGTTTGAGACAATTGTTACAAAAATCAGAGAATGTCAAAAATTAGAGTGAAATTGCTTCAAACAAGCGAATTATCGCGAAACAACACCTGCTCGAATCCAACAAAAACTGTGCGCTACCGTCTCTACTGAGCCTCAGAGACGCTTTGAGACACGTACTACAAAAATCAGAGAATGTCAAAAATTATAGTGAAATTGCCTCAAACAGGCGAATTCTCGCGAAACAACACCTGCTCGAATCCAACAAAAACTGTGCCCTGCCGACTCTATTTAGCCTCAAAGACGGTTTGAGACAATTGTTACAAAAATCAGAGAATGTCAAAAATTATAGTGAAATTGCTTCAAACAGGCGAATTATCGCGAAACAACACCTGCTCGAATCCAACAAAAACTGTGCCCTGCCGACCATATTTAGCCTCAGAGACGGTTTGAGACAATTGTAACAAAAATCAGAGAATGTCAAAAGTTAGAGTGAAATTGCCTCAAACAAGCGAATTATCGCGAAACAACACCTGCTCGCATCTAACAAAAACTGTGCGCTACCCTCTCTACTGAGCCTCAGAGACGCTTTGAGACAAGTATTACAAAAATCAGAGAATGTCAAAAATTAGAGTGAAATTACCTAAAACAGGCGAATTATCGCGAAACAACACCTGCTCGAATCCAACAAACACTGTGCCCTGCACATTCTCTATTTAGTCTCAGAGACGGTTTGAGACAATTTTTACAAAAATAAGAGAATGTCAAAAATTAGAGTGTAATTGCTTCAAACAAGCGAATTATCGCGAAACAACACCTGCTCGAATCCAACAAAAACTGTGCGCCACCGTCTCTACTGAGCCTCAGAGACGCTTTGAGACAAGTATTACAAAAATCAGAGAATGTCAAAAATTAGAGTGAAATTGTCTAAAACAGGCGAATTATCGCGAAACAACACCTGCTCGAATCCAACAAACACTGTGCCCTGCCGACTCTATTTAGCCTCAGAGACGGTTTGAGACAAATGTTACAAAAATAAGAGAATGTCAAAAATTAGAGTGTAATTGCTTTAAACAAGCCAATTATCGCGAAACAACACCTGCTCGAATCCAAGAAAAACTGTGCCCTGCCGACTCTATTTAGCCTCAGAGACGGTTTGAGATAATTGTTACAAAAATCAGAGAATGTCAAAAATTAGAGTGTAATTGCTTCAAACAAGCGAATTATCGCGAAACAACACCTGCTCGAATCCAACAAAAACTGTGCGCTACCGTCTGTACTGAGCCTCAGAGACGCTTTCAGACAAGTATTACAAAAATCAGAGAATGTCAAAAATTAGAGTGAAATTGCTTCAAACAAGCGAATTATCGCAAAACAACACCTGCTCGAATCCAACAAAAATTGTGCGCTACCGTCTCTACCGAGCCTCAGAGACGCTTTTAGACAAGTATTACAAAAATCAGAGAATGTCAAAAATTAGAGTGAAATTGCCTCAAACAGGCGAATTATCGCGAAACAACACCTGCTCGAAACAACAAACACTGTGCCCTGCCGACTCTATTTAGCCTCAGAGACGGTTTGAGACAATTGTTACAAAAATCAGAGAATGTCAAAAATTATAGTGAAATTGCCTCAAACAGGCGAATTATCGCGAAACAACACCTGCTCGAATCCAACAAAAACTGTGCCCTGCCGACTCTATTTAGCCTGAAAGACGGTTTGAGACAATTGTTACAAAAATCAGAGAATGTCAAAAATTAGAGTGAAATTGCTTCAAAGAAGCGAATTATCGCGAAACAACACCTGCTCGAATCCAACAAAAACTGTGCGCTACCGTCTCTACTGAGCCTCAGAGACGCTTTGATACAAGTATTACAAAAATCAGAGAATGTCAAAAATTAGAGTGAAATTGCCTCAAACAGGCGAATTATCGCGAAACAACACCTGCTCGAAACAACAAACACTGTGCCCTGCCGACTCTATTTAGCCTGAGAGACGGTTTGAGACAATTGTTACCAAAATCAGAGAATGTCAAAAATTAGAGTGAAATTGCTTCAAACAAGCGAATTATCGCGAAACAACACCTGCTCGAATCTAACAAAAACTGTGCGCTACCGTCTCTCCTGAGCCTCAGAGACGCTTTGAGACAAGTATTACAAAAATCAGAGAATGTCAAAAATTATAGTGAAATTGCCTCAAACAGGCGAATTATCGCGAAACAACACCTGCTCGAATCCAACAAAAACTGTGCCCTGCCGACCATATTTAGCCTCAGAGACGGTTTGAGATAATTGTAAAGAAAATTAGAGAATGTCAAAAATTAGAGTGTAATTGCTTCAAACAAGCGAATTATCGCGAAACAACACCTGCTCGAAACAACAAACACTGTGCCCTGCCGACTCTATTTAGCCTCAGAGACGGTTTGAGACAATTGTTACAAAAATTAGAGTGAAATTGCTTCAAACAAGCGAATTATCGCGAAACAACAGCTGCTCGAATCCAACAAAAACTGTGCGCTACCGTCTCTACTGAGCCTCAGAGACGCTTTCAGACAAGTATTACAAAAATCAGAGAATGTCAAAAATTAGAGTGAAATTGCTTCAAACAAGCGAATTATCGCGAAACAACACCTGCTCGAATCCAACAAAAACTGTGCGCTACCGTCTCTACTGAGCCTCAGAGACGCTTTGAGACAAGTATTACAAAAATCAGAGAATGTCAAAAATTAGAGTGAAATTGCTTCAAACAAGCGAATTATCGCGAAACAACACCTGCTCGAATCCAACAAAAACTGTGCGCTACCGTCTCTACTGAGCCTCAGAGACGCTTTGAGACAAGTATTACAAAAATCAGAGAATGTCAAAAATTATAGTGAAATTGCCTCAAACAGGCGAATTCTCGCGAAACAACACCTGCTCGAATCCAACAAAAACTGTGCCCTGCCGACTCTATTTAGGCTCAAAGACGGTTTGAGACAATTGTTACAAAAATCAGAGAATGTCAAAAATTAGAGTGAAATTGCTTCAAACAAGCGAATTATCGCGAAACAACACCTGCTCGAATCCAACAAAAACTGTGCGCTACCGTCTCTACTGAGCCTCAGAGACGCTTTGAGACAAGTATTACAAAAATCAGAGAATGTCAAAAATTATAGTGAAATTGCCTCCAACAGGGGAATTATCGCGAAACAACACCTGCTCGAATTCAACAAAAACTGTGCCCTGCGGACTCTATTTAGCCTCAAAGACGGTTTGAGACAATTGTTACAAAAATCAGAGAATGTCAAAAATTAGAGTGAAATTGCTTCAAACAAGCGAATTATCGCGAAACAACACCTGCTCGAATCCAACAAAAACTGTGCGCTACCGTCTCTACTGAGCCTCAGACACGCTTTGAGACAAGTATTACAAAAATCAGAGAATGTCAAAATTAGAGTGAAATTGCCTAAAACAGGCGAATTATCGCGAAACAACACCTGCTCGAATCCAACAAATACTGTGCCCTGCCGACTCTATTTAGCCTCAGAGACGGTTTGAGACAATTGTTACAAAAATAAGAGAATGTCAAAAATTAGAATGTAATTGCTTCAAACAAGCGAATTATCGCGAAACAACACCTGCTCGAATCCAACAAACACTGTGCCCTGCCGACTCTATTTAGCCTCAGAGACGGTTTGAGACAATTGTTACAAAAATAAGAGAATGTCAAAAATTAGAGTGGAATTGCTTCAAACAAGCGAATTATCGCGAAACAACACCTGCTCGAATCCAAGAAAAACTGTGCCCTGCCGACTCTATTTAGCCTCAGAGACGGTTTGAGATAATTGTTACAAAAATCAGAGAATGTCAAAAATTAGAGTGAAATTGCTTCAAACAAGCGAATTATCGCGAAACAACACCTGCTCGAATCCAACAAAAATTGTGCGCTACCGTCTCTACTGAGCCTCAGAGACGCTTTGAGACAAGTATTATAAAAATCAGAGAATGTCAAAAATTAGAGTGAAATAGCCTCAAACAGGCGAATTATCGCGAAACAACACCTGCTCGAAACAACAAACACTGTGCCCTGCCGACTCTATTTAGCCTCAGAGACGGTTTGAGACAATTGTTACAAAAATCAGAGAATGTCAAAAATTAGAGTGAAATTGCTTCAAACAAGCGAATTATCGCGAAACAACACCTGCTCGAATCCAACAAAAACTGTGCGCTACCGTCTCTCCTGAGCCTCAGAGACGCTTTGAGACAAGTATTACAAATATCAGAGAATGTCAAAAATTATAGTGAAATTGCCTCAAACAGGCGAATTATCGCGAAACAACACCTGCTCGAATCCAACAAAAACTGTGCCCTGCCGACCATATTTAGCCTCAGAGACGGTTTGAGACAATTGTAAAGAAAATTAGAGAATGTCAAAAATTAGAGTGTAATTGCTTCAAACAAGCGAATTATCGCGAAACAACACCTGCTCGAAACAACAAACACTGTGCCCTGCCGACTCTATTTAGCCTCAGAGACGGTTTGAGACAATTGTTACAAAAATCAGAGAATGTCAAAAATTAGAGTGAAATTGCTTCAAACAAGCGAATTATCGCGAAACAACACCTGCTCGAATCCAACAAAAACTGTGCGCTACCGTCTCTACTGAGCCTCAGAGACGCTTTGAGACAAGTATTACAAAAATCAGAGAATGTCAAAAATTAGAGTGAAATTGCTTCAAACAAGCGAATTATCGCGAAACAACACCTGCTCGAATCCAACAAAAACTGTGCGCTACCGTCTCTACTGAGCCTCAGAGACGCTTTGAGACAAGTATTACAAAAATCAGAGAATGTCAAAAATTAGAGTGAAATTGCTTCAAACAAGCGAATTATCGCGAAACAACACCTGCTCGAATCCAACAAAAATTGTGCGCTACCGTCTCTACTGAGCCTCAGAGACGCTTTGAGACAAGTATTACAAAAATGAGAGAATGTCAAAAATTAGAGTGAAATTGCCTCAAACAGGCGAATTATCGCGAAACAACACCTGCTCGAATCCAACAAAAACTGTGCGCTACCGTCTCTACTAAGCCTCAGAGACGCTTTGAGACACGTACTACAAAAATCAGAGAATGTCAAAAATTATAGTGAAATTGCCTCAAACAGGCGAATTCTCGCGAAACAACACCTGCTCGAATCCAACAAAAACTGTGCCCTGCCGACTCTATTTAGCCTCAAAGACGGTTTGAGACAATTGTTACAAAAATCAGAGAATGTCAAAAATTAGAGTGAAATTGCTTCAAACAAGCGAATTATCGCGAAACAACACCTGCTCGAATCCAACAAAAACTGTGCGCTACCGTCTCTACTGAGCCTCAGAGACGCTTTGAGACACGTACTACAAAAATCAGAGAATGTCAAAAATTATAGTGAAATTGCCTCAAACAGGCGAATTCTCGCGAAACAACACCTGCTCGAATCCAACAAAAACTGTGCCCTGCCGACTCTATTTAGCCTCAAAGACGGTTTGAGACAATTGTTACAAAAATCAGAGAATGTCAAAAATTATAGTGAAATTGCTTCAAACAGGCGAATTATCGCGAAACAACACCTGCTCGAATCCAACAAAAACTGTGCCCTGCCGACCATATTTAGCCTCAGAGACGGTTTGAGACAATTGTAACAAAAATCAGAGAATGTCAAAAGTTAGAGTGAAATTGCCTCAAACAAGCGAATTATCGCGAAACAACACCTGCTCGCATCTAACAAAAACTGTGCGCTACCCTCTCTACTGAGCCTCAGAGACGCTTTGAGACAAGTATTACAAAAATCAGAGAATGTCAAAAATTAGAGTGAAATTACCTAAAACAGGCGAATTATCGCGAAACAACACCTGCTCGAATCCAACAAACACTGTGCCCTGCACATTCTCTATTTAGTCTCAGAGACGGTTTGAGACAATTTTTACAAAAATAAGAGAATGTCAAAAATTAGAGTGTAATTGCTTCAAACAAGCGAATTATCGCGAAACAACACCTGCTCGAATCCAACAAAAACTGTGCGCCACCGTCTCTACTGAGCCTCAGAGACGCTTTGAGACAAGTATTACAAAAATCAGAGAATGTCAAAAATTAGAGTGAAATTGTCTAAAACAGGCGAATTATCGCGAAACAACACCTGCTCGAATCCAACAAACACTGTGCCCTGCCGACTCTATTTAGCCTCAGAGACGGTTTGAGACAAATGTTACAAAAATAAGAGAATGTCAAAAATTAGAGTGTAATTGCTTTAAACAAGCCAATTATCGCGAAACAACACCTGCTCGAATCCAAGAAAAACTGTGCCCTGCCGACTCTATTTAGCCTCAGAGACGGTTTGAGATAATTGTTACAAAAATCAGAGAATGTCAAAAATTAGAGTGTAATTGCTTCAAACAAGCGAATTATCGCGAAACAACACCTGCTCGAATCCAACAAAAACTGTGCGCTACCGTCTGTACTGAGCCTCAGAGACGCTTTCAGACAAGTATTACAAAAATCAGAGAATGTCAAAAATTAGAGTGAAATTGCTTCAAACAAGCGAATTATCGCAAAACAACACCTGCTCGAATCCAACAAAAATTGTGCGCTACCGTCTCTACCGAGCCTCAGAGACGCTTTTAGACAAGTATTACAAAAATCAGAGAATGTCAAAAATTAGAGTGAAATTGCCTCAAACAGGCGAATTATCGCGAAACAACACCTGCTCGAAACAACAAACACTGTGCCCTGCCGACTCTATTTAGCCTCAGAGACGGTTTGAGACAATTGTTACAAAAATCAGAGAATGTCAAAAATTATAGTGAAATTGCCTCAAACAGGCGAATTATCGCGAAACAACACCTGCTCGAATCCAACAAAAACTGTGCCCTGCCGACTCTATTTAGCCTGAAAGACGGTTTGAGACAATTGTTACAAAAATCAGAGAATGTCAAAAATTAGAGTGAAATTGCTTCAAAGAAGCGAATTATCGCGAAACAACACCTGCTCGAATCCAACAAAAACTGTGCGCTACCGTCTCTACTGAGCCTCAGAGACGCTTTGATACAAGTATTACAAAAATCAGAGAATGTCAAAAATTAGAGTGAAATTGCCTCAAACAGGCGAATTATCGCGAAACAACACCTGCTCGAAACAACAAACACTGTGCCCTGCCGACTCTATTTAGCCTGAGAGACGGTTTGAGACAATTGTTACCAAAATCAGAGAATGTCAAAAATTAGAGTGAAATTGCTTCAAACAAGCGAATTATCGCGAAACAACACCTGCTCGAATCTAACAAAAACTGTGCGCTACCGTCTCTCCTGAGCCTCAGAGACGCTTTGAGACAAGTATTACAAAAATCAGAGAATGTCAAAAATTATAGTGAAATTGCCTCAAACAGGCGAATTATCGCGAAACAACACCTGCTCGAATCCAACAAAAACTGTGCCCTGCCGACCATATTTAGCCTCAGAGACGGTTTGAGATAATTGTAAAGAAAATTAGAGAATGTCAAAAATTAGAGTGTAATTGCTTCAAACAAGCGAATTATCGCGAAACAACACCTGCTCGAAACAACAAACACTGTGCCCTGCCGACTCTATTTAGCCTCAGAGACGGTTTGAGACAATTGTTACAAAAATTAGAGTGAAATTGCTTCAAACAAGCGAATTATCGCGAAACAACAGCTGCTCGAATCCAACAAAAACTGTGCGCTACCGTCTCTACTGAGCCTCAGAGACGCTTTCAGACAAGTATTACAAAAATCAGAGAATGTCAAAAATTAGAGTGAAATTGCTTCAAACAAGCGAATTATCGCGAAACAACACCTGCTCGAATCCAACAAAAACTGTGCGCTACCGTCTCTACTGAGCCTCAGAGACGCTTTGAGACAAGTATTACAAAAATCAGAGAATGTCAAAAATTAGAGTGAAATTGCTTCAAACAAGCGAATTATCGCGAAACAACACCTGCTCGAATCCAACAAAAACTGTGCGCTACCGTCTCTACTGAGCCTCAGAGACGCTTTGAGACAAGTATTACAAAAATCAGAGAATGTCAAAAATTATAGTGAAATTGCCTCAAACAGGCGAATTCTCGCGAAACAACACCTGCTCGAATCCAACAAAAACTGTGCCCTGCCGACTCTATTTAGGCTCAAAGACGGTTTGAGACAATTGTTACAAAAATCAGAGAATGTCAAAAATTAGAGTGAAATTGCTTCAAACAAGCGAATTATCGCGAAACAACACCTGCTCGAATCCAACAAAAACTGTGCGCTACCGTCTCTACTGAGCCTCAGAGACGCTTTGAGACAAGTATTACAAAAATCAGAGAATGTCAAAAATTATAGTGAAATTGCCTCCAACAGGGGAATTATCGCGAAACAACACCTGCTCGAATTCAACAAAAACTGTGCCCTGCGGACTCTATTTAGCCTCAAAGACGGTTTGAGACAATTGTTACAAAAATCAGAGAATGTCAAAAATTAGAGTGAAATTGCTTCAAACAAGCGAATTATCGCGAAACAACACCTGCTCGAATCCAACAAAAACTGTGCGCTACCGTCTCTACTGAGCCTCAGACACGCTTTGAGACAAGTATTACAAAAATCAGAGAATGTCAAAATTAGAGTGAAATTGCCTAAAACAGGCGAATTATCGCGAAACAACACCTGCTCGAATCCAACAAATACTGTGCCCTGCCGACTCTATTTAGCCTCAGAGACGGTTTGAGACAATTGTTACAAAAATAAGAGAATGTCAAAAATTAGAATGTAATTGCTTCAAACAAGCGAATTATCGCGAAACAACACCTGCTCGAATCCAACAAACACTGTGCCCTGCCGACTCTATTTAGCCTCAGAGACGGTTTGAGACAATTGTTACAAAAATAAGAGAATGTCAAAAATTAGAGTGGAATTGCTTCAAACAAGCGAATTATCGCGAAACAACACCTGCTCGAATCCAAGAAAAACTGTGCCCTGCCGACTCTATTTAGCCTCAGAGACGGTTTGAGATAATTGTTACAAAAATCAGAGAATGTCAAAAATTAGAGTGAAATTGCTTCAAACAAGCGAATTATCGCGAAACAACACCTGCTCGAATCCAACAAAAATTGTGCGCTACCGTCTCTACTGAGCCTCAGAGACGCTTTGAGACAAGTATTATAAAAATCAGAGAATGTCAAAAATTAGAGTGAAATAGCCTCAAACAGGCGAATTATCGCGAAACAACACCTGCTCGAAACAACAAACACTGTGCCCTGCCGACTCTATTTAGCCTCAGAGACGGTTTGAGACAATTGTTACAAAAATCAGAGAATGTCAAAAATTAGAGTGAAATTGCTTCAAACAAGCGAATTATCGCGAAACAACACCTGCTCGAATCCAACAAAAACTGTGCGCTACCGTCTCTCCTGAGCCTCAGAGACGCTTTGAGACAAGTATTACAAATATCAGAGAATGTCAAAAATTATAGTGAAATTGCCTCAAACAGGCGAATTATCGCGAAACAACACCTGCTCGAATCCAACAAAAACTGTGCCCTGCCGACCATATTTAGCCTCAGAGACGGTTTGAGACAATTGTAAAGAAAATTAGAGAATGTCAAAAATTAGAGTGTAATTGCTTCAAACAAGCGAATTATCGCGAAACAACACCTGCTCGAAACAACAAACACTGTGCCCTGCCGACTCTATTTAGCCTCAGAGACGGTTTGAGACAATTGTTACAAAAATCAGAGAATGTCAAAAATTAGAGTGAAATTGCTTCAAACAAGCGAATTATCGCGAAACAACACCTGCTCGAATCCAACAAAAACTGTGCGCTACCGTCTCTACTGAGCCTCAGAGACGCTTTGAGACAAGTATTACAAAAATCAGAGAATGTCAAAAATTAGAGTGAAATTGCTTCAAACAAGCGAATTATCGCGAAACAACACCTGCTCGAATCCAACAAAAATTGTGCGCTACCGTCTCTACTGAGCCTCAGAGACGCTTTGAGACAAGTATTAAAAAAATCAGAGAATGTCAAAAATTAGAGTGAAAGTGCCTCAAACAGGCGAATTATCGCGAAACAACACCTGCTCGAATCCAACAAAAACTGTGCCCTGTCGACTCTATTTAGCCTCAAAGACGATTTGAGACAATTGTTACAAAAATCAGAGAATGTCAAAAATTAGAGTGAAATTGCTTCAAACAAGCGAATTATCGCGAAACAACACCTGCTCGAATCCAACAAAAACTGTGCGCTACCGTCTCTACTGAGCCTCAGAGACGCTTTGAGACAAGTATTACAAAAATCAGAGAATGTCAAAAATTAGAGTGAAATTGCTTCAAACAGGCGAATTATCGCGAAACAAGACCTGCTCGAATCCAACAAAAACTGTGCGCTACCGTCTCTACTAAGCCTCAGAGACGCTTTGAGACACGTACTAAAAAAATCAGAGAATGTCAAAAATTATAGTGAAATTGCCTCAAACAGGGGAATTATCGCGAAACAACACGTGCCCGAATCCAACAAAAACTGTGCCCTGCCGACTCTATTTAGCCTCAAAGACGGTTTGAGACAATTGTTACAAAAATCAGAGAATGTCAAAAATTAGAGTGAAATTGCTTCAAACAAGCGAATTATCGCGAAACAACACCTGCTGGAATCCAACAAAAACTGTGCGTTACCGTATCTACTGAGCCTCAGAGACGCTTTGAGACAAGTATTACAAAAACCATAGAATGTCAAAAATTAGAGTGAAATTGCCTAAAACAGGCGAATTATCGCGAAAGAGCACCTGCTCGAATCCAACAAACACTGTGCCCTGCCGACTCTATTTAGCCTCAGAGACGGTTTGAGACAATTGTTACAAAAATAAGAGAATGTCAAAAATTAGAGTGTAATTGCTTCAAACAAGCGAATTATCGCGAAACAACACCTGCTCGAATCCAAGAAAAGCTGTGCCCTGCCGACTCTATTTAGCCTCAGAGACGGTTTGAAATAATTGTTACAAAAATCAGAGAATGTCAAAAATTAGAGTGTAATTGCTTCAAACAAGCGAATTATCGCGAAACAACACCTGCTCGAATCCAACAAAAACTGTGCGCTACCGTCTCTACTGAGCCTCAGAGACGCTTTGAGACAAGTATTACAAAAATCAGAGAATGTCAAAAATTAGAGTGAAATTGCTTCAAACAAGCGAATTATCGCGAAACAACACCTGCTCGAATCCAACAAAAATTGTGCGCTACCGTCTCTACTGAGCCTCAGAGACGCTTTGAGACAAGTATTATAAAAATCAGAGAATGTCAAAAATTAGTGTGAAATTGCCTCAAACAGGCGAATTATCGCGAAACAACACCTGCTCGAAACAACAAACACTGTGCCCTGCCGACTCTATTTAGCCTCAGAGACGGTTTCAGACAATTGTTACAAAAATCACAGAATGTCAAAAATTAGAGTGAAATTGCTTCAAACAAGCGAATTATCGCGAAACAACACCTGCTCGAATCCAACAAAAACGGTGCGCTACCGTCTCTCCTGAGCCTCAGAGACGCTTTGAGACAAGTATTACAAAAATCAGAGAATGTCAAAAATTATAGTGAAATTGCCTCAAACAGGCGAATTATCGCGAAACAACACCTGCTCGAATCCAACAAAAACTGTGCCCTGCCGACCATATTTAGCCTCAGAGACGGTTTGAGACAATTGTAAAGAAAATTAGAGAATGTCAAAAATTAGAGTGTAATTGCTTCAAACAAGCGAATTATCGCGAAACAACACCTGCTCGAAACAACAAACACTGTGCCCTGCCGACTCTATTGAGCCTCAGAGACGGTTTGAGACAATTGTTACAAAAATCAGAGAATGTCAAAAATTAGAGTGAAATTGCTTCAAACAAGCGAATTATCGCGAAACAACAGCTGCTCGAATCCAACAAAAACTGTGCGCTACCGTCTCTACTGAGCCTCAGAGACGCTTTGAGACAAGTATTATAAAAACCAGAGAATGTCAAAAATTAGAGTGAAATTGCCTAAAACAGGCGAATTATCGCGAAACAACACCTGCTCGAATCCAACAAACACTGTGCCCTGCCGACTCTATTAACCTCAGAGACGGTTTGAGACAATTGTTACAAAAATAAGAGAATGTCAAAAATTAGAGTGTAATTGCTTCAAACAAGCGAATTATGGCGAAACAACACCTGCTCGAATCCAAGAAAAACTGTGCCCTGCCGACTCTATTTAGCCTCAGAGACGGTTTGAGATAATTGTTACAAAAATCAGAGAATGTCAAAAATTAGAGTGTAATTGCTTCAAACAAGCGAATTATCGCGAAACATCACCTGCTCGAATCCAACAAAAACTGTGCGCTACCGTCTCTACTGAGCCTCAGAGACGCTTTGAGACAAGTATTACAAAAATCAGAGAATGTCAAAAATTAGAGTGAAATTGCTTCAAACAAGCGAATTATCGCGAAACAGCACCTGCTCGAATCCAACAAAAATTGTGCGCTACCGTCTCTACTGAGCCTCAGAGACGCTTTGAGACAAGTATTATAAAAATCAGAGAATGTCAAAAATTAGAGTGAAATTGCCTCAAACAGGCGAATTATCGCGAAACAACACCTGCTCGAAACAACAAACACTGTGCCCTGCCGACTCTATTTAGCCTCAGAGACGGTTTCAGACAATTGTTACAAAAATCAGAGATGTCAAAAATTAGAGTGCAATTGCTTCAAACAGGCGAATTATCGCGAAACAAGACCTGCTCGAATCCAACAAAAACTGTGCGCTACCGTCTCTACTAAGCCTCAGAGACGCTTTGAGACACGTACTACAAAAATCAGAGAATATCAAAAATTATAGTGAAATTGCCTCAAACAGGCGAATTCTCGCGAAACAACACCTGCTCGAATCCAACAAAAACTGTGCCCTGCCGACTCTATTTAGCCTCAAAGACGGTTTGAGACAATTGTAACAAAAATCAGAGAATGTCAAAAATTAGAGTGAAATTACTTCAAACAAGCGAATTATGGCGAAACAACACCTGCTCGAATCCAACAAAAACTGTATGCTACCGTCTCTAATGAGCCTCAGAGACGCTTTGAGACAAGTATTACAAAAATCAGAGAATGCCAAAAATTATAGTGAAATTGCCTCAAACAGGGGAATTATCGCGAAACAACACCTGCTCGAATCCAAAAAAATCTGTGCCCTGCCGACTCTATTTAGCCTCAAAGACGGTTTGAGACAATTGTTACAAAAATCAGAGAATGTCAAAAATTAGAGTGAAATTGCTTCAAACAAGCGAATTATCGCGAAACAACACCTGCTCGAATCCAACAAAAACTGTGCGCTACCGTCTCTACTGAGCCTCTGAGACGCTTTGAGACAAGTATTACAAAAATCAGAGAATGTCAAAAATTAGAGTGAAATTGCCTAAAACAGGCGGATTATCGCGAAAGAACACCTGCTCGAATCCAACAAACACTGTGCCCTGCCGACTCTATTTAGCCTCAGAGACGGTTTGAGACAATTGTTACAAAAATAAGAGAATGGCAAAAATCAGAGTGTAATTGCTTCAAACAAGCGAATTATCGCGAAACAACACCTGCTCGAATCCAACAAAAACTGTGCCCTGCCGACTCTATTTAGCCTCAGAGACGGTTTGAGATAATTGTTACAAAAATCAGAGAATGTCAAAAATTAGAGTGTAATTGCTTCAAACAAGCGAATTATCGCGAAACAACACCTAGTCGAATCCAACAAGAACTGTGCGCCACCGTCTCTACTGAGCCTCAGTGACGCTTTGAGACAAGTATTACAAAAATCAGAGAATGTCAAAAATTAGAGTGAAATTGCTTCAAACAAGCGAATTATCGCGAATCAACACCTGCTCGAATCCAACAAAAATTGTGCGCTACCGTCTCAACTGAGCCTCAGAGACGCTTTGAGACAATTGTTACAAAAATCAGAGAATGTCAAAAATTATAGTGAAATTGCCTCAAACAGGCGAATTATCGCGAAACAACACCTGATCGAATCCAGCAAAAACTGTGCCCTGCCGACCATATTTAGCCTCAGAGACGGTTTGAGACAATTGTAACAAAAATCAGAGAGTGTCAAAAATTAGATTGAAATTGCCTCAAACAAGCGAATTATCGCGAAACAACACCTGCTCGCATCCAACAAAAACTGTGCGCTACCCTCTCTACTGAGCCTCAGAGACGCTTTGAGACAAGTATTACAAAAATCAGAGAATGTCAAAAATTAGAGTGAAATTGCCTCAAACAGGCGAATTATCGCGAAACAACACCTGCTCGAAACAACAAACACTGTGCCCTACCGACCATATTTAGCCTCAGAGACGGTTAGAGACAATTGTAACAAAAATCAGAGAATGTTAAAAGTTAGAGTGAAATTGCTTCAAACAAGCGAATTATCGCGAAACAACACCTGCTCGAATCCAACAAAAACTGTGCCCTGCCGACTCTATTTAGCCTCAGAGACGCTTTGAGACAAGTATTACAAAAATCAGAGAATCTCAAAAATTAGAGTGAAATTGCTTCAAACAGGCGAATTATCGCGAAACAACACCTGCTCGAATCCAACAAAAACTGTGCCCTGCCGACTCTATTTAGCCTCAAAGACGGTTTGAGACAATTGCTACAAAACTCAGAAAATGTCAGAAATTAGAGTGAAATTGCTTCAAACAAGCGAATTATCGCGAAACAACACCTGCTCGAATCCAACAAAAACTGTGTGCTACCGCCTCTACTGAGCCTCAGAGACCGTTGAGACAAGTATTACAAAAATCAGAGAGTGTCAAAAATTAGAGTGAAATTGCTTCAAACAAGCGAATTATCGCGAAACAACACCTGCTCGAATCCAACAAAAACAGTGCGCTACCGTCTCTACTGAGCCTCAGAGACGCTTTCAGACAAGTATTACAAAAATCAGAGAATGTCAAAAATTAGAGTGAAATTGCTTCAAACAGGCGAATTATCGCGAAACAACACCTGCTCGAATCCAACAAAAACCGTGCGCTACCGTCTCTACTAAGCCTCAGAGACGCTTTGAGACACGTACTACAAAAATCAGAGAATGTCAAAAATTATAGTGAAATTCCCTCAAACAGGCGAATTCTCGCGAAACAACTCCTGCTCGAATCCAACAAAAACTGTGCCCTGCCGACTCTATTTAGCCTCAGAGACGGTTTGAGATAATTGTAACAAAAATCAGAGAATGTCAAAAATTATAGTGAAATTGCCTCAAACAGGCGAATTATCGCGAAACAGCACCTGCTCGAATCCAACAAAAACTGTGCGCTACCGTCTCTACTGAGCCTCAGAGACGCTTTGAGACAAGTATTACAAAAATCAGAGAATGTCATAAATTAGAGTGAAATTGCTTCAAACAAGCGAATTATCGCGAAACAACACCTGCTCGAATCCAACAAAAACTGTGCCCTGCAGTCTCTACTGAGCCTCAAAGACGCCTTGAGACAATTGCTACAAAAATCAGAAAATGACAAAAATTAGAGTGAAATTGCTTCAAACAAGCGAATTATCGCGAAACAACACCTGCTCGAATCCAACAAAAACAGTGCCCTGCCGACTCTATTTAGCCTCAAAGACGGTTTGAGACAATTGTTACAAAAATCAGAGAATGTCAAAAATTAGAGTGGAATTGCTTCAAACAAGCGAATTATCGCGAAACAACACCTGCTCGAATCCAACAAAAACTGTGCCCTGCAGTCTCTACTGAGCCTCAAAGACTCTTTGAGACAATTGCTACAAACATCAGAAAATGTCAAAAATTAGAGTCAAATTGCTTCAACCAAGCGAACTATCGCGAAACAACACCTGCTCGAATCCAACAAAAACTGTGCGCTACCGTCTCTACTGAGCCTCAGAGACGCTTTGAGACAAGTATTACAAAAATCAGAGAATGTCAAAAATTTGAGTGAAATTGCCTAAAACAGGCGAATTATCGCGAAAGAACACCTGCTCGAATCCAACAAACACTGTGCCCTGCCGACTCTATTTAGCCTCAGAGACGGTTTGAGACAATTGTTACAAAAATAAGAGAATGTCAAAAATCAGAGTGTAATTGCTTCAAACAAGCGAATTATCGCGAAACAACACCTGCTCGAATCCAACAAAAACTGTGCCCTGCAGTCTCTACTGAGCCTCAAAGACGCTTTGAGACAATTGCTACAAAAATCAGAAAATGTCAAAAATTAGAGTGAAATTGCTTCAAACAAGCGAATTATCGCGAAACAACACCTGCTCGAATCCAACAAAAATTGTGCGCTACCGTCTCTACTGAGCCTCAGAGACGCTTTGAGACAAGTATTACAAAAATCAGAGAATGTCAAAAATTACAGTGAAATTGCCTCAAACAGGCGAATTATCGCGAAACAACACCTGATCGAATACAGCAAAAACTGTGCCCTGCCGACCATATTTAGCCTCAGAGACGGTTTGAGACAATTGTACCAAAAATCAGAGAATGTCAAAAATTAGATTGAAATTGCCTCAAACAAGCGAATTATCGCGAAACAACACCTGCTCGCATCCAACAAAGACTGTGCGCTACCCTCTCTACTGAGCCTCAGAGACGCTTTGAGACAAGTATTACAAAAATCAGAGAATTTCAAAAATTAAAGTGAAATTGCTACAAACAATCGAATTATCGCGAAACAACACCTGCTCGAATCCAACAAAAACTGTGCGCTACCGTCTCTACTGAGCCTCAGAGACGCTTTGAGACAAGTATTACAAAAATCAGAGAATGTCAAAAATTAGAGTGAAATTGCCTAAAACAGGCGAATTATCGCGAAAGAACACCTGCTCGAATCCAACAAACACTGTGCCCTGCCGACTCTATTTAGCCTCAGAGACGGTTTGAGACAATTGTTACAAAAATAAGAGAATGTCAAAAATCAGAGTGTAATTGCTTCAAACAAGCGAATTATCGCGAAACAACACCTGCTCGAATCCAACAAAACCTGTGCCCTGCAGTCTCTACTGAGCCTCAAAGACGCTTTGAGACAATTGCTACAAAAATCAGAAAATGTCAAAAATTAGAGTGAAATTGCTTCAAACAAGCGAATTATCGCGAAACAACACCTGCTCGAATCCAACAAAAATTGTGCGCTACCGTCTCTACTGAGCCTCAGAGACGCTTTGAGACAAGTATTACAAAAATCAGAGAATGTCAAAAATTACAGTGAAATTGCCTCAAACAGGCGAATTATCGCGAAACAACACCTGATCGAATACAGCAAAAACTGTGCCCTGCCGACCATATTTAGCCTCAGAGACGGTTTGAGACAATTGTACCAAAAATCAGAGAATGTCAAAAATTAGATTGAAATTGCCTCAAACAAGCGAATTATCGCGAAACAACACCTGCTCGCATCCAACAAAAACTGTGCGCTACCCTCTCTACTGAGCCTCAGAGACGCTTTGAGACAAGTATTACAAAAATCAGAGAATTTCAAAAATTAGAGTGAAATTGCTACAAACAATCGAATTATCGCGAAACAACACCTGCTCGAATCCAACAAAAACTGTGCGCTACCGTCTCTACTGAGCCTCAGAGACGCTTTGAGACACGTACTACAAAAATCAGAGAATGTCAAAAATTAGAGTGAAATTGCTTGAAACAGGCGAATTATCGCGAAACAACACCTGCTCGCATCCAACAAAAACTGTGCGCTACCGTCTCTATTTAGCCTCAGAGACGGTTTGAGATAATTGTTACAAAAATCAGAGAATGTCAAAAATTAGAGTGTAATTGCTTCAAACAAGCGAATAATCGCGAAACAACACCTGCTCGAATCCCACAAAAACTGTGCGCTACCGTCTCTACTGAGCCTCAGAGACGCTTTGAGACAAGTATTACAAAAATCAGAGAATGTCAAAAATTAGAGTGAAATTGCCTCAAACAGGCGAATTATCGCGAAACAACACCTGCTCGAATCCAACAAACACTGTGCCCTGCCGACTCTATTTAGCCTCAGAGACGGTTTGAGACAATTGTTACAAAAATCAGAGAATGTCAAAAATTCGAGCGAAATTGCTTCAAACAAGCGAATTATCGCGAAACAACACCTGCTCGAATCCAACAAAAACTGTGCGCTACCGTCTCTACAGAGCCTCAGAGACGCTTTGAGACAAGTATTACAAAAATCAGAGAATGTCAAAAATTATAGTGAAATTGCCTCAAACAGGCGAATTATCGCGAAACAACACCTGCTCGAATCCAACAAAAACTGTGCCCTGCCGACCATATTTAGCCTCATTGACGGTTTGAGACAATTGTAACAAAAATCAGAGAATGTCAAAAGTTAGAGTGAAATTGCCTCAAACAAGCGAATTATGGCGAAACAACACCTGCTCGCATCCAACAAAAACTGTGCGCTACCCTCTCTACTGAGCCTCAGAGACGCTTTGAGACAAGTATTACAAAAATCAGAGAATGTCAAAAATTAGAGTGAAATTACCTAAAACAGGCGAATTATCGCGAAACAACACCTGCTCCAATCCAACAAACACTGTGCCCTGCCGACTCTATTTAGCCTCAGAGACGGTTTGAGACAATTGTTACAAAAATAAGAGAATGTCAAAAATTAGAGTGTAATTGCTTCAAACAAGCCAATTATCGCGAAACAACAGCTGCTGGAATCCAACAAAAACTGTGCCCTGCCGACTCTATTTAGCCTCAAAGAATGTTTGAGACAATTGTTACAAAAATCAGAGAATGTCAAAAATTATAGTGAAATTGCCTCAAGCAGGCGAATTATTGCGAAACAACACCTGCTCGAATCCAACAAAAACTGTGCCCTGCCGACTCTACTTAGCCTCAGCGACGGTTTCAGACAATTGTTACAAAAATCAGAGAATGTCAAAAATTAGAGTGTAATTGCTTCAAGCAAGCGAATTATCGCGAAACAACACCTGCTCGATTCCAACAAAAAACTGTGCCCTGCCGACTCTATTTAGCCTCAGAGACGGTTTGAGATAATTGTTACAAAAATCAGAGAATGTCAAAAATTAGAGTGTAATTGCTTCAAACAAGCGAATTATCGCGAAACAACACCTGCTCGAATCCAACAAAAACTGTGCCCTGCCGACTCTACTTAGCCTCAGCGACGGTTTCAGACAATTGTTACAAAAATCAGAGAATGTCAAAAATTAGAGTGTAATTGCTTCAAATAAGCGAATTATCGCGAAACAACACCTGCTCGATTCCAACAAAAACTGTGCCCTGCCGACTCTATTTAGCCTCAGAGACGCTTTGAGATAATTGTTACAAAAATCAGAGAATGTCAAAAATTAGAGTGTAATTGCTTCAAACAAGCGAATTATCGCGAAACAACACCTGCTCGAATCCAACAAAAACTGTGCGCTACCGTCTCTACTGAGCCTCAGAGACGCTTTGAGACAAGTATTACAAAAATCAGGGAATGTCAAAAATTAGAGTGAAATTGCTTCAAACAGGCGAATTATCGCGAAACAACACCTGCTCGAATCCAACAAAAACTGTGCCCTGCCGACTCTATTTAGCCTCAAAGAATGTTTGAGACAATTGTTACAAGAATCAGAGAATGTCAAAAATTACAGTGAAATTGCTTTAAACAAGCGAATTATCGCGAAACAACACCTGCTCGAATCCAACAAAAACTGTGCCCTGCCGACTCCATTTAGCCTCAGAGACGGTTTGAGACAATTGTTACAAAAATCAGAGAATGTCAAAAATTAGAGTGAAATTGCCTCAAACAGGCGAATTATCGCGAAACAACACCTGCTCGAATCCAACAAAAACTGTGCCCTGCCGACTCTATTTAGCCTCAGAGACGCTTTGAGACAAGTATTACAAAAATCAGAGAATGTCAAAAATTAGAGTGAAATTGCTTCAAACAAGCGAATTATCGCGAAACAACACCTGCTCGAATGCAACAAAAACTGTGCGCTACGGTCTCTACAGAGCCTCTGAGACGCTTTGAGACAAGTATTACAAAAATCAGAGAATGTCAAAAATTAGAGTGAAATTGCCTCAAACAGGCGAATTATCGCGAAACAACACCTGCTCGAATCCAACAAACACTGTGCCCTGCCGACTCTATTTAGCCTCAGAGACGGTTTGAGACAATTGTTACAAAAATCAGAGGATGTCAAAAATTAGATTAAAATTGCTTCAAACAGGCGAATTATCGCGAAACAACACCTGCTCGAATCCAACAAAAACTGTGCCCTGCCGACTCTATTTAGCCTCAAAGAATATTTGAGACAATTGTTACAAGAATCAGAGAATGTGAAAAATAAGAGTGAAATTGCTTCAAACAAGCGAATTATCGCGAAACAACACCTGCTCGAATCCAACAAAAACTGTGCGCTACCGTCTCTACTGAGCCTCAGAGACGCTTTGAGACAAGTATTACAAAAATCAGAGAATGTCAAAAATTAGAGTGAAATTGCTTCAAACAGACGAATTATCGCGAAACAACACCTGCTCGAATCCAACTTAAAACTGTGCGCTACCGTCTCTACTAAGCCCCAGAGACGCTTTGAGACACGTACTACAAAAATCAGAGAATGTCAAAAATTATAGTGAAATTGCCTCAAACAGGCGAATTCTCGCGAAACAACACCTGCTCGAATCCAACAAAAACTGTGCGCTACCGTCTCTACTGTGCCTCAGAGACGCTTTGAGACAAGTATTACAAAAATCAGAGAATGTCAAAAATTAGAGTGAAATTGCTTCAAACAAGCGAATTAGCGCGAAACAACACCTGCTCGAATCCAACAAAAACTGTGCCCTGCCGACTCTATTTAGCCTCAACGACGGTTTCAGACAATTGTTACAAAAATCAGAGAATGTCAAAAATTAGGGTGTACTTGCTTCAAACAAGCGAATTATCGCGAAACAACACCTGCTCGAATCCAACAAAAACTGTGCCCTGCAGTCTCTACTGAGCCTCAAAGACGCTTTGAGACAATTGCTACAAAACTCAGAAAATGTCACAAATTAGAGTGAAATTGCTTCAAGCAAGCGAATTATCGCGAAACAACACCTGCTCGAGTCCAACAAAAACTGTGCGCTACCGTCTCTACCGAGCCTCAGAGACCGTTGAGACAAGTGTTACAAAAATCAGAGAATGTCAAAGATTAGAGTGAAAGTGCTTCAAACAAGCGAATTATCGCGAAACAACACCTGCTCGAATCCAACAAAAACTGTGCGCTACCGTCTCTACTGAGCCTCAGAGACGCTTTGAGACAAGTATTACAAAAATCAGAGAATGTCAAAAATTAGAGTGAAATTGCTTCAAAGAGGGAATTATCGCGAAACGACACCTGCTCGAATCCAACAAAAACTGTGCGCTACCGTCTCTACTAAGCCTCAGAGACGCTTTGAGACACGTACTAAAAAAATCAGAGAATGTCAAAAATTATAGTGAAATTGCCTCAAACAGGCGAATTCTCGCGAAACAACACCTGCTCGAATCCAACAAAAACTGTGCCCTGCCGACTCTATTTAGCCTCAAAGACGGTTTGAGACAATTGTTACAAAAATCAGAGAATGTCAAAAATTAGAGTGTAATTGCTTCAAACAAGCGAATTATCGCGAAACAACACCTGCTCGAATCCAACAAAAACTGTGCGCTACCGTCTCTACTGAGCCTCAGAGACGCTTTAAGACAAGTATTACAAAAATCAGAGAATGTCAAAAATTAGAGTGAAATTGCTTCAAACAAGCGAATTATCGCGAAACAACACCTGCTCGCCCCCCAGGGGGACCTACTACGGTAGGTCCGGGTTTGGCGCACCCGGGGCCCCGAGCCAACTGACTCCCTCGGTGTGGGCTCCTCTTCGTGGTGAGGGAGTCAGTCAAATCGCCCACCCACGTGTAGGCCGTGCGTGGAGACCCGTGTCGGTGGAAAGGTTTATCCTGGTGGTTGAGGGGTGCGTATCTGAGCTCGGGACAGTTTTTTCTGAATCTGGGGAGGGTGCGCATTTCCGATACACTGCTTTGGTTTCTGCTTCACCTAAACGGGAGGCTAGGGACTAACCCACCCCTAGTCAATCGGCCAGGACTAGGTATTGCACCGAACTCCAGGGTGAGTGGGACGGCGAGCCCGCTATATCCCCTGTGTAGCCCTGTCATCCCAGTGGGATGACCCCTTGTTGGGCTCCGTGGTGGGTGGGGAGCACTGGGGGATGAAATTTATAGCCTTTTTTCTATGGCACACCAAAACATTAAAAGAAAACGACAGGTTAACGATGAAAAAGAGGTATGCGTAGCGTCCACAGCTCGTTACCTAGTAATCAATAGGACGGAAGAGGGACAGTCTTTTTTGAAGGTGAACCCGTTTGTCATCCAATTAGGTCTAGATAAAATAGCCGGTCCAGTCAAGTCATGTACCCGTATTCGATCAGGATCACTACTTGTTGAAACTTACACGTCCACCCAGTTCGACAAGTTGCTGAAGGCAAAACTACTCCACGGATACCCGATCCGTGTCGAGAAGCACCGGAGCCTTAACTCTTCCAAGGGCGTCATTACCACCCACTTGTTGGACGGTATGCCGGAGGAAGAGATTCAGGGTTACCTGGCTGATCAGGGAGTAACCTCTGTTTCTCGAGTCCGAACAAAGCGTGACGGAGCGCTAGTAGATACCCGTACGCTTTTTCTTACCTTTGACCGACTCGATCTCCCTCCGAAGATAAAGGCTGGCTATGAGGTCATTAACGTTCGACCGTATATCCCCCGCCCTATGCGGTGTTTCCAATGCCAACGATATGGCCATACTCAGACCTCTTGTAAAACCTCTGTTCCTGTTTGTGTCACCTGTGGCAAAGATGCCCACGAAGGAGCGTGTCCATCTGCTCCTAGCTGTGTTAACTGTAGAGGTGCCCATCCGGCGACTTCCCGCGATTGTCCACGTTACCTGGACGAGAAGGCTATTCAAGAGCTGCGGGTCAAAGAGCGCTTATCGTTCTCTGAGGCCCGCAAACGCCACCTTGCTCGGCAGCCGTCGATACTCAAATTTGGTACTTTTAGTTCAGTAGTGTCCACCCCAGTACCAAAGCGGGATGTAGGTACTCAAACCTCCCCTATAGCCAGCACCACCAACACACCTTCTCGTGCACCATCCACAGCTACAGCCTCAACCAGTACCAGCTCCAAGACTATCCCTACTAGCCCTCAAACCTGTAAGTTCCGAATTGAACCTAAACGCAGTGACTTTCTCAAAGACCCAACGACCTCTGCCAGTGGGAAGTGTGCTCTTCCTGCCACTTCCCCCTCTCCTCCCCGGCGCTCATGCTCTCAGGACACCAGAGGGCGTAGTCGGGTGCCACGGGTCTCACCAACTCCCGTTACCGTAGGCAACCGGTACACAGTCCTATCTTCTGCTACTGGTGACACAGAGCCTCTTCCGTCCGAAGAGCCCATGGAGCAAGAACCACCTGCTCCAAAGAGCCCTAGCCCCACGCGCTGCCAGAAGGGCAAATTAAAGCGCCAACCGTCGGTCAAGTGACCCTAGACGACAGCTTATCCCATTTGTCCTAGGATGTCCATTATTCAATGGAATATACGTGGCATACGTGCGCGTAGAGCTGACTTAACATCAATTTGTAATTCGCTGTTCCCTACTATTCTGTGCCTGCAGGAGACCAAGCTTCGCCAGCAAGACTCTTTCACGTTTTCTGGGTTTATTCCGGTGCGTTATGACCTCCCACCGGAACCCGGTACTCCTGCACATGGAGGTGTCATGCTCCTCGTTCGCAACGACGTTTTTTACCAGCCAGTCATGCTCACCACTCCATTGCAAGCTGTTGCTGTTACTCTGAGATTACCTGGCTTTTCTTTTACTCTCTGTTCCCTTTATCTACCGCCTTGCTCCCCCTTCGCTATAGGGGACCTGTCCCATCTAGTGTCCCAGCTCCCAACACCCTATCTTCTCTTGGGAGACTTTAATGCCCACCACCCTCTTTGGGGTTCACCTCGGGCGTGCGCAAGGGGGACCGTCCTAGTCGATTTTTTCACACAGAAATCTCTGTCTCTTCTAAACACTGGTGAACCTACTTTCCTTTCTGATTCTACTGGCACTCTCTCCCACCTGGACCTCTCAATTTGCTCAGCTCAGCTTGCACATCGTTTTGAGTGGAACGTCGTCTCTGACACCTTCTCCAGCGACCATTTTCCATGTAGTATCAGCTTCCTGTCGCACCACGTATCTTCGCCACGTGTACCATCCTGGCGACTGAACAGAGCGAACTGGCCCCTTTATACTCGTTTGGCTGTTTTTGACGATCGCTTCTTCGCAGACATTGACCAGATGGTGGCCCACCTCACATCCGTCGTTGTTGCCGCGGCCGAGCGTGCCATACCTCGGTCGTCTGGGCACCCGAGACGTTTGCCGGTCCCTTGGTGGACCGACGAATGCCGAGCGGCCGTTCGTGCGCGACGGGCGGCTTTGAGGGTGTTTCGGCGCCACCCTACACTTGAGAATCTGGTCGCTTTTAAGCGATCTCGCGCCAGAGCTCGTCGCATCATCCAGGCGAGTAAGAGGACATCCTGGCTCCGTTTTGTTGAGTCATTTAATCCATCCACGCCCTCGTCTGTCGTTTGGGATAAGCTTCGCCGTGTGGCCGGCAAAGCTTTGTCGGTTACCGTACCTGGCCTACGGATCCAGAACACCACCATTGTTTGCCCTAGAGCTGTCGCTGACACTCTGGGCAACGCCTTTGCTGATGTGTCAGGCTCTTCACACTACCACCCGGATTTTCTACCCATCAAAAATAGCGTGGAATCTCATAACCTTTGCTTTAACTCTACCAACCGGGAGAGTTACAACGCCTTTTTCACCATGCCGGAGTTGGAGCGGGCCTTGGGCTCCTCCAAACCCTCCGCTCCTGGGCCGGATGGTGTCCATCTTTTAATGTTGCAGCACCTGTCATCAGCTGGCAAACTCTTCCTCTTAGATGTGTATAACCGTATGTGGCGTACAGCAGCATTTCCATGTGCTTGGCGCGAAGCCACCATCGTCCCGATTTTAAAACCTGGGAAGGATCGCCATCTACCTTCCAGCTATCGTCCGATCTCCCTCACCAGTGTGATCTGCAAGGTGATGGAGCGCATGATCAACGGACGATTGACGTGGTGGCTTGAATCCCAACATTTGCTGTCCAATGTTCAGGGCGGTTTTCGTCGCTTCCGTTCAACGGTCGACCATTTAGTCTCACTATCCACGCACATCATGGACGGCTTTCTGAGGAAGAGCCAAACGGTTGCTGTATTTTTCGATCTAGAGAAGGCCTATGACACGTGCTGGAGGTATGGCATTCTTCGCACCCTCCATAGATGGGGCATTCGTGGCCGACTGCCCCTTTTTATTCGGGAGTTCATTCGGGATAGAGTCTTTCGCGTACGGGTGGGTTCAGTTTTATCTCGTGTTTTTAATCAAGAGAACGGAGTACCGCAGGGCTCGGTACTCAGCGTCACACTATTTGCTATTGCCATCAATCCCATTGTGGAGTGCGTTCCTGCTGGTGTGTCATCTTCCTTGTTTGTGGATGACTTCGCCATTTACTCTAATTCTCGGCGGACTCATCTTCTTGAGCGGCGCCTCCAACTCTGTCTTGATCGCCTCTTTATTTGGAGTGTGGAAAACGGCTTTAGGTTCTCCGCCGAGAAGACCGTCTGCGTGAACTTCTGGCGCCGGAAGGTCTTTCGCCCGCCTTCTCTTCACCTCGGTCCAGATGTTCTCCCTTTTGCAGACGAGGCGAAATTTTTGGGATTGGTGTTTGACAGGAAGCTTAGCTGGTCCTCTCATATATCATATCTGAAGGCCAGATGTGACCGTTCTCTTAGTGTTTTACGTGTTTTAAGTGGCACATCATGGGGAGCTGATCGGACTGTTCTTTTAAGATTATATCGTTCTTTGGTCCGATCTAAACTTGATTACGGTTGTATTGTGTATTCATCAGCTCGGCCGTCCGTTTTAAAACGTCTTGATCCCATTCACCACCGTGGTATACGACTGAGTATTGGCGCCTTTCCTACAAGCCCGGTTCTCAGCCTATGTGCGGAAGCTGCGGAACCCCCGCTTTCTTATCGGCGGGATGTTCTTCTCTGCAACTACGCTTGCAGACTTTCTAGTCTGCCAGAACACCCGTCTTTTAGTTCGTTTTTTAATGATACTTTGGACCGCCAATACTCATCGAGCTCCCTGGCCCTGCTCCCTCCTGGCGTTCGATTTCGTTTATTGCTTCGGCTGTTGGACGTAGATTTACCGGCGACATATCCCAAGGGAGAAACCCGATTTCCCCCGTGGCTTCGTCCGGTGACGCACATTGACCTAGGTTTGCTGTCCATGCCGAAGTCGTCGACGCCAGATTCAGTTCTTCGTTCGGCCTTTTTACACGTGCAGGCGCAGTTAGGACCCGGTACTTTTATTTACACTGATGGCTCCAAGGACGATCGGGGAGTAGGATGTGCTTTTATTCATGGCCGCGAGAGTTTTAGATTTCGTCTTTTACCGCAGTGCTCGATTTTTACGGCAGAGCTTTTTAGTATTTACCAAGCTGTTTTATATGTTCATCGGCAGGCCTTCCGGCGCTGCATTATTTGTTCTGATTCTTTAAGTGCTCTTGAAAGCCTACGGACGCTGTACAGTTACCATCCCTTGGTGCAGCGTGTCCAGGACTACCTTCATGCCCTCGCCAGTGCTGGCACTATCGTCTCCTTTGTGTGGGTACCTGGACACGTAGGCTTGCAGGGAAATGAGGCTGCCGATTCTGCGGCAAAGGCAGCAGTTTTAGCACCCAGGATTTTTAGCTCTTCCGTTCCCTCTGACGATTTTGGCGCCTTTTTACGTCAGGCCCTCCTCTCACGGTGGAGTGGTACCTGGCATGATGTTCAGGGGAATAAACTTCGGGAGGTGAAATCGCTCCCTGTTACCTGGAGGACTTCCTCGCGTGCCTCCCGCCGCGAGGAAGTGATTTTAGCTAGATTGCGTATCGGGCACTGCCGTTTTAGCCATGGTCACCTTTTATCCTCTGACGCTGCACCACTCTGTGCTCATTGTCATGAGCCTCTGACGGTGCGGCATGTTTTAATTCAGTGTCAGCATTCAAGCCAGCTCCGTGACTCACTGGGCCTGCCAGCCACCCTGGCTGAGGTGCTGGCAGACAATACAGGTGCTGTGGAGCGTGTGTTACGTTTTATGCGTTTCAGCGGAATGTGCTCTCGTGTATGACTGATACGGATCATTTGTGTTTTTATATTTGGGTGATGATGCGAGATTTTATCAATTAATGTGATCCTGCGCTTCCGTTTTCGCTAAATGTGCAGTTGCTGACACTATTGGTGACGGTTTTAATGTTTTTATTGTTTTTAGTTGTAGACGTGATTGTCTAGTTTTTACTCTTTAATGCTTTTAGTGTTGTTTGGGCGCTAATGACCATAGCAGTTGAGCGCCCTAAAGCCATATTCATTCATTCACCTGCTCGCATCCAACAAAAACTGTGCGCTACCGTCTCTATTTAGCCTCAGAGACGGTTTGAGATAATTGTTACAAAAATCAGAGAATGTCAAAAATTAGAGTGTAATTGCTTCAAACAAGCGAATTATCGCGAAACAACACCTGCTCGCATCCAACAAAAACTGTGCCCTGCCGACTCTATTTAGCCTCAGAGACGGTTTGAGACAATTGTTACAAAAATCAGAGAATGTCAAGAATTAGAGTGAAATTGCTTCAAACAAGCGAATTATCGCGAAACAACACCTGCTCGAATCCAACAAAAACTGTGCGCTACCGTCTCTACAGAGCCTCAGAGACGCTTTGAGACAAGTATTACATAAATCAGAGAATGTCAAAAATTATAGTGAAATTGCCTCAAACAGGCGAATTATCGCGAAACAACACCTGCTCGAATCCAACAAAACTGTGCCCTGCCGACTCTATTTAGCCTCAGCGACGGTTTCAGACAATTGTTACAAAAATCAGAGAATGTCAAAAATTAGAGTGTAATTGCTCCAAACAAGCGAATTATCGCGAAACAACACCTGCTCGAATCCAACAAAAACTGTGCCCTGCCGACTCCATTTAGCCTCAGTGACGGTTTGAGACAAGTATTACAAAAATCAGAAAATGTCAAAAATTACAGTGAAATTGCCTCAAACAGGCGAATTATCGCGAAAGAACACCTGCTCGAATCCAACAAAAACTGTGCCCTGCCGACTCTTTGAGACAAGTATTACAAAAACCAGAGAATGTCAAAAATTAGAGTGAAATTGCTTCAAACAGGCGAATTATCGCGAAACAACACCTGCTCGAATCCAACAAAAACTGTGCCCTGCCGACTCTATTTAGCCTCAGAGAGGGTTTGAGACAATTGTTACAAAAATCAGAGAATGTCAAAAATTAGAGTGTAATTGCTTCAAACAAGCGAATTATCGCGAAACAACACCTGCTCGAATCCAACAAAAACTGTGCCCTGCCGACTCTATTTAGCCTCAGAGACGGTTTGAGACAAGTATTACAAAAATCAGGGAATGTCAAAAATTACAGTGAAATTGCCTCAAACAGGCGAATTATCGCGAAAGAACACCTGCTCGAATCCAACAAAAACTGTGCCCTGCCGACTCTATTTAGCCTCAAAGACGGTTTGAGACAATTGTTACAAAAATCAGAGAATGTCAAAAATTAGAGTGAAATTGCTTCAAACAAGCGAATTATCGCGAAACAACACCTGCTCGAATCCAACAAAAACTGTGCGCTACCGTCTCTACTGAGCCTCAGAGACGCTTTGAGACAAGTATTACAAAAATCAGAGAATGTCAAAAATTAGAGTGAAATTGCTTCAAACAAGCGAATTATCGCGAAACAACACCTGCTCGCATCCAACAAAAACTGTGCGCTACCGTCTCTATTTAGCCTCAGAGACGGTTTGAGATAATTGTTACAAAAATCAGAGAATGTCAAAAATTAGAGTGTAATTGCTTCAAACAAGCGAATTATCGCGAAACAACACCTGCTCGAATCCAACAAAAACTGTGCGCTACCGTGTCTACTGAGCCTCAGAGACGCTTTGAGACAAGTATTACAAAAATCAGAGAATGTCAAAAATTAGAGTGAAATTGCTTCAAACAGGCGAATTATCGCGAAACAACACCTGCTCGAATCCAACAAAAACTGTGCCCTGCCGATTCTATTTAGCCTCAGAGACGGTTTGAGACAATTGTTACAAAAATCAGAGATTGTCAAAAATTAGAGTGAAATTGCTTTAAACAAGCGAATTATCGCGAAACAACACCTGCTCGAATCCAACAAAAACTGTGCGCTACCGTCTCTACTGAGCCTCAGAGGCGCTTTGAGACAAGTATTACAAAAATCAGAGAATGTCAAAAATTAGAGTGAAATTGCTTCAAACAGGCGAATTATCGCGAAACAACACCTGCTCGAATCCAACAAAAACTGTGCCCTTCCGATTCTATTTAGCCTCAGAGACGGTTTGAGATAATTGTTACAAAAATCAGAGAAACAACACCTGCTCGAATCCGACAAAAACTGTGTGCTACCGTCTCTACTGAGCCTCAGAGGCGCTTTGAGACAAGTATTACAAAAATCAGAGAATGTCAAAAATTAGAGTGAAATTGCTTCAAACAGGCGAATTATCGCGAAACAACACCTGCTCGAATCCAACAAAAACTGTGCCCTGCCGATTCTATTTAGCCTCAGAGACGGTTTGAGACAATTGTTACAAAAATCAGAGATTGTCAAAAATTAGAGTGAAATTGCTTTAAACAAGCGAATTATCGCGAAACAACACCTGCTCGAATCCAACAAAAACTGTGCGCTACCGTCTCTACAGAGCCTCAGAGACGCTTTGAGACAAGTATTACAAAAATCAAGGAATGTCAAAAATTATAGTGAAATTGCCACAAACAAGCGAATTATCGCGAAACAACACCTGCTCGCATCCAACAAAAACTGTGCGCTACCCTCTCTACTGAGCCTCAGAGACGCTTTGAGACAAGTATTACAAAAATCAGAGAATGTCAAAAATTAGAGTGAAATTACCTAAAACAGGCCAATTATCGCGAAACAACACCTGCTCGAATCCAACAAAAACTGTGCCCTGCCGACTCTATTTATCCTCAAAGAATGTTTGAGACAATTGTTACAAGAATCAGAGAATGTAAAAAATTAGAGTGAAATTGCTTTAAACAAGCGAATTATCGCGAAACAACACCTGCTCGAATCCAACCAAAACTGTGCCCTGCCGACTCTATTTAGCCTCAGCGACGGTTTCAGACAATTGTTACAAAAATCAGAGAATGTCAAAAATTAGAGTGTAATTGCTTCAAACAAGCGAATTATCGCGAAACAACACCTGCTCGAATCCAACAAAAACTGTGCGCTACCGTGTCTACTGAGCCTCAGAGACGCTTTGAGACAAGTATTACAAAAATCAGAGAATGTCAAAAATTAGAGTGAAATTGCTTCAAACAAGCGAATTATCGCGAAACAACACCTGCTCGAATCCAACAAAAATTATGCGCTACCGTCTCTACTGAGCCTCGGAGACGCTTTGAGACAAGTATTACAAAAATCAGAGAATGTCAAAAATTAGAGTGAAATTGCCTCAAAGAGGCGAATTATCACGAAACAACACCTGCTCGAATCCAACAAACACTGTGCCCTGCCGACTCTATTTAGCCTCAGAGACGTTTTGAGACAATTGTTACAAAAATAAGAGGATGTCAAAAATTAGAGTGTAATTGCTTCAAACAAGCCAATTATCGCGAAACAACACCTGCTCGAATCCAACAATAACTGTGCCCTGCCGACTCTAATTAGCCTCAAAGAATGTTTGAGACAATTGTTACAAAAATCAGAGAATGTCAAAAATTAGAGTGAAATTGCCTCAAACAGGCGAATTATCGCGAAACAACACCTGCTCGAATCCAACAAAAACTGTGCCCTGCCGACTCTATTTAGCCTCAGCGACGGTTTGAGATAATTGTTACAAAAATCAGAGAAACAACCCCTGCTCGAATCCGACAAAAACTGTGTGCTACCGTCTCTACTGAGCCTCAGAGGCGCTTTGAGACAAGTATTACAAAAATCAGAGAATGTCAAAAATTAGAGTGAAATTGCTTCAAACAGGCGAATTATCGCGAAACAACACCTGCTCGAATCCAACAAAAACTGTGCCCTGCCGATTCTATTTAGCCTCAGAGACGGTTTGAGACAATTGTTACAAAAATCAGAGATTGTCAAAAATTAGAGTGAAATTGCTTTAAACAAGCGAATTATCGCGAAACAACACCTGCTCGAATCCAACAAAAACTGTGCGCTACCGTCTCTACAGAGCCTCAGAGACGCTTTGAGACAAGTATTACAAAAATCAAGGAATGTCAAAAATTATAGTGAAATTGCCACAAACAAGCGAATTATCGCGAAACAACACCTGCTCGCATCCAACAAAAACTGTGCGCTACCCTCTCTACTGAGCCTCAGAGACGCTTTGAGACAAGTATTACAAAAATCAGAGAATGTCAAAAATTAGAGTGAAATTACCTAAAACAGGCCAATTATCGCGAAACAACACCTGCTCGAATCCAACAAAAACTGTGCCCTGCCGACTCTATTTATCCTCAAAGAATGTTTGAGACAATTGTTACAAGAATCAGAGAATGTAAAAAATTAGAGTGAAATTGCTTTAAACAAGCGAATTATCGCGAAACAACACCTGCTCGAATCCAACAAAAACTGTGCCCTGCCGACTCTATTTAGCCTCAGCGACGGTTTCAGACAATTGTTACAAAAATCAGAGAATGTCAAAAATTAGAGTGTAATTGCTTCAAACAAGCGAATTATCGCGAAACAACACCTGCTCGAATCCAACAAAAACTGTGCCCTGCCGACTCTATTTAGCCCCAGAGACGGTTTGAGATAATTGTTACAAAAATCAGAGAAACAACACCTGCTCAAATCCAACAAAAACTGTGTGCTACCGTCTCTACTGAGCCTCAGAGACGCTTTGAGACAAGTATTACAAAAATCAGAGAATGTCAAAAATTAGAGTGAAATTGCTTCAAACAGGCGAATTATCGCGAAACAACACCTGCTCGAATCCAACAAAAACTGTGCCCTGCGGACTCTATTTAGCCTCAGAGACGGTTTGAGACAATTGTTACAAAAATCAGAGAATGTCAAAAATTAGAGTGTAATTGCTTCAAACAAGCGAATTATCGCGAAACAACACCTGCTCGAATCCAACAAAAACTGTGCGCTACCGTCTCTACTGAGCCACAGAGACGCTTTGAGACACGTACTACAAAAATCAGAGAATGTCAAAAATTAGACTGAAATTGCTTCAAACAAGCGAATTATCGCGAAACAACACCTGCTCGAATCCAACAAAAACTGCGCGCTACCGTCTCTACTGAGCCTCAGAGACCGTTGAGACAAGTATTACATAAATCAGAGAATGTCAAAGATTAGAGTGAAAGTGCTTCAAACAAGCGAATTATCGCGAAACAACACCTGCTCGAATCCAACAAAAACTGTGCGCTACCGTCTCTACTGAGCCTCAGAGACGCTTTGAGACAAGTATTACAAAAATCAGAGAATGTCAAAAATTAGAGTGAAATTGCTTCAAACAGGCGAATTATCGCGAAACAACACCTGCTCGAATCCAAAAAAAACTGTGCGCTACCGTCTCTACTAAGCCCCAGAGACGCTTTGAGACACGTACTACAAAAATCAGAGAATGTCAAAAATTATAGTGAAATTGCCTCAAACAGGCGAATTCTCGCGAAACAACACCTGCTCGAATCCAACAAAAACTGTGCCCTGCCGACTCTATTTAGCCTCAAAGACGGTTTGAGACAATTGTTACAAAAATCAGAGAATGTCAAAAATTAGAGTGAAATTGCTTCAAACAAGCGAATTATCGCGAAACAACACCTGCTCGAATCCAACAAAAACTGTGCGCTACCGTCTCTACTGAGCGTCGGAGACGCTTTGAGACAAGTATTACAAAAATCAGAGAATGTCAAAAATTAGAGTGAAATTGCTTCAAACAAGCGAATTATCGCGAAACAACACCTGCTCGCATCCAACAAAAACTGTGCGCTACCGTCTCTATTTAGCCTCAGAGACGGTTTGAGATAATTGTTACAAAAATCAGAGAATGTCAAAAATTAGAGTGTAATTGCTTCAAACAAGCGAATTATCGCGAAACAACACCTGCTCGAATCCAACAAAAACTGTGCGCTACCGTGTCTACTGAGCCTCAGAGACGCTTTGATACAAGTATTACAAAAATCAGAGAATGTCAAAAATTAGAGTGAAATTGCTTCAAACAAGCGAATTATCGCGAAACAACACCCGCTCGAATCCAACAAAAATTGTGCGCTACCGTCTCTACTGAGCCTCGGAGACGCTTTGAGACAAGTATTACAAAAATCAGAGAATGTCAAAAATTAGAGTGAAATTGCTTCAAACAGGCGAATTATCGCGAAACAACACCTGCTCGAATCCAACAAACACTGTGCCCTGCCGACTCTATTTAGCCTTAGAGACGGTTTGAGACAATTGTTACAAAAATAAGAGAATGTCAAAAATTAGAGTGTAATTGCTTCAAACAAGCGAATTATCGCGAAACAACACCTGCTCGAATCCAACTAAAACTGTGCGCTACCGTCTCTACTGAGCCACAGAGACGTTTTGAGACACGTACTACAAAAATCAGAGAATGTCAAAAATTAGCCTGAAATTGCTTCAAACAGGCGAATTATCGCGAAACAACACCTGCTCGAATCCAACAAAAACTGTGCCCTGCCGACTCTATTTATCCTCAAAGAATGTTTGAGACAATTGTTACAAGAATCAGAGAATGTAAAAAATTAGAGTGAAATTGCTTTAAACAAGCGAATTATCGCGAAACAACACCTGCTCGAATCCAACAAAAACTGTGCCCTGCCGACTCTATTTAGCCTCAGCGACGGTTTCAGACAATTGTTACAAAAATTAGAGTGTAATTGCTTCAAACAAGCGAATTATCGCGAAACAACACCTGCTCGAATCCAACAAAAACTGTGCCCTGCCGACTCTATTTAGCCCCAGAGACGGTTTGAGATAATTGTTACAAAAATCAGAGAAACAACACCTGCTCGAATCCAACAAAAACTGTGTGCTACCGTCTCTACTGAGCCTCAGAGACGCTTTGAGACAAGTATTACAAAAATCAGAGAATGTCAAAAATTAGAGTGAAATTGCTTCAAACAGGCGAATTATCGCTAAACAACACCTGCTCGAATCCAACAAAAACTGTGCCCTGCGGACTCTATTTAGCCTCAGAGACGGTTTGAGACAATTGTTACAAAAATCAGAGAATGTCAAAAATTATAGTGTAATTGCTTCAAACAAGCGAATTATCGCGAAACAACACCTTCTCGAATCCAAGAAAAACTGTGCGCTACCGTTTCTACTGAGCCACAGAGACGCTTTGAGACACGTACTACAAAAATCAGAGAATGTCAAAAATTAGACTGAAATTGCTTCAAACAAGCGAATTATCGCGAAACAACACCTGCTCGAATCCAACAAAAACTGTGCCCTGCGGACTCTATTTAGCCTCAGAGACGGTTTGAGACAATTGTTACAAAAATCAGAGAATGTCAAAAATTAGAGTGTAATTGCTTCAAACAAGCGAATTATCGCGAAACAACACCTGCTCGAATCCAACAAAAACTGTGCGCTACCGTCTCTACTGAGCCACAGAGACGCTTTGAGACACGTACTACAAAAATCAGAGAATGTCAAAAATTAGACTGAAATTGCTTCAAACAAGCGAATTATCGCGAAACAACACCTGCTCGAATCCAACAAAAACTGCGCGCTACCGTCTCTACTGAGCCTCAGAGACCGTTGAGACAAGTATTACATAAATCAGAGAATGTCAAAGATTAGAGTGAAAGTGCTTCAAACAAGCGAATTATCGCGAAACAACACCTGCTCGAATCCAACAAAAACTGTGCGCTACCGTCTCTACTGAGCCTCAGAGACGCTTTGAGACAAGTATTACAAAAATCAGAGAATGTCAAAAATTAGAGTGAAATTGCTTCAAACAGGCGAATTATCGCGAAACAACACCTGCTCGAATCCAAAAAAAACTGTGCGCTACCGTCTCTACTAAGCCCCAGAGACGCTTTGAGACACGTACTACAAAAATCAGAGAATGTCAAAAATTATAGTGAAATTGCCTCAAACAGGCGAATTCTCGCGAAACAACACCTGCTCGAATCCAACAAAAACTGTGCCCTGCCGACTCTATTTAGCCTCAAAGACGGTTTGAGACAATTGTTACAAAAATCAGAGAATGTCAAAAATTAGAGTGAAATTGCTTCAAACAAGCGAATTATCGCGAAACAACACCTGCTCGAATCCAACAAAAACTGTGCGCTACCGTCTCTACTGAGCGTCTGAGACGCTTTGAGACAAGTATTATAAAAATCAGAGAATGTCAAAAATTAGAGTGAAATTGCTTCAAACAAGCGAATTATCGCGAAACAACACCTGCTCGCATCCAACAAAAACTGTGCGCTACCGTCTCTATTTAGCCTCAGAGACGGTTTGAGATAATTGTTACAAAAATCAGAGAATGTCAAAAATTAGAGTGAAATTGCTTCAAACAAGCGAATTATCGCGAAACAACACCTGCTCGAATCCAACAAAAATTGTGCGCTACCGTCTCTACTGAGCCTCGGAGACGCTTTGAGACAAGTATTACAAAAATCAGAGAATGTCAAAAATTAGAGTGAAATTACCTAAAACAGGCCAATTATCACGAAACAACACCTGCTCGAATCCAACAAACACTGTGCCCTGCCGACTCTATTTAGCCTTAGAGACGGTTTGAGACAATTGTTACAAAAATAAGAGAATGTCAAAAATTAGAGTGTAATTGCTTCAAACAAGCGAATTATCGCGAAACAACACCTGCTCGAATCCAACAAAAACTGTGCGCTACCGTCTCTACTGAGCCACAGAGACGTTTTGGGACACGTACTACAAAAATCAGAGAATGTCAAAAATTAGACTGAAATTGCTTCAAACAGGCGAATTATCGCGAAACAACACCTGCTCGAATCCAACAAAAACTGTGCCCTGCCGACTCTATTTATCCTCAAAGAATGTTTGAGACAATTGTTACAAGAATCAGAGAATGTAAAAAATTAGAGTGAAATTGCTTTAAACAAGCGAATTATCGCGAAACAACACCTGCTCGAATCCAACAAAAACTGTGCCCTGCCGACTCTATTTAGCCTCAGCGACGGTTTCAGACAATTGTTACAAAAATCAGAGAATGTCAAAAATTAGAGTGTAATTGCTTCAAACAAGCGAATTATCGCGAAACAACACCTGCTCGAATCCAACAAAAACTGTGCCCTGCCGACTCTATTTAGCCCCAGAGACGGTTTGAGATAATTGTTACAAAAATCAGAGAAACAACACCTGCTCGAATCCAACAAAAACTGTGTGCTACCGTCTCTACTGAGCCTCAGAGACGCTTTGAGACAAGTATTACAAAAATCAGAGAATGTCAAAAATTAGAGTGAAATTGCTTCAAACAGGCGAATTATCGCGAAACAACACCTGCTCGAATCCAACAAAAACTGTGCCCTGCGGACTCTATTTAGCCTCAGAGACGGTTTGAGACAATTGTTACAAAAATCAGAGAATGTCAAAAATTAGAGTGTAATTGCTTCAAACAAGCGAATTATCGCGAAACAACACCTTCTCGAATCCAACAAAAACTGTGCGCTACCGTCTCTACTGAGCCACAGAGACGCTTTGAGACACGTACTACAAAAATCAGAGAATGTCAAAAATTAGACTGAAATTGCTTCAAACAAGCGAATTATCGCGAAACAACACCTGCTCGAATCCAACAAAAACTGTGCGCTACCGTCTCTACTGAGCCTCAGAGACCGTTGAGACAAGTATTACAAAAATCAGAGAATGTCAAAGATTAGAGAGAAAGTGCTTCAAACAAGCGAATTATCGCGAAACAACACCTGCTCGAATCCAACAAAAACTGTGCGCTACCGTCTCTACTGAGCCTCAGAGACGCTTTGAGACAAGTATTACAAAAATCAGAGAATGTCAAAAATTAGAGTGAAATTGCTTCAAACAGGCGAATTATCGCGAAACAACACCTGCTCGAATCCAACAAAAACTTTGCGCTACCGTCTCTACTAAGCCCCAGAGACGCTTTGAGACACGTACTACAAAAATCAGAGAATGTCAAAAATTAGAGTGAAATTGCCTCAAACAGGCGAATTCTCGCGAAACAACACCTGCTCGAATCCAACAAAAACTGTGCGCTACCATCTCTACTGAGCCTCAGAGACGCTTTGAGACAAGTATTACAAAAATCAGAGAATGTCAAAAATTAGAGTGAAATTGCTTCAAACAAGCGAATTAGCGCGAAACAACACCTGCTCGAATCCAACAAAAACTGTGGCCTGCCGACTCTATTTAGCCTCAACGACGGTTTCAGACAATTGTTACAAAAATCAGAGAATGTGAAAAATTAGAGTGTACTTGCTTCAAACAAGCGAATTATCGCGAAACAACACCTGCTCGAATCCAACAAAAACTTTGCGCTACCGTCTCTACTAAGCCCCAGAGACGCTTTGAGACACGTACTACAAAAATCAGAGAATGTCAAAAATTAGAGTGAAATTGCCTCAAACAGGCGAATTCTCGCGAAACAACACCTGCTCGAATCCAACAAAAACTGTGCGCTACCATCTCTACTGAGCCTCAGAGACGCTTTGAGACAAGTATTACAAAAATCAGAGAATGTCAAAAATTAGAGTGAAATTGCTTCAAACAGGCGAATTATCGCGAAACAACACCTGCTCGAATCCAAAAAAAACTGTGCGCTACCGTCTCTACTAAGCCCCAGAGACGCTTTGAGACACGTACTACAAAAATCAGAGAATGTCAAAAATTATAGTGAAATTGCCTCAAACAGGCGAATTCTCGCGAAACAACACCTGCTCGAATCCAACAAAAACTGTGCCCTGCCGACTCTATTTAGCCTCAAAGACGGTTTGAGACAATTGTTACAAAAATCAGAGAATGTCAAAAATTAGAGTGAAATTGCTTCAAACAAGCGAATTATCGCGAAACAACACCTGCTCGAATCCAACAAAAACTGTGCGCTACCGTCTCTACTGAGCCTCAGAGACGCTTTGAGACAAGTGTTACAAAAATCAGAGAATGTCAAAAATTAGAGTGAAATTGCTTCAAACAGGCGAATTATCGCGAAACAACACCTGCTCGAATCCAAAAAAAACTGTGCGCTACCGTCTCTACTAAGCCCCAGAGACGCTTTGAGACACGTACTACAAAAATCAGAGAATGTCAAAAATTATAGTGAAATTGCCTCAAACAGGCGAATTCTCGCGAAACAACACCTGCTCGAATCCAACAAAAACTGTGCCCTGCCGACTCTATTTAGCCTCAAAGACGCTTTGAGACAAGTATTATAAAAATCAGAGAATGTCAAAAATTAGAGTGAAATTGCTTCAAACAAGCGAATTATCGCGAAACAACACCTGCTCGCATCCAACAAAAACTGTGCGCTACCGTCTCTATTTAGCCTCAGAGACGGTTTGAGATAATTGTTACAAAAATCAGAGAATGTCAAAAATTAGAGTGAAATTGCTTCAAACAAGCGAATTATCGCGAAACAACACCTGCTCGAATCCAACAAAAATTGCGCGCTACCGTCTCTACTGAGCCTCGGAGACGCTTTGAGACAAGTATTACAAAAATCAGAGAATGTCAAAAATTAGAGTGAAATTACCTAAAACAGGCCAATTATCACGAAACAACACCTGCTCGAATCCAACAAACACTGTGCCCTGCCGACTCTATTTAGCCTTAGAGACGCTTTGAGACAATTGTTACAAAAATAAGAGAATGTCAAAAATTAGAGTGTAATTGCTTCAAACAAGCGAATTATCGCGAAACAACACCTGCTCGAATCCAACAAAAACTGTGCGCTACCGTCTCTACTGAGCCACAGAGACGTTTTGGGACACGTACTACAAAAATCAGAGAATGTCAAAAATTAGACTGAAATTGCTTCAAACAGGCGAATTATCGCGAAACAACACCTGCTCGAATCCAACAAAAACTGTGCCCTGCCGACTCTATTTATCCTCAAAGAATGTTTGAGACAATTGTTACAAGAATCAGAGAATGTAAAAAATTAGAGTGAAATTGCTTTAAACAAGCGAATTATCGCGAAACAACACCTGCTCGAATCCAACAAAAACTGTGCCCTGCCGACTCTATTTAGCCTCAGCGACGGTTTCAGACAATTGTTACAAAAATCAGAGAATGTCAAAAATTAGAGTGTAATTGCTTCAAACAAGCGAATTATCGCGAAACAACACCTGCTCGAATCCAACAAAAACTGTGCCCTGCCGACTCTATTTAGCCCCAGAGACGGTTTGAGATAATTGTTACAAAAATCAGAGAAACAACACCTGCTCGAATCCAACAAAAACTGTGTGCTACCGTCTCTACTGAGCCTCAGAGACGCTTTGAGACAAGTATTACAAAAATCAGAGAATGTCAAAAATTAGAGTGAAATTGCTTCAAACAGGCGAATTATCGCGAAACAACACCTGCTCGAATCCAACAAAAACTGTGCCCTGCGGACTCTATTTAGCCTCAGAGACGGTTTGAGACAATTGTTACAAAAATCAGAGAATGTCAAAAATTAGAGTGTAATTGCTTCAAACAAGCGAATTATCGCGAAACAACACCTTCTCGAATCCAACAAAAACTGTGCGCTACCGTCTCTACTGAGCCACAGAGACGCTTTGAGACACGTACTACAAAAATCAGAGAATGTCAAAAATTAGACTGAAATTGCTTCAAACAAGCGAATTATCGCGAAACAACACCTGCTCGAATCCAACAAAAACTGTGCGCTACCGTTTCTACTGAGCCTCAGAGACCGTTGAGACAAGTATTACAAAAATCAGAGAATGTCAAAGATTAGAGAGAAAGTGCTTCAAACAAGCGAATTATCGCGAAACAACACCTGCTTGAATCCAACAAAAACTGTGCCCTGCAGTCTCTACTGAGCCTCAAAGACGCTTTGAGACAATTGCTACAAAAATCAGAAAATGTCAAAAATTAGAGTGAAATTGCTTCAACCAAGCGAATTATCGCGAAACAACACCTGCTCGAATCCAACAAAAACTGTGCGCTACCGTCTCTACTGAGCCTCAGAGACGCTTTGAGACAAGTATTACAAAAATCAGAGAATGTCAAAAATTAGAGTGAAATTGCTTCAAACAGGCGAATTATCGCGAAACAACACCTGCTCGAATCCAACAAAAACTTTGCGCTACCGTCTCTACTAAGCCCCAGAGACGCTTTGAGACACGTACTACAAAAATCAGAGAATGTCAAAAATTAGAGTGAAATTGCCTCAAACAGGCGAATTCTCGCGAAACAACACCTGCTCGAATCCAACAAAAACTGTGCGCTACCATCTCTACTGAGCCTCAGAGACGCTTTGAGACAAGTATTACAAAAATCAGAGAATGTCAAAAATTAGAGTGAAATTGCTTCAAACAAGCGAATTAGCGCGAAACAACACCTGCTCGAATCCAACAAAAACTGTGGCCTGCCGACTCTATTTAGCCTCAACGACGGTTTCAGACAATTGTTACAAAAATCAGAGAATGTGAAAAATTAGAGTGTACTTGCTTCAAACAAGCGAATTATCGCGAAACAACACCTGCTCGAATCCAAAAAAAGCTGTGCCCTGCAGTCTCTACTGAGCCTCAAAGCCGCTTTGAGACCATTGCTACAAAACTCAGAAAATGTCACAAATTAGAGTGAAATTGCTTCAAACAAGCGAATTATCGCGAAACAACACCTGCTTGAATCCAACAAAAACTGTGCGCTACCGTCTCTACCGAGCCTCAGAGACCGTTGAGACAAGTATTACAAAAATCAGAGAATGTCAAAGATTAGAGTGAAAGTGCTTCAAACAAGCGAATTATCGCGAAACAACACCTGCTCGAATCCAACAAAAACTGTGCGCTACCGTCTCTACTGAGCCTCAGAGACGCTTTGAGACAAGTATTACAAAAATCAGAGAATGTCAAAAATTAGCCCCTCCGAAGGAGTGTCGCCTTGCCGTGGCGGAGGGGCTCAGTACCCGATCCAGACGGCCTACTAAGTGAGTCTTCGTGACCACTGGTAGGCAAGAGGTGAGGGGAAGCTAAGAACATTCCAACGGGTAGATGAGGCTCGTTAGTCTTGGTCGACGACTCATCTAGGAGAAGAGGACTCCGAAATCAAACTCCCCCAGGGGAACCTACCACGGTAGGTCCGGGTTTGGCGCACCCGGGGCCCCGAGCTGCTCACTATCACTTCACCCCCTCCACCTTCATTAACTGTGCCACGTGCAACGTTTTATGTTGCTTTTTACATCATCCTCTTCCTCTTCTAGGTTTATTCTGATTATTAGTTTGTAAGTTCCTAGATTTATAACTCCTGTCTCACCAGCAGGGATCTTTCCTATCTCCGTGGTCCTGTCCCACGGTTTTCAGCGCGGCCCCCGACTTGTGTGCTCTTCGGGGGTCTCAGGCGCGAAGTTTGTGCGGACCCTTCACACTACCCCCATGTGTAGCCTTAGGTGCGGAGCCCGTCCACACGTCAAGTACACCCACGTAGCTCCTTGAGGGCACGGCCGGTGTTAATCTCCCGACGGCCCTGTGCCGTCGGGTTAGTATCACCGGCCGGACGTGTTACCGCTAACGGAGCCCCGGTGTAATCAACCCGAAGTCCCCTGAATCCACGCTGACTCCGTTGAGGCAGCGTGTGCTAAAGCGGGGAGCCACAGGCGGTTATTCCTGTGGTGGGGGCATAAACCGGGGTGTCACGTGGTGAACGGTTTACGCATGCGGACAAGCAGTGGAGATCGGAGGGTAGCTCCTCTGAAGTACGCCTTGAGGTCAGTCATGGAGGGGTCTCCATGGCGGCACAGACCGTGGAGATTTTGGTGTCTTTTATCCTTTGACCCCCGGATGGCAGGCTGACGCCGACAGTTCCGGATGGGGGTCCAAATAATCATGTCTCCGCGCAACCCCTCTTCCTTTGACCCTTTCTTGGTTTTGACTTTGGCATGTGACGGGAAAACGATAAAGGACCTTAGCCCATTTTATATAAAACGAGAAGTCGACAGAATATGTGGCCCGGTTAAGAACGCGACCAGAGTTCGAGACGGTACGCTGTTGATCGAAACCAACACGGCAGACCAGACCCAGAAACTTTTAAAGGCGAGTTTGTTGGGCTCCTACCCAATTCGGGTAGCCCCACACAAATCGCTCAACACATGTAGGGGAGTTGTCACCACCTCCAGTCTGGACAATCTGTCGAACGATGAGATTACCACCTGTCTCTCCGACCAGCGTGTGTGTCAGGCTTACCGTCTTACCAAAAAGCAGGATGGCAAGGATGTGCCTTTGCGTACGGTGTTTCTGACGTTCAGAGGAACTAAATTGCCCGAGTACATCTTTTGTGGCTACGAACGTGCCGCCGTACGCCAGTATGTGCCGAACCCCATGCGTTGTTTTAGGTGCCAACGGTTCGGCCATACTAAGACCCTGTGTAATAATCCTGCTATATGTGAGCGCTGTGGTTTAGCAGCCCATGAGGACCCGACATGTACACGGGATCCCCTCTGTGTGAACTGTGAAGGGAAGCATCCATCCAGCTCGCGTCAGTGTGCGAAGTTCTTGGATGAGAAGTGCATACAAGAATTGCGCGTGAAAGAACATCTCACGTTTCCAGAAGCGCGTCGTCGCTTTGAGCAGCTGAAACCTGCTACCACCACAGGTTATGCCTTGGCTGCCCGACGCGCTCCTGCCAGCAGCGTAGCGATCCAGCACGTTCCTGTGTCAGATGCTTCTACACAGACTGACCTACCTGCGAATACCCCTTCACTGTCTCGTGCCACAGCTGCACCTGCTACTACATCTATAGCCGTGCAGACACCAGCTCACAAGACAACTAGCCGCAGCCAGCCTGTTGACAGCCATTATTCTAGGCCTTCTTGTCGCGCCAGCAGTCGCACATCGTCCATGAAGTCCCGCTCCCGCTCTCGTTCAGCGAGCCGCCGGGGATCTTCAGACTCCCGGACGTCGGCGGAGTCACCAGACGATGGCGAATTTAACCTACCCCGTCCGAAGTCGGTTAAGGTAAAGATGAAAAAGAAAAAGATGAAGACGAATCCCTAATTCTTCTTTACCATGGAAATAATCCAGTGGAATGTTAATGGGTTCCGGGCACGTGTTCCGGACGTACAGCATCTCGTTTCGCAACGGTCTCCATCAATCGTCTGTCTACAAGAAACGCACTTGCACCCTAACCACGCATTACAACTTCGTGGTTTTTCGGCATTTAGACATGACTCTGCAGCTGATAGGCGAGCAAGCGGGGGTGTTGCTATTCTGGTGGCGCATGATATCTCTGCCACCAGTGTGCCACTCAACACGCCGCTGCAAGCTGTAGCGGTGCGTGTGCAGCTGCAGAGCCTCTGTTTCTCCCTTTGTAATGTCTATCTGCCACCGGTCAGTGTCGTACACACGAACGATCTTCGGGCTCTCTTGGCACAGATTCCGCCACCGTTCATCTTTCTTGGCGATCTGAATGCCAAGCACTCTCATTGGGGCTCCGACATTGACGATGCCCGTGGGTGCCTTGTAGCAGACGTTTGCCATATGTCCGGCCTAGTCATATTAAACACTGGCGTGCCTACTTACTTATCATCTGCCTATGGTACACACTCCGCACTTGACGTTTCTTTTAGCAGTCCGTCACTGGTACCTCTACTCGACTGGTCGGTACTTTCCGACTTATTTGGCAGTGATCATTACCCCATTAGCATTCACTTATCGGGCCACAATTCTGTGCCAACACGCTTTCCTCACTGGATTATTTCCAAGGCTGACTGGGGGAAGTTTCGTTCCCTCATTCACCTAACCGACGATGGTTTTACCACCATTGACGACATGGTGGAGTATTTTACTTACTCTATCCTTCGTGCAGCGGATTCCAGCATTCCTCGTGGTTCCACTACACCTCGTCACGTTCCTGTGCCTTGGTGGTCCGAGGAATGCTGTTTGGCTACTAAAGCACGCAAGCGTGCATTGCGTATCTTTACTTTACATCCTACGCAGGCGAACTTTGTCGCTTTTAAGCGTGCTCGTGCTAGGGCAAGATTTATACTTCGAGACGCAAAACGCAAATCGTGGGAAAAGTATGTATCTTCTCTTTCCCGTCGAAGTTCGGCGCAAAAGGTGTGGACTGCTGTTCGGCGAATGTACGGCAAGTGTCGCCGGACGACCATCCCCGGCCTTGCCGTACAGGGCTCCCGTTACACCAGCGAGCAGGACATCGCCGACGCCCTTGCCGAGTATTTTGCCTGTACTAGCCAAACCCAAAGCTATGATAGAGCGTTTTTAGCTATCAAGGAATCTACGGAGCAGATAGGCCTTAGTTTTAACAGTGCCCAAAGTGAACCGTACAATGCACCATTTACCGAGGCGGAGCTAGCGCATTCCTTGTCCCTAGCAAAGAATTCTTCTCCCGGTCCTGATGACATCCACCGCCAAATGCTGCTTCATCTTCCACCTGCAGCTCTTTCCTTCATGTTGAGCATGTATAACCGCATCTGGCATAAGCAGGTTTTTCCGTCTTCCTGGCGAGAGGGCATTGTCATCCCTATCCCTCGACCAGGAAAAGACCGGACACTTCCCTCTAGCTACCGCCCTATCTGCCTGACGAGTGTCGTCTGCAAGACCTTGGAACGGATGATTAACACTCGCTTAGTGTGGTGGCTAGAGACGAATAACCTGCTGAGCAATGTTCAGTGCGGATTTCGTCGCTATCGCTCCAGTGTCGACAACCTGACGCGCATGGAGGCATACATACAGAATGCGTTTCTCCTGAAGCAGCATGTCGTGGGTGTCTTCTTTGATCTGGAGAAGGCCTACGATACTACTTGGCGCTATGGCATTCTCCGTACTCTACACGGTTATGGTTTGCGCGGTCACTTAGCCGTTTTCCTTTTTAACTTTTTACTCATTCGCCGTTTTCGTGTCCGTATAGGCAACACGCTGTCTCAAGAGAAGATCCAGGAGAATGGTGTACCCCAGGGATCCATCCTCAGTGTCACACTTTTCGCAGTTGCCATTAATGGCATCACTAGTGTTGTTCGTAGCGGTATCCCGATGTCGCTGTATGTTGACGACTTTGCGATCTACTATCGCTCTTATAGTTTAGAGCACATCGAGCGTCAACTGCAGCTGACCATAACCTCCATCGCCGAGTGGGCATTACGCACGGGCTTTCGGCTGTCCCCTACGAAAACACAGTGTCTGAACTTTCACCGACTGCGAGGAGTACACCCTCCTCCCGATCTTCATCTGCGCGACACACGTCTTCCTTTTGTACCGCACCTTAAGTTCTTGGGCTTACACCTCGACAGTAAACTCACTTGGGAGCACCATATCCGCTATCTTCGTGCTTCGTGCGATCGTTCGCTTCGGGTACTCAGGGTCTTATCTGGGGCATCTTGGGGCGGCGACCGCACCGTCATGTTGAGGTTGTATGGCTCTCTGGTCCGGTCCAAATTAGACTACGGCTGTTTTATTTATGGCGCGGCGTCTGCGTCTAAACTCCGGCTTTTAGACACAGTACATCACACTGGTATCCGTCTCGCTACTGGGGCTTTCCGCACCAGCAGAACCGATTGTCTGTATGCTGATTCTGGCGAACCTCCACTGTCTGTTCGACGCTCTTTATTACTTTGTTCTTACGTGGCAAGGCTGGCCGCCCATCCAGGTCACCCTTCGTTTCCACCCGTGTTGCGTCCAGACCTCGCGCACCGTTATATGCGAAATACAACCATCTCCCGTCCAAGTGGTATCCGGTTTCGTGAACTGCTTGCTGCACACGCCCTTCGACTGCCAGCCGTAGAGCGGCATTCACGTGGCCGATGTCCTCCCTGGCAACTCCAGCGCGCACGCTTTGACCTGGAGCTGTCGGGCTGTGTTAAGATAGCTACCCCTCATTCCGTGTTTCGCCAACTATTCACGGAACTACTGGGGCGATACCGGACTTCCTGTCCGGTATTTACCGATGGGTCCCAGACGGGTAGTTCGACGGGTTGCGCCTTTATATACAACGGTGTCGCTCATACGTACCGCCTACCGGACGCCAGTTCAGTATTTACCGCCGAGTTGTTTGCCATATTTTATTTCCTCCTTTTTATCTCCAGTTCAGGTCCTGGAAGTTTTATCGTTTGTTCGGATTCTTTTAGCGCTCTCCAGGCCCTGCAACAGTTTATCGGCACCTCGGCATTGGTTGTTAAAATCCAGACGTTGATTTCTCAGCTACTGTCTCGCGGATACCAGTTTGTTTTTACGTGGATCCCAGGCCATGTGGGTATTCCGGGTAACGAGGCGGCGGATGCGGCTGCAAAGTCTGCATGTCGCCTTCCGGAGTATTCCACCCGTACGCTGCCCTATGTAGATGTGCAGAAATATTTCCGTCGCCATCTATTTGCTCTCTGGCAGGAATCTTGGGAAGCGTTATCCGGCACTCAATTACGGACAATCAAGGACACGGTACAACCCTGGCATACCAGCTGCAGGAATTCCAGGCGGGAAGAAGTGGTCTTAACCCGCCTGAGGATAGGCCATACCCGAGCCACGCATGGACACCTTTTGCGTGGTGATCCGGAGCCTGTCTGTACGACGTGTAACATTCCAATCTCCGTCGCACATGTCCTTCTTGATTGTCCGCGATACGCTCGTGAGCGCCAGTCCGTTGGCCTGGGCCTTACACTGTCGTCAGTTTTAGGCAACGACCCAGTATCTGTAAATACAGTGCTGCGGTTTTGTTCCATAATTGATTTTATGAAGCAAGTGTAAGGATATTTTATTTCAGAGATTTTAGCCTTTTTAGATGGCCGTATTTTTGGGTTTTTCACATTTTAGTGTTTTTTACTTTGTAGCAATTTTAAGTTTCTGTTTTTAGCATTTTAAATAAAACGGTTTAATAGTTGTTTAGAGTTTTTTTTATCTATTTTAACCGTAGATTTTTAGTTTTTAATGGGTGATGTTTTTAACACTTGACAGTATGTATTTTTACTTCTGGACTCGGGGCCCTAATGACCAAGTTGTCGACGGGCCCTTAAACCCGACACACGCACTCACTCACTCAAAAATTAGAGTGTAATTGCTTCAAACAAGCGAATTATCGCGAAACAACACCTGCTCGAATCCAACAAAAACTGTGCCCTGCCGACTCTATTTAGCCCCAGAGACGGTTTGAGATAATTGTTACAAAAATCAGAGAAACAACACCTGCTCGAATCCAAAAAAAACTGTGTGCTACCGTCTCTACTGAGCCTCAGAGACGCTTTGAGACAAGTATTACAAAAATCAGAGAATGTCAAAAATTAGAGTGAAATTGCTTCAAACAGGCGAATTATCGCGAAACAACACCTGCTCGAATCCAACAAAAACTGTGCCCTGCCGACTCTATTTAGCCTCAGAGACGGTTTGAGACAATTGTTACAAAAATCAGAGAATGTCAAAAATTAGAGTGTAATTGCTTCAAACAAGCGAATTATCGCGAAACAACACCTGCTCGAATCCAAAAAAAACTGTGCGCTACCGTCTCTACTGAGCCACAGAGACGCTTTGAGACACGTACTACAAAAATCAGAGAATGTCAAAAATTAGACTGAAATTGCTTCAAACAAGCGAATTATCGCGAAACAACACCTGCTCGAATCCAACAAAAACTGTGCGCTACCGTCTCTACTGAGCCTCAGAGACCGTTTAGACAAGTATTACAAAAATCAGAGAATGTCAAAGATTAGAGTGAAAGTGCTTCAAACAAGCGAATAATCGCGAAACAACACCTGCTCGAATCCAACAAAAACTGTGCGCTACCGTCTCTACTGAGCCTCAGAGACGCTTTGAGACAAGTATTACAAAAATCAGAGAATGTCAAAAATTAGAGTGAAATTGCTTCAAACAGGCGAATTATCGCGAAACAACACCTGCTCGAATCCAACAAAAACTGTGCGCTACCGTCTCTACTAAGCCCCAGAGACGCTTTGAGACACGTACTACAAAAATCGGAGAATGTCAAAAATTATAGTGAAATTGCCTCAAACAGGCGAATTCTCGCGAAACAACACCTGCTCGAATCCAACAAAAACTGTGCGCTACCGTCTCTACTGAGCCTCAGAGACGCTTTGAGACAAGTATTACAAAAATCAGAGAATGTCAAAAATTAGAGTGAAATTGCTTCAAACAAGCGAATTAGCGCGAAACAACACCTGCTCGAATCCAACAAAAACTGTGCCCTGCCGACTCTATTTACCCTCAACGACGGTTTCAGACAATTGTTACAAAAATCAGAGAATGTCAAAAATTAGAGTGTACTTGCTTCAAACAAGCGAATTATCGCGAAACAACACCTGCTCGAATCCAACAAAAACTGTGCCCTGCAGTCTCTACTGAGCCTCAAAGACGCTTTGAGACCATTGCTACAAAACTCAGAAAATGTCACAAATTAGAGTGAAATTGCTTCAAACAAGCGAATTATCGCGAAACAACACCTGCTCGAATCCAACAAAAACTGTGCGCTACCGTCTCTACCGAGCCTCAGAGACCGTTGAGACAAGTATTACAAAAATCTGAGAATGTCAAAGATTAGAGTGAAAGTGCTTCAAACAAGCGAATTATCGCGAAACAACACCTGCTCGAATCCAACAAAAACTGTGCGCTACCGTCTCTACTGAGCCTCAGAGACGCTTTGAGACAAGTATTACAAAAATCAGAGAATGTCAAAAATTAGAGTGAAATTGCTTCAAACAGGCGAATTATCGCGAAACAACACCTGCTCGAATCCAACAAAAACTGTGCGCTACCGTCTCTACTAAGCCTCAGAGACGCTTTGAGACACGTACTACAAAAATCAGAGAATGTCAAAAATTATAGTGAAATTGCCTCAAACAGGCGAATTCTCGCGAAACAACACCTGCTCGAATCCAACAAAAACTGTGCCCTGCCGACTCTATTTAGCCTCAAAGACGGCTTGAGACAATTGTTACAAAAATCAGAGAATGTCAAAAATTAGAGTGAAATTGCTTCAAACAAGCGAATTATCGCGAAACAACACCTGCTCGAATCCAACAAAAACTGTGCGCTACCGTCTTTACTGAGCCTCAGAGACGCTTTGAGACAAGTATTACAAAAATCAGAGAATGTCAAAAATTAGAGTGAAATTGCTTCAAACAAGCGAATTATCGCGAAACAACACCTGCTCGCATCCAACAAAAACTGTGCGCTACCGTCTCTATTTAGCCTCAGAGACGGTTTGAGATAATTGTTACAAAAATCAGAGAATGTCAAAAATTAGAGTGTAATTGCTTCAAACAAGCGAATTATCGCGAAACAACACCTGCTCGAATCCAACAAAAACTGTGCGCTACCGTCTCTACTGAGCCTCAGAGACGCTTTGAGACAAGTATTACAAAAATCAGAGAATGTCAAAAATTAGAGTGAAATTGCTTCAAACAAGCGAATTATCGCGAAACAACACCTGCTCGAATCCAACAAAAATTGTGCGCTACCGTCTCTACTGCGCCTCAGAGACGCTTTGAGACAAGTATTACAAAAATCAGAGAATGTCAAAAATTAGAGTGAAATTGCCTCAAACAGGCGAATTATCGCGAAACAACACCTGCTCGAATCCAACAAACACTGTGCCCTGCCGACTCTATTTAGCCTCAGAGACGGTTTGAGACAATTGTTACAAAAATCAGAGAATGTCAAAAATTAGAGTGAAATTGCTACAAACAAGCGAATTATCGCGAAACAACACCTGCTCGAATCCAACAAAAACTGTGCGCTACCATCTCTACAGAGCCTCAGAGACGCTTTGAGACAAGTATTACACAAATCAGAGGATGTCAAAAATTATAGTGAAATTGCCTCAAACAGGCGTATTATCGCGAAACAACACCTGCTCGAATCCAACAAAAACTGTGCCCTGCCGACCATATTTAGCCTCAGAGACGGTTAGAGACAATTGTAACAAAAATCAGAGAATGTCAAAAGTTAGAGTGAAATTGCCTCAAACAAGCGAATTATCGCGAAACAACACCTGCTCGCATCCAACAAAAACTGTGCGCTACCCCCTCTACTGAGCCTCAGAGACGCTTTGAGACAAGTATTACAAAAATCAGAGAATGTCAAAAATTAGAGTGAAATTACCTAAAACAGGCGAATTATCGCCAAACAACACCTGCTCGAATCCAACAAACACTGTGCCGTGCCGACTCTATTTAGCCTCAGAGACGGTTTGAGACAATTGTTACAAAAATAAGAGGATGTCAAAAATTAGAGTGTAATTGCTTCAAACAAGCCAATTATCGCGAAACAACACCTGCTCGAATCCAACAAAAACTGTGCCCTGCCGACTCTAATTAGCCTCAAAGAATGTTTGAGACAATTGTTACAAAAATCAGAGAATGTCAAAAATTAGAGTGAAATTGCCTCAAACAGGCGAATTATCGCGAAACAACACCTGCTCGAATCCAACAAAAACTGTGCCCTGCCGACTCTATTTAGCCTCAGCGACGGTTTCAGACAATTGTTACAAAAATCAGAGAATGTCAAAAATTAGAGTGTAATTGCTTCAAACAAGCGAATTATCGCGAAACAACACCTGCTCGAATCCAACAAAACCTGTGCCCTGCCGACTCTATTTAGCCTCAGAGACGGTTTGAGATAATTGTTACAAAAATCAGAGAAACAACACCTGCTCGAATCCAACAAAAACTGTGTGCTACCGTCTCTACTGAGCCTCAGAGACGGTTTGAGACAAGTATTACAAAAATCAGAGAATGTCAAAAATTAGAGTGAAATTGCTTCAAACAGGCGAATTATCGCGAAACAACACCTGCTCGCTTCCAACAAAAACTGTGCCCTGCCGACTCTATTTAGCCTCAGAGACGGTTTGAGACAATTGTTACAAAAATCAGAATATGTCAAAAATTAGAGTGTAATTGCTTCAAACAAGCGAATTATCGCGAAACAACACCTGCTCGAATCCAACAAAAACTGTGCGCTACCGTCTCTACTGAGCCACAGAGACGCTTTGAGACAAGTACTACAAAAATCAGAGAATGTCAAAAATTAGACTGAAATTGCTTCAAACAGGCGAATTGTCGCGAAACAACACCTGCTCGAATCCAACAAAAACTGTGCCCTGCCGACTCTATTTAGCCTCAAAGAATGTTTGAGACAATTGTTACAAGAATCAGAGAATGTCAAAAATTAGAGTGAAATTGCTTTAAACAAGCGAATTATCGCGAAACAACACCTGCTCGAATCCAACAAAAACTGTGCGCTACCGTCTCTACAGAGCCTCAGAGACGCGTTGAGACAAGTATTACAAAAATCAGAGAATGTCAAAAATTTTAGTGAAATTGCCTCAAACAAGCGAATTATCGCGAAACAACACCTGCTCGCATCCAACAAAAACTGTGCGCTACCCTCTCTACTGAGCCTCAGAGACGCTTTGAGACAAGTATTACAAAAATCAGAGAATGTCAAAAATTAGAGTGAAATTACCTAAAACAGGCGAATTATCGCGAAACAACAGCTGCTCGAATCCAACAAACACTGTGCCCTGCCGACTCTATTTAGCCTCAGAGACGGTTTGAGACAATTGTTACAAAAATAAGAGGATGTCAAAAATTAGAGTGTAATTGCTTCATACAAGCCAATTATCGCGAAACAACACCTGCTCGAATCCAACAAAAACTGTGCCCTGCCGACTCTAATTAGCCTCAAAGAATGTTTGAGACAATTGTTACAAAAATCAGAGAATGTCAAAAATTAGAGTGAAATTGCCTCAAACAGGCGAATTATCGCGAAACAACACCTGCTCGAATCCAACAAAAACTGTGCCCTGCCGACTCTATTTAGCCTCAGCGACGGTTTCAGACAATTGTTACAAAAATCAGAGAATGTCAAAAATTAGAGTGTAATTGCTTCAAACAAGCGAATTATCGCGAAACAACACCTGCTCGAATCCAACAAAACCTGTGCCCTGCCGACTCTATTTAGCCTCAGAGACGGTTTGAGATAATTGTTACAAAAATCAGAGAAACAACACCTGCTCGAATCCAACAAAAACTGTGTGCTACCGTCTCTACTGAGCCTCAGAGACGGTTTGAGACAAGTATTACAAAAATCAGAGAATGTCAAAAATTAGAGTGAAATTGCTTCAAACAGGCGAATTATCGCGAAACAACACCTGCTCGCTTCCAACAAAAACTGTGCCCTGCCGACTCTATTTAGCCTCAGAGACGGTTTGAGACAATTGTTACAAAAATCAGAATATGTCAAAAATTAGAGTGTAATTGCTTCAAACAAGCGAATTATCGCGAAACAACACCTGCTCGAATCCAACAAAAACTGTGCGCTACCGTCTCTACTGAGCCACAGAGACGCTTTGAGACACGTACTACAAAAATCAGAGAATGTCAAAAATTAGACTGAAATTGCTTCAAACAGGCGAATTATCGCGAAACAACACCTGCTCGAATCCAACAAAAACTGTGCCCTGCCGACTCTATTTAGCCTCAAAGAATGTTTGAGACAATTGTTACAAGAATCAGAGAATGTCAAAAATTAGAGTGAAATTGCTTTAAACAAGCGAATTATCGCGAAACAACACCTGCTCGAATCCAACAAAAACTGTGCGCTACCGTCTCTACAGAGCCTCAGAGACGCGTTGAGACAAGTATTACAAAAATCAGAGAATGTCAAAAATTTTAGTGAAATTGCTTCAAACAAGCGAATTATCGCGAAACAACACCTGCTCGCATCCAACAAAAACTGTGCGCTACCCTCTCTACTGAGCCTCAGAGACGCTTTGAGACAAGTATTACAAAAATCAGAGAATGTCAAAAATTAGAGTGAAATTACCTAAAACAGGCGAATTATCGCGAAACAACAGCTGCTCGAATCCAACAAACACTGTGCCCTGCCGACTCTATTTAGCCTCAGAGACGGTTTGAGACAATTGTTACAAAAATAAGAGAATGTCAAAAATTAGAGTGTAATTGCTTCAAACAAGCGAATTATCGCGAAACAACACCTGCTCGAATCCAACAAAAACTGTGCGCTACCGTCTCTACTGAGCCACAGAGACGTTTTGAGACACGTACTACAAAAATCAGAGAATGTCAAAAATTAGACTGAAATTGCTTCAAACAGGCGAATTATCGCGAAACAACACCTGCTCGAATCCAACAAATACTGTGCCCTGCCGACTCTATTTATCCTCAAAGAATGTTTGAGACAATTGTTACAAGAATCAGAGAATGTCAAAAATTAGAGTGAAATTGCTTTAAACAAGCGAATTATCGCGAAGCAACACCTGCTCGAATCCAACAAAAACTGTGCCCTGCCGACTCCATTTAGCCTCAGAGACGGTTTGAGACAATTGTTACAAAAATCAGAGAATGTCAAAAATTAGAGTGAAATTGCCTCAAACAGGCGAATTATCGCGAAACAACACCTGCTCGAATCCAACAAAAATTGTGCCCTGTGGACTCTATTTAGCCTCAGAGACGCTTTGAGACAAGTATTACAAATATCAGAGAATCTCAAAAATTAGAGTGAAATTGCTTCAAACAGGCGAATTATCGCGAAACAACACCTGCTCGAATCCAACAAAGCGCTACCGGCTCTACTAAGCCTCAGAGACGCTTTGAGACACGTACTACAAAAATCAGAGAATGTCAAAAATTACAGTGAAATTGCCTCAAACAGGCGAATTATCGCGAAAGAACACCTGCTGGAATCCAACAAAAACTGTGCCCTGCCGACTCTATTTAGCCTCAAAGACGGTTTGAGACAATTGTTACAAAAATCAGAGAATGTCAAAAATTAGAGTGAAATTGCTTCAAACAAGCGAATTATCGCGAAACAACACCTGCTCGAATGCAACAAAAACTGTGCGCTACCGTCTCTACTGATCCTCAGAGACGCTTTGAGACAAGTATTACAAAAATCAGAGAATGTCAAAAATTAGAGTGAAATTGCTTCAAACAGGCGAATTATCGCGAAACAACACCTGCTCGAATCCAACAAAAACTGTGCGCTACCGTCTCTACTGAGCCTCAGAGACGCTTTGAGACAAGTATTACAAAAATCAGAGAATGTCAAAAATTAGAGTGAAATTACCTAAAACAGGCGAATTATCGCGAAACAACACCTGCTCGAATCCAACAAACACTGTGCCCTGCCGACTCTATTTAGCCTGAGAGAAGGTTTGAGACAATTGTTACAAAAATAAGAGAATGTCAAAAATTAGAGTGTAATTGCTTCAAACAAGCCAATTATCGCGAAACAACACCTGCTCGAATCCAACAAAACATGTGCGCTACCGTCTCTACTGAGCCTCAAAGACGCTTTGAGACAATTGCTACAAAACTCAGAAAATGTCACAAATTAGAGTGAAATTGCTTCAAACAAGCGAATTATCGCGAAACAACACCTGCTCTAATCCAACAAAAACTGTGCGCTATCGTCTCTACTGAGCCTCAGAGACCGTTGAGACAAGTATTACAAAAATCAGAGAATGTCAAAAATTAGAGTGAAATTGCTTCAAACAAGCGAATTATCGCGAAACAACACCTGCTCGAATCCAACAAAAACTGTGCGCTACCGTCTCTACTGAGCCTCAGAGACGCTTTGAGACAAGTATTACAAAAATCAGAGAATGTCAAAAATTAGAGTGAAATTGCTTCAAACAGGCGAATTATCGCGAAACAACACCTGCTCGAATCCAACAAAAACTGTGCGCTACCGTCTCTACTAAGCCTCAGAGACGCTTTGAGACACGTACTACAAAAATCAGAGAATGTCAGAAATTATAGTGAGATTGCCTCAAACAGGCGAATTCTCGCGAAACAACACCTGCTCGAATCCAACAACAAAAACCCCTCCGAAGGAGTGTCGCCTTGCCGTGGCGGAGGGGCTCAGTACCCGATCCAGACGGCCTACTAAGTGAGTCTTCGTGACCACTGGTAGGCAAGAGGTGAGGGGAAGCTAAGAACATTCCAACGGGTAGATGAGGCTCGTTAGTCTTGGTCGACGACTCATCTAGGAGAAGAGGACTCCGAAATCAAACTCCCCCAGGGGAACCTACCACGGTAGGTCCGGGTTTGGCGCACCCGGGGCCCCGAGCTGCTCACTATCACTTCACCCCCTCCACTTTCATTAACTGTGCCACGTGCAGCGTTTTGTTGCTTTTTATATCACCCTCTTCCTCTTCTAGGTTTATTCTGATTATTAGTTTGTAAGTTCCTAGATTTATAACTCCTGTCTCACCAGCAGGGATCTTTCCTATCTCCGTGGTCCTGTCCCACGGTTTTCGGCGCGGCCCCCGACTTGTGTGCTCTTCGGAGGTCTCAGGCGCGAAGGTTGTGCGGACCCTTCACACTGCCCCCATGTGTAGCCTTAGGTGCGGAGCCCGTCCACACGTCATGTACACCCACGTAGCTCCTTGAGGGCACGGCCGGTGTTAATCTCCCGACGGCCGCGTGCCGTCGGGTTAGTATCACCGGCCGGACGTGTTACCGCTGACGGAGCCCCGGTGTAATCAACCCGAAGTCCCCTGAATCCACGCTGACTCCGTTGAGGCAGCGTGTGCTAAAGCGGGGAGCCACAGGCTGTTATTCCTGTGGTGGGGGCATAAAACCGGGGTGTCACGTGGTGAACGGTTTACCCATGCGGACAAGCAGTGGAGATCGGAGGGTAGCTCCTCTGAAGTACGCCTTGAGGTCAGTCATGGAGGGGTCTCCATGGCGGCACAGACCGTGGAGATTTTGGTGTCTTTCTTTTCTTTGACCCCCGGATGGCAGGCTGACGCCGACGGTTCCGGATGGGGGTCCAATTTCAATATGCATCCGCGCAAAACCCCTTTCACCGACCCATTTCTTGTTGTGACCTTGGCATGTGACGGGAAAACGATTAAGGACCTGAACCCTTTTTACATTAAGCGCGAAGTGGACAGAATATGTGGACCCGTAAAGAATGCGAGCAGACTACGCGACGGTACGCTACTGTTAGAGACCAATAATGCAGAACAAAGCCAGAAAATTCTAAAGGCTAGTTTGTTGGGGTCCTACCCTATTCGGGTAGCCCCCCACAAAACTCTCAACACCTGCAGGGGAGTCGTCACCACTTCTAGTCTCGACAATCTCAGTAATGAGGAGATAGTCAGCTGCCTGTCTGATCAGCGAGTCTGTCAGGCGTATCGGCTTACGCGCAAGCAGGATGGCAAAGACGTACCATTGCGGACAGTGTTCCTTACGTTCAAGGGCACTGTCTTGCCGGAATATATCTTTTGCGGCTACGAACGTGCCTCTGTCCGGCAGTATGTTCCGAACCCTATGCGCTGCTTCCAGTGTCAGAAGTTCGGACATACCAAAACATCATGTAACCATCCTGCTGTATGTGAGCGTTGTGGCCTACCGACACATGAGGGCACGGCGTGCACCCGTGACCCGAACTGTGTTAACTGTGGAGGGAGTCATCCATCGAGCTCTCGACAGTGTCCGAAGTTTCTGGATGAGAAGTGTATTCAGGAACTGCGTGTGAAAGAACACCTCACCTTTCCAGAAGCGCGTCGCCGCTTTGAGCAGCTCAAGCCCACTACCACCTTGGACTATGTCTCTGCTGCCCGACGCGCTGCTGTGAACACAGTCGCCATACAGCACGTTCCTGTTGCAGACGCTTGTACCCAGACCGAGCCACTGGCAAGTACCCCTCCACTTAATCGTGCCACACCTGCATTGGCGAAAACATCCTCAGCCGTGCAGACCAAAGCTCCTAAGCCGTCCACAAGCCGTAGCCAGCCTGTTGAAAAACATCGTTCCAGGCCTATTGTTCGCGCCGGTAGTCGCTCTTCCTCTTTGAAGTCCCGCTCTCGCTCCGCGAGCCGTAGAGGATCTTCTTCCTCACATACATCTGAGGAATCTCCAGAGGACGGCGACTTTCACATCGTAGGTCCAAAGTCAGCCAAAGTAAGAAAGAAAAAGATGAAGACAAACCACTGATCTCTTTCTTACTATGGAAATAATCCAGTGGAACGTTAATGGGTTTAGGACACGTGTTCCGGACATACAACATTTACTTTCTCAACGCTGTCCATCAATCGTCTGTCTACAAGAAACCCATTTGCACCCTAACCACGCTCTCCGTCTTCGCGGTTTCTCGGCATATAGACATGACTCTGCAGCTGATGGGCGAGCGTGTGGTGGTGTGGCTATTTTGGTGGCGCATAACATCTCTGCCGTCAGCATACCACTTAACACGCCGCTGCAAGCCGTAGCGATACGTGTACAGCTGCAGAGCGTCTGTTTTTCTGTTTGTAATGTCTATCTGCCACCCGTCAGTGTTGTACACGAAAATGATCTTCGGGCTCTCTTGGCACAGATTCCGCCACCACTCCTTTTTCTCGGCGATCTGAATGCCAAGCACACTCACTGGGGCTCCGACACTGACGATGCTCGAGGGTGCCTTGTAGCAGACCTTTGCGATATGTCCGGCTTAATCCTATTAAACACTGGCGTGCCTACTTTCTTATCATCTGCCTATGGTACACACTCCGCTCTAGACGTTTCTTATAGCACTCCGTCACTGGTACCACTACTTGACTGGTCGGTAATTTCCGACTTATATGGCAGTGATCATTACCCCATTAACATTCACCTATCCGGCCACCATCCCGTGCCAACACGTTTTCCTCACTGGATTATTTCCAAGGCTGACTGGGGAAAATTTCGTTCCCTCATTCACCTTCGGGACAATGATTTTGACACCATTGATGAAATGGTGGAATATTTTACCTGTTCTATCTTGCTCGCAGCGGATTCCAGCATTCCTCGAGGTTCCTCTACCCCACGACGTGCTCCTGTACCTTGGTGGACCGAGGAATGCCGTTTGGCTATTAAAGCACGCAAGCGTGCTCTACGTGTCTTCCACTTACATCCAACGGAGGCAAACTTTGTTTCTTTTAAACGCTGTCGCGCAAGGGCTCGTTTTGTACTTCGCAGTGCAAAGCGGAGCTCCTGGGAGTCTTATGTTTCTTCTCTTTCCAGTCGCAGTTCTGCACAACAGGTGTGGACTGCTGTGCGGCGTATGTACGGTAAGTGTCGCCGGACGATAATACCCGGTCTTGCCGTACAGGGCTCCACTTACACCAGTGAGCAGGATGTTGCCGACGCCCTTGCCGACTCTTTCGCTGCCGATAGCCAAACGCAAAGTTACAATACCGCCTTTTTACCCATCAAGGAATCTGCGGAGCGGAGAGCCCTCAATTTTAACAGTGACTGTAGTGAACCTTACAATGCTCTTTTTACGGAAGAGGAACTGGCCCATGCTCTGTCTATTGCAAAGGACTCATCTCCGGGTCCTGATGAGATCCACCGACAAATGCTGCTTCATCTCCCACCTGAGGCTCTCTCGTTCATGTTGGGCATGTACAACCGTATCTGGGTTCAGCAGGTTTTCCCATCTTCCTGGCGCGAGGGTATTGTCATCCCTGTCCCTCGGCCTGGGAAAGACCGGATACTTCCCTCCAGCTACCGCCCTATCTGCTTAACGAGTGTCGTTTGTAAGACCTTGGAGCGAATGATTAACACTCGTTTAGTGTGGTGGCTGGAGACGAATAACCTGCTGAGCAATGTTCAGTGCGGTTTTCGTCGCCATCGCTCCAGTGTCGACAACCTGACACGCATGGAGGCTTATGTTCAGAATGCCTTTCTCATGAAGCAGCACGTCGTGGGGGTCTTCTTCGACCTACAGAAGGCCTACGACACTACATGGCGCTATGGTATCCTCCGTAATCTGCACGACTACGGTTTACGCGGTCATCTAGCGACCTTCGTTTTTAACTTTTTAAAACTTCGCCGTTTTCGTGTACGCATTGGCCATACCCTCTCAGAAGAAAAGATCCAGGAGAATGGTGTACCCCAGGGTTCGATTCTCAGCGTAACGCTTTTCGCCGTGGCCATTAACGGGATTGCCAGAGCTGTTCGTAGCGGAATCCCGATGTCACTGTATGTTGACGACTTCGCGATATATTACCGATCATATAATCTTGAGCACCTCGAGCGTCAACTGCAGCTGAACATAACCTCCATCGCTGACTGGGCCCTTCGCACCGGGTTTCAGTTCTCCGCTACGAAAACGCAATGTATCCACTTCCATCGACTCCGTGGTGTACACCCTCCACCTGATCTTTATTTGCATGGTACACGTCTGCCGTTTGTTCCGCACGTTAAGTTTCTGGGCCTTCACCTCGACAGCAAGCTAACTTGGGAGTTCCATATTCGTCAGCTTCGGGCTTCCTGCGATCGTTCACTTCGGGTACTCAGGGTCTTATCTGGGGCCTCTTGGGGTGGCGATCGCACTGTTATGTTGAGGCTTTATCGCTCGCTGGTGCGGTCCAAACTGGACTACGGCAGTTTTATCTATGGCGCGGCGTCCGCCACTAAACTCCGCCTTTTAGACACTGTCCACCATTCTGGTATCCGTCTAGCTACTGGAGCCTTCCGTACTAGTCGTGTTGAGTGTCTGTATGTTGATTCCGGGGAACCTCCACTGTCTATTCGGCGCTCGATTTTATTAAGTTCCTACGTGGCCAGGTTGGCAGCTCACCCTGGTCACCCTTCCTTTAGATCTGTATTGCGCCCCGAACTCGCCCACCGTTATCTTCGGAATGCGACTATATCCCGTCCAAGCGGCATTCGATTTCGCGAACTACTCGCCACTCATGAGCTCCGAATGCCTGCTGTAGAGCGTTTTTCCTTCTCCCGCTCTCCGCCTTGGCAACTCCATCGAGCCCGGTTTGACCTTGCGCTTTCAGGCTGCGCTAAGGTGGCCACCCCCCAGTCGGTGTTTCGTCAACTTTTCACCGAACTACTGGGACGTTACCGGACTTACACTCCGGTATTCACCGATGGTTCCCAGTTGGGTGGTGCTACGGGATGTAGTTTTGTCTATAACGGTGAGCCACATCAATACCGCCTCCCGGACTACAGTTCTGTTTATACGGCCGAACTGCGTGCTATATTTTACTGCTTACTTTTTATTTCCAACTTAGTCCCTGGAGGTTTTATAATTTGCTCCGACTCTCTGAGTGCAGTGGAGACCCTGCAGCAGTTCCTCGGTACGTCTACACTCGTTTTTAAAATTCAGACACTCATATCTCAATTGGTCTCACGCGGATACCAGTTAGTGTTTACATGGATCCCAGGCCATACGGGCATTCCGGGTAATGAAGCCGCGGATGCGGCAGCTAAGTCTGCATGCCGTCTGCCGCAGTCTTCTACGGACACTATACCCTATAGGGATGCTCAGCGGTACTTCCGTCGCCAGCTTCTATCGGTTTGGCAGCAGTCTTGGGAAGCGTTGACTGGCACACAGCTGCGGATAATTAAAGACAGCGTGGAGCCCTGGCTGACCTCCTACAGGGATTCCAGGCGGGCTGAAGTTATCCTTACCCGCCTGAGGATAGGTCACACACGAGCCACTCACGGCCATCTCCTGCGTGGTGACCCGGCACCTGTCTGTCCAACATGCGATGTTCGCCTCACCGTCCCACACGTGCTCTTGGATTGTCCAAGACACGCTCGTGCGCGCCAGTCAGTAGGTCTGGGATCTACAGTAGCTTCAATTTTGGGTGACAACCCAGTTTCTGTGGCCAAAACTCTGCGGTTCATTACCCAGATTGGATTTGCTACGCAAGTGTAACACTTTTTTTTTTTTTTTTTTTTTTTTTTTTTTTTTTTTAAATTCCTTTTATAGGTTTTAACCCTGTTTTTAACTGGGATACATTTTACCTTTCAATGTTTTAACAATTTTGTATTTTAGTTTTTTTTAGCTTTCAACTTCACCTCTTTTTAGTACGTTCCCTTCAGGGTTTTATTTTATCGTGTTACTTTGTAGGCTGTTTTTAGGTGTTTACAGTTTTTAGTTGTTATTTTAAGGTTCAACTTTTAGCCAGAAAAGTTAATGAGTGTTTTTAAATTTTAAACTTTGACCTAGGGCCCAAATAACCTAGCTGTCGACGGGCCCTTAAACCCCACTCACTCACTCACTCCAACAAAAACTGTGCCCTGCCGACTCTATTTAGCCTCAAAGACGGTTTGAGACAATTGTTACAAAAATCAGAGAATGTTAAAAATTAGAGTGGAATTGCTTCAAACAAGCGAATTATCGCGAAACAACACCTGCTCGAATCCAACAAAAACATTACGCTACCGTCTCTACTGAGCCTCAGAGACGCTTTGAGACAAGTATTACAAAAATCAGAGAATGTCAAAAATTAGAGTGAAATTGCTTAAAACAAGCGAATTATCGCGAAACAACTCCTGCTCGAATCCAACAAAAACTGTGGGCTACCGTCTGTACTGAGCCACAGAGACGCTTTGAGACAAGTATTACAAAAATCAGAGAATGTCAAAAATTAGAGTGAAATTGCCTCAAACAGGCGAATTATCGCGAAACAACACCTGCTCAAATCCAACAAACACTGTGCCCTGCCGACTCTATTTAGCCTCAGAGACGGTTTGAGACAATTGTTACAAAACTCAGAGAATGTCAAAAATTAGAGTGTAATTGCTTCAAACAAGCCAATTATCGCGAAACAACACCTGCTCGAATCCAACAAAAACTGTGCCCTGCCGACTCTATTTAGCCTCAAAGAATGTTTGAGACAATTGTTACAAAAATCAGAGAATGTCAAAAATTAGAGTGAAATTGCCTCAAACAGGCGAATTATCGCGAAACAACACCTGCTCGAATCCAACAAAAACTGTGCCCTGCCGACTCTAATTAGCCTCAATGACGGTTTCAGACAATTGTTACAAAAATCAGAGAATGTCAAAAATTTGAGTGTAATTGCTTCAAGCAAGCGAATTATCGCGAAACAACACCTGCTCGAATCCAACAAAAACTGTGCCCTGCCGACTCTATTTAGCCTCAGAGACGGTTTGAGATAATTGTTACAAAAATCAGAGAATGTCAAAAATTAGAGTGTAATTGCTTCAAACAAGCCAATTATCGCGAAACAACACCTGCTCGAATCCAACAAAAACTGTGCGCTACCGACTCTATTTAGCCTCAAAGAATGTTTGAGACAATTGTTACAAGAATCAGAGAATGTCAAGAATTAGAGTGAAATTGCTTTAAACAAGCGAATTATCGCGAAACAACACCTGCTCGAATCCAACAAAAACTGTGCCCTGCCGACTCCATTTAGCCTCAGAGACGGTTTGAGACAAGTATTACAAAAATCAGAGAATGTCAAAAATTAGAGTGAAATTGCCTCAAACAGACGAATTATCGCGAAACAACACCTGCTCGAATCCAACATAAATTGTGCCCTGCCGACTCTATTTAGCCTCAGCGACGGTTTCAGACAATTGTTACAAAAATCAGAGAGTGTCAAAAATTAGAGTGAAATTGATTCAAACAAGATAATTATCGCGAAACAACACCTGCTCGAATCCAACAAAACATGTGCGCTACCGTCTCTACTGAGCCTCAGAGACGCTTTGAGACAATTGCTACAAAAATCAGAAAATGTCAAAAATTAGGGTGCAATTGCTTCAAACAAGCGAATTATCGCGAAACAACACCTGCTCGAATCCAACAAACACTGTGCGCTACCGTCTCTACTGAGCCTCAGAGACGCTTTGAGACAAGTGTTACAAAAATCAGAGAATGTCAAAAATTAAAGTGAAATTGCTTCAAACAGGCGAATTATCGCGAAACACCTGCTCGAATCCAACAAAAACTGTGCACTGCCGACTCTATTTAGCCTCAGAGAGGGTTTGAGATAATTGTTACAAAAATCAGAGAATGGAAAAAATTTGAGTGTAATTGCTTCAAACAAGCGAAATATCGCGAAACAACACCTGCTCGAATCCAACAAAAACTGTGCCCTGCCGACTCTATTTAGCCTCAGAGACGGTTTCAAACAATTGTTACAAAAATCAGAGAATGTCAAAAATTAGAGTGAAATTGCCTCAAACAGACGAATTATCGCGAAACAACACCTGCTCGAATCCAACAAAAACTGTGCCCTGCCGACTCTATTTAGCCTCAAAGACGGTTTGAGACAATTGTTACAAAAATCAGAGAATGTCAAAAATTAGAGTGAAATTGCTTCAAACAAGCGAATTATCGCGAAACAACACCTGCTCGAATCCAACAAAAACTGTGCCCTGCCGACTCTATTTAGCCTCAGCGACGGTTTCAGACAATTGTTACAAAAATCAGAGAATGTCAAAAATTAGAGTGTAATTGCTTCAAACAAGCGAATTATCGCGAAACAACACCTGCTCGAATCCAACAAAAACTGTGCCCTGCCGACTCTATTTAGCCTCAGAGACGGTTTGAGATAATTGTTACAAAAATCAGAGAATGTCAAAAATTAGAGTCTAATTGCTTCAAACATGCGAATTATCGCGAAACAACACCTGCTCCAATTCCACAAAAACTGTGCGCTACCGTCTCTACTGAGCCTCAGAGACGCTTTGAGACAATTGCTACAAAAATCAGAAAATGTCAAAAATTAGAGTGAAATTGCTTCAAACAAGCGAATTATCGCGCAACAACACCTGCTCGAATCCAACAAAAACTGTGCGCTACCGTCTCTACTGAGCCTCAGAGATGCTTTGAGACACGTACTACAAAAATCAGAGAATGTCAAAAATTAGACTGAAATTGCTTCAAACAGGCGAATTATCGCGAAACAACACCTGCTCGAATCCAACAAAAACTGTGCCCTGCCGACTCTATTTAGCCTCAAAGAATGTTTGAGACAATTGTTACAAGAATCAGAGAATGTCAAAAATTAGACAGAAATTGCTTCAATCAACCGAATTATCGCGAAACAACACCTGCTCGAATCCAACAAAAACTGTGCCCTGCCGACTGTATTTAGCCTCAGAGACGGTTTGAGACAGGTATTACAAAAATTAGAGAATGTCAAAAATTACAGTGAAATTGCCTCAAACAGGCAAATTATCGCGAAACAACACCTGCTCGAATCCAACAAAAACTGTGCCCTGCCGACTCTATTTAGCCTCAAAGACGGTTTGAGACAATTGTTACAAAAATCAGAGAATGTCAAAAATTAGAGTGAAATTGCTTCAAACAAGCGAATTATCGCGAAACAACACCTGCTCGAATCCAACAAAAACTGTGCCCTGCCGACTCTATTTAGCCTCAGCGACGGTTTCAGACAATTGTTACAAAAATCAGAGAATGTCAAAAATTAGAGTGTAATTGCTTCAAACAAGCGAATTATCGCGAAACAACACCTGCTCGAATCCAACAAAAACTGTGCCCAGCCGACTCTATTTAGCCTCAGAGACGGTTTGAGTTAATTGTTACAAAAATCAGAGAATGTCAAAAATTAGAGTCTAATTGCTTCAAACATGCGAATTATCGCGAAACAACACCTGCTCGAATTCCACAAAAACTGTGCGCTACCGTCTCTACTGAGGCTCAGAGACGCTTTGAGACAATTGCTACAAAAATCAGAAAATGTCAAAAATTAGAGTGAAATTGCTTCAAACAAGCGAATTATCGCGAAACAACACCTGCTGGAATTCCACAGAAACTGTGCGCTACCGTCTCTACTGAGCCTCAGAGACGCTTTGAGACAAGTGTTACAAAAATCAGAGAATGTCAAAAATTAGAGTGAAATTGCTTCAAACAGGCGAATTATCGCGTAACAACACCTGCTCGAATACAACAAAAACTGTGCCCTGCCGACTCTATTTAGCCTCAGAGAGGGTTTGAGACAATTGTTACAAAAATCAGAGAATGTCAAAAATTAGAGTGTAATTGCTTCAAACAAGCGAATTATCGCGAAACAACACCTGCTCGAATCCAACAAAAACTGTGCCCTGCCAACTCTATTTAGCCTCAGAGACGGTTTCAGACAATTTTTACAAAAATCAGAGAATGTCAAAAATTAGAGTGTAATTGCTTCAAACAAGTGAATTTTCGCGAAACAACACCAGCTCGAATCCAACAAAAACTGTGCGCTACCGTCTCTACTGAGCCTCAGAGACGCTTTGAGAAACGTACTACAAAAATCAGAGAATGTCAAAAATTAGACTGAAATTGCTTCAAACAGGCGAATTATCGCGAAACAACACCTGCTCGAATCCAACAAAAACTGTGCCCTGCCGACTCTATTTAGCCTCAAAGAATGTTTGAGACAATTGTTACAAGAATCAGAGAATGTCAAAAATTAGAGTGAAATTGCTTCAATCAAGCGAATTATCGCGAAACAACACCTGCTCGAATCCAACAAAAACTGTGCCCTGCCGACTGTATTTAGCCTCAGAGACGGTTTGAGACAGGTATTACAAAAATCAGAGAATGTCAAAAATTATAGTGAAATTGCCTCAAACAGGCAAATTATCGCGAAACAACACCTGCTCGAATCCAACAAAAACTGTGCCCTGCCGACTCTATTTAGCCTCAGCGACGGTTTTATACAATTGTTACAAAAATCAGAGAATGTCAAAAATTAGAGTGTAATTGCTTCCAACAAAAACTGTGCCCTGCAGTCTCTGCTGAGCCTCAAAGACGCTTTGAGACAATTGCTACAAAAATCAGAAAATGTCAAAAATTAGAGTGAAATTGCTTCAACCAAGCGAATTATCGCGAAACAACACCTGCTCGAATCCAACAAAAACTGTGCGCTACCGTCTCTACTGAGCCTCAGAGACGCTTTGAGACAAGTATTACAAACATCAGAGAATGTCAAAAATTAGAGTGAAATTACCTAAAACAGGCGAATTATCGCGAAACAACACCTGCTCGAATCCAAAAAAAACTGTGCCCTGCCGACTCTATTTAGCCTCAAAGAATGTTTGAGACAATTGCTGCAAAAATCAGAGAATGTCAAAAATTACAGTGAAATTGCCTCAAACAGGCGAATTATCGCGAAACAACACCTGCTCGAATCCAACAAAAACTGTGCCCTGCGGACTCTATTTAGCCTCAAAGACGGTTTGAGACAATTGTTACAAACATCAGAGAATATCAAAAATTAGAGTGAAATTGCTTCAAACAAGCGAATTATCGCGAAACAACACCTGCTCGAATCCAACAAAAACTGTGCCCTGCCGACTCTATTTAGCCTCAGAGACGGTTTGAGATAATTGTTACAAAAATCAGAGAATGTCAAAAATTAGAGTGAAATTGCCTCAAACAGGCGAATTATCGCGAAACAACACCTGCTCGAATCCAACAAAAACTGTGCCCTGCCGACTCTATTTAGCCTCAAAGAAGGTTTGAGACAATTGTTACAAACATCAGAGAATGTCAAAAATTCGAGTGAAATTGCTTCAAACAAGCGAATTATCGCGAAACAACACCTGCTCGAATCCAACAAAAACTGTGCCCTGCCGACACTATTTAGCCTTAAGAATGTTTTAGACAATTGTTACAAGAATCAGAGAATGTCAAAAATTAGAGTGAAATTGCTTCAATCAAGCGAATTATCGCGAAACAACACCTGCTCGAATCCAACAAAAACTGTGCCCTGCCGACTGTATTTAGCCTCAGAGACGGTTTGAGACAGGTATTACAAAAATCAGAGAATGTCAAAAATTATAGTGAAATTGCCTCAAACAGGCACATTATCGCGAAACAACACCTGCTCGAATCCAACAAAAACTGTGCCCTGCCGACTCTATTTAGCCTCAGCGACGGTTTTAGACAATTGTTACAAAAATCAGAGAATGTCAAAAATTAGAGTGTAATTGCTTCAAACAAGCGAATTATCGCGAAACAACACCTGCTCGAATCCAACAAAAACTGTGCCCTGCAGTCTCTGCTGAGCCTCAAAGACGCTTTGAGACAATTGCTACAAAAATCAGAAAATTTCAAAAATTAGAGTGAAATTGCTTCAACCAAGCGAATTATCGCGAAACAACACCTGCTCGAATCCAACAAAAACTGTGCGCTACCGTCTCTACTGAGCCTCAGAGACGCTTTGAGACAAGTATTACAAAAATCAGAGAATGTCAAAAATTAGAGTGAAATTGCTTCAAACAATCGAATTATCGCGAAACAACACCTGCTCGCATCCAACAAAAACTGTGCGCTACCGTCTCTACTGAGCCTCAGAGACGCTTTGAGACAAGTATTACAAAAATCAGAGAAAGTCAAAAATTAAAGTGAAATTGCTTCAAACAGGCGAATTATCGCGAAACAACACCTGCTCGAATCCAACAAAAACTGTGCGCTACTGTCTCTACTAAGCCTCAGAGACGCTTTGAGACACGTACTACAAAAATCAGAGAATGTCAAAAATTATAGTGACATTGCCTCAAACAGGGGAATTCTTGCGAAACAAGACCTGCTCGAATCCAACTAAAACTGTGCCCTGCCGACTCTATTTAGCCTCAAAGACGTTTTGAGACAATTGTTACAAAAATCAGAGAATGTCAAAAATTAGAGTGAAATTGCTTCAAACAAGCGAATTATCGCGAAACAACACCTGCTCGAATCCAACAAAAACTGTGCGCTACCGTCTCTACTGAGCCTCACAGACGCTTTGAGACAAGTATTACAAAAATCAGAGAATGTCAAAAATTATAGTGAAATTGCCTCAAACAGGGGAATTATCGCGAAACAACACCTGCTCGAATCCAACAAAAACTGTGCCCTGCCGACTCTATTTAGCCTCAAAGACGGTTTGAGACAATTGTTACAAAAATCAGAGAATGTCAAAAATTAGAGTGAAATTGCTTCAAACAAGCGAATTATCGCGAAACAACACCTGCTCGAATCCAACAAAAACTGTGCCCTGCCGACTCTATTTAGCCTCAAAGACGGTTTGAGACAATTGTTACAAAAATCAGAGAATGTCAAAAATTAGAGTGTAATTGCTTGAAACAAGCGAATTATCGCGAAACAACACCTGCTCGAATCCAACAAAAACTGTGCGCTACCGTCTCTACTGAGCCACAGAGACGCTTTGAGACACGTACTACAAAAATCAGAGAATGCAAAAATTAGACTGAAATTGCTTCAAACAGGCAAATTATCGCGAAACAACACCTGCTCGAATCCAACAAAAACTGTGCCCTGCCGACTCTATTTAGCCTCAAAGAATGTTTGAGACAATTGTTACAAGAATCAGAGAATGTCAAAAATTAGAGTGAAATTGCTTTAAACAAGCGAATTATCGCGAAACAACACCTGCTCGAATCCAACAAAAACTGTGCCCTGCCGACTCCATTTAGCCTCAGAGACGGTTTGAGACAAGTATTACAAAAATCAGAGAATGTCAAAAATTACAGTGAAATTGCCTCAAACAGGCGAATTATCGCGAAAGAACACCTGCTCGAATCCAGAAAAACTGTGCGCTACCGTCTCTACTGAGCCTCAGAGACGCTTTGAGACAAGTATTACAAAAATCAGAGAATGTCAAAAATTAGAGTGAAATTGCTACAAACAGGCGAATTATCGCGAAACAACACCTGCTCGAATCCAACAAAAACTGTGCGCTACCGTCTCTACAGAGCCTCAGAGACGCTTTGAGACAAGTATTACAAAAATCAGAGAATGTCAAAAATTAGAGTGAAATTGCTTCAAACAGGCGAATTATCGCGAAACAACACCTGCTCGAATCCAAAAAAAACTGTGCCCTGCCGACTCTATTTAGCCTCAAAGAATGTTTGAGACAATTGTTACAAAAATCAGAGAATGTCAAAAATTACATTGAAATTGCCTCAAACAGGCGAATTATCGCGAAACAACACCTGCTCGAATCCAACAAAAACTGTGCCCTGCCGACTCTATTTAGCCTCAGAGACGGTTTGAGACAGGTATTACAAAAATCAGAGAATGTCAAAAATTATAGTGAAATTGCCTCAAACAGGCAAATTATCGCGAAACAACACCTGCTCGAATCCAACAAAAACTGTGCCCTGCCGACTCTATTTAGCCTCAGCGACGGTTTTATACAATTGTTACGAAAATCAGAGAATGTCAAAAATTAGAGTGTAATTGCTTCCAACAAAAACTGTGCCCTGCAGTCTCTGCTGAGCCTCAAAGACGCTTTGAGACAATTGCTACAAAAATCAGAAAATGTCAAAAATTAGAGTGAAATTGCTTCAACCAAGCGAATTATCGCGAAACAACACCTGCTCGAATCCAACAAAAACTGTGCGCTACCGTCTCTACTGAGCCTCAGAGACGCTTTGAGACAAGTATTACAAAAATCAGAGAATGTCAAAAATTAGAGTGAAATTACCTAAAACAGGCGAATTATCGCGAAACAACACCTGCTCGAATCCAAAAAAAACTGTGCCCTGCCGACTCTATTTAGCCTCAAAGAATGTTTGAGACAATTGCTACAAAAATCAGAGAATGTCAAAAATTACAGTGAAATTGCCTCAAACAGGCGAATTATCGCGAAACAACACCTGCTCGAATCCAACAAAAACTGTGCCCTGCGGACTCTATTTAGCCTCAAAGACGGTTTGAGACAATTGTTACAAACATCAGAGAATATCAAAAATTAGAGTGAAATTGCTTCAAACAAGCGAATTATCGCGAAACAACACCTGCTCGAATCCAACAAAAACTGTGCCCTGCCGACTCTATTTAGCCTCAAAGAAGGTTTGAGACAATTGTTACAAACATCAGAGAATGTCAAAAATTAGAGTGAAATTGCTTCAAACAAGTGAATTATCGCGAAACAACACCTGCTCGAATCCAACAAAAACTGTGCCCTGCCGACACTATTTAGCCTCAAAGAATGTTTGAGACAATTGTTACAAGAATCAGAGAATGTCAAAAATTAGAGTGAAATTGCTTCAATCAAGCGAATTATCGCGAAACAACACCTGCTCGAATCCAACAAAAACTGTGCCCTGCCGACTGTATTTAGCCTCAGAGACGGTTTGAGACAGGTATTACAAAAATCAGAGAATGTCAAAAATTATAGTGAAATTGCCTCAAACAGGCACATTATCGCGAAACAACACCTGCTCGAATCCAACAAAAACTGTGCCCTGCCGACTCTATTTAGCCTCAGCGACGGTTTTAGACAATTGTTACAAAAATCAGAGAATGTCAAAAATTAGAGTGTAATTGCTTCAAACAAGCGAATTATCGCGAAACAACACCTGCTCGAATCCAACAAAAACTGTGCCCTGCAGTCTCTGCTGAGCCTCAAAGACGCTTTGAGACAATTGCTACAAAAATCAGAAAATTTCAAAAATTAGAGTGAAATTGCTTCAACCAAGCGAATTATCGCGAAACAACACCTGCTCGAATCCAACAAAAACTGTGCGCTACCGTCTCTACTGAGCCTCAGAGAGGCTTTGAGACAAGTATTACAAAAATCAGAGAATGTCAAAAATTAGAGTGAAATTGCTTCAAACAATCGAATTATCGCGAAACAACACCTGCTCGCATCCAACAAAAACTGTGCGCTACCGTCTCTACTGAGCCTCAGAGACGCTTTGAGACAAGTATTACAAAAATCAGAGAAAGTCAAAAATTAAAGTGAAATTGCTTCAAACAGGCGAATTATCGCGAAACAACACCTGCTCGAATCCAACAAAAACTGTGCGCTACTGTCTCTACTAAGCCTCAGAGACGCTTTGAGACACGTACTACAAAAATCAGAGAATGTCAAAAATTATAGTGAAATTGCCTCAAACAGGCGAATTCTTGCGAAACAAGACCTGCTCGAATCCAACTAAAACTGTGCCCTGCCGACTCTATTTAGCCTCAAAGACGTTTTGAGACAATTGTTACAAAAATCAGAGAATGTCAAAAATTAGAGTGAAATTGCTTCAAACAAGCGAATTATCGCGAAACAACACCTGCTCGAATCCAACAAAAACTGTGCGCTACCGTCTCTACTGAGCCTCACAGACGCTTTGAGACAAGTATTACAAAAATCAGAGAATGTCAAAAATTATAGTGAAATTGCCTCAAACAGGGGAATTATCGCGAAACAACACCTGCTCGAATCCAACAAAAACTGTGCCCTGCCGACTCTATTTAGCCTCAAAGACGGTTTGAGACAATTGTTACAAAAATCAGAGAATGTCAAAAATTAGAGTGAAATTGCTTCAAACAAGCGAATTATCGCGAAACAACACCTGCTCGAATCCAAAAAAAACTGTGCCCTGCCGACTCTATTTAGCCTCAAAGAATGTTTGAGACAATTGTTACAAAAATCAGAGAATGTCAAAAATTACATTGAAATTGCCTCAAACAGGCGAATTATCGCGAAACAACACCTGCTCGAATCCAACAAAAACTGTGCCCTGCCGACTCTATTTAGCCTCAGAGACGGTTTGAGACAGTTGTAATAAAAATCAGAGAATGTCAAAAATTAGAGTGAAATTGCCTCAAACAAGCGAATTATCGCGAAACAACACCTGCTCACATCCAACAAAAACTGTGCGCTACCCTCTCTACTGAGCCTCAGAGACGCTTTGAGACAAGTATTACAAAAATCAGAGAATGTCAAAAATTAGAGTGAAATTACCTAAAACAGGCGAATTATCGCGAAACAACACCTGCTCGAATCCAAAAAAAACTGTGCCCTGCCGACTCTATTTAGCCTCAAAGAATGTTTGAGACAATTGTTACAAAAATCAGAGAATGTCAAAAATTACAGTGAAATTGCCTCAAACAGGCGAATTATCGCGAAACAACACCTGCTCGAATCCAACAAAAACTGTGCCCTGCCGACTCTATTTAGCCTCAAAGACCGTTTGAGACAATTGTTACAAACATCAGAGAATGTCAAAAATTAGAGTGAAATTGCTTCAAACAAGCGAATTATCGCGAAACAACACCTGCTCGAATCCAACAAAAACTGTGCCCTGCCGACTCTATTTAGCCTCAAAGACGGTTTGAGACAATTGTTACAAACATCAGAGAATGTCAAAAATTAGAGTGAAATTGCTTCAAACAAGTGAATTATCGCGAAACAACACCTGCTCGAATCCAACAAAAACTGTGCCCTGCCGACACTATTTAGCCTCAAAGAATGTTTGAGACAATTGTTACAAGAATCAGAGAATGTCAAAAATTAGAGTGAAATTGCTTCAATCAAGCGAATTATCGCGAAACAACACCTGCTCGAATCCAACAAAAACTGTGCCCTGCCGACTGTATTTAGCCTCAGAGACGGTTTGAGACAGGTATTACAAAAATCAGAGAATGTCAAAAATTATAGTGAAATTGCCTCAAACAGGCACATTATCGCGAAACAACACCTGCTCGAATCCAACAAAAACTGTGCCCTGCCGACTCTATTTAGCCTCAGCGACGGTTTTAGACAATTGTTACAAAAATCAGAGAATGTCAAAAATTAGAGTGTAATTGCTTCAAACAAGCGAATTATCGCGAAACAACACCTGCTCGAATCCAACAAAAACTGTGCCCTGCAGTCTCTGCTGAGCCTCAAAGACGCTTTGAGACAATTGCTACAAAAATCAGAAAATTTCAAAAATTAGAGTGAAATTGCTTCAACCAAGCGAATTATCGCGAAACAACACCTGCTCGAATCCAACAAAAACTGTGCGCTACCGTCTCTACTGAGCCTCAGAGAGGCTTTGAGACAAGTATTACAAAAATCAGAGAATGTCAAAAATTAGAGTGAAATTGCTTCAAACAATCGAATTATCGCGAAACAACACCTGCTCGCATCCAACAAAAACTGTGCGCTACCGTCTCTACTGAGCCTCAGAGACGCTTTGAGACAAGTATTACAAAAATCAGAGAAAGTCAAAAATTAAAGTGAAATTGCTTCAAACAGGCGAATTATCGCGAAACAACACCTGCTCGAATCCAACAAAAACTGTGCGCTACTGTCTCTACTAAGCCTCAGAGACGCTTTGAGACACGTACTACAAAAATCAGAGAATGTCAAAAATTATAGTGAAATTGCCTCAAACAGGCGAATTCTTGCGAAACAAGACCTGCTCGAATCCAACTAAAACTGTGCCCTGCCGACTCTATTTAGCCTCAAAGACGTTTTGAGACAATTGTTACAAAAATCAGAGAATGTCAAAAATTAGAGTGAAATTGCTTCAAACAAGCGAATTATCGCGAAACAACACCTGCTCGAATCCAACAAAAACTGTGCGCTACCGTCTCTACTGAGCCTCACAGACGCTTTGAGACAAGTATTACAAAAATCAGAGAATGTCAAAAATTATAGTGAAATTGCCTCAAACAGGGGAATTATCGCGAAACAACACCTGCTCGAATCCAACAAAAACTGTGCCCTGCCGACTCTATTTAGCCTCAAAGACGGTTTGAGACAATTGTTACAAAAATCAGAGAATGTCAAAAATTAGAGTGAAATTGCTTCAAACAAGCGAATTATCGCGAAACAACACCTGCTCGAATCCAACAAAAACTGTGCCCTGCCGACTCTATTTAGCCTCAAAGACGGTTTGAGACAATTGTTACAAAAATCAGAGAATGTCAAAAATTAGAGTGTAATTGCTTGAAACAAGCGAATTATCGCGAAACAACACCTGCTCGAATCCAACAAAAACTGTGCGCTACCGTCTCTACTGAGCCACAGAGACGCTTTGAGACACGTACTACAAAAATCAGAGAATGCAAAAATTAGACTGAAATTGCTTCAAACAGGCAAATTATCGCGAAACAACACCTGCTCGAATCCAACAAAAACTGTGCCCTGCCGACTCTATTTAGCCTCAAAGAATGTTTGAGACAATTGTTACAAGAATCAGAGAATGTCAAAAATTAGAGTGAAATTGCTTTAAACAAGCGAATTATCGCGAAACAACACCTGCTCGAATCCAACAAAAACTGTGCCCTGCCGACTCCATTTAGCCTCAGAGACGGTTTGAGACAAGTATTACAAAAATCAGAGAATGTCAAAAATTACAGTGAAATTGCCTCAAACAGGCGAATTATCGCGAAAGAACACCTGCTCGAATCCAGAAAAACTGTGCGCTACCGTCTCTACTGAGCCTCAGAGACGCTTTGAGACAAGTATTACAAAAATCAGAGAATGTCAAAAATTAGAGTGAAATTGCTACAAACAGGCGAATTATCGCGAAACAACACCTGCTCGAATCCAACAAAAGCTGTGCGCTACCGTCTCTACAGAGCCTCAGAGACGCTTTGAGACAAGTATTACAAAAATCAGAGAATGTCAAAAATTAGAGTGAAATTGCTTCAAACAGGCGAATTATCGCGAAACAACACCTGCTCGAATCCAAAAAAAACTGTGCCCTGCCGACTCTATTTAGCCTCAAAGAATGTTTGAGACAATTGTTACAAAAATCAGAGAATGTCAAAAATTACATTGAAATTGCCTCAAACAGGCGAATTATCGCGAAACAACACCTGCTCGAATCCAACAAAAACTGTGCCCTGCCGACTCTATTTAGCCTCAGAGACGGTTTGAGACAGTTGTAATAAAAATCAGAGAATGTCAAAAATTAGAGTGAAATTGCCTCAAACAAGCGAATTATCGCGAAACAACACCTGCTCACATCCAACAAAAACTGTGCGCTACCCTCTCTACTGAGCCTCAGAGACGCTTTGAGACAAGTATTACAAAAATCAGAGAATGTCAAAAATTAGAGTGAAATTACCTAAAACAGGCGAATTATCGCGAAACAACACCTGCTCGAATCCAAAAAAAACTGTGCCCTGCCGACTCTATTTAGCCTCAAAGAATGTTTGAGACAATTGTTACAAAAATCAGAGAATGTCAAAAATTACAGTGAAATTGCCTCAAACAGGCGAATTATTGCGAAACAACACCTGCTCGAATCCAACAAAAACTGTGCCCTGCCGACTCTATTTAGCCTCAAAGACCGTTTGAGACAATTGTTACAAACATCAGAGAATGTCAAAAATTAGAGTGAAATTGCTTCAAACAAGCGAATTATCGCGAAACAACACCTGCTCGAATCCAACAAAAACTGTGCCCTGCCGACTCTATTTAGCCTCAAAGACGGTTTGAGACAATTGTTACAAAAATCAGAGAATGTCAAATATTAGAGTGAAATTGCCTAAAACAGGCGAATTATCGCGAAACAACACCTGCTCGAATCCAACAAACACTGTGCCCTGCCGACTCTTTTTAGCCACAGAGACGGTTTGAGACAATTGTTACAAAAATAAGAGAATGTCAAAAATTAGAGTGTAATTGCTTGAAACAAGCGAATTATCGCGAAACAACACCTGCTCGAATCCAACAAAAACTGTGCGCTACCGTCTCTACTGAGCCACAGAGACGCTTTGAGACACGTACTACAAAAATCAGAGAATGTCAAAAATTAGACTGAAATTGCTTCAAACAGGCAAATTATCGCGAAACAACACCTGCTCGAATCCAACAAAAACTGTGCCCTGCCGACTCTATTTAGCCTCAAAGAATGTTTGAGACAATTGTTACAAGAATCAGAGAATGTCAAAAATTAGAGTGAAATTGCTTTAAACAAGCGAATTATCACGAAACAACACCGGCTCGAATCCAACAAAAACTGTGCCCTGCCGACTCCATTTAGCCTCAGAGACGGTTTGAGACAAGTATTACAAAAATCAGAGAATGTCAAAAATTACAGTGAAATTGCCTCAAACAGGCGAATTATCGCGAAAGAACACCTGCTCGAATCCAACAAAAACTGTGCGCTACCGTCTCTACTGAGCCTCAGAGACGCTTTGAGACAAGTATTACAAAAATCAGAGAATGTCAAAAATTAGAGTGAAATTGCTACAAACAGGCGAATTATCGCGAAACAACACCTGCTCGAATCCAACAAAAACTGTGCGCTACCGTCTCTACAGAGCCTCAGAGACGCTTTGAGACAAGTATTACAAAAATCAGAGAATGTCAAAAATTAGAGTGAAATTACCTAAAACAGGCGAATTATCGCGAAACAACACCTGCTCGAATCCAAAAAAAACTGTGCCCTGCCGACTCTATTTAGCCTCAAAGAATGTTTGAGACAATTGTTACAAAAATCAGAGAATGTCAAAAATTAGAGTGAAATTGCTTCAAACAAGCGAATTATCGCGAAACAACACCTGCTCGAATCCAACAAAAATTGTGCGCTACCGTCTCTACTGAGCCTCAGAGACGCTTTGAGACAAGTATTACAAAAATCAGAGAATGTCAAAAATTAGAGTGAAATTGCCTCAAACAGGCGAATTATCGCGAAACAACACCTGCTCGAATCCGACAAACACTGTGCCCTGCCGACTCTATTTAGCCTCAGAGACGGTTTGAGACAATTGTTACAAAAATCAGAGAATGTCAAAAATTAGAGTGAAATTGCTTCAAACAAGCGAATTATCGCGAAACAACTCCTGCTCGAATCCAACAAAAACTGTGCGCTACCGTCTCTACAGAGCCTCAGAGACGCTTTGAGACAAGTATTACAAAAATCAGAGAATGTCAAAAATTATAGTGAAATTGCCTCAAACAGGCGAATTATCGCGAAACAACACCTGCTCGAATCCAACAAAAACTGTGCCCTGCCGACCATATTTAGCCTCAGAGACGGTTTGAGACAGTTGTAATAAAAATCAGAGAATGTCAAAAATTAGAGTGAAATTGCCTCAAACAAGCGAATTATCGCGAAACAACACCTGCTCGCATCCAACAAAAACTGTGCGCTACCCTCTCTACTGAGCCTCAGAGACGCTTTGAGCCAAGTATTACAAAAATCAGAGAATGTCAAAAATTAGAGTGAAATTACCTAAAACAGCCGAATTATCGCGAAACAACACCTGCTGGAATCCAACAAACACTGTGCCCTGCCGACTCTATTTAGCCTCAGAGACGGTTTGAGAAAATTGTTACAAAAATAAGAGAATGTCAAAAATTAGAGTGTAATTGCTTCAAACAAGCCAGTTATCGCGAAACAACACCTGCTCGAATCCAAAAAAAACTGTGCCCTGCCGACTCTATTTAGCCTCAAAGAATGTTTGAGACAATTGTTACAAAAATCAGAGAATGTCAAAAATTAGAGTGAAATTGCCTCAAACAGGCGAATTATCGCGAAACAACACCTGCTCGAATCCAACAAAAACTGTGCCCTGCCGACTCTATTTAGCCTCAAAGACGGTTTGAGACAATTGTTACAAACATCAGAGAATGTCAAAAATTATAGTGAAATTGCTTCAAACAAGCGAATTATCGCGAAACAACACCTGCTCGAATCCAACAAAAACTGTGCCCTGCCGACTCTATTTAGCCTCAGCGACGGTTTCAGACAATTATTACAAAAATCAGAGAATGTCAAAAATTAGAGTGTAATTGCTTCAAACAAGCGAATTATCGCGAAACAACAGCAGCTCGAATCCAACAAAAACTGTGCCCTGCCGACTCTATTTAGCCTCAGAGACGGTTTGAGATAATTGTTACAAAAATCAGAAAATGTCAAAAATTAGAGTGAAATTGCCTCAAACAGGCAAATTCTCGCGAAACAACACCTGCTCGAATCCAACAAAAACTGTGCCCTGCCGACTCTATGTAGCCTCAAAGACAGTTTGAGACAATTGTTACAAACATCAGAGAATGTCAAAATATAGGGTGAAATTGCTTCAAACAAGCGAATTATCGCGAAACAACACCTGCTCGAATCCAACAAAAACTGTGCCCTGCCGACTCTATTTAGCCTCAAAGAATGTTTGAGACAATTGTTACAAAAATCAGAGAATGTCAAAAATTACAGTGAAATTGCCTCAAACAGGCGAATTATCGCGAAACAACACCTGCTCGAATCCAACAAAAACTGTGCCCTGCCGACTCTATTTAGCCTCAGAGACGGTTTGAGACAGTTGTAATAAAAATCAGAGAATGTCAAAAATTAGAGTGAAATTGCCTCAAACAAGCGAATTATCGCGAAACAACACCTGCTCACATCCAACAAAAACTGTGCGCTACCCTCTCTACTGAGCCTCAGAGACGCTTTGAGACAAGTATTACAAAAATCAGAGAATGTCAAAAATTAGAGTGAAATTACCTAAAACAGGCGAATTATCGCGAAACAACACCTGCTCGAATCCAAAAAAAAACTGTGCCCTGCCGACTCTATTTAGCCTCAAAGAATGTTTGAGACAATTGTTACAAACATCAGAGAATGTCAAAAATTAGAGTGAAATTGCTTCAAACAAGCGAATTATCGCGAAACAACACCTGCTCGAATCCAACAAAAACTGTGCCCTGCCGACTCTATTTAGCCTCAGAGACGGTTTGAGATAATTGTTACAAAAATCAGAGAATGTCAAAAATTAGAGTGAAATTGCCTCAAACAGGCGAATTATCGCGAAACAACACCTGCTCGAATCCAACAAAAACTGTGCGCTACCGTCTCTACTTAGCCACAGGGACGCTTTGAGACACGTACTACAAAAATCAGAGAATGTCAAAAATAGGACTGAAATTGCTTCAAACAGGCGAATTATCGCGAAACAACACCTGCTCGAATCCAACAAAAACTGTGCCCTGCCGACTCTATTTAGCCTCAAAGAATGTTTGAGACAATTGTTACAAGAATCAGAGAATGTCAAAAATTAGAGTGAAATTGCTTTAAACAAGCGAATTATCGCGAAACAACACCTGCTCGAATCCAACAAAAACTGTGCGCCACCGTCTCTACTGAGCCTCAGAGACGGTTTGAGACAAGTATTACAAAAATCAGAGAATGTCAAAAATTAGATTGAAATTGCCTAAAACAGGCGAATTATCGCGAAACAACACCTGCTCGAATCCAACAAACACTCTGCGCTACCGTCTCTACTGAGCCTCAGAGACGCTTTGAGAAAAGTGTTACAAAAATCAGAGAAAATCAAAAATTAGAGTGAAATTGCTTCAAACAGGCGAATTATGGCGAAACACCTGCTCGAATCCAACAAAAACTGTGCCCTGCCGACTCTATTTAGCCTCAGAGAGGGTTTGAGACAATTGTTACAAAAATCAGAGAATGTCAAAAATTAGAGTGTAATTGCTTCAAACAAGCGAATTATCGCGAAACAACACCTGCTCGAATCCAACAAAAACTGTGCGCTACCGTCTCTACTGAGCCTCAGAGACGCTTTGAGACAAGTATTACAAAAATCAGAGAATGTCAAAAATTAGAGTGAAATTGCTTCAAATAGGCGAATTATCGCGAAACAACACCTGCTCGAATCCAACAAAAACTGTGCCCTGCCGACTCTATTTAGCCTCAGAGACGGTTTCAGACAATTGTTACAAAAATCAGAGAATGTCAAAAATTAGAGTGTAATTGCTTCAAACAAGCGAATTATCGCGAAACAACACCTGCTCGAATCCAACAAAAACTGTGCGCTACCGTCTCTACTGAGCCTCAGAGACGCTTTGAGACACGTACTACAAAAATCAGAGAATGTCAAAAATTAGACTGAAATTGCTTCAAACAGGCGAATTATCGCGAAACAACACCTGCTCGAATCCAACAAACACTGTGCCCTGCCGACTCTATTTAGCCTCAGAGACGGTTTGAGACAATTGTTACAAAAATAAGAGAATGTCAAAAATTAGAGTGTAATTGCTTGAAACAAGCGAATTATCGCGAAACAACACCTGCTCGAATCCAACAAAAACTGTGCCCTGCCGACTCTATTTAGCCTCAGAGACAGTTTGAGATAATTGTTACAAAAATCAGAGAATGTCAAAAATTAGAGTGTAATTGCTTCAAACAAGCGAAATATCGCGAAACAACACCTGCTCGAATCCAACAAAAACTGTGCGCTACCGTGTCTACTGAGCCTCAGAGACGCTTTGAGACAAGTATTACAAAATTCAGAGAATGTCAAAAATTAGAGTGAAATTGCCTCAAACAGGCGAATTCTCGCGAAACAACACCTGCTCGAATCCAACAAACACTGTGCCCTTCCGACTCTGTTTAGCCTCAGAGACGGTTTGAGACAATTGTTACAAAAATCAGAGAATGTCAAAAATTAGAGTGAAATTGCTTCAAACAAGCGAATTATCGCGAAACAACACCTGCTCGAATCCAACAAAAATTGTGCGCTACCGTCTCTACTGAGCCTCAGAGACGCTTTGAGACAAGTATTACAAAAATCAGAGAATGTCAAAAATTAGAGTGAAATTGCCTCAAACAGGCGAATTATCGCGAAACAACACCTGCTCGAATCCGACAAACACTGTGCCCTGCCGACTCTATTTAGCCTCAGAGACGGTTTGAGACAATTGTTACAAAAATCAGAGAATGTCAAAAATTAGAGTGAAATTGCTTCAAACAAGCGAATTATCGCGAAACAACACCTGCTCGAATCCAACAAAAACTGTGCGCTACCGTCTCTACAGAGCCTCAGAGACGCTTTGAGACAAGTATTACAAAAATCAGAGAATGTCAAAAATTATAGTGAAATTGCCTCAAACAGGCGAATTATCGCGAAACAACACCTGCTCGAATCCAACAAAAACTGTGCCCTGCCGACCATATTTAGCCTCAGAGACGGTTTGAGACAGTTGTAATAAAAATCAGAGAATGTCAAAAATTAGAGTGAAATTGCCTCAAACAAGCGAATTATCGCGAAACAACACCTGCTCGCATCCAACAAAAACTGTGCGCTACCCTCTCTACTGAGCCTCAGAGACGCTTTGAGACAAGTATTACAAAAATCAGAGAATGTCAAAAATTAGAGTGAAATTACCTAAAACAGCCGAATTATCGCGAAACAACACCTGCTGGAATCCAACAAACACTGTGCCCTGCCGACTCTATTTAGCCTCAGAGACGGTTTGAGAAAATTGTTACAAAAATAAGAGAATGTCAAAAATTAGAGTGTAATTGCTTCAAACAAGCCAGTTATCGCGAAACAACACCTGCTCGAATCCAAAAAAAACTGTGCCCTGCCGACTCTATTTAGCCTCAAAGAATGTTTGAGACAATTGTTACAAAAATCAGAGAATGTCATAAATTAGAGTGAAATTGCCTCAAACAGGCGAATTATCGCGAAACAACACCTGCTCGAATCCAACAAAAACTGTGCCCTGCCGACTCTATTTAGCCTCAAAGACGGTTTGAGACAATTGTTACAAACATCAGAGAATGTCAAAAATTATAGTGAAATTGCTTCAAACAAGCGAATTATCGCGAAACAACACCTGCTCGAATCCAACAAAAACTGTGCCCTGCCGACTCTATTTAGCCTCAGCGACGGTTTCAGACAATTATTACAAAAATCAGAGAATGTCAAAAATTAGAGTGTAATTGCTTCAAACAAGCGAATTATCGCGAAACAACAGCAGCTCGAATCCAACAAAAACTGTGCCCTGCCGACTCTATTTAGCCTCAGAGACGGTTTGAGATAATTGTTACAAAAATCAGAAAATGTCAAAAATTAGAGTGAAATTGCCTCAAACAGGCAAATTCTCGCGAAACAACACCTGCTCGAATCCAACAAAAACTGTGCCCTGCCGACTCTATGTAGCCTCAAAGACAGTTTGAGACAATTGTTACAAACATCAGAGAATGTCAAAAATTAGGGTGAAATTGCTTCAAACAAGCGAATTATCGCGAAACAGCACCTGCTCGAATCCAACAAAAACTGTGCGCTATCGTCTCTACTTAGCCACAGGGGCGCTTTGAGACACGTACTACAAAAATCAGAGAATGTCAAAAATTAGACTGAAATTGCTTCAAACAGGCGAATTATCGCGAAACAACACCTGCTCGAATCCAACAAAAACTGTGCCCTGCCGACTCTATTTAGCCTCAAAGAATGTTTGAGACAATTGTAACAAGAATCAGAGAATGTCAAAAATTAGTGTGAAATTGCTTTAAACAAGCGAATTATCGCGAAACAACACCTGCTCGAATCCAACAAAAACTGTGCGCCACCGTCTCTACTGAGCCTCAGAGACCCTTTGAGACAAGTGTTACAAAAATCAGAGAATGTCAAAAATTAGAGTGAAATTGCTTCAAACAGGCGAATTATCGCGAAACACCTGCTCGAATCCAACAAAAACTGTGCCCTGCCGACTCTATTTAGCCTCAGAGAGGGTTTGAGACAATTGTTACAAAAATCAGAGAATGTCAAAAATTAGAGTGTAATTGCTTCAAACAAGCGAATTATCGCGAAACAACACCTGCTCGAATCCAACGAAAACTGTGCGCTACCGTCTCTACTGAGCCTCAGAGACGCTTTGAGACAAGTATTACAAAAATCAGAGAATGTCAAAAATTAGAGTTTAATTGCTTCAAACAAGCGAATTATCGCGAAACAACACCTGCTCGAATCCAACAAAAATTGTGCGCTACCGTCTCTACTGAGCCTCAGAGACGCTTTGAGACAAGTATTACAAAAATCAGAGAATGTCAAAAATTAGAGTGAAATTGCCTCAAACAGGCGAATTATCGCGAAACAACACCTGCTCGAATCCAACAAACACTGTGCCCTGCCGACTCTATTTAACCTCAGAGACGGTTTGAGACAATTGTTACAAAAATCAGAGAATGTCAAAAATTAGAGTGAAATTGCTTCAAACAAGCGAATTACCGCGAAACAACACCTGCTCGAATCCAACAAAAACTGTGCGCTACCGTCTCTACAGAGCCTCAGAGAAGCTTTGAGACAAGTATTACAAAAATCAGAGAATGTCAAAAATTATAGTGAAATTGCCTCAAACAGGCGAACTATCGCGAAACAACACCTGCTCGAATCCAACAAAAACTGTGCCCTGCCGACCATATTTAGCCTCAGAGACGGTTTGAGACAATTGTTACAAAAATCAGAGAATGTCAAAAATTAGAGTGAAATTGCTTCAAACAAGCGAATTATCGCGAAACAACACCTGCTCGAATCCAACAAAAACTGTGCGCTACCGTCTCTACAGAGCCTCAGAGACGCTTTGAGACAAGTATTACAGAAATCAGAGAATGTCAAAAATTATAGTGAAATTGCCTCAAACACTCGAATTATCGCGAAACAACACCTGCTCGCATCCAACAAAAACTGTGCGCTACCCTCTCTACTGAGCCTCAGAGACGCTTTGAGACAAGTATTACAAAAATCAGAGAATGTCAAAAATTAGAGTGAAATTACCTAAAACAGGCGAATTATCGCGAAACAACACCTGCTCGAATCCAACAAACACTGTGCCCTGCCGACTCTATTTAGCCTCAGAGACGGTTTTAGACAATTGTTACAAAAATAAGAGAATGTCAAAAATTAGAGTGTAATTGCTTCAAACAAGCCAATTATCGCGAAACAACACCTGCTCGAATCCAACAAAAACTGTGCCCTGCCGAATCTATTTAGCCTCAAAGAATGTTTGAGACAATTGTTACAAAAATCAGAGAATGTCAAAAATTAGAGTGAAATTGCCTCAAACAGGCGAATTATCGCGAAACAACACCTGCTCGAATCCAACAAAAACTGTGCCCTGCCGACTCTATTTAGCCTCAGAGACGGTTTGAGACAATTGTTACAAAAATCAGAGAATGTCAAAAATTAGAGTGTAATTGCTTCAAATCAGCGAATTATCGCGAAACAACATCTGCTCGAATCCCACAAAAATTGTGCGCTACCGTCTCTACTGAGCCTCAGAGACGCTTTGAGACAAGTATTACAAAAATCAGAGAATGTCAAAAATTAGAGTGAAATTGCTTCAAACAAGCGAATTATCGCGAAACAACACCTGCTCGAATCCAACAAAAACTGTGCCCTGCCGAATCTCTTTAGCCTCAAAGAATGTTTGAGACAATTGTTACAAAAATCAGAGAATGTTAAAAATTAGATTGAAATTGCCTCAAACAGGCGAATTATCGCGAAACAACACCTGCTCGTATCCAACAAACACTGTGCCCTGCCGACTCTACTTAGCTTCAGAGACGGTTTGAGACAATTGTTACAAAAATAAGAGAATGTCAAAAATTAGAGTGTAATTGCTTGAAACAAGCGAATTATCGCGAAACAACACCTGCTCGAATCCAACAAAAAATGTGCGCTATCGTCTCTACTGAGACTCAGAGACGCTTTGAGACAAGTATTACAAAAATCAGAGAATGTCAAAAATTAGAGTGAAATTGCTTCAAACAGGCGAATTATCGCGAAACAACACCTGCTCGAATCCAACAAAAACTGTGCCCTGCCGACTCTATTTAGCCTCAGAGACGGTTTGAGACAATTGTTACAAAAATCAGAGAATGTCAAAAATTAGAGTGTAATTGCTTCAAATCAGCGAATTATCGCGAAACAACACCTGCTCGAATCCCACAAAAATTGTGCGCTACCGTCTCTACAGAGCCTCAGAGACGCTTTGAGACAAGTATTACAAAAATCAGAGAATGTCAAAAATTATAGTGAAATTGCCTCAAACAGGCGAATTATCGCGAAACAACACCTGCTCGAATCCAACAAAAACTGTGCCCTGCCGACTCTATTAAGCCTCAGAGACGGTTTCAGATAATTGTTACAAAAATCAGAGAATGTCAAAAATTAGAGTGTAATTGCTTCAAACAAGTGAATTTTCGCGAAACAACACCAGCTCGAATCCAACAAAAACTGTGCGCTACCGTCTCTACTGAGCCTCAGAGACGCTTTGAGACACGTACTACAAAAATCAGAGAATGTCAAAAATTAGACTGAAATTGCTTCAAACAGGCGAATTATCGCGAAACAACACCTGCTCGAATCCAACAAAAACTGTGCCCTGCCGACTCTATTTAGCCTCAAAGAATGTTTGAGACAATTGTTACAAGAATCAGAGAATGTCAAAAATTAGAATGAAATTGCTTCAATCAAGCGAATTATCGCGAAACAACACCTGCTCGAATCCAACAAAAACTGTGCCCTGCCGACTGTATTTAGCCTCAGAGACGGTTTGAGACAGGTATTACAAAAATCAGAGAATGTCAAAAATTATAGTGAAATTGCCTCAAACAGGCAAATTATCGCGAAACCACACCTGCTCGAATCCAACAAAAACTGTGCCCTGCCGACTCTATTTAGCCTCAGCGACGGTTTTAGACAATTGTTACAAAAATAAGAGAATGTCAAAAATTAGAGTGAAATTGCCTCAAACAAGCGAATTATCGCGAAACAACACCTGCTCGCATCCAACAAAAACTGTGCGCTACTGAGCCTCAGAGACGCTTTGAGACAAGTATTACAAAAATCAGAGAATGTCAAAAATTAGAGTGAAATTGCCTAAAACAGGCGAATTATCGCGAAACAACACCTGCTCGAATCCAACAAACACTGTGCCCTGCCGACTCTATTTAGCCTCAGAGACGGTTTGAGACAATTGTTACAAAAATAAGAGAATGTCAAAAATTAGAGTGTAATTGCTTCAAACAAGCCAGTTATCGCGAAACAACACCTGCTCGAATCCAACAAAAACTGTGCCCTGCCGACTCTATTTAGCCTCAAAGAATGTTTGGGACAATTGTTACAAAAATCAGAGAATGTCAAAAATTAGAGTGAAATTGCCTCAAACAGGCGAATTATCGCGAAACAACACCTGCTCGAATCCAACGAAAACTGTGCCCTGCCGACTCTATTTAGCCTCAAAGATGGTTTGAGACAATTGTATAAACATCAGAGAATGTCAAAAATTAGAGTGAAATTGCTTCAAACAAGCGAATTATCGCGAAACAACACCTGCTCGAATTCAACAAAAACTGTGCCCTGCCGACTCTATTTAGCCTCAGCGACGTTTTGAGACAATTGTTACAAAAATCAGAGAATGTCAAAAATTAGAGTGAAATTGCTTCAAACAAGCGAATTATCGCGAAACAACACCTGCTCGAATCCAACAAAAACTGTGCGCTACCGTCTCTACTGAGCCTCAAAGACGCTTTGAGACAAGTATTACAAAAATCAGAGAATGTCAAAAATTAGAGTGAAATTGCTTCAAACAAGCGAATTATCGCGAAACAACACCTGCTCGAATCCAACAAAAACTGTGCCCTGCCGACTATATTTAGCCTCAGAGACGGTTTGAGACAATTGTTACAAAAATCAGAGAATGTCAAAAAATTAGAATGTAATTGCTTCAAACAAGCGAATTATCGCGAAACAACACCTGCTCGAATCCAACAAAAACTATGCGCTACCGTCTCTACAGAGCCACAGAGACGCTTTGAGACACGTACTACAAAAATCAGAGAATGTCAAAAATTAGAGTGAAATTGCTTCAAACAGGCGAATTATCGCGAAACAACACCGGCAAGAATCCAACAAAAACTGTGAGCTGCCGACTCTATTTAGCCTCAAAGAATGTTTTGAGAAAATTGTTACAGGAATCAGAGAATGTCAAAAATTAGAGAGTAATTGCTTCAAACAAGCGAATTATCGCGAAACAACACCTGCTCGAATCCAACAAAAACTGTACCCTGCCGACTCCATTTAGCCTCAGAGACGGTTTGAGACAAGTATTACAAAAATCAGAGAATGTCAAAAATTATAGTGAAATTGCCTCAAACAGGCGAATTATCGCGAAACAACACCTGCTCGAATCCAACAAAAACTGTACCCTGCCGACCATATTTAGCCTCACAGACGGTTTGAGACAATTGTAATAAAAATCAGAGAATGTCAAAAATTAGAGTGTAATTGCCTCAAACAAGCGAATTATCGCGAAACAACACCTGCTCGCATCCAACAAAAACTGTGCGCTACTGAACCTCAGAGACGCTTTGAGACAAGTATTACAAAAATCAGAGAATGTCAAAAATTAGAGTGAAATTGCCTAAAACAGGCGAATTATCGCGAAACAACACCTGCTCGAATCCAACAAACACTGTGCCCTGCCGACTCTATTTAGCCTCAGAGACGGTTTGAGACAATTGTTACAAAAATAAGAGAATGTCAAAAATTAGAGTGTAATTGCTTCAAACAAGCCAGTTATCGCGAAACAACACCTGCTCGAATCCAACAAAAACTGTGCCCTGCCGACTCTATTTAGCCTCAAAGAATGTTTGGGACAATTGTTACAAAAATCAGAGAATGTCAAAAATTAGAGTGAAATTGCCTCAAACAGGCGAATTATCGCGAAACAACACCTGCTCGAATCCAACAAAAACTGTGCCCTGCCGACTCTATTTAGCCTCAAAGACGGTTTGAGACAATTGTTACAAACATCAGAGAATGTCAAAAATTAGAGTGAAATTGCTTCAAACAAGCGCATTATCGCGAAACAACACCTGCTCGAATCCAAAAAAAACTGTGCCCTGCCGACTCTATTTAGCCTCAGCGACGTTTTGAGACAATTGTTACAAAAATCAGAGAGTGTCAAAATTTAGAGTGAAATTGCTTCAAACAAGCGAATTATCGCGAAACAACACCTGCTCGAATCCAACAAAAACTGTGCCCTGCCGACTCTATTTAGCCTCAGAGACGGTTTTAGATAATTGTTACAAAAATCAGAGAATGTCAAAAATTAGACTGTAATTGCTTCAGACAAGCGAATGATCGCGAAACAACACCTGCTCGAATCCAACAAAAACTGTGCGCTACCGTCTCTACTGAGCCTCAAAGACGCTTTGAGACAAGTATTACAAAAATCAGAGAATGTCAAAGATTAGAGTGAAATGCTACAAACAGGCGAATTATCGCGAAACAACACCTGCTCGAATCCAAAAAAAACTGTGCCCTGCCGACTATATTTAGCCTCAGAGACGGTTGGAGACAATTTTTACAAAAATCAGAGAATGTCAAAAATTAGAGTGTAATTGCTTCAAACAAGCGAATTATCGCGAAAAAACACCTGCTCGAATCCAACAAAAACTGTGCGCTACCGTCTCTACTGAGCCACAGAGACGCTTTGAGACACGTACTACAAAAATCAGAGAATGTCAAAAATTAGACTGAAATTGCTTCAAACAGGCGAATTATCGCGAAACAACACCTGCTCGAATCCAACAAACACTGTGCCCTGCCGACTCTATTTAGCCTCAAAGAATGTTTGAGACAATTGTTACAAGAATCAGAGAATGTCAAAAATTAGAGTGAAATTGCTTTAAACAAGCGAATTATCGCGAAACAACACCTGCTCGAATCCAACAAAAACTGTGCGCCACCGTCTCTACTGAGCCTCAGAGACGCTTTGAGATAAGTATTACAAAAATCAGAGAATGTCAAAAATTAGAGTGAAATTGCCTAAAACAGGCGAATTATCGCGAAACAACACCTGCTCGAATCCAACAAACACTGTGCCCTGCCGACTCTATTTAGCCTCAGCGACGGTTTCAGACAATTGTTACAAAAATCAGAGAATGTCAAAAACTAGAGTGTAATTGCTTCAATCAAGCGAATTATCGCGAAACAACACCTGCTCGAATCCAACAAGAACTGTGCCCTGCCGACTCTATTTAGCCTCAGAGACGGTTTGAGATAATTGTTACAAAAATCAGAGAATGTCAAAAATTAGAGTGTAGTTGCTTCAAACATGCGAATTATCGCGAAACAACACCTGCTCGAATCCAACAAAAACTGTGCGCTACCGTCTCTACTGAGCCTCAGAGACGCTTTGAGACAAGTATTACAAAAATCAGAGAAAGTCAAAAATTGGAGCGAAATGGCTTCAAACAGGCGAATTATCGCGAAACAACACCGGCTCGAATCCAACAAAAACTGTGCGCTGCCGACTCTATTTAGCATCAAAGAATGTTTGAGAAAATTGTTACAGGAATCAGAGAATGTCAAAAATTATAGTGAAATTGCCTCAAACAGGCGAATTATCGCGAAAGAACACCTGGTCGAATCCAACAAAAACTGTGCCCTGCCGACTCTATTTAGCCTCAAAGACGGTTTGAGACAATTGTTACAAAAATCAGAGAATGACAAAAATTAGAGTGAAATTGCTTTAAACAAGCGAATTATCGCGAAATAACACCTGCTCGAATCCAACAAAAACTGTGCCCTGCCGACTCTATTTAGCCTCAGAGAGGGTTTGAGACAATTGTTACAAAAATCAGAGAATGTAAAAAATTAGAGTGTAATTGCTTCAAACTAGCGAATTATCGCGAAACAACACCTGCTCGAATCCAACAAAAACTGTGCCCTGCCGACTCTATTTAGCGTCAGAGACGGTTTCAGACAATTGTTACAAAAATCAGAGAATGTCAAAAATTAGAGTGTAATTGCTTCAAACAAGCGAATTATCGCGAAACAACACCTGCTCGAATCCAACAAAAACTGTGCGCTACCGTCTCTACTGAGCCTCAGAGACGCTTTGAGACACGTGCTACAAAAATCAGAGAATCTCAAAAATTAGACTGAAATTGCTTCAAACAAGCGAATTATCGCGAAACAACACCTGCTCGAATCCAACAAAAACTGTGCCCTGCCGACTCTATTTAGCCTCAAAGAATGTTTGAGACAATTGTTACAAGAATCAGAGAATGTCAAAAATTAGAGTGAAATTGCTTCAATCAAGCGAATTATCGCGAAACAACACCTGCTCGAATCCAACAAAAACTGTGCCCTGCCGACTCTATTTAGCCTCAGCGACGTTTTGAGACAATTGTTACAAAAATCAGAGAATGTCAAAAATTAGAGTGAAATTGCTTCAAACAAGCGAATTATCGTGAAACAACACCTGCTCGAATCCAACAAAAACTGTGCCCTGCCGACTCTATTTAGCCTCAGAGACGGTTTGAGATAATTGTTACAAAAATCAGAGAATGTCAAAAATTAGACTGTAATTGCTTCAGACAAGCGAATGATCGCGAAACAACACCTGCTCGAATCCAACAAAAACTGTGCCCTGCCGACTCTATTTAGCCTCAGCGACGTTTTGAGACAATTGTTACAAAAATCAGAGAATGTCAAAAATTAGAGTGAAATTGCTTCAAACAAGCGAATTATCGTGAAACAACACCTGCTCGAATCCAACAAAAACTGTGCCCTGCCGACTCTATTTAGCCTCAGAGACGGTTTGAGATAATTGTTACAAAAATCAGAGAATGTCAAAAATTAGACTGTAATTGCTTCAGACAAGCGAATGATCGCGAAACAACACCTGCTCGAATCCAACAAAAACTGTGCGCTACCGTCTCTACTGAGCCTCTAAGACGCTTTGAGACAAGTATTACAAAAATCAGAGAATGTCAAAAGTTAGAGTGAAATTGCTTCAAACAGGCGAATTATCGCGAAACAACACCTGCTCGAATCCAACAAAAACTGTGCCCTGCCGACTCTATTTAGCCTCAGAGACGGTTTGAGACAATTGTTACAAAAATCAGAGAATGTCAAAAATTAGAGTGTAATTGCTTCAAACAAGCGAATTATCGCGAAACAACACCTGCTCGAATCCAACAAAAACTGTGCGCTACCGTCTCTACTGAGCCACAGAGACGCTTTGAGACACGTACTACAAAAATCAGAGAATGTCAAAAATTAGACTGAAATTGCTTCAAACAGGCGAATTATCGCGAAACAACACCTGCTCGAATCCAACAAACACTGTGCCCTGCCGACTCTATTTAGCCTCAAAGAATGTTTGAGACAATTGTTACAAGAATCAGAGAATGTCAAAAATTAGAGTGAAATTGCTTTAAAAAAGCGAATTATCGCGAAACAACACCTGCTCGAATCCAACAAAAACTGTGCGCCACCGTCTCTACTGAGCCTCAGAGACGCTTTGAGATAAGTATTACAAAAATCAGAGAATGTCAAAAATTAGAGTGAAATTGCCTAAAACAGGCGAATTATCGCGAAACAACACCTGCTCGATTCCAACAAACACTGTGCCCTGCCGACTCTATTTAGCCTCAGCGACGGTTTCAGACAATTGTTACAAAAATCAGAGAATGTCAAAAACTAGAGTGTAATTGCTTCAAACAAGCGAATTATCGCGAAACAACACCTGCTCGAATCCAACAAGAACTGTGCCCTGCCGACGCTATTTAGCCTCAGAGACGGTTTGAGATAATTGTTACAAAAATCAGAGAATGTCAAAAATTAGAGTGTAGTTGCTTCAAACATGCGAATTATCGCGAAACAACACCTGCTCGAATCCAACAAAAACTGTGCGCTACCGTCTCTACTGAGCCTCAGAGACGCTTTGAGACAAGTATTACAAAAATCAGAGAAAGTCAAAAATTAGAGTGAAATTGCTTCAAACAGACGAATTATCGCGAAACAACACCGGCTCGAATCCAACAAAAACTGTGCCCTGCCGACTCTATTTAGCCTCAAAGAATGTTTGAGACAATTGTTACAGGAATCAGAGAATGTCAAAAATTATAGTGACATTGCCTCAAACAGGCGAATTATCGCGAAAGAACACCTGGTCGAATCCAACAAAAACTGTGCCCTGCCGACTCTATTTAGCCTCAAAGACGGTTTGAGACAATTGTTACAAAAATCAGAGAATGTCAAAAATTAGAGTGAAATTGCTTCAAACAAGCGAATTATCGCGAAACAACACCTGCTCGAATCCAACAAAAACTGTGCGCCACCGTCTCTACTGAGCCTCAGAGACGCTTTGAGACAAGTGTTACAAAAATCAGAGAATGTCAAAAATTAGAGTGAAATTGCTTCAAACAGGCGAATTATCGCGAAATAACACCTGCTCGAATCCAACAAAAACTGTGCCCTGCCGACTCTATTTAGCCTCAGAGAGGGTTTGAGACAATTGTTACAAAAATCAGAGAATGTCAAAAATTAGAGTGTAATTGCTTCAAACAAGCGAATTATCGCTAAACAACACCTGCTCGAATCCAACAAAAACTGTGCCCTGCCGACTCTATTTAGCGTCAGAGACGGTTTCAGACACTTGTTACAAAAATCAGAGAATGTCAAAAATTAGAGTGTAATTGCTTCAAACAAGCGAATTATCGCGAAACAACACCTGCTCGAATCCAGCAAAAACTGTGCGCTACCGTCTCTACTGAGCCTCAGAGACGCTTTGAGACACGTGCTACAAAAATCAGAGAATCTCAAAAATTAGACTGAAATTGCTTCAAACAGGCGAATTATCGCGAAACAACACCTGCTCGAATCCAACAAAAACCGTGCCCTGCCGACTCTATTTAGCCTCAAAGAATGTTTGAGTCAATTGTTACAAGAATCAGAGAATGTCAAAAATTAGAGTGAAATTGCTTCAATCAAGCGAATTATCGCGAAACAACACCTGCTCGAATCCAACAAAAACTGTGCCCTGCCGACTCTATTTAGCCTCAGCGATGGTTTCAGACAATTGTTACAAAAATCGGAGAATGTCAAAAATTAGAGTGTAATTGCTTCAAACAAGCGAATTATCGCGAAACAACACCTGCTCGAATCCAACAAAAACTGTGCCCTGCCGACTCCATTTAGCCACAGAGACGGTTTGAGACAAGTATTACAAAAATCAGAGAATGTCAAAAATTACAGTGAAATTGCCTCAAACAGGCGAATTATCGCGAAAGAACACCTGCTCGAATCCAACAAAAACTGTGCCCTGCCGACTCTTTGAGACAAGCATTACAAAATCAGAGAATGTCAAAAATTAGAGTGAAATTGCTTCAAACAAGCGAATTATCGCGAAACAACACTTGCTCGAATCCAACAAAACATATGCGCTACCGTCTCTACTGAGCCTCAGAGACGCTTTGAGACAATTGCTACAAAAATCAGAAAATGTCAAAAATTAGAGTGAAATTGCTTCAAACAAGCGAATTATCGCGAAACAACACCTGCTCGAATCCAACAAAAACTGTGCGCTACCGTCTCTACTGAGCCTCAGAGACGCTTTGAGACAAGTGTTACAAAAATCAGAGAATGTCAAAAATTAGAGTGAAATTGCTTCAAACAGGCGAATTATCGCGAAACAACACCTGCTCGAATCTAACAAAAACTGTGCCCTGCCGACTCGATTTAGCCTCAGAGAGGGTTTGAGACAACTGTTACAAAAATCAGAGAAAGTCAAAAATTAGAGTGTAATTGCTTCAAACAAGCGAATTATCGCGAAACAACACCTGCTCGAATCCAACAAAAACTGTGCCCTGCCGACTCTATTTAGCCTCAGAGACGGTTTCAGACAATTGTTACAAAAATCAGAGTATGTCAAAAATTAGAGTAAAATTGCCTCAAACAGGCGAATTATCGCGAAACAACACCTGCTCGAATCCAACAAAAACTATGCGCTGCCGACTCTATTTAGCCTCAAAGACGGTTTGAGACAATTGTTACAAAAATCAGAGAATGTCAAAAATTAGAGTGAAATTGCTTCAAACAAGCGAATTATCGCGAAACAACACCTGCTCGAATCCAACAAAAACTGTGCCCTGCCGACACTATTTAGCCTCAGAGACGGTTTGAGATAATTGTTACAAAAATCAGAGAATGTCAAAAATTAGACTGTAATTGCTTCAAACAAGCGAATTATCGCGAAACAACACCTGCTCGAATCCAACAAACACTGTGCCCTGCCGATTCGATTTAGCCTCAGAGACAGTTTGAGATAATTGTTACAAAGATCAGAGAATGTCAAAAATTAGAGTGAAATTGTTTCAAACAAGCGAATTATCGCGAAACAACACCTGCTCGAATCCAACAAAAACTGTGCGCTACCGTCTCTACTGAGCCTCAGAGACGCTTTGAGACAAGTATTACAAAAATCAGAGAAGGTCAAAAATTAGAGTGAAATTGCTTTAAACAGGCGAATTATCGCGAAACAACACCTGCTCGAATCCAACAAAAACTGTGCCCTGCCGACTCTATTTAGCCTCAAAGAATGTTTGAGACAATTGTTACAAGAATCAGAGAATGTCAAAAATTAGAGTGTAATTGCTTCAAACAAGCGCATTATCGCGAAACAACACCTGCTCGAATCCAACAAAAACTGTACCCTGCCGACTCCATTTAGCCTCAGAGACGGTTTGAGACAAGTATTATAAAAATCAGAGAATGTCAAAAATTAGAGTGAAATTGCCTCAAACAGGCGAATTATCGCGAAAGAACACCTGCTCGAATCCAACAAAAACTGTGCCCTGCCGACTCTATTTAGCCTCAAAGACGGTTTGAGACAATTGTTACAAAAATCAGAGAATGTCAAAAATTAGAGTGTAATTGCTTCAAACAAGCGAATCATCGCGAAACAACACCTGCTCGAATCCAACAAAAACTGTGCGCTACCGTCTCTACTGAGCCTCAGAGACGCTTTGAGACACGTGCTACAAAAATCAGAGAATCTCAAAAATTAGACTGAAATTGCTTCAAACAAGCGAATTATCGCGAAACAACACCTGCTCGAATCCAACAAAAACTGTGCCCTGCCGACTCTATTTAGCCTCAAAGAATGTTTGAGACAATTGTTACAAGAATCAGAGAATGTCAAAAATTAGAGTGAAATTGCTTCAATCAAGCGAATTATCGCGAAACAACACCTGCTCGAATCCAACAAAAACTGTGCCCTGCCGACTGTATTTAGCCTCAGAGACGGTTTGAGACAAGTATTACAAAAATCAGAGAATGTCAAAAATTATAGTGAAATTGCCTCAAACAGGCGAATTATCGCGAAACAACACCTGCTCGAATCCAACAAAAACTGTGCGCTACCGTCGCTACTGAGCCTCAGAGACGCTTTGAGACAAGTATTACAAAAATCAGAGAATGTCAAAAATTAGAGTGAAATTGCTTCAAACAAGCGAATTATCGCGAAACAACACCTGCTCGAATCCAAGAAAAACTGTGCCCAGCCGACTCTATTTAGCCTCAGCGACGGTTTCAGACAATTGTTCCAAAAATCAGAGAATGTCAAAAATTAGAGTGTAATTGCTTCAAACAGGCGAATTATCGCGAAACAACACCTGCTCGAATCCAACAAAAACTGTGCCCTGCCGACTCCATTTAGCCTCAGAGACGGTTTGAGACAAGTATTACAAAAATCAGAGAATGTCAAAAATTACAGTGAAATTGCCTCAAACAGGCGAATTATCGCGAAAGAACACCTGCTCGAATCCAACAAAAACTGTGCCCTGCCGCCTCTTTGAGACAAGTATTACAAAAATCAGAGAATGTCGAAAATTAGATTGAAATTGCTTCAAACAAGCGAATTATCGCCAAACAACACCTGCTCGAATCCAACAAAACATGTGCGCTACCGTCTCTACTGAGCCTCAGAGACGCTTTGAGACAATTGCTACAAAAATCAGAAAATGTCAAAAATTAGAGTGAAATTGCTTCAAACAAGCGAATTATCGCGAAACAACACCTGCTCGGATCCAACAAAAACTGTGCGCTACCGTCTCTACTGAGCCTCAGAGACGCTTTGAGACAAGTGTTACAAAAATCAGAGAATGTCAAAAATTAGAGTGAAATTGCTTCAAACAGGCGAATTATCGCGAAACAACACCTGCTCGAATCCAACAAGAACTGTGCCCTGCCGACTCTATTTAGCCTCAGAGAGGGTTTGAGACAATTGTTACAAAAATCAGAGAATGTCAAAAATTAGAGTGTAATTGCTTCAAACAAGCGAATTATCGCGAAACAACACCTGCTCGAATCCAACAAAGACTGTGCCCTGCCGACTCTATTTAGCCTCAGAGACGGTTTCAGACAATTGTTACAAAAATCAGAGTATGTCAAAACTCGAGTAAAATTGCCTCAAATAGGCGAATTAACGCGAAAAAACACCTGCTCTAATCCAACAAAAACTGTGCCCTGCCGACTCTATTTAGCCTCAAAGACGGTTTGAGACAATTGTTACAAAAATCAGAGAATGTCAAAAATTAGAGTGAAATTGCTTCAAACAAGCGAATTATCGCGAAACAACACCTGCTCGAATCCAACAAAAACTGTGCCATGCCGACTCTATTTAGCCTCAGAGACGGTTTGAGTTAATTGTTACAAAAATCAGAGAATGTCAAAAATTAGACTGTAATTGCTTCAAACAAGCGAATTATCGCGAAAGAACACCTGCTCGAATCCAACAAAAACTGTGCCCTGCCGACTCTATTTAGCCTCAAAGACGGTTTGAGACAATTGTTACAAAAATCAGAGAATGTCAAAAATTAGAGTGTAATTGCTTCAAACAAGCGAATCATCGCGAAACAACACCTGCTCGAATCCAACAAAAACTGTGCGCTACCGTCTCTACTGAGCCTCAGAGACGCTTTGAGACACGTGCTACAAAAATCAGAGAATCTCAAAAATTAGACTGAAATTGCTTCAAACAAGCGAATTATCGCGAAACAACACCTGCTCGAATCCAACAAAAACTGTGCCCTGCCGACTCTATTTAGCCTCAAAGAATGTTTGAGACAATTGTTACAAGAATCAGAGAATGTCAAAAATTAGAGTGAAATTGCTTCAATCAAGCGAATTATCGCGAAACAACACCTGCTCGAATCCAACAAAAACTGTGCCCTGCCGACTGTATTTAGCCTCAGAGACGGTTTGAGACAAGTATTACAAAAATCAGAGAATGTCAAAAATTATAGTGAAATTGCCTCAAACAGGCGAATTATCGCGAAACAACACCTGCTCGAATCCAACAAAAACTGTGCGCTACCGTCGCTACTGAGCCTCAGAGACGCTTTGAGACAAGTATTACAAAAATCAGAGAATGTCAAAAATTAGAGTGAAATTGCTTCAAACAAGCGAATTATCGCGAAACAACACCTGCTCGAATCCAAGAAAAACTGTGCCCAGCCGACTCTATTTAGCCTCAGCGACGGTTTCAGACAATTGTTCCAAAAATCAGAGAATGTCAAAAATTAGAGTGTAATTGCTTCAAACAGGCGAATTATCGCGAAACAACACCTGCTCGAATCCAACAAAAACTGTGCCCTGCCGACTCCATTTAGCCTCAGAGACGGTTTGAGACAAGTATTACAAAAATCAGAGAATGTCAAAAATTACAGTGAAATTGCCTCAAACAGGCGAATTATCGCGAAAGAACACCTGCTCGAATCCAACAAAAACTGTGCCCTGCCGCCTCTTTGAGACAAGTATTACAAAAATCAGAGAATGTCGAAAATTAGATTGAAATTGCTTCAAACAAGCGAATTATCGCCAAACAACACCTGCTCGAATCCAACAAAACATGTGCGCTACCGTCTCTACTGAGCCTCAGAGACGCTTTGAGACAATTGCTACAAAAATCAGAAAATGTCAAAAATTAGAGTGAAATTGCTTCAAACAAGCGAATTATCGCGAAACAACACCTGCTCGGATCCAACAAAAACTGTGCGCTACCGTCTCTACTGAGCCTCAGAGACGCTTTGAGACAAGTGTTACAAAAATCAGAGAATGTCAAAAATTAGAGTGAAATTGCTTCAAACAGGCGAATTATCGCGAAACAACACCTGCTCGAATCCAACAAGAACTGTGCCCTGCCGACTCTATTTAGCCTCAGAGAGGGTTTGAGACAATTGTTACAAAAATCAGAGAATGTCAAAAATTAGAGTGTAATTGCTTCAAACAAGCGAATTATCGCGAAACAACACCTGCTCGAATCCAACAAAGACTGTGCCCTGCCGACTCTATTTAGCCTCAGAGACGGTTTCAGACAATTGTTACAAAAATCAGAGTATGTCAAAACTCGAGTAAAATTGCCTCAAATAGGCGAATTAACGCGAAAAAACACCTGCTCTAATCCAACAAAAACTGTGCCCTGCCGACTCTATTTAGCCTCAAAGACGGTTTGAGACAATTGTTACAAAAATCAGAGAATGTCAAAAATTAGAGTGAAATTGCTTCAAACAAGCGAATTATCGCGAAACAACACCTGCTCGAATCCAACAAAAACTGTGCCATGCCGACTCTATTTAGCCTCAGAGACGGTTTGAGTTAATTGTTAAAAAATCAGAGAATGTCAAAAATTAGACTGTAATTGCTTCAAACAAGCGAATTATCGCGAAACAACACCTGCTCGAATCCAACAAAAACTGTGCCCTGCCGACACTATTTAGCCTCAGAGACGGTTTGAGATAATTGTTACAAAAATCAGAGAATGTCAAAAATTAGAGTGAAATTGCTTCAAACAAGCGAATTATCGCGAAACAACACCTGCTCGAATCCAACAAAAACTGTGCCCTGCAGTCTCTACTGAGCCTCAAAGACGCTTTGAGACAATTGCTACAAAAATCAGAAAATGTCAAAAATTAGAGTGAAATTGCTTCAACCAAGCGAATTATCGCGAAACAACACCTGCTGGAATCCAACAAAAACTGTGCGCAACCGTCTCTACTGAGCCTCAGAGACGCTTTGAGACAAGTATTACAAAAATCAGAGAATGTCAAGAATTAGAGTGAAATTGCTTCAAACAAGCGAATTATCGCGAAACAACACCTGCTCGCATCCAACAAAAACTGTGCGCTACCGTCTCTGCTGAGCCTCAGAGACGCTTTGAGACAAGTATTACAAAAATCAGAGAATGTCAAAAATTAGAGTGAAATTGGTTCAAACAGGCGAATTATCGCGAAACAACACCTGCTCGAATCCAACAAAAACTGTGCGCTACCGTCTCTACTAAGCCTCAGAGACGCTTTGAGACACGTACTACAAAAATCAGAGAATGTCAAAAATTATAGTGAAATTGCCTCAAACAGGCGAATTCTCGCGAAACAACACCTGCTCGAATCCAACAAAAACTGTGCCCTGCCGACTCTATTTAGCCTCAGAGACGGTTTCAGAAATTGTTACAAAAATCAGAGAATGTCAAAAATTAGAGTGTAATTGCTTCAAACAAGCGAATTATCGCGAAACAACACCTGCTCGAATCCAACAAAAACTGTGCGCTACCGTCTCTACTGAGCCTCAGAGACGCTTTGAGACACGTACTACAAAAATCAGAGAATCTCAAAAATTAGACTGAAATTGCTTCAAGCAGGCGAATTATCGCGAAACAACACCTGCTCGAATCCAACAAACACTGTGCCCTGCCGACTTTATTTAGCCTCAGAGACGGTTTGAGACAATTGTTACAAAAATAAGAGAACGTAAAAAATTAGAGTGTAATTGCTTGAAACAAGCGAATTTTCGCGAAACAGCACCTGCTCGAATCCAACAAAAACTGTGCCCTGCCGACTCTATTTAGCCTCAGAGACGGTTTGAGACAAGTATTACAAAAATCAGAGAATGTCAAAAATTAGAGTGAAATTGCTTCAAACAAGCGAAATATCGCGATACAACACCTGCTCGAATCCAACAAAAATTGTGCGCTACCGTCTCTACTGAGCCTCAGAGACGCTTTGAGACAAGTATTACAAAAATCAGAGAATGTCAAAAATTATAGTGAAATTGCCTCAAACAGGCGAATTATCGCGAAACAACACCTGCTCGAATCCAACAAAACCTGTGCCCTGCCGACCATATTTAGCCTCAGAGACGGTTTGAGACAATTGTAATAAAAGTCAGAGAATGTCAAAAATTAGAGTGAAAATGCCTCAAACAAGCGAATTATCGCGAAACAACACCTGCTCGCATCCAACAAAAACTGTGCGCTACCCTCTCTACTGAGCCTCAGAGACGCTTTGAGACAAGTATTACAAAAATCAGAGAATGTCAAAAATTAGAGTGAAATTACCTAAAACAGGCGAATTATCGCGAAACAACACCTGCTCGAATCCAACAAACACTGTGCCCTGCCGACTCTATTTAGCCTCAGAGACGGTTTGAGATCATTGTTACAAAAATAAGGGAATGTCAAAAATTAGAGTGTAATTGCTTCAAACAAGCGAATTATCGCGAAACAACACCTGCTCGAATCCAACAAAAACTGTGCGCTACCGTCTCTACTGAGCATCAGAGACGCTTTGAGACAAGTATTACAAAAATCAGAGAATGTCAAAAATTAGAGTGAAATTGCTTCAAACAAGCGAAATATCGCGATACAACACCTGCTCGAATCCAACAAAAATTGTGCGCTACCGTCCCTACTGAGCCTCAGAGACGCTTTGAGACAAGTATTACAAAAATCAGAGAATGTCAAAAATTAGAGTGAAATTGCCTCAAACAGGCGAATTATCGCGAAACAACACCTGCTCGAATCCAACAAAAACTGTGCGCTACCGTCTCTACAGAGCCTCAGAGACGCTTTGAGACAAGTATTACAAAAATCAGAGAATGTCAAAAATTATAGTGAAATTGCCTCAAACAGGCGAATTATCGCGAAACAACACCTGCTCGAATCCAACAAAAACTGTGCCCTGCCGACTCTATTTAGCCTCAAAGACGGTTTGAGACAATTGTTACAAAAATCAGAGAATGTCAAAAATTAGAGTGAAGTTGCTTCAAACAAGCGAATTATCACGAAACAACACCTGCTCGAATCCAACAAAAACTGTGCCCTGCCGACTCTATTTAGCCTCAGCGACGGTTTCAGACAATTGTTACAAAAATCAGAGAATGTCAAAAATTAGAGTGTAATTGCTTCAAACATGCGAATTATCGCGAAACAACACCTGCTCGAATCCAACAAAAACTGTCCGCTACCGTCTCTACTGAGCCTCAGAGACGCTTTGAGACAAGTATTACAAAAATCAGAGAATGTCAAAAATTATAGTGAAATTGCCTCAAACAGGCGAATTATCGCGAAACAACACCTGCTCGAATCCAACAAAAACTGTGCCCTACCGACTCTATTTAGCCTCAAAGACGGTTTGAGACAATTGTTACAAAAATCAGAGAATGTCAAAAATTAGAGTGAAGTTGCTTCAAACAAGCGAATTATCACGAAACAACACCTGCTCGAATCCAACAAAAACTGTGCCCTGCCGACTCTATTTAGCCTCAGCGACGGTTTCAGACAATTGTTACAAAAATCAGAGAATGTCAAAAATTATAGTGAAATTGCCTCAAACAGGCGAATTATCGCGAAACAACACCTGCTCGAATCCAACAAAAACTGTGCCCTGCCGACTCTATTTAGCCTCAAAGACGGTTTGAGACAATTGTTACAAAAATCAGAGAATGTCAAAAATTAGAGTGTAATTGCTTCAAACAAGCGAATTATCGCGAAACAACACCTGCTCGAATCCAACAAAAACTGTGCCCTGCCGACTCTATTTAGCCTCAGAGACGGTTTCAGACAATTGTTACAAAAATCAGAGAATGTCAAAAATTAGAGTGAAATTGCCTCAAACAGACGAATTATCGCCAAACAACACCTGCTCGAATCCAACAAAAACTGTGCCCTGCCGACTCTATTTAGCCTCAAAGACGGTTTGAGACAATTGTTACAAAAATCAGAGAATGTCAAAAATTAGAGTGAAGTTGCTTCAAACAAGCGAATTATCACGAAACAACACCTGCTCGAATCCAACAAAAAATGTGCCCTGCCGACTCTATTTAGCCTCAGCGACGGTTTCAGACAATTGTTACAAAAATCAGAGAATGTAAAAAATTAGAGTGTAATTGCTTCAAACAAGCGAATTATCGCGAAACAACACCTGCTCGAATCCAAAAAAAACTGTGCCCTGCCGACTCTACTTAGCCTCAGAAACGGTTTGAGATAATTGTTACAAAAATCAGAGAATGTCAAAAATTAGAGTGTAATTGCTTCAAACATGCGAATTATCGCGAAACAACACCTGCTCGAATCCAACAAAAACTGTCCGCTACCGTCTCTACTGAGCCTCAGAGACGCTTTGAGACAAGTATTACAAAAATCAGAGAAAGTCAAAAATTAGAGTGAAATTGCTTCAAACAGGCGAATTATCGCGAAACAACACCTGCTCGAATCCAACAAAAACTGTGCCCTGCCGACTCTATTTAGCCTCAAAGACGGTTTGAGACAATTTTTACAAACATCAGAGAATGTCAAAAATTAGAGTGAAATTGCTTCAAACAAGCGAATTATCGTGAAACAACACCTGCTCGAATCCAACAAAAACTGTGCCCTGCCGACTCTATTTAGCCTCAGCGACGGTTTCAGACAATTGTTGCAAAAATCAGAGAATGTCAAAAATTAGAGTGTAATTGCTTCAAACAAGCGAATTATCGCGAAACAACACCTGCTCGAATCCAACAAAAACTGTGCCCTGCCGACTATGTTTAGCCTCAGAGACGGTTTGAGATAATTGTTACAAAAATCAGAGAATGTCAAAAATTAGACTGTAATTGCTTCAAACAAGCGAATTATCGCGAAACAACACCTGCTCGAATCCAACAAAAACTGTGCGCTACCGTCTCTACTGAGCCTCAGAGACGCTTTGAGACAAGTATTACAAAAATCAGAGAATGTCAAAAATTAGAGTGAAATTGCTTCAAACAGGCGAATTATCGCGAAACAACACCTGCTCGAATCCAACAAAAACTGTGCCCTGCCGACTCTATTTAGCCTCAGAGACGGTTTGAGACAATTGTTACAAAAATCAGAGAATGTCAAAAATTAGAGTGTAATTGCTTCAAACAAGCGAATTATCGCGAAACAACACCTGCTCGAATCCAACAAAAACTGTGCGCTACCGTCTCTACTGAGCCACAGAGACGCTTTGAGACACGTACTACAAAAATCAGAGAATGTCAAAAATTAGACTGAAATTGCTTCAAACAGGCGAATTATCGCGAAACAACACCTGCTCGAATCCAACAAAAACTGTGCCCTGCCGACTCTATTTAGCCTCAAAGAATGTTTGAGACAATTGTTACAAGAATCAGAGAATGTCAAAAATTAGAGTGAAATTGCTTTAAACAAGCGAATTATTGCGGAACAACACATGCTCGAATCCAACAGAAACTGTGCGCCACCGTCTCTACTGAGCCTCAGAGACGCTTTGAGACAAGTATTACAAAAATCAGAGAATGTCAAAAATTAGAGTGAAATTGCCTAAAACAGGCGAATTATCGCGAAACAACACCTGCTCGAATCCAACAAACACTGTGCCCTGCCGACTCTATTTAGCCTCAGAGACGGTTTGAGACAATTGTTACAAAAATAAGAGAATGTCAAAAATTAGAGTGTAATTGCTTGAGACAAGCGAATTATCGCGAAACAACACCTGCTCGAATCCAACAAAAACTGTGCGCTACCGTCTCTACTGAGCCACAGAGACGCTTTGAGACACGTACTACAAAAATCAGAGAATGTCAAAAATTAGACTGAAATTGCTTCAAACAGGCGAATTATCGCGAAACAACACCTGCTCGAATCCAACAAAAACTGTGCCCTGCGGACTCTATTTAGCCTCAAAGAATGTTTGAGACAATTGTTACAAGAATCAGAGAATGTCAAAAATTAGAGTGAAATTGCTTTAAACAAGCGAATTATCGCGAAACAACACCTGCTCGAATCCAACAAAAACTGTGCCCTGCCGACTCTATTTAGCCTCAGAGACGGTTTGAGACAAGTATTACAAAAATCAGAGAATGTCAAAAATTACAGTGAAATTGCCTCAAACAGGCGAATTATCGCGAAAGAACACCTGCTCGAATCCAACAAAACATGTGCGCTACCGTCTCTACTGAGCCTCAGAGACGCTTTGAGACAATTGCTACAAAAATCAGAAAATGTCAAAAATTAGAGTGAAATTGCTTCAAACAAGCGAATTATCGCGAAACAACACCTGCTCGAATCCAACAAAAACTGTGCCCTGCCGACTCTATTTAGCCTCAGAGAGGGTTTGAGACAATTGTTACAAAAATCAGAGAATGTCAAAAATTAGAGTGTAATTGCTTCAAACAAGCGAATTATCGCGAAACAACACCTGCTCGAATCCAACAAAAACTGTGCCCTGCCGACTCTATTTAGCCTCAGAGACGTTTTCAGACAATTGTTACAAAAATCAGAGAATGTCAAAAATTAGAGTGAAATTGCCTCAAACAGACGAATTATCGCCAAACAACACCTGCTCGAATCCACCAAAAACTGTGCCCTGCCGACTCTATTTAGCCTCAAAGACGGTTTGAGACAATTGTTACAAAAATCAGAGAATGTCAAAAATTAGAGTGAAGTTGCTTCAAACAAGCGAATTATCACGAAACAACACCTGCTCGAATCCAACAAAAACTGTGCCCTGCCGACTCTATTTAGCCTCAGTGACGGTTTCAGACAATTGTTACAAAAATCAGAGAATGTAAAAAATTAGAGTGTAATTGCTTCAAACAAGCGAATTATCGCGAAACAACACCTGCTCGAATCCAAAAAAAACTGTGCCCTGCCGACTCTATTTAGCCTCAGAAACGGTTTGAGATAATTGTTACAAAAATCAGAGAATGTCAAAAATTAGAGTGTAATTGCTTCAAACATGCGAATTATCGCGAAACAACACCTGCTCGAATCCAACAAAAACTGTCCGCTACCGTCTCTACTGAGCCTCAGAGACGCTTTGAGACAAGTATTACAAAAATCAGAGAATGTCAAAAATTAGAGTGAAATTGCCTAAAACAGGCGAATTATCGCGAAACAACACCTGCTCGAATCCAACAAACACTGTGCCCTGCCGACTCTATTTAGCCTCAGAGACGGTTTGAGACAATTGTTACAAAAATAAGAGAATGTCAAAAATTAGAGTGTAATTGCTTGAAACAAGCGAATTATCGCGAAACAACACCTGCTCGAATCCAACAAAAACTGTGCGCTACCGTCTCTACTGAGCCACAGAGACGCTTTGAGACACGTACTACAAAAATCAGAGAATGTCAAAAATTAGAGTGAAATTGCTTCAAACAGGCGAATTATCGCGAAACAACACCTGCTCGAATCCAACAAAAACTGTGCCCTGCCGACTCTATTTAGCCTCAAAGACGGTTTGAGACAATTTTTACAAACATCAGAGAATGTCAAAAATTAGAGTGAAATTGCTTCAAACAAGCGAATTATCGTGAAACAACACCTGCTCGAATCCAACAAAAACTGTGCCCTGCCGACTCTATTTAGCCTCAGCGACGGTTTCAGACAATTGTTACAAAAATCAGAGAATGTCAAAAATTAGAGTGTAATTGCTTCAAACAAGCGAATTATCGCGAAACAACACCTGCTCGAATCCAACAAAAACTGTGCCCTGCCGACTATATTTAGCCTCAGAGACGGTTTGAGATAATTGTTACAAAAATCAGAGAATGTCAAAAATTAGACTGTAATTGCTTCAAACAAGCGAATTATCGCGAAACAACACCTGCTCGAATCCAACAAAAACTGTGCGCTACCGTCTCTACTGAGCCTCAGAGACGCTTTGAGACAAGTATTACAAAAATCAGAGAATGTCAAAAATTAGAGTGAAATTGCTTCAAACAGGCGAATTATCGCGAAACAACACCTGCTCGAATCCAACAAAAACTGTGCCCTGCCGACTCTATTTAGCCTCAGAGACGGTTTGAGACAATTGTTACAAAAATCAGAGTGTAATTGCTTCAAACAAGCGAATTATCGCGAAACAACACCTGCTCGAATCCAAAAAAAACTGTGCGCTACCGTCTCTACTGAGCCACAGAGACGCTTTGAGACACGTACTACAAAAATCAGAGAATGTCAAAAATTAGACTGAAATTGCTTCATACAGGCGAATTATCGCGAAACAACACCTGCTCGAATCCAAGAAAAACTGTGCCCTGCCGACTCTATTTAGCCTCAAAGAATGTTTGAGACAATTGTTACAAGAATCAGAGAATGTCAAAAATTAGAGTGAAATTGCTTTAAACAAGCGAATTATTGCGGAACAACACCTGCTCGAATCCAACAGAAACTGTGCGCCACCGTCCCTACTGAGCCTCAGAGACGCTTTGAGACAAGTATTACAAAAATCAGAGAATGTCAAAAATTAGAGTGAAATTGCCTAAAACAGGCGAATTATCGCGAAACAACACCTGCTCGAATCCAACAAACACTGTGCCCTGCCGACTCTATTTAGTCTCAGAGACGGTTTGAGACAATTGTTACAAAAATAAGAGAATGTCAAAAATTAGAGTGTAATTGCTTGAAACAAGCGAATTATCGCGAAACAACACCTGCTCGAATCCAACAAAAACTGTGCGCTACCGTCTCTACTGAGCCACAGAGACGCTTTGAGACACGTACTACAAAAATCAGAGAATGTCAAAAATTAGACTGAAATTGCTTCAAACAGGCGAATTATCGCGAAACAACACCTGCTCGAATCCAACAAAAACTGTGCCCTGCGGACTCTATTTAGCCTCAAAGAATGTTTGAGACAATTGTTACAAGAATCAGAGAATGTCAAAAATTAGAGTGAAATTGCTTTAAACAAGCGAATTATCGCGAAACAACACCTGCTCGAATCCAACAAAAACTGTGCCCTGCCAACTCTATTTAGCCTCAGAGACGGTTTGAGACAAGTATTACAAAAATCAGAGAATGTCAAATATTACAGTGAAATTGCCTCAAACAGGCGAATTATCGCGAAAGAACACCTGCTCGAATCCAACAAAACATGTGCGCTACCGTCTCTACTGAGCCTCAGAGACGCTTTGAGACAATTGCTACAAAAATCAGAAAATGTCAAAAATTAGAGTGAAATTGCTTCAAACAAGCGAATTATCGCGAAACAACACCTGCTAGAATCCAACAAAAACTGTGCCCTGCCGACTCTATTTAGCCTCAGAGAGGGTTTGAGACAATTGTTACAAAAATCAGAGAATGTCAAAAATTAGAGTGAAATTGCTTCAAACAAGCGAATTATCGCGAAACAACACCTGCTCGAATCCAACAAAAACTGTGCCCTGCCGACTCTATTTAGCCTCAGAGACGGTTTCAGACAATTGTTACAAAAATCAGAGAATGTCAAAAATTAGAGTGAAATTGACTCAAACAGACGAATTATCGCCAAACAACACCTGCTCGAATCCAACAAAAACTGTGCCCTGCCGACTCTATTTAGCCTCAAAGACGGTTTGAGACAATTGTTACAAAAATCAGAGAATGTCAAAAATTAGAGTGAAGTTGCTTCAAACAAGCGAATTATCACGAAACAACACCTGCTCGAATCCAACAAAAACTGTGCCCTGCCGACTCTATTTAGCCTCAAAGACGGTTTGAGACAATTGTTACAAAAATCAGAGAATGTCAAAAATTAGAGTGTAATTGCTTCAAACAAGCGAATTATCGCGAAACAACACCTGCTCGAATCCAAAAAAAACTGTGCCCTGCCGACTCTATTTAGCCTCAGAAACGGTTTGAGATAATTGTTACAAAAATCAGAGAATGTCAAAAATTAGAGTGTAATTGCATCAAACATGCGAATTATCGCGAAACAACACCTGCTCGAATCCAACAAAAACTGTCCGCTACCGTCTCTACTGAGCCTCAGAGACGCTTTGAGACAAGTATTACAAAAATCAGAGAAAGTCAAAAATTAGAGTGAAATTGCTTCAAACAGGCGAATTATCGCGAAACAACACCTGCTCGAATCCAACAAAAACTGTGCCCTGCCGACTCTATTTAGCCTCAAAGAATGTTTGAGACAATTGTAACAAGAATCAGAGAATGTCAAACAATTAGAGTGAAATTGCTTCAAACAAGCGAATTATCGCGAAACAACACCTGCTCGAATCCAACAAAAACTGTGCGCTACCGTCTCTACTGAGCCTCAGAGACGCTTTGAGACAATTGCTACAAAAATCAGAAAATGTCAAAAATTAGAGTGAAATTGCTTCAAACAAGCGAATTATCGCGAAACAACACCTGCTCGAATCCCACAAAAACTGTGCGCTACCGTCTCTACTGAGCCTCAGAGACGCTTTGAGACAAGTGTTACAAAAATCAGAGAATGTCAAAAATTAGAGTGAAATTGCTTCAATCAAGCGAATTATCGCGATACAACACCTGCTCGAATCCAAAAAAAATTTTGCGCTACCGTCTCTACTGAGCCTCAGAGACGCTTTGAGACACGTATTACAAAAATCAGAGAATGTCAAAAATTAGAGTGAAATTGCCTCAAACAGGCGAATTATCGCGAAACAACACCTGCTCGAATCCAACAAACACTGTGCCCTGCCGACTCTATTTAGCCTCAGAGACGGTTTGAGACAATTGTTACAAAAATCAGAGAATGTCAAAAATTAGAGTGAAATTGCTTCAAACAAGCGAATTATCGCGAAACAACACCTGCTCGAATCCAACAAAAACTGTGCGCTACCGTGTCTACAGAGCCTCAGAGACGCTTTGAGACAAGTATTACAAAAATCAGAGAATGTCAAAAATTATAGTGAAATTGCCTCAAACAGGCGAATTATTCCGAAACAACACCTGCTCGAATCCAACAAAACCTGTGCCCTGCCGACCATATTTAGCCGCAGAGACGATTTGAGACAATTGTAATAAAAGTCAGAGAATGTCAAAAATTAGAGTGAAATTGCCTCAAACAAGCGAATTATCGCGAAACAACACCTGCTCGCATCCAACAAAAACTGTGCGCTACCCTCTCTACTGAGCCTCAGAGACGCTTTGAGACAAGTATTACAAAAATCAGAGAATGTCAAAAATTAGAGTGAAATTACCTAAAACAGGCGAACTATCGCGAAACAACACCTGCTCGAATCCAACAAACACTGTGCCCTGCCGACTCTATTTAGCCTCAGAGACGGTTTGAGATCATTGTTACAAAAATAAGGGAATGTCAAAAATTAGAGTGTAATTGCTTCAAACAAGCCAATTATCGCGAAACAACAACTGCTCGAATCCAACAAAAACTGTGCCCTGCCGACTCTATATAGCCCCAAAGAATGTTTGAGACAATTGTTACAAAAATCAGAGAATGTCAAAAATTCGAGTGCAATTGCCTCAAACAGGCGAATTATCGCGAAACAACACCTGCTCGAATCCAACAAAAACTGTGCCCTGCCGACTCTATTTAGCCTCAAAGACGGTTTGAGACAATTTTTACAAACATCAGAGAATGTCAAAAATTAGAGTGAAATTGCTTCAAACAAGCGAATTATCGCGAAACAACACCTGCTCGAATCCAACAAAAACTGTGCCCTGCCGAATCTATTTAGCCTCAGCGACGGTTTCAGACAATTGTTACAAAAATCAGAGAATGTCAAAAATTAGAGTGTAATTGCTTCAAACAAGCGAATTATCGCGAAACAACACCTGCTCGATTCCAACAAAAACTGTGCCCTGCCGACTATATTTAGCCTCAGAGACGGATTGAGATAATTGTTACAAAAATCAGAGAATGTGAAAAATTAGACCGTAATTGCTTCAAACAAGCGAATTATCGCGAAACAACACCTGCTCGAATCCAACAAAAACTGTGCGCTACCGTCTCTACCGAGCCTCAGAGACGCTTTGAGACAAGTATTACAAAAATCAGAGAATGTCAAAAATTAGAGTGAAATTGCTTCAAACAGGCGAATTATCGCGAAACAACACCTGCTCGAATCCAACAAAAACTGTGCCCTGCCGACTCTATTTAGCCTCAGAGACGGTTTGAGACAATTGTTACAAAAATCAGAAAATGTCAAAAATTAGAGTGAAATTGCTTTAAACAAGCGAATTATCGCGAAACAACACCTGCTCGAATCCAACAGAAACTGTGCGCCACCGTCTCTACTGAGCCTCAGAGACGCTTTGAGACAAGTATTACAAAAATCAGAGAATGTCAAAAATTAGAGTGAAATTGCCTAAAACAGGCGAATTATCGCGAAACAACACCTGCTCGAATCCAACAAACACTGTGTCCTGCCGACTCTATTTAGCCTCAGAGACGGTTTGAGACAATTGTTACAAAAATAAGAGAATGTCAAAAATTGGAGTGTAATTGCTTGAAACAAGCGAATTATCGCGAAACAACACCTGCTCGAATCCAACAAAAACTGTGCGCTACCGTCTCTACTGAGCCACAGAGACGCTTTGAGACACGTACTACAAAAATCAGAGAATGTCAAAAATTAGACTGAAATTGCTTCAAACAGGCGAATTATCGCGAAACAACACCTGCTCGAATCCAACAAAAACTGTGCCCGGCCGACTCTATTTAGCCTCAGAGACGGTTTGAGACAGGTATTACAAAAATCAGAGAATGTCAAAAATTACAGTGAAATTGCCTCAAACAGGTGAATTATCGCGAAAGAACACCTGCTCGAATCCAACAAAAACTGTGCCCTGCTGACTCTATTTAGCCTCAAAGACGGTTTGAGACAATTGTTACAAAAATCAGAGAATGTCAAAAATTAGAGTGAAATTGCTTCAAACAAGCGAATTATCGCGAAACAACACCTGCTCGAATCCAACAAAACATGTGCGCTACCGTCTCTACTGAGCCTCAGAGACGCTTTGAGACAATTGCTACAAAAATCAGAAAATGTCAAAAATTAGAGTGAAATTGCTTCAAACAAGCGAATTATCGCGAAACAACACCTGCTCGAATCCAACAAAAACTGTGCCCTGCCGACTCTATTTAGCCTCAGAGACGGTTTCAGACAATTGTTACAAAAATCAGAGTATGTCAAAAATTAGAGTGAAATTGCCTCAAACAGGCGAATTATCGCGAAACAACACCTGCTCGTATTCAACAAAAACTGTGCCCTGCCGACTCTATTTAGCCTCAAAGACGGTTTGAGACAATTGTTACAAAAATCAGAGAATGTCAAAAATTAGAGTGAAATTGCTTCAAACAAGCGAATTATCGCGAAACAACACCTGCTCGAATCCAACAAAGACTGTGCCCTGCCGACTCTGTTTAGCCTCAGAGACGGTTTGAGATAATTGTTACAAAAATCAGAGAATGTCAAAAATTAGAGTGTAATTGCTTCAAACAAGCGAATTATCGCGAAACAACACCTGCTCGAATCCAACAAAAACTGTGCGCTACCGTCTCTACTGAGCCACAGAGACGCTTTGAGACACGTACTACAAATATCAGAGAATGTCAAAAATTAGACTGAAATTGCTTCAAACAAGCGAATTATCGCGAAACAACACCTGCTCGAATCCAACAAAAACTGTGCCCTGCCGACTCTATTTAGCCTCAGAGACGGTTTCAGACAATTGTTACAAAAATCAGAGAATGTCAAAAATTAGAGTGTAATTGCTTCAAACAAGCGAATTATAGCGAAACAACACCTGCTCGAATCCAAAAAAAATTGTGCGCTACCGTCTCTACATAGCCTCAGAGACGCTTTGAGACAAGTATTACAAAAATCAGAGAATGTCAAAAATTAGGGTGAAATTGCCTCAAACAGGCGAATTATCGCGAAACAACACCTGCTCGAATCCAACAAACACTGTGCCCTGCCGACTCTATTTAGCCTCAGAGACGGTTTGAGACAATTGTTACAAAAATCAGAGAATGTCAAAAATTAGAGTGAAATTGCTTCAAACAAGCGAATTATCGCGAAACAACACCTGCTCGAATCCAACAAAAACTGTGCGCTACCGTCTCTACAGAGCCTCAGAGACGCTTTGAGACAATTGTTACAAAAATCAGAGAATGTCAAAAATTATAGTGAAATTGCCTCAAACAGGCGAATTATCGCGAAACAACACCTGCTCGAATCCAACAAAAACTGTGCCCTGCCGACCATATTTAGCCTCAGAGACGGTTTGAGACAATTGTAATAAAAATCAGAGAATGTCAAAAATTAGAGTGAAATTGCCTCAAACAAACGAATTATCGCGAAAGAACACCTGGTCGCATCCAACAAAAACTGTGCGCTACCCTCTCTACTGAGCCTCAGAGACGCTTTGAGACAAGTATTACAAAAATCAGAGAATGTCAAAAATTAGAGTGAAATTACCTAAAACAGGCGTATTATCGCGAAACAACACCTGCTCGAATCCAACAAACACTGTGCCCTGCCGACTCTATTTAGCCTCAGAGACGGTTTGAGACAATTGTTACAAAAATAAGAGAATGTCAAAAATTAGAGTGTAATTGCTTCAAACAAGCCAATTATCGCGAAACAACACCTGCTCGAATCCAACAAAAACTGTGCCCTACCGACTCTATTTAGCCTCAAAGACGGTTTGAGACAATTGTTACAAACATCAGAGAATGTCAAAAATTAGAGTGAAATTGCTTCAAACAGGCGAATTATCGCGAAACAACACCTGCTCGCATCCAACAAAAACTGTGCGCTACCGTCTCTACTGAGCCTCAGAGACGCTTTGAGACAAGTATTACAAAAATCAGAGAATGTCAAAAATTAGAGTGAAATTGCTGCAAACAGGCGAATTATCGCGAAACAGCGCCTGCTCGAATCCAACAAAAACTGTGCCCTGCCGACTCTATTTAGCCTCTGCGACGGTTTCAGACAATTGTTACAAAAATCAGAGAATGTCAAAAATGAGAGTGTAATTGCTTCAAACAAGCGAATTATCGCGAAACAACACCTGCTCGAATCCAACAAAAACTGTGCCCTGCCGACTCTATTTAGCCTCAGAGACGGTTTGAGATAATTGTTACAAAAATCAGAGAATGTCAAAAATTAGACTGTAATTGCTTCAAACAAGCGAATTATCGCGAAACAACACCTGCTCGAATCCAACAAAAACTGTGCGCTACCGTCTCTACTGAGCCTCAGAGACGCTTTGAGACAAGTATTACAAAAATCAGAGAATGTCAAAAATTAGAGTGAAATTGCTTCAAACAGGCGAATTATCGCGAAACAACACCTGCTCGAATCCAACAAAAACTGTGCCCTGCCGACTCTATTTAGCCTCAGAGACGGTTTGAGACAATTGTTACAAAAATCAGAGAATGTCAAAAATTAGAGTGTAATTGATTCAAACAAGCGAATTATCGCGAAACAACACCTGCTCGAATCCAACAAAAACTGTGCGCTACCGTCTCTATTGAGTCACAGAGACGCTTTGAGACACGTACTACAAAAATCAGAGAATGTCAAAAATTAGACTGAAATTGCTTCAAACAGGCGAATTATCGCGGAACAACACCTGCTCGAACAACACCTGCTCGAATCCAACAAAAACTCCCCTCCGAAGGAGTGTCGCCTTGCCGTGGCGGAGGGGCTCAGTACCCGAACCAGACGGCCTGCTACGTGTGTCTTTGTGACCACTGGTAGGCAAGAGGTGAGGGGAAGCTAAGAACATTCCAACGGGTAGATGAGGCTCGTTAGTCTTGGCCGACAACTCATCTAGGAGAAGAGGACTCCGAAATCAAACTCCCCCAGGGGAACCTACCACGGTAGGTCCGGGTTTGGCGCACCCGGGGCCCCGAGCTGCTCACTATCACTTCACCCCCTCCACCTTCATTAACTGTGCCACGTGCAGCATTTTATGTTGTTTTTTATATCACCCTCTTCCTCTTCTAGGTTTATTCCGATTATTAGTTAGTAAGGCCTTAGTTTTATAACTCCTGTCTCACCAGCAGGGATCTTTCCTATCTCCGCGGTCCTGTCCCACGGTTTTCAGCGCGGCCCCCGACTTGTGTGCTCTTCGGAGGTCTCAGGCGCGAAGGTTGTGCGGACCCTTCACACTGCCCCCATGTGTAGCCTTAGGTGCGGAGCCCGTCCACACGTCATGTACACCCACGTAGCTCCTTGAGGGCACGGCCGGTGTTAATCTCCCGACGGCCGCGTGCCGTCGGGTTAGTATCACCGGCCGGACGTGTTACCGCTGACGGAGCCCCGGTGTAATCAACCCGAAGTCCCCTGAATCCACGCTGACTCCGTTGAGGCAGCGTGTGCTAAAGCGGGGAGCCACAGGCGGTTATTCCTGTGGTGGGGGCATAAAACCGGGGTGTCACGTGGTGAACGGTTTACCCATGCGGACAAGCGGTGGAGATCGGAGGGTAGCTCCTCTGAAGTACGCCTTGAGGTCAGTCATGGAGGGGTCTCCATGGCGGCACAGACCGTGGAGATTTTGGTGTCTTTTATCCTTTGACCCCCGGATGGCAGGCTGACGCCGACAGTTCCGGATGGGGGTCCAAATAATCATGTCTCCGCGCAACCCCTCTTCCTTTGACCCTTTCTTGGTTTTGACTTTGGCATGTGACGGGAAAACGATAAAGGACCTTAGCCCATTTTATATAAAACGAGAAGTTGACAGAATATGTGGCCCGGTTAAGAACGCGACCAGAGTTCGAGACGGTACGCTGTTGATCGAAACCAACACGGCAGACCAGACCCAGAAACTTTTAAAGGCGAGTTTGTTGGGCTCCTACCCAATTCGGGTAGCCCCACACAAATCGCTCAACACATGTAGGGGAGTTGTCACCACCTCCAGTCTGGACAATCTGTCGAACGATGAGATTACCACCTGTCTCTCCGACCAGCGTGTGTGTCAGGCTTACCGTCTTACCAAAAAGCAGGATGGCAAGGATGTGCCTTTGCGTACGGTGTTTCTGACGTTCAGAGGAACTAAATTGCCCGAGTACATCTTTTGTGGCTACGAACGTGCCGCCGTACGCCAGTATGTGCCGAACCCCATGCGTTGTTTTAGGTGCCAACGGTTCGGCCATACTAAGACCCTGTGTAATAATCCTGCTATATGTGAGCGCTGTGGTTTAGCAGCCCATGAGGACCCGACATGTACACGGGATCCCCTCTGTGTGAACTGTGAAGGGAAGCATCCATCCAGCTCGCGTCAGTGTGCGAAGTTCTTGGATGAGAAGTGTATACAAGAATTGCGCGTGAAAGAACATCTCACGTTTCCAGAAGCGCGTCGTCGCTTTGAGCAGCTGAAACCTGCTACCACCACAGGTTATGCCTTGGCTGCCCGACGCGCTCCTGCCAGCAGCGTAGCGATCCAGCACGTTCCTGTGTCAGATGCTTCTACACAGACTGACCTACCTGCGAATACCCCTTCACTGTCTCGTGCCACAGCTGCACCTGCTACTACATCTATAGCCGTGCAGACACCAGCTCACAAGACAACTAGCCGCAGCCAGCCTGTTGACAGCCATTATTCTAGGCCTTCTGGTCGCGCCAGCAGTCGCACATCGTCCATGAAGTCCCGCTCCCGCTCTCGTTCAGCGAGCCGCCGGGGATCTTCAGACTCTCGGACGTCGGCGGAGTCACCAGACGATGGCGAATTTAACCTACCCCGTCCGAAGTCGGTTAAGGTAAAGATGAAAAAGAAAAAGATGAAGACGAATCCCTAATTCTTCTTTACCATGGAAATAATCCAGTGGAATGTTAATGGGTTCCGGGCACGTGTTCCGGACGTACAGCATCTCGTTTCGCAACGGTCTCCATCAATCGTCTGTCTACAAGAAACGCACTTTCACCCTAACCACGCATTACAACTTCGTGGTTTTTCGGCATTTAGACATGACTCTGCAGCTGATAGGCGAGCCAGCGGGGGTGTTGCTATCCTGGTGGCGCATGATATCTCTGCCACCAGTGTGCCACTCAACACGCCGCTACAAGCTGTAGCGGTGCGTGTGCAGCTGCAGAGCCTCTGTTTCTCCCTTTGCAATGTCTATCTGCCACCGGTCAGTGTCGTACACACGAACGATCTTCGGGCTCTCTTGGCACAGATTCCGCCACCGCTCATCTTTCTCGGCGATCTGAATGCCAAGCACTCTCATTGGGGCTCCGACATTGACGATGCCCGTGGGTGCCTTGTAGCAGACGTTTGCCATATGTCCGGCCTAGTCATATTAAACACTGGCGTGCCTACTTACTTATCATCTGCCTATGGTACACACTCCGCACTTGACGTTTCATTTAGCAGTCCGTCACTGGTACCTCTACTCGACTGGTCGGTACTTTCCGACTTATTTGGCAGTGATCATTACCCCATTAGCATTCACCTATCGGGCCACAATTCTGTGCCAACACGTTTTCCTCACTGGATTATTTCCAAGGCTGTCTGGGGGAAGTTTCGTTCCCTCATTCACCTAACCGACGATGGTTTTACCACCATTGACGACATGGTGGAGTATTTTACTTACTCTATCCTTCGTGCAGCGGATTCCAGCATTCCTCGTGGTTCCACTACACCTCGTCACGTTCCTGTGCCTTGGTGGTCCGAGGAATGCCGTTTGGCTACTAAAGCACGCAAGCGTGCATTGCGTATCTTTACATTACATCCTACGCAGGAGAACTTTGTCGCTTTTAAGCGTGCTCGTGCTAGGGCAAGATTTATACTTCGAGACGCAAAACGCAAATCGTGGGAAAAGTATGTATCTTCTCTTTCCCGTCGAAGTTCGGCGCAAAAGGTGTGGACTGCTGTTCGGCGAATGTGCGGCAAGTGTCGCCGGACGATCATCCCCGGCCTTGCCGTACAGGGCTCCCGTTACACCAACGAGCAGGACATCGCCGACGCCCTTGCCGAGTGTTTTGCCTGTACTAGCCAAACCCAAAGCTATGATAGAGCGTTTTTAGCTATCAAGGAATCTGCGGAGCAGATAGGCCTTAGTTTTAACAGTGCCCAAAGTGAACCGTACAATGCACCATTTACCGAGGCGGAGCTAGCGCATTCCTTGTCCCTAGCAAAGAATTCTTCTCCCGGTCCTGATGATATCCACCGCCAAATGCTGCTTCATCTTCCACCTGTAGCTCTTTCCTTCATGTTGAGCATGTATAACCGCATCTGGCATCAGCAGGTTTTTCCGTCTTCCTGGCGAGAGGGCATTGTCATCCCTATCCCTCGACCAGGAAAAGACCGGACACTTCCCTCTAGCTACCACCCTATCTGCCTGACGAGTGTCGTCTGCAAGACCTTGGAACGGATGATTAACACTCGCTTAGTGTGGTGGCTAGAGACGAATAACCTGCTGAGCAATGTTCAGTGCGGATTTCGTCGCTATCGCTCCAGTGTCGACAACCTGACGCGCATGGAGGCATACATACAGAATGCGTTTCTCCTGAAGCAGCATGTCGTGGGTGTCTTCTTTGATCTGGAGAAGGCCTACGATACTACTTGGCGCTATGGCATTCTCCGTACTCTACACGGTTATGGTTTGCGCGGTCACTTAGCCGTTTTCCTTTTTAACTTTTTACTCATTCGCCGTTTTCGTGTCCGTATAGGCAACACGCTGTCTCAAGAGAAGATCCAGGAGAATGGTGTACCCCAGGGATCCATCCTCAGTGTCACACTTTTCGCAGTTGCCATTAATGGCATCACTAGTGTTGTTCGTAGCGGTATCCCGATGTCGCTGTATGTTGACGACTTTGCGATCTACTATCGCTCTTATAGTTTGGAGCACATCGAGCGTCAACTGCAGCTGACCATAACCTCCATCGCCGAGTGGGCATTACGCACGGGCTTTCGGCTGTCCCCTACGAAAACACAGTGTCTACACTTTCACCCCCCCCCAGGGGGACCTACTACGGTAGGTCCGGGTTTGGCGCACCCGGGGCCCCGAGCCAACTGACTCCCTCGGTGTGGGCTCCTCTTCGTGGTGAGGGAGTCAGTCAAATCGCCCACCCACGTGTAGGCCGTGCGTGGAGACCCGTGTCGGTGGAAAGGATTATCCTGGTGGTTGAGGGGTGCGTATCTGAGCTCGGGACAGTTTTTTCTGAATCTGGGGAGGGTGCGCATTTCCGATACACTGCTTTGGTTTCTGCTTCACCTAAACGGGAGGCTAGGGACTAACCCACCCCTAGTCAATCGGCCAGGACTAGGTATTGCACTGAACTCCAGGGTGAGTGGGACGGCGAGCCCGCTATATCCCCTGTGTAGCCCTGTCATCCCAGTGGGATGACCCCTTGTTGGGCTCCGTGGTGGGTGGGGAGCACTGGGGGATGAAATTTTATTTAGCTCTTTATGGCTACAACCACTCCTAAACGCCGCAAACAAGTTGAAGAAAAAGAGGTACACGTGCCGTCATCCGCTCGTTACCTAGTGATACATAGAATGGAAGAGGGTCAGACATTTTTAAAGGTGAATCCATTTATAATTCAATCCGGTCTTGACAAAATCGCCGGCCCAGTGAAGTCCTGTACTCGATTACGATCCGGTTCCCTTTTGGTCGAGAGTTACACTGCCACACAATTTGACAAGATATTGAAGGCCAAACTACTCCATGGATATCCTATCCGTGTTGAGAAACACCGAAGCCTTAACTCCTGCAAGGGCGTCATCACCACCTCCTTGTTAGACGATATGCCGGAGGAGGAGATCCAGGGTTACCTATCGGACCAAGGTGTCACGGACGTTTACCGTGTAAGAGTCAAGCGCGACGGCGTGCAGGTGGCTACCCGCACGCTGTTCGTAACTTTTGATCGGCTCGACCTGCCGCAGAAGATCAAGGCAGGTTACGAGGTTATCCCGGTTCGACCATATATCCCGCGGCCTATGCGTTGTTTCCAATGCCAGCGCTATGGCCATACTAAGATCTCGTGTAAGGCTTCGGTTGCGGTTTGTGCCAACTGTGGTAGTGATGCTCATGACGGAGCTTGTCCATCTGCTCCAAGCTGCGTAAATTGCCGAGGTACACATCCAGCGACTTCGAGCGCCTGTCCGCGTTACCAGGACGAGAAGGCCATTCAGGAGCTGCGGGTGAAAGAGCGTATCTCTTTCTCAGAAGCCCGCAAACGACATCTTGCTCGACAGCCTTCTCTCCTGAGGTTTGGTACTTTCAGTTCCATTGTTTCCACACCAGTACCAAAGCGTGATATGGGTACTCAAACTTGCCCTGTAACCTCCATCGTGGTTACTCCTCGCGCCGCTGTGTCAACTCCTGCCGGCTCCAAGACCATTTCTGTGAGTACCGAAACAAGGAAATTTAAAGTTACTCCGAAGCGCACAGACTTCCTCAAGGAACCTACATCTGCAAGTGGACAGGGTGCCTCAATGGCCAGCTCCCCGTCCCCTCCTCGCCGATCGTGCTCCCAAGATACCAGGGGACGCAGTCGCACGAAGCGGGACTCCCCTCCACCCATCAGTCTTGGAAACCGGTTTGTTCCTCTTACTTCGGCACCCGGTGACCCTCTTCCATCTGAAGAACCCATGGAGGAGGAAACACCTGCTCCAAAAAGCCCAAGTCCTACAAGAAATCAAAAGGGCAAGTTGAAGCGACAGCCACCGGTTAAGTGAAACTCGTGAACAGCTTTTCCCATTTGCTCAGGATGTCCATTCTACAATGGAATACACGTGGCGTACGCAGGCATAAAACCGAACTGCAACTACTCGGTAATTTGCTGTCCCCCACTATTTTCTGCCTGCAGGAGACCAAACTTCAACAACAGGATACTTTCACCTTTCCTGGTTTTACTCCGGTGCGATTCGATCTACCACCGGAGCCTGGTACTCCTGCACATGGTGGTGCTATGATCCTGATCCGCGACGACGTTTATTACCAGCCTGTCATACTCACTACTACTTTGCAAGCTGTTGCCGTTTCTGTTCGTTTCCCTGGTTTTTATTTCACCTTATGTTCTGTTTACCTACCCCCATCTTCTCCCTTCGCAATTGCGGACCTATTAGACCTCGTGTCCCAGCTCCCAGCGCCCTACTTGTTGTTGGGAGACTTCAATGCCCACCACCCTCTATGGGGATCACCTAGGGCTTGCGTAAGGGGAAGGCATCTTGCAGAGTTCTTTCATCAGAATCACCTCTCTCTCCTTAATACTGGCGAACCTACTTTTATTTCTGATTCCACAGGCACCCTCTCACACTTAGACTTATCAGTTTGCTCGGCACAGCTTGCACATCGGTTTGAGTGGAACGTCGTCTCGGACACCTTTTCCAGCGATCATCTGCCCTGCGTGACTAGCCTGCTCTCCAACTATGTACCCTCGTCACGTGTACCCATCTGGCAGCTACACAAAGCGAACTGGCCCCTTTTCTGCAGCCTAGCTGTTTTCGACGACCATGTGTTGGGAAATGTGGACCAGATGGTGGATCACTTAACTTCCGTGATTCTGTCCGCGGCCGAGCGTGCCATACCTCGGTCGTCGGCCCGCCCTGGGCGTCTACCCGTTCCTTGGTGGACCGACGAATGCCGGGCGGCGGTTCGTGCGCGCCGGGCAGCACTGCGGGTATTTCAGCGCCACCCAACTCTCGAGAATCTGGTCGCCTTTAAGCGCTTACGCGCCCAAGCTCGTCGCATCATACAGGCCAGCAAGAAGACATCCTGGCACCGCTTTGTGGAGTCCTTTAATCGCTTCACACCGTCATCTGTGGTTTGGGACAAGCTCCGTCGCGTGGCCGGCAAAGTTTCACGAGTCCCGGTGCCTGGCCTGCGGGTTAATAATGGCACCGTAGTTTCCCCACGAGCTGTCGCTGACACCCTGGGAGGCGCCTTTTCTAACGTCTCTAGCTCCTCCCATTACCACCCGGACTTCTTATCCATCAGGAACCGGACTGAGACGCATGAACTATCCTTTCACTCTTTGAACCGCGAGTGTTATAACGCTTTCTTCTCCATGCAGGAGTTGGAGTGGGCCCTGGCCTCATCGCGACCCTCAGCAACTGGGCCTGATGATGTCCACGTTTTAATGTTGCAGCACCTATCTTTAGCTGGTAAACACTTTCTATTGCAGGTGTATAATCGTATCTGGCGTACAGCAACCTTTCCATCCGCTTGGCGCGAGGCCACCATTGTCCCGATTCTAAAACCTGGGAAGGATCGCTATCTACCTTCTAGTTATCGCCCCATCTCCCTCACCAGTTGCCTCTGCAAGGTGATGGAGCGAATGATCAACGGGCGATTGACATGGTGGCTTGAATCGCAAAATCTGCTGTCGAACGCTCAGTGCGGCTTTCGTCGCTTCCGTTCCACGGTGGACCACTTAGTGTCGTTATCCACACACATCATGGACGGTTTCCTGCGTAAGAGTCAAACTGTAGCTGTGTTTTTTGACTTGGAGAAGGCGTATGATACTTGCTGGAGGTATGGAATCCTTCGTACGCTCCATAAATGGGGCTTTCGTGGTCGACTGCCCCTTTTTATTCGGGAGTTCATGCGGGATAGGGTATTTCGTGTACGGGTGGGCTCGGTTTTATCACGTGTTTTTAGCCAAGAGAACGGAGTACCGCAAGGCTCGGTACTCAGCGTCACACTATTTGCCATTGCGATCAACCCCATTGTGGAGTGCGTCCCATCGGGTGTTTCATGTTCGCTATTCGTGGACGATTTCTCCATTTACTGTAGTTCTCGGCGGACCTCTCTGTTAGAACGTCGCCTCCAACTGTGTCTTGACCGCCTCTTCACTTGGAGTGCCGAAACCGGCTTTAAGTTTTCCGCCGAGAAGACCGTCTGCGTTAACTTCTGGCGCCGGAAAGAGTTTCTTGCTCCTTCTCTCCGTCTCGGCTCAGAAGCACTTCCTTTCGCAGACGAGACAAAATTTTTGGGGTTGATTTTTGACAGAAAACTTAGTTGGTCTCCACATATTTCGTACCTAAAGGCAAGGTGTGATCGTTCTCTCAGTGTTTTACGTGTTTTAAGTTGCACATCTTGGGGAGCTGATCGGAGTACTCTTTTACGCCTATACCGCGCACTTGTCCGATCGAAACTTGATTACGGTTGTGTCGTGTATTCCTCGGCTCGACCGTCTGTTTTAAATCGCCTAAATCCGACACACCACCGTGGCATCAGGTTGAGTATTGGCGCATTTCCCACGAGCCCTGTTATGAGCCTTTGTGCGGAAGCTGCTGAACCTCCGCTTAGTTATCGGCGCGATGTTCTTCTCTGCAGCTACGCTTGCAGACTTTCTGACCTGCCAGAACACCCATCTTTTAGTTTGTTTTTTAATGACACCTTGGATCGCCAATACTCATCGAGCTCCCTAACCCCGCTCCCTCCTGGCGTTCGATTTCGTACACTACTTCGGCATTTAAACGTCGATTTCTCGTCGACAGTTCCCAGGGGACAAACACGATTTCCCCCATGGCTACGATCCGAGATCCACGTTAATCTGGGTTTGCTGGCCATGCCGAAGTCCTCGACGCCAGACTCAGTTCTTCGTTCGGCCTTTCTAGAAATTCAGGCTCAGTCCGGACCTTGCCATTTTATTTACACTGACGGCTCGAAGGACGATACGGGAGTAGGATGTGCTTTTATTCATGGTCGCCAGAGTTTTAGCTTTCGTCTTTTAGAACAGTGCTCGATTTTTACAGCAGAGCTATTTGGTATATACCAGGCTCTTTTGTATGTTCGTCGGCAGCCCTTGGAGCGATGTATAATATGTTCTGATTGTTTGAGTGCCCTTCAGAGCCTACGTACGCTGTACAATTACCACCCAATGGTGCAGCGTGTTCAGGACAGCTTTCACTCACTCGCTGGTGCTGGCATCAGCGTGTCTTTCATGTGGGTACCTGGACATGTAGGCCTGCAAGGTAACGAGGCTGCCGATTCTGCTGCAAAGGCAGCAGTTTTAGCCCCCAGGTTTTTTAGCGCTTGTGTTCCCTCTGATGATTTTAGCAAAGTTTTACGTCGTGCCCTCCTTTCACGGTGGAGTGCTTCATGGAGCGATCTTCAGGGGAACAAACTAAGGGAGGTGAAACCCGTCCCTGTGACCTGGAGGACTTCCGCGCGCGCTTCTCGCCGCGAGGAAGTCATTTTAGCGAGATTGCGTATCGGGCACTGCCGTTTTAGTCATGGTTATCTTTTATCGTCGGATGCTGCCCCGAACTGTGCTCATTGCAATGAGACCCTGACGGTGCGCCATGTTTTACTTGAGTGCCAGTTTTTAACCCAATTACGTGTATCCCTAGGTCTGCCAGCTTCCCTCGGTGAGGTGCTGGCGGACACGGTTACTGCAGTAGATCGTTTGCTCACTTTTATCCGAATCAGCGGCATAGGCGGCCATATTTGAACAGCTGATTTTATCCCTCATTTTTATTTACTCGTTTTTACAATTTCTCTTCCTCGTGAGCCATCGTTTAGCTTGACCCTTATATTTACTGGCACTCCTTTGGTTAGCTTTCCATCTATTGTTGATTTATTTTAAAGTTTTAGCACTCGAGTGTGGTTTTAGCTGTCTTGTCTTGTTTGGGCGCTAATAACCCTGGCAGTTGTGCGCCCTAAAACCCTAATACTACTACTACTACACTTTCACCGACTGCGAGGAGTACACCCTCCTCCTGATCTTCATCTCCGCGACACACGTCTTCCTTTTGTACCGCACCTTAAGTTCTTGGGCCTACACCTCGACAGTAAACTCACATGGGAGCACCATATCCGCTATCTTCGTGCTTCGTGCGATCGTTCGCTTCGGGTACTCAGGGTCTTATCTGGGGCATCTTGGGGCGGCGATCGCACCGTCATGTTGAGGTTGTATGGCTCTCTGGTCCGGTCCAAATTAGACTATGGCGCGGCGTCTGCGTCTAAACTCCGGCTTTTAGACACAGTACATCACACTGGTATCCGTCTCGCTACTGGGGCTTTTCGCACCAGCAGAATCGATTGTCTGTATGCTGATTCTGGCGAACCTCCACTGTCTGTTCGACGCTCTTTATTACTTTGTTCTTACGTGGCAAGGCTGGCCGCCCATCCAGGTCACCCTTCGTTTCCACCCGTGTTGCGTCCAGACCTCGCGCACCGTTATATGCGAAATACAACTATCTCCCGTCCAAGTGGTATCCGGTTTCGTGAACTGCTTGCTGCACACGCCCTTCGACTGCCAGCCGTAGAGCGGCATTCACGTGGCCGATGTCCTCCCTGGCAACTCCAGCGCGCACGCTTTGACCTGGAGTTGTCGGGCTGTGTTAAGATAGCTACCCCTCATTCCGTGTTTCGCCAACTATTCACGGAACTACTGGGGCGATACCGGACTTCCTGTCCGGTATTTACCGATGGGTCCCAGATGGGTAGTTCGACGGGTTGCGCCTTTATATACAACGGTGACGCTCATACGTACCGCCTACCGGACGCCAGTTCAGTATTTACCGCCGAGTTGTTTGCCATATTTTATTTCCTCCTTTTTATCTCCAGTTCAGGTCCTGGAAGTTTTATAGTTTGTTCCGATTCTTTTAGCGCTCTCCAGGCCCTGCAACAGTTTATCGGCACCTCGGCATTGGTTGTTAAAATCCAGACGTTGATTTCTCAGCTACTGTCTCGCGGATACCAGTTTGTTTTTACGTGGATCCCAGGCCATGTGGGTATTCCGGGTAACGAGGCGGCGGATGCGGCTGCAAAGTCTGCATGTCGCCTTCCGGAGTATTCCACCCGTACGCTCCCCTATATAGATGTGCAGAAATATTTCCGTCGCCATCTATTTGCTCTCTGGCAGGAATCTTGGGAAGCGTTATCTGGCACTCAATTACGGACTATCAAGGACACGGTACAACCCTGGCATACCAGCTGCAGGAATTCCAGGCGGGAAGAAGTGGTTTTAACCCGCCTGAGGATAGGCCATACCCGAGCCACGCATGGACACCTTTTGCGTGGTGATCCGGAGCCTGTCTGTACGACGTGTAATATTCCAATCTCCGTCGCACATGTCCTTCTTGATTGTCCGCAATACGCTCGTGAGCGCCAGTCTGTTGGCCTGGGCCTTACACTGTCGTCAGTTTTAGGCAACGACCCAGTATCTGTGAATACAGTGCTGCGGTTTTGTTCCACAATTGATTTTATGAAGCAAGTGTAAGGATATTTTATTTTAGAGATTTTAGCCTTTTAGATGGCCGTATTTTTGGGTTTTTTAACGTTTTAGTGTTTTTTTTTACTTTGTAGCAATTTTAAGTTTCTTTTTTTAGCATTTTAAATGAAACGTTTTAATAGTTGTTTAGAGGTTTTTTATCTATTTTAACCGTAGATTTTTAGTTTTTAATGGGAGATGTTTTAACACTTGACGGTATGTAATTTTACTTCTGGACTCGGGGCCCTAATGACCAAGTTGTCGACGGGCCCTTAAACCCGATACACTCACTCACTCACTCACTCCAACAAAAACTGTGCCCTGCCGACTCCATTTAGCCTCAGAGACGGTTTGAGACAAGTATTACAAAAATCAGAGAATGTCAAAAATTACAGTGAAATTGCCTCAAACAGGCGAATTATCGCGAAAGAACACCTGCTCGAATCCAACAAAAACTGTGCCCTGCCGACTCTATTTAGCCTCAAAGGCGGTTTGAGACAATTGTTACAAAAATCAGAGAATGTCAAAAATTAGAGTGAAATTGCTTCAAACAAGCGAATTATCGCGAAACAACACCTGCTCGAATCCAACAAAACATGTGCGCTACCGTCTCTACTGAGCCTCAGAGGCGCTTTGAGACAATTGCTACAAAAATCAGAAAATGTCAAAAATTAGAGTGAAATTGCTTCAAACAAGCGAATTATCGCGAAGCAACACCTGCTCGAATCCAACAAAAACTGTGCGCTACCGTCTCTACTGAGCCTCAGAGACGCTTTGAGACAAGTGTTACAAAAATCAGAGAATGTCAAAAATTAGAGTGAAATTGCTTCAAGGTGAGGGAGTCAGCCAAATCGCCCACCCACGTGTAGGCCGTGCGTGGAGACCCGTGTCGGTGGAAAGGATTATCCTGGTGGTTGAGGGGTGCGTATCTGAGCTCGGGACAGTTTTTTCTGAATCTGGGGAGGGTGCGCATTTCCGATACACTGCTTTGGTTTCTGCTTCACCTAAACGGGAGGCTAGGGACTAACCCACCCCTAGTCAATCGGCCAGGACTAGGTATTGCACTGAACTCCAGGGTGAGTGGGACGGCGAGCCCGCTATATCCCCTGTGTAGCCCTGTCATCCCAGTGGGATGACCCCTTGTTGGGCTCCGTGGTGGGTGGGGAGCACTGGGGGATGAAATTTATAGCCTTTTTTCTATGGCACACCAAAACATTAAAAGAAAACGACAGGTTAACGATGAAAAAGAGGTATGCGTAGCGTCCACAGCTCGTTACCTAGTAATCAGTAGGACGGAAGAGGGACAGTCTTTTTTGAAGGTGAACCCGTTTGTCATCCAATTAGGTCTAGATAAAATAGCCGGTCCAGTTAAGTCATGTACCCGTATTCGATCAGGATCACTACTTGTCGAAACTTACACGTCCACCCAGTTCGACAAGTTGCTGAAGGCAAAACTACTCCACGGATACCCGATCCGTGTCGAGAAGCACCGGAGCCTTAACTCTTCCAAGGGCGTCATTACCACCCACTTGTTGGATGGTATGCCGGAGGAAGAGATTCAGGGTTACCTGGCTGATCAGGGAGTAACCTCTGTTTCTCGAGTCCGAACAAAGCGTGACGGAGCGCTAGTAGATACCCGTACGCTTTTTCTTACCTTTGACCGACTCGATCTCCCTCCGAAGATAAAGGCTGGCTATGAGGTCATTAACGTTCGGCCGTATATCCCCCGCCCTATGCGGTGTTTTCAATGCCAACGATATGGTCATACTCAGACCTCTTGTAAAACCTCTGTTCCTGTTTGTGTCACCTGTGGCAAAGATGCTCACGAAGGAGCGTGTCCATCTGCTCCTAGCTGTGTTAACTGTAGAGGTGCCCATCCGGCGACTTCCCGCGATTGTCCACGTTACCTGGACGAGAAGGCTATTCAAGAGCTGCGGGTCAAAGAGCGCTTATCGTTCTCTGAGGCCCGCAAACGCCACCTTGCTCGGCAGCCGTCGATACTCAAATTTGGTACTTTTAGTTCAGTAGTGTCCACCCCAGTACCAAAGCGGGATGTAGGTACTCAAACCTTCCCTATAGCCAGCACCACCAACACACCTTCTCGTGCACCATCCACAGCTACAGCCTCAACCAGTACCAGCTCCAAGACTATCCCTACTAGCCCTCAAACCCGTAAGTTCCGAATTGAACCTAAACGCAGTGACTTTCTCAAAGACCCAACGACCTCTGCCAGTGGGAAGTGTGCTCTTCCTGCCACTTCCCCCTCTCCTCCCCGGCGCTCATGCTCTCAAGACACCAGAGGGCGTAGTCGGGTGCCACGGGTCTCTCCAACTCCCGTTACCGTAGGCAACCGGTACACAGTCCTATCTTCTGCTACTGGTGACACAGAGCCTCTTCCGTCCGAAGAGCCCATGGAGCAAGAACCACCTGCTCCAAAGAGCCCTAGCCCCACGCGCTGCCAGAAGGGCAAATTAAAGCGCCAACCGTCGGTCAAGTGACCCTAGACGACAGCTTATCCCATTTGTCCTAGGATGTCCATTATTCAATGGAATATACGTGGCATACGTGCGCGTAGAGCTGACTTAACATCAATTTGTAATTCGCTGTCCCCTACTATTCTGTGCCTGCAGGAGACCAAGCTTCGCCAGCAAGACTCTTTCACGTTTTCTGGGTTTATTCCGGTGCGTTATGACCTCCCACCGGAACCCGGTACTCCTGCACATGGAGGTGTCATGCTCCTCGTTCGCAACGACGTTTTTTACCAGCCAGTCATGCTCACCACTCCATTGCAAGCTGTTGCTGTTACTCTGAGATTACCAGGCTTTTCTTTTACTCTCTGTTCCCTTTATCTACCGCCTAATTCCCCCTTCGCTATAGGGGACCTGTCCCATCTAGTGTCCCAGCTCCCAACACCCTATCTTCTGTTGGGAGACTTTAATGCCCACCACCCTCTTTGGGGTTCACCTCGGGCGTGCGCAAGGGGGACCGTCCTAGTCGATTTTTTCACACAGAAATCTCTGTCTCTTCTAAACACTGGTGAACCTACTTTCCTTTCTGATTCTACTGGCACTCTCTCCCACCTGGACCTCTCTATTTGCTCAGCTCAGCTTGCACATCGTTTTGAGTGGAACGTCGTCTCTGACACCTTCTCCAGCGACCATTTTCCATGTAGTATCAGCTTCCTGTCGCACCACGTATCTTCGCCACGTGTACCCTCCTGGCGACTGAACAGAGCGAACTGGCCCCTTTATACTCGTTTGGCTGTTTTTGACGATCGCTTCTTCGCAGACATTGACCAGATGGTGGCCCACCTCACATCCGTCGTTGTTACCGCGGCCGAGCGTGCCATACCTCGGTCGTCTGGGCACCCGAGACGTTTGCCGGTCCCTTGGTGGACCGACGAATGCCGAGCGGCCGTCCGTGCGCGACGGGCGGCTTTGAGGGTGTTTCGGCGCCACCCTACACTTGAGAATCTGGTCGCTTTTAAGCGATCTCGCGCCAGAGCTCGTCGCATCATCCAGGCGAGTAAGAGGACATCCTGGCTCCGTTTTGTTGAGTCATTTAATCCATCCACGCCCTCGTCTGTCGTTTGGGAGAAGCTTCGCCGTGTGGCCGGCAAAGCTTTGTCGGTTACCGTACCTGGCCTACGGATCCAGAACACCACCATTGTTTGCCCTAGAGCTGTCGCTGACACTCTGGGCAACGCCTTTGCTGATGTGTCAGGCTCTTCACACTACCACCCGGATTTTCTACCCATCAAAAATAGCGTGGAATCTCATAACCTTTGCTTTAACTCTACCAACCGGGAGAGTTACAACGCCTTTTTCACCATGCCGGAGTTGGAGCGGGCCTTGGGCTCCTCCAAACCCTCCGCTCCTGGGCCGGATGGTGTCCATCTTTTAATGTTGCAGCACCTGTCATCAGCTGGCAAACTCTTCCTCTTAGATGTGTATAACCGTATCTGGCGTACAGCAGCATTTCCATGTGCTTGGCGCGAAGCCACCATCGTCCCGATTTTAAAACCTGGGAAGGATCGCCATCTACCTTCCAGCTATCGTCCGATCTCCCTCACCAGTGTGATCTGCAAGGTGATGGAGCGCATGATCAACGGACGATTGACGTGGTGGCTTGAATCCCAACATTTGCTGTCCAATGTTCAGGGCGGTTTTCGTCGCTTCCGTTCAACGGTCGACCATTTAGTCTCACTATCCACGCACATCATGGACGGTTTTCTGAGGAAGAGCCAAACGGTTGCTGTATTTTTCGATCTAGAGAAGGCCTATGACACGTGCTGGAGGTATGGCATTCTTCGCACCCTCCATAGATGGGGCATTCGTGGCCGACTGCCCCTTTTTATTCGGGAGTTCATTCGGGATAGAGTCTTTCGCGTACGGGTGGGTTCAGTTTTATCTCGTGTTTTTAATCAAGAGAACGGAGTACCGCAGGGCTCGGTACTCAGCGTCACACTATTTGCTATTGCCATCAATCCCATTGTGGAGTGCGTTCCTGCTGGTGTGTCATCTTCCTTGTTTGTGGATGACTTCGCCATTTACTCTAATTCTCGGCGGACTCATCTTCTTGAGCGGCGCCTCCAACTCTGTCTTGATCGCCTCTTTATTTGGAGTGTGGAAAACGGCTTTAGGTTCTCCGCCGAGAAGACCGTCTGCGTGAACTTCTGGCGCCGGAAGGTCTTTCGCCCGCCTTCTCTTCACCTCGGTCCAGATGTTCTCCCTTTTGCAGACGAGGCGAAATTTTTGGGATTGGTGTTTGACAGGAAGCTTAGCTGGTCCTCTCATATATCATATCTGAAGGCCAGATGTGACCGTTCTCTTAGTGTTTTACGTGTTTTAAGTGGCACATCATGGGGAGCTGATCGGACTGTTCTTTTAAGATTATATCGTTCTTTGGTCCGATCTAAACTTGATTACGGTTGTATTGTGTATTCATCAGCTCGGCCGTCCGTTTTAAAACGTCTTGATCCCATTCACCACCGTGGTATACGATTGAGTATTGGCGCCTTTCCTACAAGCCCGGTTCTCAGCCTATGTGCGGAAGCTGCTGAACCCCCGCTTTCTTATCGGCGGGATGTTCTTCTCTGCAACTACGCTTGCAGACTTTCTAGTCTGCCAGAACACCCGTCTTTTAGTTCGTTTTTTAATGATACTTTGGACCGCCAATACTCACCGAGCTCCCTGGCCCTGCTCCCTCCTGGCGTTCGATTTCGTTTATTGCTTCGGCTGTTGGACGTAGATTTACCGGCGACATATCCCAAGGGAGAAACCCGATTTCCCCCGTGGCTTCGTCCGGTGACGCACATTGACCTAGGTTTGCTGTCCATGCCGAAGTCGTCGACGCCAGATTCAGTTCTTCGTTCGGCCTTTTTACATGTGCAGGCGCAGTTAGGACCCGGTACTTTTATTTACACTGATGGCTCCAAGGACGATCGGGGAGTAGGATGTGCTTTTATTCATGGCCGCGAGAGTTTTAGATTTCGTCTTTTACCGCAGTGCTCGATTTTTACGGCAGAGCTTTTTAGTATTTACCAAGCTCTTTTATATGTTCATCGGCAGGCCTTCCGGCGCTGCATTATTTGTTCTGATTCTTTAAGTGCTCTTGAAAGCCTACGGACGCTGTACAGTTACCATCCCTTGGTGCAGCGTGTCCAGGACTACCTTCATGTCCTCGCCAGTGCTGGCACTGGCGTCTCCTTTGTGTGGGTACCTGGACACGTAGGCTTGCAGGGAAATGAGGCTGCCGATTCTGCGGCAAAGGCAGCAGTTTTAGCACCCAGGATTTTTAGCTCTTCCGTTCCCTCTGACGATTTTGGCGCCTTTTTACGTCAGGCCCTCCTCTCACGGTGGAGTGGTACCTGGCATGATGTTCAGGGGAATAAACTTCGGGAGGTGAAATCGCTCCCTGTTACCTGGAGGACTTCCTCGCGTGCCTCCCGCCGCGAGGAAGTGATTTTAGCTAGATTGCGTATCGGGCACTGCCGTTTTAGCCATGGTCACCTTTTATCCTGTGACGCTGCACCACTCTGTGCTCATTGTCATGAGCCTCTGACGGTGCGGCATGTTTTAATTCAGTGTCAGCATTCAAGCCAGCTCCGTGACTCACTGGGCCTGCCAGCCACCCTGGCTGAGGTGCTGGCAGACAATACAGGTGCTGTGGAGCGTGTGTTACGTTTTATGCGTTTCAGCGGAATGTGCTCTCGTGTATGACTGATACGGATCATTTGTGTTTTTATATTTGGGTGATGATGCGAGATTTTATCAATTAATGTGATCCTGCGCTTCCGTTTTCGCTAAATGTGCAGTTGCTGACACTATTGGTGACGGTTTTAATGTTTTTATTGTTTTTAGTTGTAGACGTGATTGTCTAGTTTTTACTTTTTAATGCTTTTAGTGTTGTTTGGGCGCTAATGACCATAGCAGTTGAGCGCCCTAAAGCCATATTCATTCATTCATTCAATTGCTTCAAACAGGCGAATTATCGCGAAACAACACCTGCTCGAATCCAACAAAAACTGTGCCCTGCCGACTCTATTTAGCCTCAGAGAGGGTTTGAGACAATTGTTACAAAAATCAGAGAATGTCAAAAATTAGAGTGTAATTGCTTCAAACAAGCGAATTATCGCGAAACAACACCTGCTCGAATCCAACAAAAACTGTGCCCTGCCGACTCTATTTAGCCTCAGAGACGGTTTGAGATAATTGTTACATCCTACCCAATTCGGGTAGCCCCACACAAAACGCTTAATACCTGTAGGGGAGTTGTCACCACCTCAAGTCTAGACAACCTGTCGAATGAGGAGATTGTCACCTCTCTCTCTGACCAGCGTGTATGTCAGGCCTATCGCCTTACGCGAAAACAGGATGGCAAGGAGTTAGCTTTGCGTACAGTATTTCTAACATTCAAAGGCACGAAATTACCTGAGTACATCTTTTGTGGATACGAACGTGCCGCTGTACGCCAGTATGTGCCAAACCCAATGCGTTGTTTCAGGTGCCAACGGTTCGGCCATACTAAGACTTCCTGTAATAATCCATCTATTTGTGAGCGTTGTGGATCACCAGCCCATGAAGACTCGGCATGTACACGGGATCCTCTTTGTGTGAATTGTGGAGAGAGCCACCCATCAAGCTCGCGTCAGTGTTCTAAATTTATGGACGAGAAAGCTATACAGGAGTTGCGCGTGAAAGAACGGCTCACATTTTTGGAAGCACGTCGCCGCTTTGAACAGTTGAAACCTGCGACAACCCTAGGTTTCGCGTCAGCAGTCCGCCGCACTCCTGCCCACACTGTGGCCATTCAGCACGTTCCAGTCGCTGATGCTGCCACGCAGACTGACTCAGCAACGAGCGCCTCTTCCTCTCCACCGTCCCGTGATACACCTGCACCGGCAACTAAATCTTCCGCCGTGCAGACACCTGCTCACCAGCCATCCAAAAGCAGTAGCCACACCGTTTTACCTGGAAACGCTCACCATTCGCGACCTAAAGACCGGGTGAGTAGTCGTCCATCACCAAAGAAGTCCCGCTCCCGCTCAACAAGCCGACAGGGCTCTTCAGACTCATCTGAGGATGGCGACTTGAACATACCAGGTCCCAAGTCAGTCAAAATAAGACTGAAAAAGAAAAAGATGAAGACCAAACACTTACATTAAGCAGGTGTAACTTGTATTTTACTTTGTGATTTTATTTTTAACCTTCGTATTTTTATCTATGTACATTGTAAGATCACTTTTGAGGTTTTAACTGTTTTTATGTTATCTTTTTAGACCAGTTTTACATTTGAACTGTTTTAGCTTTTATCTTTCTTTTAGACTCCCCGTTTTAATATTTGATTCATTGTTAGGTGGTGGTGAGTTTTTCCCTGCTTTTATCTTCTGACTTGGGGCCCTAATGACCTAGCTGTCGACGGGCCCTTAAACCCTACTCACTCACTCACTCACTAATTGTTACAAAAATCAGAGAATGTCAAAAATTAGACTGTAATTGCTTCAAACAAGCGAATTATCGCGAAACAACACCTGCTCGAATCCAACAAAAACTGTGCGCTACCGTCTCTACTGAGCCACAGAGACGCTTTGAGACACGTACTACAAAAATCAGAGAATGTCAAAAATTAGACTGAAATTGCTTCAAACAGGCGAATTATCGCGAAACAACACCGGCTCGAATCCAACAAAAACTGTGCCCTGCCGACTTTATTTAGCCTCAAAGAATGTTTGAGACAATTGTTACAAGAATCAGAGAATGTCAAAAATTAGAGTGAAATTGCTATAAACAAGCGAATTATCGCGAAACAACACCTGCTCGAATCCAACAAAAACTGTGCCCTGCCGACTCCATTTAGCCTCAGTGACGGTTTGAGACAAGTATTACAAAAATCAGAAAATGTCAAAAATTACAGTGAAATTGCCTCAAACAGGCGAATTATCGCGAAAGAACACCTGCTCGAATCCAACAAAAACTGTGCCCTGCCGACTCTTTGAGACAAGTATTACAAAAACCAGAGAATGTCAAAAATTAGAGTGAAATTGCTTCAAACAGGCGAATTATCGCGAAACAACACCTGCTCGAATCCAACAAAAACTGTGCCCTGCCGACTCTATTTAGCCTCAGAGAGGGTTTGAGACAATTGTTACAAAAATCAGAGAATGTCAAAAATTAGAGTGTAATTGCTTCAAACAAGCGAATTATCGCGAAACAACACCTGCTCGAATCCAACAAAAACTGTGCCCTGCCGACTCTATTTAGCCTCAGAGACGGTTTGAGACAAGTATTACAAAAATCAGAGAATGTCAAAAATTACAGTGAAATTGCCTCAAACAGGCGAATTATCGCGAAAGAACACCTGCTCGAATCCAACAAAAACTGTGCCCTGCCGACTCTATTTAGCCTCAAAGACGGTTTGAGACAATTGTTACAAAAATCAGAGAATGTCAAAAATTAGAGTGAAATTGCTTCAAACAAGCGAATTATCGCGAAACAACACCTGCTCGAATCCAACAAAACATGTGCGCTACCGTCTCTACTGAGCCTCAGAGGCGCTTTGAGACAATTGCTACAAAAATCAGAAAATGTCAAAAATTAGAGTGAAATTGCTTCAAACAGGCGAATTATCGCGAAACAACACCTGCTCGAATCCAACTAAAACTGTGCCCTGCCGACTCTATTTAGCCTCAGAGAGGGTTTGAGACAATTGTTACAAAAATCAGAGAATGTCAAAAATTAGAGTGAAATTGCTTCAAACAAGCGAATTATCGCGAAACAACACCTGCTCGAATCCAACAAAACATGTGCGCTACCGTCTCTACTGAGCCTCAGAGGCGCTTTGAGACAATTGCTACAAAAATCAGAAAATGTCAAAAATTAGAGTGAAATTGCTTCAAACAGGCGAATTATCGCGAAACAACACCTGCTCGAATCCAACTAAAACTGTGCCCTGCCGACTCTATTTAGCCTCAGAGAGGGTTTGAGACAATTGTTACAAAAATCAGAGAATGTCAAAAATTAGAGTGTAATTGCTTCAAACAAGCGAATTATCGCGAAACAACACCTGCTCGAATCCAACAAAAACTGTGCCCTGCTGACTCTATTTAGCCTCAGAGACGGTTTGAAATAATTGTTACAAAAATCAGAGAATGTCAAAAATTAGACTGTAATTGCTTCAAACAAGCGAATTATCGCGAAACAACACCTGCTCGAATCCAACAAAAACTGTGCGCTACCGTCTCTACTGAGCCTCAGAGACGCTTTGAGACAAGTATTACAAAAATCAGAGAATGTCAAAAATTAGAGTGAAATTGCTTCAAACAGGCGAATTATCGCGAAACAACACCTGCTCGAATCCAACAAAAACTGTGCCCTGCCGACTCTATTTAGCCTCAGAGACGGTTTGAGACAATTGTTACAAAAATCAGAGAATGTCAAAAATTAGAGTGTAATTGATTCAAACAAGCGAATTATCGCGAAACAACACCTGCTCGAATCCAACAAAAACTGTGCGCTACCGTCTCTATTGAGTCACAGAGACGCTTTGAGACACGTACTACAAAAATCAGAGAATGTCAAAAATTAGACTGAAATTGCTTCAAACAGGCGAATTATCGCGGAACAACACCTGCTCGAACAACACCTGCTCGAATCCAACAAAAACTCCCCTCCGAAGGAGTGTCGCCTTGCCGTGGCGGAGGGGCTCAGTACCCGAACCAGACGGCCTGCTACGTGTGTCTTTGTGACCACTGGTAGGCAAGAGGTGAGGGGAAGCTAAGAACATTCCAACGGGTAGATGAGGCTCGTTAGTCTTGGCCGACAACTCATCTAGGAGAAGAGGACTCCGAAATCAAACTCCCCCAGGGGAACCTACCACGGTAGGTCCGGGTTTGGCGCACCCGGGGCCCCGAGCTGCTCACTATCACTTCACCCCCTCCACCTTCATTAACTGTGCCACGTGCAGCATTTTATGTTGTTTTTTATATCACCCTCTTCCTCTTCTAGGTTTATTCCGATTATTAGTTAGTAAGGCCTTAGTTTTATAACTCCTGTCTCACCAGCAGGGATCTTTCCTATCTCCGCGGTCCTGTCCCACGGTTTTCAGCGCGGCCCCCGACTTGTGTGCTCTTCGGAGGTCTCAGGCGCGAAGGTTGTGCGGACCCTTCACACTGCCCCCATGTGTAGCCTTAGGTGCGGAGCCCGTCCACACGTCATGTACACCCACGTAGCTCCTTGAGGGCACGGCCGGTGTTAATCTCCCGACGGCCGCGTGCCGTCGGGTTAGTATCACCGGCCGGACGTGTTACCGCTGACGTAGCCCCGGTGTAATCAACCCGAAGTCCCCTGAATCCACGCTGACTCCGTTGAGGCAGCGTGTGCTAAAGCGGGGAGCCACAGGCGGTTATTCCTGTGGTGGGGGCATAAAACCGGGGTGTCACGTGGTGAACGGTTTACCCATGCGGACAAGCGGTGGAGATCGGAGGGTAGCTCCTCTGAAGTACGCCTTGAGGTCAGTCATGGAGGGGTCTCCATGGCGGCACAGACCGTGGAGATTTTGGTGTCTTTTATCCTTTGACCCCCGGATGGCAGGCTGACGCCGACAGTTCCGGATGGGGGTCCAAATAATCATGTCTCCGCGCAACCCCTCTTCCTTTGACCCTTTCTTGGTTTTGACTTTGGCATGTGACGGGAAAACGATAAAGGACCTTAGCCCATTTTATATAAAACGAGAAGTTGACAGAATATGTGGCCCGGTTAAGAACGCGACCAGAGTTCGAGACGGTACGCTGTTGATCGAAACCAACACGGCAGACCAGACCCAGAAACTTTTAAAGGCGAGTTTGTTGGGCTCCTACCCAATTCGGGTAGCCCCACACAAATCGCTCAACACATGTAGGGGAGTTGTCACCACCTCCAGTCTGGACAATCTGTCGAACGATGAGATTACCACCTGTCTCTCCGACCAGCGTGTGTGTCAGGCTTACCGTCTTACCAAAAAGCAGGATGGCAAGGATGTGCCTTTGCGTACGGTGTTTCTGACGTTCAGAGGAACTAAATTGCCCGAGTACATCTTTTGTGGCTACGAACGTGCCGCCGTACGCCAGTATGTGCCGAACCCCATGCGTTGTTTTAGGTGCCAACGGTTCGGCCATACTAAGACCCTGTGTAATAATCCTGCTATATGTGAGCGCTGTGGTTTAGCAGCCCATGAGGACCCGACATGTACACGGGATCCCCTCTGTGTGAACTGTGAAGGGAAGCATCCATCCAGCTCGCGTCAGTGTGCGAAGTTCTTGGATGAGAAGTGTATACAAGAATTGCGCGTGAAAGAACATCTCACGTTTCCAGAAGCGCGTCGTCGCTTTGAGCAGCTGAAACCTGCTACCACCACAGGTTATGCCTTGGCTGCCCGATTGGATTGGATTTGGTTTAAGGGCGCTCAACTTCAAGGTCATCAGCGCCCTTTGGCTGCCCGACGCGCTCCTGCCAGCAGCGTAGCGATCCAGCACGTTCCTGTGTCAGATGCTTCTACACAGACTGACCTACCTGCGAATACCCCTTCACTGTCTCGTGCCACAGCTGCACCTGCTACTACATCTATAGCCGTGCAGACACCAGCTCACAAGACAACTAGCCGCAGCCAGCCTGTTGACAGCCATTATTCTAGGCCTTCTGGTCGCGCCAGCAGTCGCACATCGTCCATGAAGTCCCGCTCCCGCTCTCGTTCAGCGAGCCGCCGGGGATCTTCAGACTCTCGGACGTCGGCGGAGTCACCAGACGATGGCGAATTTAACCTACCCCGTCCGAAGTCGGTTAAGGTAAAGATGAAAAAGAAAAAGATGAAGACGAATCCCTAATTCTTCTTTACCATGGAAATAATCCAGTGGAATGTTAATGGGTTCCGGGCACGTGTTCCGGACGTACAGCATCTCGTTTCGCAACGGTCTCCATCAATCGTCTGTCTACAAGAAACGCACTTTCACCCTAACCACGCATTACAACTTCGTGGTTTTTCGGCATTTAGACATGACTCTGCAGCTGATAGGCGAGCCAGCGGGGGTGTTGCTATCCTGGTGGCGCATGATATCTCTGCCACCAGTGTGCCACTCAACACGCCGCTACAAGCTGTAGCGGTGCGTGTGCAGCTGCAGAGCCTCTGTTTCTCCCTTTGCAATGTCTATCTGCCACCGGTCAGTGTCGTACACACGAACGATCTTCGGGCTCTCTTGGCACAGATTCCGCCACCGCTCATCTTTCTCGGCGATCTGAATGCCAAGCACTCTCATTGGGGCTCCGACATTGACGATGCCCGTGGGTGCCTTGTAGCAGACGTTTGCCATATGTCCGGCCTAGTCATATTAAACACTGGCGTGCCTACTTACTTATCATCTGCCTATGGTACACACTCCGCACTTGACGTTTCATTTAGCAGTCCGTCACTGGTACCTCTACTCGACTGGTCGGTACTTTCCGACTTATTTGGCAGTGATCATTACCCCATTAGCATTCACCTATCGGGCCACAATTCTGTGCCAACACGCTTTCCTCACTGGATTATTTCCAAGGCTGTCTGGGGGAAGTTTCGTTCCCTCATTCACCTAACCGACGATGGTTTTACCACCATTGACGACATGGTGGAGTATTTTACTTACTCTATCCTTCGTGCAGCGGATTCCAGCATTCCTCGTGGTTCCACTACACCTCGTCACGTTCCTGTGCCTTGGTGGTCCGAGGAATGCCGTTTGGCTACTAAAGCACGCAAGCGTGCATTGCGTATCTTTACATTACATCCTACGCAGGAGAACTTTGTCGCTTTTAAGCGTGCTCGTGCTAGGGCAAGATTTATACTTCGAGACGCAAAACGCAAATCGTGGGAAAAGTATGTATCTTCTCTTTCCCGTCGAAGTTCGGCGCAAAAGGTGTGGACTGCTGTTCGGCGAATGTGCGGCAAGTGTCGCCGGACGATCATCCCCGGCCTTGCCGTACAGGGCTCCCGTTACACCAACGAGCAGGACATCGCCGACGCCCTTGCCGAGTGTTTTGCCTGTACTAGCCAAACCCAAAGCTATGATAGAGCGTTTTTAGCTATCAAGGAATCTGCGGAGCAGATAGGCCTTAGTTTTAACAGTGCCCAAAGTGAACCGTACAATGCACCATTTACCGAGGCGGAGCTAGCGCATTCCTTGTCCCTAGCAAAGAATTCTTCTCCCGGTCCTGATGATATCCACCGCCAAATGCTGCTTCATCTTCCACCTGTAGCTCTTTCCTTCATGTTGAGCATGTATAACCGCATCTGGCATCAGCAGGTTTTTCCGTCTTCCTGGCGAGAGGGCATTGTCATCCCTATCCCTCGACCAGGAAAAGACCGGACACTTCCCTCTAGCTACCACCCTATCTGCCTGACGAGTGTCGTCTGCAAGACCTTGGAACGGATGATTAACACTCGCTTAGTGTGGTGGCTAGAGACGAATAACCTGCTGAGCAATGTTCAGTGCGGATTTCGTCGCTATCGCTCCAGTGTCGACAACCTGACGCGCATGGAGGCATACATACAGAATGCGTTTCTCCTGAAGCAGCATGTCGTGGGTGTCTTCTTTGATCTGGAGAAGGCCTACGATACTACTTGGCGCTATGGCATTCTCCGTACTCTACACGGTTATGGTTTGCGCGGTCACTTAGCCGTTTTCCTTTTTAACTTTTTACTCATTCGCCGTTTTCGTGTCCGTATAGGCAACACGCTGTCTCAAGAGAAGATCCAGGAGAATGGTGTACCCCAGGGATCCATCCTCAGTGTCACACTTTTCGCAGTTGCCATTAATGGCATCACTAGTGTTGTTCGTAGCGGTATCCCGATGTCGCTGTATGTTGACGACTTTGCGATCTACTATCGCTCTTATAGTTTGGAGCACATCGAGCGTCAACTGCAGCTGACCATAACCTCCATCGCCGAGTGGGCATTACGCACGGGCTTTCGGCTGTCCCCTACGAAAACACAGTGTCTACACTTTCACCGACTGCGAGGAGTACACCCTCCTCCTGATCTTCATCTCCGCGACACACGTCTTCCTTTTGTACCGCACCTTAAGTTCTTGGGCCTACACCTCGACAGTAAACTCACATGGGAGCACCATATCCGCTATCTTCGTGCTTCGTGCGATCGTTCGCTTCGGGTACTCAGGGTCTTATCTGGGGCATCTTGGGGCGGCGATCGCACCGTCATGTTGAGGTTGTATGGCTCTCTGGTCCGGTCCAAATTAGACTATGGCGCGGCGTCTGCGTCTAAACTCCGGCTTTTAGACACAGTACATCACACTGGTATCCGTCTCGCTACTGGGGCTTTTCGCACCAGCAGAATCGATTGTCTGTATGCTGATTCTGGCGAACCTCCACTGTCTGTTCGACGCTCTTTATTACTTTGTTCTTACGTGGCAAGGCTGGCCGCCCATCCAGGTCACCCTTCGTTTCCACCCGTGTTGCGTCCAGACCTCGCGCACCGTTATATGCGAAATACAACTATCTCCCGTCCAAGTGGTATCCGGTTTCGTGAACTGCTTGCTGCACACGCCCTTCGACTGCCAGCCGTAGAGCGGCATTCACGTGGCCGATGTCCTCCCTGGCAACTCCAGCGCGCACGCTTTGACCTGGAGTTGTCGGGCTGTGTTAAGATAGCTACCCCTCATTCCGTGTTTCGCCAACTATTCACGGAACTACTGGGGCGATACCGGACTTCCTGTCCGGTATTTACCGATGGGTCCCAGATGGGTAGTTCGACGGGTTGCGCCTTTATATACAACGGTGACGCTCATACGTACCGCCTACCGGACGCCAGTTCAGTATTTACCGCCGAGTTGTTTGCCATATTTTATTTCCTCCTTTTTATCTCCAGTTCAGGTCCTGGAAGTTTTATAGTTTGTTCCGATTCTTTTAGCGCTCTCCAGGCCCTGCAACAGTTTATCGGCACCTCGGCATTGGTTGTTAAAATCCAGACGTTGATTTCTCAGCTACTGTCTCGCGGATACCAGTTTGTTTTTACGTGGATCCCAGGCCATGTGGGTATTCCGGGTAACGAGGCGGCGGATGCGGCTGCAAAGTCTGCATGTCGCCTTCCGGAGTATTCCACCCGTACGCTCCCCTATATAGATGTGCAGAAATATTTCCGTCGCCATCTATTTGCTCTCTGGCAGGAATCTTGGGAAGCGTTATCTGGCACTCAATTACGGACTATCAAGGACACGGTACAACCCTGGCATACCAGCTGCAGGAATTCCAGGCGGGAAGAAGTGGTTTTAACCCGCCTGAGGATAGGCCATACCCGAGCCACGCATGGACACCTTTTGCGTGGTGATCCGGAGCCTGTCTGTACGACGTGTAATATTCCAATCTCCGTCGCACATGTCCTTCTTGATTGTCCGCAATACGCTCGTGAGCGCCAGTCTGTTGGCCTGGGCCTTACACTGTCGTCAGTTTTAGGCAACGACCCAGTATCTGTGAATACAGTGCTGCGGTTTTGTTCCACAATTGATTTTATGAAGCAAGTGTAAGGATATTTTATTTTAGAGATTTTAGCCTTTTAGATGGCCGTATTTTTGGGTTTTTTAACGTTTTAGTGTTTTTTTTTACTTTGTAGCAATTTTAAGTTTCTTTTTTTAGCATTTTAAATGAAACGTTTTAATAGTTGTTTAGAGGTTTTTTATCTATTTTAACCGTAGATTTTTAGTTTTTAATGGGAGATGTTTTAACACTTGACGGTATGTAATTTTACTTCTGGACTCGGGGCCCTAATGACCAAGTTGTCGACGGGCCCTTAAACCCGATACACTCACTCACTCACTCACTCCAACAAAAACTGTGCCCTGCCGACTCCATTTAGCCTCAGAGACGGTTTGAGACAAGTATTACAAAAATCAGAGAATGTCAAAAATTACAGTGAAATTGCCTCAAACAGGCGAATTATCGCGAAAGAACACCTGCTCGAATCCAACAAAAACTGTGCCCTGCCGACTCTATTTAGCCTCAAAGGCGGTTTGAGACAATTGTTACAAAAATCAGAGAATGTCAAAAATTAGAGTGAAATTGCTTCAAACAAGCGAATTATCGCGAAACAACACCTGCTCGAATCCAACAAAACATGTGCGCTACCGTCTCTACTGAGCCTCAGAGGCGCTTTGAGACAATTGCTACAAAAATCAGAAAATGTCAAAAATTAGAGTGAAATTGCTTCAAACAAGCGAATTATCGCGAAGCAACACCTGCTCGAATCCAACAAAAACTGTGCGCTACCGTCTCTACTGAGCCTCAGAGACGCTTTGAGACAAGTGTTACAAAAATCAGAGAATGTCAAAAATTAGAGTGAAATTGCTTCAAACAGGCGAATTATCGCGAAACAACACCTGCTCGAATCCAACAAAAACTGTGCCCTGCCGACTCTATTTAGCCTCAGAGAGGGTTTGAGACAATTGTTACAAAAATCAGAGAATGTCAAAAATTAGAGTGTAATTGCTTCAAACAAGCGAATTATCGCGAAACAACACCTGCTCGAATCCAACAAAAACTGTGCCCTGCCGACTCTATTTAGCCTCAGAGACGGTTTGAGATAATTGTTACATCCTACCCAATTCGGGTAGCCCCACACAAAACGCTTAATACCTGTAGGGGAGTTGTCACCACCTCAAGTCTAGACAACCTGTCGAATGAGGAGATTGTCACCTCTCTCTCTGACCAGCGTGTATGTCAGGCCTATCGCCTTACGCGAAAACAGGATGGCAAGGAGTTAGCTTTGCGTACAGTATTTCTAACATTCAAAGGCACGAAATTACCTGAGTACATCTTTTGTGGATACGAACGTGCCGCTGTACGCCAGTATGTGCCAAACCCAATGCGTTGTTTCAGGTGCCAACGGTTCGGCCATACTAAGACTTCCTGTAATAATCCATCTATTTGTGAGCGTTGTGGATCACCAGCCCATGAAGACTCGGCATGTACACGGGATCCTCTTTGTGTGAATTGTGGAGAGAGCCACCCATCAAGCTCGCGTCAGTGTTCTAAATTTATGGACGAGAAAGCTATACAGGAGTTGCGCGTGAAAGAACGGCTCACATTTTTGGAAGCACGTCGCCGCTTTGAACAGTTGAAACCTGCGACAACCCTAGGTTTCGCGTCAGCAGTCCGCCGCACTCCTGCCCACACTGTGGCCATTCAGCACGTTCCAGTCGCTGATGCTGCCACGCAGACTGACTCAGCAACGAGCGCCTCTTCCTCTCCACCGTCCCGTGATACACCTGCACCGGCAACTAAATCTTCCGCCGTGCAGACACCTGCTCACCAGCCATCCAAAAGCAGTAGCCACACCGTTTTACCTGGAAACGCTCACCATTCGCGACCTAAAGACCGGGTGAGTAGTCGTCCATCACCAAAGAAGTCCCGCTCCCGCTCAACAAGCCGACAGGGCTCTTCAGACTCATCTGAGGATGGCGACTTGAACATACCAGGTCCCAAGTCAGTCAAAATAAGACTGAAAAAGAAAAAGATGAAGACCAAACACTTACATTAAGCAGGTGTAACTTGTATTTTACTTTGTGATTTTATTTTTAACCTTCGTATTTTTATCTATGTACATTGTAAGATCACTTTTGAGGTTTTAACTGTTTTTATGTTATCTTTTTAGACCAGTTTTACATTTGAACTGTTTTAGCTTTTATCTTTCTTTTAGACTCCCCGTTTTAATATTTGATTCATTGTTAGGTGGTGGTGAGTTTTTCCCTGCTTTTATCTTCTGACTTGGGGCCCTAATGACCTAGCTGTCGACGGGCCCTTAAACCCTACTCACTCACTCACTCACTAATTGTTACAAAAATCAGAGAATGTCAAAAATTAGACTGTAATTGCTTCAAACAAGCGAATTATCGCGAAACAACACCTGCTCGAATCCAACAAAAACTGTGCGCTACCCCCCTCCGAAGGAGTGTCGCCTTGCCGTGGCGGAGGGGCTCAGTACCCGAACCAGACGGCCTGCTACGTGTGTCTTTGTGACCACTGGTAGGCAAGAGGTGAGGGGAAGCTAAGAACATTCCAACGGGTAGATGAGGCTCGTTAGTCTTGGTTGACAACTCATCTAGGAGAAGAGGACTCCGAAATCAAACTCCCCCAGGGGAACCTACCACGGTAGGTCCGGGTTTGGCGCACCCGGGGCCCCGAGCTGCTCACCATCACTTCACCCCCTCCACCTTCATTAACTGTGCCACGTGCAACGTTTTATGTTGCCTTTTATATCACCCTCTTCCTCTTCTAGGCTTATTCTGATTATTAGTTTGTAAGTTCGCAGATTTATAACTCCTGTCTCACCAGCAGGGATCTTTCCTATCTCCGTGGTCCTGTCCCACGGTTTTCAGCGCGGCCCCCGACTTGTGTGCTCTTCGGAGGTCTCAGGCGCGAAGGTTGTGCGGACCCTTCACACTGCCCCCATGTGTAGCCTTAGGTGCGGAGCCCGTCCACACGTCATGTACACCCACGTAGCTCCTTGAGGGCACGGCCGGTGTTAATCTCCCGACGGCCGCGTGCCGTCGGGTTAGTATCACCGGCCGGACGTGTTACCGCTGACGGAGCCCCGGTGTAATCAACCCGAAGTCCCCTGAATCCACGCTGACTCCGTTGAGGCAGCGTGTGCTAAAGCGGGGAGCCACAGGCGGTTATTCCTGTGGTGGGGGCATAAAACCGGGGTGTCACGTGGTGAACGGTTTACCCATGCGGACAAGCAGTGGAGATCGGAGGGTAGCTCCTCTGAAGTACGCCTTGAGGTCAGTCATGGAGGGGTCTCCATGGCGGCACAGACCGTGGAGATTTTGGTGTCTTTTATCCTTTGACCCCCGGATGGCAGGCTGACGCCGACGGTTCCGGATGGGGGTCCAATTCATAATGCATCCGCGCAAACCCTCCTCATTTGACACGTTTTTGGTTTTGACTTTGGCTTGTGACGGGAAAACGGTAAAGGATCTTAGCCCCTTCTATATTAAACGGGAAGTTGACCGAATCTGTGGCCCTGTAAAAAATGCGACCAGAATACGCGACGGTACGCTATTGATAGAGGTGATTACTGCAGACCAGTCGCAGAAACTACTGAAAGCGAGTTTATTGGGCTCCTACCCTATCCGGGTAGTCCCACATAAAACACTGAATACTTGCAGAGGAGTTGTCACCACCTCCAGCCTTGATGGTCTGTCTAATGAAGAGATAGTCACCTGCCTTTCAGATCAACGGGTGTGTCAGGCGTACCGTCTCACTCGAAAACAGGATGGAAAAGTGATCGATTTACGCACTGTGTTTTTGACATTTAAGGGTACTCAGTTACCCGAATACATCTTCTGCGGTTACGAGCGTGCCGCAGTTCGGCAGTATGTACCGAACCCTATGCGCTGTTTTCAGTGTCAGAAGTTCGGTCATACTAAGCCTTCGTGCACCCATCCTGCTACGTGTGAGCGTTGTGGACTACCATACCATGAGGGCACGGCTTGCACCCGTGACCCTTACTGCGTTAACTGCGAAGGGAGTCATCCATCCAGCTCGCGACAGTGTCCGAAGTTTCTCGAGGAAAAGTGTATCCAGGAGTTGCGCGTGAAAGAACGCCTGACGTTTGTTGAAGCGCGCCGTCGCTTTCAACAACTGCAACCTGCTACCACCACAGGTTTTGCATCCGCTGTTCGTCGCCCTCCTGTGAACACTGTTGCTATACAGCATGTACCCGTCGCAGATGCTTCGACACAAACAGATTTACCGGCGAGCACCTCTCCACCGCGTCGTGATAAAACTGCACCAGCAACTACATCTTCCGCTGTGCAGACACACGCTCACCAGTCGTCCACAAGCAGAGGCTACACCGTATTGCCTGTTCCCACAAATCGTTCGCGACCTAAACATCGGGCGAGTAGTCGTACCTCCACGAAGTCCCGCTCCCGCTCCGCGAGCCGCCGGGGATCTTCTGACTCCCGAAGTTCCGAGGAGTCGCCTGAGGACGGTGAAAAGCACATCATTGGTCCCAAGTGCGCCAAGGTTAAGATGAAGAAAAAGATAAAGACTATGCCTTAACCTTTTTATCATGGAAATAATTCAGTGGAATGTTAATGGGTACCGGGCCCGTGCCCCGGACATACAACACTTAGCTTGGCACCAGTCACCTTCAATCGTCTGTCTACAAGAAACCCATCTGAAGCCTAACCACACCTTACATCTTCGTGGTTTTTCGGCATTTAGACATGACTCTGCAGCTGATAGACGAGCAAGCGGTGGTGTTGCTACTCTGGTGGCGCATACCATCTCAGCCACAAGCATCCCGCTAAACACGCCGCTGCAAGCTGTAGCAGTGCGTGTCCATATGCAGGGCGTGAGTCTGTCAATTTGTAATGTCTATCTGCCACCGGTCAGTGCCGTACACGCGAACGACCTTCGGGCTCTTTTGGCTCAGATCCCGCCACCGCTTATCTTCCTTGGTGATCTGAATGCCAAACACACTTTATGGGGCTCCGACACTGACGATGCTCGTGGGTGCCTTGTAGCAGACGTTTGTGATATGTCCGGCCTCCTTTTGTTGAACACTGGTGCCCCTACCTTCTTATCATCTGCCTATGGTACCTATTCCGCCTTAGACGTTAGCTTCTGTAGCCCGTCACTGGTACCACTTATTGATTGGTCGGTGCTCTCCGACCTCTTTGGCAGTGATCATTTTCCCATTAACATTCACATTACTGGTTTCCATCCTATTCCAACACGATACCCTCACTGGATTATTTCCAAGGCTGACTGGGGGAAATTCCGTTCCCTCATTCACCTTACGGACGATGGTTTTACCACCATCGACAACATGGTGGAGTATTTTACATGTTCTGTCCTGCTTGCAGCAAATTCCAGCATTCCTCGCGGTTCTACTACACCTCGTCATGTTCCCGTGCCTTGGTGGTCCGAGGAATGTCGTTTGGCTGTTAAAGCCCGCAAACGGGCTCTGCGAGTTTTCAGTGCACATCCTACGGAAGAGAACTTCATTGCCTTTAAGCGTGTGCGTGCCCGGGCGCGTTTTGTACTTCGCAGTGCAAAACGCACATCCTGGGTAACTTACGTCTCTTCCCTCTCTCGACGCACTTCAACACAAAGGGTGTGGACTGCGGTTCGGCGTATGTACGGCAAGTGTCGCCGGACGATTATTCCCGGTCTTGCCGTACAGGGCTCTTATTACACCAACGAGCAGGCGATCGCCGACGCCCTTGCCGAATCTTTCTCTGCTACCAGCCAAACCCAAAGTTACGATAGGTCGTTTTTAGCTATCAAGGAATCTGCGGAGCGGATAGTTCTTAATTTTAACAGCGACGGTAGTGAACCATACAACACGCCTTTTAGCATAGCAGAGCTGATGCACTCCTTGTCTCTGGCGCACGACTCTTCTCCCGGTCCGGATGACATCCACCGACAAATGTTGCTTCATCTACCACCTCAGGCTCTTTCCTTCCTGCTGAGCATCTATAACCGAATCTGGCTCCAGCGGGTTTACCCGTCTTCCTGGCGCAAGGGTATCGTCATCCCTATACCTCGGCCCGGGAAAGACCGGGCACTTGCCTCTAGCTACCGCCCTATTTGCCTAACGAGTGTCGTTTGCAAGACCCTCGAACGTATGATCAACACTCGTTTAGTGTGGTGGCTAGAGACGAATAACCTGCTGAGTAATGTCCAGTGCGGTTTTCGTCGCCATCGCTCCAGTGTCGACAATCTGACAAGCATGGAGGCCTACATACAGAATGCATTTCTCTTGAAGCAGCATGTCGTGGGTGTCTTCTTTGATCTGGAGAAGGCCTACGACACTACATGGCGCTATGGCATTCTCCGTACTCTACACGATTATGGTTTACGCGGTAACTTGTCGTTTTTTATTTTTAACTTTTTACTAATTCGCCGTTTTCGTGTCCGCATAGGCAACACGCTCTCCCAAGTGAAGGTTCAGGAGAATGGTGTACCCCAAGGGTCGATTCTCAGTGTTACGCTTTTCGCCGTTGCCATTAATGGCATCACCAGCGCTGTTCGTAGCGGAATCCCGATGTCGCTGTATGTTGACGACTTTGCGATATACTATCGCTCTTACAGTTTGGAGCACATCGAGCGTCAACTGCAGATGACCATAACATCCATCGCCGAGTGGGCGTCTCGCACCGGCTTTCGGTTTTCCCCTACGAAAACACAGTGTCTCCACTTTCACCGACTCCGTGGTGTACACCCTCCTCCTGATCTTCATTTGCGTGGCACACGTCTTCCATTTGTTCCGCACCTGAAGTTCTTGGGCTTACACCTCGACAGCAAACTCACATGGGAGCACCATATTCGTCACCTTCGTGCTTCCTGCGGTCGCTCGCTTCGGGTACTCAGGGTCCTGTCTGGGGCATCTTGGGGCGGCGATCGCACGGTAATGTTGAGGTTGTATCGCTCACTGGTCCGGTCCAAATTAGACTACGGCTGTTTTATCTATGGCTCTGCATCAGCCTCTAAACTCCGCCTTTTAGACACAATTCATCACACTGGTATCCGTCTCGCTACTGGGGCTTTCCGCACAAGTAGAGTGGATTGTCTGTATGCTGATTCTGGCGAACCTCCACTGTCTGTTCGACGCTCATTGTTACTTTGTTCCTATGTGGCAAGGTTGGCCGCTCATCCAGGTCATCCTTCGTTTCCACCTGTATTGCGTCCAGACCTCGCGCACCGTTATATGCGGAATAAAACAATCTCCCGTCCAAGTGGCATCAGGTTTCAAGAACTACTTGTCGCAAACGCCCTCCGACTTCCAGTTGTAGAGCGGCATTCATTTGGCCACTGTCCTCCCTGGCAGCTCCAGCGTGCACGCTTTGACCTGGAGCTGTCGGGCTGTCCAAAGACCGCTACCCCTCCTTCGGTGTTCCGTCAACTCTTCACCGCAGTTCTGGGCCGATACCGGACTTATACTCCGGTATTCACCGATGGCTCCCAGTTGGGTAGTACGACGGGTTCCGCATTTATATACAACGGTGAGGTTCACACATACCGCCTTCCAGACGCCAGTTCAGTTTTTACCGCCGAGCTGTTTGCCATCTTTTATTTCTTACTTTTTATCTCCCGTTCAGTTCCTGGACATTTTATTGTGTGTTGCGACTCCCTGAGCGCTCTTCAGGCGCTGCAACAATTTGTTGGCAACTCGGCATCAATTATTAAAATACAGACACTTTTATCTCAATTGTTATCTCGCGGATACCAGTTCGTTTTTACGTGGATCCCAGGTCATGTGGGTATTCCGGGTAACGAGGCAGTTGATGCGGCTGCGAAGTCTGCATGTCGCCTTCCGGAATATTCCACCCGTACGCTACCCTATATAGATGTGCAGAAGTACTTCCGTCGCCATCTATTTACTCTCTGGCAACAATCTTGGGAAGCGTTAGCTGGCACTCAGTTACGGACAATTAAGGACACGGTACAACCCTGGCAAACATCTTGCAGGGATTCCAGGCGTGAGGAGGTGATTTTAACCCGCCTGAGGATAGGTCACACTCGAGCCACGCATGCACACCTTTTGCGCGGTGATCCGGAGCCTGTCTGTGCGACGTGCAATGTGCCACTCTCCGTTGCACATGTCCTTGTTGATTGTCCGCGGTATGCTCGTGAGCGCCAGTCCTTTGGCCTGGGTCTTACACTGTGCACCATGTTAGGCAACGACCCAGCAGCTGTAAATACAGTACTGCGGTTTGTTGCGCGTATCGATTTTGGTAAGCAAGTGTAAGGTTCCTTTTATCTTGGCGGAAAAATACTTTTAGGATGTTTTACTCGTGTTTTTACCCTTTTTCAACAGTATAAGTAGTTTAGGGTTTTCTTAACGTGGTTTTATTGGTTTTTAATTTTCCTTTTTTACCTGTTTTTAGCTCTCTTTTTAATGGTTTTAACGTTCATTTTTAGGTATTTTAACTTTCACTTTTTAGCTTTAAAGCGGGTGAGGTTTTATTTTCTTTGATTGCTTTTACATTGGACTTCGGGCCCTAATGACCTAGTTGTCGACGGGCCCGTAAACCCCACTACTCACTCACTCACTCTGTGCGCTACCGTCTCTACTGAGCCACAGAGACGCTTTGAGACACGTACTACAAAAATCAGAGAATGTCAAAAATTAGACTGAAATTGCTTCAAACAGGCGAATTATCGCGAAACAACACCGGCTCGAATCCAACAAAAACTGTGCCCTGCCGACTTTATTTAGCCTCAAAGAATGTTTGAGACAATTGTTACAAGAATCAGAGAATGTCAAAAATTAGAGTGAAATTGCTATAAACAAGCGAATTATCGCGAAACAACACCTGCTCGAATCCAACAAAAACTGTGCCCTGCCGACTCCATTTAGCCTCAGTGACGGTTTGAGACAAGTATTACAAAAATCAGAAAATGTCAAAAATTACAGTGAAATTGCCTCAAACAGGCGAATTATCGCGAAAGAACACCTGCTCGAATCCAACAAAAACTGTGCCCTGCCGGCTCTTTGAGACAAGTATTACAAAAATCAGAGAATGTCAAAAATTAGAGTGAAATTGCTTCAAACAGGCGAATTATCGCGAAACAACACCTGCTCGAATCCAACAAAAACTGTGCCCTGCCGACTCTATTTAGCCTCAGAGAGGGTTTGAGACAATTGTTACAAAAATCAGAGAATGTCAAAAATTAGAGTGTAATTGCTTCAAACAAGCGAATTATCGCGAAACAACACCTGCTCGAATCCAACAAAAACTGTGCCCTGCCGACTCTATTTAGCCTCAGAGACGGTTTGAGACAAGTATTACAAAAATCAGAGAATGTCAAAAATTACAGTGAAATTGCCTCAAACAGGCGAATTATCGCGAAAGAACACCTGCTCGAATCCAACAAAAACTGTGCCCTGCCGACTCTATTTAGCCTCAAAGACGGTTTGAGACAATTGTTACAAAAATCAGAGAATGTCAAAAATTAGAGTGAAATTGCTTCAAACAAGCGAATTATCGCGAAACAACACCTGCTCGAATCCAACAAAACATGTGCGCTACCGTCTCTACTGAGCCTCAGAGGCGCTTTGAGACAATTGCTACAAAAATCAGAAAATGTCAAAAATTAGAGTGAAATTGCTTCAAACAGGCGAATTATCGCGAAACAACACCTGCTCGAATCCAACAAAAACTGTGCCCTGCCGACTCTATTTAGCCTCAGAGAGGGTTTGAGACAATTGTTACAAAAATCAGAGAATGTCAAAAATTAGAGTGTAATTGCTTCAAACAAGCGAATTATCGCGAAACAACACCTGCTCGAATCCAACAAAAACTGTGCCCTGCCGACTCTATTTAGCCCCAGCGACGGTTTCTGACAAGTGTTACAAAAATCAGAGAATGTCAAAAATTAGAGTGTAATTGCTTCAAACAAGCGAATTATCGCGAAACAACACCTGCTCGAATCCAACAAAAACTGTGACCTGCAGCCTCTACTGAGCCTCAAAGACGGTTTGAGACAATTGTTACAAAAATCAGAGAATGTCAAAAATTAGAGTGAAATTGCTTCAAACAAGCGAATTATCGCGAAACAACACCTACTCGAATCCAACAAAAACTGTGCGCTACCTTCTCTACTGAGCCTCAGAGACGCTTTGAGACAAGTATTACAAAAATCAGAGAATGTCAAAAATTAGAGTGAAATTGCTTCAAACAAGCGAATTATCGCGAAACAACACCTGCTCGCATCCAACAAAAACTGTGCCTTACCGTCTCTACTGAGCCTCAGAGACGCTTTGAGACAATTGCTACAAAAATCAGAAAATGTCAAAAATTAGAGTGAAATTGCTTCATACAAGCGAATTATCGCGAAACAACACCTGCTCGAATCCAACAAAAACTGTGCGCTACCGTCTCTACTGAGCCTCAGAGACGGTTTCAGACAACTGTTACAAAAATCAGAGTATGTCAAAAATTAGAGTGAAATTGCCTCAAACAGGCGAATTATCGCGAAACAACACCTGCTCGAATCCAACAAAAACTGTGCCCTGCCGACTCTATTTAGCCTCAGAGACGGTTTGAGAAAATTGTTACAAAAATCAGAGAATGTCACAAATTAGACTGTAATTGCTTCAAACAAGCGAATTATCGCGAAACAACACCTGCTCGAATCCAACAAAAACTGTGCGCTACCGTCTCTACTGAGCCTCAGAGACGCTTTGAGACAAGTATTACAAAAATCAGAGAATGTAAGAAATTAGAGTGAAATTGCTTCAAACAGGCGAATTATCGCGAAACAGCACCTGCTCGCATCCAACAAAAACTGTGCGCTACCGTCTCTACTGAGCCTCAGAGACGCTTTGAGACAAGTATTACAAAAATCAGAGAATGTCAAAAATTAGAGTGAAATTGCTTCAAACAGGCGAATTATCGCGAAACAGCGCCTGCTCGAATCCAACAAAAACAGTGCCCTGCCGACTCTATTTAGCCTCCTCGACGGTTTCAGACAATTGTTACAAACATCAGAGAATGTCAAAAATTAAAGTGTAATTGCTTCAAACAAGCGAATTATCGCGAAACAACACCTGCTCGAATCCAACAAAAACTGTGCCCTGCCGACTCTATTTAGCCTCAGAGACGGTTTGAGATAATTGTTACAAAAATCAGAGAATGTCAAAAATTAGACTGTATTTGCTTCAAACAAGCGAATTATCGCGAAACAACACCTGCTCGAATCCAACAAAAACTGTGCGCTACCGTCTCTACTGAGCCTCAGAGACGCTTTGAGACAAGTATTACAAAAATCAGAGAATGTCAAAAATTAGAGTGAAATTGCTTCAAACAGGCGAATTATCGCGAAACAACACCTGCTCGAATCCAACAAAAACTGTGCCCTGCCGACTCTATTTAGCCTCAGAGACGGTTTGAGACAATTGTTACAAAAATCAGAGAATGTCAAAAATTAGAGTGTAATTGCTTCAAACAAGCGAATTATCGCGAAACAACACCTGCTCGAATCCAACAAAAACTGTGCGCTACCGTCTCTATTGAGCCACAGAGACGCTTTGAGACACGTACTACAAAAATCAGAGAATGTCAAAAATTAGACTGAAATTGCTTCAAACAGGCGAATTATCGCGGAACAACACCTGCTCGAATCCAACAAAAACTGTGCCCTGCCGACTCCATTTAGCCTCAGAGACGGTTTGAGACAAGTATTACAAAAATCAGGGAATGTCAAAAATTACAGTGAAATTGCCTCAAACAGGCGAATTATCGCGAAAGAACACCTGCTCGAATCCAACAAAAACTGTGCCTGGCCGACTCTATTTAGCCTCAAAGACGGTTTGAGACAATTGTTACAAAAATCAGAGAATGTCAAAAATTAGAGTGAAATTGCTTCAAACAAGCGAATTATCGCGAAACAACACCTGCTCGAATCCAACAAAACATGTGCGCTACCGTCTCTACTGAGCCTCAGAGGCGCTTTGAGACAATTGCTACAAAAATCAGAAAATGTCAAAAATTAGAGTGAAATTGCTTCAAACAAGCGAATTATCGCGAAGCAGCACCTGCTCGAATCCAACAAAAACTGTGCGCTACCGTCTCTACTGAGCCTCAGAGACGCTTTGAGACAAGTGTTACAAAAATCAGAGAATGTCAAAAATTAGAGTGAAATTGCTTCAAACAGGCGAATTATCGCGAAACAACACCTGCTCGAATCCAACAAAAACTGTGCCCTGCCGACTCTATTTAGCCTCAGAGAGGGTTTGAGACAATTGTTACAAAAATCAGAGAATGTCAAAAATTAGAGTGTAATTGCTTCAAACAAGCGAATTATCGCGAAACAACACCTGCTCGAATCCAACAAAAACTGTGCCCTGCCGACTCTATTTAGCCTCAGAGACGGTTTGAGATTATTGTTACAAAAATCAGAGAATGTCACAAATTAGACTGTAATTGCTTCAAAGAAGCGAATTATCGCGAAACAACACCTGCTCGAATCCAACAAAAACTGTGCGCTACCGTCTCTACTGAGCCTCAGAGACGCTTTGAGACAAGTATTACAAAAATCAGAGAATGTAAAAAATTAGAGTGAAATTGCTTCAAACAGGCGAATTATCGCGAAACAACACCTACTCGAATCCAACAAAAACTGTGCCCTGCCGACTCTATTTAGCCTCAGAGACGGTTTGAGACAATTGTTACAAAAATCAGAGAATGTCAAAAATTAGAGTGAAATTGCTTCAAACAAGCGAATTATCGCGAAACAACACCTGCTCGAATCCAACAAAAACTGTGCGCTACCGTCTCTACTGAGCCACAGAGAGGCTTTGAGACACGTACTACAAAAATCAGAGAATGTCAAAAATTAGACTGAAATTGCTTCAAACAGGCGAATTATCGCGAAACAACACCTGCTCGAATCCAACAAAAACTGTGCCCTGCCGACTCTATTTAGCCTCAGAGACGCTTTGAGACATGTATTACAAAAATCAGAGAATGTCAAAAATTAGAGTGAAATTACTTCAAACTAGCGAATTATCGCGAAACAACACCTGCTCGAATCCAACAAAAACTGTGCGCTACCGTCTCTACTGAGCCACAGAGACGCTTTGAGACACGTACTACAAAAATCAGAGAATGTCAAAAATTAGACTGAAATTGCTTCAAACAGGCGAATTATTACGAAACAACACCTGCTCGAATCCAACAAAAACTGTGCCCTGCGGACTCTATTTAGCCTCAAAGAATGTTTGAGACAATTGTTACAAGAATCAGAGAAAGTCAAAAATTAGAGTGAAATTGCTTTAAACAAGCGAATTATCGCGAAACAACACCTGCTCGAATCCAACAAAAACTGTGCCCTGCCGACTCTATTTAGCCTCAGAGACGGTTTGAGACAAGTATTACAAAAATCAGAGAATGTCAAAAATTACAGTGAAATTGCCTCAAACAGGCGAATTATCGCGAAAGAACACCTGCTCGAATCCAACAAAACATGTGCGCTACCGTCTCTACTGAGCCTCAGAGACGCTTTGAGACAATTGCTACAAAAATCAGAAAATGTCAAAAATTAGAGTGAAATTGCTTCAAACAAGCGAATTATCGCGAAACAACACCTGCTCGAATCCAACAAAAACTGTGCCCTGCCGACTCTATTTAGCCTCAGAGAGGGTTTGAGACAATTGTTACAAAAATCAGAGAATGTCAAAAATTAGAGTGTAATTGCTTCAAACAAGCGAATTATCGCGAAACAACACCTGCTCGAATCCAAAAAAACTGTGCCCTGCCGACTCTATTTAGCCTCAGAGACGGTTTCAGACAATTGTTACAAAAATCAGAGAATGTCAAAAATTAGAGTGAAATTGCCTCAAACAGACGAATTATCGCCAAACAACACCTGCTCGAATCCAACAAAATCTGTGCCCTGCCGACTCTATTTAGCCTCAAAGACGGTTTGAGACAATTGTTACAAAAATCAGAGAATGTCAAAAATTAGAGTGAAGTTGCTTCAAACAAACGAATTATCACGAAACAACACCTGCTCGAATCCAACAAAAACTGTGCCCTGCCGACTCTATTTAGCCTCAGCGACGGTTTCAGACAATTGTTACAAAAATCAGAGAATGTAAAAAATTAGAGTGTAATTGCTTCAAACAAGCGAATTATCGCGAAACAACACCCGCTCGAATCCAAAAAAAACTGTGCCCTGCCGACTCTATTTAGCCTCAGAAACGGTTTGAGATAATTGTTACAAAAATCAGAGAATGTCAAAAATTAGAGTGTAATTGCTTCAAACATGCGAATTATCGCGAAACAACACCTGCTCGAATCCAACAAAAACTGTCCGCTACCGTCTCTACTGAGCCACAGAGACGCTTTGAGACACGTACTACAAAAATCAGAGAATGTCAAAAATTAGACTGAAATTGCTTCAAACAGGCGAATTATCGCGAAACAACACCTGCTCGAATCCAACAAAAACTGTGCCCTGCGGACTCTATTTAGCCTCAGCGACGGTTTCAGACAATTGTTACAAAAATCAGAGAATGTAAAAAATTAGAGTGTAATTGCTTCAAACAAGCGAATTATCGCGAAACAACACCTGCTCGAATCCAAAAAAAACTGTGCCCTGCCGACTCTATTTAGCCTCAGAAACGGTTTGAGATAATTGTTACAAAAATCAGAGAATGTCAAAAATTAGAGTGTAATTGCTTCAAACATGCGAATTATCGCGAAACAACACCTGCTCGAATCCAACAAAAACTGTCCGCTACCGTCTCTACTGAGCCTCAGAGACGCTTTGAGACAAGTATTACAAAAATCAGAGAAAGTCAAAAATTAGAGTGAAATTGCTTCAAACAGGCGAATTATCGCGAAACAACACCTGCTCGAATCCAACAAAAACTGTGCCCTGCCGACTCTATTTAGCCTCAAAGAATGTTTGAGACAATTGCTACAAGAATCAGAGAATGTCAAAAAATTAGAGTGAAATTGCTTCAAACAAGCGAATTATCGCGAAACAACACCTGCTCGAATCCAATAAAAACTGTGCGCTACCGTCTCTACTGAGCCTCAGAGACGCTTTGAGACAATTGCTACAAAAATCAGAAAATGTCAAAAATTAGAGTGAAATTGCTTCAAACAAGCGAATTATCGCGAAACAACACCTGCTAGAATCCCACAAAAACTGTGCGCTACCGTCTCTACTGAGCCTCAGAGACGCTTTGAGACAAGTGTTACAAAAATCAGAGAATGTCAAAAATTAGAGTGAAATTGCTTCAATCAAGCGAATTATCGCGATACAACACCTGCTCGAATCCAACAAAAATTGTGCGCTACCGTCTCTACTGAGCCTCAGAGACGCTTTGAGACAAGTATTACAAAAATCAGAGAATGTCAAAAATTAGAGTGAAATTGCCTCAAACAGGCAAATTATCGCGAAACAACACCTGCTCGAATCCAACAAAAACTGTGCCCTGCCGACTCTATTTAGCCTCAGAGACGGTTTGAGATAATTGTTACAAAAATCAGAGAATGTCACAAATTAGACTGTAATTGCTTCAAACAAGCGAATTATCGCGAAACAACACCTGCTCGAATCCAACAAAAACTGTGCGCTACCGTCTCTACTGAGCCTCAGAGACGCTTTGAGACAAGTATTACAAAAATCAGAGAATGTAAAAAATTAGAGTGAAATTGCTTCAAACAGGCGAATTATCGCGAAACAACACCTGCTCGAATCCAACAAAAACTGTGCCCTGCCGACTCTATTTAGCCTCAGAGACGGTTTGAGACAATTGTTACAAAAATCAGAGAATGTCAAAAATTAGAGTGAAATTGCTTCAAACAAGCGAATTATCGCGAAACAACACCTGCTCGAATCCAACAAAAACTGTGCGCTACCGTCTCTACTGAGCCACAGAGACGCTTTGAGACACGTACTACAAAAATCAGAGAATGTCAAAAATTAGACTGAAATTGCTTCAAACAGGCGAATTATCGCGAAACAACACCTGCTCGAATCCAACAAAAACTGTGCCCTGCCGACTCTATTTAGCCTCAGAGACGCTTTGAGACAAGTATTACAAAAATCAGAGAATGTCAAAAATTAGAGTGAAATTACTTCAAACAAGCGAATTATCGCGAAACAACACCTGCTCGAATCCAACAAAAACTGTGCGCTACCGTCTCTACTGAGCCACAGAGACGCTTTGAGACACGTACTACAAAAATCAGAGAATGTCAAAAATTAGACTGAAATTGCTTCAAACAGGCGAATTATCGCGAAACAACACCTGCTCGAATCCAACAAAAACTGTGCCCTGCGGACTCTATTTAGCCTCAGCGACGGTTTCAGACAATTGTTACAAAAATCAGAGAATGTAAAAAATTAGAGTGTAATTGCTTCAAACAAGCGAATTATCGCGAAACAACACCTGCTCGAATCCAAAAAAAACTGTGCCCTGCCGACTCTATTTAGCCTCAGAAACGGTTTGAGATAATTGTTACAAAAATCAGAGAATGTCAAAAATTAGAGTGTAATTGCTTCAAACATGCGAATTATCGCGAAACAACACCTGCTCGAATCCAACAAAAACTGTCCGCTACCGTCTCTACTGAGCCTCAGAGACGCTTTGAGACAAGTATTACAAAAATCAGAGAAAGTCAAAAATTAGAGTGAAATTGCTTCAAACAGGCGAATTATCGCGAAACAACACCTGCTCGAATCCAACAAAAACTGTGCCCTGCCGACTCTATTTAGCCTCAAAGAATGTTTGAGACAATTGCTACAAGAATCAGAGAATGTCAAAAAATTAGAGTGAAATTGCTTCAAACAAGCGAATTATCGCGAAACAACACCTGCTCGAATCCAATAAAAACTGTGCGCTACCGTCTCTACTGAGCCTCAGAGACGCTTTGAGACAATTGCTACAAAAATCAGAAAATGTCAAAAATTAGAGTGAAATTGCTTCAAACAAGCGAATTATCGCGAAACAACACCTGCTCGAATCCAACAAAAACTGTGCCCTGCGGACTCTATATAGCCTCAAAGAATGTTTGAGACAATTGTTGCAAGAATCAGAGAATGTCAAAAATTAGAGTGAAATTGCTTTAAACAAGCGAATTATCGTGAAACAACACCTGCTCGAATCCAACAAAAACTGTGCCCTGCCGACTCTATTTAGCCTCAGAGACGGTATGAGACAAGTATTACAAAAATCAGAGAATGTCAAAAATTACAGTGAAATTGCCTCAAACAGGCGAATTATCGCGAAAGAACACCTGCTCGAATCCAACAAAACATGTGCGCTACCGTCTCTACTGAGCCTCAGAGACGCTTGAAGACAATTGCTACAAAAATCAGAAAATGTCAAAAATTAGAGTGAAATTGCTTCAAACAAGCGAATTATCGCGAAACAACACCTGCTCGAATCCAACAAAAACTGTGCCCTGCCGACTCTATTTAGCCTCAGAGAGGGTTTGAGACAATTGTTACAAAAATCAGAGAATGTCAAAAATTAGAGTGTAATTGCTTCAAACAAGCGAATTATCGCGAAACAACACCTGCTCGAATCCAACAAAACTGTGCCCTGCCGACTCTATTTAGCCTCAGAGACGGTTTCAGACAATTGTTACAAAAATCAGAGAATGTCAAAAATTAGAGTGAAATTGCCTCAAACAGACGAATTATCGCCAAACAACACCTGCTCGAATCCAACAAAAACTGTGCCCTGCCGACTCTATTTAGCCTCAAAGACGGTTTGAGACAATTGTTACAAAAATCAGAGAATATCAAAAATTAGAGTGAAGTTGCTTCAAACAAGCGAATTATCACGAAACAACACCTGCTCGAATCCAACAAAAACTGTGCCCTGCCGACTCTATTTAGCCTCAGCGACGGTTTCAGACAATTGTTACAAAAATCAGAGAATGTAAAAAATTAGAGTGTAATTGCTTCAAACAAGCGAATTATCGCGAAACAACACCTGCTCGAATCCAAAAAAAACTGTGCCCTGCCGACTCTATTTAGCCTCAGAAACGGTTTGAGATAATTGTTACAAAAATCAGAGAATGTCAAAAATTAGAGTGTAATTGCTTCAAACATGCGAATTATCGCGAAACAACACCTGCTCGAATCCAACAAAACCTGTCCGCTACCGTCTCTACTGAGCCTCAGAGACGCTTTGAGAGAAGTATTACAAAAATCAGAGAATATCAAAAATTAGAGTGAAGTTGCTTCAAACAAGCGAATTATCACGAAACAACACCTGCTCGAATCCAACAAAAACTGTGCCCTGCCGACTCTATTTAGCCTCAGCGACGGTTTCAGACAATTGTTACAAAAATCAGAGAATGTAAAAAATTAGAGTGTAATTGCTTCAAACAAGCGAATTATCGCGAAACAACACCTGCTCGAATCCAAAAAAAACTGTGCCCTGCCGACTCTATTTAGCCTCAGAGACGGTATGAGACAAGTATTACAAAAATCAGAGAATGTCAAAAATTACAGTGAAATTGCCTCAAACAGGCGAATTATCGCGAAAGAACACCTGCTCGAATCCAACAAAACATGTGCGCTACCGTCTCTACTGAGCCTCAGAGACGCTTGAAGACAATTGCTACAAAAATCAGAAAATGTCAAAAATTAGAGTGAAATTGCTTCAAACAAGCGAATTATCGCGAAACAACACCTGCTCGAATCCAACAAAAACTGTGCCCTGCCGACTCTATTTAGCCTCAGAGAGGGTTTGAGACAATTGTTACAAAAATCAGAGAATGTCAAAAATTAGAGTGTAATTGCTTCAAACAAGCGAATTATCGCGAAACAACACCTGCTCGAATCCAACAAAACTGTGCCCTGCCGACTCTATTTAGCCTCAGAGACGGTTTCAGACAATTGTTACAAAAATCAGAGAATGTCAAAAATTAGAGTGAAATTGCCTCAAACAGACGAATTATCGCCAAACAACACCTGCTCGAATCCAACAAAAACTGTGCCCTGCCGACTCTATTTAGCCTCAAAGACGGTTTGAGACAATTGTTACAAAAATCAGAGAATATCAAAAATTAGAGTGAAGTTGCTTCAAACAAGCGAATTATCACGAAACAACACCTGCTCGAATCCAACAAAAACTGTGCCCTGCCGACTCTATTTAGCCTCAGCGACGGTTTCAGACAATTGTTACAAAAATCAGAGAATGTAAAAAATTAGAGTGTAATTGCTTCAAACAAGCGAATTATCGCGAAACAACACCTGCTCGAATCCAAAAAAAACTGTGCCCTGCCGACTCTATTTAGCCTCAGAAACGGTTTGAGATAATTGTTACAAAAATCAGAGAATGTCAAAAATTAGAGTGTAATTGCTTCAAACATGCGAATTATCGCGAAACAACACCTGCTCGAATCCAACAAAAACTGTCCGCTACCGTCTCTACTGAGCCTCAGAGACGCTTTGAGAGAAGTATTACAAAAATCAGAGTAAGTCAAAAATTAGAGTGAAATTGCTTCAAACAGGCGAATTATCGCGAAACAACACCTGCTCGAATCCAACAAAAACTGTGCCCTGCCGACTCTATTTAGCCTCAAAGAATGTTTGAGACAATTGTTACAAGAATCAGAGAATGTCAAAAAATTGGAGTGAAATTGCTTCAAACAAGCGAATTATCGCGAAACAACACCTGCTCGAATCCAACAAAAACTGTGCGCTACCGTCTCTACTGAGCCTCAGAGACGCTTTGAGACAATTGCTACAAAAATCAGAAAATGTCAAAAATTAGAGTGAAATTGCTTCAAACAAGCGAATTATCGCGAAACAACACCTGCTCGAATCCCACAAAAACTGTGCGCTACCGTCTCTACTGAGCCTCAGAGACGCTTTGAGACAAGTGTTACAAAAATCAGAGAATGTCAAAAATTAGAGTGAAATTGCCTCAAACAGGCGAATTATCGCGAAACAACACCTGCTCGAATCCAACAAACACTGTGCCCTGCCGACTCTATTTAGCCTCAGAGACGGTTTGAGACAATTGTTACAAAAATCAGAGAATGTCAAAAATTAGAGTGAAATTGCTTCAAACAAGCGAATTATCGCGAAACAACACCTGCTCGAATCCAACAAAAACTGTGCGCTACCGTGTCTACAGAGCCTCAGAGACGCTTTGAGACAAGTATTACAAAAATCAGAGAATGTCAAAAATTATAGTGAAATTGCCTCAAACAGGCGAATTATCGCGAAACAACACCTGCTCGAATCCAACAAAACCTGTGCCCTGCCGACCATATTTAGCCTCAGAGACGGTTTGAGACAATTGTAATAAAAGTCAGAGAATGTCAAAAATTAGAGTGAAATTGCCTCAAACAAGCGAATTATCGCGAAACAACACCTGCTCGCATCCAACAAAAACTGTGCGCTACCCTCTCTACTGAGCCTCAGAGACGCTTTGAGACAAGTATTACAAAAATCTGAGAATGTCAAAAATTAGAGTGAAATTACCTAAAACAGGCGAATTATCGCGAAACAACACCTGCTCGAATCCAACAAACACTGTGCCCTGCCGACTCTATTTAGCCTCAGAGACGGTTTGAGATCATTGTTACAAAAATAAGGGAATGTCAAAAATTAGAGTGTAATTGCTTCAAACAAGCCAATTATCGCGAAACAACAACTGCTCAAATCCAACAAAAACTGTGCCCTGCCGACTCTATTTAGCCCCAAAGAATGTTTGAGACAATTGTTGCAAAAATCAGAGAATGTCAAAAATTCGAGTGAAATTGCCTCAAACAGGCGAATTATCGCGAAACAACACCTGCTCGAATCCAACAAAAACTGTGCCCTGCCGTCTCTATTTAGCCTCAAAGACGGTTTGAGACAATTTTTACAAACATCAGAGAATGTCAAAAATTAGAGTGAAATTGCTTCAAACAAACGAATTATCGCGAAACAACACCTGCTCGAATCCAACAAAAACTGTGCCCTGCCGACTCTATTTAGCCTCAGCGACGGTTTCAGACAATTGTTACAAAAGTCAGAGAATGTCAAAAATTAGAGTGTAATTGCTTCAAACAAGCGAATTATCGCGAAACAACACCTGCTCGATTATAACAAAAACTGTGCCCTGCCGACTATATTTAGCCTCAGAGACGGTTTGAGATAATTGTTACAAAAGTCAGAGAATGTCAAAAATTAGACTGTAATTGCTTCAAACAAGCGAATTATCGCGAAACAACACCTGCTCGAATCCAAGAAAAACTGTGCCCTGCCGACTCTATTTAGCCTCAGAGACGGTTTGAGACAATTGTTACAAAAATCAGAGAATGTCAAAAATTAGAGTGTAATTGCTTCAAACAAGCGAATTATCGCGAAACAATACCTGCTCGAATCCAACAGAAACTGTGCGCCACCGTCTCTACTGAGCCTCAGAGACGCTTTGAGACAAGTATTACAAAAATCAGAGAAAGTCAAAAATTAGAGTGAAATTGCTTCAAACAGGCGAATTATCGCGAAACAACACCTGCTCGAATCCAACAAAAACTGTGCCCTGCCGACTCTATTTAGCCTCAAAGAATGTTTGAGACAATTGCTACAAGAATCAGAGAATGTCAAAAAATTAGAGTGAAATTGCTTCAAACAAGCGAATTATCGCGAAACAACACCTGCTCGAATCCAAAAAAAACTGTGCGCTACCGTCTCTACTGAGCCTCAGAGACGCTTTGAGACAATTGCTACAAAAATCAGAAAATGTCAAAAATTAGAGTGAAATTGCTTCAAACAAGCGAATTATCGCGAAACAACACCTGCTCGAATCCCACAAAAACTGTGCGCTACCGTCTCTACTGAGCCTCAGAGACGCTTTGAGACAAGTGTTACAAAAATCAGAGAATGTCAAAAATTAGAGTGAAATTGCCTCAAACAGGCGAATTATCGCGAAACAACACCTGCTCGAATCCAACAAACACTGTGCCCTGCCGACTCTATTTAGCCTCAGAGACGGTTTGAGACAATTGTTACAAAAATCAGAGAATGTCAAAAATTAGAGTGAAATTGCTTCAAACAAGCGAATTATCGCGAAACAACACCTGCTCGAATCCAACAAAAACTGTGCCCTGCCGACTCTATTTAGCCTCAGAGACGGTGTGAGACAATTGTTACAAAAATCAGAGAATGTCAAAAATTAGAGTGTAATTGCTTCAAACAAGCGAATTATCGCGAAACAATACCTGCTCGAATCCAACAGAAACTGTGCGCCACCGTCTCTACTAAGCCTCAGAGACGCTTTGAGACAAGTATTACAAAAATCAGAGAAAGTCAAAAATTAGAGTGAAATTGCTTCAAACAGGCGAATTATCGCGAAACAACACCTGCTCGAATCCAACAAAAACTGTGCCCTGCCGACTCTATTTAGCCTCAAAGAATGTTTGAGACAATTGCTACAAGAATCAGAGAATGTCAAAAAATTAGAGTGAAATTGCTTCAAACAAGCGAATTATCGCGAAACAACACCTGCTCGAATCCAACAAAAATTGTGCGCTACCGTCTCTACTGAGCCTCAGAGACGCTTTGAGACAAGTATTACAAAAATCAGAGAATGTCAAAAATTAGAGTGAAATTGCCTCAAACAGGCAAATTATCGCGAAACAACACCTGCTCGAATCCAACAAAAACTGTGCCCTGCCGACTCTATTTAGCCTCAGAGACGGTTTGAGATAATAGTTACAAAAATCAGAGAATGTCACAAATTAGACTGTAATTGCTTCAAACAAGCGAATTATCGCGAAACAACACCTGCTCGAATCCAACAAAAACTGTGCGCTACCGTCTCTACTGAGCCTCAGAGACGCTTTGAGACAAGTATTACAAAAATCAGAGAATGTAAAAAATTAGAGTGAAATTGCTTCAAACAGGCGAATTATCGCGAAACAACACCTGCTCGAATCCAACAAAAACTGTGCCCTGCCGACTCTATTTAGCCTCAGAGACGGTTTGAGACAATTGTTACAAAAATCAGAGAATGTCAAAAATTAGAGTGAAATTGCTTCAAACAAGCGAATTATCGCGAAACAACACCTGCTCGAATCCAACAAAAACTGTGCGCTACCGTCTCTACTGAGCCACAGAGACGCTTTGAGACACGTACTACAAAAATCAGAGAATGTCAAAAATTAGACTGAAATTGCTTCAAACAGGCGAATTATCGCGAAACAACACCTGCTCGAATCCAACAAAAACTGTGCCCTGCGGACTCTATTTAGCCTCAAAGAATGTTTGAGACAATTGTTGCAAGAATCAGAGAATGTCAAAAATTAGAGTGAAATTGCTTTAAACAAGCGAATTATCGCGAAACAACTCCTGCTCGAATCCAACAAAAACTGTGCCCTGCCGACTCTATTTAGCCTCAGAGACGGTATGAGACAAGTATTACAAAAATCAGAGAATGTCAAAAATTACAGTGAAATTGCCTCAAACAGGCGAATTATCGCGAAAGAACACCTGCTCGAATCCAACAAAACATGTGCGCTACCGTCTCTACTGAGCCTCAGAGACGCTTGAAGACAATTGCTACAAAAATCAGAAAATGTCAAAAATTAGAGTGAAATTGCTTCAAACAAGCGAATTATCGCGAAACAACACCTGCTCGAATCCAACAAAAACTGTGCCCTGCCGACTCTATTTAGCCTCAGAGAGGGTTTGAGACAATTGTTACAAAAATCAGAGAATGTCAAAAATTAGAGTGTAATTGCTTCAAACAAGCGAATTATCGCGAAACAACACCTGCTCGAATCCAACAAAAACTGTGCCCTGCCGACTCTATTTAGCCTCAGAGACGGTTTCAGACAATTGTTACAAAAATCAGAGAATGTCAAAAATTAGAGTGAAATTGCCTCAAACAGACGAATTATCGCCAAACAACACCTGCTCGAATCCAACAAAAACTGTGCCCTGCCGACTCTATTTAGCCTCAAAGACGGTTTGAGACAATTGTTACAAAAATCAGAGAATGTCAAAAATTAGAGTGAAGTTGCTTCAAACAAGCGAATTATCACGAAACAACACCTGCTCGAATCCAACAAAAACTGTGCCCTGCCGACTCTATTTAGCCTCAGCGACGGTTTCAGACAATTGTTACAAAAATCAGAGAATGTAAAAAATTAGAGTGTAATTGCTTCAAACAAGCGAATTATCGCGAAACAACACCTGCTCGAATCCAAAAAAAACTGTGCCCTGCCGACTCTATTTAGCCTCAGAAACGGTTTGAGATAATTGTTACAAAAATCAGAGAATGTCAAAAATTAGAGTGTAATTGCTTCAAACATGCGAATTATCGCGAAACAACACCTGCTCGAATCCAACAAAAACTGTCCGCTACCGTCTCTACTGAGCCTCAGAGACGCTTTGAGACAAGTATTACAAAAATCAGAGTAAGTCAAAAATTAGAGTGAAATTGCTTCAAACACGCGAATTATCGCGAAACAACACCTGCTCGAATCCAACAAAAACTGTGCCCTGCCGACTCTATTTAGCCTCAAAGAATGTTTGAGACAATTGTTACAAGAATCAGAGAATGTCAAAAAATTAGAGTGAAATTGCTTCAAACAAGCGAATTATCGCGAAACAACACCTGCTCGAATCCAACAAAAACTGTGCGCTACCGTCTCTACTGAGCCTCAGAGACGCTTTGAGACAATTGCTACAAAAATCAGAAAATGTCAAAAATTAGAGTGAAATTGCTTCAAACAAGCGAATTATCGCGAAACAACACCTGCTCGAATCCCACAAAAACTGTGCGCTACCGTCTCTACTGAGCCTCAGAGACGCTTTGAGACAAGTGTTACAAAAATCAGAGAATGTCAAAAATTAGAGTGAAATTGCCTCAAACAGGCGAATTATCGCGAAACAACACCTGCTCGAATCCAACAAACACTGTACCCTGCCGACTCTATTTAGCCTCAGAGACGGTTTGAGACAATTGTTACAAAAATCAGAGAATGTCAAAAATTAGAGTGAAATTGCTTCAAACAAGCGAATTATCGCGAAACAACACCTGCTCGAATCCAACAAAAACTGTGCGCTACCGTGTCTACAGAGCCTCAGAGACGCTTTGAGACAAGTATTACAAAAATCAGAGAATGTCAAAAATTATAGTGAAATTGCCTCAAACAGGCGAATTATCGCGAAACAACACCTGCTCGAATCCAACAAAACCTGTGCCCTGCCGACCATATTTAGCCTCAGAGACGGTTTGAGACAATTGTAATAAAAGTCAGAGAATGTCAAATATTAAAGTGAAATTGCCTCAAACAAGCGAATTATCGCGAAACAACACCTGCTCGCATCCAACAAAAACTGTGCGCTACCCTCTCTACTGAGCCTCAGAGACGCTTTGAGACAAGTATTACAAAAATCAGAGAATGTCAAAAATTAGAGTGAAATTACCTAAAACAGGCGAATTATCGCGAAACAACACCTGCTCGAATCCAACAAACACTGTGCCCTGCCGACTCTATTTAGCCTCAGAGACGGTTTGAGATCATTGTTACAAAAATAAGGGAATGTCAAAAATTAGAGTGTAATTGCTTCAAACAAGCCAATTATCGCGAAACAACAACTGCTCAAATCCAACAAAAACTGTGCCCTGCCGACTCTATTTAGCCCCAAAGAATGTTTGAGACAATTGTTGCAAAAATCAGAGAATGTCAAAAATTCGAGTGAAATTGCCTCAAACAGGCGAATTATCGCGAAACAACACCTGCTCGAATCCAACAAAAACTGTGCCCTGCCGTCTCTATTTAGCCTCAAAGACGGTTTGAGACAATTTTTACAAACATCAGAGAATGTCAAAAATTAGAGTGAAATTGCTTCAAACAAGCGAATTATCGCGAAACAACACCTGCTCGAATCCAACAAAAACTGTGCCCTGCCGACTCTATTTAGCCTCAGCGACGGTTTCAGACAATTGTTACATAAATCAGAGAATGTCAAAAATTAGAGTGTAATTGCTTCAAACAAGCGAATTATCGCGAAACAACACCTGCTCGATTCCAACAAAAACTGTGCCCTGCCGACTATATTTAGCCTCAGAGACGGTTTGAGATAATTGTTACAAAAGTCAGAGAATGTCAAAAATTAGACTGTAATTGCTTCAAACAAGCGAATTATCGCGAAACAACACCTGCTCGAATCCAACAAAAACTGTGCGCTACCGTCTCTACTGAGCCTCAGAGACGCCTTGAGACAAGTATTACAAAAATCAGAGAATGTCAAAAATTAGAGTGAAATTGCTTCAAACAGGCGAATTATCGCGAAACAACACCTGCTCGAATCCAACAAAAACTGTGCCCTGCCGACTCTATTTAGCCTCAGAGACGGTTTGAGACAATTGTTACAAAAATCAGAGAATGTCAAAAATTAGAGTGTAATTGCTTCAAACAAGCGAATTATCGCGAAACAACACCTGCTCGAATCCAACAGAAACTGTGCGCCACCGTCTCTACTGAGCCTCAGAGACGCTTTGAGACAAGTATTACAAAAATCAGAGAATGTCAAAAATTAGAGTGAAATTGCCTAAAACAGGCGAATTATCGCGAAACAACACCTGCTCGAATCCAACAAACACTGTGCCCTGCCGACTCTATTTAGCCTCAGAGACGGTTTGAGACAATTGTTACAAAAATAAGAGAATGTCAAAAATTAGAGTGTAATTGCTTGAAACAAGCGAATTATCGCGAAACAACACCTGCTCGAATCCAACAAAAACTGTGCGCTACCGTCTCTACTGAGCCACAGAGACGCTTTGAGACACGTACTACAAAAATCAGAGAATGTCAAAAATTAGACTGAAATTGTTTCAAACAGGCGAATTATCGCGAAACAACACCTGCTCGAATCCAACAAAAACTGTGCCCTGCGGACTCTATTTAGCCTCAAAGAATGTTTGAGACAATTGTTACAAGAATCAGAGAATGTCAAAAATTGGAGTGAAATTGCTTTAAACAGGCGAATTATCGCGAAAGAACACCTGCTCGAATCCAACAAAAACTGTGGCCTGCCAACTCTATTTAGCCTCAAAGACGGTTTGAGACAATTGTTACAAAAATCAGAGAATGTCAAATATTAGAGTGAAATTGCTTCAAACAAGCGAATTATCGCGAAACAACACCTGCTCGAATCCAACAAAACATGTGCGCTACCGTCTCTACTGAGCCTCAGAGACGCTTTGAGACAATTGCTACAAAAATCAGAAAATGTCAAAAATTAGAGTGAAATTGCTTCAAACAAGCGAATTATCGCGAAACAACACCTGCTCGAATCCAACAAAAACTGTGCCCTGCCGACTCTATTTAGCCTCAGAGAGGGTTTGAGACAATTGTTACAAAAATCAGAGAATGTCAAAGATTAGAGTGTAATTGCTTCAAACAAGCGAATTATCGCGAAACAACACCTGCTCGAATCCAACAAAAACTGTGCGCTGCCGACTTATTTAGCCTCAGAGACGGTTTCAGACAATTGTTACAAAAATCAGAGTATGTCAAAAATTAGAGTGAAATTGCCTCAAACAGGCGAATTATCGCGAAACAACACCTGCTCGAATTCAACAAAAACTGTGCCCTGCCGACTCTATTTAGCCTCAAAGACGGTTTGAGACAATTGTTACAATAATCAGAGAATGTAAAAAATTAGAGTGAAATTGCTTCAAACAAGCGAATTATCGCGAAACAACACCTGCTCGAATCCAACAAAAACTGTGCCCTGCCGACTCTGTTTAGCCTCAGAGACGGTTTGAGATAATTGTTACAAAAATCAGAGAATGTCAAAAATTAGACTGTAATTGCTTCAAACAAGCGAATTATCGCGAAACAACACCTGCTCGAATCCAATAAAAACTGTGCCCTGCCGACGCTATTTAGCCTCAGAGACGGTTTCAGACAATTGTTACAAAAATCAGAGAATGTCAAAAATTAGGGTGAAATTGCCTCAAACAGGCAAATTATCGCGAAACAACACTTGCTCGAATCAAACAAACACTGTGCCCTGCCGACTCTATTTAGCCTCAGAGACGGTTTGAGACAATTGTTACAAAAATCAGAGAATGTCAAAAATTAGAGTGAAATTGCTTCAAACAAGCCAATTATCGCGAAACAACACCTGCTCGAATCCAACAAAAACTGTGCGCTACCGTCTCTACAGAGCCTCAGAGACGCTTTGAGACAAGTATTACAAAAATCAGAGAATGTCAAAAATTATAGTGAAATTGCCTCAAACAGGCGAATTATCGCGAAACAACACCTGCTCGAATCCAACAAAAACTGTGCCCTGCCGACCATATTTAGCCTCAGAGACGGTTTGAGGCAATTGTAATAAAAATCAGAGAATGTCAAAAATTAGAGTGAAATTGCCTCAAACAAACGAATTATCGCGAAAGAACACCTGGTCGCATCCAACAAAAACTGTGCGCTACCCTCTCTACTGAGCCTCAGAGACGCTTTGAGACAAGTATTACAAAAATCAGAGAATGTCAAAAATTAGAGTGAAATTACCTAAAACAGGCGAATTATCGCGAAACAACACCTGCTCGAATCCAACAAACACTGTGCCCTGCCGACTCTATTTAGCCTCAGAGACGGTTTGAGACAATTGTTACAAAAATAAGAGAATGTCAAAAATTAGAGTGTAATTGCTTCAAACAAGCCAATTATCGCGAAACAACACCTGCTCGAATCCAACAAAAACTGTGCCCTACCGACTCTATTTAGCCTCAAAGACGGTTTGAGACAATTGTTACAAACATCAGAGAATGTCAAAAATTAGAGTGAAATTGCTTCAAACAAGCGAATTATCGCGAAACAACACCTGCTCGCATCCAACAAAAACTGTGCGCTACCGTCTCTACTGAGCCTCAGATACGCTTTGAGACAAGTATTACAAAAATCAGAGAATGTCAAAAATTAGAGTGAAATTGCTTCAAACAGGCGAATTATCGCGAAACAGCGCCTGCTCGAATCCAACAAAAACTGTGCCCTGCCGACTCTATTTAGCCTCTGCGACGGTTTCAGACAATTGTTACAAAAATCAGAGAATGTCAAAAATTAGAGTGTAATTGCTTCAAACAAGCGAATTATCGCGAAACAACACCTGCTCGAATCCAACAAAAACTGTGCCCTGCCGACTCTATTTAGCCTCAAAGACGGTTTGAGACAATTGTTACAAAAATCAGAGAATTTCAAAAATTAGAGTGAAATTGCTTCAAACAAGCGAATTATCGTGAAACAACACCTGCTCGAATCCAACAAAACATGTACGCTACCGTCTCTACTGAGCCTCAGAGGCGCTTTGAGACAATTGCTACAAAAATCAGAAAATGTCAAAAATTAGAGTGAAATTGCTTCAAACAAGCGAATTATCGCGAAACAGCGCCTGCTCGAATCCAACAAAATCTGTGCCCTGCCGACTCTATTTAGCCTCTGCGACGGTTTCAGACAATTGTTACAAAAATCAGAGAATGTCAAAAATTAGAGTGTAATTGCTTCAAACAAGCGAATTATCGCGAAACAACACCTGCTCGAATCCAACAAAAACTGTGCCCTGCCGACTCTATTTAGCCTCAAAGACGGTTTGAGACAATTGTTACAAAAATCAGAGAATGTCAAAAATTAGAGTGTAATTGCTTCAAACAAGCGAATTATCGCGAAACAACACCTGCTCGAATCCAACAAAAACTGTGCGCTACCGTCTTTATTGAGCCACAGAGACGCTTTGAGACACGTACTACAAAAATCAGAGAATGTCAAAAATTACAGTGAAATTGCCTCAAACAGGCGAATTATCGCGAAAGAACACCTGCTCGAATCCAACAAAAACTGTGCCCTGCCGACTCTATTTAGCCTCAAAGACGGTTTGAGACAATTGTTACAAAAATCAGAGAATTTCAAAAATTAGAGTGAAATTGCTTCAAACAAGCGAATTATCGCGAAACAACACCTGCTCGAATCCAACAAAACATGTACGCTACCGTCTCTACTGAGCCTCAGAGGCGCTTTGAGACAATTGCTACAAAAATCAGAAAATGTCAAAAATTAGAGTGAAATTGCTTCAAACAAGCGAATTATCGCGAAGCAACACCTGCTCGAATCCAACAAAAACTGTGCGCTACCGTCTCTACTGAGCCTCAGAGACGCTTTGAGACAAGTGTTACAAAAATCAGAGAATGTCAAAAATTAGAGTGAAATTGCCTCAAACAGGCGAATTATCGCGAAACAACACCTGCTCGAATCCAACAAAAACTGTGCGCTACCGTCTCTACAGAGCCTCAGAGACGCTTTGAGACAAGTATTACAAAAATCAGAGAATGTCAAGAATTATAGTGAAATTGCCTCAAACAGGCGAATTATCGCGAAACAACACCTGCTCGAATCCAACAAAAACTGTGCCCTGCCGACTCTATTTAGCCTCAAAGACGGTTTGAGACAATTGTTACAAAAATCAGAGAATGTCAAAAATTAGAGTGAAGTTGCTTCAAACAAGCGAATTATCACGAAACAACACCTGCTCGAATCCAACAAAAACTGTGCCCTGCCGACTCTATTTAGCCTCAGCGACGGTTTCAGACAATTGTTACAAAAATCAGAGAATGTCAAAAATTAGAGTGTAATTGCTTCAAACATGCGAATTATCGCGAAACAACACCTGCTCGAATCCAACAAAAACTGTCCGCTACCGTCTCTACTGAGCCTCAGAGACGCTTTGAGACAAGTATTACAAAAATCAGAGAAAGTCAAAAATTAGAGTGAAATTGCTTCAAACAGGCGAATTATCGCGAAACAACACCTGCTCGAATCCAACAAAAACTGTGCCCTGCCGACTCTATTTAGCCTCAAAGACGGTTTGAGACAATTTTTACAAACATCAGAGAATGTCAAAAATTAGAGTGAAATTGCTTCAAACAAGCGAATTATCGTGAAACAACACCTGCTCGAATCCAACAAAAACTGTGCCCTGCCGACTCTATTTAGCCTCAGCGACGGTTTCAGACAATTGTTACAAAAATCAGAGAATGTCAAAAATTAGAGTGTAATTGCTTCAAACAAGCGAATTATCGCGAAACAACACCTGCTCGAATCCAACAAAAACTGTGCCCTGCCGACTATATTTAGCCTCAGAGACGGTTTGAGATAATTGTTACAAAAATCAGAGAATGTCAAAAATTAGACTTTAATTGCTTCAAACAAGCGAATTATCGCGAAACAACACCTGCTCGAATCCAACAAAAACTGTGCGCTACCGTCTCTACTGAGCCTCAGAGACGCTTTGAGACAAGTATTACAAAAATCAGAGAATGTCAAAAATTAGAGTGAAATTGCTTCAAACAGGCGAATTATCGCGAAACAACACCTGCTCGAATCCAACAAAAACTGTGCCCTGCCGACTCTATTTAGCCTCAGAGACGGTTTGAGACAATTGTTACAAAAATCAGAGAATGTCAAAAATTAGAGTGTAATTGCTTCAAACAAGCGAATTATCGCGAAACAACACCTGCTCGAATCCAACAAAAACTGTGCGCTACCGCCTCTACTGAGCCACAGAGACGCTTTGAGACACGCACTACAAAAATCAGAGAATGTCAAAAATTAGACTGAAATTGCTTCAAACAGGCGAATTATCGCGAAACAACACCTGCTCGAATCCAACAAAAACTGTGCCCTGCCGACTCTATTTAGCCTCAAAGAATGTTTGAGACAATTGTTACAAGAATCAGAGAATGTCAAAAATTAGAGTGAAATTGCTTTAAACAAGCGAATTATTGCGGAACAACACCTGCTCGAATCCAACAGAAACTGTGCGCCACCGTCTCTACTGAGCCTCAGAGACGCTTTGAGACAAGTATTACAAAAATCAGAGAATGTCAAAAATTAGAGTGAAATTGCCTAAAACAGGCGAATTATCGCGAAACAACACCTGCTCGAATCCAACAAACACTGTGCCCTGCCGACTCTATTTAGCCTCAGAGACGGTTTGAGACAATTGTTACAAAAATAAGAGAATGTCAAAAATTAGAGTGTAATTGCTTGAAACAAGCGAATTATCGCGAAACAACACCTGCTCGAATCCAACAAAAACTGTGCGCTACCGTCTCTACTGAGCCACAGAGACGCTTTGAGACACGTACTACAAAAATCAGAGAATGTCAAAAATTAGACTGAAATTGCTTCAAACAGGCGAATTATCGCGAAACAACACCTGCTCGAATCCAACAAAAACTGTGCCCTGCGGACTCTATTTAGCCTCAAAGAATCTTTGAGACAATTGTTACAAGAATCAGAGAATGTCAAAAATTAGAGTGAAATTGCTTTAAACAAGCGAATTATCGCGAAACAACACCTGCTCGAATCCAACAAAAACTGTGCCCTGGCGACTCTATTTAGCCTCAGAGACGGTTTGAGACAAGTATTACAAAAATCAGAGAATGTCAAAAATTACAGTGAAATTGCCTCAAACAGGCGAATTATCGCGAAAGAACACCTGCTCGAATCCAACAAAACATGTGCGCTACCGTCTCTACTGAGCCTCAGAGACGCTTTGAGACAATTGCTACAAAAATCAGAAAATGTCAAAAATTAGAGTGAAATTGCTTCAAACAAGCGAATTATCAAGAAACAACACCTGCTCGAATCCAACAAAAACTGTGCCCTGCCGACTCTATATAGCCTCAGAGAGGGTTTGAGACAATTGTTACAAAAATCAGAGAATGTCAAAAATTAGAGTGTAATTGCTTCAAACAAGCGAATTATCGCGAAACAACACCTGCTCGAATCCAACAAAAACTGTGCCCTGCCGACTCTATTTAGCCTCAGAGACGGTTTCAGACAATTGTTACAAAAATCAGAGAATGTCAAAAATTAGAGTGAAATTGCCTCAAACAGACGAATTATCGCCAAACAACACCTGCTCGAATCCAACAAAAACTGTGCCCTGCCGACTCTATTTAGCCTCAAAGACGGTTTGAGACAATTGTTACAAAAATCAGAGAATGTCAAAAATTAGAGTGAAGTTGCTTCAAACAAGCGAATTATCACGAAACAACACCTGCTCGAATCCAACAAAAAATGTGCCCTGCCGACTCTATTTAGCCTCAGCGACGGTTTCAGACAATTGTTACAAAAATCAGAGAATGTAAAAAATTAGAGTGTAATTGCTTCAAACAAGCGAATTATCGCGAAACAACACCTGCTCGAATCCAAAAAAAACTGTGCCCTGCCGACTCTATTTAGCCTCAGAAACGGTTTGAGATAATTGTTACAAAAATCAGAGAATGTCAAAAATTAGAGTGTAATTGCTTCAAAGATGCGAATTATCGCGAAACAACACCTGCTCGAATCCAACAAAAACTGTCCGCTACCGTCTCTACTGAGCCTCAGAGACGCTTTGAGACAAGTATTACAAAAATCAGAGAAAGTCAAAAATTAGAGTGAAATTGCTTCAAACAGGCGAATATCGCGAAACAACACCTGCTCGAATCCAACAAAAACTGTGCCCTGCCGACTCTATTTAGCCTCAAAGACGGTTTGAGACAATTTTTACAAACATCAGAGAATGTCAAAAATTAGAGTGAAATTGCTTCAAACAAGCGAATTATCGTGAAACAACACCTGCTCCAATCCAACAAAAACTGTGCCCTGCCGACTCTATTTAGCCTCAGCGACGGTTTCAGACAATTGTTACAAAAATCAGAGAATGTCAAAAATTAGAGTGTAATTGCTTCAAACAAGCGAATTATCGCGAAACAACACCTGCTCGAATCCAACAAAAACTGTGCCCTGCCGACTATGTTTAGCCTCAGAGACGGTTTGAGATAATTGTTACAAAAATCAGAGAATGTCAAAAATTAGACTGTAATTGCTTCAAACAAGCGAATTATCGCGAAACAACACCTGCTCGAATCCAACAAAAACTGTGCGCTACCGTCTCTACTGAGCCTCAGAGACGCTTTGAGACAAGTATTACAAAAATCAGAGAATGTCAAAAATTAGAGTGAAATTGCTTCAAACAGGCGAATTATCGCGAAACAACACCTGCTCGAATCCAACAAAAACTGTGCCCTGCCGACTCTATTTAGCCTCAGAGACGGTTTGAGACAATTGTTACAAAAATCAGAGAATGTCAAAAATTAGAGTGTAATTGCTTCAAACAAGCGAATTATCGCGAAACAACACCTGCTCGAATCCAACAAAAACTGTGCGCTACCGTCTCTACTGAGCCACAGAGACGCTTTGAGACACGTACTACAAAAATCAGAGAATGTCAAAAATTAGACTGAAATTGCTTCAAACAGGCGAATTATCGCGAAACAACACCTACTCGAATCCAACAAAAACTGTGCCCTGCCGACTCTATTTAGCCTCAAAGAATGTTTGAGACAATTGTTACAAGAATCAGAGAATGTCAAAAATTAGAGTGAAATTGCTTTAAACAAGCGAATTATTGCGGAACAACACATGCTCGAATCCAACAGAAACTGTGCGCCACCGTCTCTACTGAGCCTCAGAGACGCTTTGAGACAAGTATTACAAAAATCAGAGAATGTCAAAAATTAGAGTGAAATTGCCTAAAACAGGCGAATTATCGCGAAACAACACCTGCTCGAATCCAACAAACACTGTGCCCTGCCGACTCTATTTAGCCTCAGAGACGGTTTGAGACAATTGTTACAAAAATAAGAGAATGTCAAAAATTAGAGTGTAATTGCTTGAGACAAGCGAATTATCGCGAAACAACACCTGCTCGAATCCAACAAAAACTGTGCGCTACCGTCTCTACTGAGCCACAGAGACGCTTTGAGACACGTACTACAAAAATCAGAGAATGTCAAAAATTAGACTGAAATTGCTTCAAACAGGCGAATTATCGCGAAACAACACCTGCTCGAATCCAACAAAAACTGTGCCCTGCGGACTCTATTTAGCCTCAAAGAATGTTTGAGACAATTGTTACAAGAATCAGAGAATGTCAAAAATTAGAGTGAAATTGCTTTAAACAAGCGAATTATCGCGAAACAACACCTGCTCGAATCCAACAAAAACTGTGCCCTGCCGACTCTATTTAGCCTCAGAGACGGTTTGAGACAAGTATTACAAAAATCAGAGAATGTCAAAAATTACAGTGAAATTGCCTCAAACAGGCGAATTATCGCGAAAGAACACCTGCTCGAATCCAACAAAACATGTGCGCTACCGTCTCTACTGAGCCTCAGAGACGCTTTGAGACAATTGCTACAAAAATCAGAAAATGTCAAAAATTAGAGTGAAATTGCTTCAAACAAGCGAATTATCGCGAAACAACACCTGCTCGAATCCAACAAAAACTGTGCCCTGCCGACTCTATTTAGCCTCAGAGAGGGTTTGAGACAATTGTTACAAAAATCAGAGAATGTCAAAAATTAGAGTGTAATTGCTTCAAACAAGCGAATTATCGCGAAACAACACCTGCTCGAATCCAACAAAAACTGTGCGCTACCGTCTCTACTGAGCCACAGAGACGCTTTGAGACACGTACTACAAAAATCAGAGAATGTCAAAAATTAGACTGAAATTGCTTCAAACAGGCGAATTATCGCGAAACAACACCTGCTCGAATCCAACAAAAACTGTGCCCTGCCGACTCTATTTAGCCTCAAAGAATGTTTGAGACAATTGTTACAAGAATCAGAGAATGTCAAAAATTAGAGTGAAATTGCTTTAAACAAGCGAATTATTGCGGAACAACACATGCTCGAATCCAACAGAAACTGTGCGCCACCGTCTCTACTGAGCCTCAGAGACGCTTTGAGACAAGTATTACAAAAATCAGAGAATGTCAAAAATTAGAGTGAAATTGCCTAAAACAGGCGAATTATCGCGAAACAACACCTGCTCGAATCCAACAAACACTGTGCCCTGCCGACTCTATTTAGCCTCAGAGACGGTTTGAGACAATTGTTACAAAAATAAGAGAATATCAAAAATTAGAGTGTAATTGCTTGAGACAAGCGAATTATCGCGAAACAACACCTGCTCGAATCCAACAAAAACTGTGCGCTACCGTCTCTACTGAGCCACAGAGACGCTTTGAGACACGTACTACAAAAATCAGAGAATGTCAAAAATTAGACTGAAATTGCTTCAAACAGGCGAATTATCGCGAAACAACACCTGCTCGAATCCAACAAAAACTGTGCCCTGCGGACTCTATTTAGCCTCAAAGAATGTTTGAGACAATTGTTACAAGAATCAGAGAATGTCAAAAATTAGAGTGAAATTGCTTTAAACAAGCGAATTATCGCGAAACAACACCTGCTCGAATCCAACAAAAACTGTGCCCTGCCGACTCTATTTAGCCTCAGAGACGGTTTGAGACAAGTATTACAAAAATCAGAGAATGTCAAAAATTACAGTGAAATTGCCTCAAACAGGCGAATTATCGCGAAAGAACACCTGCTCGAATCCAACAAAACATGTGCGCTACCGTCTCTACTGAGCCTCAGAGACGCTTTGAGACAATTGCTACAAAAATCAGAAAATGTCAAAAATTAGAGTGAAATTGCTTCAAACAAGCGAATTATCGCGAAACAACACCTGCTCGAATCCAACAAAAACTGTGCCCTGCCGACTCTATTTAGCCTCAGAGAGGGTTTGAGACAATTGTTACAAAAATCAGAGAATGTCAAAAATTAGAGTGTAATTGCTTCAAACAAGCGAATTATCGCGAAACAACACCTGCTCGAATCCAACAAAAACTGTGCCCTGCCGACTCTATTTAGCCTCAGAGACGTTTTCAGACAATTGTTACAAAAATCAGAGAATGTCAAAAATTAGAGTGAAATTGCCTCAAACAGACGAATTATCGCCAAACAACACCTGCTCGAATCCACCAAAAACTGTGCCCTGCCGACTCTATTTAGCCTCAAAGACGGTTTGAGACAATTGTTACAAAAATCAGAGAATGTCAAAAATTAGAGTGAAGTTGCTTCAAACAAGCGAATTATCACGAAACAACACCTGCTCGAATCCAACAAAAACTGTGCCCTGCCGACTCTATTTAGCCTCAGCGACGGTTTCAGACAATTGTTACAAAAATCAGAGAATGTAAAAAATTAGAGTGTAATTGCTTCAAACAAGCGAATTATCGCGAAACAACACCTGCTCGAATCCAAAAAAAACTGTGCCCTGCCGACTCTATTTAGCCTCAGAAACGGTTTGAGATAATTGTTACAAAAATCAGAGAATGTCAAAAATTAGAGTGTAATTGCTTCAAACATGCGAATTATCGCGAAACAACACCTGCTCGAATCCAACAAAAACTGTCCGCTACCGTCTCTGCTGAGCCTCAGAGACGCTTTGAGACAAGTATTACAAAAATCAGAGAATGTCAAAAATTAGAGTGAAATTGCCTAAAACAGGCGAATTATCGCGAAACAACACCTGCTCGAATCCAACAAACACTGTGCCCTGCCGACTCTATTTAGCCTCAGAGACGGTTTGAGACAATTGTTACAAAAATAAGAGAATGTCAAAAATTAGAGTGTAATTGCTTGAAACAAGCGAATTATCGCGAAACAACACCTGCTCGAATCCAACAAAAACTGTGCGCTACCGTCTCTACTGAGCCACAGAGACGCTTTGAGACACGTACTACAAAAATCAGAGAATGTCAAAAATTAGACTGAAATTGCTTCAAACAGGCGAATTATCGCGAAACAACACCTGCTCGAATCCAACAAAAACTGTGCCCTGCGGACTCTATTTAGCCTCAAAGAATGTTTGAGACAATTGTTACAAGAATCAGAGAATGTCAAAAATTAGAGTGAAATTGCTTTAAACAAGCGAATTATCGCGAAACAACACCTGCTCGAATCCAACAAAAACTGTGCCCTGCCGACTCTATTTAGCCTCAGAGACGGTTTGAGACAAGTATTACAAAAATCAGAGAATGTCAAAAATTACAGTGAAATTGCCTCAAACAGGCGAATTATCGCGAAAGAACACCTGCTCGAATCCAAAAATACATGTGCGCTACCGTCTCTACTGAGCCTCAGAGACGCTTTGAGACAATTGCTACAAGAATCAGAAAATGTCAAAAATTACAGTGAAATTGCTTCAAACAAGCGAATTATCGCGAAACAACACCTGCTCGAATCCAACAAAAACTGTGCCCTGCCGACCTTATATAGCCTCAGAGAGGGTTTGAGACAATTGTTACAAAAATCAGAGAATGTCAAAAATTAGAGTGTAATTGCTTCAAACAAGCGAATTATCACGAAACAACACCTGCTCGAATCCAACAAAAACTGTGCCCTGCCGACTCTATTTAGCCTCAGAGACGGTTTCAGACAATTGTTACAAAAATCAGAGAATGTCAAAAATTAGAGTGAAATTGCCTCAAACAGACGAATTATCGCCAAACAACACCTGCTCGAATCCAACAAAAACTGTGCCCTGCCGACTCTATTTAGCCTCAAAGACGGTTTGAGACAATTGTTACAAAAATCAGAGAATGTCAAAAATTAGAGTGAAGTTGCTTCAAACAAGCGAATTATCACGAAACAACACCTGCTTGAATCCAACAAAAACTGTGCCCTGCCGACTCTATTTAGCCTCAGCGACGGTTTCAGACAATTGTTACAAAAATCAGAGAATGTAAAAAATTAGAGTGTAATTGCTTCAAACAAGCGAATTATCGCGAAACAACACCTGCTCGAATCCAAAAAAAAACTGTGCCCTGCCGACTCTATTTAGCCTCAGAAACGGTTTGAGATAATTGTTACAAAAATCAGAGAATGTCAAAAATTAGAGTGTAATTGCTTCAAACATGCGAATTATCGCGAAACAACACCTGCTCGAATCCAACAAAAACTGTCCGCTACCGTCTCTACTGAGCCTCAGAGACGCTTTGAGACAAGTATTACAAAAATCAGAGAAAGTCAAAAATTAGAGTGAAATTGCTTCAAACAGGCGAATTATCGCGAAACAACACCTGCTCGAATCCAACAAAAACTGTGCCCTGCCGACTCTATTTAGCCTCAAAGACGGTTTGAGACAATTTTTACAAACATCAGAGAATGTCAAAAATTAGAGTGAAATTGCTTCAAACAAGCGAATTATCGTGAAACAACACCTGCTCGAATCCAACAAAAACTGTGCCCTGCCGACTCTATTTAGCCTCAGCGACGGTTTCAGACAATTGTTACAAAAATCAGAGAATGTCAAAAATTAGAGTGTAATTGCTTCAAACAAGCGAATTATCGCGAAACAACACCTGCTCGAATCCAACAAAAACTGTGCCCTGCCGACTATATTTAGCCTCAGAGACGGTTTGAGATAATTGTTACAAAAATCAGAGAATGTCAAAAATTAGACTGTAATTGCTTCAAACAAGCGAATTATCGCGAAACAACACCTGCTCGAATCCAACAAAAACTGTGCGCTACCGTCTCTACTGAGCCTCAGAGACGCTTTGAGACAAGTATTACAAAAATCAGAGAATGTCAAAAATTAGAGTGAAATTGCTTCAAACAGGCGAATTATCGCGAAACAACACCTGCTCGAATCCAACAAAAACTGTGCCCTGCCGACTCTATTTAGCCTCAGAGACGGTTTGAGACAATTGTTACAAAAATCAGAGTGTAATTGCTTCAAACAAGCGAATTATCGCGAAACAACACCTGCTCGAATCCAAAAAAAACTGTGCGCTACCGTCTCTACTGAGCCACAGAGACGCTTTGAGACACGTACTACAAAAATCAGAGAATGTCAAAAATTAGACTGAAATTGCTTCATACAGGCGAATTATCGCGAAACAACACCTGCTCGAATCCAAGAAAAACTGTGCCCTGCCGACTCTATTTAGCCTCAAAGAATGTTTGAGACAATTGTTACAAGAATCAGAGAATGTCAAAAATTAGAGTGAAATTGCTTTAAACAAGCGAATTATTGCGGAACAACACCTGCTCGAATCCAACAGAAACTGTGCGCCACCGTCCCTACTGAGCCTCAGAGACGCTTTGAGACAAGTATTACAAAAATCAGAGAATGTCAAAAATTAGAGTGAAATTGCCTAAAACAGGCGAATTATCGCGAAACAACACCTGCTCGAATCCAACAAACACTGTGCCCTGCCGACTCTATTTAGTCTCAGAGACGGTTTGAGACAATTGTTACAAAAATAAGAGAATGTCAAAAATTAGAGTGTAATTGCTTGAAACAAGCGAATTATCGCGAAACAACACCTGCTCGAATCCAACAAAAACTGTGCGCTACCGTCTCTACTGAGCCACAGAGACGCTTTGAGACACGTACTACAAAAATCAGAGAATGTCAAAAATTAGACTGAAATTGCTTCAAACAGGCGAATTATCGCGAAACAACACCTGCTCGAATCCAACAAAAACTGTGCCCTGCGGACTCTATTTAGCCTCAAAGAATGTTTGAGACAATTGTTACAAGAATCAGAGAATGTCAAAAATTAGAGTGAAATTGCTTTAAACAAGCGAATTATCGCGAAACAACACCTGCTCGAATCCAACAAAAACTGTGCCCTGCCAACTCTATTTAGCCTCAGAGACGGTTTGAGACAAGTATTACAAAAATCAGAGAATGTCAAATATTACAGTGAAATTGCCTCAAACAGGCGAATTATCGCGAAAGAACACCTGCTCGAATCCAACAAAACATGTGCGCTACCGTCTCTACTGAGCCTCAGAGACGCTTTGAGACAATTGCTACAAAAATCAGAAAATGTCAAAAATTAGAGTGAAATTGCTTCAAACAAGCGAATTATCGCGAAACAACACCTGCTAGAATCCAACAAAAACTGTGCCCTGCCGACTCTATTTAGCCTCAGAGAGGGTTTGAGACAATTGTTACAAAAATCAGAGAATGTCAAAAATTAGAGTGTAATTGCTTCAAACAAGCGAATTATCGCGAAACAACACCTGCTCGAATCCAACAAAAACTGTGCCCTGCCGACTCTATTTAGCCTCAGAGACGGTTTCAGACAATTGTTACAAAAATCAGAGAATGTCAAAAATTAGAGTGAAATTGACTCAAACAGACGAATTATCGCCAAACAACACCTGCTCGAATCCAACAAAAACTGTGCCCTGCCGACTCTATTTAGCCTCAAAGACGGTTTGAGACAATTGTTACAAAAATCAGAGAATGTCAAAAATTAGAGTGAAGTTGCTTCAAACAAGCGAATTATCACGAAACAACACCTGCTCGAATCCAACAAAAACTGTGCCCTGCCGACTCTATTTAGCCTCAAAGACGGTTTGAGACAATTGTTACAAAAATCAGAGAATGTCAAAAATTAGAGTGTAATTGCTTCAAACAAGCGAATTATCGCGAAACAACACCTGCTCGAATCCAAAAAAAACTGTGCCCTGCCGACTCTATTTAGCCTCAGAAACGGTTTGAGATAATTGTTACAAAAATCAGAGAATGTCAAAAATTAGAGTGTAATTGCTTCAAACATGCTAATTATCGCGAAACAACACCTGCTCGAATCCAACAAAAACTGTCCGCTACCGTCTCTACTGAGCCTCAGAGACGCTTTGAGACAAGTATTACAAAAATCAGAGAAAGTCAAAAATTAGAGTGAAATTGCTTCAAACAGGCGAATTATCGCGAAACAACACCTGCTCGAATCCAACAAAAACTGTGCCCTGCCGACTCTATTTAGCCTCAAAGAATGTTTGAGACAATTGTAACAAGAATCAGAGAATGTCAAACAATTAGAGTGAAATTGCTTCAAACAAGCGAATTATCGCGAAACAACACCTGCTCGAATCCAACAAAAACTGTGCGCTACCGTCTCTACTGAGCCTCAGAGACGCTTTGAGACAATTGCTACAAAAATCAGAAAATGTCAAAAATTAGAGTGAAATTGCTTCAAACAAGCGAATTATCGCGAAACAACACCTGCTCGAATCCCACAAAAACTGTGCGCTACCGTCTCTACTGAGCCTCAGAGACGCTTTGAGACAAGTGTTACAAAAATCAGAGAATGTCAAAAATTAGAGTGAAATTGCTTCAATCAAGCGAATTATCGCGATACAACACCTGCTCGAATCCAAAAAAAATTTTGCGCTACCGTCTCTACTGAGCCTCAGAGACGCTTTGAGACACGTATTACAAAAATCAGAGAATGTCAAAAATTAGAGTGAAATTGCCTCAAACAGGCGAATTATCGCGAAACAACACCTGCTCGAATCCAACAAACACTGTGCCCTGCCGACTCTATTTAGCCTCAGAGACGGTTTGAGACAATTGTTACAAAAATCAGAGAATGTCAAAAATTAGAGTGAAATTGCTTCAAACAAGCGAATTATCGCGAAACAACACCTGCTCGAATCCAACAAAAACTGTGCGCTACCGTGTCTACAGAGCCTCAGAGACGCTTTGAGACAAGTATTACAAAAATCAGAGAATGTCAAAAATTATAGTGAAATTGCCTCAAACAGGCGAATTATTCCGAAACAACACCTGCTCGAATCCAACAAAACCTGTGCCCTGCCGACCATATTTAGCCGCAGAGACGATTTGAGACAATTGTAATAAAAGTCAGAGAATGTCAAAAATTAGAGTGAAATTGCCTCAAACAAGCGAATTATCGCGAAACAACACCTGCTCGCATCCAACAAAAACTGTGCGCTACACTCTCTACTGAGCCTCAGAGACGCTTTGAGACAAGTATTACAAAAATCAGAGAATGTCAAAAATTAGAGTGAAATTACCTAAAACAGGCGAACTATCGCGAAACAACACCTGCTCGAATCCAACAAACACTGTGCCCTGCCGACTCTATTTAGCCTCAGAGACGGTTTGAGATCATTGTTACAAAAATAAGGGAATGTCAAAAATTAGAGTGTAATTGCTTCAAACAAGCCAATTATCGCGAAACAACAACTGCTCGAATCCAACAAAAACTGTGCCCTGCCGACTCTACATAGCCCCAAAGAATGTTTGAGACAATTGTTACAAAAATCAGAGAATGTCAAAAATTCGAGTGCAATTGCCTCAAACAGGCGAATTATCGCGAAACAACACCTGCTCGAATCCAACAAAAACTGTGCCCTGCCGACTCTATTTAGCCTCAAAGACGGTTTGAGACAATTTTTACAAACATCAGAGAATGTCAAAAATTAGAGTGAAATTGCTTCAAACAAGCGAATTATCGCGAAACAACACCTGCTCGAATCCAACAAAAACTGTGCCCTGCCGACTCTATTTAGCCTCAGCGACGGTTTCAGACAATTGTTACAAAAATCAGAGAATGTCAAAAATTAGAGTGTAATTGCTTCAAACAAGCGAATTATCGCGAAACAACACCTGCTCGATTCCAACAAAAACTGTGCCCTGCCGACTATATTTAGCCTCAGAGACGGTTTGAGATAATTGTTACAAAAATCAGAGAATGTGAAAAATTAGACCGTAATTGCTTCAAACAAGCGAATTATCGCGAAACAACACCTGCTCGAATCCAACAAAAACTGTGCGCTACCGTCTCTACCGAGCCTCAGAGACGCTTTGAGACAAGTATTACAAAAATCAGAGAATGTCAAAAATTAGAGTGAAATTGCTTCAAACAGGCGAATTATCGCGAAACAACACCTGCTCGAATCCAACAAAAACTGTGCCCTGCCGACTCTATTTAGCCTCAGAGACGGTTTGAGACAATTGTTACAAAAATCAGAAAATGTCAAAAATTAGAGTGAAATTGCTTTAAACAAGCGAATTATCGCGAAACAACACCTGCTCGAATCCAACAGAAACTGTGCGCCACCGTCTCTACTGAGCCTCAGAGACGCTTTGAGACAAGTATTACAAAAATCAGAGAATGTCAAAAATTAGAGTGAAATTGCCTAAAACAGGCGAATTATCGCGAAACAACACCTGCTCGAATCCAACAAACACTGTGTCCTGCCGACTCTATTTAGCCTCAGAGACGGTTTGAGACAATTGTTACAAAAATAAGAGAATGTCAAAAATTGGAGTGTAATTGCTTGAAACAAGCGAATTATCCCGAAACAACACCTGCTCGAATCCAACAAAAACTGTGCGCTACCGTCTCTACTGAGCCACAGAGACGCTTTGAGACACGTACTACAAAAATCAGAGAATGTCAAAAATTAGACTGAAATTGCTTCAAACAGGCGAATTATCGCGAAACAACACCTGCTCGAATCCAACAAAAACTGTGCCCGGCCGACTCTATTTAGCCTCAGAGACGGTTTGAGACAGGTATTACAAAAATCAGAGAATGTCAAAAATTACAGTGAAATTGCCTCAAACAGGCGAATTATCGCGAAAGAACACCTGCTCGAATCCAACAAAAACTGTGCCCTGCTGACTCTATTTAGCCTCAAAGACGGTTTGAGACAATTGTTACAAAAATCAGAGAATGTCAAAAATTAGAGTGAAATTGCTTCAAACAAGCGAATTATCGCGAAACAACACCTGCTCGAATCCAACAAAACATGTGCGCTACCGTCTCTACTGAGCCTCAGAGACGCTTTGAGACAATTGCTACAAAAATCAGAAAATGTCAAAAATTAGAGTGAAATTGCTTCAAACAAGCGAATTATCGCGAAACAACACCTGCTCGAATCCAACAAAAACTGTGCCCTGCCGACTCTATTTAGCCTCAGAGACGGTTTCAGACAATTGTTACAAAAATCAGAGTATGTCAAAAATTAGAGTGAAATTGCCTCAAACAGGCGAATTATCGCGAAACAACACCTGCTCGTATTCAACAAAAACTGTGCCCTGCCGACTCTATTTAGCCTCAAAGACGGTTTGAGACAATTGTTACAAAAATCAGAGAATGTCAAAAATTAGAGTGAAATTGCTTCAAACAAGCGAATTATCGCGAAACAACACCTGCTCGAATCCAACAAAGACTGTGCCCTGCCGACTCTGTTTAGCCTCAGAGACGGTTTGAGATAATTGTTACAAAAATCAGAGAATGTCAAAAATTAGAGTGTAATTGCTTCAAACAAGCGAATTATCGCGAAACAACACCTGCTCGAATCCAACAAAAACTGTGCGCTACCGTCTCTACTGAGCCACAGAGACGCTTTGAGACACGTACTACAAAAATCAGAGAATGTCAAAAATTAGACTGAAATTGCTTCAAACAAGCGAATTATCGCGAAACAACACCTGCTCGAATCCAACAAAAACTGTGCCCTGCCGACTCTATTTAGCCTCAGAGACGGTTTCAGACAATTGTTACAAAAATCAGAGAATGTCAAAAATTAGAGTGTAATTGCTTCAAACAAGCGAATTATAGCGAAACAACACCTGCTCGAATCCAAAAAAAATTGTGCGCTACCGTCTCTACATAGCCTCAGAGACGCTTTGAGACAAGTATTACAAAAATCAGAGAATGTCAAAAATTAGGGTGAAATTGCCTCAAACAGGCGAATTATCGCGAAACAACACCTGCTCGAATCCAACAAACACTGTGCCCTGCCGACTCTATTTAGCCTCAGAGACGGTTTGAGACAATTGTTACAAAAATCAGAGAATGTCAAAAATTAGAGTGAAATTGCTTCAAACAAGCGAATTATCGCGAAACAGCACCTGCTCGAATCCAACAAAAACTGTGCGCTACCGTCTCTACAGAGCCTCAGAGACGCTTTGAGACAAGTATTACAAAAATCAGAGAATGTCAAAAATTATAGTGAAATTGCCTCAAACAGGCGAATTATCGCGAAACAACACCTGCTCGAATCCAACAAAAACTGTGCCCTGCCGACCATATTTAGCCTCAGAGACGGTTTGAGACAATTGTAATAAAAATCAGAGAATGTCAAAAATTAGAGTGAAATTGCCTCAAACAAACGAATTATCGCGAAAGAACACCTGGTCGCATCCAACAAAAACTGTGCGCTACCCTCTCTACTGAGCCTCAGAGACGCTTTGAGACAAGTATTACAAAAATCAGAGAATGTCAAAAATTAGAGTGAAATTACCTAAAACAGGCGTATTATCGCGAAACAACACCTGCTCGAATCCAACAAACACTGTGCCCTGCCGACTCTATTTAGCCTCAGAGACGGTTTGAGACAATTGTTACAAAAATAAGAGAATGTCAAAAATTAGAGTGTAATTGCTTCAAACAAGCCAATTATCGCGAAACAACACCTGCTCGAATCCAACAAAAACTGTGCCCTACCGACTCTATTTAGCCTCAAAGACGGTTTGAGACAATTGTTACAAACATCAGAGAATGTCAAAAATTAGAGTGAAATTGCTTCAAACAGGCGAATTATCGCGAAACAACACCTGCTCGCATCCAACAAAAACTGTGCGCTACCGTCTCTACTGAGCCTCAGAGACGCTTTGAGACAAGTATTACAAAAATCAGAGAATGTCAAAAATTAGAGTGAAATTGCTGCAAACAGGCGAATTATCGCGAAACAGCGCCTGCTCGAATCCAACAAAAACTGTGCCCTGCCGACTCTATTTAGCCTCTGCGACGGTTTCAGACAATTGTTACAAAAATCAGAGAATGTCTAAAATGAGAGTGTAATTGCTTCAAACAAGCGAATTATCGCGAAACAACACCTGCTCGAATCCAACAAAAACTGTGCCCTGCCGACTCTATTTAGCCTCAGAGACGGTTTGAGATAATTGTTACAAAAATCAGAGAATGTCAAAAATTAGACTGTAATTGCTTCAAACAAGCGAATTATCGCGAAACAACACCTGCTCGAATCCAACAAAAACTGTGCGCTACCGTCTCTACTGAGCCTCAGAGACGCTTTGAGACAAGTATTACAAAAATCAGAGAATGTCAAAAATTAGAGTGAAATTGCTTCAAACAGGCGAATTATCGCGAAACAACACCTGCTCGAATCCAACAAAAACTGTGCCCTGCCGACTCTATTTAGCCTCAGAGACGGTTTGAGACAATTGTTACAAAAATCAGAGAATGTCAAAAATTAGAGTGTAATTGATTCAAACAAGCGAATTATCGCGAAACAACACCTGCTCGAATCCAACAAAAACTGTGCGCTACCGTCTCTATTGAGTCACAGAGACGCTTTGAGACACGTACTACAAAAATCAGAGAATGTCAAAAATTAGACTGAAATTGCTTCAAACAGGCGAATTATCGCGGAACAACACCTGCTCGAACAACACCTGCTCGAATCCAACAAAAACTCCCCTCCGAAGGAGTGTCGCCTTGCCGTGGCGGAGGGGCTCAGTACCCGAACCAGACGGCCTGCTACGTGTGTCTTTGTGACCACTGGTAGGCAAGAGGTGAGGGGAAGCTAAGAACATTCCAACGGGTAGATGAGGCTCGTTAGTCTTGGCCGACAACTCATCTAGGAGAAGAGGACTCCGAAATCAAACTCCCCCAGGGGAACCTACCACGGTAGGTCCGGGTTTGGCGCACCCGGGGCCCCGAGCTGCTCACTATCACTTCACCCCCTCCACCTTCATTAACTGTGCCACGTGCAGCATTTTATGTTGTTTTTTATATCACCCTCTTCCTCTTCTAGGTTTATTCCGATTATTAGTTAGTAAGGCCTTAGTTTTATAACTCCTGTCTCACCAGCAGGGATCTTTCCTATCTCCGCGGTCCTGTCCCACGGTTTTCAGCGCGGCCCCCGACTTGTGTGCTCTTCGGAGGTCTCAGGCGCGAAGGTTGTGCGGACCCTTCACACTGCCCCCATGTGTAGCCTTAGGTGCGGAGCCCGTCCACACGTCATGTACACCCACGTAGCTCCTTGAGGGCACGGCCGGTGTTAATCTCCCGACGGCCGCGTGCCGTCGGGTTAGTATCACCGGCCGGACGTGTTACCGCTGACGGAGCCCCGGTGTAATCAACCCGAAGTCCCCTGAATCCACGCTGACTCCGTTGAGGCAGCGTGTGCTAAAGCGGGGAGCCACAGGCGGTTATTCCTGTGGTGGGGGCATAAAACCGGGGTGTCACGTGGTGAACGGTTTACCCATGCGGACAAGCGGTGGAGATCGGAGGGTAGCTCCTCTGAAGTACGCCTTGAGGTCAGTCATGGAGGGGTCTCCATGGCGGCACAGACCGTGGAGATTTTGGTGTCTTTTATCCTTTGACCCCCGGATGGCAGGCTGACGCCGACAGTTCCGGATGGGGGTCCAAATAATCATGTCTCCGCGCAACCCCTCTTCCTTTGACCCTTTCTTGGTTTTGACTTTGGCATGTGACGGGAAAACGATAAAGGACCTTAGCCCATTTTATATAAAACGAGAAGTTGACAGAATATGTGGCCCGGTTAAGAACGCGACCAGAGTTCGAGACGGTACGCTGTTGATCGAAACCAACACGGCAGACCAGACCCAGAAACTTTTAAAGGCGAGTTTGTTGGGCTCCTACCCAATTCGGGTAGCCCCACACAAATCGCTCAACACATGTAGGGGAGTTGTCACCACCTCCAGTCTGGACAATCTGTCGAACGATGAGATTACCACCTGTCTCTCCGACCAGCGTGTGTGTCAGGCTTACCGTCTTACCAAAAAGCAGGATGGCAAGGATGTGCCTTTGCGTACGGTGTTTCTGACGTTCAGAGGAACTAAATTGCCCGAGTACATCTTTTGTGGCTACGAACGTGCCGCCGTACGCCAGTATGTGCCGAACCCCATGCGTTGTTTTAGGTGCCAACGGTTCGGCCATACTAAGACCCTGTGTAATAATCCTGCTATATGTGAGCGCTGTGGTTTAGCAGCCCATGAGGACCCGACATGTACACGGGATCCCCTCTGTGTGAACTGTGAAGGGAAGCATCCATCCAGCTCGCGTCAGTGTGCGAAGTTCTTGGATGAGAAGTGTATACAAGAATTGCGCGTGAAAGAACATCTCACGTTTCCAGAAGCGCGTCGTCGCTTTGAGCAGCTGAAACCTGCTACCACCACAGGTTATGCCTTGGCTGCCCGACGCGCTCCTGCCAGCAGCGTAGCGATCCAGCACGTTCCTGTGTCAGATGCTTCTACACAGACTGACCTACCTGCGAATACCCCTTCACTGTCTCGTGCCACAGCTGCACCTGCTACTACATCTATAGCCGTGCAGACACCAGCTCACAAGACAACTAGCCGCAGCCAGCCTGTTGACAGCCATTATTCTAGGCCTTCTGGTCGCGCCAGCAGTCGCACATCGTCCATGAAGTCCCGCTCCCGCTCTCGTTCAGCGAGCCGCCGGGGATCTTCAGACTCTCGGACGTCGGCGGAGTCACCAGACGATGGCGAATTTAACCTACCCCGTCCGAAGTCGGTTAAGGTAAAGATGAAAAAGAAAAAGATGAAGACGAATCCCTAATTCTTCTTTACCATGGAAATAATCCAGTGGAATGTTAATGGGTTCCGGGCACGTGTTCCGGACGTACAGCATCTCGTTTCGCAACGGTCTCCATCAATCGTCTGTCTACAAGAAACGCACTTTCACCCTAACCACGCATTACAACTTCGTGGTTTTTCGGCATTTAGACATGACTCTGCAGCTGATAGGCGAGCCAGCGGGGGTGTTGCTATCCTGGTGGCGCATGATATCTCTGCCACCAGTGTGCCACTCAACACGCCGCTACAAGCTGTAGCGGTGCGTGTGCAGCTGCAGAGCCTCTGTTTCTCCCTTTGCAATGTCTATCTGCCACCGGTCAGTGTCGTACACACGAACGATCTTCGGGCTCTCTTGGCACAGATTCCGCCACCGCTCATCTTTCTCGGCGATCTGAATGCCAAGCACTCTCATTGGGGCTCCGACATTGACGATGCCCGTGGGTGCCTTGTAGCAGACGTTTGCCATATGTCCGGCCTAGTCATATTAAACACTGGCGTGCCTACTTACTTATCATCTGCCTATGGTACACACTCCGCACTTGACGTTTCATTTAGCAGTCCGTCACTGGTACCTCTACTCGACTGGTCGGTACTTTCCGACTTATTTGGCAGTGATCATTACCCCATTAGCATTCACCTATCGGGCCACAATTCTGTGCCAACACGCTTTCCTCACTGGATTATTTCCAAGGCTGTCTGGGGGAAGTTTCGTTCCCTCATTCACCTAACCGACGATGGTTTTACCACCATTGACGACATGGTGGAGTATTTTACTTACTCTATCCTTCGTGCAGCGGATTCCAGCATTCCTCGTGGTTCCACTACACCTCGTCACGTTCCTGTGCCTTGGTGGTCCGAGGAATGCCGTTTGGCTACTAAAGCACGCAAGCGTGCATTGCGTATCTTTACATTACATCCTACGCAGGAGAACTTTGTCGCTTTTAAGCGTGCTCGTGCTAGGGCAAGATTTATACTTCGAGACGCAAAACGCAAATCGTGGGAAAAGTATGTATCTTCTCTTTCCCGTCGAAGTTCGGCGCAAAAGGTGTGGACTGCTGTTCGGCGAATGTGCGGCAAGTGTCGCCGGACGATCATCCCCGGCCTTGCCGTACAGGGCTCCCGTTACACCAACGAGCAGGACATCGCCGACGCCCTTGCCGAGTGTTTTGCCTGTACTAGCCAAACCCAAAGCTATGATAGAGCGTTTTTAGCTATCAAGGAATCTGCGGAGCAGATAGGCCTTAGTTTTAACAGTGCCCAAAGTGAACCGTACAATGCACCATTTACCGAGGCGGAGCTAGCGCATTCCTTGTCCCTAGCAAAGAATTCTTCTCCCGGTCCTGATGACATCCACCGCCAAATGCTGCTTCATCTTCCACCTGTAGCTCTTTCCTTCATGTTGAGCATGTATAACCGCATCTGGCATCAGCAGGTTTTTCCGTCTTCCTGGCGAGAGGGCATTGTCATCCCTATCCCTCGACCAGGAAAAGACCGGACACTTCCCTCTAGCTACCGCCCTATTTGCCTGACGAGTGTCGTCTGCAAGACCTTGGAACGGATGATTAACACTCGCTTAGTGTGGTGGCTAGAGACGAATAATCTGCTCAGCAATGTTCAGTGCGGATTTCGTCGCAATCGCTCCAGTGTCGACAACCTGACGCGCATGGAGGCATACATACAGAATGCGTTTCTCCTGAAGCAGCATGTCGTGGGTGTCTTCTTTGATCTGGAGAAGGCCTACGATACTACTTGGCGCTATGGCATTCTCCGTACTCTACACGGTTATGGTTTGCGCGGTCACTTAGCCGTTTTCCTTTTTAACTTTTTACTCATTCGCCGTTTTCGTGTCCGTATAGGCAACACGCTGTCTCAAGAGAAGATCCAGGAGAATGGTGTACCCCAGGGATCCATCCTCAGTGTCACACTTTTCGCAGTTGCCATTAATGGCATCACTAGTGTTGTTCGTAGCGGTATCCCGATGTCGCTGTATGTTGACGACTTTGCGATCTACTATCGCTCTTATAGTTTGGAGCACATCGAGCGTCAACTGCAGCTGACCATAACCTCCATCGCCGAGTGGGCATTACGCACGGGCTTTCGGCTGTCCCCTACGAAAACACAGTGTCTACACTTTCACCGACTGCGAGGAGTACACCCTCCTCCTGATCTTCATCTCCGCGACACACGTCTTCCTTTTGTACCGCACCTTAAGTTCTTGGGCCTACACCTCGACAGTAAACTCACATGGGAGCACCATATCCGCTATCTTCGTGCTTCGTGCGATCGTTCGCTTCGGGTACTCAGGGTCTTATCTGGGGCATCTTGGGGCGGCGATCGCACCGTCATGTTGAGGTTGTATGGCTCTCTGGTCCGGTCCAAATTAGACTATGGCGCGGCGTCTGCGTCTAAACTCCGGCTTTTAGACACAGTACATCACACTGGTATCCGTCTCGCTACTGGGGCTTTTCGCACCAGCAGAATCGATTGTCTGTATGCTGATTCTGGCGAACCTCCACTGTCTGTTCGACGCTCTTTATTACTTTGTTCTTACGTGGCAAGGCTGGCCGCCCATCCAGGTCACCCTTCGTTTCCACCCGTGTTGCGTCCAGACCTCGCGCACCGTTATATGCGAAATACAACTATCTCCCGTCCAAGTGGTATCCGGTTTCGTGAACTGCTTGCTGCACACGCCCTTCGACTGCCAGCCGTAGAGCGGCATTCACGTGGCCGATGTCCTCCCTGGCAACTCCAGCGCGCACGCTTTGACCTGGAGTTGTCGGGCTGTGTTAAGATAGCTACCCCTCATTCCGTGTTTCGCCAACTATTCACGGAACTACTGGGGCGATACCGGACTTCCTGTCCGGTATTTACCGATGGGTCCCAGATGGGTAGTTCGACGGGTTGCGCCTTTATATACAACGGTGACGCTCATACGTACCGCCTACCGGACGCCAGTTCAGTATTTACCGCCGAGTTGTTTGCCATATTTTATTTCCTCCTTTTTATCTCCAGTTCAGGTCCTGGAAGTTTTATAGTTTGTTCCGATTCTTTTAGCGCTCTCCAGGCCCTGCAACAGTTTATCGGCACCTCGGCATTGGTTGTTAAAATCCAGACGTTGATTTCTCAGCTACTGTCTCGCGGATACCAGTTTGTTTTTACGTGGATCCCAGGCCATGTGGGTATTCCGGGTAACGAGGCGGCGGATGCGGCTGCAAAGTCTGCATGTCGCCTTCCGGAGTATTCCACCCGTACGCTCCCCTATATAGATGTGCAGAAATATTTCCGTCGCCATCTATTTGCTCTCTGGCAGGAATCTTGGGAAGCGTTATCTGGCACTCAATTACGGACTATCAAGGACACGGTACAACCCTGGCATACCAGCTGCAGGAATTCCAGGCGGGAAGAAGTGGTTTTAACCCGCCTGAGGATAGGCCATACCCGAGCCACGCATGGACACCTTTTGCGTGGTGATCCGGAGCCTGTCTGTACGACGTGTAATATTCCAATCTCCGTCGCACATGTCCTTCTTGATTGTCCGCAATACGCTCGTGAGCGCCAGTCTGTTGGCCTGGGCCTTACACTGTCGTCAGTTTTAGGCAACGACCCAGTATCTGTGAATACAGTGCTGCGGTTTTGTTCCACAATTGATTTTATGAAGCAAGTGTAAGGATATTTTATTTTAGAGATTTTAGCCTTTTAGATGGCCGTATTTTTGGGTTTTTTAACGTTTTAGTGTTTTTTTTTACTTTGTAGCAATTTTAAGTTTCTTTTTTTAGCATTTTAAATGAAACGTTTTAATAGTTGTTTAGAGGTTTTTTATCTATTTTAACCGTAGATTTTTAGTTTTTAATGGGAGATGTTTTAACACTTGACGGTATGTAATTTTACTTCTGGACTCGGGGCCCTAATGACCAAGTTGTCGACGGGCCCTTAAACCCGATACACTCACTCACTCACTCACTCCAACAAAAACTGTGCCCTGCCGACTCCATTTAGCCTCAGAGACGGTTTGAGACAAGTATTACAAAAATCAGAGAATGTCAAAAATTACAGTGAAATTGCCTCAAACAGGCGAATTATCGCGAAAGAACACCTGCTCGAATCCAACAAAAACTGTGCCCTGCCGACTCTATTTAGCCTCAAAGGCGGTTTGAGACAATTGTTACAAAAATCAGAGAATGTCAAAAATTAGAGTGAAATTGCTTCAAACAAGCGAATTATCGCGAAACAACACCTGCTCGAATCCAACAAAACATGTGCGCTACCGTCTCTACTGAGCCTCAGAGGCGCTTTGAGACAATTGCTACAAAAATCAGAAAATGTCAAAAATTAGAGTGAAATTGCTTCAAACAAGCGAATTATCGCGAAGCAACACCTGCTCGAATCCAACAAAAACTGTGCGCTACCGTCTCTACTGAGCCTCAGAGACGCTTTGAGACAAGTGTTACAAAAATCAGAGAATGTCAAAAATTAGAGTGAAATTGCTTCAAACAGGCGAATTATCGCGAAACAACACCTGCTCGAATCCAACAAAAACTGTGCCCTGCCGACTCTATTTAGCCTCAGAGAGGGTTTGAGACAATTGTTACAAAAATCAGAGAATGTCAAAAATTAGAGTGTAATTGCTTCAAACAAGCGAATTATCGCGAAACAACACCTGCTCGAATCCAACAAAAACTGTGCCCTGCCGACTCTATTTAGCCTCAGAGACGGTTTGAGATAATTGTTACATCCTACCCAATTCGGGTAGCCCCACACAAAACGCTTAATACCTGTAGGGGAGCTGTCACCACCTCAAGTCTAGACAACCTGTCGAATGAGGAGATTGTCACCTCTCTCTCTGACCAGCGTGTATGTCAGGCCTATCGCCTTACGCGAAAACAGGATGGCAAGGAGTTAGCTTTGCGTACAGTATTTCTAACATTCAAAGGCACGAAATTACCTGAGTACATCTTTTGTGGATACGAACGTGCCGCTGTACGCCAGTATGTGCCAAACCCAATGCGTTGTTTCAGGTGCCAACGGTTCGGCCATACTAAGACTTCCTGTAATAATCCATCTATTTGTGAGCGTTGTGGATCACCAGCCCATGAAGACTCGGCATGTACACGGGATCCTCTTTGTGTGAATTGTGGAGAGAGCCACCCATCAAGCTCGCGTCAGTGTTCTAAATTTATGGACGAGAAAGCTATACAGGAGTTGCGCGTGAAAGAACGGCTCACATTTTTGGAAGCACGTCGCCGCTTTGAACAGTTGAAACCTGCGACAACCCTAGGTTTCGCGTCAGCAGTCCGCCGCACTCCTGCCCACACTGTGGCCATTCAGCACGTTCCAGTCGCTGATGCTGCCACGCAGACTGACTCAGCAACGAGCGCCTCTTCCTCTCCACCGTCCCGTGATACACCTGCACCGGCAACTAAATCTTCCGCCGTGCAGACACCTGCTCACCAGCCATCCAAAAGCAGTAGCCACACCGTTTTACCTGGAAACGCTCACCATTCGCGACCTAAAGACCGGGTGAGTAGTCGTCCATCACCAAAGAAGTCCCGCTCCCGCTCAACAAGCCGACAGGGCTCTTCAGACTCATCTGAGGATGGCGACTTGAACATACCAGGTCCCAAGTCAGTCAAAATAAGACTGAAAAAGAAAAAGATGAAGACCAAACACTTACATTAAGCAGGTGTAACTTGTATTTTACTTTGTGATTTTATTTTTAACCTTCGTATTTTTATCTATGTACATTGTAAGATCACTTTTGAGGTTTTAACTGTTTTTATGTTATCTTTTTAGACCAGTTTTACATTTGAACTGTTTTAGCTTTTATCTTTCTTTTAGACTCCCCGTTTTAATATTTGATTCATTGTTAGGTGGTGGTGAGTTTTTCCCTGCTTTTATCTTCTGACTTGGGGCCCTAATGACCTAGCTGTCGACGGGCCCTTAAACCCTACTCACTCACTCACTCACTAATTGTTACAAAAATCAGAGAATGTCAAAAATTAGACTGTAATTGCTTCAAACAAGCGAATTATCGCGAAACAACACCTGCTCGAATCCAACAAAAACTGTGCGCTACCGTCTCTACTGAGCCACAGAGACGCTTTGAGACACGTACTACAAAAATCAGAGAATGTCAAAAATTAGACTGAAATTGCTTCAAACAGGCGAATTATCGCGAAACAACACCGGCTCGAATCCAACAAAAACTGTGCCCTGCCGACTTTATTTAGCCTCAAAGAATGTTTGAGACAATTGTTACAAGAATCAGAGAATGTCAAAAATTAGAGTGAAATTGCTATAAACAAGCGAATTATCGCGAAACAACACCTGCTCGAATCCAACAAAAACTGTGCCCTGCCGACTCCATTTAGCCTCAGTGACGGTTTGAGACAAGTATTACAAAAATCAGAAAATGTCAAAAATTACAGTGAAATTGCCTCAAACAGGCGAATTATCGCGAAAGAACACCTGCTCGAATCCAACAAAAACTGTGCCCTGCCGACTCTTTGAGACAAGTATTACAAAAATCAGAGAATGTCAAAAATTAGAGTGAAATTGCTTCAAACAGGCGAATTATCGCGAAACAACACCTGCTCGAATCCAACAAAAACTGTGCCCTGCCGACTCTATTTAGCCTCAGAGAGGGTTTGAGACAATTGTTACAAAAATCAGAGAATGTCAAAAATTAGAGTGTAATTGCTTCAAACAAGCGAATTATCGCGAAACAACACCTGCTCGAATCCAACAAAAACTGTGCCCTGCCGACTCTATTTAGCCTCAGAGACGGTTTGAGACAAGTATTACAAAAATCAGAGAATGTCAAAAATTACAGTGAAATTGCCTCAAACAGGCGAATTATCGCGAAAGAACACCTGCTCGAATCCAACAAAAACTGTGCCCTGCCGACTCTATTTAGCCTCAAAGACGGTTTGAGACAATTGTTACAAAAATCAGAGAATGTCAAAAATTAGAGTGAAATTGCTTCAAACAAGCGAATTATCGCGAAACAACACCTGCTCGAATCCAACAAAACATGTGCGCTACCGTCTCTACTGAGCCTCAGAGGCGCTTTGAGACAATTGCTACAAAAATCAGAAAATGTCAAAAATTAGAGTGAAATTGCTTCAAACAGGCGAATTATCGCGAAACAACACCTGCTCGAATCCAACAAAAACTGTGCCCTGCCGACTCTATTTAGCCTCAGAGAGGGTTTGAGACAATTGTTACAAAAATCAGAGAATGTCAAAAATTAGAGTGTAATTGCTTCAAACAAGCGAATTATCGCGAAACAACACCTGCTCGAATCCAACAAAAACTGTGCCCTGCCGACTCTATTTAGCCCCAGCGACGGTTTCTGACAAGTGTTACAAAAATCAGAGAATGTCAAAAATTAGAGTGTAATTGCTTCAAACAAGCGAATTATCGCGAAACAACACCTGCTCGAATCCAACAAAAACTGTGACCTGCAGCCTCTACTGAGCCTCAAAGACGGTTTGAGACAATTGTTACAAAAATCAGAGAATGTCAAAAATTAGAGTGAAATTGCTTCAAACAAGCGAATTATCGCGAAACAACACCTACTCGAATCCAACAAAAACTGTGCGCTACCTTCTCTACTGAGCCTCAGAGACGCTTTGAGACAAGTATTACAAAAATCAGAGAATGTCAAAAATTAGAGTGAAATTGCTTCAAACAAGCGAATTATCGCGAAACAACACCTGCTCGCATCCAACAAAAACTGTGCCTTACCGTCTCTACTGAGCCTCAGAGACGCTTTGAGACAATTGCTACAAAAATCAGAAAATGTCAAAAATTAGAGTGAAATTGCTTCATACAAGCGAATTATCGCGAAACAACACCTGCTCGAATCCAACAAAAACTGTGCGCTACCGTCTCTACTGAGCCTCAGAGACGGTTTCAGACAACTGTTACAAAAATCAGAGTATGTCAAAAATTAGAGTGAAATTGCCTCAAACAGGCGAATTATCGCGAAACAACACCTGCTCGAATCCAACAAAAACTGTGCCCTGCCGACTCTATTTAGCCTCAGAGACGGTTTGAGATAATTGTTACAAAAATCAGAGAATGTCACAAATTAGACTGTAATTGCTTCAAACAAGCGAATTATCGCGAAACAACACCTGCTCGAATCCAACAAAAACTGTGCGCTACCGTCTCTACTGAGCCTCAGAGACGCTTTGAGACAAGTATTACAAAAATCAGAGAATGTAAAAAATTAGAGTGAAATTGCTTCAAACAGGCGAATTATCGCGAAACAGCACCTGCTCGCATCCAACAAAAACTGTGCGCTACCGTCTCTACTGAGCCTCAGAGACGCTTTGAGACAAGTATTACAAAAATCAGAGAATGTCAAAAATTAGAGTGAAATTGCTTCAAACAGGCGAATTATCGCGAAACAGCGCCTGCTCGAATCCAACAAAAACAGTGCCCTGCCGACTCTATTTAGCCTCCTCGACGGTTTCAGACAATTGTTACAAACATCAGAGAATGTCAAAAATTAAAGTGTAATTGCTTCAAACAAGCGAATTATCGCGAAACAACACCTGCTCGAATCCAACAAAAACTGTGCCCTGCCGACTCTATTTAGCCTCAGAGACGGTTTGAGATAATTGTTACAAAAATCAGAGAATGTCAAAAATTAGACTGTATTTGCTTCAAACAACCGAATTATCGCGAAACAACACCTGCTCGAATCCAACAAAAACTGTGCGCTACCGTCTCTACTGAGCCTCAGAGACGCTTTGAGACAAGTATTACAAAAATCAGAGGATGTCAAAAATTAGAGTGAAATTGCTTCAAACAGGCGAATTATCGCGAAACAACACCTGCTCGAATCCAACAAAAACTGTGCCCTGCCGACTCTATTTAGCCTCAGAGACGGTTTGAGACAATTGTTACAAAAATCAGAGAATGTCAAAAATTAGAGTGTAATTGCTTCAAACAAGCGAATTATCGCGAAACAACACCTGCTCGAATCCAACAAAAACTGTGCGCTACCGTCTCTATTGAGCCACAGAGACGCTTTGAGACACGTACTACAAAAATCAGAGAATGTCAAAAATTAGACTGAAATTGCTTCAAACAGGCGAATTATCGCGGAACAACACCTGCTCGAATCCAACAAAAACTGTGCCCTGCCGACTCCATTTAGCCTCAGAGACGGTTTGAGACAAGTATTACAAAAATCAGAGAATGTCAAAAATTACAGTGAAATTGCCTCAAACAGGCGAATTATCGCGAAAGAACACCTGCTCGAATCCAACAAAAACTGTGCCTGGCCGACTCTATTTAGCCTCAAAGACGGTTTGAGACAATTGTTACAAAAATCAGAGAATGTCAAAAATTAGAGTGAAATTGCTTCAAACAAGCGAATTATCGCGAAACAACACCTGCTCGAATCCAACAAAACATGTGCGCTACCGTCTCTACTGAGCCTCAGAGGCGCTTTGAGACAATTGCTACAAAAATCAGAAAATGTCAAAAATTAGAGTGAAATTGCTTCAAACAAGCGAATTATCGCGAAGCAGCACCTGCTCGAATCCAACAAAAACTGTGCGCTACCGTCTCTACTGAGCCTCAGAGACGCTTTGAGACAAGTGTTACAAAAATCAGAGAATGTCAAAAATTAGAGTGAAATTGCTTCAAACAGGCGAATTATCGCGAAACAACACCTGCTCGAATCCAACAAAAACTGTGCCCTGCCGACTCTATTTAGCCTCAGAGAGGGTTTGAGACAATTGTTACAAAAATCAGAGAATGTCAAAAATTAGAGTGTAATTGCTTCAAACAAGCGAATTATCGCGAAACAACACCTGCTCGAATCCAACAAAAACTGTGCCCTGCCGACTCTATTTAGCCTCAGAGACGGTTTGAGATAATTGTTACATCCTACCCAATTCGGGTAGCCCCACACAAAACGCTTAATACCTGTAGGGGAGTTGTCACCACCTCAAGTCTAGACAACCTGTCGAATGAGGAGATTGTCACCTCTCTCTCTGACCAGCGTGTATGTCAGGCCTATCGCCTTACGCGAAAACAGGATGGCAAGGAGTTAGCTTTGCGTACAGTATTTCTAACATTCAAAGGCACGAAATTACCTGAGTACATCTTTTGTGGATACGAACGTGCCGCTGTACGCCAGTATGTGCCAAACCCAATGCGTTGTTTCAGGTGCCAACGGTTCGGCCATACTAAGACTTCCTGTAATAATCCATCTATTTGTGAGCGTTGTGGATCACCAGCCCATGAAGACTCGGCATGTACACGGGATCCTCTTTGTGTGAATTGTGGAGAGAGCCACCCATCAAGCTCGCGTCAGTGTTCTAAATTTATGGACGAGAAAGCTATACAGGAGTTGCGCGTGAAAGAACGGCTCACATTTTTGGAAGCACGTCGCCGCTTTGAACAGTTGAAACCTGCGACAACCCTAGGTTTCGCGTCAGCAGTCCGTCGCACTCCTGCCCACACTGTGGCCATTCAGCACGTTCCAGTCGCTGATGCTGCCACGCAGACTGACTCAGCAACGAGCGCCTCTTCCTCTCCACCGTCCCGTGATACACCTGCACCGGCAACTAAATCTTCCGCCGTGCAGACACCTGCTCACCAGCCATCCAAAAGCAGTAGCCACACCGTTTTACCTGGAAACGCTCACCATTCGCGACCTAAAGACCGGGTGAGTAGTCGTCCATCACCAAAGAAGTCCCGCTCCCGCTCAACAAGCCGACAGGGCTCTTCAGACTCATCTGAGAATGGCGACTTGAACATACCAGGTCCCAAGTCAGTCAAAATAAGACTGAAAAAGAAAAAGACGAAGACCAAACACTTACATTAAGCAGGTGTAACTTGTATTTTACTTTGTGATTTTATTTTTAACCTTCGTATTTTCATCTATGTACATTGTAAGATCACTTTTGAGGTTTTATCTGTTTTTATGTTATCTTTTTAGACCAGTTTTACATTTGAACTGTTTTAGCTTTTATCTTTCTTTTAGACTCCCCGTTTTAATATTTGATTCATTGTTAGGTGGTGGTGAGTTTTTCCCTGCTTTTATCTTCTGACTTGGGGCCCTAATGACCTAGCTAACGACGGGCCCTTAAACCCTACTCACTCACTCACTCACTAATTGTTACAAAAATCAGAGAATGTCAAAAATTAGACTGTAATTGCTTCAAACAAGCGAATTATCGCGAAACAACACCTGCTCGAATCCAACAAAAACTGTGCGCTACCGTCTCTACTGAGCCACAGAGACGCTTTGAGACACGTACTACAAAAATCAGAGAATGTCAAAAATTAGACTGAAATTGCTTCAAACAGGCGAATTATCGCGAAACAACACCTGCTCGAATCCAACAAAAACTGTGCCCTGCCGACTTTATTTAGCCTCAAAGAATGTTTGAGACAATTGTTACAAGAATCAGAGAATGTCAAAAATTAGAGTGAAATTGCTATAAACAAGCGAATTATCGCGAAACAACACCTGCTCGAATCCAACAAAAACTGTGCCCTGCCGACTCCATTTAGCCTCAGAGACGGTTTGAGACAAGTATTACAAAAATCAGAGAATGTCAAAAATTACAGTGAAATTGCCTCAAACAGGCGAATTATCGCGAAAGAACACCTGCTCGAATCCAACAAAAACTGTGCCCTGCCGACTCTTTGAGACAAGTATTACAAAAATCAGAGAATGTCAAAAATTAGAGTGAAATTGCTTCAAACAGGCGAATTATCGCGAAACAACACCTGCTCGAATCCAACAAAAACTGTGCCCTGCCGACTCTATTTAGCCTCAGAGAGGGTTTGAGACAATTGTTACAAAAATCAGAGAATGTCAAAAATTAGAGTGTAATTGCTTCAAACAAGCGAATTATCGCGAAACAACACCTGCTCGAATCCAACAAAAACTGTGCCCTGCCGACTATATTTAGCCTCAGAGACGGTTTCAGACAATTGTTACAAAAATCAGAGTATGTCAAAAATTAGAGTGAAATTGCCTCAAACAGGCGAATTATCGCGAAACAACACCTGCTCGAATCCAACAAAAACTGTGCCCTGCCGACTCTATTTAGCCTCAGAGACGGTTTGAGATAATTGTTACAAAAATCAGAGAATGTCACAAATTAGGCTGTAATTGCTTCAAACAGGCGAATTATCGCGAAACAACACCTGCTCGAATCCAACAAAATCTGTGCCCTGCCGACTCTATTTAGCCTCAGAGACGGTTTGAGACAATTGTTACAAAAATCAGAGAATGTCAAAAATTAGAGTGAAATTGCTTCAAACAAGCGAATTATCGCGAAACAACACCTGCTCGAATCCAACAAAAACTGTGCGCTACCGTCTCTACTGAGCCACAGAGACGCTTTGAGACACGTACTACAAAAATCAGAGAATGTCTAAAACTAGACTGAAATTGCTTCAAACAGGCGAATTATCGCGAAACAACACCTGCTCGAATCCAACAAAAACTGTGCCCTGCCGACTCTATTTAGCCTCACAGACGCTTTGAGACAAGTATTACAAAAATCAGAGAATGTCAAAAATTAGAGTGAAATTACTTCAAACAAGAAAATTATCGCGAAACAACAACTGCTCGAATCCAACAAAAACTGTGCCCTGCCGACTCTATTTAGCCTCAGCGACGGTTTCTGACAAGTGTTACAAAAATCAGAGAATGTCAAAAATTAGAGTGTAATTGCTTCAAACAAGCGAATTATCGCGAAACAACACCTGCTCGAATCCAACAAAAACTGTGCCCTGCAGCCTCTACTGAGCCTCAAAGACGGTTTGAGACAATTGTTACAAAAATTAGAGAATGTCAAAAATTAGAGTGAAATTGCTTCAAACAAGCGAATTATCGCGAAACAACACCTGCTCGAATACAACAAAAACTGTGCGCTACCTTCTCTACTGAGCCTCAGAGACGCTTTGAGACAAGTATTACAAAAATCAGAGAATGTCAAAAATTAGAGTGAAATTGCTTCAAACAAGCGAATTATCGCGAAACAACACCTGCTCGCATCCAACAAAAACTGTGCCTTACCGTCTCTACTGAGCCTCAGAGACGCTTTGAGACAATTGCTACAAAAATCAGAAAATGTCAAAAATTAGAGTGAAATTGCTTCATACAAGCGAATTATCGCGAAACAACACCTGCTCGAATCCAACAAGAACTGTGCGCTACCGTCTCTACTGAGCCTCAGAGACGGTTTCAGACAACTGTTACAAAAATCAGAGTATGTCAAAAATTAGAGTGAAATTGCCTCAAAGAGGCGAATTATCGCGAAACAACACCTGCTCGAATCCAACAAAAACTGTGCCCTGCCGACTCTATTTAGCCTCAGAGACGGTTTGAGATTATTGTTACAAAAATCAGAGAATGTCACAAATTAGACTGTAATTGCTTCAAAGAAGCGAATTATCGCGAAACAACACCTGCTCGAATCCAACAAAAACTGTGCGCTACCGTCTCTACTGAGCCTCAGAGACGCTTTGAGACAAGTATTACAAAAATCAGAGAATGTAAAAAATTAGAGTGAAATTGCTTCAAACAGGCGAATTATCGCGAAACAACACCTACTCGAATCCAACAAAAACTGTGCCCTGCCGACTCTATTTAGCCTCAGAGACGGTTTGAGACAATTGTTACAAAAATCAGAGAATGTCAAAAATTAGAGTGAAATTGCTTCAAACAAGCGAATTATCGCGAAACAACACCTGCTCGAATCCAACAAAAACTGTGCGCTACCGTCTCTACTGAGCCACAGAGAGGCTTTGAGACACGTACTACAAAAATCAGAGAATGTCAAAAATTAGACTGAAATTGCTTCAAACAGGCGAATTATCGCGAAACAACACCTGCTCGAATCCAACAAAAACTGTGCCCTGCCGACTCTATTTAGCCTCAGAGACGCTTTGAGACATGTATTACAAAAATCAGAGAATGTCAAAAATTAGAGTGAAATTACTTCAAACTAGCGAATTATCGCGAAACAACACCTGCTCGAATCCAACAAAAACTGTGCGCTACCGTCTCTACTGAGCCACAGAGACGCTTTGAGACACGTACTACAAAAATCAGAGAATGTCAAAAATTAGACTGAAATTGCTTCAAACAGGCGAATTATTACGAAACAACACCTGCTCGAATCCAACAAAAACTGTGCCCTGCGGACTCTATTTAGCCTCAAAGAATGTTTGAGACAATTGTTACAAGAATCAGAGGAAGTCAAAAATTAGAGTGAAATTGCTTTAAACAAGCGAATTATCGCGAAACAACACCTGCTCGAATCCAACAAAAACTGTGCCCTGCCGACTCTATTTAGCCTCAGAGACGGTTTGAGACAAGTATTACAAAAATCAGAGAATGTCAAAAATTACAGTGAAATTGCCTCAAACAGGCGAATTATCGCGAAAGAACACCTGCTCGAATCCAACAAAACATGTGCGCTACCGTCTCTACTGAGCCTCAGCGACGCTTTGAGACAATTGCTACAAAAATCAGAAAATGTCAAAAATTAGAGTGAAATTGCTTCAAACAAGCGAATTATCGCGAAACAACACCTGCTCGAATCCAACAAAAACTGTGCCCTGCCGACTCTATTTAGCCTCAGAGAGGGTTTGAGACAATTGTTACAAAAATCAGAGAATGTCAAAAATTAGAGTGTAATTGCTTCAAACAAGCGAATTATCGCGAAACAACACCTGCTCGAATCCAAAAAAACTGTGCCCTGCCGACTCTATTTAGCCTCAGAGACGGTTTCAGACAATTGTTACAAAAATCAGAGAATGTCAAAAATTAGAGTGAAATTGCCTCAAACAGACGAATTATCGCCAAACAACACCTGCTCGAATCCAACAAAATCTGTGCCCTGCCGACTCTATTTAGCCTCAAAGACGGTTTGAGACAATTGTTACAAAAATCAGAGAATGTCAAAAATTAGAGTGAAGTTGCTTCAAACAAACGAATTATCACGAAACAACACCTGCTCGAATCCAACAAAAACTGTGCCCTGCCGACTCTATTTAGCCTCAGCGACGGTTTCAGACAATTGTTACAAAAATCAGAGAATGTAAAAAATTAGAGTGTAATTGCTTCAAACAAGCGAATTATCGCGAAACAACACCCGCTCGAATCCAAAAAAAACTGTGCCCTGCCGACTCTATTTAGCCTCAGAAACGGTTTGAGATAATTGTTACAAAAATCAGAGAATGTCAAAAATTAGAGTGTAATTGCTTCAAACATGCGAATTATCGCGAAACAACACCTGCTCGAATCCAACAAAAACTGTCCGCTACCGTCTCTACTGAGACTCAGAGACGCTTTGAGACAAGTATTACAAAAATCAGAGAAAGTCAAAAATTAGAGTGAAATTGCTTCAAACAGGCGAATTATCGCGAAACAAAACCTGCTCGAATCCAACAAAAACTGTGCCCTGCCGACTCTATTTAGCCTCAAAGAATGTTTGAGACAATTGCTACAAGAATCAGAGAATGTCAAAAAATTAGAGTGAAATTGCTTCAAACAAGCGAATTATCGCGAAACAACACCTGCTCGAATCCAACAAAAACTGTGCGCTACCGTCTCTACTGAGCCTCAGAGACGCTTTGAGACAATTGCTACAAAAATCAGAAAATGTCAAAAATTAGAGTGAAATTGCTTCAAACAAGCGAATTATCGCGAAACAACACCTGCTAGAATCCCAGAAAAACTGTGCGCTACCGTCTCTACTGAGCCTCAGAGACGCTTTGAGACAAGTGTTACAAAAATCAGAGAATGTCAAAAATTAGAGTGAAATTGCTTCAATCAAGCGAATTATCGCGATACAACACCTGCTCGAATCCAACAAAAATTGTGCGCAACCGTCTCTACTGAGCCTCAGAGACGCTTTGAGACAAGTATTACAAAAATCAGAGAATGTCAAAAATTAGAGTGAAATTGCCTCAAACAGGCAAATTATCGCGAAACAACACCTGCTCGAATCCAACAAAAACTGTGCCCTGCCGACTCTATATAGCCTCAGAGACGGTTTGAGATAATTGTTACAAAAATCAGAGAATGTCACAAATTAGACTGTAATTGCTTCAAACAAGCGAATTATCGCGAAACAACACCTGCTCGAATCCAACAAAAACTGTGCGCTACCGTCTCTACTGAGCCTCAGAGACGCTTTGAGACAAGTATTACAAAAATCAGAGAATGTAAAAAATTAGAGTGAAATTGCTTCAAACAGGCGAATTATCGCGAAACAACACCTGCTCGAATCCAACAAAAACTGTGCCCTGCCGACTCTATTTAGCCTCAGAGACGGTTTGAGACAATTGTTACAAAAATCAGAGAATGTCAAAAATTAGAGTGAAATTGCTTCAAACAAGCGAATTATCGCGAAACAACACCTGCTCGAATCCAACAAAAACTGTGCGCTACCGTCTCTACTGAGCCACAGAGACGCTTTGAGACACGTACTACAAAAATCAGAGAATGTCAAAAATTAGACTGAAATTGCTTCAAACAGGCGAATTATCGCGAAACAACACCTGCTCGAATCCAACAAAAACTGTTCCCTGCCGACTCTATTTAGCCTCAGAGACGCTTTGAGACAAGTATTACAAAAATCAGAGAATGTCAAAAATTAGAGTGAAATTACTTCAAACAAGCGAATTATCGCGAAACAACACCTGCTCGAATCCAACAAAAACTGTGCGCTACCGTCTCTACTGAGCCACAGAGACGCTTTGAGACACGTACTACAAAAATCAGAGAATGTCAAAAATTAGACTGAAATTGCTTCAAACAGGCGAATTATCGCGAAACAACACCTGCTCGAATCCAACAAAAACTGTGCCCTGCGGACTCTATTTAGCCTCAAAGAATGTTTGAGACAATTGTTGCAAGAATCAGAGAATGTCAAAAATTAGAGTGAAATTGCTTTAAACAAGCGAATTATCGCGAAACAACACCTGCTCGAATCCAACAAAAACTGTGCCCTGCCGACTCTATTTAGCCTCAAAGACGGTTTGAGACAATTGTTACAAAAATCAGAGAATGTCAAAAATTAGAGTGAAGTTGCTTCAAACAAGCGAATTATCACGAAACAACACCTGCTCGAATCCAACAAAAACTGTGCCCTGCCGACTCTATTTAGCCTCAGCGACGGTTTCAGACAATTGTTACAAAAATCAGAGAATGTAAAAAATTAGAGTGTAATTGCTTCAAACAAGCGAATTATCGCGAAACAACACCTGCTCGAATCCAAAAAAAACTGTGCCCTGCCGACTCTATTTAGCCTCAGAAACGGTTTGAGATAATTGTTACAAAAATCAGAGAATGTCAAAAATTAGAGTGTAATTGCTTCAAACATGCGAATTATCGCGAAACAACACCTGCTCGAATCCAACAAAAACTGTCCGCTACCGTCTCTACTGAGCCTCAGAGACGCTTTGAGAGAAGTATTACAAAAATCAGAGTAAGTCAAAAATTAGAGTGAAATTGCTTCAAACAGGCGAATTATCGCGAAACAACACCTGCTCGAATCCAACAAAAACTGTGCCCTGCCGACTCTATTTAGCCTCAAAGAATGTTTGAGACAATTGTTACAAGAATCAGAGAATGTCAAAAAATTAGAGTGAAATTGCTTCAAACAAGCGAATTATCGCGAAACAACACCTGCTCGAATCCAACAAAAACTGTGCGCTACCGTCTCTACTGAGCCTCAGAGACGCTTTGAGACAATTGCTACAAAAATCAGAAAATGTCAAAAATTAGAGTGAAATTGCTTCAAACAAGCGAATTATCGCGAAACAACACCTGCTCGAATCCCACAAAAACTGTGCGCTACCGTCTCTACTGAGCCTCAGAGACGCTTTGAGACAAGTGTTACAAAAATCAGAGAATGTCAAAAATTAGAGTGAAATTGCCTCAAACAGGCGAATTATCGCGAAACAACACCTGCTCGAATCCAACAAACACTGTGCCCTGCCGACTCTATTTAGCCTCAGAGACGGTTTGAGACAATTGTTACAAAAATCAGAGAATGTCAAAAATTAGAGTGAAATTGCTTCAAACAAGCGAATTATCGCGAAACAACACCTGCTCGAATCCAACAAAAACTGTGCGCTACCGTGTCTACAGAGCCTCAGAGACGCTTTGAGACAAGTATTACAAAAATCAGAGAATGTCAAAAATTATAGTGAAATTGCCTCAAACAGGCGAATTATCGCGAAACAACACCTGCTCGAATCCAACAAAACCTGTGCCCTGCCGACCATATTTAGCCTCAGAGACGGTTTGAGACAATTGTAATAAAAGTCAGAGAATGTCAAAAATTAGAGTGAAATTGCCTCAAACAAGCGAATTATCGCGAAACAACACCTGCTCGCATCCAACAAAAACTGTGCGCTACCCTCTCTACTGAGCCTCAGAGACGCTTTGAGACAAGTATTACAAAAATCAGAGAATGTCAAAAATTAGAGTGAAATTACCTAAAACAGGCGAATTATCGCGAAACAACACCTGCTCGAATCCAACAAACACTGTGCCCTGCCGACTCTATTTAGCCTCAGAGACGGTTTGAGATCATTGTTACAAAAATAAGGGAATGTCAAAAATTAGAGTGTAATTGCTTCAAACAAGCCAATTATCGCGAAACAACAACTGCTCAAATCCAACAAAAACTGTGCCCTGCCGACTCTATTTAGCCCCAAAGAATGTTTGAGACAATTGTTGCAAAAATCAGAGAATGTCAAAAATTCGAGTGAAATTGCCTCAAACAGGCGAATTATCGCGAAACAACACCTGCTCGAATCCAACAAAAACTGTGCCCTGCCGTCACTATTTAGCCTCAAAGACGGTTTGAGACAATTTTTACAAACATCAGAGAATGTCAAAAATTAGAGTGAAATTGCTTCAAACAAACGAATTATCGCGAAACAACACCTGCTCGAATCCAACAAAAACTGTGCCCTGCCGACTCTATTTAGCCTCAGCGACGGTTTCAGACAATTGTTACAAAAGTCAGAGAATGTCAAAAATTAGAGTGTAATTGCTTCAAACAAGCGAATTATCGCGAAACAACACCTGCTCGATTATAACAAAAACTGTGCCCTGCCGACTATATTTAGCCTCAGAGACGGTTTGAGATAATTGTTACAAAAGTCAGAGAATGTCAAAAATTAGACTGTAATTGCTTCAAACAAGCGAATTATCGCGAAACAACACCTGCTCGAATCCAACAAAAACTGTGCGCTACCGTCTCTACTGAGCCTCAGAGACGCCTTGAGACAAGTATCACAAAAATCAGAGAATGTCAAAAATTAGAGTGAAATTGCTTCAAACAGGCGAATTATCGCGAAACAACACCTGCTCGAATCCAACAAAAACTGTGCCCTGCCGACTCTATTTAGCCTCAGAGACGGTTTGAGACAATTGTTACAAAAATCAGAGAATGTCAAATATTAGAGTGTAATTGCTTCAAACAAGCGAATTATCGCGAAACAATACCTGCTCGAATCCAACAGAAACTGTGCGCCACCGTCTCTACTGAGCCTCAGAGACGCTTTGAGACAAGTATTACAAAAATCAGAGAAAGTCAAAAATTAGAGTGAAATTGCTTCAAACAGGCGAATTATCGCGAAACAACACCTGCTCGAATCCAACAAAAACTGTGCCCTGCCGACTCTATTTAGCCTCAAAGAATGTTTGAGACAATTGCTACAAGAATCAGAGAATGTCAAAAAATTAGAGTGAAATTGCTTCAAACAAGCGAATTATCGCGAAACAACACCTGCTCGAATCCAACAAAAACTGTGCGCTACCGTCTCTACTGAGCCTCAGAGACGCTTTGAGACAATTGCTACAAAAATCAGAAAATGTCAAAAATTAGAGTGAAATTGCTTCAAACAAGCGAATTATCGCGAAACAACACCTGCTCGAATCCCACAAAAACTGTGCGCTACCGTCTCTACTGAGCCTCAGAGACGCTTTGAGACAAGTGTTACAAAAATCAGAGAATGTCAAAAATTAGAGTGAAATTGCCTCAAACAGGCGAATTATCGCGAAACAACACCTGCTCGAATCCAACAAACACTGTGCCCTGCCGACTCTATTTAGCCTCAGAGACGGTTTGAGACAATTGTTACAAAAATCAGAGAATGTCAAAAATTAGAGTGAAATTGCTTCAAACAAGCGAATTATCGCGAAACAACACCTGCTCGAATCCAACAAAAACTGTGCCCTGCCGACTCTATTTAGCCTCAGAGACGGTGTGAGACAATTGTTACAAAAATCAGAGAATGTCAAAAATTAGAGTGTAATTGCTTCAAACAAGCGAATTATCGCGAAACAATACCTGCTCGAATCCAACAGAAACTGTGCGCCACCGTCTCTACTAAGCCTCAGAGACGCTTTGAGACAAGTATTACAAAAATCAGAGAAAGTCAAAAATTAGAGTGAAATTGCTTCAAACAGGCGAATTATCGCGAAACAACACCTGCTCGAATCCAACAAAAACTGTGCCCTGCCGACTCTATTTAGCCTCTAAGAATGTTTGAGACAATTGCTACAAGAATCAGAGAATGTCAAAAAATTAGAGTGAAATTGCTTCAAACAAGCGAATTATCGCGAAACAACACCTGCTCGAATCCAACAAAAAGTGTGCGCTACCGTCTCTACTGAGCCTCAGAGACGCTTTGAGACAATTGCTACAAAAATCAGAAAATGTCAAAAATTAGAGTGAAATTGCTTCAAACAAGCGAATTATCGCGAAACAACACCTGCTAGAATCCCACAAAAACTGTGCGCTACCGTCTCTACTGAGCCTCAGAGACGCTTTGAGACAAGTGTTACAAAAATCAGAGAATGTCAAAAATTAGAGTGAAATTGCTTCAATCAAGCGAATTATCGCGATACAACACCTGCTCGAATCCAACAAAAATTGTGCGCTACCGTCTCTACTGAGCCTCAGAGACGCTTTGAGACAAGTATTACAAAAATCAGAGAATGTCAAAAATTAGAGTGAAATTGCCTCAAACAGGCAAATTATCGCGAAACAACACCTGCTCGAATCCAACAAAAACTGTGCCCTGCCGACTCTATTTAGCCTCAGAGACGGTTTGAGATAATAGTTACAAAAATCAGAGAATGTCACAAATTAGACTGTAATTGCTTCAAACAAGCGAATTATCGCGAAACAACACCTGCTCGAATCCAACAAAAACTGTGCGCTACCGTCTCTACTGAGCCTCAGAGACGCTTTGAGACAAGTATTACAAAAATCAGAGAATGTAAAAAATTAGAGTGAAATTGCTTCAAACAGGCGAATTATCGCGAAACAACACCTGCTCGAATCCAACAAAAACTGTGCCCTGCCGACTCTATTTAGCCTCAGAGACGGTTTGAGACAATTGTTACAAAAATCAGAGAATGTCAAAAATTAGAGTGAAATTGCTTCAAACAAGCGAATTATCGCGAAACAACACCTGCTCGAATCCAACAAAAACTGTGCGCTACCGTCTCTACTGAGCCACAGAGACGCTTTGAGACACGTACTACAAAAATCAGAGAATGTCAAAAATTAGACTGAAATTGCTTCAAACAGGCGAATTATCGCGAAACAACACCTGCTCGAATCCAACAAAAACTGTGCCCTGCGGACTCTATTTAGCCTCAAAGAATGTTTGAGACAATTGTTGCAAGAATCAGAGAATGTCAAAAATTAGAGTGAAATTGCTTTAAACAAGCGAATTATCGCGAAACAACTCCTGCTCGAATCCAACAAAAACTGTGCCCTGCCGACTCTATTTAGCCTCAGAGACGGTATGAGACAAGTATTACAAAAATCAGAGAATGTCAAAAATTACAGTGAAATTGCCTCAAACAGGCGAATTATCGCGAAAGAACACCTGCTCGAATCCAACAAAACATGTGCGCTACCGTCTCTACTGAGCCTCAGAGACGCTTGAAGACAATTGCTACAAAAATCAGAAAATGTCAAAAATTAGAGTGAAATTGCTTCAAACAAGCGAATTATCGCGAAACAACACCTGCTCGAATCCAACAAAAACTGTGCCCTGCCGACTCTATTTAGCCTCAGAGAGGGTTTGAGACAATTGTTACAAAAATCAGAGAATGTCAAAAATTAGGGTGTAATTGCTTCAAACAAGCGAATTATCGCGAAACAACACCTGCTCGAATCCAACAAAAACTGTGCCCTGCCGACTCTATTTAGCCTCAGAGACGGTTTCAGACAATTGTTACAAAAATCAGAGAATGTCAAAAATTAGAGTGAAATTGCCTCAAACAGACGAATTATCGCCAAACAACACCTGCTCGAATCCAACAAAAACTGTGCCCTGCCGACTCTATTTAGCCTCAAAGACGGTTTGAGACAATTGTTACAAAAATCAGAGAATGTCAAAAATTAGAGTGAAGTTGCTTCAAACAAGCGAATTATCACGAAACAACACCTGCTCGAATCCAACAAAAACTGTGCCCTGCCGACTCTATTTAGCCTCAGCGACGGTTTCAGACAATTGTTACAAAAATCAGAGAATGTAAAAAATTAGAGTGTAATTGCTTCAAACAAGCGAATTATCGAGAAACAACACCTGCTCGAATCCAAAAAAAACTGTGCCCTGCCGACTCTATTTAGCCTCAGAAACGGTTTGAGATAATTGTTACAAAAATCAGAGAATGTCAAAAATTAGAGTGTAATTGCTTCAAACATGCGAATTATCGCGAAACAACACCTGCTCGAATCCAACAAAAACTGTCCGCTACCGTCTCTACTGAGCCTCAGAGACGCTTTGAGACAAGTATTACAAAAATCAGAGTAAGTCAAAAATTAGAGTGAAATTGCTTCAAACAGGCGAATTATCGCGAAACAACACCTGCTCGAATCCAACAAAAACTGTGCCCTGCCGACTCTATTTAGCCTCAAAGAATGTTTGAGACAATTGTTACAAGAATCAGAGAATGTCAAAAAATTAGAGTGAAATTGCTTCAAACAAGCGAATTATCGCGAAACAACACCTGCTCGAATCCAACAAAAACTGTGCGCTACCGTCTCTACTGAGCCTCAGAGACGCTTTGAGACAATTGCTACAAAAATCAGAAAATGTCAAAAATTAGAGTGAAATTGCTTCAAACAAGCGAATTATCGCGAAACAACACCTGCTCGAATCCCACAAAAACTGTGCGCTACCGTCTCTACTGAGCCTCAGAGACGCTTTGAGACAAGTGTTACAAAAATCAGAGAATGTCAAAAATTAGAGTGAAATTGCCTCAAACAGGCGAATTATCGCGAAACAACACCTGCTCGAATCCAACAAACACTGTACCCTGCCGACTCTATTTAGCCTCAGAGACGGTTTGAGACAATTGTTACAAAAATCAGAGAATGTCAAAAATTAGAGTGAAATTGCTTCAAACAAGCGAATTATCGCGAAACAACACCTGCTCGAATCCAACAAAAACTGTGCGCTACCGTGTCTACAGAGCCTCAGAGACGCTTTGAGACAAGTATTACAAAAATCAGAGAATGTCAAAAATTATAGTGAAATTGCCTCAAACAGGCGAATTATCGCGAAACAACACCTGCTCGAATCCAACAAAACCTGTGCCCTGCCGACCATATTTAGCCTCAGAGACGGTTTGAGACAATTGTAATAAAAGTCAGAGAATGTCAAATATTAAAGTGAAATTGCCTCAAACAAGCGAATTATCGCGAAACAACACCTGCTCGCATCCAACAAAAACTGTGCGCTACCCTCTCTACTGAGCCTCAGAGACGCTTTGAGACAAGTATTACAAAAATCAGAGAATGTCAAAAATTAGAGTGAAATTACCTAAAACAGGCGAATTATCGCGAAACAACACCTGCTCGAATCCAACAAACACTGTGCCCTGCCGACTCTATTTAGCCTCAGAGACGGTTTGAGATCATTGTTACAAAAATAAGGGAATGTCAAAAATTAGAGTGTAATTGCTTCAAACAAGCCAATTATCGCGAAACAACAACTGCTCAAATCCAACAAAAACTGTGCCCTGCCGACTCTATTTAGCCCCAAAGAATGTTTGAGACAATTGTTGCAAAAATCAGAGAATGTCAAAAATTCGAGTGAAATTGCCTCAAACAGGCGAATTATCGCGAAACAACACCTGCTCGAATCCAACAAAAACTGTGCCCTGCCGTCTCTATTTAGCCTCAAAGACGGTTTGAGACAATTTTTACAAACATCAGAGAATGTCAAAAATTAGAGTGAAATTGCTTCAAACAAGCGAATTATCGCGAAACAACACCTGCTCGAATCCAACAAAAACTGTGCCCTGCCGACTCTATTTAGCCTCAGCGACGGTTTCAGACAATTGTTACAAAAATCAGAGAATGTCAAAAATTAGAGTGTAATTGCTTCAAACAAGCGAATTATCGCGAAACAACACCTGCTCGATTCCAACAAAAACTGTGCCCTGCCGACTATATTTAGCCTCAGAGACGGTTTGAGATAATTGTTACAAAAGTCAGAGAATGTCAAAAATTAGACTGTAATTGCTTCAAACAAGCGAATTATCGCGAAACAACACCTGCTCGAATCCAACAAAAACTGTGCGCTACCGTCTCTACTGAGCCTCAGAGACGCCTTGAGACAAGTATTACAAAAATCAGAGAATGTCAAAAATTAGAGTGAAATTGCTTCAAACAGGCGAATTATCGCGAAACAACACCTGCTCGAATCCAACAAAAACTGTGCCCTGCCGACTCTATTTAGCCTCAGAGACGGTTTGAGACAATTGTTACAAAAATCAGAGAATGTCAAAAATTAGAGTGTAATTGCTTCAAACAAGCGAATTATCGCGAAACAACACCTGCTCGAATCCAACAGAAACTGTGCGCCACCGTCTCTACTGAGCCTCAGAGACGCTTTGAGACAAGTATTACAAAAATCAGAGAATGTCAAAAATTAGAGTGAAATTGCCTAAAACAGGCGAATTATCGCGAAACAACACCTGCTCGAATCCAACAAACACTGTGCCCTGCCGACTCTATTTAGCCTCAGAGACGGTTTGAGACAATTGTTACAAAAATAAGAGAATGTCAAAAATTAGAGTGTAATTGCTTGAAACAAGCGAATTATCGCGAAACAACACCTGCTCGAATCCAACAAAAACTGTGCGCTACCGTCTCTACTGAGCCACAGAGACGCTTTGAGACACGTACTACAAAAATCAGAGAATGTCAAAAATTAGACTGAAATTGTTTCAAACAGGCGAATTATCGCGAAACAACACCTGCTCGAATCCAACAAAAACTGTGCCCTGCGGACTCTATTTAGCCTCAAAGAATGTTTGAGACAATTGTTACAAGAATCAGAGAATGTCAAAAATTGGAGTGAAATTGCTTTAAACAGGCGAATTATCGCGAAAGAACACCTGCTCGAATCCAACAAAAACTGTGGCCTGCCAACTCTATTTAGCCTCAAAGACGGTTTGAGACAATTGTTACAAAAATCAGAGAATGTCAAAAATTAGAGTGAAATTGCTTCAAACAAGCGAATTATCGCGAAACAACACCTGCTCGAATCCAACAAAACATGTGCGCTACCGTCTCTACTGAGCCTCAGAGACGCTTTGAGACAATTGCTACAAAAATCAGAGAATGTCAAAAATTAGAGTGAAATTGCTTCAAACAAGCGAATTATCGCGAAACAACACCTGCTCGAATCCAACAAAAACTGTGCGCTACCGTCTCTACTGAGCCACAGAGACGCTTTGAGACACGTACTACAAAAATCAGAGAATGTCAAAAATTAGACTGAAATTGCTTCAAACAGGCGAATTATCGCGAAACAACACCTGCTCGAATCCAACAAAAACTGTGCCCTGCGGACTCTATTTAGCCTCAAAGAATGTTTGAGACAATTGTTGCAAGAATCAGAGAATGTCAAAAATTAGAGTGAAATTGCTTTAAACAAGCGAATTATCGCGAAACAACTCCTGCTCGAATCCAACAAAAACTGTGCCCTGCCGACTCTATTTAGCCTCAGAGACGGTATGAGACAAGTATTACAAAAATCAGAGAATGTCAAAAATTACAGTGAAATTGCCTCAAACAGGCGAATTATCGCGAAAGAACACCTGCTCGAATCCAACAAAACATGTGCGCTACCGTCTCTACTGAGCCTCAGAGACGCTTGAAGACAATTGCTACAAAAATCAGAAAATGTCAAAAATTAGAGTGAAATTGCTTCAAACAAGCGAATTATCGCGAAACAACACCTGCTCGAATCCAACAAAAACTGTGCCCTGCCGACTCTATTTAGCCTCAGAGAGGGTTTGAGACAATTGTTACAAAAATCAGAGAATGTCAAAAATTAGGGTGTAATTGCTTCAAACAAGCGAATTATCGCGAAACAACACCTGCTCGAATCCAACAAAAACTGTGCCCTGCCGACTCTATTTAGCCTCAGAGACGGTTTCAGACAATTGTTACAAAAATCAGAGAATGTCAAAAATTAGAGTGAAATTGCCTCAAACAGACGAATTATCGCCAAACAACACCTGCTCGAATCCAACAAAAACTGTGCCCTGCCGACTCTATTTAGCCTCAAAGACGGTTTGAGACAATTGTTACAAAAATCAGAGAATGTCAAAAATTAGAGTGAAGTTGCTTCAAACAAGCGAATTATCACGAAACAACACCTGCTCGAATCCAACAAAAACTGTGCCCTGCCGACTCTATTTAGCCTCAGCGACGGTTTCAGACAATTGTTACAAAAATCAGAGAATGTAAAAAATTAGAGTGTAATTGCTTCAAACAAGCGAATTATCGCGAAACAACACCTGCTCGAATCCAAAAAAAACTGTGCCCTGCCGACTCTATTTAGCCTCAGAAACGGTTTGAGATAATTGTTACAAAAATCAGAGAATGTCAAAAATTAGAGTGTAATTGCTTCAAACATGCGAATTATCGCGAAACAACACCTGCTCGAATCCAACAAAAACTGTCCGCTACCGTCTCTACTGAGCCTCAGAGACGCTTTGAGACAAGTATTACAAAAATCAGAGTAAGTCAAAAATTAGAGTGAAATTGCTTCAAACAGGCGAATTATCGCGAAACAACACCTGCTCGAATCCAACAAAAACTGTGCCCTGCCGACTCTATTTAGCCTCAAAGAATGTTTGAGACAATTGTTACAAGAATCAGAGAATGTCAAAAAATTAGAGTGAAATTGCTTCAAACAAGCGAATTATCGCGAAACAACACCTGCTCGAATCCAACAAAAACTGTGCGCTACCGTCTCTACTGAGCCTCAGAGACGCTTTGAGACAATTGCTACAAAAATCAGAAAATGTCAAAAATTAGAGTGAAATTGCTTCAAACAAGCGAATTATCGCGAAACAACACCTGCTCGAATCCCACAAAAACTGTGCGCTACCGTCTCTACTGAGCCTCAGAGACGCTTTGAGACAAGTGTTACAAAAATCAGAGAATGTCAAAAATTAGAGTGAAATTGCCTCAAACAGGCGAATTATCGCGAAACAACACCTGCTCGAATCCAACAAACACTGTACCCTGCCGACTCTATTTAGCCTCAGAGACGGTTTGAGACAATTGTTACAAAAATCAGAGAATGTCAAAAATTAGAGTGAAATTGCTTCAAACAAGCGAATTATCGCGAAACAACACCTGCTCGAATCCAACAAAAACTGTGCGCTACCGTGTCTACAGAGCCTCAGAGACGCTTTGAGACAAGTATTACAAAAATCAGAGAATGTCAAAAATTATAGTGAAATTGCCTCAAACAGGCGAATTATCGCGAAACAACACCTGCTCGAATCCAACAAAACCTGTGCCCTGCCGACCATATTTAGCCTCAGAGACGGTTTGAGACAATTGTAATAAAAGTCAGAGAATGTCAAATATTAAAGTGAAATTGCCTCAAACAAGCGAATTATCGCGAAACAACACCTGCTCGCATCCAACAAAAACTGTGCGCTACCCTCTCTACTGAGCCTCAGAGACGCTTTGAGACAAGTATTACAAAAATCAGAGAATGTCAAAAATTAGAGTGAAATTACCTAAAACAGGCGAATTATCGCGAAACAACACCTGCTCGAATCCAACAAACACTGTGCCCTGCCGACTCTATTTAGCCTCAGAGACGGTTTGAGATCATTGTTACAAAAATAAGGGAATGTCAAAAATTAGAGTGTAATTGCTTCAAACAAGCCAATTATCGCGAAACAACAACTGCTCAAATCCAACAAAAACTGTGCCCTGCCGACTCTATTTAGCCCCAAAGAATGTTTGAGACAATTGTTGCAAAAATCAGAGAATGTCAAAAATTCGAGTGAAATTGCCTCAAACAGGCGAATTATCGCGAAACAACACCTGCTCGAATCCAACAAAAACTGTGCCCTGCCGTCTCTATTTAGCCTCAAAGACGGTTTGAGACAATTTTTACAAACATCAGAGAATGTCAAAAATTAGAGTGAAATTGCTTCAAACAAGCGAATTATCGCGAAACAACACCTGCTCGAATCCAACAAAAACTGTGCCCTGCCGACTCTATTTAGCCTCAGCGACGGTTTCAGACAATTGTTACAAAAATCAGAGAATGTCAAAAATTAGAGTGTAATTGCTTCAAACAAGCGAATTATCGCGAAACAACACCTGCTCGATTCCAACAAAAACTGTGCCCTGCCGACTATATTTAGCCTCAGAGACGGTTTGAGATAATTGTTACAAAAGTCAGAGAATGTCAAAAATTAGACTGTAATTGCTTCAAACAAGCGAATTATCGCGAAACAACACCTGCTCGAATCCAACAAAAACTGTGCGCTACCGTCTCTACTGAGCCTCAGAGACGCCTTGAGACAAGTATTACAAAAATCAGAGAATGTCAAAAATTAGAGTGAAATTGCTTCAAACAGGCGAATTATCGCGAAACAACACCTGCTCGAATCCAACAAAAACTGTGCCCTGCCGACTCTATTTAGCCTCAGAGACGGTTTGAGACAATTGTTACAAAAATCAGAGAATGTCAAAAATTAGAGTGTAATTGCTTCAAACAAGCGAATTATCGCGAAACAACACCTGCTCGAATCCAACAGAAACTGTGCGCCACCGTCTCTACTGAGCCTCAGAGACGCTTTGAGACAAGTATTACAAAAATCAGAGAATGTCAAAAATTAGAGTGAAATTGCCTAAAACAGGCGAATTATCGCGAAACAACACCTGCTCGAATCCAACAAACACTGTGCCCTGCCGACTCTATTTAGCCTCAAAGACGGTTTGAGACAATTGTTACAAAAATCAGAGAATGTCAAAAATTAGAGTGTAATTGCTTCAAACAAGCGAATTATCGCGAAACAACACCTGCTCGATTCCAACAAAAACTGTGCCCTGCCGACTCTATTTAGCCTCAAAGACGGTTTGAGACAATTGTTACAAAAATCAGAGAATGTCAAAAATTAGAGTGAAGTTGCTTCAAACAAGCGAATTATCACGAAACAACACCTGCTCGAATCCAACAAAAACTGTGCCCTGCCGACTCTATTTAGCCTCAGCGACGGTTTCAGACAATTGTTACAAAAATCAGAGAATGTAAAAAATTAGAGTGTAATTGCTTCAAACAAGCGAATTATCGCGAAACAACACCTGCTCGAATCCAAAAAAAACTGTGCCCTGCCGACTCTATTTAGCCTCAGAAACGGTTTGAGATAATTGTTACAAAAATCAGAGAATGTCAAAAATTAGAGTGTAATTGCTTCAAACATGCGAATTATCGCGAAACAACACCTGCTCGAATCCAACAAAAACTGTCCGCTACCGTCTCTACTGAGCCTCAGAGACGCTTTGAGACAAGTATTACAAAAATCAGAGTAAGTCAAAAATTAGAGTGAAATTGCTTCAAACAGGCGAATTATCGCGAAACAACACCTGCTCGAATCCAACAAAAACTGTGCCCTGCCGACTCTATTTAGCCTCAAAGAATGTTTGAGACAATTGTTACAAGAATCAGAGAATGTCAAAAAATTAGAGTGAAATTGCTTCAAACAAGCGAATTATCGCGAAACAACACCTGCTCGAATCCAACAAAAACTGTGCGCTACCGTCTCTACTGAGCCTCAGAGACGCTTTGAGACAATTGCTACAAAAATCAGAAAATGTCAAAAATTAGAGTGAAATTGCTTCAAACAAGCGAATTATCGCGAAACAACACCTGCTCGAATCCCACAAAAACTGTGCGCTACCGTCTCTACTGAGCCTCAGAGACGCTTTGAGACAAGTGTTACAAAAATCAGAGAATGTCAAAAATTAGAGTGAAATTGCCTCAAACAGGCGAATTATCGCGAAACAACACCTGCTCGAATCCAACAAACACTGTACCCTGCCGACTCTATTTAGCCTCAGAGACGGTTTGAGACAATTGTTACAAAAATCAGAGAATGTCAAAAATTAGAGTGAAATTGCTTCAAACAAGCGAATTATCGCGAAACAACACCTGCTCGAATCCAACAAAAACTGTGCGCTACCGTGTCTACAGAGCCTCAGAGACGCTTTGAGACAAGTATTACAAAAATCAGAGAATGTCAAAAATTATAGTGAAATTGCCTCAAACAGGCGAATTATCGCGAAACAACACCTGCTCGAATCCAACAAAACCTGTGCCCTGCCGACCATATTTAGCCTCAGAGACGGTTTGAGACAATTGTAATAAAAGTCAGAGAATGTCAAATATTAAAGTGAAATTGCCTCAAACAAGCGAATTATCGCGAAACAACACCTGCTCGCATCCAACAAAAACTGTGCGCTACCCTCTCTACTGAGCCTCAGAGACGCTTTGAGACAAGTATTACAAAAATCAGAGAATGTCAAAAATTAGAGTGAAATTACCTAAAACAGGCGAATTATCGCGAAACAACACCTGCTCGAATCCAACAAACACTGTGCCCTGCCGACTCTATTTAGCCTCAGAGACGGTTTGAGATCATTGTTACAAAAATAAGGGAATGTCAAAAATTAGAGTGTAATTGCTTCAAACAAGCCAATTATCGCGAAACAACAACTGCTCAAATCCAACAAAAACTGTGCCCTGCCGACTCTATTTAGCCCCAAAGAATGTTTGAGACAATTGTTGCAAAAATCAGAGAATGTCAAAAATTCGAGTGAAATTGCCTCAAACAGGCGAATTATCGCGAAACAACACCTGCTCGAATCCAACAAAAACTGTGCCCTGCCGTCTCTATTTAGCCTCAAAGACGGTTTGAGACAATTTTTACAAACATCAGAGAATGTCAAAAATTAGAGTGAAATTGCTTCAAACAAGCGAATTATCGCGAAACAACACCTGCTCGAATCCAACAAAAACTGTGCCCTGCCGACTCTATTTAGCCTCAGCGACGGTTTCAGACAATTGTTACAAAAATCAGAGAATGTCAAAAATTAGAGTGTAATTGCTTCAAACAAGCGAATTATCGCGAAACAACACCTGCTCGATTCCAACAAAAACTGTGCCCTGCCGACTATATTTAGCCTCAGAGACGGTTTGAGATAATTGTTACAAAAGTCAGAGAATGTCAAAAATTAGACTGTAATTGCTTCAAACAAGCGAATTATCGCGAAACAACACCTGCTCGAATCCAACAAAAACTGTGCGCTACCGTCTCTACTGAGCCTCAGAGACGCCTTGAGACAAGTATTACAAAAATCAGAGAATGTCAAAAATTAGAGTGAAATTGCTTCAAACAGGCGAATTATCGCGAAACAACACCTGCTCGAATCCAACAAAAACTGTGCCCTGCCGACTCTATTTAGCCTCAGAGACGGTTTGAGACAATTGTTACAAAAATCAGAGAATGTCAAAAATTAGAGTGTAATTGCTTCAAACAAGCGAATTATCGCGAAACAACACCTGCTCGAATCCAACAGAAACTGTGCGCCACCGTCTCTACTGAGCCTCAGAGACGCTTTGAGACAAGTATTACAAAAATCAGAGAATGTCAAAAATTAGAGTGAAATTGCCTAAAACAGGCGAATTATCGCGAAACAACACCTGCTCGAATCCAACAAACACTGTGCCCTGCCGACTCTATTTAGCCTCAAAGACGGTTTGAGACAATTGTTACAAAAATCAGAGAATGTCAAAAATTAGAGTGTAATTGCTTCAAACAAGCGAATTATCGCGAAACAACACCTGCTCGATTCCAACAAAAACTGTGCCCTGCCGACTCTATTTAGCCTCAAAGACGGTTTGAGACAATTGTTACAAAAATCAGAGAATGTCAAAAATTAGAGTGAAGTTGCTTCAAACAAGCGAATTATCACGAAACAACACCTGCTCGAATCCAACAAAAACTGTGCCCTGCCGACTCTATTTAGCCTCAGCGACGGTTTCAGACAATTGTTACAAAAATCAGAGAATGTAAAAAATTAGAGTGTAATTGCTTCAAACAAGCGAATTATCGCGAAACAACACCTGCTCGAATCCAAAAAAAACTGTGCCCTGCCGACTCTATTTAGCCTCAGAAACGGTTTGAGATAATTGTTACAAAAATCAGAGAATGTCAAAAATTAGAGTGTAATTGCTTCAAACATGCGAATTATCGCGAAACAACACCTGCTCGAATCCAACAAAAACTGTCCGCTACCGTCTCTACTGAGCCTCAGAGACGCTTTGAGACAAGTATTACAAAAATCAGAGTAAGTCAAAAATTAGAGTGAAATTGCTTCAAACAGGCGAATTATCGCGAAACAACACCTGCTCGAATCCAACAAAAACTGTGCCCTGCCGACTCTATTTAGCCTCAAAGAATGTTTGAGACAATTGTTACAAGAATCAGAGAATGTCAAAAAATTAGAGTGAAATTGCTTCAAACAAGCGAATTATCGCGAAACAACACCTGCTCGAATCCAACAAAAACTGTGCGCTACCGTCTCTACTGAGCCTCAGAGACGCTTTGAGACAATTGCTACAAAAATCAGAAAATGTCAAAAATTAGAGTGAAATTGCTTCAAACAAGCGAATTATCGCGAAACAACACCTGCTCGAATCCCACAAAAACTGTGCGCTACCGTCTCTACTGAGCCTCAGAGACGCTTTGAGACAAGTGTTACAAAAATCAGAGAATGTCAAAAATTAGAGTGAAATTGCCTCAAACAGGCGAATTATCGCGAAACAACACCTGCTCGAATCCAACAAACACTGTACCCTGCCGACTCTATTTAGCCTCAGAGACGGTTTGAGACAATTGTTACAAAAATCAGAGAATGTCAAAAATTAGAGTGAAATTGCTTCAAACAAGCGAATTATCGCGAAACAACACCTGCTCGAATCCAACAAAAACTGTGCGCTACCGTGTCTATAGGGCCTCAGAGACGCTTTGAGACAAGTATTACAAAAATCAGAGAATGTCAAAAATTATAGTGAAATTGCCTCAAACAGGCGAATTATCGCGAAACAACACCTGCTCGAATCCAACAAAACCTGTGCCCTGCCGACCATATTTAGCCTCAGAGACGGTTTGAGACAATTGTAATAAAAGTCAGAGAATGTCAAATATTAAAGTGAAATTGCCTCAAACAAGCGAATTATCGCGAAACAACACCTGCTCGCATCCAACAAAAACTGTGCGCTACCCTCTCTACTGAGCCTCAGAGACGCTTTGAGACAAGTATTACAAAAATCAGAGAATGTCAAAAATTAGAGTGAAATTACCTAAAACAGGCGAATTATCGCGAAACAACACCTGCTCGAATCCAACAAACACTGTGCCCTGCCGACTCTATTTAGCCTCAGAGACGGTTTGAGATCATTGTTACAAAAATAAGGGAATGTCAAAAATTAGAGTGTAATTGCTTCAAACAAGCCAATTATCGCGAAACAACAACTGCTCAAATCCAACAAAAACTGTGCCCTGCCGACTCTATTTAGCCCCAAAGAATGTTTGAGACAATTGTTGCAAAAATCAGAGAATGTCAAAAATTCGAGTGAAATTGCCTCAAACAGGCGAATTATCGCGAAACAACACCTGCTCGAATCCAACAAAAACTGTGCCCTGCCGTCTCTATTTAGCCTCAAAGACGGTTTGAGACAATTTTTACAAACATCAGAGAATGTCAAAAATTAGAGTGAAATTGCTTCAAACAAGCGAATTATCGCGAAACAACACCTGCTCGAATCCAACAAAAACTGTGCCCTGCCGACTCTATTTAGCCTCAGCGACGGTTTCAGACAATTGTTACAAAAATCAGAGAATGTCAAAAATTAGAGTGTAATTGCTTCAAACAAGCGAATTATCGCGAAACAACACCTGCTCGATTCCAACAAAAACTGTGCCCTGCCGACTATATTTAGCCTCAGAGACGGTTTGAGATAATTGTTACAAAAGTCAGAGAATGTCAAAAATTAGACTGTAATTGCTTCAAACAAGCGAATTATCGCGAAACAACACCTGCTCGAATCCAACAAAAACTGTGCGCTACCGTCTCTACTGAGCCTCAGAGACGCCTTGAGACAAGTATTACAAAAATCAGAGAATGTCAAAAATTAGAGTGAAATTGCTTCAAACAGGCGAATTATCGCGAAACAACACCTGCTCGAATCCAACAAAAACTGTGCCCTGCCGACTCTATTTAGCCTCAGAGACGGTTTGAGACAATTGTTACAAAAATCAGAGAATGTCAAAAATTAGAGTGTAATTGCTTCAAACAAGCGAATTATCGCGAAACAACACCTGCTCGAATCCAACAGAAACTGTGCGCCACCGTCTCTACTGAGCCTCAGAGACGCTTTGAGACAAGTATTACAAAAATCAGAGAATGTCAAAAATTAGAGTGAAATTGCCTAAAACAGGCGAATTATCGCGAAACAACACCTGCTCGAATCCAACAAACACTGTGCCCTGCCGACTCTATTTAGCCTCAGAGACGGTTTGAGACAATTGTTACAAAAATAAGAGAATGTCAAAAATTAGAGTGTAATTGCTTGAAACAAGCGAATTATCGCGAAACAACACCTGCTCGAATCCAACAAAAACTGTGCGCTACCGTCTCTACTGAGCCACAGAGACGCTTTGAGACACGTACTACAAAAATCAGAGAATGTCAAAAATTAGACTGAAATTGTTTCAAACAGGCGAATTATCGCGAAACAACACCTGCTCGAATCCAACAAAAACTGTGCCCTGCGGACTCTATTTAGCCTCAAAGAATGTTTGAGACAATTGTTACAAGAATCAGAGAATGTCAAAAATTGGAGTGAAATTGCTTTAAACAGGCGAATTATCGCGAAAGAACACCTGCTCGAATCCAACAAAAACTGTGGCCTGCCAACTCTATTTAGCCTCAAAGACGGTTTGAGACAATTGTTACAAAAATCAGAGAATGTCAAAAATTAGAGTGAAATTGCTTCAAACAAGCGAATTATCGCGAAACAACACCTGCTCGAATCCAACAAAACATGTGCGCTACCGTCTCTACTGAGCCTCAGAGACGCTTTGAGACAATTGCTACAAAAATCAGAAAATGTCAAAAATTAGAGTGAAATTGCTTCAAACAAGCGAATTATCGCGAAACAACACCTGCTCGAATCCAACAAAAACTGTGCCCTGCCGACTCTATTTAGCCTCAGAGAGGGTTTGAGACAATTGTTACAAAAATCAGAGAATGTCAAAGATTAGAGTGTAATTGCTTCAAACAAGCGAATTATCGCGAAACAACACCTGCTCGAATCCAACAAAAACTGTGCGCTGCCGACTTATTTAGCCTCAGAGACGGTTTCAGACAATTGTTACAAAAATCAGAGTATGTCAAAAATTAGAGTGAAATTGCCTCAAACAGGCGAATTATCGCGAAACAACACCTGCTCGAATTCAACAAAAACTGTGCCCTGCCGACTCTATTTAGCCTCAAAGACGGTTTGAGACAATTGTTACAATAATCAGAGAATGTAAAAAATTAGAGTGAAATTGCTTCAAACAAGCGAATTATCGCGAAACAACACCTGCTCGAATCCAACAAAAACTGTGCCCTGCCGACTCTGTTTAGCCTCAGAGACGGTTTGAGATAATTGTTACAAAAATCAGAGAATGTCAAAAATTAGACTGTAATTGCTTCAAACAAGCGAATTATCGCGAAACAACACCTGCTCGAATCCAATAAAAACTGTGCCCTGCCGACGCTATTTAGCCTCAGAGACGGTTTCAGACAATTGTTACAAAAATCAGAGAATGTCAAAAATTAGAGTATAATTGCTTCAAACAAGCGAATAATAGCGAAACAGCACCTGCTCGAATCCAACAAAAATTGTGCGCTACCGTCTCTACATAGCCTCAGAGACGCTTTGAGACAAGTATTACAAAAATCAGAGAATGTCAAAAATTAGGGTGAAATTGCCTCAAACAGGCAAATTATCGCGAAACAACACTTGCTCGAATCAAACAAACACTGTGCCCTGCCGACTCTATTTAGCCTCAGAGACGGTTTGAGACAATTGTTACAAAAATCAGAGAATGTCAAAAATTAGAGTGAAATTGCTTCAAACAAGCCAATTATCGCGAAACAACACCTGCTCGAATCCAACAAAAACTGTGCGCTACCGTCTCTACAGAGCCTCAGAGACGCTTTGAGACAAGTATTACAAAAATCAGAGAATGTCAAAAATTATAGTGAAATTGCCTCAAACAGGCGAATTATCGCGAAACAACACCTGCTCGAATCCAACAAACACTGTGCCCTGCCGACTCTATTTAGCCTCAGAGACGGTTTGAGATCATTGTTACAAAAATAAGGGAATGTCAAAAATTAGAGTGTAATTGCTTCAAACAAGCCAATTATCGCGAAACAACAACTGCTCAAATCCAACAAAAACTGTGCCCTGCCGACTCTATTTAGCCCCAAAGAATGTTTGAGACAATTGTTGCAAAAATCAGAGAATGTCAAAAATTCGAGTGAAATTGCCTCAAACAGGCGAATTATCGCGAAACAACACCTGCTCGAATCCAACAAAAACTGTGCCCTGCCGTCTCTATTTAGCCTCAAAGACGGTTTGAGACAATTTTTACAAACATCAGAGAATGTCAAAAATTAGAGTGAAATTGCTTCAAACAAGCGAATTATCGCGAAACAACACCTGCTCGAATCCAACAAAAACTGTGCCCTGCCGACTCTATTTAGCCTCAGCGACGGTTTCAGACAATTGTTACAAAAATCAGAGAATGTCAAAAATTAGAGTGTAATTGCTTCAAACAAGCGAATTATCGCGAAACAACACCTGCTCGATTCCAACAAAAACTGTGCCCTGCCGACTATATTTAGCCTCAGAGACGGTTTGAGATAATTGTTACAAAAGTCAGAGAATGTCAAAAATTAGACTGTAATTGCTTCAAACAAGCGAATTATCGCGAAACAACACCTGCTCGAATCCAACAAAAACTGTGCGCTACCGTCTCTACTGAGCCTCAGAGACGCCTTGAGACAAGTATTACAAAAATCAGAGAATGTCAAAAATTAGAGTGAAATTGCTTCAAACAGGCGAATTATCGCGAAACAACACCTGCTCGAATCCAACAAAAACTGTGCCCTGCCGACTCTATTTAGCCTCAGAGACGGTTTGAGACAATTGTTACAAAAATCAGAGAATGTCAAAAATTAGAGTGTAATTGCTTCAAACAAGCGAATTATCGCGAAACAACACCTGCTCGAATCCAACAGAAACTGTGCGCCACCGTCTCTACTGAGCCTCAGAGACGCTTTGAGACAAGTATTACAAAAATCAGAGAATGTCAAAAATTAGAGTGAAATTGCCTAAAACAGGCGAATTATCGCGAAACAACACCTGCTCGAATCCAACAAACACTGTGCCCTGCCGACTCTATTTAGCCTCAGAGACGGTTTGAGACAATTGTTACAAAAATAAGAGAATGTCAAAAATTAGAGTGTAATTGCTTGAAACAAGCGAATTATCGCGAAACAACACCTGCTCGAATCCAACAAAAACTGTGCGCTACCGTCTCTACTGAGCCACAGAGACGCTTTGAGACACGTACTACAAAAATCAGAGAATGTCAAAAATTAGACTGAAATTGTTTCAAACAGGCGAATTATCGCGAAACAACACCTGCTCGAATCCAACAAAAACTGTGCCCTGCGGACTCTATTTAGCCTCAAAGAATGTTTGAGACAATTGTTACAAGAATCAGAGAATGTCAAAAATTGGAGTGAAATTGCTTTAAACAGGCGAATTATCGCGAAAGAACACCTGCTCGAATCCAACAAAAACTGTGGCCTGCCAACTCTATTTAGCCTCAAAGACGGTTTGAGACAATTGTTACAAAAATCAGAGAATGTCAAAAATTAGAGTGAAATTGCTTCAAACAAGCGAATTATCGCGAAACAACACCTGCTCGAATCCAACAAAACATGTGCGCTACCGTCTCTACTGAGCCTCAGAGACGCTTTGAGACAATTGCTACAAAAATCAGAAAATGTCAAAAATTAGAGTGAAATTGCTTCAAACAAGCGAATTATCGCGAAACAACACCTGCTCGAATCCAACAAAAACTGTGCCCTGCCGACTCTATTTAGCCTCAGAGAGGGTTTGAGACAATTGTTACAAAAATCAGAGAATGTCAAAGATTAGAGTGTAATTGCTTCAAACAAGCGAATTATCGCGAAACAACACCTGCTCGAATCCAACAAAAACTGTGCGCTGCCGACTTATTTAGCCTCAGAGACGGTTTCAGACAATTGTTACAAAAATCAGAGTATGTCAAAAATTAGAGTGAAATTGCCTCAAACAGGCGAATTATCGCGAAACAACACCTGCTCGAATTCAACAAAAACTGTGCCCTGCCGACTCTATTTAGCCTCAAAGACGGTTTGAGACAATTGTTACAATAATCAGAGAATGTAAAAAATTAGAGTGAAATTGCTTCAAACAAGCGAATTATCGCGAAACAACACCTGCTCGAATCCAACAAAAACTGTGCCCTGCCGACTCTGTTTAGCCTCAGAGACGGTTTGAGATAATTGTTACAAAAATCAGAGAATGTCAAAAATTAGACTGTAATTGCTTCAAACAAGCGAATTATCGCGAAACAACACCTGCTCGAATCCAATAAAAACTGTGCCCTGCCGACGCTATTTAGCCTCAGAGACGGTTTCAGACAATTGTTACAAAAATCAGAGAATGTCAAAAATTAGAGTATAATTGCTTCAAACAAGCGAATAATAGCGAAACAGCACCTGCTCGAATCCAACAAAAATTGTGCGCTACCGTCTCTACATAGCCTCAGAGACGCTTTGAGACAAGTATTACAAAAATCAGAGAATGTCAAAAATTAGGGTGAAATTGCCTCAAACAGGCAAATTATCGCGAAACAACACTTGCTCGAATCAAACAAACACTGTGCCCTGCCGACTCTATTTAGCCTCAGAGACGGTTTGAGACAATTGTTACAAAAATCAGAGAATGTCAAAAATTAGAGTGAAATTGCTTCAAACAAGCCAATTATCGCGAAACAACACCTGCTCGAATCCAACAAAAACTGTGCGCTACCGTCTCTACAGAGCCTCAGAGACGCTTTGAGACAAGTATTACAAAAATCAGAGAATGTCAAAAATTATAGTGAAATTGCCTCAAACAGGCGAATTATCGCGAAACAACACCTGCTCGAATCCAACAAAAACTGTGCCCTGCCGACCATATTTAGCCTCAGAGACGGTTTGAGGCAATTGTAATAAAAATCAGAGAATGTCAAAAATTAGAGTGAAATTGCCTCAAACAAACGAATTATCGCGAAAGAACACCTGGTCGCATCCAACAAAAACTGTGCGCTACCCTCTCTACTGAGCCTCAGAGACGCTTTGAGACAAGTATTACAAAAATCAGAGAATGTCAAAAATTAGAGTGAAATTACCTAAAACAGGCGAATTATCGCGAAACAACACCTGCTCGAATCCAACAAACACTGTGCCCTGCCGACTCTATTTAGCCTCAGAGACGGTTTGAGACAATTGTTACAAAAATAAGAGAATGTCAAAAATTAGAGTGTAATTGCTTCAAACAAGCCAATTATCGCGAAACAACACCTGCTCGAATCCAACAAAAACTGTGCCCTACCGACTCTATTTAGCCTCAAAGACGGTTTGAGACAATTGTTACAAACATCAGAGAATGTCAAAAATTAGAGTGAAATTGCTTCAAACAAGCGAATTATCGCGAAACAACACCTGCTCGCATCCAACAAAAACTGTGCGCTACCGTCTCTACTGAGCCTCAGAGACGCTTTGAGACAAGTATTACAAAAATCAGAGAATGTCAAAAATTAGAGTGAAATTGCTTCAAACAGGCGAATTATCGCGAAACAGCGCCTGCTCGAATCCAACAAAAACTGTGCCCTGCCGACTCTATTTAGCCTCTGCGACGGTTTCAGACAATTGTTACAAAAATCAGAGAATGTCAAAAATTAGAGTGTAATTGCTTCAAACAAGCGAATTATCGCGAAACAACACCTGCTCGAATCCAACAAAAACTGTGCCCTGCCGACTCTATTTAGCCTCAAAGACGGTTTGAGACAATTGTTACAAAAATCAGAGAATTTCAAAAATTAGAGTGAAATTGCTTCAAACAAGCGAATTATCGTGAAACAACACCTGCTCGAATCCAACAAAACATGTACGCTACCGTCTCTACTGAGCCTCAGAGGCGCTTTGAGACAATTGCTACAAAAATCAGAAAATGTCAAAAATTAGAGTGAAATTGCTTCAAACAAGCGAATTATCGCGAAACAGCGCCTGCTCGAATCCAACAAAATCTGTGCCCTGCCGACTCTATTTAGCCTCTGCGACGGTTTCAGACAATTGTTACAAAAATCAGAGAATGTCAAAAATTAGAGTGTAATTGCTTCAAACAAGCGAATTATCGCGAAACAACACCTGCTCGAATCCAACAAAAACTGTGCCCTGCCGACTCTATTTAGCCTCAAAGACGGGTTGAGACAATTGTTACAAAAATCAGAGAATGTCAAAAATTAGAGTGTAATTGCTTCAAACAAGCGAATTATCGCGAAACAACACCTGCTCGAATCCAACAAAAACTGTGCGCTACCGTCTTTATTGAGCCACAGAGACGCTTTGAGACACGTACTACAAAAATCAGAGAATGTCAAAAATTACAGTGAAATTGCCTCAAACAGGCGAATTATCGCGAAAGAACACCTGCTCGAATCCAACAAAAACTGTGCCCTGCCGACTCTATTTAGCCTCAAAGACGGTTTGAGACAATTGTTACAAAAATCAGAGAATTTCAAAAATTAGAGTGAAATTGCTTCAAACAAGCGAATTATCGCGAAACAACACCTGCTCGAATCCAACAAAACATGTACGCTACCGTCTCTACTGAGCCTCAGAGGCGCTTTGAGACAATTGCTACAAAAATCAGAAAATGTCAAAAATTAGAGTGAAATTGCTTCAAACAAGCGAATTATCGCGAAGCAACACCTGCTCGAATCCAACAAAAACTGTGCGCTACCGTCTCTACTGAGCCTCAGAGACGCTTTGAGACAAGTGTTACAAAAATCAGAGAATGTCAAAAATTAGAGTGAAATTGCTTCAAACAGGTGAATTATCGCGAAACAACACCTGCTCGAATCCAACAAAAACTGTGCCCTGCCGACTCTATTTAGCCTCAGAGAGGGTTTGAGACAATTGTTACAAAAATCAGAGAATGTCAAAAATTAGAGTGTAATTGCTTCAAACAAGCGAATTATCGCGAAACAACACCTGCTCGAATCCAACAAAAACTCTATTTAGCCTCAGAGACGGTTTGAGATAATTGTTACATCCTACCCAATTCGGGTAGCCCCACACAAAACGCTTAATACCTGTAGGGGAGTTGTCACCACCTCAAGTCTAGACAACCTGTCGAATGAGGAGATTGTCACCTCTCTCTCTGACCAGCGTGTATGTCAGGCCTATCGCCTTACGCGAAAACAGGATGGCAAGGAGTTAGCTTTGCGTACAGTATTTCTAACATTCAAAGGCACGAAATTACCTGAGTACATCTTTTGTGGATACGAACGTGCCGCTGTACGCCAGTATGTGCCAAACCCAATGCGTTGTTCCAGGTGCCAACGGTTCGGCCATACTAAGACTTCCTGTAATAATCCATCTATTTGTGAGCGTTGTGGATCACCAGCCCATGAAGACTCGGCATGTACACGGGATCCTCTTTGTGTGAATTGTGGAGATAGCCACCCATCAAGCTCGCGTCAGTGTTCTAAATTTATGGACGAGAAAGCTATACAGGAGTTGCGCGTGAAAGAACGGCTCACATTTTTGGAAGCACGTCGCCGCTTTGAACAGTTGAAACCTGCGACAACCCTAGGTTTCGCGTCAGCAGTCCGCCGCACTCCTGCCCACACTGTGGCCATTCAGCACGTTCCAGTCGCTGATGCTGCCACGCAGACTGACTCAGCAACGAGCGCCTCTTCCTCTCCACCGTCCCGTGATACACCTGCACCGGCAACTAAATCTTCCGCCGTGCAGACACCTGCTCACCAGCCATCCAAAAGCAGTAGCCACACCGTTTTACCTGGAAACGCTCACCATTCGCGACCTAAAGACCGGGTGAGTAGTCGTCCATCACCAAAGAAGTCCCGCTCCCGCTCAACAAGCCGACAGGGCTCTTCAGACTCATCTGAGGATGGCGACTTGAACATACCAGGTCCCAAGTCAGTCAAAATAAGACTGAAAAAGAAAAAGATGAAGACCAAGCACTTACATTAAGCAGGTGTAACTTGTATTTTACTTTGTGATTTTATTTTTAACCTTCGTATTTTTATCTATGTACATTGTAAGATCACTTTTGAGGTTTTAACTGTTTTTATGTTATCTTTTTAGACCAGTTTTTATATGAACTGTTTTAGCTTTTATCTTTCTTTTAGACTCCCCGTTTTAATATTTGATTCATTGTTAGGTGGTGGTGAGTTTTTCCCTGCTTTTATCTTCTGACTTGGGGCCCTAATGACCTAGCTGTCGACGGGCCCTTAAACCCTACTCACTCACTCACTCACTAATTGTTACAAAAATCAGAGAATGTCAAAAATTAGACTGTAATTGCTTCAAACAAGCGAATTATCGCGAAACAACACCTGCTCGAATCCAACAAAAACTGTGCGCTACCGTCTCTACTGAGCCACAGAGACGCTTTGAGACACGTACTACAAAAATCAGAGAATGTCAAAAATTAGACTGAAATTGCTTCAAACAGGCGAATTATCGCGAAACAACACCGGCTCGAATCCAACAAAAACTGTGCCCTGCCGACTTTATTTAGCCTCAAAGAATGTTTGAGACATTTGTTACAAGAATCAGAGAATGTCAAAAATTAGAGTGAAATTGCTATAAACAAGCGAATTATCGCGAAACAACACCTGCTCGAATCCAACAAAAACTGTGCCCTGCCGACTCCATTTAGCCTCAGTGACGGTTTGAGACAAGTATTACAAAAATCAGAGAATGTCAAAAATTACAGTGAAATTGCCTCAAACAGGCGAATTATCGCGAAAGAACACCTGCTCGAATCCAACAAAAACTGTGCCCTGCCGACTCTTTGAGACAAGTATTACAAAAATCAGAGAATGTCAAAAATTAGAGTGAAATTGCTCCAAACAGGCGAATTATCGCGAAACAACACCTGCTCGAATCCAACAAAAACTGTGCCCTGCCGACTCTATTTAGCCTCAGAGAGGGTTTGAGACAATTGTTACAAAAATCAGAGAATGTCAAAAATTAGAGTGTAATTGCTTCAAACAAGCGCCCCTCCGAAGGAGTGTCGCCTTGCCGTGGCGGAGGGGCTCAGTACCCGATCCAGACGGCCTACTAAGTGAGTCTTCGTGACCACTGGTAGGCAAGAGGTGAGGGGAAGCTAAGAACATTCCAACGGGTAGATGAGGCTCGTTAGTCTTGGTCGACGACTCATCTAGGAGAAGAGGACTCCGAAATCAAACTCCCCCAGGGGAACCTACCACGGTAGGTCCGGGTTTGGCGCACCCGGGGCCCCGAGCTGCTCACTATCACTTCACCCCCTCCACCTTCATTAACTGTGCCACGTGCAACGTTTTATGTTGCTTTTTATATCACCCTCTTCCTCTTCTAGGCTTATTCTGATTATTAGTTTGTAAGTTCGTAGATTTATAACTCCTGTCTCACCAGCAGGGATCTTTCCTATCTCCGTGGTCCTGTCCCACGGTTTTCAGCGCGGCCCCCGACTTGTGTGCTCTTCGGAGGTCTCAGGCGCGAAGGTTGTGCGGACCCTTCACACTGCCCCCATGTGTAGCCTTAGGTGCGGAGCCCGTCCACACGTCATGTACACCCACGTAGCTCCTTGAGGGCACGGCCGGTGTTAATCTCCCGACGGCCGCGTGCCGTCGGGTTAGTATCACCGGCCGGACGTGTTACCGCTGACGGAGCCCCGGTGTAATCAACCCGAAGTCCCCTGAATCCACGCTGACTCCGTTGAGGCAGCGTGTGCTAAAGCGGGGAGCCACAGGCGGTTATTCCTGTGGTGGGGGCATAAAACCGGGGTGTCACGTGGTGAACGGTTTACCCATGCGGACAAGCAGTGGAGATCGGAGGGTAGCTCCTCTGAAGTACGCCTTGAGGTCAGTCATGGAGGGGTCTCCATGGCGGCACAGACCGTGGAGATTTTGGTGTCTTTCTTTTCTTTGACCCCCGGATGGCAGGCTGACGCCGACGGTTCCGGATGGGGGTCCGATTTCAACATGCATCCGCGCAAACCCTCCCATTTTGACAGTTTTTTAGTCATGACCTTGGCCAGTGAAAGGAAAACGATGAAGGATCTGAACCCCTTTTACATCAAAAAAGAACTCGACAGGCCTTGTTAAAAACGCCACCCGAGTACGAGACGGTACGCTTTTGGTAGAAGTGACCACCGCAGACCAGTGCCAGAAATTGTTGAAAGCCACTTTATTGGGCTCCTACCCCATCCGGGTAGCCCCACATAAATCTCTAAACTCATGCAGAGGAGTTGTCACCACATCCAGTCTGGACGGTCTGTCAAACGAGGAGATTGTTACTTGCCTCTCCGACCAGCGTGTGTGTCAAGCGTACCGTCTGACAAGAAAGCAGGATGGTAAAGTGATTGAATTACGTACGGTTTTCCTCACTTTTAAGGGCACACAGTTGCCAGAATACATCTTCTGCGGGTACGAGCGTGCCGCCGTACGTCAATATGTGCCGAACCCTATGCGCTGTTTTCAGTGTCAGAAGTTCGGACATACTAAGACCGCGTGCAACCATCCTGCCGTTTGTGAGCGTTGTGGCCTATCACCTCATGAGGGCACGGCTTGTACCCGTGACCCTCATTGTGTTAACTGTGGAGCCGGTCATCCATCTAGCTCGCGTCAGTGTGCGAAGTTTCTGGATGAAAAATGTATACAGGAGCTACGCGTGAAAGAACATCTTACATTTCCAGAGGCGCGTCGTCGCTTTGAGCAGCTGCAACCTGCAACCACCACAGGTTATGCCTTGGCTGCCCGACGCGCTCCTGTCAACACCGTAGCGATACAGCATGTCCCTGTATCAGATGCTTCCACACAGACAGACCTACCAGCGAGTACTGTTCCACTGTCTCGTGCCACACCTGCAAAAGCTACAACATCTACAGCCGTGCAGACACCAGCTCACAAGGCGTCCACAAGTCGTAGCCAGCCTGTTGATAGCCATTCCTCTAGGCCTGATGTTCGCGCCAGCAGCCACACGTCATCAATGAAGTCCCGCTCCCGCTCCCGTTCCGCGAGCCGCAGGGGATCTTCAGTCTCCCGTACATCCGAGGAGTCACTAGGGGATGACGAAATTAACCTACCCCGTCCAAAGTCGGTTAAGGTAAAGATGAAAAAGAAAAAGATGAAGACGAACCACTAATTCTTCTTTACCATGGAAATAATCCAGTGGAATGTTAATGGGTTCCGGGCACGTGTTCCGGACATACAGCATCTCGTTGCGCAACGCTCTCCATCAATCGTCTGCCTACAAGAAACACATTTGCACCCTAATCACGCATTACATCTTCGTGGTTTTTCGGCTTTTAGGCATGACTCTGCAGCTGATCGACGAGCTAGCGGAGGAGTTGCTACTTTGGTGGCGCATACCATCTCTGCCACAAGCATCCCGCTAAACACGCCGCTGCAAGCTGTGGCTGTGCGTGTCCAGTTGCAGGGCTTAAGTCTGTCAATTTGCAATGTCTATCTGCCACCGGTCAGTGTTGTACACGAGAACGACCTTCGAGCTCTTTTGGCTCAGATTCCGCCACCCTTTATCTTCCTTGGTGATCTGAATGCCAAACACTCTTCATGGGGCTCCGACACTGACGATGCTCGCGGATGCCTTGTAGGTGACGTTTGCGATATGTCCGGCCTCCTTTTGTTGAACACTGGTGCCCCTACCTTTTTATCATCTGCCTATGGTACGTACTCCGCCTTAGACGTTAGCTTCTGTAGCCCGTCATTGGTACCACTCATTGATTGGTCGGTGCTCTCCGACCTCTTTGGCAGTGATCATTTTCCCATTAACATTCACATATCTGGTTTCCATACTATTCCAACACGACACCCTCACTGGATTATTTCCAAGGCTGACTGGGGGAAATTTCGTTCCCTCATTCACCTTACCGACGATGGTTTTACCACCATCGACAACATGGTGGAGTATTTTACATGTTCTGTCCTGCTTGCAGCAAATTCCAGCATTCCTCGCGGTTCTACTACACCTCGTCATCTTCCTGTGCCTTGGTGGTCCGAGGAATGTCGTTTGGCTGTTAAAGCCCGCAAACGGGCCTTGCGAGTTTTCAGTGCACATCCTACGGAAGAGAACTTTATTACCTTTAAGCGAGTGCGTGCCCGGGCGCGTTTTGTACTCCGCAGTGCAAAACGCACATCCTGGGTAACTTACGTCTCTTCCATCTCTCGACGCACTTCAACACAAAGGGTGTGGACTGCGGTTCGGCGTATGTACGGCAAGTGTCGCCGGACGATAATACCCGGTCTTGCCGTGCAGGGACGCTCTTACACCCACGAGCAGGATATCGCCGACGCCCTCGCAGACGCTTTCGCTGCTGATAGCCAAACCCAAAGCTACCACACTACCTTTTTACCCGTCAAGGAATCTGCGGAGCGGGTAGTCCTCAATTTTAAAAGTGACTCTAGTGAACCGTACAACGCTCATTTTACGGAGGCGGAGCTAGCCCATGCTTTGTCTCTCGCGAAGGACTCTTCTCCTGGGCCTGATGACATTCACCGACAAATGCTGCTTCATCTTCCACCTGAGGCGTTGACTTTCCTGCTGAACATGTACAACCGCATCTGGCTTCAGCAGGTTTTCCCTTCTTCCTGGCGCGAGGGTACTGTCATCCCTATCCCTCGGCCGGGGAAGGACCGGACACTTCCCTCTAGCTACCGTCCTATCTGCCTGACGAGTGTCGTTTGTAAGACCATGGAACGAATGATTAACACTCGCTTAGTGTGGTGGCTAGAGACGAATAACCTGCTGAGCAACGTTCAGTGCGGCTTTCGTCGTAATCGCTCGAGTGTCGATAACCTTACTCGCATGGAGGCCTACATCCAGAATGCCTTTCTCATGAAGCAGCATGTCGTGGGGGTGTTCTTCGACCTGCAGAAGGCCTACGACACTACATGGCGCTATGGTATCCTCCGTAGTTTACACGACTACGGTTTACGTGGCCATCTAGCTCTCTTTGTTCTTAATTTTTTACAACTTCGCCGATTTCGTGTCCGCATTGGCCATACGCTTTCACAAGAACGAATCCAGGAGAATGGTGTACCCCAGGGGTCGATTCTGAGTGTAACACTTTTCGCCGTGGCCATCAACGGCATTGCCAGTGTTGTTCGTAGGGGAATACCAATGTCACTGTATGTTGACGACTTTGCGATATATTATCGCTCTCATAGTTTAGAGCACATCGAGCGTCAACTGCAGTTAGCTATAACATCCATCGCCGAGTGGGCATTTCGCACCGGCTTTCAGTTCTCCCCTACGAAAACACAATGTGTCCACTTCCATCGACTTCGTGGCGTACACCCGGCCCCTGATCTTTATTTGCGTGGCACGCGTCTTCCATTTGTTCCGCACCTGAAATTCTTGGGCTTACACCTCGACACCAAACTTACATGGGAGCACCATATTCGTTATCTGCGTGCTTCCTGCGATCGTTCGCTTCGGGTGCTCCGGGTTTTATCTGGGGTATCTTGGGGCGGCGATCGCACGGTCATGTTGAGGTTGTATCGTTCACTGGTCCGGTCCAAATTAGACTACGGCTGTTTTATCTATGGCTCCGCATCCGCCTCTAAACTCCGCCTTTTAGATACAATACATCACACTGGTATCCGTCTCGCTACTGGGGCTTTCCGTACAAGTAGAGTGGACTGTCTGTATGCTGATTCTGGCGAACCCCCACTGTCTGCCCGACGCTCGTTGTTACTATGTTCCTACGTGGCAAGGTTGGCCGCTCATCCAGGTCATCCTTCGTTTCCACCTGTATTGCGTCCAGACCTAGTGTACCGTTATACGCGGAATACAACTATCTCCCGTCCAAGCGGCATCAGGTTTCGAGAACTTCTGACCGCACACGATCTACGCTTGCCAGCCGTAGAGCGGCATTCGCATGGCCGATACCCTCCATGGCAGCTCCAGCGTGCACGCTTTGACCTGGAGCTGTCGAGCTGTGCGAAGTTAGCTACCCCTCACTCGGTGTTTCACCAACTTTTCACCGCAGTTCTGGGCCGATACCGGACTCATACTCCGGTATTTACTGATGGCTCACGGATGGGTAGTGCGACGGGTTCCGCTTTTGTATACCATGGCGACGTTCGCAAGTACCGCCTTCCAGACGCCAGTTCAGTATTTACCGCCGAGCTGTTTGCCATATTTTATTTCCTGCTTTTTATCTCCAGTTCAGGTCCTGGAAGTTTTATTATCTGTTCCGACTCTTTTAGCACCCTCCAGGCCCTGCAACAGTTTATCGGCACCTCGGCATTGATTATTAAAATTCAGACGTTGATCTCGCAACTACTGTCTCGCGGATACCAGTTTGTTTTTACGTGGATCCCAGGCCATGTGGGTATTCCGGGCAACGAGGCGGCGGATGCGGCTGCAAAGTCTGCATGCCGCCTCCCGGAATACTCCACCCGTGCGCTACCCTATGTAGATGTGCAGAAATACTTTCGCCGCCATCTATTTACCCACTGGCAGCAATCTTGGGAAGCGTTAGCTGGCACTCAGTTACGGACAATAAAGGACACTGTACAACCCTGGCAGACCAGCTGCAGGAATTCCAGGCGTGAGGAAGTGATTTTAACCCGCCTGAGGATAGGCCACACTCGAGCCACGCATGGACATCTTTTGCGTGGTGATCCGGAGCCTGTCTGTGCGACGTGCAATGTTCCACTCTCCGTCGCACATGTCCTTCTTGATTGTCCGCAATACGGTCATGAGCGTCAGTCCCTAGGCCTGGGCCTTACACTGTGCTCTGTTTTAGGCAACGACGCAGTAGCTGTCAATACAGCACTGCGGTTTGTTGCCAAGATTGATTTTTGCAAGCAAGTGTAAGGTGCTTTTATATTGGCGGATATTGACTTTTAGTTGTTTTTACTTTGGATGTTATTCTGGTTTTTACCTTTTAAAGATTTTATCAGTTTTAAGTTTTATAAGTCTACGTTTTTACCAGTTGTTTAACTTTTAACTGTTTTAGCTCTCGGTTTTAGACTTTTTAACCTTTTTTAAGTTATTTTAACTTTCACCTTTTAGCTTTTTAGGGTGAGGTTTTATTGTTGGCTTGTTTTATTCTGTGAACTTAGGGCCCTAATGACCTAGTTGTCGATGGGCCCTTAAACAATACTCACTCACTCACTCACTCAAACAAGCGAATTATCGCGAAACAACACCTGCTCGAATCCAACAAAAACTGTGCCCTGCCGACTCTATTTAGCCTCAGAGACCGTTTCAGACAATTGTTACAAAAATCAGAGTATGTCAAAAATTAGAGTGAAATTGCTCCAAATAAGATAATTATCGCGAAACAAATCCTGCTCGAATCCAACAAAACATGTGCGCTACCGTCTCTACTGAGCCTCAGAGACGCTTTGAGACAATTGCTACAAAAATCAGAAAATGTCAAAAATTAGAGTGAAATTGCTTCAACCAAGCGAATTATCGCGAAACAACACCTGCTCGAATCCAAGAAAAACTGTGCGCTACCGTCTCTACTGAGTCTCAGAGAGGCTTTGAGACAAGTATTACAAAAATCAGAGAATGTAAAAAATTAGAGTGAAATTGCTTCAAACAAGCGAATTATCGCGAAACAACACCTGCTCGCATCCAGCAAAAACTGTGCGCTACCATCTCTACTGAGCCTCAGAGACGCTTTGAGACAAGTATTACAAAAATCAGAGAATGTCAAAACTTAGAGTGAAATTGCTTCAAACAGGCGAATTATCGCGAAACAACACCTGCTCGAATCCAACAAAAACTGTGCGCTACCGTCTCTACTAAGCCTCAGAGACGCTTTGAGACACGTACTACAAAAATCAGAGAATGTAAAAAATTATAGTGAAATTGCCTCAAAGAGGCGAATTCTCGCGAAACAACACCTGCTCGAATCCAACAAAAACTGTGCCCTGCCGACTCTATTTAGCCTCAGAGACGGTTTCAGACAATTGTTACAAAAATCAGAGAATGTCAAAAATTAGAGTGTAATTGCCTCAAACAGGCGAATAATCGCGAAACAACACCTGCTCGAATCCAACAAACACTGTGCCCTGCCGACTCTTTTTAGCCTCAGAGACGGTTTGAGACAATTGTTACAAAAATCAGAGAATGTCAAAAATTAGAGTGAAATTGCTTCAAAGAAGCGAATTATCGCGAAACAACACCTGCTCGAATCAAACAAAAATTGTGCGCTACCGTCTCTACTGAGCCTCAGAGACGCTTTGAGACAAGTATTACAAAAATCAGAGAATGTCAAAAATTAGAGTGAAATTGCCTCAAACAGGCGAATTATCGCGAAACAACACCTGCTCGAATCCAACAAACACTGTGCCCTGCCGACTCTATTTAGCCTCAGAGACGGTTTGAGACAATTGTTACAAAAATCAGAGAATGTCAAAAATTAGAGTGAAATTGCTTCAAACAAGCGAATTATCGCGAAACAACACCTGCTCGAATCCAACAAAAACTGTGCGCTACCGTCTCTACAGAGCCTCAGAGACGCTTTGAGACAAGTATTACAAAAGTCAGAGAATGTCAAAAATTATAGTGAAATTGCCTCAAACAGGCGAATTATCGCGAAACAACACCTGCTCGAATCCAACAAAAACTGTGCCCTGCCGACCATATTTAGCCTCAGAGACGGTTTGAGACAATTGTAATAAAAATCAGAGAATGTCAAAAATTAGAGTGAAATTGCCTCAAACAAGCGAATTATCGCGAAACAACACCTGCTCGCATCCAACAAAAACTGTGCGCTACTGAGCCTCAGAGACGCTTTGAGACAAGTATTACAAAAATCAGAGAATGTCAAAAATTAGAGTGAAATTGCCTAAAACAGGCGAATTATCGCGAAACAACACCTGCTCGAATCCAACAAACACTGTGCCCTGCCGACTCTATTTATCCTCAGAGACGGTTTGAGACAATTGTTACAAAAATAAGAGAATGTCAAAAATTAGAGTGAAATTACTTCAAACAAGCGAATTATCGCGAAACAACACCTGCTCGAATCCAACAAAAACTGTGCCCTGCCGACTCTATTTCGCCTCAGCGACGGTTTCTGACAAGTGTTACAAAAATCAGAGAATGTCAAAAATTAGAGTGTAATTGCTTCAAACAAGCGAATTATTGCGAAACAACACCTGCTCGAATCCAACAAAAACTGTGCCCTGCAGCCTCTACTGAGCCTCAAAGACGGTTTGAGACAATTGTTACAAAAATCAGAGAATGTCAAAAATTAGAGTGAAATTGCTTCAAACAAGCGAATTATCGCGAAACAACACCTGCTCGAATCCAACAAAAACTGTGCGCTACCGTCTCTACTGAGCCTCAGAGACGGTTTCAGACAACTGTTACAAAAATCAGAGTATGTCAAAAATTAGAGTGAAATTGCCTCAAACAGGCGAATTATCGCGAAACAACACCTGCTCGAATCCAACAAAAACTGTGCCCTGCCGACTCTATTTAGCCTCAGAGACGGTTTGAGATAATTGTTACAAAAATCAGAGAATGTCACAAATTAGACTGTAATTGCTTCAAACAAGCGAATTATCGCGAAACAACACCTGCTCGAATCCAACAAAAACTGTGCGCTACCGTCTCTACTGAGCCTCAGAGACGCTTTGAGACAAGTATTACAAAAATCAGAGAATGTAAAAAATTAGAGTGAAATTGCTTCAAACAGGCGAATTATCGGGAAACAACACCTGCTCGAATCCAACAAAAACTGTGCCCTGCCGACTCTATTTAGCCTCAGAGACGGTTTGAGACAATTGTTACAAAAATCAGAGAATCTCAAAAATTAGAGTGAAATTGCTTCAAACAAGCGAATTATCGCGAAACAACACCTGCTCGAATCCAACAAAAACTGTGCGCTACCGTCTCTACTGAGCCACAGAGACGCTTTGAGACACGTACTACAAAAATCAGAGAATGTCAAAAATTAGACTGAAATTGCTTCAAACAGGCGAATTATCGCGAAACAACACCTGCTCGAATCCAACAAAATCTGTGCCCTGCCGACTCTATTTAGCCTCAGAGACGCTTTGAGACAAGTATTACAAAAATCAGAGAATGTCAAAAATTAGAGTGAAATTACTTCAAACAAGCCAATTATCGCGAAACAACACCTGCTCGAATCCAACAAAAACTGTGCCCTGCCGACTCTATTTAGCCTCAGCGACGGTTTCTGACAAGCGTTACAAAAATCAGAGAATGTCAAAAATTAGAGTGAAATTGCTTCAAACAAGCGAATTATCGCGAAACAACACCTGCTCGAATCCAACAAAAACTGTGCGCTACCTTCTCTACTGAGCCTCAGAGACGCTTTGAGACAAGTATAACAAAAATCAGAGAGTGTCAAATATTAGAGTGAAATTGCTTCAAACAAGCGAATTATCGCGAAACAACACCTGCTCGAATCCAACAAAAACTGTGCGCTACCGTCTCTACTGAGCCTCAGAGACGGTTTCAGACAACTGTTACAAAAATCAGAGTATGTCAAAAATTAGAGTGAAATTGCCTCAAACAGGCGAATTATCGCGAAACAACACCTGCTCGAATCCAACAAAAACTGTGCCCTGCCGACTTTATTTAGCCTCAAAGAATGTTTGAGACAATTGTTACAAGAATCAGAGAATGTCAAAAATTAGAGTGAAATTGCTTCAAACAAGCGAATTATCGCGAAACAACACCTGCTCGAATCCAACAAAAACTGTGCGCTACCTTCTCTACTGAGCCTCAGAGACGCTTTGAGACAAGTATTACAAAAATCAGAGAATGTAAAAAATTAGAGTGAAATTGCTTCAAACAAGCGAATTATCGCGAAACAACACCTGCTCGAATCCAACAAAAACTGTGCCCTGCCGACTTTATTTAGCCTCAAAGAATGTTTGAGACAATTGTTACAAAAATCAGAGTATGTCAAAAATTAGAGTGAAATTGCCTCAAACAGGCGAATTATCGCGAAACAACACCTGCTCGAATCCAACAAAAACTGTGCCCTGCCGACTTTATTTAGCCTCAAAGAATGTTTGAGACAATTGTTACAAAAATCAGAGAATGTAAAAAAATTAGAGTGAAATTGCTTCAAACAAGCGAATTATCGCGAAACAACACCTGCTCGAATCCAACAAAAACTGTGCGCTACCTTCTCTACTTAGCCTCAGAGACGCTTTGAGACAAGTATTACAAAAATCAGAGAATGTAAAAAATTAGAGTGAAATTGCTTCAAACAAGCGAATTATCGCGAAACAACACCTGCTCGAATCCAACAAAAACTGTGCGCTACCGTCTCTACTGAGCCTCAGAGACGGTTTCAGACAACTGTTACAAAAATCAGAGTATGTCAAAAATTAGAGTGAAATTGCCTCAAACAGGCGAATTATCGCGAAACAACACCTGCTCGAATCCAACAAAAACTGTGCCCTGCCGACTCTACTGAGCCTCAGAGACGCTTTGAGACAAGTATTACAAAAATCAGAGAATGTAAAAAATTAGAGTGAAATTGCTTCAAACAGGCGAATTATCGGGAAACAACACCTGCTCGAATCCAACAAAAACTGTGCCCTGCCGACTCTATTTAGCCTCAGAGACGGTTTGAGACAATTGTTACAAAAATCAGAGAATGTCAAAAATTAGAGTGAAATTGCTTCAAACAAGCGAATTATCGCGAAACAACACCTGCTCGAATCCAACAAAAACTGTGCGCTACCGTCTCTACTGAGCCACAGAGACGCTTTGAGACACGTACTTCAAAAATCAGAGAATGTCAAAAATTAGACTGAAATTGCTTCAAACAGGCGAATTATCGCGAAACAACACCTGCTCGAATCCAACAAAAACTGTGCCCTGCCGACTCTATTTAGCCTCAGAGACGCTTTGAGACAAGTATTACAAAAATCAGAGAATGTCAAAAATTAGAGTGAAATTACTTCAAACAAGCGAATTATCGCGAAACAACACCTGCTCGAATCCAACAAAAACTGTGCCCTGCCGACTCTATTTAGCCTCAGCGACGGCTTCTGACAAGTGTTACAAAAATCAGAGAATGTCAAAAATTAGAGTGAAATTGCTTCAAACAAGCGAATTATCGCGAAACAACACCTGCTCGAATCCAACAAAAACTGTGCGCTACCTTCTCTACTGAGCCTCAGAGACGCTTTGAGACAAGTATAACAAAAATCAGAGAGTGTCAAAAATTAGAGTGAAATTGCTTCAAACAAGCGAATTATCGCGAAACAACACCTGCTCGAATCCAACAAAAACTGTGCGCTACCGTCTCTACTGAGCCTCAGAGACGGTTTCAGACAACTGTTACAAAAATCAGAGTATGTCAAAAATTAGAGTGAAATTGCCTCAAACAGGCGAATTATCGCGAAACAACACCTGCTCGAATCCAACAAAAACTGTGCCCTGCCGACTTTATTTAGCCTCAAAGAATGTTTGAGACAATTGTTACAAGAATCAGAGAATGTCAAAAATTAGAGTGAAATTGCTTCAAACAAGCGAATTATCGCGAAACAACACCTGCTCGAATCCAACAAAAACTGTGCGCTACCTTCTCTACTGAGCCTCAGAGACGCTTTGAGACAAGTATTACAAAAATCAGAGAATGTAAAAAATTAGAGTGAAATTGCTTCAAACAAGCGAATTATCGCGAAACAACACCTGCTCGAATCCAACAAAAACTGTGCCCTGCCGACTTTATTTAGCCTCAAAGAATGTTTGAGACAATTGTTACAAAAATCAGAGTATGTCAAAAATTAGAGTGAAATTGCCTCAAACAGGCGAATTATCGCGAAACAACACCTGCTCGAATCCAACAAAAACTGTGCCCTGCCGACTCTATTTAGCCTCAGAGACGGTTTGAGATAATTGTTACAAAAATCAGAGAATGTCACAAATTAGACTGTAATTGCTTCAAACAAGCGAATTATCGCGAAACAACACCTGCTCGAATCCAACAAAAACTGTGCGCTACCGTCTCTACTGAGCCTCAGAGACGCTTTGAGACAAGTATTACAAAAATCAGAGAATGTAAAAAATTAGAGTGAAATTGCTTCAAACAGGCGAATTATCGGGAAACAACACCTGCTCGAATCCAACAAAAACTGTGCCCTGCCGACTCTATTTAGCCTCAGAGACGGTTTGAGACAATTGTTACAAAAATCAGAGAATGTCAAAAATTAGAGTGAAATTGCTTCAAACAAGCGAATTATCGCGAAACAACACCTGCTCGAATCCCACAAAAACTGTGCGCTACCGTCTCTACTGAGCCACAGAGACGCTTTGAGACACGTACTACAAAAATCAGAGAATGTCAAAAATTAGACTGAAATTGCTTCAAACAGGCGAATTATCGCGAAACAACACCTGCTCGAATCCAACAAAAACTGTGCCCTGCCGACTCTATTTAGCCTCAGAGACGCTTTGAGACAAGTATTACAAAAATCAGAGAATGTCAAAAATTAGAGTGAAATTACTTCAAACAAGCGAATTATCGCGAAACAACACCTGCTCGAATCCAACAAAAACTGTGCCCTGCCGACTCTATTTAGCCTCAGCGACGGTTTCTGACAAGTGTTACAAAAATCAGAGAATGTCAAAAATTAGAGTGTAATTGCTTCAAACAAGCGAATTATCGCGAAACAACACCTGCTCGAATCCAACAAAAACTGTGCCCTGCAGCCTCTACTGAGCCTCAAAGACGGTTTGAGACAATTGTTACAAAAATCAGAGAATTTCAAAAATTAGAGTGAAATTGCTTCAAACAAGCGAATTATCGCGAAACAACACCTGCTCGAATCCAACAAAAACTGTGCGCTACCTTCTCTACTGAGCCTCAGAGACGCTTTGAGACAAGTATAACAAAAATCAGAGAGTGTCAAAAATTAGAGTGAAATTGCTTCAAACAAGCGAATTATCGCTAAACAACACCTGCTCGAATCCAACAAAAACTGTGCGCTACCTTCTCTACTGAGCCTCAGAGACGCTTTGAGACAAGTATTACAAAAATCAGAGAATGTCAAAAATTAGAGTGAAATTGCTTCAAACAAGCGAATTATCGCGAAACAACACCTGCTCGCATCCAACAAAAACTGTGCCTTACCGTCTCTACTGAGCCTCAGAGACGCTTTGAGACAATTGCTACAAAAATCAGAAAATGTCAAAAATTAGAGTGAAATTGCTTCATACAAGCGAATTATCGCGAAACAACACCTGCTCGAATCCAACAAAAACTGTGCGCTACCGTCTCTACTGAGCCTCAGAGACGGTTTCAGACAACTGTTACAAAAATCAGAGTATGTCAAAAATTAGAGTGAAATTGCCTCAAACAGGCGAATTATCGCGAAACAACACCTGCTCGAATCCAACAAAAACTGTGCCCTGTCGACTCCATTTAGCCTCAGAGACGGTTGGAGACAAGTATTACAAAAATCAGAGAATGTCAAAAATTACAGCGAAATTGCCTCAAACAGGCGAATTATCGCGAAATACACCTGCACGAATCCAACAAAAACTGAGCCCTGCCGACTCTTTGAGACAAGTATTACAAAAATCAGAGTGAAATTGATTCAAACAAGCGAATTATCGCGAAACAACACCTGTTCGAATCCAACAAAACATGTGCGCGACCGTCTCTACTGAGCCTCAGAGACGCTTTGAGACAATTGCTACAAAAATCAGAAAATGTCAAAAATTAGAGTGAAATTGCTTCAAAAAAGCGAATTATCGCGAAACAACAACTGCTCGAATCCAACAAAAACTGTGCGCTACCGTCTCTACTGAGCCTCAGAGACGCTTTGAGACAAGTATTACAAAAATCAGAGAATGTCAAAAATTAGAGTGAAATTACATAAAACAGGCGAATTATCGCGAAACAACACCTGCTCGAATCCAACAAAAACTGTGCCCTGCCGACTTTATTTAGCCTCAAAGAATGTTTGAGACAATTGTTACAAAAATCAGAGTATGTCAAAAATTAGAGTGAAATTGCCTCAAACAGGCGAATTATCGCGAAACAACACCTGCTCGAATCCAACAAAAACTGTGCCCTGCCGACTCTATTTAGCCTCAGAGACGGTTTGAGATAATTGTTACAAAAATCAGAGAATGTCACAAATTAGACTGTAATTGCTTCAAACAAGCGAATTATCGCGAAACAACACCTGCTCGAATCCAACAAAAACTGTGCGCTACCGTCTCTACTGAGCCTCAGAGACGCTTTGAGACAAGTATTACAAAAATCAGAGAATGTAAAAAATTAGAGTGAAATTGCTTCAAACAGGCGAATTATCGGGAAACAACACCTGCTCGAATCCAACAAAAACTGTGCCCTGCCGACTCTATTTAGCCTCAGAGACGGTTTGAGACAATTGTTACAAAAATCAGAGAATGTCAAAAATTAGAGTGAAATTGCTTCAAACAAGCGAATTATCGCGAAACAACACCTGCTCGAATCCCACAAAAACTGTGCGCTACCGTCTCTACTGAGCCACAGAGACGCTTTGAGACACGTACTACAAAAATCAGAGAATGTCAAAAATTAGACTGAAATTGCTTCAAACAGGCGAATTATCGCGAAACAACACCTGCTCGAATCCAACAAAAACTGTGCCCTGCCGACTCTATTTAGCCTCAGAGACGCTTTGAGACAAGTATTACAAAAATCAGAGAATGTCAAAAATTAGAGTGAAATTACTTCAAACAAGCGAATTATCGCGAAACAACACCTGCTCGAATCCAACAAAAACTGTGCCCTGCCGACTCTATTTAGCCTCAGCGACGGTTTCTGACAAGTGTTACAAAAATCAGAGAATGTCAAAAATTAGAGTGTAATTGCTTCAAACAAGCGAATTATCGCGAAACAACACCTGCTCGAATCCAACAAAAACTGTGCCCTGCAGCCTCTACTGAGCCTCAAAGACGGTTTGAGACAATTGTTACAAAAATCAGAGAATTTCAAAAATTAGAGTGAAATTGCTTCAAACAAGCGAATTATCGCGAAACAACACCTGCTCGAATCCAACAAAAACTGTGCGCTACCTTCTCTACTGAGCCTCAGAGACGCTTTGAGACAAGTATAACAAAAATCAGAGAGTGTCAAAAATTAGAGTGAAATTGCTTCAAACAAGCGAATTATCGCTAAACAACACCTGCTCGAATCCAACAAAAACTGTGCGCTACCTTCTCTACTGAGCCTCAGAGACGCTTTGAGACAAGTATTACAAAAATCAGAGAATGTCAAAAATTAGAGTGAAATTGCTTCAAACAAGCGAATTATCGCGAAACAACACCTGCTCGCATCCAACAAAAACTGTGCCTTACCGTCTCTACTGAGCCTCAGAGACGCTTTGAGACAATTGCTACAAAAATCAGAAAATGTCAAAAATTAGAGTGAAATTGCTTCATACAAGCGAATTATCGCGAAACAACACCTGCTCGAATCCAACAAAAACTGTGCGCTACCGTCTCTACTGAGCCTCAGAGACGGTTTCAGACAACTGTTACAAAAATCAGAGTATGTCAAAAATTAGAGTGAAATTGCCTCAAACAGGCGAATTATCGCGAAACAACACCTGCTCGAATCCAACAAAAACTGTGCCCTGTCGACTCCATTTAGCCTCAGAGACGGTTGGAGACAAGTATTACAAAAATCAGAGAATGTCAAAAATTACAGCGAAATTGCCTCAAACAGGCGAATTATCGCGAAATACACCTGCACGAATCCAACAAAAACTGAGCCCTGCCGACTCTTTGAGACAAGTATTACAAAAATCAGAGTGAAATTGATTCAAACAAGCGAATTATCGCGAAACAACACCTGTTCGAATCCAACAAAACATGTGCGCGACCGTCTCTACTGAGCCTCAGAGACGCTTTGAGACAATTGCTACAAAAATCAGAAAATGTCAAAAATTAGAGTGAAATTGCTTCAAAAAAGCGAATTATCGCGAAACAACAACTGCTCGAATCCAACAAAAACTGTGCGCTACCGTCTCTACTGAGCCTCAGAGACGCTTTGAGACAAGTATTACAAAAATCAGAGAATGTCAAAAATTAGAGTGAAATTACATAAAACAGGCGAATTATCGCGAAACAACACCTGCTCGAATCCAACAAACACTGTGCCCTGCCGACTCTATTTAGCCTGAGAGACGGTTTGAGACAATTGTTACAAAAATAAGAGAATGTCAAAAATTAGAGTGTAATTGCTTCAAACAAGCCAATTATCGCGAAACAACACCTGCTCGAATCCAACAAAAACTGTGCCCTGCCGAATCTATTTAGCCTCAAAGAATGTTTGAGACAATTGTTACAAAAATCAGAGAATGTCAAAAATTAGAGTGAAATTGCCTCAAACAGGCGAATTATCGCGAAACAACACCTGCTCGAATCCAACAAAAACTGTGCCCTGCCGACTCTATTTAGCCTCAAAGACGGTTTGAGACAATTGTTACAAACATCAGAGAATGTCAAAAATTAGAGTGAAATTGCTTCAAACAAGCGAATTATCGCGAAACAACACCTGCTCGAATCCAACAAAAACTGTGCCCTGCTGACTCTATTTAGCCTCAGCGACGGTTTCAGACAATTGTTACAAAAATCAGAGAATGTCAAAAATTAGAGTTTAATTGCTTCAAACAAGCGAATTATCGCGAAACAACATCTGCTCGAATCCAACAAAAACTGTGCGCTACCGTCTCTACTGAGCCTCAGAGACGCCTTGAGACAAGTATTACAAAAATCAGAGAATGTCAAAAATTAGAGTGAAATTGCTTCAAACAGGCGAATTATCGCGAAACAACACCTGCTCGAATCCAACAAAAACTGTGCCCTGCCGACTCTATTTAGCCTCAGAGACGGTTTGAGACAATTGTTACAAAAATCAGAGAATGTCAAAAATTATGGTGTAATTGCTTCAAACAAGCGAATTATCGCGAAACAACACCTGCTCGAATCCAACAAAAACTGTGCCCTGCCGACTCTATTTAGCCTCAAAGAATGTTTGAGACAATTGTTACAAGAATCAGAGAATGTCAAAAATTAGAGTGAAATTGCTTTAAACAAGCGAATTATCGCGAAACAACACCTGCTCGAATCCAACAAAAACTGTGCCCCACCGCCTCTACTGAGCCTCAGAGACGCTTTGAGACAAGTATTACAAAAATCAGAGAATGTCAAAAATTAGATTGAAATTGCCTAAAACAGGCGAATTATCGCGAAACAACGCCTGCTCGAATCCAACAAACACTGTGCCCTGCCGACTCTATTTAGCCTCAGAGACGGTTTGAGACAATTGTTACAAAAACAAGAGAATGTCAAAAATTAGAGTGTAATTGCTTGAAACAAGCGAATTATCGCGAAACAACACCTGCTCGAATCCAACAAAAACTGTGCGCCACCGTCTCTACTGAGCCTCAGAGACGCTTTGAGACAAGTATTACAAAAATCAGAGAATGTCAAAAATTAGATTGAAATTGCCTAAAACAGGCGAATTATCGCGAAACAACGCCTGCTCGAATCCAACAAAAACTGTGCCCTGCCGACTCTATTTAGCCTCAAAGAATGTTTGAGACAATTGTTACAAGAATCAGAGAATGTCAAAGATTAGAGTGAAATTGCTTTAAACAAGCGAATTATCGCCAAACAACACCTGCTCGAATCCAACAAAAACTGTGCCCTGCCGACTCCATTTAGCCTCAGAGACGGTTTGAGACAAGTATTACAAAAATCAGAGAATGTCAAAAATTACAGTGAAATTGCCTCAAACAGGCGAATTATCGCGAAAGAACACCTGCTCGAATCAAACAAAAACTGTGCCCTGCCGACTCTATTTAGCCTCAAAGACGGTTTGAGACAATTGTTACAACAATCAGAGAATGTCAAAAATTAGAGTGAAATTGCTTCAAACAAGATAATTATCGCGAAACAACACCTGCTCGAATCCAACAAAACATCCAACATCCGTCTCTACTGAGCCTCAGAGACGCTTTGAGACAATTGCTACAAAAATCAGAAAATGTCAAAAATTAGAGTGAAATTGCTTCAAACAAGCGAATTATCGCGAAACAACACCTGCTCGAATCCAACAAACACTCTGCGCTACCGTCTCTACTGAGCCTCAGAGACGCTTTGAGACAAGTGTTACAAAAATCAGAGAATGTCAAAAATTAGAGTGAAATTGCTTCAAACAGGCGAATTATCGCGAAACACCTGCTCGAATCCAACAAAAACTGTGCCGTAACGACTCTATTTAGCCTCAGAGAGGGTTTGAGACAATTGTTACAAAAATCAGAGAATGTCAAAAATTAGAATGTAATTGCTTCAAACAAGCGAATTATCGCGAAACAACACCTGCTCGAATCCAACAAAAACTGTGCCCTGCCGACTCTATTTAGCCTCAGAGACGGTTTCAAACAATTGTTACAAAAATCAGAGAATGTCAAAAATTAGAGTGAAATTGCCTCAAACAGACGAATTATCGCGAAACAACACCTGCTCGAATCCAACAAAAACTGTGCCCTGCCGACTCTATTTAGCCTCAAAGACGGTTTGAGACAATTGTTACAAAAATCAGAGAATGTCAAAAATTAGACTGAAATTGCTTCAAACAAGCGAATTATCGCGAAACAACACCTGCTCGAATCCAACAAAAACTGTGCCCTGCCGACTCTATTTAGCCTCAGCGACGGTTTCAGACAATTGTTACAAAAATCAGAGAATGTCAAAAATTAGAGTGTAATTGCTTCAAACAAGCGAATTATCGCGAAACAACACCTGCTCGCATCCAACAAAAACTGTGCCCTGCCGACTCTATTTAGCCTCAGAGACGGTTTGAGATAATTGTTACAAAAATCAGAAAATGTCAAAAATTAGAGTGAAATTGCTTCAACCAAGCGAATTATCGCGAAACAACACCTGCTCGAATCCAACAAAAACTGTGCGCTACCGTCTCTACTGAGCCTCAGAGACGCTTTGAGACAAGTATTAAAAAAATCAGAGAATGTCAAAAATTAGAGTGAAATTGCCTCAAACAGGCGAATTATCGCGAAACAACACCTGCTCGAATCCAACAAAAACTGTGCCCTGCCGACTCTATTTAGCCTCAAAGACGGTTTGAGACAATTGTTACAAACATCAGAGAATGTCAAAAATTAGAGAGAAATTGCTTCAAACAAGCGAATTATCGCGAAACAACACCTGCTCGAAACCAACAAAAACTGTGCCCTGCCGACTCTATTTAGCCTCAGCGACGGTTTCAGACAATTGTTACAAAAATCAGAGAATGTCAAAAATTAGAGTGTTGCTTCAAACAAGCGAATTATCGCGAAACAACATCTGCTCGAATCCAACAAAAACTGTGCGCTACCGTCTCTACTGAGCCTCAGAGACGCCTTGAGACAAGTATTACAAAAATCAGAGAATGTCAAAAATTAGAGTGAAATTGCTTCAAACAGGCGAATTATCGCGAAACAACACCTGCTCGAATCCAACAAAAACTGTGCCCTGCCGACTCTATTTAGCCTCAGAGACGGTTTGAGACAATTGTTACAAAAATCAGAGAATGTCAAAAATTATGGTGTAATTTCTTCAAACAAGCGAATTATCGCGAAACAACACCTGCTCGAATCCAACAAAAACTGTGCCCTGCCGACTCTATTTAGCCTCAAAGAATGTTTGAGACAATTGTTACAAGAATCAGAGAATGTCAAAAATTAGAGTGAAATTGCTTTAAACAAGCGAATTATCGCGAAACAACACCTGCTCGAATCCAACAAAAACTGTGCGCCACCGCCTCTACTGAGCCTCAGAGACGCTTTGAGACAAGTATTACAAAAATCAGAGAATGTCAAAAATTAGATTGAAATTGCCTAAAACAGGCGAATTATCGCGAAACAACGCCTGCTCGAATCCAACAAACACTGTGCCCTGCCGACTCTATTTAGCCTCAGAGACGGTTTGAGACAATTGTTACAAAAACAAGAGAATGTCAAAAATTAGAGTGTAATTGCTTGAAACAAGCGAATTATCGCGAAACAACACCTGCTCGAATCCAACAAGAACTGTGCGCCACCGTCTCTACTGAGCCTCAGAGACGCTTTGAGATAAGTATTACAAAAATCAGAGAATGTCAAAAATTAAATTGAAATTGCCTAAAACAGGCGAATTATCGCGAAACAACGCCTGCTCGAATCCAACAAAAACTGTGCCCTGCCGACTCTATTTAGCCTCAAAGAATGTTTTGAGACAATTGTTACAAGAATCAGAGAATGTCAAAGATTAGAGTGAAATTGCTTTAAACAAGCGAATTATCGCGAAACAACACCTGCTCGAATCCAACAAAAACTGTGCCCTGCCGACTCCATTTAGCCTCAGAGACGGTTTGAGACAAGTATTACAAAAATCAGAGAATGTCAAAAATTACAGTGAAATTGCCCCAAACAGGCGAATTATCGCGAAAGAACACCTGCTCGAATCAAACAAAAACTGTGCCCTGCCGACTCTATTTAGCCTCAAAGACGGTTTGAGACAATTGTTACAACAATCAGAGAATGTCAAAAATTAGAGTGAAATTGCTTCAAACAAGATAATTATCGCGAAACAACACCTGCTCGAATCCAACAAAACATCCAACATCCGTCTCTACTGAGCCTCAGAGACGCTTTGAGACAATTGCTACAAAAATCAGAAAATGTCAAAAATTAGAGTGAAATTGCTTCAAACAAGCGAAATATCGCGAAACAACACCTGCTCGAATCCAACAAACACTCTGCGCTACCGTCTCTACTGAGCCTCAGAGACGCTTTGAGACAAGTATTACAAAAATCAGAGAATGTCAAAAATTAGAGTGAAATTGCTTCAAACAGGCGAATTATCGCGAAACACCTGCTCGAATCCAACAAAAACTGTGCCGTAACGACTCTATTTAGCCTCAGAGAGGGTTTGAGACAATTGTTACAAAAATCAGAGAATGTCAAAAATTAGAGTGTAATTGCTTCAAACAAGCGAATTATCGCGAAACAACACCTGCTCGAATCCAACAAAAACTGTGCCCTGCCGACTCTATTTAGCCTCAGAGACGGTTTCAAACAATTGTTACAAAAATCAGAGAATGTCAAAAATTAGAGTGAAATTGCTTCAACCAAGCGAATTATCGCGAAACAACACCTGCTCGAATCCAACAAAAACTGTGCGCTACCGTCTCTACTGAGCCTCAGAGACGCTTTGAGACAAGTATAACAAAAATCAGAGAATGTCAAAAATTAGAGTGAAATCGCCTCAAACAGGCGAATTATCGCGAAACAACACCTGCTCGAATCCAACAAAAACTGTGCCCTGCCGACTCTATTTAGCCTCAAAGACGGTTTGAGACAATTGTTACAAACATCAGAGAATGTCAAAAATTAGAGAGAAATTGCTTCAAACAAGCGAATTATCGCGAAACAACACCTGCTCGAAACCAACAAAAACTGTGCCCTGCCGACTCTATTTAGCCTCAGCGACGGTTTCAGACAATTGTTACAAAATCAGAGAATGTCAAAAATTAGAGTGTAATTGCTTCAAACAAGCGAATTATCGCGAAACAACACCTGCTCGAATCCAACAAAAACTGTGCGCTACCGTCTCTACTGAGCCTCAGAGACGCTTTGAGACAAGTATTACAAAAATCAGAGAATGTCAAAAATTAGAGTGAAATTGCTTCAAACAGTCGAATTATTGCGAAACAACACCTGCTCGAATCCAACAAAAACTGTGCCCTGCCGACTATATTTAGCCTCAGAGACGGTTTGAGACAATTGTTACAAAAATCAGAGAATGTCAAAAATTATGGTGTAATTGCTTCAAACAAGCGAATTATCGCGAAACAACACCTGCTCGAATCCAACAAAAACTGTGCCCTGCCGACTCTATTTAGCCTCAAAGAATGTTTGAGACAATTGTTACAAGAATCAGAGAATGTCAAAAATTAGAGTGAAATTGCTTTAAACAAGCGAATTATCGCGAAACAACACCTGCTCGAATCCAACAAAAACTGTGCGCCACCGCCTCTACTGAGCCTCAGAGACGCTTTGAGACAAGTATTACAAAAATCAGAGAATGTCAAAAATTAGATTGAAATTGCCTAAAACAGGCGAATTATCGCGAAACAACGCCTGCTCGAATCCAACAAACACTGTGCCCTGCCGACTCTATTTAGCCTCAGAGACGGTTTGAGACAATTGTTACAAAAACAAGAGAATGTCAAAAATTAGAGTGTAATTGCTTGAAACAAGCGAATTATCGCGAAGCAACACCTGCTCGAATCCAACAAAAACTGTGCGCCACCGTCTCTACTGAGCCTCAGAGACGCTTTGAGACAAGTATTACAAAAATCAGAGAATGTCAAAAATTAGATTGAAATTGCCTAAAACAGGCGAATTATCGCGAAACAACGCCTGCTCGAATCCAACAAAAAATGTGCCCTGCCGACTCGATTTAGCCTCAAAGAATGTTTGAGACAATTGTTACAAGAATCAGAGAATGTCAAAGATTAGAGTGAAATTGCTTTAAACAAGCGAATTATCGCGAAACAACACCTGCTCGAATCCAACAAAAACTGTGCCCTGCCGACTCCATTTAGCCTCGGAGACGGTTTGAGACAAGTATTACAAAAATCAGAGAATGTCAAAAATTACAGTGAAATTGCCTCAAACAGGCGAATTATCGCGAAAGAACACCTGCTCGAATCAAACAAAAACTGTGCCCTGCCGACTCTAATTAGCCTCAAAGACGGTTTGAGACAATTGTTACAACAATCAGAGAATGTCAAAAATTAGAGTGAAATTGCTTCAAACAAGATAATTATCGCGAAACAACACTTGCTCGAATCCAACAAAACATGTGCGCTACCGTCTCTACTGAGCCTCAGAGACGCTTTGAGACAATTGCTACAAAAATCAGAAAATGTCAAAAATTAGAGTGAAATTGCTTCAAACAAGCGAATTATCGCGAAACAACACCTGCTCGAATCCAACAAACACTCTGCGCTACCGTCTCTACTGAGCCTCAGAGACGCTTTGAGACAAGTGTTACAAACATCAGAGAATGTCAAAAATTAGAGTGAAATTGCTTCAAACAAGCGAATTATCGCGAAACAACACCTGCTCGAATCCAACAAAAACTGTGCCCTGCTGACTCTATTTAGCCTCAGCGACGGTTTCAGACAATTGTTACAAAAATCAGAGAATGTCAAAAATTAGAGTGTAATTGCTTCAAACAAGCGAATTATCGCGAAACAACATCTGCTCGAATCCAACAAAAACTGTGCGCTACCGTCTCTACTGAGCCTCAGAGACGCCTTGAGACAAGTATTACAAAAATCAGAGAATGTCAAAAATTAGAGTGAAATTGCTTCAAACAGGCGAATTATCGCGAAACAACACCTGCTCGAATCCAACAAAAACTGTGCCCTGCCGACTCTATTTAGCCTCAGAGACGGTTTGAGACAATTGTTACAAAAATCAGAGAATGTCAAAAATTATGGTGTAATTGCTTCAAACAAGCGAATTATCGCGAAACAACACCTGCTCGAATCCAACAAAAACTGTGCCCTGCCGACTCTATTTAGCCTCAAAGAATGTTTGAGACAATTGTTACAAGAATCAGAGAATGTCAAAAATTAGAGTGAAATTGCTTTAAACAAGCGAATTATCGCGAAACAACACCTGCTCGAATCCAACAAAAACTGTGCGCCACCGCCTCTACTGAGCCTCAGAGACGCTTTGAGACAAGTATTACAAAAATCAGAGAATGTCAAAAATTAGATTGAAATTGCCTAAAACAGGCGAATTATCGCGAAACAACGCCTGCTCGAATCCAACAAACACTGTGCCCTGCCGACTCTATTTAGCCTCAGAGACGGTTTGAGACAATTGTTACAAAAACAAGAGAATGTCAAAAATTAGAGTGTAATTGCTTCAAACAAGCGAATTATCGCGAAACAACACCTGCTCGAATCCAACAAAAACTGTGCCCTGCCGACTCTATTTAGCCTCAGAGACGGTTTGAGATAATTGTTACAAAAATCAGAAAATGTCAAAAATTAGAGTGAAATTGCTTCAACCAAGCGAATTATCGCGAAACAACACCTGCTCGAATCCAACAAAAACTGTGCGCTACCGTCTCTACTGAGCCTCAGAGACGCTTTGAGACAAGTATTACAAAAATCAGAGAATGTCAAAAATTAGAGTGAAATTGCCTCAAACAGGCGAATTATCGCGAAACAACACCTGCTCGAATCCAACAAAAACTGTGCCCTGCCGACTCTATTTAGCCTCAAAGACGGTTTGAGACAATTGTTACAAACATCAGAGAATGTCAAAAATTAGAGAGAAATTGCTTCAAACAAGCGAATTATCGCGAAACAACACCTGCTCGAAACCAACAAAAACTGTGCCCTGCCGACTCTATTTAGCCTCAGCGACGGTTTCAGACAATTGTTACAAAAATCAGAGAATGTCAAAAATTAGAGTGTAATTGCTTCAAACAAGCGAATTATCGCGAAACAACATCTGCTCGAATCCAACAAAAACTGTGCGCTACCGTCTCTACTGAGCCTCAGAGACGCCTTGAGACAAGTATTACAAAAATCAGAGAATGTCAAAAATTAGAGTGAAATTGCTTCAAACAGGCGAATTATCGCGAAACAACACCTGCTCGAATCCAACAAAAACTGTGCCCTGCCGACTCTATTTAGCCTCAGAGACGGTTTGAGACAATTGTTACAAAAATCAGAGAATGTCAAAAATTATGGTGTAATTTCTTCAAACAAGCGAATTATCGCGAAACAACACCTGCTCGAATCCAACAAAAACTGTGCCCTGCCGACTCTATTTAGCCTCAAAGAATGTTTGAGACAATTGTTACAAGAATCAGAGAATGTCAAAAATTAGAGTGAAATTGCTTTAAACAAGCGAATTATCGCGAAACAACACCTGCTCGAATCCAACAAAAACTGTGCGCCACCGCCTCTACTGAGCCTCAGAGACGCTTTGAGACAAGTATTACAAAAATCAGAGAATGTCAAAAATTAGATTGAAATTGCCTAAAACAGGCGAATTATCGCGAAACAACGCCTGCTCGAATCCAACAAACACTGTGCCCTGCCGACTCTATTTAGCCTCAGAGACGGTTTGAGACAATTGTTACAAAAACAAGAGAATGTCAAAAATTAGAGTGTAATTGCTTGAAACAAGCGAATTATCGCGAAACAACACCTGCTCGAATCCAACAAGAACTGTGCGCCACCGTCTCTACTGAGCCTCAGAGACGCTTTGAGACAAGTATTACAAAAATCAGAGAATGTCAAAAATTAAATTGAAATTGCCTAAAACAGGCGAATTATCGCGAAACAACGCCTGCTCGAATCCAACAAAAACTGTGCCCTGCCGACTCTATTTAGCCTCAAAGAATGTTTGAGACAATTGTTACAAGAATCAGAGAATGTCAAAGATTAGAGTGAAATTGCTTTAAACAAGCGAATTATCGCGAAACAACACCTGCTCGAATCCAACAAAAACTGTGCCCTGCCGACTCCATTTAGCCTCAGAGACGGTTTGAGACCAGTATTACAAAAATCAGAAAATGTCAAAAATTACAGTGAAATTGCCCCAAACAGGCGAATTATCGCGAAAGAACACCTGCTCGAATCAAACAAAAACTGTGCCCTGCCGACTCTATTTAGCCTCAAAGACGGTTTGAGACAATTGTTACAACAATCAGAGAATGTCAAAAATTAGAGTGAAATTGCTTCAAACAAGATAATTATCGCGAAACAACACCTGCTCGAATCCAACAAAACATCCAACATCCGTCTCTACTGAGCCTCAGAGACGCTTTGAGACAATTGCTACAAAAATCAGAAAATGTCAAAAATTAGAGTGAAATTGCTTCAAACAAGCGAAATATCGCGAAACAACACCTGCTCGAATCCAACAAACACTCTGCGCTACCGTCTCTACTGAGCCTCAGAGACTGTTTGAGACAAGTGTTACAAAAATCAGAGAATGTCAAAAATTAGAGTGAAATTGCTTCAAACAGGCGAATTATCGCGAAACACCTGCTCGAATCCAACAAAAACTGTGCCGTAACGACTCTATTTAGCCTCAGAGAGGGTTTGAGACAATTGTTACAAAAATCAGAGAATGTCAAAAATTAGAGTGTAATTGCTTCAAACAAGCGAATTATCGCGAAACAACACCTGCTCGAATCCAACAAAAACTGTGCCCTGCCGACTCTATTTAGCCTCAGAGACGGTTTCAAACAATTGTTACAAAAATCAGAGAATGTCAAAAATTAGAGTGAAATTGCTTCAACCAAGCGAATTATCGCGAAACAACACCTGCTCGAATCCAACAAAAACTGTGCGCTACCGTCTCTACTGAGCCTCAGAGACGCTTTGAGACAAGTATAACAAAAATCAGAGAATGTCAAAAATTAGAGTGAAATCGCCTCAAACAGGCGAATTATCGCGAAACAACACCTGCTCGAATCCAACAAAAACTGTGCCCTGCCGACTCTATTTAGCCTCAAAGACGGTTTGAGACAATTGTTACAAACATCAGAGAATGTCAAAAATTAGAGAGAAATTGCTTCAAACAAGCGAATTATCGCGAAACAACACCTGCTCGAAACCAACAAAAACTGTGCCCTGCCGACTCTATTTAGCCTCAGCGACGGTTTCAGACAATTGTTACAAAAATCAGAGAATGTCAAAAATTAGAGTGTAATTGCTTCAAACAAGCGAATTATCGCGAAACAACACCTGCTCGAATCCAACAAAAACTGTGCGCTACCGTCTCTACTGAGCCTCAGAGACGCTTTGAGACAAGTATTACAAAAATCAGAGAATGTCAAAAATTAGAGTGAAATTGCTTCAAACAGTCGAATTATTGCGAAACAACACCTGCTCGAATCCAACAAAAACTGTGCCCTGCCGACTCTATTTAGCCTCAGAGACGGTTTGAGACAATTGTTACAAAAATCAGAGAATGTCAAAAATTATGGTGTAATTGCTTCAAACAAGCGAATTATCGCGAAACAACACCTGCTCGAATCCAACAAAAACTGTGCCCTGCCGACTCTATTTAGCCTCAAAGAATGTTTGAGACAATTGTTACAAGAATCAGAGAATGTCAAAAATTAGAGTGAAATTGCTTTAAACAAGCGAATTATCGCGAAACAACACCTGCTCGAATCCAACAAAAACTGTGCGCCACCGCCTCTACTGAGCCTCAGAGACGCTTTGAGACAAGTATTACAAAAATCAGAGAATGTCAAAAATTAGATTGAAATTGCCTAAAACAGGCGAATTATCGCGAAACAACGCCTGCTCGAATCCAACAAACACTGTGCCCTGCCGACTCTATTTAGCCTCAGAGACGGTTTGAGACAATTGTTACAAAAACAAGAGAATGTCAAAAATTAGAGTGTAATTGCTTGAAACAAGCGAATTATCGCGAAGCAACACCTGCTCGAATCCAACAAAAACTGTGCGCCACCGTCTCTACTGAGCCTCAGAGACGCTTTGAGACAAGTATTACAAAAATCAGAGAATGTCAAAAATTAGATTGAAATTGCCTAAAACAGGCGAATTATCGCGAAACAACGCCTGCTCGAATCCAACAGAAAATGTGCCCTGCCGACTCGATTTAGCCTCAAAGAATGTTTGAGACAATTGTTACAAGAATCAGAGAATGTCAAAGATTAGAGTGAAATTGCTTTAAACAAGCGAATTATCGCGAAACAACACCTGCTCGAATCCAACAAAAACTGTGCCCTGCCGACTCCATTTAGCCTCGGAGACGGTTTGAGACAAGTATTACAAAAATCAGAGAATGTCAAAAATTACAGTGAAATTGCCTCAAACAGGCGAATTATCGCGAAAGAACACCTGCTCGAATCAAACAAAAACTGTGCCCTGCCGACTCTAATTAGCCTCAAAGACGGTTTGAGACAATTGTTACAACAATCAGAGAATGTCAAAAATTAGAGTGAAATTGCTTCAAACAAGATAATTATCGCGAAACAACACTTGCTCGAATCCAACAAAACATGTGCGCTACCGTCTCTACTGAGCCTCAGAGACGCTTTGAGACAATTGCTACAAAAATCAGAAAATGTCAAAAATTAGAGTGAAATTGCTTCAAACAAGCGAATTATCGCGAAACAACACCTGCTCGAATCCAACAAACACTCTGCGCTACCGTCTCTACTGAGCCTCAGAGACGCTTTGAGACAAGTGTTACAAAAATCAGAGAATGTCAAAAATTAGACTGAAATTGCTTCAAACAGGCGAATTATCGCGAAACACCTGCTCGAATCCAACAAAAACTGTGCCGTGCCGACTCTATTTAGCCTCAGAGAGGGTTTGAGACAATTGTTACAAAAATCAGAGAATGTCAAAAATTAGAGTGTAATTGCTTCAAACAAGCGAATTATTGCGAAACAACACCTGCTCGAATCCAACAAAAACTGTGCCCTGCCGACTCTATTTAGCCTCAGAGACGGTTTCAAACAATTGTTACAAAAATCAGAGAATGTCAAAAACTAGAGTGAAATTGCCTCAAACAGACGAATTATCGCGAAACAACACCTGCTCGAATCCAACAAAAACTGTGCCCTGCCGACTCTATTTAGCCTCAGCGACGGTTTCAGACAATTGTTACAAAAATCAGAGAATGTCAAAAATTAGAGTGTAATTGCTTCAAACAAGCGAATTATCGCGAAACAACACCTGCTCGAATCCAACAAAAACTGTGCCCTGCCGACTCTATTTAGCCTCAGAGACGGTTTGAGATAATTGTTACAAAAATCAGAAAATGTCAAAAATTAGAGTGAAATTGCTTCAACCAAGCGAATTATCGCGAAACAGCACCTGCTCGAATCCAACAAAAACTGTGCCGTGCCGACTCTATTTAGCCTCAGAGAGGGTTTGAGACAATTGTTACAAAAATCAGAGAATGTCAAAAATTAGAGTGTAATTGCTTCAAACAAGCGAATTATCGCGAAACAACACCTGCTCGAATCCAACAAAAACTGTGCCCTGCCGACTCTATTTAGCCTCAGAGACGGTTTCAAACAATTGTTACAAAAATCAGAGAATGTCAAAAACTAGAGTGAAATTGCCTCAAACAGACGAATTATCGCGAAACAACACCTGCTCGAATCCAACAAAAACTGTGCCCTGCCGACTCTATTTAGCCTCAAAGACGGTTTGAGACAATTGTTACAAAAATCAGAGAATGTCAAAAATTAGACTGAAATTGCTTCAAACAAGCGAATTATCGCGAAACAACACCTGCTCGAATCCAACAAAAACTGTGCCCTGCCGACTCTATTTAGCCTCAGCGACGGTTTCAGACAATTGTTACAAAAATCAGAGAATGTCAAAAATTAGAGTGTAATTGCTTCAAACAAGCGAATTATCGCGAAACAACACCTGCTCGAATCCAACAAAAACTGTGCCCTGCCGACTCTATTTAGCCTCAGAGACGGTTTGAGATAATTGTTACAAAAATCAGAAAATGTCAAAAATTAGAGTGAAATTGCTTCAACCAAGCGAATTATCGCGAAACAGCACCTGCTCGAATCCAACAAAAACTCTGCGCTACCGTCTCTACTGAGCCTCAGAGACGCTTTTAGACAAGTATTACAAAAATCAGAGAATGTCAAAAATTAGAATGTAATTGCTTCAAACAAGCGAATTATTGCGAAACAACACCTGCTCGAATCCAACAAAAACTGTGCCCTGCCGACTCTATTTAGCCTCAGAGACGGTTTCAAACAATTGTTACAAAAATCAGAGAATGTCAAAAATTAGAGTGAAATTGCCTCAAACAGACGAATTATCGCGAAACAACACCTGCTCGAATCCAACAAAAACTGTGCCCTGCCGACTCTATTTAGCCTCAAAGACGGTTTGAGACAATTGTTACAAAAATCAGAGAATGTCAAAAATTAGACTGAAATTGCTTCAAACAAGCGAATTATCGCGAAACAACACCTGCTCGAATCCAACAAAAACTGTGCCCTGCCGACTCTATTTAGCCTCAGCGACGGTTTCAGACAATTGTTACAAAAATCAGAGAATGTCAAAAATTAGAGTGTAATTGCTTCAAACAAGCGAATTATCGCGAAACAACACCTGCTCGAATCCAACAAAAACTGTGCCCTGCCGACTCTATTTAGCCTCAGAGACGGTTTGAGATAATTGTTACAAAAATCAGAAAATGTCAAAAATTAGAGTGAAATTGCTTCAACCAAGCGAATTATCGCGAAACAACACCTGCTCGAATCCAACAAAAACTGTGCGCTACCGTCTCTACTGAGCCTCAGAGACGCTTTGAGACAAGTATTACAAAAATCAGAGAATGTCAAAAATTAGAGTGAAATTGCCTCAAACAGGCGAATTATCGCGAAACAACACCTGCTCGAATCCAACAAAAACTGTGCCCTGCCGACTCTATTTAGCCTCAAAGACGGTTTGAGACAATTGTTACAAACATCAGAGAATGTCAAAAATTAGAGAGAAATTGCTTCAAACAAGCGAATTATCGCGAAACAACACCTGCTCGAATCCAACAAACACTCTGCGCTACCGTCTCTACTGAGCCTCAGAGACGCTTTGAGACAAGTGTTACAAAAATCAGAGAATGTCAAAAATTAGACTGAAATTGCTTCAAACAGGCGAATTATCGCGAAACACCTGCTCGAATCCAACAAAAACTGTGCCGTGCCGACTCTATTTAGCCTCAGAGAGGGTTTGAGACAATTGTTACAAAAATCAGAGAATGTCAAAAATTAGAGTGTAATTGCTTCAAACAAGCGAATTATCGCGAAACAACACCTGCTCGAATCCAACAAAAACTGTGCCCTGCCGACTCTATTTAGCCTCAGAGACGGTTTCAAACAATTGTTACAAAAATCAGAGAATGTCAAAAACTAGAGTGAAATTGCCTCAAACAGACGAATTATCGCGAAACAACACCTGCTCGAATCCAACAAAAACTGTGCCCTGCCGACTCTATTTAGCCTCAGCGACGGTTTCAGACAATTGTTACAAAAATCAGAGAATGTCAAAAATTAGAGTGTAATTGCTTCAAACAAGCGAATTATCGCGAAACAACACCTGCTCGAATCCAACAAAAACTGTGCCCTGCCGACTCTATTTAGCCTCAGAGACGGTTTGAGATAATTGTTACAAAAATCAGAAAATGTCAAAAATTAGAGTGAAATTGCTTCAACCAAGCGAATTATCGCGAAACAGCACCTGCTCGAATCCAACAAAAACTTTGCCGTGCCGACTCTATTTAGCCTCAGAGAGGGTTTGAGACAATTGTTACAAAAATCAGAGAATGTCAAAAATTAGAGTGTAATTGCTTCAAACAAGCGAATTATCGCGAAACAACACCTGCTCGAATCCAACAAAAACTGTGCCCTGCCGACTCTATTTAGCCTCAGAGACGGTTTCAAACAATTGTTACAAAAATCAGAGAATGTCAAAAACTAGAGTGAAATTGCCTCAAACAGACGAATTATCGCGAAACAACACCTGCTCGAATCCAACAAAAACTGTGCCCTGCCGACTCTATTTAGCCTCAAAGACGGTTTGAGACAATTGTTACAAAAATCAGAGAATGTCAAAAATTAGACTGAAATTGCTTCAAACAAGCGAATTATCGCGAAACAACACCTGCTCGAATCCAACAAAAACTGTGCCCTGCCGACTCTATTTAGCCTCAGCGACGGTTTCAGACAATTGTTACAAAAATCAGAGAATGTCAAAAATTAGAGTGTAATTGCTTCAAACAAGCGAATTATCGCGAAACAACACCTGCTCGAATCCAACAAAAACTGTGCCCTGCCGACTCTATTTAGCCTCAGAGACGGTTTGAGATAATTGTTACAAAAATCAGAAAATGTCAAAAATTAGAGTGAAATTGCTTCAACCAAGCGAATTATCGCGAAACAGCACCTGCTCGAATCCAACAAAAACTCTGCGCTACCGTCTCTACTGAGCCTCAGAGACGCTTTTAGACAAGTATTACAAAAATCAGAGAATGTCAAAAATTAGAATGTAATTGCTTCAAACAAGCGAATTATTGCGAAACAACACCTGCTCGAATCCAACAAAAACTGTGCCCTGCCGACTCTATTTAGCCTCAGAGACGGTTTCAAACAATTGTTACAAAAATCAGAGAATGTCAAAAATTAGAGTGAAATTGCCTCAAACAGACGAATTATCGCGAAACAACACCTGCTCGAATCCAACAAAAACTGTGCCCTGCCGACTCTATTTAGCCTCAAAGACGGTTTGAGACAATTGTTACAAAAATCAGAGAATGTCAAAAATTAGACTGAAATTGCTTCAAACAAGCGAATTATCGCGAAACAACACCTGCTCGAATCCAACAAAAACTGTGCCCTGCCGACTCTATTTAGCCTCAGCGACGGTTTCAGACAATTGTTACAAAAATCAGAGAATGTCAAAAATTAGAGTGTAATTGCTTCAAACAAGCGAATTATCGCGAAACAACACCTGCTCGAATCCAACAAAAACTGTGCCCTGCCGACTCTATTTAGCCTCAGAGATGGTTTGAGATAATTGTTACAAAAATCAGAAAATGTCAAAAATTAGAGTGAAATTGCTTCAACCAAGCGAATTATCGCGAAACAACACCTGCTCGAATCCAACAAAAACTGTGCGCTACCGTCTCTACTGAGCCTCAGAGACGCTTTGAGACAAGTATTACAAAAATCAGAGAATGTCAAAAATTAGAGTGAAATTGCCTCAAACAGGCGAATTATCGCGAAACAACATCTGCTCGAATCCAACAAAAACTGTGCGCTACCGTCTCTACTGAGCCTCAGAGACGCTTTGAGACAAGTATTACAAAAATCAGAGAATGTCAAAAATTAGAGTGAAATTGCCTCAAACAGGCGAATTATCGCGAAACAACACCTGCTCGAATCCAACAAAAACTGTGCCCTGCCGACTCTATTTAGCCTCAGAGACGGTTTCAAACAATTGTTACAAAAATCAGAGAATGTCAAAAATTAGAGTGAAATTGCCTCAAACAGACGAATTATCGCGAAACAACACCTGCTCGAATCCAACAAAAACTGTGCCCTGCCGACTCTATTTAGCCTCAGCGACGGTTTCAGACAATTGTTACAAAAATCAGAGAATTTCAAAAATTAGAGTGTAATTGCTTCAAACAAGCGAATTATCGCGAAACAACATCTGCTCGAATCCAACAAAAACTGTGCGCTACCGTCTCTACTGAGCCTCAGAGACGCCTTGAGACAAGTATTACAAAAATCAGAGAATGTCAAAAATTAGAGTGAAATTGCTTCAAACAGGCGAATTATCGCGAAACAACACCTGCTCGAATCCAACAAAAACTGTGCCCTGCCGACTCTATTTAGCCTCAGAGACGGTTTGAGACAATTGTTACAAAAATCAGAGAATGTCAAAAATTATGGTGTAATTTCTTCAAACAAGCGAATTATCGCGAAACAACACCTGCTCGAATCCAACAAAAACTGTGCCCTGCCGACTCTATTTAGCCTCAAAGAATGTTTGAGACAATTGTTACAAGAATCAGAGAATGTCAAAAATTAGAGTGAAATTGCTTTAAACAAGCGAATTATCGCGAAACAACACCTGCTCGAATCCAACAAAAACTGTGCGCCACCGCCTCTACTGAGCCTCAGAGACGCTTTGAGACAAGTATTACAAAAATCAGAGAATGTCAAAAATTAGATTGAAATTGCCTAAAACAGGCGAATTATCGCGAAACAACGCCTGCTCGAATCCAACAAACACTGTGCCCTGCCGACTCTATTTAGCCTCAGAGACGGTTTGAGACAATTGTTACAAAAACAAGAGAATGTCAAAAATTAGAGTGTAATTGCTTGAAACAAGCGAATTATCGCGAAACAACACCTGCTCGAATCCAACAAGAACTGTGCGCCACCGTCTCTACTGAGCCTCAGAGACGCTTTGAGACAAGTATTACAAAAATCAGAGAATGTCAAAAATTAGATTGAAATTGCCTAAAACAGGCGAATTATCGCGAAACAACGCCTGCTCGAATCCAACAAAAACTGTGCCCTGCCGACTCTATTTAGCCTCAAAGAATGTTTGAGACAATTGTTACAAGAATCAGAGAATGTCAAAGATTAGAGTGAAATTGCTTTAAACAAGCGAATTATCGCGAAACAACACCTGCTCGAATCCAACAAAAACTGTGCCCTGCCGACTCCATTTAGCCTCAGAGACGGTTTGAGACAAGTATTACAAAAATCAGAGAATGTCAAAAATTACAGTGAAATTGCCTCAAACAGGCGAATTATCGCGAAAGAACACCTGCTCGAATCAAACAAAAACTGTGCCCTGCCGACTCTATTTAGCCTCAAAGACGGTTTGAGACAATTGTTACAACAATCAGAGAATGTCAAAAATTAGAGTGAAATTGCTTCAAACAAGATAATTATCGCGAAACAACACCTGCTCGAATCCAACAAAACATCCAACATCCGTCTCTACTGAGCCTCAGAGACGCTTTGAGACAATTGCTACAAAAATCAGAAAATGTCAAAAATTAGAGTGAAATTGCTTCAAACAAGCGAAATATCGCGAAACAACACCTGCTCGAATCCAACAAACACTCTGCGCTACCGTCTCTACTGAGCCTCAGAGACGCTTTGAGACAAGTGTTACAAAAATCAGAGAATGTCAAAAATTAGAGTGAAATTGCTTCAAACAGGCGAATTATCGCGAAACACCTGCTCGAATCCAACAAAAACTGTGCCGTAACGACTCTATTTAGCCTCAGAGAGGGTTTGAGACAATTGATACAAAAATCAGAGAATGTCAAAAATTAGAGTGTAATTGCTTCAAACAAGCGAATTATCGCGAAACAACACCTGCTCGAATCCAACAAAAACTGTGCGATACCGTCTCTACTAAGCCTCAGAGACGCTTTGAGACACGTACTACAAAAATCTGAGAATGTCAAAAATTATAGTGAAATTGCCTCAAACAGGCGAATTCTCGCGAAACAACACCTGCTCGAATCCAACAAAAACTGTGCCCTGCCGACTCTATTTAGCCTCAGAGACGGTTTCACCCAATTGTTGCAAAAATCAGAGAATGTCAAAAATTAGAGTGTAATTGCTTCAAACAAGCGAATTATCGCGAAACAACACCTGCTCGAATCCAACAAAAACTATGCACTGAGCCTCAGAGACGCTTTGAGACAAGCGTTACAAAAATCAGAGAATGTCAAAAATTAGAGTGAAATTGCCTCAAACAGGCGAATTATCGCGAAACAACACCTGCTCGAATCCAACAAACACTGTTCCCTGCCGACTCTATTTAGCCTCAGAGTCTGTTCGAGACAATTGTTACAAAGATCAGAGAATGTCAAAAATTAGAGTGAAATTGCTTCAAACAAGCGAATTATTGCGAAACAACACCTGCTCGAATCCAACAAAAACTGTGCGCTACCGTCTCTACAGAGCCTCAGAGACGCTTTGAGACAAGTATTACAAAAATCAGAGAATGTCAAAAATTATAGTGAAATTGCCTTAAACAGGCGAATTATCGCGAAACAACACCTGCTCGAATCCAACAAAAACTGTGCCCTGCCGACCATATTTAGCCTCAGAGACGGTTTGAGACAATTGTAATAAAAATCAGAGAATGTAAAAAATTAGAGTGGAATTGCCTCAAACAAGCGAATTATCGCAAAACAAAACCTGCTCGCATCCAACAAAAACTGTGCGCTACTGAGCCTCAGAGACGCTTTGAGACAAGTATTACAAAAATCAGAGAATGTCAAAAATTATAGTGAAATTGCCTCAAACAGGCGAATTATCGCGAAACAACACCTGCTCGAATCCAACAAAAACTGTGCCCTGCCGACCATATTTAGCCTCAGAGACGGTTTGAGACAATTGTAATAAAAATCAGAGAATGTCAAAAATTAGAGTGAAATTGCCTCAAACAAGCGAATTATCGCGAAACAACACCTGCTCGCATCCAACAAAAACTGTGCGCTACTGAGCCTCAGAGACGCTTTGAGACAAGTATTACAAAAATCAGAGAATGTCAAAAATTAGAGTGAAATTGCCTAAAACAGGCGAATTATCGCGAAACAACACCTGCTCGAATCCAACAAAAACTGTGCGCTACCGTCTCTACTAAGCCTCAGAGACGCTTTGAGACACGTACTACAAAAATCAGAGAATGTCAAAAATTATAGTGAAATTGCCTCAAACAGGCGAATTCTCGCGAAACAACACCTGCTCGAATCCAACAAAAACTGTGCCCTGCCGACTCTATTTAGCCTCAGAGACGGTTTCAGACAATTGTTACAAAAATCAGAGAATGTCAAAAATTAGAGTGTAATTGCTTCAAACAAGCGAATTATCGCGAAACAACACCTGCTCGAATCCAACAAAAATTGTGCGCTACCGTCTCTACTGAGCCTCAGAGACGCTTTGAGACAAGTATTACAAAAATCAGAGAATGTCAAAAATTAGAGTGAAATTGCCTCAAACAGGCGAATTATCGCGAAACAACACCTGCTCGAATCGAACAAACACTGTGCCCTGCCGACTCTATTTAGCCTCAGAGACGGTTCGAGACAATTGTTACAAAGATCAGAGAATGTCAAAAATTAGAGTGAAATTGCTTCAAACAAGCGAATTATCGCGAAACAACACCTGCTCGAATCCAACTAAAACTGTGCGCTACCGTCTCTACAGAGCCTCAGAGACGCTTTGAGACAAGTATTACAAAAATCAGAGAATGTCAAAAATGATAGTGAAATTGCCTTAAACAGGCGAATTATCGCGAAACAACACCTGCTCGAATCCAACAAAAACTGTGCCCTGCCGACCATATTTAGCCTCAGAGACGGTTTGAGACAATTGTAATAAAAATCAGAGAATGTCAAAAATTAGAGTGAAATTGCCTCAAACAAGCGAATTATCGCGAAACAAAACCTGCTCTAATCCAACAAAAACTGTCCGCTACTGAGCCTCAGAGACGCTTTGAGACAAGTATTACAAAAATTCAGAGAATGTCAAAAATTAGAGTGAAATTGCCTAAAACAGGCGAATTATCGCGAAACAACACCTGCTCGAATCTAACAAACACTGTACCCTGCCGACTCTATTTAGCCTCAGAGACGGTTTCAGGCAATTGTTACAAAAATAAGAGAATGTCAAAAATTAGAGTGTAATTGCTTCAAACAAGCCAATTATCGCGAAACAACACCTGCTCGAATCCAACAAAAACTGTGCCCTGCCGACTCTATTTAGACTCAAAGGCGGTTTGAGACAATTGTTGCAAACATCAGAGAATGTCAAAAATTAGAGTGAAATTGCTTCAAACAAGCGAATGATCGCGAAACAACACCTGCTCGAATCCAACAAAAACTGTGCCCTGCCGACTCTATTTAGCCTCAGCGACGGTTTCAGGCATTTGTTATAAGAATCAGAGAATGTCAAAAATTAGAGTGTAATTGCTTCAAACAAGCGAATTATCGTGAAACAACACAGGCTCGAATCCAACAAAAACTGTGCCCTGCCGACTCTATTTAGCCTCAGAGACGGTTTGAGATAATTGTTACTAAAATCAGAGAATGTCAAAAATTAGACTGTAATTGCTTCAAACAAGCGAATTATCGCGAAACAACGCCTGCTCGAATCCAACAAAAACTGTGCGCTACCGTCTCTACTGAGCCTCAAAGACGCTTTGAGACAAGTATTACAAAAATCAGAGAATGTCAAAAATTAGAGTGAAATTGCTTCAAACAGGCGAATTATCGCGAAACAACACCTGCTCGAATCCAACAAAAACTGTGCCTTGCCGACTCTATTTAGCCTCAGAGACGGTTTGAGACAATTGTTACAAAAATCAGAGAATGTCAAAAATTAGAGTGCAATTGCTTCAAACAAGCGAATTATCGCGAAACAACACCTGCTCGAATCCAACAAAAACTGTGCGCTACCGTCTCTATCGAGCCACAGAGACGCTTTGAGACACGTACTACAAAAATCAGAGAATGTCAAAAATTAGACTGAAATTGCTTCAAACAGGCGAATTATCGCGAAACAACACCTGCTCGAATCCAACAAAAACTGTGCCCTGCCGACTCTATTTAGCCTCAAAGAATGTTTGAGACAATTGTTAGAAGAATCAGAGAATGTCAAAAATTAGAGTGAAATTGCTTTAAACAAGCGAATTATCGCGAAACAACACCTGCTCGAATCCAACAAAAACTGTGCGCCACCGTCTCTACTGAGCCTCAGAGACGCTTTGAGACAAGTATTACAAAAATCAGAGAATGTCAAAAATTATAGTGAAATTGCCTCAAACAGGCGAATTCTCGCGAAACAACACCTGCTCGAATCCAACAAAAACTGTGCCCTGCCGACTCTATTTAGCCTCAGAGACGGTTTCAGACAATTGTTACAAAAATCAGAGAATGACAAAAATTAGAGTGTAATTGCTTCAAACAAGCGAATTATCGCGAAAGAACACCTGCTCGAATCCAACAAAAACTGTGCACTGAGCCTCAGAGACGCTTTGAGACAAGTGTTACAAAAATCAGAGAATGTCAAAAATTAGAGTGAAATTGCCTCAAACAGGCGAATTATGGCGAAACAACACCTGCTCGAATCCAACAAATACTGTGCCCTGCCGACTCTTTTTAGCCTCAGAGACGGTTTGAGACAATTGTTACAAAAATCAGAGAATGTAAAAAATTAGAGTGAAATTGCTTCAAACAAGCGAATTATCGCGAAACAACACCTGCTCGAATCCAACAAAAATTGTGCGCTACCGTCTCTACTGAGCCTCAGAGACGCTTTGAGACAAGTATTACAAAAATCAGAGAATGTCAAAAATTAGAGTGAAATTGCCTCAAACAGGCGAATTATCGCGAAACAACACCTGCTTGAATCCAACAAACACTGTGCCCTGCCGACTCTATTTAGCCTCAGAGACGGTTCGAGACAATTGTTACAAAGATCAGAGAATGTCAAAAATTAGAGTGAAATTGCTTCAAACAAGCGAATTATCGCGAAACAACACCTGCTCGAATCCAACAAAAACTGTGCGCTACCGTCTCTACAGAGCCTCAGAGACGCTTTGAGACAAGTATTACAAAAATCAGAGAATGTCAAAAATGATAGTGAAATTGCCTTAAACAGGCGAATTATCGCGAAACAACACCTGCTCGAATCCAACAAAAACTGTGCCCTGCCGACTCTATTTAGCCTCAGCGACGGTTTCAGGCATTTGTTATAAGAATCAGAGAATGTCAAAAATTAGAGTGTAATTGCTTCAAACAAGCGAATTATCGTGAAACAACACAGGCTCGAATCCAACAAAAACTGTGCCCTGCCGACTCTATTTAGCCTCAGAGACGGTTTGAGATAATTGTTACTAAAATCAGAGAATGTCAAAAATTAGACTGTAATTGCTTCAAACAAGCGAATTATCGCGAAACAACGCCTGCTCGAATCCAACAAAAACTGTGCGCTACCGTCTCTACTGAGCCTCAAAGACGCTTTGAGACAAGTATTACAAAAATCAGAGAATGTCAAAAATTAGAGTGAAATTGCTTCAAACAGGCGAATTATCGCGAAACAACACCTGCTCGAATCCAACAAAAACTGTGCCTTGCCGACTCTATTTAGCCTCAGAGACGGTTTGAGACAATTGTTACAAAAATCAGAGAATGTCAAAAATTAGAGTGCAATTGCTTCAAACAAGCGAATTATCGCGAAACAACACCTGCTCGAATCCAACAAAAACTGTGCGCTACCGTCTCTATCGAGCCACAGAGACGCTTTGAGACACGTACTACAAAAATCAGAGAATGTCAAAAATTAGACTGAAATTGCTTCAAACAGGCGAATTATCGCGAAACAACACCTGCTCGAATCCAACAAAAACTGTGCCCTGCCGACTCTATTTAGCCTCAAAGAATGTTTGAGACAATTGTTAGAAGAATCAGAGAATGTCAAAAATTAGAGTGAAATTGCTTTAAACAAGCGAATTATCGCGAAACAACACCTGCTCGAATCCAACAAAAACTGTGCGCCACCGTCTCTACTGAGCCTCAGAGACGCTTTGAGACAAGTATTACAAAAATCAGAGAATGTCAAAAATTATAGTGAAATTGCCTCAAACAGGCGAATTCTCGCGAAACAACACCTGCTCGAATCCAACAAAAACTGTGCCCTGCCGACTCTATTTAGCCTCAGAGACGGTTTCAGACAATTGTTACAAAAATCAGAGAATGACAAAAATTAGAGTGTAATTGCTTCAAACAAGCGAATTATCGCGAAAGAACACCTGCTCGAATCCAACAAAAACTGTGCACTGAGCCTCAGAGACGCTTTGAGACAAGTGTTACAAAAATCAGAGAATGTCAAAAATTAGAGTGAAATTGCCTCAAACAGGCGAATTATGGCGAAACAACACCTGCTCGAATCCAACAAATACTGTGCCCTGCCGACTCTTTTTAGCCTCAGAGACGGTTTGAGACAATTGTTACAAAAATCAGAGAATGTAAAAAATTAGAGTGAAATTGCTTCAAACAAGCGAATTATCGCGAAACAACACCTGCTCGAATCCAACAAAAATTGTGCGCTACCGTCTCTACTGAGCCTCAGAGACGCTTTGAGACAAGTATTACAAAAATCAGAGAATGTCAAAAATTAGAGTGAAATTGCCTCAAACAGGCGAATTATCGCGAAACAACACCTGCTTGAATCCAACAAACACTGTGCCCTGCCGACTCTATTTAGCCTCAGAGACGGTTCGAGACAATTGTTACAAAGATCAGAGAATGTCAAAAATTAGAGTGAAATTGCTTCAAACAAGCGAATTATCGCGAAACAACACCTGCTCGAATCCAACAAAAACTGTGCGCTACCGTCTCTACAGAGCCTCAGAGACGCTTTGAGACAAGTATTACAAAAATCAGAGAATGTCAAAAATGATAGTGAAATTGCCTTAAACAGGCGAATTATCGCGAAACAACACCTGCTCGAATCCAACAAAAACTGTGCCCTGCCGACGATATTTAGCCTCAGAGACGGTTTGAGACAATTGTAATAAAAATCAGAGAATGTCAAAAATTAGAGTGAAATTGCCTCAAACAAGCGAATTATCGCGAAACAAAACCTGCTCGCATCCAACAAAAACTGTGCGCTACTGAGCCTCAGAGACGCTTTGAGACAAGTATTACAAAAATCAGAGAATGTCAAAAATTAGAGTGAAATTGCCTAAAACAGGCGAATTATCGCGAAACAACACCTGCTAAAATCTAACAAACACTGTACCCTGCCGACTCTATTTAGCCTCAGAGACGGTTTGAGACAATTGTTACAAAAATCAGAGAATGTCAAAAATTAGAGTGTAATTGCTTGAAACAAGCGAATTATCGCGAAACAACACCTGCTCGAATCCAACAAAAACTGTGCGCTACCGTCTCTACTGAGCCACAGAGACGCTTTGAGACACGTACTACAAAAATCAGAGAATGTCAAAAATTAGAGTGAAATTGCCTAAAACAGGCGAATTATCGCGAAACAACACCTGCTCGAATCCAACAAACACTGTGCCCTGCCGACTCTATTTAGCCTCAGAGACGGTTTGAGACAATTGTTACAAAAATAAGAGAATGTCAAAAATTAGAGTGAAATTGCTTCAAACAGGCGAATTATCGCGAAACAACACCTGCTCGAATCCAACAAAAACTGTGCCCTGCCGACTCTATTTAGCCTCAAAGAATGTTTGAGACAATTGTTACAAGAATCAGAGAATGTCAAAAATTACAGTGAAATTGCCTCAAACAGGCGAATTATCGCAAAAGAACACCTGCTCGAATCCAACAAAAACTGTGCCCTGCCGACTCTATTTAGCCTCAAAGACGGTTTGAGACAATTGTTACAACAATCAGAGAATGTCAAAAATTAGAGTGAAATTGCTCCAAATAAGATAATTATCGCGAAACAAATCCTGCTCGAATCCAACAAAACATGTGCGCTACCGTCTCTACTGAGCCTCAGAGACGCTTTGAGACAATTGCTACAAAAATCAGAAAATGTCAAAAATTAGAGTCAAATTGCTTCAACCAAGCGAATTATCGCGAAACAACACCTGCTCGAATCCAACAAAAACTGTGCGCTACCGTCTCTACTGAGTCTCAGAGAGGCTTTGAGACAAGTATTACAAAAATCAGAGAATGTAAAAAATTAGAGTGAAATTGCTTCAAACAAGCGAATTATCGCGAAACAACACCTGCTCGCATCCAGCAAAAACTGTGCGCTACCGTCTCTACTGAGCCTCAGAGACGCTTTGAGACAAGTATTACAAAAATCAGAGAATGTCAAAACTTAGAGTGAAATTGCTTCAAACAGGCGAATTATCGCGAAACAACACCTGCTCGAATCCAACAAAAACTGTGCGCTACCGTCTCTACTAAGCCTCAGAGACGCTTTGAGACACGTACTACAAAAATCAGAGAATGTAAAAAATTATAGTGAAATTGCCTCAAAGAGACGAATTCTCGCGAAACAACACCTGCTCGAATCCAACAAAAACTGTGCCCTGCCGACTCTATTTAGCCTCAGAGACGGTTTCAGACAATTGTTACAAAAATCAGAGAATGTCAAAAATTAGAGTGAAATTGCTTCAAACAAGCGAATTATCGCGAAACAACACCTGCTCGAATCCAACAAAAACTGTGCGCTACCGTCTCTACAGAGCCTCAGAGACGCTTTGAGACAAGTATTACAAAAGTCAGAGAATGTCAAAAATTATAGTGAAATTGCCTCAAACAGGCGAATTATCGCGAAACAACACCTGCTCGAATCCAACAAAAACTGTGCCCTGCCGACCATATTTAGCCTCAGAGACGGTTTGAGACAATTGTAATAAAAATCAGAGAATGTCAAAAATTAGAGTGAAATTGCCTGAAACAAGCGAATTATCGCGAAACAACACCTGCTCGCATCCAACAAAAACTTTGCGCTACTGAGCCTCAGAGACGCTTTGAGACAAGTATTACAAAAATCAGAGAATGTCAAAAATTAGAGTGAAATTGCCTAAAACATGCGAATTATCGCGAAACAACACCTGCTCGAATCCAACAAACACTGTGCCCTGCCGACTCTATTTAGCCTCAGAGACGGTTTGAGACAATTGTTACAAAAATAAGAGAATGTCAAAAATTAGAGTGTAATTGCTTCAAACAAGCGAATTATCGCGAAACAACACCTGCTCGAATCCAACAAAAACTGTGCCCTGCCGACTCTATTTAGCCTCAAAGAATGTTTAGGACAATTGTTACAAAAATCAGAGAATGTCAAAAATTAGGGTGAAATTGCCTCAAACAGGCGAATTATCGCGAAACAAAACTTGCTCGAATCCAACAAAAACTGTGCCCTGCCGACTCTATTTAGCCTCAAAGACGGTTTGAGACAATTGTTACAAGCATCAGAGAATGTCAAAAATTAGAGTGAAATTGCTTCAAACAAGCGAATTATCGCGAAACAACACCTGCTCGAATCCAACAAAAACTGTGCCCTGCCGACGCTATTTAGCCTCAGCGACGGTTTCAGACAATTGTTACAAAAATCAGAGAATGTCAAAAATTAGAGTGTAATTGCTTCAAACAAGCGAATTATCGCGAAACAACACCTGCTCGAATCCAACAAAAACTGTGCCCTGCCGACTCTATTTAGCCTCAGAGACGGTTTGAGATAATTGTTACAAAAATCAGAGAATGTCAAAAATTAGACTGTAATTGCTTCAAACAAGCGAATTATCGCGAAACAACACCTGCTCGAATCCAACAAAAACTGTGCGCTACCGTCTCTACTGAGCCTCAAAGACGCTTTGAGACAAGTATTCCAAAAATCAGAGAATGTCAAAAATTAGAGTGAAATTGCTTCAAACAGGCGAATTATCGCGAAACAACACCTGCTCGAATCCAACAAAAACTGTGCCCTGCCGACTCTATTTAGCCTCAGAGAAGGTTTGAGACAATTGTTACAAAAATCAGAGAATGTCAAAAATTAGAGTGTAATTGCTTCAAACAAGCGAATTATCGCGAAACAACACCTGCTCGAATCCAACAAAAACTGTGCACTACCGTCTCTACTGAGCCACAGAGACGCTTTGAGACACGTACTACAAAAGTCAGAGAATGTCAAAAATTAGACTGAAATTGCTTCAAACAGGCGAGTTATCGCGAAACAACACCTGCTGGAATCCAACAAAAACTGTGCCCTGCCGACTCTATTTAGCCTCAAAGAATGTTTGAGACAATTGTTACAAGAATCAGAGAATGTCAAAAATTCGAGTGAAATTGCTTTAAACAAGCGAATTATCGCGAAACAACACCTGCTCGAATCCAACAAAAACTGTGCGCCACCGTCTCTACTGAGCCTCAGAGACGCTTTGAGATAAGTATTACAAAAATCAGAGAATGTAAAAAATTAGAGTGAAATTGCCTAAAACAGGCGAATTATCGCGAAACAACACCTGCTCGAATCCAACAAACACTGTGCCCATCCGACTCTATTTAGCCTCAGCGACGGTTTCAGACAATTGTTACAAAAATCAGAGAATGTCAAAAACTAGAGCGTAATTGCTTCAAACAAGCGAATTATCGCGAAACAACACCTGCTCGAATCCAACAAAAACTGTGCCCTGCCGACTCTATTTAGTCTCAGAGACGGTTTGAGATAATTGTTACAAAAATCAGAGAATGTCAAAAATTAGAGTGTAATTGCTTCAAACATGCGAATTATCGCGAAACAACACCTGCTCGGATCCAAAAAAAACTGTGCGCTACCGTCTCTACTGAGCCTCAGAGACGCTTTGAGACAAGTATTACAAAAATCAGAGAAAGTCAAAAATTAGAGTGAAATTGCTTCAAACAGGCGAATTATCGCGAAACAACACCTGCTCGAATCCAACAAAAACAGTGCCCTGCCGACTCTATTTAGCCTCAAAGAATGTTTGAGACAATTGTTACAAGAATCAGAGAATGTCAAAAATTAGAGTGTAATTGCTTCAAACAAGCGAATTATCGCGAAACAAAACCTACTCGAATCCAACAAAAACTGTACCCTGCCGACTCCATTTAGCCTCAGAGACGGTTTGAGACAAGTATTATAAAAATCAGAGATTGTCAAAAATTATAGTGAAATTGCCTCAAACAGGCGAATTATCGCGAAAGAACACCTGCTCGAATTCAACAAAAACTGTGCCCTGCCGACTCTATTTAGCCTCAAAGACGGTTTGAGACAATTGTTACAAAAATAAAAGAATGTCAAAAATTAGAGTGAAATTGCTTCAAACAAGCGAATTATCGCGAAACAACACCTGCTCGAATCCAACAAAAACTGTGCGCTACCGTCTCTACTGAGCCTCAGAGACGCTTTGAGACAAAAGTTACAAAAATCAGAGAATGTCAAAAATTAGAGTGTAATTGCTTCAAACAAGCGAATTATCGCGAAACAACACCTGCTCGAATCCAACAAAAACTGTGCCCTGCCGACTCTATTTAGCCTCAAAGAATGTTTGAGACAATTGTTACAAGAATCAGAGAATGTCAAAAATTAGAGTGAAATTGCTTCAATCAAGCGAATTATCGCGAAACAACACCTGCTCGAATCCAACAAATACTGTGCCCTACCGACTCTATTTAGCCTCAGCGACGGTTTCAGACAATTGTTCCAAAAATCAGAGAATGTCAAAAATTAGAGTGTAATTGCTTCAAACAAGCGAATTATCGCGAAACAGCACCTGCTCGAATCCAACAAAAACTGTGCCCTGCCGACTCCATTTAGCCTCAGAGACGGTTTGAGACAAGTATTACAAAAATCAGAGAATGTCAAAAATTACAGTGAAATTGCCTCAAACAGGCGAATTATCGCGAAAGAACACCTGCTCGAATCCAACAAAAACTGTGCCCTGCCGACTCTTTGAGACAAGTATTACAAAAATCAGAGAATGTCAAAAATTAGAGTGAAATTGCTTCAAACAAGCGAATTATCGCGAAACAACACCTGCTCGAATCCAACAAAACATGTGCGCTACCGTCTTTACTGAGCCTCAGAGACGCTTTGAGACAATTGCTACAAAAATCAGAAAATGTCAAAAATTAGAGTGAAATTGCTTCAAACAAGCGAATTATCGCGAAACAACACCTGCTCGAATCCAACAAAAACTGTGCGCTACCGTCTCTACTGAGCCTCAGAGACGCTTTGAGACAAGTGTTACAAAAATCAGAGAATGTCAAAAATTAGAGTGAACTTGCTTCAAACAGGCGAATTATCGCGAAACAACACGTGCTCGAATCCAACAAAAACTGTGCCCTGCCGACTCTATTTAGCCTCAGAGAGGGTTTGAGACAAATGTTACAAAAATCAGAGAAAGTCAAAAATTAGAGTGTAATTGCTTCAAACAAGCGAATTATCGCGAAACAACACCTGCTGGAATCCAACAAAAACTGTGCCCTGCCGACTCTATTTAGCCTCAGAGACGGTTTCAGACAATTGTTACAAAAATCAGAGTATGTCAAAAATTAGAGTAAAATTGCCTCAAACAGGCGAATTATCGCGAAACAACACCTGCTCGAATCCAACAAAAACTATGCCCTGCCGACTCTATTTAGCCTCAAAGACGGTTTGAGACAATTGTTACAAAAATCAGAGAATGTCAAAAATTAGAGTGAACTTGCTTCATACAAGCGAATTATCGCGAAACAACACCTGCTCGAATCCAACAAAAACTGTGCCCTGCCGACTCTATTTAGCCTCAGAGACGGTTTGAGATAATTGTTACAAAAATCAGAGAAGGTCAAAAATTAGACTGTAATTGCTTCAAACAAGCGAATTATCGCGAAACAACACCTGCTCGAATCCAACAAAAACTGTGCCCTGCCGACTCTATTTAGCCTCAGAGACGGTTTGAGATAATTGTTACAAATATCAGAGAATGTCAAAAATTAGAGTGAAATTGCTTCAAACAAGCGAATTATCGCGAAACAACACCTGCTCGAATCCAACAAAAACTGTGCGCTACCGTCTCTACTGAGCCTCAGAGACGCTTTGAGACAAGTATTACAAAAATCAGAGAAAGTCAAAAATTAGAGTGAAATTGCTTCAAACAGGCGAATTATCGCGAAACAACACCTGCTCGAATCCAACAAAAACTGTGCCCTGCCGACTCTATTTAGCCTCAGAGACGGTTTGAGGGAATTGTTACAAAAATCAGAGAATGTCAAAAATTCGACTGTAATTGCTTCAAACAAGCGAATTATCGCGAAACAACACCTGCTCGAATCCAACAAAAACTGTGCCCTGCCGACTCTATTTAGCCTCAGAGACGGTTTGAGATAATTGTTACAAAAATCAGAGAATGTCAAAAATTAGAGTGAAATTGCTTCAAACAAGCGAATTATCGCGAAACAACACCTGCTTGAATCCAACAAAAACTGTGCCCTGCAGTCTCTACTGAGCCTCAAAGACGCTTTGAGACAATTGCTACAAAAATCAGAAAATGTCAAAAATTAGAGTGAAATTGCTTCAACCAAGCGAATTATCGCGAAACAACACCTGCTCGAATCCAACAAAAACTGTGCGCTACCGTCTCTACTGAGCCTCAGAGACGCTTTGAGACAAGTATTACAAAAATCAGAGAATGTCAAAAATTAGAGTGAAATTGCTTCAAACAAGCGAATTATCGCGAAACAACACCTGCTCGCATCCAACAAAAACTGTGCGCTACCGTCTCTACTGAGCCTCAGAGACGCTTTGAGACAAGTATTACAAAAATCAGAGAATGTCAAAAATTAGAGTGAAATTGCTTCAAACAAGCGAATTATCGCGAAACAACACCTGCTCGAATCCAACAAAAACTGTGCGCTACCGTCTCTACTGAGCCTCAGAGACGCTTTGAGACACGTACTACAAAATTCAGAGAATCTCAAAAATTAGACTGAAATTGCTTCAAACAGGCGAATTATCGCGAAACAACACCTGCTCGAATCCAACAAACACTGTGCGCTGTCGACTTTATTTAGCCTCAGAGACGGTTTGAGACAATTGTTACAAAAATAAGAGAATGTAAAAAATTAGAGTGTAATTGCTTGAAACAAGCGAATTATCGCGAAACAACACCTGCTCGAATCCAACAAAAACTGTGCCCTGCCGACTCTATTTAGCATCAGAGACGGTTTGAGATAATTGTTACAAAAATCAGAGAATGTCAAAAATTAGAGTGTAATTGCTTCAAACAAGCGAATTATCGCGAAACAACACCTGCTCGAATCCAACAAAAACTGTGCGCTACCGTCTCTACTGAGCCTCAGAGACGCTTTGAGACAAGTCTTACAAAAATCAGAGAATGTCAAAAATTAGAGTGAAATTGCTTCAAACAAGCGAATTATCGCGATACAACACCTGCTCGAATCCAACAAAAATTGTGCGCTACCGTCTCTACTGAGCCTCAGAGACGCTTTGAGACAAGTATTACAAAAATCAGAGAATGTCAAAAATTAGAGTGAAATTGCCTCAAACAGGCGAATTATCGCGAAACAACACCTGCTCGAATCCAACAAACACTGTGCCCTGCCGACTCTATTTAGCCTCAGAGACGGTTTGAGACAATTGTTACAAAAATCAGAGAATGTCAAAAATTAGAGTGAAATTGCTTCAAACAAGCGAATTATCGCGAAACAACACCTGCTCGAATCCAACAAAAACTGTGCGCTACCGTCTCTACAGAGCCTCAGAGACGCTTTGAGACAAGTATTACAAAAATCAGAGAATGTCAAAAATTATAGTGAAATTGCCTCAAACAGGCGAATTATCGCGAAACAACACCTGCTCGAATCCAACAAAACCTGTGCCCTGCCGACCATATTTAGCCTCAGAGACGGTTTGAGACAATTGTAATAAAAGTCAGAGAATGTCAAAAATTAGAGTGAAATTGCCTCAAACAAGCGAATTATCGCGAAACAACAACTGCTCGCATCCAACAAAAACTGTGCGCTACCCTCTCTAATGAGCCTCAGAGACGCTTTGAGACAAGTATTACAAAAATCAGAGAATGTCAAAAATTAGAGTGAAATTACCTAAAACAGGCGAATTATCGCGAAACAACACCTGCTCGAATCCAACAAACACTGTGCCCTGCCGACTCTATTTAGCCTCAGAGACGGTTTGAGATCATTGTTACAAAAATAAGAGAATGTCAAAAATTAGAGTGTAATTGCTTCAAACAAGCCAATTATCGCGAAACAACACCTGCTCGAATCCAACAAAAACTGTGCCCTGCCGACTCTATTTAGCCCCAAAGACGGTTTGAGACAATTTTTACAAACATCAGAGAATGTAAAAAATTAGAGTGAAATTGCTTCAAACAAGCGAATTATCGCGAAACAACACCTGCTCGAATCCAACAAAAACTGTGCGCTACCGTCTCTACTGAGCCTCAGAGACGCTTTGAGACAAGTATTACAAAAATCAGAGAAAGTCAAAAATTAGAGTGAAATTGCTTCAAACAGGCGAATTATCGCGAAACAACACCTGCTCGAATCCAACAAAAACTGTGCCCTGCCGACTCTATTTAGCCTCAGAGACGGTTTGAGGGAATTGTTACAAAAATCAGAGAATGTCAAAAATTAGACTGTCATTGCTTCAAACAAGCGAATTATCGCGAAACAACACCTCCTCGAATCCAACAAAAACTGTGCCCTGCCGACTCTATTTAGCCTCAGAGACGGTTTGAGATAATTGTTACAAAAATCAGAGAATGTCAAAAATTAGAGTGAAATTGCTTCAAACAAGCGAATTATCGCGAAACAACACCTGCTTGAATCCAACAAAAACTGTGCCCTGCAGTCTCTACTGAGCCTCAAAGACGCTTTGAGACAATTGCTACAAAAATCAGAAAATGTCAAAAATTAGAGTGAAATTGCTTCAACCAAGCGAATTATCGCGAAACAACACCTGCTCGAATCCAACAAAAACTGTGCGCTACCGTCTCTACTGAGCCTCAGAGACGCTTTGAGACAAGTATTACAAAAATCAGAGAATGTCAAAAATTAGAGTGAAATTGCTTCAAACAAGCGAATTATCGCGAAACAACACCTGCTCGCATCCAACAAAAACTGTGCGCTACCGTCTCTACTGAGCCTCAGAGACGCTTTGAGACAAGTATTACAAAAATCAGAGAATGTCAAAAATTAGAGTGAAATTGCTTCAAACAAGCGAATTATCGCGAAACAACACCTGCTCGAATCCAACAAAAACTGTGCGCTACCGTCTCTACTGAGCCTCAGAGACGCTTTGAGACACGTACTACAAAAATCAGAGAATCTCAAAAATTAGACTGAAATTGCTTCAAACAGGCGAATTATCGCGAAACAACACCTGCTCGAATCCAACAAACACTGTGCGCTGCCGACTTTATTTAGCCTCAGAGACGGTTTGAGACAATTGTTACAAAAATAAGAGAATGTAAATAATTAGAGTGTAATTGCTTGAAACAAGCGAATTATCGCGAAACAACACCTGCTCGAATCCAACAAAAACTGTGCCCTGCCGACTCTATTTAGCCTGAGAGACGGTTTGAGATAATTGTTACAAAAATCAGAGAATGTCAAAAATTAGAGTGTAATTGCTTCAAACAAGCGAATTATCGCGAAACAACACCTGCTCGAATCCAACAAAAACTGTGCGCTACCGTCTCTACTGAGCCTCAGAGACGCTTTGAGACAAGTCTTACAAAAATCACAGAATGTCAAAAATTAGAGTGAAATTGCTTCAAACAAGCGAATTATCGCGATACAACACCTGCTCGAATCCAACAAAAATTGTGCGCTACCGTCTCTACTGAGCCTCAGAGACGCTTTGAGACAAGTATTACAAAAATCAGAGAATGTCAAAAATTAGAGTGAAAAATGCCTCAAACAGGCGAATTATCGCGAAACAACACCTGCTCGAATCCAACAAACACTGTGCCCTGCCGACTCTATTTAGCCTCAGAGACGGTTTGAGACAATTGTTACAAAAATCAGAGAATGTCAAAAATTAGAGTGAAATTGCTTCAAACAAGCGAATTATCGCGAAACAACACCTGCTCGAATCCAACAAAAACTGTGCGCTACCGTCTCTAGAGAGCCTCAGAGACGCTTTGAGACAAGTATTACAAAAATCAGAGAATGTCAAAAATTATAGTGAAATTGCCTCAAACAGGCGAATTATCGCGAAACAACACCTGCTCGAATCCAACAAAACCTGTGCCCTGCCGACCATATTTAGCCTCAGAGACGGTTTGAGACAATTGTAATAAAAGTCAGAGAATGTCAAATATTAGAGTGAAATTGCCTCAAACAAGCGAATTATCGCGAAACAACACCTGCTCGCATCCAACAAAAACTGTGCGCTACCCTCTCTAATGAGCCTCAGAGACGCTTTGAGACAAGTATTACAAAAATCAGAGAATGTCAAAAATTAGAGTGAAATTACCTAAAACAGGCGAATTATCGCGAAACAACACCTGCTCGAATCCAACAAACACTGTGCCCTGCCGACTCTATTTAGCCTCAGAGACGGTTTGAGATCATTGTTACAAAAATAAGAGAATGTCAAAAATTAGAGTGAAATTGCTTCAAACAAGCGAATTATCGCGAAACAACACCTGCTTGAATCCAACAAAAACTGTGCCCTGCAGTCTCTACTGAGCCTGAAAGATGCTTTGAGACAATTGCTACAAAAATCAGAAAATGTCAAAAATTAGAGTGAAATTGCTTCAAACAAGCGAATTATCGCGAAACAACACCTGTTCGAATCCAACAAAACATGTGCGCTACGGTCTCTACTGAGCCTCAGAGACGCTTTGAGACAATTGCTACAAAAATCAGAAAATGTCAAAAATTAGAGTGAAATTGCTTCAAACAAGCGAATTATCGCGAAACAACAACTGCTCGAATCCAACAAAAACTGTGCGCTACCGTCTCTACTGAGCCTCAGAGACGCTTTGAGACCAGTGTTACAAAAATCAGAGAATGTCAAAAATTAGAGTGAAATTGCTTCAAACTGGCGAATTATCGCGAAACAACACCTGCTCGAATCCAACAAAAACTGTGCCCTGCCGACTCTATTTAGCCTCAGAGAGGGCTTGAGACAATTGTTACAAAAATCAGAGAATCTCAAAAATTAGAGTGTAATTGCTTCAAACAAGCGAATTATCATGAAACAACACCTGCTCGAATCCAACAAAAACTGTGCCCTGCCGACTCTATTTAGCCTTAGAGACGGTTTCTGACAATTGTTACAAAAATCAGAGTATGTCAAAAATTAGAGTGAAATGGCCTCAAACAGGGGAATTATCGCGAAACAACACCTGCTCGAATCCAACAAAAACTGTGCCCTGCCGACTCTATTTAGCCTCAAAGACGGTTTGAGAAAATTGTTACAAAAATCAGAGAATGTCAAAAATTAGAGTGAAATTGCTTCAAACAAGCGAATTATGGCGAAACAACACCTGCTCGAATCCAACAAAAACTGTGCCCTGCCGACTCTGTTTAGCCTCAGAGACGGTTTGAGATAATTGTTACAAAAATCAGAGAATGTCAAAAATTAGACTGTAATTGCTTCAAACAAGCGAATTATCGCGAAACAACACCTGCTCGAATCGAACAAAAACTGTGCGCTACCGTCTCTACTGAGCCTCAGAGACGCTTTGAGACAAGTATTACAAAAATCAGAGAATGTCAAAAATTAGAGTGAAATTGCTTCAAACAGGCGAATTATCGCGAAACAACACCTGCTCGAATCCAACAAAAACTGTGCCCTGCCTACTCTATTTAGCCTCAGAGACGGTTTGAGACAATTGTTACAAAAATCAGAGAATGTCAAAAATTAGAGTGAAATTGCTTCAAACAAGCGAATTATCGCGAAACAACACCTGCTCGAATCCAACAAAAACTGTGCGCTACCGTCTCTCCTGAGCCACAGAGACGCTTTGAGACACGTACTACAAAAATCAGAGAATGTCAAAAATTAGACTCAAATTGCTTCAAACAGGCGAATTATCGCGAAACAACACCTGCTCGAATCCAACAAAAACTGTGCCCTGCCGACTCTATTTAGCCTCAGCGACGGTTTCTGACAAGTGTTACAAAAATCAGAGAATGTCAAAAATTAGGGTGTAATTGCTTCAATCAAGCGAATTATCGCGAAACAACACCTGCTCGAATCCAACAAAAACTGTGCCCTGCAGTCTCTACTGAGCCTCAAAGACGGTTTGAGACAATTGTTACAAAAATCAGAGAATGTCAAAAATTAGAGTGAAATTGCTTCATACAAGCGAATTATCGCGAAACAACACCTGCTCGAATCCAACAAAAACTGTGCGCTACCTTCTCTACTGAGCCTCAGAGACGCTTTGAGACAAGTATTACAAAAATCAGAGAATGTCAAAAATTAGAGTGAAATTGCTTCAAACAAACGAATTATCGCGAAACAACACCTGCTCGCATCCAACAAAAGCTGTGCCTTACCGTCTCTACTGAGCCTCAGAGACGCTTTGAGACAAGTATTACAAAAATCAGAGAATGTCATACATTAGAGTGAAATTGCTTCAAACAGGCGAATTATCGCGAAACAACACCTGCTCGGATCCAACAAAAACTGTGCGCTACCGTCTCTACTGAGCCTCAGAGACGCTTTGAGACAAGTATTACAAAAATCAGAGAATGTAAAAAATTAGAGTGAAATTGCTTCAAACAGGCGAATTATCGCGAAACCACACCTGCTCGAATCCAACAAAAACTGTGCCCTGCCGACTCTATTTAGCCTCAGAGACGTTTTGAGACAATTGTTACAAAAATCAGAGAATGTCAAAAATTAGAGTGTAATTGCTTCAAACAAGCGAATTATCGCGAAACAACACCTGCTCGAATCGAACAAAAACTGTGCGCTACCGTCTCTACTGAGCCTCAGAGACGCTTTGAGACAAGTATTACAAAAATCAGAGAATGTCAAAAATTAGAGTGAAATTGCTTCAAACAGGCGAATTATCGCGAAACAACACCTGCTCGAATCCAACAAAAACTGTGCCCTGCCTACTCTATTTAGCCTCAGAGACGGTTTGAGACAATTGTTACAAAAATCAGAGAATGTCAAAAATTAGAGTGAAATTGCTTCAAACAAGCGAATTATCGCGAAACAACACCTGCTCGAATCCAACAAAAACTGTGCGCTACCGTCTCTCCTGAGCCACAGAGACGCTTTGAGACACGTACTACAAAAATCAGAGAATGTCAAAAATTAGACTCAAATTGCTTCAAACAGGCGAATTATCGCGAAACAACACCTGCTCGAATCCAACAAAAACTGTGCCCTGCCGACTCTATTTAGCCTCAGCGACGGTTTCTGACAAGTGTTACAAAAATCAGAGAATGTCAAAAATTAGAGTGTAATTGCTTCAATCAAGCGAATTATCGCGAAACAACACCTGCTCGAATCCAACAAAAACTGTGCCCTGCAGTCTCTACTGAGCCTCAAAGACGGTTTGAGACAATTGTTACAAAAATCAGAGAATGTCAAAAATTAGAGTGAAATTGCTTCAAACAAGCGAATTATCGCGAAACAACACCTGCTCGAATCCAACAAAAACTGTGCGCTACCTTCTCTACTGAGCCTCAGAGACGCTTTGAGACAAGTATTACAAAAATCAGAGAATGTCAAAAATTAGAGTGAAATTGCTTCAAACAAACGAATTATCGCGAAACAACACCTGCTCGCATCCAACAAAAGCTGTGCCTTACCGTCTCTACTGAGCCTCAGAGACGCTTTGAGACAAGTATTACAAAAATCAGAGAATGTCATACATTAGAGTGAAATTGCTTCAAACAGGCGAATTATCGCGAAACAACACCTGCTCGGATCCAACAAAAACTGTGCGCTACCGTCTCTACTGAGCCTCAGAGACGCTTTGAGACAAGTATTACAAAAATCAGAGAATGTAAAAAATTAGAGTGAAATTGCTTCAAACAGGCGAATTATCGCGAAACCACACCTGCTCGAATCCAACAAAAACTGTGCCCTGCCGACTCTATTTAGCCTCAGAGACGTTTTGAGACAATTGTTACAAAAATCAGAGAATGTCAAAAATTAGAGTGTAATTGCTTCAAACAAGCGAATTATCGCGAAACAACACCTGCTCGAATCGAACAAAAACTGTGCGCTACCGTGTCTACTGAGCCTCAGAGACGCTTTGAGACAAGTATTACAAAAATCAGAGAATGTCAAAAATTAGAGTGAAATTGCTTCAAACAGGCGAATTATCGCGAAACAACACCTGCTCGAATCCAACAAAAACTGTGCCCTGCCTACTCTATTTAGCCTCAGAGACGGTTTGAGACAATTGTTACAAAAATCAGAGAATGTCAAAAATTAGAGTGAAATTGCTTCAAACAAGCGAATTATCGCGAAACAACACCTGCTCGAATCCAACAAAAACTGTGCGCTACCGTCTCTCCTGAGCCACAGAGACGCTTTGAGACACGTACTACAAAAATCAGAGAATGTCAAAAATTAGACTCAAATTGCTTCAAACAGGCGAATTATCGCGAAACAACACCTGCTCGAATCCAACAAAAACTGTGCCCTGCCGACTCTATTTAGCCTCAGCGACGGTTTCTGACAAGTGTTACAAAAATCAGAGAATGTCAAAAATTAGAGTGTAATTGCTTCAATCAAGCGAATTATCGCGAAACAACACCTGCTCGAATCCAACAAAAACTGTGCCCTGCAGTCTCTACTGAGCCTCAAAGACGGTTTGAGACAATTGTTACAAAAATCAGAGAATGTCAAAAATTAGAGTGAAATTGCTTCAAACAAGCGAATTATCGCGAAACAACACCTGCTCGAATCCAACAAAAACTGTGCGCTACCTTCTCTACTGAGCCTCAGAGACGCTTTGAGACAAGTATTACAAAAATCAGAGAATGTCAAAAATTAGAGTGAAATTGCTTCAAACAAACGAATTATCGCGAAACAACACCTGCTCGCATCCAACAAAAGCTGTGCCTTACCGTCTCTACTGAGCCTCAGAGACGCTTTGAGACAAGTATTACAAAAATCAGAGAATGTCAAAAATTAGAGTGAAATTGCTTCAAACAAGCGAATTATGGCGAAACAACACCTGCTCGAATCCAACAAAAACTGTGCCCTGCCGACTCTGTTTAGCCTCAGAGACGGTTTGAGATAATTGTTACAAAAATCAGAGAATGTCAAAAATTAGACTGTAATTGCTTCAAACAAGCGAATTATCGCGAAACAACACCTGCTCGAATCGAACAAAAACTGTGCGCTACCGTCTCTACTGAGCCTCAGAGACGCTTTGAGACAAGTATTACAAAAATCAGAGAATGTCAAAAATTAGAGTGAAATTGCTTCAAACAGGCGAATTATCGCGAAACAACACCTGCTCGAATCCAACAAAAACTGTGCCCTGCCTACTCTATTTAGCCTCAGAGACGGTTTGAGACAATTGTTACAAAAATCAGAGAATGTCAAAAATTAGAGTGAAATTGCTTCAAACAAGCGAATTATCGCGAAACAACACCTGCTCGAATCCAACAAAAACTGTGCGCTACCGTCTCTCCTGAGCCACAGAGACGCTTTGAGACACGTACTACAAAAATCAGAGAATGTCAAAAATTAGACTCAAATTGCTTCAAACAGGCGAATTATCGCGAAACAACACCTGCTCGAATCCAACAAAAACTGTGCCCTGCCGACTCTATTTAGCCTCAGCGACGGTTTCTGACAAGTGTTACAAAAATCAGAGAATGTCAAAAATTAGAGTGTAATTGCTTCAATCAAGCGAATTATCGCGAAACAACACCTGCTCGAATCCAACAAAAACTGTGCCCTGCAGTCTCTACTGAGCCTCAAAGACGGTTTGAGACAATTGTTACAAAAATCAGAGAATGTCAAAAATTAGAGTGAAATTGCTTCAAACAAGCGAATTATCGCGAAACAACACCTGCTCGAATCCAACAAAAACTGTGCGCTACCTTCTCTACTGAGCCTCAGAGACGCTTTGAGACAAGTATTACAAAAATCAGAGAATGTCAAAAATTAGAGTGAAATTGCTTCAAACAAACGAATTATCGCGAAACAACACCTGCTCGCATCCAACAAAAGCTGTGCCTTACCGTCTCTACTGAGCCTCAGAGACGCTTTGAGACAAGTATTACAAAAATCAGAGAATGTCATACATTAGAGTGAAATTGCTTCAAACAGGCGAATTATCGCGAAACAACACCTGCTCGGATCCAACAAAAACTGTGCGCTACCGTCTCTACTGAGCCTCAGAGACGCTTTGAGACAAGTATTACAAAAATCAGAGAATGTAAAAAATTAGAGTGAAATTGCTTCAAACAGGCGAATTATCGCGAAACCACACCTGCTCGAATCCAACAAAAACTGTGCCCTGCCGACTCTATTTAGCCTCAGAGACGTTTTGAGACAATTGTTACAAAAATCAGAGAATGTCAAAAATTAGAGTGTAATTGCTTCAAACAAGCGAATTATCGCGAAACAACACCTGCTCGAATCCAACAAAACCTGTGCCCTGCCGACCATATTTAGCCTCAAAGACCTTCTGAGACAATTGTTACAAAAATCAGAGAATGTCAAAAATTAGAGTGAAATTGCTTCAAACAAGCGAATTATCGAGAAACAACACCTGCTCAAATCCAACAAAAACTGTGCCCTGCAGTCTCTACTGAGCCTCAAAGACGGTTTGAGACAATTGTTACAAAAATCAGAGAATGTCAAAAATTAGAGTGAAATTGCTTCAAACAAGCGAATTATCGCGAAACAACACCTGCTCGAATCCAACAAAAACTGTGCGCTACCTTCTCTACTGAGCCTCAGAGACGCTTTGAGACAAGTATTACAAAAATCAGAGAATGTCAAAAATTAGAGTGAAATTGCTTCAAACAAGCGAATTATCGCGAAACAACACCTGCTCGCATCCAACAAAAGCTGTGCCTTACCGTCTCTACTGAGCCTCAGAGACGCTTTGAGACAAGTATTACAAAAATCAGAGAATGTCATACATTAGAGTGAAATTGCTTCAAACAGGCGAATTATCGCGAAACAACACCTGCTCGAATCCAACAAAAACTGTGCCCTGCCGACTCTATTTAGCCTCAGAGACGGTTTGAGGCAATTGTTACAAAAATCAGAGAATGTCAAAAATTAGAGTGAAATTGCTTCAAACAAGCGAATTATCGCGAAACAACACCTGCTCGAATCCAACAAAAACTGTGCGCTACCGTCTCTCCTGAGCCACAGAGACGCTTTGAGACACGTACTACAAAAATCAGAGAATGTCAAAAATTAGACTGAAATTGCTTCAAACAGGCGAATTATCGCGAAACAACACCTGCTCGAATCGAACAAAAACTGTGCCCTGCCGACTCTATTTAGCCTCAGCGACGGTTTCTGACAAGTGTTACAAAAATCAGAGAATGTCAAAAATTAGAGTGTAATTGCTTCAATCAAGCGAATTATCGCGAAACAACACCTGCTCGAATCCAACAAAAACTGTGCCCTGCAGTCTCTACTGAGCCTCAAAGACGGTTTGAGACAATTGTTACAAAAATCAGAGAATGTCAAAAATTAGAGTGAAATTGCTTCAAACAAGCGAATTATCGCGAAACAACACCTGCTCGAATCCAACAAAAACTGTGCGCTACCTTCTCTACTGAGCCTCAGAGACGCTTTGAGACAAGTATTACAAAAATCAGAGAATGTCAAAAATTAGAGTGAAATTGCTCCAAACAAGCGAATTATCGCGAAACAACACCTGCTCGCATCCAACAAAAGCTGTGCCTTACCGTCTCTACTGAGCCTCAGAGACGCTTTGAGACAAGTATTACAAAAATCAGAGAATGCAATACATTAGAGTGAAATTGCTTCAAACAGGCGAATTATCGCGAAACAACACCTGTTCGAATCCAACAAAAACTGTGCGCTACCGTCTCTACTGAGCCTCAGAGACGCTTTGAGACAAGTATTACAAAAATCAGAGAATGTCAAATATTAGAGTGAAATTGCTTCAAACAGGCGAATTATCGCGAAACCACACCTGCTCGAATCCAACAAAAACTGTGCCCTGCCGACTCTATTTAGCCTCAAAGAATGTTTGAGACAATTGTTACAAGAATCAGAGAATGTCAAAAATTAGAGTGTAATTGCTTCAAACAAGCGAATTATCGCGAAACAACACCTGCTCGAATCCAACAAAAACTGTGCCCTGCAGTCTCTACTGAGCCTCAAAGACGCTTTGACACAATTGCTACAAAAATCAGAAAATGTCAAAAATTAGAGTGAAATTGCTTCAACCAAGCGAATTATCGCGAAACAACACCTGCTCGAATCCAACAAAAACTGTGCGCTACCGTCTCTACTGAGCCTCAGAGACGCTTTGAGACAAGTATTACAAAAATCAGAGAATGTCAAAAATTAGAGTGAAATTGCTTCAAACAAGCGAATTATCGCGAAACAACACCTGCTCGAATCCAACAAAAACTGTGCCCTGCGGACCATATTTAGCCTCAAAGACGTTTTGAGACAATTGTTACAAAAATCAGAGAATGTCAAAAATTAGAGTGAAATTGCTTCAAACAAGCGAATTATCGAGAAACAACACCTGCTCAAATCCAACAAAAACTGTGCCCTGCAGTCTCTACTGAGCCTCAAAGACGGTTTGAGACAATTGTTACAAAAATCAGAGAATGTCAAAAATTAGAGTGAAATTGCTTCAAACAAGCGAATTATCGCGAAACAACACCTGCTCGAATCCAACAAAAACTGTGCGCTACCTTCTCTACTGAGCCTCAGAGACGCTTTGAGACAAGTATTACAAAAATCAGAGAATGTCAAAAATTAAAGTGAAATTGCTTCAAACAAGCGAATTATCGCGAAACAACACCTGCTCGCATCCAACAAAAGCTGTACCTTAGCGTCTCTACTGAGCCTCAGAGACGCTTTGAGACAAGTATTACAAAAATCAGAGAATGTCATACATTAGAGTGAAATTGCTTCAAACAGGGGAATTATCGCCAAACAACACCTGCTCGAATCCAACAAAAACTGTGCGCTACCGTCTCTACTAAGCCTCAGAGACGCTTTGAGACACGTCCTACAAAAATAAGAGAATGTCAAAAATTATAGTGAAATTCTTCAAACAAGCGAATTATCGCGAAACAACACCTGCTCGAATCCAACAAAAACTGTGCCCTGCCGACTCTATTTAGCCTCAAAGACGTTTTGACACAATTGTTACAAAAATCAGAGAATGGCAAAAATTAGAGTGAAATTGCTTCAAACAAGCGAATTATCGCGAAACAACACCTGCTCAAATCCAACAAAAACTGTGCGCTTCCGTCTCTACTGAGCCTCAGAGACGCTTTGAGACAAGTATTACAAAAATCAGAGAATGTCAAAAATTAGAGTGAAATTGCCTAAAACAGGCGAATTATCGCGAAACAACACCTGCTCGAATCCAACAAAAACTGTGCCCTGCCGACTCTATTTAGCCTCAGCGACGGTTTCAGACAATTGTTCCAAACATCAGAGAATGTCAAAAATTAGAGTGTAATTGCTTCAAACAAGCGAATTACCGCGAAACAACACCTGCTCGAATCCAACAAAAACTGTGCCCTGCCGACTCTATTTAGCCTCAAAGACGGTTTGAGACAATTGTTACAAAAATCAGAGAATGTCAAATATTAGACTGTAATTGCTTCAAACAAGCGAATTATCGCGAAACAACACCTGCTCGAATCCAACAAAAACTGTGCGCTACCGTCTCTACCTAGCCTCAGAGACGCTTTGAGACAAGTATTACAAAAATCAGAGAATGTCAAAAATTAGAGTGAAATTGCTTCAAACAAGGCGAATTATCGCGAAACCACACCTGCTCGAATCCAACAAAAACTGTGCCCTGCCGACTCTATTTAGCCTCAGAGACGGTTTGAGACAATTGTTACAAAAATCAGAGAATGTCGAAAATTAGAGTGTAATTGCTTCAAACAAGCGAATTATCGCGAAACAACACCTGCTCGAATCCAACAAAAACTGTGCCCTGCAGTCTCTACTGAGCCTCAAAGACGCTTTGAGACAATTGCTACAAAAATCAGAAAATATCAAAAATTAGAGTGAAATTGCTTCAACCAAGCGAATTATCGCGAAACAACACCTGCTCAAATTCAACAAAAACTGTGCGCTACCGTCTCTACTGAGCCTCAGAGACGCTTTGAGACAAGTATTACAAAAATCAGAGAATGTCAAAAATTAGAGTGAAATTGCTTCAAACAAGCGAATTATCGCGAAACAACACCTGCTCGAATCCAACAAAAACTGTGCCCTGCCGACCATATTTAGCCTCAAAGACGTTTTGAGACAATTGTTACAAAAATCAGAGAATGTCAAAAATTAGAGTGAAATTGCTTCAAACAAGCGAATTATCGAGAAACAACACCTGCTCAAATCCAACAAAAACTGTGCCCTGCAGTCTCTACTGAGCCTCAAAGACGGTTTGAGACAATTGTTACAAAAATCAGAGAATGTCAAAAATTAGAGTGAAATTGCTTCAAACAAGCGAATTATCGCGAAACAACACCTGCTCGAATCCAACAAAAACTGTGCGCTACCTTCTCTACTGAGCCTCAGAGACGCTTTGAGACAAGTATTACAAAAATCAGAGAATGTCAAAAATTAAAGTGAAATTGCTTCAAACAAGCGAATTATCGCGAAACAACACCTGCTCGCATCCAACAAAAGCTGTACCTTAGCGTCTCTACTGAGCCTCAGAGACGCTTTGAGACAAGTATTACAAAAATCAGAGAATGTCATACATTAGAGTGAAATTGCTTCAAACAGGGGAATTATCGCCAAACAACACCTGCTCGAATCCAACAAAAACTGTGCGCTACCGTCTCTACTAAGCCTCAGAGACGCTTTGAGACACGTCCTACAAAAATAAGAGAATGTCAAAAATTAGAGTGAAATTGCTTCAAACAAGCGAATTATCGCGAAACAACACCTGCTCGAATCCAACAAAGACTGTGCCCTGCCGACTCTATTTAGCCTCAGCGACGGTTTCAGACAATTGTTATAAAAATCAGAGAATGTCAAAAATTAGAGTGTAATTGCTTCAAACAAGCGAATTATCACGAAACAACACCTGCTCGAATCCAACAAAAACTGTGCGCTACCGTCTCTACTGAGCCTCAGAGACGCTTTGAGACAAGTATTACAAAAATCAGAGAATATCAAAAATTAGAGTGAAATTGCTTCAAACAGGCGAATTATCGCGAAACACCTGCTCGAATCCAACAAAAACTGTGCCCTGCCGACTCTATTTAGCCTCAGAGACGGTTTGAGACAATTGTTACAAAAATCAGAGAATGTCAAAAATTAGAGTGTAATTGCTTCAAACAAGCGAATTATCGCGAAACAACACCTGCTCGAATCCAACAAAAACTGTGCCCTGCAGTCTCTACTGAGCCTCAAAGACGCTTTAGGGCAATTGCTACAAAAATCAGAAAATGTCAAAAATTAGAGTGAAATTGCTTCAACCAAGCGAATTATCGCGAAACAACACCTGCTCGAATCCAACAAAAACTGTGCGCTACCGTCTCTACTGAGCCTCAGAGACGCTTTGAGACAAGTATTACAAAAATAAGAGAATATCAAAAATTAGAGTGAAATTGCTTCAAACAAGCGAATTATCGCGAAACAACACCTGCTCGCATCCAACAAAAACTGTGCGCTACCGTCTCTACTAAGCCTCAGGGACGCTTTGAGACACGTACTAAAAAATCAGAGAATGTCAAAAATTATAGTGAAATTGCCTCAAACAGGCGAATTCTCGCGAAACAACACCTGCTCGAATCCAACAAAAACTGTGCCCTGCCGACTCTATTTAGCCTCAAAGACGTTTTGAGACAATTGTTACAAAAATCAGAGAATGTCAAAAATTAGAGTGAAATTGCTTCAAACAAGCGAATTATCGTGAAACAACACCTGCTCGAATCCTACAAAAACTGTGCGCTACCGTCTCTACTGAGCCTCAGAGACGCTTTGAGACAAGTGTTACAAAAATCAGAGAATGTCAAAAATTAGAGTGAAATTGCTTCAAACAGGAGAATTATCGCGAAACAACACCTGCTCGAATCCAACAAAAACTGTGCCCTGCCGACTCTATTTAGCCTCAGAGAGGGTTTGAGACAATTGTTACAAAAATCAGAGAATGTAAAAAATTAGAGTGAAATTGCTTCAAACAAGCGAATTATCGCGAAACAACACCTGCTCGAATCCAACAAAAACTGTGCGCTACCGTCTCTACTGAGCCTCAGAGACGCTTTGAGACAAGTATTACAGAAATCAGAGAATGTCAAAAATTAGAGTGAAATTGCTTCAAACAAGCGAATTATCGCGAAACAACACCTGCTCGAATCCAACAAAAATTGTGCGCTACCGTCTCTACTGAGCCTCAGAGACGCTTTGAGACTAGTATTACAAAAATCAGAGAATGTCAAAAATTAGAGTGAAATTGCCTCAAACAGGCGAATTATCGCGAACCAACACCTGCTCGAATCCAACAAACACTGTGCCCTGCCGACTCTATTTAGCCTCAGAGACGGTTTGAGACAATTGTTACAAAAATTAGAGAATGTCAAAAATTAGAGTGAAATTGCTTCAAACAAGCGAATTATCGCGAAACAACACCTGCTCGAATCCAACAAAAACTGTGCCCTGCCGACTCTATTTAGCCTCAAAGACGGTTTGAGACAATTGTTACAAAAATCAGAGAATGTCAAAAATTAGACTGTAATTGCTTCAAACAAGCGAATTATCGCGAAACAACACCTGCTCGAATCCAACAAAAACTGTGCGCTACCGTCTCTACTGAGCCTCAGAGACGCTTTGAGACAAGTATTACAAAAATCAGAGAATGTCAAAAATTAGAGTGAAATTGCCTAAAACAGGCGAATTATCGCGAAACAACACCTGCTCGAATCCAACAAAAACTGTGCCCTGCCGACTCTATTTAGCCTCAGCGACGGTTTCAGACAATTGTTCCAAACATCAGAGAATGTCAAAAATTAGAGTGTAATTGCTTCAAACAAGCGAATTACCGCGAAACAACACCTGCTCGAAACCAACAAAAACTGTGCCCTGCCGACTCTATTTAGCCTCAAAGACGGTTTGAGACAATTGTTACAAAAATCAGAGAATGTCAAAAATTAGACTGTAATTGCTTCAAACAAGCGAATTATCGCGAAACAACACCTGCTCGAATCCAACAAAAACTGTGCGCTACCGTCTCTACTGAGCCTCAGAGACGCTTTGAGACAAGTATTACAAAAATCAGAGAATGTCAAAAATTAGAGTGAAATTGCTTCAAACAAGGCGAATTATCGCGAAACCACACCTGCTCGAATCCAACAAAACTGTGCCCTGCCGACTCTATTTAGCCTCAGAGACGGTTTGAGACAATTGTTACAAAAATCAGAGAATGTCGAAAATTAGAGTGTAATTGCTTCAAGCAAGCGAATTATCGCGAAACAACACCTGCTCGAGTCCAACAAAAACTGTGCCCTGCAGTCTCTACTGAGCCTCAAAGACGCTTTGAGACAATTGCTACAAAAATCAGAAAATATCAAAAATTAGAGTGAAATTGCTTCAACCAAGCGAATTATCGCGAAACAACACCTGCTCGAATCCAACAAAAACTGTGCGCTACCGTCTCTACTGAGCCTCAGAGACGCTTTGAGACAAGTATTACAAAAATCAGAGAATGTCAAAAATTAGAGTGAAATTGCTTCAAACAAGCGAATTATCGCGAAACAACACCTGCTCGAATCCAACAAAAACTGTGCCCTGCCGACCATATTTAGCCTCAAAGACGTTTTGAGACAATTGTTACAAAAATCAGAGAATGTCAAAAATTAGAGTGAAATTGCTTCAAACAAGCGAATTATCGAGAAACAACACCTGCTCAAATCCAACAAAAACTGTGCGCTACCGTCTCTACTGAGCCTCAAAGACGCTTTGAGACAAGTATTACAAAAATCAGAGAATGTCAAAAATTAGAGTGAAATTGCTTTAAACAAGCGAATTATCGCGAAACAACACCTGCTCGAATCCAACAAAAACTGTGCCTGCCCACTCTATTTAGCCTCAAAGAAGGTTTGAGACAATTGTTACAAACATCAGAGAATGTCAAAAATTAGAGTGAAATTGCTTCAAACAAGCGAATTATCGCGAAACAACACCTGCTCGAATCCAACAAAAACTGTGCCTGCCCACTCTATTTAGCCTCAAAGAAGGTTTGAGACAATTGTTACAAACATCAGAGAATGTCAAAAATTAGAGTGAAATTGCTTCAAACAAGCGAATTATCGCGAAACAACACCTGCTCGAATCCAACAAAGACTGTGCCCTGCCGACTCTATTTAGCCTCAGCGACGGTTTCAGACAATTGTTATAAAAATCAGAGAATGTCAAAAATTAGAGTGTAATTGCTTCAAACAAGCGAATTATCACGAAACAACACCTGCTCGAATCCAACAAAAACTGTGCGCTACCGTCTCTACTGAGCCTCAGAGACGCTTTGAGACAAGTATTACAAAAATCAGAGAATGTCAAAAATTAGAGTGAAATTGCTTCAAACAGGCGAATTATCGCGAAACACCTGCTCGAATCCAACAAAAACTGTGCCCTGCCGACTCTATTTAGCCTCAGAGACGGTTTGAGACAATTGTTACAAAAATCAGAGAATGTCAAAAATTAGAGTGTAATTGCTTCAAACAAGCGAATTATCGCGAAACAACACCTGCTCGAATCCAACAAAAACTGTGCCCTGCAGTCTCTACTGAGCCTCAAAGACGCTTTAAGGCAATTGCTACAAAAATCAGAAAATGTCAAAAATTAGAGTGAAATTGCTTCAACCAAGCGAATTATCGCGAAACAACACCTGCTCGAATCCAACAAAAACTGTGCGCTACCGTCTCTACTGAGCCTCAGAGACGCTTTGAGACAAGTATTACAAAAATAAGAGAATATCAAAAATTAGAGTGAAATTGCTTCAAACAAGCGAATTATCGCGAAACAACACCTGCTCGCATCCAACAAAAACTGTGCGCTACCGTCTCTACTAAGCCTCAGAGACGCTTTGAGACACGTACTAAAAAATCAGAGAATGTCAAAAATTATAGTGAAATTGCCTCAAACAGGCGAATTCTCGCGAAACAACACCTGCTCGAATCCAACAAAAACTGTGCCCTGCCGACTCTATTTAGCCTCAAAGACGTTTTGAGACAATTGTTACAAAAATCAGAGAATGTCAAAAATTAGAGTGAAATTGCTTCAAACAAGCGAATTATCGTGAAACAACACCTGCTCGAATCCCACAAAAACTGTGCGCTACCGTCTCTACTGAGCCTCAGAGACGCTTTGAGACAAGTGTTACAAAAATCAGAGAATGTCAAAAATTAGAGTGAAATTGCTTCAAACAGGCGAATTATCGCGAAACAACACCTGCTCGAATCCAACAAAAACTGTGCCCTGCCGACTCTATTTAGCCTCAGAGAGGGTTTGAGACAATTGTTACAAAAATCAGAGAATGTAAAAAATTAGAGTGAAATTGCTTCAAACAAGCGAATTATCGCGAAACAACACCTGCTCGAATCCAACAAAAACTGTGCGCTACCGTCTCTACTGAGCCTCAGAGACGCTTTGAGACAAGTATTACAGAAATCAGAGAATGTCAAAAATTAGAGTGAAATTGCTTCAAACAAGCGAATTATCGCGAAACAACACCTGCTCGAATCCAACAAAAATTGTGCGCTACCGTCTCTACTGAGCCTCAGAGACGCTTTGAGACTAGTATTACAAAAATCAGAGAATGTCAAAAATTAGAGTGAAATTGCCTCAAACAGGCGAATTATCGCGAAACAACACCTGCTCGAATCCAACAAACACTGTGCCCTGCCGACTCTATTTAGCCTCAGAGACGGTTTGAGACAATTGTTACAAAAATTAGAGAATGTCAAAAATTAGAGTGAAATTGCTTCAAACAAGCGAATTATCGCGAAACAACACCTGCTCGAATCCAACAAAAACTGTGCCCTGCCGACTCTATTTAGCCTCAAAGACGGTTTGAGACAATTGTTACAAAAATCAGAGAATGTCAAAAATTAGACTGTAATTGCTTCAAACAAGCGAATTACCGCGAAACAACACCTGCTCGAATCCAACAAAAACTGTGCGCTACCGTCTCTACTGAGCCTCAGAGACGCTTTGAGACAAGTATTACAAAAATCAGAGAATGTCAAAAATTAGAGTGAAATTGCTTCAAACAGGCGAATTATCGCGAAACCACACCTGCTCGAATCCAACAAAAACTGTGCCCTGCCGACTCTATTTAGCCTCAGAGACGGTTTGAGACTATTGTTACAAAAATCAGAGAATGTCAAAAATTAGAGTGTAATTGCTTCAAACAAGCGAATTATCGCGAAACAACACCTGCTCGAATCCAACAAACACTGTGCCCTGCAGTCTCTACTGAGCCTCAAAGACGCTTTGAGACAATTGCAACAAAAATCAGAAAATGTCAAAAATTAGAGTGAAATTGCTTCAACCAAGCGAATTATCGCGAAACAACACCTGCTCGAATCCAACAAAAACTGTGCGCTACCGTCTCTCCTGAGCCTCAAAGACGCTTTGAGACAAGTATTACAAAAATCAGAGAATGTCAAAAATTAGAGTGAAATTGCTTTAAACAAGTGAATTATCGCGAAACAACACCTGCTCGAATCCAACAAAAACTGTGCCCTTTAGTAGTAATGTTTTAGGGCGCACAACTGCTGGGGTTATTAGCGCCCGAACAACACAAAAACTTAAGAAGTACAGGTGGATAACCTGTTGTCTAAAATGTTACAGGAATTAAAAAGTCACCAAGACAGTGCCAGTAATGCTAAAATTAGAGCTAAAATTAACACTAAAACCCACATGTGGCTACTGAGGTAGCAAACTGCACATGTGATCAACTAAAAACAACATAAAACTAGCGGTTTAAACACGACCTCCTATACCACTGAGACGAATAAAACTTAAGAGACGCTCTACAGCACTGGAATTATCTGCCAGAACCTCGACCAGGGTAGCCGGCAGTCCTAGAGACACGCGAAAGTGAGATAAAAACTGGCACTGAATTAATACATGGCGTACCGTCAAAGGCTCGTTACAGTGATTACAAAGCGGCGCCGGGTCAGAAGATAAAAGGTGACCATGACTAAAACGACAGTGCCCGATACGAAGTCTAGCTAAAATTACTTCCTCGTGGCGACAAGCGCGAGAGGAAGTCCTCCAGGTAACCGGGAGGGGCTTAACCTCCCGAAGTTTGTTCCCCTGAACAGCACTCCACTTAGCACGCCACCGCGAAAGGATAACAATACGTAAAACGGTGCGAAAGTCTTCATAGGGAACACAAGAACTGTAACACCTGGGACCTAAAACTGCTGCCTTCGCAGCAGCATCGGCAGCCTCATTCCCTGTAAGGCCTGCGTGTCCAGGCACCCATGCAAATGACACGCTAATGCCAGCACCAGCGAGTGAGTGCAGGCTGTCCTGGACACGCTGCACGAGCGGATGGTAGCTGTACAGCATCCTCAGGCTCTGCAAAGCACTCAGGGAGTCGGAACAAATAACCCAGTGCTGCGAGGTTTGCCGATGAATATATAAAAGAGCTTGGTAAATACCAAACAGCTCAGCTGTAAAAATCGAGCACTGTGCTAAAAGACGAAAGCTAAAACTCTGCCGATCATGGATAAAAGCACATCCTACTCCGCGATCATCCTTAGAGCCATCAGTGTATATAAAATTGCAGTGAGCAAAATTCGCTCTAAGAGAGGAAAAAGCCGAGCGAATAGACGATGCAGGCGTCGTCGACTTCGGCAGGGACAACAACTCCAGATCCACGGCAGGCGGCGTACCACGCCAGGGTGGAAATCTGGTTACTCCTCTGGAAAAGGTAGCCGGTAAGGTCATGTCCAATGCTCGAAGCAGGCAGCGAAACCGAACGCCTGGAGGGAGTAGGGCCAGGGAGCGAGCCGAGTATTGACGGTCCAAGGAATCGTTAAAAAACATGGTATAAGACGGATGTCCCGGCAGACTAGAAAGACTGCAAGCATAACTACAAAGAAGGACATCACGCCGAAAAGAAAGCGTAGGTTCGGCAGCTTCCGCACACAAGCTAATAACTGGACTCGTTGGAAAAGCACCAATACACAACTTGATACCACGGTGATGAATCGGATCGAGACGCTTTAGAATAGACGGCCGAGCCGACGAGTAAACAATAGAACCATAATCAAGTTTCGATCGGACAAGAGAGCGATATAACCGTAAAAGAACAGTCCGATCGGCTCCCCAGGATGTGCCACATAAAACGCGTAAAACACTAAGAGAACGCTCGCACCTTGCCTTCAAATACGAAATATGAGAGGACCAGCTGAGTTTCCTGTCGAAGACCAACCCTAAAAATTTCGCCTCGTCTGCGAAGGGAAGGACGTCCGCACCGAGATGGAGAGAAGGTGGGAGGAACGCCTTCCGCCGCCAGAAGTTAACACAGACGGTTTTCTCGACGGAGAACTGAAAGCCATTCTCCAAAGCCCAGGTGTAGAGGCGGTCAAGACAAAATTGAAGACGGCGCTCTAACAGACAAGTCCGTCGAGAACTACAGTAAATAGCGAAATCGTCGACGAATAACGAAGCAGAAACTCCAGCAGGAACACACTCCACAATGGAATTGATGGCAATAGCAAACAAGGTGACGCTGAGTACCGAACCCTGAGGTACTCCGTTCTCTTGGGTAAAAACACGAGATAAAATCGAACCAACGCGAACTCTAAAGACCCTATCCCTCATAAACTCGCGAATAAAAAGAGGCATGCGTCCACGAATGCCCCATTTATGGAGGGTTCGAAGAATACCGTGCCTCCAACAAGTGTCATACGCTTTCTCAAGGTCAAAAAAGACTGCAACTGTTTGACTCTTCCTCACAAATCCGTTCATGATATGTGTGGATAGTGATACCAAGTTGTCGACCGTTGAACGGAAGCGACGAAAACCGCACTGGACGTTGGACAGCAGAGTTTGAGATTCAAGCCACCACGTCAATCGCCCGTTAATCATGCGCTCCATCACCTTGCACATGACACTGGTGAGGGAGATCGGACGATAACTGGAAGGTAGATGGCGATCCTTACCAGGCTTCAAGATTGGGACGATGGTGGCCTCGCACCAAGCGGATGGAAAGGTACTGGTGCGCCAGATGTGGTTATACACTTCCAAGAGAAAGAGTTTAGCAGCCGAAGAAAGGTGCTGCAGCATTAACACGTGAACACCATCAGGCCCAGGAGCAGACGATTTGGAGGAGGCCAGGGCCCGCTCCAGCTCCGGCATGGTGAAAAATGCGTTATAACACTCGCGATTGGAAGAGGGAAAGGATATGGCATTCGACTCGGCCCGGTGCTTAAGGAATAAGAAAGCCGGGTCATAACGCGAAGAACTTGAAATTGCAGCAAAAGCAGTGCCTAGTGTATCAGCAACTTCTTGAGGGCTAACGATGGTGTCATTATTAACCCTAAGCCCAGGAACCGTTGACGGAGAAACTTTGCCAGCCACCCGACGAAGCTTGTCCCAAACGACAGATGCAGGAGTAAAACAATTGAAGGACTCCACAAAATGGAGCCAGGAGGTCTTCTTACTGGCCCGTATGATGCGACGAGCTCTGGCGCGCTCTTGCTTGTAGATGACCAGATTGTCGAGTGTAGGATGTCGGCGAAACACTCGAAAAGCAGCTCTGCGTGCACGAACGGCTGCCTGGCATTCGTCAGTCCACCAGGGGACCGGTAATCGTCGTGGTTGTGGCGACGATCTAGGGATAGTACGTTGGGCAGCGGAGATAATGACGCAAGTAACGTGGTCCACCTTCTGGTCAACATCATCGAACTCGCGGTCGTCGAATACAGCCAAGCGAGAATAAAGCGGCCAGTTCGCCTTGCTCATCTGCCAGGTGGGTACACGTGGCGAGGGCATGTAGTGTGAAAGCATGGTGATAATGCAGGGAAAATGATCGCTAGAAAATGTATCAGAAACGACGTTCCATTCCAACCGATGTGTGAGCTGTGCTGAGCAAACAGACACGTCCAAGTGTGAGAAGGTTCCGGTACTATCAGATATAAAAGTAGGTTCACCAGTGTTGAGAACGGAGAGGTGGTTTTGTGCGAATAACTCGGCAAGATGGATTCCTCTTGCACATGCCCGACTCGAGCCCCAAAGAGGGTGATGGGCATTGAAATCTCCCAGCAAAAGGTAGGGTGCTGGGAGCTGGGATACTAAGGCTGCAATATCAATGTCCGCAAGCGGGAGCGCACAAGGCGGGATATACACAGAACAGATGGTGAATGAAAAGCCAGGTAGACAGATGGTAACAGCAACAGCTTGCAAGGTAGTGGTAAGCATGACTGGTTGGTAGAAAACGCCGTCTCGAATCAAGATCATGACACCCCCATGCGCAGGAGAACCAGGTTCCGGTAGAAGGTCGAAACGTACCGGAATAAAACCAGGAAAGTTGAAGGAGTCCTGTTGACGAAGTTTGGTTTCCTGTAAGCACATGATAGTGGGAGACAGCGATCTTGCGAGTAACTGCAATTCGGCCCTATGTGAGCGAATGCCACGTGCATTCCACTGAAGAATGGACATCTGGAGTTAAAGGGAACAAGCTACGGTTACTTGAGCGCCGGCTGGCGCTTCAATTTGCCCTTACAGTTTCGCGAGGAACTAGGGCTTTTAGGTGGTGGTATTTCCTGTTCCATTGGTTCCTCTGAAGGAAGAGGCTCACTACCAGCAGAAAGAAGTGCCTGGAAACGATTGTCCGTAGGCACAGGAGAATCACGAGGATCTCTGCTGCGCCTTTGGTCTTCCTGTGAACGAGATCTCCGAGGAGGTGAAGGAGAATTATCATTCCGTCCACATCGGCTACTGGCGGAAGTCTGAGGATCTTTTAGAAAGTCACTTCGTTTTGGCTGGATTTTAAATTTTCGTTGTTCAGTACCAACAGTGATCGACTTAGATGAAACGGATGCAGGAGCAGCTGGTAGGGTAGGGGTAGCGACGGCATCGGAGATTACAGGTAGAGTCTGCGTACTCATATCCCGCTTTTGCACTTGCGTTTGTACCACGGAACTAAAGGTACCAAATTTAAGAAGAGAAGGCTGGCGAGCGAGATGGCGTTTGCGGGCTTCACTGAAAGATAAACGTTCTTTCACCCGCAGCTCTTGTATGGCCTTCTCATCCAAAAAGCGGGGACAGTCGGGGGATGTCGCTGGATGGGCGCCCCTACAATTCACGCAGCAAATAACTGATTGACAAGCTCCGTCGTGGGCATCCTTACCACACTTTACACAAACAGGAATTGTAAGTTTGCAAGAAATCTTTGTGTGGCCAAAGCGTTGGCACTGAAAGCAACGCATAGGACGGGGAACATATTGTCGTACAGGGATCACTTCGTATCCCGCCTTAATTTTCGAAGGTAGGTCAAGTCGATCGAATGTGAGGAACAGGGTACGGGTAGGCACCTGCACACCATCGCGTTTAGCCCTGACTCGGTAGACCTCAATGACTCCTTGATCCGATAAATAACCCAAGATCTCTTCCTCCGACATGTCATCCAACAGGGGTGAGGTGATGACCCCCTTTGTAGAGTTTAGACTACGGTGCTTCTCGACACGAATAGGATATCCGTGGAGTAGTTTGGCCTTTAACAATTTATCAAACTGGGCTGAGGTAAATGTCTCAATAAGAAGAGAACCGTTCCGGAGTCTGGTACATGACTTTACAGGACCGGCTATTTTATCAAGACCGGCCTGGATGACGAAAGGGTTAACTTTCACAAATGACTGAGCCTCTTCTAATCTACTGATAACCAGGTACCGAGCTGCTGACACTGCGGTTACCTCCTTTACTTCTTGCACTTGACGTCGTCTTTTAGGTGTATTTGTAGCCATAAAAGGGTTACTTAAAATTCATCCCCCAGTGCTCCCCACCCACCACGGAGCCCAACGAGGGGTCACCCCACTGGGATGACAGGGCTACACAGGGGATATAGCGGGCTCGCCGTCCCACTCACCCTGGAGTTCAGTGCAATACCTAGTCCTGGCCGATTGACTAGGGGTGGGTTAGTCCCTAGCCTCCCGTTTAGATGAAGCAGTAACCAAAGCAGTGTATTGGAAATGCGCACCCTCCCCAGATTCAGAAAAGAAACTGTCCCGGGCTCAGATACGCACCCCTCAACCACCAGGATAAACCTTTCCACCGACACGGGTCTCCACGCACGGCCTACACGTGGGTGGGCAATTTGACTGACTCCCTCACCACGAAGAGGAGCCCACGCCGAGGGAGTCAGTTGGCTCGGGGCCCCGGGTGCGCCAAACCCGGACCTACCGTACTAGGTCCCCCTGGGGGGAACTGTGCCCTGCCGACCCTATTTAGCCTCAAAGAATGTTTGAGACAATTGTTAGAAAAATCAGAGAATGTCAAAAATTAGAGTGAAATTGCCTCAAACAGGCGAATTATCGCGAAACAACACCTGCTCGAATCCAACAAAAACTGTGCCCTGCCGACTCTATTTAGCCTCAAAGACGGTTTGAGACAATTGTTACAAACATCAGAGAATGTCAAAAATTAGAGTGAAATTGCTTCAAGCAAGCGAATTATCGCGAAACAACACCTGCTCGAATCCAACAAAGACTGTGCCCTGCCGACTCTATTTAGCCTCAGCGACGGTTTCAGACAATTGTTACAAAAATCAGAGAATGTCAAAAATTAGAGTGTAATTGCTTCAAACAAGCGAATTATCGCGAAACAACACCTGCTCGAATCCAACAAAAACTGTGCGCTACCGTCTCTACTGAACCTCAGAGACGCTTTGAGACAAGTATTACAACAATCAGAGAATGTCAAAAATTAGAGTGAAATTGCTTCAAACAGGCGAATTATCGCGAAACAACACCTGCTCGAATCCAACAAAAACTGTGCCCTGCCGACTCTATCTAGCCTTAGAGACGGTTTGAGACAATTGTTACAAAAATCAGAGAATGTAAAAAATTAGAGTGTAATTGCTTCAAACAAGCGAATTATCGCGAAACAACACCTGCTCGAATCCAACAAAAACTGTGCCCTGCAGTCTCTACTGAGCCTCAAAGACGCTTTGAGGCAATTGCTACAAAAATCAGAAAATGTCAAAAATTAGAGTGAAATTGCTTCAACCAAGCGAATTATCGCGAAACAACACCTGCTCGAATCCAACAAAAACTGTGCGCTACCGTCTCTACTGAGCCTCAGAGACGCTTTGAGACAAGTATTACAAAAATAAGAGAATATCAAAAATTAGAGTGAAATTGCTTCAAACAAGCGAATTATCGCGAAACAACACCTGCTCGCATCCAACAAAAACTGTGCGCTACCGTCTCTACTAAGCCTCAGAGACGCTTTGAGACACGTACTACAAAAATCAGAGAATGTCAAAAATTATAGTGAAATTGCCTCAAACAGGCGAATTCTCGCGAAACAACACCTGCTCGAATCCAACAAAAACTGTGCCCTGCCGACTCTATTTAGCCTCAAAGACGTTTTGAGACAATTGTTACAAAAATCAGAGAATGTCAAAAATTAGAGTGAAATTGCTTCAAACAAGCGAATTATCGCGAAACAACACCTGCTCGGATCCCACAAAAACTGTGCGCTACCGTCTCTACTGAGCCTCAGAGACGCTTTGAGACAAGTGTTACAAAAATCAGAGAATGTCAAAAATTAGAGTGAAATTGCTTCAAACAGGCGAATTATCGCGAAACAACACCTGCTCGAATCCAACAAAAACTGTGCCCTGCCGACTCTATTTAGCCTCAGAGAGGGTTTGAGACAATTGTTACAAAAATCAGAGAATGTAAAAAATTAGAGTGAAATTGCTTCAAACAAGCGAATTATCGCGAAACAACACCTGCTCGAATCCAACAAAAACTGTGCGCTACCGTCTCTACTGAGCCTCAGAGACGCTTTGAGACAAGTATTACAGAAATCAGAGAATGTCAAAAATTAGAGTGAAATTGCTTCAAACAAGCGAATTATCGCGAAACAACACCTGCTCGAATCCAACAAAAATTGTGCGCTACCGTCTCTACTGAGCCTCAGAGACGCTTTGAGACAAGTATTACAAAAATCAGAGAATGTCAAAAATTAGAGTGAAATTGCCTCAAACAGGCGAATTATCGCGAAACAACACCTGCTCGAATCCAACAAACACTGTGCCCTGCCGACTCTATTTAGCCTCAGAGACGGTTTGAGACAATTGTTACAAAAATCAGAGAATGTCAAAAATTAGAGTGAAATTGCTTCAAACAAGCGAATTATCGCGAAACAACACCTGCTCGAATCCAACAAAAACTGTGCGCTACCGTCTCTACAGAGCCTCAGAGACGCTTTGAGACAAGTATTACAAAAATCAGAGAATGTCAAAAATTATAGTGAAATTGCCTCAAACAGGCGAATTATCGCGAAACAACACCTGCTCGAATCCAACAAAAACTGTGCCCTGCCGACCATATTTAGCCTCAGAGACGGTTTGAGACAATTGTTACAAACATCAGAGAATGTCAAAAATTAGAGTGAAATTGCTTCAAGCAAGCGAATTATCGCGAAACAACACCTGCTCGAATCCAACAAAGACTGTGCCCTGCCGACTCTATTTAGCCTCAGCGACGGTTTCAGACAATTGTTACAAAAATCAGAGAATGTCAAAAATTAGAGTGTAATTGCTTCAAACAAGCGAATTATCGCGAAACAACACCTGCTCGAATCCAACAAAAACTGTGCGCTACCGTCTCTACTGAGCCTCAGAGACGCTTTGAGACAAGTGTTACAAAAATCAGAGAATGTCAAAAATTAGAGTGAAATTGCTTCAACCAAGCGAATTATCGCGAAACAACACCTGCTCGAATCCAACAAAACATGTGCGCTACCGTCTCTACTGAGCCTCAGAGACGCTTTGAGACAATTGCTACAAAAATCAGAAAATGTCAAAAATTGCAGTGAAATTGCTTCAAACAAGCGAATTATCGCAAAACAACACCTGCTCGAATCCAACAAAAACTGTGCGCTACCGTCTCTACTGAGCCTCAGAGAGGCTTTGAGACAAGTGTTACAAAAATCAGAGAATGTCAAAAATTAGAGTGAAATTGCTTCAAACAGGCGAATTATCGCGAAACAACACCTGCTCGAATCCAACAAAAACTGTGCCCTGCCGACTCTATTTAGCCTGAGAGAGGGTTTGAGACAATTGTTACAAAAATCAAAGAATGTTAAAAATTAGAGTGTAATTGCTTCAAACAAGCGAATTATCGCGAAACAACACCAGCTCGAATCCAACAAAAACTGTGCCCTGCCGACTCTAGTTAGCCTCAGAGACGGTTTCAGACAATTGTTACAAAAATAAGAGTATGTCAAAAATTAGAGTGAAATTGCCTCAAACAGGCGAATTATCGCGAAACAGCACCTGCTCGAATCCAACAAAAACTGTGCCCTGCCGACTCTATTTAGCCTCAAAGACGGTTGGAGACAATTGTTACAAAAATCAGAGAATGTCAAAAATTAGAGTGAAATTGCTTCAAACAAGCGAATTATCGCGAAACAACACCTGCTCGAATCCAACAAAAACTGTGCCCTGCCGACTCTATTTAGCCTCAGAGACGGTTTGAGATAATTGTTACAAAAATCAGAGAATGTCAAAAATTAGAGTGTAATTGCTTCAAACAAGCGAATTATCGCGAAACAACACCTGCTCGAATCCAACAAAAACTGTGCGCTACCGTCTCTACTGAGCCTCAGAGACGCTTTGAGACAAGTATTACAAAAATCAGAGAATGTCAAAAATTAGAGTGAAATTGCTTCAAACAGGCGAATTATCGCGAAACAACACCTGCTCGAATCCAACAAAAACTGTGCCCTGCCGACTCTATTTAGCCTCAGAGACGGTTTGAGACAATTGTTACAAAAATCAGAGAATGTCAAAAATTAGAGTGTAATTGCTTCAAACAAGCGAATTATCGCGAAACAACACCAGCTCGAATCCAACAAAAACTGTGCCCTGCCGACTCTAGTTAGCCTCAGAGACGGTTTCAGACAATTGTTACAAAAATAAGAGTATGTCAAAAATTAGAGTGAAATTGCCTCAAACAGGCGAATTATCGCGAAACAGCACCTGCTCGAATCCAACAAAAACTGTGCCCTGCCGACTCTATTTGGCCTCAAAGACGGTTTGAGACAATTGTTACAAAAATCAGAGAATGTCAAAAATTAGAGTGAAATTGCTTCAAACAAGCGAATTATCGCGAAACAACACCTGCTCGAATCCAACAAAAACTGTGCCCTGCCGACTCTATTTAGCCTCAGAGACGGTTTGAGATAATTGTTACAAAAATCAGAGAATGTCAAAAATTAGAGTGTAATTGCTTCAAACAAGCGAATTATCGCGAAACAACACCTGCTCGAATCCAACAAAAACTGTGCGCTACCGTCTCTACTGAGCCTCAGAGACGCTTTGAGACAAGTGTTACAAAAATCAGAGAATGTCAAAAATTAGAGTGAAATTGCTTCAAACAAGCGAATTATCGCGAAACAACACCTGCTCGAATCCAACAAAAACTGTGCCTGCCCACTCTATTTAGCCTCAAAGAAGGTTTGAGACAATTGTTACAAACATCAGAGAATGTCAAAAATTAGAGTGAAATTGCTTCAAACAAGCGAATTATCGCGAAACAACACCTGCTCGAATCCAACAAAAACTGTGCCCTGCCGACTCTATTTAGCCTCAAAGACGTTTTGAGACAATTGTTACAAAAATCAGAGGATGTCAAAAATTAGAGTGAAATTGCTTCAAACAAGCGAATTATCGCGAAACAACACCTGCTCGAAACTAACAAAAACTGTGCGCTACCGTCTCTACTGAGCCTCAGAGACGCTTTGAGACAAGTATTACAAAAATCAGAGAATGTCAAAAATTAGAGTGAAATTGCTTCAAACAGGCGAATTATCGCGAAACAACACCTGCTCGAATCCAACAAAAACTGTGCCCTGCCGACTCTATTTAGCCTCAGAGACGGTTTGAGACAATTGTTACAAAAATCAGAGAATGTCAAAAATTAGTGTAATTCCTTCAAACAAGCGAATTATCGCGAAGCAACACCTGCTCGAATCCAACAAAAACTGTGCGCTACCGTCTCTACTGAGCCTCAGAGACGCTTCGAGACACGTACTACAAAAATCAGAGAATGTCAAAAATTAGAGTGAAATTACCTAAAACAGGCGAATTATCGCGAAACAACACCTGCTCGAATCCAACAAACACTGTGCCCTGCCGACTCTATTAAGCCTCAAAGAATGTTTGAGACAATTGTTACAAAAATAAGAGAATGTCAAAAATTAGAGTGTAATTGCTTCAAACAAGCCAATTATCGCGAAACAACACCTGCTCGAATCCAACAAATACTGTGCCCTGCCGACTCTATTTAGCCTCAAAGAATGTTTGAGACAATTGTTTCAAAAATCAGAGAATGTCAAAAATTAGAGTGAAATTGCCTCAAACAGGCGAATTATCGCAAAACAACACCTGCTCGAATCCAACAAAAACTGTGCCCTGCGGACTCTATTTAGCCTCAAAGACGGTTTGAGACAATTGTTACAAACATCAGAGAATGTCAAAAGTTAGAGTGAAATTGCTTCAAACAAGCGAATTATCGCGAAACAACACCTGCTCGAATCCAACAAAAACTGTGCCCTGCCGACTCTATTTAGCCTCAGCGACGGTTTCAGACAATTGTTACAAAAATCAGAGAATGTAAAAAATTAGAGTGTAATTGCTTCAAACAAGCGAATTATCGCGAAACAACACCTGCTCGAATCCAACAAAAACTGTGCCCTGCCGACTCTATTTAGCCTCAGAGACGGTTTGAGATAATTGTTACAAAAATCAGAGAATGTCAAAAATTAGACTGTAATTGCTTCAAACAAGCGAATTATCGCGAAACAACACCTGCTCGAATCCAACAAAAACTGTGCCCTGCCGACTCTTTTAGCCTCAGAGACGGTTTGAGACAATTGTTACAAAAATCAGAGAATGTCAAAAATTAGAGTGTAATTGCTTCAAACAAGCGAATTATCGCGAAACAACACCTGCTCGAATCCAACAGAGACTGTGCGCTACCGTCTCTACTGAGCCACAGAGACGCTTGGAGACACGTACTACAAAAATCAGAGAATGTCAAAAATTAGACTGAAATTGCTTCAAACAGGCGAATTATCGCGAAACAACACCTGCTCGATTCAGACAAAAACTGTGCCCTGCCGACTCTATTTAGCCTCAGAGACGGTTTGAGACAAGTATTACAAAAATCAGAGAAAGTCAAAAATTATAGTGAAATTGCCTCAAACAGGCGAATTATCGCGAAAGGACACCTGCTCGAATCCAACAAAAACTGTGCCCTGCCGACTCTATTTAGCCTCAAAGACGGTTTAAGACAATTGTTACAAAAATCAGAGGATGTCAAAAATTAGAGTGAAATTGCTTCAAACAAGCGAATTATCGCGAAACAACACCTGCTCGAATCTAACAAAAACTGTGCGCTACCGTCTCTACTGAGCCTCAGAGACGCTTTGAGACAAGTGTTACAAAAATCAGAGAATGTCAAAAATTAGAGTGAAATTGCTTCAAACAGGCGAATTATCGCGAAACAACACCTGCTCCAATCCAACAAAAACTGTGCCCTGCCGACTATATTTGGCCTCAGAGACGGTTTCAGACAATTGTTACAAAAATCACAGAATGTCAAAAATTAGAGTGAAATTGCTTCAAACAGGCGAATTATCGCGAAACAACACCTGCTCGAATCCAACAAACACTGTGCCCTGCAGACTCTATTTAGCCTCAAAGAATGTTTGAGACAATTGTTACAAGAATCAGAGAATGTCAAAAATTAGAGTGTAATTGCTTCAAACAAGCGAATTATCGCGAAACAACACCTGCTCGAATCCAACAAAAACTGTGCCCTGCCGACTGTATTTAGCCTCAAAGAATATTTGAGACAATTGTTACAAAAATTAGAGAATGTCAAAAATTAGAGTGTAATTGCTTCAAACAAGCGAATTATCGCGAAACAACACCTGCTCGAATCCAACAAAAACTGTGCCCTGCCGACTCTATTTAGCCTCAGAGAGGGTTTGAGAAAATTGTTACAAAAATCAGAGAATGTCAAAAATTAGAGTGTAATTGCTTCAAACAAGCGAATTATCGCGAAACAACACCTGCTCGAATCCAACAAAAACTGTGCCCTGCCGACTCTATTTGGCCTCAGAGACGGTTTCAGACAATTGTTACAAAAATCAGAGAATGTCAAAAATTAGAGTGAAATTGCTTCAAACAGGCGAATTATCGCGAAACAACACCTGCTCGAATCCAACAAACACTGTGCCCTGCAGACTCTATTTAGCCTCAAAGAATGTTTGAGACAATTGTTACAAGAATCAGAGAATGTCAAAAATTAGAGTGTAATTGCTTCAAACAAGCGAATTATCGCGAAACAACACCTGCTCGAATCCAACAAAAACTGTGCCCTGCCGACTCTATTTAGCCTCAGAGAGGGTTTGAGAAAATTGTTACAAAAATCAGAGAATGTCAAAAATTAGAGTGTAATTGCTTCACACAAGCGAATTATCGCGAAACAACACCTGCTCGAATCCAACAAAAACTGTGCGCTACCCTCTCTACTGAGCCACAGAGACGCTTTGAGACACGTACTACAAAAATCACAGAATGTCAAAAATTAGACTGAAATTGCTTCAAACAGGCGAATTATCGCGAAACAACACCTGCTCAATTCAGACAAAAACTGTGCCCTGCCGACTCTATTTAGCCTCAGAGACGGTTTGAGACAAGTATTACAAAAATCAGAGAGTGTCAAAAATTATAGTGAAATTGCCTCAAACAGGCGAATTATCGCGAAAAACACCTGCTCGAATCCAACAAAAACTGTGCCCTGCCGACTCTATTTAGCCTCAAAGACGTTTTGAGACAATTGTTACAAAAATTAGAGGATGTCAAAAATTAGAGTGAAATTGCTTCAAACAAGCGAATTATCGCGAAACAACACCTGCTCGAAACTAACAAAAACTGTGCGCTACCGTCTCTACTGAGCCTCAGAGACGCTTTGAGACAAGTGTTACAAAAATCAGAGAATGTCAAAAATTAGAGTGAAATTGCTTCAAACAGGCGAATTATCGCGAAACAACACCTGCTCGAATCCAACAAAAACTGTGCCCTGCCGACTCTATTTAGCCTCAGAGACGGTTTGAGACAATTGTTACAAAAATCAGAGAATGTCAAAAATTAGTGTAATTCCTTCAAACAAGCGAATTATCGCGAAGCAACACCTGCTCGAATCCAACAAAAACTGTGCGCTACCGTCTCTACTGAGCCTCAGAGACGCTTCGAGACACGTACTACAAAAATCAGAGAATGTCAAAAATTAGAGTGAAATTACCTAAAACAGGCGAATTATCGCGAAACAACACCTGCTCGAATCCAACAAACACTGTGCCCTGCCGACTCTATTAAGCCTCAAAGAATGTTTGAGACAATTGTTACAAAAATAAGAGAATGTCAAAAATTAGAGTGTAATTGCTTCAAACAAGCCAATTATCGCGAAACAACACCTGCTCGAATCCAACAAATACTGTGCCCTGCCGACTCTATTTAGCCTCAAAGAATGTTTGAGACAATTGTTTCAAAAATCAGAGAATGTCAAAAATTAGAGTGAAATTGCCTCAAACAGGCGAATTATCGCAAAACAACACCTGCTCGAATCCAACAAAAACTGTGCCCTGCGGACTCTATTTAGCCTCAAAGACGGTTTGAGACAATTGTTACAAACATCAGAGAATGTCAAAAGTTAGAGTGAAATTGCTTCAAACAAGCGAATTATCGCGAAACAACACCTGCTCGAATCCAACAAAAACTGTGCCCTGCCGACTCTATTTAGCCTCAGCGACGGTTTCAGACAATTGTTACAAAAATCAGAGAATGTAAAAAATTAGAGTGTAATTGCTTCAAACAAGCGAATTATCGCGAAACAACACCTGCTCGAATCCAACAAAAACTGTGCCCTGCCGACTCTATTTAGCCTCAGAGACGGTTTGAGATAATTGTTACAAAAATCAGAGAATGTCAAAAATTAGACTGTAATTGCTTCAAACAAGCGAATTATCGCGAAACAACACCTGCTCGAATCCAACAAAAACTGTGCCCTGCCGACTCTTTTAGCCTCAGAGACGGTTTGAGACAATTGTTACAAAAATCAGAGAATGTCAAAAATTAGAGTGTAATTGCTTCAAACAAGCGAATTATCGCGAAACAACACCTGCTCGAATCCAACAGAGACTGTGCGCTACCGTCTCTACTGAGCCACAGAGACGCTTGGAGACACGTACTACAAAAATCAGAGAATGTCAAAAATTAGACTGAAATTGCTTCAAACAGGCGAATTATCGCGAAACAACACCTGCTCGATTCAGACAAAAACTGTGCCCTGCCGACTCTATTTAGCCTCAGAGACGGTTTGAGACAAGTATTACAAAAATCAGAGAAAGTCAAAAATTATAGTGAAATTGCCTCAAACAGGCGAATTATCGCGAAAGGACACCTGCTCGAATCCAACAAAAACTGTGCCCTGCCGACTCTATTTAGCCTCAAAGACGGTTTAAGACAATTGTTACAAAAATCAGAGGATGTCAAAAATTAGAGTGAAATTGCTTCAAACAAGCGAATTATCGCGAAACAACACCTGCTCGAATCTAACAAAAACTGTGCGCTACCGTCTCTACTGAGCCTCAGAGACGCTTTGAGACAAGTGTTACAAAAATCAGAGAATGTCAAAAATTAGAGTGAAATTGCTTCAAACAGGCGAATTATCGCGAAACAACACCTGCTCCAATCCAACAAAAACTGTGCCCTGCCGACTATATTTGGCCTCAGAGACGGTTTCAGACAATTGTTACAAAAATCACAGAATGTCAAAAATTAGAGTGAAATTGCTTCAAACAGGCGAATTATCGCGAAACAACACCTGCTCGAATCCAACAAACACTGTGCCCTGCAGACTCTATTTAGCCTCAAAGAATGTTTGAGACAATTGTTACAAGAATCAGAGAATGTCAAAAATTAGAGTGTAATTGCTTCAAACAAGCGAATTATCGCGAAACAACACCTGCTCGAATCCAACAAAAACTGTGCCCTGCCGACTGTATTTAGCCTCAAAGAATATTTGAGACAATTGTTACAAAAATTAGAGAATGTCAAAAATTAGAGTGTAATTGCTTCAAACAAGCGAATTATCGCGAAACAACACCTGCTCGAATCCAACAAAAACTGTGCCCTGCCGACTCTATTTAGCCTCAGAGAGGGTTTGAGAAAATTGTTACAAAAATCAGAGAATGTCAAAAATTAGAGTGTAATTGCTTCAAACAAGCGAATTATCGCGAAACAACACCTGCTCGAATCCAACAAAAACTGTGCCCTGCCGACTCTATTTGGCCTCAGAGACGGTTTCAGACAATTGTTACAAAAATCAGAGAATGTCAAAAATTAGAGTGAAATTGCTTCAAACAGGCGAATTATCGCGAAACAACACCTGCTCGAATCCAACAAACACTGTGCCCTGCAGACTCTATTTAGCCTCAAAGAATGTTTGAGACAATTGTTACAAGAATCAGAGAATGTCAAAAATTAGAGTGTAATTGCTTCAAACAAGCGAATTATCGCGAAACAACACCTGCTCGAATCCAACAAAAACTGTGCCCTGCCGACTCTATTTAGCCTCAGAGAGGGTTTGAGAAAATTGTTACAAAAATCAGAGAATGTCAAAAATTAGAGTGTAATTGCTTCACACAAGCGAATTATCGCGAAACAACACCTGCTCGAATCCAACAAAAACTGTGCGCTACCCTCTCTACTGAGCCACAGAGACGCTTTGAGACACGTACTACAAAAATCACAGAATGTCAAAAATTAGACTGAAATTGCTTCAAACAGGCGAATTATCGCGAAACAACACCTGCTCAATTCAGACAAAAACTGTGCCCTGCCGACTCTATTTAGCCTCAGAGACGGTTTGAGACAAGTATTACAAAAATCAGAGAGTGTCAAAAATTATAGTGAAATTGCCTCAAACAGGCGAATTATCGCGAAAGAACACCTGCTCGAATCCAACAAAAACTGTGCCCTGCCGACTCTATTTAGCCTCAAAGACGTTTTGAGACAATTGTTACAAAAATCAGAGGATGTCAAAAATTAGAGTGAAATTGCTTCAAACAAGCGAATTATCGCGGAACAACACCTGCTCGAACCTAACAAAAACTGTGCGCTACCGTCTCTACTGAGCCTCAGAGACGCTTTGAGACAAGTGTTACAAAAATCAGAGAATGTCAAAAATTAGAGTGAAATTGCTTCAAACAGGCGAATTATCGCGAAACAACACCTGCTCGAATCCAACAAAAACTGTGCCCTGCCGACTCTATTTAGCCTCAGAGACGGTTTGAGACAATTGTTACAAAAATCAGAGAATGTCAAAAATTAGTGTAATTCCTTCAAACAAGCGAATTATCGCGAAGCAACACCTGCTCGAATCCAACAAAAACTGTGCGCTACCGTCTCTACTGAGCCTCAGAGACGCTTCGAGACACGTACTACAAAAATCAGAGAATGTCAAAAATTAGAGTGAAATTACCTAAAACAGGCGAATTATCGCGAAACAACACCTGCTCGAATCCAACAAACACTGTGCCCTGCCGACTCTATTAAGCCTCAAAGAATGTTTGAGACAATTGTTACAAAAATAAGAGAATGTCAAAAATTAGAGTGTAATTGCTTCAAACAAGCCAATTATCGCGAAACAACACCTGCTCGAATCCAACAAATACTGTGCCCTGCCGACTCTATTTAGCCTCAAAGAATGTTTGAGACAATTGTTTCAAAAATCAGAGAATGTCAAAAATTAGAGTGAAATTGCCTCAAACAGGCGAATTATCGCGAAACAACACCTGCTCGAATCCAACAAAAACTGTGCCCTGCGGACTCTATTTAGCCTCAAAGACGGTTTGAGACAATTGTTACAAACATCAGAGAATGTCAAAAATTAGAGTGAAATTGCTTCAAACAAGCGAATTATCGCGAAACAACACCTGCTCGAATTCAACAAAAACTGTGCCCTGCCGACTCTATTTAGCCTCAGCGACGGTTTCAGACAATTGTTACAAAAATCAGAGAATGTAAAAAATTAGAGTGTAATTGCTTCAAACAAGCGAATTATCGCGAAACAACACCTGCTCGAATCCAACAAAAACTGTGCCCTGCCGACTCTATTTAGCCTCAGAGACGGTTTGAGATAATTGTTACAAAAATCAGAGAATGTCAAAAATTAGACTGTAATTGCTTCAAACAAGCGAATTATCGCGAAACAACACCTGCTCGAATGCAACAAAAACTGTGCCCTGCCGACTCTATTTAGCCTCAGAGACGGTTTGAGACCCCCCAGGGGGACCTACTACGGTAGGTCCGGGTTTGGCGCACCCGGGGCCCCGAGCCAACTGACTCCCTCGGTGTGGGCTCCTCTTCGTGGTGAGGGAGTCAGTCAAATCGCCCACCCACGTGTAGGCCGTGCGTGGAGACCCGTGTCGGTGGAAAGGATTATCCTGGTGGTTGAGGGGTGCGTATCTGAGCCCGGGACAGTTTCTTTTCTGAATCCGGGGAGGGTGCGCATTTCCGATACACTGCTTTGGTTTCTGCTTCATCTAAACGGGAGGCTAGGGACTAACCCACCCCTAGTCAATCGGCCAGGATTAGGTATTGCACTGAACTCCAGGGTGAGTGGGACGGCGAGCCCGCTATATCCCCTGTGTAGCCCTGTCATCCCAGTGGGATGACCCCTCGTTGGGCTCCGTTGTGGGTGGGGAGCACTGGGGGATGAAATTTCTATCGCTATTTTATGGCTTCAAACACCGTCAAACGAAGACGTCAAGTACCAGAGGAAAGAGAGGTTAACGTAGTTTCAACGGCTCGTTACCTAGTCCCCTCCGAAGGAGTGTCGCCTTGCCGTGGCGGAGGGGCTCAGTACCCGATCCAGACGGCCTACTCAGTGTGTCTTTGTGACCACTGGTAGGCAAGAGGTGAGGGGAAGCTAAGAACATTCCAACGGGTAGATGAGGCTCGTTAGTCTTGGTCGACGACTCATCTAGGAGAAGAGGACTCCGAAATCAAACTCCCCCAGGGGAACCTACCACGGTAGGTCCGGGTTTGGCGCACCCGGGGCCCCGAGCTGCTCACTATCACTTCACCCCCTCCACCTTCATTAACTGTGCCACGTGCAGCATTTTATGTTGCTTTTATATCATCCTCTTCCTCTTCTAGGTTTATTCCGATTATTAGTTAGTAAGGCCTTAGTTGTATAACTCCTGTCTCACCAGCAGGGATCTTTCCTATCTCCGTGGTCCTGTCCCACGGTTTTCAGCGCGGCCCCCGACTTGTGTGCTCTTCGGAGGTCTCAGGCGCGAAGGTTAGGCGGACCCTTCACACTGCCCCCATGTGTAGCCTTAGGTGCGGAGCCCGTCCACACGTCAAGTACACCCACGTAGCTCCTTGAGGGCACGGCCGGTGTTAATCTCCCGACGGCCGTGTGCCGTTGGGTTAGTATCACCGGCCGGACGTGTTACCGCTGACGGAACCCCGGTGTAATCAACTCGAAGTCCCCTGAATCCACGCTGACTCCGTTGAGGCAGCGTGTGCTAAAGCGGGGAGCCACAGGCGGTTATTCCTGTGGTGGGAGCATAAAACCGGGGTGTCACGTGGTGAACGGTTTACCCATGCGGACAAGCAGTGGAGATCGGAGGGTAGCCCCTCTGAAGTACGCTTTGAGGTCAGTCATGGAGGGGTCTCCATGGCGGCACAGACCGTGGAGATTTTGGTGTCTTTTATCCTTTGACCCCCGGATGGCAGGCTGACGCCGACGGTTCCGGATGGGGGTCCAAATAATCATGTCTCCGCGCAACCCCTCTTCCTTTGACCCTTTCTTGGTTTTGACTTTGGCATGTGACGGGAAAACGATAAAGGACCTTAGCCCATTTTATATAAAACGAGAAGTCGACAGAATATGTGGCCCGGTTAAGAACGCGACCAGAGTTCGAGACGGTACGCTGTTGATCGAAACCAACACGGCAGACCAGACCCAGAAACTTTTAAAGGCGAGTTTGTTGGGCTCCTACCCAATTCGGGTAGCCCCACACAAATCGCTCAACACATGTAGGGGAGTTGTCACCACCTCCAGTCTGGACAATCTGTCGAACGATGAGATTACCACCTGTCTCTCCGACCAGCGTGTGTGTCAGGCTTACCGTCTTACCAAAAAGCAGGATGGCAAGGATGTGCCTTTGCGTACGGTGTTTCTGACGTTCAGAGGAACTAAATTGCCCGAGTACATCTTTTGTGGCTACGAACGTGCCGCCGTACGCCAGTATGTGCCGAACCCCATGCGTTGTTTTAGGTGCCAACGGTTCGGCCATACTAAGACCCTGTGTAATAATCCTGCTATATGTGAGCGCTGTGGTTTAGCAGCCCATGAGGACCCGACATGTACACGGGATCCCCTCTGTGTGAACTGTGAAGGGAAGCATCCATCCAGCTCGCGTCAGTGTGCGAAGTTCTTGGATGAGAAGTGCATACAAGAATTGCGCGTGAAAGAACATCTCACGTTTCCAGAAGCGCGTCGTCGCTTTGAGCAGCTGAAACCTGCTACCACCACAGGGTATGCCTTGGCTGCCCGACGCGCTCCTGCCAGCAGCGTAGCGATCCAGCACGTTCCTGTGTCAGATGCTTCTACACAGACTGACCTACCTGCGAATACCCCTTCACTCTCTCGTGCCACAGCTGCACCTGCTACTACATCTATAGCCGTGCAGACACCAGCTCACAAGACAACTAGCCGCAGCCAGCCTGTTGACAGCCATTATTCTAGGCCTTCTGGTCGCGCCAGCAGTCGCACATCGTCCATGAAGTCCCGCTCCCGCTCTCGTTCAGCGAGCCGCCGGGGATCTTCAGACTCCCGGACGTCGGCGGAGTCACCAGACGATGGCGAATTTAACTTACCCCGTCCGAAGTCGGTTAAGGTAAAGATGAAAAAGAAAAAGATGAAGACGAATCCCTAATTCTTCTTTACCATGGAAATAATCCAGTGGAATGTTAATGGGTTCCGGGCACGTGTTCCGGACATACAGCATCTCGTTTCGCAACGGTCTCCATCAATCGTCTGTCTACAAGAAACGCACTTGCACCCTAACCACGCATTACAACTTCGTGGTTTTTCGGCATTTAGACATGACTCTGCAGCTGATAGGCGAGCAAGCGGGGGTGTTGCTATCCTGGTGGCGCATGATATCTCTGCCACCAGTGTGCCACTCAACACGCCGCTACAAGCTGTAGCGGTGCGTGTGCAGCTGCAGAGCCTCTGTTTCTGCCTTTGCAATGTCTATCTGCCACCGGTCAGTGTCGTACACACGAACGATCTTCGGGCTCTCTTGGCACAGATTCCGCCACCGTTCATCTTTCTTGGCGATCTGAATGCCAAGCACTCTCATTGGGGCTCCGACATTGACGATGCCCGTGGGTGCCTTGTAGCAGACGTTTGCCAAATGTCCGGCCTAGTCATATTAAACACTGGCGTGCCTACTTACTTATCATCTGCCTATGGTACACACTCCGCACTTGACGTTTCTTTTAGCAGTCCGTCACTGGTACCTCTACTCGACTGGTCGGTACTTTCCGACTTATTTGGCAGTGATCATTACCCCATTAGCATTCACTTATCGGGCCACAATTCTGTGCCAACACGCTTTCCTCACTGGATTATTTCCAAGGCTGACTGGGGGAAGTTTCGTTCCCTCATTCACCTAACCGACGATGGTTTTACCACCATTGACGACATGGTGGAGTATTTTACTTACTCTATCCTTCGTGCAGCGGATTCCAGCATTCCTCGTGGTTCCACTACACCTCGTCACGTTCCTGTGCCTTGGTGGTCCGAGGAATGCCGTTTGGCTACTAAAGCACGCAAGCGTGCATTGCGTATCTTTACATTACATCCTACGGAGGCGAACTTTGTCGCTTTTAAGCGTGCTCGTGCTAGGGCAAGATTTATACTTCGAGACGCAAAACGCAAATCGTGGGAAAAGTATGTATCTTCTCTTTCCCGTCGAAGTTCGGCGCAAAAGGTGTGGACTGCTGTTCGGCGAATGTACGGCAAGTGTCGCCGGACGACCATCCCCGGCCTTGCCGTACAGGGCTCCCGTTACACCAGCGAGCAGGACATCGCCGACGCCCTTGCCGAGTATTTTGCCTGTACTAGCCAAACCCAAAGCTATGATAGAGCGTTTTTAGCTATCAAGCAATCTGCGGAGCAGATAGGCCTTAGTTTTAACAGTGCCCAAAGTGAACCGTACAATGCACCATTTACCGAGGCGGAGCTAACGCATTCCTTGTCCCTAGCAAAGAATTCTTCTCCCGGTCCTGATGACATCCACCGCCAAATGCTGCTTCATCTTCCACCTGCAGCTCTTTCCTTCATGTTGAGCATGTATAACCGCATCTGGCATCAGCAGGTTTTTCCGTCTTCCTGGCGAGAGGGCATTGTCATCCCTATCCCTCGACCAGGAAAAGACCGGACACTTCCCTCTAGCTACCGCCCTATTTGCCTGACGAGTGTCGTCTGCAAGACCTTGGAACGGATGATTAACACTCGCTTAGTGTGGTGGCTAGAGACGAATAATCTGCTCAGCAATGTTCAGTGCGGATTTCGTCGCAATCGCTCCAGTGTCGACAACCTGACGCGCATGGAGGCATACATACAGAATGCGTTTCTCCTGAAGCAGCATGTCGTGGGTGTCTTCTTTGATCTGGAGAAGGCCTACGATACTACTTGGCGCTATGGCATTCTCCGTACTCTACACGGTTATGGTTTGCGCGGTCACTTAGCCGTTTTCCTTTTTAACTTTTTACTCATTCGCCGTTTTCGTGTCCGTATAGGCAACACGCTGTCTCAAGAGAAGATCCAGGAGAATGGTGTACCCCAGGGATCCATCCTCAGTGTCACACTTTTCGCAGTTGCCATTAATGGCATCACTAGTGTTGTTCGTAGCGGTATCCCGATGTCGCTGTATGTTGACGACTTTGCGATCTACTATCGCTCTTATAGTTTGGAGCACATCGAGCGTCAACTGCAGCTGACCATAACCTCCATCGCCGAGTGGGCATTACGCACGGGCTTTCGGCTGTCCCCTACGAAAACACAGTGTCTACACTTTCACCGACTGCGAGGAGTACACCCTCCTCCTGATCTTCATCTGCGCGACACACGTCTTCCTTTTGTACCGCACCTTAAGTTCTTGGGCTTACACCTCGACAGTAAACTCACATGGGAGCACCATATCCGCTATCTTCGTGCTTCGTGCGATCGTTCGCTTCGGGTACTCAGGGTCTTATCTGGGGCATCTTGGGGCGGCGATCGCACCGTCATGTTGAGGTTGTATGGCTCTCTGGTCCGGTCCAAATTAGACTACGGCTGTTTTATTTATGGCGCGGCGTCTGCGTCTAAACTCCGGCTTTTAGACACAGTACATCACACTGGTATCCGTCTCGCTACTGGGGCTTTCCGCACCAGCAGAATCGATTGTCTGTATGCTGATTCTGGCGAACCTCCACTGTCTGTTCGACGCTCTTTATTACTTTGTTCTTACGTGGCAAGGCTGGCCGCCCATCCAGGTCACCCTTCGTTTCCACCCGTGTTGCGTCCAGACCTCGCGCACCGTTATATGCGAAATACAACTATCTCCCGTCCAAGTGGTATCCGGTTTCGTCAACTGCTTGCTGCACACGCCCTTCGACTGCCAGCCGTAGAGCGGCATTCACGTGGCCGGTGTCCTCCCTGGCAACTCCAGCGCGCACGCTTTGACCTGGAGCTGTCGGGCTGTGTTAAGATAGCTACTCCTCATTCCGTGTTTCGCCAACTATTCACGGAACTACTGGGGCGATACCGGACTTCCTGTCCGGTATTTACCGATGGGTCCCAGATGGGTAGTTCGACGGGTTGCGCCTTTATATACAACGGTGACGCTCATACGTACCGCCTACCGGACGCCAGTTCAGTATTTACCGCCGAGTTGTTTGCCATATTTTATTTCCTCCTTTTTATCTCCAGTTCAGGTCCTGGAAGTTTTATCGTTTGTTCCGATTCTTTTAGCGCTCTCCAGGCCCTGCAACAGTTTATCGGCACCTCGGCATTGGTTGTTAAAATCCAGACGTTGATTTCTCAGCTACTGTCTCGCGGATACCAGTTTGTTTTTACGTGGATCCCAGGCCATGTGGGTATTCCGGGTAACGAGGCGGCGGATGCGGCTGCAAAGTCTGCATGTCGCCTTCCGGAGTATTCCACCCGTACGCTCCCCTATATAGATGTGCAGAAATATTTCCGTCGCCATCTATTTGCACTCTGGCAGGAATCTTGGGAAGCGTTATCTGGCACTCAGTTACGGACAATCAAGGACACGGTACAACCCTGGCATACCAGCTGCAGGAATTCCAGGCGGGAAGAAGTGGTCTTAACCCGCCTGAGGATAGGTCATACCCGAGCCACGCATGGACACCTTTTGCGTGGCGATCCGGAGCCTGTCTGTACGACGTGTAACATTCCAATCTCCGTCGCACATGTCCTTCTTGATTGTCCACGATACGCTCGTGAGCGCCAGTCCGTTGGCCTGGGCCTTACACTGTCGTCAGTTTTAGGCAACGACCCAGTATCTGTAAATACAGTGCTGCGGTTTTGTTCCATAATTGATTTTATGAAGCAAGTGTAAGGATATTTTATTTCAGAGATTTTAGCCTTTTTAGATGGCCGTATTTTTGGGTTTTTAACGTTTTAGTGTTGTTTACTTTGTAGCAATTTTAAGTTTCTGGTTTTAGCATTTTAAATGAAACGTTTTAATAGTTGTTTAGAGGTTTTTTTTTTATCTATTTTAACCGTAGATTTTTAGTTTTTTAATGGGTGATGTTTTTTAACACTTGACAGTATGTAATTTTACTTCTGGACTCGGGGCCCTAATGACCAAGTTGTCGACGGGCCCTTAAACCCGACACACTCACTCACTCACTCGTTCCCCCCAGGGGGACCTACTACGGTAGGTCCGGGTTTGGCGCACCCGGGGCCCCGAGCCAACTGACTCCCTCGGTGTGGGCTCCTCTTCGTGGTGAGGGAGTCAGTCAAATCGCCCACCCACGTGTAGGCCGTGCGTGGAGACCCGTGTCGGTGGAAATGATTATCCTGGTGGTTGAGGGGTGCGTATCTGAGCTCGGGACAGTTTTTTCTGAATCTGGGGAGGGTGCGCATTTCCGATACACTGCTTTGGTTTCTGCTTCACCTAAACGGGAGGCTAGGGACTAACCCACCCCTAGTCAATCGGCCAGGACTAGGTATTGCACCGAACTCCAGGGTGAGTGGGACGGCGAGCCCGCTATATCCCCTGTGTAGCCCTGTCATCCCAGTGGGATGACCCCTTGTTGGGCTCCGTGGTGGGTGGGGAGCACTGGGGGATGAAAATTATAGCCTTTTTTTCTATGGCACACCAAAACATCAAAAGAAAACGACAGGTTAACGATGAAAAAGAGGTATGCGTAGCGTCCACAGCTCGTTACCTAGTAATCAGTAGGACGGAAGAGGGACAGTCTTTTTTGAAGGTGAACCCGTTTGTCATCCAATTAGGTCTAGATAAAATAGCCGGTCCAGTCAAGTCATGTACCCGTATTCGATCAGGATCACTACTTGTCGAAACTTACACGTCCACCCAGTTCGACAAGTTGCTGAAGGCAAAACTACTCCACGGATACCCGATCCGTGTCGAGAAGCACCGGAGCCTTAACTCTTCCAAGGGCGTCATTACCACCCACTTGTTGGACGGTATGCCGGAGGAAGAGATTCAGGGTTACCTGGCTGATCAGGGAGTAACCTCTGTTTCTCGAGTCCGAACAAAGCGTGACGGAGCGCTAGTAGATACCCGTACGCTTTTTCTTACCTTCGACCGACTCGATCTCCCTCCGAAGATAAAGGCTGGCTATGAGGTCATTAACGTTCGGCCGTATATCCCCCGCCCTATGCGGTGTTTTCAATGCCAACGATATGGTCATACTCAGACCTCTTGTAAAACCTCTGTTCCTGTTTGTGTCACCTGTGGCAAAGATGCCCACGAAGGAGCGTGTCCATCTGCTCCTAGCTGTGTTAACTGTAGAGGTGCCCATCCGGCGACTTCCCGCGATTGTCCACGTTACCTGGACGAGAAGGCTATTCAAGAGCTGCGGGTCAAAGAGCGCTTATCGTTCTCTGAGGCCCGCAAACGCCACCTTGCTCGGCAGCCGTCGATACTCAAATTTGGTACTTTTAGTTCAGTAGTGTCCACCCCAGTACCAAAGCGGGATGTAGGTACTCAAACCTTCCCTATAGCCAGCACCACCAACACACCTTCTCGTGCACCATCCACAGCTACAGCCTCAACCAGTACCAGCTCCAAGACTATCCCTACTAGCCCTCAAACCCGTAAGTTCCGAATTGAACCTAAACGCAGTGACTTTCTCAAAGACCCAACGACCTCTGCCAGTGGGAAGTGTGCTCTTCCTGCCACTTCCCCCTCTCCTCCCCGGCGCTCATGCTCTCAGGACACCAGAGGGCGTAGTCGGGTGCCACGGGTCTCACCAACTCCCGTTACCGTAGGCAACCGGTTCACAGTCCTATCTTCTGCTACTGGTGACACAGAGCCTCTTCCGTCCGAAGAGCCCATGGAGCAAGAACCACCTGCTCCAAAGAGCCCTAGCCCCACGCGCTGCCAGAAGGGCAAATTAAAGCGCCAACCGTCGGTCAAGTGACCCTAGACGACAGCTTATCCCATTTGTCCTAGGATGTCCATTATTCAATGGAATATACGTGGCATACGTGCGCGTAGAGCTGACTTAACATCAATTTGTAATTCGCTGTCCCCTACTATTCTGTGCCTGCAGGAGACCAAGCTTCGCCAGCAAGACTCTTTCACGTTTTCTGGGTTTATTCCGGTGCGTTATGACCTCCCACCGGAACCCGGTACTCCTGCACATGGAGGTGTCATGCTCCTCGTTCGCAACGACGTTTTTTACCAGCCAGTCATGCTCACCACTCCATTGCAAGCTGTTGCTGTTACTCTGAGATTACCAGGCTTTTCGTTTACTCTCTGTTCCCTTTATCTACCGCCTTGCTCCCCCTTCGCTATAGGGGACCTGTCCCATCTAGTGTCCCAGCTCCCAACACCCTATCTTCTGTTGGGAGACTTTAATGCCCACCACCCTCTTTGGGGTTCACCTCGGGCGTGCGCAAGGGGGACCGTCCTAGTCGATTTTTTCACACAGAAATCTCTGTCTCTTCTAAACACTGGTGAACCTACTTTCCTTTCTGATTCTACTGGCACTCTCTCCCACCTGGACCTCTCAATTTGCTCAGCTCAGCTTGCACATCGTTTTGAGTGGAACGTCGTCTCTGACACCTTCTCCAGCGACCATTTTCCATGTAGTATCAGCTTCCTGTCGCACCACGTATCTTCGCCACGTGTACCCTCCTGGCGACTGAATAGAGCGAACTGGCCCCTTTATACTCGTTTGGCTGTTTTTGACGATCGCTTCTTCGCAGACATTGACCAGATGGTGGCCCACCTCACATCCGTCGTTGTTACCGCGGCCGAGCGTACCATACCTCGGTCGTCTGGGCACCCGAGACGTTTGCCGGTCCCTTGGTGGACCGACGAATGCCGAGCGGCCGTCCGTGCGCGACGGGCGGCTTTGAGGGTGTTTCGGCGCCACCCTACACTTGAGAATCTGGTCGCTTTTAAGCGATCTCGCGCCAGAGCTCGTCGCATCATCCAGGCGAGTAAGAGGACATCCTGGCTCCGTTTTGTTGAGTCATTTAATCCATCCACGCCCTCGTCTGTCGTTTGGGATAAGCTTCGCCGTGTGGCCGGCAAAGCTTTGTCGGTTACCGTACCTGGCCTACGGATCCAGAACACCACCATTGTTTGCCCTAGAGCTGTCGCCGACACTCTGGGCAACGCCTTTGCTGATGTGTCAGGCTCTTCACACTACCACCCGGATTTTCTACCCATCAAAAATAGCGTGGAATCTCATAACCTTTGCTTTAACTCTACCAACCGGGAGAGTTACAACGCCTTTTTCACCATGCCGGAGTTGGAGCGGGCCTTGGGCTCCTCCAAACCCTCCGCTCCTGGGCCGGATGGTGTCCATCTTTTAATGTTGCAGCACCTGTCATCAGCTGGCAAACTCTTCCTCTTAGATGTGTATAACCGTATCTGGTGTACAGCAGCATTTCCATGTGCTTGGCGCGAAGCCACCATCGTCCCAATTTTAAAACCTGGGAAGGATCGCCATCTACCTTCCAGCTATCGTCCGATCTCCCTCACCAGTGTGATCTGCAAGGTGATGGAGCGCATGATCAACGGACGATTGACGTGGTGGCTTGAATCCCAACATTTGCTGTCCAATGTTCAGGGCGGTTTTCGTCGCTTCCGTTCAACGGTCGACCATTTAGTCTCACTATCCACGCACATCATGGACGGTTTTCTGAGGAAGAGCCAAACGGTTGCTGTATTTTTCGATCTAGAGAAGGCCTATGACACGTGCTGGAGGTATGGCATTCTTCGCACCCTCCATAGATGGGGCATTCGTGGCCGACTGCCCCTTTTTATTCGGGAGTTCATTCGGGATAGAGTCTTTCGCGTACGGGTGGGTTCAGTTTTATCTCGTGTTTTTAATCAAGAGAACGGAGTACCGCAGGGCTCGGTACTCAGCGTCACACTATTTGCTATTGCCATCAATCCCATTGTGGAGTGCGTTCCTGCTGGTGTGTCATCTTCCTTGTTTGTGGATGACTTCGCCATTTACTCTAATTCTCGGCGGACTCATCTTCTTGAGCGGCGCCTCCAACTCTGTCTTGATCGCCTCTTTATTTGGAGTGTGGAAAACGGCTTTAGGTTCTCCGCCGAGAAGACCGTCTGCGTGAACTTCTGGCGCCGGAAGGTCTTTCGCCCGCCTTCTCTTCACCTCGGTCCAGATGTTCTCCCTTTTGCAGACGAGGCGAAATTTTTGGGATTGGTGTTTGACAGGAAGCTTAGCTGGTCCTCTCATATATCATATCTGAAGGCCAGATGTGACCGTTCTCTTAGTGTTTTACGTGTTTTAAGTGGCACATCATGGGGAGCTGATCGGACTGTTCTTTTAAGATTATATCGTTCTTTGGTCCGATCTAAACTTGATTACGGTTGTATTGTGTATTCATCAGCTCGGCCGTCCGTTTTAAAACGTCTTGATCCCATTCACCACCGTGGTATACGATTGAGTATTGGCGCCTTTCCTACAAGCCCGGTTCTCAGCCTATGTGCGGAAGCTGCTGAACCCCCGCTTTCTTATCGGCGGGATGTTCTTCTCTGCAACTACGCTTGCAGACTTTCTAGTCTGCCAGAACACCCGTCTTTTAGTTCGTTTTTTAATGATACTTTGGACCGCCAATACTCATCGAGCTCCCTGGCCCTGCTCCCTCCTGGCGTTCGATTTCGTTTATTGCTTCGGCTGTTGGACGTAGATTTACCGGCGACATATCCCAAGGGAGAAACCCGATTTCCCCCGTGGCTTCGTCCGGTGACGCACATTGACCTAGGTTTGCTGTCCATGCCGAAGTCGTCGACGCCAGATTCAGTTCTTCGTTCGGCCTTTTTACATGTGCAGGCGCAGTTAGGACCCGGTACTTTTATTTACACTGATGGCTCCAAGGACGATCGGGGAGTAGGATGTGCTTTTATTCATGGACGCGAGAGTTTTAGATTTCGTCTTTTACCGCAGTGCTCGATTTTTACGGCAGAGCTTTTTAGTATTTACCAAGCTCTTTTATATGTTCATCGGCAGGCCTTCCGGCGCTGCATTATTTGTTCTGATTCTTTAAGTGCTCTTGAAAGCCTACGGACGCTGTACAGTTACCATCCCTTGGTGCAGCGTGTCCAGGACTACCTTCATGTCCTCGCCAGTGCTGGCACTGGCGTCTCCTTTGTGTGGGTACCTGGACACGTAGGCTTGCAGGGAAATGAGGCTGCCGATTCTGCGGCAAAGGCAGCAGTTTTAGCACCCAGGATTTTTAGCTCTTCCGTTCCCTCTGACGATTTTGGCGCCCTTTTACGTCAGGCCCTCCTCTCACGGTGGAGTGGTACCTGGCATGATGTTCAGGGGAATAAACTTCGGGAGGTGAAATCGCTCCCTGTTACCTGGAGGACTTCCTCGCGTGCCTCCCGCCGCGAGGAAGTGATTTTAGCTAGATTGCGTATCGGGCACTGCCGTTTTAGCCATGTTCACCTTTTATCCTGTGACGCTGCACCACTCTGTGCTCATTGTCATGAGCCTCTGACGGTGCGGCATGTTTTAATTCAGTGTCAGCATTCAAGCCAGCTCCGTGACTCACTGGGCCTGCCAGCCACCCTGGCTGAGGTGCTGGCAGACAATACAGGTGCTGTGGAGCGTGTGTTACGTTTTATGCGTTTCAGCGGAATGTGCTCTCGTGTATGACTGATACGGATCATTTGTGTTTTTATATTTGGGTGATGATGCGAGATTTTATCAATTAATGTGATCCTGCGCTTCCGTTTTCGCTAAATGTGCAGTTGCTGACACTATTGGTGACGGTTTTAATGTTTTTATTGTTTTTAGTTGTAGACGTGATTGTCTAGTTTTTACTTTTTAATGCTTTTAGTGTTGTTTGGGCGCTAATGACCATAGCAGTTGAGCGCCCTAAAGCCATATTCATTCATTCACTCACTCGTTACCTAGTGATTCATCGAGCAGAAGAGGGTCAGTCGTTTATTAAAGTCAACCCCTTTGTCATCCAGGCGGGTCTTGACAAAATAGCTGGTCCGGTTAAGTCCTGCAATCGACTGCGCAATGGTTCTTTGCTGGTTGAGACCTTCACGGCTACGCAGCTCGAGAAGATCTTGAAGGCGAAACTTCTCCACGGGTACCCCATCCGTGTGGAGAAGCACCGTAGTCTCAACTATTCCAAGGGCGTCATCACCACGAACTTGTTAGATGATATGACGGAGGAGGAGATCAAGGGCTACCTTGCAGATCAGGGCGTGACGGAAGTCTATCGTGTGCGCGCAATGAGGGATGGTGCTCAGGTGGCTACCCGCACCCTCTTCATCACCTTTGACCGTCTGGATCTTCCTACCAAACTTAAGGCTGGCTATGAAGTAATAAATGTTCGACCATATATCCCTCGGCCAATGCGTTGCTTTCAGTGTCAACGTTTTGGCCACACTAAGTTGTCCTGTAAGGCTACCACCGCTGTTTGTGTTCAGTGTGGGAAGGATGCTCACGAAGGGTCTTGTCCATCCGCGCCTTCCTGTGTGAACTGTCGTGGGTCCCATCCATCATCTTCTCGCGATTGTCCGCGTTTTCAGGACGAAAAAGCAATACAAGAGCTGCGTGTCAAAGAACGTATATCGTTTACGGAGGCACGCAAACGTCATCTTGCTCGTCAGCCATCTGTCCTAAAATTCGGTACCTTCAGCTCCATAGTCTCTAGACAGGTGCCAAAGCGCGATATGGGTACCCAGACGTGCCCTTTAACGGTCACCACAGTCACTCCTACCCACACTCCAGGTCGTCCTTCCGACTCCGCTAGCCCCAAGAAGATCATAACAATAAGTACTGAGACACGTAAATTTAAGACCCAGCCTCAGCGCACTGATTTCCTGAAGGACCCTCCGGCCCCTGTTCGCCGCCAGGGTACTCCTTCAGCCTCTTCACCCTCGCCACCTCGCAGAGCACGCTCTCAGGATGGGCGGGGGCGCAGTCGTGTCCAGAGGAGTTCGTCACCTCCCATGCCCACAGGCAACCGGTTTGAGGTTCTCACTCCGGTCTCCACTGACCCTGACCCTCTTCATTCCGAGGAGCCCATGGAACAAGAACCTCTTCCTAAAAGCCCTACGAGGAACCAGAAGGGCAAGTTGAAACGGCAGCCTTCGCTTAAGTGAACTTTGTAAACAGCTTCTCCCATTGCCTCCGGATGTCAATCGTTCAATGGAATGTACGCGGCGTACGCGCTCACAGGGCTGATCTACAGTTACTTAACACTTCGCTGTGTCCCAGTATCCTTTGCTTACAGGAGACTAAGCTTCGTCAGCAGGACTCCTTTACTTTCCCTGGCTTCATTCCGGTGCGCTTTGACCTCGCACCGGAGCCTGGTACTCCTGCCCATGGGGGTGTCATGCTACTCATACGTGACGACGTTTTTTACCAGCTTCTCACGCTCAATACTACTCTGCAAGCTGTTGCTGTTACTTTGAGTTTACCCGGTTTCTGTTTCACTCTCTGTTCCGTGTATCTACCTCCTTCTTCCCCCTTCGCTATTGCGGACCTGTCCAATCTCGTGTCCCAACTCCCAGCGCCCTACCTGTTGCTGGGAGATTTTAATGCCCATCACCCCCTTTGGGGATCGCCTCGGGCTTGCGTAAGGGGGACGTACCTTGCTGAGTTTTTCGCTCGCAATAATCTTTTTGTTCTGAACACTGATCAACCAACTTTTGTTTCCCTTTCCACCGGCACCCTTTCTCACTTAGACCTATCTGTGTGTTCAGCGCAGCTTGCTCATCGTTTTGCGTGGAACGTAGTCTCTGACACCTTCTCCAGCGACCATTTTCCCTGCCTGATCAGCCTGCTATCCAACTATGTGCCATCGTCACGTGTACCTACCTGGCAAATCCACAAGGCAAACTGGCCCCTTTTTTCCAGTTTGGTGAACTTTGACGACCGACAATTCCCCGATGTTGACGCGATGGTGACTCACCTTACGGGTGTGATCATTTCCGCAGCCGAACATGCTGTTCCTCGCTCGTCTGTCCAACCGCGGCGATTGCCCGTTCCTTGGTGGTCCGACGAATGCCGGGCGGCGGTTCGTGCACGGAGGGCTGCGCTGCGGGTATTTCGTCGGCACCCTACTCTAGATAATCTGATCACCTTCAAGCGCTTACGTGCCAAGGCTCGTCGCATAATTCAATCGAGTAAGAGGGCATCCTGGCACAACTTTGTGGAATCGTTTAATCATTTCACACCGTCGTCGGTCGTTTGGGAGAAGCTCCGTCGTATAGCGGGTAAAGTTACACGTTCTACCTTATCCGGTCTCAGGGTTAACAATGACACCTTAGTTAGCCCTAAGGAGGTTGCTGACGCCCTGGGTGAGGCTTTTGCTAGGTTTTCTAGCTCCTCACAATACCACCCGGAATTTTCTGCTATCAAGCACCGGGTCGAGTCTCGTGGAGTTTCCTTTTGTTCCTCTAACCGCGAGTGTTATAACGCCCTTCTCACCATGCCGGAACTGGTGCGAGCCCTGGACTTCTCCAGGCCCACTGCACCTGGACCGGATGGTATTCACATTTCCATGCTACAGCACCTGCCCTTGACTGGTAAACAGTTTCTCTTAGAAGTTTATAACTACATCTGGCGTAGCTGCAGTTTTCCGTCCGCTTGGCGCGAAGCCACCATCGTCCCAATCTTAAAACCTGGTAAGGACCGCCATCTACCTTCCAGCTATCGTCCTATCTCCCTCACTAGTGTCCTCTGCAAGGTGATGGAGCGCATGATTAACGGGCGATTGACGTGGTGGCTTGAATCTAATAATCTGTTGTCCAACGTCCAGTGCGGTTTTCGTCGTTTCCGTTCCACGGCTGACCACTTGGTATCGTTGTCGACGCATATCATGGACGGTTTTCTACGGAAGAGCCAAACGGTTGCTGTATTTTTTGACTTAGAGAAGGCGTATGACACTTGCTGGAGGTATGGAATTCTTCGTACTCTCCATCAGTGGGGCATGCGTGGTCGACTGCCCCTTTTTATTCACGATTTTATGCGGGATAGGGTCTTTCGAGTACGGGTGGGCTCAGTTTTGTCCCGTGTTTTTACCCAAGAGAACGGGGTACCGCAGGGCTCGGTACTCAGCGTCACACTATTTGCTATTGCAATCAATCCCATTGTGGAGTGCGTTCCCGCTGGCGTTTTATCTTCCTTGTTCGTCGATGACTTCGCCGTTTACTCTAGTTCTCGGCGGACGCATCTCTTAGAACGGCGCCTCCAACTTTGCCTCGACCGCCTCTTCACTTGGAGTATCGAAAACGGCTTTAAGTTCTCCGCCGAGAAAACTGTCTGCGTTAACTTTTGGCGCCGGAAGGCCTTCCATCCACCTTCTCTGCATCTCGGTGCCGAAGTACTTCCTTACGCGGACGAGACGAAATTCCTGGGATTGATTTTTGACAGAAAACTTAGTTGGTCGCCCCATATCTCCTATTTAAAAGCAAGGTGTGAACGTTCTCTTGGTGTTTTACGCGTTTTATGTGGCACATCCTGGGGAGCCGATCGGACTGTTCTTTTAAGCCTATATCGCTCTCTTGTCCGATCTAAGCTTGACTACGGTTCTATGGTGTATTCGTCGGCTCGACCGTCGATTCTAAAACGACTTGACCCCATTCATCACCGTGGTATCCGTTTGAGTATTGGCGCTTTTCCAACAAGCCCCGTTACCAGCATCTGTGCGGAAGCCGCTGAACCCCCGCTGTCTCATCGGCGGGACGTACTTCTGTGCAGCTACGCCTGCAGACTCTCTGGTTTGCCGCGTCATCTGACTTTTAGTCCTTTCTTTAACGACTCCTTGGACCGCCAATACTCAACGAGCTCCCTAGCTTTACTCCCTCCTGGTGTTCGTTTTCGCTCTCTCCTTCGTACATTGGACATCACTTTACCGGCGGCGTTTCCCATAGGAGAAACGCAGTTCCCGCCATGGCTCCGACCAGCAACCCCCGTCGATCTGGGGTTAACGTCCATGCCGAAGTCCACGACACCAGTTTCGGTGCTCCGTTCAGCCTTTTTAGAAATTCAGACACAGTTTGCTGACAGCTCTTTCATCTACACGGATGGCTCGAAGGACGATAGGGGAGTAGGATGTGCCTTTATACATGGTCGCCAAAGTTTTAGTTTTAGACTTTTAGCGCAGTGCTCGATTTTTACCGCTGAGCTTTTTGGTATCTACCAAGCTCTTTTATACATTCGTCGGCAAGCTTTGCAGCGCTGGGTTATCTGTTCGGATTCCTTGAGTGCATTGGAGAGCCTACGATCGCTGTACAACTACCACCCCCTAGTGCAGCGTATCCAGGACAACCTACATTCCCTCGCTAGTGCTGGCGCTAGCGTGTCTTTCTTGTGGGTGCCTGGACACGTAGGCCTACCGGGAAACGAGGCTGCCGATGCTGCCGCAAAGGCAGCGGTTTTAGCTCCCAGGTGTTTTAGCTCTCACGTTCCCTCTGCTGATATTAGAGCGAGTTTGCGCACTTCTATCCTTCGTCGTTGGACGGAGGAGTGGTCTACTATTCAGGGGAACAAACTCAGAGAGGTGAAGCCCCTCCCTGTCACCTGGAGGACCTCCTCGCGCGCTTCTCGCCGCGAGGAAGTGATTTTAAGCAGATTGCGAATCGGGCACTGTCGTTTTAGCCATAGTCACCTTTTATCATCCGATGCTGCACCGGTGTGTACTCACTGTCATGAGCCATTGACGGTGCGGCACGTTTTAATTCAGTGCCAGTTTTTAGCTCAGTTACGTTTGTCTGTGGGTCTGCCGGCCACACTTGCTGAAGTGCTCGCAGATACATCTAGTGCCGTAGAGCGTTTATTGCATTTTATCCGCCTTAGCGGTTTGGGCGACCGAGTTTAACTCACTGGTTTTATTCTTTATTTTAGTTGGTGGTGAGGTTTGTTATATCCCGTAACAGGTTCTTATGTTAGTTCTGCTCTACTTTTACGGCTTCTGGCACTGTGTTGGTGACTTTTAAACCTTTTTGATGTTTTAGATTTAGGGACTTTGTGCCTCAGTTGTTTTAGTCATTTAGTTCTGAATGGGCGCTAATGACCGTAGCAGTTGTGCGCCCTAAAGCCCTACTACTACTACTACTACTACGGTTTGAGACAATTGTTACAAAAATCAGAGAATGTCAAAAATTAGAGTGTAATTGCTTCAAACAAACGAATTATCGCGAAACAACACCTGCTCGAATCCAACAGAAACTGTGCGCTACCGTCTCTACTGAGCCACAGAGACGCTTGGAGACACGTACTACAAAAATCAGAGAATGTCAAAAATTAGACTGAAATTGCTTCAAACAGGCGAATTATCGCGAAACAACACCTGCTCGATTCAGACAAAAACTGTGCCCTGCCGACTCTATTTAGCCTCAGAGACGGTTTGAGACAAGTATTACAAAAATCAGAGAAAGTCAAAAATTATAGTGAAATTGCCTCAAACAGGCGAATTATCGCGAAAGGACACCTGCTCGAATCCAACAAAAACTGTGCCCTGCCGACTCTATTTAGCCTCAAAGACGGTTTAAGACAATTGTTACAAAAATCAGAGGATGTCAAAAATTAGAGTGAAATTGCTTCAAACAAGCGAATTATCGCGAAACAACACCTGCTCGAATCTAACAAAAACTGTGCGCTACCGTCTCTACTGAGCCTCAGAGACGCTTTGAGACAAGTGTTACAAAAATCAGAGAATGTCAAAAATTAGAGTGAAATTGCTTCAAACAGGCGAATTATCGCGAAACAACACCTGCTCGAATCCAACAAAAACTGTGCCCGGCCGACTATATTTGGCCTCAGAGACGGTTTCAGACAATTGTTACAAAAATCACAGAATGTCAAAAATTAGAGTGAAATTGCTTCAAACAGGCGAATTATCGCGAAACAACACCTGCTCGAATCCAACAAACACTGTGCCCTGCAGACTCTATTTAGCCTCAAAGAATGTTTGAGACAATTGTTACAAGAATCAGAGAATGTCAAAAATTAGAGTGTAATTGCTTCAAACAAGCGAATTATCGCGAAACAACACCTGCTCGAATCCAACAAAAACTGTGCCCTGCCGACTGTATTTAGCCTCAAAGAATATTTGAGACAATTGTTACAAAAATTAGAGAATGTCAAAAATTAGAGTGTAATTGCTTCAAACAAGCGAATTATCGCGAAACAACACCTGCTCGAATCCAACAAAAACTGTGCCCTGCCGACTCTATTTAGCCTCAGAGAGGGTTTGAGAAAATTGTTACAAAAATCAGAGAATGTCAAAAATTAGAGTGTAATTGCTTCAAACAAGCGAATTATCGCGAAACAACACCTGCTCGAATCCAACAAAAACTGTGCCCTGCCGACTCTATTTGGCCTCAGAGACGGTTTCAGACAATTGTTACAAAAATCAGAGAATGTCAAAAATTAGAGTGTAATTGCTTCAAACAGGCGAATTATCGCGAAACAACACCTGCTCGAATCCAACAAACACTGTGCCCTGCAGACTCTATTTAGCCTCAAAGAATGTTTGAGACAATTGTTACAAGATTCAGAGAATGTCAAAAATTAGAGTGTAATTGCTTCAAACAAGCGAATTATCGCGAAACAACACCTGCTCGAATCAACAAAAACTGTGCCCTGCCGACTCTATTTAGCCTCAGAGAGGGTTTGAGAAAATTGTTACAAAAATCAGAGAATGTCAAAAATTAGAGTGTAATTGCTTCAAACAAGCGAATTATCGCGAAACAACACCTGCTCGAATCCATCAAAAACTCTGCCCTGCCGACTCTATTTGGCCTCAGAGACGGTTTCAGACAATTGTTACAAAAATCAGAGAATGTCAAAAATTAGAGTGAAATTGCTTCAAACAAGCGAATTATTGCGGAACAACACCTGCTCGAATCCAACAAAAACTGTGCCCTGCCGACTCTATTTAGCCTCAGCGACGGTTTCAGACAATTGTTACAAAAATCAGAGAATGTCAAAAATTAGAGTGTAATTGCTTCAAACTAGCGAATTATCGCGAAACAACACCTGCTCGAATCCAACAAAAACTGTGCCCTGCCGACTCTATTTAGCCTCAGAGACGGTTTGAGGCAAGTATTACAAAAATCAGAGAATGTCAAAAATTAGAGTGAAATTGCTTCAAACAGGCGAATTATCGCGAAACAACAACTGCTCGAATCCAACAAACACTGTACCCTGCAGACTCTATTTAGCCTCAAAGAATGTTTGAGACAATTGTTACAAGAATCAGAGAATGTCAAAAATTAGAGTGTAATTGCTTCAAACAAGCGAATTATCGCGAAACAACACCTGCTCGAATCCAACAAAAACTGTACGCTGCCGACTCCATTTAGCCTCAGAGACGGTTTGAGACAAGTATTACAAAAATCAGAGAATGTCAAAAATTACAGTGAAATTGCCTCAAACAGGCGAATTATCGCGAAAGAACACCTGCTCGAATCCAACAAAACCTGTGCCCTGCCGAGTCTATTTAGCCTCAAAGACGGTTTGAGACAATTGTTACAAAAATCAGAGAATGTCAAAAATTAGAGTGTAATTGCTTCAAACAAGCGAATTATCGCGAAACAACACCTGCTCGAATCCAACAAAAACTGTGCGCCACCGTCTCTACTGAGCCACAGAGACGCTTTGAGACACGTACTACAAAAATCAGAGATTGTCAAAAATTAGACTGAAATTGCTTCAAACAGGCGAATTATCGCGAAACAACACCTGCTCGAATCCAACAAAAACTGTGCCCTGCCGACTCTATTTAGCCTCAAAGAATGTTTGAGACAATTGTTACAAGAATCAGAGAATGTCAAAAATTAGAGTGAAATTGCTTTAAACAAGCGAATTATCGCGAAACAACACCTGCTCGAATCCAACAAAAACTGTGCCCTGCCGACTCCATTTAGCCTCAGAGACGGTTTGAGACAAGTATTACAAAAATCAGAGAATGTCAAAAATTACAGAGAAATTGCCTCAAACAGGCGAATTATCGCGAAAGAACACCCGCTCGAATCCAACAAAATATGTGCCCTGCCGAGTCTATTTAGCCTCAAAGACGGTTTGAGACAATTGTTACAAAAATCAGAGAATGTCAAAAATTAGAGTGAAATTGCTTCAAACAGGCGAATTATCGCGAAACAACACCTGCTCGAATCCAACAAAACATGTGCGCTACCGTCTCTACTGAGCCTCAGAGACGCTTTGAGACAATTGCTACAAAAATCAGAAAATGTCAAAAATTAGAGTGAAATTGCTTCAAACAAGCGAATTATCGCGAAACAACACCTGCTCAAATCCAACAAAAACTGTGGCCTGCTAACTCTATTTAGCCTCAGAGACCGTTTCAGACAATTGTTACAAAAATCAGAGAATGTCAAAAATTAGAGTGAAATTGCTTCAAACAGGTGAATTATCGCGAAACAGCACCTGCTCGAATCCAACAAAAACTGTGCCCTGCCGACTCTATTTAGCCTCAGAGAGGGTTTGAGACAATTGTTACAAAAATCAGAGAATGTCAAAAATTAGAGTGAAATTGCCTCAAACAGGCGAATTATCGCGAAACAACACCTGCTCGAATCCAACAAAACTGTGCCCTGCCGACTCTATTTAGCCTCAGAGAGGGTTTGAGGCAATTGTTACAAAAATCAGAGAATGTCAAAAATTAGAGTGAAATTGCTTCAAACAAGCGAATTATCGCGAAACAACACCTGCTCGAATCCAACAAAAACTGTGCCCTGCCAACTCTATTTAGCCTCAGCGACGGTTTCAGACAATTGTTACAAAAATCAGAGAATGTCAAAAATTAGAGTGTAATTGCTTCAAACAAGCGAATTATCGCGAAACAACACCTGCTCGAATCCAACAAAAACTGTGCCCTGCCGACTCTATTTAGCCTCAGAGACGGTTTGAGATAATTGTTACAAAAATCAGAGAATGTCAAAAATTATAGTGTAATTGCTTCATACATGCGAATTATCGCGAAACAACACCTGCTCGAATCCAACAAAAACTGTGCGCTACCGTCTCTACCGAGCCTCAGAGACGCTTTGAGACAAGTATTACAAAAATCAGAGAATGTCAAAAATTAGAGTGAAATTGCTTCAAACAGGCGAATTATCGCGAAACAACACCTGCTCGAATCCAACAAAAACTGTGCCCTGCCGACTCTATTTAGCCTCAAAGAATGTTTGAGACCATTGTTACAAGAATCAGAGAATGTCAAAAATTAGAGTGTAATTGCTTCAAACAAGCGAATTATCGCGAAACAACACCTGCTCGAATCCAACAAAAACTGTACCCTGCCGACTCCATTTAGCCTCAGAGACGGTTTGAGACAAGTATTACAAAAATCAGAGAATGTCAAAAATTATAGTGAAATTGCCTCAAACAGGCGAATTATCGCGAAAGAACACCTGCTCGAATCCAACAAAAACTGTGGCCTGCCGACCCTATTTAGCCTCAAAGACCGTTTGAGGCAATTGTTACAAAAATCAGAGAATGTCAAAAATTAGAGTGAAATTGCTTCAAACAAGCGAATTATCGCGAAACAACACCTGCTCGAATCCAACAAAAACTGTGCGCTACCGTCTCTACTGAGCCTCAGAGACGCTTTGAGACAATTGCTACAAAAATCAGAAAATGTCAAAAATTAGAGTGAAATTGCTTCAAACAAAGGAATTCTCGCGAAACGACACCTGCTCGAATCCCACAAAAACTGTGCGCTACCGTCTCTACTGAGCCTCAGAGACGCTTTGAGACAATCGCTACAAAAATCAGAAAAAATCAAAAATTAGAGTGAAATTGCTTCAAACAACGGAATTCTCGCGAAACAACACCTGCTCGAATCCCACAAAAACTGTGCGCTACCGTCTCTACTGAGCCTCAGAGACGCTTTGAGACAAGTGTTACAAAAATCAGAGAATGTCAAAAGTTAGAGTGAAATTGCTTCTAACAGGCGAATTATCGCGAAACAACACCTCCTCGAATCCAACAAAAACTGTGCCCTGCCGACTCTATTTAGCCTCAAAGAATGTTTGAGACAATTGTTACAAAAATCAGAGAATGTCAAAAATTAGAGTGAAATTGCTTCAAACAAGCGAATTATCGCGAAACAACACCTGCTCGAATCCAACAAAAACTGTGCCCTGCCAACTCTATTTAGCCTCAGCGACGGTTTCAGACAATTGTTACAAAAATCAGAGAATGTCAAAAATTAGAGTGTAATTGCTTCAAACAAGCGAATTATCGCGAAACAACACCTGCTCGAATCCAACAAAAACTGTGCCCTGCCGACTCTATTTAGCCTCAGAGAGGGTTTGAGAAAATTGTTACAAAAATCAGAGAATGTCAAAAATTAGAGTGTAATTGCTTCAAACAAGCGAATTATCGCGAAACAACACCTGCTCGAATCCAACAAAAACTGTGCCCTGCCGACTCTATTTGGCCTCAGAGACGGTTTCAGACAATTGTTACAAAAATCAGAGAATGTCAAAAATTAGAGTGAAATTGCTTCAAACAAGCGAATTATCGCGGAACAACACCTGCTCGAATCCAACAAAAACTGTGCCCTGCCGACTCTATTTAGCCTCAGCGACGGTTTCAGACAATTGTTACAAAAATCAGAGAATGTCAAAAATTAGAGTGTAATTGCTTCAAACAAGCGAATTATCGCGAAACAACACCTGCTCGAATCCAACAAAAACTGTGCCCTGCCGACTCTATTTAGCCTCAGAGACGGTTTGAGGCAAGTATTACAAATATCAGAGAATGTCAAAAATTAGAGTGAAATTGCTTCAAACAGGCGAATTATCGCGAAACAACAACTGCTCGAATCCAACAAAAACTGTGCCCTGCCGACTCTATTTAGCCTCAAAGAATGTTTGAGACAATTGTTACAAGAATCAGAGAATGTCAAAAATTAGAGTGTAATTGCTTCAAACAAGCGAATTATCGCGAAACAACACCTGCTCGAATCGAACAAAAACTGTACGCTGCCGACTCCATTTAGCCTCAGAGACGGTTTGAGACAAGTATTACAAAAATCAGAGAATGTCAAAAATTATAGTGAAATTGCCTCAAACAGGCGAATTATCGCGAAAGAACACCTGCTCGAAGCCAACAAAAACTGTGCCCTGCCGACTCTATTTAGCCTCAGAGACGGTTTGAGACAATTGTTACGAAAATCAGAGAATGTCAAAAATTAGAGTGTAATTGCTTCAAACAAGCGAATTATCGCGAAACAACACCTGCTCGAAACCAACAAAAACTGTGCGCCACCGTCTCTACTGAGCCACAGAGACGCTTTGAGACACGTACTACAAAAATAAGAGAATGTCAAAAATTAGACTGAAATTGCTTCAAACAGGCGAATTATCGCGAAACAACACCTGCTCGAATCCAACAAAAACTGTGCCCTGACGACTCTATTTAGCCTCAAAGAATGTTTGAGACAATTGTTACAAGAATCAGAGAATGTCAAAAATTAGAGTGAAATTGCTTTAAACAAGCGAATTATCGCGAAACAACACCTGCTCGAATCCAACAAAAACTGTGCCCTGCCGACTCCATTTAGCCTCAGAGACGGTTTGAGACAAGTATTACAAAAATCAGAGAATGTCAAAAATTACAGTGAAATTGCCTCAAACAGGCGAATTATCGCGAAAGAACACCTGCTCGAATCCAACAAAACCTGTGCCCTGCCGAGTCTATTTAGCCTCAAAGACGGTTTGAGACAATTGTTACAAAAATCAGAGAATGTCAAAAATTAGAGTGTAATTGCTTCAAACAAGCGAATTATCGCAAAACAACACCTGCTCGAATCCAACAAAAACTGTGCGCCACCGTCTCTACTGAGCCACAGAGACGCTTTGAGACACGTACTACAAAAATCAGAGATTGTCAAAAATTAGACTGAAATTGCTTCAAACAGGCGAATTATCGCGAAACAACACCTGCTCGAATCCAACAAAAACTGTGCCCTGCCGACTCTATTTAGCCTCAAAGAATGTTTGAGACAATTGTTACAAGAATCAGAGAATGTAAAAAATTAGAGTGAAATTGCTTTAAACAGGCGAATTATCGCGAAACAACACCTGCTCGAATCCAACAAAAACTGTGCCCTGCCGACTCCATTTAGCCTCAGAGACGGTTTGAGACAAGTATTACAAAAATCAGAGAATGTCAAAAATTACAGCGAAATTGCCTCAAACAGGCGAATTATCGCGAAAGAACACCTGCTCGAATCCAACAAAATATGTGCCCTGCCGAGTCTATTTAGCCTCAAAGACGGTTTGAGACAATTGTTACAAAAATCAGAGAATGTCAAAAATTAGAGTGAAATTGCTTCAAACAAGCGAATTATCGCGAAACAACACCTGCTCGAATCCAACAAAACATGTGCGCTACCGTCTCTACTGAGCCTCAGAGACGCTTTGAGACAATTGCTACAAAAATCAGAAAATGTCATATATAAGAGTGAAATTGCTTCAAACAAGCGAATTATCGCGAAACAACACCTGCTCAAATCCAACAAAAACTGTGGCCTGCTAACTCTATTTAGCCTCAGAGACCGTTTGAGACAATTGTTACAAAAATCAGAGAATGTCAAAAATTAGAGTGAAATTGCTTCAAACAGGCGAATTATCGCGAAACAACACCTGCTCGAATCCAACAAAAACTGTGCCCTGCCGACTCTATTTAGCCTCAGAGAGGGTTTGAGACAATTGTTACAAAAATCAGAGAATGTCAAAAATTAGAGTGAAATTGCCTCAAACAGGCGAATTATCGCGAAACAACACCTGCTCGAATCCAACAAAACTGTGCCCTGCCGACTCTATTTAGCCTCAGAGAGGGTTTGAGACAATTGTTACAAAAATCAGAGAATGTCAAAAACTAGAGTGAAATTGCTTCAAACAAGCGAATTATCGCGAAACAACACCTGCTCGAATCCAACAAAAACTGTGCCCTGCCAACTCTATTTAGCCTCAGCGACGGTTTCAGAGAATTGTTACAAAAATCAGAGAATGTCAAAAATTAGAGTGTAATTGCTTCAAACAAGCGAATTATCGCGAAACAACACCTGCTCGAATCCAACAAAAACTGTGCCCTGCCGACTCTATTTAGCCTCAGAGACGGTTTGAGATAATTGTTACAAAAATCAGAGAATGTCAAAAATTATAGTGTAATTGCTTCATACATGCGAATTATCGCGAAACAACACCTGCTCGAATCCAACAAAAACTCTGCGCTACCGTCTCTACCGAGCCTCAGAGACGCTTTGAGACAAGTATTACAAAAATCAGAGAATGTCAAAAATTAGAGTGAAATTGCTTCAAACAGGCGAATTATCGCGAAACAACACCTGCTCGAATCCAACAAAAACTGTGCCCTGCCGACTCTATTTAGCCTCAAAGAATGTTTGAGACCATTGTTACAAGAATCAGAGAATGTCAAAAATTAGAGTGTAATTGCTTCAAACAAGCGAATTATCGCGAAACAACACCTGCTCGAATCCAACAAAAACTGTACCCTGCCGACTCCATTTAGCCTCAGAGACGGTTTGAGACAAGTATTACAAAAATCAGAGAATGTCAAAAATTATAGTGAAATTGCCTCAAACAGGCGAATTATCGCGAAAGAACACCTGCTCGAATCCAACAAAAATTGTGCCCTGCCGACCCTATTTAGCCTCAAAGACCGTTTGAGGCAATTGTTACAAAAATCAGAGAATGTCAAAAATTAGAGTGAAATTGCTTCAAACAAGCGAATTATCGCGAAACAACACCTGCTCGAATCCAACAAAAACTGTGCGCTACCGTCTCTACTGAGCCTCAGAGACGCTTTGAGACAATTGCTACAAAAATCAGAAAATGTCAACAATTAGAGTGAAATTGCTTCAAACAAAGGAATTCTCGCGAAACGACACCTGCTCGAATCCCACAAAAACTGTGCGCTACCGTCTCTACTGAGCCTCAGAGACGCTTTGAGACAATCGCTACAAAAATCAGAAAAAATCAAAAATTAGAGTGAAATTGCTTCAAACAACGGAATTCTCGCGAAACAACACCTGCTCGAATCCCACAAAAACTGTGCGCTACCGTCTCTACTGAGCCTCAGAGACGCTTTGAGACAAGTGTTACAAAAATCAGAGAATGTCAAAAATTAGAGTGAAATTGCTTCAAACACGCGAATTATCGCGAAACAACACCTCCTCGAATCCAACAAAAACTGTGCCCTGCCGACTCTATTTAGCCTCAAAGAATGTTTGAGACAATTGTTACAAAAATCAGAGAATGTCAAAAATTAGAGTGAAATTGCTTCAAACAAGCGAATTATCGCGAAACAACACCTGCTCGAATCCAACAAAAACTGTGCCCTGCCAACTCTATTTAGCCTCAGCGACGGTTTCAGACAATTGTTACAAAAATCAGAGAATGTCAAAAATTAGAGTGTAATTGCTTCAAACAAGCGAATTATCGCGAAACAACACCTGCTCGAATCCAACAAAAACTGTGCCCTGCCGACTCTATTTAGCCTCAGAGACGGTTTGAGATAATTGTTACAAAAATCAGAGAATGTCAAAAATTATAGTGTAATTGCTTCGTACATGCGAATTATCGCGAAACAACACCTGCTCGAATCCAACAAAAACTGTGCGCTACCGTCTCTACCGAGCCTCAGAGACGCTTTGAGACAAGTATTACAAAAATCAGAGAATGTCAAAAATTAGAGTGAAATTGCTTGAAACAGGCGAATTATCGCGAAACAACACCTGCTCGAGTCCAACAAAAACTGTGCCCTGCCGACTCTATTTAGCCTCAAAGAATGTTTGAGACCATTGTTACAAGAATCAGAGAATGTCAAAAATTAGAGTGTAATTGCTTCAAACAAGCGAATTACCGCGAAACAACACCTGCTCGAATCCAACAAAAACTGTACCCTGCCGACTCCATTTAGCCTCAGAGACGGTTTGAGACAAGTATTACAAAAATCAGAGAATGTCAAAAATTATAGTGAAATTGCCTCAAACAGGCGAATTATCGCGAAAGAACACCTGCTCGAATCCAACAAAAACTGTGCCCTGCCGACCCTATTTAGCCTCAAAGACCGTTTGAGGCAATTGTTACAAAAATCAGAGAATGTCAAAAATTAGAGTGAAATTGCTTCAAACAAGCGAATTATCGCGAAACAACACCTGCTCGAATCCAACAAAAACTGTGCGCTACCGTCTCTACTGAGCCTCAGAGACGCTTTGAGACAATTGCTACAAAAATCAGAAAATGTCAAAAATTAGAGTGAAATTGCTTCAAACAAAGGAATTCTCGCGAAACGACACCTGCTCGAATCCCACAAAAACTGTGCGCTACCGTCTCTACTGAGCCTCAGAGACGCTTTGAGACAATCGCTACAAAAATCAGAAAAAATCAAAAATTAGAGTGAAATTGCTTCAAACAACGGAATTCTCGCGAAACAACACCTGCTCGAATCCCACAAAAACTGTGCGCTACCGTCTCTACTGAGCCTCAGAGACGCTTTGAGACAAGTGTTACAAAAATCAGAGAATGTCAAAAATTACAGTGAAATTGCTTCAAACAGGCGAATTATCGCGAAACAACACCTCCTCGAATCCAACAAAAACTGTGCCCTGCCGACTCTATTTAGCGTCAAAGAATGTTTGAGACAATTGTTACAAAAATCAGAGAATGTCAAAAATTAGAGTGAAATTGCTTCAAACAAGCGAATTATCGCGAAACAACACCTGCTCGAATCCAACAAAAACTGTGCGCTACCGTCTCTACTGAGCCTCAGAGACACTTTGAGACAATTGTTACAAAAATCAGAGAATGTCAAAAATTAGAGTGAAATTGCTTCAAACAAGCGAATTATCGCGAAACAACACCTGCTCGAATCCAACAAAAACTGTGCGCTACCGTCTCTACTGAGCCTCAGAGACGCTTTGAAACAATTGCTACAAAAATCAGAAAATGTCAAAAATTAGAGTGAAATTGCTTCAAACAAGCGAATTATCGCGAAACAACACCTGCTCGAATCCCACAGAAACTGTGCGCTACCGTCTCTACTGAGCCTCAGAGACGCTTTGAGACAAGTGTTACAAAAATCAGAGAATGTCAAAAATTAGAGTGAAATTGCTTCAAACAGGCGAATTATCGCGAAACAACACCTGCTCGAATCCAACAAAAACTGTGCCCTGCCGACTCTATTTAGCCTCAGAGAGGGTTTGAGACAATTGTTACAAAAATCAGAGAATGTCAAAAATTAGAGTGTAATTGCTTCAAACAAGCGAATTATCGCGAAACAACACCTGCTCGAATCCAACAAAAACTGTGCCCTGCCGACTCTATTTAGCCTCAGAGACGGTTTCAGACACTGGTTAAAAAAATCAGAGAATGTCAAAAATTAGAGTGAAATTGCCTCAAACAGGCGAATTATCGCGAAACAACACCTGCTCGAATCCAACAAAAACTGTGCCCTGCCGACTCTATTTAGCATCAAAGAATGTTTGAGACAAATGTTACAAAAATCAGAGAATGTCAAAAATTAGAGTGAAATTGCTTCAGACAATCGAATTATCGCGAAACAACACCTGCTCGAATCTAACAAAAACTGTGCGCTACCGTCTCTACTGAGCCTCAAAGACGGTTTGAGACAAGTATTACAAAAATCAGAGAATGTCAAAAATTAGAGTGAAATGGTTCAAAGAAGCGAATTATCCCGAAACAACACCTGCTCGCATGAAACAATAACTGTGCGCTACCGTCTCTACTGAGCCTCAGAGACGCTTTGAGACAAGTATTACAAAAATCAGAGAATGTCAAAAATTAGAGTGAAATTGCTTCAAACAGGCGAATTATCGCGAAACAACACCTCCTCGAATCCAACAAAAACTGTGCCCTGCCGACTCTATTTAGCCTCAAAGAATGTTTGAGACAATTGTTAGAAAAATCAGAGAATGTCAAAAATTAGAGTGAAATGGCTTCAAACAAGCGAATTATTGCGAAGCAACACCTGCTCGCATCCAACAAAAACTGTGCGCTACCGTCTCTACTGAGCCTCAGAGACGCTTTGAGACAGTTGCTACAAAAATCAGAAAATGTCAATAATTAGAGTGAAATTGCTTCAAACAAGCGAATTATCGCGAAACAACACCTGCTCAAATCCAACAAAAACTGTGGCCTGCTGACTTTATTTAGCCTCAGAGACGCTCTGAGACAGTTGTTACAAAAATCAGAGAATGTCAAAAATTAGAGTGAAATTGCTTCAAACAAGCGAATTATCGCGAAACAACACCTCCTCGAATCCAACAAAAACTGTGCCTTGCCGACTCTATTTAGCCTCAGAGACGGTTTGAGATAATTGTTACAAAAATCAGAGAATGTCAAAAATTATAGTGTAATTGCTTCATACATGCGAATTATCGCGAAACAACACCTGCTCGAATCCAACAAAAACTCTGCGCTACCGTCTCTACCGAGCCTCAGAGACGCTTTGAGACAAGTATTACAAAAATCAGAGAATGTCAAAAATTAGAGTGAAATTGCTTCAAACAGGCGAATTATCGCGAAACAACACCTGCTCGAATCCAACAAAAACTGTGCCCTGCCGACTCTATTTAGCCTCAAAGAATGTTTGAGACCATTGTTACAAGAATCAGAGAATGTCAAAAATTAGAGTGTAATTGCTTCAAACAAGCGAATTATCGCGAAACAACACCTGCTCGAATCCAACAAAAACTGTACCCTGCCGACTCCATTTAGCCTCAGAGACGGTTTGAGGCAAGTATTACAAAAATCAGAGAATGTCAAAAATTATAGTGAAATTGCCTCAAACAGGCGAATTATCGCGAAACAACACCTGCTCGAATCCAACAAAAATTGTGCCCTGCCGACCCTATTTAGCCTCAAAGACCGTTTGAGGCAATTGTTACAAAAATCAGAGAATGTCAAAAATTAGAGTGAAATTGCTTCAAACAAAGGAATTCTCGCGAAACGACACCTGCTCGAATCCCACAAAAACTGTGCGCTACCGTCTCTACTGAGCCTCAGAGACGCTTTGAGACAATCGCTACAAAAATCAGAAAAAATCAAAAATTAGAGTGAAATTGCTTCAAACAACGGAATTCTCGCGAAACAACACCTGCTCGAATCCCACAAAAACTGTGCGCTACCGTCTCTACTGAGCCTCAGAGACGCTTTGAGACAAGTGTTACAAAAATCAGAGAATGTCAAAAATTAGAGTGAAATTGCTTCAAACAGGCGAATTATCGCGAAACAACACCTCCTCGAATCCAACAAAAACTGTGCCCTGCCGACTCTATTTAGCCTCAAAGAATGTTTGAGACAATTGTTACAAAAATCAGAGAATGTCAAAAATTAGAGTGAAATTGCTTCAAACAAGCGAATTATCGCGAAACAACACCTGCTCGAATCCAACAAAAACTGTGCCCTGCCAACTCTATTTAGCCTCAGCGACGGTTTCAGACAATTGTTACAAAAATCAGAGAATGTCAAAAATTAGAGTGTAATTGCTTCAAACAAGCGAATTATCGCGAAACAACACCTGCTCGAATCCAACAAAAACTGTGCCCTGCCGACTCTATTTAGCCTCAGAGACGGTTTGAGATAATTGTTACAAAAATCAGAGAATGTCAAAAATTATAGTGTAATTGCTTCGTACATGCGAATTATCGCGAAACAACACCTGCTCGAATCCAACAAAAACTGTGCGCTACCGTCTCTACCGAGCCTCAGAGACGCTTTGAGACAAGTATTACAAAAATCAGAGAATGTCAAAAATTAGAGTGAAATTGCTTGAAACAGGCGAATTATCGCGAAACAACACCTGCTCGAGTCCAACAAAAACTGTGCCCTGCCGACTCTATTTAGCCTCAAAGAATGTTTGAGACCATTGTTACAAGAATCAGAGAATGTCAAAAATTAGAGTGTAATTGCTTCAAACAAGCGAATTACCGCGAAACAACACCTGCTCGAATCCAACAAAAACTGTACCCTGCCGACTCCATTTAGCCTCAGAGATGGTTTGAGACAAGTATTACAAAAATCAGAGAATGTCAAAAATTATAGTGAAATTGCCTCAAACAGGCGAATTATCGCGAAAGAACACCTGCTCGAATCCAACAAAAACTGTGCCCTGCCGACCCTATTTAGCCTCAAAGACCGTTTGAGGCAATTGTTACAAAAATCAGAGAATGTCAAAAATTAGAGTGAAATTGCTTCAAACAAGCGAATTATCGCGAAACAACACCTGCTCGAATCCAACAAAAACTGTGCGCTACCGTCTCTACTGAGCCTCAGAGACGCTTTGAGACAATTGCTACAAAAATCAGAAAATGTCAAAAATTAGAGTGAAATTGCTTCAAACAAAGGAATTCTCGCGAAACGACACCTGCTCGAATCCCACAAAAACTGTGCGCTACCGTCTCTACTGAGCCTCAGAGACGCTTTGAGACAATCGCTACAAAAATCAGAAAAAATCAAAAATTAGAGTGAAATTGCTTCAAACAACGGAATTCTCGCGAAACAACACCTGCTCGAATCCCACAAAAACTGTGCGCTACCGTCTCTACTGAGCCTCAGAGACGCTTTGAGACAAGTGTTACAAAAATCAGAGAATGTCAAAAATTACAGTGAAATTGCTTCAAACAGGCGAATTATCGCGAAACAACACCTCCTCGAATCCAACAAAAACTGTGCCCTGCCGACTCTATTTAGCGTCAAAGAATGTTTGAGACAATTGTTACAAAAATCAGAGAATGTCAAAAATTAGAGTGAAATTGCTTCAAACAAGCGAATTATCGCGAAACAACGCCTGCTCGAATCCAACAAAAACTGTGCGCTACCGTCTCTACTGAGCCTCAGAGACACTTTGAGACAATTGTTACAAAAATCAGAGAATGTCAAAAATTAGAGTGAAATTGCTTCAAACAAGCGAATTATCGCGAAACAACACCTGCTCGAATCCAACAAAAACTGTGCGCTACCGTCTCTACTGAGCCTCAGAGACGCTTTGAAACAATTGCTACAAAAATCAGAAAATGTCAAAAATGAGAGTGAAATTGCTTCAAACAAGCGAATTATCGCGAAACAACACCTGCTCGAATCCCACAGAAACTGTGCGCTACCGTCTCTACTGAGCCTCAGAGACGCTTTGAGACAAGTGTTACAAAAATCAGAGAATGTCAAAAATTAGAGTGAAATTGCTTCAAACAGGCGAATTATCGCGAAACAACACCTGCTCGAATCCAACAAAAACTGTGCCCTGCCGACTCTATTTAGCCTCAGAGAGGGTTTGAGACAATTGTTACAAAAATCAGAGAATGTCAAAAATTAGAGTGTAATTGCTTCAAACAAGCGAATTATCGCGAAACAACACCTGCTCGAATCCAACAAAAACTGTGCCCTGCCGACTCTATTTAGCCTCAGAGACGGTTTCAGACACTGGTTACAAAAATCAGAGAATGTCAAAAATTAGAGTGAAATTGCCTCAAACAGGCGAATTATCGCGAAACAACACCTGCTCGAATCCAACAAAAACTGTGCCCTGCCGACTCTATTTAGCATCAAAGAATGTTTGAGACAAATGTTACAAAAATCAGAGAATGTCAAAAATTAGAGTGAAATTGCTTCAGACAATCGAATTATCGCGAAACAACACCTGCTCGAATCTAACAAAAACTGTGCGCTACCGTCTCTACTGAGCCTCAAAGACGGTTTGAGACAAGTATTACAAAAATCAGAGAATGTCAAAAATTAGAGTGAAATGGTTCAAAGAAGCGAATTATCCCGAAACAACACCTGCTCGCATGAAACAAAAACTGTGCGCTACCGTCTCTACTGAGCCTCAGAGACGCTTTGAGACAAGTATTACAAAAATCAGAGAATGTCAAAAATTAGAGTGAAATTGCTTCAAACAGGCGAATTATCGCGAAACAACACCTCCTCGAATCCAACAAAAACTGTGCCCTGCCGACTCTATTTAGCCTCAAAGAATGTTTGAGAAAATTGTTAGAAAAATCAGAGAATGTCAAAAATTAGAGTGAAATGGCTTCAAACAAGCGAATTATCGCGAAACAACACCTGCTCGCATCCAACAAAAACTGTGCGCTACCGTCTCTACTGAGCCTCAGAGACGCTTTGAGACAGTTGCTACAAAAATCAGAAAATGTCAATAATTAGAGTGAAATTGCTTCAAACAAGCGAATTATCGCGAAACAACACCTGCTCAAATCCAACAAAAACTGTGGCCTGCTGACTTTATTTAGCCTCAGAGACGCTCTGAGACAGTTGTTACAAAAATCAGAGAATGTCAAAAATTAGAGTGAAATTGCTTCAAACAAGCGAATTATCGCGAAACAACACCTCCTCGAATCCAACAAAAACTGTGCCTTGCCGACTCTATTTAGCCTCAGAGACGGTTTGAGATAATTGTTACAAAAATCAGAGAATGTCAAAAATTAGAGTGTAATTGCTTCATACATGCGAATTATCGCGAAACAACACCTGCTCGAATCCAACAAAAACTGTGCGCTACCGTCTCTACCGAGCCTCAGAGACGCTTTGGGACAAGTATTACAAAAATCAGAGAATGTCAAAAATTAGAGTGAAATTGCTTCAAACAGGCGAATTATCGCGAAACAACAACTGCTCGAATCCAACAAAAACTGTGCCCTGCCGACTCTATTTAGCCTCAAAGAATGTTTGAGACAATTGTTACAAGAATCAGAGAATGTCAAAAATTAGAGTGTAATTGCTTCAAACAAGCGAATTATCGCGAAACAACACCTGCTCGAATCCAACAAAAACTGTACCCTGCCGACTCCATTTAGACTCAGAGACTGTTTCAGACAAGTACTACAAAAATCAGAGAATGTCAAAAATTATAGTGAAATTGCCTCAAACAGGCGAATTATCGCGAAAGAACACCTGCTCGAATCCAACAAAAACTGTGCCCTGCCGACCCTATTTAGCCTCAAAGACGGTTTGAGACAATTGTTACAAAAATCAGAGAATGTCAAAAATTATAGTGAAATTGCTTCAAACAAGCGAATTATCGCGAAACAACACCTGCTCGGATCCAACAAAAACTGTGCGCTACCGTCTCTACTGAGCCTCAGAGACGCTTTGAGACAATTCCTACAAAAATCAGAAAATGTCAAAAATTAGAGTGAAATTGCTTCAAACAAAGGAATTCTCGCGAAACAACACCTGCTCTAATCCCACAAAAACTGTGCGCTACCGTCTCCACTGAGCCTCAGAGACGCTTTGAGACAAGTGTTACAAAAATCAGAGAATGTCAAAAATTAGAGTGAAATTGCTTCAAACAAGCGAATTATCCCGAAACAACACCTGCTCGCATCCAACAAAAACTGTGTGCTACCGTCTCTACTGAGCCTCAGAGACGCTTTGAGACAAGTATTACAAAAATCAGAGAATGTCAAAAATTAGAGTGAAATTGCTTCAAACAGGCGAATTATCGCGAAACAACACCTCCTCGAATCCAACAAAAACTGTGCCCTGCCGACTCTATTTAGCCTCAAAGAATGTTTGAGACAATTGTTAGAAAAATCAGAGAATGTGAAAAATTAGAGTGAAATGGCTTCAAACAAGCGAATTATCGCGAAACAACACCTGCTCGCATCCAACAAAAACTGTGCGCTACCGTCTCTACTGAGCCTCAGAGACGCTTTGAGACAGTTGCTACAAAAATCAGAAAATGTCAATAATTAGAGTGAAATTGCTTCAAACAAGCGAATTATCGCGAAACAACACCTGCTCGAATCCCACAGAAACTGTGCGCTACCGTCTCTACTGAGCCTCAGAGACGCTTTGAGACAAGTGTTACAAAAATCAGAGAATGTCAAAAATTAGAGTGAAATTGCTTCAAACAGGCGAATTATCGCGAAACAACACCTGCTCGAATCCAACAAAAACTGTGCCCTGCCGACTCTATTTAGCCTCAGAGAGGGTTTGAGACAATTGTTACAAAAATCAGAGAATGTCAAAAATTAGAGTGTAATTGCTTCAAACAAGCGAATTATCGCGAAACAACACCTGCTCGAATCTAACAAAAACTGTGCGCTACCGTCTCTACTGAGCCTCAAAGACGGATTGAGACAAGTATTACAAAAATCAGAGAATGTCAAAAATTAGAGTGAAATGGTTCAAAGAAGCGAATTATCCCGAAACAACACCTGCTCGCATGAAACAAAAACTGTGCGCTACCGTCTCTACTGAGCCTCAGAGACGCTTTGAGACAAGTATTACAAAAATCAGAGAATGTCAAAAATTAGAGTGAAATTGCTTCAAACAGGCGAATTATCGCGAAACAACACCTCCTCGAATCCAACAAAAACTGTGCCCTGCCGACTCTATTTAGCCTCAGAGACGGTTTCAGACACTGGTTACAAAAATCAGAGAATGTCAAAAATTAGAGTGAAATTGCCTCAAACAGGCGAATTATCGCGAAACAACACCTGCTCGAATCCAACAAAAACTGTGTCCTGCCGACTCTATTTAGCATCAAAGAATGTTTGAGACAAATGTTACAAAAATCAGAGAATGTCAAAAATTAGAGTGAAATTGCTTCAGACAATCGAATTATCGCGAAACAACACCTGCTCGAATCTAACAAAAACTGTGCGCTACCGTCTCTACTGAGCCTCAAAGACGGATTGAGACAAGTATTACAAAAATCAGAGAATGTCAAAAATTAGAGTGAAATGGTTCAAAGAAGCGAATTATCCCGAAACAACACCTGCTCGCATGAAACAAAAACTGTGCGCTACCGTCTCTACTGAGCCTCAGAGACGCTTTGAGACAAGTATTACAAAAATCAGAGAATGTCAAAAATTAGAGTGAAATTGCTTCAAACAGGCGAATTATCGCGAAACAACACCTCCTCGAATCCAACAAAAACTGTGCCCTGCCGACTCTATTTAGCCTCAAAGAATGTTTGAGACAATTGTTAGAAAAATCAGAGAATGTCAAAAATTAGAGTGAAATGGCTTCAAACAAGCGAATTATCGCGAAACAACACCTGCTCGCATCCAACAAAAACTGTGCGCTACCGTCTCTACTGAGCCTCAGAGACGCTTTGAGACAGTTGCTACAAAAATCAGAAAATGTCAATAATTAGAGTGAAATTGCTTAAAACAAGCGAATTATCGCGACACAACACCTGCTCAAATCCAACAAAAACTGTGGCCTGCTGACTTTATTTAGCCTCAGAGACGCTCTGAGACAGTTGTTACAAAAATCAGAGAATGTCAAAAATTAGAGTGAAATTGCTTCAAACAAGCGAATTATCGCGAAACAACACCTCCTCGAATCCAACAAAAACTGTGCCTTGCCGACTCTATTTAGCCTCAGAGACGGTTTGAGATAATTGTTACAAAAATCAGAGAATGTCAAAAATTAGAGTGTAATTGCTTCATACATGCGAATTTTCGCGAAACAACACCTGCTCGAATCCAACAAAAACTGTGCGCTACCGTCTCTACCGAGCCTCAGAGACGCTTTGAGACAAGTATTACAAAAATCAGAGAATGTCAAAAATTAGAGTGAAATTGCTTCAAACAGGCGAATTATCGCGAAACAACAACTGCTCGAATCCAACAAAAACTGTGCCCTGACGACTCTATTTAGCCTCAAAGAATGTTTGAGACAATTGTTACAAGAATCAGAGAATGTCAAAAATTAGAGTGTAATTGCTTCAAACAAGCGAATTATCGCGAAACAACACCTGCTCGAATCCAACAAAAACTGTACCCTGCCGACTCCATTTAGACTCAGAGACTGTTTGAGACAAGTATTACAAAAATCAGAGAATGTCAAAAATTATAGTGAAATTGCCTCAAACAGGCGAATTATCGCGAAAGAACACCTGCTCGAATCCAACAAAAACTGTGCCCTGCCGACCCTATTTAGCCTCAAAGACGGTTTGAGACAATTGTTACAAAAATCAGAGAATGTCAAAAATTATAGTGAAATTGCTTCAAACAAGCGAATTATCGCGAAACAACACCTGCTCGAATCCAACAAAAACTGTGCGCTACCGTCTCTACTGAGCCTCAGAGACGCTTTGAGACAATTCCTACAAAAATCAGAAAATGTCAAAAATTAGAGTGAAATTGCTTCAAACAAAGGAATTCTCGCGAAACAACACCTGCTCTAATCCCACAAAAACTGTGCGCTACCGTCTCCACTGAGCCTCAGAGACGCTTTGAGACAAGTGTTACAAAAATCAGAGAATGTCAAAAATTAGAGTGAAATTGCTTCAAACAAGCGAATTATCCCGAAACAACACCTGCTCGCATCCAACAAAAACTGTGTGCTACCGTCTCTACTGAGCCTCAGAGACGCTTTGAGACAAGTATTACAAAAATCAGAGAATGTCAAAAATTAGAGTGAAATTGCTTCAAACAGGCGAATTATCGCGAAACAACACCTCCTCGAATCCAACAAAAACTGTGCCCTGCCGACTCTATTTAGCCTCAAAGAATGTTTGAGACAATTGTTACAAAAATCAGAGAATGTCAAAAATTAGAGTGAAATTGCTTCAAACAAGCGAATTATCGCGAAACAACACCTGCTCGAATCCAACAAAAACTGTGCGCTACCGTCTCTACCGAGCCTCAGAGACACCTTGAGACAATTGTTACAAAAATCAGAGAATGTCAAAAATTAGAGTGAAATTGCTTCAAACAAGCGAATTATCGCGAAACAACACCTGCTCGAATCAAACAAAAACTGTGCGCTACCGTCTCTACTGAGCCTCAGAGACGCTTTGAGACAATTGCTACAAAAATCAGAAAATGTCAAAAATTAGAGTGAAATTGCTTCAAAGAAGCGAATTATCGCGAAACAACACCTGCTCGAATCCCACAAAAACTGTGCGCTACCGTCTCTACTGAGCCTCAGAGAGGGTTTGAGACAATTGTTACAAAAATCAGAGAATGCCAAAAATTAGAGTGAAATTGCTTCAAACAGGCGAATTATCGCGAAACAACACCTGCTCGAATCCAACAAAAACTGTGCCCTGCCGCCTCTGTTTAGCCTCAGAGACGGTTTCAAACAATTGTTACAAAAATCAGAGAATGTCAAAAATTAGAGTGAAATTGCTTCAAACAGGCGAATTATCGCGAAACAACACCTCCTCGAATCCAACAAAAACTGTGCCCTGCCGACTCTATTTAGCATCAAAGAATGTTTGAGACAATTGTTACAAAAATCAGAGAATGTCAAAAATTAGAGTGAAATTGTTTCAAACAAGCGAATTATCGCGAAACAACACCTGCTCGAATCCAACAAAACATGTGCGCTACCGTCTCTACTGAGCCTCAGAGACGCTTTGAGACAATTGCTACAAAAATCAGAAAATGTTAAAAATTAGAGTGAAATTGCTTCAAACAAGCGAATTATCGCGAAACAACACCTGCTCAAATCCAACAAAAAACTGTGGCCTGCTGACTCTATTTAGCCTCAGAGACCGTTTGAGACAATTGTTACAAAAATCAGAGAATGTCAAAAATTAGAGTGAAATTGCTTCAAACAGGCGAATTATCGCGAAACAACACCTGCTCGAATCCAACAAAAACTGTGCCCTGCCGACTCTATTTAGCTTCAGAGAGGGTTTGAGACAATTGTTACAAAAATCAGAGAATGTCAAAAATTAGAGTGAAATTGCCTCAAACAGGCGAATTATCGCGAAACAACACCTGCTCGAATCCAACAAAACTGTGCCCTGCCGACTCTATTTAGCCTCAGAGAGGGTTTGAGACAATTGTTACAAAAATCAGAGAATGTCAAAAATTAGAGTGAAATTGCTTCAAACAAGCGAATTATCGCGAAACAACACCTTCTCGAATCGAACAAAAACTGTGCCCTGCCAACTCTATTTAGCCCCAGTGACGGTTTCAGACAATTGTTACAAAAATCAGAGAATGTCAAAAATTAGAGTGTAATTGCTTCAAACAAGCGCATTATTGCGAAACAACACCTGCTCGAATCCAACAAAAACTGTGCCCTGTCGACTCTATTTAGCCTCAGAGACGGTTTGAGATATTTGTTACAAAAATCAGAGAATGTCAAAAATTATAGTGTAATTGCTTCATACATGCGAATTATCGCGAAACAACACCTGCTCGAATCCAACAAAAACTGTGCGCTACCGTCTCTACCGAGCCTCAGAGACGCTTTGAGAGAAGTATTACAAAAATCAGAGAATGTCAAAAATTAGAGTGAAATTGCTTCAAACAGGCGAATTATCGCGAAACAACACCTGCTCGAATCCAACAAAAACTGTGCCCTGCCGACTCTATTTAGCCTCAAAGAATGTTTGAGACCATTGTTACAAGAATCAGAGAATGTCAAAAATTAGAGTGTAATTGCTTCAAACAAGCGAATTATCGCGAAACAACACCTGCTCGAATCCAACAAAAACTGTACCCTGCCGACTCCATTTAGCCTCAGAGACGGTTTCAGACAAGTATTACAAAAATCAGAGAATGTCAAAAATTATAGTGAAATTGCCTCAAACAGGCGAATTATCGCGAAAGAACACCTGCTCGAATCCAACAAAAACTGTGCCCTGCCGACCCTATTTAGCCTCAAAGACGGTTTGAGACAATTGTTACAAAAATCAGAGAATGTCAAAAATTATAGTGAAATTGCTTCAAACAAGCGAATTATCGCGAAACAACACCTGCTCGAATCCAACAAAAACTGTGCGCTACCGTCTCTACTGAGCCTCAGAGACGCTTTGAGACAATTCCTACAAAAATCAGAAAATGTCAAAAATTAGAGTGTAATTGCTTCAAACAAGCGCATTATTGCGAAACAACACCTGCCCGAATCCAACAAAAACTGTGCCCTGCCGACTCTATTTAGCCTCAGAGACGGTTTGAGATATTTGTTACAAAAATCAGAGAATGTCAAAAATTATAGTGTAATTGCTTCATACATGCGAATTATCGCGAAACAACACCTGTTCGAATCCCACAAAAACTGTGCGCTACCGTCTCCACTGAGCCTCAGAGACGCTTTGAGACAAGTGTTACAAAAATCAGAGAATGTCAAAAATTAGAGTGAAATTGCTTCAAACAAGCGAATTATACCGAAACAACACCTACTCGCATCCAACAAAAACTGTGTGCTACCGTCTCTACTGAGCCTCAGAGACGCTTTGAGACAAGTATTACAAAAATCAGAGAATGTCAAAAATTAGAGTGAAATTGCTTCAAACAAGCGAATTATCGCGAAACAACACCTGCTCGAATCCAACAAAAACCGTGCGCTACCATCTCTACTGAGACTCAGAGACACTTTGAGACAATTGTTACAAAAATCAGAGAATGTCAAAAATTAGAGTGAAATTGCTTCAAACAAGCGAATTATCGCGAAACAACACCTGCTCGAATCCGACAAAAACTGTGCGCTACCGTCTCTACTGAGCCTCAGAGACGCTTTGAGACAATTGCTACAAAAATCAGAAAATGTCAAAAATTAGAGTGAAATTGCTTCAAACAAGCGAATTATCGCGAAACAACACCTGCTCGAATCCCACAAAAACTGTTTGCTACCGTCTCTACTGAGCCTCAGAGAGGGTTTGAGACAATTGTTACAAAAATCAGAGAATGTCAAAAATTAGAGTGAAATTGCTTCACACAGGCGAATTATCGCGAAACAACACCTGCTCGAATCCAACAAAAACTGTGCCCTGCCGACTCTATTTAGCCTCAGAGACGGTTTCAGACAATTGTTACAAAAATCAGAGAATGTCAAAAATTAGAGTGAAATTGCTTCAAACAGGCGAATTATCGTGAAACAACACCTCCTCGAATCCAACAAAAACTGTGCCCTGCCGACTCTATTTAGCATCAAAGAATGTTTGAGACAATTGTTACAAAAATCAGAGAATGTCAAAAATTAGAGTGAAATTGTTTCAAACAAGCGAATTATCGCGAAACAACACCTGCTCGAATCCAACAAAAACTGTGCCCTGCCGACTCTATTTAGCCTCAGAGAGGGTTTGAGACAATTGTTACAAAAATCAGAGAATGTCAAAAATTAGAGTGTAATTGCTTCAAACAAGCGAATTATCGCGAAACAACACCTGCTCGAATCCAACAAAAACTGTGCCCTGCCGACTCTATTTAGCCTCAGAGACGGTTTGACATAATTGTTACAAAAATCAGAGAATGTCAAAAATTATAGTGTAATTGCTTCATACATGCGAATTATCGCGAAACAACACCTTCTCGAATCCAACAAAAACTGTGCGCTACCGTCTCTACCGAGCCTCAGAGACGCTTTGAGACAAGTATTACAAAAATCAGAGAATGTCAAAAATTAGAGTGAAATTGCTTCAAACAGGCGAATTATCGCGAAACAACACCTGCTCGAATCCAACAAAAACTGTGCCCTGCCGACTCTATTTAGCCTCAAAGAATGTTTGAGACCATTGTTACAAGTATCAGAGAATGTCAAAAATTAGAGTGTAATTGCTTCAAACAAGCGAATTATCGCGAAACAACACCTGCTCGAATCCAACAAAAACTGTGCGCTACCGTCTCTACTGAGCCTCAGAGACGCTTTGAGACAATTCCTACAAAAATCAGAAAATGTCAAAAATTAGAGTGAAATTGCTTCAAACAAAGGAATTCTCGCGAAACAACACCTGCTCTAATCCCACAAAAACTGTGCGCTACCGTCTCCACTGAGCCTCAGAGACGCTTTGAGACAAGTGTTACAAAAATCAGAGAATGTCAAAAATTAGAGTGAAATTGCTTCAAACAAGCGAATTATCCCGAAACAACACCTGCTCGCATCCAACAAAAACTGTGTGCTACCGTCTCTACTGAGCCTCAGAGACGCTTTGAGACAAGTATTACAAAAATCAGAGAATGTCAAAAATTAGAGTGAAATTGCTTCAAACAGGCGAATTATCGCGAAACAACACCTCCTCGAATCCAACAAAAACTGTGCCCTGCCGACTCTATTTAGCCTCAAAGAATGTTTGAGACAATTGTTACAAAAATCAGAGAATGTCAAAAATTAGAGTGAAATTGCTTCAAACAAGCGAATTATCGCGAAACAACACCTGCTCGAATCCAACAAAAACTGTGCGCTACCGTCTCTACCGAGCCTCAGAGACACCTTGAGACAATTGTTACAAAAATCAGAGAATGTCAAAAATTAGAGTGAAATTGCTTCAAACAAGCGAATTATCGCGAAACAACACCTGCTCGAATCAAACAAAAACTGTGCGCTACCGTCTCTACTGAGCCTCAGAGACGCTTTGAGACAATTGCTACAAAAATCAGAAAATGTCAAAAATTAGAGTGAAATTGCTTCAAAGAAGCGAATTATCGCGAAACAACACCTGCTCGAATCCCACAAAAACTGTGCGCTACCGTCTCTACTGAGCCTCAGAGAGGGTTTGAGACAATTGTTACAAAAATCAGAGAATGCCAAAAATTAGAGTGAAATTGCTTCAAACAGGCGAATTATCGCGAAACAACACCTGCTCGAATCCAACAAAAACTGTGCCCTGCCGCCTCTGTTTAGCCTCAGAGACGGTTTCAAACAATTGTTACAAAAATCAGAGAATGTCAAAAATTAGAGTGAAATTGCTTCAAACAGGCGAATTATCGCGAAACAACACCTCCTCGAATCCAACAAAAACTGTGCCCTGCCGACTCTATTTAGCATCAAAGAATGTTTGAGACAATTGTTACAAAAATCAGAGAATGTCAAAAATTAGAGTGAAATTGTTTCAAACAAGCGAATTATCGCGAAACAACACCTGCTCGAATCCAACAAAACATGTGCGCTACCGTCTCTACTGAGCCTCAGAGACGCTTTGAGACAATTGCTACAAAAATCAGAAAATGTTAAAAATTAGAGTGAAATTGCTTCAAACAAGCGAATTATCGCGAAACAACACCTGCTCAAATCCAACAAAAAACTGTGGCCTGCTGACTCTATTTAGCCTCAGAGACCGTTTGAGACAATTGTTACAAAAATCAGAGAATGTCAAAAATTAGAGTGAAATTGCTTCAAACAGGCGAATTATCGCGAAACAACACCTGCTCGAATCCAACAAAAACTGTGCCCTGCCGACTCTATTTAGCTTCAGAGAGGGTTTGAGACAATTGTTACAAAAATCAGAGAATGTCAAAAATTAGAGTGAAATTGCCTCAAACAGGCGAATTATCGCGAAACAACACCTGCTCGAATCCAACAAAACTGTGCCCTGCCGACTCTATTTAGCCTCAGAGAGGGTTTGAGACAATTGTTACAAAAATCAGAGAATGTCAAAAATTAGAGTGAAATTGCTTCAAACAAGCGAATTATCGCGAAACAACACCTTCTCGAATCGAACAAAAACTGTGCCCTGCCAACTCTATTTAGCCCCAGTGACGGTTTCAGACAATTGTTACAAAAATCAGAGAATGTCAAAAATTAGAGTGTAATTGCTTCAAACAAGCGCATTATTGCGAAACAACACCTGCTCGAATCCAACAAAAACTGTGCCCTGTCGACTCTATTTAGCCTCAGAGACGGTTTGAGATATTTGTTACAAAAATCAGAGAATGTCAAAAATTATAGTGTAATTGCTTCATACATGCGAATTATCGCGAAACAACACCTGCTCGAATCCAACAAAAACTGTGCGCTACCGTCTCTACCGAGCCTCAGAGACGCTTTGAGAGAAGTATTACAAAAATCAGAGAATGTCAAAAATTAGAGTGAAATTGCTTCAAACAGGCGAATTATCGCGAAACAACACCTGCTCGAATCCAACAAAAACTGTGCCCTGCCGACTCTATTTAGCCTCAAAGAATGTTTGAGACCATTGTTACAAGAATCAGAGAATGTCAAAAATTAGAGTGTAATTGCTTCAAACAAGCGAATTATCGCGAAACAACACCTGCTCGAATCCAACAAAAACTGTACCCTGCCGACTCCATTTAGCCTCAGAGACGGTTTCAGACAAGTATTACAAAAATCAGAGAATGTCAAAAATTATAGTGAAATTGCCTCAAACAGGCGAATTATCGCGAAAGAACACCTGCTCGAATCCAACAAAAACTGTGCCCTGCCGACCCTATTTAGCCTCAAAGACGGTTTGAGACAATTGTTACAAAAATCAGAGAATGTCAAAAATTATAGTGAAATTGCTTCAAACAAGCGAATTATCGCGAAACAACACCTGCTCGAATCCAACAAAAACTGTGCGCTACCGTCTCTACTGAGCCTCAGAGACGCTTTGAGACAATTCCTACAAAAATCAGAAAATGTCAAAAATTAGAGTGTAATTGCTTCAAACAAGCGCATTATTGCGAAACAACACCTGCCCGAATCCAACAAAAACTGTGCCCTGCCGACTCTATTTAGCCTCAGAGACGGTTTGAGATATTTGTTACAAAAATCAGAGAATGTCAAAAATTATAGTGTAATTGCTTCATACATGCGAATTATCGCGAAACAACACCTGTTCGAATCCCACAAAAACTGTGCGCTACCGTCTCCACTGAGCCTCAGAGACGCTTTGAGACAAGTGTTACAAAAATCAGAGAATGTCAAAAATTAGAGTGAAATTGCTTCAAACAAGCGAATTATACCGAAACAACACCTACTCGCATCCAACAAAAACTGTGTGCTACCGTCTCTACTGAGCCTCAGAGACGCTTTGAGACAAGTATTACAAAAATCAGAGAATGTCAAAAATTAGAGTGAAATTGCTTCAAACAAGCGAATTATCGCGAAACAACACCTGCTCGAATCCAACAAAAACCGTGCGCTACCATCTCTACTGAGACTCAGAGACACTTTGAGACAATTGTTACAAAAATCAGAGAATGTCAAAAATTAGAGTGAAATTGCTTCAAACAAGCGAATTATCGCGAAACAACACCTGCTCGAATCCGACAAAAACTGTGCGCTACCGTCTCTACTGAGCCTCAGAGACGCTTTGAGACAATTGCTACAAAAATCAGAAAATGTCAAAAATTAGAGTGAAATTGCTTCAAACAAGCGAATTATCGCGAAACAACACCTGCTCGAATCCCACAAAAACTGTTTGCTACCGTCTCTACTGAGCCTCAGAGAGGGTTTGAGACAATTGTTACAAAAATCAGAGAATGTCAAAAATTAGAGTGAAATTGCTTCACACAGGCGAATTATCGCGAAACAACACCTGCTCGAATCCAACAAAAACTGTGCCCTGCCGACTCTATTTAGCCTCAGAGACGGTTTCAGACAATTGTTACAAAAATCAGAGAATGTCAAAAATTAGAGTGAAATTGCTTCAAACAGGCGAATTATCGTGAAACAACACCTCCTCGAATCCAACAAAAACTGTGCCCTGCCGACTCTATTTAGCATCAAAGAATGTTTGAGACAATTGTTACAAAAATCAGAGAATGTCAAAAATTAGAGTGAAATTGTTTCAAACAAGCGAATTATCGCGAAACAACACCTGCTCGAATCCAACAAAAACTGTGCCCTGCCGACTCTATTTAGCCTCAGAGAGGGTTTGAGACAATTGTTACAAAAATCAGAGAATGTCAAAAATTAGAGTGTAATTGCTTCAAACAAGCGAATTATCGCGAAACAACACCTGCTCGAATCCAACAAAAACTGTGCCCTGCCGACTCTATTTAGCCTCAGAGACGGTTTGACATAATTGTTACAAAAATCAGAGAATGTCAAAAATTATAGTGTAATTGCTTCATACATGCGAATTATCGCGAAACAACACCTTCTCGAATCCAACAAAAACTGTGCGCTACCGTCTCTACCGAGCCTCAGAGACGCTTTGAGACAAGTATTACAAAAATCAGAGAATGTCAAAAATTAGAGTGAAATTGCTTCAAACAGGCGAATTATCGCGAAACAACACCTGCTCGAATCCAACAAAAACTGTGCCCTGCCGACTCTATTTAGCCTCAAAGAATGTTTGAGACCATTGTTACAAGTATCAGAGAATGTCAAAAATTAGAGTGTAATTGCTTCAAACAAGCGAATTATCGCGAAACAACACCTGCTCGAATCCAACAAAAACTGTACCCTGCCGACTCCATTTAGCCTCAGAGACGGTTTGAGACAAGTATTACAAAAATCAGAGAATGTCAAAAATTAGAGTGAAATTGCCTCAAACAGGCAAATTATCGCGAAAGAACACCTGCTCGAATCCAACAAAAACTGTGCCCTGCCGACCCTATTTAGCCTCAAAGACGGTTTGAGGCAATTGTTACAAAAATCAGAGAATGTCAAAAATTAGAGTGAAATTGCTTCAAACAAGCGAATTATCGCGAAACAACACCTGCTCGAATCCAACAAAAACTGTGCGCTACCGTCTCTACTGAGCCTCAGAGACGCTTTGAGACAATTGCTACAAAAATCAGAAAATGTCAAAAATTAGAGTGAAATTGCTTCAAACAAAGGAATTCTCGCGAAACGACACCTGCTCGAATCCCACAAAAACTGTGCGCTACCGTCTCTACTGAGCCTCAGAGACGCTTTGAGACAATTGCTACAAAAATCAGAAAAAATCAAAAATTAGAGTGAAATTGCTTCAAACAAAGGAATTCTCGCGAAACAACACCTGCTCGAATCCCAAAAAAACTGTGCGCTACCGTCTCTACTGAGCCTCAGAGACGCTTTGAGACAAGTGTTACAAAAATCAGAGAATGTCAAAAATTAGAGTGAAATTGCTTCAAACAAGCGAATTATCGCGAAACAACACCTGCTCGAATCCAACAAAAACTGTGCGCTACCGTCTCTACTGAGCCTCAGAGACACTTTGAGACAATTGTTACAAAAATCAGAGAATGTCAAAAATTAGAGTGAAATTGCTTCAAACAAGCGAATTATCGCGAAACAACACCTGCTCGAATCCAACAAAAACTGTGCGCTACCGTCTCTACTGAGCCTCAGAGACACTTTGAGACAATTGTTACAAAAATCAGAGAATGTCAAAAATTAGAGTGAAATTGCTTCAAACAAGCGAATTATCGCGAAACAACACCTGCTCGAATCCCACAGAAACTGTGCGCTACCGTCTCTACTGAGCCTCAGAGACGCTTTGAGACAAGTGTTACAAAAATCAGAGAATGTCAAAAATTAGAGTGAAATTGCTTCAAACAGGCGAATTATCGCGAAACAACACCTGCTCGAATCCAACAAAAACTGTGCCCTGCCGACTCTATTTAGCCTCAAAGAATGTTTGAGACAATTGTTACAAGAATCAGAGAATGTCAAAAATTAGAGTGTAATTGCTTCAAACAAGCGAATTATCGCGAAACAACACCTGCTCGAATCCAACAAAAACTGTACCCTGCCGACTCCATTTAGCCTCAGAGACGGTTTGAGACAAGTATTACAAAAATCAGAGAATGTCAAAAATTATAGTGAAATTGCCTCAAACAGGCGAATTATCGCGAAAGAACACCTGCTCGAATCCAACAAAAACTGTGCCCTGCCGACCCTATTTAGCCTCAAAGACGGTTTGAGACAATTGTTACAAAAATCAGAGAATGTCAAAAATTATAGTGAAATTGCTTCAAACAAGCGAATTATCGCGAAACAACACCTGCTCGAATCCAACAAAAACTGTGTGCTACCGTCTCTACTGAGCCTCAGAGACGCTTTGAGACAATTGCTACAAAAATCAGAAAATGTCAAAAATTAGAGTGAAATTGCTTCAAACAAAGGAATTCTCGCGAAACAACACCTGCTCGAATCCCACAAAAACTGTGCGCTACCGTCTCCACTGAGCCTCAGAGACGCTTTGAGACAAAGGTTACAAAAATCAGAGAATGTCAAAAATTAGAGTGAAATTGCTTCAAGCAAGCGAATTATCCCGAAACAACACCTGCTCGCATCCAACAAAAACTGTGTGCTACCGTCTCTACTGAGCCTCAGAGACGCTTTGAGACAAGTATTACAAAAATCAGAGAATGTCAAAAATTAGAGTGAAATTGCTTCAAACAGGCGAATTATCGCGAAACAACACCTCCTCGAATCCAACAAAAACTGTGCCCTGCCGACTCTATTTAGCCTCAAAGAATGTTTGAGACAATTGTTACAAAAATCAGAGAATGTCAAAAATTAGAGTGAAATTGCTTCAAACAAGCGAATTATCGCGAAACAACACCTGCTCGAATCCAACAAAAACTGTGCGCTACCGTCTCTACTGAGCCTCAGAGACACTTTGAGACAATTGTTACAAAAATCAGAGAATGTCAAAAATTAGAGTGAAATTGCTTCAAACAAGCGAATTATCGCGAAACAACACCTGCTCGAATCCAACAAAAACTGTGCCCTGCCGACTCTATTTAGCCTCAGAGACGGTTTCAGACAATTGTTACAAAAATCAGAGAATGTCAAAAATTAGAGTGAAATTGCTTCAAACAGGCGAATTATCGTGAAACAACACCTCCTCGAATCCAACAAAAACTGTGCCCTGCCGACTCTATTTAGCATTAAAGAATGTTTGAGACAATTGTTACAAAAATCAGAGAATGTCAAAAATTAGAGTGAAATTGTTTCAAACAAGCGAATTATCGCGAAACAACACCTGCTCGAATCCAACAAAAACTGTGCCCTGCCGACTCTATTTAGCCTCAGAGAGGGTTTGAGACAATTGTTACAAAAATCAGAGAATGTCAAAAATTAGAGTGAAATTGCCTCAAACAGGCGAATTATCGCGAAACAACACCTGCTCGAATCCAACAAAACTGTGCCCTGCCGACTCTATTTAGCCTCAGAGAGGGTTTGAGACAATTGTTACAAAAATCAGAGAATGTCAAAAATTAGAGTGTAATTGCTTCAAACAAGCGAATTATCGCGAAACAACACCTGCTCGAATCCAACAAAAACTGTGCCCTGCCGACTCTATTTAGCCTCAGAGACGGTTTGACATAATTGTTACAAAAATCAGAGAATGTCAAAAATTATAGTGTAATTGCTTCATACATGCGAATTATCGCGAAACAACACCTTCTCGAATCCAACAAAAACTGTGCGCTACCGTCTCTACCGAGCCTCAGAGACGCTTTGAGACAAGTATTACAAAAATCAGAGAATGTCAAAAATTAGAGTGAAATTGCTTCAAACAGGCGAATTATCGCGAAACAACACCTGCTCGAATCCAACAAAAACTGTGCCCTGCCGACTCTATTTAGCCTCAAAGAATGTTTGAGACCATTGTTACAAGTATCAGAGAATGTCAAAAATTAGAGTGTAATTGCTTCAAACAAGCGAATTATCGCGAAACAACATCTGCTCGAATCCAACAAAAACTGTACCCTGCCGACTCCATTTAGCCTCAGAGACGGTTTGAGACAAGTATTACAAAAATCAGAGAATGTCAAAAATTAGAGTGAAATTGCCTCAAACAGGCGAATTATCGCGAAAGAACACCTGCTCGAATCCAACAAAAACTGTGCCCTGCCGACCCTATTTAGCCTCAAAGACGGTTTGAGGCAATTGTTACAAAAATCAGAGAATGTCAAAAATTAGAGTGAAATTGCTTCAAACAAGCGAATTATCGCGAAACAACACCTGCTCGAATCCAACAAAAACTGTGCGCTACCGTCTCTACTGAGCCTCAGAGACGCTTTGAGACAATTGCTACAAAAATCAGAAAATGTCAAAAATTAGAGTGAAATTGCTTCAAACAAAGGAATTCTCGCGAAACGACACCTGCTCGAATCCCACAAAAACTGTGCGCTACCGTCTCTACTGAGCCTCAGAGACGCTTTGAGACAATTGCTACAAAAATCAGAAAAAATCAAAAATTAGAGTGAAATTGCTTCAAACAAAGGAATTCTCGCGAAACAACACCTGCTCGAATCCCAAAAAAACTGTGCGCTACCGTCTCTACTGAGCCTCAGAGACGCTTTGAGACAAGTGTTACAAAAATCAGAGAATGTCAAAAATTAGAGTGAAATTGCTTCAAACAAGCGAATTATCGCGAAACAACACCTGCTCGAATCCAACAAAAACTGTGCGCTACCGTCTCTACTGAGCCTCAGAGAGACTTTGAGACAATTGTAACAAAAATCAGAGAATGTCAAAAATTAGAGTGAAATTGCTTCAAACAAGCGAATTATCGCGAAACAACACCTGCTCGAATCCAACAAAAACTGTGCGCTACCGTCTCTACTGAGCCTCAGAGAGGGTTTGAGACAATTGCTACAAAAATCAGAAAATGTCAAAAATTAGAGTGAAATTGCTTCAAACAAGCGAATTATCGCGAAACAACACCTGCTCGAATCCCACAGAAACTGTGCGCTACCGTCTCTACTGAGCCTCAGAGACGCTTTGAGACAAGTGTTACAAAAATCAGAGAATGTCAAAAATTAGAGTGAAATTGCTTCAAACAGGCGAATTATCGCGAAACAACACCTGCTCGAATCCAACAAAAACTGTGCCCTGCCGACTCTATTTAGCCTCAAAGAATGTTTGAGACAATTGTTACAAGAATCAGAGAATGTCAAAAATTATAGTGAAATTGCCTCAAACAGGCGAATTATCGCGAAAGAACACCTGCTCGAATCCAACAAAAACTGTGCGCTACCGTCTCTACTGAGCCTCAGAGACACTTTGAGACAATTGTTACAAAAATCAGAGAATGTCAAAAATTAGAGTGAAATTGCTTCAAACAAGCGAATTATCGCGAAACAACACCTGCTCGAATCCAACAAAAACTGTGCGCTACCGTCTCTACTGAGCCTCAGAGAGGGTTTGAGACAATTGCTACAAAAATCAGAAAATGTCAAAAATTAGAGTGAAATTGCTTCAAACAAGCGAATTATCGCGAAAGAACACCTGCTCGAATCCAACAAAAACTGTGCCCTGCCGACCCTATTTAGCCTCAAAGACGGTTTGAGACAATTGTTACAAAAATCAGAGAATGTCAAAAATTATAGTGAAATTGCTTCAAACAAGCGAATTATCGCGAAACAACACCTGCTCGAATCCAACAAAAACTGTGCGCTACCGTCTCTACTGAGCCTCAGAGACGCTTTGAGACAATTGCTACAAAAATCAGAAAATGTCAAAAATTAGAGTGAAATTGCTTCAAACAAAGGAATTCTCGCGAAACAACACCTGCTCGAATCCCACAAAAACTGTGCGCTACCGTCTCCACTGAGCCTCAGAGACGCTTTGAGACAAAGGTTACAAAAATCAGAGAATGTCAAAAATTAGAGTGAAATTGCTTCAAACAAGCGAATTATCCCGAAACAACACCTGCTCGCATCCAACAAAAACTGTGTGCTACCGTCTCTACTGAGCCTCAGAGACGCTTTGAGACAAGTATTACAAAAATCAGAGAATGTCAAAAATTAGAGTGAAATTGCTTCAAACAGGCGAATTATCGCGATACAACACCTCCTCGAATCCAACAAAAACTGTGCCCTGCCGACTCTATTTAGCCTCAAAGAATGTTTGAGACAATTGTTACAAAAATCAGAGAATGTCAAAAATTAGAGTGAAATTGCTTCAAACAAGCGAATTATCGCGAAACAACACCTGCTCGAATCCAACAAAAACTGTGCGCTACCGTCTCTACTGAGCCTCAGAGACACTTTGAGACAATTGTTACAAAATTCAGAGAATGTCAAAAATTAGAGTGAAATTGCTTCAAACAAGCGAATTATCGCGAAACAACACCTGCTCGAATCCAACAAAAACTGTGCGCTACCGTCTCTACTGAGCCTCAGAGACGCTTTGAGACAATTGCTACAAAAATCAGAAAATGTCAAAAATTAGAGTGAAATTGCTTCAAACAAAGGAATTCTCGCGAAACAACACCTGCTCGAATCCCAAAAAAACTGTGCGCTACCATCTCTACTGAGCCTCAGAGACGCTTTGAGACAAGTGTTACAAAAATCAGAGAATGTCAAAAATTAGAGTGAAATTGCTTCAAACAAGCGAATTATCGCGAAACAACACCTGCTCGAATCCAACAAAAACTGTGCGCTACCGTCTCTACTGAGCCTCAGAGACACTTTGAGACAATTGTTACAAAAATCAGAGAATGTCAAAAATTAGAGTGAAATTGCTTCAAACAAGCGAATTATCGCGAAACAACACCTGCTCGAATCCAACAAAAACTGTGCGCTACCGTCTCTACTGAGCCTCAGAGACGCTTTGAGACAATTGCTACAAAAATCAGAAAATGTCAAAAATTAGAGTGAAATTGCTTCAAACAAGCGAATTATCGGGAAACAACACCTGCTCGAATCCCACAGAAACTGTGCGCTACCGTCTCTACTGAGCCTCAGAGACGCTTTGAGACAAGTGTTACAAAAATCAGAGAATGTCAAAAATTAGAGTGAAATTGCTTCAAACAGGCGAATTATCGCGAAACAACACCTGCTCGAATCCAACAAAAACTGTGCCCTGCCGACTCTATTTAGCCTCAAAGAATGTTTGAGACAATTGTTACAAGAATCAGAGAATGTCAAAAATTAGAGTGTAATTGCTTCAAACAAGCGAATTATCGCGAAACAACACCTGCTCGAATCCAACAAAAACTGTACCCTGCCGACTCCATTTAGCCTCAGAGACGGTTTGAGACAAGTATTACAAAAATCAGAGAATGTCAAAAATTATAGTGAAATTGCCTCAAACAGGCGAATTATCGCGAAAGAACACCTGCTCGAATCCAACAAAAACTGTGCCCTGCCGACCCTATTTAGCCTCAAAGACGGTTTGAGACAGTTGTTACAAAAATCAGAGAATGTCAAAAATTAGAGTGAAATTGCTTCAAACAAGCGAATTATCGCGAAACAACACCTGCTCGAATCCAACAAAAACTGTGCGCTACCGTCTCTACTGAGCCTCAGAGACGCTTTGAGACAATTGCTACAAAAATCAGAAAATGTCAAAAATTAGAGTGAAATTGCTTCAAACAAAGGAATTCTCGCGAAACAACACCTGCTCGAATCCCACAAAAACTGTGCGCTACCGTCTCCACTGAGCCTCAGAGACGCTTTGAGACAAAGGTTACAAAAATCAGAGAATGTCAAAAATTAGAGTGAAATTGCTTCAAACAAGCGAATTATCCCGAAACAACACCTGCTCGCATCCAACAAAAACTGTGTGCTACCGTCTCTACTGAGCCTCAGAGACGCTTTGAGACAAGTATTACAAAAATCAGAGAATGTCAAAAATTAGAGTGAAATTGCTTCAAACAAGCGAATTATCGCGAAACAACACCTGCTCGAATCCAACAAAAACTGTGCGCTACCGTCTCTACTGAGCCTCAGAGACACTTTGAGACAATTGTTACAAAAATCAGAGAATGTCAAAAATTAGAGTGAAATTGCTTCAAACAAGCGAATTATCGCGAAACAACACCTGCTCGAATCCAACAAAAACTGTGCGCTACCGTCTCTACTGAGCCTCAGAGACGCTTTGAGACAATTGCTACAAAAATCAGAAAATGTCAAAAATTAGAGTGAAATTGCTTCAAACAAGCGAATTATCGCGAAACAACACCTGCTCGAATCCCACAAAAACTGTGCGCTACCGTCTCTACTGAGCCTCAGAGAGGGTTTGAGACAATTGTTACAATAATCAGAGAATGTCAAAAATTAGAGTGAAATTGCTTCAAACAGGCGAATTATCGCGAAACAACACCTGCTCGAATCCAACAAAAACTGTGCCCTGCCGACTCTATTTAGCCTCAGCGACGGTTTCAGACAATTGTTACAAAAATCAGAGAATGTCAAAAATTAGAGTGAAATTGCTTCAAACAGGCGAATTATCGCGAAACAACAACTGCTTGAATCCAACAAAAACTGTGCCCTGCCGACTCTATTTAGCATCAAAGAATGTTTGAGACAATTGTTACAAAAATCAGAGAATGTCAAAAATTAGAGTGAAATTGTTTCAAACAAGCGAATTATCGCGAAACAACACCTGCTCGAATCTAACAAAAACTGTGCGCTACCGTCTCTACTGAGCGTCAAAGACGCTTTGAGACAAGTATTACAAAAATCAGAGAATGTCAAAAATTAGAGTGAAATTGCTTCAAAGAAGCGAATTATCCCGAAACAACACCTGCTCGCATCCAACAAAAACTGTGCGCTACCGTCTCTACTGAGCCTCAGAGACGCTTTGAGACAAGTATTACAAAAATCAGAGAATGTCAAAAATTCGAGTGAAATTGCTTCAAACAGGCGAATTATCGCGAAACAACACCTCCTCGAATCCTACAAAAACTGTGCCCTGCCGACTCTATTTAGCCTCAAAGAATGTTTGAGACAATTGTTACAAAAATCAGAGAATGTCAAAAATTAGAGTGAAATTGCTTCAAACAAGCAAATTATCGCGAAACAACACCTGCTCGCATCCAACAAAAACTGTGCGCTACCGTCTCTACTGAGCCTCAGAGACGCTTTGAGACAAGTATTACAAAAATCAGAGAATGTCAAAAATTACAGTGAAATTGCCTCAAACAGGCGAATTATCGCGAAAGAACACCTGCTCGAATCCAACAAAACCTGTGCCCTGCTGACTCTATTTAGCCTCAAAGATGGTTTGAGACAATTGTTACAAAAATCAGAGAATGTCAAAAATTAGAGTGAAATTGCTTCAAACAAGCGAATTATCGCGGAACAACACCTGCTCAAATCCAACAAAAACTGTGGCCTGCTGACTCTATTTAGCCTCAGAGACCGTTTGAGACAATTGTTACAAAAATCAGAGAATGTCAAAAATTAGAGTGAAATTGCTTCAAACAAGCGAATTATCGCGAAACAACACCTGCTCGCATCCAACAAAAACTGTGCGCTACCGTCTCTACTGAGCCTCAGAGACGCTTTGAGACAAGTATTACAAAAATCAGAGAATGTCAAAAATTACAGTGAAATTGCCTCAAACAGGCGAATTATCGCGAAAGAACACCTGCTCGAATCCAACAAAACCTGTGCCCTGCTGACTCTATTTAGCCTCAAAGACGGTTTGAGACAATTGTTATAAAAATCAGAGAATTTCAAAAATTGGAGTGTAATTGCTTCAAACAAGCGAATTATCGCGAAACAACACCTGCTCGAATCCAACAAAACATGTGCGCTACCGTCTCTACTGAGCCTCAGAGACGCTTTGAGACAATTGCTACAAAAATCAGAAAATGTCAAAAATTAGAGTGAAATTGCTTCAAACAAGCGAATTATCGCGAAACAACACCTGCTCAAATCCAACAAAAACTGTGGCCTGCTGACTCTATTTAGCCTCAGAGACCGTTTGAGACAATTGTTACAAAAATCAGAGAATGTCAAAAATTAGAGTGAAATTGCTTCAAACAGGCGAATTATCGCGAAACAACACCTGCTCGAATCCAACAAAAACTGTGCCCTGCCGACTCTATTTAGCCTCAGAAAGGGTTTGAGACAATTGTTACAAAAATCAGAGAATGTCAAAAATTAGAGTGTAATTGCTTCAAACAAGCGAATTATCGCGAAACAACACCTGCTCGAATCCAACAAAAACTGTGCCCTGCCGACTCTATTTAGCCTCAGAGACGGTTTCAGACAATTAGTACAAAAATCAGAGAATGTCAAAAATTAGAGTGAAATTGCTTCAAACAAGCGAATTATCGCGAAACAACACCTGCTCGAATCCAACAAAAACTGTGCCCTGCCAACTCTATTTAGCCTCAGCGACGGTTTCAGACAATTGTTATAAAAATCAGAGAATGTCAAAAATTAGAGTGTAATTGCTTCATACATGCGAATTATCGCGAAACAACACCCGCTCGCATCCAACAAAAACTGTGCCCTGCCGACTCTATTTAGCGTCAAAGACGGTTGGAGACAATGGTTACAAAAATCAGAGAATGTCAAAAATTAGAGTGTAATTGCTTCAAACAAGCGAATTATCGCGAAACAACACCTGCTCGAATCCAACAAAAACTGTGCCCTGCCTACTCTATTTAGCCTCAGAGACGGTTTGAGACAATTGTTACAAAAATCAGAGAATGTCAAAAATTGGAGTGTAATTGCCTCAAACAAGCGAATTATCGCGAAACAACACCTGCTCGAATCCAACAAAAACTGTGCGCTACCGTCTCTACTGAGCGTCAGAGACGCTTTGAGACAAGTGTTACAAAAATAAGAGAATGTCAAAAATTAGAGTGAAATTGCTTCAAACAGGCGAATTATCGCGAAACAACACCTGCTCGAATCCAACAAAAACTGTGCCCTGCAGTCTCTACTGAGTCTCAAAGACGCTTTGAGACAATTGCTACAAAAATCAGAAAATGTCAAAATTTAGAGCGAAATTGCTTCAAACGCGAATTATCGCGAAACAACAGCTGCTCGAATCCAACAAAAACTGTGCGCTACCGTCTCTACTGAGCCTCAGAGACGCATTGAGGCAAGTGTTGCAAAAATCAGACAATGTCAAAAATTTGAGTCAAATTGCTTCAAACAAGCGTATTCTCGCGAAACAACACCTGCTCGAATCCAACAAAAACTGTACCCTGCCGACTCTATTTAGCCTCAGAGAGGGTTTGAGACAATTGTTACAAAAATCAGAGAATGTCAAAAATTAGAGTGCAATTGCTTCAAACAAGCGAATTATCGCGAAACAACACCTGCTCGAATCCAACAAAAACTGTACCCTGCCGACTCTATTTAGCCTCAGAGATGGTTTGAGACAATTGCTACAAAAATCAGAGAATGTCAAAAATTAGAGTGTAATTGCTTCAAACAAGCGAATTATCGCGAAACAACACCTGCTCGAATCCAACAAAAACTGTACCCTGCCGACTCCATTTAGCCTCAGAGACGGTTTGAAACAAGTATTACAAAAATCAGAGAATGTCAAAAATTATAGTGAAATTGCCTCAAACAGGCGAATTATCGCGAAAGAACACCTGCTCGAATCCAACAAAAACTGTGCCCTGCCGACTCTATTTAGCCTCAAAGAATGTTTGAGACAATTGTTACAAAAATCAGAGAATGTCAAAAATTAGAGTGAAATTGCTTCAAACAAGCGATTTATCGCGAAACAACACCTGCTCGAATCCAACAAAAACTGTGCGCTACCGTCTCTACTGAGCCTCAGAGACGCTTTGAGACAATTGCTACAAAAACCAGAAAATGTCAAAAATTAGAGTGAAATTGCTTCAAACAAAGGAATTCTCGCGAAACAACACCTGCTCGAATCCCACAAAAACTGTGCGCTACCGTCTCTACTGAGCCTCAGAGACGCTTTGAGACAAGTGTTACAAAAATCAGAGAATGTCAAAAATTAGATTGAAATTGCTTCAAACAGGCGAATTATCGCGAAACAACAACTGCTCGAATCCAACAAAAACTGTGCCCTGCCGACTCTATTTAGCCTCAAAGAATGTTTGAGACAATTGTTACAAAAATCAGAGAATGTCAAAAATTAGAGTGTAATTGCTTCAAACAAGCGAATTATCGCGAAACAACACCTGCTCGAATCCAAAAAAAACTGTGCGCTACCGTCTCTACTGAGCCACAGAGACGCTTTGAGACACGTACTACAAAAATCAGAGAATGTCAAAAATTAGAGTGAAATTGCTTTAAACAAGCGAATTATCGCGAAACAACACCTGCTCGAATCCAACAAAAACTGTGCCCTGCCGACTCTATTTAGCCTCAGAGAGGGTTTGAGACAATTGTTACAAAAATCAGAGAATGTGAAAAATTAGGGTGTAATTGCTTCAAACAAGCGAATTATCGCGAAACAACACCTGCTCGAATCCAACAAAAACTGTGCCCTGCCGACTCTATTTAGCCTCAAAGAATGTTTGAGACAATTGTTACAAGAATCAGAGAATGCCAAAAATTAGAGTGAAATTGCTTTAAACAAGCGAATAATCGCGAAACAACACCTGCTCGAATCCAACAAAAACTGTGCCCTGCCGACTCCATTTAGCCTCAGAGACGGTTTGAGACAAGTATTACAAAAATCAGAGAATGTCAAAAATTACAGTGAAATTGCCTCAAACAGGCGAATTATCGCGAAAGAACACCTGCTCGAATCAAACAAAACCTGTGCCCTGCCGACTCTATTTAGCCTCAAAGACGGTTTGAGACAATTGTTATAAAAATCAGAGAATGTCAAAAATTAGAGTGAAATTGCTTCAAACAAGCGAATTATCGCGAAACAACACCTGCTCGATTCCAACAAAACATGTGCGCTACCGTCTCTACTGAGCCTCAGAGACGCTTTGAGACAATTGCTACAAAAATCAGAAAATGTCAAAAATTAGAGTGAAATTGCTTCAAACAAGCGAATTATCGCGAAACAACACCTGCTCAAATCCAACAAAAACTGTGGCCGGCTGACTCTATTTAGCCTCAGAGACCGTTTGAGACAATTGTTACAAAAATCAGAGAATGTCAAAAATTAGAGTGAAATTGCTTCAAACAGGCGAATTATCGCGAAACAACACCTGCTCGAATCCAACAAAAACTGTGCCCTGCCGACTCTATTTAGCCTCAGAGAGGGTTTGAGACAATTGTTACAAAAATTAGAGTGTAATTGCTTCAAACAAGCGAATTATCGCGAAACAACACCTGCTCGAATCCAACAAAAACTGTGCGCTGCCGACTCAATTTAGCCTCAGAGACGGTTTGAGATAATTGTTAAAAAATCAGAGAATGTCAAAAATTAGAGTGTAATTGCTTCATACATGCGAATTATCGCGAAACAACACCTGCTCGAATCCAACAAAACCTATGCGCTACCGTCTCTACTGAGCCTCAGAGACGCTTTGAGACAATTGCTACAAAAATCAGAAAATGTCAAAAATTAGAGTGAAATTGCTTCAAACAAAGGAATTCTCGCGAAACAACACCTGCTCGAATCCCACAAAAACTGTGCGCTACCGTCTCTACTGAGCCTCAGAGACGCTTTGAGACAAGTGTTACAAAAATCAGAGAATGTCAAAAATTAGAGTGAAATTGCTTCAAACAGGCGAATTATCGCGAAACAACAACTGCTCGAATCCAACAAAAACTGTGCCCTGCCGACTCTATTTAGCCTCAAAGAATGTTTGAGACAATTGTTACAAAAATCAGAGAATGTCAAAAATTAGAGTGTAATTGCTTCAAACAAGCGAATTATCGCGAAACAACACCTGCTCGAATCCAAAAAAAACTGTGCGCTACCGTCTCTACTGAGCCACAGAGACGCTTTGAGACACGTACTACAAAAATCAGAGAATGTCAAAGATTAGTCTGAAATTGCTTCAAACAGGCGAATTATCGCGAAACAACACCTGCTCGAATCCAACAAAAACTGTGCCCTGCCGACTCTATTTAGCCTCAAAGAATGTTTAAGACAATTGTTACAAGAATCAGAGAATGTCAAAAATTAGAGTGAAATTGCTTTAAACAAGCGAATTATCGCGAAACAACACCTGCTCGAATCCAACAAAAACTGTGCCCTGCCGACTCTATTTAGCCTCAGAGAGGGTTTGAGACAATTGTTACAAAAATCAGAGAATGTGAAAAATTAGGGTGTAATTGCTTCAAGCAAGCGAATTATCGCGAAACAACACCTGCTCGAATCCAACAAAAACTGTGCCCTGCCGACTCTATTTAGCCTCAAAGAATGTTTGAGACAATTGTTACAAGAATCAGAGAATGTCAAAAATTAGAGTGAAATTGCTTTAAACAAGCGAATAATCGCGAAACAACACCTGCTCGAATCCAACAAAAACTGTGCCCTGCCGACTCCATTTAGCCTCAGAGACGGTTTGAGACAAGTATTACAAAAATCAGAGAATGTCAAAAATTACAGTGAAATTGCCTCAAACAGGCGAATTATCGCGAAAGAACACCTGCTCGAATCCAACAAAACCTGTGCCCTGCCGACTCTATTTAGCCTCAAAGACGGTTTGAGACAATTGTTATAAAAATCAGAGAATGTCAAAAATTAGAGTGAAATTGCTTCAAACAAGCGAATTATCACGAAACAACACCTGCTCGATTCCAACAAAACATGTGCGCTACCGTCTCTACTGAGCCTCAGAGACGCTTTGAGACAATTGCTACAAAAATCAGAAAATGTCAAAAATTAGAGTGAAATTGCTTCAAACAAGCGAATTATCGCGAAACAACACCTGCTCAAATCCAACAAAAACTGTGGCCGGCTGACTCTATTTAGCCTCAGAGACCGTTTGAGACAATTGTTACAAAAATCAGAGAATGTCAAAAATTAGAGTGAAATTGCTTCAAACAGGCGAATTATCGCGAAACAACACCTGCTCGAATCCAACAAAAACTGTGCCCTGCCGACTCTATTTAGCCTCAGAGAGGGTTTGAGACAATTGTTACAAAAATTAGAGTGTAATTGCTTCAAACAAGCGAATTATCGCGAAACAACACCTGCTCGAATCCAACAAAAACTGTGCGCTGCCGACTCAATTTAGCCTCAGAGACGGTTTGAGATAATTGTTAAAAAATCAGAGAATGTCAAAAATTAGAGTGTAATTGCTTCATACATGCGAATTATCGCGAAACAACACCTGCTCGAATCCAACAAAAACTGTGCGCTACCGTCTCTACTGAGCCTCAGAGACGCTTTGAGACAATTGCTACAAAAATCAGAAAATGTCAAAAATTAGAGTGAAATTGCTTCAAACAAAGGAATTCTCGCGAAACAACACCTGCTCGAATCCCACAAAAACTGTGCGCTACCGTCTCTACTGAGCCTCAGAGACGCTTTGAGACAAGTGTTACAAAAATCAGAGAATGTCAAAAATTAGAGTGAAATTGCTTCAAACAGGCGAATTATCGCGAAACAACAACTGCTCGAATCCAACAAAAACTGTGCCCTGCCGACTCTATTTAGCCTCAAAGAATGTTTGAGACAATTGTTACAAAAATCAGAGAATGTCAAAAATTAGAGTGTAATTGCTTCAAACAAGCGAATTATCGCGAAACAACACCTGCTCGAATCCAAAAAAAACTGTGCGCTACCGTCTCTACTGAGCCACAGAGACGCTTTGAGACACGTACTACAAAAATCAGAGAATGTCAAAGATTAGACTGAAATTGCTTCAAACAGGCGAATTATCGCGAAACAACACCTGCTCGAATCCAACAAAAACTGTGCCCTGCCGACTCTATTTAGCCTCAAAGAATGTTTAAGACAATTGTTACAAGAATCAGAGAATGTCAAAAATTAGAGTGAAATTGCTTTAAACAAGCGAATTATCGCGAAACAACACCTGCTCGAATCCAACAAAAACTGTGCCCTGCCGACTCTATTTAGCCTCAGAGAGGGTTTGAGACAATTGTTACAAAAATCAGAGAATGTGAAAAATTAGGGTGTAATTGCTTCAAGCAAGCGAATTATCGCGAAACAACACCTGCTCGAATCCAACAAAAACTGTGCCCTGCCGACTCTATTTAGCCTCAAAGAATGTTTGAGACAATTGTTACAAGAATCAGAGAATGTCAAAAATTAGAGTGAAATTGCTTTAAACAAGCGAATAATCGCGAAACAACACCTGCTCGAATCCAACAAAAACTGTGCCCTGCCGACTCCATTTAGCCTCAGAGACGGTTTGAGACAAGTATTACAAAAATCAGAGAATGTCAAAAATTACAGTGAAATTGCCTCAAACAGGCGAATTATCGCGAAAGAACACCTGCTCGAATCCAACAAAACCTGTGCCCTGCCGACTCTATTTAGCCTCAAAGACGGTTTGAGACAATTGTTATAAAAATCAGAGAATGTCAAAAATTAGAGTGAAATTGCTTCAAACAAGCGAATTATCGCGAAACAACACCTGCTCGATTCCAACAAAACATGTGCGCTACCGTCTCTACTGAGCCTCAGAGACGCTTTGAGACAATTGCTACAAAAATCAGAAAATGTCAAAAATTAGAGTGAAATTGCTTCAAACAAGCGAATTATCGCGAAACAACACCTGCTCAAATCCAACAAAAACTGTGGCCTGCTGACTCTATTTAGCCTCAGAGACCGTTTGAGACAATTGTTACAAAAATCAGAGAATGTCAAAAATTAGAGTGAAATTGCTTCAAACAGGCGAATTATCGCGAAACAACACCTGCTCGAATCCAACAAAAACTGTGCCCTGCCGACTCTATTTAGCCTCAGAGAGGGTTTGAGACAATTGTTACAAAAATTAGAGTGTAATTGCTTCAAACAAGCGAATTATCGCGAAACAACACCTGCTCGAATCCAACAAAAACTGTGCGCTGCCGACTCAATTTAGCCTCAGAGACGGTTTGAGATAATTGTTAAAAAATCAGAGAATGTCAAAAATTAGAGTGTAATTGCTTCATACATGCGAATTATCGCGAAACAACACCTGCTCGAATCCAGCAAAAACTGTGCGCTACCGTCTCTACCGAGCCTCAGAGACGCTTTGAGACAAGTATTACAAAAATCAGAGAATGTCAAAAATTACAGTGAAATTGCTTCAAACAGGCGAATTATCGCGAAACAACACCTGCTCGAATCCAACAAAAACTGTGCCCTGCCGACTCTATTTAGCCTCAAAGAATGTTTGAGACAATTGTTACAAGAATCAGAGAATGTCAAAAATTAGAGTGTAATTGCTTCAAACAAGCGAATTATCGCGAAACAACACCTGCTCGAATCCAACAAAAGCTGTACCCTGCCGACTCCATTTAGCCTCAGAGACGGTTTGAGACAAGTATTACAAAAATCAGAGAATGTCAAAAATTATAGTGAAATTGCCTCAAACAGGCGAATTATCGCGAAAGAACACCTGCTCGAATCCAACAAAAACTGTGCCCTGCCGACCCTATTTAGCCTCAAAGACGGTTTGAGACAATTGTTACAAAAATCAGAGAATGTCAAAAATTAGAGTGAAATTGCTTCAAACAAGCGAATTATCGCGAAACAACACCTGCTCGAATCCAACAAAAACTGTGCGCTACCGTCTCTAGTGGGCCTCAGAGACGCTTTGAGACAATTGCTACAAAAATCAGAAAAAATCAAAAATTAGAGTGAATTTGCTATAAACAAAGGAAGTCTCGCGAAACAACACCTGCTCGAATCCCACAAAAACTGTGCGCTACCGTCTCTACTGAGCCTCAGAGACGCTTTGAGACAAGTGTTACAAAAATCAGAGAATGTCAAAATTAGAGTGAAATTGCTTCAAACAGGCGAATTATCGCGAAACAACACCTCCTCGAATCCAACAAAAACTGTGCCCTGCCGACTCTATTTAGCCTCAAAGAATGTTTGAGACAATTGTTACAAAAATCAGAGAATGTCAAAAATTAGAGTGTAATTGCTTCAAACAAGCGAATTATCGCGAAACAACACCTGCTCGAATCCAAAAAAAACTGTGCGCTACCGTCTCTACTTAGCCACAGAGACGCTTTGAGACACGTACTACAAAAATCAGAGAATGTCAAAAATTAGACTGAAATTGCTTCAAGCAGGCGAATTATCGCGAAACAACACCTGCTCGAATCCAACAAAAACTGTGCCCTGCCGACTCTATTTAGCCTCAAAGAATGTTTGAGACAATTGTTACAAGAATCAGAGAATGTCAAAAATTAGAGTGAAATTGCTTTAAACAAGCGAATTATCGCGAAACAACACCTGCTCGAATCCAACAAAAACTGTGCCCTGCCGACTCTATTTAGCCTCAAAGAATGTTTGAGACAATTGTTACAAAAATCAGAGAATATCAAAAATTAGAGTGAAATTGCTTCAAACAAGCGAATTATCGCGAAACAACACCTGCTCGAATCCAACAAAAACTGTGCCCTGCCGACTCTATTTAGCCTCAGAGACGGTTTCAGACAATTGTTACAAAAATCAGAGAATGTCAAAAATTAGAGTGAAATTGCCTCAAACAGGCGAATAATCGCGAAACAACACCTGCTCGAATCCAACAAAAACTGTGCCCTGCCGACTCTATTTAGCCTCAAAGAATGTTTGAGACAATTGTTACAAGAATCAGAGAATGTCAAAAATTAGAGTGAAATTGCTTCAAACAGGTGAATTATCGCGAAACAACACCTGCTCGAATCCAACAAAAACTGTGCGCTACCGTCTCTACTGAGCCTCAGAGACGCTTTGAGACACGTACTACAAAAATCAGAGAATGTCAAAAATTATAGTGAAATTGCCTCAAACAGGCGAATTCTCGCGAAACAACACCTGCTCGAATCCCTCAGAGACGGTTTGAGACAAGTATTACAAAAATCAGAGAATGTCAAAAATTATAGTGAAATTGCCTCAAACAGGCGAATTATCTCGAGACAACACCTGCTCGAATCCAACAAAAACTGTGCGCTACCGTCTCTACTGAGCCTCAGAGACGCTTGGAGACAAGTATTACAAAAATCAGAGAATGTCAAAAATTAGAGTGAAATTGCCTCAAACAGGCGAATTATCGCGAAACAACACCTGCTCGAATCCAACAAAAACTGGGCCCTGCCGACTCTATTTAGCCTCAAAGACGGTTTGAGACAATTGTTACAAAAATCAGAGAATGTCAAAAATTAGAGTGAAGTTGCTTCAAAGAAGCGAATTATCGCGAAACAACACCTGCTCGAATCCAACAAAAACTGTGCCCTGCCGACTCTATTTAGCCTCAGCGACGGTTTCAGACAATTGTTACAAAAATCAGAGAATGTCAAAAATTAGAGTGTAATTGCTTCAAACAAGCGAATTATCGCGAAACAACACCTGCTCGAATCCAACAAAAACTGTGCCCTGCAGTCTCTACTGAGCCTCAAAGACGCTTTGAGACAATTGCTACAAAAATCAGAAAATGTCAAAATTTAGAGTGAAATTGCTTCAAGCGCGAATTATCGCGAAACAACACCTGCTCGAATCCAACAAAAACTGTGCGCTACCGTCTCTACTGAGCCTCAGAGACGCATTGAGGCAAGTGTTGCAAAAATCAGAGAATGTCAAAAATTAGAGTGAAATTGCTTCAAACAGGCGAATTATCGCGAAACAACACCTGCTCGAATCCAACAAAAACTGTGCCCTGCCGAATCTATTTATCCTCAGAGACGGTTTGAGACAATTGTTACAAAAACCAGAGAATGTCAAAAATTAGAGTGAAATTGCTTCAAACAGGCGAATATCGCGAAACAACACCTGCTCGAATCCATTAAAAACTGTGCGCTACCGTCTCTAATGAGCCTCAGAGACGCATTGAGGCAAGTGTTGCAAAAATCAGACAATGTGAAAAATTTGAGTCAAATTGCTTCAAACAAGCGAATTATCGCGAAACAACACCTGCTCGAATCCAATAAAAACTGTGCCCTGCAGTCTCCACTGAGCGTCAGAGACGCTTTGAGACAAGTGTTACAAAAATAAGAGAATGTCAAAAATTAGAGTGAAATTGCTTCAAACAGGCGAATTATCGCGAAACAACACCTGCTCGAATCCAACAAAAACTGTGCCCTGCAGTCTCTACTGAGTCTCAAAGACGCTTTGAGACAATTGCTACAAAAATCAGAAAATGTCAAAATTTAGAGCGAAATTGCTTCAAACGCGAATTATCGCGAAACAACACCTGCTCGAATCCAACAAAAACTGTGCGCTACCGTCTCTACTGAGCCTCAGAGACGCATTGAGGCAAGTGTTGCAAAAATCAGACAATGTCAAAAATTTGAGTCAAATTGCTTCAAACAAGCGAATTGTCGCGAAACAACACCTGCTCGAATCCAATAAAAACTGTGCCCTGCAGTCTCCACTGAGCCTCAGAGACGCATTGAGGCAAGTGTTGCAAAAATCAGACAATGTCAAAAATTTGAGTCAAATTGCTTCAAACAGGCGAATTATCGCGAAACAACACCTGCTCGAATCCAACAAAAACTGTGCCCTGCCGACTCTATTTAGCCTCAGAGAGGGTTTGAGACAAGTATTACAAAAATCAGAGAATGTCAAAAATTAGAGTGAAATTGCTTCAAACAGGCGAATTATCGCGAAACAACACCTGCTCGAATCCAACAAAAACTGTGCCCTGCCGACTCTATTTAGCCTCAAAGAATGTTTCAGACAATTGTTACAAAAATCAGAGAATGTCAAAAATTAGAGTGAAATTGCTTCAAACAAGCGAATTATCGCGAAACAACACCTGCTCGAATCCAACAAAGGCTATGCGCTACCGTCTCTACTGAGCCTCAGAGACGCTTAGAGACAAGTATTACAAAAATCAGAGAATGTCAAAAATTAGAGTGAAATTGCTTCAAAGAAGCGAATTATCGCGAAACAACACCTGCTCGCATCCAACAAAAACTGTGCGCTACCTTCTCTACTTAGCCTCAGAGACGCTTTGAGACAAGTATTAGAAAAATCAGAGAATGTCAAAAATTAGAGTGAAATTGCTTCAAACAGGCGAATTATCGGGAAACAACACCTGCTCGAATCCAACAAAAACTGTGCGCTACCGTCTCTACTGAGCCTCAGAGACGGTTTGAGACACGTACTACAAAAATCAGAGAATGTCAAAAATTATAGTGAAATTGCCTCAAACAGGCGAATTCTCGCGAAACAACACCTGCTCGAATCCAACAAAAACTGTGCCCTGCCGACTCTATTTAGCCTCAAAGACGGTTTGAGAGAATTGTTACAAGAATCAGAGAATGTCAAAAATTAGAGTGAAATTGCTTCAAACAAGCGAATTATCGCGAAACAACACCTGCTCGAATCCAACAAAAACTGTGCCCTGCCGACTCTATTTAGCCTCGGAGACGGTTTGAGACAAGTATTACAAAAATCAGACAATGTCAAAGATTATTGTGAAATTGCCTCAAACAAGCGAATTATCATGAAACAACACCTGCTTGAATCCAACAAAAACTGTGCGCTACCGTCTCTACTGTGCCTCAGAGACGCTTTGAGACAAGTATTACAAAAATCAGAGAATGTCAAAAATTAGAGTGAAATTGCTTCAAACAAGCGAATTATCGCGAAACAACACCTGCTCGAATCCAGCAAAAACTGTGCCCTGCCGACTCTATTTAGCTTCAAAGAATGTTTGAGACAATTGTTACAAGAATCAGAGAATGTCAAAAATTAGAGTGAAATTGCCTCAAACAAGCGAATTATCGCGAAACAACACCTGCTCGCATCCAACAAAAACTTTGCGCTACCCTCTCTACTGAGCCTCAGAGACGCTTTGAGACAAGTATTACAAAAATCAGAGAATGTCAAAAATTAGAGTGAAATTACCTAAAACAGGCGAATTATCGCGAAACAACACCTGCTCGAATCCAACAAACACTGTGCCCTGCCGACCCTATTTAGCCTCAGAGACGGTTTGAGACAATTGTTACAAAAATCAGAGAATGTCAAAAATTAGAGTGATATTGCCTCAAACAGGCGAATTATCGCGAAACAACACCTGCTCGAATCCAACAAAAACTGTGCCCTGCCGACTCTATTTAGCCTCAAAGACGGTTTGAGACAATTGTTACTAACATCAGAGAATGTCAAAAATTAGAGTGAAATTGCTTCAAACAAGCGAATTATCGCGAAACAACACCTGCTCGAATACAACAAAAACTGTGCCCTGCCGACTCTATTTAGCCTCAGAGACGGTTTGAGACAAGTATTACAAAAATCAGAGAATGTCAAAAATTAGAGTGAAATTGCTTCAAACAGGCGAATTATCGCGAAACAACACCTGCTCGAATCCAACAAAAACTGAGCCCTGCCGACTCTATTTAGCCTCAAAGAATGTTTGAGACAATTGTTACAAGAATCAGAGAATGTCAAAAATTAGAGTGTAATTGCTTCAAACAAGCGAATTATCGCGAAACAACACCTGCTCGAATCCAACAAAAACTGTACCCTGCCGACTCCATTTAGCCTCAGAGACGGTTTGAGACAAGTATTACAAAAATCAGAGAATGTCAAAAATTATAGTGAAATTGCCTCAAACAGGCGAATTATCGCGAAACAACACCTGCTCGCATCCAACAAAAACTGTGCGCTACCGTCTCTACTGAGCCTCAAAGACGCTTTGAGACAAGTATTACAAAAATCAGAGAATGTCAAAAATTAGAGTGAAATTGCTTCAAACAGGCGAATTATCGCGAAACAACACCTGCTCGAATCCAACAAAAACTGTGCGCTACCGTCTCTACTGAGCCTCCGAGACGCTTTGAGACACGTACTACAAAAATCAGAGAATGTCAAAAATTATAGTGAAATTGCCTCAAACTGGCGAATTCTCGCGAAACAACACCTGCTCGAATCCCTCAGAGACGGTTTGAGACAACTATTACAAAAATCTGAGAATGTCAAAAATTATAGTGAAATTGCCTCAAACAGGCGAATTATCTCGAGACAACACCTGCTCGAATCCAACAAAAACTGTGCGCTACCGTCTCTACTGAGCCTCAGAGACGCTTGGAGACAAGTATTACAAAAATCAGAGAATGTCAAAAATTAGAGTGAAATTGCCTCAAACAGGCGAATTATCGCGAAACAACACCTGCTCGAATCCAACAAAAACTGGGCCCTGCCGACTCTATTTAGCCTCAAAGACGGTTTGAGACAATTGTTACAAAAATCAGAGAATGTCAAAAATTAGAGTGAAGTTGCTTCAAACAAGCGAATTATCGCGAAACAACACCTGCTCCAATCCAACAAAAACTGTGCCCTGCCGACTCTATTTAGCCTCAGCGACGGTTTCAGACAATTGTTACAAAAATCAGAGTATGTCAAAAATTAGAGTGTAATTGCTTCAAACAAGCGAATTATCGCGAAACAACACCTGCTCGAATCCAACAAAAACTGTGCCCTGCAGTCTCTACTGAGCCTCAAAGACGCTTTGAGACAATTGCTACAAAAATCAGAAAATGTCAAAATTTAGAGTGAAATTGCTTCAAGCGCGAATTATCGCGAAACAACACCTGCTCGAATCCAACAAAAACTGTGCGCTACCGTCTCTACTGAGCCTCAGAGACGCATTGAGGCAAGTGTTGCAAAAATCAGAGAATGTCAAAAATTAGAGTGAAATTGCTTCAAACAGGCGAATTATCGCGAAACAACACCTGCTCGAATCCAACAAAAACTGTGCCCTGCCGAATCTATTTAGCCTCAGAGACGGTTTGAGACAATTGTTACAAAAATCAGAGAATGTCAAAAATTAGAGTGAAATTGCTTCAAACAGGCGAATATCGCGAAACAACACCTGCTCGAATCCATTAAAAACTGTGCGCTACCGTCTCTAATGAGCCTCAGAGACGCATTGAGGCAAGTGTTGCAAAAATCAGACAATGTCAAAAATTTGAGTCAAATTGCTTCAAACAAGGGAATTATCGCGAAACAACACCTGCTCGAATCCAATAAAAACTGTGCCCTGCAGTCTCCACTGAGCGTCAGAGACGCTTTGAGACAAGTGTTACAAAAATAAGAGAATGTCAAAAATTAGAGTGAAATTGCTTCAAACAAAGGAATTCTCGCGAAACAACACCTGCTCGAATCCCACAAAAACTGTGCGCTACCGTCTCTATTGAGCCTCAGAGACGCTTTGAGACAAGTGTTACAAAAATCAGAGAATGTCAAAAATTAGAGTGAAATTGCTTCAAACAGGCGAATTATCGCGAAACAACAACTGCTCGAATCCAACAAAAACTGTGCCCTGCCGACTCTATTTAGCCTCAAAGAATGTTTGAGACAATTGTTACAAAAATCAGAGAATGTCAAAAATTAGAGTGTAATTGCTTCAAACAAGCGAATTATCGCGAAACAACACCTGCTCGAATCCAAAAAAAACTGTGCGCTACCGTCTCTACTGAGCCACAGAGACGCTTTGAGACACGTACTACAAAAATCAGAGAATGTCAAAGATTAGACTGAAATTGCTTCAAACAGGCGAATTATCGCGAAACAACACCTGCTCGAATCCAACAAAAACTGTGCCCTGCCGACTCTATTTAGCCTCAAAGAATGTTTAAGACAATTGTTACAAGAATCAGAGAATGTCAAAAATTAGAGTGAAATTGCTTTAAACAAGCGAATTATCGCGAAACAACACCTGCTCGAATCCAACAAAAACTGTGCCCTGCCGACTCTATTTAGCCTCAGAGAGGGTTTGAGACAATTGTTACAAAAATCAGAGAATGTGAAAAATTAGGGTGTAATTGCTTCAAGCAAGCGAATTATCGCGAAACAACACCTGCTCGAATCCAACAAAAACTGTGCCCTGCCGACTCTATTTAGCCTCAAAGAATGTTTGAGACAATTGTTACAAGAATCAGAGAATGTCAAAAATTAGAGTGAAATTGCTTTAAACAAGCGAATAATCGCGAAACAACACCTGCTCGAATCCAACAAAAACTGTGCCCTGCCGACTCCATTTAGCCTCAGAGACGGTTTGAGACAAGTATTACAAAAATCAGAGAATGTCAAAAATTACAGTGAAATTGCCTCAAACAGGCGAATTATCGCGAAAGAACACCTGCTCGAATCCAACAAAACCTGTGCCCTGCCGACTCTATTTAGCCTCAAAGACGGTTTGAGACAATTGTTATAAAAATCAGAGAATGTCAAAAATTAGAGTGAAATTGCGTCAAACAAGCGAATTATCGCGAAACAACACCTGCTCGATTCCAACAAAACATGTGCGCTACCGTCTCTACTGAGCCTCAGAGACGCTTTGAGACAATTGCTACAAAAATCAGAAAATGTCAAAAATTAGAGTGAAATTGCTTCAAACAAGCGAATTATCGCGAAACAACACCTGCTCAAATCCAACAAAAACTGTGGCCTGCTGACTCTATTTAGCCTCAGAGACCGTTTGAGACAATTGTTACAAAAATCAGAGAATGTCAAAAATTAGAGTGAAATTGCTTCAAACAGGCGAATTATCGCGAAACAACACCTGCTCGAATCCAACAAAAACTGTGCCCTGCCGACTCTATTTAGCCTCAGAGAGGGTTTCTGACAATTGTTACAAAAATTAGAGTGTAATTGCTTCAAACAAGCGAATTATCGCGAAACAACACCTGCTCGAATCCAACAAAAACTGTGCGCAGCCGACTCAATTTAGCCTCAGAGACGGTTTGAGATAATTGTTAAAAAATCAGAGAATGTCAAAAATTAGAGTGTAATTGCTTCATACATGCGAATTATCGCGAAACAACACCTGCTCGAATCCAGCAAAAACTGTGCGCTACCGTCTCTACCGAGCCTCAGAGACGCTTTGAGACAAGTATTACAAAAATCAGAGAATGTCAAAAATTACAGTGAAATTGCTTCAAACAGGCGAATTATCGCGAAACAACACCTGCTCGAATCCAACAAAAACTGTGCCCTGCCGACTCTATTTAGCCTCAAAGAATGTTTGAGACAATTGTTACAAGAATCAGAGAATGTCAAAAATTAGAGTGTAATTGCTTAAAAACAAGCGAATTATCGCGAAACAACACCTGCTCGAATCCAACAAAAACTGTACCCTGCCGACTCCATTTAGCCTCAGAGACGGTTTGAGACAAGTATTACAAAAATCAGAGAATGTCAAAAATTATAGTGAAATTGCCTCAAACAGGCGAATTATCGCGAAACAACACCTGCTCGCATCCAACAAAAACTGTGCGCTACCGTCTCTACTGAGCCTCAGAGACGCTTTGAGACAAGTATTACAAAAATCAGAGAATGTCAAAAATTAGAGTGAAATTGCTTCAAACAGGCGAATTATCGCGAAACAACACCTGCTCGAATCCAACAAAAACTGTGCGCTACCGTCTCTACTGAGCCTCCGAGACGCTTTGAGACACGTACTACAAAAATCAGAGAATGTCAAAAATTATAGTGAAATTGCCTCAAACAGGCGAATTATCGCGAAAGAACACCTGCTCGAATCCCTCAGAGACGGTTTGAGACAACTATTACAAAAATCAGAGAATGTCAAAAATTATAGTGAAATTGCCTCAAACAGGCGAATTATCTCGAGACAACACCTGCTCGAATCCAACAAAAACTGTGCGCTACCGTCTCTACTGAGCCTCAGAGACGCTTGGAGACAAGTATTACAAAAATCAGAGAATGTCAAAAATTAGAGTGAAATTGCCTCAAACAGGCGAATTATCGCGAAACAACACCTGCTCGAATCCAACAAAAACTGGGCCCTGCCGACTCTATTTAGCCTCAAAGACGGTTTGAGACAATTGTTACAAAAATCAGAGAATGTCAAAAATTAGAGTGAAGTTGCTTCAAACAAGCGAATTATCGCGAAACAACACCTGCTCCAATCCAACAAAAACTGTGCCCTGCCGACTCTATTTAGCCTCAGCGACGGTTTCAGACAATTGTTACAAAAATCAGAGAATGTCAAAAATTAGAGTGTAATTGCTTCAAACAAGCGAATTATCGCGAAACAACACCTGCTCGAATCCAACAAAAACTGTGCCCTGCAGTCTCTACTGAGCCTCAAAGACGCTTTGAGACAATTGCTACAAAAATCAGAAAATGTCAAAATTTAGAGTGAAATTGCTTCAAGCGCGAATTATCGCGAAACAACACCTGCTCGAATCCAACAAAAACTGTGCGCTACCGTCTCTACTGAGCCTCAGAGACGCATTGAGGCAAGTGTTGCAAAAATCAGAGAATGTCAAAAATTAGAGTGAAATTGCTTCAAACAGGCGAATTATCGCGAAACAACACCTGCTCGAATCCAACAAAAACTGTGCCCTGCCGAATCTATTTAGCCTCAGAGACGGTTTGAGACAATTGTTACAAAAATCAGAGAATGTCAAAAATTAGAGTGAAATTGCTTCAAACAGGCGAATATCGCGAAACAACACCTGCTCGAATCCATTAAAAACTGTGCGCTACCGTCTCTAATGAGCCTCAGAGACGCATTGAGGCAAGTGTTGCAAAAATCAGACAATGTCAAAAATTTGAGTCAAATTGCTTCAAACAAGGGAATTATCGCGAAACAACACCTGCTCGAATCCAATAAAAACTGTGCCCTGCAGTCTCCACTGAGCGTCAGAGACGCTTTGAGACAAGTGTTACAAAAATAAGAGAATGTGAAAAATTAGGGTGTAATTGCTTCAAACAAGCGAATTATCGCGAAACAACACCTGCTCGAATCCAACAAAAACTGTGCCCTGCCGACTCTATTTAGCCTCAAAGAATGTTTGAGACAATTGTTACAAGAATCAGAGAATGTCAAAAATTAGAGTGAAATTGCTTTAAACAAGCGAATAATCGCGAAACAACACCTGCTCGAATCCAACAAAAACTGTGCCCTGCCGACTCCATTTAGCCTCAGAGACGGTTTGAGACAAGTATTACAAAAATCAGAGAATGTCAAAAATTACAGTGAAATTGCCTCAAACAGGCGAATTATCGCGAAAGAACACCTGCTCGAATCCAACAAAACCTGTGCCCTGCCGACTCTATTTAGCCTCAAAGACGGTTTGAGACAATTGTTATAAAAATCAGAGAATGTCAAAAATTAGAGTGAAATTGCTTCAAACAAGCGAATTATCGCGAAACAACACCTGCTCGATTCCAACAAAACATGTGCGCTACCGTCTCTACTGAGCCTCAGAGACGCTTTGAGACAATTGCTAATAAAATCAGAAAATGTCAAAAATTAGAGTGAAATTGCTTCAAACAAGCGAATTATCGCGAAACAACACCTGCTCAAATCCAACAAAAACTGTGGCCGGCTGACTCTATTTAGCCTCAGAGACCGTTTGAGACAATTGTTACAAAAATCAGAGAATGTCAAAAATTAGAGTGAAATTGCTTCAAACAGGCGAATTATCGCGAAACAACACCTGCTCGAATCCAACAAAAACTGTGCCCTGCCGACTCTATTTAGCCTCAGAGAGGGTTTGAGACAATTGTTACAAAAATTAGAGTGTAATTGCTTCAAACAAGCGAATTATCGCGAAACAACACCTGCTCGAATCCAACAAAAACTGTGCGCTGCCGACTCAATTTAGCCTCAGAGACGGTTTGAGATAATTGTTAAAAAATCAGAGAATGTCAAAAATTAGAGTGTAATTGCTTCATACATGCGAATTATCGCGAAACAACACCTGCTCGAATCCAACAAAAACTGTGCGCTACCGTCTCTACTGAGCCTCAGAGACGCTTTGAGACAATTGCTACAAAAATCAGAAAATGTCAAAAATTAGAGTGAAATTGCTTCAAACAAAGGAATTCTCGCGAAACAACACCTGCTCGAATCCCACAAAAACTGTGCGCTACCGTCTCTACTGAGCCTCAGAGACGCTTTGAGACAAGTGTTACAAAAATCAGAGAATGTCAAAAATTAGAGTGAAATTGCTTCAAACAGGCGAATTATCGCGAAACAACAACTGCTCGAATCCAACAAAAACTGTGCCCTGCCGACTCTATTTAGCCTCAAAGAATGTTTGAGACAATTGTTACAAAAATCAGAGAATGTCAAAAATTAGAGTGTAATTGCTTCAAACAAGCGAATTATCGCGAAACAACACCTGCTCGAATCCAAAAAAAACTGTGCGCTACCGTCTCTACTGAGCCACAGAGACGCTTTGAGACACGTACTACAAAAATCAGAGAATGTCAAAGATTAGACTGAAATTGCATCAAACAGGCGAATTATCGCGAAACAACACCTGCTCGAATCCAACAAAAACTGTGCCCTGCCGACTCTATTTAGCCTCAAAGAATGTTTAAGACAATTGTTACAAGAATCAGAGAATGTCAAAAATTACAGTGAAATTGCTTTAAACAAGCGAATTATCGCGAAACAACACCTGCTCGAATCCAACAAAAACTGTGCCCTGCCGACTCTATTTAGCCTCAGAGAGGGTTTGAGACAATTGTTACAAAAATCAGAGAATGTGAAAAATTAGGGTGTAATTGCTTCAAGCAAGCGAATTATCGCGAAACAACACCTGCTCGAAGCCAACAAAAACTGTGCCCTGCCGACTCTATTTAGCCTCAAAGAATGTTTGAGACAATTGTTACAAGAATCAGAGAATGTCAAAAATTAGAGTGAAATTGCTTTAAACAAGCGAATAATCGCGAAACAACACCTGCTCGAATCCAACAAAAACTGTGCCCTGCCGACTCCATTTAGCCTCAGAGACGGTTTGAGACAAGTATTACAAAAATCAGAGAATGTCAAAAATTACAGTGAAATTGCCTCAAACAGGCGAATTATCGCGAAAGAACACCTGCTCGAATCCAACAAAACCTGTGCCCTGCCGACTCTATTTAGCCTCAAAGACGGTTTGAGACAATTGTTATAAAAATCAGAGAATGTCAAAAATTAGAGTGAAATTGCTTCAAACAAGCGAATTATCGCGAAACAACACCTGCTCGATTCCAACAAAACATGTGCGCTACCGTCTCTACTGAGCCTCAGAGACGCTTTGAGACAATTGCTACAAAAATCAGAAAATGTCAAAAATTAGAGTGAAATTGCTTCAAACAAGCGAATTATCGCGAAACAACACCTGCTCAAATCCAACAAAAACTGTGGCCTGCTGACTCTATTTAGCCTCAGAGACCGTTTGAGACAATTGTTACAAAAATCAGAGAATGTCAAAAATTAGAGTGAAATTGCTTCAAACAGGCGAATTATCGCGAAACAACACCTGCTCGAATCCAACAAAAACTGTGCCCTGCCGACTCTATTTAGCCTCAGAGAGGGTTTGAGACAATTGTTACAAAAATTAGACTGTAATTGCTTCAAACAAGCGAATTATCGCGAAACAACACCTGCTCGAATCCAACAAAAACTGTGCGCTGCCGACTCAATTTAGCCTCAGAGACGGTTTGAGATAATTGTTAAAAAATCAGAGAATGTCAAAAATTAGAGTGTAATTGCTTCATACATGCGAATTATCGCGATACAACACCTGCTCGAATCCAGCAAAAACTGTGCGCTACCGTCTCTACCGAGCCTCAGAGACGCTTTGAGACAAGTATTACAAAAATCAGAGAATGTCAAAAATTACAGTGAAATTGCTTCAAACAGGCGAATTATCGCGAAACAACACCTGCTCGAATCCAACAAAAACTGTGCCCTGCCGACTCTATTTAGCCTCAAAGAATGTTTGAGACAATTGTTACAAGAATCAGAGAATGTCAAAAATTAGAGTGTAATTGCTTCAAACAAGCGAATTATCGCGAAACAACACCTGCTCGAATCCAACAAAAACTGTACCCTGCCGACTCCATTTAGCCTCAGAGACGGTTTGAGACAAGTATTACAAAAATCAGAGAATGTCAAAAATTATAGTGAAATTACCTCAAACAGGCGAATTATCGCGAAAGAACACCTGCTCGAATCCAACAAAAACTGTGCCCTGCCGACCCTATTTAGCCTCAAAGACGGTTTGAGACAATTGTTACAAAAATCAGAGAATGTCAAAAATTAGAGTGAAATTGCTTCAAACAAGCGAATTATCGCGAAACAACACCTGCTCGAATCCAACAAAAACTGTGCGCTACCGTCTCTAGTGGGCCTCAGAGACGCTTTGAGACAATTGCTACAAAAATCAGAAAAAATCAAAAATTAGAGTGAATTTGCTATAAACAAAGGAAGTCTCGCGAAACAACACCTGCTCGAATCCCACAAAAACTGTGCGCTACCGTCTCTACTGAGCCTCAGAGACGCTTTGAGACAAGTGTTACAAAAATCAGAGAATGTCAAAATTAGAGTGAAATTGCTTCAAACAGGCGAATTATCGCGAAACAACACCTCCTCGAATCCAACAAAAACTGTGCCCTGCCGACTCTATTTAGCCTCAAAGAATGTTTGAGACAATTGTTACAAAAATCAGAGAATGTCAAAAATTAGAGTGTAATTGCTTCAAACAAGCGAATTATCGCGAAACAACACCTGCTCGAATCCAAAAAAAACTGTGCGCTACCGTCTCTACTTAGCCACAGAGACGCTTTGAGACACGTACTACAAAAATCAGAGAATGTCAAAAATTAGACTGAAATTGCTTCAAGCAGGCGAATTATCGCGAAACAACACCTGCTCGAATCCAACAAAAACTGTGCCCTGCCGACTCTATTTAGCCTCAAAGAATGTTTGAGACAATTGTTACAAGAATCAGAGAATGTCAAAAATTAGAGTGAAATTGTTTTAAACAAGCGAATTATCGCGAAACAACACCTGCTCGAATCCAACAAAAACTGTGCCCTGCCGACTCTATTTAGCCTCAAAGAATGTTTGAGACAATTGTTACAAAAATCAGAGAATATCAAAAATTAGAGTGAAATTGCTTCAAACAAGCGAATTATCGCGAAACAACACCTGCTCGAATCCAACAAAAACTGTGCCCTGCCGACTCTATTTAGCCTCAGAGACGGTTTCAGACAATTGTTACAAAAATCAGAGAATGTCAAAAATTAGAGTGAAATTGCCTCAAACAGGCGAATAATCGCGAAACAACACCTGCTCGAATCCAACAAAAACTGTGCCCTGCCGACTCTATTTAGCCTCAAAGAATGTTTGAGACAATTGTTACAAGAATCAGAGAATGTCAAAAATTAGAGTGAAATTGCTTCAAACAGGTGAATTATCGCGAAACAACACCTGCTCGAATCCAACAAAAACTGTGCGCTACCGTCTCTACTGAGCCTCAGAGACGCTTTGAGACACGTACTACAAAAATCAGAGAATGTCAAAAATTATAGTGAAATTGCCTCAAACAGGCGAATTCTCGCGAAACAACACCTGCTCGAATCCCTCAGAGACGGTTTGAGACAAGTATTACAAAAATCAGAGAATGTCAAAAATTATAGTGAAATTGCCTCAAACAGGCGAATTATCTCGAGACAACACCTGCTCGAATCCAACAAAAACTGTGCGCTACCGTCTCTACTGAGCCTCAGAGACGCTTGGAGACAAGTATTACAAAAATCAGAGAATGTCAAAAATTAGAGTGAAATTGCCTCAAACAGGCGAATTATCGCGAAACAACACCTGCTCGAATCCAACAAAAACTGGGCCCTGCCGACTCTATTTAGCCTCAAAGACGGTTTGAGACAATTGTTACAAAAATCAGAGAATGTCAAAAATTAGAGTGAAGTTGCTTCAAAGAAGCGAATTATCGCGAAACAATACCTGCTCGAATCCAACAAAAACTGTGCCCTGCCGACTCTATTTAGCCTCAGCGACGGTTTCAGACAATTGTTACAAAAATCAGAGAATGTCAAAAATTAGAGTGTAATTGCTTCAAACAAGCGAATTATCGCGAAACAACACCTGCTCGAATCCAACAAAAACTGTGCCCTGCAGTCTCTACTGAGCCTCAAAGACGCTTTGAGACAATTGCTACAAAAATCAGAAAATGTCAAAATTTAGAGTGAAATTGCTTCAAGCGCGAATTATCGCGAAACAACACCTGCTCGAATCCAACAAAAACTGTGCGCTACCGTCTCTACTGAGCCTCAGAGACGCATTGAGGCAAGTGTTGCAAAAATCAGAGAATGTCAAAAATTAGAGTGAAATTGCTTCAAACAGGCGAATTATCGCGAAACAACACCTGCTCGAATCCAACAAAAACTGTGCCCTGCCGAATCTATTTATCCTCAGAGACGGTTTGAGACAATTGTTACAAAAACCAGAGAATGTCAAAAATTAGAGTGAAATTGCTTCAAACAGGCGAATATCGCGAAACAACACCTGCTCGAATCCATTAAAAACTGTGCGCTACCGTCTCTAATGAGCCTCAGAGACGCATTGAGGCAAGTGTTGCAAAAATCAGACAATGTCAAAAATTTGAGTCAAATTGCTTCAAACAAGCGAATTATCGCGAAACAACACCTGCTCGAATCCAATAAAAACTGTGCCCTGCAGTCTCCACTGAGCGTCAGAGACGCTTTGAGACAAGTGTTACAAAAATAAGAGAATGTCAAAAATTAGAGTGAAATTGCTTCAAACAGGCGAATTATCGCGAAACAACACCTGCTCGAATCCAACAAAAACTGTGCCCTGCAGTCTCTACTGAGTCTCAAAGACGCTTTGAGACAATTGCTACAAAAATCAGAAAATGTCAAAATTTAGAGCGAAATTGCTTCAAACGCGAATTATCGCGAAACAACACCTGCTCGAATCCAACAAAAACTGTGCGCTACCGTCTCTACTGAGCCTCAGAGACGCAATGAGGCAAGTGTTGCAAAAATCAGACAATGTCAAAAATTTGAGTCAAATTGCTTCAAACAAGCGAATTGTCGCGAAACAACACCTGCTCGAATCCAATAAAAACTGTGCCCTGCAGTCTCCACTGAGCGTCAGAGACGCTTTGAGACAAGTGTTACAAAAATCAGAGAATGTCAAAAATTAGAGTGAAATTGCTTCAAACAGGCGAATTATCGCGAAACAACACCTGCTCGAATCCAACAAAAACTGTGCCCTGCCGACTCTATTTAGCCTCAGAGAGGGTTTGAGACAAGTATTACAAAAATCAGAGAATGTCAAAAATTAGAGTGAAATTGCTTCAAACAGGCGAATTATCGCGAAACAACACCTGCTCGAATCCAACAAAAACTGTGCCCTGCCGACTCTATTTAGCCTCAAAGAATGTTTCAGACAATTGTTACAAAAATCAGAGAATGTCAAAAATTAGAGTGAAATTGCTTCAAACAAGCGAATTATCGCGAAACAACACCTGCTCGAATCCAACAAAGGCTGTGCGCTACCGTCTCTACTGAGCCTCAGAGACGCTTAGAGACAAGTATTACAAAAATCAGAGAATGTCAAAAATTAGAGTGAAAATGCTTCAAAGAAGCGAATTATCGCGAAACAACACCTGCTCGCATCCAACAAAAACTGTGCGCTACCTTCTCTACTTAGCCTCAGAGACGCTTTGAGACAAGTATTAGAAAAATCAGAGAATGTCAAAAATTAGAGTGAAATTGCTTCAAACAGGCGAATTATCGGGAAACAACACCTGCTCGAATCCAACAAAAACTGTGCGCTACCGTCTCTACTGAGCCTCAGAGACGGTTTGAGACACGTACTACAAAAATCAGAGAATGTCAAAAATTATAGTGAAATTGCCTCAAACAGGCGAATTCTCGCGAAACAACACCTGCTCGAATCCAACAAAAACTGTGCCCTGCCGACTCTATTTAGCCTCAAAGACGGTTTGAGAGAATTGTTACAAAAATCAGAGAATGTCAAAAATTCGAGTGAAATTGCTTCAAACAAGCGAATTATCGCGAAACAACACCTGCTCGAATCCAAAAAAAACTGTGCCCTGCCGACTCTATTTAGCCTCAGAGACGCTTTGAGACACGTACTACAAAAATCAGAGAATGTCAAAAATTAGACTGAAATTGCTTCAAACAGGCGAATTATCGCGAAACAACACCTGCTCGAATCCAACAAAAACTGTGCCCTGCCGACTCTATTTAGCCTCAAAGAATGTTTGAGACAATTGTTACAAGAATCAGAGAATGTCAAAAATTAGAGTGAAATTGCTTCAAACAAGCGAATTATCGCGAAACAACACCTGCTCGAATCCAACAAAAACTGTGCCCTGCCGACTCTATTTAGCCTCGGAGACGGTTTGAGACAAGTATTACAAAAATCAGACAATGTCAAAGATTATTGTGAAATTGCCTCAAACAAGCGAATTATCATGAAACAACACCTGCTTGAATCCAACTAAAACTGTGCGCTACCGTCTCTACTGAGCCTCAGAGACGCTTTGAGACAAGTATTACAAAAATCAGAGAATGTCAAAAATTAGAGTGAAATTGCTTCAAACAAGCGAATTATCGCGAAACAACACCTGCTCGAATCCAGCAAAAACTGTGCCCTGCCGACTCTATTTAGCCTCAAAGAATGTTTGAGACAATTGTTACAAGAATCAGAGAATGTCAAAAATTAGAGTGAAATTGCCTCAAACAAGCGAATTATCGCGAAACAACACCTGCTCGCATCCAACAAAAACTTTGCGCTACCCTCTCTACTGAGCCTCAGAGACGCTTTGAGACAAGTATTACAAAAATCAGAGAATGTCAAAAATTAGAGTGAAATTACCTAAAACAGGCGAATTATCGCGAAACAACACCTGCTCGAATCCAACAAAAACTGTGCGCTACCGTCTCTACTGAGCCTCAGAGACGCATTGAGGCAAGTGTTGCAAAAATCAGACAATGTCAAAAATTTGAGTCAAATTGCTTCAAACAAGCGAATTATCGCGAAACAACACCTGCTCGAATCCAACAAACACTGTGCCCTGCCGACTCTATTTAGCCTCAAAGACGGTTTGAGACAATTGTTACTAACATCAGAGAATGTCAAAAATTAGAGTGATATTGCTTCAAACAAGCGAATTATCGCGAAACAACACCTGCTCGCATCCAACAAAAACTGTGCGCTACCGTCTCTGCTGAGCCTCAGAGACGCATTGAGGCAAGTGTTGCAAAAATCAGACAATGTCAAAAATTTGAGTCAAATTGCTTCAAACAAGCGAATTATCGCGAAACAACACCTGCTCGAATCCAACAAACACTGTGCCCTGCCGACTCTATTTAGCCTCAAAGACGGTTTGAGAGAATTGTTACAAAAATCAGAGAATGTCAAAAATTCGAGTGAAATTGCTTCAAACAAGCGAATTATCGCGAAACAACACCTGCTCGAATCCAACAAAAACTGTGCGCTACCGTCTCTACTGAGCCTCAAAGACGGTTTGAGACAATTGTTACAAAAATCAGAGAATGTCAAAAATTAGAGTGAAGTTGCTTCAAACAAGCGAATTATCGCGAAACAACACCTGCTCGAATCCAACAAAACCTGTGCCCTGCCGACTCTATTTAGCCTCAGCGACGGTTTCAGACAATTGTTACAAAAATCAGAGAATGTCAAAAATTAGAGTGTAATTGCTTCAAACAAGCGAATTATCGCGAAACAACACCTGCTCGAATCCAACAAAAACTGTGCCCTGCAGTCTCTACTGAGCCTCAAAGACGCTTTGAGACAATTGCTACAAAAATCAGAAAATGTCAAAATTTAGAGTGAAATTGCTTCAATTGCGAATTATCGCGAAACAACACCTGCGCGAATCCAACAAAAACTGTGGCCTGCCGACTCTATTTAGCCTCAGAGAGGGTTTGAGACAAGTATTACAAAAATCAGAGAATGTCAAAAATTAGAGTGAAATTGCTTCAAACAGGCGAATTATCGCGAAACAACACCTGCTCGAATCCAACAAAAACTGTGCCCTGCCGACTCTATTTAGCCTCAAAGAATGTTTCAAACAATTGTTACAAAAATCAGAGAATGTCAAAAATTAGAGTGAAATTGCTTCAAACAAGCGAATTCTCGCGAAACAACACCTGCTCGAATCCAACAAACACTGTGCGCTACCGTCTCCACTGAGCCTCAGAGACGCTTAGAGACAAGTATTACAAAAATCAGAGAATGTCAAAAATTAGAGTGAAATTGCTTCAAAGAAGCGAATTATCGCGAAACAACACCTGCTCGCATCCAACAAAAACTGTGCGCTACCTTCTCTACTTAGCCTCAGAGACGCTTTGAGACAAGTATTAGAAAAATCAGAGAATGTCAAAAATTAGAGTGAAATTGCTTCAAACAGGCGAATTATCGGGAAACAACACCTGCTCGAATCCAACAAAAACTGTGCGCTACCGTCTCTACTGAGCCTCAGAGACGGTTTGAGAGAATTGTTACAAAAATCAGAGAATATCAAAAATTCGAGTGAAATTGCTTCAAACAAGCGAATTATCGCGAAACAACACCTGCTCGAATCCAAAAAAAACTGTGCCCTGCCGACTCTATTTAGCCTCAGAGACGCTTTGAGACACGTACTACAAAAATCAGAGAATGTCAAAAATTAGACTGAAATTGCTTCAAACAGGCGAATTATCGCGAAACAACACCTGCTCGAATCCAACAAAAACTGTGCCCTGCCGACTCTATTTAGCCTCGGAGACGGTTTGAGACAAGTATTACAAAAATCAGACAATGTCAAAGATTATTGTGAAATTGCCTCAAACAAGCGAATTATCATGAAACAACACCTGCTTGAATCCAACAAAAACTGTGCGCTACCGTCTCTACTGAGCCTCAGAGACGCTTTGAGACAAGTATTACAAAAATCAGAGAATGTCAAAAATTAGAGTGAAATTGCTTCAAACAAGCGAATTATCGCGAAACAACACCTGCTCGAATCCAGCAAAAACTGTGCCCTGCCGACTCTATTTAGCCTCAAAGAATGTTTGAGACAATTGTTACAAGAATCAGAGAATGTCAAAAATTAGAGTGAAATTGCCTCAAACAAGCGAATTATCGCGAAACAACACCTGCTCGCATCCAACAAAAACTCTGCGCTACCCTCTCTACTGAGCCTCAGAGACGCTTTGAGACAAGTATTACAAAAATCAGAGAATGTCAAAAATTAGAGTGAAATTACCTAAAACAGGCGAATTATCGCGAAACAACACCTGCTCGAATCCAACAAACACTGTGCCCTGCCGACCCTATTTAGCCTCAGAGACGGTTTGAGACAATTGTTACAAAAATCAGAGAATGTCAAAAATTAGAGTGATATTGCCTCAAACAGGCGAATTATCGCGAAACAACACCTGCTCGAATCCAACAAAAACTGTGCCCTGCCGACTCTATTTAGCCTCAAAGACGGTTTGAGACAATTGTTACTAACATCAGAGAATGTCAAAAATTAGAGTGATATTGCCTCAAACAAGCGAATTATCGCGAAACAACACCTGCTCGCATCCAACAAAAACTGTGCGCTACCTTCTCTACTTAGCCTCAGAGACGCTTTGAGACAAGTATTAGAAAAATCAGAGAATGTCAAAAATTAGAGTGAAATTGCTTCAAACAGGCGAATTATCGCGAAACAACACCTGCTCGAATCCAACAAAAACTGTGCCCTGCCGACTCTATTTGGCCTCAAAGAATGTTTGAGACAATTGTTACAAGAATCAGAGAATGTAAAAAATTAGAGTGAAATTGCCTCAAACAGGCGAATTATCGCGAAACAACACGTGTTCGAATCCAACAAAAACTGTGCCCTGCCGACTCTATTTAGCCTCAAAGACGGTTTGAGACAATTGTTACAAAAATCAGAGAATGTCAAAAATTAGAGTGAAGTTGCTTCAAACAAGCGAATTATCGCGAAACAACACCTGCTCGAATCCAACAAAACCTGTGCCCTGCCGACTCTATTTAGCCTCAGCGACGGTTTCAGACAATTGTTACAAAAATCAGAGAATGTCAAAAATTAGAGTGTAATTGCTTCAAACAAGCGAATTATCGCGAAACAACACCTGCTCGAATCCAACAAAAACTGTGCCCTGCAGTGTCTACTGAGCCTCAAAGACGCCTTGAGACAATTGCTACAAAAATCAGAAAATGTCAAAATTTAGAGTGAAATTGCTTCAAGCGCGAATTATCGCGAAACAACACCTGCGCGAATCCAACAAAAACTGTGGCCTGCCGACTCTATTTAGCCTCAGAGAGGGTTTGAGACAAGTATTACAAAAATCAGAGAATGTCAAAAATTAGAGTGAAATTGCTTCAAACAGGCGAATTATCGCGAAACAACACCTGCTCGAATCCAACAAAAACTGTGCCCTGCCGACTCTATTTAGCCTCAAAGAATGTTTCAGACAATTGTTACAAAAATCAGAGAATGTCAAAAATTAGAGTGAAATTGCTTCAAACAAGCGAATTATCGCGAAACAACACCTGCTCGAATCCAACAAAGGCTGTGCGCTACCGTCTCTACTGAGCCTCAGAGACGCTTAGAGACAAGTATTACAAAAATCAGAGAATGTCAAAAATTAGAGTGAAATTGCTTCAAAGAAGCGAATTATCGCGAAACAACACCTGCTCGCATCCAACAAAAACTGTGCGCTACCTTCTCTACTTAGCCTCAGAGACGCTTTGAGATAAGTATTAGAAAAATCAGAGAATGTCAAAAATTAGAGTGAAATTGCTTCAAACAGGCGAATTATCGGGAAACAACACCTGCTCGAATCCAACAAAAACTGTGCGCTACCGTCTCTACTGAGCCTCAGAGACGGTTTGAGAGAATTGTTACAAAAATCAGAGAATGTCAAAAATTCGAGTGAAATTGCTTCAAACAAGCGAATTATCGCGAAACAACACCTGCTCGAATCCAAAAAAAACTGTGCCCTGCCGACTCTATTTAGCCTCAGAGACGCTTTGAGACACGTACTACAAAAATCAGAGAATGTCAAAAATTAGACTGAAATTGCTTCAAACAGGCGAATTATCGCGAAACAACACCTGCTCGAATCCAACAAAAACTGTGCCCTGCCGACTCTATTTAGCCTCAAAGAATGTTTGAGACAATTGTTACAAGAATCAGAGAATGTCAAAAATTAGAGTGAAATTGCTTCAAACAAGCGAATTATCGCGAAACAACACCTGCTCGAATCCAACAAAAACTGTGCCCTGCCGACTCTATTTAGCCTCGGAGACGGTTTGAGACAAGTATTACAAAAATCAGACAATGTCAAAGATTATTGTGAAATTGCCTCAAACAAGCGAATTATCATGAAACAACACCTGCTTGAATCCAACAAAAACTGTGCGCTACCGTCTCTACTGAGCCTCAGAGACGCTTTGAGACAAGTATTACAAAAATCAGAGAATGTCAAAAATTAGAGTGAAATTGCTTCAAACAAGCGAATTATCGCGAAACAACACCTGCTCGAATCCAGCAAAAACTGTGCCCTGCCGACTCTATTTAGCCTCAAAGAATGTTTGAGACAATTGTTACAAGAATCAGAGAATGTCAAAAATTAGAGTGAAATTGCCTCAAACAAGCGAATTATCGCGAAACAACACCTGCTCGCATCCAACAAAAACTCTGCGCTACCCTCTCTACTGAGCCTCAGAGACGCTTTGAGACAAGTATTACAAAAATCAGAGAATGTCAAAAATTAGAGTGAAATTACCTAAAACAGGCGAATTATCGCGAAACAACACCTGCTCGAATCCAACAAACACTGTGCCCTGCCGACCCTATTTAGCCTCAGAGACGCTTTGAGACAAGTATTACAAAAATCAGAGAATGTCAAAAATTATAGTGAAATTGCCTCAAACAGGCGAATTCTCGCGAAACAACACCTGCTCGAATCCCTCAGAGACGGTTTGAGACAAGTATTACAAAAATCAGAGAATGTCAAAAATTATAGTGAAATTGCCTCAAACAGGCGAATTATCGCGAGACAACACCTGCTCGAATCCAACAAAAACTGTGCGCTACCGTCTCTACTGAGCCTCAGAGACGCTTTGAGACAAGTATTACAAAAATCAGAGAATGTAAAAAATTAGAGTGAAATTGCCTCAAACAGGCGAATTATCGCGAAACAACACCTGTTCGAATCCAACAAAAACTGTGCCCTGCCGACTCTATTTAGCCTCAAAGACGGTTTGAGACAATTGTTACAAAAATCAGAGAATGTCAAAAATTAGAGTGTAATTGCTTCAAACAAGCGAATTATCGCGAAACAACACCTGCTCGAATCCAACAAAAACTGTGCGCTACCGTATCTACTGAGCATCAGAGACGCATTGAGGCAAGTGTTGCAAAAATCAGACAATGTCAAAAATTTGAGTCAAATTGCTTCAAACAAGCGAATTATCGCGAAACAACACCTGCTCGAATCCAATAAAAACTGTGCCCTGCAGTCTCCACTGAGCGTCAGAGACGCTTTGAGACAAGTGTTACAAAAACCAGAGAATGTCAAACATTAGAGTGAAATTCCTTCAAACAGGCGAATTATCGCGACACAACACCTGCTCGAATCCAACAAAAACTGTGCCCTGCCGTCTCTATTTAGCCTCAGAGAGGGTTTGAGACAAGTATTACAAAAATCAGAGAATGTCAAAAATTAGAGTGAAATTGCTTCAAACAGGCGAATTATCGCGAAACAACACCTGCTCGAATCCAACAAAAACTGTGCCCTGCCGACTCTATTTAGCCTCAAAGAATGTTTGAGACAATTGTTACAAAAATCAGAGAATGTCAAAAATTAGAGTGAAATTGCTTCAAACAAGCGAATTATCGCGAAACAACACCTGCTCGCATCCAACAAAAACTGTGCGCTACCGTCTCTACTTAGCCTCAGAGACGCTTTGAGACAAGTATTACAAAAATCAGAGAATGTCAAAAATTAGAGTGAAATTGCTTCAAACAGGCGAATTATCGGGAAACAACTCCTGCTCGAATCCAACAAAAACTGTGCGCTACCGTCTCTACTGAGCCTCAGAGACGCTTTGAGACACGTACTACAAAAATCAGAGAATGTCAAAAATTATAGTGAAATTGCCTCAAACAGGCGAATTCTCGCGAAACAACACCTGCTCGAAACCAACAAAAACTGTGCCCTGCCGACTCTATTTAGCCTCAAAGACGGTTTGAGACAATTGTTACAAAAATCAGAGAATGTCAAAAATTAGAGTGAAATTGCTTCAAACAAGCGAATTATCGCGAAACAACACCTGCTCGAATCCAACAAAAACTGTGCCCTGCCGACTCTATTTAGCCTCAAAGACGGTTTGAGACAATTGTTACAAAAATCAGAGAATGTCAAAAATTAGAGTGTAATTGCTTCAAACAAGCGAATTATCGCGAAACAACACCTGCTCGAATCCAACAAAAACTGTGCGCTACCGTCTCTACTGAGCATCAGAGACGCATTGAGGCAAGTGTTGCAAAAATCAGACAATGTCAAAAATTTGAGTCAAATTGCTTCAAACAAGCGAATTATCGCGAAACAACACCTGCTCGAATCCAATAAAAACTGTGCCCTGCAGTCTCCACTGAGCGTCAGAGACGCTTTGAGACAAGTGTTACAAAAACCAGAGAATGTCAAACATTAGAGTGAAATTCCTTCAAACAGGCGAATTATCGCGAAACAACACCTGCTCGAATCAAACAAAAACTGTGCCCTGCCGTCTCTATTTAGCCTCAGAGAGGGTTTGAGACAAGTATTACAAAAATCAGAGAATGTCAAAAATTAGAGTGAAATTGCTTCAAACAGGCGAATTATCGCGAAACAACACCTGCTCGAATCCAACAAAAACTGTGCCCTGCCGACTCTATTTAGCCTCAAAGAATGTTTGAGACAATTGTTACAAAAATCAGAGAATGTCAAAAATTAGAGTGAAATTGCTTCAAACAAGCGAATTATCGCGAAACAACACCTGCTCGCATCCAACAAAAACTGTGCGCTACCGTCTCTACTTAGCCTCAGAGACGCTTTGAGACAAGTATTACAAAAATCAGAGAATGTCAAAAATTAGAGTGAAATTGCTTCAAACAGGCGAATTATCGGGAAACAACTCCTGCTCGAATCCAACAAAAACTGTGCGCTACCGTCTCTACTGAGCCTCAGAGACGCTTTGAGACACGTACTACAAAAATCAGAGAATGTCAAAAATTATAGTGAAATTGCCTCAAACAGGCGAATTCTCGCGAAACAACACCTGCTCGAAACCAACAAAAACTGTGCCCTGCCGACTCTATTTAGCCTCAAAGACGGTTTGAGACAATTGTTACAAAAATCAGAGAATGTCAAAAATTAGAGTGAAATTGCTTCAAACAAGCGAATTATCGCGAAACAACACCTGCTCGAATCCAACAAAAACTGTGCGCTACCGTCTCTACTGAGCCTCAGAGACGCTTTGAGACAAGTATTAGAAAAATCAGAGAATGTCAAAAATTAGAGTGAAATTGCTTCAAACAGGCGAATTATCGCGAAACAACACCTGCTCGAATCCAACAAAAACTGTGCCCTGCCGACTCTATTTAGCCTCAGCGACGGTGTCAGACAATTGTTACAAAAATCAGAGAATGTCAAAAATTAGAGTGTAATTGCTTCAAACAAGCGAATTATCGCGAAACAACACCTGCTCGAATCCAACAAAAACTGGGCCCTGCCGACTCTATTTAGCCTCAAAGACGGTTTGAGACAATTGTTACAAAAATCAGAGAATGTCAAAAATTAGAGTGAAGTTGCTTCAAACAAGCGAATTATCGCGAAACAACACCTGCTCGAATCCAACAAAACCTTGCCCTGCCGACTCTATTTAGCCTCAGCGACGGTTTCAGACAATTGTTACAAAAATCAGAGAATGTCAAAAATTAGAGTGTAATTGCTTCAAACAAGCGAATTATCGCGAAACAACACCTGCTCGAATCCAACAAAAACTGGGCCCTGCCGACTCTATTTAGCCTCAAAGACGGTTTGAGACAATTGTTACAAAAATCAGAGAATGTCAAAAATTAGAGTGAAGTTGCTTCAAACAAGCGAATTATCGCGAAACAACACCTGCTCGAATCCAACAAAAACTGTGCCCTGCAGTCTCTACTGAGCCTCAAAGACGCTTTGAGACAATTGCTACAAAAATCAGAAAATGTCAAAATTTAGAGTGAAATTGCTTCAAGCGCGAATTATCGCGAAACAACACCTGCTCGAATCCAACAAAAACTGTGCGCTACCGTCTCTACTGAGCCTCAGAGACGCATTGAGGCAAGTGTTGCAAAAATCAGAGAATGTCAAAAATTAGAGTGAAATTGCTTCAAACAGGCGAATTATCGCGAAACAACACCTGCTCGAATCCAACAAAAACTGTGCCCTGCCGAATCTATTTAGCCTCAGAGACGGTTTGAGACAATTGTTACAAAAATCAGAGAATGTCAAAAATTAGAGTGAAATTGCTTCAAACAGGCGAATATCGCGCAACAACACCTGCTCGAATCCATTAAAAACTGTGCGCTAGCGTCTCTAATGAGCCTCAGAGACGCATTGAGGCAAGTGTTGCAAAAATCAGACAATGTCAAAAATTTGAGTCAAATTGCTTCAAACAAGCGAATTATCGCGAAACAACACCTGCTCGAATCCAATAAAAACTGTGCCCTGCAGTCTCCACTGAGCGTCAGAGACGCTTTGAGACAAGTGTTACAAAAATAAGAGAATGTCAAAAAATAGAGTGAAATTGCTTCAAACAGGCGAATTATCGCGAAACAACACCTGCTCGAATCCAACAAAAACTGTGCCCTGCAGTCTCTACTGAGTCTCAAAGACGCTTTCAGACAATTGCTACAAGAATCAGAAAATGTCAAAATTTAGATCGCAATTGCTTCAAACGCGAATTATCGCGAAACAACACCTGCTCGAATCCAACAAAAACTGTGCGCTACCGTCTCTACTGAGCCTCCGAGACGCTTTGAGACACGTACTACAAAAATCAGAGAATGTCAAAAATTATAGTGAAATTGCCTCAAACAGGCGAATTCTCGCGAAACAACACCTGCTCGAATCCCTCAGAGACGGTTTGAGACAAGTATTACAAAAATCAGAGAATGTCAAAAATTATAGTGAAATTGCCTCAAACAGGCGAATTATCGCGAGACAACACCTGCTCGAATCCAACAAAAACTGTGCGCTACCGTCTCTACTGAGCCTCAGAGACGCTTTGAGACAAGTATTACAAAAATCAGAGAATGTAAAAAATTAGAGTGAAATTGCCTCAAACAGGCGAATTATCGCGAAACAACACCTGTTCGAATCCAACAAAAACTGTGCCCTGCCGACTCTATTTAGCCTCAAAGACGGTTTGAGACAATTGTTACAAAAATCAGAGAATGTCAAAAATTAGAGTGTAATTGCTTCAAACAAGCGAATTATCGCGAAACAACACCTGCTCGAATCCAACAAAAACTGTGCGCTACCGTCTCTACTGAGCCTCAGAGACGCATTGAGGCAAGTGTTGCAAAAATCAGACAATGTCAAAAATTTGAGTCAAATTGCTTCAAACAAGCGAATTATCGCGAAACAACACCTGCTCGAATCCAATAAAAACTGTGCCCTGCAGTCTCCACTGAGCGTCAGAGACGCTTTGAGACAAGTGTTACAAAAACCAGAGAATGTCAAACATTAGAGTGAAATTCCTTCAAACAGGCGAATTATCGCGAAACAACACCTGCTCGAATCCAACAAAAACTGTGCCCTGCCGTCTCTATTTAGCCTCAGAGAGGGTTTGAGACAAGTATTACAAAAATCAGAGAATGTCAAAAATTAGAGTGAAATTGCTTCAAACAGGCGAATTATCGCGAAACAACACCTGCTCGAATCCAACAAAAACTGTGCCCTGCCGACTCTATTTAGCCTCAAAGAATGTTTGAGACAATTGTTACAAAAATCAGAGAATGTCAAAAATTAGAGTGAAATTGCTTCAAACAAGCGAATTATCGCGAAACAACACCTGCTCGCATCCAACAAAAACTGTGCGCTACCGTCTCTACTTAGCCTCAGAGACGCTTTGAGACAAGTATTACAAAAATCAGAGAATGTCAAAAATTAGAGTGAAATTGCTTCAAACAGGCGAATTATCGGGAAACAACACCTGCTCGAATCCAACAAAAACTGTGCGCTACCGTCTCTACTGAGCCTCAGAGACGCTTTGAGACACGTACTACAAAAATCAGAGAATGTCAAAAATTATAGTGAAATTGCCTCAAACAGGCGAATTCTCGCGAAACAACACCTGCTCGAAACCAACAAAAACTGTGCCCTGCCGACTCTATTTAGCCTCAAAGACGGTTTGAGACAATTGTTACAAAAATCAGAGAATGTCAAAAATTAGAGTGAAATTGCTTCAAACAGGCGAATATCGCGAAACAACACCTGCTCGAATCCATTAAAAACTGTGCGCTAGCGTCTCTAATGAGCCTCAGAGACGCATTGAGGCAAGTGTTGCAAAAATCAGACAATGTCAAAAATTTGAGTCAAATTGCTTCAAACAAGCGAATTATCGCGAAACAACACCTGATCGAATCCAATAAAAACTGTGCCCTGCAGTCTCCACTGAGCGTCAGAGACGCTTTGAGACAAGTGTTACAAAAATAAGAGAATGTCAAAAAATAGAGTGAAATTGCTTCAAACAGGCGAATTATCGCGAAACAACACCTGCTCGAATCCAACAAAAACTGTGCCCTGCAGTCTCTACTGAGTCTCAAAGACGCTTTGAGACAATTGCTACAAGAATCAGAAAATGTCGAAATTTAGATCGCAATTGCTTCAAACGCGAATTATCGCGAAACAACACCTGCTCGAATCCAACAAAAACTGTGCGCTACCGTCTCTACTGAGCCTCCGAGACGCTTTGAGACACGTACTACAAAAATCAGAGAATGTCAAAAATTATAGTGAAATTGCCTCAAACAGGCGAATTCTCGCGAAACAACACCTGCTCGAATCCCTCAGAGACGGTTTGAGACAAGTATTACAAAAATCAGAGAATGTCAAAAATTATAGTGAAATTGCCTCAAACAGGCGAATTATCGCGAGACAACACCTGCTCGAATCCAACAAAAACTGTGCGCTACCGTCTCTACTGAGCCTCAGAGACGCTTTGAGACAAGTATTACAAAAATCAGAGAATGTAAAAAATTAGAGTGAAATTGCCTCAAACAGGCGAATTATCGCGAAACAACACCTGTTCGAATCCAACAAAAACTGTGCCCTGCCGACTCTATTTAGCCTCAAAGACGGTTTGAGACAATTGTTACAAAAATCAGAGAATGTCAAAAATTAGAGTGTAATTGCTTCAAACAAGCGAATTATCGCGAAACAACACCTGCTCGAATCCAACAAAAACTGTGCGCTACCGTCTCTACTGAGCCTCAGAGACGCATTGAGGCAAGTGTTGCAAAAATCAGACAATGTCAAAAATTTGAGTCAAATTGCTTCAAACAAGCGAATTATCGCGAAACAACACCTGCTCGAATCCAATAAAAACTGTGCCCTGCAGTCTCCACTGAGCGTCAGAGACGCTTTGAGACAAGTGTTACAAAAACCAGAGAATGTCAAACATTAGAGTGAAATTCCTTCAAACAGGCGAATTATCGCGAAACAACACCTGCTCGAATCCAACAAAAACTGTGCCCTGCCGTCTCTATTTAGCCTCAGAGAGGGTTTGAGACAAGTATTACAAAAATCAGAGAATGTCAAAAATTAGAGTGAAATTGCTTCAAACAGGCGAATTATCGCGAAACAACACCTGCTCGAATCCAACAAAAACTGTGCCCTGCCGACTCTATTTAGCCTCAAAGAATGTTTGAGACAATTGTTACAAAAATCAGAGAATGTCAAAAATTAGAGTGAAATTGCTTCAAACAAGCGAATTATCGCGAAACAACACCTGCTCGCATCCAACAAAAAGTGTGCGCTACCGTCTCTACTTAGCCTCAGAGACGCTTTGAGACAAGTATTACAAAAATCAGAGAATGTCAAAAATTAGAGTGAAATTGCTTCAAACAGGCGAATTATCGGGAAACAACACCTGCTCGAATCCAACAAAAACTGTGCGCTACCGTCTCTACTGAGCCTCAGAGACGCTTTGAGACACGTACTACAAAAATCAGAGAATGTCAAAAATTATAGTGAAATTGCCTCAAACAGGCGAATTCTCGCGAAACAACACCTGCTCGAAACCAACAAAAACTGTGCCCTGCCGACTCTATTTAGCCTCAAAGACGGTTTGAGACAATTGTTACAAAAATCAGAGAATGTCAAAAATTAGAGTGAAATTGCTTCAAACAAGCGAATTATCGCGAAACAACACCTGCTCGAATCCAACAAAAACTGTGCGCTACCGTCTCTACTGAGCCTCAGAGACGCTTTGAGACAAGTATTAGAAAAGTCAGAGAATGTCAAAAATTAGAGTGAAATTGCTTCAAACAGGCGAATTATCGCGAAACAACACCTGCTCGAATCCAACAAAAACTGTGCCCTGCCGACTCTATTTAGCCTCAGCGACGGTTTCAGACAATTGTTACAAAAATCAGAGAATGTCAAAAATTAGAGTGTAATTGCTTCAAACAAGCGAATTATCGCGAAACAACACCTGCTCGAATCCAACAAAAACTGGGCCCTGCCGACTCTATTTAGCCTCAAAGACGGTTTGAGACAATTGTTACAAAAATCAGAGAATGTCAAAAATTAGAGTGAAGTTGCTTCAAACAAGCGAATTATCGCGAAACAACACCTGCTCGAATCCAACAAAACCTGTGCCCTGCCGACTCTATTTAGCCTCAGCGACGGTTTCAGACAATTGTTACAAAAATCAGAGAATGTCAAAAATTAGAGTGTAATTGCTTCAAACAAGCGAATTATCGCGAAACAACACCTGCTCGAATCCAACAAAAACTGGGCCCTGCCGACTCTATTTAGCCTCAAAGACGGTTTGAGACAATTGTTACAAAAATCAGAGAATGTCAAAAATTAGAGTGAAGTTGCTTCAAACAAGCGAATTATCGCGAAACAGCACCTGCTCGAATCCAACAAAAACTGTGCCCTGCAGTCTCTACTGAGCCTCAAAGACGCTTTGAGACAATTGCTACAAAAATCAGAAAATGTCAAAATTTAGAGTGAAATTGCTTCAAGCGCGAATTATCGCGAAACAACACCTGCTCGAATCCAACAAAAACTGTGCGCTACCGTCTCTACTGAGCCTCAGAGACGCATTGAGGCAAGTGTTGCAAAAATCAGAGAATGTCAAAAATTAGAGTGAAATTGCTTCAAACAGGCGAATTATCGCGAAACAACACCTGCTCGAATCCAACAAAAACTGTGCCCTGCCGAATCTATTTAGCCTCAGAGACGGTTTGAGACAATTGTTACAAAAATCAGAGAATGTCAAAAATTAGAGTGAAATTGCTTCAAACAGGCGAATATCGCGAAACAACACCTGCTCGAATCCATTAAAAACTGTGCGCTAGCGTCTCTAATGAGCCTCAGAGACGCATTGAGGCAAGTGTTGCAAAAATCAGACAATGTCAAAAATTTGAGTCAAATTGCTTCAAACAAGCGAATTATCGCGAAACAACACCTGCTCGAATCCAATAAAAACTGTGCCCTGCAGTCTCCACTGAGCGTCAGAGACGCTTTGAGACAAGTGTTACAAAAATAAGAGAATGTCAAAAAATAGAGTGAAATTGCTTCAAAGAAGCGAATTATCGCGAAACAACACCTGCTCGCATCCTACAAAAACTGTGCGCTACCTTCTCTACTTAGCCTCAGAGACGCTTTGAGACAAGTATTAGAAAAATCAGAGAATGTCAAAAATTAGAGTGAAATTGCTTCAAACAGGCGAATTATCGGGAAACAACACCTGCTCGAATCCAACAAAAACTGTGCGCTACCGTCTCTACTGAGCCTCAGAGACGGTTTGAGAGAATTGTTACAAAAATCAGAGAATATCAAAAATTCGAGTGAAATTGCTTCAAACAAGCGAATTATCGCGAAACAACACCTGCTCGAATCCAAAAAAAACTGTGCCCTGCCGACTCTATTTAGCCTCAGAGACGCTTTGAGACACGTACTACAAAAATCAGAGAATGTCAAAAATTAGACTGAAATTGCTTCAAACAGGCGAATTATCGCGAAACAACACCTGCTCGAATCCAACAAAAACTGTGCCCTGCCGACTCTATTTAGCCTCAAAGAATGTTTGAGACAATTGTTACAAGAATCAGAGAATGTCAAAAATTAGAGTGAAATTGCTTCAAACAAGCGAATTATCGCGAAACAACACCTGCTCGAATCCAACAAAAACTGTGCCCTGCCGACTCTATTTAGCCTCGGAGACGGTTTGAGACAAGTATTACAAAAATCAGACAATGTCAAAGATTATTGTGAAATTGCCTCAAACAAGCGAATTATCATGAAACAACACCTGCTTGAATCCAACAAAAACTGTGCGCTACCGTCTCTACTGAGCCTCAGAGACGCTTTGAGACAAGTATTACAAAAATCAGAGAATGTCAAAAATTAGAGTGAAATTGCTTCAAACAAGCGAATTATCGCGAAACAACACCTGCTCGAATCCAGCAAAAACTGTGCCCTGCCGACTCTATTTAGCCTCAAAGAATGTTTGAGACAATTGTTACAAGAATCAGAGAATGTCAAAAATTAGAGTGAAATTGCCTCAAACAAGCGAATTATCGCGAAACAACACCTGCTCGCATCCAACAAAAACTCTGCGCTACCCTCTCTACTGAGCCTCAGAGACGCTTTGAGACAAGTATTACAAAAATCAGAGAATGTCAAAAATTAGAGTGAAATTACCTAAAACAGGCGAATTATCGCGAAACAACACCTGCTCGAATCCAACAAACACTGTGCCCTGCCGACCCTATTTAGCCTCAGAGACGCTTTGAGACAAGTATTACAAAAATCAGAGAATGTCAAAAATTATAGTGAAATTGCCTCAAACAGGCGAATTCTCGCGAAACAACACCTGCTCGAATCCCTCAGAGACGGTTTGAGACAAGTATTACAAAAATCAGAGAATGTCAAAAATTATAGTGAAATTGCCTCAAACAGGCGAATTATCGCGAGACAACACCTGCTCGAATCCAACAAAAACTGTGCGCTACCGTCTCTACTGAGCCTCAGAGACGCTTTGAGACAAGTATTACAAAAATCAGAGAATGTAAAAAATTAGAGTGAAATTGCCTCAAACAGGCGAATTATCGCGAAACAACACCTGTTCGAATCCAACAAAAACTGTGCCCTGCCGACTCTATTTAGCCTCAAAGACGGTTTGAGACAATTGTTACAAAAATCAGAGAATGTCAAAAATTAGAGTGTAATTGCTTCAAACAAGCGAATTATCGCGAAACAACACCTGCTCGAATCCAACAAAAACTGTGCGCTACCGTATCTACTGAGCATCAGAGACGCATTGAGGCAAGTGTTGCAAAAATCAGACAATGTCAAAAATTTGAGTCAAATTGCTTCAAACAAGCGAATTATCGCGAAACAACACCTGCTCGAATCCAATAAAAACTGTGCCCTGCAGTCTCCACTGAGCGTCAGAGACGCTTTGAGACAAGTGTTACAAAAACCAGAGAATGTCAAACATTAGAGTGAAATTCCTTCAAACAGGCGAATTATCGCGACACAACACCTGCTCGAATCCAACAAAAACTGTGCCCTGCCGTCTCTATTTAGCCTCAGAGAGGGTTTGAGACAAGTATTACAAAAATCAGAGAATGTCAAAAATTAGAGTGAAATTGCTTCAAACAGGCGAATTATCGCGAAACAACACCTGCTCGAATCCAACAAAAACTGTGCCCTGCCGATTCTATTTAGCCTCAAAGAATGTTTGACACAATTGTTACAAAAATCAGAGAATGTCAAAAATTAGAGTGAAATTGCTTCAAACAAGCGAATTATCGCGAAACAACACCTGCTCGCATCCAACAAAAACTGTGCGCTACCGTCTCTACTTAGCCTCAGAGACGCTTTGAGACAAGTATTACAAAAATCAGAGAATGTCAAAAATTAGAGTGAAATTGCTTCAAACAGGCGAATTATCGGGAAACAACTCCTGCTCGAATCCAACAAAAACTGTGCGCTACCGTCTCTACTGAGCCTCAGAGACGCTTTGAGACACGTACTACAAAAATCAGAGAATGTCAAAAATTATAGTGAAATTGCCTCAAACAGGCGAATTCTCGCGAAACAACACCTGCTCGAAACCAACAAAAACTGTGCCCTGCCGACTCTATTTAGCCTCAAAGACGGTTTGAGACAATTGTTACAAAAATCAGAGAATGTCAAAAATTAGAGTGAAATTGCTTCAAACAAGCGAATTATCGCGAAACAACACCTGCTCGAATCCAACAAAAACTGTGCCCTGCCGACTCTATTTAGCCTCAAAGACGGTTTGAGACAATTGTTACAAAAATCAGAGAATGTCAAAAATTAGAGTGTAATTGCTTCAAACAAGCGAATTATCGCGAAACAACACCTGCTCGAATCCAACAAAAACTGTGCGCTACCGTCTCTACTGAGCATCAGAGACGCATTGAGGCAAGTGTTGCAAAAATCAGACAATGTCAAAAATTTGAGTCAAATTGCTTCAAACAAGCGAATTATCGCGAAACAACACCTGCTCGAATCCAATAAAAACTGTGCCCTGCAGTCTCCACTGAGCGTCAGAGACGCTTTGAGACAAGTGTTACAAAAACCAGAGAATGTCAAACATTAGAGTGAAATTCCTTCAAACAGGCGAATTATCGCGAAACAACACCTGCTCGAATCCAACAAAAACTGTGCCCTGCCGTCTCTATTTAGCCTCAGAGAGGGTTTGAGACAAGTATTACAAAAATCAGAGAATGTCAAAAATTAGAGTGAAATTGCTTCAAACAGGCGAATTATCGCGAAACAACACCTGCTCGAATCCAACAAAAACTGTGCCCTGCCGACTCTATTTAGCCTCAAAGAATGTTTGAGACAATTGTTACAAAAATCAGAGAATGTCAAAAATTAGAGTGAAATTGCTTCAAACAAGCGAATTATCGCGAAACAACACCTGCTCGCATCCAACAAAAACTGTGCGCTACCGTCTCTACTTAGCCTCAGAGACGCTTTGAGACAAGTATTACAAAAATCAGAGAATGTCAAAAATTAGAGTGAAATTGCTTCAAACAGGCGAATTATCGGGAAACAACTCCTGCTCGAATCCAACAAAAACTGTGCGCTACCGTCTCTACTGAGCCTCAGAGACGCTTTGAGACACGTACTACAAAAATCAGAGAATGTCAAAAATTATAGTGAAATTGCCTCAAACAGGCGAATTCTCGCGAAACAACACCTGCTCGAAACCAACAAAAACTGTGCCCTGCCGACTCTATTTAGCCTCAAAGACGGTTTGAGACAATTGTTACAAAAATCAGAGAATGTCAAAAATTAGAGTGAAATTTCTTCAAACAAGCGAATTATCGCGAAACAACACCTGCTCGAATCCAACAAAAACTGTGCGCTACCGTCTCTACTGAGCCTCAGAGACGCTTTGAGACAAGTATTAGAAAAATCAGAGAATGTCAAAAATTAGAGTGAAATTGCTTCAAACAGGCGAATTATCGCGAAACAACACCTGCTCGAATCCAACAAAAACTGTGCCCTGCCGACTCTATTTAGCCTCAGCGACGGTTTCAGACAATTGTTACAAAAATCAGAGAATGTCAAAAATTAGAGTGTAATTGCTTCAAACAAGCGAATTATCGCGAAACAACACCTGCTCGAATCCAACAAAAACTGGGCCCTGCCGACTCTATTTAGCCTCAAAGACGGTTTGAGACAATTGTTACAAAAATCAGAGAATGTCAAAAATTAGAGTGAAGTTGCTTCAAACAAGCGAATTATCGCGAAACAACACCTGCTCGAATCCAACAAAACCTTGCCCTGCCGACTCTATTTAGCCTCAGCGACGGTTTCAGACAATTGTTACAAAAATCAGAGAATGTCAAAAATTAGAGTGTAATTGCTTCAAACAAGCGAATTATCGCGAAACAACACCTGCTCGAATCCAACAAAAACTGGGCCCTGCCGACTCTATTTAGCCTCAAAGACGGTTTGAGACAATTGTTACAAAAATCAGAGAATGTCAAAAATTAGAGTGAAGTTGCTTCAAACAAGCGAATTATCGCGAAACAACACCTGCTCGAATCCAACAAAAACTGTGCCCTGCAGTCTCTACTGAGCCTCAAAGACGCTTTGAGACAATTGCTACAAAAATCAGAAAATGTCAAAATTTAGAGTGAAATTGCTTCAAGCGCGAATTATCGCGAAACAACACCTGCTCGAATCCAACAAAAACTGTGCGCTACCGTCTCTACTGAGCCTCAGAGACGCATTGAGGCAAGTGTTGCAAAAATCAGAGAATGTCAAAAATTAGAGTGAAATTGCTTCAAACAGGCGAATTATCGCGAAACAACACCTGCTCGAATCCAACAAAAACTGTGCCCTGCCGAATCTATTTAGCCTCAGAGACGGTTTGAGACAATTGTTACAAAAATCAGAGAATGTCAAAAATTAGAGTGAAATTGCTTCAAACAGGCGAATATCGCGCAACAACACCTGCTCGAATCCATTAAAAACTGTGCGCTAGCGTCTCTAATGAGCCTCAGAGACGCATTGAGGCAAGTGTTGCAAAAATCAGACAATGTCAAAAATTTGAGTCAAATTGCTTCAAACAAGCGAATTATCGCGAAACAACACCTGCTCGAATCCAATAAAAACTGTGCCCTGCAGTCTCCACTGAGCGTCAGAGACGCTTTGAGACAAGTGTTACAAAAATAAGAGAATGTCAAAAAATAGAGTGAAATTGCTTCAAACAGGCGAATTATCGCGAAACAACACCTGCTCGAATCCAACAAAAACTGTGCCCTGCAGTCTCTACTGAGTCTCAAAGACGCTTTCAGACAATTGCTACAAGAATCAGAAAATGTCAAAATTTAGATCGCAATTGCTTCAAACGCGAATTATCGCGAAACAACACCTGCTCGAATCCAACAAAAACTGTGCGCTACCGTCTCTACTGAGCCTCCGAGACGCTTTGAGACACGTACTACAAAAATCAGAGAATGTCAAAAATTATAGTGAAATTGCCTCAAACAGGCGAATTCTCGCGAAACAACACCTGCTCGAATCCCTCAGAGACGGTTTGAGACAAGTATTACAAAAATCAGAGAATGTCAAAAATTATAGTGAAATTGCCTCAAACAGGCGAATTATCGCGAGACAACACCTGCTCGAATCCAACAAAAACTGTGCGCTACCGTCTCTACTGAGCCTCAGAGACGCTTTGAGACAAGTATTACAAAAATCAGAGAATGTAAAAAATTAGAGTGAAATTGCCTCAAACAGGCGAATTATCGCGAAACAACACCTGTTCGAATCCAACAAAAACTGTGCCCTGCCGACTCTATTTAGCCTCAAAGACGGTTTGAGACAATTGTTACAAAAATCAGAGAATGTCAAAAATTAGAGTGTAATTGCTTCAAACAAGCGAATTATCGCGAAACAACACCTGCTCGAATCCAACAAAAACTGTGCGCTACCGTCTCTACTGAGCCTCAGAGACGCATTGAGGCAAGTGTTGCAAAAATCAGACAATGTCAAAAATTTGAGTCAAATTGCTTCAAACAAGCGAATTATCGCGAAACAACACCTGCTCGAATCCAATAAAAACTGTGCCCTGCAGTCTCCACTGAGCGTCAGAGACGCTTTGAGACAAGTGTTACAAAAACCAGAGAATGTCAAACATTAGAGTGAAATTCCTTTAAACAGGCGAATTATCGCGAAACAACACCTGCTCGAATCCAACAAAAACTGTGCCCTGCCGTCTCTATTTAGCCTCAGAGAGGGTTTGAGACAAGTATTACAAAAATCAGAGAATGTCAAAAATTAGAGTGAAATTGCTTCAAACAGGCGAATTATCGCGAAACAACACCTGCTCGAATCCAACAAAAACTGTGCCCTGCCGACTCTATTTAGCCTCAAAGAATGTTTGAGACAATTGTTACAAAAATCAGAGAATGTCAAAAATTAGAGTGAAATTGCTTCAAACAAGCGAATTATCGCGAAACAACACCTGCTCGCATCCAACAAAAACTGTGCGCTACCGTCTCTACTTAGCCTCAGAGACGCTTTGAGACAAGTATTACAAAAATCAGAGAATGTCAAAAATTAGAGTGAAATTGCTTCAAACAGGCGAATTATCGGGAAACAACACCTGCTCGAATCCAACAAAAACTGTGCGCTACCGTCTCTACTGAGCCTCAGAGACGCTTTGAGACACGTACTACAAAAATCAGAGAATGTCAAAAATTATAGTGAAATTGCCTCAAACAGGCGAATTCTCGCGAAACAACACCTGCTCGAAACCAACAAAAACTGTGCCCTGCCGACTCTATTTAGCCTCAAAGACGGTTTGAGACAATTGTTACAAAAATCAGAGAATGTCAAAAATTAGAGTGAAATTGCTTCAAACAGGCGAATATCGCGAAACAACACCTGCTCGAATCCATTAAAAACTGTGCGCTAGCGTCTCTAATGAGCCTCAGAGACGCATTGAGGCAAGTGTTGCAAAAATCAGACAATGTCAAAAATTTGAGTCAAATTGCTTCAAACAAGCGAATTATCGCGAAACAACACCTGATCGAATCCAATAAAAACTGTGCCCTGCAGTCTCCACTGAGCGTCAGAGACGCTTTGAGACAAGTGTTACAAAAATAAGAGAATGTCAAAAAATAGAGTGAAATTGCTTCAAACAGGCGAATTATCGCGAAACAACACCTGCTCGAATCCAACAAAAACTGTGCCCTGCAGTCTCTACTGAGTCTCAAAGACGCTTTGAGACAATTGCTACAAGAATCAGAAAATGTCGAAATTTAGATCGCAATTGCTTCAAACGCGAATTATCGCGAAACAACACCTGCTCGAATCCAACAAAAACTGTGCGCTACCGTCTCTACTGAGCCTCCGAGACGCTTTGAGACACGTACTACAAAAATCAGAGAATGTCAAAAATTATAGTGAAATTGCCTCAAACAGGCGAATTCTCGCGAAACAACACCTGCTCGAATCCCTCAGAGACGGTTTGAGACAAGTATTACAAAAATCAGAGAATGTCAAAAATTATAGTGAAATTGCCTCAAACAGGCGAATTATCGCGAGACAACACCTGCTCGAATCCAACAAAAACTGTGCGCTACCGTCTCTACTGAGCCTCAGAGACGCTTTGAGACAAGTATTACAAAAATCAGAGAATGTAAAAAATTAGAGTGAAATTGCCTCAAACAGGCGAATTATCGCGAAACAACACCTGTTCGAATCCAACAAAAACTGTGCCCTGCCGACTCTATTTAGCCTCAAAGACGGTTTGAGACAATTGTTACAAAAATCAGAGAATGTCAAAAATTAGAGTGTAATTGCTTCAAACAAGCGAATTATCGCGAAACAACACCTGCTCGAATCCAACAAAAACTGTGCGCTACCGTCTCTACTGAGCCTCAGAGACGCATTGAGGCAAGTGTTGCAAAAATCAGACAATGTCAAAAATTTGAGTCAAATTGCTTCAAACAAGCGAATTATCGCGAAACAACACCTGCTCGAATCCAATAAAAACTGTGCCCTGCAGTCTCCACTGAGCGTCAGAGACGCTTTGAGACAAGTGTTACAAAAACCAGAGAATGTCAAACATTAGAGTGAAATTCCTTCAAACAGGCGAATTATCGCGAAACAACACCTGCTCGAATCCAACAAAAACTGTGCCCTGCCGTCTCTATTTAGCCTCAGAGAGGGTTTGAGACAAGTATTACAAAAATCAGAGAATGTCAAAAATTAGAGTGAAATTGCTTCAAACAGGCGAATTATCGCGAAACAACACCTGCTCGAATCCAACAAAAACTGTGCCCTGCCGACTCTATTTAGCCTCAAAGAATGTTTGAGACAATTGTTACAAAAATCAGAGAATGTCAAAAATTAGAGTGAAATTGCTTCAAACAAGCGAATTATCGCGAAACAACACCTGCTCGCATCCAACAAAAAGTGTGCGCTACCGTCTCTACTTAGCCTCAGAGACGCTTTGAGACAAGTATTACAAAAATCAGAGAATGTCAAAAATTAGAGTGAAATTGCTTCAAACAGGCGAATTATCGGGAAACAACACCTGCTCGAATCCAACAAAAACTGTGCGCTACCGTCTCTACTGAGCCTCAGAGACGCTTTGAGACACGTACTACAAAAATCAGAGAATGTCAAAAATTATAGTGAAATTGCCTCAAACAGGCGAATTCTCGCGAAACAACACCTGCTCGAAACCAACAAAAACTGTGCCCTGCCGACTCTATTTAGCCTCAAAGACGATTTGAGACAATTGTTACAAAAATCAGAGAATGTCAAAAATTAGAGTGAAATTGCTTCAAACAAGCGAATTATCGCGAAACAACACCTGCTCGAATCCAACAAAAACTGTGCGCTACCGTCTCTACTGAGCCTCAGAGACGCTTTGAGACAAGTATTAGAAAAATCAGAGAATGTCAAAAATTAGAGTGAAATTGCTTCAAACAGGCGAATTATCGCGAAACAACACCTGCTCGAATCCAACAAAAACTGTGCCCTGCCGACTCTATTTAGCCTCAGCGACGGTTTCAGACAATTGTTACAAAAATCAGAGAATGTCAAAAATTAGAGTGTAATTGCTTCAAACAAGCGAATTATCGCGAAACAACACCTGCTCGAATCCAACAAAAACTGGGCCCTGCCGACTCTATTTAGCCTCAAAGACGGTTTGAGACAATTGTTACAAAAATCAGAGAATGTCAAAAATTAGAGTGAAGTTGCTTCAAACAAGCGAATTATCGCGAAACAACACCTGCTCGAATCCAACAAAACCTGTGCCCTGCCGACTCTATTTAGCCTCAGCGACGGTTTCAGACAATTGTTACAAAAATCAGAGAATGTCAAAAATTAGAGTGTAATTGCTTCAAACAAGCGAATTATCGCGAAACAACACCTGCTCGAATCCAACAAAAACTGGGCCCTGCCGACTCTATTTAGCCTCAAAGACGGTTTGAGACAATTGTTACAAAAATCAGAGAATGTCAAAAATTAGAGTGAAGTTGCTTCAAACAAGCGAATTATCGCGAAACAGCACCTGCTCGAATCCAACAAAAACTGTGCCCTGCAGTCTCTACTGAGCCTCAAAGACGCTTTGAGACAATTGCTACAAAAATCAGAAAATGTCAAAATTTAGAGTGAAATTGCTTCAAGCGCGAATTATCGCGAAACAACACCTGCTCGAATCCAACAAAAACTGTGCGCTACCGTCTCTACTGAGCCTCAGAGACGCATTGAGGCAAGTGTTGCAAAAATCAGAGAATGTCAAAAATTAGAGTGAAATTGCTTCAAACAGGCGAATTATCGCGAAACAACACCTGCTCGAATCCAACAAAAACTGTGCCCTGCCGAATCTATTTAGCCTCAGAGACGGTTTGAGACAATTGTTACAAAAATCAGAGAATGTCAAAAATTAGAGTGAAATTGCTTCAAACAGGCGAATATCGCGAAACAACACCTGCTCGAATCCATTAAAAACTGTGCGCTAGCGTCTCTAATGAGCCTCAGAGACGCATTGAGGCAAGTGTTGCAAAAATCAGACAATGTCAAAAATTTGAGTCAAATTGCTTCAAACAAGCGAATTATCGCGAAACAACACCTGCTCGAATCCAATAAAAACTGTGCCCTGCAGTCTCCACTGAGCGTCAGAGACGCTTTGAGACAAGTGTTACAAAAATAAGAGAATGTCAAAAAATAGAGTGAAATTGCTTCAAACAGGCGAATTATCGCGAAACAACACCTGCTCGAATCCAACAAAAACTGTGCCCTGCAGTCTCTACTGAGTCTCAAAGACGCTTTGAGACAATTGCTACAAAAATCAGAAAATGTCAAAATTTAGATCGCAATTGCTTCAAACGCGAATTATCGCGAAACAACACCTGCTCGAATCCAACAAAAACTGTGCGCTACCGTCTCTACTGGGCCTCAGAGACGCATTGAGGCAAGTGTTGCAAAAATCAGACAATGTCAAAAATTTGAGTCAAATTGCTTCAAACAAGCGAATTATCGCGAAACAACACCTGCTCGAATCCAATAAAAACTGTGCCCTGCAGTCTCCACTGAGCGTCAGAGACGCTTTGAGACAAGTGTTACAAAAATCAGAGAATGTCAAAAATTAGAGTGAAATTGCTTCAAACAGACGAATTATCGCGAAACAACACCTGCTCGAATCCAACAAAAACTGTGCCCTGCCGACTCTATTTAGCCTCAGAGAGGGTTTGAGACAAGTATTACAAAAATCAGAGAATGTCAAAAATTAGAGTGAAATTGCTTCAAACAGGCGAATTATCGCGAAACAACACCTGCTCGAATCCAACAAAAACTGTGCCCTGCCGACTCTGTTTAGCCTCAAAGAATGTTTCAGACAATTGTTACAAAAATCAGAGAATGTCAAAAATTAGAGTGAAATTGCTTCAAACAAGCGAATTATCGCGAAACAACACCTGCTCGAATCCAACAAAAGCTGTGCGCTGCCGTCTCTACTGAGCCTCAGAGACGCTTTGAGACAAGTATTACAATAATCAGAGAATGTCAAAAATTAGAGTGAAATTGCTTGAAACAAGCGAATTATCGCGAAACAACACCTGCTCGCATCCAACAAAAACTGTGCGCTACCGTCTCTACTTAGCCTCAGAGACGCTTTGAGACAAGTATTACAAAAATCAGAGAATGTCAAAAATTAGAGTGAAATTGCTTCAAACAGGCGAATTATCGGGAAACAACACCTGCTCGAATCCAACAAAAACTGTGCGCTACCGTCTCTCCTGAGGCTCAGAGACGCTTTGAGACACGTACTACAAAAATCAGAGAATGTCAAAAATTATAGTGAAATTGCCTCAAACAGGCGAATTCTCGCGAAACAACACCTGCTCGAAACCAACAAAAACTGTGCCCTGCCGACTCTATTTAGCCTCAAAGACGGTTTGAGACAATTGTTACAAAAATCAGAGAATGTCAAAAATTAGGGTGAAATTGCTTCAAACAAGCGAATTATCGCGAAACAACACCTGCTCGAATCCAACAAAAACTGTGCGCTACCGTCTCTACTGAGCCTCAGAGACGCTTTGAGACAAGTATTAGAAAAATCAGAGAATGTCAAAAATTAGAGTGAAATTGCTTCAAACAGGCGAATTATCGCGAAACAACACCTGCTCGAATCCAACAAAAACTGTGCCCTGCCGACTCTATTTAGCCTCAGCGACGGTTGCAGACAATTGTTACAAAAATCAGAGAATGTCAAAAATTAGAGTGTAATTGCTTCAAACAAGCGAATTATCGCGAAACAACACCTGCTCGAATCCAACAAAAACTGGGCCCTGCCGACTCTATTTAGCCTCAAAAACGGTTTGAGACAATTGTTACAAAAATCAGAGAATGTCAAAAATTAGAGTGAAGTTGCTTCAAACAAGCGAATTATCGCGAAACAACACCTGCTCGAATCCAACAAAACCTGTGCCCTGCCGACTCTATTTAGCCTCAGCGACGGTTTCAGACAATTGTTACAAAAATCAGAGAATGTAAAAAATTAGAGTGTAATTGCTTCAAACAAGCGAATTATCGCGAAACAACACCTGCTCGAATCCAACAAAAACTGGGCCCTGCCGAATCTATTTAGCCTCAAAGACGGTTTGAGACATTTGTTACAAAAATCAGAGAATGTCAAAAATTAGAGTGAAGTTGCTTCAAACAAGCGAATTATCGCGAAACAACACCTGCTCGAATCCAACAAAAACTGTGCCCTGCAGTCTCTACTGAGCCTCAAAGACGCTTTGAGACAATTGCTACAAAAATCAGAAAATGTCAAAATTTAGAGTGAAATTGCTTCAAGCGCGAATTATCGCGAAACAACACCTGCTCGAATCCAACAAAAACTGTGCGCTACCGTCTCTACTGAGCCTCAGAGACGCATTGAGGCAAGTGTTGCAAAAATCAGAGAATGTCAAAAATTAGAGTGAAATTGCTTCAAACAGGCGAATTATCGCGAAACAACACCTGCTCGAATCCAACAAAAACTGTGCCCTGCCGAATCTATTTAGCCTCAGAGACGGTTGAGACAATTGTTACAAAAATCAGAGAATGTCAAAAATTAGAGTGAAATTGCTTCAAACAGGCGAATATCGCGAAACAACACCTGCTCGAATCCTTTAAAAACTGTGCGCTACCGTCTCTAATGAGCCTCAGAGACGCATTGAGGCAAGTGTTGCAAAAATCAGACAATGTCAAAAATTTGAGTCAAATTGCTTCAAACAAGCGAATTATCGCGAAACAACACCTGCTCGAATCCAATAAAAACTGTGCCCTGCAGTCTCCACTGAGCGTCAGAGACGCTTTGAGACAAGTGTTACAAAAATAAGAGAATGTCAAAAAATAGAGTGAAATTGTTTCAAACAGGCGAATTATCGCGAAACAACACCTGCTCGAATCCAACAAAAACTGTGCCCTGCAGTCTCTACTGAGTCTCAAAGACGCTTTGAGACAATTGCTACAAAAATCAGAAAATGTCAAAATTTAGAGCGAAATTGCTTCAAACGCGAATTATCGCGAAACAACACCTGCTCGAATCCAACAAAAACTGTGCGCTACCGTCTCTACTGGGCCTCAGAGACGCATTGAGGCAAGTGTTGCAAAAATCAGACAATGTCAAAAATTTGAGTCAAATTGCTACAAACAAGCGAATTATCGCGAAACAACACCTGCTCGAATCCAATAAAAACTGTGCCCTGCAGTCTCCACTGAGCGTCAGAGACGCTTTGAGACAAGTGTTACAAAAATCAGGGAATGTCAAAAATTAGAGTGAAATTGCTTCAAAGAGACGAATTATCGCGAAACAACACCTGCTCGAATCCAACAAAAACTGTGCCCTGCCGACTCTATTTAGCCTCAGAGAGGGTTTGAGACAAGTATTACAAAAATCAGAGAATGTCAAAAATTAGAGTGAAATTGCTTCAAACAGGCGAATTATCGCGAAACAACACCTGCTCGAATCCAACAAAAACTGTGCCCTGCCGACTCTATTTAGCCTCAAAGAATGTTTCAGACAATTGTTACAAAAATCAGAGAATGTCAAAAATTAGAGTGAAATTGCTTCAAACAAGCGAATTATCGCGAAACAACACCTGCTCGAATCCAACAAAAGCTGTGCGCTGCCGTCTCTACTGAGCCTCAGAGACGCTTTGAGACAAGTATTACAAAAATCAGAGAATGTCAAAAATTAGAGTGAAATTGCTTCAAAGAAGCGAATTACCGCGAAACAACACCTGCTCGCATCCAACAAAAACTGTGCGCTACCTTCTCTACTTAGCCTCAGAGACGCTTTGAGACAAGTATTAGAAAAATCAGAGAATGTCAAAAATTAGAGTGAAATTGCTTCAAACAGGCGAATTATCGGGAAACAACACCTGCTCGAATCCAACAAAAACTGTGCGCTACCGTCTCTACTGAGCCTCAGAGACGGTTTGAGACACGTACTACAAAAATCAGAGAATGTCAAAAATTATAGTGAAATTGCCTCAAACTGGCGAATTCTCGCGAAACAACACCTGCTCGAATCCAACAAAAACTGTGCCCTGCCGACTCTATTTAGCCTCAAAGACGGTTTGAGACAATTGTTACAAAAATCAGAGAATGTCAAAAATTCGAGTGAAATTGCTTCAAACAAGCGAATTATCCCGAAACAACACCTGCTCGAATCCAAAAAAAAACTGTGCCCTGCCGACTCTATTTAGCCTCAGAGACGCTTTGAGACACGTACTACAAAAATCAGAGAATGTCAAAAATTAGACTGAAATTGCTTCAAACAGGCGAATTATCGCGAAACAACACCTGCTCGAATCCAACAAAAACTGTGCCCTGCCGACTCTATTTAGCCTCAAAGAATGTTTGAGACAATTGTTACAAGAATCAGAGAAAGACAAAAATTAGAATGAAATTGCTTCAAACAAGCGAATTATCGCGAAACAACACCTGCTCGAATCCAACAAAAACTGTGCCCTGCCGACTCTATTTAGCCTCGGAGACGCTTTGAGACAAGTATTACAAAAATCAGACAATGTCAAAAATTATTGTGAAATTGCCTCAAACAAGCGAATTATCATGAAACAACACCTGCTTGAATCCAACAAAAACTGTGCGCTACCGTCTCTACTGAGCCTCAGAGACGCTTTGAGACAAGTATTACAAAAATCAGAGAATGTCAAAAATTAGAGTGAAATTGCTTCAAACAAGCGAATTCCCCCCAGGGGGACCTACTACGGTAGGTCCGGGTTTGGCGCACCCGGGGCCCCGAGCCAACTGACTCCCTCTGTGTGGGCTCCTCTTCGTGGTGAGGGAGTCAGTCAAATCGCCCACCCACGTGTAGGCCGTGCGTGGAGACCCGTGTCGGTGGAAAGGTTTATCCTGGTGGTTGAGGGGTGCGTATCTGAGCTCGGGACAGTTTTTTCTGAATCTGGGGAGGATGCGCATTTCCGATACACTGCTTTGGTTTCTGCTTCACCTAAACGGGAGGCTAGGGACTAACCCACCCCTAGTCAATCGGCCAGGACTAGGTATTGCACCGAACTCCAGGGTGAGTGGGACGGCGAGCCCGCTATATCCCCTGTGTAGCCCTGTCATCCCAGTGGGATGACCCCTTGTTGGGCTCCGTGGTGGGTGGGGAGCACTGGGGGATGAAATTTATAGCCTTTTTTCTATGGCACACCAAAACATTAAAAGAAAACGACAGGTTAACGATGAAAAAGAGGTATGCGTAGCGTCCACAGCTCGTTACCTAGTAATCAATAGGACGGAAGAGGGACAGTCTTTTTTGAAGGTGAACCCGTTTGTCATCCAATTAGGTCTAGATAAAATAGCCGGTCCAGTCAAGTCATGTACCCGTATTCGATCAGGATCACTACTTGTTGAAACTTACACGTCCACCCAGTTCGACAAGTTGCTGAAGGCAAAACTACTCCACGGATACCCGATCCGTGTCGAGAAGCACCGGAGCCTTAACTCTTCCAAGGGCGTCATTACCACCCACTTGTTGGACGGTATGCCGGAGGAAGAGATTCAGGGTTACCTGGCTGATCAGGGAGTAACCTCTGTTTCTCGAGTCCGAACAAAGCGTGACGGAGCGCTAGTAGATACCCGTACGCTTTTTCTTACCTTTGACCGACTCGATCTCCCTCCGAAGATAAAGGCTGGCTATGAGGTCATTAACGTTCGACCGTATATCCCCCGCCCTATGCGGTGTTTCCAATGCCAACGATATGGCCATACTCAGACCTCTTGTAAAACCTCTGTTCCTGTTTGTGTCACCTGTGGCAAAGATGCCCACGAAGGAGCGTGTCCATCTGCTCCTAGCTGTGTTAACTGTAGAGGTGCCCATCCGGCGACTTCCCGCGATTGTCCACGTTACCTGGACGAGAAGGCTATTCAAGAGCTGCGGGTCAAAGAGCGCTTATCGTTCTCTGAGGCCCGCAAACGCCACCTTGCTCGGCAGCCGTCGATACTCAAATTTGGTACTTTTAGTTCAGTAGTGTCCACCCCAGTACCAAAGCGGGATGTAGGTACTCAAACCTCCCCTATAGCCAGCACCACCAACACACCTTCTCGTGCACCATCCACAGCTACAGCCTCAACCAGTACCAGCTCCAAGACTATCCCTACTAGCCCTCAAACCCGTAAGTTCCGAATTGAACCTAAACGCAGTGACTTTCTCAAAGACCCAACGACCTCTGCCAGTGGGAAGTGTGCTCTTCCTGCCACTTCCCCCTCTCCTCCCCGGCGCTCATGCTCTCAGGACACCAGAGGGCGTAGTCGGGTGCCACGGGTCTCACCAACTCCCGTTACCGTAGGCAACCGGTACACAGTCCTATCTTCTGCTACTGGTGACACAGAGCCTCTTCCGTCCGAAGAGCCCATGGAGCAAGAACCACCTGCTCCAAAGAGCCCTAGCCCCACGCGCTGCCACAAGGGCAAATTAAAGCGCCAACCGTCGGTCAAGTGACCCTAGACGACAGCTTATCCCATTTGTCCTAGGATGTCCATTATTCAATGGAATATACGTGGCATACGTGCGCGTAGAGCTGACTTAACATCAATTTGTAATTCGCTGTTCCCTACTATTCTGTGCCTGCAGGAGACCAAGCTTCGCCAGCAAGACTCTTTCACGTTTTCTGGGTTTATTCCGGTGCGTTATGACCTCCCACCGGAACCCGGTACTCCTGCACATGGAGGTGTCATGCTCCTCGTTCGCAACGACGTTTTTTACCAGCCAGTCATGCTCACCACTCCATTGCAAGCTGTTGCTGTTACTCTGAGATTACCTGGCTTTTCTTTTACTCTCTGTTCCCTTTATCTACCGCCTTGCTCCCCCTTCGCTATAGGGGACCTGTCCCATCTAGTGTCCCAGCTCCCAACACCCTATCTTCTCTTGGGAGACTTTAATGCCCACCACCCTCTTTGGGGTTCACCTCGGGCGTGCGCAAGGGGGACCGTCCTAGTCGATTTTTTCACACAGAAATCTCTGTCTCTTCTAAACACTGGTGAACCTACTTTCCTTTCTGATTCTACTGGCACTCTCTCCCACCTGGACCTCTCAATTTGCTCAGCTCAGCTTGCACATCGTTTTGAGTGGAACGTCGTCTCTGACACCTTCTCCAGCGACCATTTTCCATGTAGTATCAGCTTCCTGTCGCACCACGTATCTTCGCCACGTGTACCATCCTGGCGACTGAACAGAGCGAACTGGCCCCTTTATACTCGTTTGGCTGTTTTTGACGATCGCTTCTTCGCAGACATTGACCAGATGGTGGCCCACCTCACATCCGTCGTTGTTGCCGCGGCCGAGCGTGCCATGCCTCGGTCGTCTGGGCACCCGAGACGTTTGCCGGTCCCTTGGTGGACCGACGAATGCCGAGCGGCCGTTCGTGCGCGACGGGCGGCTTTGAGGGTGTTTCGGCGCCACCCTACACTTGAGAATCTGGTCGCTTTTAAGCGATCTCGCGCCAGAGCTCGTCGCATCATCCAGGCGAGTAAGAGGACATCCTGGCTCCGTTTTGTTGAGTCATTTAATCCATCCACGCCCTCGTCTGTCGTTTGGGATAAGCTTCGCCGTGTGGCCGGCAAAGCTTTGTCGGTTACCGTACCTGGCCTACGGATCCAGAACACCACCATTGTTTGCCCTAGAGCTGTCGCTGACACTCTGGGCAACGCCTTTGCTGATGTGTCAGGCTCTTCACACTACCACCCGGATTTTCTACCCATCAAAAATAGCGTGGAATCTCATAACCTTTGCTTTAACTCTACCAACCGGGAGAGTTACAACGCCTTTTTCACCATGCCGGAGTTGGAGCGGGCCTTGGGCTCCTCCAAACCCTCCGCTCCTGGGCCGGATGGTGTCCATCTTTTAATGTTGCAGCACCTGTCATCAGCTGGCAAACTCTTCCTCTTAGATGTGTATAACCGTATGTGGCGTACAGCAGCATTTCCATGTGCTTGGCGCGAAGCCACCATCGTCCCGATTTTAAAACCTGGGAAGGATCGCCATCTACCTTCCAGCTATCGTCCGATCTCCCTCACCAGTGTGATCTGCAAGGTGATGGAGCGCATGATCAACGGACGATTGACGTGGTGGCTTGAATCCCAACATTTGCTGTCCAATGTTCAGGGCGGTTTTCGTCGCTTCCGTTCAACGGTCGACCATTTAGTCTCACTATCCACGCACATCATGGACGGCTTTCTGAGGAAGAGCCAAACGGTTGCTGTATTTTTCGATCTAGAGAAGGCCTATGACACGTGCTGGAGGTATGGCATTCTTCGCACCCTCCATAGATGGGGCATTCGTGGCCGACTGCCCCTTTTTATTCGGGAGTTCATTCGGGATAGAGTCTTTCGCGTACGGGTGGGTTCAGTTTTATCTCGTGTTTTTAATCAAGAGAACGGAGTACCGCAGGGCTCGGTACTCAGCGTCACACTATTTGCTATTGCCATCAATCCCATTGTGGAGTGCGTTCCTGCTGGTGTGTCATCTTCCTTGTTTGTGGATGACTTCGCCATTTACTCTAATTCTCGGCGGACTCATCTTCTTGAGCGGCGCCTCCAACTCTGTCTTGATCGCCTCTTTATTTGGAGTGTGGAAAACGGCTTTAGGTTCTCCGCCGAGAAGACCGTCTGCGTGAACTTCTGGCGCCGGAAGGTCTTTCGCCCGCCTTCTCTTCACCTCGGTCCAGATGTTCTCCCTTTTGCAGACGAGGCGAAATTTTTGGGATTGGTGTTTGACAGGAAGCTTAGCTGGTCCTCTCATATATCATATCTGAAGGCCAGATGTGACCGTTCTCTTAGTGTTTTACGTGTTTTAAGTGGCACATCATGGGGAGCTGATCGGACTGTTCTTTTAAGATTATATCGTTCTTTGGTCCGATCTAAACTTGATTACGGTTGTATTGTGTATTCATCAGCTCGGCCGTCCGTTTTAAAACGTCTTGATCCCATTCACCACCGTGGTATACGACTGAGTATTGGCGCCTTTCCTACAAGCCCGGTTCTCAGCCTATGTGCGGAAGCTGCGGAACCCCCGCTTTCTTATCGGCGGGATGTTCTTCTCTGCAACTACGCTTGCAGACTTTCTAGTCTGCCAGAACACCCGTCTTTTAGTTCGTTTTTTAATGATACTTTGGACCGCCAATACTCATCGAGCTCCCTGGCCCTGCTCCCTCCTGGCGTTCGATTTCGTTTATTGCTTCGGCTGTTGGACGTAGATTTACCGGCGACATATCCCAAGGGAGAAACCCGATTTCCCCCGTGGCTTCGTCCGGTGACGCACATTGACCTAGGTTTGCTGTCCATGCCGAAGTCGTCGACGCCAGATTCAGTTCTTCGTTCGGCCTTTTTACACGTGCAGGCGCAGTTAGGACCCGGTACTTTTATTTACACTGATGGCTCCAAGGACGATCGGGGAGTAGGATGTGCTTTTATTCATGGCCGCGAGAGTTTTAGATTTCGTCTTTTACCGCAGTGCTCGATTTTTACGGCAGAGCTTTTTAGTATTTACCAAGCTGTTTTATATGTTCATCGGCAGGCCTTCCGGCGCTGCATTATTTGTTCTGATTCTTTAAGTGCTCTTGAAAGCCTACGGACGCTGTACAGTTACCATCCCTTGGTGCAGCGTGTCCAGGACTACCTTCATGCCCTCGCCAGTGCTGGCACTATCGTCTCCTTTGTGTGGGTACCTGGACACGTAGGCTTGCAGGGAAATGAGGCTGCCGATTCTGCGGCAAAGGCAGCAGTTTTAGCACCCAGGATTTTTAGCTCTTCCGTTCCCTCTGACGATTTTGGCGCCTTTTTACGTCAGGCCCTCCTCTCACGGTGGAGTGGTACCTGGCATGATGTTCAGGGGAATAAACTTCGGGAGGTGAAATCGCTCCCTGTTACCTGGAGGACTTCCTCGCGTGCCTCCCGCCGCGAGGAAGTGATTTTAGCTAGATTGCGTATCGGGCACTGCCGTTTTAGCCATGGTCACCTTTTATCCTCTGACGCTGCACCACTCTGTGCTCATTGTCATGAGCCTCTGACGGTGCGGCATGTTTTAATTCAGTGTCAGCATTCAAGCCAGCTCCGTGACTCACTGGGCCTGCCAGCCACCCTGGCTGAGGTGCTGGCAGACAATACAGGTGCTGTGGAGCGTGTGTTACGTTTTATGCGTTTCAGCGGAATGTGCTCTCGTGTATGACTGATACGGATCATTTGTGTTTTTATATTTGGGTGATGATGCGAGATTTTATCAATTAATGTGATCCTGCGCTTCCGTTTTCGCTAAATGTGCAGTTGCTGACACTATTGGTGACGGTTTTAATGTTTTTATTGTTTTTAGTTGTAGACGTGATTGTCTAGTTTTTACTCTTTAATGCTTTTAGTGTTGTTTGGGCGCTAATGACCATAGCAGTTGAGCGCCCTAAAGCCATATTCATTCATTCACCTGCTCGCATCCAACAAAAACTGTGCGCTACCGTCTCTATTTAGCCTCAGAGACGGTTTGAGATAATTGTTACAAAAATCAGAGAATGTCAAAAATTAGAGTGTAATTGCTTCAAACAAGCGAATTATCGCGAAACAACACCTGCTCGCATCCAACAAAAACTGTGCCCTGCCGACTCTATTTAGCCTCAGAGACGGTTTGAGACAATTGTTACAAAAATCAGAGAATGTCAAGAATTAGAGTGAAATTGCTTCAAACAAGCGAATTATCGCGAAACAACACCTGCTCGAATCCAACAAAAACTGTGCGCTACCGTCTCTACAGAGCCTCAGAGACGCTTTGAGACAAGTATTACATAAATCAGAGAATGTCAAAAATTATAGTGAAATTGCCTCAAACAGGCGAATTATCGCGAAACAACACCTGCTCGAATCCAACAAAACTGTGCCCTGCCGACTCTATTTAGCCTCAGCGACGGTTTCAGACAATTGTTACAAAAATCAGAGAATGTCAAAAATTAGAGTGTAATTGCTCCAAACAAGCGAATTATCGCGAAACAACACCTGCTCGAATCCAACAAAAACTGTGCCCTGCCGACTCCATTTAGCCTCAGTGACGGTTTGAGACAAGTATTACAAAAATCAGAAAATGTCAAAAATTACAGTGAAATTGCCTCAAACAGGCGAATTATCGCGAAAGAACACCTGCTCGAATCCAACAAAAACTGTGCCCTGCCGACTCTTTGAGACAAGTATTACAAAAACCAGAGAATGTCAAAAATTAGAGTGAAATTGCTTCAAACAGGCGAATTATCGCGAAACAACACCTGCTCGAATCCAACAAAAACTGTGCCCTGCCGACTCTATTTAGCCTCAGAGAGGGTTTGAGACAATTGTTACAAAAATCAGAGAATGTCAAAAATTAGAGTGTAATTGCTTCAAACAAGCGAATTATCGCGAAACAACACCTGCTCGAATCCAACAAAAACTGTGCCCTGCCGACTCTATTTAGCCTCAGAGACGGTTTGAGACAAGTATTACAAAAATCAGGGAATGTCAAAAATTACAGTGAAATTGCCTCAAACAGGCGAATTATCGCGAAAGAACACCTGCTCGAATCCAACAAAAACTGTGCCCTGCCGACTCTATTTAGCCTCAAAGACGGTTTGAGACAATTGTTACAAAAATCAGAGAATGTCAAAAATTAGAGTGAAATTGCTTCAAACAAGCGAATTATCGCGAAACAACACCTGCTCGAATCCAACAAAAACTGTGCGCTACCGTCTCTACTGAGCCTCAGAGACGCTTTGAGACAAGTATTACAAAAATCAGAGAATGTCAAAAATTAGAGTGAAATTGCTTCAAACAAGCGAATTATCGCGAAACAACACCTGCTCGCATCCAACAAAAACTGTGCGCTACCGTCTCTATTTAGCCTCAGAGACGGTTTGAGATAATTGTTACAAAAATCAGAGAATGTCAAAAATTAGAGTGTAATTGCTTCAAACAAGCGAATTATCGCGAAACAACACCTGCTCGAATCCAACAAAAACTGTGCGCTACCGTGTCTACTGAGCCTCAGAGACGCTTTGAGACAAGTATTACAAAAATCAGAGAATGTCAAAAATTAGAGTGAAATTGCTTCAAACAGGCGAATTATCGCGAAACAACACCTGCTCGAATCCAACAAAAACTGTGCCCTGCCGATTCTATTTAGCCTCAGAGACGGTTTGAGACAATTGTTACAAAAATCAGAGATTGTCAAAAATTAGAGTGAAATTGCTTTAAACAAGCGAATTATCGCGAAACAACACCTGCTCGAATCCAACAAAAACTGTGCGCTACCGTCTCTACTGAGCCTCAGAGGCGCTTTGAGACAAGTATTACAAAAATCAGAGAATGTCAAAAATTAGAGTGAAATTGCTTCAAACAGGCGAATTATCGCGAAACAACACCTGCTCGAATCCAACAAAAACTGTGCCCTTCCGATTCTATTTAGCCTCAGAGACGGTTTGAGATAATTGTTACAAAAATCAGAGAAACAACACCTGCTCGAATCCGACAAAAACTGTGTGCTACCGTCTCTACTGAGCCTCAGAGGCGCTTTGAGACAAGTATTACAAAAATCAGAGAATGTCAAAAATTAGAGTGAAATTGCTTCAAACAGGCGAATTATCGCGAAACAACACCTGCTCGAATCCAACAAACACTGTGCCCTGCCGACTCTATTTAGCCTCAGAGACGGTTTGAGACAATTGTTACAAAAATCAGAGGATGTCAAAAATTAGATTAAAATTGCTTCAAACAGGCGAATTATCGCGAAACAACACCTGCTCGAATCCAACAAAAACTGTGCCCTGCCGACTCTATTTAGCCTCAAAGAATATTTGAGACAATTGTTACAAGAATCAGAGAATGTGAAAAATAAGAGTGAAATTGCTTCAAACAAGCGAATTATCGCGAAACAACACCTGCTCGAATCCAACAAAAACTGTGCGCTACCGTCTCTACTGAGCCTCAGAGACGCTTTGAGACAAGTATTACAAAAATCAGAGAATGTCAAAAATTAGAGTGAAATTGCTTCAAACAGACGAATTATCGCGAAACAACACCTGCTCGAATCCAACTTAAAACTGTGCGCTACCGTCTCTACTAAGCCCCAGAGACGCTTTGAGACACGTACTACAAAAATCAGAGAATGTCAAAAATTATAGTGAAATTGCCTCAAACAGGCGAATTCTCGCGAAACAACACCTGCTCGAATCCAACAAAAACTGTGCGCTACCGTCTCTACTGTGCCTCAGAGACGCTTTGAGACAAGTATTACAAAAATCAGAGAATGTCAAAAATTAGAGTGAAATTGCTTCAAACAAGCGAATTAGCGCGAAACAACACCTGCTCGAATCCAACAAAAACTGTGCCCTGCCGACTCTATTTAGCCTCAACGACGGTTTCAGACAATTGTTACAAAAATCAGAGAATGTCAAAAATTAGAGTGTACTTGCTTCAAACAAGCGAATTATCGCGAAACAACACCTGCTCGAATCCAACAAAAACTGTGCCCTGCAGTCTCTACTGAGCCTCAAAGACGCTTTGAGACAATTGCTACAAAACTCAGAAAATGTCACAAATTAGAGTGAAATTGCTTCAAGCAAGCGAATTATCGCGAAACAACACCTGCTCGAGTCCAACAAAAACTGTGCGCTACCGTCTCTACCGAGCCTCAGAGACCGTTGAGACAAGTGTTACAAAAATCAGAGAATGTCAAAGATTAGAGTGAAAGTGCTTCAAACAAGCGAATTATCGCGAAACAACACCTGCTCGAATCCAACAAAAACTGTGCGCTACCGTCTCTACTGAGCCTCAGAGACGCTTTGAGACAAGTATTACAAAAATCAGAGAATGTCAAAAATTAGAGTGAAATTGCTTCAAAGAGGGAATTATCGCGAAACGACACCTGCTCGAATCCAACAAAAACTGTGCGCTACCGTCTCTACTAAGCCTCAGAGACGCTTTGAGACACGTACTAAAAAAATCAGAGAATGTCAAAAATTATAGTGAAATTGCCTCAAACAGGCGAATTCTCGCGAAACAACACCTGCTCGAATCCAACAAAAACTGTGCCCTGCCGACTCTATTTAGCCTCAAAGACGGTTTGAGACAATTGTTACAAAAATCAGAGAATGTCAAAAATTAGAGTGTAATTGCTTCAAACAAGCGAATTATCGCGAAACAACACCTGCTCGAATCCAACAAAAACTGTGCGCTACCGTCTCTACTGAGCCTCAGAGACGCTTTAAGACAAGTATTACAAAAATCAGAGAATGTCAAAAATTAGAGTGAAATTGCTTCAAACAAGCGAATTATCGCGAAACAACACCTGCTCGCCCCCCAGGGGGACCTACTACGGTAGGTCCGGGTTTGGCGCACCCGGGGCCCCGAGCCAACTGACTCCCTCGGTGTGGGCTCCTCTTCGTGGTGAGGGAGTCAGTCAAATCGCCCACCCACGTGTAGGCCGTGCGTGGAGACCCGTGTCGGTGGAAAGGTTTATCCTGGTGGTTGAGGGGTGCGTATCTGAGCTCGGGACAGTTTTTTCTGAATCTGGGGAGGGTGCGCATTTCCGATACACTGCTTTGGTTTCTGCTTCACCTAAACGGGAGGCTAGGGACTAACCCACCCCTAGTCAATCGGCCAGGACTAGGTATTGCACCGAACTCCAGGGTGAGTGGGACGGCGAGCCCGCTATATCCCCTGTGTAGCCCTGTCATCCCAGTGGGATGACCCCTTGTTGGGCTCCGTGGTGGGTGGGGAGCACTGGGGGATGAAATTTATAGCCTTTTTTCTATGGCACACCAAAACATTAAAAGAAAACGACAGGTTAACGATGAAAAAGAGGTATGCGTAGCGTCCACAGCTCGTTACCTAGTAATCAATAGGACGGAAGAGGGACAGTCTTTTTTGAAGGTGAACCCGTTTGTCATCCAATTAGGTCTAGATAAAATAGCCGGTCCAGTCAAGTCATGTACCCGTATTCGATCAGGATCACTACTTGTTGAAACTTACACGTCCACCCAGTTCGACAAGTTGCTGAAGGCAAAACTACTCCACGGATACCCGATCCGTGTCGAGAAGCACCGGAGCCTTAACTCTTCCAAGGGCGTCATTACCACCCACTTGTTGGACGGTATGCCGGAGGAAGAGATTCAGGGTTACCTGGCTGATCAGGGAGTAACCTCTGTTTCTCGAGTCCGAACAAAGCGTGACGGAGCGCTAGTAGATACCCGTACGCTTTTTCTTACCTTTGACCGACTCGATCTCCCTCCGAAGATAAAGGCTGGCTATGAGGTCATTAACGTTCGACCGTATATCCCCCGCCCTATGCGGTGTTTCCAATGCCAACGATATGGCCATACTCAGACCTCTTGTAAAACCTCTGTTCCTGTTTGTGTCACCTGTGGCAAAGATGCCCACGAAGGAGCGTGTCCATCTGCTCCTAGCTGTGTTAACTGTAGAGGTGCCCATCCGGCGACTTCCCGCGATTGTCCACGTTACCTGGACGAGAAGGCTATTCAAGAGCTGCGGGTCAAAGAGCGCTTATCGTTCTCTGAGGCCCGCAAACGCCACCTTGCTCGGCAGCCGTCGATACTCAAATTTGGTACTTTTAGTTCAGTAGTGTCCACCCCAGTACCAAAGCGGGATGTAGGTACTCAAACCTCCCCTATAGCCAGCACCACCAACACACCTTCTCGTGCACCATCCACAGCTACAGCCTCAACCAGTACCAGCTCCAAGACTATCCCTACTAGCCCTCAAACCTGTAAGTTCCGAATTGAACCTAAACGCAGTGACTTTCTCAAAGACCCAACGACCTCTGCCAGTGGGAAGTGTGCTCTTCCTGCCACTTCCCCCTCTCCTCCCCGGCGCTCATGCTCTCAGGACACCAGAGGGCGTAGTCGGGTGCCACGGGTCTCACCAACTCCCGTTACCGTAGGCAACCGGTACACAGTCCTATCTTCTGCTACTGGTGACACAGAGCCTCTTCCCCCCAGGGGGACCTACTACGGTAGGTCCGGGTTTGGCGCACCCGGGGCCCCGAGCCAACTGACTCCCTCGGTGTGGGCTCCTCTTCGTGGTGAGGGAGTCAGTCAAATCGCCCACCCACGTGTAGGCCGTGCGTGGAGACCCGTGTCGGTGGAAAGGATTATCCTGGTGGTTGAGGGGTGCGTATCTGAGCCCGGGACAGTTACTTTTCTGAATCCGGGGAGGGTGCGCATTTCCGATACACTGCTTTGGTTTCTGCTTCATCTAAACGGGAGGCTAGGGACTAACCCACCCCTAGTCAATCGGCCAGGATTAGGTATTGCACTGAACTCCAGGGTGAGTGGGACGGCGAGCCCGCTATATCCCCTGTGTAGCCCTGTCATCCCAGTGGGATGACCCCTCGTTGGGCTCCGTGGTGGGTGGGGAGCACTGGGGGATGAAATTTCTATCGCTATTTTATGGCTTCAAACACCGTCAAACGAAGACGTCAAGTACCAGAGGAAAGAGAGGTTAACGTAGTTTCAACGGCTCGTTACCTAGTGATTCATCGAGCAGAAGAGGGTCAGTCGTTTATTAAAGTCAACCCCTTTGTCATCCAGGCGGGTCTTGACAAAATAGCTGGTCCGGTTAAGTCCTGCAATCGACTGCGCAATGGTTCTTTGCTGGTTGAGACCTTCACGGCTACGCAGCTCGAGAAGATCTTGAAGGCGAAACTTCTCCACGGGTACCCCATCCGTGTGGAGAAGCACCGTAGTCTCAACTATTCCAAGGGCGTCATCACCACGAACTTGTTAGATGATATGACGGAGGAGGAGATCAAGGGCTACCTTGCAGATCAGGGCGTGACGGAAGTCTATCGTGTGCGCGCAATGAGGGATGGTGCTCAGGTGGCTACCCGCACCCTCTTTATCACCTTTGACCGTCTGGATCTTCCTACCAAACTTAAGGCTGGCTATGAAGTAATAAATGTTCGACCATATATCCCTCGGCCAATGCGTTGCTTTCAGTGTCAACGTTTTGGCCACACTAAGTTGTCCTGTAAGGCTACCACCGCTGTTTGTGTTCAGTGTGGGAAGGATGCTCACGAAGGGCCTTGTCCATCCGTGCCTTCCTGTGTGAACTGTCGTGGGTCCCATCCATCATCTTCTCGCGATTGTCCGCGTTTTCAGGACGAAAAAGCAATACAAGAGCTGCGTGTCAAAGAACGTATATCGTTTACGGAGGCACGCAAACGTCATCTTGCTCGTCAGCCATCTGTCCTAAAATTCGGTACCTTCAGCTCCATAGTCTCTAGACAGGTGCCAAAGCGCGATATGGGTACCCAGACGTGCCCTTTAACGGTCACCACAGTCACTCCTACCCACACTCCAGGTCGTCCTTCCGACTCCGCTAGCCCCAAGAAGATCATAACAATAAGTACTGAGACACGTAAATTTAAGATCCAGCCTCAGCGCACTGATTTCCTGAAGGACCCTCCGGCCCCTGTTCGCCGCCAGGGTACTCCTTCAGCCTCTTCACCCTCGCCACCTCGCAGAGCACGCTCTCAGGATGGGCGGGGGCGCAGTCGTGTCCAGAGGAGTTCGTCACCTCCCATGCCCACAGGCAACCGGTTTGAGGTTCTCACTCCGGTCTCCACTGACCCTGACCCTCTTCATTCCGAGGAGCCCATGGAACAAGAACCTCTTCCTAAAAGCCCTACGAGGAACCAGAAGGGCAAGTTGAAACGGCAGCCTTCGCTTAAGTGAACTTTGTAAACAGCTTCTCCCATTGCCTCCGGATGTCAATCGTTCAATGGAATGTACGCGGCGTACGCGCTCATAGGGCTGATCTACAGTTACTTAACACTTCGCTGTGTCCCAGTATCCTTTGCTTACAGGAGACTAAGCTTCGTCAGCAGGACTCCTTTACTTTCCCTGGCTTCATTCCGGTGCGCTTTGACCTCGCACCGGAGCCTGGTACTCCTGCTCATGGGGGTGTCATGCTACTCATACGTGACGACGTTTTTTACCAGCTTCTCACGCTCAATACTACTCTGCAAGCTGTTGCTGTTACTTTGAGTTTACCCGGTTTCTGTTTCACGCTCTGTTCCGTGTATCTACCTCCTTCTTCCCCCTTCGCTATTGCGGACCTGTCCAATCTCGTGTCCCAACTCCCAGCGCCCTACCTGTTGCTGGGAGATTTTAATGCCCATCACCCCCTTTGGGGATCGCCTCGGGCTTGCGTAAGGGGGACGTACCTTGCTGAGTTTTTCACTCGCAATAATCTTTTTGTTCTGAACACTGATCAACCAACTTTTGTTTCCCTTTCCACCGGCACCCTTTCTCACTTAGACCTATCTGTGTGTTCAGCGCAGCTTGCTCATCGTTTTGCGTGGAACGTAGTCTCTGACACCTTCTCCAGCGACCATTTTCCCTGCCTGATCAGCCTGCTATCCAACTATGTGCCATCGTCACGTGTACCTACCTGGCAAATCCACAAGGCAAACTGGCCCCTTTTTTCCAGTTTGGTGAACTTTGACGACCGACAATTCCCCGATGTTGACGCGATGGTGACTCACCTTACGGGTGTGATCATTTCCGCAGCCGAACATGCTGTTCCTCGCTCGTCTGTCCAACCGCGGCGATTGCCCGTTCCTTGGTGGTCCGACGAATGCCGGGCGGCGGTTCGTGCACGGAGGGCTGCGCTGCGGGTATTTCGTCGGCACCCTACTCTAGATAATCTGATCACCTTCAAGCGCTTACGTGCCAAGGCTCGTCGCATAATTCAATCGAGTAAGAGGGCATCCTGGCACAACTTTGTGGAATCGTTTAATCATTTCACACCGTCGTCGGTCGTTTGGGAGAAGCTCCGTCGTATAGCGGGCAAAGTTACACGTTCTACCTTATCCGGTCTCAGGGTTAACAATGACACCTTAGTTAGCCCTAAGGAGGTTGCTGACGCCCTGGGTGAGGCTTTTGCTAGGTTTTCTAGCTCCTCACAATACCACCCGGAATTTTCTGCTATCAAGCACCGGGTCGAGTCTCGTGGAGTTTCCTTTTGTTCCTCTAACCGCGAGTGTTATAACGCCCTTCTCACCATGCCGGAACTGGTGCGAGCCCTGGACTTCTCCAGGCCCACTGCACCTGGACCGGATGGTATTCACATTTCCATGCTACAGCACCTGCCCTTGACTGGTAAACAGTTTCTCTTAGAAGTTTATAACTACATCTGGCGTAGCTGCAGTTTTCCGTCCGCTTGGCGCGAAGCCACCATCGTCCCAATCTTAAAACCTGGTAAGGACCGCCATCTACCTTCCAGCTATCGTCCTATCTCCCTCACTAGTGTCCTCTGCAAGGTGATGGAGCGCATGATTAACGGGCGATTGACGTGGTGGCTTGAATCTAATAATCTGTTGTCCAACGTCCAGTGCGGTTTTCGTCGTTTCCGTTCCACGGCTGACCACTTGGTATCGTTGTCGACGCATATCATGGACGGTTTTCTACGGAAGAGCCAAACGGTTGCTGTGTTTTTTGACTTAGAGAAGGCGTATGACACTTGCTGGAGGTATGGAATTCTTCGTACTCTCCATCAGTGGGGCATGCGTGGTCGACTGCCCCTTTTTATTCACGATTTTATGCGGGATAGGGTCTTTCGAGTACGGGTGGGCTCAGTTTTGTCCCGTGTTTTTACCCAAGAGAACGGGGTACCGCAGGGCTCGGTACTCAGCGTCACACTATTTGCTATTGCAATCAATCCCATTGTGGAGTGCGTTCCCGCTGGCGTTTTATCTTCCTTGTTCGTCGATGACTTCGCCGTTTACTCTAGTTCTCGGCGGACGCATCTCTTAGAACGGCGCCTCCAACTTTGCCTCGACCGCCTCTTCACTTGGAGTATCGAAAACGGCTTTAAGTTCTCCGCCGAGAAAACTGTCTGCGTTAACTTTTGGCGCCGGAAGGCCTTCCATCCACCTTCTCTGCATCTCGGTGCCGAAGTACTTCCTTACGCGGACGAGACGAAATTCCTGGGATTGATTTTTGACAGAAAACTTAGTTGGTCGCCCCATATCTCCTATTTAAAAGCAAGGTGTGAACGTTCTCTTGGTGTTTTACGCGTTTTATGTGGCACATCCTGGGGAGCCGATCGGACTGTTCTTTTAAGCCTATATCGCTCTCTTGTCCGATCTAAGCTTGACTACGGTTCTATGGTGTATTCGTCGGCTCGACCGTCGATTCTAAAACGACTTGACCCCATTCATCACCGTGGTATCCGTTTGAGTATTGGCGCTTTTCCAACAAGCCCCGTTACCAGCATCTGTGCGGAAGCCGCTGAACCCCCGCTGTCTCATCGGCGGGACGTACTTCTGTGCAGCTACGCCTGCAGACTCTCTGGTTTGCCGCGTCATCTGACTTTTAGTCCTTTCTTTAACGACTCCTTGGACCGCCAATACTCAACGAGCTCCCTAGCTTTACTCCCTCCTGGTGTTCGTTTTCGCTCTCTCCTTCGTACATTGGACATCACTTTACCGGCGGCGTTTCCCATAGGAGAAACGCAGTTCCCGCCATGGCTCCGACCAGCAACCCCCGTCGATCTGGGGTTAACGTCCATGCCGAAGTCCACGACACCAGTTTCGGTGCTCCGTTCAGCCTTTTTAGAAATTCAGACACAGTTTGCTGACAGCTCTTTCATCTACACGGATGGCTCGAAGGACGATAGGGGAGTAGGGTGTGCCTTTATACATGATCGCCAAAGTTTTAGTTTTAGACTTTTAGCGCAGTGCTCGATTTTTACCGCTGAGCTTTTTGGTATCTACCAAGCTCTTTTATACATTCGTCGGCAAGCTTTGCAGCGCTGGGTTATCTGTTCGGATTCCTTGAGTGCATTGGAGAGCCTACGATCGCTGTACAACTACCACCCCCTAGTGCAGCGTGTCCAGGACAACCTACATTCCCTCGCTAGTGCTGGCGCTAGCGTGTCTTTCTTGTGGGTGCCTGGACACGTAGGCCTACCGGGAAACGAGGCTGCCGATGCTGCCGCAAAGGCAGCGGTTTTAGCTCCCAGGTGTTTTAGCTCTCACGTTCCCTCTGCTGATATTAGAGCGAGTTTGCGCACTTCTATCCTTCGTCGTTGGACGGAGGAGTGGTCTACTATTCAGGGGAACAAACTCAGAGAGGTGAAGCCCCTCCCTGTCACCTGGAGGACCTCCTCGCGCGCTTCTCGCCGCGAGGAAGTGATTTTAAGCAGATTGCGAATCGGGCACTGTCGTTTTAGCCATAGTCACCTTTTATCATCCGATGCTGCACCGGTGTGTACTCACTGTCATGAGCCATTGACGGTGCGGCACGTTTTAATTCAGTGCCAGTTTTTAGCTCAGTTACGTTTGTCTGTGGGTCTGCCGGCCACACTTGCTGAAGTGCTCGCAGATACATCTAGTGCCGTAGAGCGTTTATTGCATTTTATCCGCCTTAGCGGTTTGGGCGACCGAGTTTAACTCACTGGTTTTATTCTTTATTTTAGTTGGTGGTGCGGTTTGTTATATCCCGTAACAGGTTCTTATGTTAGTTCTGCTCTACTTTTACGGCTTCTGGCACTGTGTTGGTGACTTTTAAACCTTTTTAATGTTTTAGATTTAGGGACTTTGTGTCTCAGTTGTTTTAGTCATTTAGTTCTGAATGGGCGCTAATGACCGTAGCAGTTGTGCGCCCTAAAGCCCTACTACTACTACTACTACTACAGAGCCTCTTCCGTCCGAAGAGCCCATGGAGCAAGAACCACCTGCTCCAAAGAGCCCTAGCCCCACGCGCTGCCAGAAGGGCAAATTAAAGCGCCAACCGTCGGTCAAGTGACCCTAGACGACAGCTTATCCCATTTGTCCTAGGATGTCCATTATTCAATGGAATATACGTGGCATACGTGCGCGTAGAGCTGACTTAACATCAATTTGTAATTCGCTGTTCCCTACTATTCTGTGCCTGCAGGAGACCAAGCTTCGCCAGCAAGACTCTTTCACGTTTTCTGGGTTTATTCCGGTGCGTTATGACCTCCCACCGGAACCCGGTACTCCTGCACATGGAGGTGTCATGCTCCTCGTTCGCAACGACGTTTTTTACCAGCCAGTCATGCTCACCACTCCATTGCAAGCTGTTGCTGTTACTCTGAGATTACCTGGCTTTTCTTTTACTCTCTGTTCCCTTTATCTACCGCCTTGCTCCCCCTTCGCTATAGGGGACCTGTCCCATCTAGTGTCCCAGCTCCCAACACCCTATCTTCTCTTGGGAGACTTTAATGCCCACCACCCTCTTTGGGGTTCACCTCGGGCGTGCGCAAGGGGGACCGTCCTAGTCGATTTTTTCACACAGAAATCTCTGTCTCTTCTAAACACTGGTGAACCTACTTTCCTTTCTGATTCTACTGGCACTCTCTCCCACCTGGACCTCTCAATTTGCTCAGCTCAGCTTGCACATCGTTTTGAGTGGAACGTCGTCTCTGACACCTTCTCCAGCGACCATTTTCCATGTAGTATCAGCTTCCTGTCGCACCACGTATCTTCGCCACGTGTACCATCCTGGCGACTGAACAGAGCGAACTGGCCCCTTTATACTCGTTTGGCTGTTTTTGACGATCGCTTCTTCGCAGACATTGACCAGATGGTGGCCCACCTCACATCCGTCGTTGTTGCCGCGGCCGAGCGTGCCATACCTCGGTCGTCTCGGCACCCGAGACGTTTGCCGGTCCCTTGGTGGACCGACGAATGCCGAGCGGCCGTTCGTGCGCGACGGGCGGCTTTGAGGGTGTTTCGGCGCCACCCTACACTTGAGAATCTGGTCGCTTTTAAGCGATCTCGCGCCAGAGCTCGTCGCATCATCCAGGCGAGTAAGAGGACATCCTGGCTCCGTTTTGTTGAGTCATTTAATCCATCCACGCCCTCGTCTGTCGTTTGGGATAAGCTTCGCCGTGTGGCCGGCAAAGCTTTGTCGGTTACCGTACCTGGCCTACGGATCCAGAACACCACCATTGTTTGCCCTAGAGCTGTCGCTGACACTCTGGGCAACGCCTTTGCTGATGTGTCAGGCTCTTCACACTACCACCCGGATTTTCTACCCATCAAAAATAGCGTGGAATCTCATAACCTTTGCTTTAACTCTACCAACCGGGAGAGTTACAACGCCTTTTTCACCATGCCGGAGTTGGAGCGGGCCTTGGGCTCCTCCAAACCCTCCGCTCCTGGGCCGGATGGTGTCCATCTTTTAATGTTGCAGCACCTGTCATCAGCTGGCAAACTCTTCCTCTTAGATGTGTATAACCGTATGTGGCGTACAGCAGCATTTCCATGTGCTTGGCGCGAAGCCACCATCGTCCCGATTTTAAAACCTGGGAAGGATCGCCATCTACCTTCCAGCTATCGTCCGATCTCCCTCACCAGTGTGATCTGCAAGGTGATGGAGCGCATGATCAACGGACGATTGACGTGGTGGCTTGAATCCCAACATTTGCTGTCCAATGTTCAGGGCGGTTTTCGTCGCTTCCGTTCAACGGTCGACCATTTAGTCTCACTATCCACGCACATCATGGACGGCTTTCTGAGGAAGAGCCAAACGGTTGCTGTATTTTTCGATCTAGAGAAGGCCTATGACACGTGCTGGAGGTATGGCATTCTTCGCACCCTCCATAGATGGGGCATTCGTGGCCGACTGCCCCTTTTTATTCGGGAGTTCATTCGGGATAGAGTCTTTCGCGTACGGGTGGGTTCAGTTTTATCTCGTGTTTTTAATCAAGAGAACGGAGTACCGCAGGGCTCGGTACTCAGCGTCACACTATTTGCTATTGCCATCAATCCCATTGTGGAGTGCGTTCCTGCTGGTGTGTCATCTTCCTTGTTTGTGGATGACTTCGCCATTTACTCTAATTCTCGGCGGACTCATCTTCTTGAGCGGCGCCTCCAACTCTGTCTTGATCGCCTCTTTATTTGGAGTGTGGAAAACGGCTTTAGGTTCTCCGCCGAGAAGACCGTCTGCGTGAACTTCTGGCGCCGGAAGGTCTTTCGCCCGCCTTCTCTTCACCTCGGTCCAGATGTTCTCCCTTTTGCAGACGAGGCGAAATTTTTGGGATTGGTGTTTGACAGGAAGCTTAGCTGGTCCTCTCATATATCATATCTGAAGGCCAGATGTGACCGTTCTCTTAGTGTTTTACGTGTTTTAAGTGGCACATCATGGGGAGCTGATCGGACTGTTCTTTTAAGATTATATCGTTCTTTGGTCCGATCTAAACTTGATTACGGTTGTATTGTGTATTCATCAGCTCGGCCGTCCGTTTTAAAACGTCTTGATCCCATTCACCACCGTGGTATACGACTGAGTATTGGCGCCTTTCCTACAAGCCCGGTTCTCAGCCTATGTGCGGAAGCTGCGGAACCCCCGCTTTCTTATCGGCGGGATGTTCTTCTCTGCAACTACGCTTGCAGACTTTCTAGTCTGCCAGAACACCCGTCTTTTAGTTCGTTTTTTAATGATACTTTGGACCGCCAATACTCATCGAGCTCCCTGGCCCTGCTCCCTCCTGGCGTTCGATTTCGTTTATTGCTTCGGCTGTTGGACGTAGATTTACCGGCGACATATCCCAAGGGAGAAACCCGATTTCCCCCGTGGCTTCGTCCGGTGACGCACATTGACCTAGGTTTGCTGTCCATGCCGAAGTCGTCGACGCCAGATTCAGTTCTTCGTTCGGCCTTTTTACACGTGCAGGCGCAGTTAGGACCCGGTACTTTTATTTACACTGATGGCTCCAAGGACGATCGGGGAGTAGGATGTGCTTTTATTCATGGCCGCGAGAGTTTTAGATTTCGTCTTTTACCGCAGTGCTCGATTTTTACGGCAGAGCTTTTTAGTATTTACCAAGCTGTTTTATATGTTCATCGGCAGGCCTTCCGGCGCTGCATTATTTGTTCTGATTCTTTAAGTGCTCTTGAAAGCCTACGGACGCTGTACAGTTACCATCCCTTGGTGCAGCGTGTCCAGGACTACCTTCATGCCCTCGCCAGTGCTGGCACTATCGTCTCCTTTGTGTGGGTACCTGGACACGTAGGCTTGCAGGGAAATGAGGCTGCCGATTCTGCGGCAAAGGCAGCAGTTTTAGCACCCAGGATTTTTAGCTCTTCCGTTCCCTCTGACGATTTTGGCGCCTTTTTACGTCAGGCCCTCCTCTCACGGTGGAGTGGTACCTGGCATGATGTTCAGGGGAATAAACTTCGGGAGGTGAAATCGCTCCCTGTTACCTGGAGGACTTCCTCGCGTGCCTCCCGCCGCGAGGAAGTGATTTTAGCTAGATTGCGTATCGGGCACTGCCGTTTTAGCCATGGTCACCTTTTATCCTCTGACGCTGCACCACTCTGTGCTCATTGTCATGAGCCTCTGACGGTGCGGCATGTTTTAATTCAGTGTCAGCATTCAAGCCAGCTCCGTGACTCACTGGGCCTGCCAGCCACCCTGGCTGAGGTGCTGGCAGACAATACAGGTGCTGTGGAGCGTGTGTTACGTTTTATGCGTTTCAGCGGAATGTGCTCTCGTGTATGACTGATACGGATCATTTGTGTTTTTATATTTGGGTGATGATGCGAGATTTTATCAATTAATGTGATCCTGCGCTTCCGTTTTCGCTAAATGTGCAGTTGCTGACACTATTGGTGACGGTTTTAATGTTTTTATTGTTTTTAGTTGTAGACGTGATTGTCTAGTTTTTACTCTTTAATGCTTTTAGTGTTGTTTGGGCGCTAATGACCATAGCAGTTGAGCGCCCTAAAGCCATATTCAAAAAAAAAAAAAAAAAAAAAAAAAAACAAGCGAATTATCGCGAAACAACACCTGCTCGAATCCAGCAAAAACTGTGCCCTGCCGACTCTATTTAGCCTCAAAGAATGTTTGAGACAATTGTTACAAGAATCAGAGAATGTCAAAAATTAGAGTGAAATTGCCTCAAACAAGCGAATTATCGCGAAACAACACCTGCTCGCATCCAACAAAAACTCTGCGCTACCCTCTCTACTGAGCCTCAGAGACGCTTTGAGACAAGTATTACAAAAATCAGAGAATGTCAAAAATTAGAGTGAAATTACCTAAAACAGGCGAATTATCGCGAAACAACACCTGCTCGAATCCAACAAACACTGTGCCCTGCCGACCCTATTTAGCCTCAGAGACGGTTTGAGACAATTGTTACAAAAATCAGAGAATGTCAAAAATTAGAGTGATATTGCCTCAAACAGGCGAATTATCGCGAAACAACACCTGCTCGAATCCAACAAAAACTGTGCCCTGCCGACTCTATTTAGCCTCAAAGACGGTTTGAGACAATTGTTACTAACATCAGAGAATGTCAAAAATTAGAGTGAAATTGCTTCAAACAAGCGAATTATCGCGAAACAACACCTGCTCGAATCCAACAAAAACTGTGCCCTGCCGACTCTATTTAGCCTCAGCGACGGTTTCACACAATTGTTACAAAAATCAGAGAATGTCAAAAATTAGAGTGTAATTGCTACAAACAAGCGAATTATCGCGAAACAACACCTGCTCGAATACAACAAAAACTGTGCCCTGCCGACTCTATTTAGCCTCAGAGACGGTTTGAGACAAGTATTAAAAAATCAGAGAATGTCAAAAATTAGAGTGAAATTGCTTCAAACAGGCGAATTATCGCGAAACAACACCTGCTCGAATCCAACAAAAACTGTGCCCTGCCAACTCTATTTAGCCTCAAAGAATGTTTGAGACAATTGTTACAAGAATCAGAGAATGTCAAAAATTAGAGTGTAATTGCTTCAAACAAGCGAATTATCGCGAAACAACACCTGCTCGAATCCAACAAAAACTGTGCGCTACCGTCTCTACTGAGCCTCCGATACGCTTTGAGACACGTACTACAAAAATCAGAGAATGTCAAAAATTATAGTGAAATTGCCTCAAACAGGCGAATTCTCGCGAAACAACACCTGCTCGAATCCCTCAGAGACGGTTTGAGACAAGTATTACAAAAATCAGAGAATGTCAAAAATTATAGTGAAATTGCCTCAAACAGGCGAATTATCGCGAGACAACACCTGCTCGATTCCAACAAAAACTGTGCGCTACCGTCTCTACTGAGCCTCAGAGACGCTTTGAGACAAGTATTACAAAAATCAGAGAATGTAAAAAATTAGAGTGAAATTGCCTCAAACAGGCGAATTATCGCGAAACAACACCTGCTCGAATCCAACAAAAACTGTGCCCTGCCGACTCTATTTAGCCTCAAAGACGGTTTGAGACAATTGTTACAAAAATCAGAGAATGTCAAAAATTAGAGTGTAATTGCTTCAAACAAGCGAATTATCGCGAAACAACACCTGCTCGAATCCAACAAAAACTGTGCCCTGCAGTCTCTACTGAGCCTCAAAGACGCTTTGAGACAATTGCTACAAAAATCAGAAAATGTCAAAATTTAGAGTGAAATTGCTTCAAACGCGAATTATCGCGAAACAACACCTGCTCGAATCCAACAAAAACTGTGCGCTACCGTCTCTACTGAGCCTCAGAGACGCATTGAGGCAAGTGTTGCAAAAATCAGACAATGTCAAAAATTTGAGTCAAATTGCTTCAAACAAGCGAATTATCGCGAAACAACACCTGCTCGAATCCAATAAAAACTGTGCCCTGCAGTCTCCACTGAGCCTCAGAGACGCTTTGAGACACGTACTACAAAAATCAGAGAATGTCAAAAATTAGACTGAAATTGCTTCAAACAGGCGAATTATCGCGAAACAACACCTGCTCGAATCCAACAAAAACTGTGCCCTGCCGACTCTATTTAGGCTCAAAGAATGTTTGAGACAATTGTTACAAGAATCAGAGAATGTCAAAAATTAGAGTGAAATTGCTTCAAACAAGCGAATTATCGCGAAACAACACCTGCTCGAATCCAACAAAAACTGTGCCCTGCCGACTATTTAGCCTCGGAGACGGTTTCAGACAAGTATTACAAAAATCAGACAATGTCAAAAATTATTGTGAAATTGCCTCAAACAGGCGAATTATCGCGAAACAACACCTTCTCGAATCCAACAAAAACTGTGCGCTACCGTCTCTACTGAGCCTCAGAGACGCTTTGAGACAAGTATTACAAAAATCAGAGAATGTCAAAAATTAGAGTGAAATTGCTTCAAACTGGCGAATTATCGCGAAACAACACCTGTTCAAATCCAGCAAAAACTGTGCCCTGCCGACTCTATTTAGCCTCAGAGACGGTTTGAGACAATTGTTACAAAAATAAGAGAATGTCAAAAATTAGAGTGTAATTGCTTCAAACAAGCGAATTATCGCGAAACAACACCTGCTCGAATCCAACAAAAACTGATCCCTGCCGACTCTATTTAGCCTCAGAGACGGTTTCAGACAATTGTTACAAAAATCAGAGAATGTCAAAAATTAGAGTGTAATTGCTTCAAACTAGCGAATTATCGCGAAACAACACCTGCTCGAATCCAACAAAAATTGTGCGCTACCGTCTCTACTGAGCCTCAGAGACGCTTCGAGACAAGTATTACAAAAATCAGAGAATGTCAAAAATTAGAGTGAAATTGCTTCAAACAGGCGAATTATCGCGAAAGAACACCTGCTCGAATCCAGCAAAAACTGTGCCCTGCCGACTCTATTTAGCCTCAGAGACGGTTTGAGACAATTGTTACAAAAATCAGAGAATGTCAAAAATTAGAGTGTAATTGCTTCAAACAAGCGAATTATCGCGAAACAACACCTGCTCGAATCCAACAAAAACTGTGCCCTGCCGACTCTATTTAGCCTCAGAGACGGTTTGAGACAAGTATTACAAAAATCAGAGAATGTCAAAAATTATAGTGAAATTGCCTCAAACAGGCGAATTATCGCTAGACAACACCTGCTCGAATCCAACAAACACTGTGCGCTACCGTCTCTACTGAGCCTCAGAGACGCTTTGAGACAAGCATTACAAAAATCAGAGAATGTCAAAAATTAGAGTGAAATTGCTTCAAACAGGCGAATTATCGCGAAACAACACCTGCTCGAATCCAACAAAAACTGTGCCCTGCCGACTCTATTTAGCCTCAAAGAATGTTTGAGACAATTGTTACAAAAATCAGAGAATGTCAAAAATTAGAGTGAAATTGCTTTAAACAAGCGAATTATCGCGAAACAACACCTGCTCGAATCCAACAAAAACTGTGCCCTGCCGACTCTATTTAGCCTCAAAGAATGTTTGAGACAATTGTTACAAAAATCAGAGAATGTCAAAAATTAGAGTGAAATTGCTTTAAACAAGCGAATTATCGCGAAACAACACCTGCTCGAATCCAAGAAAAACTGTGCCCTACTGACTCTATTTAGCCTCAAAGAATGTTTGAGACAATTGTTACAAAAATCAGAGAATGTCAAAAATTAGAGTGAAATTGCTTTAAACAAGCGAATTATCGCGAAATAACACCTGCTCGAATCCAACAAAAACTGTGCGCTACCGTCTCTACTGAGCCTCAGAGACGCTTTGAGACAAGTATTAGAAAAATCAGAGAATGTCAAAAATTATAGTGAAATTGCCTCAAACAGGCGAATTCTCGCGAAACAACACCTGCTCGAATCCAACAAAAACTGTGCCCTACCGACTCTATTTAGCCTCAGAGACGGTTTGAGACAATTGTTACAAAAATAAGAGAATGTCAAAAATTAGAGTGTAATTGCTTCAAACAAGCGAATTATCGCGAAACAACACCTGCTCGAATCCAACAAAAACTGATCCCTGCCGACTCTATTTAGCCTCAGAGACGGTTTCAGACAATTGTTACAAAAATCAGAGAATGTCAAAAATTAGAGTGTAATTGCTTCAAACTAGCGAATTATCGCGAAACAACACCTGCTCGAATCCAACAAAAATTGTGCGCTACCGTCTCTACTGAGCCTCAGAGACGCTTCGAGACAAGTATTACAAAAATCAGAGAATGTCAAAAATTAGAGTGAAATTGCTTCAAACAGGCGAATTATCGCGAAAGAACACCTGCTCGAATCCAGCAAAAACTGTGCCCTGCCGACTCTATTTAGCCTCAGAGACGGTTTGAGACAATTGTTACAAAAATCAGAGAATGTCAAAAATTAGAGTGTAATTGCTTCAAACAAGCGAATTATCGCGAAACAACACCTGCTCGAATCCAACAAAAACTGTGCCCTGCCGACTCTATTTAGCCTCAGAGACGGTTTGAGACAAGTATTACAAAAATCAGAGAATGTCAAAAATTATAGTGAAATTGCCTCAAACAGGCGAATTATCGCTAGACAACACCTGCTCGAATCCAACAAACACTGTGCGCTACCGTCTCTACTGAGCCTCAGAGACGCTTTGAGACAAGCATTACAAAAATCAGAGAATGTCAAAAATTAGAGTGAAATTGCTTCAAACAGGCGAATTATCGCGAAACAACACCTGCTCAAATCCAACAAACACTGTGCGCTACCGTCTCTACTGAGCCTCAGAGACGCTTTGAGACAAGTATTACAAAAATCAGAGAATGTCAAAAATTAGAGTGAAATTGCTTCAAACAGGCGAATTATCGCCAAACAACACCTCCTCGAATCCAACAAAAACAGTGCCCTACTGACTCTATTTAGCCTCAAAGAATGTTTGAGACAATTGTTACAAAAATCAGAGAATGTCAAAAATTAGAGTGAAATTGCTTAAAACAAGCGAATTATCGCGAAACAACACCTGCTCGAATCCAACAAAAACTGTGCGCTACCGTCTCTACTGAGCCTCAGAGACGCTTTGAGACAAGTATTAGAAAAATCAGAGAATGTCAAAAATTAGAGTGAAATTGCTTCAAACAGGCGAATTATCGCGACACAACACCTGCTCGAATCCAACAAAAACTGTGCGCTACCGTCTCTACTGAGCCTCAGAGACGCTTTGAGACACGTACTACAAAAATCAGAGAATGTCAAAAATTATAGTGAAATTGCCTCAAACAGGCGAATTCTCGCGAAACAACACCTGCTCGAATCCAACAAAAACTGTGCCCTGCTGACTCTATTTAGCCTCAAAGAATGTTTGAGACAATTGTTACAAAAATCAGAGAATGTCAAAGATTAGAGTGAAATTGCTTCAAACAAGCGAATTATCGCGAAACAACACCTGCTCGAGTCCAACAAAAACTGTGCGCTACAGTCTCTACTGATCCTCAGAGACGCTTTGAGACAAGTATTACAAAAATCGGAGAATGTCAAAAATTAGAGTGAAATTGCTTCAAACAAGCGAATTATCGCGAAACAACACCTGCTCGCGTCCAACAAAAACTGTGCGCTACCGTCTCTACTGAGCCTCAGAGACGTTTTGAGACAAGTATTACAAAAATCAGAGAATGTCAAAAATTAGAGTGAAATTGCCTCAAACAGGGGAATTATCGCGAAACAACACGTGCTCGAATCCAACAAAAACTGTGCGCTACCGTCTCTACTGAGCCTGAGAGACGCTTTGAGACAAGTATTACAAACATCAGAGAATGTCAAAAATTAGAGTGAAATTGCCTAAAACAGGCGAATTATCGCGAAACAACACCTGCTCGAATCCAACAAACACTGTGCCCTGCCGAATCTATTTAGCCTCAGAGACGGTTTAAGACAATTGTTACAAAAATAAGAGAATGTCAAAAATTAGAGTGTAATTGCTTCAAACAAGCGAATTATCGCGAAACAACACCTGCTCGAATCCAACAAAAACTGAGCCCTGCCGACTCTATTTAGCCTCAGAGACGGTTTGACATAATTATTACAAAAATCAGAGAATGTCAAAAATTAGAGTGTAATTGCTTCAAACAAGCGAATTACGCGAAACAACACCTGCTCGAATCCAACAAAAATTGTGCGCTACCGTCTCTACTGAGCCTCAGAGACGCTTTGAGACTAGTATTACAAAAATCAGAGAATGTCAAAAATTAGAGTGAAATTGCTTCAAACAGGCGAATTATCCCGAAACAACACCTGCTCGAATCCAACAAAAACTGTGCCCTGCCGACTCTATTTAGCCTCAAAGAATGTTTGAGACAATTGTTACAAGAATTAGAGAATGTCAAAAATTAGAGTGAAATTGCTTCAAACAAGCGAATTATCGCGAAACAACACCTGCTCGAATCCAACAAAAACTGTGCCCTGCCGACTATTTAGCCTCGGAGACGGTTTCAGACAAGTATTACAAAAATCAGACAATGTCAAAAATTATTGTGAAATTGCCTCAAACAGGCGAATTATCGCGAAACAACACCTGCTCGAATCCAACAAAAACTGTGCGCTTCCGTCTCTACTGAGCCTCAGATACGCTTTGAGACAAGTATTACAAAAATCAGAGAATGTCAAAAATTAGAGTGAAATTGCTTCAAACAGGCGAATTATCGCGAAACAACACCTGCTCGAATCCAGCAAAAACTGTGCCCTGCCGACTCTATTTAGCCTCAGAGACGGTTTGAGACAATTGTTACAAAAATCAGAGAATGTCAAAAATTAGAGTGTAATTGCTTCAAACAAGCGAATTATCGCGAAACAACACCTGCTCGAATCCAACAAAAATTGTGCGCTACCGTCTCTACTGAGCCTCAGAGACGCTTTGAGACAAGTATTACAAAAATCAGAGAATGTCAAAAATTAGAGTGAAATTGCTTCAAACGGGCGAATTATCCCGAAACAACACATGGTCGAATCCAACAAAAACTGTGCCCTGCCGACTCTATTTAGCCTCAGAGACGGTGTGAGACAATTGTTACAAAAATCAGAGAATGTCAAAAATTAGAGTGTAATTGCTTCAAACAAGCGAATTATCGCGAAACAACACCTGCTCGAATCCAACAAAAACTGAGCCCTGCCGACTCTATTTAGCCTCAGAGACGGTTTGAGATAATTGTTACAAAAATCAGAGAATGTCAAAAATTAGAGTGTAATTGCTTCAAACAAGCGAATTATCGCGAAACAACACCTGCTCGAATCCAACAAAAATTGTGCGCTACCGTCTCTACTGAGCCTCAGAGACGCTTTGAGACAAGTATTACAAAAATCAGAGAATGTCAAAAATTAGAGTGAAATTGCTTCAAACGGGCGAATTATCCCGAAACAACACCTGGTCGAATCCAACAAAAACTGTGCCCTGCCGACTCTATTTAGCCTCAGAGACGGTGTGAGACAATTGTTACAAAAATCAGAGAATGTCAAAAATTAGAGTGTAATTGCTTCAAACAAGCGAATTATCGCGAAACAACACCTGCTCGAATCCAACAAAAACTGTGCCCTGCCGACTCTATTTAGCCTGAGAGACGGTTTGAGACAAGTATTACAAAAATCAGAGAATGTCAAAAATTATAGTGAAATTGCCTCAAACAGGCGAATTATCGCGAGACAACACCTGCTCGAATCCAACAAAAACTGAGCCCTGCCGACTCTATTTAGCCTCAGAGACGGTTTGAGATAATTGTTACAAAAATCAGAGAATGTCAAAAATTAGAGTGTAATTGCTTCAAACAAGCGAATTATCGCGAAACAACACCTGCTCGAATCCAACAAAAATTGTGCGCTACCGTCTCTACTGAGCCTCAGAGACGCTTTGAGACTAGTATTACAAAAATCAGAGAATGTCAAAAATTAGAGTGAAATTGCTTCAAACAGGCGAATTATCCCGCAACAACACCTGCTCTTATACAACAAAAACTGTGAGCTGCCGACTCTATTTAGCCTCAGAGACGGTTTGAGACAATTGTTACAAAAATCAGAGAATGTCAAAAATTAGAGTGTAATTGCTTCAAACAAGCGAATTATCGCGGAACAACACCTGCTCGAATGCAACAAAAACTGTGCCCTGCCGACTCTATTTAGCCTCAGAGACGGTTTGAGACAAGTATTACAAAAATCAGAGAATGTCAAAAATTATAGTGAAATTGCCTCAAACAGGCGAATTATCGCGAGACAACACCTGCTCGAATCCAACAAACACTGTGCGCTACCGTCTCTACTGAGCCTCAGAGACGCTTTGAGACAAGTATTACAAAAATCAGAGAATGTCAAAAATTAAAGTGAAATTGCCTCAAACAGGCGAATTATCGCGAAACAACACCTTCTCGAATCCAACAAAAACTGTGCCCTGCCGACTCTATTTAGCCTCAAAGACGGTTTGAGACAATTGTTACAAAAATCAGAGAATGTCAAAAATTAGAGTGAAATTGCTTCAAACAAGCGAATTCTCGCGAAACAACACCTGCTCGAATCCAACAAAAACTGTGCCCTGCCGACTCTATTTAGCCTCAAAGACGGTTTGAGACAATTGTTACAAAAATCAGAGAATGTCAAAAATTAGCGTGTAATTGCTTCAAACAAGCGAATTATCCCGAAACAACACCTGCTCGCATCCAACAAAAACTGTGCGCTACCGTCTCTACTGAGCCTCAGAGACGCTTTGAGACAAGTATTACAAAAATCAGAGAATGTCAAAAATTAGAGTGAAATTGCTTCAAACACGCGAATTATCGCGAAACAACACCTGCTCGAATGCAACAAAAACTGTGCCCTGCCGACTCTATTTAGCCTCAAAGAATGTTTGAGACAATTGTTACAAAAATCAGAGAATGTCAAAAATTAGAGTGAAATTGCTTCAAACAAGCGAATTATCGCGAAACAACACCTGCTCGAGTCCAACAAAAACTGTGCGCTACCGTCTCTACTGAGCCTCAGAGACGCTTTGAGACAAGTATTACAAAAATCGGAGAATGTCAAAAATTAGAGTGAAATTGCTTCAAACAAGCGAATTATCGCGAAACAACACCTGCTCGCATCCAACAAAAACTGTGCGCTACCGTCTCTACTGAGCCTCAGAGACGTTTTGAGACAAGTATTACAAAAATCAGAGAATGTCAAAAATTAGAGTGAAATTGCCTCAAACAGGGGAATTATCGCGAAACAACACCTGCTCGAATCCAACAAAAACTGTGCGCTACCGTCTCTACTGAGCCTGAGAGACGCTTTGAGACAAGTATTACAAAAATCAGAGAATGTCAAAAATTAGAGTGAAATTGCCTAAAACAGGCGAATTATCGCGAAACAACACCTGCTCGAATCCAACAAACACTGTGCCCTGCCGACTCTATTTAGCCTCAGAGACGGTTTGAGACAATTGTTACAAAAATAAGAGAATGTCAAAAATTAGAGTGTAATTGCTTCAAACAAGCGAATTATCGCGAAACAACACCTGCTCGAATCCAACAAAAACTGAGCCCTGCCGACTCTATTTAGCCTCAGAGACGGTTTGAGATAATTGTTACAAAAATCAGAGAATGTAAAAAATTAGAGTGTAATTGCTTCAAACAAGCGAATTATCGCGAAACAACACCTGCTCGAATCCAACAAAAATTGTGCGCTACCGTCTCTACTGAGCCTCAGAGACGTTTTGAGACAAGTATTACAAAAATCAGAGAACGTCAAAAATTAGAGTGAAATTGCTTCAAACAGGCGAATTATCCCGAAACAACACCTGCTCGAATCCAACAAAAACTGTGCCCTGCCGACTCTATTTAGCCTCAGAGACGGTTTGAGACAATTGTTACAAAAATCAGAGAATGTCAAAAATTAGAGTGTAATTGCTTCAAACAAGCGAATTATCGCGAAACAACACCTGCTCGAATCCAACAAAAACTGTGCCCTGCCGACTCTATTTAGCCTCAGAGACGGTTTGAGACAAGTATTACAAAAATCAGAGAATGTCAAAAATTAGCGTGTAATTGCTTCAAACAAGCGAATTATCCCGAAACAACACCTGCTCGCATCCAACAAAAACTGTGCGCTACCGTCTCTACTGAGCCTCAGAGAGGCTTTGGGACAAGTATTACAAAAATCAGAGAATGTCAAAAATTAGAGTGAAATTGCTTCAAACAGGCGAATTATCGCGAAACAACACCTCCTCGAATCCAACAAAAACTGTGCCCTGCCGACTCTATTTAGCCTCAAAGAATGTTTGAGACAATTGTTACAAAAATCAGAGAATGTCAAAAATTAGAGTGAAATTGCTTCAAACAAGCGAATTATCGCGAAACAACACCTGCTCGAATCCAACAAAAACTGTGCCCTGCCGACTCTATTTAGCCTGAGAGACGGTTTGAGACAAGTATTACAAAAATCAGAGAATGTCAAAAATTATAGTGAAATTGCCTCAAACAGGCGAATTATCGCGAGACAACACCTGCTCGAATCCAACAAACACTGTGCGCTACCGTCGCTACTGAGCCTCAGAGACGCTTTGAGACAAGTATTACAAAAATCAGAGAATGTCAAAAATTAGAGTGAAATTGCCTCAAACAGGCGAATTATCGCGAAACAACACCTTCTCGAATCCAACAAAAACTGTGCCCTGCCGACTCTATTTAGCCTCAAAGACGGTTTGAGACAATTGTTACAAAAATCAGAGAATGTCAAAAATTAGAGTGAAATTGCTTCAAACAAGCGAATTCTCGCGAAACAACACCTGCTCGAATCCAACAAAAACTGTGCCCTGCCGACTCTATTTAGCCTCAAAGAATGTTTGAGACAATTGTTACAAAAATCAGAGAATGTCAAAAATTAGCGTGCAATTGCTTCAAACAAGCGAATTATCCCGAAACAACACCTGCTCGCATCCAACAAAAACTGTGCGCTACCGTCTCTACTGAGCCTCAGAGACGCTTTGAGAGAAGTATTACAAAAATCAGAGAATGTCAAAAATTAGAATGAAATTGCTTCAGACAGGCGAATTATCGCGAAACAACACCTGCTCGAATGTAACAAAAACTGTGCCCTGCCGACTCTATTTAGCCTCAAAGAATGTTTGAGACAATTGTTACAAAAATCAGAGAATGTCAAAAATTAGAGTGAAATTGCTTCAAGCAAGCGAATTATCGCGAAACAACACCTGCTCGAGTCCAACAAAAACTGTGTGCTACCGTCTCTACTGAGCCTCAGAGACGCTTTGAGACAAGTATTACAAAAATCGGAGAATGTCAAAAATTAGAGTGAAATTGCTTCAAACAAGCGAATTATCGCGAAACAACACCTGCTCGCATCCAACAAAAACTGTGCGCTACATTCTCTACTGAACCTCAGAGACGTTTTGAGACAAGTATTACAAAAATCAGAGAATGTCAAAAATTAGAGTGAAATTGCCTCAAGCAGGGGAATTATCGCGAAACAACACCTGCTCGAATCCAACAAAAACTGTGCGCTACCGTCTCTACTGAGCCTGAGAGACGCTTTGAGACAAGTATTACAAAAATCAGAGAATGTCAAAAATTAGAGTGAAATTGCCTAAAACAGGCGAATTATCGCGAGACAACACCTGCTCGAATCCAACAAACACTGTGCCCTGCCGACTCTATTTAGCCTCAGAGACGGTTTGAGACAATTGTTACAAAAATAAGAGAATGTCAAAAATTAGAGTGTAATTGCCTCAAACAAGCGAATTATCGCGAAACAACACCTGCTCGAATCCAACAAAAACTGAGCCCTGCCGACTCTATTTAGCCTCAGAGACGGTTTGAGATAATTGTTACAAAAATCAGAGAATGTCAAAAATTAGAGTGTAATTGCTTCAAACAAGCGAATTATCGCGAAACAACACCTGCTCGAATCCAACAAAAATTGTGCGCTACCGTCTCTACTGAGCCTCAGAGACGCTTTGAGACAAGTATTACAAAAATCAGAGAATGTCAAAAATTAGAGTGAAATTGCTTCAAACAGGCGAATTATCCCGAAACACCCCTCCGAAAGAGTGTCGCCTTGCTGTGGCGGAGGGGCTCAGTACCCGATCCAGACGGGCTACTAAGTGAGTCTTCGTGACCACTGGTAGGCAAGAGGTGAGGGGAAGCTAAGAACATTCCAACGGGTAGATGAGGCTCGTTAGTCTTGGTTGACAACTCATCTAGGAGAAGAGGACTCCGAAATCAAACTCCCCCAGGGGAACCTACCACGGTAGGTCCGGGTTTGGCGCACCCGGGGCCCCGAGCTGCTCACTATCACTTCACCACCTCCACCTTCATTAACTGTGCCACGTGCAGCAATTTATGTTGCTTTTATATCATCCTCTTCCTCTTCTAGGTTTATTCCGATTATTAGTTAGTAAGGCCTTAGTTTTATAACTCCTGTCTCACCAGCAGGGATCTTTCCTATCTCCGTGGTCCTGTCCCACGGTTTTCAGCGCGGCCCCCGACTTGTGTGCTCTTCGGAGGTCTCAGGCGCGAAGGTTAGGCGGACCCTTCACACTGCCCCCATGTGTAGCCTTAGGTGCGGAGCCCGTCCACACGTCAAGTACACCCACGTAGCTCCTTGAGGGCACGGCCGGTGTTAATCTCCCGACGGCCGTGTGCCGTCGGGTTAGTATTACCGGCCGGACGTGTTACCGCTGACGGAACCCCGGTGTAATCAACTCGAAGTCCCCTGAATCCACGCTGACTCCGTTGAGGCAGCGTGTGCTAAAGTGGGGAGCCACAGGCGGTTATTCGTGTGGTGGGAGCATAAAACCGGGGTGTCACGTGGTGAACGGTTTACCCATGCGGACAAGCAGTGGAGATCGGAGGGTAGCCCCTCTGAAGTACGCTTTGAGGTCAGTCATGGAGGGGTCTCCATGGCGGCACAGACCGTGGAGATTTTGGTGTCTTTTATCCTTTGACCCCCGGATGGCAGGCTGACGCCGACGGTTCCGGAAGGGGGTCCAAACCAATCATGTATCCGCGCAAAACCCCTTACACTGATGTTTTCTTGGTTATGACCTTGGCAAGTGATGGAAAATCGATGAAGGATATTAGCCCTTTCTATATAAAGAAGGAAGTGGATCGGATTTGTGGACCAGTCAAGAACGCAACACGCCTTAGAGACGGTACGCTGCTATTGGAGACGACAAACTCAGACCAGTCACAGAAGCTCCTTAAAGCGCATTTGTTGGGATCCTATCCCGTGCGGGTAGCCCCACACAAGTCGCTTAATTCATGTCGGGGAGTTGTTACCACCTCTAGCTTGGACAGTCTCTCTAATGAGGAAATTGTCACCTGTCTCTCGGACCAAAGAGTGTGTCAAGCATACCGTCTGTCACGAAAGCAGGAAGGCAAGGAGATCGCCTTACGAACGGTGTTTCTTACGTTCAAGGGTACCACCTTGCCAGAATATATCTATTGCGGTTATGAGCGGGCCGCTGTACGTCCGTATGTACCGAGCCCCATGCGCTGCTTCCAGTGTCAGAGGTTCGGACATACAAGGAGCTCGTGCACGCATCCTGCTATTTGTGAACGATGCGGGTTAGCAGCACATGAAGAGACCGCGTGTACACGGGACCCCTGCTGCGTGAACTGTGGAGGGAAACATCCTTCTAGCTCGCGTCAGTGCCCACAGTTTTCTGATGAAAAGAGTATCCAGGAGTTACGAGTTAAGGAACACCTAACGTTTCTGGAAGCACGGCGGCGCTTCGAACAGCTAAAACCTGCGAACACCACCGGGTATGCGTCTGCTGCCCGCCGCCCTCCTGTGACCACTGTGGGCCTGCAACACGCACCTGTATCGGACGTTGGCACACAAACCGATTGGACAGCGAGCACTCCTCCACAGCGTCACCCTAATCCTCCTGCGACTACATCTATCGCAGTGCAGACTTCAGCTCTCGAACCGTCCCCATGTGCAACCACTTCTGTGGACAAACCTCGAGCCAGGCACGTTGTTCGAGCCAGCAGTCCCACGTCCTCCATGAAGTCCCGCTCCCGCTCTGCGAGCCGTAGGGGATCCTCGGACTCCCAAACATCGGAGGAGTCGCCAGAGGATGGGGAAAGCCACTTCATTGGTCCAAAATGCGCCAAGATGAAACGAAAGAAGAAGAAAAAGATAAAGACTGGCCACTAATCTCTTTTTAATATGGAAATAATCCAGTGGAATGTTAATGGGTTCCGGGCACGTTCTCCGGACATACAGCACTTAGTCTTTGAAAGAACTCCATCAATTGTCTGTCTACAAGAAACCCACTTGAAGCCTCACCACGCATTACATCTCCGTGGTTTTTCGGTATTTAGACATGACTCTGCAGCTGATCGGCGCGCAAGCGGTGGTGTTGCCACTCTGGTGGCTCATAACATCTCTGCCACAAGCATCCCGCTTAACTCGCCACTGCAAGCTGTGGCAGTACGCGTCCAGTTGCAGGGTCTGAGTCTGTCTATTTGTAACGTCTATCTGCCACCGGTCAGTGTCGTACAACAAAACGATCTTCGGGCTCTCTTGGCACAGATTCCACCACCGATCTTGTTTCTGGGCGATCTGAATGCCAAAAATACCCTTTGGGGCTCCGACACTGACGATGCTCGTGGTTGCCTTGTAGCAGACGTGTGCGATATGTCCGGCTTACTTTTGTTAAATACTGGTGTCCCTACCTTCATATCATCTGCCTACGCTACACAGTCCGCCATAGACGTTTCCTTTTGTAGCCCATCGCTAGTACCTATTCTGGATTGGTCGGTTCTCTCCGACTTATATGGCAGTGATCATTATCCCATTAACATTCACCTATCCGTCCACCATCCTGTGCCAACACGACACCCTCACTGGATTATTTCCAAGGCTGATTGGGAGAAATTTCGATCCCTCATTCACATACACGACAATGACTTTGACACCATTGATGAAATGGTGGAGTACTTTACCTGTCGCACCCGGGGCCCCGAGCCAACTGACTCTCTCGATGTGGGTTCCTCTTAGTGGTGAGGGAGTCAGTCAAATCGCCCACCCACGTGTAGGCCGTGCGTGGAGACCCGTGTCGGTGGAAAGGTTTATCCTGGTGGTTGAGGGATGCGTATCTGAGCTCGGTCCAGTTACTTTCTGAATTCGGGGAGGGTGCGCATTTCCAATACACTGCTTTGGTTACTGCTTCATCTAAACGGGAGGCTAGGGACTAACCCACCCCTAGTCAATCGGCCAGGACTAGGTATTGCACTGAACTCCAGGGTGAGTGGGACGGCGAGCCCGCTATATCCCCTGTGTAGCCCTGTCATCCCAGTGGGATGACCCCGTGTTGGGCTCCGTGGTGGGTGGGGAGCACTGGGGGATGAAATTATTTTTATGCTTTTATGGCTACTAACACTCCGAAAAGACGACGACAAGTCAACGATGGAAAAGAGGTCACCGCAGTGTCAGCAGCTCGGTACCTAGTGGTTACTAGAACGGAAGAGTCACAGAGTTTTCTGAAAGTGAATCCCTTTATAATTCAGGCGGGCCTAGATAAGATCGCCGGTCCTGTGAAGTCTTGCACCCGTCTTAGAAATGGCTCACTATTGATTGAGACTTTTACAGCCACCCAGTTCGACAGATTGCTAAAGGCCAAACTACTCCACGGATATCCTATCCGTGTCGAGAAGCACCGTAGCTTGAACTCATCCAAGGGAGTCATCACAACCTCTCTTTTGGATGATATGTCGGAAGAAGAAATTTTGGGTTATCTGTCGGACCAAGGTGTTACTGAGGTTTATCGCGTCAAAGCCAAACGCGATGGTGCGCAGGTGCCTACCCGTACTCTGTTCCTTACGTTCGATCGGCTTGATCTCCCATCGAAACTTAAGGCGGGGTACGAAGTTATAAATATTCGGCCATATATACCACGCCCAATGCGTTGTTTTCAGTGCCAACGCTTTGGTCACACTAGGGCATCTTGCAAACTTGAAACGGCTGTTTGCGCAATGTGTGGAAAGGATGCCCACGACGGAGCTTGTTTATCGGTTTTCTGTGTAAATTGTAGGGGTCCCCATCCAGCGACTTCCCGCGATTGCCCACGCTTTCTGGACGAGAAGGCCATCCAAGAGCTGCGGGTGAAAGAACGCTTGTCTTTCAATGAAGCCCGCAAACGCCATCTAGCTCGCCAGCCTTCTATCCTGAGATTTGGCACATTTAGCTCAGTGGTGCAAACCCAGGTCCAAAAGCGGGATATGAGTACACAAACTACTCCTGTACCTCTAACTGCAGTCGCTTCTCCTACTATTACAGCATCGACTTCTGGTTCCGCCGCTTCCAAAACAATATCTGTTGGTACTGAACCTCGTAAATTTAAAACGCAGCCAAAGCGCACCGACTTTTTGAAAGATCCTAAAACCTCAGGCAATGACCAATGTACTGTAAAAGCTAGTTCTCCTTCGCCTCCTCGGAGATCCCTATCCCAGGATTCCCGGGGGCGCAGTCGAGCCAAGGGTCACTCTCCTCCCTTGAGTACGGGCAATCGTTTTGCAGCACTGTCTTCCGTCTCCGGCGCAGCTGAGCTTCTTCCTTCGGAAGAACCAATGGAGGAGGAGCCTCCACCTCCTACAAGCCCTGGTCCCACACTCCAGCTGAAGGCCAAGTTGAAGCGTCAGACGCAGCCCAAGTGATTTTAAACAGCTCACTCCCTTTCCCTCCGGATGTCCCTCGTTCAGTGGAATACACGTGGCGTAGGCACACATAGAGCCGAATTACAGATTTTAACCAAATCGCTCTCTCCTACTGTCTTGTGCTTACAGGAGACCAAACTTCGCCCACAGGACCCTTTTACCTTTCCTGGCTTTATTCCGGTGCGCTTCGACCTTGCACCGGAACCTGGTTCTCCTGCACATGGTGGTGTAATGCTTTTGATTCGAGACCACGTTTTTTACCAACCTATCACGCTTACCACTACCTTGCAAGCTGTAGCTATCACCCTCAGTTTACCCGGCTTTAGTTTCACCCTGTGTTCCTTGTATCTTCCACCTGGTTCTCCCTTCGCGGTTGCGGACCTAGCAGCTCTTGTTGTCCAGCTCCCAGCGCCCTATCTTCTGTTGGGAGATTTTAATGCCCACCATCCTCTTTGGGGCTCACCTAGGGCATGCCTAAGGGGAACCTACCTAGCTGATTTTTTCACCCAGAATTGCCTCTCTCTCCTTAACACTGGTGAAGCCACTTTTGTGTCTGATTCTTCTGGCACCCTTTCCCACCTGGATTTATCTGTCTGCTCAGCACAGCTTGCACATCGTTTTCAGTGGAACGTTGTCTCTGACACCTTCTCGAGCGATCATTTTCCCTGTGTCATTAGCCTGTTATCGCACTACTCTCCACCGTCACGTGTACCCACCTGGCAATTAAACAAAGCAAACTGGCCTCTTTATTGTCGCTGCGCTGTTTTCGAAGACCACCTGTTCAATGATGTTGACCAGATGGTGGAATACCTTACATCCGTTATTATCTCCGCTGCTTCGCGTGCAATCCCTCGGTCGTCTTCTCAACCGCGACGACTACCGGTTCCCTGGTGGACCGACGAATGCCGGGCCGCAATCCGTGGACGCAGGGCTGCACTTCGAGTTTTCCGGCGCCATCCCACTCTAGAGAATCTGGTCACCTTCAAACAACAGCGCGCTAGAGCCCGTCGTATCATACAGGCCAGTAAAAGGACATCCTGGCTCCGGTTTGTGGAATCCTTCAATTGCCACACCCCTTCATCTGTTGTTTGGGACAAGCTCCGCCGTGTGGCTGGCAAAATACCAGCTTCCACAGTACCTGGGCTGCAGATTAATAATGACACCATCGCTTGCCCTAGAGCTGTTGCTGACACTCTGGGCAATGCTTTTGCTGGCGTTTCCAGTTCTTCGAATTTTCATCCAAGATTTTTAACCCTCAAGACCCGGGCTGAGTCGCACGAAATTCTGTTTCCCTCTTCTAACCGCGAGTGTTACAACGCCGTTTTTACCATGACGGAGCTGGAGCGGGCCCTCGTTTCTTCCAAACCGTCGACTCCAGGACCGGATGGTGTTCATGTTTTAATGTTACAGCACCTTTCTTCCGCTGGTAAACTCTTTCTCTTGGAGGTGTATAACCGCATCTGGCGTACCAGTACTTTTCCATCCACTTGGCGTGAGGCCACCATCGTTCCAATTTTAAAACCTGGGAAGGATCGTCATCTCCCTTCCAGTTATCGCCCGATCTCTCTCACCAGTGTCATTTGCAAGGTGATGGAGCGCATGATTAACGGGCGACTGACGTGGTGGCTTGAATCTAATCATCTGCTAGCCAACGTTCAGTGCGGTTTTCGTCGCTTCCGTTCAACGGTCGACCACTTAGTCTCGCTTTCGACGCACATCATGGATGCCTTTCTGAGGAAGAGTCAAACGGTCTCTGTGTTTTTTGATCTTGAGAAGGCGTATGACACTTGCTGGCGGTACGGTATTCTTCGTACCCTCCATAAATGGGGCTTTCGGGGTCGCCTGCCCCTCTTTATCCGAGAATTTATGAGGGATCGAGTGTTTCGAGTGCGGATTGGTTCTATTTTATCTCGTGCTTTTACTCAAGAGAACGGAGTACCGCAGGGCTCGGTACTCAGCGTCACCTTATTCGCTGTGGCCATCAATCCCATTGTGGAGTGCGTTCCCGCTGGTGTTTCATCCTCCCTTTTTGTGGATGATTTCGCCATTTACTGCAGTTCTCGGCATACTCATCTCTTAGAACGGCGCCTCCAACTCTGCCTTGACCGCCTGTTCATTTGGAGTCTGGAAAACGGTTTCAAGTTCTCCGCCGAGAAAACCGTCTGTGTGAACTTCTGGCGCCGGAAGGCGTTTCCTTCCCCTTCCCTTCACCTAGGCCCAGATGTTCTCCCTTTCGCAGACGAGGCGAAATTTTTGGGATTGGTGTTTGACAGGAAGCTCAGCTGGGCCTCTCATATATCCTATTTGAAGGCCAGATGTGACCGTTCTCTTAGTGTTTTACGCGTTTTAAGTGGCACATCCTGGGGAGCTGATCGGACTGTACTTTTAAGGTTGTATCGCTCTTTGGTCCGATCTAAACTGGACTACGGTTGTATTGTGTATTCGTCGGCTCGTCCGTCGATTTTGAAACGTCTTGATCCTACACATCACCGTGGTCTCCGCTTGAGTATTGGCGCTTTTCCAACAAGCCCCGTTACCAGCATCTGTGCGGAAGCCGCTGAACCCCCGCTGTCTCATCGGCGGGACGTACTTCTGTGCAGCTACGCCTGCAGACTCTCTGGTTTGCCGCGTCATCTGACTTTTAGTCCTTTCTTTAACGACTCCTTGGACCGCCAATACTCAACGAGCTCCCTAGCTTTACTCCCTCCTGGTGTTCGTTTTCGCTCTCTCCTTCGTACATTGGACATCACTTTACCGGCGGCGTTTCCCATAGGAGAAACGCAGTTCCCGCCATGGCTCCGACCAGCAACCCCCGTCGATCTGGGGTTAACGTCCATGCCGAAGTCCACGACACCAGTTTCGGTGCTCCGTTCAGCCTTTTTAGAAATTCAGACACAGTTTGCTGACAGCTCTTTCATCTACACGGATGGCTCGAAGGACGATAGGGGAGTAGGATGTGCCTTTATACATGGTCGCCAAAGTTTTAGTTTTAGACTTTTAGCGCAGTGCTCGATTTTTACCGCTGAGCTTTTTGGTATCTACCAAGCTCTTTTATACATTCGTCGGCAAGCCTTGCAGCGCTGGGTTATCTGTTCGGATTCCTTGAGTGCATTGGAGAGCCTACGATCGCTGTACAACTACCACCCCCTAGTGCAGCGTATCCAGGACAACCTACATTCCCTCGCTAGTGCTGGCGCTAGCGTGTCTTTCTTGTGGGTGCCTGGACACGTAGGCCTACCGGGAAACGAGGCTGCCGATGCTGCCGCAAAGGTAGCGGTTTTAGCTCCCAGGTGTTTTAGCTCTCACGCTCCCTCTGCTGATATTAGAGCGAGTTTGCGCACTTCTATCCTTCGTCGTTGGACGGAGGAGTGGTCTACTATTCAGGGGAACAAACTCAGAGAGGTGAAGCCCCTCCCTGTCACCTGGAGGACCTCCTCGCGCGCTTCTCGCCGCGAGGAAGTGATTTTAAGTAGATTGCGGATCGGGCACTGTCGTTTTAGCCATAGTCACCTTTTATCATCCGATGCTGCACCGGTGTGTACTCACTGTCATGAGCCATTGACGGTGCGACACGTTTTAATTCAGTACCAGTTTTTAGCTCAGTTACGTTTGTCTGTGGGTCTGCCGGCCACACTTGCTGAAGTGCTGGCAGATACATCTAGTGCCGTAGAGCATTTATTGCATTTTATCCGCCTTAGCGGTTTGGGCGACCGAGTTTAACTCACTGGTTTTATTCTTTACTTTAGTTGGTGGTGCGGTTTGTTATATCCCGTAACAGGTTCTTGTGTTAGTTCTGCTCTACTTTTACGGCTTCTGGCACTGTGTTGGTGACTTTTAAACCTTTTTAATGTTTTAGATTTAGGGACTTTGTGTCTCAGTTGTTTTAGTCATTTAGTTCTGAATGGGCGCTAATGACCGTAGCAGTTGTGCGCCCTAAAGCCCTACTACTACTACTACTACTTTACCTGCTCTATCTTGCTCGCGGCAGATTCCAGCGTTCCTCGAAGTTCCTCTACGCCACGACACGTTCCCGTACCGTGGTGGACCGAGGAATGCCGCTTGGCTATCAAAGCTCGTAGGCGTGCTCTGCGTGCTTTTCACCTGCATCCTACGGAGACCAATTTTATATCTTTTAAACGCGCTCGTGCGAGGGCACGTTTTGTACTCCGTAGTGCAAAACGTAGCTCCTGGGAATCTTACGTCTCTTCCCTCTCCCGTCGCAGCTCTGCAACACAAGTGTGGAATGCTGTTCGGCGTATGTACGGCAAGTGTCGCCGGACGATAATACCCGGTCTTGCCGTGCAGGGACGCTCTTACACCCACGAGCAGGATATCGCCGACGCCCTCGCAGACGCTTTCGCTGCTGATAGCCAAACCCAAAGCTACCACACTACCTTTTTACCCGTCAAGGAATCTGCGGAGCGGGTAGTCCTCAATTTTAAAAGTGACTCTAGTGAACCGTACAACGCTCATTTTACGGAGGCGGAGCTAGCCCATGCTTTGTCTCTCGCGAAGGACTCTTCTCCTGGGCCTGATGACATTCACCGACAAATGCTGCTTCATCTTCCACCTGAGGCGTTGACCTTCCTGCTGAACATGTACAACCGCATCTGGCTTCAGCAGGTTTTCCCTTCTTCCTGGCGCGAGGGTACTGTCATCCCTATCCCTCGGCCGGGGAAGGACCGGACACTTCCCTCTAGCTACCGTCCTATCTGCCTGACGAGTGTCGTTTGTAAGACCATGGAACGAATGATTAACACTCGCCTAGTGTGATGGCTAGAGACGAATAACCTGCTGAGCAACGTTCAGTGCGGCTTTCGTCGTCATCGCTCGAGTGTCGATAACCTTACTCGCATGGAGGCCTACATCCAGAATGCCTTTCTCATGAAGCAGCATGTCGTGGGGGTGTTCTTCGACCTGCAGAAGGCCTACGACACTACATGGCGCTATGGTATCCTCCGTAGTTTACACGACTACGGTTTACGTGGCCATCTAGCTCTCTTTGTTCTTAATTTTTTACAACTTCGCCGATTTCGTGTCCGCATTGGCCATACGCTTTCACAAGAACGAATCCAGGAGAATGGTGTACCCCAGGGGTCGATTCTGAGTGTAACACTTTTCGCCGTGGCCATCAACGGCATTGCCAGTGTTGTTCGTAGGGGAATACCAATGTCACTGTATGTTGACGACTTTGCGATATACTATCGCTCTCATAGTTTAGAGCACATCGAGCGTCAACTGCAGCTAGCTATAACATCCATCGCCGAGTGGGCATTTCGCACCGGCTTTCAGTTCTCCCCTACGAAAACACAATGTGTCCACTTCCATCGACTTCGTGGCGTACACCCCTCCGAAGGAGTGTCGCCTTGCCGTGGCGGAGGGGCTCAGTACCCGAACCAGACGGCCTGCTACGTGTGTCTTTGTGACCACTGGTAGGCAAGAGGTGAGGGGAAGCTAAGAACATTCCAACGGGTAGATGAGGCTCGTTAGTCTTGGTCGACGACTCATCTAGGAGAAGAGGACTCCGAAATCAAACTCCCCCAGGGGAACCTACCACGGTAGGTCCGGGTTTGGCGCACCCGGGGCCCCGAGCTGCTCACTATCACTTCACCCCCTCCACCTTCATTAACTGTGCCACGTACAGCTTTTTATGTTCCTTTTTTTATATCACCCTCTTCCTCTTCTAGGCTTATTCTGCTTATTAGTTTGTAAGTTCCTAGATTTATAACTCCTGTCTCACCAGCAGGGATCTTTCCTATCTCCGTGGTCCTGTCCCACGGTTTTCAGCGCGGCCCCCGACTTGTGTGCTCTTCGGAGGTCTCAGGCGCGAAGGTTGTGCGGACCCTTCACACTGCCCCCATGTGTAGCCTTAGGTGCGGAGCCCGTCCACACGTCATGTACACCCACGTAGCTCCTTGAGGGCACGGCCGGTGTTAATCTCCCGACGGCCGCGTGCCGTCGGGTTAGTATCACCGGCCGGACGTGTTACCGCTGACGGAGCCCCGGTGTAATCAACCCGAAGTCCCCTGAATCCACGCTGACTCCGTTGAGGCAGCGTGTGCTAAAGCGGGGAGCCACAGGCGGTTATTCCTGTGGTGGGGGCATAAAACCGGGGTGTCACGTGGTGAACGGTTTACCCATGCGGACAAGCAGTGGAGATCGGAGGGTAGCTCCTCTGAAGTACGCCTTGAGGTCAGTCATGGAGGGGTCTCCATGGCGGCACAGACCGTGGAGATTTTGGTGTCTTTCTTTTCTTTGACCCCCGGATGGCAGGCTGACGCCGACGGTTCCGGATGGGGGTCCAATTTCAATATGCATCCGCGCAAAACCCCTTTCACCGACCCATTTCTTGTTGTGACCTTGGCATGTGACGGGAAAACGATTAAGGACCTGAACCCTTTTTACATTAAGCGCGAAGTGGACAGAATATGTGGACCCGTAAAGAATGCGAGCAGACTACGCGACGGTACGCTACTGTTAGAGACCAATAATGCAGAACAAAGCCAGAAAATTCTAAAGGCTAGTTTGTTGGGGTCCTACCCTATTCGGGTAGCCCCCCACAAAACTCTCAACACCTGCAGGGGAGTCGTCACCACTTCTAGTCTCGACAATCTCAGTAATGAGGAGATAGTCAGCTGCCTGTCTGATCAGCGAGTCTGTCAGGCGTATCGGCTTACGCGCAAGCAGGATGGCAAAGACGTACCATTGCGGACAGTGTTCCTTACGTTCAAGGGCACTGTCTTGCCGGAATACATCTTTTGCGGCTACGAACGTGCCTCTGTCCGGCAGTATGTTCCGAACCCTATGCGCTGCTTCCAGTGTCAGAAGTTCGGACATACCAAAACATCATGTAACCATCCTGCTGTATGTGAGCGTTGTGGCCTACCGACACATGAGGGCACGGCGTGCACCCGTGACCCGAACTGTGTTAACTGTGGAGGGAGTCATCCATCGAGCTCCCGACAGTGTCCGAAGTTTCTGGATGAGAAGTGTATTCAGGAACTGCGTGTGAAAGAACACCTCACCTTTCCAGAAGCGCGTCGCCGCTTTGAGCAGCTCAAGCCCACTACCACCTTGGACTATGTCTCTGCTGCCCGACGCGCTGCTGTGAACACAGTCGCCATACAGCACGTTCCTGTTGCAGACGCTTGTACCCAGACCGAGCCACTGGCAAGTTCCCCTCCACTTAATCGTGCCACACCTGCATTGGCGAAAACATCCTCAGCCGTGCAGACCAAAGCTCCTAAGCCGTCCACAAGCCGTAGCCAGCCTGTTGAAAAACATCGTTCCAGGCCTATTGTTCGCGCCGGTAGTCGCTCTTCCTCTTTGAAGTCCCGCTCTCGCTCCGCGAGCCGTAGAGGATCTTCTTCCTCACATACATCTGAGGAATCTCCAGAGGACGGCGACTTTCACATCGTAGGTCCAAAGTCCGCTAAAGTAAGAAAGAAAAAGATGAAGACAAACCACTGATCTCTTTCTTACTATGGAAATAATCCAATGGAATGTTAATGGGTACCGGGCACGTGTTCCGGACATACAACATCTACTTTCTCAACGCTGTCCATCAATCGTCTGTCTACAAGAAACCCATTTGCACCCTAACCACGCTCTCCGTCTTCGCGGTTTCTCGGCATATAGACATGACTCTGCAGCTGATGGGCGAGCGTGTGGTGGTGTGGCTATTTTGGTGGCGCATAACATCTCTGCCGTCAGCATACCACTTAACACGCCGCTGCAAGCCGTAGCGATACGTGTACAGCTGCAGAGCGTCTGTTTTTCTGTTTGTAATGTCTATCTGCCACCCGTCAGTGTTGTACACGAAAATGATCTTCGGGCTCTCTTGGCACAGATTCCGCCACCACTCCTTTTTCTCGGCGATCTGAATGCCAAGCACACTCACTGGGGCTCCGACACTGACGATGCTCGAGGGTGCCTTGTAGCAGACCTTTGCGATATGTCCGGCTTAATCCTATTAAACACTGGCGTGCCTACTTTCTTATCATCTGCCTATGGTACACACTCCGCTCTAGACGTTTCTTATAGCACTCCGTCACTGGTACCACTACTTGACTGGTCGGTAATTTCCGACTTATATGGCAGTGATCATTACCCCATTAACATTCACCTATCCGGCCACCATTCCGTGCCAACACGTTTTCCTCACTGGATTATTTCCAAGGCTGACTGGGGGAAATTTCGTTCCCTCATTCACCTTCGGGACAATGATTTTGACACCATTGATGAAATGGTGGAATATTTTACCTGTTCTATCTTGCTCGCAGCGGATTCCAGCATTCCTCGAGGTTCCTCTACCCCACGACGTGCTCCTGTACCTTGGTGGACCGAGGAATGCCGTTTGGCTATTAAAGCACGCAAGCGTGCTCTACGTGTCTTCCACTTGCATCCAACGGAGGCAAACTTTGTTTGTTTTAAACGCTGTCGCGCAAGGGCTCGTTTTGTACTTCGCAGTGCAAAGCGGAGCTCCTGGGAGTCTTATGTTTCTTCTCTTTCCAGTCGCAGTTCTGCACAACAGGTGTGGACTGCTGTGCGGCGTATGTACGGTAAGTGTCGCCGGACGATAATACCCGGTCTTGCCGTACAGGGCTCCACTTACACCAGTGAGCAGGATGTTGCCGACGCCCTTGCCGACTCTTTCGCTGCCGATAGCCAAACGCAAAGTTACAATACCGCCTTTTTACCCATGAAGGAATCTGCGGAGCGGATAGCCCTCAATTTTAACAGTGACTGTAGTGAACATTACAATGCTCTTTTTACGGAAGAGGAACTGGCCCATGCTCTGTCTATTGCAAAGGACTCATCTCCGGGTCCTGATGAGATCCACCGACAAATGCTGCTTCATCTCCCACCTGAGGCTCTCTCCTTCATGTTGGGCATGTACAACCGTATCTGGGTTCAGCAGGTTTTCCCATCTTCCTGGCGCGAGGGTATTGTCATCCCTGTCCCTCGGCCTGGGAAAGACCGGATACTTCCCTCCAGCTACCGCCCTATCTGCTTAACGAGTGTCGTTTGTAAGACCTTGGAGCGAATGATTAACACTCGTTTAGTGTGGTGGCTGGAGACGAATAACCTGCTGAGCAATGTTCAGTGCGGTTTTCGTCGCCATCGCTCCAGTGTCGACAACCTGACACGCATGGAGGCTTATGTTCAGAATGCCTTTCTCATGAAGCAGCACGTCGTGGGGGTCTTCTTCGACCTACAGAAGGCCTACGACACTACATGGCGCTATGGTATCCTCCGTAATCTGCACGACTACGGTTTACGCGGTCATCTAGCGACCTTCGTTTTTAACTTTTTAAAACTTCGCCGTTTTCGTGTACGCATTGGCCATACCCTCTCAGAAGAAAAGATCCAGGAGAATGGTGTACCCCAGGGTTCGATTCTCAGCGTAACGCTTTTCGCCGTGGCCATTAACGGGATTGCCAGAGCTGTTCGTAGCGGAATCCCGATGTCACTGTATGTTGACGACTTCGCGATATATTACCGATCATATAATCTTGAGCACCTCGAGCGTCAACTGCAGCTGAACATAACCTCCATCGCTGACTGGGCCCTTCGCACCGGGTTTCAGTTCTCCGCTACGAAAACGCAATGTATCCACTTCCATCGACTCCGTGGTGTACACCCTCCACCTGATCTTTATTTGCATGGTACACGTCTGCCGTTTGTTCCGCACGTTAAGTTTCTGGGCCTTCACCTCGACAGCAAGCTAACTTGGGAGTTCCATATTCGTCAGCTTCGGGCTTCCTGCGATCGTTCACTTCGGGTACTCAGGGTCTTATCTGGGGCCTCTTGGGGTGGCGATCGCACTGTTATGTTGAGGCTTTATCGCTCGCTGGTGCGGTCCAAACTGGACTACGGCAGTTTTATCTATGGCGCGGCGTCCGCCACTAAACTCCGCCTTTTAGACACTGTCCACCATTCTGGTATCCGTCTAGCTACTGGAGCCTTCCGTACTAGTCGTGTTGAGTGTCTGTATGTTGATTCCGGGGAACCTCCACTGTCTATTCGGCGCTCGATTTTATTAACTTCCTACGTGGCCAGGTTGGCAGCTCACCCTGGTCACCCTTCCTTTAGATCTGTATTGCGCCCCGAACTCGCCCACCGTTATCTTCGGAATGCGACTATATCCCGTCCAAGCGGCATTCGATTTCGCGAACTACTCGCCACTCATGAGCTCCGAATGCCTGCTGTAGAGCGTTTTTCCTTCTCCCGCTCTCCGCCTTGGCAACTTCATCGAGCCCGGTTTGACCTTGCGCTTTCAGGCTGCGCCAAGGTGGCCACCCCCCAGTCGGTGTTTCGTCAACTTTTCACCGAACTACTGGGACGTTACCGGACTTACACTCCGGTATTCACCGATGGTTCCCAGTTGGGTGGTGCTACGGGATGTAGTTTTGTCTATAACGGTGAGCCACATCAATACCGCCTCCCGGACTACAGTTCTGTTTATACGGCCGAACTGCGCGCTATATTTTACTGCTTACTTTTTATTTCCAACTTAGTCCCTGGAGGTTTTATAATTTGCTCCGACTCTCTGAGTGTAGTGGAGACCCTGCAGCAGTTCCTCGGTACGTCTACACTCGTTTTTAAAATTCAGACACTCATATCTCAATTGCTCTCACGCGGATACCAGTTAGTGTTTACATGGATCCCAGGCCATACGGGCATTGCGGGTAATGAAGCTGCGGATGCGGCAGCTAAGTCTGCATGCCGTCTGCCGCAGTCTTCTACCGACACTATACCCTATAGGGATGCTCAGCGGTACTTCCGTCGCCAGCTTCTATCGGTTTGGCAGCAGTCTTGGGAAGCGTTGACTGGCACACAGCTGCGGACAATTAAAGACAGCGTGGAGCCCTGGCTGACCTCCTACAGGGATTCCAGGCGGGCTGAAGTTATCCTTACCCGCCTGAGGATAGGTCACACACGAGCCACTCACGGCCATCTCCTGCGTGGTGACCCGGCACCTGTCTGTCCGACATGCGATGTTCGCCTCACCGTCCCACACGTGCTCTTGGATTGTCCAAGACACGCTGGTGCGCGCCAGTCAGTTGGTCTGGGATCTACAGTAGCTTCAATTTTGGGTGACAACCCAGTTTCTGTGGCCAAAGCTCTGCGGTTCATTACCCAGATTGGATTCGCTACGCAAGTGTAACACTTTTTTAATTCCTTTTATAGGTTTTAACCCTGTTTTTAACTGGGATACATTTTACCTTTCAATGTTTTAACAATTTTGTATTTTAGTTTTTTTTTTAGCTTTCAACTTCACCTCTTTTTAGTACGTTCCCTTCAGGGTTTTATTTTATCGTGTTACTTTGTAGGCTGAGGTTTTTAGGTGTTCACAGTTTTAGTTGTTATTTTAAGGTTCAACTTTTTAGCCAGAAAAGTTAATGAGTGTTTTTAAATTTTAAACTTTGACCTAGGGCCCAAATGACCTAGCTGTCGACGGGCCCTTAAACCCCACTCACTCACTCACTCACTCACTCGTGGCGTACACCCGGCCCCTGATCTTTATTTGCGTGGCACGCGTCTTCCATTTGTTCCGCACCTGAAATTCTTGGGCTTACACCTCGACACCAAACTTACATGGGAGCACCATATTCGTTATCTGCGTGCTTCCTGCGATCGTTCGCTTCGGGTGCTCCGGGTTTTATCTGGGGTATCTTGGGGCGGCGATCGCACGGTCATGTTGAGGTTGTATCGTTCACTGGTCCGGTCCAAATTAGACTACGGCTGTTTTATCTATGGCTCCGCATCCGCCTCTAAACTCCGCCTTTTAGATACAATACATCACACTGGTATCCGTCTCGCTACTGGGGCTTTCCGTACAAGTAGAGTGGACTGTCTGTATGCTGATTCTGGCGAACCCCCACTGTCTGCCCGACGCTCGTTGTTACTATGTTCCTACGTGGCAAGGTTGGCCGCTCATCCAGGTCATCCTTCGTTTCCACCTGTATTGCGTCCAGACCTAGTGTACCGTTATACGCGGAATACAACTATCTCCCGTCCAAGCGGCATCAGGTTTCGAGAACTTCTGACCGCACACGATCTACGCTTGCCAGCCGTAGAGCGGCATTCGCATGGCCGATACCCTCCATGGCAGCTCCAGCGTGCACGCTTTGACCTGGAGCTGTCGAGCTGTGCGAAGTTAGCTACCCCTCACTCGGTGTTTCACCAACTTTTCACCGCAGTTCTGGGCCGATACCGGACTCATACTCCGGTATTTACTGATGGCTCACGGATGGGTAGTGGGACGGGTTCCGCTTTTGTATACCATGGCGACGTTCGCAAGTACCGCCTTCCAGACGCCAGTTCAGTATTTACCGCCGAGCTGTTTGCCATATTTTATTTCCTGCTTTTTATCTCCAGTTCAGGTCCTGGAAGTTTTATTATCTGTTCCGACTCTTTTAGCGCCCTCCAGGCCCTGCAACAGTTTATCGGCACCTCGGCATTGATTATTAAAATTCAGACGTTGATCTCGCAACTACTGTCTCGCGGATACCAGTTTGTTTTTACGTGGATCCCAGGCCATGTGGGTATTCCGGGCAACGAGGCGGCGGATGCGGCTGCAAAGTCTGCATGCCGCCTCCCGGAATACTCCACCCGTGCGCTACACTATGTAGATGTGCAGAAATACTTTCGCCGCCATCTATTTAGCCACTGGCAGCAATCTTGGGAAGCGTTAGCTGGCACTCAGTTACGGACAATAAAGGACACTGTACAACCCTGGCAGACCAGCTGCAGGAATTCCAGGCGTGAGGAAGTGATTTTAACCCGCCTGAGGATAGGCCACACTCGAGCCACGCATGGACATCTTTTGCGTGGTGATCCGGAGCCTGTCTGTGCGACGTGCAATGTTCCACTCTCCGTCGCACATGTCCTTCTTGATTGTCCGCAATACGGTCATGAGCGTCAGTCCCTAGACCTGGGCCTTACACTGTGCTCTGTTTTAGGCAACGACGCAGTAGCTGTCAATACAGCACTGCGGTTTGTTGCCAAGATTGATTTTTGCAAGCAAGTGTAAGGTGCTTTTATATTGGCGGATATTGACTTTTAGTTGTTTTTACTTTGGATGTTATTCTGGTTTTTACCTTTTAAAGATTTTATCAGTTTTAAGTTTTATAAGTCTACGTTTTTACCAGTTGTTTAACTTTTAACTGTTTTAGCTCTCGGTTTTAGACTTTTTAACCTTTTTTAAGTTATTTTAACTTTCACCTTTTAGCTTTTTAGGGTGAGGTTTTATTCTTGGCTTGTTTTATTCTGTGAACTTAGGGCCCTAATGACCTAGTTGTCGATGGGCCCTTAAACAATACTCACTCACTCACTCACTTATCCCGAAACAACACCTGCTCGAATCCAACAAAAACTGTGCCCTGCCGACTCTATTTAGCCTCAGAGACGGTTTGAGACAATTGTTACAAAAATCAGAGAATGTCAAAAATTAGAGTGTAATTGCTTCAAACAAGCGAATTATCGCGAAACAACACCTGCTCGAATCCAACAAAAACTGTGCCCTGCCGACTCTATTTAGCCTCAGAGACGGTTTGAGACAAGTATTACAAAAATCAGAGAATGTTAAAAATTATAGTGAAATTGCCTCAAACAGGCGAATTATCGCGAGACAACACCTGCTCGAATCCAACAAACACTGTGCGCTACCGTCTCTACTGAGCCTCAGAGACGCTTTGAGACAAGTATTACAAAAATCAGAGAATGTCAAAAATTAGAGTGAAATTACTTCAAACAAGCGAATTATCGCCAAACAACACCTGCCCGAATCCAACAAAAACTGTGCCCTTACGACTCTATTTAGCCTCAGAGACGGTTTGAGACAAGTATTACAAAAATCAGAGAATGTCAAAAATTAGCGTGTAATTGCTTCAAACAAGCGAATTATCCCGAAACAACACCTGCTCGCATCCAACAAAAACTGTGCGCTACCGTCTCTACTGAGCCTCAGAGACGCTTTGGGACAAGTATTACAAAAATCAGAGAATGTCAAAAATTAGAGTGAAATTGCTTCAAACAGGCGAATTATCGCGAAACAACACCTCCTCGAATCCAACAAAAACTGTGCCCTGCCGACTCTATTTAGCCTCAAAGAATGTTTGAGACAATTGTTACAAAAATCAGAGAATGTCAAAAATTAGAGTGAAATTGCTTCAAACAAGCGAATTATCGCGAAACAACACCTGCTCGAATCCAACAAAAACTGTGCGCTACCGTCTCTACTGAGCCTCAGAGACGCTTTGAGACAAGTATTACAAAAATCAGAGAATGTCAAAAATTAGAGTGAAATTGCTTCAAACAGGCGAATTATCGCGAAACAACACCTGCTCGAATCCAACAAAAACTGTGCGCTACCGTCTCTACTGAGCCTCAGAGACGCTTTGAGACACGTACTACAAAAATCAGAGAATGTCAAAAATTATAGTGAAATTGCCTCAAACAGGCGAATTCTCGCGAAACAACACCTGCTCGAATCCAACAAAAACTGTGCCCTGCCGACTCTAATTAGCCTCAAAGACGGTTTGAGACAATTGTTACAAAAATCAGAGAATGTCAAAAATTAGAGTGAAATTGCTTCAAACAAGCGAATTATCGCGAAACAACACCTGCTCGAATCCAACAAAAACTGTGCGCTACCGTCTCTACTGAGCCTCAGAGACGCTTTGAGACAAGTATTACAAAAATCAGAGAATGTCAAAGATTATAGTGAAATTGCCTAAAACAGGGGAATTATCGCGAAACAACACCTGCTCGAATCCAACAAAAACTGTGCCCTGCCGACTCTATTTAGCCTCAGAGACGGTTTGAGACAAGTATTACAAAAATCAGAGAATGTCAAAAATTATAGTGTAATTGCCTCAAACAGGCGAATTATCGCGAAAGAACACCTGCTCGAATCCAACAAAAACTGTGCCCTGCCGACTCTATTTAGCCTCAAAGACGTTTTGAGACAATTGTTACAAAAATCAGAGAATGTCAAAAATTAGAGTGAAATTGCTTCAAACAAGCGAATTATCGCGAAACAACACCTGCTCGAATCCAACAAAAACTGTGCGCTACCGTCTCTACTGAGCCTCAGAGACGCTTTGAGACAAGTGTTACAAAAATCAGAGAATGTCAAAAATTAGAGTGAAATTGCTTCAAACAGGCGAATTATCGCGAAACAACACCTGCTCGAATCCAACAAAAACTGTGCCCTGCCGACTCTATTTAGCCTCAGAGAGGGTTTGAGACAATTGTTACAAAAATCAGAGAATGTCAAAAATTAGAGTGTAATTGCTTCAAACAAGCGAATTATCGCGAAACAACACCTGCTCGAATCCAACACAAACTGTGCCCTGCCGACTCTATTTAGCCTCAGAGACGGTTTCAGACAATTGTTACAAAAATCAGAGAATGTCAAAAAGTAGAGTGAAATTGCTTCAAACAGGCGAATTATCGCGAAACAACACCTGCTCGAATCCAACAAAAACTGTGCCCAGCCGACCATATTTAGCCTCAGAGACGGTTTGAGACCATTGTAACAAAAATCCGAGAATGTCAAAAATTAGAGTGAAATTGCCTCAAACAAGCGAATTATCGCGAAACAACACCTGCTCGCATCCAACAAAAACTGTGTGCTACCCTCTCTACTGAGCCTCAGAGACGCTTTGAGACAAGTATTACAAAAATCAGAGAATGTCAAAAATTAGAGTGAAATTACCTAAAACAGGCGAATTATCGCGAAACAACACCTGCTCGAATCCAACAAACACTGTGCCCTGCCGACTCTATTTAGCCTCAGAGACGGTTTGAGATAAGTAGTACAAAAATCAGAGAATGTCAAAAATTAGAGTGAAATTGCTTCAAGCAGGCGAATTATCGCGAAACAACATCTGCTCGAATCCAACAAAAACTGTGCCCTGCCGACTCCATTTAGCCTCAGAGACGGTTTGAGACAATTGTTACAAAAATAAGAGAATGTCAAAAATTAGAGTGTAATTGCTTCAAACAAGCCAATTATCGCGAAACAACACCTGCTCGAATCCAACAAAAACTGTGCCCTGCCGACTCTATTTAGCCTCAAAGAATGTTTGAGACAATTGTTACAAAAATCAGAGAATGTCAAAAATTAGAGTGATATTGCCTCAAACAGGCGAATTATCGCGAAACAACACCTGCTCGAATCCAACAAAAACTGTGCCCTGCCGACTCTGTTTAGCCTCAAAGACGGTTTGAGACAATTGTTACTAACATCAGAGAATCTCAAAAATTAGAGTGAAATTGCTTCAAACAAGCGAATTATCGCGAAACAACACCTGCTCCAATCCAACAAAAACTGTGCCCTGCCGACTCTATTTAGCCTCAGAGACGCTTTGAGACAAGTATTACAAAAATCAGAGAATGTCAAAAATTAGAGTGAAATTGCTTCAAACAGGCGAATTATCGCGAAACAACACCTGCTCGAATCCAACAAAAACTGTGCGCTACCGTCTCTCCTGAGCCTCAGAGACGCTTTGAGACACGTACTACAAAAATCAGAGAATGTCAAAAATTATAGTGAAATTGCCTCAAACAGGCGAATTTTCACGAAACAACACCTGCTCGAATCCCTCAGAGACGGTTTGAGGCAAGTATTACAAAAATCAGAGAATGTCAAAAATTATAGTGAAATTGCCTCAAACAGGCGAATTATCGCGAGACAACACCTGCTCGAATCCAACAAAAACTGTGCGCTACCGTCTCTACTGAGCCTCAGAGACGCTTTGAGACAAGTATTACAAAAATCAGAGAATGTGAAAAATTAGAGTGAAATTGCCTCAAACAGGCGAATTATCGCGAAACAACACCTGCTCGAATCCAACAAACACTGTGCCCTGCCGACTCTATTTAGCCTCAGAGACGGTTTGAGACAATTGTTACAAAAATAAGAGAATGTCAAAACTTAGAGTGTAATTGCTTCAAACAAGCCAATTATCGCGAAACAACACCTGCTCGAATCCAACAAAAACTGTGCCCTGCCGACTCTATTTAGCCTCAAAGAATGTTTGAGACAATTGTTACAAAAATCAGAGAATGTCAAAAATTAGAGTGATATTGCCTCAAACAGGCGAATTATCGCGAAACAACACCTGCTCGAATCCAACAAAAACTGTGCCCTGCCGACTCTGTTTAGCCTCAAAGACGGTTTGAGACAATTGTTACTAACATCAGAGAATGTCAAAAATTAGAGTGAAATTGCTTCAAACAAGCGAATTATCGCGAAACAACACCTGCTCCAATCCAACAAAAACTGTGCCCTGCCGACTCTATTTAGCCTCAGCGACGGTTTCAGACAATTGTTACAAAAATCAGAGAATGTAGAAAATTAGAGTGTAATTGCTTCAAACAAGCGAATTATCGCGAAACAACACCTGCTCGAATACAACAAAAACTGTGCCCTGCCGACTCTATTTAGCCTCAGAGACGGTTTGAGACAAGTATTACAAAAATCAGAGAATGTCAAAAATTAGAGTGAAATTGCTTCAAACAGGCGAATTATCGCGAAACAACACCTGCTCGAATCCAACAAAAACTGTGCCCTGCCGACTCTATTTAGCCTCAGAGAGGGTTTGAGACAAGTATTACAAAAATCAGAGAATGTCAAAAATTAGAGTGTAATTGTTTCAAACAAGCGAATAATCGCGAAACAACACCTGCTCGAATCCAACAAAAACTGTACCCTGCCCACTCCATTTAGCCTCAGAGACGGTTTGAGACAAGTATTACAAAAATCAGAGAATGTCAAAAATTAGAGTGAAATTGCTTCAAACAGGCGAATTATCGCGAAACAACACCTGCTCGAATCCAACAAAACTGTGCCCTGCCGACTCTATTTAGCCTCAGAGACGGTTTGAGACAATTGTTACAAAAATCAGAGAATGTCAAAAATTAGTGTAATTGCTTCAAACAAGCGAATTATCGCGAAACAACACCTGCTCGAATCCAACAAAAACTGTGCGCTACCGTCTCTACTGAGCCTCAGAGACGCTTTGAGACACGTACTACAAAAATCAGAGAATGTCAAAAATTAGACTGAAATTGCTTCAAACAGGCGAATTATCGCGAAACAACACCTGCTCGAATCCAACAAAAACTGTGCCCTGCCGACACTATTTAGCCTCAAAGAATGTTTGAGACAATTGTTACAAGAATCAGAGAATGTCAAAAATTAGAGTGTAATTGCTTCAAACAAGCGAATTATCGCGAAACAACACCTGCTCGAATCCAATAAAAACTGTGCCCTGCAGTCTCCACTGAACGTCAGAGACGCTTTGAGACAAGTGTTTTAAAAATCAGAGAATGTCAAAAATTAGGGTGAAATTGCTTCAAACAGGCGAATTATCGCGAAACAACACCTGCTCGAATCCAACAAGAACTGTGCCCTGCCGACTTTATTTAGCCTCAGAGAGGGTTTGAGACAAGTATTACAAAAATCAGAGAATGTCAAAAATTAGAGTGAAATTGCTTCAAACAGGCGAATTATCGCGAAACAACACCTGCTCGAATCCAACAAAAACTGTGCCCTCCCGACTCTATTTAGCCTCAAAGAATGTTTGAGGCAATTGTTACAAAAATCAGAGAATGTCAAAAACTAGAGTGAAATTGCTTCAAACAAGCGAATTATCGCGAAACAACACCTGCTCGTATCCAACAAAAACTGTGCGCTACCGTCTCTACTGAGCCTCAGAGACGCTTTGAGACAAGTATTACAAAAATCAGAGAATGTCAAAAATTAGATTGAAATTGCTTCAAACAAGCGAATTATCGCGAAACAACACTTGCTCGCATCCAACAAAAACTGTGCGCTACCGTCTGTACTTAGCCTCAGAGACGCTTTGAGACTAGTATTATAAAAATCAGAGAATGTCAAAAATTAGAGTGAAATTGCTTCAAACAGGCGAATTATCGGGAAACAACACCTGCTCGAATCCAACAAAAACTGTGCGCTACCGTCTCTACTGAGCCTCAGAGACGCTTTGAGACACGTACTACAAAAATCAGAGAATGTCAAAAATTATAGTGAAATTGCCTCAAACAGGCGAATTGTCGCGAAACAACACCTGCTCGTATCCAACAAAAACTGTGCCCTGCCGACTCTATTTAGCCTCAATAACGGTTTGGGACAATTGTTACAAAAATTAGAGAATGTCAAAAATTAGAGTGAAATTGCTTCAAACAAGCGAATTATCGCGAAACAACACCTGCTCGAATCCAACAAAAACTGTGCCCTGCCGACTCTATTTAGCCTCAGAGACGGTTTGAGACAAGTATTACAAAAATCAGAGAATGTCAAAAATTAGAGTGAAATTGCTTCAAACAGGCGAATTATCGCGAAACAACACCTGCTCGAATCCAACAAAAACTGTGCCCTGCCGACTCTATTTAGCCTCAGAGAGGGTTTGAGACAAGTATTACAAAAATCAGAGAATGTCAAAAATTAGAGTGTAATTGTTTCAAACAAGCGAATAATCGCGAAACAACACCTGCTCGAATCCAACAAAAACTGTACCCTGCCCACTCCATTTAGCCTCAGAGACGGTTTGAGAGAAGTATTACAAAAATCAGAGAATGTCAAAAATTATAGTGAAATTGCCTCAAACAGGCCAATTATCGCGAAACAACACCTGCTCGCATCCAACAAAAACTGTGCGCTACCGTCTCTACTGAGCCTCAGAGACGCTTTGAGACAAGTATTACAAAAATCAGAGAATGTCAAAAATTAGAGTGAAATTGCTTCAAACAGGCGAATTATCGCGAAACAACACCTGCTCGAATCCAACAAAAACTGTGCGCTACCGTCTCTCCTGAGCCTCAGAGACGCTTTGAGACACGTGCTACAAAAATCAGAGAATGTCAAAAATTATAGTGAAATTGCCTCAAACAGGCGAATTCTCACGAAACAACACCTGCTCGAATCCCTCAGAGACGGTTTTAGACAAGTATTACAAAAATCAGAGAATGTCAAAAATTATAGTGAAATTGCCTCAAACAGGCGAATTATCGCGAGACAACACCTGCCCGAATCCAACAAAAACTGTGCGCTACCGTCTCTACTGAGCCTCAGAGACGCTTTGAGACATGTATTACAAAAATGAGAGAATGTCAAAAATTAGAGTGAAATTGCCTCCAACAGGCGAATTATCGCGAAACAACACCTGCTCGAATCCAACAAAAACTGTGCCCTGCCGACTCTATTTAGCCTCAAAGACGGTTTGAGACAATTGTTACAAAAATCAGAGAATGTCAAAAATTAGAGTGAAATTGCTTCAAACAAGCGAATTCTCTCGAAACAACACCTGCTCGAATCCAACAAAATCTGTGCCCTGCCGACTCTATTTAGCCTCAGTGACGGTTTCAGACAATTGTTACAAAAATCAGAGAATGTCAAAAATTAGAGTGTAATTGCTTCAAACAAGCGAATTATCGTGAAACAACACCTGCTCGAATCCAACAAAATGTGTGCCTTGCAGTCTCTACTGAGCCTCAAAGACGCATTGAGACAATTGCTACAAAAATCAGAAAATGTCAAAATTTAGAGTGAAATTGCTTTAAACGCGAATTATCGCGAAACAACACCTGCTCGAATCCAACAAAAACTGTGCGCTACCGTCTCTACTGAGCCTCAGAGACGCATTGAGGCAAGTGTTGCAAAAATCAGACAATGTCAAAAATTTGAGTCAAATTGCTTCAAACAAGCGAATTATCGCGAAACAACACCTGCTCGAATCCAATAAAAACTGTGCCCTGCAGTCTCCACTGAGCGTCAGAGACGCTTTGGGACAAGTGTTACAAAAATCAGAGAATGTCAAAAATTAGAGTGAAATTGCTTCAAACAGGCGAATTATCGCGAAAGAACACCTGCTCGAATACAACAAGAACTGTGCCCTGCCGACTCTATTTAGCCTCAGAGAGGGTTTGAGACAAGTATTACAAAAATCAGAGAATGTCAAAAATAAGAGTGAAATTGCTTCAAACAGGCGAATTATCGCGAAACAACACCTGCTCGGATCCAACAAAAACTGTGCCCTCCCGACTCTATTTAGCCTCAAAGAATGTTTGAGACAATTGTTACAAAAATCAGAGAATGTCAAAAATTAGAGTGAAATTGCTTGAAACAAGCGAATTATCGCGAAACAACACCTGCTCGTATCCAACAAAAACTGTGCGCTACCGTCTCTCCTGAGCCTCAGAGACGCTTTGAGACAAGTATTACAAAAATCAGAGAATGTCAAAAATTAGAGTGAAATTGCTTCAAACAAGCGAATTATCGCGAAACAACACCTGCTCGCATCCAACAAAAACTGTGCGCTACCGTCTGTACTTAGCCTCAGAGACGCTTTGAGACACGTACTACAAAAATCAGAGAATGTCAAAAATTATAGTGAAATTGCCTCAAACAGGCGAATTGTCGCGAAACATCACCTGCTCGTATCCAACAAAAACTGTGCCCTGCCGACTCTATTTAGCCTCAAAGACGGTTTGGGACAATTGTTACAAAAATCAGAGAATGTCAAAAATTAGAGTGAAATTGCTTCAAACAAGCGAATTATCGCGAAACAACACCTGCTCGAATCCAACAAAAACTGTGCGCTACCGTCTCTACTGAGCCTCAGAGACGCTTTGAGACAAGTATTACAAAAATCAGAGAATGTCAAAAATCAGAGTGAAATTGCCTCAAACAGGCGAATTATCGCGAAACAACACCTGCTCGAATCCAACAAAAACTGTGCCCTGCCGACTCTATTTAGCCTCAAAGAATGTTTGAGACAATTGTTACAAGAATCAGAGAATGTCAAAAATTAGAGTGTAATTGCTTCAAACAAGCGAATTATCGCGAAACAACACCTGCTCGAATCCAACAAAAACTGTACCCTGCCGACTCCATTTAGCCTCAGAGGCGGTTTGAGACAAGTATTACAAAAATCAGAGAATGTCAAAAATTATAGTGAAATTGCCTCAAACAGGCGAATTATCGCGAAACAATACCTGCTCGCATCCAACAAAAACTGTGCGCTACCGTCTCTGCTGAGCCTCAGAGACGCTTTGAGACAAGTATTACAAAAATCAGAGAATGTCAAAAATTAGAGTGAAATTGCTTCAAACAGGCGAATTATCGCGAAACAACACCTGCTCGAATCCAACAAAAACTGTGCCCTGCCGACTCTATTTAGCCTCAAAGAATGTTTGAGACAATTGTTACAAAAATCAGAGAATGTCAAAAATTAGAGTGAAATTGCCTTAAAAAGGCGAATTATCGCGAAACAACACCTGCTCGAATCCAACAAAAACTGTGCCCTGCCGACTCTATTTAGCCTCAAAGACGGTTTGAGACAATTGTTACAAAAATCACAGAATGTCAAAAATTAGAGTGTAATTGCTTCAAACAAGCGAATTATCGCGAAACAACACCTGCTCGAATCCAAGAAAAACTGTGCCCTGCCGACTCTATTCAGCCTCAGAGACGGTTTGAGATAATTGTTACAATAATCAGAGAATGTCAAAAATTAGAGTGTAATTGCTTCAAACAAGCGAATTATCGCGAAACAACACCTGCTCGAATCCAACAAAAACTGTGCGCTACCGTCTCTACTGAGCCTCAGAGACGCTTTGAGACAAGTATTACAAAAGTCAGAGAATGTCAAAAATTAGAGTGAAATTGCTTCAAACAGGCGAATTATCGCGAAACAACACCTGCTCGAATCCAACAAAAACTGTGCCCTGCCGACTCTATTTAGCCTCAAAGAGGGTTTGAGACAATTGTTACAAAAATCAGAGAATGTCAAAAATTAGAGTGTAATTGCTTCAAACAAGGGAATTATCGCGAAACAACACCGGCTCGAATCCAACAAAAACTGTGCCCTGCAGTCTCTACTAAGCTTCAAAGACGCTTTGAGACAATTGCTACAAAAATCAGAAAATGTGAAAATTTAGAGTGAAATTGCTTCAAACAAGCGAATTATCGCGAAACAAAACCTGTTCGAATCTAAAAAAACTGTGCGCTACCGTCTCTACTGAGCCTCAGAGACGCTTTGAGACAAGTATTACAAAAATCAGAGAATGTCAAAAATTAGAGTGAAATTGCTTCAAACAGGAGAATTATCGCGAAACAACACCTGCTCGAATCCAACAATAACTGTGCGCTACCGTCTCTACTCAGCCTCAGAGACGCTTTGAGACACGTACTACAAAAATCAGAGAATGTCAAAAATTAGAGTGAAATTGATTCAAACAGGCAAATTATTGCGAAACAACACCTGCTCGAATCCAACAAAAACTGTGCCCTGCCGACTCTATTTAGCCTCAAAGAATGTTTGAAACAATTGTTACAAAAATCAGAGAATGTCAAGAATTAGAGTGAAATTGCCTCAAACAGGCGAATTATCGCGAAACAACACCTGCTCGAATCCAACAAAAACTGTGCCCTGCCGACTCTATTTAGCCTCAAAGACGGTTTGAGACAATTGTTACAAAAATCACAGAATGTCAAAAATTAGAGTGAAATTGCTTCAAACAAGCGAATTATCGCGAAACAACACCTGCTCGAATCCCACAAAAACTGTGCCCTGCCGACTCTATTTAGCCTCAGCGACGGTTTCAGACAATTGTTACAAAAATCAGAGAATGTCAAAAATTAGAGTGTAATTGCTTCAAACAAGCGAATTATCGCGAAACAACACCTGCTCAAATCCAACAAAAACTGTGCCCTGCCGACTCTATTTAGCCTCAGAGACGGTTTGAGATAATTGTTACAATAATCAGAGAATGTCAAAAATTAGAGTGTAATTGCTTCAAACAAGCGAATTATCGCGAAAAAATACCTGCTCGAATCCAACAAAAACTGTGCGCTACCGTCTTTACTGAGCCTCAGAGACGCTTTGAGACAAGTATTACAAAAGTCAGAGAATGTCAAAAATTAGAGTGAAATTGCTTCAAACAGGCGAATTATCGCGAAACAACACCTGCCCGAATCCAACAAAAACTGTGCCCTGCCGACTCTATTTAGCCTCAGAGACGGTTTGAGACAATTGTTACAAAAATCAGAGAATGTCAAAAATTAGAGTGTAATTGCTTCAAACAAGCGAATTATCGCGAAACAACACCTGCTCGAATCCAACAAAAACTGTGCGCTACCGTCTCTACTGAGCCTCAGAGACGCTTTGAGACACGTACTACAAAAATCAGAGAATGTCAAAAATTAGAGTTAAATTGCTTCAAACAGGCGAATTATCGCGAAACAACACCTGCCCGAATCCAACAAAAACTGTGCCCTGCCGACTCTATTTAGCCTCTGAGACGGTTTGAGACAAGTATTACAAATATCAGAGAATGTCAAAAATTATAGTGAAATTGCCTCAAACAGGCGAATTATCGCGAAACAATACCTGCTCGAATCCAACAAAAACTGTGCCCTGCCGACTCTATTTAACATCAAAGAGGGTTTGAGACAATTGTTACAAAAATCAGAGAATGTCAAAAATTAGAGTGAAATTGTTTCAAACAAGCGAATTATCGCGAAACAACACCTGCTCGAATCCAACAAAAACTGTGCGCTACCGTCTCTACTGAGCCCCAGAGACGCTTTGAGACAATTGCTACAAAAATCAGAAAATGTCAAAAATTACAGTGAAATTGCTTCAAACAAGCGTGTTATCGCAAAACAACACCTGCTCGAATCCAACAAAAACTGTAAGCTACCATCTCTACTGAGCCCCAGAGACGCTTTGAGACAAGTGTTACAAAAATCAGAGAATGTCAAAAATTGGAGTGAAATTGCTTCAAACAGGCGAATTATCGCGAAACAACACCTGCTCGAATCCAACAAAAACTGTGCCCTGCCGACCATATTTAGCCTCAGAGACGGTTTCAGACAATTGTAACAAAAATCAGAGAATGTAAAAAATTAGAGTGAAATTGCTTCAAACAAGCGAATTATCGCGAAACAACACCTGCTCGCATCCAACAAAAACTGTGCGCTACCCTCTCTACTGAGCCTCAGAGACGCTTTGAGACAAGTATTACAAAAATCAGAGAATGTCAAAAATTAGAGTGAAATTGCTTCAAACAGGCGAATTATCGCGAAACAACACCTGCTTGAATCCAACAAAAACTGTGCGCCATCGTCTCTACTGAGCCTCAGAGACGCTTTGAGACACGTACTACAAAAATCAGAGAATGTCAAAAATTAGAGTGAAATTGATTCAAACAGGCGAATTATTGCGAAACAACACCTGCTCGAATCCAACAAAAACTGTGCCCTGCCGACTCTATTTAGTCTCAAAGAATGTTTGAGACAATTGTTACAAAAATCAGAGAATGTCAAAAATTAGAGTGAAATTGCCTCAAACAGGCGAATTATCGCGAAACAACACCTGCTCGAATCCAACAAAAACTGTGCCCTGCCGACTCTATTTAGCCTCAAAGACGGTTTGAGACAATTGTTACAAAATAAGAGAATGTCAAAAATTAGAGTGAAATTGCTTCAAACAATCGAATTATCGCGAAACAACACCTGCTCGAATCCAACAAAAACTGTGCCCTGCCGACTCTATTTAGCCTCAAAGACGGTTTGAGACAATTGTTACAAAAATAAGAGAATGTCAAAAATTAGAGTGAAATTGCTTCAAACAAGCGAATTATCGCGAAACAACACCTGCTCGAATCCAACAAAAACTGTGCCCTACCGTCTCTAATGAGCCTCAGAGACGCTTTGAGACAAGTATTACAAAAATCAGAGAATGTCAATAATTAGAGTGAAATTGCCTCAAACAGGCGAATTATCGCGAAACAGCACCTGCTCGAATCCAACAAAAACTGTGCCCTGCCGACCATATTTAGCCTCAGAGACGGTTTCAGACAATTGTAACATAAATCAGAGAATGTCAAAAATTAGAGTGAAATGCTTCAAACAAGCGAATTATCGCGAAACAAAACCTGCTCGCATCCAACAAAAACTGTGCGCTACCGTCTCTACTGAGCCTCAGAGACGCTTTGAGACAAGTATCACAAAAATCAGAGAATGTCAAAAATTAGAGTGAAATTGCTTCAAACAGGCGAATTATCGCGAAACAACACCTGCTCGAATCCAACAATAACTGTGCGCTACCGTCTCTACTCAGCCTCAGAGACGCTTTGAGACACGTACTACAAAAATCAGAGAATGTCAAAAATTAGAGTGAAATTGATTCAAACAGGCGAATTATTGCGAAACAACACCTGCTCGAATCCAACCAAAACTGTGCCCTGCCGACTCTATTTAGCCTCAAAGAATGTTTGAGACAATTGTTACAAAAATCAGAGAATGTCAAAAATTAGAGTGAAATTGCCTCAAAAAGGCGAATTATAGCGAAACAACACCTGCTCGAATCCAACAAAAACTCTGCCCTGCCCACTCTATTTAGCCTCACAGACGGTTTGAGAAAATTGTTACAAAAATCACAGAATGTAAAAAATTAGAGTGTAATTGCTTCAAACAAGCGAATTATCGCGAAACAACACCTGCTCGAATCCAACAAAAACTGTGCCCTGCCGACTCTATTCAGCCTCAGAGACGGTTTGAGATAATTGTTACAATAATCAGAGAATGTCAAAAATTAGAGTGTAATTGCTTCAAACAAGCGAATTATCGCGAAACAACACCTGCTCGAATCCAACAAAAACTGTGCGCTACCGTCTCAACTGAGCCTCAGAGACGCTTTGAGACAAGTATTACAAAAGTCAGAGAATGTCAAAAATTAGAGTGAAATTGCTTCAAACAGGCGAATTATCGCGAAACAACACCTGCTCGAATCCAACAAAAACTGTGCCTTGCCGACTCTATTTAGCCTCAAAGAGGGTTTGAGACAATTGTTACAAAAATCAGAGAATGTCAAAAATTAGAGTGTAATTGCTTCAAACAAGGGAATTATCGCGAAACAACACCTGCTCGAATCCAACAAAAACTGTGCCCTGCAGCCTCTACTAAGCCTCAAAGACGCTCTGAGACAATTGCTACAAAAATCAGAAAATGTGAAAATTTAGAGTGAAATTGCTTCAAACAAGCGAATTATCGCGAAACAAAACCTGTTCGAATCTAACAAAAACTGTGCGCTACCGTCTCTACTGAGCCTCAGAGGCGCTTTGAGACAAGTATTACAAAAATCAGAGAATGTCAAAAATTAGAGTGAAATTGCTTCAAACAGGAGAATTATCGCAAAACAACACCTGCTCGAATCCAACAAAAGCTGTGCGCTACCGTCTCTGCTCAGCCTCAGAGACGCTTTGAGACACGTACTACAAAAATCAGAGAATGTCAAAAATTAGAGTGAAATTGATTCAAACAGGCGAATTATTGCGAAACAACACCTGCTCGAATCCAACAAAAACTGTGCCCTGCCGACTCTATTTAGCCTCAAAGAATGTTTGAGACAATTGTTACAAAAATCAGAGAATGTCAAAAATTAGAGTGAAATTGCCTCAAACAGGCGAATTATCGCGAAACAACACCTGCTCGAATCCAACAAAAACTGTGCCCTGCCGACTCTATTTAGCCTCAAAGACGGTTTGATACAATTGTTACAAAAATCACAGAATGTCAAAAATTAGAGTGAAATTGCTTCAAACAAGCGAATTATCGCGAAACAACACCTGCTCGAATCCCACAAAAACTGTGCCCTGCCAACTCTATTTAGCCTCAGCGACGGTTTCAGACAATTGTTACAAAAATCAGAGAATGTCAAAAATTAGAGAGTAATTGTTTCAAACAAGCGAATTATCGCGAAACAACACCTGCTCGAATCCAACAAAAACTGTGCCCTGCCGACTCTATTTAGCCTCAGAGACGGTTTGAGATAATTGTTACAATAATCAGAGAATGTCAAAAATTAGAGTGTAATTGCTTCAAACAAGCGAATTATCGCTAAAAAACACCTGCTCGAATCCAACAAAAACTGTGCGCTACCGTCTCTACTGAGCCTCAGAGACGCTTTGAGACAAGTATTACAAAAGTCAGAGAATGTCAAAAATTAGAGTGAAATTGCTTCAAACAGGCGAATTATCGCGAAACAACACCTGCTCGAATCCAACTAAAACTGTGCCCTGCCGACTCTATTTAGCCTCAGAGACGGTTTGAGACAAGTATTACAAAAATCAGAGAATGTCAAAAATTATAGTGAAATTGCCTCAAACAGGCGAATTATCGCGAAACAATACCTGCTCGAATCCAACAAAAACTGTGCCCTGCCGACTCTATTTAGCCTCAAAGACAGTTTGAGACAATTGTTACAAAAATCAGAGAATGTCAAAAATTAGAGTGAAATTGCTTCAAACAAGCGAATTATCGCGAAACAACACCTGCTCGAATCCAACAAAAACTGTGCGCTACCGTCTCTACTGAGCCCCAGAGACGCTTTGAGACAATTGCTACAAAAATCAGAAAATGTCAAAAATTAGAGTGAAATTGCTTCAAACAAGCGAATTATCGCAAAACAACACCTGCTCGAATCCAACAAAAACTGTAAGCTACCGTCTCTACTGAGCCCCAGAGACGCTTTGAGACAAGTGTTACAAAAATCAGAGAATGTCAAAAATTAGAGTGAAATTGCTTCAAACAGGCGAATTATCGCGAAACAACACCTGCTCGAATCCAACAAACACTGTGCCCCGCCGACTCTATTTAGCCTCAGAGAGGGTTTGAGACAATTGTTACAAAAATCAGAGAATGTCAAAAATTAGAGTGAAATTGCTTCAAACAAGCGAATTATCGCGAAACAACACCTGCTCGAATCCAACAAAAACTGTGCGCTACCGTCTCTTTTGAGCCTCAGAGACGCTTTGAGACAAGTATTACAAAAATCAGAGAATGTCAAAAATTATAGTGAAATTGCCTCAAACATGCGAATTATCGCGAAACAATACCTGCTCGAATCCAACAAAAACTGTGCCCTGCCGACTCTATTTAGCCTCAGAGACGGTTTCAGACAATTGTAACAAAAATCAGAGAATGTCAAAAATTAGAGTGAAATTGCTTCAAACAAGCGAATTATCGCGAAACAACACCTGCTCGCATCCAACAAAAACTGTGCGCTACCCTCTCTACTGAGCCTCAGAGACGCTTTGAGACAAGTATTATAAAAATCAGAGAATGTCAAAAATTAGAGTGAAATTGCTTCAAACAGGCGAATTTCCGCGAAACAACACCTGCTTGAATCCAACAAAAACTGTGCGCTACCGTCTCTACTGAGCCTCAGAGACGCTTTGAGACACGTACTACAAAAATCAGAGAATGTCAAAAATTAGAGTGAAATTGCTTCAAACAGGCGAATTATTGCGAAATAACACCTGCTCGAATCCAACAAAAACTGTGCCCTGCCGACTCTATTTAGCCTCAAAGACGGTTTGAGACAATTGTTACAAAAATCAGAGAATGTCAAAAATTAGAGTGAAATTGCTTCAAACAAGCGAATTATCGCGAAACAACACCTGCTCGAATCCAACAAAAACTGTGCGCTACCGTCTCTACTGAGCCTCAGAGACGCTTTGAGACAATTGTTACAAAAATCAGAGAATGTCAAAAATTAGAGTGAAATTGCTTCAAACAAGCGAATTATCGCGAAACAACAGCTGCTCGAATCCAACCAAAACTGTGCGCTACCGTCTCTACTGAGCCTCAGAGACGCTTTGAGACAAGTATTACAAAAATCAGAGAATGTCAAAAATTGGAGTGAAATTGCTTCAAACAAGCGAATTATAGCGAAACAACACCTGCTCGAATCCAACAAAAACCGTGCCCTGCCGTCTTTACCTCGCCTCAGAGACGCTTTGAGACAGGTGTTACAAAAATCAGAGAATGTCAAAAATTGGAGTGAAAATGCTTCAAACAAGCGAATTATCGCGAAACAACACCTGCTCGAATGCAACAAAAACCGTGCCCTGCCGTCTCTACCTCGCCTCAGAGACGCTTTGAGACAGGTGTTACAAAAATCAGAGAATGTCAAAAATTAGAGTGAAATTGCTTCAAACAAGCGAATTATCGCGAAACAACAGCTGCTCGAATCCAACCAAAACTGTGCGCTACCGTCTCTACTGAGCCTCAGAGACGCTTTGAGACAAGTATTACAAAAATCAGAGAATGTCAAAAATTACAGTGGAATTGCTTCAAACAGGCGAATTATCGCGAAACATCACCTCCTCGAATCCAACAAAAACTGTGCCCTGCCGACTCTAATGAGCCTCAGAGACGCTTTGAGGCAAGTATTACAAAAATCAGAGAATATCAATAATTAGAGTAAAATTGCCTCAAACAGGCGAATTATCGCGAAACAGCACCTGCTCGAATCCAACAAAAACTGTGCCCTGCCGACCATATTTAGCCTCAGAGACGGTTTCAGACAATTGTAACAAAAATCAGAGAATGTCAAAAATTAGAGTGAAATTGCTTCAAACAAGCGAATTATCGCGAAACAACACCTGCTCGCATCCAACAAAAACTGTGCGCTACCGTCTCTACTCAGCCTCAGAGACGCTTTGAGACAAGTATTACCAAAATCAGAGAATGTCAAGAATTAGAGTGAAATTGCTTCAAACAGGCGAATTATCGCGAAACAACACCTGCTCGAATCCAACAAAAACTGTGCGCTACCGTCTCTACTCAGCCTCAGAGACGCTTTGAGACACGTACTACAAAAATCAGAGAATGTCAAAAATTAGAGTGAAATTGCTTCAAACAGGCGAATTATTGCGAAACAACACCTGCTCGAATCCAACAAAAACTGCGCCGTGCCGACTCTATTTAGTCTCAAAGAATGTTTTAGACAATTGTTACAAAAATCAGAGAATGTCAAAAATTAGAGTGAAATTGCCTCAAACAGGCGAATTATCGCGAAACAGCACCTGCTCGAATCCAACAAAAACTGTGCCCTGCCGACCATATTTAGCCTCAGAGACGGTTTCAGACAATTGTAACAAAAATCCGAGAATGTCAAAAATTAGAGTGTAATTGCTTCAAACAAGCGAATTATCGCGAAACAACACCTGCTCGAATCCAACAAAAACTGTGCGCTACCGTCTCTACTGAGCCTCAGAGACGCATTGAGGCAAGTGTTGCAAAAATCAGACAATGTCAAAAATTTGAGTCAAATTGCTTCAAACAAGCGAATTATCGCGAAACAACACCTGCTCGAATCCAATAAATCTGTGCCCTGCCGTCTCTACTTCGCCTCAGAGACGCTTTGAGACAAGTGTTACAAAAATCAGAGAATGTCAAAAATTAGAGTGAAATTGCTTTAAACAAGCGAATTATCGCGAAACAACACCTGCTCGAATCCAACCAAAACTGTGCGCTACCGTCTCTACTGAGCCTCAGAGCCGCAATGAGGCAAGTGTTGCAAAAATCAGACGTCAATAATTTGAGTCAAATTGCTTCAAACAAGCGAATTATCGCGAAACAACACCTGCTCGAATCCAACCAAAACTGTGCGCTAACGTCTCTACTGAGCAACAGAGACGCAATGAGGCAAATGTTGCAAAAATCAGACAATATCAAAAATCAGAGTGTAATTGCTTCAAACAAGCGAATTATCACGAAACAACACCTGCTCGAATCCAACAACAACTGTGCCCTGCCGACTCAATTTAGCCTCAGAGACGGTTTGAGACAATTGTTACAAAAATCAGAGAATGTCAAAAATTAGAGTGTAATTGCTTCAAACAAGCGAATTATCGCGAAACAACACGTGCTCGAATCCAACAAAAACTGTGCGCTACCGTCTCTACTGAGCCTCAGAGACGCAATAGGGCAAGTGTTGCAAAAATTAGACAATTTCAAAAATTTGAGTCAAATTGCTTCAAACAAGCGAATTATCGCGAAACAACACCTGCTCGAATTAAATAAAAACTGTGCCCTGCAGTCTCCACTGAGCGTCAGAGACGCTTTGAGACAAGTGTTACAAAAATCAGAGAATGTCAAAAATTGGAGTGAAATTGCTTCAAACAAGCGAATTATCGCGAAACAACACCTGCTCGAATCCAACAAAAACCGTGCCTACCGTCTCTACCAAGCCTCAGAGACGCTTTCAGACAAGTGTTACAAAAATCAGACAATGTCAAAAATTAGAGTGTAATTGCTTCAAACAAGCGAATTATCGCGAAACAACACCTGCTCGAATCCAACAAAAACTGTGCCCTGCCGACTCAATTTAGCCTCAGAGACGGTTTGAGACGATTGTTACAAAAATCAGAGAATGTCAAAAATTAGAGTGTAATTGCTTCAAACAAGCGAATTATTGCGAAACAACACCTGCTCGAATCCAACATAAACTGTGCGCTACCGTCTCTACTGAGCCTCAGAGACGCAATGAGGCAAGTGTTGCAAAAATCAGACAATTTCAAAAATTTGAGTCAAATTGCTTCAAACAAGCGAATTATCGCGAAACAACACCTGCTCGAATCCAATAAAAGCTGTGCCCTGCAGTCTCCACTGAGCGTCAGAGACGCTTTGAGACAAGTGTTACAAAAATTAGAGAATGTTAAAAATTAGAGTGAAATTGCTTCAAACAGGCGAATTATCGGGAAACAACACCTGCTCGAATCCAACAAAAACTGTGCCCTGCCGACTCTATTTAGCCTCAAAGACGGTTTGAGACAATTGTTGCAAAAATCAGAGAATGTCAAAAATTAGAGTGAAATTGCTTCAAACAAGCGAATTATCGCGAAACAACACCTGCTCGAATCCAACAAAAACTGTGCCCTGCCGACTCTATTTAGCCTCAGAGACGGTTTGAGATAATTGTTACAAAAATCAGAGAATGTCAAAAATTAGAGTGTAATTGCTTCAAACAAGCGAATTATCGCCAAACAACACCTGCTCGAATCCAACAAAAACTGTGCGCTACCGTCTCTACTGAGCCTCAGAGATGCTTTGAGACAAGTATTACAAAAATCAGAGAATGTCAAAAATTAGAGTGAAATTGCCTCAAACAGGCGAATATGGCGAGTGAACACCTGCTCGAATAAACAAAAACCGTGCCCTGCCGTCTCTACCTCGCCTCAGAAACGCTTTGAGACAAGTGTTACAAAAATCATGGAATGTCAAAAATTGGAGTGAAATTGCTTCAAACAAGCGAATTATCGCGAAACAACACCTGCCCGTATCCAACAAAAACCGTGCCTACCGTCTCTACCTCTCCTCAGAGACGCTTTGAGACAAGTGTTACAAATATCAGAGAATGTCAAAAATTGGAGTCAAATTGCTTCAAACAAGCGAATTATCGCGAAACAACACCTGCTCGAATCCAACAAAAACTGTGCCCTGCCGACTCTATTTAGCCTCAGAGACGGTTTGAGACAATTGTTACAAAAATCATAGAATGTCAAAAATTAGAGTGTAATTGCTTCAAACAAGCGAATTATCGCCAAACAACACCTGCTCGAATCCAACAAAAACTGTGCTCTACCGTCTCTACTGAGCCTCAGAGATGCTTTGAGACAAGTGTTACAAAAATCAGACAATGTCAAAAATTAGAGTGTAATTGCTTCAAACAAGCGAATTATCGCGAAACAACACCTGCTCGAATCCAACAAAAACTGTGCCCTGCCGACTCAATTTAGCCTCAGAGACGGTTTGAGACGATTGTTACAAAAATCAGAGAATGTCAAAAATTAGAGTGTAATTGCTTCAAACAAGCGAATTATTGCGAAACAACACCTGCTCGAATCCAACATAAACTGTGCGCTACCGTCTCTACTGAGCCTCAGAGACGCGATGAGGCAAGTGTTGCAAAAATCAGACAATTTCAAAAATTTGAGTCAAATTGCTTCAAACAAGCGAATTATCGCGAAACAACACCTGCTCGAATCCAATAAAAGCTGTGCCCTGCAGTCTCCACTGATCGTCAGAGACGCTTTGAGACAAGTGTTACAAAAATCAGAGAATGTTAAAAATTAGAGTGAAATTGCTTCAAACAGGCGAATTATCGGGAAACAACACCTGCTCGAATCCAACAAAAACTGTGCCCTGCCGACTCTATTTAACCTCAAAGACGGTTTGAGACAATTGTTGCAAAAATCAGAGAATGTCAAAAATTAGAGTGAAATTGCTTCAAACAAGCGAATTATCGCGAAACAACACCTGCTCGAATCCAACAAAAACTGTGCCCTGCCGACTCTATTTAGCCTCAGAGACGGTTTGAGATAATTGTTACAAAAATCAGAGAATGTCAAAAATTAGAGTGTAATTGCTTCAAACAAGCGAATTATCGCCAAACAACACCTGCTCGAATCCAACAAAAACTGTGCGCTACCGTCTCTACTGTGCCTCAGAGACGCAATGAGGCAAGTGTTGCAAAAATCAGACAATGTCAAAAATTAGAGTGAAATTGCTTCAAACAGGCGAATATGGGGAGTGAACACCTGCTCGAATCAACAAAAACCGTGCCCTGCCGTCTCTACCTCGCCTCAGAAACGCTTTGAGACAAGTGTTACAAAAATCAGAGAATATCAAAAATTGGAGTGAAATTGCTTCAAACAAGCGAATTATCGCGAAACAACACCTGCCCGTATCCAACAAAAACCGTGCCTACCGTCTCTACCTCGCCTCAGAGACGCTTTGAGACAAGTGTTACAAAAATCAGAGAATGTCAAAAATTGGAGTGAAATTGCTTCAAACAAGCGAATTATCGCGAAACAACACCTGCTCGAATCCCACAAAAACTGTGCCCTGCCAACACTATTTAGCCTCAGTGACGGTTTGAGACAATTGTTACAAAAATCAGAGAATGTCAAAAATTAGAGTGTAATTGCTTCAAACAAGCGAATTATCGCGAAACAACACCTGCTCGAATCCAACAAAAACTGTGCCCTGCCAACTCTATTTAGCCTCAGAGACGGTTTGAGACAAGTGTTACAGAAATCAGAGAATGTCAAAAATTAGAGTGAAATTGCTTCAAAAAAGCGAATTATCGCGAAACAACACCTGCTCGAATCCAACAAAAACTGTGCCCTGCCGACTCTATTTAGCCTCAAAGACGGTTTGAGACAATTGTTGCAAAAATCAGAGAATGTCAAAAATTAGAGTGAGATTGCTTCAAACAGGCGAATATCGCGAATGAACACCTGCTCGAATCAACAAAAACCGTGCCCTGCTGTCTCTACCTCGCCTCAGAGACGCTTTGAGACAAGTGTTACAAAAATCAGAGAATGTCAAAAATTGGAGTGAAATTGCTTCAAACAAGTGAATTATCGCGAAACAACACCTGCTCGAATCCAACAAAAACCGTGCCTACCGTCTCTACCAAGCCTCAGAGAAGCTTTGAGACAAGTGTTACAAAAATAAGAGAATGTCAAAAATTAGAGTGAAATTGCTTCAAACAAGCGAATTCTCGCGAAACTGCACCTGCTCGAATCCAACAAAAACCGTGCCTACCGTCTCTACCAAGCCTCAGAGACGCTTTCAGACAAGTGTTACAAAAATCAGACAATGTCAAAAATTAGAGTGTAATTGCTTCAAACAAGCGAATTATCGCGAAACAACACCTGCTCGAATCCAACAAAAACTGTGCCCCGCCGACTCAATTTAGCCTCAGAGACGGTTTGAGACGATTGTTACAAAAATCAGAGAATGTCAAAAGTTAGAGTGTAATTGCTTCAAACAAGCGAATTATCGCGAAACAACACCTGCTCGAATCCAACATAAACTGTGCGCTACCGTCTCTACTGAGCCTCAGAGACGCAATGAGGAAAGTGTTGCAAAAATCAGACAATTTCAAAAATTTGAGTCAAATTGCTTCAAACATGCGAATTATCGCGAAACAACACCTGCTCGAATCCAATAAAAGCTGTGCCCTGCAGTCTCCACTGAGCGTCAGAGACGCTTTGAGACAAGTATTACAAAAATCAGAGAATGTCAAAAATTAGAGTGAAATTGCTTCAAACAGGCGAATATGGCGAGTGAACACCTGCTCGAATCAACAAAAACCGTGCCCTGCTGTCTCTACCTCGCCTCAGAGACGCTTTGAGACAAGTGTTACAAAAATCAGAGAATGTCAAAAATTGGAGTGAAATTGCTTCAAACAAGTGAATTATCGCGAAACAACACCTGCTCGAATCCAACAAAAACCGTGCCTACCGTCTCTACCAAGCCTCAGAGAAGCTTTGAGACAAGTGTTACAAAAATAAGAGAATGTCAAAAATTAGAGTGAAATTGCTTCAAACAAGCGAATTCTCGCGAAACTGCACCTGCTCGAATCCAACAAAAACCGTGCCTACCGTCTCTACCAAGCCTCAGAGACGCTTTCAGACAAGTGTTACAAAAATCAGACAATGTCAAAAATTAGAGTGTAATTGCTTCAAACAAGCGAATTATCGCGAAACAACACCTGCTCGAATCCAACAAAAACTGTGCCCCGCCGACTCAATTTAGCCTCAGAGACGGTTTGAGACGATTGTTACAAAAATCAGAGAATGTCAAAAATTAGAGTGTAATTGCTTCAAACAAGCGAATTATCGCGAAACAACACCTGCTCGAATCCAACATAAACTGTGCGCTACCGTCTCTACTGAGCCTCAGAGACGCAATGAGGAAAGTGTTGCAAAAATCAGACAATTTCAAAAATTTGAGTCAAATTGCTTCAAACAAGCGAATTATCGCGAAACAACACCTGCTCGAATCCAATAAAAGCTGTGCCCTGCAGTCTCCACTGAGCGTCAGAGACGCTTTGAGACAAGTATTACAAAAATCAGAGAATGTCAAAAATTAGAGTGAAATTGCTTCAAACAGGCGAATATGGCGAGTGAACACCTGCTCGAATCAACAAAAACCGTGCCCTTCCGTCTCTACCTCGCCTCAGAAACGCTTTGAGACAAGTGTTACAATAATCAGAGAATGTCAAAAATTGGAGTGAAATTGCTTCAAACAAGCGAATTATCGCGAAACAACAGCTGCCCGTATCCAACAAAAACCGTGCCTACCGTCTCTACCTCGCCTCAGAGACGCTTTGAGACAAGTGTTACAAAAATCAGAGAATGTCAAAAATTGGAGTGAAATTGCTTCAAACAAGCGAATTATCGCGAAACAACACCTGCTCGAATCCAACAAAAACTGTGCCCTGCCGACTCTGTTTAGCCTCAGAGACGGTTTGGGACAATTGTTACAAAAATCAGAGAATGTCAAAGATTAGAGTGTAATTGCTTCAAACAAGCGAATTATCGCCAAACAACACCTGCTCGAATCCAACAAAAACTGTGCGCTACCATCTCTACTGAGCCTCAGAGATGCTTTGAGACAAGTATTACAAAAATCAGAGAATGTCAAAAATTAGAGTGAAATTGCTTCAAACAGGCGAATATGGCGAGTGAACACCTGCTCGAATCAACAAAAACCGTGCCCTGCCGTCTCTACCTCGCCTCAGAAACGCTTTGAGACAAGTGTTACAAAAATCAGAGAATGTCAAAAATTGGAGTGAAATTGCTTCAAACAAGCGAATTATCGCGAAACAACACCTGCACGTATCTAACAAAAACCGTGCCTACAGTCTCTACCTCGCCTCAGAGACGCTTTGAGACAAGTGTTACAAAAATCAGAGAATGTCAAAAATTGGAGTGAAATTGCTTCAAACAAGCGAATTATCGCGAAACAACACCTGCTCGAATCCAACAAAAACTGTGCCCTGCCGACTCTATTTAGCCTCAGAGACGGTTTGGGACGATTGTTACAAAAATCAGAGAATGTCAAGAATTGGAGTGAAATTGCTTCAAACAAGCGAATTATCGCGAAACAACACCTGCTCGAATCCAACAAAAACTGTGCCCTGCCAACTCTATTTAGCCTCAGAGACGGTTTGAGACAAGTGTTACAAAAATCAGAGAATGTCAAAAATTAGAGTGAAATTGCTTCAAAAAAGCGAATTATCGCGAAACAACACCTGCTCGAATCCAACCAAAACTGTGCGCTACCGTCTCTACTGTGCCTCAGAGACGCAATGAGGCAAGTGTTGCAAAAATCAGACAATGTCAAAAATTAGAGTGTAATTGCTTCAAACAAGCGAATTATCGCGAAACAACACCTGCTCGAATCCAACAAAAACTGTGCGTTACCGTCTCTACTGAGCCTCAGAGATGCTTTAAGACAAGTATTACAAAAATCAGAGAATGTCAAAAATTAGACTGAAATTGCCTCAAACAGGCGAATTATCGCGAAACAACACCTGCTCGAATCCAACAAAAACTGTGCCCTGCCAACTCTATTTAGCCTCAAAGACGGTTTGAGACAATTGATACAAAAATCAGAGAATGTCAAAAATTAGAGTGTAATTGCTTCAAACAAGCGAATTATCGCCAAACAACACCTGCTCGAATCCAACAAAAACTGTGCGCTACCGTCTCTACTGAGCCTCAGAGATGCTTTGAGACAAGTATTACAAAAATCAGAGAATGTCAAAAATTAGAGTGAAATTGCCTCAAACAGGCGAATATGGCGAGTGAACACCTGCTCGAATAAACAAAAACCGTGCCCTGCCGTCTCTACCTCGCCTCAGAAACGCTTTGAGACAAGTGTTACAAAAATCATGGAATGTCAAAAATTGGAGTGAAATTGCTTCAAACAAGCGAATTATCGCGAAACAACACCTGCCCGTATCCAACAAAAACCGTGCCTACCGTCTCTACCTCTCCTCAGAGACGCTTTGAGACAAGTGTTACAAATATCAGAGAATGTCAAAAATTGGAGTCAAATTGCTTCAAACAAGCGAATTATCGCGAAACAACACCTGCTCGAATCCAACAAAAACTGTGCCCTGCCGACTCTATTTAGCCTCAGAGACGGTTTGAGACAATTGTTACAAAAATCAGAGAATGTCAAAAATTAGAGTGTAATTGCTTCAAACAAGCGAATTATCGCCAAACAACACCTGCTCGAATCCAACAAAAACTGTGCCCCGCCGACTCAATTTAGCCTCAGAGACGGTTTGAGACGATTGTTACAAAAATCAGAGAATGTCAAAAGTTAGAGTGTAATTGCTTCAAACAAGCGAATTATCGCGAAACAACAGCTGCTCGAATCCAACCAAAACTGTGCGCTACCGTCTCTACTGAGCCTCAGAGACGCTTTGAGACAAGTATTACAAAAATCAGAGAATGTCAAAAATTGGAGTGAAATTGCTTCAAACAAGCGAATTATAGCGAAACAACACCTGCTCGAATCCAACAAAAACCGTGCCCTGCCGTCTTTACCTCGCCTCAGAGACGCTTTGAGACAGGTGTTACAAAAATCAGAGAATGTCAAAAATTGGAGTGAAAATGCTTCAAACAAGCGAATTATCGCGAAACAACACCTGCTCGAATGCAACAAAAACCGTGCCCTGCCGTCTCTACCTCGCCTCAGAGACGCTTTGAGACAGGTGTTACAAAAATCAGAGAATGTCAAAAATTAGAGTGAAATTGCTTCAAACAAGCGAATTATCGCGAAACAACAGCTGCTCGAATCCAACCAAAACTGTGCGCTACCGTCTCTACTGAGCCTCAGAGACGCTTTGAGACAAGTATTACAAAAATCAGAGAATGTCAAAAATTACAGTGGAATTGCTTCAAACAGGCGAATTATCGCGAAACATCACCTCCTCGAATCCAACAAAAACTGTGCCCTGCCGACTCTAATGAGCCTCAGAGACGCTTTGAGGCAAGTATTACAAAAATCAGAGAATATCAATAATTAGAGTAAAATTGCCTCAAACAGGCGAATTATCGCGAAACAGCACCTGCTCGAATCCAACAAAAACTGTGCCCTGCCGACCATATTTAGCCTCAGAGACGGTTTCAGACAATTGTAACAAAAATCAGAGAATGTCAAAAATTAGAGTGAAATTGCTTCAAACAAGCGAATTATCGCGAAACAACACCTGCTCCCATCCAACAAAAACTGTGCGCTACCGTCTCTACTCAGCCTCAGAGACGCTTTGAGACAAGTATTACCAAAATCAGAGAATGTCAAGAATTAGAGTGAAATTGCTTCAAACAGGCGAATTATCGCGAAACAACACCTGCTCGAATCCAACAAAAACTGTGCGCTACCGTCTCTACTCAGCCTCAGAGACGCTTTGAGACACGTACTACAAAAATCAGAGAATGTCAAAAATTAGAGTGAAATTGCTTCAAACAGGCGAATTATTGCGAAACAACACCTGCTCGAATCCAACAAAAACTGCGCCGTGCCGACTCTATTTAGTCTCAAAGAATGTTTTAGACAATTGTTACAAAAATCAGAGAATGTCAAAAATTAGAGTGAAATTGCCTCAAACAGGCGAATTATCGCGAAACAGCACCTGCTCGAATCCAACAAAAACTGTGCCCTGCCGACCATATTTAGCCTCAGAGACGGTTTCAGACAATTGTAACAAAAATCAGAGAATGTCAAAAATTAGAGTGTAATTGCTTCAAACAAGCGAATTATCGCGAAACAACACCTGCTCGAATCCAACAAAAACTGTGCGCTACCGTCTCTACTGAGCCTCAGAGACGCATTGAGGCAAGTGTTGCAAAAATCAGACAATGTCAAAAATTTGAGTCAAATTGCTTCAAACAAGCGAATTATCGCGAAACAACACCTGCTCGAATCCAATAAATCTGTGCCCTGCCGTCTCTACTTCGCCTCAGAGACGCTTTGAGACAAGTGTTACAAAAATCAGAGAATGTCAAAAATTAGAGTGAAATTGCTTTAAACAAGCGAATTATCGCGAAACAACACCTGCTCGAATCCAACCAAAACTGTGCGCTACCGTCTCTACTGAGCCTCAGAGCCGCAATGAGGCAAGTGTTGCAAAAATCAGACGTCAATAATTTGAGTCAAATTGCTTCAAACAAGCGAATTATCGCGAAACAACACCTGCTCGAATCCAACCAAAACTGTGCGCTAACGTCTCTACTGAGCAACAGAGACGCAATGAGGCAAATGTTGCAAAAATCAGACAATATCAAAAATCAGAGTGTAATTGCTTCAAACAAGCGAATTATCACGAAACAACACCTGCTCGAATCCAACAACAACTGTGCCCTGCCGACTCAATTTAGCCTCAGAGACGGTTTGAGACAATTGTTACAAAAATCAGAGAATGTCAAAAATTAGAGTGTAATTGCTTCAAACAAGCGAATTATCGCGAAACAACACGTGCTCGAATCCAACAAAAACTGTGCGCTACCGTCTCTACTGAGCCTCAGAGACGCAATAGGGCAAGTGTTGCAAAAATTAGACAATTTCAAAAATTTGAGTCAAATTGCTTCAAACAAGCGAATTATCGCGAAACAACACCTGCTCGAATTAAATAAAAACTGTGCCCTGCAGTCTCCACTGAGCGTCAGAGACGCTTTGAGACAAGTGTTACAAAAATCAGAGAATGTCAAAAATTGGAGTGAAATTGCTTCAAACAAGCGAATTATCGCGAAACAACACCTGCTCGAATCCAACAAAAACCGTGCCTACCGTCTCTACCAAGCCTCAGAGACGCTTTCAGACAAGTGTTACAAAAATCAGACAATGTCAAAAATTAGAGTGTAATTGCTTCAAACAAGCGAATTATCGCGAAACAACACCTGCTCGAATCCAACAAAAACTGTGCCCTGCCGACTCAATTTAGCCTCAGAGACGGTTTGAGACGATTGTTACAAAAATCAGAGAATGTCAAAAATTAGAGTGTAATTGCTTCAAACAAGCGAATTATTGCGAAACAACACCTGCTCGAATCCAACATAAACTGTGCGCTACCGTCTCTACTGAGCCTCAGAGACGCAATGAGGCAAGTGTTGCAAAAATCAGACAATTTCAAAAATTTGAGTCAAATTGCTTCAAACAAGCGAATTATCGCGAAACAACACCTGCTCGAATCCAATAAAAGCTGTGCCCTGCAGTCTCCACTGAGCGTCAGAGACGCTTTGAGACAAGTGTTACAAAAATTAGAGAATGTTAAAAATTAGAGTGAAATTGCTTCAAACAGGCGAATTATCGGGAAACAACACCTGCTCGAATCCAACAAAAACTGTGCCCTGCCGACTCTATTTAGCCTCAAAGACGGTTTGAGACAATTGTTGCAAAAATCAGAGAATGTCAAAAATTAGAGTGAAATTGCTTCAAACAAGCGAATTATCGCGAAACAACACCTGCTCGAATCCAACAAAAACTGTGCCCTGCCGACTCTATTTAGCCTCAGAGACGGTTTGAGATAATTGTTACAAAAATCAGAGAATGTCAAAAATTAGAGTGTAATTGCTTCAAACAAGCGAATTATCGCCAAACAACACCTGCTCGAATCCAACAAAAACTGTGCGCTACCGTCTCTACTGAGCCTCAGAGATGCTTTGAGACAAGTATTACAAAAATCAGAGAATGTCAAAAATTAGAGTGAAATTGCCTCAAACAGGCGAATATGGCGAGTGAACACCTGCTCGAATAAACAAAAACCGTGCCCTGCCGTCTCTACCTCGCCTCAGAAACGCTTTGAGACAAGTGTTACAAAAATCATGGAATGTCAAAAATTGGAGTGAAATTGCTTCAAACAAGCGAATTATCGCGAAACAACACCTGCCCGTATCCAACAAAAACCGTGCCTACCGTCTCTACCTCTCCTCAGAGACGCTTTGAGACAAGTGTTACAAATATCAGAGAATGTCAAAAATTGGAGTCAAATTGCTTCAAACAAGCGAATTATCGCGAAACAACACCTGCTCGAATCCAACAAAAACTGTGCCCTGCCGACTCTATTTAGCCTCAGAGACGGTTTGAGACAATTGTTACAAAAATCATAGAATGTCAAAAATTAGAGTGTAATTGCTTCAAACAAGCGAATTATCGCCAAACAACACCTGCTCGAATCCAACAAAAACTGTGCTCTACCGTCTCTACTGAGCCTCAGAGATGCTTTGAGACAAGTGTTACAAAAATCAGACAATGTCAAAAATTAGAGTGTAATTGCTTCAAACAAGCGAATTATCGCGAAACAACACCTGCTCGAATCAAACAAAAACTGTGCCCTGCCGACTCAATTTAGCCTCAGAGACGGTTTGAGACGATTGTTACAAAAATCAGAGAATGTCAAAAATTAGAGTGTAATTGCTTCAAACAAGCGAATTATTGCGAAACAACACCTGCTCGAATCCAACATAAACTGTGCGCTACCGTCTCTACTGAGCCTCAGAGACGCGATGAGGCAAGTGTTGCAAAAATCAGACAATTTCAAAAATTTGAGTCAAATTGCTTCAAACAAGCGAATTATCGCGAAACAACACCTGCTCGAATCCAATAAAAGCTGTGCCCTGCAGTCTCCACTGATCGTCAGAGACGCTTTGAGACAAGTGTTACAAAAATCAGAGAATGTTAAAAATTAGAGTGAAATTGCTTCAAACAGGCGAATTATCGGGAAACAACACCTGCTCGAATCCAACAAAAACTGTGCCCTGCCGACTCTATTTAACCTCAAAGACGGTTTGAGACAATTGTTGCAAAAATCAGAGAATGTCAAAAATTAGAGTGAAATTGCTTCAAACAAGCGAATTATCGCGAAACAACACCTGCTCGAATCCAACAAAAACTGTGCCCTGCCGACTCTATTTAGCCTCAGAGACGGTTTGAGATAATTGTTACAAAAATCAGAGAATGTCAAAAATTAGAGTGTAATTGCTTCAAACAAGCGAATTATCGCCAAACAACACCTGCTCGAATCCAACAAAAACTGTGCGCTACCGTCTCTACTGTGCCTCAGAGACGCAATGAGGCAAGTGTTGCAAAAATCAGACAATGTCAAAAATTAGAGTGAAATTGCTTCAAACAGGCGAATATGGGGAGTGAACACCTGCTCGAATCAACAAAAACCGTGCCCTGCCGTCTCTACCTCGCCTCAGAAACGCTTTGAGACAAGTGTTACAAAAATCAGAGAATATCAAAAATTGGAGTGAAATTGCTTCAAACAAGCGAATTATCGCGAAACAACACCTGCCCGTATCCAACAAAAACCGTGCCTACCGTCTCTACCTCGCCTCAGAGACGCTTTGAGACAAGTGTTACAAAAATCAGAGAATGTCAAAAATTGGAGTGAAATTGCTTCAAACAAGCGAATTATCGCGAAACAACACCTGCTCGAATCCCACAAAAACTGTGCCCTGCCAACACTATTTAGCCTCAGTGACGGTTTGAGACAATTGTTACAAAAATCAGAGAATGTCAAAAATTAGAGTGTAATTGCTTCAAACAAGCGAATTATCGCGAAACAACACCTGCTCGAATCCAACAAAAACTGTGCCCTGCCAACTCTATTTAGCCTCAGAGACGGTTTGAGACAAGTGTTACAGAAATCAGAGAATGTCAAAAATTAGAGTGAAATTGCTTCAAAAAAGCGAATTATCGCGAAACAACACCTGCTCGAATCCAACAAAAACTGTGCCCTGCCGACTCTATTTAGCCTCAAAGACGGTTTGAGACAATTGTTGCAAAAATCAGAGAATGTCAAAAATTAGAGTGAGATTGCTTCAAACAGGCGAATATCGCGAATGAACACCTGCTCGAATCAACAAAAACCGTGCCCTGCTGTCTCTACCTCGCCTCAGAGACGCTTTGAGACAAGTGTTACAAAAATCAGAGAATGTCAAAAATTGGAGTGAAATTGCTTCAAACAAGTGAATTATCGCGAAACAACACCTGCTCGAATCCAACAAAAACCGTGCCTACCGTCTCTACCAAGCCTCAGAGAAGCTTTGAGACAAGTGTTACAAAAATAAGAGAATGTCAAAAATTAGAGTGAAATTGCTTCAAACAAGCGAATTCTCGCGAAACTGCACCTGCTCGAATCCAACAAAAACCGTGCCTACCGTCTCTACCAAGCCTCAGAGACGCTTTCAGACAAGTGTTACAAAAATCAGACAATGTCAAAAATTAGAGTGTAATTGCTTCAAACAAGCGAATTATCGCGAAACAACACCTGCTCGAATCCAACAAAAACTGTGCCCCGCCGACTCAATTTAGCCTCAGAGACGGTTTGAGACGATTGTTACAAAAATCAGAGAATGTCAAAAGTTAGAGTGTAATTGCTTCAAACAAGCGAATTATCGCGAAACAACACCTGCTCGAATCCAACATAAACTGTGCGCTACCGTCTCTACTGAGCCTCAGAGACGCAATGAGGAAAGTGTTGCAAAAATCAGACAATTTCAAAAATTTGAGTCAAATTGCTTCAAACATGCGAATTATCGCGAAACCACACCTGCTCGAATCCAATAAAAGCTGTGCCCTGCAGTCTCCACTGAGCGTCAGAGACGCTTTGAGACAAGTATTACAAAAATCAGAGAATGTCAAAAATTAGAGTGAAATTGCTTCAAACAGGCGAATATGGCGAGTGAACACCTGCTCGAATCAACAAAAACCGTGCCCTGCCGTCTCTACCTCGCCTCAGAAACGCTTTGACACAAGTGTTACAATAATCAGAGAATGTCAAAAATTAGAGTGAGATTGCTTCAAACAGGCGAATATCGCGAATGAACACCTGCTCGAATCAACAAAAACCGTGCCCTGCTGTCTCTACCTCGCCTCAGAGACGCTTTGAGACAAGTGTTACAAAAATCAGAGAATGTCAAAAATTGGAGTGAAATTGCTTCAAACAAGTGAATTATCGCGAAACAACACCTGCTCGAATCCAACAAAAACCGTGCCTACCGTCTCTACCAAGCCTCAGAGAAGCTTTGAGACAAGTGTTACAAAAATAAGAGAATGTCAAAAATTAGAGTGAAATTGCTTCAAACAAGCGAATTCTCGCGAAACTGCACCTGCTCGAATCCAACAAAAACCGTGCCTACCGTCTCTACCAAGCCTCAGAGACGCTTTCAGACAAGTGTTACAAAAATCAGACAATGTCAAAAATTAGAGTGTAATTGCTTCAAACAAGCGAATTATCGCGAAACAACACCTGCTCGAATCCAACAAAAACTGTGCCCCGCCGACTCAATTTAGCCTCAGAGACGGTTTGAGACGATTGTTACAAAAATCAGAGAATGTCAAAAATTAGAGTGTAATTGCTTCAAACAAGCGAATTATCGCGAAACAACACCTGCTCGAATCCAACATAAACTGTGCGCTACCGTCTCTACTGAGCCTCAGAGACGCAATGAGGAAAGTGTTGCAAAAATCAGACAATTTCAAAAATTTGAGTCAAATTGCTTCAAACAAGCGAATTATCGCGAAACAACACCTGCTCGAATCCAATAAAAGCTGTGCCCTGCAGTCTCCACTGAGCGTCAGAGACGCTTTGAGACAAGTATTACAAAAATCAGAGAATGTCAAAAATTAGAGTGAAATTGCTTCAAACAGGCGAATATGGCGAGTGAACACCTGCTCGAATCAACAAAAACCGTGCCCTTCCGTCTCTACCTCGCCTCAGAAACGCTTTGAGACAAGTGTTACAATAATCAGAGAATGTCAAAAATTGGAGTGAAATTGCTTCAAACAAGCGAATTATCGCGAAACAACAGCTGCCCGTATCCAACAAAAACCGTGCCTACCGTCTCTACCTCGCCTCAGAGACGCTTTGAGACAAGTGTTACAAAAATCAGAGAATGTCAAAAATTGGAGTGAAATTGCTTCAAACAAGCGAATTATCGCGAAACAACACCTGCTCGAATCCAACAAAAACTGTGCCCTGCCGACTCTGTTTAGCCTCAGAGACGGTTTGGGACAATTGTTACAAAAATCAGAGAATGTCAAAGATTAGAGTGTAATTGCTTCAAACAAGCGAATTATCGCCAAACAACACCTGCTCGAATCCAACAAAAACTGTGCGCTACCATCTCTACTGAGCCTCAGAGATGCTTTGAGACAAGTATTACAAAAATCAGAGAATGTCAAAAATTAGAGTGAAATTGCTTCAAACAGGCGAATATGGCGAGTGAACACCTGCTCGAATCAACAAAAACCGTGCCCTGCCGTCTCTACCTCGCCTCAGAAACGCTTTGAGACAAGTGTTACAAAAATCAGAGAATGTCAAAAATTGGAGTGAAATTGCTTCAAACAAGCGAATTATCGCGAAACAACACCTGCACGTATCTAACAAAAACCGTGCCTACAGTCTCTACCTCGCCTCAGAGACGCTTTGAGACAAGTGTTACAAAAATCAGAGAATGTCAAAAATTGGAGTGAAATTGCTTCAAACAAGCGAATTATCGCGAAACAACACCTGCTCGAATCCAACAAAAACTGTGCCCTGCCGACTCTATTTAGCCTCAGAGACGGTTTGGGACGATTGTTACAAAAATCAGAGAATGTCAAAAATTGGAGTGAAATTGCTTCAAACAAGCGAATTATCGCGAAACAACACCTGCTCGAATCCAACAAAAACTGTGCCCTGCCAACTCTATTTAGCCTCAGAGACGGTTTGAGACAAGTGTTACAAAAATCAGAGAATGTCAAAAATTAGAGTGAAATTGCTTCAAAAAAGCGAATTATCGCGAAACAACACCTGCTCGAATCCAACCAAAACTGTGCGCTACCGTCTCTACTGTGCCTCAGAGACGCAATGAGGCAAGTGTTGCAAAAATCAGACAATGTCAAAAATTAGAGTGTAATTGCTTCAAACAAGCGAATTATCGCGAAACAACACCTGCTCGAATCCAACAAAAACTGTGCGTTACCGTCTCTACTGAGCCTCAGAGATGCTTTAAGACAAGTATTACAAAAATCAGAGAATGTCAAAAATTAGACTGAAATTGCCTCAAACAGGCGAATTATCGCGAAACAACACCTGCTCGAATCCAACAAAAACTGTGCCCTGCCAACTCTATTTAGCCTCAAAGACGGTTTGAGACAATTGATACAAAAATCAGAGAATGTCAAAAATTAGAGTGTAATTGCTTCAAACAAGCGAATTATCGCCAAACAACACCTGCTCGAATCCAACAAAAACTGTGCGCTACCGTCTCTACTGAGCCTCAGAGATGCTTTGATACAAGTATTACAAAAATCAGAGAATGTCAAAAATTAGAGTGAAATTGCCTCAAACAGGCGAATATGGCGAGTGAACACCTGCTCGAATAAACAAAAACCGTGCCCTGCCGTCTCTACCTCGCCTCAGAAACGCTTTGAGACAAGTGTTACAAAAATCATGGAATGTCAAAAATTGGAGTGAAATTGCTTCAAACAAGCGAATTATCGCGAAACAACACCTGCCCGTATCCAACAAAAACCGTGCCTACCGTCTCTACCTCTCCTCAGAGACGCTTTGAGACAAGTGTTACAAATATCAGAGAATGTCAAAAATTGGAGTCAAATTGCTTCAAACAAGCGAATTATCGCGAAACAACACCTGCTCGAATCCAACAAAAACTGTGCCCTGCCGACTCTATTTAGCCTCAGAGACGGTTTGAGACAATTGTTACAAAAATCAGAGAATGTCAAAAATTAGAGTGTAATTGCTTCAAACAAGCGAATTATCGCCAAACAACACCTGCTCGAATCCAACAAAAACTGTGCTCTACCGTCTCTACTGAGCCTCAGAGATGCTTTGAGACAAGTGTTACAAAAATCAGACAATGTCAAAAATTAGAGTGTAATTGCTTCAAACAAGCGAATTATCGCGAAACAACACCTGCTCGAATCCAACAAAAACTGTGCCCTGCCGACTCAATTTAGCCTCAGAGACGGTTTGAGACGATTGTTACAAAAATCAGAGAATGTCAAAAATTAGAGTGTAATTGCTTCAAACAAGCGAATTATTGCGAAACAACACCTGCTCGAATCCAACATAAACTGTGCGCTACCGTCTCTACTGAGCCTCAGAGACGCGATGAGGCAAGTGTTGCAAAAATCAGACAATTTCAAAAATTTGAGTCAAATTGCTTCAAACAAGCGAATTATCGCGAAACAACACCTGCTCGAATCCAATAAAAGCTGTGCCCTGCAGTCTCCACTGATCGTCAGAGACGCTTTGAGACAAGTGTTACAAAAATCAGAGAATGTTAAAAATTAGAGTGAAATTGCTTCAAACAGGCGAATTATCGGGAAACAACACCTGCTCGAATCCAACAAAAACTGTGCCCTGCCGACTCTATTTAACCTCAAAGACGGTTTGAGACAATTGTTGCAAAAATCAGAGAATGTCAAAAATTAGAGTGAAATTGCTTCAAACAAGCGAATTATCGCGAAACAACACCTGCTCGAATCCAACAAAAACTGTGCCCTGCCGACTCTATTTAGCCTCAGAGACGGTTTGAGATAATTGTTACAAAAATCAGAGAATGTCAAAAATTAGAGTGTAATTGCTTCAAACAAGCGAATTATCGCCAAACAACACCTGCTCGAATCCAACAAAAACTGTGCGCTACCGTCTCTACTGTGCCTCAGAGACGCAATGAGGCAAGTGTTGCAAAAATCAGACAATGTCAAAAATTAGAGTGAAATTGCTTCAAACAGGCGAATATGGGGAGTGAACACCTGCTCGAATCAACAAAAACCGTGCCCTGCCGTCTCTACCTCGCCTCAGAAACGCTTTGAGACAAGTGTTACAAAAATCAGAGAATATCAAAAATTGGAGTGAAATTGCTTCAAACAAGCGAATTATCGCGAAACAACACCTGCCCGTATCCAACAAAAACCGTGCCTACCGTCTCTACCTCGCCTCAGAGACGCTTTGAGACAAGTGTTACAAAAATCAGAGAATGTCAAAAATTGGAGTGAAATTGCTTCAAACAAGCGAATTATCGCGAAACAACACCTGCTCGAATCCCACAAAAACTGTGCCCTGCCAACACTATTTAGCCTCAGTCACGGTTTGAGACAATTGTTACAAAAATCAGAGAATGTCAAAAATTAGAGTGTAATTGCTTCAAACAAGCGAATTATCGCGAAACAACACCTGCTCGAATCCAACAAAGACTGTGCCCTGCCAACTCTATTTAGCCTCAGAGACGGTTTGAGACAAGTGTTACAAAAATCAGAGAATGTCAAAAATTAGAGTGAAATTGCTTCAAAAAAGCGAATTATCGCGAAACAACAGCTGCCCGTATCCAACAAAAACTGTGCGTTACCGTCTCTACCTCGCCTCAGAGACGCTTTGAGACAAGTGTTACAAAAATCAGAGAATGTCAAAAATTGGAGTGAAATTGCTTCAAACAAGCGAATTATCGCGAAACAACACCTGCTCGAATCCAACAAAAACTGTGCCCTGCCGACTCTGTTTAGCCTCAGAGACGGTTTGGGACAATTGTTACAAAAATCAGAGAATGTCAAAGATTAGAGTGTAATTGCTTCAAACAAGCGAATTATCGCCAAACAACACCTGCTCGAATCCAACAAAAACTGTGCGCTACCATCTCTACTGAGCCTCAGAGATGCTTTGAGACAAGTATTACAAAAATCAGAGAATGTCAAAAATTAGAGTGAAATTGCTTCAAACAGGCGAATATGGCGAGTGAACACCTGCTCGAATCAACAAAAACCGTGCCCTGCCGTCTCTACCTCGCCTCAGAAACGCTTTGAGACAAGTGTTACAAAAATCAGAGAATGTCAAAAATTGGAGTGAAATTGCTTCAAACAAGCGAATTATCGCGAAACAACACCTGCACGTATCCAACAAAAACCGTGCCTACCGTCTCTACCTCGCCTCAGAGACGCTTTGAGACAAGTGTTACAAAAATCAGAGAATGTCAAAAATTGGAGTGAAATTGCTTCAAACAAGCGAATTATCGCGAAACAACACCTGCTCGAATCCAACAAAAACTGTGCCCTGCCGACTCTATTTAGCCTCAGAGACGGTTTGGGACGATTGTTACAAAAATCAGAGAATGTCAAAAATTAGAGTGTAATTGCTTCAAACAAGCGAATTATCGCGAAACAACACCTGCTCGAATCCAATAAAAGCTGTGCCCTGCAGTCTCCACTGAGCGTCAGAGACGCTTTGAGACAAGTATTACAAAAATCAGAGAATGTCAAAAAATAGAGTGAAATTGCTTCAAACAGGCGAATATGGCGAGTGAACACCTGCTCGAATCAACAAAAACCGTGCCCTGCCGTCTCTACCTCGCCTCAGAATCGCTTTGAGACAAGTGTTACAATAATCAGAGAATGTCAAAAATTGGAGTGAAATTGCTTCAAACAAGCGAATTATCGCGAAACAACAGCTGCCCGTATCCAACAAAAACCGTGCCTACCGTCTCTACCTCGCCTCAGAGACGCTTTGAGACAAGTGTTACAAAAATCAGACAATGTCAAAAATTGGAGTGAAATTGCTTCAAACAAGCGAATTATCGCGAAACAACACCTGCTCGAATCCAACAAAAACTGTGCCCTGCCGACTCTGTTTAGCCTCAGAGACGGTTTGGGACAATTGTTACAAAAATCAGAGAATGTCAAAGATTAGAGTGTAATTGCTTCAAACAAGCGAATTATCGCCAAACAACACCTGCTCGAATCCAACAAAAACTGTGCGCTACCATCTCTACTGAGCCTCAGAGATGCTTTGAGACAAGTATTACAAAAATCAGAGAATGTCAAAAATTAGAGTGAAATTGCTTCAAACAGGCGAATATGGCGAGTGAACACCTGCTCGAATCAACAAAAACCGTGCCCTGCCGTCTCTACCTCGCCTCAGAAACGCTTTGAGACAAGTGTTACAAAAATCAGAGAATGTCAAAAATTGGAGTGAAATTGCTTCAAACAAGCGAATTATCGCGAAACAACACCTGCACGTATCCAACAAAAACCGTGCCTACCGTCTCTACCTCGCCTCAGAGACGCTTTGAGACAAGTGTTACAAAAATCAGAGAATGTCAAAAATTGGAGTGAAATTGCTTCAAACAAGCGAATTATCGCGAAACAACACCTGCTCGAATCCAACAAAAACTGTGCCCTGCCGACTCTATTTAGCCTCAGAGACGGTTTGGGACGATTGTTACAAAAATCAGAGAATGTCAAAAATTGGAGTGAAATTGCTTCAAACAAGCGAATTATCGCGAAACAACACCTGCTCGAATCCAACAAAAACTGTGCCCTGCCAACTCTATTTAGCCTCAGAGACGGTTTGAGACAAGTGTTACAAAAATCAGAGAATGTCAAAAATTAGAGTGAAATTGCTTCAAAAAAGCGAATTATCGCGAAACAACACCTGCTCGAATCCAACCAAAACTGTGCGCTACCGTCTCTACTGTGCCTCAGAGACGCAATGAGGCAAGTGTTGAAAAAATCAGACAATGTCAAAAATTAGAGTGTAATTGCTTCAAACAAGCGAATTATCGCGAAACAACACCTGCTCGAATCCAACAAAAACTGTGCGTTACCGTCTCTACTGAGCCTCAGAGATGCTTTAAGACAAGTATTACAAAAATCAGAGAATGTCAAAAATTAGACTGAAATTGCCTCAAACAGGTGAATTATCGCGAAACAACACCTGCTCGAATCCAACAAAAACTGTGCCCTGCCAACTCTATTTAGCCTCAAAGACGGTTTGAGACAATTGATACAAAAATCAGAGAATGTCAAAAATTAGAGTGAAATTGCTTCAAAAGCGAATTATCGCGAAACAACACCTGCTCGAATCCAACAAAAACTGTGCCCTGCCGACTCTATTTAGCCTCAAAGACGGTTTGAGACAATTGTTGCAAAAATCAGAGAATGTCAAAAATTAGAGTGAGATTGCTTCAAACAGGCGAATATCGCGAATGAACACCTGCTCGAATCAACAAAAACCGTGCCCTGCTGTCTCTACCTCGCCTCAGAGACGCTTTGAGACAAGTGTTACAAAAATCAGAGAATGTCAAAAATTGGAGTGAAATTGCTTCAAACAAGTGAATTATCGCGAAACAACACCTGCTCGAATCCAACAAAAACCGTGCCTACCGTCTCTACCAAGCCTCAGAGAAGCTTTGAGACAAGTGTTACAAAAATCAGAGAATGTCAAAAATTGGAGTGAAATTGCTTCAAACAAGTGAATTATCGCGAAACAACACCTGCTCGAATCCAACAAAAACCGTGCCTACCGTCTCTACCTCGCCTCAGAGACGCTTTGAGACAAGTGTTACAAAAATCAGAGAATGTCAAAAATTGGAGTGAAATTGCTTCAAACAAGCGAATTATCGCGAAACAACACCTGCTCGAATCCAACAAAAACTGTGCCCTGCCGACTCTATTTAGCCTCAGAGACGGTTTGGGACGATTGTTACAAAAATCAGAGAATGTCAAAAATTGGAGTGAAATTGCTTCAAACAAGCGAATTATCGCGAAACAACACCTGCTCGAATCCAACAAAAACTGTGCCCTGCCAACTCTATTTAGCCTCAGAGACGGTTTGAGACAAGTGTTACAAAAATCAGAGAATGTCAAAAATTAGAGTGAAATTGCTTCAAAAAAGCGAATTATCGCGAAACAACACCTGCTCGAATCCAACCAAAACTGTGCGCTACCGTCTCTACTGTGCCTCAGAGACGCAATGAGGCAAGTGTTGCAAAAATCAGACAATGTCAAAAATTAGAGTGTAATTGCTTCAAACAAGCGAATTATCGCGAAACAACACCTGCTCGAATCCAACAAAAACTGTGCGTTACCGTCTCTACTGAGCCTCAGAGATGCTTTAAGACAAGTATTACAAAAATCAGAGAATGTCAAAAATTAGACTGAAATTGCCTCAAACAGGTGAATTATCGCGAAACAACACCTGCTCGAATCCAACAAAAACTGTGCCCTGCCAACTCTATTTAGCCTCAAAGACGGTTTGAGACAATTGATACAAAAATCAGAGAATGTCAAAAATTAGAGTGAAATTGCTTCAAAAGCGAATTATCGCGAAACAACACCTGCTCGAATCCAACAAAAACTGTGCCCTGCCGACTCTATTTAGCCTCAAAGACGGTTTGAGACAATTGTTGCAAAAATCAGAGAATGTCAAAAATTAGAGTGAGATTGCTTCAAACAGGCGAATATCGCGAATGAACACCTGCTCGAATCAACAAAAACCGTGCCCTGCTGTCTCTACCTCGCCTCAGAGACGCTTTGAGACAAGTGTTACAAAAATCAGAGAATGTCAAAAATTGGAGTGAAATTGCTTCAAACAAGTGAATTATCGCGAAACAACACCTGCTCGAATCCAACAAAAACCGTGCCTACCGTCTCTACCAAGCCTCAGAGAAGCTTTGAGACAAGTGTTACAAAAATAAGAGAATGTCAAAAATTAGAGTGTAATTGCTTCAAACAAGTGAATTATCGCGAAACAACACCTGCTCGAATCCAACAAAAACTGTGCCCCGCCGACTCAAGTGAGTGAGTCAGTGAGTGATTAGGGTTTAAGGGCCCGTCGACAGCTAGGTCATTAGAGCCCCTTACGCCGACTCAATTTAGCCTCAGAGACGGTTTGAGACGATTGTTACAAAAATCAGAGAATGTCAAAAATTAGAGTGTAATTGCTTCAAACAAGCGAATTATCGCGAAACAACACCTGCTCGAATCCAACATAAACTGTGCGCTACCGTCTCTACTGAGCCTCAGAGACGCAATGAGGCAAGTGTTGCAAAAATCAGACAATTTCAAAAATTTGAGTCAAATTGCTTCAAACAAGCGAATTATCGCGAAACAACACCTGCTCGAATCCAATAAAAGCTGTGCCCTGCAGTCTCCACTGAGCGTCAGAGACGCTTTGAGACAAGTATTACAAAAATCAGAGAATGTCAAAAATTAGAGTGAAATTGCTTCAAACAGGCGAATATGGCGAGTGAACACCTGCTCGAATCAACAAAAACCGTGCCCTGCCGTCTCTACCTCGCCTCAGAAACGCTTTGAGACAAGTGTTACAATAATCAGAGAATGTCAAAAATTGGAGTGAAATTGCTTCAAACAAGCGAATTATCGCGAAACAACACCTACCCGTATCCAAAAAAACCGTGCCTACCGTCTCTACCTCGCCTCAGAGACGCTTTGAGACAAGTGTTACAAAAATCAGAGAATGTCAAAAATAGGAGTGAAATTGCTTCAAACAAGCGAATTATCGCGAAACAACACCTGCTCGAATCCAACAAAAACTGTGCCCTGCCGACTCTATTTAGCCTCAGAGACGGTTTGGGACAATTGTTACAAAAATCAGAGAATGTCAAAAATTAGAGTGTAATTGCTTCAAACAAGCGAATTATCGCCAAACAACACCTGCTCGAATCCAACAAAAACTGTGCGCTACCATCTCTACTGAGCCTCAGAGATGCTTTGAGACAAGTATTACAAAAATCAGAGAATGTCAAAAATTAGAGTGAAATTGCTTCAAACAGGCGAATATGGCGAGTGAACACCTGCTCGAATCAACAAAAACCGTGCCCTGCCGTCTCTACCTCGCCTCAGAAACGCTTTGAGACAAGTGTTACAAAAATCAGACAATGTCAAAAATTAGAGTGTAATTGCTTCAAACAAGCGAATTATCGCGAAACAACACCTGCTCGAATCCAACAAAAACTGTGCCCTGCCGACTCAATTTAGCCTCAGAGACGGTTTGAGACGATTGTTACAAAAATCAGAGAATGTCAAAAATTAGAGTGTAATTGCTTCAAACAAGCGAATTATTGCGAAACAACACCTGCTCGAATCCAACATAAACTGTGCGCTACCGTGTCTACTGAGCCTCAGAGACGCGATGAGGCAAGTGTTGCAAAAATCAGACAATTTCAAAAATTTGAGTCAAATTGCTTCAAACAAGCGAATTATCGCGAAACAACACCTGCTCGAATCCAATAAAAGCTGTGCCCTGCAGTCTCCACTGATCGTCAGAGACGCTTTGAGACAAGTGTTACAAAAATCAGAGAATGTTAAAAATTAGAGTGAAATTGCTTCAAACAGGCGAATTATCGGGAAACAACACCTGCTCGAATCCAACAAAAACTGTGCCCTGCCGACTCTATTTAACCTCAAAGACGGTTTGAGACAATTGTTGCAAAAATCAGAGAATGTCAAAAATTAGAGTGAAATTGCTTCAAACAAGCGAATTATCGCGAAACAACACCTGCTCGAATCCAACAAAAACTGTGCCCTGCCGACTCTATTTAGCCTCAGAGACGGTTTGAGATAATTGTTACAAATATCAGAGAATGTCAAAAATTAGAGTGTAATTGCTTCAAACAAGCGAATTATCGCCAAACAACACCTGCTCGAATCCAACAAAAACTGTGCGCTACCGTCTCTACTGAGCCTCAGAGATGCTTTGAGACAAGTATTACAAAAATCAGAGAATGTCAAAAATTAGAGTGAAATTGCTTCAAACAGGCGAATATGGCGAGTGAACACCTGCTCGAATAAACAAAAACCGTGCCCTGCCGTCTCTACCTCGCCTCAGAAACGCTTTGAGACAAGTGTTACAAAAATCATGGAATGTCAAGAATTGGAGTGAAATTGCTTCAAACAAGCGAATTATCGCGAAACAACACCTGCCCGTATCCAACAAAAACCGTGCCTACCGTCTCTACCTCGCCTCAGAGACGCTTTGAGACAAGTGTTACAAATATCAGAGAATGTCAAAAATTGGAGTGAAATTGCTTCAAACAAGCGAATTATCGCGAAACAACACCTGCTCGAATCCAACAAAAACTGTGCCCTGCCGACTCTATTTAGCCTCAGAGACGGTTTGAGACAATTGTTACAAAAATCAGAGAATGTCAAAAATTAGAGTGTAATTGCTTCAAACAAGCGAATTATCGCCAAACAACACCTGCTCGAATCCAACAAAAACTGTGCTCTACCGTCTCTACTGAGCCTCAGAGATGCTTTGAGACAAGTATTACAAAAATCAGAGAATGTCAAAAATTAGAGTGAAATTGCTTCAAACAGGCGAATATGGCGAGTGAACACCTGCTCGAATCAACAAAAACCGTGCCCTGCCGTCTCTACCTCGCCTCAGAAACGCTTTGAGACAAGTGTTACAAAAATCAGAGAATGTCAAAAATTGGAGTGAAATTGCTTCAAACAAGCGAATTATCGCGAAACAACACCTGCCCGTATCCAACAAAAACCGTGCCTACCGTCTCTACCTCGCCTCAGAGACGCTTTGAGACAAGTGTTACAAAAATCAGAGAATGTCAAAAATTGGAGTGAAATTGCTTCAAACAAGCGAATTATCGCGAAACAACACCTGCTCGAATCCCACAAAAACTGTGCCCTGCCAACACTATTTAGCCTCAGTGACGGTTTGAGACAATTGTTACAAAAATCAGAGAATGTCAAAAATTAGAGTGTAATTGCTTCAAACAAGCGAATTATCGCGAAACAACACCTGCTCGAATCCAACAAAAACTGTGCCCTGCCAACTCTATTTAGCCTCAGAGACGGTTTGAGACAAGTGTTACAAAAATCAGAGAATGTCAAAAATTAGAGTGAAATTGCTTCAAAAAAGCGAATTATCGCGAAACAACACCTGCTCGAATCCAACAAAAACTGTGCCCTGCCGACTCTATTTAGCCTCAAAGACGGTTTGAGACAATTGTTGCAAAAATCAGAGAATGTCAAAAATTAGAGTGAGATTGCTTCAAACAGGCGAATATCGCGAATGAACACCTGCTCGAATCAACAAAAACCGTGCCCTGCTGTCTCTACCTCGCCTCAGAGACGCTTTGAGACAAGTGTTACAAAAATCAGAGAATGTCAAAAATTGGAGTGAAATTGCTTCAAACAAGTGAATTATCGCGAAACAACACCTGCTCGAATCCAACAAAAACCGTGCCTACCGTCTCTACCAAGCCTCAGAGAAGCTTTGAGACAAGTGTTACAAAAATAAGAGAATGTGAAAAATTAGAGTGAAATTGCTTCAAACAAGCGAATTCTCGCGAAACTGCACCTGCTCGAATCCAACAAAAACCGTGCCTACCGTCTCTACCAAGCCTCAGAGACGCTTTCAGACAAGTGTTACAAAAATCAGACAATGTCAAAAATTAGAGTGTAATTGCTTCAAACAAGCGAATTATCGCGAAACAACACCTGCTCGAATCCAACAAAAACTGTGCCCCGCCGACTCAATTTAGCCTCAGAGACGGTTTGAGACGATTGTTACAAAAATCAGAGAATGTCAAAAATTAGAGTGTAATTGCTTCAAACAAGCGAATTATCGCGAAACAACACCTGCTCGAATCCAACATAAACTGTGCGCTACCGTCTCTACTGAGCCTCAGAGACGCAATGAGGCAAGTGTTGCAAAAATCAGACAATTTCAAAAATTTGAGTCAAATTGCTTCAAACAAGCGAATTATCGCGAAACAACACCTGCTCGAATCCAATAAAAGCTGTGCCCTGCAGTCTCCACTGAGCGTCAGAGACGCTTTGAGACAAGTATTACAAAAATCAGAGAATGTCAAAAATTAGAGTGAAATTGCTTCAAACAGGCGAATATGGCGAGCGAACACCTGCTCGAATCAACAAAAACCGTGCCCTGCCGTCTCTACCTCGCCTCAGAGACGCTTTGAGACAAGTGTTACAAAAATCAGAGAATGTCAAAAATTGGAGTGAAATTGCTTCAAACAAGCGAATTATCGCGAAACAACACCTGCTCGAATCCAACAAAAACTGTGCCCTGCCGACTCTGTTTAGCCTCAGAGACGGTTTGGGACAATTGTTACAAAAATCAGAGAATGTCAAAAATTAGAGTGTAATTGCTTCAAACAAGCGAATTATCGCCAAACAACACCTGCTCGAATCCAACAAAAACTGTGCGCTACCATCTCTACTGAGCCTCAGAGATGCTTTGAGACAAGTATTACAAAAATCAGAGAATGTCAAAAATTAGAGTGAAATTGCTTCAAACAGGCGAATATGGCGAGTGAACACCTGCTCGAATCAACAAAAACCGTGCCCTGCCGTCTCTACCTCGCCTCAGAAACGCTTTGAGACAAGTGTTACAAAAATCAGAGAATGTCAAAAATTGGAGTGAAATTGCTTCAAACAAGCGAATTATCGCGAAACAACACCTGCCCGTATCCAACAAAAACCGTGCCTACCGTCTCTACCTCGCCTCAGAGACGCTTTGAGACAAGTGTTACAAAAATCAGAGAATGTCAAAAATTGGAGTGAAATTGCTTCTAACAAGCGAATTATCGCGAAACAACACCTGCTCGAATCCAACAAAAACTGTGCCCTGCCGACTCTATTTAGCCTCAGAGACGGTTTGGGACGATTGTTACAAAAATCAGAGAATGTCAAAAATTGGAGTGAAATTGCTTCAAACAAGCGAATTATCGCGAAACAACACCTGCTCGAATCCAACAAAAACTGTGCCCTGCCAACTCTATTTAGCCTCAGAGACGGTTTGAGACAAGTGTTACAAAAATCAGAGAATGTCAAAAATTAGAGTGAAATTGCTTCAAAATAGCGAATTATCGCGAAACAACACCTGCTCGAATCCAACCAAAACTGTGCGCTACCGTCTCTACTGTGCCTCAGAGACGCAATGAGGCAAGTGTTGCAAAAATCAGACAATGTCAAAAATTAGAGTGTAATTGCTTCAAACAAGCGAATTATCGCGAAACAACACCTGCTCGAATCCAACAAAAACTGTGCGTTACCGTCTCTACTGAGCCTCAGAGATGCTTTAAGACAAGTATTACAAAAATCAGAGAATGTCCAAAATTAGACTGAAATTGCCTCAAACAGGCGAATTATCGCGAAACAACACCTGCTCGAATCCAACAAAAACTGTGCCCTGCCAACTCTATTTAGCCTCAAAGACGGTTTGAGACAATTGATACAAAAATCAGAGAATGTCAAAAATTAGAGTGAAATTGCTTCAAAAGCGAATTATCGCGAAACAACACCTGCTCGAATCCAACAAAAACTGTGCCCTGCCGACTCTATTTAGCCTCAAAGACGGTTTGAGACAATTGTTGCAAAAATCAGAGAATGTCAAAAATTAGAGTGAGATTGCTTCAAACAGGCGAATATCGCGAATGAACACCTGCTCGAATCAACAAAAACCGTGCCCTGCTGTCTCTACCTCGCCTCAGAGACGCTTTGAGACAAGTGTTACAAAAATCAGAGAATGTCAAAAATTGGAGTGCAATTGCTTCAAACAAGTGAAATATCGCGAAACAACACCTGCTCGAATCCAACAAAAACCGTGCCTACCGTCTCTACCAAGCCTCAGAGAAGCTTTGAGACAAGTGTTACAAAAATAAGAGAATGTCAAAAATTAGAGTGAAATTGCTTCAAACAAGCGAATTCTCGCGAAACTGCACCTCCTCGAATCCAACAAAAACCGTGCCTACCGTCTCTACCAAGCCTCAGAGACGCTTTCAGACAAGTGTTACAAAAATCAGACAATGTCAAAAATTAGAGTGTAATTGCTTCAAACAAGCGAATTATCGCGAAACAACACCTGCTCGAATCCAACAAAAACTGTGCCCCGCCGACTCAAGTGAGTGAGTGAGTGAGTGATTAGGGTTTAAGGGCCCGTCGACAGCTAGGTCATTAGAGCCCCTTACGCCGACTCAATTTAGCCTCAGAGACGGTTTGAGACGATTGTTACAAAAATCAGAGAATGTCAAAAATTAGAGTGTAATTGCTTCAAACAAGCGAATTATCGCGAAACAACACCTGCTCGAATCCAACATAAACTGTGCGCTACCGTCTCTACTGAGCCTCAGAGACGCAATGAGGCAAGTGTTGCAAAAATCAGACAATTTCAAAAATTTGAGTCAAATTGCTTCAAACAAGCGAATTATCGCGAAACAACACCTGCTCGAATCCAATAAAAGCTGTGCCCTGCAGTCTCCACTGAGCGTCAGAGACGCTTTGAGACAAGTATTACAAAAATCAGAGAATGTCAAAAATTAGAGTGAAATTGCTTCAAACAGGCGAATATGGCGAGTGAACACCTGCTCGAATCAACAAAAACCGTGCCCTGCCGTCTCTACCTCGCCTCAGAAACGCTTTGAGACAAGTGTTACAATAATCAGAGAATGTCAAAAATTGGAGTGAAATTGCTTCAAACAAGCGAATTATCGCGAAACAACACCTGCCCGTATCCAAAAAAACCGTGCCTACCGTCTCTACCTCGCCTCAGAGACGCTTTGAGACAAGTGTTACAAAAATCAGAGAATGTCAAAAATTGGAGTGAAATTGCTTCAAACAAGCGAATTATCGCGAAACAACACCTGCTCGAATCCAACAAAAACTGTGCCCTGCCGACTCTATTTAGCCTCAGAGACGGTTTGGGACAATTGTTACAAAAATCAGAGAATGTCAAAAATTAGAGTGTAATTGCTTCAAACAAGCGAATTATCGCCAAACGACACCTGCTCGAATCCAACAAAAACTGTGCGCTACCATCTCTACTGAGCCTCAGAGATGCTTTGAGACAAGTATTACGAAAATCAGAGAATGTCAAAAATTAGAGTGAAATTGCTTCAAACAGGGGAATATGGCGAGTGAACACCTGCTCGAATCAACAAAAACCGTGCCCTGCCGTCTCTACCTCGCCTCAGAAACGCTTTGAGACAAGTGTTACAAAAATCAGAGAATGTCAAAAATTGGAGTGAAATTGCTTCAAACAAGCGAATTATCGCGAAACAACACCTGCCCGTATCCAACAAAAACCGTGCCTACCGTCTCTACCTCGCCTCAGAGACGCTTTGAGACAAGTGTTACAAAAATCAGAGAATGTCAAAAATTGGAGTGAAATTGCTTCAAACAAGCGAATTATCGCGAAACAACACCTGCTCGAATCCAACAAAAACTGTGCCCTGCCGACTCTATTTAGCCTCAGAGACGGTTTGGGACGATTGTTACAAAAATCAGAGAATGTCAAAAATTGGAGTGAAATTGCTTCAAACAAGCGAATTATCGCGAAACAACACCTGCTCGAATCCAACAAAAACTGTGCCCTGCCAACTCTATTTAGCCTCAGAGACGGTTTGAGACAAGTGTTACAAAAATCAGAGAATGTCAAAAATTAGAGTGAAATTGCTTCAAAAAAGCGAATTATCGCGAAACAACACCTGCTCGAATCCAACCAAAACTGTGCGCTACCGTCTCTACTGTGCCTCAGAGACGCAATGAGGCAAGTGTTGCAAAAATCAGACAATGTCAAAAATTAGAGTGTAATTGCTTCAAACAAGCGAATTATCGCGAAACAACACCTGCTCGAATCCAACAAAAACTGTGCGTTACCGTCTCTACTGAGCCTCAGAGATGCTTTAAGACAAGTATTACAAAAATCAGAGAATGTCAAAAATTAGACTGAAATTGCCTCAAACAGGCGAATTATCGCGAAACAACACCTGCTCGAATCCAACAAAAACTGTGCCCTGCCAACTCTATTTAGCCTCAAAGACGGTTTGAGACGATACAAAAATCAGAGAATGTCAAAAATTAGAGTGTAATTGCTTCAAACAAGCGAATTATCGCGAAACAACACCTGCTCGAATCCAACAAAAACTGTGCGCTACCGTCTCTACTGAGCCTCAGAGACGCATTGAGGCAAGTGTTCCAAAAATCAGACAATGTCAAAAATTTGAGTCAAATTGCTTCAAACAAGCGAATTATCGCGAAACAACACCTGCTCGAGTCCAATAAATCTGTGCCCTGCCGTCTCTACCTCGCCTCAGAGTCGCTTTGAGACAAGTGTTACAAAAATCAGAGAATGTCAAAAATTGGATTGTAATTGCCTCAAACAAGCGAATTATCGCGAAACAACACCTGCTCGAATCCAACAAAAACTGTGCGCTACCGTCTCTACTGAGCCTCAGAGATACTTTGAGACAAGTATTACAAAAATCAGAGAATGTCAAAAATTAGACTGAAATTGCCTCAAGCAGGCGAATTATCGCGAAACAACACCTGCTCGAATCCAACAAAAACTGTGCCCTGCCAACTCTATTTAGCCTCAAAGACGGTTTGAGACAATTGATACAAAAATCAGAGAATGTCAAAAATTAGAGTGTAATTGCTTCAAACAAGCGAATTATCGCGAAACAACACCTCCTCGAATCCAACAAAAACTGTGCGCTACCGTCTCTACTGAGCCTCAGAGACGCATTGAGGCAAGTGTTGCAAAAATCAGACAATGTCAAACATTTGGGTCAAATTGCTTCAAACAAGCGAATTATCGCGAAACAACACCTGCTCGAATCCAACAAAAACTGTCCGCTACCGTCTCTACTGAGCCTCAGAGACGCAATGAGGCAAGTGTTGCAAAAATCAGACAATTTCAAAAATTTGGGTCAAATTGCTTCAAACAAGCGAATTATCGCGAAACAACACCTGCTCGAATCCAACAAAAACTGTGCCCTGCCAACTCTATTTAGCCTCAGAGACAGTTTGAGACAATTGTTACAAAAATCAGAGAATGTCAAAAATTAGAGTGTAGTTGCTTCAAACAAGCGAATTATCGCCAAACAACACCTGCTCGAATCCAACAAAAACTGTGCGCTACCGTCTCTACTGAGCCTCAGAGACGCTTTGAGACACGTACTACAAAAATCAGAGAATGTCAAATATTAGAGTGAAATTGCTTCAAACAGGCGAATTAACACGAAACAACACCTGCTCGAATCCAACAAAAACTGTGCCCTGCCGACTCTATTTAGCCTGAGAGACGGTGTGAGACAATTGTTACAAAAATCAGAGAATGTCAAAAATTAGAGTGAAATTGCTTCAAACAAGCGAATTATCGCGAAACAACACCTGCTCGAATCCAACAAAAACTCTACGCTACCGTCTCTACTGAGCCTCAGAGACGCTTTGAGACACGTACTACAAAAATCAGAGAATGTCAAAAATTAGAGTGAAATTGCTTCAAACAGGCGAATTATCGCGAAACAACACCTGCTCGAATCCAACAAAAACTGTGCCCTGCCGACTCTATTTAGCCTGAGAGACGGTTTGAGACAATTGTTACAAAAATCAGAGAATGTCAAAAATTAGAGTGAAATTGCTTCAAACAGGCGAATTATCGCGAAACAACACCTGCTCGAATCCAACAAAAACTGTGCCCTGCCGACTCTATTTAGCCTCAAAGACGGTTTGAGACAATTGTTACAAAAATCAGAGAATGTCGAAAATTAGAGTGAAATTGCTTCAAACAAGCGAATTATCGCGAAACAACACCTGCTCGAATCCAACCAAAACTGTGCGCTACCGTCTCTACTGAGCCTCAGAGACGCAATGAGGCAAGTGTTGCAAAAATCAGACGTCAATAATTTGAATCAAATTGCTTCAAGCAAGCGAATTATCGCGAAACAACACCTCCTCGAATCCAACAAAAACTGTGCCCTGCCGACTCAATTTAGCCTCAGAGACGGTTTGAGACAATTGTTACAAAACTCAGAGAATGTCAAAAATTAGAGTGAAATTGCTTCAAACAAGCGAATTATCGCGAAACAACACCTGCTCGAATCCAACCAAAACTGTGCGCTACCGTCTCTACTGAGCCTCAGAGACGCAATGAGGCAAGTGTTGCAAAAATCAGACAATGTCAAAAATTTGAGTCAAATTGCTTCAAACAAGCGAATTATCGCGAAACAACACCTGCTCTAATCCAATAAAAACTGTGCCTGCAGTCTCCACTGAGCGTCAGAGACGCTTTGAGACAAGTATTACAAAAGTCAGAGAATGTCAAAAATTAGAGTGAAATTGCTTCAAAACGGCGAATTATCGCGAAACAACACCTGCTCGAATCCAACAAAAACTGTGCGTTACCGTCTCTACTGAGCCTCAGAGATGCTTTAAGACAAGTATTACAAAAATCAGAGAATGTCAAAAATTAGACTGAAATTGCCTCAAACAGGCGAATTATCGCGAAACAACACCTGCTCGAATCCAACAAAAACTGTGCCCTGCCAACTCTATTTAGCCTCAGAGACGGTTTGAGACAAGTGTAACAAAAATCAGAGAATGTCAAAAATTAGAGTGAAATTGCTTCAAAAAGGCGAATTATCGCGAAACAACACCTGCTCGAATCCAACAAAAACTGTGCGCTACCGTCTCTACTGAGCCTCAGAGATGCTTTAAGACAAGTATTACAAAAATCAGAGAATGTCAAAAATTAGACTGAAATTGCCTCAAACAGGCGAATTATCGCGAAACAACACCTGCTCGAATCCAACAAAAACTGTGCCCTGCCAACTCTATTTAGCCTCAGAGACGGTTTGAGACAAGTGTTACAAAAATCAGAGAATGTCAAAAATTAGAGTGAAATTGCTTCAAAAAAGCGAATTATCGCGAAACAACACCTGCTCGAATCCAACCAAAACTGTGCGCTACCGTCTCTACTGTGCCTCAGAGACGCAATGAGGCAAGTGTTGCAAAAATCAGACAATGTCAAAAATTAGAGTGTAATTGCTTCAAACAAGCGAATTATCGCGAAACAACACCTGCTCGAATCCAACAAAAACTGTGCGTTACCGTCTCTACTGAGCCTCAGAGATGCTTTAAGACAAGTATTACAAAAATCAGAGAATGTCAAAAATTAGACGGAAATTGCCTCATACAGGCGAATTATCGCGAAACAACACCTGCTCGAATCCAACAAAAACTGTGCCCTGCCAACTCTATTTAGCCTCAAAGACGGTTTGAGACAATTGATACAAAAATCAGAGAATGTCAAAAATTAGAGTGTAATTGCTTCAAACAAGCGAATTATCGCGAAACAACACCTGCTCGAATCCAACAAAAACTGTGCGCTACCGTCTCTACTGAGCCTCAGAGACGCATTGAGGCAAGTGTTGCAAAAATCAGACAATGTCAAAAATTTGAGTCAAATTGCTTCAAACATGCGAATTATCGCGAAACAACACCTGCTCGAATCCAATAAAAACTGTGCCCTGCAGTCTCCACTGAGCGTCAGAGACGCTTTGAGACAAGTGTTACAAAAGTCAGAGAATGTCAAAAATTAGAGTGAAATTGCTTCAAAACGGCGAATTATCGTGAAACAACACCTGCTCGAATCCAACAAAAACTGTGCGCTACCGTCTCTACTGAGCCTCAGAGATACTTTGAGACAAGTATTACAAAAATCAGAGAATGTCAAAAATTAGACTGAAATTGCCTCAAGCAGGCGAATTATCGCGAAACAACACCTGCTCGAATCCAACAAAAACTGTGCCCTGCCAACTCTATTTAGCCTCAAAGACGGTTTGAGACAATTGATACAAAAATCAGAGAATGTCAAAAATTAGAGTGTAATTGCTTCAAACAAGCGAATTATCGCGAAACAACACCTCCTCGAATCCAACAAAAACTGTGCGCTACCGTCTCTACTGAGCCTCAGAGACGCATTGAGGCAAGTGTTGCAAAAATCAGACAATGTCAAACATTTGAGTCAAATTGCTTCAAACAAGCGAATTATCGCGAAACAACACCTGCTCGAATCCAACAAAAACTGTCCGCTACCGTCTCTACTGAGCCTCAGAGACGCAATGAGGCAAGTGTTGCAAAAATCAGACAATTTCAAAAATTTGAGTCAAATTGCTTCAAACAAGCGAATTATCGCGAAACAACACCTGCTCGAATCCAACAAAAACTGTGCCCTGCCAACTCTATTTAGCCTCAGAGACAGTTTGAGACAATTGTTACAAAAATCAGAGAATGTCAAAAATTAGAGTGTAGTTGCTTCAAACAGGCGAATTATCGCGAAACAACACCTGGTCGAATCCAACAAAAACTGTGCCCTGCCGACTCTATTTAGCCTGAGAGAAGGTGTGAGACAATTGTTACAAAAATCAGAGAATGTCAAAAATTAGAGTGAAAGTGCTTCAAACAAGCGAATTATCGCGAAACAACACCTGCTCGAATCCAACAAAAACTCTACGCTACCGTCTCTACTGAGCCTCAGAGACGCTTTGAGACACGTACTACAATAATCAGAGAATGTCAAAAATTAGAGTGAAATTGCTTCAAACAGGCGAATTATCGCGAAACAACACCTGCTCGAATCCAACAAAAACTGTGCCCTGCCGACTCTATTTAGCCTGAGAGACGGTTTGACACAATTGTTACAAAAATCAGAGAATGTCAAAAGTTAGAGTGAAATTGCTTCAAACAGGCGAATTATCGGAAACAACACCTGCTCGAATCCAACAAAAACTGTGCGCTGCCGACTCTATTTAGCCTGAAAGACGGTTTGAGACAATTGTTACAAAAATCAGAGAATGTCAAAAATTAGAGTGAAATTGCTTCAAACAAGCGAATTATCGCGAAACAACACCTGCTCGAATCCAACCAAAAGTGTGCGCAACCGTCTCTACTGAGCCTCAGAGACGCAATGAGGCAAGTGTTGCAAAAATCAGACGTCAATAATTTGAATCAAATTGCTTCAAACAAGCGAATTATCATGAAACAACACCTCCTCGAATCCAACAAAAACTGTGCCCTGCCGACTCAATTTAGCCTCAGAGACGGTTTGAGACAATTGTTACAAAACTCAGAGAATGTCAAAAATTAGAGTGAAATTGCTTCAAACAAGCGAATTGTCGCGAAACAACACCTGCTCGAATCCAACCAAAACTGTTCGCTACCGTCTCTACTGAGCCTCAGAGACGCAATGAGGCAAGTGTTGCAAAAATCAGACAATGTCAAAAATTTGAGTCAAATTGCTTCAAACATGCGAATTATCGCGAAACAACACCTGCTCGAATCCAATAAAAACTGTGCCCTGCAGTCTCCACTGAGCGTCAGAGACGCTTTGAGACAAGTGTTACAAAAGTCAGAGAATGTCAAAAATTAGAGTGAAATTGCTTCAAAACGGCGAATTATCGTGAAACAACACCTGCTCGAATCCAACAAAAACTGTCCGTTACCGTCTCTACTGAGCCTCAGAGACGCTTTGAGACACGTACTACAAAAATCAGAGAATGTCAAATATTAGAGTGAAATTGCTTCAAACAGGCGAATTATCGCGAAACAACACCTGCTCGAATCCAACAAAAACTGTGCCCTGCCAACTCTGTTTAGCCTCAAAGACGGTTTGAGACAATTGATACACAAATCAGAGAATGTCAAAAATTAGAGTGTAATTGCTTCAAACAAGCGAATTATCGCGAAACAACACCTGCTCGAATCCAACAAAAACTGTGCGCTACCGTCTCTACTAAGCCTCAGAGACGCAATGAGGCAAGTGTTGCAAAAATCAGACAATTTCAAAAATTTGAGTCAAATTGCTTCAAACAAGCGAATTATCGCGAAACAACACCTGCTCGAATCCAACAAAAACTGTGCCCTGCCAACTCTATTTAGCCTCAGAGACAGTTTGAGACAATTGTTACAAAAATCAGAGAATGTCAAAAATTAGAGTGAAATTGCTTCAAACAGGCGAATTTTCGCGAAACAACACCTGCTGGAATCCAACAAAAACTGTGCCCTGCCGACTCTATTTAGCCTCAAAGACGGTTTGAGACAATTGTTACAAAAATCAGAGAATGTCAAAAGTTAGAGTGAAATTGCATCAAACAGGCGAATTATCGCGAAACAACACCTGCTCGAATCCAACAAAAACTGTGCCCTGCCGACTCTATTTAGCCTCAGAGACGCTTTGAGACACGTACTACAAAAATCAGAGAATGTCAAAAATTAGAGTGAAATTGCTTCAAACAGGCGAATTATCGCGAAACAACACCTGCTCGAATCCAACAAAAACTGTGCCCTGCCGACTCTATTTAGCCTGAGAGACGGTATTAGACAATTGTTACAAAAATCAGAGAATGTCAAAAATTAGAGTAAAATTGCTTCAAACAGGCGAATTATCGAGAAACAACACCTGCTCGAATCCAACAAAAACTGTGCCCTGCCGACTCTATTTAGCCTCAAAGACGGTTTGAGACAATTGTTACAAAAATCAGAGAATGTCAAAAATTAGAGTGAAATTGCTTCAAACAAGCGAATTATCGCGAAACAACACCTGCTCGAATCCAACAAAAACTGTGCGCTACCGTCTCTACTGAGCCTCAGAGACGCTTTGAGACACGTACTACAAAAATCAGAGAATGTCAAATATTAGAGTGAAATTGCTTCAAACAGGCGAATTATCGCGAAACAACACCTGCTCGAATCCAACAAAAACTGTGCCCTGCCGACTCTATTTAGCCTGAGAGACGGTGTGAGACAATTGTTACAAAAATCAGAGAATGTCAAAAATTAGAGTAAAATTGCTTCAAACAGGCGAATTATCGCGAAACAACACCTGCTGGAATCCAACAAAAACTGTGCCCTGCCGACTCTATTTAGCCTCAAAGACGGTTTGAGACAATTGTTACAAAAATCAGAGAATGTCAAAAGTTAGAGTGAAATTGCTTCAAACAGGCGAATTATCGCGAAACAACACCTGCTCGAATCCAACAAAAACTGTGCCCTGCCAACTCTATTTAGCCTCAGAGACGGTTTGAGACAAGTGTTACAAAAATCAGAGAATGTCAAAAATTAGAGTGAAATTGCTTCAAAAAAGCGAATTATCGCGAAACAGCACCTCTTCGAATCCAACCAAAACTGTGCGCTACCGTCTCTACTGAGCCTCAGAGACGCAATGAGGCAAGTGTTGCAAAAATCAGACAATGTCAAAAATTAGAGTGTAATTGCTTCAAACAAGCGAATTATCGCGAAACAACACCTGCTCGAATCCAACAAAAACTGTGCCCTGCCGACTCAATTTAGCTTCAGAGACGGTTTGAGACAATTGTTACAAAAATCAGAGAATGTCAAAAATTAGAGTGAAATTGCTTCAAACAGGCGAATTATCGCGAAACAACACCTGCTCGAATCCACCAAAAACTGTGCCCTGCCGACTCTTTTTAGCCCGAGAGACGGTTTGAGACAAATGTTACAAAAATCAGAGAATGTCAAAAATTGGAGTGAAATTGCTTCAAACAGGCGAATTATCGCGAAACAACACCTGCTCGAATCCAACAAAAACTGTGCCCTGCCGACTCTATTTAGCCTCAAAGACGGTTTGAGACAATTGTTACAAAAATCAGACAATGTCAAAAATTTGAGTCAAATTGCTTCAAACAAGCGAATTATCGCGAAACAACACCTGCTCGAATCCAACAAAAACTGTGCGCTACCGTCTCTACTGAGCCTCAGAGACGCTTTGAGACAAGTATTACAAAAATCAGAGAATGTCAAAAATCATAGTGAAATTGCCTCAAACAGGCGAATTATCGCGAAACAACACCTGCTCAAATCCAACAAAAACTGTGCCCTGCCGACTCTATTTAGCCTCAAAGACGGTTTGAGACAATTGTTACAAAAATCAGAGAATGTCAAAAATTAGAGTGAAATTGCTTCAAACAGGCGAATTATCGCGAAACAACACCTGCTCGAATCCAACAAACCCCCCCCCCCCCCCCCCCCCCCCCCCCCCCCCCCCAGGGGGACCTACTACGGTAGGTCCGGGTTTGGCGCACCCGGGGCCCCGAGCCAACTGACTCCCTCGGTGTGGGCTCCTCTTCGTGGTGAGGGAGTCAGTCAAATCGCCCACCCACGTGTAGGCCGTGCGTGGAGACCCGTGTCGGTGGAAAGGATTATCCTGGTGGTTGAGGGGTGCGTATCTGAGCTCGGGACAGTTTTTTCTGAATCTGGGGAGGGTGCGCATTTCCGATACACTGCTTTGGTTTCTGCTTCACCTAAACGGGAGGCTAGGGACTAACCCACCCCTAGTCAATCGGCCAGGACTAGGTATTGCACTGAACTCCAGGGTGAGTGGGACGGCGAGCCCGCTATATCCCCTGTGTAGCCCTGTCATCCCAGTGGGATGACCCCTTGTTGGGCTCCGTGGTGGGTGGGGAGCACTGGGGGATGAAATTTTATTTAGCTCTTTATGGCTACAACCACTCCTAAACGCCGCAAACAAGTTGAAGAAAAAGAGGTACACGTGCCGTCATCCGCTCGTTACCTAGTGATACATAGAATGGAAGAGGGTCAGACATTTTTAAAGGTGAATCCATTTATAATTCAATCCGGTCTTGACAAAATCGCCGGCCCAGTGAAGTCCTGTACTCGATTACGATCCGGTTCCCTTTTGGTCGAGAGTTACACTGCCACACAATTTGACAAGATATTGAAGGCCAAACTACTCCATGGATATCCTATCCGTGTTGAGAAACACCGAAGCCTTAACTCCTGCAAGGGCGTCATCACCACCTCCTTGTTAGACGATATGCCGGAGGAGGAGATCCAGGGTTACCTATCGGACCAAGGTGTCACGGACGTTTACCGTGTAAGAGTCAAGCGCGACGGCGTGCAGGTGGCTACCCGCACGCTGTTCGTAACTTTTGATCGGCTCGACCTGCCGCAGAAGATCAAGGCAGGTTACGAGGTTATCCCGGTTCGACCATATATCCCGCGGCCTATGCGTTGTTTCCAATGCCAGCGCTATGGCCATACTAAGATCTCGTGTAAGGCTTCGGTTGCGGTTTGTGCCAACTGTGGTAGTGATGCTCATGACGGAGCTTGTCCATCTGCTCCAAGCTGCGTAAATTGCCGAGGTACACATCCAGCGACTTCGAGCGCCTGTCCGCGTTACCAGGACGAGAAGGCCATTCAGGAGCTGCGGGTGAAAGAGCGTATCTCTTTCTCAGAAGCCCGCAAACGACATCTTGCTCGACAGCCTTCTCTCCTGAGGTTTGGTACTTTCAGTTCCATTGTTTCCACACCAGTACCAAAGCGTGATATGGGTACTCAAACTTGCCCTGTAACCTCCATCGTGGTTACTCCTCGCGCCGCTGTGTCAACTCCTGCCGGCTCCAAGACCATTTCTGTGAGTACCGAAACAAGGAAATTTAAAGTTACTCCGAAGCGCACAGACTTCCTCAAGGAACCTACATCTGCAAGTGGACAGGGTGCCTCAATGGCCAGCTCCCCGTCCCCTCCTCGCCGATCGTGCTCCCAAGATACCAGGGGACGCAGTCGCACGAAGCGGGACTCCCCTCCACCCATCAGTCTTGGAAACCGGTTTGTTCCTCTTACTTCGGCACCCGGTGACCCTCTTCCATCTGAAGAACCCATGGAGGAGGAAACACCTGCTCCAAAAAGCCCAAGTCCTACAAGAAATCAAAAGGGCAAGTTGAAGCGACAGCCACCGGTTAAGTGAAACTCGTGAACAGCTTTTCCCATTTGCTCAGGATGTCCATTCTACAATGGAATACACGTGGCGTACGCAGGCATAAAACCGAACTGCAACTACTCGGTAATTTGCTGTCCCCCACTATTTTCTGCCTGCAGGAGACCAAACTTCAACAACAGGATACTTTCACCTTTCCTGGTTTTACTCCGGTGCGATTCGATCTACCACCGGAGCCTGGTACTCCTGCACATGGTGGTGCTATGATCCTGATCCGCGACGACGTTTATTACCAGCCTGTCATACTCACTACTACTTTGCAAGCTGTTGCCGTTTCTGTTCGTTTCCCTGGTTTTTATTTCACCTTATGTTCTGTTTACCTACCCCCATCTTCTCCCTTCGCAATTGCGGACCTATTAGACCTCGTGTCCCAGCTCCCAGCGCCCTACTTGTTGTTGGGAGACTTCAATGCCCACCACCCTCTATGGGGATCACCTAGGGCTTGCGTAAGGGGAAGGCATCTTGCAGAGTTCTTTCATCAGAATCACCTCTCTCTCCTTAATACTGGCGAACCTACTTTTATTTCTGATTCCACAGGCACCCTCTCACACTTAGACTTATCAGTTTGCTCGGCACAGCTTGCACATCGGTTTGAGTGGAACGTCGTCTCGGACACCTTTTCCAGCGATCATCTGCCCTGCGTGACTAGCCTGCTCTCCAACTATGTACCCTCGTCACGTGTACCCATCTGGCAGCTACACAAAGCGAACTGGCCCCTTTTCTGCAGCCTAGCTGTTTTCGACGACCATGTGTTGGGAAATGTGGACCAGATGGTGGATCACTTAACTTCCGTGATTCTGTCCGCGGCCGAGCGTGCCATACCTCGGTCGTCGGCCCGCCCTGGGCGTCTACCCGTTCCTTGGTGGACCGACGAATGCCGGGCGGCGGTTCGTGCGCGCCGGGCAGCACTGCGGGTATTTCAGCGCCACCCAACTCTCGAGAATCTGGTCGCCTTTAAGCGCTTACGCGCCCAAGCTCGTCGCATCATACAGGCCAGCAAGAAGACATCCTGGCACCGCTTTGTGGAGTCCTTTAATCGCTTCACACCGTCATCTGTGGTTTGGGACAAGCTCCGTCGCGTGGCCGGCAAAGTTTCACGAGTCCCGGTGCCTGGCCTGCGGGTTAATAATGGCACCGTAGTTTCCCCACGAGCTGTCGCTGACACCCTGGGAGGCGCCTTTTCTAACGTCTCTAGCTCCTCCCATTACCACCCGGACTTCTTATCCATCAGGAACCGGACTGAGACGCATGAACTATCCTTTCACTCTTTGAACCGCGAGTGTTATAACGCTTTCTTCTCCATGCAGGAGTTGGAGTGGGCCCTGGCCTCATCGCGACCCTCAGCAACTGGGCCTGATGATGTCCACGTTTTAATGTTGCAGCACCTATCTTTAGCTGGTAAACACTTTCTATTGCAGGTGTATAATCGTATCTGGCGTACAGCAACCTTTCCATCCGCTTGGCGCGAGGCCACCATTGTCCCGATTCTAAAACCTGGGAAGGATCGCTATCTACCTTCTAGTTATCGCCCCATCTCCCTCACCAGTTGCCTCTGCAAGGTGATGGAGCGAATGATCAACGGGCGATTGACATGGTGGCTTGAATCGCAAAATCTGCTGTCGAACGCTCAGTGCGGCTTTCGTCGCTTCCGTTCCACGGTGGACCACTTAGTGTCGTTATCCACACACATCATGGACGGTTTCCTGCGTAAGAGTCAAACTGTAGCTGTGTTTTTTGACTTGGAGAAGGCGTATGATACTTGCTGGAGGTATGGAATCCTTCGTACGCTCCATAAATGGGGCTTTCGTGGTCGACTGCCCCTTTTTATTCGGGAGTTCATGCGGGATAGGGTATTTCGTGTACGGGTGGGCTCGGTTTTATCACGTGTTTTTAGCCAAGAGAACGGAGTACCGCAAGGCTCGGTACTCAGCGTCACACTATTTGCCATTGCGATCAACCCCATTGTGGAGTGCGTCCCATCGGGTGTTTCATGTTCGCTATTCGTGGACGATTTCTCCATTTACTGTAGTTCTCGGCGGACCTCTCTGTTAGAACGTCGCCTCCAACTGTGTCTTGACCGCCTCTTCACTTGGAGTGCCGAAACCGGCTTTAAGTTTTCCGCCGAGAAGACCGTCTGCGTTAACTTCTGGCGCCGGAAAGAGTTTCTTGCTCCTTCTCTCCGTCTCGGCTCAGAAGCACTTCCTTTCGCAGACGAGACAAAATTTTTGGGGTTGATTTTTGACAGAAAACTTAGTTGGTCTCCACATATTTCGTACCTAAAGGCAAGGTGTGATCGTTCTCTCAGTGTTTTACGTGTTTTAAGTTGCACATCTTGGGGAGCTGATCGGAGTACTCTTTTACGCCTATACCGCGCACTTGTCCGATCGAAACTTGATTACGGTTGTGTCGTGTATTCCTCGGCTCGACCGTCTGTTTTAAATCGCCTAAATCCGACACACCACCGTGGCATCAGGTTGAGTATTGGCGCATTTCCCACGAGCCCTGTTATGAGCCTTTGTGCGGAAGCTGCTGAACCTCCGCTTAGTTATCGGCGCGATGTTCTTCTCTGCAGCTACGCTTGCAGACTTTCTGACCTGCCAGAACACCCATCTTTTAGTTTGTTTTTTAATGACACCTTGGATCGCCAATACTCATCGAGCTCCCTAACCCCGCTCCCTCCTGGCGTTCGATTTCGTACACTACTTCGGCATTTAAACGTCGATTTCTCGTCGACAGTTCCCAGGGGACAAACACGATTTCCCCCATGGCTACGATCCGAGATCCACGTTAATCTGGGTTTGCTGGCCATGCCGAAGTCCTCGACGCCAGACTCAGTTCTTCGTTCGGCCTTTCTAGAAATTCAGGCTCAGTCCGGACCTTGCCATTTTATTTACACTGACGGCTCGAAGGACGATACGGGAGTAGGATGTGCTTTTATTCATGGTCGCCAGAGTTTTAGCTTTCGTCTTTTAGAACAGTGCTCGATTTTTACAGCAGAGCTATTTGGTATATACCAGGCTCTTTTGTATGTTCGTCGGCAGCCCTTGGAGCGATGTATAATATGTTCTGATTGTTTGAGTGCCCTTCAGAGCCTACGTACGCTGTACAATTACCACCCAATGGTGCAGCGTGTTCAGGACAGCTTTCACTCACTCGCTGGTGCTGGCATCAGCGTGTCTTTCATGTGGGTACCTGGACATGTAGGCCTGCAAGGTAACGAGGCTGCCGATTCTGCTGCAAAGGCAGCAGTTTTAGCCCCCAGGTTTTTTAGCGCTTGTGTTCCCTCTGATGATTTTAGCAAAGTTTTACGTCGTGCCCTCCTTTCACGGTGGAGTGCTTCATGGAGCGATCTTCAGGGGAACAAACTAAGGGAGGTGAAACCCGTCCCTGTGACCTGGAGGACTTCCGCGCGCGCTTCTCGCCGCGAGGAAGTCATTTTAGCGAGATTGCGTATCGGGCACTGCCGTTTTAGTCATGGTTATCTTTTATCGTCGGATGCTGCCCCGAACTGGGCTCATTGCAATGAGACCCTGACGGTGCGCCATGTTTTACTTGAGTGCCAGTTTTTAACCCAATTACGTGTATCCCTAGGTCTGCCAGCTTCCCTCGGTGAGGTGCTGGCGGACACGGTTACTGCAGTAGATCGTTTGCTCACTTTTATCCGAATCAGCGGCATAGGCGGCCATATTTGAACAGCTGATTTTATCCCTCATTTTTATTTACTCGTTTTTACAATTTCTCTTCCTCGTGAGCCATCGTTTAGCTTGACCCTTATATTTACTGGCACTCCTTTGGTTAGCTTTCCATCTATTGTTGATTTATTTTAAAGTTTTAGCACTCGAGTGTGGTTTTAGCTGTCTTGTCTTGTTTGGGCGCTAATAACCCTGGCAGTTGTGCGCCCTAAAACCCTAATACTACTACTACTACGAATCCAACAAAAACTGTGCCCTGCCGACACTATTTAGGCTCAAAGACGGTTTGAGACAATTGTTACAAAAATCAGAGAATGTCAAAAATTTGAGTGTAATTGCTTCAAACAAGCGAGTTATCGCGAAACAACACCTGCTCGAATCCAACAAAAACTGTGCCCTGCCAACTCTATGTAGCCTCAGAGACGGTTTGAGACGGTGTTACAAAAATCAGAGAATGTTAAAAATTGGAGTGTAATTGCCTCAAACAAGCGAATTATCGCGAAACAACACCTGCTCCAAACCAACAAAAACTGTGCGCTACCGTCTCTACTGAGCCTCAGAGATGCTTTGAGACAAGTATTACAAAAATCAGAGAATGTCAAAAATTAGAGTGAAATTGCCTCAAACAGGCGAATTATCGCGAAACCTCACCTGCTCGAATCCAACAAAAACCGTGCCTACCGTCTCTACCAAGCCTCAGAGACGCTTTCAGACAAGTGTTACAAAAATCAGACAATGTCAAAAATTAGAGTATAATTGCTTCAAACAAGCGAATTATCGCGAAACAACACCTGCTCAAATCCAACAAAATCTGTGCCCTGCCGACTCAATTTAGCCTCACAGACGGTTTGAGACGATTGTTACAAAAATCAGAGAATGTCAAAAATTAGCGTGTAATTGCTTCAAACAAGCGAATTATCGCGAAACAACACCTGTTCGAATCCAACAAAAACTGTGCCCTGCCAACTCTATTTAGCCTCAGAGACGGTTTGAGACAAGTGTTACAAAAATCAGAGAATGTCAAAAATTAGAGTGAAATTGCTTCAAAAAAGCGAATTATCGCGAAACAACACCTGCTCGAATCCAACCAAAACTGTGCGCTACCGTCTCTACTGAGCCTCAGAGACGCAATGAGGCAAGTGTTGCAAAAATCAGACAATGTCAAAAATTGGAGTGTAATTGCTTCAAACAAGCGAATTATCGCGAAACAACACCTGCTCGAATCCAACAAAAACTGTGCCCTGCCGACTCTATTTAGCCTGAGACACGGTTTGAGACAATTGTTACAAAAATCAGAGAACGTAAAAAATTAGAGTGAAATTGCTTCAAACAGGCGAATTATCGCGAAACAACACCTGCTCGAATCCAACAAAAACTGTGCCCTGCCGACTCTATTTAGCCTCAAAGACGGTTTGAGACAATTGTTACAAAAATCAGAGAATGTCAAAAATTAGAGTGAAATTGCTTCAAACAAGCGAATTATCGCGAAACAACACCTGCTCGAATCCAACAAAAACTGTGCGCTACCGTCTCTACTGAGCCTCAGAGACGCTTTGAGACAAGTATTACAAAAATCAGAGAATGTCAAAAATCATAGTGAAATTGCCTCAAACAGGCGAATTATCCCGAAACAACACATGCTCAAATCGAACAAAAACTGTGCCCTGCCGACTCTATTTAGCCTCAAAGACGGTTTGAGACAATTGTTACAGAAATCAGAGAATGTCAAAAATTAGAGTGAAATTGCTTCAAAAAAAAGAATTATCGCGAAACAACACCTGCTCGAATCCAACCAAAACTGTGCGCTACCGTCTCTACTGAGCCTCAGAGACGCAAAGAGGCAAGTGTTGCAAAAATCAGAGAATGTCAAAAATTGGAGTGAAATTGCTTCAAACAAGCGAATTATCGCGAAACAACACCTGCCCGTATCCAACAAAAACCGTGCCCTGCCGACTCTATTTAGCCTCAAAGACGGTTTGAGACAATTGTTGCAAAAATCAGAGAATGTCAAAAATTAGAGTGAAATTGCTTCAAACAAGCGAATTATCGCGAAACAACACCTGTTCGAATCCAACAAAAACTGTGCCCTGCCGACTCTATTTAGCCTCAGAGACGGTTTGAGACAATTGTTACAAAAATCAGAGAATGTCAAAAATTAGAGTGTAATTGCTTCAAACAAGCGAATTATCGCCAAACAACACCTGCTCGAATCCAACAAAAACTGTGCGCTACCGTCTCTACTGAGCCTCAGAGATGCTTTGAGACAAGTATTACAAAAATCAGAGAATGTCAAAAATTAGAGTGAAATTGCTTCAAACAGGCGAATTATCGCGAAACAACACCTGCTCGAATCCAACAAAAACTGTGCCCTGCCGACTCTATTTAGCCTCAGAGACGGTTTGAGACAAGTGTTACAAAAATCAGAGAATGTCAAAAATTAGAGTGAAATTGCTTCAAAAAAGCGAATTATCGCGAAACAACACCTGCTCGAATCCAACCAAAACTGTGCGCTACCGTCTCTACTGAGCCTCAGAGACGCAATGAGGCAAGTGTTGCAAAAATCAGACAATGTCAAAAATTAGAGTGTAATTGCTTCAAACAAGCGAATTATCGCGAAACAACACCTGCTCGAATCCAACAAAAACTGTGCCCTGCCGACTCAATTTAGCCTCAGAGACGGTTTGAGACAATTGTTACAAAAATCAGAGAATGTCAAAAATTAGAGTGAAATTGCTTCAAACAGGCGAATTATCACGAAACAACACCTGCTCGAATCCAACAAAAACTGTGCCCTGCCGACTCTTTTTAGCCTGAGAGACGGTTTGAGACAATTGTTACAAAAATCAGAGAATGTCAAAAATTAGAGTGAAATTGCTTCAAACAGGCGAATTATCGCGAAACCACACCTGCTCGAATCCAACAAAAACTGTGCCCTGCCGACTCTATTTAGCCTCAAAGACGGTTTGAGACAATTGTTAAAAAACTCAGAGAATGTCAAAAATTAGAGTGAAATTGCTTCAAACAAGCGAATTGTCGCGAAACAACACCTGCTCGAATCCAACCAAAACTGTTCGCTACCGTCTCTACTGAGCCTCAGAGACGCAATGAGGCAAGTGTTGCAAAAATCAGACAATGTCAAAAATTTGAGTCAAATTGCTTCAAACATGCGAATTATCGCGAAACAACACCTGCTCGAATCCAATAAAAACTGTGCCCTGCAGTCTCCACTGAGCGTCAGAGACGCTTTGAGACAAGTGTTACAAAAGTCAGAGAATGTCAAAAATTAGAGTGAAATTGCTTCAAAACGGCGAATTATCGTGAAACAACACCTGCTCGAATCCAACAAAAACTGTCCGTTACCGTCTCTACTGAGCCTCAGAGACGCTTTGAGACACGTACTACAAAAATCAGAGAATGTCAAATATTAGAGTGAAATTGCTTCAAACAGGCGAATTATCGCGAAACAACACCTGCTCGAATCCAACAAAAACTGTGCCCTGCCAACTCTGTTTAGCCTCAAAGACGGTTTGAGACAATTGATACACAAATCAGAGAATGTCAAAAATTAGAGTGTAATTGCTTCAAACAAGCGAATTATCGCGAAACAACACCTGCTCGAATCCAACAAAAACTGTGCGCTACCGTCTCTACTAAGCCTCAGAGACGCAATGAGGCAAGTGTTGCAAAAATCAGACAATTTCAAAAATTTGAGTCAAATTGCTTCAAACAAGCGAATTATCGCGAAACAACACCTGCTCGAATCCAACAAAAACTGTGCCCTGCCAACTCTATTTAGCCTCAGAGACAGTTTGAGACAATTGTTACAAAAATCAGAGAATGTCAAAAATTAGAGTGAAATTGCTTCAAACAGGCGAATTTTCGCGAAACAACACCTGCTGGAATCCAACAAAAACTGTGCCCTGCCGACTCTATTTAGCCTCAAAGACGGTTTGAGACAATTGTTACAAAAATCAGAGAATGTCAAAAGTTAGAGTGAAATTGCATCAAACAGGCGAATTATCGCGAAACAACACCTGCTCGAATCCAACAAAAACTGTGCCCTGCCGACTCTATTTAGCCTCAGAGACGCTTTGAGACACGTACTACAAAAATCAGAGAATGTCAAAAATTAGAGTGAAATTGCTTCAAACAGGCGAATTATCGCGAAACAACACCTGCTCGAATCCAACAAAAACTGTGCCCTGCCGACTCTATTTAGCCTGAGAGACGGTATTAGACAATTGTTACAAAAATCAGAGAATGTCAAAAATTAGAGTAAAATTGCTTCAAACAGGCGAATTATCGAGAAACAACACCTGCTCGAATCCAACAAAAACTGTGCCCTGCCGACTCTATTTAGCCTCAAAGACGGTTTGAGACAATTGTTACAAAAATCAGAGAATGTCAAAAATTAGAGTGAAATTGCTTCAAACAAGCGAATTATCGCGAAACAACACCTGCTCGAATCCAACAAAAACTGTGCGCTACCGTCTCTACTGAGCCTCAGAGACGCTTTGAGACACGTACTACAAAAATCAGAGAATGTCAAATATTAGAGTGAAATTGCTTCAAACAGGCGAATTATCGCGAAACAACACCTGCTCGAATCCAACAAAAACTGTGCCCTGCCGACTCTATTTAGCCTGAGAGACGGTGTGAGACAATTGTTACAAAAATCAGAGAATGTCAAAAATTAGAGTAAAATTGCTTCAAACAGGCGAATTATCGCGAAACAACACCTGCTGGAATCCAACAAAAACTGTGCCCTGCCGACTCTATTTAGCCTCAAAGACGGTTTGAGACAATTGTTACAAAAATCAGAGAATGTCAAAAGTTAGAGTGAAATTGCTTCAAACAGGCGAATTATCGCGAAACAACACCTGCTCGAATCCAACAAAAACTGTGCCCTGCCAACTCTATTTAGCCTCAGAGACGGTTTGAGACAAGTGTTACAAAAATCAGAGAATGTCAAAAATTAGAGTGAAATTGCTTCAAAAAAGCGAATTATCGCGAAACAGCACCTCTTCGAATCCAACCAAAACTGTGCGCTACCGTCTCTACTGAGCCTCAGAGACGCAATGAGGCAAGTGTTGCAAAAATCAGACAATGTCAAAAATTAGAGTGTAATTGCTTCAAACAAGCGAATTATCGCGAAACAACACCTGCTCGAATCCAACAAAAACTGTGCCCTGCCGACTCAATTTAGCTTCAGAGACGGTTTGAGACAATTGTTACAAAAATCAGAGAATGTCAAAAATTAGAGTGAAATTGCTTCAAACAGGCGAATTATCGCGAAACAACACCTGCTCGAATCCACCAAAAACTGTGCCCTGCCGACTCTTTTTAGCCCGAGAGACGGTTTGAGACAAATGTTACAAAAATCAGAGAATGTCAAAAATTGGAGTGAAATTGCTTCAAACAGGCGAATTATCGCGAAACAACACCTGCTCGAATCCAACAAAAACTGTGCCCTGCCGACTCTATTTAGCCTCAAAGACGGTTTGAGACAATTGTTACAAAAATCAGACAATGTCAAAAATTTGAGTCAAATTGCTTCAAACAAGCGAATTATCGCGAAACAACACCTGCTCGAATCCAACAAAAACTGTGCGCTACCGTCTCTACTGAGCCTCAGAGACGCTTTGAGACAAGTATTACAAAAATCAGAGAATGTCAAAAATCATAGTGAAATTGCCTCAAACAGGCGAATTATCGCGAAACAACACCTGCTCAAATCCAACAAAAACTGTGCCCTGCCGACTCTATTTAGCCTCAAAGACGGTTTGAGACAATTGTTACAAAAATCAGAGAATGTCAAAAATTAGAGTGAAATTGCTTCAAACAGGCGAATTATCGCGAAACAACACCTGCTCGAATCCAACAAAAACTGTGCCCTGCCGACTCTATTTAGGCTCAAAGACGGTTTGAGACAATTGTTACAAAAATCAGAGAATGTCAAAAATTTGAGTGTAATTGCTTCAAACAAGCGAGTTATCGCGAAACAACACCTGCTCGAATCCAACAAAAACTGTGCCCTGCCAACTCTATGTAGCCTCAGAGACGGTTTGAGACGGTGTTACAAAAATCAGAGAATGTTAAAAATTGGAGTGTAATTGCCTCAAACAAGCGAATTATCGCGAAACAACACCTGCTCCAAACCAACAAAAACTGTGCGCTACCGTCTCTACTGAGCCTCAGAGATGCTTTGAGACAAGTATTACAAAAATCAGAGAATGTCAAAAATTAGAGTGAAATTGCCTCAAACAGGCGAATTATCGCGAAACCTCACCTGCTCGAATCCAACAAAAACCGTGCCTACCGTCTCTACCAAGCCTCAGAGACGCTTTCAGACAAGTGTTACAAAAATCAGACAATGTCAAAAATTAGAGTATAATTGCTTCAAACAAGCGAATTATCGCGAAACAACACCTGCTCAAATCCAACAAAATCTGTGCCCTGCCGACTCAATTTAGCCTCACAGACGGTTTGAGACGATTGTTACAAAAATCAGAGAATGTCAAAAATTAGCGTGTAATTGCTTCAAACAAGCGAATTATCGCGAAACAACACCTGTTCGAATCCAACAAAAACTGTGCCCTGCCAACTCTATTTAGCCTCAGAGACGGTTTGAGACAAGTGTTACAAAAATCAGAGAATGTCAAAAATTAGAGTGAAATTGCTTCAAAAAAGCGAATTATCGCGAAACAACACCTGCTCGAATCCAACCAAAACTGTGCGCTACCGTCTCTACTGAGCCTCAGAGACGCAATGAGGCAAGTGTTGCAAAAATCAGACAATGTCAAAAATTGGAGTGTAATTGCTTCAAACAAGCGAATTATCGCGAAACAACACCTGCTCGAATCCAACAAAAACTGTGCCCTGCCGACTCTATTTAGCCTGAGACACGGTTTGAGACAATTGTTACAAAAATCAGAGAACGTAAAAAATTAGAGTGAAATTGCTTCAAACAGGCGAATTATCGCGAAACAACACCTGCTCGAATCCAACAAAAACTGTGCCCTGCCGACTCTATTTAGCCTCAAAGACGGTTTGAGACAATTGTTACAAAAATCAGAGAATGTCAAAAATTAGAGTGAAATTGCTTCAAACAAGCGAATTATCGCGAAACAACACCTGCTCGAATCCAACAAAAACTGTGCGCTACCGTCTCTACTGAGCCTCAGAGACGCTTTGAGACAAGTATTACAAAAATCAGAGAATGTCAAAAATCATAGTGAAATTGCCTCAAACAGGCGAATTATCCCGAAACAACACATGCTCAAATCGAACAAAAACTGTGCCCTGCCGACTCTATTTAGCCTCAAAGACGGTTTGAGACAATTGTTACAGAAATCAGAGAATGTCAAAAATTAGAGTGAAATTGCTTCAAAAAAAAGAATTATCGCGAAACAACACCTGCTCGAATCCAACCAAAACTGTGCGCTACCGTCTCTACTGAGCCTCAGAGACGCAAAGAGGCAAGTGTTGCAAAAATCAGAGAATGTCAAAAATTGGAGTGAAATTGCTTCAAACAAGCGAATTATCGCGAAACAACACCTGCCCGTATCCAACAAAAACCGTGCCCTGCCGACTCTATTTAGCCTCAAAGACGGTTTGAGACAATTGTTGCAAAAATCAGAGAATGTCAAAAATTAGAGTGAAATTGCTTCAAACAAGCGAATTATCGCGAAACAACACCTGTTCGAATCCAACAAAAACTGTGCCCTGCCGACTCTATTTAGCCTCAGAGACGGTTTGAGACAATTGTTACAAAAATCAGAGAATGTCAAAAATTAGAGTGTAATTGCTTCAAACAAGCGAATTATCGCCAAACAACACCTGCTCGAATCCAACAAAAACTGTGCGCTACCGTCTCTACTGAGCCTCAGAGATGCTTTGAGACAAGTATTACAAAAATCAGAGAATGTCAAAAATTAGAGTGAAATTGCTTCAAACAGGCGAATTATCGCGAAACAACACCTGCTCGAATCCAACAAAAACTGTGCCCTGCCGACTCTATTTAGCCTCAGAGACGGTTTGAGACAAGTGTTACAAAAATCAGAGAATGTCAAAAATTAGAGTGAAATTGCTTCAAAAAAGCGAATTATCGCGAAACAACACCTGCTCGAATCCAACCAAAACTGTGCGCTACCGTCTCTACTGAGCCTCAGAGACGCAATGAGGCAAGTGTTGCAAAAATCAGACAATGTCAAAAATTAGAGTGTAATTGCTTCAAACAAGCGAATTATCGCGAAACAACACCTGCTCGAATCCAACAAAAACTGTGCCCTGCCGACTCAATTTAGCCTCAGAGACGGTTTGAGACAATTGTTACAAAAATCAGAGAATGTCAAAAATTAGAGTGAAATTGCTTCAAACAGGCGAATTATCACGAAACAACACCTGCTCGAATCCAACAAAAACTGTGCCCTGCCGACTCTTTTTAGCCTGAGAGACGGTTTGAGACAATTGTTACAAAAATCAGAGAATGTCAAAAATTAGAGTGAAATTGCTTCAAACAGGCGAATTATCGCGAAACCACACCTGCTCGAATCCAACAAAAACTGTGCCCTGCCGACTCTATTTAGCCTCAAAGACGGTTTGAGACAATTGTTAAAAAAATCAGAGAATGTCAAAAATTAGAGTGAAATTGCTTCAAACAAGCGAATTATCGCGAAACAACACCTGCTCGAATCCAACAAAAACTGTGCCCTGCCGACTCAATGTAGCCTCAGAGACGGTATGAGACAATTGTTACAAAAATCAGAGAATGTCAAAAATTAGAGTGAAATTGCTTCAAACAGGCGAATTATCGCGAAACAACACCTGCTCGAATCCAACAAAAACTGTGCCCTGCCGACTCTATTTAGCCTGAGAGACGGTTTGAGACAATTGTTACAAAAATCAGAGAATGTCAAAGATTAGAGTGAAATTGCTTCAAACAGGCGAATTATCGCGAAACAACACCTGCTCGAATCCAACAAAAACTGTGACCTGCCGACTCTATTTAGCCTCAAAGACGGTGTGAGACAATTGTTACAAAAATCAGAGAATGTCAAAAATTAGAGTGAAATTGCTTCAAAAAAGCGAATTATCGCGAAACAACACCTGCTCGAATCCAACCAAAACTGTGCGCTACCGTCTCTACTGAGCCTCAGAGATGCTTTGAGACAAGTATTACAAAAATCAGAGAATGTCAAAAATTAGAGTTAAATTGCCTCAAACAGGCGAATTATCGCGAAACCTCACCTGCTCGAATCCAACAAAAACTGTGCCCTGCCAACTCTATTTAGCCTCAAAGACGGTTTGAGACAATTGTTACAAAAATCAGACAATGTCAAAAATTTGAGTCAAATGGCTTCAAACAAGCGAATTATCGCTTAACAACACCTGCTCGAATCCAATAAATCTGTGCCCTGCCGTCTCTACCTCGCCTCGGAGACCCTTTGACACAAGTGTTACAAAAATCAGAGAATGTCAAAAATTGGAGTGAAATTGCTTCAAACAAGCGAATCATCGCGAAACAACACCTGCTCGAATCCAACCAAAACTGTGCCCTGCCGACTCTATTTAGCCTCAAAGACGGTTTGAGACAATTGTTACAAAAATCAGAGAATGTCAAAAATTAGAGTGAAATTGCTTCAAACAAGCGAATTATCGCGAAACAACACCTGCTCAAATCCAACAAAAACTGTGCGCTACCGTCTCTACTGAGCCTCAGAGACGCTTTGAGACAAGTATTACAAAAATCAGAGAATGTCAAAAATCATAGTGAAATTGCCTCAAACAGGCGAATTATCGCGAAACAACACCTGCTCAAATCCAACAACAACTGTGCCCTGCCGACTCTATTTAGCCTCAAAGACGGTTTGAGACAATTGTTACAAAAATCAGAGAATGTCAAAAATTAGAGTGAAATTGCTTCAAACAGGCGAATATCGCGAAAGAACACCTGCTCGAATCAATAAAAACCGTGCCCTGCCATCTCTACCTCGCCTCAGAGAGGCTTTGAGACAAGTGTTACAAAAATCAGAGAATGTCAAAAATTGGAGTGAAATTGCTTCAAACAAGCGAATTATCGCGAAACAACACCTGCTCGAATCCAACAAAAACTGTGCCCTGCCAACTCTATTTAGCCTCAGAGACGGTTTGTGACAAGTGTTACAAAAATCAGAGAATGTCAAAAATTGGAGTGAAATTGCTTCAAACAAGCGAATCATCGCGAAACAACACCTGCTCGAATCCAACAAAAACCGTGCCCTGCCGTCTCTACCTCGCCTCGGAGACGCTTTGACACAAGTGTTACAAAAATCAGAGAATGTCAAAAATTGGAGTGAAATTGCTTCAAACAAGCGAATCATCGCGAAACAACACCTGCTCGAATCCAACAAAAACTGTGCGCTAGCGTCTCTACTGAGCCTCAGAGACGCTTTGAGACAAGTATTACAAAAATCAGAGAATGTCAAAAATCATAGTGAAATTGCTTCAAAAAAGCGAATTATCGCGAAACAACACCTGCTCGAATCCAACCAAAACTGTGCGCTACCGTCTCTACTGAGCCCCAGAGACGCAATGAGGCAAGTGTTGCAAAAATCAGAGAATGTCAAAAATTGGAGTGAAATTGCTTCAAACAAGCGAATTATCGCGAAACAACACCTGCCCGTATCCAACAAAAACCGTGCCCTGCGGACTCTATTTAGCCTCAAAGACGGTTTGAGGCAATTGTTGCAAAAATCAGAGAATGTCAAAAATTAGAGTGAAATTGCTTCAAACAAGCGAATTATCGCGAAACAGCACCTGCTCGAATCCAACAAAAACTGTGCCCTGCCGACTCTATTTAGCCTCAGAGACGGTTTGAGACAAGTATTACAATAATCAGAGAATGTCAAAAATTGGAGTGAAATTGCTTCAAACAAGCGAATCATCGCGAAACAACACCTGCTCGAATCCAACAAAAACCGTGCCCTGCCGACTCTATTTAGCCTCAAAGACGGTTTAAAACAATTGTTGCAAAAATCAGAGAATGTCAAAAATTAGAGTGAAATTGCTACAAACAAGCGAATTATCGCGAAACAACACCTGCTCGAATCCAACAAAAACTGTGCCCTGCCGACTCTATTTAGCCTCAGAGACGGTTTGAGACAATTGTTACAAAAATCAGAGAATGTTAAAAATTAGAGTGTAATTGCTTGAAACAAGCGAATTATCGCCAAACAACACCTGCTCGAATCCAACCAAAACTGTGCGCTACCGTCTCTACTGAGCCTCAGAGACGCAATGAGGCAAGTGTTGCAAAAATCAGAGAATGTCAAAAATTGGAGTGAAATTGCTTCAAACAAGCGAATTATCGCGAAACAACACCTGCTCGAATCCAACCAAAACTGTGCGCTACCGTCTCTACTGAGCCCCAGAGACGCTTTGAGACAAGTATTACAAAAATCAGTGAATGTCAAAAATCATAATGAAATTGCCTCAAACAGGCGAATTATCGCGAAACAACACATGCTCAAATCCAACAAAAACTGTGCCCTGCCGACTCTATTTAGCCTCAAAGACGGTTTGAGACAATTGTTACAAAAATCAGAGAATGTCAAAAATTAGAGTGAAATTGCTTCAAACAAGCGAATTATCGCAGAAACAACACCTGCTCGAATCCAACAAAAACTGTGCCCTGGCGACTGTATTTAGGCTCAAAGACGGTTTGAGACAATTGTTACAAAAATCAGAGAATGTCAAAAATTAGATTGTAATTGCTTCAAACAAGCGAATTATCGCGAAACAACATCTGCTCGAATCCCACAAAAACTGTGCCCTGCCAACACTATTTAGCCCCAGAGACGGTTTGAGACAATTGTTACAAAAATCAGAGAATGTCAAAAATTAGATTGTAATTGCTTGAAACAAGCGAATTATCGCGAAACAACACCTGCTCGAATCCAGCAAAAACTGTGCCCTGCCAACTCTATTTAGCCTCAGAGACGGTTTGAGACAAGTGTTACAAAAATCAGAGAATGTCAAAAACTGGAGTGAAATTGCTTGAAACAAGCGAATTATCGCGAAACAACACCTGCTCGAATCCAACAAAAACCGTGCCTACCGTCTCTACCTCGCCTCAGAGACGCTTTGAGACAACTGTTACAAAAAATCAGAGAATGTCAAAAATCATAGTGAAAATGCTTCAAAAAAGCGAATTATCGCGAAACAACACCTGCTCGAATCCAACCAAAACTGTGCGCTACCGTCTCTACTGAGCCTCAGAGACGCAATGAGGCAAGTGTTGCAAAAATTAGAGAATGTCAAAAATTGGAGTGAAATTGCTTCAAACAAGCGAATTATCGCGAAACAACACCTGCCCGTATCCAACAAAAACCGTGCCCTGCCGACTCTATTTAGCCTCAAAGACGGTTTGAGACAATTGTTACAAAAATCAGAGAATGTCAAAAATTAGAGTGAAATTGCTTCAAACAAGCGAATTATCGCGAAACAACACCTGCTCGAATCCAACAAAAACTGTGCCCTACCGTCTCTACTGAGCCTCAGAGACGCTTTGAGACAAGTATTACAAAAATCAGAGAATGTCAAAAATCATAGTGAAATTGCCTCAAACAGGCGAATTATCGCGAAACAACACCTGCTCAAATCCAACAACAACTGTGCCCTGCCGACTCTATTTAGCCTCAAAGACGGTTTGAGACAATTGTTACAAAAATCAGAGAATGTCAAAAATTAGAGTGAAATTGCTTCAAACAGGCGAATATCGCGAATGAACACCTGCTCGAATCAATAAAAACCGTGCCCTACCGTCTCTACCTCGCCTCAGAGACGCTTTGAGACAAGTGTTACAAAAATCAGAGAATGTCAAAAATTGGAGTGAAGTTGCTTCAAACAAGCGAATTATCGCGAAACAACACCTGCTCGAATCCAACAAAAACTGTGCCCTGCCAACTCTATTTAGCCTCAGAGACGGTTTGAGACAAGTGTTACAAAAATCAGAGAATGTCAAAAATTGGAGTGAAATTGCTTCAAACAAGCGAATCATCGCGAAACAACACCTGCTCGAATCCAAAAAAAACCGTGCCCTGCCGTCTCTACCTCGCCTCGGAGACGCTTTGAGACAAGTGTTACAAAAATCAGAGAATGTCAAAAATTGGAGTGAAATTGCTTCAAACAAGCGAATCATCGCGAAACAACACCTGCTCGAATCCAACAAAAACTGTGCGCTACCGTCTCTACTGAGCCTCAGAGACGCTTTGAGACAAGTATTACAAAAATCAGAGAATGTCAAAAATCATAGTGAAATTGCTTCAAAAAAGCGAATTATCGCGAAACAACACCTGCTCGAATCCAACCAAAACTGTGCGCTACCGTCTCTACTGAGCCTCAGAGACGCAATGAGGCAACTGTTGCAAAAATCAGAGAATGTCAAAAATTAGAGTGAAATTGCTTCAAACAAGCGAATTATCGCGAAACAACACCTGCTCGAATCCAACAAAAACTCTGCCCTGCCGACTCTATTTAGCCTCAGAGACGGTTTGAGACAAGTATTACAATAATCAGAGAATGTCAAAAATTGGAGTGAAATTGCTTCAAACAAGCGAATCATCGCGAAACAACACCTGCTCGAATCCAACAAAAACCGTGCCCTGCCGACTCTATTTAGCCTCAAAGACGGTTTGAGACAATTGTTACAAAAATCAGAGAATGTTAAAAATTAGAGTGTAATGGCTTCAAACAAGCGAATTATCGCCAAACAACACCTGCTCGAATCCAACCAAAACCGTGCGCTACCGTCTCTACTGAGCCTCAGAGACGCAATGAGGCAAGTGTTGCAAAAATCGGAGAATGTCAAAAATTGGAGTGAAATTGCTTCAAACAAGCGAATTATCGCGAAACAACACCTGCTCGTATCCAACAAAAACCGTGCCTACCGTCTCTACCTCGCCTCAGAGACGGTTTGAGACAATTGCTACAAAAATCAGAGAATGTCAAAAATTAGAGTGAAATTGCTTCAAACAGGCGAATATCGCGAATGAACACCTGCTCGAATCAATAAAAACCGTGCCCTGCCGTCTCTACCTCGCCTCAGAGACGCTTTGAGACAAGTGTTACAAAAATCAGAGAATGTCAAAAATTGGAGTGAAATTGCTTCAAACAAGCGAATTATCGCGAAACAACACCTGCTCGAATCCAACAAAAACTGTGCCCTGCCAACTCTATTTAGCCTCAGAGACGGTTTGAGACAAGTGTTACAAAAATCAGAGAATGTCAAAAATTGGAGTGAAATTGCTTCAAACAAGCGAATCATCGCGAAACAACACCTGCTCGAATCCAACAAAAACCGTGCCCTGCCGTCTCTAACTCGCCTCGGAGACGCTTTGAGACAAGTGTTACAAAAATCAGAGAATGTCAAAAATTGGAGTGAAATTGCTTCAAACAAGCGAATCATCGCGAAACAACACCTGCTCGAATCCAACAAAAACTGTGCGCTACCGTCTCTACTGAGCCTCAGAGACGCTTTGAGACAAGTATTACAAAAATCAGAGAATGTCAAAAATCATAGTGAAATTGCTTCAAAAAAGCGAATTATCGCGAAACAACACCTGCTCGAATCCAACCAAAACTGTGCGCTACCGTCTCTACTGAGCCTCAGAGACGCAATGAGGCAACTGTTGCAAAAATCAGAGAATGTCAAAAATTGGAGTGAAATTGCTTCAAACAAGCGAATTATCGCGAAACAACACCTGCCCGTAACCAACAAAAACCGTGCCCTGCCGACTCTATTTAGCCTCAAAGACGGTTTGAGACAATTGTTGCAAAAATCAGAGAATGTCAAAAATTAGAGTGAAATTGCTTCAAACAAGCGAATTATCGCGAAACAACACCTGCTCGAATCCAACAAAAACTGTGCCCTGCCGACTCTATTTAGCCTCAGAGACGGTTTGAGACAATTGTTACAAAAATCAGAGAATGTTAAAAATTAGAGTGTAATTGCTTCAAACAAGCGAATTATCGCCAAACAACACCTGCTCGAATCCAACCAAAACTGTGCGCTACCGTCTCTACTGAGCCTCAGAGACGCAATGAGGCAAGTGTTGCAAAAATCGGAGAATGTCAAAAATTGGAGTGAAATTGCTTCAAACAAGCGAATTATCGCGAAACAACACCTGCTCGTATCCAACAAAAACCGTGCCTACCGTCTCTACCTCGCCTCAGAGACGGTTTGAGACAATTGTTACAAAAATCAGAGAATGTCAAAAATTAGATTGTAATTGCTTCAAACAAGCGAATTATCGCGAAACAACACCTGCTCGAATCCAACAAAAACTGTGCCCCGCCAACTCTATTTAGCCTCAGAGACGGTTTGAGACAAGTATTACAATAATCGGAGAATGTCAAAAATTGGAGTGAAATTGCTTCAAACAAGCGAATCATCGCGAAACAACACCTGCTCGAATCCAACAAATACCGTGCCCTGCCGTCTTTACCTCGCCTCGGAGACGCTTTGAGACAAGTGTTACAAAAATCAGAGAAGGTCAAAAATTAGAGTGAAATTGCTTCAAAAAAGCGAATTATCGCGAAACAACACCTGCTCGAATCCAACCAAAACTGTGCGCTACCGTCTCTACTGAGCCTCAGAGACGCAATGAGGCAAGTGTTGCAAAAATCAGACAATGTCAAAAATTAGAGTGTAATTGCTTCAAACAAGCGAATTATCGCGAAACAACACCTGCTCGAATCCAACAAAAACTGTGCCCTGCCGACTCAATTTAGCCTCAGAGACGGTTTGAGACAATTGTTACAAAAATCAGAGAATGTCAAAAATTAGAGTGAAATTGCTTCAAACAGGCGAATTATCGCGAAACAACACCTGCTCGAATCCAACAAAAACAGTGCCCTGCCGACTCTATTTAGCCTGAGAGACGGTTTGAGACAATTGTTACAAAAATCAGAGAATGTCAAAAATTAGAGTGAAATTGCTTCAAACAGGCGAATTATCGCGAAACAACACCTGCTCGAATCCAACAAAAACTGTGCCCTGCCGACTCTATTTAGCCTCAAAGACGGTTTGAGACAATTGTTACAAAAATCAGAGAATGTAGAAAATTAGAGTGAAATTGCTTCAAACAAGCGAATTGTCGCGAAACAACACCTGCTCGAATCCAACAAAAACTGTGCGCTACCGTCTCTACTGAGCCTCAGAGACGCTTTGAGACAAGTATTACAAAAATCAGAGAATGTCAAAAATCATAGTGAAATTGCCTCAAACAGGCGAATTATCGCGAAACAACACATGCTCAAATCCAACAAAAACTGTGCCCTGCGGACTCTATTTAGCCTCAAAGACGGTTTGAGACAATTGTTACAAAAATCAGAGAATGTCAAAAATTAGAGTGAAATTGCTTCAAACAAGCGAATTATCGCAGAAACAACACCTGCTCGAATCCAACAAAAACTGTGCCCTGGCGACTGTATTTAGGCTCAAAGACGGTTTGAGACAATTGTTACAAAAATCAGAGAATGTCAAAAATTAGATTGTAATTGCTTCAAACAAGCGAATTATCGCGAAACAACATCTGCTCGAATCCCACAAAAACTGTGCCCTGCCAACACTATTTAGCCCCAGAGACGGTTTGAGACAATTGTTACAAAAATCAGAGAATGTCAAAAATTAGATTGTAATTGCTTCAAACAAGCGAATTATCGCGAAACAACACCTGCTCGAATCCAGCAAAAACTGTGCCCTGCCAACTCTATTTAGCCTCAGAGACGGTTTGAGACAAGTGTTACAAAAATCAGAGAATGTCAAAAATTGGAGTGAAATTGCTTCAAACAAGCGAATCATCGCGAAACAACACCTGCTCGAATCCAACAAAAACTGTGCGCTACCGTCTCTACTGAGCCTCAGAGATGCTTTGAGACAAGTATTACAAAAATCAGAGAATGTCAAAAATTAGAGTTAAATTGCCTCAAACAGGCGAATTATCGCGAAACCTCACCTGCTCGAATCCAACAAAAACTGTGCCCTGCCAACTCTATTTAGCCTCAAAGACGGTTTGAGACAATTGTTACAAAAATCAGACAATGTCAAAAATTTGAGTCAAATTGCTTCAAACAAGCGAATTATCGCGAAACAACACCTGCTCGAATCCAATAAATCTGTGCCCTGCCGTCTATACCTCGCCTCAGAGACGCTTTGAGACAAGTGTTACAAAAATCAGAGAATGTCAAAAATTGGAGTGAAATTGCTTGAAATAAGCGAATTATCGCGAAACACCACATGCTCGAATCCAACAAAAACCGTGCCTACCGTCTCAACGTCGCCTCAGAGACGGTTTGAGACAATTGTTACAAAAATCAGAGAATGTAAAAAATTAGAGTGAAATTGCTTCAAACAAGCGAATAATCGCGAAACAACACCTGCTCGAATCCAACCAAAACTGTGCCCTGCCGACTCTATTTAGCCTCAAAGACGGTTTGAGACAATTGTTACAAAAATCAGAGAATGTCAAAAATTAGAGTGATATTGCTTCAAACAAGCGAATTATCGCGAAACAACACCTGCTCGAATCCAACAAAAACTGTGCGCTACCGTCTCTACTGAGCCTCAGAGACGCTTTGAGACAAGTATTACAAAAATCAGAGAATGTCAAAAATCATAGTGAAATTGCTTCAAAAAAGCGAATTATCGCGAAACAACACCTGCTCGAATCCAACCAAAACTGTGCGCTACCGTCTCTACTGAGCCTCAGAGACGCAATGAGGCAACTGTTGCAAAAATCAGAGAATGTCAAAAATTGGAGTGAAATTGCTTCAAACAAGCGAATTATCGCGAAACAACACCTGCCCGTAACCAACAAAAACCGTGACCTGCCGACTCTATTTAGCCTCAAAGACGGTTTGAGACAATTGTTGCAAAAATCAGAGAATGTCAAAAATTAGAGTGAAATTGCTTCAAACAAGCGAATTATCGCGAAACAACACCTGCTCGAATCCAACAAAAACTGTGCCCTGCCGACTCTATTTAGCCTCAGAGACGGTTTGAGACAAGTATTACAATAATCAGAGAATGTCAAAAATTGGAGTGAAATTGCTTCAAACAAGCGAATCATCGCGAAACAACACCTGCTCGAATCCAACAAAAACCGTGCCCTGCCGACTCTATTTAGCCTCAAAGACGGTTTGAGACAATTGTTGCAAAAATCAGAGAATGTCAAAAATTAGAGTGAAATTGCTTCAAACAAGCGAATTATCGCGAGACAACACCTGCTCGAATCCAACAAAAACTGTGCCCTGCCGACTCTATTTAGCCTCAGAGACGGTTTGAGACAATTGTTACAAAAATCAGAGAATGTTAAAAATTAGAGTGTAATTGCTTCAAACAAGCGAATTATCGCCAAACAACACCTGCTCGAATCCAACCAAAACTGTGCGCTACCGTCTCTACTGAGCCTCAGAGACGCAATGAGGCAAGTGTTGCAAAAATCGGAGAATGTCAAAAATTGGAGTGAAATTGCTTCAAACAAGCGAATTATCGCGAAACAACACCTGCTCGTATCCAACAAAAACCGTGCCTACCGTCTCTACCTCGCCTCAGAGACGGTTTGAGACAATTGTTACAAAAATCAGAGAATGTCAAAAATTAGATTGTAATTGCTTCAAACAAGCGAATTATCGCGAAACAACACCTGCTCGAATCCAACAAAAACTGTGCCCCGCCAACTCTATTTAGCCTCAGAGACGGTTTGAGACAAGTATTACAATAATCGGAGAATGTCAAAAATTGGAGTAAAATTGCTTCAAACAAGCGAATCATCGCGAAACAACACCTGCTCGAATCCAACAAAAACCGTGCCCTGCCGTCTTTACCTCGCCTCGGAGACGCTTTGAGACAAGTGTTACAAAAATCAGAGAAGGTCAAAAATTAGAGTGAAATTGCTTCAAAAAAGCGAATTATCGCGAAACAACACCTGCTCGAATCCAACCAAAACTGTGCGCTACCGTCTCTACTGAGCCTCAGAGACGCAATGAGGCAAGTGTTGCAAAAATCAGACAATGTCAAAAATTAGAGTGTAATTGCTTCAAACAAGCGAATTATCGCGAAACAACACCTGCTCGAATCCAACAAAAACTGTGCCCTGCCGACTCAATTTAGCCTCAGAGACGGTTTGAGACAATTGTTACAAAAATCAGAGAATGTCAAAAATTAGAGTGAAATTGCTTCAAACAGGCGAATTATCGCGAAACAACACCTGCTCGAATCCAACAAAAACTGTGCCCTGCCGACTCTATTTAGCCTGAGAGACGGTTTGAGACAATTGTTACAAAAATCAGAGAATGTCAAAAATTAGAGTGAAATTGCTTCAAACAGGCGAATTATCGCGAAACAACACCTGCTCGAATCCAACAAAAACTGTGCCCTGCCGACTCTATTTAGCCTCAAAGACGGTTTGAGACAATTGTTACAAAAATCAGAGAATGTAGAAAATTAGAGTGAAATTGCTTCAAACAAGCGAATTGTCGCGAAACAACACCTGCTCGAATCCAACAAAAACTGTGCGCTACCGTCTCTACTGAGCCTCAGAGACGCTTTGAGACAAGTATTACAAAAATCAGAGAATGTCAAAAATCATAGCGAAATTGCCTCAAACAGGCGAATTATCGCGAAACAACACATGCTCAAATCCAACAAAAACTGTGCCCTGCGGACTCTATTTAGCCTCAAAGACGGTTTGAGACAATTGTTACAAAAATCAGAGAATGTCAAAAATTAGAGTGAAATTGCTTCAAACAAGCGAATTATCGCAGAAACAACACCTGCTCGAATCCAACAAAAACTGTGCCCTGGCGACTGTATTTAGGCTCAAAGACGGTTTGAGACAATTGTTACAAAAATCAGAGAATGTCAAAAATTAGATTGTAATTGCTTCAAACAAGCGAATTATCGCGAAACAACATCTGCTCGAATCCCACAAAAACTGTGCCCTGCCAACACTATTTAGCCCCAGAGACGGTTTGAGACAATTGTTACAAAAATCAGAGAATGTCAAAAATTAGATTGTAATTGCTTCAAACAAGCGAATTATCGCGAAACAACACCTGACCGAATCCAGCAAAAACTGTGCCCTGCCAACTCTATTTAGCCTCAGAGACGGTTTGAGACAATTGTTACAAAAATCAGAGAATGTAAAAAATTAGAGTGAAATTGCTTCAAACAAGCGAATAATCGCGAAACAACACCTGCTCGAATCCAACCAAAACTGTGCCCTGCCGACTCTATTTAGCCTCAAAGACGGTTTGAGACAATTGTTACAAAAATCAGAGAATGTCAAAAATTAGAGTGATATTGCTTCAAACAAGCGAATTATCGCGAAACAACACCTGCTCGAATCCAACAAAAACTGTGCGCTACCGTCTCTACTGAGCCTCAGAGACGCTTTGAGACAAGTATTACAAAAATCAGAGAATGTCAAAAATCATAGTGAAATTGCTTCAAAAAAGCGAATTATCGCGAAACAACACCTGCTCGAATCCAACCAAAACTGTGCGCTACCGTCTCTACTGAGCCTCAGAGACGCAATGAGGCAACTGTTGCAAAAATCAGAGAATGTCAAAAATTGGAGTGAAATTGCTTCAAACAAGCGAATTATCGCGAAACAACACCTGCCCGTAACCAACAAAAACCGTGACCTGCCGACTCTATTTAGCCTCAAAGACGGTTTGAGACAATTGTTGCAAAAATCAGAGAATGTCAAAAATTAGAGTGAAATTGCTTCAAACAAGCGAATTATCGCGAAACAACACCTGCTCGAATCCAACAAAAACTGTGCCCTGCCGACTCTATTTAGCCTCAGAGACGGTTTGAGACAAGTATTACAATAATCAGAGAATGTCAAAAATTGGAGTGAAATTGCTTCAAACAAGCGAATCATCGCGAAACAACACCTGCTCGAATCCAACAAAAACCGTGCCCTGCCGACTCTATTTAGCCTCAAAGACGGTTTGAGACAATTGTTGCAAAAATCAGAGAATGTCAAAAATTAGAGTGAAATTGCTTCAAACAAGCGAATTATCGCGAGACAACACCTGCTCGAATCCAACAAAAACTGTGCCCTGCCGACTCTATTTAGCCTCAGAGACGGTTTGAGACAATTGTTACAAAAATCAGAGAATGTTAAAAATTAGAGTGTAATTGCTTCAAACAAGCGAATTATCGCCAAACAACACCTGCTCGAATCCAACCAAAACTGTGCGCTACCGTCTCTACTGAGCCTCAGAGACGCAATGAGGCAAGTGTTGCAAAAATCGGAGAATGTCAAAAATTGGAGTGAAATTGCTTCAAACAAGCGAATTATCGCGAAACAACACCTGCTCGTATCCAACAAAAACCGTGCCTACCGTCTCTACCTCGCCTCAGAGACGGTTTGAGACAATTGTTACAAAAATCAGAGAATGTCAAAAATTAGATTGTAATTGCTTCAAACAAGCGAATTATCGCGAAACAACACCTGCTCGAATCCAACAAAAACTGTGCCCCGCCAACTCTATTTAGCCTCAGAGACGGTTTGAGACAAGTATTACAATAATCGGAGAATGTCAAAAATTGGAGTAAAATTGCTTCAAACAAGCGAATCATCGCGAAACAACACCTGCTCGAATCCAACAAAAACCGTGCCCTGCCGTCTTTACCTCGCCTCGGAGACGCTTTGAGACAAGTGTTACAAAAATCAGAGAAGGTCAAAAATTAGAGTGAAATTGCTTCAAAAAAGCGAATTATCGCGAAACAACACCTGCTCGAATCCAACCAAAACTGTGCGCTACCGTCTCTACTGAGCCTCAGAGACGCAATGAGGCAAGTGTTGCAAAAATCAGACAATGTCAAAAATTAGAGTGTAATTGCTTCAAACAAGCGAATTATCGCGAAACAACACCTGCTCGAATCCAACAAAAACTGTGCCCTGCCGACTCAATTTAGCCTCAGAGACGGTTTGAGACAATTGTTACAAAAATCAGAGAATGTCAAAAATTAGAGTGAAATTGCTTCAAACAGGCGAATTATCGCGAAACAACACCTGCTCGAATCCAACAAAAACTGTGCCCTGCCGACTCTATTTAGCCTGAGAGACGGTTTGAGACAATTGTTACAAAAATCAGAGAATGTCAAAAATTAGAGTGAAATTGCTTCAAACAGGCGAATTATCGCGAAACAACACCTGCTCGAATCCAACAAAAACTGTGCCCTGCCGACTCTATTTAGCCTCAAAGACGGTTTGAGACAATTGTTACAAAAATCAGAGAATGTAGAAAATTAGAGTGAAATTGCTTCAAACAAGCGAATTGTCGCGAAACAACACCTGCTCGAATCCAACAAAAACTGTGCGCTACCGTCTCTACTGAGCCTCAGAGACGCTTTGAGACAAGTATTACAAAAATCAGAGAATGTCAAAAATCATAGCGAAATTGCCTCAAACAGGCGAATTATCGCGAAACAACACATGCTCAAATCCAACAAAAACTGTGCCCTGCGGACTCTATTTAGCCTCAAAGACGGTTTGAGACAATTGTTACAAAAATCAGAGAATGTCAAAAATTAGAGTGAAATTGCTTCAAACAAGCGAATTATCGCAGAAACAACACCTGCTCGAATCCAACAAAAACTGTGCCCTGGCGACTGTATTTAGGCTCAAAGACGGTTTGAGACAATTGTTACAAAAATCAGAGAATGTCAAAAATTAGATTGTAATTGCTTCAAACAAGCGAATTATCGCGAAACAACATCTGCTCGAATCCCACAAAAACTGTGCCCTGCCAACACTATTTAGCCCCAGAGACGGTTTGAGACAATTGTTACAAAAATCAGAGAATGTCAAAAATTAGATTGTAATTGCTTCAAACAAGCGAATTATCGCGAAACAACACCTGACCGAATCCAGCAAAAACTGTGCCCTGCCAACTCTATTTAGCCTCAGAGACGGTTTGAGACAAGTGTTACAAAAATCAGAGAATGTCAAAAATTGGAGTGAAATTGCTTCAAACAAGCGAATCATCGCGAAACAACACCTGCTCGAATCCAACAAAAACTGTGCGCTACCGTCTCTACTGAGCCTCAGAGATGCTTTGAGACAAGTATTACAAAAATCAGAGAATGTCAAAAATTAGAGTTAAATTGCCTCAAACAGGCGAATTATCGCGAAACCTCACCTGCTCGAATCCAACAAAAACTGTGCCCTGCCAACTCTATTTAGCCTCAAAGACGGTTTGAGACAATTGTTACAAAAATCAGACAATGTCAAAAATTTGAGTCAAATTGCTTCAAACAAGCGAATTATCGCGAAACAACACCTGCTCGAATCCAATAAATCTGTGCCCTGCCGTCTATACCTCGCCTCAGAGACGCTTTGAGACAAGTGTTACAAAAATCAGAGAATGTCAAAAATTGGAGTGAAATTGCTTGAAATAAGCGAATTATCGCGAAACACCACATGCTCGAATCCAACAAAAACCGTGCCTACCGTCTCAACGTCGCCTCAGAGACGGTTTGAGACAATTGTTACAAAAATCAGAGAATGTAAAAAATTAGAGTGAAATTGCTTCAAACAAGCGAATAATCGCGAAACAACACCTGCTCGAATCCCACCAAAACTGTGCCCTGCCGACTCTATTTAGCCTCAAAGACGGTTTGAGACAATTGTTACAAAAATCAGAGAATGTCAAAAATTAGAGTGATATTGCTTCAAACAAGCGAATTATCGCGAAACAACACCTGCTCGAATCCAACAAAAACTGTGCGCTACCGTCTCTACTGAGCCTCAGAGACGCTTTGAGACAAGTATTACAAAAATCAGAGAATGTCAAAAATCATAGTGAAATTGCCTCAAACAGGTGAATTATCGCGAAACAACACCTGCTCAAATGCAACAAAAACTGTGCCCTGCCGACTCTATTTAGCCTCAAAGACGGTTTGAGACAATTGTTACAAAAATCACAGAATGTCAAAAATTAGAGTGAAATTGCTTCAAACAGGCGAATATCGCGAATGAACACCCGCTCGAATCAATAAAAACCGTGCCCTGCCGTCTCTACCTCGCCTCAGAGACGCTTTGAGACAAGTGTTACAAATACAGAGAATGTCAAAAATTGGAGTGAAATTGCTTCAAACAAGCGAATTATCGCGAAACAACACCTGCTCGAATCCAACAAAAACTGTGCCCTGCCAACTCTATTTAGCCTCAGAGACGGTTTGAGACAAGTGTTACAAAAATCAGAGAATGTCAAAAATTGGAGTGAAATTGCTTCAAACAAGCGAATCATCGCGACACAACACCTGCTCGAATCCAACAAAAACCGTGCCCTGCCGTCTCTACCTCGCCTCGGGGACGCTTTGAGACAAGTGTTACAAAAATCAGAGAATGTCAAAAATTGGAGTGAAATTGCTTCAAACAAGCGAATCATCGCGAAACAACACCTGCTCGAATCCAACAAAAACCGAGCCCTGCCGTCTCTACCTCGCCTCAGAGACGCTTTGAGGCAAGTGTTACAAAGATCAGAGAATGTCAAAAATTAGAGTGAAATTGCTTCAAACAAGCGAATTATCGCGAAACAACACCTGCTCGAATCCAACCAAAACTGTGCGCTACCGTCTCTACTGAGCCTCAGAAACGCAATGATTCCAGTGTTGCAAAAATGAGACAATGTCAATAATTTGAGTCAAATTGCTTCAAACAAGCGAATTATCGCGAAACAAACACCTGCTCGAATCCAACAAAAACTGCGCCCTGCCTACTCAATTTAGCCTAAGAGACGGTTTGAGACAATTGTTACAAAAATCAGAGAATGTCAAAAATTAGAGTGTAATTGCTTCAAACAAGCCAATTATCGCGAAACAACACCTGCACGAATCCAACAAAGACTGTTTGCTACCGTCTCTATTTAGCCTCAGAGACGGTTTGAGACAATTGTTACAAAAATCAGAGAATGTCAAAAATGAGAGTGTAATTGCTTCAAACAAGCGAATTATCGCGAAACAACACCTGCTCGAATCCCAAAAAAACTGTGCCCTGCCAACTCTATTTAGCCTCAGAGACGGTTTGAGACAATTGTCACAAAAATCAGAGAATGTCAAAAATTAGAGTGTAATTGCTTCAAACAAGCGAATTATCGCGAAACAACACCTGCTCGAATCCAACAAAAACCGTGCCCTGCCGTCTCTGCCTCGCCTCAGAGACGCTTTGAGACAAGTGTTACAAAAATCAGAGAATGTCAAAAATTAGAGTGAAATTGCTTCAAACAAGCGAATTATCGCGAAACAACACCTGCGCGAATCCAACCAAAACTGTGCGCTACCGTCTCTACTGAACTCAGAGACGGTTTGAGACAATTGTTACAAAAATCAGAGAATGTCAAAAATTAGAGTGTAATTGCTTCAAACAAGCGAATTATCGCGAAACAAAACCTGCTCGAATCCAACAAAAACTGTGCGCTACCGTCTCTACTGAGCCTCAGAGATGCTTTGAGACAAGTATTACAAAAATCAGAGAATGTCAAAAATTAGAGTGAAATTGCTTCAAACAGGCGAATATCGCGAAACAACACCTGCTCGAATCCAACAAAAACTGTGCGCTACCGTCTCTACTGAGCCTCAGAGATTCTTTGAGACAAGTATTACAAAAATCAGAGAATGTCAAAAATTAGAGTGAAATTGCTTCAAACAGGCGAATATCGCGAAACAACACCTGCTCGATTCCAACAAATATCATGCCCTGCCGTCTCTACCTCGCCTCAGAGACGCTTTGAGACAAGTGTTACAAAAATCAGAGAATGTCAAAAATTGGAGTGAAATTGCTTCAAACAAGCGAATTATCGCGAAACAACACCTGCTCAAATCCAACAAAAAACGTGCCCTGCCGTCTCTAACTCGCCTCAGAGACGCTCTGAGACGTGTTGCAAAATCAGAGAATGTCAAAAATTAGAGTGAAATTGCTTCAAACAAGCGAATTATCGCGAAACAACACCTGCTCGAATCCTACCAAAACTGTGCGCTACCGTCTCTACTGAGCCTCAGAGACGCTTTGAGACAACTATTACAAAAATCAGAGAATGTCAAAAATTATAGTGAAATTGCCTCAAACAGGCGAATTATTGCGAAACAACACCTGCTCAAATCCAACAAAAACTGTGCCCTGCCGACTCTATTTAGCCTCAAAGACGGTTTGAGACAATTGTTACAAAAATCAGAGAATGTAAAAATTAGAGTGAAATTGCTTCAAACAAGCGAATTATCGCGAAACAACACCTGCTCGAATCCCACAAAAACTGTGCCCTGCCAACACTATTTAGCCTCAGAGACGGTTTGAGACAATTGTTACAAAAATCAGAGAATGTCAAAAATTAGGGTGTAATTCCTTCAAACAAGCGAATTATCGCGAAATAACACCTGCTCGAATCCAACAAAAACTGTGCCCTGCCAACTCTATTTAGCCTCAGAGACGGTTTGAGACAAGTGTTACAAAGATCAGAGAATGTCAAAAATTCGAGTGAAATTGCTTCAAACAAGCGAATCATCGCGAAACAACACCTGCTCGAATCCAACAAAAACTGTGCCCTGCCAACTCTATTTAGCCTCAGAGACGGTTTGAGACAAGTGTTACAAAAATCAGAGAATGTCAAAAATTGGAGTGAAATTGCTTCAAACAAGCGAATCATCGCGAAACAACACCTGCTCGAATCCAACAAAAACCGTGCCCTGCCGTCTCTACCTCGCCTCGGGGACGCTTTGAGACAAGTGTTACAAAAATCAGAAAATGTCAAAAATTGGAGTGAAATTGCTTCAAACAAGCGAATCATCGCGAAACAACACCTGCTCGAATCCAACAAAAACCGAGCCCTGCCGTCTCTACCTCGCCTCAGAGACGCTTTGAGGCAAGTGTTACAAAAATCAGAGAATGTCAAAAATTAGAGTGAAATTGCTTCAAACAAGCGAATTATCGCGAAACAACACCTGCTCGAATCCAACCAAAACTGTGCGCTACCGTCTCTACTGAGCCTCAGAGACGCAATGATTCAAGTGTTGCAAAAATGAGACAATGTCAATAATTTGAGTCAAATTGCTTCAAACAAGCGAATTATCGCGAAACAAACACCTGCTCGAATCCAACAAAAACTGCGCCCTGCCTACTCAATTTAGCCTAAGAGACGGTTTGAGACAATTGTTACAAAAATCAGAGAATGTCAAAAATTAGAGTGTAATTGCTTCAAACAAGCCAATTATCGCGAAACAACACCTGCTCGAATCCAACAAAGACTGTGCGCTACCGTCTCTATTTAGCCTCAGAGACGGTTTGAGACAATTGTTACAAAAATCAGAGAATGTCAAAAATGAGAGTGTAATTGCTTCAAACAAGCGAATTATCGCGAAACAACACCTTCTCGAATCCCAAAAAAACTGTGCCCTGCCAACTCTATTTAGCCTCAGAGACGGTTTGAGACAATTGTCACAAAAATCAGAGAATGTAAAAAATTAGAGTGTAATTACTTCAAACAAGCGAATTATCGCGAAACAACACCTGCTCGAATCCAACAAAAACCGTGCCCTGCCGTCTCTGCCTCGCCTCAGAGACGCTTTGAGACAAGTGTTACAAAAATCAGAGAATGTCAAAAATTAGAGTGAAATTGCTTCAAACAAGCGAATTATCGCGAAACAACACCTGCGCGAATCCAACCAAAACTGTGCGCTACCGTCTCTACTGAACTCAGAGACGGTTTGAGACAATTGTTACAAAAATCAGAGAATGTCAAAAATTAGAGTGTAATTGCTTCAAACAAGCGAATTATCGCGAAACAAAACCTGCTCGAATCCAACAAAAACTGTGCGCTACCGTCTCTACTGAGCCTCAGAGATGCTTTGAGACAAGTATTACAAAAATCAGAGAATGTCAAAAATTAGAGTGAAATTGCTTCAAACAGGCGAATATCGCGAAACAACACCTGCTCGAATCCAACAAAAACTGTGCGCTACCGTCTCTACTGAGCCTCAGAGATTCTTTGAGACAAGTATTACAAAAATCAGAGAATGTCAAAAATTAGAGTGAAATTGCTTCAAACAGGCGAATATCGCGAAACAACACCTGCTCGATTCCAACAAATATCATGCCCTGCCGTCTCTACCTCGCCTCAGAGACGCTTTGAGACAAGTGTTACAAAAATCAGAGAATGTCAAAAAATGGAGTGAAATTGCTTCAAACAAGCGAATTATCGCGAAACAACACCTGCTCGAATCCAACAAAAAACGCGCCCTGCCGTCTCTAACTCGCCTCAGAGACGCTTTGAGACGTGTTGCAAAATCAGAGAATGTCAAAAATTAGAGTGAAATTGCTTCAAACAAGCGAATTATCGCGAAACAACACCTGCTCGAATCCTACCAAAACTGTGCGCTACCGTCTCTACTGAGCCTCAGAGACGCTTTGAGACAACTATTACAAAAATCAGAGAATGTCAAAAATTATAGTGAAATTGCCTCAAACAGGCGAATTATCGCGAAACAACACCTGCTCAAATCCAACAAAAACTGTGCCCTGCCGACTCTCTTTAGCCTCAAAGACGGTTTGAGACAATTGTTACAAAAATCAGAGAATGTCAAAAATTAGAGTGAAATTGCCTCAAACAGGCGAATTATCGCGAAACAACACCTGCTCAAATCCAACAAAAACTGTGCCCTGCCGACTCTATTTAGCCTCAAGGACGGTTTGAGACAATTGTTACAAAAATCAGAGAATGTCAAAAATTGGTGTGTAATTGCTTCAAACAAGCCAACGGTTTGAGACAATTGTTACAAAAATCAGAGAATGTCAAAAATTGGAGTGTAATTGCTTCAAACAAGCCAATTATCGCGAAACAACACCTGCTCGAATCCAACAAAATCTGTGCGCTACCGTCTCTACTGAGCCTCAGAGACGCTTTGAGACAAGTATTACAAAAATCAGAGAAGGTCAATAATTAGAGTGAAATTGCTTCAAACAGGCTTATTATCGCGAAACAACAGCTGCTCGAATCCAACAAAAACTGTGCCCTGCCGACACTATTTAGCCTCAGAGACGGTTTGAGAGAATTGTTACAAAAATCAGAGAATGTCAAAAATTAGAGTGTAATTGCTTCAAACAAGCGAATTATCGCGAAACAACACCTGCTCGAATCCCACAAAAACTGTGCCCTGCCAACTCTATTTAGCGTCAGAGACGGTTTGAGACAATTGTCACAAAAATCAGAGAATGTCAAAAATTAGAGTGTAATTGCTTCAAACAAGCGAATTATCGCGAAACAACACCTGCTCGAATCCAACAAAAACCGTGCCCTTCCGTCTCTACCTCGCCTCAGAGACGCTTTGAGACAAGTGTTACAAAAATCAGAGAATGTCAAAAATTGGAGTGAAATTGCTTCAAACAAGCGAATTATCGCGAAACAACACCTGCTCGAATCCAAATAAAACCGTGCGCTGCCGTCTCAACCTCGCCTCAGAGACGCTTTGAGACAAGTGCTACAAAAATCAGAGAATGTCAAAAATTAGAGTGAAATTGCTTCAAACTAGCGAATTATCGCGAAACAACACCTGCGCGAATCCAACCAAAACTGTGCGCTACCGTCTCTACTGAGCCTCAGAGACGGTTTGAGACAATTGTTACAAAAATCAGAGAATGTCAAAAATTAGAGAGAAATTGCTTCAAACAGGCGAATATCGCGAAACAACACCTGCTCGAATCCAACAAAAATCGTGCCCCGCCGTCTCTAACTCGCCTCAGAGACGCTTTGAGACAAGTGTTACAAAAATCAGAGAATGTCTAAAATTGGAGTGAAATTGCTCCAAACAAGCGAATTATCGCGAAACAACACCTGCTCGAATCCAACAAAAAACGTGCCCTGCCGAGTCTAACTCGCCTCAGAGACGCTTTGAGATGTGTTACAAAAATCAGAGAATGTCAAAAATTAGAGTGAAATTGCTTCAAACAAGCGAATTATCGCGAAACAACACCTGCTCGAATCCAACAAAAACTGTACCCTGTCGACTGTATTTAGCCTCAGAGACGGGTGTAGACAATTGTTACAAAAATCAGAGAATGTCAAAAATTAGAGTGAAATTGCTTCAAACAAGCGAAATATCGCGAAACAACACCTGCTCGAATCCAACAAAAACTGTGCCCTGCCGACCCTATTTAGCCTCAGAGACGCTTTGAGACAATTGTTACAAAAATCAGAGAATGTCAATAATTAGAGCGAAATTGCTTTAAACAAGCGAATTATCGCGAAACAACACCTGCTCGAATCCAACAAAAACTGTGCCCTGCCGACTCTATTTAGCCTGAGAGACGGTTTGAGACAATTGTTACAAAAATCAGAGAATGTCAAAAATTAGAGTGTAATTGCTTCAAACAAGCGAATTATCGCGAAACAACACCTGCTCGAATCCAACAAAAACTGTGCGCTACCGTCTCATCTGAGCCTCAGAGACGCAATGAGGCAACTGTTTCAAAAATCAGACAATGTCAAAAATTTGAGTCAAATTCCTTCAAACAAGCTAATTATCGCGAAACAACACCTGCTCGAATCCAATAAAAACTGTGCCCTGCAGTCTCCACTGAGCGTCAGAGACGCTTTGAGACAAGTGTTACAAAAATCAGAGAATGTCAAAAATTAGAGTGAAATTGCTTCAAACAGGCGAATTATCGCGAAACAACACCTGCTCGAATCCAACAAAAACTGTGCCCTGCCGACTCTATTTAGCCTCAAAGACGGTTTGAGACTTTTGTTACAAAAATCAGAGAATGTCAAAAATTAGAGTGTTATTGCTTCAAACAAGCGAATTATCGCATAACAACACCTGCTCGAATCCAAAAAAAACTGTGCCCTGCGAACTCTATTTAGCGTCAGAGACGGTTTGAGACAATTGTTACAAAAATCAGAGAATGTCAAAATGAGAGTGTAATTGCTTCAAACAAGCGAATTATCGCGAAACAACACCTGCTCGAATCCAACAAAAACCGTGCCCTGCCGTCTCTACCTCGCCTCAGAGACGCTTTGAGACAAGTGTTACAAAAATCAGAGAATGTCAAAAATTAGAGTGAAATTGCTTCAAACAGGCGAATTATCGCGAAATAACACCTGCGCGAATCCAACCAAAACTGTGCCCTACCGTCTCTACTGAGCCTCAGAGACGGTTTGAGACAATTGTTACAAAAATCAGAGAATGTCAAAAATTAGAGTGTAATTGCTTCAAACAAGCGAATTATCGCGAAACAACACCTGCTCGAATCCAACAAAAATTGTGCGCTACCGTCTCTACTGAGTCTCAGAGATGCTTTGAGACAAGTATTACAAAAATCAGAGAATGTCAAAAAGTTGAGTGAAATTGCTTCAAACAGGCGAATATCGCGAAACAACACCTGCTCGAATCCAACAAAAACTGTGCGCTACTGTCTCTACTGAGCCTCAGAGATGCTTTGAGACAAGTATTACAAAAATCAGAGAATGTCAAAAATTAGAGTGAAATTGCTTCAAACAAGCGAATTATCGCGAAACAACACCTGCTCGAATCCAACAAAAAACGTGCCCTGCCGTCTCTAACTCGCCTCAGAGACGCTTTGTGACAAGTGTTACAAAAAACAGAGAATGTTAAAAATTAGAGTGTAATTGCTTCAAACAAGCGAATTGTCGCGAAACAACACCTGCTCGAATCCAACCAAACTGTGCGCCACCGTCTCTACTGACCCTCAGGGATGCTTTGAGACAAGTATTACAAAAATCAGAGAATGTCAAAAATTAGAGTGAAATTGCCTCAAACAGGCGAATTATCGCGAAATAACACCTGCTCGCATCCAACAAAACTGTGCCCTGCTGACTCTATTTAGGCTCAAAGAAGGTTTGAGACAATTGTTATAAAAATCAGAAAATGTCAAAAATTTGAGTGTAATTGCTTCAAACATGCGAGTTATCGCGAAACAACACCTGCTCGAATCCAACAAAAACTGTGCCCTGCCGACTCTATTTAGCCTCAGAGACGGTTTGACATAATTGTTACAAAAACCAGAGAATGTCAAAAATTAGAGTGTAATTGCTTCAAACAAGCGAATTATCGCGACACAACACCTGCTCGAATCCAACAAAAACTGTGCCCTGCCGACTCTATTTAGCCTGAGAGACGGTTTGAGACAATTGTTACAAAAATCAGAGAATGTCAAAAATTAGAGTGTAATTGCTTCAAAGAAGCGAATTATTGCGAAACAACACCTCCTCGAATCCAACAAAAACTGTGCGCTACCGTCTCATCTGAGCCTCAGAGACGCAATGAGGCAACTGTTTCAAAAATCAGACAATGTCAAAAATTTGAGTCAAATTCCTTCAAACAAGCTAATTATCGCGAAACAACACCTGCTCGAATCCAATAAAAACTGTGCCCTGCAGTCTCCACTGAGCGTCAGAGACGCTTTGAGACAAGTGTTACAAAAATCAGAGAATGTCAAAAATTAGAGTGAAATTGCTTCAAACAGGCGAATTATCGCGAAACAACACCTGCTCGAATCCAACAAAAACTGTGCCCTGCCGACTCTATTTAGCCTCAAAGACGGTTTGAGACTTTTGTTACAAAAATCAGAGAATGTCAAAAATTAGAGTGTTATTGCTTCAAACAAGCGAATTATCGCGAAACAACACCTGCTCGAATCCAAAAAAAACTGTGCCCTGCGAACTCTATTTAGCGTCAGAGACGGTTTGAGACAATTGTTACAAAAATCAGAGAATGTCAAAAATTAGAGTGTAATTGCTTCAAACAAGCGAATTATCGCGAAAATACACCTGCTCGGATCCAACAAATACCGTGCCCTGCCGTCTCGACCTCGCCTCAGAGACGCTTTGAGACAAGTGTTACAAAAATAAGAGAATGTCAAAAATGGGAGTGAAATTGCTTCAAACAAGCGAATTATCGCGAAACAACACCTGCTCGAATCCAACAACAACCGTGCCCTGCCGTCTCTACCTCGCCTCAGAGACGCTTTGAGACAAGTGTTACAAAAATCAGAGAATGTCAAAAATTAGGGTGAAATTGCTTCAAACAGGCGAATTATCGCGAAATAACACCTGCGCGAATCCAACCAAAACTGTGCCCTACGGTCTCTACTGAGCCTCAGAGACGGTTTGAGACAATTGTTACAAAAATCAGAGAATGTCAAAAATTAGAGTGTAATTGCTTCAAACAAGCGAATTATCGCGAAACAACACCTGCTCGAATCCAACAAAAATTGTGCGCTACCGTCTCTACTGAGCCTCAGAGATGCTTTGAGACAAGTATTACAAAAATCAGAGAATGTCAAAAAGTTGAGTGAAATTGCTTCAAACAGGCGAATATCGCGAAACAACACCTGTTCGAATCCAACAAAAACTGTGCGCTACTGTCTCTACTGAGCCTCAGAGATGCTTTGAGACAAGTATTACAAAAATCAGAGAATGTCAAAAATTAGAGTGAAATTGCTTCAAACAAGCGAATTATCGCGAAACAACACCTGCTCGAATCCAACAAAAAACGTGCCCTGCCGTCTCTAACTCGCCTCAGAGACGCTTTGTGACAAGTGTTACAAAAAACAGAGAATGTTAAAAATTAGAGTGTAATTGCTTCAAACAAGCGAATTGTCGCGGAACAACACCTGCTCGAATCCAACCAAACTGTGCGCCACCGTCTCTACTGACCCTCAGGGATGCTTTGAGACAAGTATTACAAAAATCAGAGAATGTCAAAAATTAGAGTGAAATTGCCTCAAACAGGCGAATTATCGCGAAACAACACCTGCTCGAATCCAACAAAAATTGTGCGCTACCGTCTCTACTGAGCCTCAGAGATGCTTTGAGACAAGTATTACAAAAATCAGAGAATGTCAAAAAGTTGAGTGAAATTGCTTCAAACAGGCGAATATCGCGAAACAACACCTGCTCGCATCCAACAAAAACTGTGCGCTACTGTCTCTACTGAGCCTCAGAGATGCTTTGAGACAAGTATTACAAAAATCAGAGAATGTCAAAAATTAGAGTGAAATTGCTTCAAACAAGCGAATTATCGCGAAACAACACCTGCTCGAATCCAACAAAAAACGTGCCCTGCCGTCTCTAACTCGCCCCTGAGACGCTTTGTGACAAGTGTTACAAAAAACAGAGAATGTTAAAAATTAGAGTGTAATTGCTTCAAACAAGCGAATTGTCGCGAAACAACACCTGCTCGAATCCAACCAAACTGTGCGCCACCGTCTCTACTGACCCTCAGGGATGCTTTGAGACAAGTATTACAAAAATCAGAGAATGTCAAAAATTAGAGTGAAATTGCCTCAAACAGGCGAATTATCGCGAAATAACACCTGCTCGCATCCAACAAAACTGTGCCCTGCTGACTCTATTTAGGCTCAAAGAAGGTTTGAGACAATTGTTATAAAAATCAGAGAATGTCAAAAATTTGAGTGTAATTGCTTCAAACATGCGAGTTATCGCGAAACAACACCTGCTCGAATCCAACAAAAACTGTGCCCTGCCGACTCTATTTAGCCTCAGAGACGGTTTGACATAATTGTTACAAAAACCAGAGAATGTCAAAAATTAGAGTGTAATTGCTTCAAACAAGCGAATTATCGCGAAACAACACCTGCTAGAATCCCACAAAAACTGTGCCCTGCCAACTCTATTTAGCCTCAGAGACGGTTTGAGACAATTGTTACAAAAATCAGAGAATGTCAAAAATTAGAGTGTAATTGCTTCAAACAAGCGAATTATCGCGAAACAACACCTGCTCCAATCCAACAAAAACCGTGCCCTGCCGTCTCTACCTCTCCCTCAGAGACGCTTTGAGACAAGTGTTACAAAAATCAGAGAATGTCAAAAATTGGAGTGAAATTGCTTCAAACATGCCAATTATCGCGAAACAACACCTGCTCGAATCCAAAAAAACTGTGCGCTACCGTCTCTACTGAGCCTCAGAGACGCTTTGAGACAAGTATTACACAAATCAGAGAAGGTCAAAAATTAGAGTGAAATTGCTTCAAACTGGCGAATTATCGCGAAACAACAGCTGCTCGAATCCAACAAAAACTGTGCCCTGCCGCCTCTATTTAGCCTCAGAGACGGTTTGAGACAATTGTTACAAAAATCAGAGAATGTCAAAAATTAGAGTGTAATTGCTTCAAACAAGCGAATTATCGCGAAACAACACCTGCTAGAATCCCACAAAAACTGTGCCCTGCCAACTCTATTTAGCCTCAGAGACGGTTTGAGACAATTGTTACAAAAATCAGAGAATGTCAAAAATTAGAGTGTTATTGCTTCAAACAAGCGAATTATCGCGAAACAACACCTGCTCCAATCCAACAAAAACCGTGCCCTGCCGTCTCTACCTCTCCCTCAGAGACGCTTTGAGACAAGTGTTACAAAAATCAGAGAATGTCAAAAATTGGAGTGAAATTGCTTCAAACATGCGAATTATCGCCAAACAACACCTGCTCGAATCCAACAAAAACCGTGCCCTGCCGTCTCTACCTCGCCTCAGAGACGCTTTGAGACAAGTGTTACAAAAATGAGAGAATGTCAAAAATTAGAGTGAAATTGCTTCAAACAAGCGGATTATCGCGAAACAACACCTGCGGGAATCCAACCAAAACTGTGCGCTACCGTCTCTACTGAGCCTCAGAGACGGTTTGAGACAATTGTTACAAAAATCAGAGAATGTCAAAAATTAGAGTGTAATTGCTTCAAACAAGCGAATTATCGCGAAACAAAACCTGCTCGAATCCAACAAAAACTGTGCGCTACCGTCTCTACTGAGCCTCAGAGATGCTTTGAGACAAGTATTACAAAAATCAGAGAATGTCAAAAATTAGAGTGAAATTGCTTCAAACAGGCGAATATCGCGAAACAACACCTGCTCGAATGCAACAAAAATTGAGCCCTGCCGTCTCTACCTCGCCTCAGAGACGCTTTGAGACAAGGGTTACAAAAATCAGAGAATGTCAAAAATTAGAGTGAAATTGCTTCAAACAAGCGAATTATCGCGAAACAACACCTGCTCGAATCCAACCAAAACTGTGGGTTACCGTCTCTACTGAGACTCAGAGACGCAATGAGGCAAGTGTTGCAAAAATCAGACAATGTCAATAATTTGAGTCAAATTGCTTCAAACAAGCGAATTATCGCGAAACAACACCTGCTCGAATCCAACAAAAACTGTGCCCTTCCGGCTCAATTTAGCCTCAGAGACGGTTTGAGACAATTGTTACAAAAATCAGAGAATGTCAAAAATTAGAGTGAAATTGCTTCAAACAGGCGATTTATCGCGAAACAACACCTGCTCGAATCCAACAAAAACCGTGCCCTGCCGACTCTATTTAGCCTCAGAGACGGTTTGAGACAATTGTTACAAAAATCAGAGAATGTCAAAAATTAGAGTGTAATTGCTTCAAACAAGCGAATTATCGCGATACAACACCTGCTCGAATCCAACAAAAACTGTGCGCTGCCGTCCCTACTGAGCCTCAGAGACGCAATGAGGCAAGTGTTGCAAAAATCAAACGTCAATAATATGAGTCAAATTGCTTCAAACAAGCGATTTTCGCGAAACAACACCTGCTCGAATCCAACAAAAACTGTACCCTGTCGACTGTATTTAGCCTCAGAGACGGGTGTAGACAATTGTTACAAAAATCAGAAGCGAATTATGGCGAAACAACGGTTTGTTCGAAGCCAAACTAAACTGTGCTCAGGTGTCTCTATGGAGGCTAAGAAACCGTTTGAGACAAGTGTTACAAATATCAGAGATTATCGAAAATTTGCCTGAAGTTACTTCAAAGAAGCGAATTAACGCGAAACAACGAGTTGTTCGAAGCCAAACTAAACTGTGCTCAGGTGTCTCTATGGTGGCTCAGAAACCGTTTGAGACAAGTGTTACAAATATCAGAGAATATCGAAAATTTGAGTGAAGTTGCTTCATAGAAGCGAATTATCGCGAAAGACGACGTAATCGAATCCAAACTAAACTGCGCTCAGACGTCTTAATAGGGTATCTGCAACGCTTTGAAACAAGTGTTACAAATATCTGAGAATATCGAAAATTTGCGTGAAGTGGATTCAAGGAAGCGAATTATCGCGAAACGAGTTGTTCGAAGCCAAACTAAACTGTGCTCAGGTGTATCTCTGGAGCCTCAGAAAGCGTTTGAGACAAGTATTACAAATATCACAGAATATCGAAAATAGGAGTGAATTTGCTTCAAAGAAGCGAATTATCGCGAAACGAGTTGTTCGAAGCCAAACTAAACTGTGCTCAGGTGTCTCTATGGAGCCTCAGAAACCGTTTGAGACAAGCGTTACAAATATCAGAGAATATCGAAAATAGGAGTGAATTTGCTTCAAAGAAGCGAATTATCGCGAAACAACGAGTTGTCCGAAGCCAAACTAAACTGTGCTCAGGTGTGTCTATGGAGCCTCAGAAAACGTTTGAGACAAGTGTTACAAATATCAGAGAATATCCAAAATATGAGTAAACTTGCTTCAAAGAAGCGAATTATGGCGAAACAACGGTTTGTTCGAAGCCAAACTAAACTGTGGTTAGGTGTCTCTATGGAGCCCCAGAAACCGTTTGAGACAAGTGTTACAAATATCAGAGAATATCGAAAATAGGAGTGAAGTTGCTTCAAAGAAGCGAATAATCGCGAAAAAACGACCTGTTCGAATCCAAACTAAACTGTGCTCAAACGTCTTATGGGGTCTCTGAAACGTTTTGAGACAAGTGCTACATATATCTGAGAATATCGAAAATTTGCCTGAAGTTGCTTCAAAGAAGCAAATAATCGCGAAACAACGAGCTGTTTGTAGCCAAACTAAACTGTGTTCAGGTGTCTCTATGAAGCCTCAGAAACCGTTTGAGACAAGTATTACAAATATCAGAGAATATCGAAAATTTGCGTGAAGTTGCTTCAAAGAAGCGAATTATCGCGAAACAACGAGTTGTTCGAAGCCAAACTAAACTGTGCTCAGGTGTCTCTATGGAGCCTCAGAAACCGTTTGAGACAAGTGTTACAATTATCAGAGAATATCGAAAATAGGAGTGAAGTTGCTTCAAAGATGCGAATTATCGCGAAACAACGAGTTGTCCGAAGCCAAACTAAACTGTGCTCAGGTGTTTCTATGGAGCCTCAGAAAACGTTTGAGACAAGTGTTACAAATATCAGAGAATATCGAAAATATGAGTAAACTTGCTTCAAAGAAGCGAATTATGGCGAAACAACGGTTTGTTCGAAGCCAAACTAAACTGTGCTCACGTGTCTCTATGGAGCCTCAGAAACCGTTTGAGACAAGTGTTACAAATATCAGAGAATATCGAAAATATGAGTAAAGTTCTTCAAAGAAGGGAATTTATGCGATAGAACGACCTGTTCGAATCCAAACTAAACTGCGCTCAAACGTCTTTGTGGGGTCTCTGAAACGGCTTGAGACAAGTGTTACAAATTCCTGAGAATATCGAAAATTTGCGTGAAGATGCTTCAAAGAATAGAATTATGGTGAAAGAACGGTTTGTTCGAAGCCAAAATAAACTGTGCTCACGAGTCTCTAGGGAGCCTCAGAAACCGTTAGAGACAAGTGTTACAAATATCACAGAATATCGAAAATTTGAGTCTAGTTGCTTCAAAAGAGCGAATTATTGCGAAACGAGTTGTTCGAAGCCAAACTAAACTGTGCTAAGGTGTCTCTATGGAAGCTAAGAAACCGTTTGAGACAAGTGTTACAAATATCAGAGAATATCGAAAATTTGCTGAACTTGCTTCAAAGAAGCAAATTATCGCGAAACAACAAGTTGTTCGAAGCCAAACTAAACTGTTTTCCGGTGTCTCTATGGAGCCTCAGAAAGCGTTTGAGACAAGTGTTACAAATATCACAGAATATCGAAAATTTGAGTCTAGTTGCTTCAAAAGAGCGAATTATTGCGAAACGAGTTGTTCGAAGCCAAACTAAACTGTGCTAAGGTGTCTCTATGGAAGCTAAGAAACCGTTTGAGACAAGTGTTACAAATATCAGAGAATATCGAAAATTTGCCTGAACTTGCTTCAAAGAAGCAAATTATCGCGAAACAACGAGTTGTTCGAAGCCAAACATAACTGTGCTGAGGTGTCTCTATGGAGCTTCAGAAACCGTTAAAGACAAGTGTTACAAATATCACAGAATATCGAAAATATGAGAATACTTGCTTCAAAGAAGCGAATTATTGCGAAACAACGAGTTGTTCGAAGCCAAACTAAACTGTTTTCAGGTGTCTCTATGAAGCCTCAGAAACCGTTTGAGACAAGTGTTAGAAATATCAGAGAATATCGAAAATTTGCCTGAAGTTGCTTCAAAGAAGCGAATTAACGCGAAACAACGAGTTGTTCGAAGCCAAACTAAACTGTGCCCCAGGTGTCTCTATGGACCCTCAGAAACCGTTTGAGACAAGTGTTACAAATATCAGAGAATATCGAAAATTTGCGTGAAGTTGCTTCAAAGATGCGAACTATCGCGAAACAACGAGTTGTTCAAAGCCAAACTAAACTATGCTCAGGTGTCTCTATGGAGCCTCAGAAACCGTTTGAGACAAGTGTTACAAATATCAGAGAATATCGAAAATTTGAGTGAAGTTGCTTCATAGAAGCGAATTATCGCGAAAGACGACCTAATCGAATACAAACTAAACTGCGTTCAAACGTCTTAATGGGGTATCTGAAACGCTTTGAGACAAGTGTTACAAATATCACAGAATATCGAAAAATTGAGTCTAGTTGCTTCAAAAGAGCGAATTATTGCGAAACAACGAGTTGTTCGAAGCCAAACTAAACTGTTTTCAGGTGTCTCTATGAAGCCTCAGAAACCGTTTGAGACAAGTGTTACAAATATCAGAGAATATCGAAAATAGGAGTGAATTTGCTTCAAAGAAGCGAATTATCGCGAAACAACGAGTTGTCCGAAGCCAAACTACACTGTGCTCAGTTGTCTCAATGGAGCCTCAGAAAACGTTTGAGACAAGTGTTACAAATATCAGAGAATATCGAAAATTTGAGTGAAGTAGCTTCTAAGAAGGTAATTATCGCGAAAGAACGACCTGTTCGAATTCAAACTAAACTGCGCTCAAACGTCTTATGGGGTCTCTGAAACGTTTTGAGACAAGTGTTACATATATCTGAGAATATCGAAAATTTGCTTGAAGTTGCTTCAAAAAAGCAAATTATCGCGAAACAACGAGTTGTTCGTAGCCAAACTAAACTGTGTTCAGGTGTCTCTATGAAGCCTCAGAAACCGTTTGAGACAAGTGTTACAAATATCAGAGAATATCGAAAATTTGCCTGAAGGTGCTTCAAAGAACCAATTATCGCGAAACAACAAGTTGTTCGAAGCCAAACAAACTGTGTTCAGGTGTCTCTATGAAGCCCCAGAAAGCGTTTGTGACAAGTGTTACAAATATCAGAGAATATCGAAAATTTGCGTGAAGTTGCTTCAAAGAAGCGAATTATCGCGAAACGAGTTGTTCGAAGCCAAACTAAACTGTGCTCAGGTGTCTCTATGGAGCCTAAGAAAGCGTTTGTGACAAGTGTTCCAAATATCAGAGAATATCGAAAATTTGCGTGAAGTTGCTTCAAAGAAGCGAGTTATCGCGAAACGAGTTGTTCGAAGCCAAACTAAACTGTGCTCAGGTGTCTCTATGGAGCCTAAGAAACCGTTTGAGACAAGTGTTACAAATATCAGAAAATATCGAAAATTTGAGTGAAGTTGCTTCAAAGAAGCGAATTAACGAGAATCAACGACCTGTTCGAATCCAAACTAAACTGCGCTCAAACGTCTTATGGGGTCTCTGAAACGTTTTGAGACAAGTGTTACATATCTCTGAGAATATCGAAAATTTGCGTGAAGTTGCTTCAAAGAAGCGAATGATGGCGAAACAACGGTTTGTTCGAAGCCAAAATAAACTGTGCTCAGGTGTCTCAATGGAGCCTCAGAAACCGTTTGAGATAAGTGTTACAAATATCAGAGAATAGCGAAAATAGGAGTGAATTTGCTTCAAAGAAGCGAATTATCGCGAAACAACGAGTTGTCCGAAGCCAAACTAAACTGTGCTCAGGTGTGTCTATGGAGCCTCAGAAAACGTTTGAGACAAGTGTTACAAATATCAAAGAATATCGAAAATATGAGTAAACTTGCTTCAAAGAAGCGAATTATGGCGAAACAACGGTTTGTTCGAAGCCAAACTAATCTATGCTCAGGTGTCTCTATGAAGCCTCAGAAACCGTTTGAGACAAGTGTTACAAATATCAGAGAATATCGAATATTTGCTTGAAGTTGCTTCAAAGAAGCAAATTATCGCGAAACAACAAGTTGTTCGAAGCCAAACTAAACTGTTTTCAGGTGTCTCTATGAAGCCTCAGAAACCGTTTGAGACAAGTGTTACAAATATCAGAGAATATCGAAAATAGGGTAATAGATGCTTCAAAGAAGCGAATTATTACGAAACAACGAGTTGTTCGAAGCCAAACTAAACTGTGCTCAGGTGTCCTTATGGAGCCCCAGAAGGCGTTTCTGACAAGTGTTACATATATCAGAGAATATCGAAAATTAGCGTGAGGTTGCTTCAAAGAAGCGAATTATCGCGAAACGAGTTGTTCGAAGCCAAAGTAAACTGTGCTCAGGTGTCTCTATGGAGCCTAAGAAACCGGTTGAGACAAGTGTTACAAATATCAGAGAATATCGAAAATTTGAGTGAAGTTGCTTCAAAGAAGCGAATTAACGCGAAAGAACGACCTGTTCGAATCCAAACTAAACTGTGCTCAAACGTATTATGGGGTCTCTGAAACGTTTTGGGACAAGTGTTACATATATCTGAGGATATCGAAAATTTGCTTGTAGTTGCTTCAAAGAAGCAAATTATCGCGAAACAACGGTTTGTTCGAAGCCAAACTAAACTGTGCTCAGGTGTTTCTATGGAGCCTCAGAAAACGTTTGAGACAAGTGTTACAAATATCAGAGAATATCGAAAATAAGCGTGAAGTTGCTTCAAAGAAGTGAATTATGGCGAAACAACGGTTTGTTCGAAGCCAAACTAAACTGTGCTCAGGTGTCTCAATGGAGCCTCAGAAACCGTTTGAGACAAGTGTTACAAATATCAGAGAATATCGAAAATAGGAGTGAAGTTGCTTCAAAGAAGCGAATTATCGCGAAACGAGTTGTCCGAAGCCAAACTAAACTGTGCTCAGGTGTCCTTATGGAGCCTCAGAAAGCGTTTGAGACAAGTGTTACAAATATCTGAGAATATCGAAAATATGAGTAAACTTGCTTCAAAGAAGAGAATTATCGCGAAACAACGGTTTGTTCGAAGCCAAACTAAACTGTGCTCAGGTGTCTCTATGGAGCCTCAGAGACCGTTTGGGACAAGTGTTACAAATATCAGAGAATATCGAAAATAGGAGTGAAGTTGCTCCAAAGATGCGAATTATCGCGAAACAACGAGTTGTCCGAAGCCAAACTAAACTGTGCTCAGGTGTTTCTATGGAGCCTCAGAAAACGTTTGAGACAAGTGTTACAAATATCAGAGAATATCGAAAATATGAATAAACTTGCTTGAAAAATCGAGTTATGGCGAAACAACGAGTTGTTCGAAGCCAAACTAAACTGTGCTCACGTGTCTCTATGGAGCCTCAGAAACCGTTTGAGACAAGTGTTACAAATATCAGAGAATATCGAAAATAGCTGTGAAGTTGCTTCAAAGAAGCGAATTATCGCGAAAAAACGACCTGTTCGAATCCAAACTAAACTGCGCTCAAACGTCTTTATGGGTCTCTGAAACGCTTTGAGACAAGTGTTACAAATATCAGAGAATATCGAAAATTTGAGTGAAGTTTCTTCAGAGAAGCGAATTATCGCGAAAGAACGACCTTTTCGAATCCAAACTAAACTGTGCTCAGACGTCTTATGGGGTCTCTGAAACGTTTTGAGACAAGTGCTACATATATCTGAGAATATCGAATAATTGCCTGAAGTTGCTTCAAAGAAGCAGATGATCGCGAAACAACGAGTTCTACGAAGCCAAACATAACTGTGCTCAGGTGTCTCTATGGAGCCTCAGAAACCGTTAAAGACGAGTGTTACAAATATCACAAGAATATCGAAAATATGAGTATACTTGCTTCAAAGAAGGGAATTATTGCGAAACAACGAGTTGTTCGAAGCCAAACTAAACTGTTTTCAGGTGTCTCTATGAAGCCTCAGAAACCGTTTGAGACAAGTGTTACAAATATCAGAGAATATCGAAAATAGGAGTATAGATGCTTCAAAGAAGCGAATTATTACGAAACAACGAGTTGTCCGAAGCCAAACTAAACTGTGCTCAGGTATTTCTATGGAGCCTCAGAAAACGTTTGAGACAAGTGTTACAAATATCAGAGAATATCGAAAATAGGAGTGAAGTTGCTTCAAAGATGCGAATAATCGCGAAACAACGAGTTGTCCGAAGCCAAACTAAACTGTGCTCAGGTGTTTCTATGGAGCCTCAGAAAACGTTTGAGACAAGTGTTACAAATATCAGAGAATATCGAAAATATGAGTAAACTTGCTTCAAAGAAGCGAATTATGGCGAAACAACGGTTGGTTCGAAGCCAAACTAAACTGTGCTCACGTGTCTCTATGGAGCCTGAGAAAGCGTTTGTGACAAGTGTTACAAATATCAGAGAATATCGAAAATTTGAGTGAAGTAGCTTCTAAGAAGCGAATTATCGCGAAAGAACGACCTGTTCGAATTCAAACTAAACTGCGCTCAAACGTCTTATGGGGTCTCTGAAACGTTTTGAGACAAGTGTTACATATATCTGAGAATATCGAAAATTTGCTTGAAGTTGCTTATAAGCAGCAAATTATCGCGAAACAACGAGTTGTTCGTAGCCAAACTAAACTGTGTTCAGGTGTCTCTATGGAGCCTCAGAAAGCGTTTGTGACAAGTGTTACAAATATCTGAAAATATCGAAAATTTGCGTGAAGTTGCTTCAAAGAAGAGAATTATGGCGAAACAACGGTTTGTTCGAAGCCAAACTAACCTGTGCTCAGGTGTGTCTATGGAGCCTCAGAAACAGTTTGAGACAATTGTTACAAGTAACAGACAATACCGAAAATAGGAGTATAGAAAGCTTCAAAGAAGCGAATTATTACGAAACAACCAGTTGTTCGAAGCCAAACTAAACTGGGCTCAGGTGTCTCTATGGAGCCTCAGACACCGTTTGAGACAAGTGTTACAAATATCAGAGAATATCGAAAGTAGCAGTGAAGTTACTTCAAAGAAGCGAATTATGGCGAAACAACGGTTTGTTCGAAGCCAAACTAAACTGTGCTCAGGTGTCTCTATGGAGCCTCAGAAACCGTTTGAGACAAGCGTTACAAATATCACAGAATATCGAAAATAGGAGTATAGATGCTTCAAAGAGGCGAATTATTACGAAACAACGAGTTGTTGGAAGCCAAACTAAACTGTGCTCAGGTGTCTCTATGGAGCCTCGAAAACCGTTTGAGACAAGTGTTACAAATATCAGAGAATATCGAAAATTTGAGTGAAGTAGCTACTAAGAAGCGAATTATCGCGAAAGAACGACCTGTTCGAATTCAAACTAACCTGCGCTCAAACGTCTTATGGGGTCTGTGAAACGTTTTGAGACAAGTGTTAAATATATCTGAGAATATCGAAAATTTGCTTGAAGTTGCTTCAAAGAAGCAAATTATCGCGAAACAACGAGTTGTTCGTAGCCAAATTAAACTGTTTTCAGGTGTCTCTATGAAGACTTAGAAACCGTTTGAGACAAGTGTTACAAATATCAGAGAATATCCAAAATAGGAGTATAGATGCTTCAAAGAAGCGAATTATTACGAAACGAGTTGTTCGAAGCCAAACTAAACTGTGCTCAGGTGTCTGTATGGAGCCTCAGAGACCGTTTGAGACAAGTGTTACAAATATCAGAGAATATCGAAAATAGCAGTGAAGTTGCTTCAAAGAAGCGAATTATCGCGAAAAAACGACCTGTTCGAATCCAAACTAAACTGCGCTCAAACGTCTTTATGGGTCTCTGAAACGCTTTGAGACAAGTGTTACAAATATCTGAGAATATCGAAAATTTGCGTGAAGTGGCTTCAAAGAAGCGAATTATCGCGAAACAACAAGTTGTTCGAAGCCAAACTAAACTGTTTTCAGGTGTCTCTATGAAGCCTCAGAAACCGTTTGGGACAAGTGTTACAAATATCAGAGAATATCGAAAATTTGCCTGAAGTTGCTTCAAAGAAGCGAATTATCGCGAAACGAGTTGTTCGAAGCCAAACTAAACTGTGCTCAGGTGTATCTATGGAGCCTCAGAAAGCGTTTGAGACAAGTGTTACAAATATCACAGAATATCGAAAATTTGAGTCTAGTTGCTTCAAAAGAGCGAATTATTGCGAAACGAGTTGTTCGAAGCCAAACTAATCTGTGCTAAGGTGTCTGGAGGCGAAGAAACCGTTTGAGACAAGTGTTACAAATATCAGAGAATATCGAAAATTTGCCTGAAGTTGCTTCAAAGAAGCAAATTATCGCGAAACAACAAGTTGTTCGAAGCCAAACTAAACTGTTTTCAGGTGTCTCTATGAAGCCTCAGAAACCGTTTGAGACAAGTGTTACAAATATCAGAGAATATCGCAAATTTGCCTGAAGTAGCTTCAAAGAAGCGAATTATCGCGAATCAACGAGTTGTCCGAAGCCAAACTAAACTGTGCTCAAGTGTCTCAATGGAGCCTCAGAAAACGTTTGAGACAAGTGTTACAAATATCAGAGAATATCGAAAATTTGAGTGAAGTAGCTTCAGAGAAGCGAATTATCGCGAAAGAACGACCTGTTCGAATTCAAACTAAACTGCGCTCAAACGTCTTATGGGGTCTCTGAAACGTTTTGAGACAAGTGTTACATATATCTGAGAATATCGAAAATTTGCTTGAAGTTGCTTCAAAGAAGCAAATTATCGCGAAACAACAAGTTGTTCGAAGCCAAACTAAACTGTGTTCAGGTGTCTCTATGAAGCTCCAGAAAGCGTTTGAGACAAGTGTTACAAATATCAGAGAATATCGAAAATAGGAGTATAGATGCTTCAAAGAAGCGAATTATTACGAAACAACGAGTTGTTCGAAGCCAAACTAAACTGTGTTCAGGTGTCTCTATGAAGCCTCAGAAACCGTTTGAGACAAGTGTTACAAATATCACAGAATATCGAAAATTTGCCTGAAGTTGCTTCAAAGAACCAATTATCGCGAAACAACAAGTTGTTCGAAGCCAAACTAAACTGTGTTCAGGTGTCTCTATGAAGCTCCAGAAAGCGTTTGAGACAAGTGTTACAAATATCAGAGAATATCGAAAATAGGAGTATAGATGCTTCAAAGAAGCGAATTATTACGAAACAACGAGTTGTTCGAAGCCAAACTAAACTGTTTTCAGGTGTCTCTATGAAGCCTCAGAAACCGTTTGAGACAAGTGTTACAAATATCAGAGAATATCGAAAATAGGAGTATAGATGCTTCATAGAAGTGAATTATTACGAAACAACAAGTTGTTCGAAGCCAAACTAACTGTGCTCAGGTGTCCTTATGGAGCCTGAGAAAGCGTTTGTGACAAGTGTTACAAATATCACAGAATATCGAAAATTTGAGTCAAGTTGCTTCAGAAGAGCGAATTATTGCGAAACAAGGAGTTGTTCGAAGCCAAACTATACTGTGCTCTGGTGTCTCTATGCAGCCTAAGAAACCGTTTGAGACAAGTGTTACAAATATCAGAGAATTTCGAAAGTATGAGTAAAGTTGCTTCAAAGAAGCGAATTATTACGAAACAACGAGTTGTTCGAAGCCAAACTAAACTGTGCTCAGGTGTCTCTATGGAGCCTCAGAAACCGTTTGAGACAAGTGTTACAAATATCAGAGAATATCGAAAATAGGGGTGAAGTTGCTTCAAAGAAGCGAATTATCGCGAAAAAACGACCTGTTCGAATCCAAACTAAACTGCGCTCAAACGTCTTTATGGGCTCTCTGAAACGCTTTGAGACAAGTGTTACAAATATCAGAGAATATCGAAAATTTGAGTGAAGTTGCTTCAAAGAAGCAAATTATCGCGAAACATCGAGTTCTCCGAAGCCAAACATAACTGTGCTCAGGTGTCTCTATGGAGCCTCAGAAACCGTTAAAGACAAGTGTTACAAATATCACAGAATATCGAAAATATGAGTGTACTTGCTTCAAAGAAGCGAATTATTGGAAACAACGAGTTGTTCGAAGCCAAACTAAACTGTTTTCAGGTGTCTCTATGAAGCCTCAGAAACCGTTTGGGACAAGTGTTACAAATATCAGAGAATATCGAAAAAGGAGTATAGATGCTTCAAAGAGGCGAGTTATTACGAAACAACGAGTTGTTCGAAGCCAAACTAAACTGTGCTGAGGTGTCCTTATGGAGCCTCAGAAAGCGTTTGTTACAAGTGTTACAAATATCACAGAATATCGAAAATAGGAGTGAAGTTGCTTCAAAGATGCGAATTATCGCGAAACAACGAGTTGTCCGAAGCCAAACTAAACTGTGCTCAGGTGTTTCTATGGAGCCTCAAAAAACCGTTTGAGACAAGTGTTACAAATATCACAGAATATCGAAAATAGGAGTGAAGTTGCTTCAAAGATGCGAATTATCGCGAAACAACGAGTTGTCCGAAGCCAAACTAAACTGTGCTCAGGTGTTTCTATGGAGCCTCAGAAAACGTTTGAGACAAGTGTTACAAATATCAGAGAATATCGAAAATATGAGTTAACTTGCTTCAAAGAAGCGAATTATGGCGAAAAAACGGTTTGTTCGAAGCCAAACTAAACTGTGCTCACGTGTCTCTATGGAGCCTCAGAAACCGTTTGAGGGAAGTGTTACAAATATCAGAGAATATCGAAAATAGCAGTGAAGTTGCTTCAAAGAAGCGAATTATCGCGAAAAAACGACCTGTTCGAATCCAAACTAAACTGCGCTCAAACGTCTTTATGGGTCTCTGAAACGCTTTGAGACAAGTGTTACAAATATCAGAGAACATCGAAAATTTGAGTGAAGTTGCTTCAAAGAAGCGAATTATTGCGAAAAAACGACCTTTTCGAATCCAAACTAAACTGTGCTCAAACATCTTATGGGGTCTCTGAAACGTTTTGAGACAAGTGCTACATATATCTGAGAATATCGAATATTTGCCTGAAGTTGCTTCAAAGAAGCAAATTATCGCGAAACAACGAGTTCTCCGAAGCCAAACATAACTGTGCTCAGGTGTCTCTATGGAGCCTCAGAAACCGTTAAAGACAAGTGTTACAAATATCACAGAATATCGAAAATATGAGCATACTTGCTTCAAAGAAGCGAATTATTGCGAAACAACGAGTTGTTTGAAGCCAAATTAAACTGTTTTCAGGTGTCTCTGTGAAGCCTCAGAAACCGTTTGGGACAAGTGTTACAAATATCAGAGAATATCGAAAATAGGAGAATAGATGCTTCAAAGAAGCGAATTATTACGATACAACGAGTTGTTCGAAGCCAAACTAAACTGTGTTCAGGTGTCCTTATGGAGCCTGAGAAAGCGTTTGTGACAAGTGTTACAAATATCAGAGAATATCGAAAATTAGAGTGAAGTAGCTTCTAAGAAGCGAATTATCGCGAAAGAACGACCTGTTCGAATTCAAACTAAACTGCGCTCAAACGTCTTTATGGGGTCTCTGAAACGTTTTGAGACAAGTGTTACATAATTCTGAGAATATCGAAAATTTGCTTGAAGTTGCTTCAAAGAAGCGAATTATGGCGAAACAACGGTTTGTTCGAAGCCAAACTAAACTGTGCTCAGGTGTCTCTATGGAGCCTCAGAAACCGTTTGGGACAAGTGTTACAAAGATCAGAGAATATCGAAAATAGGAGTATAGATGCTTCAAAGAAGCGAATTATGGCGAAACAACGGTTTGTTCGAAGCCAAACTAAACTGTGTTCAGGTGTCTCTATGAAGCCTCAGAAAGCGTTTGGGACAAGTGTTACAAATATCAGAGAATATCGAAAATAGGAGTATAGATGCTTCAAAGAAGCGAATTATGGCGAAACAACGGTTTGTTCGAAGCCAAACTAAACTGTGTTCAGGTGTCTCTATGGAGCCTCAGAAAGCGTTTGTGACAAGTGTTACAAATATCTGAGAATATCGAAAATTTGCGTGAAGCTGCTTCAAAGAAGCGAATTATGGCGAAACAACGGTTTGTTCGAAGCCAAACTAAACTGTGCTCAGGTGTCTCTATGAAGCCTCAGAAACCGTTTGAGACAAGTGTTACAAATATCTGAGAATATAGAAAATTTGCGTGAAGTTGCTTCAAAGAAGCGAATTATTGCAAAACAACGAGTTGTTCGAAGCCAAACTAAACTGTGCTCAGGTGTCTCTATGAAGCCTCAGAAACCGTTTGAGACAAGTGTAGCAAATATCAGAGAATATCGAAAATTTGAGTCAAGTTGCTTCAAAGAAGCGAATTATTGCGAAACAACGAGTTGTTCGAAGCCAAACTATACTGTGCTCAGGTGTCCTTATGGAGCCTAAGAAACCGTTTGAGACAAGTGTTACACCCCCCAGGGGGACCTACTACGGTAGGTCCGGGTTTGGCGCACCCGGGGCCCCGAGCCAACTGACTCCCTCGGTGTGGGCTCCTCTTCGTGGTGAGGGAGTCAGTCAAATCGCCCACCCACGTGTAGGCCGTGCGTGGAGACCCGTGTCGGTGGAAAGGATTATCCTGGTGGTTGAGGGGTGCGTATCTGAGCTCGGGACAGTTTTTTTTTCTGAATCTGGGGAGGGTGCGCATTTCCGATACACTGCTTTGGTTTCTGCTTCATCTAAACGGGAGGCTAGGGACTAACCCACCCCTAGTCAATCGGCCAGGACTAGGTATTGCACCGAACTCCAGGGTGAGTGGGACGGCGAGCCCGCTATATCCCCTGTGTAGCCCTGTCATCCCAGTGGGATGACCCCTCGTTGGGCTCCGTGGTGGGTGGGGAGCACTGGGGGATGAAATTTTTAGCCTTTTTCTATGGCAACCAATACACCTAAACGCCGCAAACAAGTGCAAGTTGAAAAAGAGGTACACGCGTCATCGGCACGTTACCTAGTTATTCACCGGATGGAAGATGGTCAGTCATTTCTGAAGGTCAACCCTTTCATTATTCAATCAGGTCTCGATAAAATTGCCGGTCCTGTAAAATCCTGCACCCGTCTGCGATCCGGTTCACTACTTGTTGAGAGCTACACTGCCCAACAGTTTGAGAAGATACTGAAAGCCAAACTCCTCCACGGATACCCCATCCGTGTCGAGAAGCACCGAAGCCTGAACTACTCTAAGGGCGTCATTACCAGCCAGCTTTTGGATGGTATGCCGGAGGAGGAGATACAGGGTTATCTGTCGGACCAAGGAGTAACTGAAGTGTACCGTGTAAGAGCTAAGCGTGATGGCGTGCAGGTGGATACCCGCACGCTGTTTCTCACCTTTGATCGGCTCGAGTTACCTCAGAAGATCAAGGCAGGTTACGAGGTTATTCCGGTCCGACCTTATATTCCACGGCCTATGCGTTGCTTCCAGTGCCAACGCTATGGCCATACTAAGACCTCCTGTAAGACTTCGGTTGCGGTTTGTGGCAATTGTGGTAAGGACTCTCATGACGGAGCTTGTCCATCGGCTCCTAGCTGTGTAAACTGTCGAGGTAACCATCCAGCGACTTCCCGCGACTGTCCACGATACCAGGATGAGAAGGCCATCCAAGAGCTGCGGGTGAAAGAGCGTCTTTCCTTCTCCGAAGCCCGCAAACGCCATCTCGCTCGCCAGCCTCCTCTCCTGAAGTTTGGTACTTTTAGTTCAATTGTTTCTACACCAGTGCCAAAGCGGGATATGGGCACTCAAACTTGCCCTATAGTCTCCACAACCGTCGCTCCTCGCATTGCAGTACCAGCTTCCACTTCCACCAGCTCCACGATCCTTCCTATAAGTAGTGAAACTCGGAAATTCAAAGTCACCCCGAAACGCTCCGATTTTCTTAAAGAGCCTTCTGACTCTGCCAGTGGAAGGTGTGCCCTTAAGGCCACATCTCCTTCACCTCCTCGGCGATCTCAATCCCAGGAGACTAGGGCGCGCAGTCGCGTGAAGCGGGATTCTCCACCTCCCGTGACCACTGGCAACCGGTTTGTACCTCTGTCTCAGGTTTCTAGTGACACTGACCCTCTTCCATCCGAGGAGCCTATGGAGCATGAACCTGCTCCACAAAGCCAGAGTCCCACGCGAAATCAGAAGGGCAAATTGAAGCGACAGCCGTCGACTAAATGAACTCGGTGACGAGCTTCTCCCTTTTTCCACAGGATGTCTATCTTACAGTGGAATACACGTGGCGTGCGCAGGCATAAATCAGAACTCCAACTGTTGGCTAATTCGCTATCCCCCAGTCTTTTCTGCCTGCAGGAAACCAAACTTAACCAACAGGATGCTTTCACCTTTCCTGGTTTTACTCCGGTGCGATGTGATTTACCACCGGAGCCTGGTACTCCTGCACATGGGGGTGTCATGCTGCTGATCCGCGACGACGTATTTTACCAGCCTATTATGCTCACTACTACATTGCAAGCTGTAGCCGTTACTGTGAATTTACCTGGTTTTTGTTTTGCATTATGCTCCGTTTACCTTCCGCCTTCTTTCCCCTTAGCCATTGGGGACCTTTCTGATCTGGTGTCCCAGCTCCCAGCGCCCTACTTGTTGTTGGGAGACTTCAACGCTCATCACCCTCTTTGGGGATCTTCTAGGGCTTGCGTAAGGGGAAAGCACCTCGCAGAATTTTTCCATCGTAATCAACTCTGTCTTCTCAATACCGGCGAACCTACTTTTATTTCTGATTCCACAGGCACTCTCTCTCACCTGGATTTATCTGTTTGCACGGCACAGCTTGCCCATCGTTTAGAGTGGAACGTCGTCTCGGATACCTTCTCGAGTGATCACCTTCCCTGTGTGATCAGCCTGCTTTCCAATTACGTACCCTCGTCACGTTTACCCACCTGGCAGCTACGCAGAGCGAACTGGCCTCTTTTTTCCCACATAGCTGTATTCGACGACCGTGTTTTCGGCAATGTTGACCAGATGGTGGATCACCTTACTACTGTGATCCAAGCCGCTGCCGAGCGTGCTATCCCCCGGTCGTCGGCCCAACCGCGGCGTTTACCCGTTCCTTGGTGGACCGAAGAATGTCGGGCGGCGGTTCGTGCAAGGCGGGCTGCACTACGTGTATTTCAGCGCCACCCTACCCTTGATAATCTGGTCATCTATAAGCGATCACGTGCCCGCGCTCGTCGGATAATACAGGCTAGTAAGAAGACATCCTGGCTCCGCTTTGTGGAATCCTTCAACTGCTTCACAAAATCGTCGGTGGTTTGGGAGAAGCTCCGTCGCGTGGCCGGCAAACTTTCGCGAATTACGGTGCCTGGTCTTAAAATCAATAATGACATAGTAGTTTACCCTAGGGCTGTCGCTGACGTCCTTGGAGGTGCCTTTGCAGAGGTGTCTAGCTCATCACATTACCACCCGGATTTTTTACCAATCAAGCAACGAGCTGAGACGCATGATTTTTCTTTTCACTCAAACAACCGCGAGTGTTATAATGCCTTATTCACAATGTCGGAGCTGGAGCGGGTCCTGGTCTCTTCAAGGCAGTCCGCTCCTGGGCCGGATGGCATTCACATCTCGATGCTGCAGCACCTGTCTTTGCCTGGCAAGCAGTATCTTTTACGAGTAATTAACCAAATCTGGCGTTCCGCTACTTTCCCATCCGTTTGGCGAGAAGCCACCGTCGTCCCTATTTTAAAGCCTGGAAAGGACCGACATCTACCTTCCAGTTATCGCCCAATCTCCCTCACTAGTTGCATCTGCAAAGTGATGGAGCGGATGATTAACGGGCGACTGACGTGGTGGCTTGAAACTCAACACCTGCTGTCCAACGTTCAGTGCGGTTTTCGTCGCTTCCGCTCAACGGTCGACCATTTAGTTTCTCTATCCACGCACGTGATGGACGGCTTCGTGCGCAAGTGCCAAACGGTTGCTGTCTTTTTTGATCTCGAGAGGGCTTATGATACTTGCTGGAGGTACGGTATCCTTCGTACCCTCCATAAATGGGGCATTCGTGGTCGGCTGCCCCTTTTTATTCGGGAGTTTATGCGGGATAGAGTGTTTCGGGTACGGGTGGGCTCGGTTTTGTCCCGTGTTTTTAGTCAAGAGAACGGAGTACCGCAGGGCTCGGTACTCAGCGTCACACTATTTGCCATTGCAATCAATCCCATTGTAGAGTGCGTCCAGTCTGGCGTTTCATCTTCACTATTTGTGGATGACTTCGCCATTTACTATAGCTCTCGGCGGACTTCTCTCTTGCAACGTCGACTCCAATTGTGTCTGGACCGACTGTTCGCTTGGAGTGTCGAAAATGGTTTTCATTTTTCCGCCGAAAAGACCGTCTGTGTAAACTTCTGGCGTCGGAAGACGTTTCTCCCGCCTTCGCTCTGTCTCGGCCCAGATGCACTCCCTTACGCAGACGACATGAAATTTTTGGGATTGATTTTTGACCGAAAACTTAATTGGTCTTCTCACATTTCCTATTTAAAAGCAAGGTGTGAACGTTCTCTTAATGTTTTACGTGTTTTAAGTGGCACATCCTGGGGAGCTGATCGGACAGTACTTTTACGATTATACCGTTCACTGGTCCGATCGAAGCTAGATTACGGTTGTGTTGTGTATGCTTCCGCTCGACCATCTGTTTTAAATCGGCTTAATGCTACACACTACCGCGGCATCCGGTTGAGTATTGGCGCATTTCCTACAAGCCCAGTTATTAGCCTGTGCGCGGAAGCTGCTGAACCTTCGCTCGCCTATCGGCGGGATGTTCTTCTCAGCAGCTATGCTTGCAGACTCTCTAGTCTAGCCGAACACCCGTCTTTTAGTTTATTTTTTAACGATAGCTTGGACCGCCAATACTCAGCGAGCTCCCTAGCCCTACTACCCCCTGGCGTTCGGTTTCGCTCAATGCTTCGGTCTTTGGACGTCGAAATACCCGCGACGTTGCCGAAGGGTGAAACTCGATTTCCCCCATGGCTCCGCCGCGAGACCAATGTCCACCTTGGTTTGTTGTCCCTGCCGAAGTCGTCGACGCCAGATTCCGTTCTTCGTTCTGCCTTTTTAGATATTCAGGCGCAGTTTGAATCCTGCAGTTTTATATACACTGACGGCTCGAAGGACGATCGGGGAGTAGGATGTGCTTTTATCCACGGTCGCCAGAGTTTTAGCTTCAAACTTTTACCGCAGTGCTCGATTTTTACAGCAGAGTTATTTGGTATTCATCAAGCCCTTTTATACATACGTCGACAGCCCATGCAGCGGTTCATTATTTGTTCGGATTCCTTGAGTGCCCTCCAGAGCCTACGGACGCTGCACAATTATCATCCACTGGTTCAGCGTATCCAGGACCACCTCCACACCCTCGCCAGTGCTGGCACTTGCGTCTCCTTTGTGTGGGTACCTGGTCATGTAGGCCTGCAAGGAAACGAGGCTGCCGATGCCGCTGCTAAGGCAGCAGTTTTAGCCCCAAGGTTTTTTAGCGCTTGTGTTCCCTCTGATGATCTTAGCTTATTTTTACGTCGTGCACTACTTTCACGGTGGCATAGTGAATGGAGTAATGTTCAGGGGAACAAGCTTAGGGAGGTGAAACCCCTCCCTGTCACCTGGGGGACTTCCTCGCGCGTCTCTCGTCGCGAGGAAGTGATTTTAGCAAGACTGCGTATCGGGCACTGCCTTTTTAGTCATCGTCACCTTTTATCTTCGGATGATGCACCGCTCTGTGCTCACTGCCATGAGCCTCTGACGGTGAAGCATGTTTTAATTCAGTGCCAGTTGTTTACTCCGCTGCGGCAATCCCTGAGTTTACCAGCAACCCTAGCCGAGGTGCTGGGAGACACTTTATGTGCTGCAGAGCGAGTGTTACATTTTATTCGAGATTGTGGACTGGGCAAACGTGTTTAATTTGCGTATTTTACTTCATTTTAATTTTTACTTGTAATTTATAAAATGGCTTGCTGCAGCGAGTTATTTTAATACTTGTCATTTTATGCTTTTGTTTTATCTCTCCTTTTAGTGTTCAAGGTACTGTGTTGGTGACGTTTTACTATTTTAACTGTTTTTAAATTGTCATACAATATATGGGTTTTTAGCTTCTGTTCTGTTTGGGCGCTAATGACCGCCGTAGTTGTGCGCCCTAAAACCACAATACTACTACTACTACAAGTGTTACAAATATCAGAGAATATCGAAAATATGAGTAAAGTTGCTTCAAAGAAGCGAATTATTGCGAAACAACGAGTTGTTCGAAGCCAAACTAAACTGTGCTCAGGTGTCTCTATGAAGCCTCAGAAACCGTTTGGGACAAGTGTTACAAATATCTGAGAATATCGAAAATTTGCGTGAAGTTGCTTCAAAGAAGCGAATTATTGCGAAACAACGAGTTGTTCGAAGCCAAACTATACTGTGCTCAGGTGTCCTTATGGAGCCTAAGAAACCGTTTGAGACAAGTGTTACAAATATCAGAGAATATCGAAAATATGAGTAAAGTTGCTTCAAAGAAGCGAATTATCGCGAAAGAACGACCTTTTCGAATCCAAACTAAACTGTGCTCAAACGTCTTATGGGGTCTCTGAAACGTTTTGAGACAAGTGCTACATATATCAGAGAATATCGAAAATTTGCCTGAAGTTGCTTCAAAGAAGCAAATTATCGCGAAACAACAAGTTGTTCGAAGCCAAACTAAACTGTTTTCAGGTGTCTATGAAGCCTCAGAAACCGTTTGAGACAAGTGTTACAAATATCAGAGAATATCGAAAATAGGAGTATAGATGCTTCAAAGAGGCGAATTATTACGAAACAACGAGTTGTTCGAGGCCAAAATAAACTGTGCTCAGGAGTCCTTATGGAGCCTCAGAAAGCGTTTGTGACAAGTGTTACATATATCTGAGAATATCGAAAATTTGCGTGAAGTTGCTTCAAAGAAGCGAATTATGGCGAAACAACGAGGAGTTCGAAGCCAAACTAAACTGTGCTCAGGTGTCCTTATGGAGCCTGAGAAAGCGTTTGTGACAAGTGTTACATATATCTGAGAATATCGAAAATTTGCGTGAAGTTGCTTCAAAGAAGCGAATTATGGCGAAACAATGAGGAGTTCGAAGCCAAACTAAACTGTGCTCAGGTGTCTCTATGGACCCTCAGAAACCGTTTGAGACAAGTGTTACAAATATCACAGAATATCGAAAATAGGAGTGAAGTTGCTTTAAAGATGCGAATTATCGCGAAACAACCAGTTGTCCGAAGCCAAACTAAACTGTGCTCACGTGTTGCTATGGAGCCTCAGAAAACGTTTGAGATAAGTGTTACAAATATCAGAGAATATCGAAAATTTGAGTGAAGTTGCTTCAAAGAAGCGAATTATTGCGAAAGAACGACCTGTTCGAATCCAAACTAAACTGCGCTCAAACGTCTTTATGGGTCTCTGAAACGCTTTGACACAAGTGTTACAAATATCAGAGAATATCGAAAATTTGAGTGAAGTTGCTTCAAAGAAGCGAATTATTGCGAAAGAACGACCTTTTCGAATCCAAACTAAACTGTGCTCAAACATCTTATGGGGTCTCTGAAACGTTTTGAGACAAGTGCTACATATATCTGAGAATATCGAATATTTGCCTGAAGTTGCTTCAAAGAAGCAAATTATCGCGAAACAACGAGTTCTCCGAAGCCAAACATAACTGTGCTCAGGTGGCTCTATGGAGCCTCAGAAACCGTTAAAGACAAGTGTTACAAATATCACAGAATATCGAAAATATGAGTATACTTGCTTCAAACAAGCGAATTATTGCGAAACAACGAGTTGTTCGAAGCCAAATTAAACTGTTTTCAGGTGTCTCTATGAAGCCCCAGAAACCGTTTGAGACAAGTGTTACAAATATCAGAGAATATGGAAAATAGGAGTATACATGCTTCAAAGAAGCGAATTATTACGAAACAACGAGGAGTTCGAAGCCAAACTAAACTGTGCTCAGGTGTCCTTATGGAGCCTGAGAAAGCGTTTGTGACATGTGTTAAATATATCTGAGAATATCGAAAATTTGCTTGAAGTTGCTTCAAAGAAGCAAATTATCGCGAACAACGAGTTGTTCGTAGCAAAATTAAACTGTGTTCAGGTGTCTCTATGAAGCTTCAGAAACCGTTTGAGACAAGTGTTACAAATATCAGAGAATATTGAAAATTTGAGTCAAGTTGCTTCAGAAGAGCGAATTATTGCGAAACAACGAGTTGTTCGAAGCCAAACTATACTGTGCTCAGGTGTCTCAATGGAGCCTAAGAAACCGTTTGAGACAAGTGTTACAAATATCAGAGAATATGGAAAATAGGAGTATAGATGCTTCAAAGAAGCGAATTATTACGAAACAACGAGTTGTTCGAAGCCAAACTAAACTGTGCTCAGGTGTCCTTATGGAGCCTGAGAAAGCGTTTGTGACAAGTGTTACAAATATCAGAGAATATCGAAAATTTGCGTGAAGTTGCTTCAAAGAAGCGAATTACCGCGAAACAACGAGTTGTTCGAAGCCAAACTAAACTGTGCTCAGGTGTCTCTATGGAGCCTAAGAAACCGTTTGAGACAAGTGTTACAAATATCAGAGAATATCGAAAATAGGAGTATACCTGCTTCAAAGAAGTGAATTATTACGAAGCAACAAGTTGTTCGAAGCCAAACTAACTGTGCTCAGGTGTCCTTATGGAGCCTGAGAAAGCGTTTGTGACAAGTGTTACAAATATCACAGAATATCGAAAATTTGAGTCAAGTTGCTTCAGAAGAGCGAATTATTGCGAAACAAGGAGTTGTTCGAAGCCAAACTAAACTGTGCTCAAACGTCTTATGGGGTCTCTGAAATGTTTTGAGACAAGTGCTACATAAATCAGAGAGTATCGAAAATTTGCCTGAAGTTGCTTTAAAGAAGCAAATTATCGCGAAACAACAAGTTGTTCGAAGCCAAACTAAACTGTTTTCAGGTGTCTCTATGAAGCCTCAGAAACCGTTTGGGACAAGTGTTGCAAATATCAGAGAATATCGAAAATTTGAGTCAAGTTGCTTCAAAAGAGCGAATTATTGCGAAACAACGAGTTGTCCGAAGCCAAACATAACTGTGCTCAGGTGTCTCAATGGAACCTCAGAAAACGTTTGAGACAAGTGTTACAAATATCAGAGAATATCGAAAATTTGAGTGAAAAAGCTTGTAAGAAGCGAATTATCGCGAAACAACGAGCTGTTTGTAGCCAAACTAAACTGTGTTCAGGTGTCTCTATGAAGCCTCAGAAGCCGTTTGAGGCAAGTGTTACAAATATCAGAGAATATCGAAAATTTGCCTGAAGTTGCTTCAAAGAAGCAAATTATGGCGAAACGAGTTGTTCGAAGCCAAACTAAACTGTTTTCAGGTGTCTCTATGAAGCCTCAGAAGCCGTTTGAGACAAGTGTTACAAATATCAGAGAATATCGAAAATAGGGGTATAGATGCTTCAAAGAGGCGAGTTATTACGAAACAACGAGTTGTTCGAAGCCAAACTAAACTGTGCTCAGGTGTCCTTATGGAGCCTCAGAAAGCGTTTGTGACAAGAGTTACACATATCACAGAATATCGAAAATAGGAGTGAAGTTGCTTCAAAGATGCGAATTATCGCGAAACAACGAGTTGTCCGAAGCCAAACTAAACTGTGCTCAGGTGTTTCTATGGAGCCTCAGAAACCGTTTGAGACAAGTGTTACAAATATCACAGAATATCGAAAATAGGAGTGAAGTTGCTTCAAAGATGCGAATTATCGCGAAACAACGAGTTGTCCGAAGCCAAACTAAACTGTGCTCAGGTGTTTCTATGGAGCCTCAGAAAACGTTTGAGACAAGTGTTACAAATATCAGAGAATATCGAAAATATGAGTTAACTTGCTTCAAAGAAGCGAATTATGGCGAAAAAACGGTTTGTTCGAAGCCAAACTAAACTGTGCTCACGTGTCTCTATGGAGCCTCAGAAACCGTTTGAGGGAAGTGTTACAAATATCAGAGAATATCGAAAATAGCAGTGAAGTTGCTTCAAAGAAGCGAATTATCGCGAAAAAACGACCTGTTCGAATCCAAACTAAACTGCGCTCAAACGTCTTTATGGGTCTCTGAAACGCTTTGAGACAAGTGTTACAAATATCAGAGAACATCGAAAATTTGAGTGAAGTTGCTTCAAAGAAGCGAATTATTGCGAAAAAACGACCTCTTCGAATCCAAACTAAACTGTGCTCAAACATCTTATGGGGTCTCTGAAACGTTTTGAGACAAGTGCTACATATATCTGAGAATATCGAATATTTGCCTGAAGTTGCTTCAAAGAAGCAAATTATCGCGAAACAACAAGTTGTTCGAAGCCAAACATAACTGTGCTCAGGTGTCTCTATGGAGCCTCAGAAACCGTTAAAGACAAGTGTTACAAATATCACAGAATATCGAAAATATGAGTATACTTGCTTCAAAGAAGCGAATTATTGCGAAACAACGAGTTGTTTGAAGCCAAATTAAACTGTTTTCAGGTGTCTCTATGAAGCCTCAGAAACCGTTTGGGACAAGTGTTACAAATATCAGAGAATATCGAAAATAGGAGTATAGATGCTTCAAAGAAGCGAATTATTACGAAACAACGAGTTGTTCGAAGCCAAACTAAAGTGTGCTCAGGTGTCCTTATGGAGCCTGAGAAAGCGTTTGTGACAAGTGTTACAAATATCAGAGAATATCGAAAATTAGAGTGAAGTAGCTTCTAAGAAGCGAATTATCGCGAAAGAACGACCTGTTCGAATTCAAACTAAACTGCGCTCAAACGTCTTATGGGGTCTCTGAAACGTTTTGAGACAAGTGTTACATAATTCTGAGAATATCGAAAATTTGCTTGAAGTTGCTTCAAAGAAGCGAATTATGGCGAAACAACGGTTTGTTCGAAGCCAAACTAAACTGTGTTCAGGTGTCTCTATGGAGCCTCAGAAAGCGTTTGTGACAAGTGTTACAAATATCTGAGAATATCGAAAATTTGCGTGAAGTTGCTTCAAAGAAGCGAATTATTGAGAAACAACGAGTTGTTCGAAGCCAAACTAAACTGTGCTCAGGTGTCTCTATGAAGCCTCAGAAACCGTTTGGGACAAGTGTTACAAATATCTGAGAATATCGAAAATTTGCGTGAAGTTGCTTCAAAGAAGCGAATTATCGCGAAAGAAAGACCTTTTCGAATCCAAACTAAACTGTGCTCAAACGTCTTATGGGGTCTCTGAAACGTTTTGAGACAAGTGCTACATATATCAGAGAATATCGAAAATTTGCCTGAAGTTGCTTCAAAGAAGCAAATTATCGCGAAACAACAAGTTGTTCGAAGCCAAACTAAACTGTTTTCAGGTGTCTATGAAGCCTCAGAAACCGTTTGAGACAAGTGTTACAAATATCAGAGAATATCGAAAATAGGAGTGAAGTTGCTTCAAAGAAGCAAATTATCGCGAAACAACGAGTTGTTCGTAGCCAAACTAAGCTGTGTTCAGGTGTCTCTATGGAGCCTCAGAAAGCGTTTGTGACAAGTGTTACAAATATCTGAGAATATCGAAAATTTGCGTGAAGTTGCTTCAAAGAAGCGAATTATCGCGAAACAACGAGTTGTCCGAAGCCAAACTAAACTGTGCTCAGGTGTTGCTATGGAGCCTCAGAAAACGTTTGAGATAAGTGTTACAAATATCAGAGAATATCGAAAATATGAGTTAACTTGCTTCAGAGAAGCGAATTATGGCGAAAAAACGGTTTGTTCGAAGCCAAATTAAACTGTGATCACGTGTCTCTATGGAGCCTCAGAAACCGTTTGAGACAAGTGTTACAAATATCAGAGAATATCGAAAATTTGAGTGAAGTTGCTTCAAAGAAGCGAATTATTGAGAAAAAACGACCTTTTCGAATCCAAACTAAGCTGTGCTCAAACATCTTATGGGGTCTCTGAAACGTTTTGAGACAAGTGCTACATATATCTGAGAATATCGAATATTTGCCTGAAGTTGCTTCAAAGAAGCAAATTATCGCGAAACAACGAGTTCTCCGAAGCCAAACATAACTGTGCTCAGGTGGCTCTATGGAGCCTCAGGAACCGTTAAAGACAAGTGTTACAAATATCACAGAATATCGAAAATATGAGTATACTTGCTTCAAAGGAGCGAATTATTGCGAAACAACGAGTTGTTCGAAGCCAAATTAAACTGTTTTCAGGTGTCTCTATGAAGCCCCAGAAACCGTTTGAGACAAGTGTTACAAATATCAGAGAATATGGAAAATAGGAGTATACATGCTTCAAAGAAGCGAATTATTACGAAACAACGAGGAGTTCGAAGCCAAACTAAACTGTGCTCAGGTGTCCTTATGGAGCCTGAGAAAGCGTTTGTGACAAGTGTTACATATATCTGAGAATATCGAAAATTTGCTTCAAGTTGCTTCAAAGAAGCAAATTATCGCGAAACAACGAGTTGTTCGTAGCAAAACTAAACTGTGTTCAGGTGTCTCTATGAAGCCTCAGAAACCGTTTGAGACAAGTGTTACAAATATCAGAGAATATCGAAAATTTGAGTCAAGTTGCTTCAGAAGAGCGAATTATTGCGAAACAACGAGTTGTTCGAAGCCAAATTATACTGTGCTCAGGTGTCTCAATGGAGCCTAAGAAACCGTTTGAGACAAGTGTTACAAATATTAGAGAATATGGAAAATAGGAGTATAGATTCTTCAAAGAAGTGAATTATTACGAAACAACAAGTTGTTCGAAGCCAAACTACACTGTGCTCAGGTGTCTCTATGAAGCCTCAGAAACCGTTTGAGACAAGTGTTAAAAATATCAGAGAATATCGAAAATTTGCGTGAAGGTGCTTCAAAGAAGCGAATTATCGCGAAACAACGAGTTGTTCGAAGCCAAACTAAACTGTGCTCAGGTGTCTCTATGGAGCCTAAGAAACCGTTTGAGACAAGTGTTACAAATATCAGAGAATATCGAAAATAGGAGTATACTTGCTTCAAAGAAGTGAATTATTACGAAACAACAAGTTGTTCGAAGCCAAACTAACTGTGCTCAGGTGTCCTTATGGAGCCTGAGAAAGCGTTTGTGACAAGTGTTACAAATATCACAGAATATCGAAAATTTGAGTCAAGTTGCCTCAGAAGAGCGAATTATTGCGAAAAAAGGAGTTGTTCGAAGCCAACCCCTCCGAAGGAGTGTCGCCTTGCCGTGGCGGAGGGGCTCAGTACCCGATCCAGACGGCCTACTAAGTGAGTCTTCGTGACCACTGGTAGGCAAGAGGTGAGGGGAAGCTAAGAACATTCCAACGGGTAGATGAGGCTCGTTAGTCTTGGTCGACGACTCATCTAGGAGAAGAGGACTCCGAAATCAAACTCCCCCAGGGGAACCTACCACGGTAGGTCCGGGTTTGGCGCACCCGGGGCCCCGAGCTGCGCACAATCATTTCACTCCCTCCACCTTCATTAACTGTGCCACGTGCGACGTTTTATGTTGCTTTTTATATCACCCTCTTCCTCTTCTAGGTTTATTCTGATTATTAGTTTGTAAGTTCCTAGATTTATAACTCCTGTCTCACCAGCAGGGATCTTTCCTATCTCCGTGGTCCTGTCCCACGGTTTTCAGCGCGGCCCCCGACTTGTGTGCTCTTTGGAGGTCTCAGGCGCGAAGGTTAGGCGGACCCTTCACACTGCCCCCTTGTGTAGCCTTAGGTGCGGAGCCCGTCCACACGTCAAGTACACCCACGTAGCTCCTTGAGGGCACGGCCGGTGTTAATCTCCCGACGGCCGCGTGCCGTCGGGTTAGTATCACCGGCCGGACGTGTTACCGCTGACGGAGCCCCGGTGTAATCAACCCGAAGTCCCCTGAATCCACGCTGACTCCGTTGAGGCAGCGTGTGCTAAAGCGGGGAGCCACAGGCGGTTATTCCTGTGGTGGGGGCATAAAACCGGGGTGTCACGTGGTGAACGGTTTACCCATGCGGACAAGCAGTGGAGATCGGAGGGTAGCCCCTCTGAAGTACGCTTTGAGATCAGTCATGGAGGGGTCTCTATGGCGGCACAGACCGTGGAGATTTTGGTGTCTTTGTTTTCTTTGACCCCCGGATGGCAGGCTGACGCCGACGGTTCCGGATGGGGGTCCAATTTCAATATGTATCCGCGCAAACCCTCTCTTTTTGACTCTTTTCTTGTTGTGACATTGGCTTGTGAAGGGAAGACGATTATGGATATTAGCCCTTTTTATATCAAACGCGAGGTAGACAGAATATGTGGCCCGGTGCAGAACGCGACAAGACTACGTGACGGTACGCTGTTAATCGAGACCAAAACGGCAGAGCAATCACAGAAACTCTCGAAAGCGAAGTTGTTGGGATCCTACCCAATTCGGGTAGCCCCACACAAAACGCTTAATACCTGTAGGGGAGTTGTCACCACCTCAAGTCTAGACAACCTGTCGAATGAGGAGATTGTCACCTCTCTCTCTGACCAGCGTGTATGTCAGGCCTATCGCCTTACGCGAAAACAGGATGGCAAGGAGTTAGCTTTGCGTACAGTATTTCTAACATTCAAAGGCACGAAATTACCTGAGTACATCTTTTGTGGATACGAACGTGCCGCTGTACGCCAGTATGTGCCAAACCCAATGCGTTGTTTCAGGTGCCAACGGTTCGGCCATACTAAGACTTCCTGTAATAATCCATCTATTTGTGAGCGTTGTGGATTACCAGCCCATGAAGACTCGGCATGTACACGGGATCCTCTTTGTGTGAATTGTGGAGAGAGCCATCCATCAAGCTCGCGTCAGTGTTCTAAATTTATGGACGAGAAAGCTATACAGGAGTTGCGCGTGAAAGAACGGCTCACATTTTTGGAAGCACGTCGCCGCTTTGAACAGTTGAAACCTGCGACAACCCTAGGTTTCGCGTCAGCAGTCCGCCGCACTCCTGCCCACACTGTGGCCATTCAGCACGTTTCAGTCGCTGATGCTGCCACGCAGACTGACTCACCAACGAGCGCCTCTCCCTCTCCACCGTCCCGTGATACACCTGCACCGGCAACTAAATCTTCCGCCGTGCAGACACCTGCTCACCAGCCATCCAAAAGCAGTAGCCACACCGTTTTACCTGGAAACGCTCACCATTCGCGACCTAAAGACCGGGTGAGTAGTCGTCCATCATCAAGGAAGTCCCGCTCCCGCTCAACAAGCCGACAGGGCTCTTCAGACTCATCTGAGGATGGCGACTTGAACATACCAGGTCCCAAGTCAGTCAAGATAAGACTGAAAAAGAAAAAGATGAAGACCAAACACTTACAATAAGCAGGTGTAACTTGTATTTTACTTTGTGATTTTATTTTTAACCTTCGTATTTTTATCTATGTACATTGTAAAATCACTTTTGAGGTTTTAACTGTTTTTATGTTATCTTTTTAGACCAGTTTTACATTTGAACTGTTTTAGCTTTTATCTTTCTTTTAGACTCCCCGTTCTATTTGTTTTTTATCTATTTTAACCTTAGATTTTTAGTTTTTAATGGGTGATGTTTTAACACTTGACGGTATGTAATTTTACTTCTGGACTCGGGGCCCTAATGACCAAGTTGTCGACGGGCCCTTAAACCCAATACACTCACTCACTCACTCACTCGAAGCCAAGCTAAACTGTGATCAAACGTCTTATGGGGTCTCTGAAATGTTTTGAGACAAGTGCTACATATATCAGAGAATATCGAAAATTTGCCTGAAGTTGCTTCAAAGAAGCAAATTATCGCGAAACAGCAAGTTGTTCGAAGCCAAACTAAACTGTTTTCAGGTGTCTCTATGAAGCCTCAGAAACCGTTTGGGACAAGTGTTACAAATATCAGAGAATATCGAAAATAGGAGTATAGATGCTTCAAAGAGGCGAGTTATTACGAAACAACGAGTTGTTCGAAGCCAAACTAAACTGTGCTCAGGTGTCCTTATGGAGCCTCAGAAAGCGTTTGTGACAAGTGTTACAAATATCACAGAATATCGAAAATAGGAGTGAAGTTGCTTCAAAGATGCGAATTATCGCGAAACAACGAGTTGTCCGAAGCCAAACTAAACTGTGCGCAGGTGTTTCTATGGAGCCTCAGAAACCGTTTGAGACAAGTGTTACAAATATCACAGAATATCGAAAATAGGAGTGAAGTTGCTTCAAAGATGCGAATTATCGCGAAACAACGACTTGTCCGAAGCCAAACTAAACTGTGCTCAGGTGTTTCTATGGAGCCTCAGAAAACGTTTGAGACAAGTGTTACAAATATCAGAGAATATCGAAAATATGAGTTAACTTGCTTCAAAGAAGCGAATTATGGCGAAAAAACGGTTTGTTCGAAGCCAAACTAAACTGTGCTCACGTGTCTCTATGGAGCCTCAGAAACCGTTTGAGGGAAGTGTTACAAATATCAGAGAATATCCAAAAATAGCAGTGAAGTTGCTTCAAAGAAGCGAATTATCGCGAAAAAACGACCTGTTCGAATCCAAACTAAACTGCGCTCAAACGTCTTTATGGGTCTCTGAAACGCTTTGAGACAAGTATTACAAATATCAGAGAACATCGAAAATTTGAGTGAAGTTGCTTCAAAGAAGCGAATTATTGCGAAAAAACGACCTTTTCGAATCCAAACTAAACTGTGCTCAAACATCTTATGGGGTCTCTGAAACGTTTTGAGACAAAAGCTACATATATCTGAGAATATCGAATATTTGCCTGAAGTTGCTTCAAAGAAGCAAATTATCGCGAAACAACGAGTTCTCCGAAGCCAAACATAACTGTGCTCAGGTGTCTCTATGGAGCCTCAGAAACCGTTAAAGACAAGTGTTACAAATATCACAGAATATCGAAAATATGAGTATACTTGCTTCAAAGAAGCGAATTATTGCGAAACAACGAGTTGTTTGAAGCCAAATTAAACTGTTTTCAGGTGTCTCTATGAAGCCTCAGAAACCGTTTGGGACAAGTGTTACAAATATCAGAGAATATCGAAAATAGGAGTATAGATGCTTCAAAGAAGCGAATTATTACGAAACAACGAGTTGTTCGAAGCCAAACTAAACTGTGTTCAGGTGTCCTTATGGAGCCTGAGAAAGCGTTTGTGACAAGTGTTACAAATATCAGAGAATATCGAAAATTAGAGTGAAGTAGCTTCTAAGAAGCGAATTATCGCGAAAGAACGACCTGTTCGAATTCAAACTAAACTGCGCTCAAACGTCTTATGGGGTCTCTGAAACGTTTTGAGACAAGTGTTACATAATTCTGAGAATATCGAAAATTTGCTTGAAGTTGCTTCAAAGAAGCGAATTATGGCGAAACAACGGTTTGTTCGAAGCCACACTAAACTGTGTTCAGGTGTCTCTATGGAGCCTCAGAAAGCGTTTGTGACAAGTGTTACAAATATCTGAGAATATCGAAAATTTGCTTGAAGTTGCTTCAAAGAAGCGAATTATGGCGAAACAACGGTTTGTTCGAAGCCAAACTAAACTGTGCTCAGGTGTCTCTATGGAGCCTCAGAAACCGTTTGGGACAAGTGTTACAAATATCAGAGAATATCGAAAATAGGAGTATAGATGCTTCAAAGAAGCGAATTACGGCGAAACAACGGTTTGTTCGAAGCCAAACTAAACTGTGCTCAGGTGTCTCTATGGAGCCTAAGAAACCGTTTGAGACAAGTGTTACAAATATCAGAGAATATAGAAAATATGAGTGAAGTTGCTTCAAAGAAGTGAATTATAGCGAAACAACGGTTTGTTCGAAGCCAAACTAAACTGTGCTCAGGTGTCTCTATGGAGCCTCAGAAACCGTTTGAGACAAGTGTTACAAATATCAGCGAATATCGAAAATAGAAGTGAAGTTGCTTCAAAGAAGCGAATTATTGCGAAACAACGAGTTGTTCGAAGCCAAACTAAACTGTGCTCAGGTGTCTCTATGAAGCCTCAGAAACCGTTTGGGACATGTTACAAATATCTGAGAATATCGAAAATTTGCGTGAAGTTGCTTCAAAGAAGCGAATTATTCCGAAACAACGAGTTGTTCGAAGCCAAACTATACTGTGCTCAGGTGTTTCTATGGAGCCTCAGAAAACGTTTGAGACAAGTGTTACAAATATCAGAGAATATCGAAAATATGAGTAAACTTGCTTCAAAGAAGCGAATTATGACGAAACAACAGTTTGTTCGAAGCCAAACTAAATTGTGCTCACGTGTCTCTATGGAGCCTCAGAAACCGTTTGAGACAAGTGTTACAAATATCAGAGAATATCGAAAATATGAGTAAAGTTGCTTCAAAGAAGGGAATTTTCGCGATAGAACGACCTGTTCGAATCCAAACTAAACTGCGCTCAAACGTCTTTGTGGGGTCTCTGAAACGTTTTGAGACAAGTGTTACAAATATCAGAGAATATCGAAAATTTGCCTGAAGTTGCTTCAAAGAAGCAAATTATCGCGAAACAACAAGTTGTTCGAAGCCAAACTAAACTGTTTTCACGTGCCTCTATGAAGCCTCAGAAACCGTTTGAGACAAATGTTACAAATATCAGAGATTATCGAAAATAGGAGTATAGATGCTTCAAAGAAGCGAATTATTACGAAACAACGAGTTGTTCGAAGCCAAACTAAACTGTGCTCAGGTGTCCTTATGGAGCCCCAGATAGCGTTTGTGACAAGTGTTACATATATCTGAGAATATCGAAAATTTGCGTGAAGTTGCTTCAAAGAAGCGAATTATGGCGAAACAACGGTTTGTTCGAAGCCAAACTAAACTGTGCTTAGGTGTTTCTATGGAGCCTCAGAAACCGTTTGAGACAAGTGTTACAAATATCACAGAATATCGAAAATAGGAGTGAATTTGCTTCAAAGAAGCGAATTATCGCGAAACGAGTTGTCCGAAGCCAAACTAAACTGTGATCAGGTGTGTCTATGGAGCCTCAGAAAGCGTTTGAGACAAGTGTTGCAGATATCAGAGAATATCGAAAATTTGAGTCAAGTTGCTTCAAAAGAGCGAATTATTGCGAAACAACGAGTTGTTCGAAGCCAAACTAAACTGTGCTCAGGTGTCTCTATGGAGACTCAGAAACCGTTTGCGACAAGTGTTACAAATAACAGAGAATATCGAAAATTTGCGTGAAGTTGCTTCAAAGAAGCGAATTATCGCGAAACAACGAGTTGTCCGAAGCCAAACATAACTGTGCTCAGGTGTCTCAATGGAACCTCAGAAAACGTTTGAGACAAGTGTTACAAATATCAGAGAATATCGAAATTTTGAGTGAAAAAGCTTGTAAGAAGCGAATTATCGCGAAAGAACGACCTGTTCGAATTCAAAATAACTGCGCTCGAACGTCTTATGGGGTCTCTGAAACGATTTGAGACAAGTGTTACATATCTGAGAATATCGAAAATTTGCTGGTAGTTGCTTCAAAGAAGCAAATTATCGCGAAACAACGAGTTGTTCGAAGCCAAACTAAACTTTGCTCAGGTGTCCTTATGGAGCCTCAGAAAGCGTTTGTGACAAGTGTTACAAATATCAGAGAATATCGAAAATTTGCGTGAAGTTGCTTCAAAGAAGCGAATTATCGCGAAACAACGAGTTGTTCGAAGCCAAACTAAACTGTGCTCAGGTGTCTCTATGGAGCCTAAGAAACCGTTTGAGACAAGTGTTACAAATATCAGAGAATATAGAAAATATGAGTGAAGTTGCTTCAAAGAAGTGAATTATAGCGAAACAACGGTTTGTTCGAAGCCAAACTAAACTGTGCTCAGGTGTCTCTATGGAGCCTCAGAAACCGTTTGAGACAAGTGTTACAAATATCAGCGAATATCGAAAATAGAAGTGAAGTTGCTTCAAAGAAGCGAATTATCGCGAAACAACGAGTTGTCCGAAGCCAAACTAAACTGTGCTCAGGTGTTTCTATGGAGCCTCAGAAACCGTTTGAGACAAGTGTTACAAATATCAGAGAATATCGAAAATATGAGTAAAGTTGCTTCAAAGAAGGGAATTTTCGCGATAGAACGACCAGTTCGAATCCAAACTAAACTGCGCTCAAACGTCTTTGTGGGGTCTCTGAAACGCCTTGAGACAAGTGTTACAAATATCTGAGAATATCGAAAATTTGCGTGAAGTTGCTTCAAAGAAGCGAATTATGGTGAAATAACGGTTTGTTCGAAGCCAAACTAAACTGTGCTCACGAGTCTCTAGGGAGCCTCAGAAACCGTTAGAGACAAGTGTTACAAATAGCAGAGAATATCGAAAATTTGAGTGAAGTAGCTTCTAAGAAGCGAATTATCGCGAAAGAACGACCTGTTCGAATTCAAACTAAACTGCGCTCAAACGTCTTAGGGGGTCTCTGAAACGTTTTGAGACAAGTGTTACATATATCTGAGAATATCGAAAATTTGCTTGAAGTTGCTTCAAAGAAGCAAATTATCGCGAAACAACAAGTTGTTCGAAGCCAAACTAAACTGTTTTCAGGTGTCTCTATGAAGCCTCAGAAACCGTTTCAGACAAGTGTTACAAATATCAGAGAATATCGAAAATTTACCTGAAGTTGCTTCAAAGAAGCAAATTATCGCGAAACAACAAGTTGTTCGAAGTCAAACTAAACTGTTTTCAGGTGTCTCTATGAAGCCTCAGAAGCCGTTTGAGACAAGTGTTACAAATATCAGAGAATATCGAAAATAGGAGTATAGATGCTTCTAAGAAGCGAATTATTACGAAACAACGAGTTGTTCGAAGCCAAACTAAACTGTGCTCAGGTGTCCTTATGGAGCCTCAGAAAGCGTTTGTGACAAGTGTTACAAATATCAGAGAATATCGAAAATTTGAGTCAAGTTGCTTCAAAAGAGCGAATTATTGCGAAACAACGAGTTGTCCGAAGTCAAACATAACTGTGCTCAGGTGTCTCTATGGAGCCTCAGAAACCGTTTGAGACAAGTGTTACGAATATCAGAGAATATCGAAAATATGAGTGTACTTGCTTCAAAGAAGCGAATTATCGGAAACAGCGAGTTGTTCGAAGCCAAACTAAACTGTGCTCAGGTGTCTCTATGGAGCCACAGAAAGCGCTTGAGACAAGTGTTGCAAATATCAGAGAATATCGAAAATTTGAGTCAAGTTGCTTCAAAAGAGCGAATTACTGCGAAACAACGAGTTGTTCGAAGCCAAACTAAACTGTGCTCAGGTGTCTCTATGGAGCCTAAGAAACCGTTTGAGACAAGTGTTACAGATATCAGAGAACATCGAAAATTTGAGTGAAGTTGCTTCAAAGAAGCGAATTATCGCGAAAGAACGACCTGTTCGAATCCAAACTAAACTGCGCTCAAACGTCTTATGGGGTCTCTGAAACGTTTTGACACAACTGTTACATATATCTGAGAATATCGAAAATTTGCGTGAAGTTGCTTCAAAGAAGCAAATTATCGCAAAACAACGAGTTTTTCGAAGCCAAAATAAACTGTGTTCAGGTGATTCTAAGAAGCCTCAGAAACCGTTTGAGACAAGTGTTACAAATATCAGAGAATATTGAAAATTTGCCTGAAGTTGCTTCAAAAAAATTATCGCGAAACAACAAGTTGTTCGAAGCCAAACTAAACTGTTTTCAGGTGTCTCTATGAAGCCTCAGAAACCGTACATCAAAACATAGACATTTTCATTGTATATACAAGAAATGTACATCAAAACTTACACATTTTATTGTACATACAAGAAATGTACATCAAAACATAGACATTTTCATTGTATATACAAAAAATGTACATCAAAACTTACACATTTTCATTGTACATACAAGAAATGTACATCAAAAACTTACACATTTTCATTGTATATACAAGAAATGTACATCAAAACTTACACATTTTCATTGTACATACAAGAAATGTACATCAAAACTTACACATTTTCATTGTACATACAAGAAATGTACATCAAAAACTTACACATTTTCATTGTATATACAAGATATGTACATGAAAACATACACATTTTCATTGTATATACAAGAAATGTACATCAAAACTTACACGTTTTCATTGTACATACAAGAAATGTACATCAAAACCTACACATTTTCATTGTACATAGAAGAAATGTACATCAAAACTTACACATGTTCATTGTATATACAAGAAATGTACATCGAAACTTACACATTTTCATTGTATATACAAGAAATGTACATCAAAACATACACATTTCCATTGTATATACAAGAAATATACATAAAAACATTTACATTTTCATTGTATATACAAGAAATGTACAGCAAAACAAACATTTTCATTGTATATACAAGAAATGTACATCAAAACTACACATTTTCGTTGTACACTAAAGAAATGTACATCAAAACATACACATTTTCATTGTACAGACAAGAAATGTAAATCAAAACTTACACATTTTCATTGTATTTACAAGAAGTGTACATCAAAACTTACACATTTTCATTGTGCACTCAAGAAATGTACATCAAAACTTACCCATTTTCATTGTACACTCAAGAAAGGTACATCAAAACATACACATATTCATTGTATACACAAGAAATGTACATCAAAACCTACACATTTTCATTGTACATACAGGAAATGTACATCAAAAACTTACACATTTTCATTGTATATGCTAGAAATTTACATCAAAACTTACACATTTTCATTGTACATACAGGAAATGTACATCAGAACTTACACATGTTCATTGTATATTCAAGAGATGTACATCAAAACTACACATTTTCATTGTGTATACAAGAAATGTACATCAAAACTTACACAATTTCATTGTATATACAAGAAATGTACATCAAAACATACACACTTTCATTGTACACTCAAGAAATGTACATCAAAACATACACATTTTCATTGTATATACAGGAAATGTACATCAAAACTTACACATTTTCATTGTATAAACAAGAAATGTATATCAAAAACTTACACATTTTCATTGTACACTCAAGAAATGTTTATCAAAACATACACATTTTCATTGTATATACAAGGAATGTACATCAAAACATACACATTTTCATTGTATATACAAGAAATGTACATCAAAACTTACACATTTTCATTGTATATACTAGAAATGTACATCAAAACTTACACATTTTTATTGTAAATACACGAAATGTACATCAAAACTTACACATCTTCACTGTACATACAGGAAATGTACATCAAAAGCTTACATATTTTCATAGTATATGCAAGAAATGCACATCAAAAGTTACACATTTTCATTGTATATAAGGAAATGCACATCAAAACTTACACATTTTCATTGTATATACAAGAAATGTACATCAAAACATACACATTTTCATTTTATATACAAGAAATGTACATCACAACTTACACATTTTCATTGTATATACAAGAAATGTACATCAACACTTACACATTTTCATTGTATATACAAGAAATGTACATCCAAACTTACACATTTTCATTGTATATACAAGAAATGTACATCCAAACTTACACATTTTCATTGTATATACAAGAAATGTTCATCAAAGCTGCACATTTTCACTGTACACTCAAGAAATGTACATCAAAACATAGACATTTTCATTGTACAAACAGAAATGTACATCAAAACTTACACATTTTCATTGTATATACAAGAAATGTACATCAAAACTTACACATTTTCATTGTACACTCAAGAAATGTACATCAAAGCATACACATTTTCATTGTATACACAAGAAACGTACATCAAAACTTACACATTTTCATTGTACATACAAGAAATGTACATCAAAAACTTACACATTTTCATTGTATATGCAAGAAATGTACATCAAAACTTACACATTTTCATTGTACATACAAGAAATGTACATCAAAACTTACACATTTTCATTCTATATACAAGGAATGTACATCAAAACATACACATTTTCATTGTATATACAAGAAATGTACATCAAACCTCACACATTTTCATTGTATATACAAGAAATGTACATCAAAGCTCACACATTTTCATTGTATATACAAGAAATGTACATCAAAGCTCACACATTTTCATTGTATATACAAAAATGTACATGAAAACATACACATTTTCATTGTATATACAAGAAATGTACATCAAAAGATACACATTTTCATTGTATATACAAGAAATGTACATCAAAACTTACACATTTTCATTGTACACTCAAGAAATGTGTATCAAAACTTACACATTTTCATTGTATATACTAGATATGTACATCAAAACTTACACATTTTCATTGTGCACTCAAGAAATGTACATCAAAACTTACACATTTTCATTGTACACTCAAGAAATGTACATCAAAACATACACATTTTCATTGTATACGCAAGAAACGTACATCAAAACTTACACATTTTCATTGTACATACAAGAAATGTACATCAAAAACTTACACATTTTCATTGTATATGCAAGAAATGTACATCAAAACTTACACATTTTCATTGTACATACAGGAAATGTACATCAAAACTTACGCATTTTCATTGTATATACAAGAAATATACATCCAAACTACACATTTTCATTGTATATACAAGAAATGTACATCAAAACTTGCACATTTTCATTGTATATACAAGAATTGTACATCAAAGCTCACACATTTTCATTGTATATACAAGAAATGTACATGAAAACATACACATTTTCATTGTATATACAAGAAATGTACATCAAAACATACACATTTTCACTGTATATACAAGAAATGTACAACAAAACTTACACATTTTCATTGTACACTCCAGAAATGTACATCAAAACTTACACATTTTCATTCTATATACAAGGAATGTACATCAAAACATACACATTTTCATTGTATATACAAGAAATGTACATCAAAACTCACACATTTTCATTGTATATACAAGAAATGTACATCAAAGCTCACACATTTTCATTGTATATACGAGAAATGTACATGAAAACATACACATTTTCATTGTATATACAAGAAATGTACATCAAAAGATACACATTTTTATTGTATATACAAGAAATGTACATCAAAACTCACACATTCTCATTGTATATACAAGAAATGTACATCAAAGCTCACACATTTTCATTGTATATACAAGAAATGTACATGAAAACATACACATTTTCATTGTATATACAAGAAATGTACATCAAAAGATACACATTTTCATTGTACACTCCAGAAATGTACATCAAAACTTACACATTTTCATTCTATATACAAGGAATGTACATCAAAACATACACATTTTCATTGTATATACAAGAAATGTACATCAAAACTCACACATTTTCATTGTATATACAAGAAATGTACATCAAAGCTCACACATTTTCATTGTATATACAACAAATGTACATGAAAACATACACATTTTCATTGTATATACAAGAAATGTATATCAAAAGATACACATTTTCATTGTATATACAAGAAATGTACATCAACGCTCACATATTTTCATTGTATATACAGGAAATGTACATGAAAACATACACATTTTCATTGTATATACAAGAAATGTACATCAAAGCTGCACATTTTCACTGTACACTCAAGAAATGTACATCAAAACATAGACATTTTCATTGTACAAACAAGAAATGTACATCAAAACTTACACATTTTCATTGTATATACAAGAAATGTACATCAAAACTTACACATTTTCATTGTGCACTCAAGAAATGTACATCAAAACTTACACATTTTCATTGTACACTCAAGAAATGTACATCAAAACATACACATTTTCATTGTATACACAAGAAACGTACATCAAAACTTACACATTTTCATTGTACATACAAGAAATGTACATCAAAAACTTACACATTTTCATTGTATATGCAAGAAATGTACATCAAAACTTACACATTTTCATTGTACATACAAGAAATGTACATCAAAACTTACGCATTTTCATTGTATATACAAGAAATATACATCCAAACTACACATTTTCATTGTATATACAAGAAATGTACATCAAAGGATACACATTTTCATTGTACACTCCAGAAATGTACATCAAAACTTACACATTTTCATTCTATATACAAGGAATGTACATCAAAACATACACATTTTCATTGTATATACAAGAAATGTACATCAAACCTCACACATTTTCATTGTATATACAAGAAATGTACATCAAAGCTCACACATTTTCATTGTATATACAAGAAATGTACATGAAAACATACACATTTTCATTGTATATACAAGAAATGTACATCAAAAGATACACATTTTCATTGTATATACAAGAAATGTACATCAAAGCTCACACATTTTCATTGTATATACAAGAATTGTACATGAAACCATACACATTTTCATTGTATATACAAGAAATGTACAACAAAACTTACACATTTTCATTGTACACTCCAGAAATGTACATCAAAACTTACACATTTTCATTCTATATACAAGGAATGTACATCAAAACATACACATTTTCATTGTATATACAAGAAATGTACATCAAAACTCACACATTTTCATTGTATATACAAGAAATGTACATCAAAGCTCACACATTTTCATTGTATATACAAGAAATGTACATGAAAACATACACATTTTCATTGTATATACAAGAAATGTACATCAAAAGATACACATTTTCATTGTATATACAAGAAATGTACATCAAAACTTACACATTTTCATTGTACACTCAAGAAATGTGTATCAAAACTTACACATTTTCATTGTATATACTAGATATGTACATCAAAACTTACACACTTTCATTGTATATCAAGAAATGTACATCTAAACATACACATTTTCATTGTACACTCAAGAAATGTACATAGAAACTTACACATCTTCATTGTATATACAAGCAATGTACATCAAAACTTACACACTTTCATTGTATATCAAGAAATGTACATCTAAACATACACAATTTCATTGTACACTCAAGAAATGTACATAGAAACTTACACATTTTCATTGTATATACAAAAAATGTACATCAAAACTTACACATTTTCATTGTATATACAAGCAATGTATATCAAAACTTACACATTTTCATTGTATATACAAGAAATGTACATCAAAGCATACACATTTACATTGTATATACAAGGAATATACATCAAAACTTACACATTTTCATTGTGTCTACCAGAAATGTACATGAAAACGTACACATTTTCGTTGTACATTCAAGAAATGTACATCAAAGCTTACACATTTTCATTGTACATACAAGAAATGTACATCAAAACTTACACATTTTCATTGTACATACAAGAAATGTACATCAAAACTACACATTTTCTTTGTATATACAAAAATGTACTTCAAAACATACACATTTTCATTGTATATACAAGAATGTACATCAAAACTTACACATTTTCATTGTACATACAAGAAATGTACATCAAAACCTACACATTTTCATTGTATATACAAGAATGTACATCAAAACTTACACATTTTCATTGTATATACAATAAATGTACATCAAAACTTACACATTTTCATTGTATATACAAGAAATGTACATCAAAACTTACACATTTTCATTGTACATACAAGACATGTACATCAAAACTTACACATTTTCTTTGTATATACAAAAATGTACTTCAAAACATACACATTTTCATTCTATATACAAGGAATGTACATCAAAACTTACACATTTTCATTGTATATACAATAACTGTACATCAAAACTTACACATTTTCATTGTATATACAATAAATGTACATCAAAACTTACACTTTTCATTGTATATACAAGAAATGTACATCAAAACTACACATTTTCGTTGTACACTAAAGAAATGTACATCAAAACATACAGATTTTCATTGTACAGACAAGAAATGTACATCAAAGCTTACACATTTTCATTGTATATACAAGAAATGTACATCAAAACTACACATTTTCGTTGTACACTAAAGAAATGTACATCAAAACATACAGATTTTCATCGTACAGACAAGAAATGTACATCAAAGCTTACACATTTTCATTGTATATACAAGAAATGTACATCAAAACTACACATTTGCGTTGTACACTAAAGAAATGTACATCAAAACATACAGATTTTCATTGTACAGACAAGAAATGTACATCAAAGCTTACACATTTTCATTGTATATACAAGAAATGTACATCAAAACTTACACATTTTCATTGTGCACTCAAGAAATGTACATCAAAACTTACACATTTTCATTGTACACTCAAGAAATGTACACCAAAGCTTACACATTTTCATTGTACACTCAAGAAATGTACATCAAAACATACACATTTTCATTGTATACCCAAGAAATGTGCATCAAAACTTACACATTTTCATTGTATATACAAGAAATGTACATCAAAACTACACATTTTCGTTGTACACTAAAGAAATGTACATCAAAACATACAGATTTTCATCGTACAGACAAGAAATGTACATCAAAGCTTACACATTTTCATTGTATATACAAGAAATGTACATCAAAACTACACATTTGCGTTGTACACTAAAGAAATGTACATCAAAACATACAGATTTTCATTGTACAGACAAGAAATGTACATCAAAGATTACACATTTTCATTGTATATACAAGAAATGTACATCTAAACTTACACATTTTCATTGTACATACAAGAAATGTACATCAAAACCTACACATTTTCATTGTATATACAAGAATGTACATCAAAACTTACACATTTTCATTGTATATACAATAAATGTACATCAAAACTTACACATTTTCATTGTATATACAAGAAATGTACATCAAAACTTACACATTTTCATTGTACATACAAGACATGTACATCAAAACTTACACATTTTCTTTGTATATACAAAAATGTACTTCAAAACATACACATTTTCATTCTATATACAAGGAATGTACATCAAAACTTACACATTTTCATTGTATATACAATAACTGTACATCAAAACTTACACATTTTCATTGTATATACAATAAATGTACATCAAAACTTACACTTTTCATTGTATATACAAGAAATGTACATCAAAACTACACATTTTCGTTGTACACTAAAGAAATGTACATCAAAACATACAGATTTTCATTGTACAGACAAGAAATGTACATCAAAGCTTACACATTTTCATTGTATATACAAGAAATGTACATCAAAACTACACATTTTCGTTGTACACTAAAGAAATGTACATCAAAACATACAGATTTTCATCGTACAGACAAGAAATGTACATCAAAGCTTACACATTTTCATTGTATATACAAGAAATGTACATCAAAACTACACATTTGCGTTGTACACTAAAGAAATGTACATCAAAACATACAGATTTTCATTGTACAGACAAGAAATGTACATCAAAGCTTACACATTTTCATTGTATATACAAGAAATGTACATCAAAACTTACACATTTTCATTGTGCACTCAAGAAATGTACATCAAAACTTACACATTTTCATTGTACACTCAAGAAATGTACACCAAAACTTACACATTTTCATTGTACACTCAAGAAATGTACATCAAAACATACACATTTTCATTGTATACCCAAGAAATGTGCATCAAAACTTACACATTTTCATTGTATATACAAGAAATGTACATCAAAACTACACATTTTCGTTGTACACTAAAGAAATGTACATCAAAACATACAGATTTTCATCGTACAGACAAGAAATGTACATCAAAGCTTACACATTTTCATTGTATATACAAGAAATGTACATCAAAACTACACATTTGCGTTGTACACTAAAGAAATGTACATCAAAACATACAGATTTTCATTGTACAGACAAGAAATGTACATCAAAGATTACACATTTTCATTGTATATACAAGAAATGTACATGTAAACTTACACATTTTCATTGTGCACTCAAGAAATGTACATCAAAACATACAGATTTTTATTGTACAGACAAGAAATGTACATCAAAGCTTACACATTTTCATTGTATATACAAGAAATGTACATCAAAACTTACACATTTTCATTGTGCACTCAAGAAATGTACATCAAAACTTACACATTTTCATTGTACACTCAAGAAATGTACACCAAAACTTACACATTTTCTTTGTATATACAAAAATGTACTTCAAAACATACACATTTTCATTCTATATACAAGGAATGTACATCAAAACTTACACATTTTCATTGTATATACAATAACTGTACATCAAAACTTACACATTTTCATTGTATATACAATAAATGTACATCAAAACTTACACTTTTCATTGTATATACAAGAAATGTACATCAAAACTACACATTTTCGTTGTACACTAAAGAAATGTACATCAAAACATACAGATTTTCATCGTACAGACAAGAAATGTACATCAAAGCTTACACATTTTCATTGTATATACAAGAAATGTACATCAAAACTACACATTTGCGTTGTACACTAAAGAAATGTACATCAAAACATACAGATTTTCATTGTACAGACAACAAATGTACATCAAAGATTACACATTTTCATTGTATATACAAGAAATGTACATCTAAACTTACACATTTTCATTGTGCACTCAAGAAATGTACATCAAAACATACAGATTTTTATTGTACAGACAAGAAATGTACATCAAAGCTTACACATTTTCATTGTATATACAAGAAATGTACATCAAAACTTACACATTTTCATTGTGCACTCAAGAAATGTACATCAAAACTTACACATTTTCATTGTACACTCAAGAAATGTACACCAAAACTTACACATTTTCATTGTACACTCAAGAAATGTACATCAAAACATACACATTTTCATTGTATACCCAAGAAATGTGCATCAAAACTTACACATTTTCATTGTACATGCAAGAAATGCACATCAAAAACTTATACATTTTCATTGTACATACAAGAAATGTACATCAAAACTTACACATTTTCATTGTATATACAAGAAATATACATCAAAACTACACATTTTCATTGTATATACAAGAAATGTGCATCATAACTTACACATTTTCATTGTATGTGCAAGAAATGTACATCAAAACTTACACATTTTCATTGTACATACAAGAAATGTACATCAAAACTTACACATTTTCATTGTATATACAAGAAATATACATCAAAACTACACATTTTCATTGCATATACAAGAAATGTGCATCAAAACTTACACATTTTCATTGTATATACAAGAAATGTACATCAAAACTTACACATTTTCATTGTATATACAAGAATTGTACATCAAAGCTCACACATTTTCATTGTATATACAAGAAATGTGCATCAAAACTTACACATTTTCATTGTATATACAAGAAATGTACATCAAAACTACACATTTTCGTTGTACACTAAAGAAATGTACATCAAAACATACAGATTTTCATCGTACAGACAAGAAATGTACATCAAAGCTTACACATTTTCATTGTATATACAAGAAATGTACATCAAAACTACACATTTGCGTTGTACACTAAAGAAATGTACATCAAAACATACAGATTTTCATTGTACAGACAAGAAATGTACATCAAAGCTTACACATTTTCATTGTATATACAAGAAATGTACATCAAAACTTACACATTTTCATTGTGCACTCAAGAAATGTACATCAAAACTTACACATTTTCATTGTACACTCAAGAAATGTACACCAAAGCTTACACATTTTCATTGTACACTCAAGAAATGTACATCAAAACATACACATTTTCATTGTATACCCAAGAAATGTGCATCAAAACTTACACATTTTCATTGTATATACAAGAAATGTACATCAAAACTACACATTTTCGTTGTACACTAAAGAAATGTACATCAAAACATACAGATTTTCATCGTACAGACAAGAAATGTACATCAAAGCTTACACATTTTCATTGTATATACAAGAAATGTACATCAAAACTACACATTTGCGTTGTACACTAAAGAAATGTACATCAAAACATACAGATTTTCATTGTACAGACAAGAAATGTACATCAAAGATTACACATTTTCATTGTATATACAAGAAATGTACATCTAAACTTACACATTTTCATTGTACATACAAGAAATGTACATCAAAACCTACACATTTTCATTGTATATACAAGGAATGTACATCAAAACTTACACATTTTCATTGTATATACAATAACTGTACATCAAAACTTACACATTTTCATTGTATATACAATAAATGTACATCAAAACTTACACTTTTCATTGTATATACAAGAAATGTACATCAAAACTACACATTTTCGTTGTACACTAAAGAAATGTACATCAAAACATACAGATTTTCATCGTACAGACAAGAAATGTACATCAAAGCTTACACATTTTCATTGTATATACAAGAAATGTACATCAAAACTACACATTTGCGTTGTACACTAAAGAAATGTACATCAAAACATACAGATTTTCATTGTACAGACAACAAATGTACATCAAAGATTACACATTTTCATTGTATATACAAGAAATGTACATCTAAACTTACACATTTTCATTGTGCACTCAAGAAATGTACATCAAAACATACAGATTTTTATTGTACAGACAAGAAATGTACATCAAAGCTTACACATTTTCATTGTATATACAAGAAATGTACATCAAAACTTACACATTTTCATTGTGCACTCAAGAAATGTACATCAAAACTTACACATTTTCATTGTACACTCAAGAAATGTACACCAAAACTTACACATTTTCATTGTACACTCAAGAAATGTACATCAAAACATACACATTTTCATTGTATACCCAAGAAATGTGCATCAAAACTTACACATTTTCATTGTACATGCAAGAAATGCACATCAAAAACTTATACATTTTCATTGTACATACAAGAAATGTACATCAAAACTTACACATTTTCATTGTATATACAAGAAATATACATCAAAACTACACATTTTCATTGTATATACAAGAAATGTGCATCATAACTTACACATTTTCATTGTATGTGCAAGAAATGTACATCAAAACTTACACATTTTCATTGTACATACAAGAAATGTACATCAAAACTTACACATTTTCATTGTATATACAAGAAATATACATCAAAACTACACATTTTCATTGCATATACAAGAAATGTGCATCAAAACTTACACATTTTCATTGTATATACAAGAAATGTACATCAAAACTTACACATTTTCATTGTATATACAAGAATTGTACATCAAAGCTCACACATTTTCATTGTATATACAAGAAATGTGCATCAAAACTTACACATTTTCATTGTATATACAAGAAATGTACATCAAAACTACACATTTTCGTTGTACACTAAAGAAATGTACATCAAAACATACAGATTTTCATCGTACAGACAAGAAATGTACATCAAAGCTTACACATTTTCATTGTATATACAAGAAATGTACATCAAAACTACACATTTGCGTTGTACACTAAAGAAATGTACATCAAAACATACAGATTTTCATTGTACAGACAAGAAATGTACATCAAAGCTTACACATTTTCATTGTATATACAAGAAATGTACATCAAAACTTACACATTTTCATTGTGCACTCAAGAAATGTACATCAAAACTTACACATTTTCATTGTACACTCAAGAAATGTACACCAAAGCTTACACATTTTCATTGTACACTCAAGAAATGTACATCAAAACATACACATTTTCATTGTATACCCAAGAAATGTGCATCAAAACTTACACATTTTCATTGTATATACAAGAAATGTACATCAAAACTACACATTTTCGTTGTACACTAAAGAAATGTACATCAAAACATACAGATTTTCATCGTACAGACAAGAAATGTACATCAAAGCTTACACATTTTCATTGTATATACAAGAAATGTACATCAAAACTACACATTTGCGTTGTACACTAAAGAAATGTACATCAAAACATACAGATTTTCATTGTACAGACAAGAAATGTACATCAAAGATTACACATTTTCATTGTATATACAAGAAATGTACATCTAAACTTACACATTTTCATTGTACATACAAGAAATGTACATCAAAACCTACACATTTTCATTGTATATACAAGAATGTACATCAAAACTTACACATTTTCATTGTATATACAATAAATGTACATCAAAACTTACACATTTTCATTGTATATACAAGAAATGTACATCAAAACTTACACATTTTCATTGTACATACAAGACATGTACATCAAAACTTACACATTTTCTTTGTATATACAAAAATGTACTTCAAAACATACACATTTTCATTCTATATACAAGGAATGTACATCAAAACTTACACATTTTCATTGTATATACAATAACTGTACATCAAAACTTACACATTTTCATTGTATATACAATAAATGTACATCAAAACTTACACTTTTCATTGTATATACAAGAAATGTACATCAAAACTACACATTTTCGTTGTACACTAAAGAAATGTACATCAAAACATACAGATTTTCATTGTACAGACAAGAAATGTACATCAAAGCTTACACATTTTCATTGTATATACAAGAAATGTACATCAAAACTACACATTTTCGTTGTACACTAAAGAAATGTACATCAAAACATACAGATTTTCATCGTACAGACAAGAAATGTACATCAAAGCTTACACATTTTCATTGTATATACAAGAAATGTACATCAAAACTACACATTTGCGTTGTACACTAAAGAAATGTACATCAAAACATACAGATTTTCATTGTACAGACAAGAAATGTACATCAAAGCTTACACATTTTCATTGTATATACAAGAAATGTACATCAAAACTTACACATTTTCATTGTGCACTCAAGAAATGTACATCAAAACTTACACATTTTCATTGTACACTCAAGAAATGTACACCAAAACTTACACATTTTCATTGTACACTCAAGAAATGTACATCAAAACATACACATTTTCATTGTATACCCAAGAAATGTGCATCAAAACTTACACATTTTCATTGTATATACAAGAAATGTACATCAAAACTACACATTTTCGTTGTACACTAAAGAAATGTACATCAAAACATACAGATTTTCATCGTACAGACAAGAAATGTACATCAAAGCTTACACATTTTCATTGTATATACAAGAAATGTACATCAAAACTACACATTTGCGTTGTACACTAAAGAAATGTACATCAAAACATACAGATTTTCATTGTACAGACAAGAAATGTACATCAAAGATTACACATTTTCATTGTATATACAAGAAATGTACATCTAAACTTACACATTTTCATTGTGCACTCAAGAAATGTACATCAAAACATACAGATTTTTATTGTACAGACAAGAAATGTACATCAAAGCTTACACATTTTCATTGTATATACAAGAAATGTACATCAAAACTTACACATTTTCATTGTGCACTCAAGAAATGTACATCAAAACTTACACATTTTCATTGTACACTCAAGAATTGTACACCAAAACTTACACATTTTCTTTGTATATACAAAAATGTACTTCAAAACATACACATTTTCATTCTATATACAAGGAATGTACATCAAAACTTACACATTTTCATTGTATATACAATAACTGTACATCAAAACTTACACATTTTCATTGTATATACAATAAATGTACATCAAAACTTACACTTTTCATTGTATATACAAGAAATGTACATCAAAACTACACATTTTCGTTGTACACTAAAGAAATGTACATCAAAACATACAGATTTTCATCGTACAGACAAGAAATGTACATCAAAGCTTACACATTTTCATTGTATATACAATAAATGTACATCAAAACTTACACTTTTCATTGTATATACAAGAAATGTACATCAAAACTACACATTTTCGTTGTACACTAAAGAAATGTACATCAAAACATACAGATTTTCATCGTACAGACAAGAATTGTACATCAAAGCTCACACATTTTCATTGTATATACAAGAAATGTACATGAAAACATACACATTTTCATTGTATATACAAGAAATGTACATCAAAACATACACATTTTCACTGTATATACAAGAAATGTACAACAAAACTTACACATTTTCATTGTACACTCCAGAAATGTACATCAAAACATACACATTTTCATTGTATATACAAGAAATGTACATCAAAACTCACACATTTTCATTGTATATACAAGAAATGTACATCAAAGCTCACACATTTTCATTGTATATACAAGAAATGTACATGAAAACATACACATTTTCATTGTATATACAAGAAATGTACATCAAAAGATACACATTTTCATTGTATATACAAGAAATGTACATCAAAACTCACACATTCTCATTGTATATACAAGAAATGTACATCAAAGCTCACACATTTTCATTGTATATACAAGAAATGTACATGAAAACATACACATTTTCATTGTATATACAAGAAATGTACATCAAAAGATACACATTTTCATTGTACACTCCAGAAATGTACATCAAAACTTACACATTTTCATTCTATATACAAGGAATGTACATCAAAACATACACATTTTCATTGTATATACAAGAAATGTACATCAAAACTCACACATTTTCATTGTATATACAAGAAATGTACATCAAAGCTCACACATTTTCATTGTATATACAACAAATGTACATGAAAACATACACATTTTCATTGTATATACAAGAAATGTATATCAAAAGATACACATTTTCATTGTATATACAAGAAATGTACATCAACGCTCACATATTTTCATTGTATATACAGGAAATGTACATGAAAACATACACATTTTCATTGTATATACAAGAAATGTACATCAAAGCTGCACATTTTCACTGTACACTCAAGAAATGTACATCAAAACATAGACATTTTCATTGTACAAACAAGAAATGTACATCAAAACTTACACATTTTCATTGTATATACAAGAAATGTACATCAAAACTTACACATTTTCATTAAGCACTCAAGAAATGTACATCAAAACTTACACATTTTCATTGTACACTCAAGAAATGTACATCAAAACATACACATTTTCATTGTATACACAAGAAACGTACATCAAAACTTACACATTTTCATTGTACATACAAGAAATGTACATCAAAAACTTACACATTTTCATTGTATATGCAAGAAATGTACATCAAAACTTACACATTTTCATTGTACATACAAGAAATGTACATCAAAACTTACGCATTTTCATTGTATATACAAGAAATATACATCCAAACTACACATTTTCATTGTATATACAAGAAATGTACATCAAAGGATACACATTTTCATTGTACACTCCAGAAATGTACATCAAAACTTACACATTTTCATTCTATATACAAGGAATGTACATCAAAACATACACATTTTCATTGTATATACAAGAAATGTACATCAAACCTCACACATTTTCATTGTATATACAAGAAATGTACATCAAAGCTCACACATTTTCATTGTATATACAAGAAATGTACATGAAAACATACACATTTTCACTGTATATACAAGAAATGTACATCAAAAGATACACATTTTCATTGTATATACAAGAAATGTACATCAAAGCTCACACATTTTCATTGTATATACAAGAATTGTACATGAAACCATACACATTTTCATTGTATATACAAGAAATGTACAACAAAACTTACACATTTTCATTGTACACTCCAGAAATGTACATCAAAACTTACACATTTTCATTCTATATACAAGGAATGTACATCAAAACATACACATTTTCATTGTATATACAAGAAATGTACATCAAAACTCACACATTTTCATTGTATATACAAGAAATGTACATCAAAGCTCACACATTTTCATTGTATATACAAGAAATGTACATGAAAACATACACATTTTCATTGTATATACAAGAAATGTACATCAAAAGATACACATTTTCATTGTATATACAAGAAATGTACATCAAAACTTACACATTTTCATTGTACACTCAAGAAATGTGTATCAAAACTTACACATTTTCATTGTATATACTAGATATGTACATCAAAACTTACACACTTTCATTGTATATCAAGAAATGTACATCTAAACATACACATTTTCATTGTACACTCAAGAAATGTACATAGAAACTTACACATCTTCATTGTATATACAAGCAATGTACATCAAAACTTACACACTTTCATTGTATATCAAGAAATGTACATCTAAACATACACAATTTCATTGTACACTCAAGAAATGTACATAGAAACTTACACATTTTCATTGTATATACAAAAAATGTACATCAAAACTTACACATTTTCATTGTATATACAAGCAATGTATATCAAAACTTACACATTTTCATTGTATATACAAGAAATGTACATCAAAGCATACACATTTACATTGTATATACAAGGAATATACATCAAAACTTACACATTTTCATTGTGTCTACCAGAAATGTACATGAAAACGTACACATTTTCGTTGTACATTCAAGAAATGTACATCAAAGCTTACACATTTTCATTGTACATACAAGAAATGTACATCAAAACTTACACATTTTCATTGTACATACAAGAAATGTACATCAAAACTACACATTTTCTTTGTATATACAAAAATGTACTTCAAAACATACACATTTTCATTGTATATACAAGAATGTACATCAAAACTTACACATTTTCATTGTACATACAAGAAATGTACATCAAAACCTACACATTTTCATTGTATATACAAGAATGTACATCAAAACTTACACATTTTCATTGTATATACAATAAATGTACATCAAAACTTACACATTTTCATTGTATATACAAGAAATGTACATCAAAACTTACACATTTTCATTGTACATACAAGACATGTACATCAAAACTTACACATTTTCTTTGTATATACAAAAATGTACTTCAAAACATACACATTTTCATTCTATATACAAGGAATGTACATCAAAACTTACACATTTTCATTGTATATACAATAACTGTACATCAAAACTTACACATTTTCATTGTATATACAATAAATGTACATCAAAACTTACACTTTTCATTGTATATACAAGAAATGTACATCAAAAGATACACATTTTCATTGTACACTCCAGAAATGTACATCAAAACTTACACATTTTCATTCTATATACAAGGAATGTACATCAAAACATACACATTTTCATTGTATATACAAGAAATGTACATCAAAACTCACACATTTTCATTGTATATACAAGAAATGTACATCAAAGCTCACACATTTTCATTGTATATACAACAAATGTACATGAAAACATACACATTTTCATTGTATATACAAGAAATGTATATCAAAAGATACACATTTTCATTGTATATACAAGAAATGTACATCAACGCTCACATATTTTCATTGTATATACAGGAAATGTACATGAAAACATACACATTTTCATTGTATATACAAGAAATGTACATCAAAGCTGCACATTTTCACTGTACACTCAAGAAATGTACATCAAAACATAGACATTTTCATTGTACAAACAAGAAATGTACATCAAAACTTACACATTTTCATTGTATATACAAGAAATGTACATCAAAACTTACACATTTTCATTAAGCACTCAAGAAATGTACATCAAAACTTACACATTTTCATTGTACACTCAAGAAATGTACATCAAAACATACACATTTTCATTGTATACACAAGAAACGTACATCAAAACTTACACATTTTCATTGTACATACAAGAAATGTACATCAAAAACTTACACATTTTCATTGTATATGCAAGAAATGTACATCAAAACTTACACATTTTCATTGTACATACAAGAAATGTACATCAAAACTTACGCATTTTCATTGTATATACAAGAAATATACATCCAAACTACACATTTTCATTGTATATACAAGAAATGTACATCAAAGGATACACATTTTCATTGTACACTCCAGAAATGTACATCAAAACTTACACATTTTCATTCTATATACAAGGAATGTACATCAAAACATACACATTTTCATTGTATATACAAGAAATGTACATCAAACCTCACACATTTTCATTGTATATACAAGAAATGTACATCAAAGCTCACACATTTTCATTGTATATACAAGAAATGTACATGAAAACATACACATTTTCACTGTATATACAAGAAATGTACATCAAAAGATACACATTTTCATTGTATATACAAGAAATGTACATCAAAGCTCACACATTTTCATTGTATATACAAGAATTGTACATGAAACCATACACATTTTCATTGTATATACAAGAAATGTACAACAAAACTTACACATTTTCATTGTACACTCCAGAAATGTACATCAAAACTTACACATTTTCATTCTATATACAAGGAATGTACATCAAAACATACACATTTTCATTGTATATACAAGAAATGTACATCAAAACTCACACATTTTCATTGTATATACAAGAAATGTACATCAAAGCTCACACATTTTCATTGTATATACAAGAAATGTACATGAAAACATACACATTTTCATTGTATATACAAGAAATGTACATCAAAAGATACACATTTTCATTGTATATACAAGAAATGTACATCAAAACTTACACATTTTCATTGTACACTCAAGAAATGTGTATCAAAACTTACACATTTTCATTGTATATACTAGATATGTACATCAAAACTTACACACTTTCATTGTATATCAAGAAATGTACATCTAAACATACACATTTTCATTGTACACTCAAGAAATGTACATAGAAACTTACACATCTTCATTGTATATACAAGCAATGTACATCAAAACTTACACACTTTCATTGTATATCAAGAAATGTACATCTAAACATACACAATTTCATTGTACACTCAAGAAATGTACATAGAAACTTACACATTTTCATTGTATATACAAAAAATGTACATCAAAACTTACACATTTTCATTGTATATACAAGCAATGTATATCAAAACTTACACATTTTCATTGTATATACAAGAAATGTACATCAAAGCATACACATTTACATTGTATATACAAGGAATATACATCAAAACTTACACATTTTCATTGTGTCTACCAGAAATGTACATGAAAACGTACACATTTTCGTTGTACATTCAAGAAATGTACATCAAAGCTTACACATTTTCATTGTACATACAAGAAATGTACATCAAAACTTACACATTTTCATTGTACATACAAGAAATGTACATCAAAACTACACATTTTCTTTGTATATACAAAAATGTACTTCAAAACATACACATTTTCATTGTATATACAAGAATGTACATCAAAACTTACACATTTTCATTGTACATACAAGAAATGTACATCAAAACCTACACATTTTCATTGTATATACAAGAATGTACATCAAAACTTACACATTTTCATTGTATATACAATAAATGTACATCAAAACTTACACATTTTCATTGTATATACAAGAAATGTACATCAAAACTTACACATTTTCATTGTACATACAAGACATGTACATCAAAACTTACACATTTTCTTTGTATATACAAAAATGTACTTCAAAACATACACATTTTCATTCTATATACAAGGAATGTACATCAAAACTTACACATTTTCATTGTATATACAATAACTGTACATCAAAACTTACACATTTTCATTGTATATACAATAAATGTACATCAAAACTTACACTTTTCATTGTATATACAAGAAATGTACATCAAAACTACACATTTTCGTTGTACACTAAAGAAATGTACATCAAAACATACAGATTTTCATTGTACAGACAAGAAATGTACATCAAAGCTTACACATTTTCATTGTATATACAAGAAATGTACATCAAAACTACACATTTTCGTTGTACACTAAAGAAATGTACATCAAAACATACAGATTTTCATCGTACAGACAAGAAATGTACATCAAAGCTTACACATTTTCATTGTATATACAAGAAATGTACATCAAAACTACACATTTGCGTTGTACACTAAAGAAATGTACATCAAAACATACAGATTTTCATTGTACAGACAAGAAATGTACATCAAAGCTTACACATTTTCATTGTATATACAAGAAATGTACATCAAAACTTACACATTTTCATTGTGCACTCAAGAAATGTACATCAAAACTTACACATTTTCATTGTACACTCAAGAAATGTACACCAAAGCTTACACATTTTCATTGTACACTCAAGAAATGTACATCAAAACATACACATTTTCATTGTATACCCAAGAAATGTGCATCAAAACTTACACATTTTCATTGTATATACAAGAAATGTACATCAAAACTACACATTTTCGTTGTACACTAAAGAAATGTACATCAAAACATACAGATTTTCATCGTACAGACAAGAAATGTACATCAAAGCTTACACATTTTCATTGTATATACAAGAAATGTACATCAAAACTACACATTTGCGTTGTACACTAAAGAAATGTACATCAAAACATACAGATTTTCATTGTACAGACAAGAAATGTACATCAAAGATTACACATTTTCATTGTATATACAAGAAATGTACATCTAAACTTACACATTTTCATTGTACATACAAGAAATGTACATCAAAACCTACACATTTTCATTGTATATACAAGAATGTACATCAAAACTTACACATTTTCATTGTATATACAATAAATGTACATCAAAACTTACACATTTTCATTGTATATACAAGAAATGTACATCAAAACTTACACATTTTCATTGTACATACAAGACATGTACATCAAAACTTACACATTTTCTTTGTATATACAAAAATGTACTTCAAAACATACACATTTTCATTCTATATACAAGGAATGTACATCAAAACTTACACATTTTCATTGTATATACAATAACTGTACATCAAAACTTACACATTTTCATTGTATATACAATAAATGTACATCAAAACTTACACTTTTCATTGTATATACAAGAAATGTACATCAAAACTACACATTTTCGTTGTACACTAAAGAAATGTACATCAAAACATACAGATTTTCATTGTACAGACAAGAAATGTACATCAAAGCTTACACATTTTCATTGTATATACAAGAAATGTACATCAAAACTACACATTTTCGTTGTACACTAAAGAAATGTACATCAAAACATACAGATTTTCATCGTACAGACAAGAAATGTACATCAAAGCTTACACATTTTCATTGTATATACAAGAAATGTACATCAAAACTACACATTTGCGTTGTACACTAAAGAAATGTACATCAAAACATACAGATTTTCATTGTACAGACAAGAAATGTACATCAAAGCTTACACATTTTCATTGTATATACAAGAAATGTACATCAAAACTTACACATTTTCATTGTGCACTCAAGAAATGTACATCAAAACTTACACATTTTCATTGTACACTCAAGAAATGTACACCAAAACTTACACATTTTCATTGTACACTCAAGAAATGTACATCAAAACATACACATTTTCATTGTATACCCAAGAAATGTGCATCAAAACTTACACATTTTCATTGTATATACAAGAAATGTACATCAAAACTACACATTTTCGTTGTACACTAAAGAAATGTACATCAAAACATACAGATTTTCATCGTACAGACAAGAAATGTACATCAAAGCTTACACATTTTCATTGTATATACAAGAAATGTACATCAAAACTACACATTTGCGTTGTACACTAAAGAAATGTACATCAAAACATACAGATTTTCATTGTACAGACAAGAAATGTACATCAAAGATTACACATTTTCATTGTATATACAAGAAATGTACATGTAAACTTACACATTTTCATTGTGCACTCAAGAAATGTACATCAAAACATACAGATTTTTATTGTACAGACAAGAAATGTACATCAAAGCTTACACATTTTCATTGTATATACAAGAAATGTACATCAAAACTTACACATTTTCATTGTGCACTCAAGAAATGTACATCAAAACTTACACATTTTCATTGTACACTCAAGAAATGTACACCAAAACTTACACATTTTCTTTGTATATACAAAAATGTACTTCAAAACATACACATTTTCATTCTATATACAAGGAATGTACATCAAAACTTACACATTTTCATTGTATATACAATAACTGTACATCAAAACTTACACATTTTCATTGTATATACAATAAATGTACATCAAAACTTACACTTTTCATTGTATATACAAGAAATGTACATCAAAACTACACATTTTCGTTGTACACTAAAGAAATGTACATCAAAACATACAGATTTTCATCGTACAGACAAGAAATGTACATCAAAGCTTACACATTTTCATTGTATATACAAGAAATGTACATCAAAACTACACATTTGCGTTGTACACTAAAGAAATGTACATCAAAACATACAGATTTTCATTGTACAGACAAGAAATGTACATCAAAGATTACACATTTTCATTGTATATACAAGAAATGTACATCTAAACTTACACATTTTCATTGTGCACTCAAGAAATGTACATCAAAACATACAGATTTTTATTGTACAGACAAGAAATGTACATCAAAGCTTACACATTTTCATTGTATATACAAGAAATGTACATCAAAACTTACACATTTTCATTGTGCACTCAAGAAATGTACATCAAAACTTACACATTTTCATTGTACACTCAAGAAATGTACACCAAAACTTACACATTTTCATTGTACACTCAAGAAATGTACATCAAAACATACACATTTTCATTGTATACCCAAGAAATGTGCATCAAAACTTACACATTTTCATTGTACATGCAAGAAATGCACATCAAAAACTTATACATTTTCATTGTACATACAAGAAATGTACATCAAAACTTACACATTTTCATTGTATATACAAGAAATATACATCAAAACTACACATTTTCATTGTATATACAAGAAATGTGCATCATAACTTACACATTTTCATTGTATGTGCAAGAAATGTACATCAAAACTTACACATTTTCATTGTATATACAAGAAATATACATCAAAACTACACATTTTCATTGCATATACAAGAAATGTGCATCAAAACTTACACATTTTCATTGTATATACAAGAAATGTACATCAAAACTTACACATTTTCATTGTATATACAAGAATTGTACATCAAAGCTCACACATTTTCATTGTATATACAAGAAATGTGCATCAAAACTTACACATTTTCATTGTATATACAAGAAATGTACATCAAAACTACACATTTTCGTTGTACACTAAAGAAATGTACATCAAAACATACAGATTTTCATCGTACAGACAAGAAATGTACATCAAAGCTTACACATTTTCATTGTATATACAAGAAATGTACATCAAAACTACACATTTGCGTTGTACACTAAAGAAATGTACATCAAAACATACAGATTTTCATTGTACAGACAAGAAATGTACATCAAAGCTTACACATTTTCATTGTATATACAAGAAATGTACATCAAAACTTACACATTTTCATTGTGCACTCAAGAAATGTACATCAAAACTTACACATTTTCATTGTACACTCAAGAAATGTACACCAAAGCTTACACATTTTCATTGTACACTCAAGAAATGTACATCAAAACATACACATTTTCATTGTATACCCAAGAAATGTGCATCAAAACTTACACATTTTCATTGTATATACAAGAAATGTACATCAAAACTACACATTTTCGTTGTACACTAAAGAAATGTACATCAAAACATACAGATTTTCATCGTACAGACAAGAAATGTACATCAAAGCTTACACATTTTCATTGTATATACAAGAAATGTACATCAAAACTACACATTTGCGTTGTACACTAAAGAAATGTACATCAAAACATACAGATTTTCATTGTACAGACAAGAAATGTACATCAAAGATTACACATTTTCATTGTATATACAAGAAATGTACATCTAAACTTACACATTTTCATTGTACATACAAGAAATGTACATCAAAACCTACACATTTTCATTGTATATACAAGAATGTACATCAAAACTTACACATTTTCATTGTATATACAATAAATGTACATCAAAACTTACACATTTTCATTGTATATACAAGAAATGTACATCAAAACTTACACATTTTCATTGTACATACAAGACATGTACATCAAAACTTACACATTTTCTTTGTATATACAAAAATGTACTTCAAAACATACACATTTTCATTCTATATACAAGGAATGTACATCAAAACTTACACATTTTCATTGTATATACAATAACTGTACATCAAAACTTACACATTTTCATTGTATATACAATAAATGTACATCAAAACTTACACTTTTCATTGTATATACAAGAAATGTACATCAAAACTACACATTTTCGTTGTACACTAAAGAAATGTACATCAAAACATACAGATTTTCATTGTACAGACAAGAAATGTACATCAAAGCTTACACATTTTCATTGTATATACAAGAAATGTACATCAAAACTACACATTTTCGTTGTACACTAAAGAAATGTACATCAAAACATACAGATTTTCATCGTACAGACAAGAAATGTACATCAAAGCTTACACATTTTCATTGTATATACAAGAAATGTACATCAAAACTACACATTTGCGTTGTACACTAAAGAAATGTACATCAAAACATACAGATTTTCATTGTACAGACAAGAAATGTACATCAAAGCTTACACATTTTCATTGTATATACAAGAAATGTACATCAAAACTTACACATTTTCATTGTGCACTCAAGAAATGTACATCAAAACTTACACATTTTCATTGTACACTCAAGAAATGTACACCAAAACTTACACATTTTCATTGTACACTCAAGAAATGTACATCAAAACATACACATTTTCATTGTATACCCAAGAAATGTGCATCAAAACTTACACATTTTCATTGTATATACAAGAAATGTACATCAAAACTACACATTTTCGTTGTACACTAAAGAAATGTACATCAAAACATACAGATTTTCATCGTACAGACAAGAAATGTACATCAAAGCTTACACATTTTCATTGTATATACAAGAAATGTACATCAAAACTACACATTTGCGTTGTACACTAAAGAAATGTACATCAAAACATACAGATTTTCATTGTACAGACAAGAAATGTACATCAAAGATTACACATTTTCATTGTATATACAAGAAATGTACATGTAAACTTACACATTTTCATTGTGCACTCAAGAAATGTACATCAAAACATACAGATTTTTATTGTACAGACAAGAAATGTACATCAAAGCTTACACATTTTCATTGTATATACAAGAAATGTACATCAAAACTTACACATTTTCATTGTGCACTCAAGAAATGTACATCAAAACTTACACATTTTCATTGTACACTCAAGAAATGTACACCAAAACTTACACATTTTCTTTGTATATACAAAAATGTACTTCAAAACATACACATTTTCATTCTATATACAAGGAATGTACATCAAAACTTACACATTTTCATTGTATATACAATAACTGTACATCAAAACTTACACATTTTCATTGTATATACAATAAATGTACATCAAAACTTACACTTTTCATTGTATATACAAGAAATGTACATCAAAACTACACATTTTCGTTGTACACTAAAGAAATGTACATCAAAACATACAGATTTTCATCGTACAGACAAGAAATGTACATCAAAGCTTACACATTTTCATTGTATATACAAGAAATGTACATCAAAACTACACATTTGCGTTGTACACTAAAGAAATGTACATCAAAACATACAGATTTTCATTGTACAGACAAGAAATGTACATCAAAGATTACACATTTTCATTGTATATACAAGAAATGTACATCTAAACTTACACATTTTCATTGTGCACTCAAGAAATGTACATCAAAACATACAGATTTTTATTGTACAGACAAGAAATGTACATCAAAGCTTACACATTTTCATTGTATATACAAGAAATGTACATCAAAACTTACACATTTTCATTGTGCACTCAAGAAATGTACATCAAAACTTACACATTTTCATTGTACACTCAAGAAATGTACACCAAAACTTACACATTTTCATTGTACACTCAAGAAATGTACATCAAAACATACACATTTTCATTGTATACCCAAGAAATGTGCATCAAAACTTACACATTTTCATTGTACATGCAAGAAATGCACATCAAAAACTTATACATTTTCATTGTACATACAAGAAATGTACATCAAAACTTACACATTTTCATTGTATATACAAGAAATATACATCAAAACTACACATTTTCATTGTATATACAAGAAATGTGCATCATAACTTACACATTTTCATTGTATGTGCAAGAAATGTACATCAAAACTTACACATTTTCATTGTACATACAAGAAATGTACATCAAAACTTACACATTTTCATTGTATATACAAGAAATATACATCAAAACTACACATTTTCATTGCATATACAAGAAATGTGCATCAAAACTTACACATTTTCATTGTATATACAAGAAATGTACATCAAAACTTACACATTTTCATTGTATATACAAGAATTGTACATCAAAGCTCACACATTTTCATTGTATATACAAGAAATGTGCATCAAAACTTACACATTTTCATTGTATATACAAGAAATGTACATCAAAACTACACATTTTCGTTGTACACTAAAGAAATGTACATCAAAACATACAGATTTTCATCGTACAGACAAGAAATGTACATCAAAGCTTACACATTTTCATTGTATATACAAGAAATGTACATCAAAACTACACATTTGCGTTGTACACTAAAGAAATGTACATCAAAACATACAGATTTTCATTGTACAGACAAGAAATGTACATCAAAGCTTACACATTTTCATTGTATATACAAGAAATGTACATCAAAACTTACACATTTTCATTGTGCACTCAAGAAATGTACATCAAAACTTACACATTTTCATTGTACACTCAAGAAATGTACACCAAAGCTTACACATTTTCATTGTACACTCAAGAAATGTACATCAAAACATACACATTTTCATTGTATACCCAAGAAATGTGCATCAAAACTTACACATTTTCATTGTATATACAAGAAATGTACATCAAAACTACACATTTTCGTTGTACACTAAAGAAATGTACATCAAAACATACAGATTTTCATCGTACAGACAAGAAATGTACATCAAAGCTTACACATTTTCATTGTATATACAAGAAATGTACATCAAAACTACACATTTGCGTTGTACACTAAAGAAATGTACATCAAAACATACAGATTTTCATTGTACAGACAAGAAATGTACATCAAAGATTACACATTTTCATTGTATATACAAGAAATGTACATCTAAACTTACACATTTTCATTGTACATACAAGAAATGTACATCAAAACCTACACATTTTCATTGTATATACAAGAATGTACATCAAAACTTACACATTTTCATTGTATATACAATAAATGTACATCAAAACTTACACATTTTCATTGTATATACAAGAAATGTACATCAAAACTTACACATTTTCATTGTACATACAAGACATGTACATCAAAACTTACACATTTTCTTTGTATATACAAAAATGTACTTCAAAACATACACATTTTCATTCTATATACAAGGAATGTACATCAAAACTTACACATTTTCATTGTATATACAATAACTGTACATCAAAACTTACACATTTTCATTGTATATACAATAAATGTACATCAAAACTTACACTTTTCATTGTATATACAAGAAATGTACATCAAAACTACACATTTTCGTTGTACACTAAAGAAATGTACATCAAAACATACAGATTTTCATTGTACAGACAAGAAATGTACATCAAAGCTTACACATTTTCATTGTATATACAAGAAATGTACATCAAAACTACACATTTTCGTTGTACACTAAAGAAATGTACATCAAAACATACAGATTTTCATCGTACAGACAAGAAATGTACATCAAAGCTTACACATTTTCATTGTATATACAAGAAATGTACATCAAAACTACACATTTGCGTTGTACACTAAAGAAATGTACATCAAAACATACAGATTTTCATTGTACAGACAAGAAATGTACATCAAAGCTTACACATTTTCATTGTATATACAAGAAATGTACATCAAAACTTACACATTTTCATTGTGCACTCAAGAAATGTACATCAAAACTTACACATTTTCATTGTACACTCAAGAAATGTACACCAAAACTTACACATTTTCATTGTACACTCAAGAAATGTACATCAAAACATACACATTTTCATTGTATACCCAAGAAATGTGCATCAAAACTTACACATTTTCATTGTATATACAAGAAATGTACATCAAAACTACACATTTTCGTTGTACACTAAAGAAATGTACATCAAAACATACAGATTTTCATCGTACAGACAAGAAATGTACATCAAAGCTTACACATTTTCATTGTATATACAAGAAATGTACATCAAAACTACACATTTGCGTTGTACACTAAAGAAATGTACCCCAAAACATACAGATTTTCATTGTACAGACAAGAAATGTACATCAAAGATTACACATTTTCATTGTATATACAAGAAATGTACATCTAAACTTACACATTTTCATTGTGCACTCAAGAAATGTACATCAAAACATACAGATTTTTATTGTACAGACAAGAAATGTACATCAAAGCTTACACATTTTCATTGTATATACAAGAAATGTACATCAAAACTTACACATTTTCATTGTGCACTCAAGAAATGTACATCAAAACTTACACATTTTCATTGTACACTCAAGAAATGTACACCAAAACTTACACATTTTCTTTGTATATACAAAAATGTACTTCAAAACATACACATTTTCATTCTATATACAAGGAATGTACATCAAAACTTACACATTTTCATTGTATATACAATAACTGTACATCAAAACTTACACATTTTCATTGTATATACAATAAATGTACATCAAAACTTACACTTTTCATTGTATATACAAGAAATGTACATCAAAACTACACATTTTCGTTGTACACTAAAGAAATGTACATCAAAACATACAGATTTTCATCGTACAGACAAGAAATGTACATCAAAGCTTACACATTTTCATTGTATATACAAGAAATGTACATCAAAACTACACATTTGCGTTGTACACTAAAGAAATGTACATCAAAACATACAGATTTTCATTGTACAGACAAGAAATGTACATCAAAGATTACACATTTTCATTGTATATACAAGAAATGTACATCTAAACTTACACATTTTCATTGTGCACTCAAGAAATGTACATCAAAACATACAGATTTTTATTGTACAGACAAGAAATGTACATCAAAGCTTACACATTTTCATTGTATATACAAGAAATGTACATCAAAACTTACACATTTTCATTGTGCACTCAAGAAATGTACATCAAAACTTACACATTTTCATTGTACACTCAAGAAATGTACACCAAAACTTACACATTTTCATTGTACACTCAAGAAATGTACATCAAAACATACACATTTTCATTGTATACCCAAGAAATGTGCATCAAAACTTACACATTTTCATTGTACATGCAAGAAATGCACATCAAAAACTTATACATTTTCATTGTACATACAAGAAATGTACATCAAAACTTACACATTTTCATTGTATATACAAGAAATATACATCAAAACTACACATTTTCATTGTATATACAAGAAATGTGCATCATAACTTACACATTTTCATTGTATGTGCAAGAAATGTACATCAAAACTTACACATTTTCATTGTACATACAAGAAATGTACATCAAAACTTACACATTTTCATTGTATATACAAGAAATATACATCAAAACTACACATTTTCATTGCATATACAAGAAATGTGCATCAAAACTTACACATTTTCATTGTATATACAAGAAATGTACATCAAAACTTACACATTTTCATTGTATATACAAGAATTGTACATCAAAGCTCACACATTTTCATTGTATATACAAGAAATGTGCATCAAAACTTACACATTTTCATTGTATATACAAGAAATGTACATCAAAACTTACACATTTTCATTTTATATACAAGAATGTACATCAAAATTTACACATTTTCATTGCACATACAATAAATGTACATCAAAACATACACATTTTCATTGTATATACAAGAAATGTACATCAAAACTTACACATTTTCATTGTATATATAAGAAATGTACATCAAAACTTACACATTTTCATTGTATATACAAGAAATGTACATCAAAGCATACACATTTTCATTGTATATACAAGAAATATACATAAAAACATACACATTTTCACTGTATATACAAGAAATGTACAGCAAAACATAAACATTTTCATTGTATATACAAGAAATGTACATCAAAACTATACATTTTCGTTGTACACTAAAGAAATGTACATCAAAACATAAACATTTTCATTGTACAGACAAGAAATGTAAATCAAAACTTACACATTTTCGTTGTGTATACAAGAAATGCACATCAAAACTTACACATTTTCATTGTGCACTCAAGAAATTTACATCAAAACTTACACATTTTCATTGTACACTCAAGAAATGTACATCAAAACATACACATTTTCATTGTATTGTAACTTTGGTGTGGGTGTGAAGTAAAGTAGACAGATGTAGTCGAGATAAACACTTTTATTTCCGTAAACAGTAACTTGTACACTCGTTGCAACAGCAAGAAAGTCTTTTTCGATTCTCCAACAGCACGGCTCCGAACTCGTAACACAAAGAACTAACTCTTCTCCGTCGGCACAACTCTCCACATCGTCTGTCCTCTCCGTCGGCACGACTACTCAACCTTCACATACGTCTGACTGACTGGACTGTCCCTTCTCACACTTTACCGCTATTTATATCTCCCCGGCACTATTCTGGAAGCTTCAAGAACGTTCACTTATTGCGCTGGGGTACAAAGTAGAAGATTCCAGTCGCCTCTATCCTTTTCTCTCTTTCGGCAAGCGCCCCAACAATGCGGCCATGCTCTGTCTCTTTCCTTCGGCTCCTTTGCGGTAGCGCCGACAATATTGCGATGCGTGACACTACGGTTGTCGGCAATTAGATGCGGCGGGCGCGGTGACACTGCTCCCTCCTCAGAGCTGGTCGTCCCGACCAGCACTATCACTGCGGCATCTCCCTTGCGTCCTGGTGGACTAACCCATCGAACCTCTTCTCCAGGAGGCACGATCCTAGGTATCGCTGTTGGATAGTGTCCCTTGGTCTGGGTAGGACGATGTATGCCATCCTGCTTCGAAATTCTGCAACAGTACCGCCGGTCTTGACGGTCCCTCGTCCAGTTGCCCTTCTTCCTGGTGTGTTGACGGGCCATCCTGCGCACTTGGAAACGGCTCACTGGGTACCATGTCCGCCGACCTCTCTGGCGCTCCTTCGCAGCCACCTTGCTTCCGATGGGTCCGGCAACAAGCCCCGCCACATCCGCGCGAGTCGCGTCCACCACTGCACTCGTGTTCACTCGTGCTCGGCACGGCCTCTCCTGTATCCTGCCGTCCAAGATGATGTCCACCATTCTTTCGTTCACGGCACTATGCGTCAGGTGCTTGGATGGCTCCGACGGTCCTCCCATGTCACACGCCAAGTCGGTTCTCGCGTGTTGCTCGCCTGCTTGTGCGCTTCCCGGCTGATCGTCCTCCACGTCATATCCTGGTTGGTTACGTACCCGACACACTCCTCCAGGGGATCCTCGACGACGTCCCTGAACTGCCCCTTTGTCTTCCCCGAGACGTACACTTTCGTTATCTGAAACGGGCGCAACTGTCGCCTCGGCCACTAGGTGCTCCCTCCCCGGGTCTGTGCTATTCCGTCTGCCCCTGGCATCCAGTACTTTGACGCTCTCGTCAACTCTTACTACCAGGGCGCCAAGACGTTCCCCGTCGTCCTCCACGACGTCCACATGCTGGCAGAGGTCTTCCACCTTTTCGCCGAGTTCTTCCACGCCTTCCGTCACGCCAATCAGTTCGCCGAGTTGTTCCACGTCTTCCGTCACGCCAATCAGTTCGCCGAGTTGTTCCACGTCTTCCGTCACGCCAATCAGTTCGCCGAGTTGTTCCACGTCTTCCGTCACGCCAATCAGTTCGCCGAGTTGTTCCACGTCTTCCGTCATGCCAATCAGTTCGCCGAGTTGTTCCACGTCTTCCGTCACGCCAATCAGTTCGCCGAGTTGTTCCACGTCTTCCGTCACGCCAATCAGTTTGCCGAGTTGTTCCACGTCTTCCGTCACGCCAACCAGTTCGCCGAGTTGTTTCACGTCTTCCCTCACATCATCTGAAACGGGCGCAACTGTCGCCTCGGCCACTAGGTGCTCCCTCCCCGGCTCCGCGCTATTCCGTCTGCCCCTGGCATCCAGTACTTTGACGCTCTCGTCAACTCTTACTACCAGGGCGCCAAGACGTTCCCCGTCGTCCTCCACGACGTCCACGTGCTGGCAGAGGTCTACCACCTTTTCGCCGAGTTCTTCCACGTCTTCCGTCACGCCAATCAGTTCGCCATCAATTTTCGCCGATAGCTCCGTCTTCATCTCTTTCAGCTCGGCTGCGAGGTTGTCGTTTGCCGCCTTCATTTCTGTAGCGAGGTTGTCGTTTGCCGCCTTCATTTCTAGAGCGAGGTTGTCGTTTGTCGTCTTCATGTCTTTCAGTTCAGCAGCGAGGTTGTCGCTTGCCGTCTTCATTTCTTCTTTCAGCTCGGCAACGAGGTTGTCGTTTCTCGTTTCCATTTTGGCAGCGAGGTTGTGGTTTGCCGTCTTCATCTCTTTCAGCTCGGCAAATAATTCTTTCATCATTGCCATCATCCTGGTTTCCGAATCTCCCTCCATCTTGGTTCTAACGTTGCAACTTCTAACGACGATGTAATGAAACTAGAAGCAATTCGACGAATCCCACTTCTGACACCAGTGTAACTTTTGGGTGGGTGTGTAGTAAAGTAGACAGATGTAGTCGAGATAAACACTTTTATTTCCGTAAACAGTAACTTGTACACTCGTTGCAACAGCAAGAAAGTCTTTTTCGATTCTCCAACAGCACGGCTCCGAACTCGTAACACAAAGAACTAACTCTTCTCCGTCGGCACAACTCTCCACATCGTCTGTCCTCTCCGTCGGCACGACTACTCAACCTTCACATACGTCTCTCACATACGTCTGACTGACTGGACTGTCCCTTCTCACACTTTACCGCTATTTATATCTCCCCGGCACTATTCTGGAAGCTTCAAGAACGTTCACTTATTGCGCTGGGGTACAAAGTAGAAGATTCCAGTCGCCTCTATCCTTTTCTCTCTTTCGGCAAGCGCCCCAACAATGCGGCCATGCTCTGTCTCTTTCCTTCGGCTCCTTTGCGGTAGCGCCGACAATAATGCGATGCGTGACACTACGGTTGTCGGCAATTAGATGCGGCGGGCGTGGTGACAGTATATACAAGAAATGTACATCAAAACATACACATTTTCATTGTACATACAAGAAAGTACATCAAAAACTTACACATTTTCATTGTATATGCAAGAAATGTACATCAAAACTTACACATTTTCATTGTATATACAAGAAATATACATCCAAACTACACATTTTCATTGTATATACAAGAAATGTGCATCAAAACTTACACACTTTCATTGTATATACAAGAAATGTACATCAAAACTTACACATTTTCATTGTATATACAAGAATTGTACATCAAAGCTCACACATTTTCATTGTATATACAGAAAATGTACATGAAAACATACACATTTTCATTGTATATACAAGAATTGTACATCAAAGCTCACACATTTTCATTGTATATACAAGAAATGTGCGTCAAAACTTACACATTTTCATTGTATATACAAGAAATGTACATCAAAACTTACACATTTTCATTTTATATACAAGAATGTACATCAAAATTTACACATTTTCATTGCACATACAAGAAATGTACATCAAAACATACACATTTTCATTGTATATACAAGAAATGTAAATCAAAACTTACACATTTTCGTTGTGTATACAAGAAATGCACATCAAAACTTACACATTTTCATTCTGCACTCAAGAAATGTACATAAAAACTTACACATTTTCATTGTACACTCAAGAAATTTACATCAAAACATACACATTTTCATTGTATACACAGGAAATGTACATCAAAACTTACACATTTTCATTGTACAGACAAGAAATGTAAATCAAAACTTACACATTTTCATTGTGCACTCAAGAAAAGTACATCAAAACTTACACATTTTCATTGTACACTCAAGAAATGTACATCAAAACATACACATTTTCACTGTACACTCAAGAAATGTACATCAAAAACCTACACATTTTCATTGTATATGCAAGAAATGTACGTCGAAACTTACACATTTTCATTGTACATACTAGAAATGTACATCAAAACTTACACATGTTCATTGTATATTCAAGAGATGTACATCAAAACTACATATTTTCATTGTATATACAAGAAATGTACATCAAAACTTACACATTTTCATTGCACATACAAGAAATGTACATCAAAACATACACATGTTCATTGTATATACAAGAAATGTACATCATAACTTACACATTTTTATTGTAAATACACGAAATGTACATCAAAACTTACACATCTTCACTGTACATACAGGAAATGTACATCAAAAGATTACATATTTTCATTGTATATGCAAGAAAAGCACATCAAAAGTTACACATTTTCATTGTATATAAGGAAATGCACATCAAAGCTTACACATTTTCATTGTATATACAAGAAATGTACATCAAAACATACACATTTTCATTTTATATACAAGAAATGTACATCACAACTTACACATTTTCATTGTATATACAAGAAATGTACATCAGCACTTACACATTTTCATTGTATATACAAGAACTGTACATCCAAACTTACACATTTTCATTGTATATACAAGAAATGTACATCCAAACTTACACATTTTCATTGTATATACAAGATATGTACATCAAAGCTGCACATTTTCACTGTACACTCAAGAAATGTACATCAAAACATAGACATTTTCATTGTACAAACAAGAAATGTACATCAAAACTTACACATTTTCATTGTATATACAAGAAATGTACATCAAAACTTACACATTTTCATTGTGCACTCAAGGAATGTACATCAAAACTTACACATTTTCATTGTACACTCAAGAAATGTACATCAAAACATACACATTTTCATTGTATACACAAGAAACGTACATCAAAACTTACACATTTTCATTGTACATACAAGAAATGTACATCAAAAACTTACACATTTTCATTGTATATGCAAGAAATGTACATCAAAACTTACACATTTTCATTGTACATACAAGAAATGTACATCAAAACTTACGCATTTTCATTGTATATACAAGAAATATACATCCAAACTACACATTTTCATTGTATATACAAGAAATGTACATCAAAACTTACATATTTTCATTGTACATTAAAGAAATGTACATCAAAACTACACATTTTCATTGTATATACAAGAAATGTACTTCAAAACATACACATTTTCATTTTATATACAAGAATGTACATCAAAACTTACACATTTTCATTGCACATACAAGAAATGTACATCAAAACATACACATGTTCATTGTATATACAAGAAATGTACATCAAAACTTACACATTTTCACTGTATATACAAGAAATGTACATCAAAACATACACATTTTCATTGTATATACAAGAAATATACATAAAAACATACACATTTTCATTGTATATACAAGAAATGTACAGCAAAACATAAACATTTTCATTGTATATACAAGAAATGTACATCAAAACTACACATTTTCGTCGTACACTAAAGAAATGTACATCAAAACATACACATTTTCATTGTACAGACAAGAAATGTAAATCAAAACTTACACATTTTCATTGTATATATCAGAAATGTACATCAAAACTTACACATTTTCATTGTGCACTCAAGAAATGTACATCAAAACTTACACATTTTCATTGTACACTCAAGAAAGGTACATCAAAACATACACATTTTCATTGTATACACAAGAAATGTACATCAAAACTTACACATTTTCATTGTACATACAAGAAAAGGACATCAAAAACTTACACATTTTCATTGTATATGCTAGAAATGTCCATCAAAACTTACACATTTTCATTGTACATACAGGAAATGTACATCAAAGCTTACACATGTTCATTGTATATTCAAGAGATGTACATCAAAACTACACATTTTCATTGTATACACAAGAAATGTACATCAAAACTTACACATTTTCATTGTATATACAAGAAATGTACATCAAAACATACACATTTTCATTGTATGTACAAGAAATGTACATCAAAGCATACACACTTTCATTGTACACTCAAGAAATGTACATCAAAACATACACATTTTCATTGTATATACAAGAAATGTACATCAAAACTTACACATTTTCATTGTAGAAGCAAGAAATGTATATCAAAAAGTTACACATTTTCATTGTACAGTCAAGAAATGTTTATCAAAACATACACATTTTCATTGTATATACAAGGAATGTACATCAAAACATACACATTTTCATTGTATATACAAGAAATGTACATCAAAACTTACACATTTTCGTTGTGTATACAAGAAATGCACATCAAAACTTACACATTTTCATTGTGCACTCAAGAAATGTACATCAAAACTTACACATTTTCATTGTACACTCAAGAAATGTACATCAAAACATACACATTTTCATTGTATACACAAGAAATGTACATCAAAACTTAAACATTTTCATTGTACAGACAAGAAATGTAAATCAAAACTTACACATTTTCATTGTGCACTCAAGAAATGTACATCAAAACTTACACATTTTCATTGTACACTCAAGAAATGTACATCAAAACATACACATTTTCATTGTACACTCAACAAATGTACATCAAAAACCTACACATTTTCATTGTATATGCAAGAAATGTACATCAAAACCTACACATCTTCATTGTACATACAAGAAATGTACATCAAAACTTACACATTTTCATTGTATATACAAGAAATATACATCAAAACTACACATTTTCATTGTATATACAAGAAATGTGCATCAAAACTTACACACTTTCATTGTATATACAAGAAATGTACATCAAAACTTACACATTTTCATTGTATATACAAGAATTGTACATCAAAGCTCACACATTTTCATTGTATATACAGAAAATGTACATGAAAACATACACATTTTCATTGTATATACAAGAATTGTACATCAAAGCTCACACATTTTCATTGTATATACAAGAAATGTGCGTCAAAACTTACACATTTTCATTGTATATACAAGAAATGTACATCAAAACTTACACATTTTCATTTTATATACAAGAATGTACATCAAAATTTACACATTTTCATTGCACATACAAGAAATGTACATCAAAACATACACATTTTCATTGTATATACAAGAAATGTAAATCAAAACTTACACATTTTCGTTGTGTATACAAGAAATGCACATCAAAACTTACACATTTTCATTCTGCACTCAAGAAATGTACATAAAAACTTACACATTTTCATTGTACACTCAAGAAATTTACATCAAAACATACACATTTTCATTGTATACACAGGAAATGTACATCAAAACTTACACATTTTCATTGTACAGACAAGAAATGTAAATCAAAACTTACACATTTTCATTGTGCACTCAAGAAAAGTACATCAAAACTTACACATTTTCATTGTACACTCAAGAAATGTACATCAAAACATACACATTTTCACTGTACACTCAAGAAATGTACATCAAAAACCTACACATTTTCATTGTATATGCAAGAAATGTACGTCGAAACTTACACATTTTCATTGTACATACTAGAAATGTACATCAAAACTTACACATGTTCATTGTATATTCAAGAGATGTACATCAAAACTACATATTTTCATTGTATATACAAGAAATGTACATCAAAACTTACACATTTTCATTGTACATACAAGAAATGTACATCAAAACTTACACACTTTCATTGTATATACAAGAAATGAACATCAAAACATACACATTTTCATTGTACATACAAGAAAGTACATCAAAAACTTACACATTTTCATTGTATATGCAAGAAATGTACATCAAAACTTACACATTTTCATTGTATATACAAGAAATATACATCCAAACTACACATTTTCATTCTATATACAAGAAATGTACATCAAAATTTACACATTTTCATTGTATATACAAGAAATGTACATCAAAACTACACATTTTCGTTGTACACTAAAGAAATGTACCTCAAAACATAAACATTTTCATTGTACAGACAAGAAATGTAAATCAAAACTTACACATTTTCGTTGTGTATACAAGAAATGCACATCAAAGCTTACACATTTTCATTGTATATACAAGAAATGTACATCAAAGCTCACACATTTTCATTGTATATACAAGAAATGTACATGAAAACATACACATTTTCATTGTATATACAAGAAATGTACATCTAAAGATACACATTTTCATTGTATATACAAGAAATGTACATCAAAACTCACACATTTTCATTGTATATACAAGAAATGTACATCAAAGCTCACACATTTTCATTGTATATACAAGAAATGTACATGAAAACATACACATTTTCAATGTATATACAAGAAATGTACATCAAAAGATACACATTTTCATTGTACACTCCAGAAATGTACATCAAAACTTACACATTTTCATTGTATATACAAGAAATGTACATCAAAACTTACACATTTTCATTGTACATACAAGAAATGTACATCAAAACTTACACATTTTCATTGTACATACAAGAAATGTACATCAAAAACTTACACATTTTCATTGTATATACAAGATATGTACATGAAAACATACACGTTTTCATTGTACATACAACAAATGTACAGTAAAACCTACACATTTTCGTTGTATATATCAGAAATGTACATCAAAACTTACACATTTTCATTGCGCACTCAAGAAATGTACATCAAAACTTACACATTTTCATTGTACACTCAAGAAAGGTACATCAAAACATACACATTTTCATTGTATACACAAGAAATGTACATCAAAACTTACACATTTTCATTGTACATACAAGAAAAGGACATCAAAAACTTACACATTTTCATTGTATATGCTAGAAATGTCCATCAAAACTTACACATTTTCATTGTACATACAGGAAATGTACAGCAAAGCTTACACATGTTCATTGTATATTCAAGAGATGTACATCAAAACTACACATTTTCATTGTATACACAAGAAATGTACATCAAAACTTACACATTTTCATTGTATATACAAGAAATGTACATCAAAACATACACATTTTCATTGTATATACAAGAAATGTACATCAAAGCATACACACTTTCATTGTACACTCAAGAAATGTACATCAAAACATACACATTTTCATTGTATATACAAGAAATGTACATCAAAACTTACACATTTTCATTGTAGAAACAAGAAATGTATATCAAAAAGTTACACATTTTCATTGTACAGTCAAGAAATGTTTATCAAAACATACACATTTTCATTGTATATACAAGGAATGTACATCAAAACATACACATTTTCATTGTATATACAAGAAATGTACATCAAAACTTACACATTTTCGTTGTGTATACAAGAAATGCACATCAAAACTTACACATTTTCATTGTGCACTCAAGAAATGTACATCAAAACTTACACATTTTCATTGTACACTCAAGAAATGTACATCAAAACATACACATTTTCATTGTATACACAAGAAATGTACATCAAAACTTACACATTTTCATTGTACAGACAAGAAATGTAAATCAAAACTTACACATTTTCATTGTGCACTCAAGAAATGTACATCAAAACTTACACATTTTCATTGTACACTCAAGAAATGTACATCAAAACATACACATTTTCATTGTACACTCAACAAATGTACATCAAAAACCTACACATTTTCATTGTATATGAAAGAAATGTACATCAAAACCTACACATTTTCATTGTACATACAAGAAATGTACATCAAAACTTACACATTTTCATTGTATATACAAGAAATATACATCAAAACTACACATTTTCATTGTATATACAAGAAATGTGCATCAAAACTTACACATTTTCATTGTATATACAAGAAATGTACATCAAAACTTACACATTTTCATTGTATATACAAGAATTGTACATCAAAGCTCACACATTTTCATTGTATATACAGAAAATGTACATGAAAACATACACATTTTCATTGTATATACAAGAATTGAACATCAAAGCTCACACATTTTCATTGTATATACAAGAAATGTGCGTCAAAACTTACACATTTTCATTGTATATACAAGAAATGTACATCAAAACTTACACATTTTCATTTTATATACAAGAATGTACATCAAAATTTACACATTTTCATTGCACATACAAGAAATGTACATCAAAACATACACATTTTCATAGTATATACAAGAAATGTACATCAAAACTTACACATTTTCATTGTATATATAAGAAATGTACATCAAAACTTACACATTTTCATTGTATATACAAGAAATGTACATCAAAGCATACACATTTTCATTGTATATACAAGAAATATACATAAAAACATACACATTTTCATTGTATATACAAGAAATGTAAATCAAAACTTACACATTTTCGTTGTGTATACAAGAAATGCACATCAAAACTTACACATTTTCATTCTGCACTCAAGAAATGTACATCAAAACTTACACATTTTCATTGTACACTCAAGAAATTTACATCAAAACATACACATTTTCATTGTATACACAAGAAATGTACATCAAAACTTACACATTTTCATTGTACAGACAAGAAATGTAAATCAAAACTTACACATTTTCATTGTGCACTCAAGAAAAGTACATCAAAACTTACACATTTTCATTGTACACTCAAGAAATGTACATCAAAACATACACATTTTCATTGTACACTCAAGAAATGTACATCAAAAACCTACACATTTTCATTGTATATGCAAGAAATGTACGTCAAAACTTACACATTTTCATTGTACATACTAGAAATGTACATCAAAACTTACACATGTTCATTGTATATTCAAGAGATGTACATCAAAACTACACATTTTCATTGTATATACAAGAAATGTACATCAAAACTTACACATTTTCATTGTACATACAAGAAATGTACATCAAAACTTACACACTTTCATTGTATACACAAGAAATGTACATCAAAACATACACATTTTCATTGTACATACAAGAAACTACATCAAAAACTTACACATTTTCATTGTATATGCAAGAAATGTACATCAAAACTTACACATTTTCATTGTATATACAAGAAATATACATCCAAACTACACATTTTCATTCTATATACAAGAAATGTACATCAAAATTTACACATTTTCATTGTATATACAAGAAATGTACATCAAAACTACACATTTTCGTTGTACACTAAAGAAATGTACCTCAAAACATAAACATTTTCATTGTACAGACAAGAAATGTAAATCAAAACTTACACATTTTCGTTGTGTATACAAGAAATGCACATCAAAACTTACACATTTTCATTGTATATACAAGAAATGTACATCAAAGCTCACACATTTTCATTGTATATACAAGAAATGTACATGAAAACATACACATTTTCATTGTATATACAAGAAATCTACATCTAAAGATACACATTTTCATTGTATATACAAGAAATGTACATCAAAACTCACACATTTTCATTGTATATACAAGAAATGTACATCAAAGCTCACACATTTTCATTGTATATACAAGAAATGTACATGAAAACATACACATTTTCAATGTATATACAAGAAATGTACATCAAAAGATACACATTTTCATTGTACACTCCAGAAATGTACATCAAAACTTACACATTTTCATTGTATATACAAGAAATGTACATCAAAACTTACACATTTTCATTGTACATACAAGAAATGTACATCAAAACTTACACATTTTCATTGTACATACAAGAAATGTACATCAAAAACTTACACATTTTCATTGTATATACAAGATATGTACATGAAAGCATACACGTTTTCATTGTACATACAACAAATGTACAGCAAAACCTACACATTTTCGTTGTACATAGAAGAAATGTACATCAAAACTTACACATTTTCATTGTATATACAAGAATTGTACATCAAAGCTTACATATTTTCATTGTACATTAAAGAAATGTGCATCAAAACTACACATTTTCATTGTATATACAAGAAATGTACTTCAAAACATACACATTTTCATTTTATATACAAGAAATGTACATCAAAACATACACATTTTCATTGTATATACAAGAAATGTACATCAAAGCATACACACTTTCATTGTACACTCAAGAAATGTACATCAAAACATACACATTTTCATTGTATATACAAGAAATGTACATCAAAACTTACACATTTTCATTGTAGAAACAAGAAATGTATATCAAAAAGTTACACATTTGCATTGTACACTCAAGAAATGTTTATCAAAACATACACATTTTCATTGTATATACAAGGAATGTACATCAAAACATACACATTTTCATTGTATATACAAGAAATGTACATCAAAACTTACACATTTTTATTGTGCACTCAAGAAATGTACATCAAAACTTACACATTTTCATTGTACACTCAAGAAATGTACAGCAAAACATACACATTTTCATTGTATACACAAGAAATGTACATCAAAACTTACACATTTTCATTGTACAGACAAGAAATGTAAATCAAAACTTACACATTTTCATTGTGCACTCAAGATATGTACATCAAAACTTACACATTTTCATTGTACACTCAAGAAATGTACATCAAAACATACACATTTTCATTGTACACTCAAGAAATGTACATCAAAAACCTACACATTTTCATTGTACATACAAGAAATGTACATCAAAACTTACACATTTTCATTGTATATACAAGAAATATACATCAAAACTACACATTTTCATTGTATATACAAGAAATGTGCATCAAAACTTACACATTTTCATTGTATATACAAGAAATGTACATCAAAACTTACACATTTTCTTTGTATATACAAGAATTGTACATCAAAGCTCACACATTTTCATTGTATATACAGAAAATGTACATGAAAACATACACATTTTCATTGTATATACAAGAATTGTACATCAAGGCTCACACATTTTCATTGTATATACAAGAAATGTGCGTCAAAACTTACACATTTTCATTGTATATACAAGAAATGTACATCAAAACTTACACATTTTCATTTTATATACAAGAATGTACATCAAAATTTACACATTTTCATTGCACATACAAGAAATGTACATCAAAACATACACATTTTCATTGTATATACAAGAAATGTACATCAAAACTTACACATTTTCATTGTATATATAAGAAATGTACATCAAAACTTACACATTTTCATTGTATATACAAGATATGTACATCAAAGCATACACATTTTCATTGTATATACAAGAAATATACATAAAAACATACACATTTTCATTGTATATACAAGAAATGTAAATCAGAACTTACACATTTTCGTTGTGTATACAAGAAATGCACATCAAAACTTACACATTTTCATTGTGCACTCAAGAAATGTACATCAAAACTTACACATTTTCATTGTACACTCAAGAAATTTACATCAAAACATACACATTTTCATTGTATACACAAGAAATGTACATCAAAACTTACACATTTTCATTGTACAGACAAGAAATGTAAATCAAAACTTACACAATTTCATTGTGCACTCAAGAAATGTACATCAAAACTTACACATTTTCATTGTACACTCAAGAAATGTACATCAAAACATACACATTTTCATTGTACACTCAAGAAATGTACATCAAAAACCTACACATTTTCATTGTATATGCAAGAAATGTACGTCAAAACTTACACATTTTCATTGTACATACTAGAAATGTACATCAAAACTTACACATGTTCATTGTATATTCAAGAATTGTACATCAAAGCTTACATATTTTCATTGTATATACAAGAAATGTACATCAAAACTACACATTTTCGTTGTACACTAAAGAAATGTACATCAAAACATAAACATTTTCATTGTACAGACAAGAAATGTAAATCAAAACTTACACACTTTCGTTGTGTATACAAGAAATGCACATCAAAACTTACACATTTTCATTGTATATACAAGAAATATACATCCAAACTACACATTTTCATTCTATATACAAGAAATGTACATCAAAACTTACACATTTTCATTGTATATACAAGAAATGTACATCAAAACTACACATTTTCGTTGTACACTAAAGAAATGTACATCAAAACATAAACATTTTCATTGTACAGACAAGAAATGTAAATCAAAACTTACACACTTTCGTTGTGTATACAAGAAATGCACATCAAAACTTACACATTTTCATTGTATATACAAGAAATGTACATCAAAGCTCACACATTTTCATTGTATATACAAGAAATGTACATGAAAACATACACATTTTCATTGTATATACAAGAAATGTTCATCTAAAGATACACATTTTCATTGTATATACAAGAAATGTACATCAAAACTCACACATTTTCATTGTATATACAAGAAATGTACATCAAAGCTCACACATTTTCATCGTAAATACAAGAAATGTACATCAAACCTTACACATTTTCATTGTATATACAAGAAATGTACTACAAAAGATACACATTTTCATTGTACACTCCAGAAATGTACATCAAAACTTACACAATTTCATTGTATATACAAGAAATGTACATCAAAACTTACACATTTTCATTGTACATACAAGAAATGTACATCAAAACATACACATTTTCATTGTACATACAAGAAATGTACATCAAAACTACACAATTTCATTGTATATACAAGAAATGTACATCAAAACTTACACATTTTCATTGTACATACAAGAAATGTACAGCAAAACCTACACATTTTCGTTGTACATAGAAGAAATGTACATCAAAACTTACACATTTTCATTGTATATACAAGAATTGTACATCAAAGCTTACATATTTTCATTGTACATTAAAGAAATGTACATCAAAACTACACATTTTCATTGTATATACAAGAAATGTACTTCAAAACATACACATTTTCATTTTATATACAAGAATGTACATCAAAACTTACACATTTTCATTCCACATACAAGAAATGTACATCAAAACATACACATGTTCATTGTATATACAAGAAATGTACATCAAAACTTACACATTTTCATTGTATATACAAGAAATGTACATCAAAACATACACATTTTCATTGTATATACAAGAAATATACATAAAAACATACACATTTTCATTGTATATACAAGAAATGTACAGCAAAACATAAACATTTTCATTGTATATACAAGAAATGTACATCAAAACTACACATTTTCGTTGTACACTAAAGAAATGTACATCAAAACATACACATTTTCATTGTACAGACAAGAAATGTAAATCAAAACTTACACATTTTCATTGTATATACAAGAAATGTACATCAAAACTTACACATTTTCATTGTGCACTCAAGAAATGTACATCAAAACTTACACATTTTCATTGTACACTCAAGAAAGGTACATCAAAACATACACATTTTCATTGTATACACAAGAAATGTACATCAAAACTTACACATTTTCATTGTACATACAAGAAATGTACATCAAAACTTACACATTTTCATTGTACATACAAGAAATGTACATCAAAAACTTACACATTTTCATTGTATATACAAGATATGTACATGAAAACATACACGTTTTCATTGTACATACAACAAATGTACAGCAAAACCTACACATTTTCGTTGTATATATCAGAAATGTACATCAAAACTTACACATTTTCATTGTGCACTCAAGAAATGTACATCAAAACTTACACATTTTCATTGTACACTCAAGAAAGGTACATCAAAACATACACATTTTCATTGTATACACAAGAAATGTACATCAAAACTTACACATTTTCATTGTACATACAAGAAAAGGACATCAAAAACTTACACATTTTCATTGTATATGCTAGAAATGTCCATCAAAACTTACACATTTTCATTGTACATACAGGAAATGTACATCAAAGCTTACACATGTTCATTGTATATTCAAGAGATGTACATCAAAACTACACATTTTCATTGTATACACAAGAAATGTACATCAAAACTTACACATTTTCATTGTATATACAAGAAATGTACATCAAAACATACACATTTTCATTGTATATACAAGAAATGTACATCAAAACATACACACTTTCATTGTACACTCAAGAAATGTACATCAAAACATACACATTTTCATTGTATATACAAGAAATGTACATCAAAACTTACACATTTTCATTGTAGAAACAAGAAATGTATATCAAAAAGTTACACATTTTCATTGTACAGTCAAGAAATGTTTATCAAAACATACACATTTTCATTGTATATACAAGGAATGTACATCAAAACATACACATTTTCATTGTATATACAAGAAATGTACATCAAAACTTACACATTTTCGTTGTGTATACAAGAAATGCACATCAAAACTTACACATTTTCAATGTGCACTCAAGAAATGTACATCAAAACTTACACATTTTCATTGTACACTCAAGAAATGTACATCAAAACATACACATTTTCATTGTATACACAAGAAATGTACATCAAAACTTACACATTTTCATTGTACAGACAAGAAATGTAAATCAAAACTTACACATTTTCATTGTGCACTCAAGAAATGTACATCAAAACTTACACATTTTCATTGTACACTCAAGAAATGTACATCAAAACATACACATTTTCATTGTACACTCAACAAATGTACATCAAAAACCTACACATTTTCATTGTATATGCAAGAAATGTACATCAAAACCTACACATTTTCATTGTACATACAATAAATGTACATCAAAACTCACACATTTTCATTGTATATACAAGAAATATACATCAAAACTACACATTTTCATTGTATATACAAGAAATGTGCATCAAAACTACACATTTTCATTGTATATACAAGAAATGTACATCAAAACTTACACATTTTCATTGTACATACAAGAAATGTACATCAAAACTTACACATTTTCATTGTATATACAAGAAATGTACATCAAAACATACACATTTTCATTGTACATACAAGAAAGTACATCAAAAACTTACACATTTTCATTGTATATGCAAGAAATGTACATCAAAACTTACACATTTTCATTGTATATACAAGAAATATACATCCAAACTACACATTTTCATTCTATATACAAGAAATGCACATCAAAACTTACACATTTTCATTGTATATACAAGAAATGTTCATCAAAACTACACATTTTCGTTGTACACTAAAGAAATGTACATCAAAACATAAACATTTTCATTGTACAGACAAGAAATGTAAATCAAAACTTACACACTTTCGTTGTGTATACAAGAAATGCACATCAAAACTTACACATTTTCATTGTATATACAAGAAATGTACATCAAAGCTCACACATTTTCATTGTATATACAAGAAATGTACATGAAAACATACACATTTTCATTTTATATAGAAGAAATGTTCATCTAAAGATACACATTTTCATTGTATATACAAGAAATGTACATCAAAACTCACACACTTTCATTGTATATACAAGAAATGTACATCAAAGCTCACACATTTTCATCGTAAATACAAGAAATGTACATCAAACCTTACACATTTTCATTGTATATACAAGAAATGTACATCAAAAGATACACATTTTCATTGTACACTCCAGAAATGTACATCAAAACTTACACATTTTCATTGTATATACAAGAAATGTACATCAAAACTTACACATTTTCATTGTACATACAAGAAATGTACATCAAAACATACACATTTTCATTGTACATACAAGAAATGTACATCAAAAACTTACACATTTTCATTGTATATACAAGATATGTACATGAAAACATACACGTTTTCATTGTACATACAAGAAATGTACAGCAAAACCTACACATTTTCGTTGTACATAGAAGAAATGTACATCAAAACTTACACATTTTCATTGTATATACAAGAATTGTACATCAAAGCTTACATATTTTCATTGTACATTAAAGAAATGTACATCAAAACTACACATTTTCATTGTATATACAAGAAATGTACTTCAAAACATACACATTTTCATTTTATATACAAGAATGTACATCAAAACTTACACATTTTCATTCCACATACAAGAAATGTACATCAAAACATACACATGTTCATTGTATATACAAGAAATGTACATCAAAACTTACACATTTTCATTGTATATACAAGAAATGTACATCAAAACATACACATTTTCATTGTATATACAAGAAATATACATAAAAACATACACATTTTCATTGTATATACAAGAAATGTACAGCAAAACATAAACATTTTCATTGTATATACAAGAAATGTACATCAAAACTACACATTTTCGTTGTACACTAAAGAAATGTACATCAAAACATACACATTTTCATTGTACAGACAAGAAATGTAAATCAAAACTTACACATTTTCATTGTATATACAAGAAATGTACATCAAAACTTACACATTTTCATTGTGCACTCAAGAAATGTACATCAAAACTTACACATTTTCATTGTACACTCAAGAAAGGTACATCAAAACATACACATTTTCATTGTATACACAAGAAATGTACATCAAAACTTACACATTTTCATTGTACATACAAGAAATGTACATCAAAACTTACACATTTTCATTGTACATACAAGAAATGTACATCAAAAACTTACACATTTTCATTGTATATACAAGATATGTACATGAAAACATACACGTTTTCATTGTACATACAACAAATGTACAGCAAAACCTACACATTTTCGTTGTATATATCAGAAATGTACATCAAAACTTACACATTTTCATTGTGCACTCAAGAAATGTACATCAAAACTTACACATTTTCATTGTACACTCAAGAAAGGTACATCAAAACATACACATTTTCATTGTATACACAAGAAATGTACATCAAAACTTACACATTTTCATTGTACATACAAGAAAAGGACATCAAAAACTTACACATTTTCATTGTATATGCTAGAAATGTCCATCAAAACTTACACATTTTCATTGTACATACAGGAAATGTACATCAAAGCTTACACATGTTCATTGTATATTCAAGAGATGTACATCAAAACTACACATTTTCATTGTATACACAAGAAATGTACATCAAAACTTACACATTTTCATTGTATATACAAGAAATGTACATCAAAACATACACATTTTCATTGTATATACAAGAAATGTACATCAAAGCATACACACTTTCATTGTACACTCAAGAAATGTACATCAAAACATACACATTTTCATTGTATATACAAGAAATGTACATCAAAACTTACACATTTTCATTGTAGAAACAAGAAATGTATATCATAAAGTTACACATTTTCATTGTACAGTCAAGAAATGTTTATCAAAACATACACATTTTCATTGTATATACAAGGAATGTACATCAAAACATACACATTTTCATTGTATATACAAGAAATGTACATCAAAACTTACACATTTTCGTTGTGTATACAAGAAATGCACATCAAAACTTACACATTTTCATTGTGCACTCAAGAAATGTACATCAAAACTTACACATTTTCATTGTACACTCAAGAAATGTACATCAAAACATACACATTTTCATTGTATACACAAGAAATGTACATCAAAACTTACACATTTTCATTGTACAGACAAGAAATGTAAATCAAAACTTACACATTTTCATTGTGCACTCAAGAAATGTACATCAAAACTTACACATTTTCATTGTACACTCAAGAAATGTACATCAAAACATACACATTTTCATTGTACACTCAACAAATGTACATCAAAAACCTACACATTTTCATTGTATATGCAAGAAATGTACATCAAAACCTACACATTTTCATTGTACATACAAGAAATGTACATCAAAACTTACACATTTTCATTGTATATACAAGAAATATACATCAAAACTACACATTTTCATTGTATATACAAGAAATGTGCATCAAAACTACACATTTTCATTGTATATACAAGAAATGTACATCAAAACTTACACATTTTCATTGTACATACAAGAAATGTACATCAAAACTTACACATTTTCATTGTATATACAAGAAATGTACATCAAAACATACACATTTTCATTGTACATACAAGAAAGTACATCAAAAACTTACACATTTTCATTGTATATGCAAGAAATGTACATCAAAACTTACACATTTTCATTGTATATACAAGAAATATACATCCAAACTACACATTTTCATTCTATATACAAGAAATGTACATCAAAACTTACACATTTTCATTGTATATACAAGAAATGTACATCAAAACTACACATTTTCGTTGTACACTAAAGAAATGTACATCAAAACATACACATTTTCATTGTACAGACAAGAAATGTAAATCAAAACTTACACATTTTCATTGTATATACAAGAAATGTACATCAAAACTTACACATTTTCATTGTGCACTCAAGAAATGTACATCAAAACTTACACATTTTCATTGTACACTCAAGAAAGGTACATAAAAAAATACACATTTTCATTGTATACACAAGAAATGTACATCAAAACTTACACATTTTCATTGTACATACAAGAAAAGGACATCAAAAACTTACACATTTTCATTGTATATGCTAGAAATGTCCATCAAAACTTACACATTTTCATTGTACATACAGGAAATGTACATCAAAACTTACACATGTTCATTGTATATTCAAGAGATGTACATCAAAACTACACATTTTCATTGTATACACAAGAAATGTACATCAAAACTTACACATTTTCATTGTATATACAAGAAATGTACATCAAAACATACACATTTTCATTGTATATACAAGAAATGTACATCAAAGCATACACACTTTCATTGTACACTCAAGAAATGCACATCAAAACATACACATTTTCATTGTATATACAAGAAATGTACATCAAAACTTACACATTTTCATTGTATATACTAGAAATGTACATCATAACTTACACATTTTTATTGTAAATACACGAAATGTACATCAAAACTTACACATCTTCACTGTACATACAGGAAATGTACATCAAAAGCTTACATATTTTCATTGTATATGCAAGAAATGCACATCAAAAGTTACACATTTTCATTGTATATAAGGAAATGCACATCAAAGCTTACACATTTTCATTGTATATACAAGAAATGTACATCAGAACATACACATTTTCATTTTATATACAAGAAATGTACATCACAACTTACACATTTTCATTGTATATACAAGAAATGTACATCAACAGTTACACATTTTCCTTGTATATACAAGAACTGTACATCCAAACTTACACATTTTCATTGTATATACAAGAAATGTACATCCAAACTTACACATTTTCATTGTATATACAAGATATGTACATCAAAGCTGCACATTTTCACTTTACACTCAAGAAATGTACATCAAAAGATAGACATTTTCATTGTACAAACAAGAAATGTACATCAAAACTTACACATTTTCATTGTATATACAAGAAATGTACATCAAAACTTACACATTTTCATTGTGCACTCAAGAAATGTACATCAAAACTTACACATTTTCATTGTACACTCAAGAAATGTACATCAAAACATACACATTTTCATTGTATACACAAGAAACGTACATCAAAACTTACACATTTTCATTGTACATGCAAGAAATGTACATCAAAAACTTACACATTTTCATTGTATATGCAAGAAATGTACATCAAAACTTACACATTTCATTGTACATACAAGAAATGTACATCAAAACTTACGCATTTTCATTGTATATACAAGAAATATACATCAAAGCTCACACATTTTCATTGTATATACAAGAAATGTACATGAAAACATACACATTTTCATTGTATATACAAGAAATGTACATCAAAACATACACATTTTCATTGTATATACAAGAAATGTACATCAAAACTTACACATTTTCATTCTATATACAAGGAATGTACATCAAAACATACACATTTTCATTGTATATACAAGAAATGTACATCAAAACTCACACATTTTCATTGCATATACAAGAAATGTACATCAAAGCTCACACATTTTCATTGTATATACAAGAAGTGTACATGAAAACATACACATTTTCATGGTATATACAAGAAATGTACATCAAAAGATACACCTTTTCATTGTATATACAAGAAATGTACATCAAAACTCACACATTTTCATTGTATATACAAGGAATGTACATCAAAACATACACATGTTCATTGTATATACAAGAAATGTACATCAAAACATACACATTTTCATTGTATATACAAGAAATATACATAAAAACATACACATTTTCATTGTATATACAAGAAATGTACAGCAAAACATAAACATTTTCATTGTATATACAAGAAATGTACATCAAAACGACACATTTTCGTTGTACACTAAAGAAATGTACATCAAAACATACACATTTTCATTGTACAGACAAGAAATGTAAATCAAAACTTACACATTTTCATTGTATATACAAGAAATGTACATCAAAACTTACACATTTTCATTGTGCACTCAAGAAATGTACATCAAAACTTACACATTTTCATTGTACACTCAAGAAAGGTACATCAAAACATACACATTTTCATTGTATACACAAGAAATGTACATCAAAACTTACACATTTTCATTGTACATACAAGAAAAGGACATCAAAAACTTACACATTTGCATTGTATATGCTAGAAATGTACATCAAAACTTACACATTTTCATTGTACATACAGGAAATGTACATCAAAACTTACACATGTTCATTGTATATTCAAGAGATGTACATCAAAACTACACATTTTCATTGTATACACAAGAAATGTACATCAAAGCTTACACATTTTCATTGTACATTCAGGAAATGTACATCAAAACTTACACATGTTCATTGTATATTCAAGAGATGTACATCAAAACATACACACTTTCATTGTACACTCAAGAAATGTACATCAAAACATACACATTTTCATTGTATATGCAAGAAATGTACATCAAAACTTACACATTTTCATTGTAGAAACAAGAAATGTATATCAAAAAGTTACACATTTTCATTGTACACTCAAGAAATGTGTATCAAAACATACACATTTTCATTGTATACACAAGAAACGTACATCAAAACTTACACATTTTCATTGTACATGCAAGAAATGTACATCAAAAACTTACACATTTTCATTGTATATGCAAGAAATGTACATCAAAACTTACACATTTCATTGTACGTACAAGAAATGTACATCAAAACTTACGCATTTTCATTGTATATACAAGAAATATACATCAAAGCTCACACATTTTCATTGTATATACAAGAAATGTACATGAAAACATACACATTTTCATTGTATATACAAGAAATGTACATCAAAACATACACATTTTCATTGTATATACAAGAAATGTACATCAAAACTTACACATTTTCATTCTATATACAAGGAATGTACATCAAAACATACACATTTTCATTGTATATACAAGAAATGTACATCAAAACTCACACATTTTCATTGCATATACAAGAAATGTACATCAAAGCTCACACATTTTCATTGTATATACAAGAAGTGTACATGAAAACATACACATTTTCATGGTATATACAAGAAATGTACATCAAAAGATACACCTTTTCATTGTATATACAAGAAATGTACATCAAAACTCACACATTTTCATTGTATATACAAGAAATGTACATCAAAACATACACATGTTCATTGTATATACAAGAAATGTACATCAAAACATACACATTTTCATTGTATATACAAGAAATATACATAAAAACATACACATTTTCATTGTATATACAAGAAATGTACAGCAAAACATAAACATTTTCATTGTATATACAAGAAATGTACATCAAAACGACACATTTTCGTTGTACACTAAAGAAATGTACATCAAAACATACACATTTTCATTGTACAGACAAGAAATGTAAATCAAAACTTACACATTTTCATTGTATATACAAGAAATGTACATCAAAACTTACACATTTTCATTGTGCACTCAAGAAATGTACATCAAAACTTACACATTTTCATTGTACACTCAAGAAAGGTACATCAAAACATACACATTTTCATTGTATACACAAGAAATGTACATCAAAACTTACACATTTTCATTGTACATACAAGAAAAGGACATCAAAAACTTACACATTTGCATTGTATATGCTAGAAATGTACATCAAAACTTACACATTTTCATTGTACATACAGGAAATGTACATCAAAACTTACACATGTTCATTGTATATTCAAGAGATGTACATCAAAACTACACATTTTCATTGTATACACAAGAAATGTACATCAAAGCTTACACATTTTCATTGTATATACAAGAAATGTACATCAAAACATACACATTTTCATTGCATATACAAGAAATGTACATCAAAACATACACACTTTCATTGTACACTCAAGAAATGTACATCAAAACATACACATTTTCATTGTATATACAAGAAATGTACATCAAAACTTACACATTTTCATTGTAGAAACAAGAAATGTATATCAAAAAGTTACACATTTTCACTGTACACTCAAGAAATGTGTATCAAAACATACACATTTTCATTGTATATACAAGGAATGTACATCAAAACATACACATTTTCATTGTATATACAAGAAATGTACATCAAAACTTTCACATTTTCATTGTATATACTAGAAATGTACATCATAACTTACACATTTTTATTGTAAATACACGAAATGTACATCAAAACTTACACATCTTCACTGTACATACAGGAAATGTACATCAAAAGCTTACATATTTTCATTGTATATCCAAGAAATGCACATCAAAAGTTACACATTTTCATTGTATATACAAGAAATGTACATCAAAACATACACATTTTCATTTTATATACAAGAAATGTACATCACAACTTACACATTCTCATTGTATATACAAGAAATGTACATCAACACTTACACATTTTCATTGTATATACAAGAAATGTACATCCAAACTTACACATTTTCATTGTATATACAAGAAATGTACATCCAAACTTACACATTTTCATTGTATATACAAGATATGTACATCAAAGCTGCACATTTTCACTGTACACTCAAGAAATGTACATCAAAGCATAGACATTTTCATTGTACAAACAAGAAATGTACATCAAAACTTACACATTTTCATTGTATATACAAGAAATGTACATCAAAACTTACACATTTTCATTGTGCACTCAAGAAATGTACATCAAAACTTACACATTTTCATTGTACAGTCAAGAAATGTACATCAAAACAAACACATTTTCATTGTATACACAAGAAACGTACATCAAAACTTACACATTTTCATTGTACATACAAGAAATGTACATCAAAAACTTACACATTTTCATTGTATATGCAAGAAATGTACATCAAAACTTACACATTTTCATTGTACATACAAGAAATGTACATCAAAACTTACGCATTTTCATTGTATATACAAGAAATATACATCCAAACTACACATTTTCATTGTATATACAAGAAATGTACATCAAAACTTACACATTTTCATTGTACACTCCAGAAATGTACATCAAAACTTACACATTGTCATTCTATATACAAGGAATGTACATCAAAACATACACATTTTCATTGTATATACAAGAAATGTACATCAAAACTCACACATTTTCATTGCATATACAAGAAATGTACATCAAAGCTCACACATTTTCATTGTATATACAAGAAATGTACATGAAAACATACACATTTTCATTGTATATACAAGAAATGTACATCAAAAGATACACATTTTCATTGTATATACAAGAAATGTACATCAAAACTCACACATTTTCATTGTATATACAAGAAATGTACATCAAAGCTCACACATTTGCATTGTATATACAAGAAATGTACATGAAAACATACACATTTTCATTGTATATACAAGAAATGTACATCAAAAAATACACATTTTCATTGTACACTCCAGAAATGTACATCAAAACTTACAAATTTTCATTCTATATACAAGGAATGGACATCAAAACATACACATTTTCATTGTATATACAAGAAATGTACATCAAAACTCACACATTTTCATTGTATATACAAGAAATGTACATCAAACCTCACACGTTTTCATTGTATATACAAGAAATGTACATGAAAACATACACATTTTCATTGTATATACAAGAAATGTACATCAAAAGATACACATTTTCATTGTATATACAAGAAATGTACATCAAAGCTCACACATTTTCATTGTATATACAAGAAATGTACATGAAAACATACACATTTTCATTGTATATACAAGAAATGAACAACAAAACTTACACATTTTCATTGTACACTCCAGAAATGTACATCAAAACTTACACATTTTCATTCTATATACAAGGAATGTACATCAAAACATACACATTTTCATTGTATATACAAGAAATGTACATCAAAACTCACACATTTTCATTGTATATACAAGAAATGTACATCAAAGCTCACACATTTTCATTGTGTATACAAAAAATGTACATGAAAACATACACATTTTCATTGTATATACAAGAAAGGTACATCAAAAGATACACATTTTCATTGTATATACAAGACATGTACATCAAAACTTACACATCTTCATTGTACACTCAAGAAATGTGTATCAAAACTTACACATTTTCATTGTATATACTAGATATGTACATCAAAACTTACACACTTTCATTGTATATCAAGAAATGTACATCTAAACATACACATTTTCATTGTACACTCAAGAAATGTACATAGAAACTTACACATTTTCATTGTATATACAAGCAATGTACATCAAAGCTTACACACTTTCATTGTATATCAAGAAATGTACATCTAAACATACACATTTTCATTGTACACTCAAGAAATGTACATAGAAACTTACACATTTTCATTGTATATACAAGAAATGTACATCAAAACTTACACATTTTCATTGTATATACAAGCAATGTACATCAAAACTTACACATTTTCACTGTATATACAAGAAATGTACATCAAAGCATACACATTTTCATTGTATATACAAGAAATATACATCAAAATTTACACATTTTCATTGTATCTACCAGAAAAGTACATGAAAACGTACACATTTTCGTTGTACATTCAAGAAATGTACATCAAAGCTTACACATTTTCATTGTATATACAAGAAATGTACATCAAAAGTTACACATTTTCCTTGTACATACAAGAAATGTACATCAAAACTACACTTTTTCTTTGTATATACAAAAATGTACTTCAAAACATACACATTTTCATTGTATATACAAGAATGTACATCAAAACTTACACATTTTCATTGTACATACAAGAAATGTACATCAAAACTTACACATTTTCATTGTATATACAAGAATGTACATCAAAACTTACACATTTTCATTGTATATACAATAAATGTACATCAAAACTTACACATATTCATTGTATATACAATAAATGTACATCAAAACTTACACATTTTCATTGTATATACAAGAAATGTACATCAAAACTTACACATTTTCATTCTACATACAAGAAATGTACATCAAAACATACACATCTTCATTGTATATACAATAAATGTACATCAAAACTTACACATCTTCTTTGTATATACAAAAATGTACTTCAAAACATACACATTTTCATTCTATATACAAGGAATGTACATCAAAACTTACACATTTTCATTGTATATACAAGAAATGTACATCAAAGCTCACACATTTTCATTGTATATACAAGAAATGTACATGAAAACATACACATTTTCATTGTATATACAAGAAATGTACAACAAAACTTACACATTTTCATTGTACACTCCAGAAATGTACATCAAAACTTACACATTTGCATTCTATATACAAGGAATGTACATCAAAACATACACATTTTCATTGTATATACAAGAAATGTACATCAAAACTCACACATTTTCATTGTATATACAAGAAATGTACATCAAAGCTCACACATTTTCATTGTATATACAAGAAATGTACATGAAAACACAAATTTTCATTGTATATACAAGAAATGTACATCAAAAGATACACATTTTAATTGTATATACAAGAAATGTACATCAAAACTTACACATTTTCATTGTACACTCAAGAAATGTGTATCAAAACTTACACATTTATATTGTATATACTAGATATGTACATCAAAACTTACACACTTTCATTGTATATCAAGAAATGTACATCTAAACATACAAATTTTCATAGTACACTCAAGAAATGTACATCAAAACTTACACATTTACAATGTGCACTCAAGAAATGTACATCAAAACTTACACATTTTCATTGTACACTCAAGAAATGTACATCAAAACATACACATTTTCATTGTATACACAAGAAACGTACATCAAAACTTACACATTTTCATTGTACATACAAGAAATGTACATCAAAAGCTTACACATTTTCAATGTATATGCAAGAAATGTACATCAAAACTTACACATTTTCATTGTACATACAAGAAATGTACATCAAAACTTACGCATTTTCATTGTATATACAAGAAATATACATCCAAACTACACATTTTCATTGTATATACAAGAAATGTACATCAAAACTTACACATTTTCATTGTACATACAAGAAATGTACATCAAATCTTACACATTTTCATTGTATATACAAGAATTGTACATCAAAGCTCACACATTTTCATTGTATATACAAGAAATGTACATCAAAGCTCACACATTTTCATTGTATATACAAGAAATGTACATGAAAACATACACATTTTCATTGTATATACAAGAAATGTACATGAAAACATACACATTTTCATTGTATATACAAGAAATGTACATCAAAAGATACACATTTTCATTGTATATACAAGAAGTGTACATCAAAACTTACACATTTTCATTGTACACTCAAGAAATGTGTATCAAAACTTACACATTTTCATTGTATATACCAGATATGTACATCAAAACTTACACACTTTCATTGTATATCAAGAAATGTACATCTAAACATACACATTTTCATTGTACACTCAAGAATCTACATAGAAATTTACACATTTTCATTGTATATACAAGCAATGTACATCAAAACTTACACAATTTCATTGTATATCAAGAAATGTACATCTAAAGATACACATTTTCATTGTACACTCAAGAAATGTACATAGAAACTTACACATTTTCATTGTATATACAAGAAATGTACATCAAAACTTACACATTTTCATTGTATATAAAAGAAATGTACATCAAAACTTACACATTTTCATTGTATATACAAGAAATGTACATCAAAGCATACACATTTTCATTGTATATACAAGAAATATACATCAAAACTTACACATTTTCATTGTATCTACCAGAAATGTACATGAAAACGTACACATTTTCGTTGTACATTCAAGAAATGTACATCAAAGCTTACACATTTTCATTGTATATACAGGAAATGTACATCAAAACTTACATATTTTCATTGTACATACAAGAAATGGACATCAAAACTACACATTTTCTTTGTGTATACAAAAATGTACTTCAAAACATACACATTTGCATTGTATATACAAGAATGTACATCAAAACTTACACATTTTCATTGTACATACAAGAAATGTACATCAAAACTTACACATTTTCATTGTATATACAAGAATGTACATCAAAACTTACACATTTTCATTGTATATACAATAAATGTACATCAAAACTTACACATTTTCATTGTATATACAAGAAATGTACATCAAAACTTACACATTTTCATTGTGCACTCAAGAAATGTACATCAAAACTTACACATTTTCATTGTACACTCAAGAAATGTACATCAAAACATACACATTTTCATTGTATACACAAGAAACGTACATCAAAACTTACACATTTTCATTGTATATACAAGAAATGTACATCAACACTTACACATTTTCCTTGTATATACAAGAACTGTACATCCAAACTTACACATTTTCATTGTATATACAAGAAATGTACATCCAAACTTACACATTTTCATTGTATATACAAGATATGTACATCAAAGCTGCACATTTTCACTGTACACTCAAGAAATGTACATCAAAACATAGACATTTTCATTGTACAAACAAGAAATGTACATCAAAACTTACACATTTTCATTGTATATACAAGAAATGTACATCAAAACTTACACATTTTCATTGTGCACTCAAGAAATGTACATCAAAACTTACACATTTTCATTGTACACTCAAGAAATGTACATCAAAACATACACATTTTCATTGTATACACAAGAAACGTACATCAAAACTTACACATTTTCATTGTACATACAAGAAATGTACATAAAAAACTTACACATTTTCATTGTATATGCAAGAAATGTACATCAAAACTTACACATTTTCATTGTACATACAAGTAATGTACATCAAAACTTACGCATTTTCATTGTATATACAAGAAATATACATCAAAGCTCACACATTTTCATTGTATATACAAGAAATGTACATCAAAACTTACACATTTTCATTCTATATACAAGGAATGTACATCAAAACATACACATTTTCATTGTATATACAAGAAATGTACATCAAAAGTCACACATTTTCATTGCATATACAAGAAATGTACATCAAAGCTCACACATTTTCATTGTATATACAAGAAGTGTACATGAAAACATACACATTTTCATTGTATATACAAGAAATGTACATCAAAAGATACACCTTTTCATTGTATATACAAGAAATGTACATCAAAACTCACACATTTTCATTGTATATACAAGAAATGTACATGAAAACATACACATTTTCATTGTATATACAAGAAATGTACATCTAAAGATACACATTTTCATTGTATATACAAGAACAGTACATCAAAACTCACACATTTAAATTGTATATACAAGAAATGTACATCAAAGCTCACACATTTTCATTGTATATACAAGAAATGTACATGAAAACATACACATTTTCATTGTATATACAAGAAATGTACATCAAAAGATACACATTTTCATTGTACACTCCAGAAATGTACATCAAAACATACACATTTTCATTCTATATACAAGAAATGTACATCAAAGCTTACACATTTTCATTGTACAAACAAGAAATGTACATCAAAACTTACACATTTTCATTGTACATACAAGAAATGTACATCAAAAACTTACACATTTTCATTGTATATACAAGATATGTACATGAAAACATACACGTTTTCATTGTACATACAAGAAATGTACAGCAAAACCTACACATTTTCGTTGTACATAGAAGAAATGTACATCAAAACTTACACATTTTCATTGTATATACAAGAATTGTACATCAAAGCTTACATATTTTCATTGTACATTAAAGAAATGTACATCAAAACTACACATTTTCATTGTATATACAAGAAATGTACTTCAAAACATACACATTTTCATTTTATATACAAGAATGTACATCAAAACTTACACATTTTCATTGCACATACAAGAAGTGTACATCAAAACATACACATGTTCATTGTATATACAAGAAATGTACATCAAAACTTACACATTTTCATTGTATATACAAGAAATGTACATCAAAACATACACATTTTCATTGTATATACAAGAAATATACATAAAAACATACACATTTTCATTGTATATACAAGAAATGTACAGCAAAACATAAACATTTTCATTGTATATACAAGAAATGTACATCAAAACTACACATTTTCGTTGTACACTAAAGAAATGTACATCAAAACATACACATTTTCATTGTACAGACAAGAAATGTAAATCAAAACTTACACATTTTCATTGTATATACAAGAAATGTACATCAAAACTTACACATTTTCATTGTGCACTCAAGAAATGTACATCAAAACTTACACATTTTCATTGTACACTCAAGAAAGGTACATCAAAACATACACATTTTCATTGTATACACAAGAAATGTACATCAAAACATACACATTTTCATTGTATATACAAGAAATGTACATCAAAACTTACACATTTTCATTGTATATATAAGAAATGTACATCAAAACTTATACATTTTCATTGTATATACAAGAAATGTACATCAAAGCATACACATTTTCATTGTATATACAAGAAATATACATAAAAACATACACATTTTCATTGTATATACAAGAAATGTAAATCAAAACTTACACATTTTCGTTGTGTATACAAGAAATGCACATCAAAACTTACACATTTTCATTGTATATACAAGAAACGTACATCAAAGCTCACACATTTTCATTGTATATACAAGAAATGTACATGAAAACATACACATTTTCATTGTATATACAAGAAATGTACATCTAAAGATACACATTTTCATTGTATATACAAGAACAGTACATCAAAACTCACACATTTAAATTGTATATACAAGAAATGTACATCAAAGCTCACACATTTTCATTGTATATACAAGAAATGTACATGAAAACATACACATTTTCATTGTATATACAAGAAATGTACATCAAAAGATACACATTTTCATTGTACACTCCAGAAATGTACATCAAAACATACACATTTTCATTCTATATACAAGAAATGTACATCAAAACTTACACATTTTCATTGTACATACAAGAAATGTACATCAAAAACTTACACATTTTCATTGTATATACAAGATATGTACATGAAAACATACACGTTTTCATTGTACATACAAGAAATGTACAGCAAAACCTACACATTTTCGTTGTACATAGAAGAAATGTACATCAAAACTTACACATTTTCATTGTATATACAAGAATTGTACATCAAAGCTTACATATTTTCATTGTACATTAAAGAAATGTACATCAAAACTACACATTTTCATTGTATATACAAGAAATGTACTTCAAAACATACACATTTTCATTTTATATACAAGAATTTACATCAAAACTTACACATTTTCATTGCACATACAAGAAGTGTACATCAAAACATACACATGTTCATTGTATATACAAGAAATGTACATCAAAACTTACACATTTTCATTGTATATACAAGAAATGTACATCAAAACATACACATTTTCATTGTATATACAAGAAATATACATAAAAACATACACATTTTCATTGTATATATAAGAAATGTACAGCAAAACATAAACATTTTCATTGTATATACAAGAAATGTACATCAAAACTACACATTTTCGTTGTACACTAAAGAAATGTACATCAAAACATACACATTTTCATTGTACAGACAAGAAATGTAAATCAAAACTTACACATTTTCATTGTATATACAAGAAATGTACATCAAAACTTACACATTTTCATTGTGCACTCAAGAAATGTACATCAAAACTTACACATTTTCATTGTACACTCAAGAAAGGTACATCAAAACATACACATTTTCATTGTATACACAAGAAATGTACATCAAAACATACACATTTTCATTGTATATACAAGAAATGTACATCAAAACTTACACATTTTCATTGTATATATAAGAAATGTACATCAAAACTTATACATTTTCATTGTATATACAAGAAATGTACATCAAAGCATACACATTTTCATTGTATATACAAGAAATATACATAAAAACATACACATTTTCATTGTATATACAAGAAATGTAAATCAAAACTTACACATTTTCGTTGTGTATACAAGAAATGCACATCAAAACTTACACATTTTCATTGTGCACTCAAGAAATGTACATCAAAACTTACACATTTTCATTGTACACTCAAGAAATGTACATAAAAACATACACATTTTCATTGTATACACAAGAAATGTACATCAAAACTTACACATTTTCATTGTACAGACAAGAAATGTAAATCAAAACTTACACATTTTCATTGTGCACTCAAGAAATGTACATCAAAACTTACACATTTTCATTGCACATACAAGAAGTGTACATCAAAACATACACATGCTCATTGTATATACAAGAAATGTACATCAAAACTTACACATTTTCATTGTATATACAAGAAATGTACATCAAAACATACACATTTTCATTGTATATACAAGAAAAATACATAAAAACATACACATTTTCATTGTATATACAAGAAATGTACAGCAAAACATAAACATTTTCATTGTATATACAAGAAATGTACATCAAAACTACACATTTTCGTTGTACACTAAAGAAATGTACATCAAAACATACACATTTTCATTGTACAGACAAGAAATGTAAATCAAAACTTACACATTTTCATTGTATATACAAGAAATGTACATCAAAACTTACACATTTTCATTGTGCACTCAAGAAATGTACATCAAAACTTACACATTTTCATTGTACACTCAAGAAAGGTACATAAAAAAATACACATTTTCATTGTATACACAAGAAATGTACATCAAAACTTACACATTTTCATTGTACATACAGGAAATGTACATCAAAACTTACACATGTTCATTGTATATTCAAGAGATGTACATCAAAACTACACATTTTCATTGTATACACAAGAAATGTACATCAAAACTTACACATTTTCATTGTATATACAAGAAATGTACATCAAAACATACACATTTTCATTGTATATACAAGAAATGTACATCAAAGCATACACACTTTCATTGTACACTCAAGAAATGCACATCAAAACATACACATTTTCATTGTATATACAAGAAATGTACATCAAAACTTACACATTTTCATTGTATATACTAGAAATGTACATCATAACTTACACATTTTTATTGTAAATACACGAAATGTACATCAAAACTTACACATCTTCACTGTACATACAGGAAATGTACATCAAAAGCTTACATATTTTCATTGTATATGCAAGAAATGCACATCAAAAGTTACACATTTTCATTGTATATAAGGAAATGCACATCAAAGCTTAACATTTTCATTGTATATACAAGAAATGTACATCAGAACATACACATTTTCATTTTATATACAAGAAATGTACATCACAACTTACACATTTTCATTGTATATACAAGAAATGTACATCAACACTTACACATTTTCCTTGTATATACAAGAACTGTACATCCAAACTTACACATTTTCATTGTATATACAAGAAATGTACATCCAAACTTACACATTTTCATTGTATATACAAGATATGTACATCAAAGCTGCACATTTTCACTTTACACTCAAGAAATGTACATCAAAAGATAGACATTTTCATTGTACAAACAAGAAATGTACATCAAAACTTACACATTTTCATTGTATATACAAGAAATGTACATCAAAACTTACACATTTTCATTGTGCACTCAAGAAATGTACATCAAAACTTACACATTTTCATTGTACACTCAAGAAATGTACATCAAAACATACACATTTTCATTGTATACACAAGAAACGTACATCAAAACTTACACATTTTCATTGTACATGCAAGAAATGTACATCAAAAACTTACACATTTTCATTGTATATGCAAGAAATGTACATCAAAACTTACACATTTCATTGTACATACAAGAAATGTACATTAAAACTTACGCATTTTCATTGTATATACAAGAAATATACATCAAAGCTCACACATTTTCATTGTATATACAAGAAATGTACATGAAAACATACACATTTTCATTGTATATACAAGAAATGTACATCAAAACATACACATTTTCATTGTATATACAAGAAATGTACATCAAAACTTACACATTTTCATTCTATATACAAGGAATGTACATCAAAACATACACATTTTCATTGTATATACAAGAAATGTACATCAAAACTCACACATTTTCATTGCATATACAAGAAATGTACATCAAAGCTCACACATTTTCATTGTATATACAAGAAGTGTACATGAAAACATACACATTTTCATGGTATATACAAGAAATGTACATCAAAAGATACACCTTTTCATTGTATATACAAGAAATGTACATCAAAACTCACACATTTTCATTGTATATACAAGAAATGTACATCAAAACATACACATGTTCATTGTATATACAAGAAATGTACATCAAAACTTACACATTTTCATTGTGCACTCAAGAAATGTACATCAAAACTTACACATTTTCATTGTACACTCAAGAAAGGTACATCAAAACATACACATTTTCATTGTATACACAAGAAATGTACATCAAAACATACACATTTTCATTGTATATACAAGAAATGTACATCAAAACTTACACATTTTCATTGTATATATAAGAAATGTACATCAAAACTTATACATTTTCATTGTATATACAAGAAATGTACATCAAAGCATACACATTTTCATTGTATATACAAGAAATATACATAAAAACATACACATTTTCATTGTATATACAAGAAATGTAAATCAAAACTTACACATTTTCGTTGTGTATACAAGAAATGCACATCAAAACTTACACATTTTCATTGTGCACTCAAGAAATGTACATCAAAACTTACACATTTTCATTGTACACTCAAGAAATGTACATAAAAACATACACATTTTCATTGTATACACAAGAAATGTACATCAAAACTTACACATTTTCATTGTACAGACAAGAAATGTAAATCAAAACTTACACATTTTCATTGTGCACTCAAGAAATGTACATCAAAACTTACACATTTTCATTGCACATACAAGAAGTGTACATCAAAACATACACATGCTCATTGTATATACAAGAAATGTACATCAAAACTTACACATTTTCATTGTATATACAAGAAATGTACATCAAAACATACACATTTTCATTGTATATACAAGAAAAATACATAAAAACATACACATTTTCATTGTATATACAAGAAATGTACAGCAAAACATAAACATTTTCATTGTATATACAAGAAATGTACATCAAAACTACACATTTTCGTTGTACACTAAAGAAATGTACATCAAAACATACACATTTTCATTGTACAGACAAGAAATGTAAATCAAAACTTACACATTTTCATTGTATATACAAGAAATGTACATCAAAACTTACACATTTTCATTGTGCACTCAAGAAATGTACATCAAAACTTACACATTTTCATTGTACACTCAAGAAAGGTACATAAAAAAATACACATTTTCATTGTATACACAAGAAATGTACATCAAAACTTACACATTTTCATTGTACATACAAGAAAAGGACATCAAAAACTTACACATTTTCATTGTATATGCTAGAAATGTCCATCAAAACTTACACATTTTCATTGTACATACAGGAAATGTACATCAAAACTTACACATGTTCATTGTATATTCAAGAGATGTACATCAAAACTACACATTTTCATTGTATACACAAGAAATGTACATCAAAACTTACACATTTTCATTGTATATACAAGAAATGTACATCAAAACATACACATTTTCATTGTATATACAAGAAATGTACATCAAAGCATACACACTTTCATTGTACACTCAAGAAATGCACATCAAAACATACACATTTTCATTGTATATACAAGAAATGTACATCAAAACTTACACATTTTCATTGTATATACTAGAAATGTACATCATAACTTACACATTTTTATTGTAAATACACGAAATGTACATCAAAACTTACACATCTTCACTGTACATACAGGAAATGTACATCAAAAGCTTACATATTTTCATTGTATATGCAAGAAATGCACATCAAAAGTTACACATTTTCATTGTATATAAGGAAATGCACATCAAAGCTTACACATTTTCATTGTATATACAAGAAATGTACATCAGAACATACACATTTTCATTTTATATACAAGAAATGTACATCACAACTTACACATTTTCATTGTATATACAAGAAATGTACATCAACACTTACACATTTTCCTTGTATATACAAGAACTGTACATCCAAACTTACACATTTTCATTGTATATACAAGAAATGTACATCCAAACTTACACATTTTCATTGTATATACAAGATATGTACATCAAAGCTGCACATTTTCACTTTACACTCAAGAAATGTACATCAAAAGATAGACATTTTCATTGTACAAACAAGAAATGTACATCAAAACTTACACATTTTCATTGTATATACAAGAAATGTACATCAAAACTTACACATTTTCATTGTGCACTCAAGAAATGTACATCAAAACTTACACATTTTCATTGTACACTCAAGAAATGTACATCAAAACATACACATTTTCATTGTATACACAAGAAACGTACATCAAAACTTACACATTTTCATTGTACATGCAAGAAATGTACATCAAAAACTTACACATTTTCATTGTATATGCAAGAAATGTACATCAAAACTTACACATTTCATTGTACATACAAGAAATGTACATCAAAACTTACGCATTTTCATTGTATATACAAGAAATATACATCAAAGCTCACACATTTTCATTGTATATACAAGAAATGTACATGAAAACATACACATTTTCATTGTATATACAAGAAATGTACATCAAAACATACACATTTTCATTGTATATACAAGAAATGTACATCAAAACTTACACATTTTCATTCTATATACAAGGAATGTACATCAAAACATACACATTTTCATTGTATATACAAGAAATGTACAACAAAACTCACACATTTTCATTGCATATACAAGAAATGTACATCAAAGCTCACACATTTTCATTGTATATACAAGAAGTGTACATGAAAACATACACATTTTCATGGTATATACAAGAAATGTACATCAAAAGATACACCTTTTCATTGTATATACAAGAAATGTACATCAAAACTCACACATTTTCATTGTATATACAAGAAATGTACATCAAAACATACACATGTTCATTGTATATACAAGAAATGTACATCAAAACATACACATTTTCATTGTATATACAAGAAATATACATAAAAACATACACATTTTCATTGTATATACAAGAAATGTACAGCAAAACATAAACATTTTCATTGTATATACAAGAAATGTACATCAAAACGACACATTTTCGTTGTACACTAAAGAAATGTACATCAAAACATACACATTTTCATTGTACAGACAAGAAATGTAAATCAAAACTTACACATTTTCATTGTATATACAAGAAATGTACATCAAAACTTACACATTTTCATTGTGCACTCAAGAAATGTACATCAAAACTTACACATTTTCATTGTACACTCAAGAAAGGTACATCAAAACATACACATTTTCATTGTATACACAAGAAATGTACATCAAAACTTACACATTTTCATTGTACATACAAGAAAAGGACATCAAAAACTTACACATTTGCATTGTATATGCTAGAAATGTACATCAAAACTTACACATTTTCATTGTACATACAGGAAATGTACATCAAAACTTACACATGTTCATTGTATATTCAAGAGATGTACATCAAAACTACACATTTTCATTGTATACACAAGAAATGTACATCAAAGCTTACACATTTTCATTGTACATTCAGGAAATGTACATCAAAACTTACACATGTTCATTGTATATTCAAGAGATGTACATCAAAACATACACACTTTCATTGTACACTCAAGAAATGTACATCAAAACATACACATTTTCATTGTATATGCAAGAAATGTACATCAAAACTTACACATTTTCATTGTAGAAACAAGAAATGTATATCAAAAAGTTACACATTTTCATTGTACACTCAAGAAATGTGTATCAAAACATACACATTTTCATTGTATACACAAGAAACGTACATCAAAACTTACACATTTTCATTGTACATGCAAGAAATGTACATCAAAAACTTACACATTTTCATTGTATATGCAAGAAATGTACATCAAAACTTACACATTTCATTGTACGTACAAGAAATGTACATCAAAACTTACGCATTTTCATTGTATATACAAGAAATATACATCAAAGCTCACACATTTTCATTGTATATACAAGAAATGTACATGAAAACATACACATTTTCATTGTATATACAAGAAATGTACATCAAAACATACACATTTTCATTGTATATACAAGAAATGTACATCAAAACTTACACATTTTCATTCTATATACAAGGAATGTACATCAAAACATACACATTTTCATTGTATATACAAGAAATGTACATCAAAACTCACACATTTTCATTGCATATACAAGAAATGTACATCAAAGCTCACACATTTTCATTGTATATACAAGAAGTGTACATGAAAACATACACATTTTCATGGTATATACAAGAAATGTACATCAAAAGATACACCTTTTCATTGTATATACAAGAAATGTACATCAAAACTCACACATTTTCATTGTATATACAAGAAATGTACATCAAAACATACACATGTTCATTGTATATACAAGAAATGTACATCAAAACATACACATTTTCATTGTATATACAAGAAATATACATAAAAACATACACATTTTCATTGTATATACAAGAAATGTACAGCAAAACATAAACATTTTCATTGTATATACAAGAAATGTACATCAAAACGACACATTTTCGTTGTACACTAAAGAAATGTACATCAAAACATACACATTTTCATTGTACAGACAAGAAATGTAAATCAAAACTTACACATTTTCATTGTATATACAAGAAATGTACATCAAAACTTACACATTTTCATTGTGCACTCAAGAAATGTACATCAAAACTTACACATTTTCATTGTACACTCAAGAAAGGTACATCAAAACATACACATTTTCATTGTATACACAAGAAATGTACATCAAAACTTACACATTTTCATTGTACATACAAGAAAAGGACATCAAAAACTTACACATTTGCATTGTATATGCTAGAAATGTACATCAAAACTTACACATTTTCATTGTACATACAGGAAATGTACATCAAAACTTACACATGTTCATTGTATATTCAAGAGATGTACATCAAAACTACACATTTTCATTGTATACACAAGAAATGTACATCAAAGCTTACACATTTTCATTGTATATACAAGAAATGTACATCAAAACATACACATTTTCATTGCATATACAAGAAATGTACATCAAAACATACACACTTTCATTGTACACTCAAGAAATGTACATCAAAACATACACATTTTCATTGTATATACAAGAAATGTACATCAAAACTTACACATTTTCATTGTAGAAACAAGAAATGTATATCAAAAAGTTACACATTTTCACTGTACACTCAAGAAATGTGTATCAAAACATACACATTTTCATTGTATATACAAGGAATGTACATCAAAACATACACATTTTCATTGTATATACAAGAAATGTACATCAAAACTTTCACATTTTCATTGTATATACTAGAAATGTACATCATAACTTACACATTTTTATTGTAAATACACGAAATGTACATCAAAACTTACACATCTTCACTGTACATACAGGAAATGTACATCAAAAGCTTACATATTTTCATTGTATATCCAAGAAATGCACATCAAAAGTTACACATTTTCATTGTATATACAAGAAATGTACATCAAAACATACACATTTTCATTTTATATACAAGAAATGTACATCACAACTTACACATTCTCATTGTATATACAAGAAATGTACATCAACACTTACACATTTTCATTGTATATACAAGAAATGTACATCCAAACTTACACATTTTCATTGTATATACAAGAAATGTACATCCAAACTTACACATTTTCATTGTATATACAAGATATGTACATCAAAGCTGCACATTTTCACTGTACACTCAAGAAATGTACATCAAAGCATAGACATTTTCATTGTACAAACAAGAAATGTACATCAAAACTTACACATTTTCATTGTATATACAAGAAATGTACATCAAAACTTACACATTTTCATTGTGCACTCAAGAAATGTACATCAAAACTTACACATTTTCATTGTACAGTCAAGAAATGTACATCAAAACAAACACATTTTCATTGTATACACAAGAAACGTACATCAAAACTTACACATTTTCATTGTACATACAAGAAATGTACATCAAAAACTTACACATTTTCATTGTATATGCAAGAAATGTACATCAAAACTTACACATTTTCATTGTACATACAAGAAATGTACATCAAAACTTACGCATTTTCATTGTATATACAAGAAATATACATCCAAACTACACATTTTCATTGTATATACAAGAAATGTACATCAAAACTTACACATTTTCATTGTACACTCCAGAAATGTACATCAAAACTTACACATTGTCATTCTATATACAAGGAATGTACATCAAAACATACACATTTTCATTGTATATACAAGAAATGTACATCAAAACTCACACATTTTCATTGCATATACAAGAAATGTACATCAAAGCTCACACATTTTCATTGTATATACAAGAAATGTACATGAAAACATACACATTTTCATTGTATATACAAGAAATGTACATCAAAAGATACACATTTTCATTGTATATACAAGAAATGTACATCAAAACTCACACATTTTCATTGTATATACAAGAAATGTACATCAAAGCTCACACATTTGCATTGTATATACAAGAAATGTACATGAAAACATACACATTTTCATTGTATATACAAGAAATGTACATCAAAAAATACACATTTTCATTGTACACTCCAGAAATGTACATCAAAACTTACAAATTTTCATTCTATATACAAGGAATGGACATCAAAACATACACATTTTCATTGTATATACAAGAAATGTACATCAAAACTCACACATTTTCATTGTATATACAAGAAATGTACATCAAACCTCACACGTTTTCATTGTATATACAAGAAATGTACATGAAAACATACACATTTTCATTGTATATACAAGAAATGTACATCAAAAGATACACATTTTCATTGTATATACAAGAAATGTACATCAAAGCTCACACATTTTCATTGTATATACAAGAAATGTACATGAAAACATACACATTTTCATTGTATATACAAGAAATGAACAACAAAACTTACACATTTTCATTGTACACTCCAGAAATGTACATCAAAACTTACACATTTTCATTCTATATACAAGGAATGTACATCAAAACATACACATTTTCATTGTATATACAAGAAATGTACATCAAAACTCACACATTTTCATTGTATATACAAGAAATGTACATCAAAGCTCACACATTTTCATTGTGTATACAAAAAATGTACATGAAAACATACACATTTTCATTGTATATACAAGAAAGGTACATCAAAAGATACACATTTTCATTGTATATACAAGACATGTACATCAAAACTTACACATCTTCATTGTACACTCAAGAAATGTGTATCAAAACTTACACATTTTCATTGTATATACTAGATATGTACATCAAAACTTACACACTTTCATTGTATATCAAGAAATGTACATCTAAACATACACATTTTCATTGTACACTCAAGAAATGTACATAGAAACTTACACATTTTCATTGTATATACAAGCAATGTACATCAAAGCTTACACACTTTCATTGTATATCAAGAAATGTACATCTAAACATACACATTTTCATTGTACACTCAAGAAATGTACATAGAAACTTACACATTTTCATTGTATATACAAGAAATGTACATCAAAACTTACACATTTTCATTGTATATACAAGCAATGTACATCAAAACTTACACATTTTCACTGTATATACAAGAAATGTACATCAAAGCATACACATTTTCATTGTATATACAAGAAATATACATCAAAATTTACACATTTTCATTGTATCTACCAGAAAAGTACATGAAAACGTACACATTTTCGTTGTACATTCAAGAAATGTACATCAAAGCTTACACATTTTCATTGTATATACAAGAAATGTACATCAAAAGTTACACATTTTCCTTGTACATACAAGAAATGTACATCAAAACTACACTTTTTCTTTGTATATACAAAAATGTACTTCAAAACATACACATTTTCATTGTATATACAAGAATGTACATCAAAACTTACACATTTTCATTGTACATACAAGAAATGTACATCAAAACTTACACATTTTCATTGTATATACAAGAATGTACATCAAAACTTACACATTTTCATTGTATATACAATAAATGTACATCAAAACTTACACATATTCATTGTATATACAATAAATGTACATCAAAACTTACACATTTTCATTGTATATACAAGAAATGTACATCAAAACTTACACATTTTCATTCTACATACAAGAAATGTACATCAAAACATACACATCTTCATTGTATATACAATAAATGTACATCAAAACTTACACATCTTCTTTGTATATACAAAAATGTACTTCAAAACATACACATTTTCATTCTATATACAAGGAATGTACATCAAAACTTACACATTTTCATTGTATATACAAGAAATGTACATCAAAGCTCACACATTTTCATTGTATATACAAGAAATGTACATGAAAACATACACATTTTCATTGTATATACAAGAAATGTACAACAAAACTTACACATTTTCATTGTACACTCCAGAAATGTACATCAAAACTTACACATTTGCATTCTATATACAAGGAATGTACATCAAAACATACACATTTTCATTGTATATACAAGAAATGTACATCAAAACTCACACATTTTCATTGTATATACAAGAAATGTACATCAAAGCTCACACATTTTCATTGTATATACAAGAAATGTACATGAAAACACAAATTTTCATTGTATATACAAGAAATGTACATCAAAAGATACACATTTTAATTGTATATACAAGAAATGTACATCAAAACTTACACATTTTCATTGTACACTCAAGAAATGTGTATCAAAACTTACACATTTATATTGTATATACTAGATATGTACATCAAAACTTACACACTTTCATTGTATATCAAGAAATGTACATCTAAACATACAAATTTTCATAGTACACTCAAGAAATGTACATCAAAACTTACACATTTACAATGTGCACTCAAGAAATGTACATCAAAACTTACACATTTTCATTGTACACTCAAGAAATGTACATCAAAACATACACATTTTCATTGTATACACAAGAAACGTACATCAAAACTTACACATTTTCATTGTACATACAAGAAATGTACATCAAAAGCTTACACATTTTCAATGTATATGCAAGAAATGTACATCAAAACTTACACATTTTCATTGTACATACAAGAAATGTACATCAAAACTTACGCATTTTCATTGTATATACAAGAAATATACATCCAAACTACACATTTTCATTGTATATACAAGAAATGTACATCAAAACTTTTACATTTTCATTGTACATACAAGAAATGTACATCAAATCTTACACATTTTCATTGTATATACAAGAATTGTACATCAAAGCTCACACATTTTCATTGTATATACAAGAAATGTACATCAAAGCTCACACATTTTCATTGTATATACAAGAAATGTACATGAAAACATACACATTTTCATTGTATATACAAGAAATGTACATGAAAACATACACATTTTCATTGTATATACAAGAAATGTACATCAAAAGATACACATTTTCATTGTATATACAAGAAGTGTACATCAAAACTTACACATTTTCATTGTACACTCAAGAAATGTGTATCAAAACTTACACATTTTCATTGTATATACCAGATATGTACATCAAAACTTACACACTTTCATTGTATATCAAGAAATGTACATCTAAACATACACATTTTCATTGTACACTCAAGAATCTACATAGAAATTTACACATTTTCATTGTATATACAAGCAATGTACATCAAAACTTACACAATTTCATTGTATATCAAGAAATGTACATCTAAAGATACACATTTTCATTGTACACTCAAGAAATGTACATAGAAACTTACACATTTTCATTGTATATACAAGAAATGTACATCAAAACTTACACATTTTCATTGTATATAAAAGAAATGTACATCAAAACTTACACATTTTCATTGTATATACAAGAAATGTACATCAAAGCATACACATTTTCATTGTATATACAAGAAATATACATCAAAACTTACACATTTTCATTGTATCTACCAGAAATGTGCATGAAAACGTACACATTTTCGTTGTACATTCAAGAAATGTACATCAAAGCTTACACATTTTCATTGTATATACAGGAAATGTACATCAAAACTTACATATTTTCATTGTACATACAAGAAATGGACATCAAAACTACACATTTTCTTTGTGTATACAAAAATGTACTTCAAAACATACACATTTGCATTGTATATACAAGAATGTACATCAAAACTTACACATTTTCATTGTACATACAAGAAATGTACATCAAAACTTACACATTTTCATTGTATATACAAGAATGTACATCAAAACTTACACATTTTCATTGTATATACAATAAATGTACATCAAAACTTACACATTTTCATTGTATATACAAGAAATGTACATCAAAACTTACACATTTTCATTGTGCACTCAAGAAATGTACATCAAAACTTACACATTTTCATTGTACACTCAAGAAATGTACATCAAAACATACACATTTTCATTGTATACACAAGAAACGTACATCAAAACTTACACATTTTCATTGTATATACAAGAAATGTACATCAACACTTACACATTTTCCTTGTATATACAAGAACTGTACATCCAAACTTACACATTTTCATTGTATATACAAGAAATGTACATCCAAACTTACACATTTTCATTGTATATACAAGATATGTACATCAAAGCTGCACATTTTCACTGTACACTCAAGAAATGTACATCAAAACATAGACATTTTCATTGTACAAACAAGAAATGTACATCAAAACTTACACATTTTCATTGTATATACAAGAAATGTACATCAAAACTTACACATTTTCATTGTGCACTCAAGAAATGTACATCAAAACTTACACATTTTCATTGTACACTCAAGAAATGTACATCAAAACATACACATTTTCATTGTATACACAAGAAACGTACATCAAAACTTACACATTTTCATTGTACATACAAGAAATGTACATAAAAAACTTACACATTTTCATTGTATATGCAAGAAATGTACATCAAAACTTACACATTTTCATTGTACATACAAGTAATGTACATCAAAACTTACGCATTTTCATTGTATATACAAGAAATATACATCAAAGCTCACACATTTTCATTGTATATACAAGAAATGTACATGAAAACATACACATTTTCATTGTATATACAAGAAATGTACATCAAAACATACACATTTTCATTGTATATACAAGAAATGTACATCAAAACTTACACATTTTCATTCTATATACAAGGAATGTACATCAAAACATACACATTTTCATTGTATATACAAGAAATGTACATCAAAAGTCACACATTTTCATTGCATATACAAGAAATGTACATCAAAGCTCACACATTTTCATTGTATATACAAGAAGTGTACATGAAAACATACACATTTTCATTGTATATACAAGAAATGTACATCAAAAGATACACCTTTTCATTGTATATACAAGAAATGTACATCAAAACTCACACATTTTCATTGTATATACAAGAAATGTACATCAAAACATACACATGTTCATTGTATATACAAGAAATGTACATCAAAACTTGCACATTTTCATTGTATATACAAGAAATGTACATCAAAACATACATATTTTCATTGTATATACAAGAAATATACATAAAAACATACACATTTTCATTGTATATACAAGAAATGTACAGCAAAACATAAACATTTTCATTGTATATACAAGAAATGTACATCAAAACGACACATTTTCGTTGTACACTAAAGAAATGTACATCAAAACATACACATTTTCATTGTACAGACAAGAAATGTAAATCAAAACTTACACATTTTCATTGTATATACAAGAAATGTACATCAAAACTTACACATTTTCATTGTGCACTCAAGAAATGTACATCAAAACTTACACATTTTCATTGTACACTCAAGAAAGGTACATCAAAACATACACATTTTCATTGTATACACAAGAAATGTACATCAAAACTTACACATTTTCATTGTACATACAAGAAAAGGACATCAAAAACTTACACATTTGCATTGTATATGCTAGAAATGTACATCAAAACTTACACATTCTCATTGTACATACAGGAAATGTACATCAAAACTTACACATGTTCATTGTATATTCAAGAGATGTACATCAAAACTACACATTTTCATTGTATACACAAGAAATGTACATCAAAACTTACACATTTTCATTGTATATACGAGAAATGTACATCAAAACATACACATTTTCATTGCATATACAAGAAATGTACATCAAAACATACACACTTTCATTGTACACTCAAGAAATGTACATCAAAACATACACATTTTCATTGTATATACAAGGAATGTACATCAAAACATACACATTTTCATTGTATATACAAGAAATGTACATCAAAACTTACACATTTTCATTGTATATACTAGAAATGTACATCATAACTTACACATTTTTATTGTAAATACACGAAATGTACATCAAAACTTACACATCTTCACTGTACATACAGGAAATGTACATCAAAAGCTTACATATTTTCATTGTATATCCAAGAAATGCACATCAAAAGTTACACATTTTCATTGTATATACAAGAAATGTACATCAAAACATACACATTTTCATTTTATATACAAGAAATGTACATCACAACTTACACATTTTCATTGTATATACAAGAAATGTACATCAACACTTACACATTTTCATTGTATATACAAGAAATGTACATCCAAACTTACACATTTTCATTGTATATACAACAAATGTACATGCAAACTTACACATTTTCATTGTATATACAAGATATGTACATCAAAGCTGCACATTTTCACTGTACACTCAAGAAATGTACATCAAAACATAGACATTTTCATTGTACAAACAAGAAATGTACATCAAAAACTTACACATTTTCATTGTATATACAAGAAATGTACATCAAAACTTACACATTTTCATTGTGCACTCAAGAAATGTACATCAAAACTTACACATTTTCATTGTACAGTCAAGAAATGTACATCAAAACAAACACATTTTCATTGTATACACAAGAAACGTACATCAAAACTTACACATTTTCATTGTACATACAAGAAATGTACATCAAAAACTTACACATTTTCATTGTATATGCAAGAAATGTACATCAAAACTTACACATTTTCATTGTACATACAAGAAATGTACATCAAAACTTACGCATTTTCATTGTATATACAAGAAATATACATCCAAACTACACATTTTCATTGTATATACAAGAAATGTACATCAAAACTTACACATTTTCATTGTACATACAAGAAATGTACATCAAAACTTACACATTTTCATTGTATATACAAGAATTGTACATCAAAGCTCACACATTTTCATTGTATATACAAGAAATGTACATGAAAACATACACATTTTCATTGTATATACAAGAAATGTACATCAAAACATACACATTTTCATTGTATATACAAGAAATGTACAACAAAACTTACACATTTTCATTGTACACTCCAGAAATGTACATCAAAACTTACACATTGTCATTCTATATACAAGGAATGTACATCAAAACATACACATTTTCATTGTATATACAAGAAATGTACATCAAAACTCACACATTTTCATTGCATATACAAGAAATGTACATCAAAGCTCACACATTTTCATTGTATATACAAGAAATGTACATGAAAACATACACATTTTCATTGTATATACAAGAAATGTACATCAAAAGATACACATTTTCATTGTATATACAAGAAATGTACATCAAAACTCACACATTTTCATTGTATATACAAGAAATGTACATCAAAGCTCACACATTTGCATTGTATATACAAGAAATGTACATGAAAACATACACATTTTCATTGTATATACAAGAAATGTACATCAAAAAATACACATTTTCATTGTACACTCCAGAAATGTACATCAAAACTTACAAATTTTCATTCTATATACAAGGAATGTACATCAAAACATACACATTTTCATTGTATATACAAGAAATGTACATCAAAACTCACACATCTTCATTGTATATACAAGAAATGTACATCAAACCTCACTCGTTTTCATTGTATATACAAGAAATGTACATGAAAACATACACATTTTCATTGTATATACAAGAAATGTACATCAAAGATACACATTTTCATTGTATATACAAGAAATGTACATCAAAGCTCACACATTTTCATTGTATATACAAGAAATGTACATGAAAACATACACATTTTCATTGTATATACAAGAAATGAACAACAAAACTTACACATTTTCATTGTACACTCCAGAAATGTACATCAAAACTTACACATTTTCATTCTATATACAAGGAATGTACATCAAAACATACACATTTTCATTGTATATACAAGAAATGTACATCAAAACTCACACATTTTCATTGTATATACAAGAAATGTACATCAAAGCTCACACATTTTCATTGTGTATACAAAAAATGTACATGAAAACATACACATTTTCATTGTATATACAAGAAAGGTACATCAAAAGATACACATTTTCATTGTATATACAAGAAGTGTACATCAAAACTTACACATTTTCATTGTACACTCAAGAAATGTGTATCAAAACTTACACATTTTCATTGTATATACTAGATATGTACATCAAAACTTACACACTTTCATTGTATATCAAGAAATGTACATCTAAACATACACATTTTCATTGTACACTCAAGAAATGTACATAGAAACTTACACATTTTCATTGTATATACAAGCAATGTACATCAAAACTTACACACTTTCATTGTATATCAAGAAATGTACATCTAAACATACACATTTTCATTGTACACTCAAGAAATGTACATAGAAACTTACACATTTTCATTGTATATACAAGAAATGTACATCAAAACTTACACATTTTCATTGTATATACAAGCAATGTACATCAAAACTTACACATTTTCACTGTATATACAAGAAATGTACATCAAAGCATACACATTTTGATTGTATATACAAGAAATATACATCAAAATTTACACATTTTCATTGTATCTACCAGAAATGTACATGAAAACGTACACATTTTCGTTGTACATTCAAGAAATGTACATCAAAGCTTACACATTTTCATTGTATATACAAGAAATGTACATCAAAACTTACACATTTTCATTGTACATACAAGAAATGTACATCAAAACTACACATTTTCTTTGTATATACAAAAATGTACTTCAAAACATACACATTTTCATTGTATATACAAGAATGTACATCAAAACTTACACATTTTCATTGTACATACAAGAAATGTACATCAAAACTTACACATTTTCATTGTATATACAAGAATGTACATCAAAACTTACACATTTTCATTGTATATACAATAAATGTACATCAAAACTTACACATTTTCATTGTATATACAATAAATGTACATCAAAACTTACACATTTTCATTGTATATACAAGAAATGTACATCAAAACTTACACATTTTCATTGTATATACAAGAATGTACATCAAAACTTACACATTTTCATTGTATATACAATAAATGTACATCAAAACTTACACATTTTCATTGTATATACAATAAATGTACATCAAAACTTACACATTTTCATTGTATATGCAAGGAATGTACATCAAAACTTACACATTTTCATTGTATATACAAGAAATGTACATCAAAGCTCACACATTTTCATTGTATATACAAGAAATGTACATTAAAACATACACATTTTCATTGTATATACAAGAAATGTACATCAAAACTTACACATTTTCATTGTATATACAAGAAATGTACAACAAAACTTACACATTTTCATTGTACACTCCAGAAATGTACATCAAAACTTACACATTGTCATTCTATATACAAGGAATGTACATCAAAACATACACATTTTCATTGTATATACAAGAAATGTACATCAAAACTCACACATTTTCATTGCATAAACAAGAAATGTACATCAAAGCTCACACATTTTCATTGTATATACAAGAAATGTACATGAAAACATACACATTTTCATTGTATATACAAGAAATGTACATCAAAAGATACACATTTTCATTGTATATACAAGAAATGTACATCAAAACTCACACATTTTCATTGTATATACAAGAAATGTACATCAAAGCTCACACATTTGCATTGTATATACAAGAAATGTACATGAAAACATACACATTTTCATTGTATATACAAGAAATGTACATCAAAAAATACACATTTTCATTGTACACTCCAGAAATGTACATCAAAACTTACAAATTTTCATTCTATATACAAGGAATGTACATCAAAACATACACATTTTCATTGTATATACAAGAAATTTACATCAAAACTCACACATTTTCATTGTATATACAAGAAATGTACATCAAACCTCACACGTTTTCATTGTATATACAAGAAATGTACATGAAAACATACACATTTTCATTGTATATACAAGAAATGTACTTCAAAAGATACACATTTTCATTGTATATACAAGAAATGTACATCAAAGCTCACACATTTTCATTGTATGTACAAGAAATGTACATGAAAACATACACATTTTCATTGTATATACAAGAAATGAACAAAAAAACTTACACATTTTCATTGTACACTCCAGAAATGTACATAAAAACTTACACATTTTCATTCTATATACAAGGAATGTACATCAAAACATACACATTTTCATTGTATATACAAGAAATGTACATCAAAACTCACACATTTTCATTGTATATACAAGAAATGTACATCAAAGCTCACACATTTTCATTGTGTATACAAAAAATGTACATGAAAACATACACATTTTCATTGTATATACAAGAAGGGTACATCAAAAGATACACATTTTCATTGTATATACAAGAAATGTACATCAAAACTTACACATTTTCATTGTACACTCAAGAAATGTGTATCAAAACTTACACATTTTCATTGTATATACTAGATATGTACATCAAAACTTACACACTTTCATTGTATATCAAGAAATGTACATCTAAACATACACATTTTCATTGTACACTCAAGAAATGTACATAGAAACTTACACATTTTCATTGTATATACAAGAAATGTACATCAAAACTTACACATTTTCATTGTATATACAAGCAATGTACATCAAAACTTACACATTTTCACTGTATATACAAGAAATGTACATCTAAGCATACACATTTTCATTGTATATACAAGAAATATACATCAAAATTTACACATTTTCATTGTATCTACCAGAAATGTACATGAAAACGTACACATTTTCGTTGTACATTCAAGAAATGTACATCAAAGCTTACACATTTTCATTGTATATACAGGAAATGTACATCAAAACTTACACATTTTCATTGTACATACAAGAAATGTACATCAAAACTACACATTTTCTTTGTATATACAAAAATGTACTTCAAAACATACACATTTTCATTGTATATACAAGAATGTACATCAAAACTTACACATTTTCATTGTACATACAAGAAATGTACATCAAAACTTACACATTTTCATTGTATATACAAGAATGTACATCAAAACTTACACATTTTCATTGTATATACAATAAATGTACATCAAAACTTACACATTTTCATTGTATATACAATAAATGTACATCAAAACTTACACATTTTCATTGTATATACAAGAAATGTACATCAAAACTTACACATTTTCATTGTACATACAAGAAATGTACATCAAAACATACACATTTTCATTGTATATACAATAAATGTACATCAAAACTTACACATCTTCTTTGTATATACAAAAATGTACTTCAAAACATACACATTTTCATTCTATATACAAGGAATGTACATCAAAACTTACACATTTTCATTGTATATACAAGAAATGTACATCAAAGCTCACACATTTTCATTGTATATACAAGAAATGTACATGAAAACATACACATTTTCATTGTATATACAAGAAATGTACATCAAAACTTACACATTTTCATTGTACATACAAGAAATGTACATCAAAACATACACATTTTCATTGTATATACAATAAATGTACATCAAAACTTACACATCTTCTTTGTATATACAAAAATGTACTTCAAAACATACACATTTTCATTCTATATACAAGGAATGTACATCAAAACTTACACATTTTCATTCTATATACAAGGAATGTACATCAAAACATACACATTTTCATTGTATATACAAGAAATGTACATCAAAACTCACACATTTTCATTGTATATACAAGAAATGTACATCAAAGCTCACACATTTTCATTGTATATACAAGAAATGTACATGAAAACACACATTTTCATTGTATATACAAGAAATGTACATCAAAAGATACACATTTTCATTGTATATACAAGAAATGTACATCAAAACTTACACATTTTCATTGTACACTCAAGAAATGTGTATCAAAACTTACACATTTATATTGTATATACTAGATATGTACATCAAAACTTACACACTTTCATTGTATATTAAGAAATGTACATCTAAACATACACATTTTCATAGTACACTCAAGAAATGTACATCAAAACTTACACATTTACAATGTGCACTTAAGAAATGTACATCAAAACTTACACATTTTCATTGTACACTCAAGAAATGTACATCAAAACATACACATTTTCATTGTATACACAAGAAACGTACATCAAAACTTACACATTTTCATTGTACATACAAGAAATGTACATCAAAAGCTTACACATTTTCAATGTATATGCAAGAAATGTACATCAAAACTTACACATTTTCATTGTACATACAAGAAATGTACATCAAAACTTACGCATTTTCATTGTATATACAAGAAATATACATCCAAACTACACATTTTCATTGTATATACAAGAAATGTACATCAAAACTTACACATTTTCATTGTACATACAAGAAATGTACATCAAAACTTACACATTTTCATTGTATATACAAGAATTGTACATCAAAGCTCACACATTTTCATTGTATATACAAGAAATGTACATGAAAACATACACATTTTCATTGTATATACAAGAAATGTACATCAAAACTTACCCATTTTCATTGTATATATAAGAAATGTACATCAAAACTTACACATTTTCATTGTATATACAAGAAATGTACATCAAAGCATACACATTTTCATTGTATATACAAGAAATATACATTAAAACATGCATATTTTCATTGTATATACAAGAAATGTACATCAAAACTCACACATTTTCATTGTATATACAAGAAATGTACATCAAAGCTCACACATTTTCATTGTATATACAAGAAATGTACATGAAGACACACATTTTCATTGTATATACAAGAAATGTACATCAAAAGATACACATTTTCATTGTATATACAAGAAATGTACATCAAAACTCACACATTTTCATTGTATATACAAGAAATGTACATCAAAGCTCACACATTTTCATTGTATATACAAGAAATGTACATGAAAACATACACATTTTCATTGTATATACAAGAAATGTACATCAAAAGATACACATTTTCATTGTACACTCAAGAAATGTACATCAAAACTTACACATTTTCATTCTATATACAAGGAATGTACATCAAAACATACATATTTTCATTGTATAATCAAGAAATGTACATCAAAACTCACACATTTTCATTGTATATACAAGAAATGTACATCAAAGCTCACACCTTTTCATTGTATATACAAGAAATGTACATGAAAACATACACATTTTCATTGTATATACAAGAAATGTACATCAAAAGATACACATTTTCATTGTATATACAAGAAATGTACATCAAAGCTCACACATTTTCATTGTATATACAAGAAATGTACATGAAAACATACACATTTTCATTGTATATACAAGAAATGTACAACAAAACTTACACATTTTCATTGTACACTCCAGAAATGTACATCAAAACTTACACATTTTCATTCTATATACAAGGAATGTACATCAAAACATACACATTTTCATTGTATATACAAGAAATGTACATCAAAACTCACACATTTTCATTGTATATACAAGAAATGTACATCAAAGCTCACACATTTTCATTGTATATACAAGAAATGTACATCAAAAGATACACATTTTCATTGTATATACAAGAAGTGTACATCAAAACTTACACATTTTCATTGTACACTCAAGAAATGTGTATCAAAACTTACACATTTTCATTGTATATACCAGATATGTACATCAAAACTTACACACTTTCATTGTATATCAAGAAATGTACATCTAAACATACACATTTTCATTGTACACTCAAGAATCTACATAGAAACTTACACATTTTCATTGTATATACAAGCAATGTACATAAAAACTTACACACTTTCATTGTATATCAAGAAATGTACATCTAAAGATACACATTTTCATTGTACACTCAAGAAATGTACATAGAAACTTACACATTTTCATTGTATATACAAGAAATGTACATCAAAACTTACACATTTTCATTGTATATAAAAGAAATGTACATCAAAACTTACACATTTTCATTGTATATACAAGAAATGTACATCAAAGCATACACATTTTCATTGTATATACAAGAAATATACATCAAAACTTACACATTTTCATTGTATCTACCAGAAATGTACATGAAAACGTACACATTTTCGTTGTACATTCAAGAAATGTACATCAAAGCTTACACATTTTCATTGTATATACAAGAAATGTACATCAAAACTTACACATTTTCATTGTACATACAAGAAATGGACATCAAAACTACACATTTTCTTTGTGTATACAAAAATGTACTTCAAAACATACACATTTGCATTGTATATACAAGAATGTACATCAAAACTTACACATTTTCATTGTACATACAAGAAATGTACATCAAAACTTACACATTTTCATTGTATATACAAGAATGTACATCAAAACTTACACATTTTCATTGTATATACAATAAATGTACATCAAAACTTACTCATTTTCATTGTATATACAATAAATGTACATCAAAACTTACACATTTTCATTGTATATACAAGAAATGTACATCAAAACTTACACATTTTCATTGTACATACAAGACATGTACATCAAAACATACACTTTTTCATTGTATATACAATAAATGTACATCAAAACATACACATTTTCATTGTATATATAAGAAATGTACATCAAAACATAAACATTTTCATTGTACAGACAAGAAATGTAAATCAAAACTTACACATTTTCATTGTGTATACAAGAAATGCACATCAAAACTTACACATTTTCATTGTGCACTCAAGAATGGTACAGAAAAACTTACACATTTTCATTGTATATACAAGAAATGTACATCAAAACTTACACATTTTCATTGTACATACAAGACATGTACATCAAAACATACACTTTTTCATTGTATATACAATAAATGTACATCAAAACATACACATTTTCATTGTATATATAAGAAATGTACATAAAAACATAAACATTTTCATTGTACAGACAAGAAATGTAAATCAAAACTTACACATTTTCATTGTGTATACAAGAAATGCACATCAAAACTTACACATTTTCATTGTGCACTCAAGAAATGTACATCAAAACTTACCTATTTTCATTGTACACTCAAGAAATGTACATCAAAACATACACATTCTCATTGTATACACAAGAAATGTACATCAAAACTTACACGTTTTCATGTTACAGACAAGAAATGTAAATCAAAACTTACACATTTTCATTGTGCACTCAAGAAATGTACATCAAAACTTACACATTTTCATTGTACACTCAAGAAATGTACATCAAAACTTACACATTTTCATTGTACACTCAAGAAATGTACATCAAAAACCTACACATTTTCATTGTATATGCAAGAAATGTACGTCAAAACTTACACATTTTCATTGTACATACTAGAAATGTACATCAAAACTTACACATGTTCATTGTATATTCAAGAGATGTACATCAAAACTACACATTTTCATTGAGTATACTAGAAATGTACATCAAAGCTTGCACATTTTCATTGTATATACAAGAAATGTACATCAAAACTTACACATTTTCATTGTGCACTCAAGAAATGTACATCAAAACTTACACATTTTCATTGTACACTCAAGAAATGTACATCAAAACATACACATTTTCATTGTATACACAAGAAACGTACATCAAAACTTACACATTTTCATTGTACATACAAGAAATGTACATAAAAAACTTACACATTTTCATTGTATATGCAAGAAATGTACATCAAAACTTACACATTTTCATTGTACATACAAGAAATGTACATCAAAACTTACGCATTTTCATTGTATATACAAGAAATATACATCAAAGCTCACACATTTTCATTGTATATACAAGAAATGTACATGAAAACATACACATTTTCATTGTATATACAAGAAATGTACATCAAAACATACACATTTTCATTGTATATACAAGAAATGTACATCAAAACTTACACATTTTCATTCTATATACAAGGAATGTACATCAAAACATACACATTTTCATTGTATATACAAGAAATGTACATCAAAACTCACACATTTTCATTGCATATACAAGAAATGTACATCAAAGCTCACACATTTTCATTGTATATACAAGAAGTGTACATGAAAACATACACATTTTCATTGTATATACAAGAAATGTACATCAAAAGATACACCTTTTCATTGTATATACAAGAAATGTACATCAAAACTCACACATTTTCATTGTATATACAAGAAATGTACATCAAAACATACACATGTTCATTGTATATACAAGAAATGTACATCAAAACTTGCACATTTTCATTGTATATACAAGAAATGTACATCAAAACATACATATTTTCATTGTATATACAAGAAATATACATAAAAACATACACATTTTCATTGTATATACAAGAAATGTACAGCAAAACATAAACATTTTCATTGTATATACAAGAAATGTACATCAAAACGACACATTTTCGTTGTACACTAAAGAAATGTACATCAAAACATACACATTTTCATTGTACAGACAAGAAATGTAAATCAAAACTTACACATTTTCATTGTATATATAAGAAATGTACATCAAAACTTACACATTTTCATTGTGCACTCAAGAAATGTACATCAAAACTTACACATTTTCATTGTCCACTCAAGAAAGGTACATCAAAACATACACATTTTCATTGTATACACAAGAAATGTACATCAAAACTTACACATTTTCATTGTACATACAAGAAAAGGACATCAAAAACTTACACATTTGCATTGTATATGCTAGAAATGTACATCAAAACTTACACATTTTCATTGTACATACAGGAAATGTACATCAAAACTTACACATGTTCATTGTATATTCAAGAGATGTACATCAAAACTACACATTTTCATTGTATACACAAGAAATGTACATCAAAACTTACACATTTTCATTGTATATACAAGAAATGTACATCAAAGCTCACACATTTGCATTGTATATACAAGAAATGTACATGAAAACATACACATTTTCATTGTATATACAAGAAATGTACATCAAAAAATACACATTTTCATTGTACACTCCAGAAATGTACATCAAAACTTACAAATTTTCATTCTATATACAAGGAATGTACATCAAAACATACACATTTTCATTGTATATACAAGAAATTTACATCAAAACTCACACATTTTCATTGTATATACAAGAAATGTACATCAAACCTCACACGTTTTCATTGTATATACAAGAAATGTACATGAAAACATACACATTTTCATTGTATATACAAGAAATGTACTTCAAAAGATACACATTTTCATTGTATATACAAGAAATGTACATCAAAGCTCACACATTTTCATTGTATATACAAGAAATGTACATGAAAACATACACATTTTCATTGTATATACAAGAAATGAACAAAAAAACTTACACATTTTCATTGTACACTCCAGAAATGTACATAAAAACTTACACATTTTCATTCTATATACAAGGAATGTACATCAAAACATACACATTTTCATTGTATATACAAGAAATGTACATCAAAACTTACACATTTTCATTGTACATACAAGAAATGTACATCAAAACTTACACATTTTCATTGTATATACAAGAATTGTACATCAAAGCTCACACATTTTCATTGTATATACAAGAAATGTACATGAAAACATACACATTCTCATTGTATATACAAGAAATGTACATCAAAACTTACCCATTTTAATTGTATATATAAGAAATGTACATCAAAACTTACACATTTTCATTGTATATACAAGAAATGTACATCAAAGCATACACATTTTCATTGTATATACAAGAAATATACATTAAAACATACATATTTTCATTGTATATACAAGAAATGTACATCAAAACTCACACATTTTCATTGTATATACAAGAAATGTACATCAAAGCTCACACATTTTCATTGTATATACAAGAAATGTACATGAAGACACACATTTTCATTGTATATACAAGAAATGTACATCAAAAGATACACATTTTCATTGTATATACAAGAAATGTACATCAAAACTCACACATTTTCATTGTATATACAAGAAATGTACATCAAAGCTCACACATTTTCATTGTATATACAAGAAATGTACATGAAAACATACACATTTTCATTGTATATACAAATTAAATTAAATTATTTTGTTGTTTAACGACGCTGTCAATTGCCAGGATCACATCAGCGTCGCCGGTGTGCCGGAATTTTGTCCCGCAGGAGTTCTTTTACATGTCAGTAAATCTACTGGCATGGAGCTGTCGTTTTTAAGCACACTTAAAAACCATCGGCCTGGGCCGGATTTGAACCCGCGACCTTGGGAACAGTAGGCCAGCGTCTAACCAACTGAGCCACCCAGACCGACATTGTATATACAAGAAATGTACATCAAAAGATACACATTTTCATTGTACACTCAAGAAATGTACATCAAAACTTACACATTTTCATTCTATATACAAGGAATGTACATCAAAACATACATATTTTCATTGTATAATCAAGAAATGTACATCAAAACTCACACATTTTCATTGTATATACAAGAAATGTACATCAAAGCTCACACCTTTTCATTGTATATACAAGAAATGTACATGAAAACATACACATTTTCATTGTATATACAAGAAATGTACATCAAAAGATACACATTTTCATTGTATATACAAGAAATGTACATCAAAGCTCACACATTTTCATTGTATATACAAGAAATGTACATGAAAACATACACATTTTCATTGTATATACAAGAAATGTACAACAAAACTTACACATTTTCATTGTACACTCCAGAAATGTACATCAAAACTTACACATTTTCATTCTATATACAAGGAATGTACATCAAAACATACACATTTTCATTGTATATACAAGAAATGTACATCAAAACTCACACATTTTCATTGTATATACAAGAAATGTACATCAAAGCTCACACATTTTCATTGTATATACAAGAAATGTACATGAAAACATACACATTTTCATTGTATATACAAGAAATGTACATCAAAAGATACACATTTTCATTGTATATACAAGAAGTGTACATCAAAACTTACACATTTTCATTGTACACTCAAGAAATGTGTATCAAAACTTACACATTTTCATTGTATATACCAGATATGTACATCAAAACTTACACACTTTCATTGTATATCAAGAAATGTACATCTAAACATACACATTTTCATTGTACACTCAAGAATCTACATAGAAACTTACACATTTTCATTGTATATACAAGCAATGTACATAAAAACTTACACACTTTCATTGTATATCAAGAAATGTACATCTAAAGATACACATTTTCATTGTACACTCAAGAAATGTACATAGAAACTTACACATTTTCATTGTATATACAAGAAATGTACATCAAAACTTACACATTTTCATTGTATATAAAAGAAATGTACATCAAAACTTACACATTTTCATTGTATATACAAGAAATGTACATCAAAGCATACACATTTTCATTGTATATACAAGAAATATACATCAAAACTTACACATTTTCATTGTATCTACCAGAAATGTACATGAAAACGTACACATTTTCGTTGTACATTCAAGAAATGTACATCAAAGCTTACACATTTTCATTGTATATACAAGAAATGTACATCAAAACTTACACATTTTCATTGTACATACAAGAAATGGACATCAAAACTACACATTTTCTTTGTGTATACAAAAATGTACTTCAAAACATACACATTTGCATTGTATATACAAGAATGTACATCAAAACTTACACATTTTCATTGTACATACAAGAAATGTACATCAAAACTTACACATTTTCATTGTATATACAAGAATGTACATCAAAACTTACACATTTTCATTGTATATACAATAAATGTACATCAAAACTTACTCATTTTCATTGTATATACAATAAATGTACATCAAAACTTACACATTTTCATTGTATATACAAGAAATGTACATCAAAACTTACACATTTTCATTGTACATACAAGACATGTACATCAAAACATACACTTTTTCATTGTATATACAATAAATGTACATCAAAACATACACATTTTCATTGTATATATAAGAAATGTACATCAAAACATAAACATTTTCATTGTACAGACAAGAAATGTAAATCAAAACTTACACATTTTCATTGTGTATACAAGAAATGCACATCAAAACTTACACATTTTCATTGTGCACTCAAGAATGGTACAGAAAAACTTACACATTTTCATTGTATATACAAGAAATGTACATCAAAACTTACACATTTTCATTGTATCTACCAGAAATGTACATGAAAACGTACACATTTTCGTTGTACATTCAAGAAATGTACATCAAAGCTTACACATTTTCATTGTATATACAAGAAATGTACATCAAAACTTACACATTTTCATTGTACATACAAGAAATGGACATCAAAACTACACATTTTCTTTGTGTATACAAAAATGTACTTCAAAACATACACATTTGCATTGTATATACAAGAATGTACATCAAAACTTACACATTTTCATTGTACATACAAGAAATGTACATCAAAACTTACACATTTTCATTGTATATACAAGAATGTACATCAAAACTTACACATTTTCATTGTATATACAATAAATGTACATCAAAACTTACTCATTTTCATTGTATATACAATAAATGTACATCAAAACTTACACATTTTCATTGTATATACAAGAAATGTACATCAAAACTTACACATTTTCATTGTACATACAAGACATGTACATCAAAACATACACTTTTTCATTGTATATACAATAAATGTACATCAAAACATACACATTTTCATTGTATATATAAGAAATGTACATAAAAACATAAACATTTTCATTGTACAGACAAGAAATGTAAATCAAAACTTACACATTTTCATTGTGTATACAAGAAATGCACATCAAAACTTACACATTTTCATTGTGCACTCAAGAAATGTACATCAAAACTTACCTATTTTCATTGTACACTCAAGAAATGTACATCAAAACATACACATTCTCATTGTATACACAAGAAATGTACATCAAAACTTACACGTTTTCATGTTACAGACAAGAAATGTAAATCAAAACTTACACATTTTCATTGTGCACTCAAGAAATGTACATCAAAACTTACACATTTTCATTGTACACTCAAGAAATGTACATCAAAACTTACACATTTTCATTGTACACTCAAGAAATGTACATCAAAAACCTACACATTTTCATTGTATATGCAAGAAATGTACGTCAAAACTTACACATTTTCATTGTACATACTAGAAATGTACATCAAAACTTACACATGTTCATTGTATATTCAAGAGATGTACATCAAAACTACACATTTTCATTGAGTATACTAGAAATGTACATCAAAGCTTGCACATTTTCATTGTATATACAAGAAATGTACATCAAAACTTACACATTTTCATTGTGCACTCAAGAAATGTACATCTAAACTTACACATTTTCATTGTACACTCAAGAAATGTACATCAAAACATACACATTTTCATTGTATACACAAGAAACGTACATCAAAACTTACACATTTTCATTGTACATACAAGAAATGTACATAAAAAACTTACACATTTTCATTGTATATGCAAGAAATGTACATCAAAACTTACACATTTTCATTGTACATACAAGAAATGTACATCAAAACTTACGCATTTTCATTGTATATACAAGAAATATACATCAAAGCTCACACATTTTCATTGTATATACAAGAAATGTACATGAAAACATACACATTTTCATTGTATATACAAGAAATGTACATCAAAACATACACATTTTCATTGTATATACAAGAAATGTACATCAAAACTTACACATTTTCATTCTATATACAAGGAATGTACATCAAAACATACACATTTTCATTGTATATACAAGAAATGTACATCAAAACTCACACATTTTCATTGCATATACAAGAAATGTACATCAAAGCTCACACATTTTCATTGTATATACAAGAAGTGTACATGAAAACATACACATTTTCATTGTATATACAAGAAATGTACATCAAAAGATACACCTTTTCATTGTATATACAAGAAATGTACATCAAAACTCACACATTTTCATTGTATATACAAGAAATGTACATCAAAACATACACATGTTCATTGTATATACAAGAAATGTACATCAAAACTTGCACATTTTCATTGTATATACAAGAAATGTACATCAAAACATACATATTTTCATTGTATATACAAGAAATATACATAAAAACATACACATTTTCATTGTATATACAAGAAATGTACAGCAAAACATAAACATTTTCATTGTATATACAAGAAATGTACATCAAAACGACACATTTTCGTTGTACACTAAAGAAATGTACATCAAAACATACACATTTTCATTGTACAGACAAGAAATGTAAATCAAAACTTACACATTTTCATTGTATATATAAGAAATGTACATCAAAACTTACACATTTTCATTGTGCACTCAAGAAATGTACATCAAAACTTACACATTTTCATTGTCCACTCAAGAAAGGTACATCAAAACATACACATTTTCATTGTATACACAAGAAATGTACATCAAAACTTACACATTTTCATTGTACATACAAGAAAAGGACATCAAAAACTTACACATTTGCATTGTATATGCTAGAAATGTACATCAAAACTTACACATTTTCATTGTACATACAGGAAATGTACATCAAAACTTACACATGTTCATTGTATATTCAAGAGATGTACATCAAAACTACACATTTTCATTGTATACACAAGAAATGTACATCAAAACTTACACATTTTCATTGTATATACAAGAAATGTACATCAAAGCTCACACATTTGCATTGTATATACAAGAAATGTACATGAAAACATACACATTTTCATTGTATATACAAGAAATGTACATCAAAAAATACACATTTTCATTGTACACTCCAGAAATGTACATCAAAACTTACAAATTTTCATTCTATATACAAGGAATGTACATCAAAACATACACATTTTCATTGTATATACAAGAAATTTACATCAAAACTCACACATTTTCATTGTATATACAAGAAATGTACATCAAACCTCACACGTTTTCATTGTATATACAAGAAATGTACATGAAAACATACACATTTTCATTGTATATACAAGAAATGTACTTCAAAAGATACACATTTTCATTGTATATACAAGAAATGTACATCAAAGCTCACACATTTTCATTGTATATACAAGAAATGTACATGAAAACATACACATTTTCATTGTATATACAAGAAATGAACAAAAAAACTTACACATTTTCATTGTACACTCCAGAAATGTACATAAAAACTTACACATTTTCATTCTATATACAAGGAATGTACATCAAAACATACACATTTTCATTGTATATACAAGAAATGTACATCAAAACTTACACATTTTCATTGTACATACAAGAAATGTACATCAAAACTTACACATTTTCATTGTATATACAAGAATTGTACATCAAAGCTCACACATTTTCATTGTATATACAAGAAATGTACATGAAAACATACACATTCTCATTGTATATACAAGAAATGTACATCAAAACTTACCCATTTTAATTGTATATATAAAAAATGTACATCAAAACTTACACATTTTCATTGTATATACAAGAAATGTACATCAAAGCATACACATTTTCATTGTATATACAAGAAATATACATTAAAACATACATATTTTCATTGTATATACAAGAAATGTACATCAAAACTCACACATTTTCATTGTATATACAAGAAATGTACATCAAAGCTCACACATTTTCATTGTATATACAAGAAATGTACATGAAGACACACATTTTCATTGTATATACAAGAAATGTACATCAAAAGATACACATTTTCATTGTATATACAAGAAATGTACATCAAAACTCACACATTTTCATTGTATATACAAGAAATGTACATCAAAGCTCACACATTTTCATTGTATATACAAGAAATGTACATGAAAACATACACATTTTCATTGTATATACAAATTAAATTAAATTATTTTGTTGTTTAACGACGCTGTCAATTGCCAGGATCACATCAGCGTCGCCGGTGTGCCGGAATTTTGTCCCGCAGGAGTTCTTTTACATGTCAGTAAATCTACTGGCATGGAGCTGTCGTTTTTAAGCACACTTAAAAACCATCGGCCTGGGCCGGATTTGAACCCGCGACCTTGGGAACAGTAGGCCAGCGTCTAACCAACTGAGCCACCCAGACCGACATTGTATATACAAGAAATGTACATCAAAAGATACACATTTTCATTGTACACTCAAGAAATGTACATCAAAACTTACACATTTTCATTCTATATACAAGGAATGTACATCAAAACATACATATTTTCATTGTATAATCAAGAAATGTACATCAAAACTCACACATTTTCATTGTATATACAAGAAATGTACATCAAAGCTCACACCTTTTCATTGTATATACAAGAAATGTACATGAAAACATACACATTTTCATTGTATATACAAGAAATGTACATCAAAAGATACACATTTTCATTGTATATACAAGAAATGTACATCAAAGCTCACACATTTTCATTGTATATACAAGAAATGTACATGAAAACATACACATTTTCATTGTATATACAAGAAATGTACAACAAAACTTACACATTTTCATTGTACACTCCAGAAATGTACATCAAAACTTACACATTTTCATTCTATATACAAGGAATGTACATCAAAACATACACATTTTCATTGTATATACAAGAAATGTACATCAAAACTCACACATTTTCATTGTATATACAAGAAATGTACATCAAAGCTCACACATTTTCATTGTATATACAAGAAATGTACATGAAAACATACACATTTTCATTGTATATACAAGAAATGTACATCAAAAGATACACATTTTCATTGTATATACAAGAAGTGTACATCAAAACTTACACATTTTCATTGTACACTCAAGAAATGTGTATCAAAACTTACACATTTTCATTGTATATACCAGATATGTACATCAAAACTTACACACTTTCATTGTATATCAAGAAATGTACATCTAAACATACACATTTTCATTGTACACTCAAGAATCTACATAGAAACTTACACATTTTCATTGTATATACAAGCAATGTACATAAAAACTTACACACTTTCATTGTATATCAAGAAATGTACATCTAAAGATACACATTTTCATTGTACACTCAAGAAATGTACATAGAAACTTACACATTTTCATTGTATATACAAGAAATGTACATCAAAACTTACACATTTTCATTGTATATAAAAGAAATGTACATCAAAACTTACACATTTTCATTGTATATACAAGAAATGTACATCAAAGCATACACATTTTCATTGTATATACAAGAAATATACATCAAAACTTACACATTTTCATTGTATCTACCAGAAATGTACATGAAAACGTACACATTTTCGTTGTACATTCAAGAAATGTACATCAAAGCTTACACATTTTCATTGTATATACAAGAAATGTACATCAAAACTTACACATTTTCATTGTACATACAAGAAATGGACATCAAAACTACACATTTTCTTTGTGTATACAAAAATGTACTTCAAAACATACACATTTGCATTGTATATACAAGAATGTACATCAAAACTTACACATTTTCATTGTACATACAAGAAATGTACATCAAAACTTACACATTTTCATTGTATATACAAGAATGTACATCAAAACTTACACATTTTCATTGTATATACAATAAATGTACATCAAAACTTACTCATTTTCATTGTATATACAATAAATGTACATCAAAACTTACACATTTTCATTGTATATACAAGAAATGTACATCAAAACTTACACATTTTCATTGTACATACAAGACATGTACATCAAAACATACACTTTTTCATTGTATATACAATAAATGTACATCAAAACATACACATTTTCATTGTATATATAAGAAATGTACATCAAAACATAAACATTTTCATTGTACAGACAAGAAATGTAAATCAAAACTTACACATTTTCATTGTGTATACAAGAAATGCACATCAAAACTTACACATTTTCATTGTGCACTCAAGAATGGTACAGAAAAACTTACACATTTTCATTGTATATACAAGAAATGTACATCAAAACTTACACATTTTCATTGTACATACAAGACATGTACATCAAAACATACACTTTTTCATTGTATATACAATAAATGTACATCAAAACATACACATTTTCATTGTATATATAAGAAATGTACATCAAAACATAAACATTTTCATTGTACAGACAAGAAATGTAAATCAAAACTTACACATTTTCATTGTGTATACAAGAAATGCACATCAAAACTTACACATTTTCATTGTGCACTCAAGAAATGTACATCAAAACTTACCTATTTTCATTGTACACTCAAGAACTGTACATCAAAACATACACATTCTCATTGTATACACAAGAAATGTACATCAAAACTTACACGTTTTCATGTTACAGACAAGAAATGTAAATCAAAACTTACACATTTTCATTGTGCACTCAAGAAATGTACATCAAAACTTACACATTTTCATTGTACACTCAAGAAATGTACATCAAAACTTACACATTTTCATTGTACACTCAAGAAATGTACATCAAAAACCTACACATTTTCATTGTATATGCAAGAAATGTACGTCAAAACTTACACATTTTCATTGTACATACTAGAAATGTACATCAAAACTTACACATGTTCATTGTATATTCAAGAGATGTACATCAAAACTACACATTTTCATTGAGTATACTAGAAATGTACATCAAAGCTTGCACATTTTCATTGTATATACAAGAAATGTACATCAAAACTTACACATTTTCATTGTGCACTCAAGAAATGTACATCAAAACTTACACATTTTCATTGTACACTCAAGAAATGTACATCAAAACATACACATTTTCATTGTATACACAAGAAACGTACATCAAAACTTACACATTTTCATTGTACATACAAGAAATGTACATAAAAAACTTACACATTTTCATTGTATATGCAAGAAATGTACATCAAAACTTACACATTTTCATTGTACATACAAGAAATGTACATCAAAACTTACGCATTTTCATTGTATATACAAGAAATATACATCAAAGCTCACACATTTTCATTGTATATACAAGAAATGTACATGAAAACATACACATTTTCATTGTATATACAAGAAATGTACATCAAAACATACACATTTTCATTGTATATACAAGAAATGTACATCAAAACTTACACATTTTCATTCTATATACAAGGAATGTACATCAAAACATACACATTTTCATTGTATATACAAGAAATGTACATCAAAACTTACACATTTTCATTGCATATACAAGAAATGTACATCAAAGCTCACACATTTTCATTGTATATACAAGAAGTGTACATGAAAACATACACATTTTCATTGTATATACAAGAAATGTACATCAAAAGATACACCTTTTCATTGTATATACAAGAAATGTACATCAAAACTCACACATTTTCATTGTATATACAAGAAATGTACATCAAAACATACACATGTTCATTGTATATACAAGAAATGTACATCAAAACTTGCACATTTTCATTGTATATACAAGAAATGTACATCAAAACATACATATTTTCATTGTATATACAAGAAATATACATAAAAACATACACATTTTCATTGTATATACAAGAAATGTACAGCAAAACATAAACATTTTCATTGTATATACAAGAAATGTACATCAAAACGACACATTTTCGTTGTACACTAAAGAAATGTACATCAAAACATACACATTTTCATTGTACAGACAAGAAATGTAAATCAAAACTTACACATTTTCATTGTATATATAAGAAATGTACATCAAAACTTACACATTTTCATTGTCCACTCAAGAAAGGTACATCAAAACATACACATTTTCATTGTATACACAAGAAATGTACATCAAAACTTACACATTTTCATTGTACATACAAGAAAAGGACATCAAAAACTTACACATTTGCATTGTATATGCTAGAAATGTACATCAAAACTTACACATTTTCATTGTACATACAGGAAATGTACATCAAAACTTACACATGTTCATTGTATATTCAAGAGATGTACATCAAAACTACACATTTTCATTGTATACACAAGAAATGTACATCAAAACTTACACATTTTCATTGTATATACAAGAAATGTACATCAAAGCTCACACATTTGCATTGTATATACAAGAAATGTACATGAAAACATACACATTTTCATTGTATATACAAGAAATGTACATCAAAAAATACACATTTTCATTGTACACTCCAGAAATGTACATCAAAACTTACAAATTTTCATTCTATATACAAGGAATGTACATCAAAACATACACATTTTCATTGTATATACAAGAAATTTACATCAAAACTCACACATTTTCATTGTATATACAAGAAATGTACATCAAACCTCACACGTTTTCATTGTATATACAAGAAATGTACATGAAAACATACACATTTTCATTGTATATACAAGAAATGTACTTCAAAAGATACACATTTTCATTGTATATACAAGAAATGTACATCAAAGCTCACACATTTTCATTGTATATACAAGAAATGTACATGAAAACATACACATTTTCATTGTATATACAAGAAATGAACAAAAAAACTTACACATTTTCATTGTACACTCCAGAAATGTACATAAAAACTTACACATTTTCATTCTATATACAAGGAATGTACATCAAAACATACACATTTTCATTGTATATACAAGAAATGTACATCAAAACTCACACATTTTCATTGTATATACAAGAAATGTACATCAAAGCTCACACATTTTCATTGTGTATACAAAAAATGTACATGAAAACATACACATTTTCATTGTATATACAAGAAAGGTACATCAAAAGATACACATTTTCATTGTATATACAAGAAATGTACATCAAAACTTACACATTTTCATTGTACACTCAAGAAATGTGTATCAAAACTTACACATTTTCATTGTATATACTAGATATGTACATCAAAACTTACACACTTTCATTGTATATCAAGAAATGTACATCTAAACATACACATTTTCATTGTACACTCAAGAAATGTACATAGAAACTTACACATTTTCATTGTATATACAAGAAATGTACATCAAAACTTACACATTTTCATTGTATATACAAGCAATGTACATCAAAACTTACACATTTTCACTGTATATACAAGAAATGTACATCTAAGCATACACATTTTCATTGTATATACAAGAAATATACATCAAAATTTACACATTTTCATTGTATCTACCAGAAATGTACATGAAAACGTACACATTTTGGTTGTACATTCAAGAAATGTACATCAAAGCTTACACATTTTCATTGTATATACAGGAAATGTACATCAAAACTTACACATTTTCATTGTACATACAAGAAATGTACATCAAAACTACACATTTTCTTTGTATATACAAAAATGTACTTCAAAACATACACATTTTCATTGTATATACAAGAATGTACATCAAAACTTACACATTTTCATTGTACATACAAGAAATGTACATCAAAACTTACACATTTTCATTGTATATACAAGAATGTACATCAAAACTTACACATTTTCATTGTATATACAATAAATGTACATCAAAACTTACACATTTTCATTGTATATACAATAAATGTACATCAAAACTTACACATTTTCATTGTATATACAAGAAATGTACATCAAAACTTACACATTTTCATTGTACATACAAGAAATGTACATCAAAACATACACATCTTCATTGTATATACAATAAATGTACATCAAAACTTACACATCTTCTTTGTATATACAAAAATGTACTTCAAAACATACACATTTTCATTCTATATACAAGGAATGTACATCAAAACTTACACATTTTCATTGTATATACAAGAAATGTACATCAAAGCTCACACATTTTCATTGTATATACAAGAAATGTACATGAAAACATACACATTTTCATTGTATATACAAGAAATGTACATCAAAACTTACACATTTTCATTGTACATACAAGAAATGTACATCAAAACATACACATTTTCATTGTATATACAATAAATGTACATCAAAACTTACACATCTTCTTTGTATATACAAAAATGTACTTCAAAACATACACATTTTCATTCTATATACAAGGAATGTACATCAAAACTTACACATTTTCATTCTATATACAAGGAATGTACATCAAAACATACACATTTTCATTGTATATACAAGAAATGTACATCAAAACTCACACATTTTCATTGTATATACAAGAAATGTACATCAAAGCTCACACATTTTCATTGTATATACAAGAAATGTACATGAAAACACACATTTTCATTGTATATACAAGAAATGTACATCAAAAGATACACATTTTCATTGTATATACAAGAAATGTACATCAAAACTTACACATTTTCATTGTACACTCAAGAAATGTGTATCAAAACTTACACATTTATATTGTATATACTAGATATGTACATCAAAACTTACACACTTTCATTGTATATTAAGAAATGTACATCTAAACATACACATTTTCATAGTACACTCAAGAAATGTACATCAAAACTTACACATTTACAATGTGCACTTAAGAAATGTACATCAAAACTTACACATTTTCATTGTACACTCAAGAAATGTACATCAAAACATACACATTTTCATTGTATACACAAGAAACGTACGTCAAAACTTACACATTTTCATTGTACATACAAGAAATGTACATCAAAAGCTTACACATTTTCAATGTATATGCAAGAAATGTACATCAAAACTTACACATTTTCATTGTACATACAAGAAATGTACATCAAAACTTACGCATTTTCATTGTATATACAAGAAATATACATCCAAACTACACATTTTCATTGTATATACAAGAAATGTACATCAAAACTTACACATTTTCATTGTACATACAAGAAATGTACATCAAAACTTACACATTTTCATTGTATATACAAGAATTGTACATCAAAGCTCACACATTTTCATTGTATATACAAGAAATGTACATGAAAACATACACATTTTCATTGTATATACAAGAAATGTACATCAAAACTTACCCATTTTCATTGTATATATAAGAAATGTACATCAAAACTTACACATTTTCATTGTATATACAAGAAATGTACATCAAAGCATACACATTTTCATTGTATATACAAGAAATATACATTAAAACATACATATTTTCATTGTATATACAAGAAATGTACATCAAAACTCACACATTTTCTTTGTATATACAAGAAATGTACATCAAAGCTCACACATTTTCATTGTATATACAAGAAATGTACATGAAGACACACATTTTCATTGTATATACAAGAAATGTACATCAAAAGATACACATTTTCATTGTATATACAAGAAATGTACATCAAAACTCACACATTTTCACTGTATATACAAGAAATGTACATCAAAGCTCACACATTTTCATTGTATATACAAGAAATGTACATGAAAACGTACACATTTTCATTGTATATACAAGAAATGTACATCAAAAGATACACATTTTCATTGTACACTCAAGAAATGTACATCAAAACTTACACATTTTCATTCTATATACAAGGAATGTACATCAAAACATACATATTTTCATTGTATAATCAAGAAATGTACATCAAAACTCACACATTTTCATTGTATATACAAGAAATGTACATCAAAGCTCACACCTTTTCATTGTATATACAAGAAATGTACATGAAAACATACACATTTTCATTGTATATACAAGAAATGTACATCAAAAGATACACATTTTCATTGTATATACAAGAAATGTACATCAAAGCTCACACATTTTCATTGTATATACAAGAAATGTACATGAAAACATACACATTTTCATTGTATATACAAGAAATGTACAACAAAACTTACACATTTTCATTGTACACTCCAGAAATGTACATCAAAACTTACACATTTTCATTCTATATACAAGGAATGTACATCAAAACATACACATTTTCATTGTATATACAAGAAATGTACATCAAAACTCACACATTTTCATTGTATATACAAGAAATGTACATCAAAGCTCACACATTTTCATTGTATATACAAGAAATGTACATGAAAACATACACATTTTCATTGTATATACAAGAAATGTACATCAAAAGATACACATTTTCATTGTATATACAAGAAGTGTACATCAAAACTTACACATTTTCATTGTACACTCAAGAAATGTGTATCAAAACTTACACATTTTCATTGTATATACCAGATATGTACATCAAAACTTACACACTTTCATTGTATATCAAGAAATGTACATCTAAACATACACATTTTCATTGTACACTCAAGAATCTACATAGAAACTTACACATTTTCATTGTATATACAAGCAATGTACATAAAAACTTACACACTTTCATTGTATATCAAGAAATGTACATCTAAAGATACACATTTTCATTGTACACTCAAGAAATGTACATAGAAACTTACACATTTTCATTGTATATACAAGAAATGTACATCAAAACTTACACATTTTCATTGTATATAAAAGAAATGTACATCAAAACTTACACATTTTCATTGTATATACAAGAAATGTACATCAAAGCATACACATTTTCATTGTATATACAAGAAATATACATCAAAACTTACACATTTTCATTGTATCTACCAGAAATGTACATGAAAACGTACACATTTTCGTTGTACATTCAAGAAATGTACATCAAAGCTTACACATTTTCATTGTATATACAAGAAATGTACATCAAAACTTACACATTTTCATTGTACATACAAGAAATGGACATCAAAACTACACATTTTCTTTGTGTATACAAAAATGTACTTCAAAACATACACATTTGCATTGTATATACAAGAATGTACATCAAAACTTACACATTTTCATTGTACATACAAGAAATGTACATCAAAACTTACACATTTTCATTGTATATACAAGAATGTACATCAAAACTTACACATTTTCATTGTATATACAATAAATGTACATCAAAACTTACTCATTTTCATTGTATATACAATAAATGTACATCAAAACTTACACATTTTCATTGTATATACAAGAAATGTACATCAAAACTTACACATTTTCATTGTACATACAAGACATGTACATCAAAACATACACTTTTTCATTGTATATACAATAAATGTACATCAAAACATACACATTTTCATTGTATATATAAGAAATGTACATCAAAACATAAACATTTTCATTGTACAGACAAGAAATGTAAATCAAAACTTACACATTTTCATTGTGTATACAAGAAATGCACATCAAAACTTACACATTTTCATTGTGCACTCAAGAATGGTACAGAAAAACTTACACATTTTCATTGTATATACAAGAAATGTACATCAAAACTTACACATTTTCATTGTACATACAAGACATGTACATCAAAACATACACTTTTTCATTGTATATACAATAAATGTACATCAAAACATACACATTTTCATTGTATATATAAGAAATGTACATCAAAACATAAACATTTTCATTGTACAGACAAGAAATGTAAATCAAAACTTACACATTTTCATTGTGTATACAAGAAATGTACATCAAAACTTACCTATTTTCATTGTACACTCAAGAAATGTACATCAAAACATACACATTCTCATTGTATACACAAGAAATGTACATCAAAACTTACACGTTTTCATGTTACAGACAAGAAATGTAAATCAAAACTTACACATTTTCATTGTGCACTCAAGAAATGTACATCAAAACTTACACATTTTCATTGTACACTCAAGAAATGTACATCAAAACTTACACATTTTCATTGTACACTCAAGAAATGTACATCAAAAACCTACACATTTTCATTGTATATGCAAGAAATGTACGTCAAAACTTACACATTTTCATTGTACATACTAGAAATGTACATCAAAACTTACACATGTTCATTGTATATTCAAGAGATGTACATCAAAACTACACATCTTCATTGAGTATACTAGAAATGTACATCAAAGCTTGCACATTTTCATTGTATATACAAGAAATGTACATCAAAACTTACACATTTTCATTGTGCACTCAAGAAATGTACATCAAAACTTACACATTTTCATTGTACACTCAAGGAATGTACATCAAAACATACACATTTTCATTGTATACACAAGAAACGTACATCAAAACTTACACATTTTCATTGTACATACAAGAAATGTACATAAAAAACTTACACATTTTCATTGTATATGCAAGAAATGTACATCAAAACTTACACATTTTCATTGTACATACAAGAAATGTACATCAAAACTTACGCATTTTCATTGTATATACAAGAAATATACATCAAAGCTCACACATTTTCATTGTATATACAAGAAATGTACATGAAAACATACACATTTTCATTGTATATACAAGAAATGTACATCAAAACATACACATTTTCATTGTATATACAAGAAATGTACATCAAAACTTACACATTTTCATTCTATATACAAGGAATGTACATCAAAACATACACATTTTCATTGTATATACAAGAAATGTACATCAAAACTCACACATTTTCATTGCATATACAAGAAATGTACATCAAAGCTCACACATTTTCATTGTATATACAAGAAGTGTACATGAAAACATACACATTTTCATTGTATATACAAGAAATGTACATCAAAAGATACACCTTTTCATTGTATATACAAGAAATGTACATCAAAACTCACACATTTTCATTGTATATACAAGAAATGTACATCAAAACATACACATGTTCATTGTATATACAAGAAATGTACATCAAAACTTGCACATTTTCATTGTATATACAAGAAATGTACATCAAAACATACATATTTTCATTGTATATACAAGAAATATACATAAAAACATACACATTTTCATTGTATATACAAGAAATGTACAGCAAAACATAAACATTTTCATTGTATATACAAGAAATGTACATCAAAACGACACATTTTCGTTGTACACTAAAGAAATGTACATCAAAACATACACATTTTCATTGTACAGACAAGAAATGTAAATCAAAACTTACACATTTTCATTGTATATATAAGAAATGTACATCAAAACTTACACATTTTCATTGTGCACTCAAGAATTGTACATCAAAACTTACACATTTTCATTGTCCACTCAAGAAAGGTACATCAAAACATACACACTTTCATTGTATACACAAGAAATGTACATCAAAACTTACACATTTTCATTGTACATACAAGAAAAGGACATCAAAAACTTACACATTTGCATTGTATATGCTAGAAATGTACATCAAAACTTACACATTTTCATTGTACATACAGGAAATGTACATCAAAACTTACACATGTTCATTGTATATTCAAGAGATGTACATCAAAACTACACATTTTCATTGTATACACAAGAAATGTACATCAAAACTTACACATTTTCATTGTATATACAAGAAATGTACATCAAAACATACACATTTTCATTGCATATACAAGAAATGTACATCAAAACATACACACTTTCATTGTACACTCAAGAAATGTACATCAAAACATACACATTTTCATTGTATATACAAGGAATGTACATCAAAACATACACATTTTCATTGTATATACAAGAAATGTACATCAAAACTTACACATTTTCATTGTATATACTAGAAATGTACATCATAACTTACACATTTTTATTGTAAATACACGAAATGTACATCAAAACTTACACATCTTCACTGTACATACAGGAAATGTACATCAAAAGCTTACATATTTTCATTGTATATCCAAGAAATGCACATCAAAAGTTACACATTTTCATTGTATATACAAGAAATGTACATCAAAACATACACATTTTCATTTTATATACAAGAAATGTACATCACAACTTACACATTTTCATTGTATATACAAGAAATGTACATCAACACTTACACATTTTCATTGTATATACAAGAAATGTACATCCAAACTTACACATTTTCATTGTATATACAACAAATGTACATGCAAACTTACACATTTTCATTGTATATACAAGATATGTACATCAAAGCTGCACATTTTCACTGTACACTCAAGAAATGTACATCAAAACATAGACATTTTCATTGTACAAACAAGAAATGTACATCAAAAACTTACACATTTTCATTGTATATACAAGAAATGTACATCAAAACTTACACATTTTCATTGTGCACTCAAGAAATGTACATCAAAACTTACACATTTTCATTGTACAGTCAAGAAATGTACATCAAAACAAATACATTTTCATTGTATACACAAGAAACGTACATCAAAACTTACACATTTTCATTGTACATACAAGAAATGTACATCAAAAACTTACACATTTTCATTGTATATGCAAGAAACGTACATCAAAACTTACACATTTTCATTGTACATACAAGAAATGTACATCAAAAACTTACACATTTTCATTGTATATGCAAGAAATGTACATCAAAACTTACACATTTTCATTGTATATACAAGAAATGTACAACAAAACTTACACATTTTCATTGTACACTCCAGAAATGTACATCAAAACTTACACATTGTCATTCTATATACAAGGAATGTACATCAAAACATACACATTTTCATTGTATATACAAGAAATGTACATCAAAACTCACACATTTTCATTGCATATACAAGAAATGTACATCAAAGCTCACACATTTTCATTGTATATACAAGAAATGTACATGAAAACATACACATTTTCATTGTATATACAAGAAATGTACATCAAAAGATACACATTTTCATTGTATATACAAGAAATGTACATCAAAACTCACACATTTTCATTGTATATACAAGAAATGTACATCAAAGCTCACACATTTGCATTGTATATACAAGAAATGTACATGAAAACATACACATTTTCATTGTATATACAAGAAATGTACATCAAAAAATACACATTTTCATTGTACACTCCAGAAATGTACATCAAAACTTACAAATTTTCATTCTATATACAAGGAATGTACATCAAAACATACACATTTTCATTGTATATACAAGAAATGTACATCAAAACTCACACATTTTCATTGTATATACAAGAAATGTACATCAAACCTCACACGTTTTCATTGTATATACAAGAAATGTACATGAAAACATACACATTTTCATTGTATATACAAGAAATGTACATCAAAAGATACACATTATCATTGTATATACAAGAAATGTACATCAAAGCTCACACATTTTCATTGTATATACAAGAAATGTACATGAAAACATACACATTTTCATTGTATATACAAGAAATGAACAACAAAACTTACACATTTTCATTGTACACTCCAGAAATGTACATCAAAACTTACACATTTTCATTCTATATACAAGGAATGTACATCAAAACATACACATTTTCATTGTATATACAAGAAATGTACATCAAAACTCACACATTTTCATTGTATACACAAGAAATGTACATCAAAGCTCACACATTTTCATTGTGTATACAAAAAATGTACATGAAAACATACACATTTTCATTGTATATACAAGAAAGGTACATCAAAAGATACACATTTTCATTGTATATACAAGAAATGTACATCAAAACTTACACATTTTCATTGTACACTCAAGAAATGTGTATCAAAACTTACACATTTTCATTGTATTTACTAGATATGTACATCAAAACTTACACACTTTCATTGTATATCAAGAAATGTACATCTAAACATACACATTTTCATTGTACACTCAAGAAATGTACATAGAAACTTACACATTTTCATTGTATATACAAGCAATGTACATCAAAACTTACACACTTTCATTGTATATCAAGAAATGTACATCTAAACATACACATTTTCATTGTACACTCAAGAAATGTACATAGAAACTTACACATTTTCATTGTATATACAAGAAATGTACATCAAAACTTACACATTTTCATTGTATATACAAGCAATGTACATCAAAACTTACACATTTTCACTGTATATACAAGAAATGTACATCAAAGCATACACATTTTCATTGTATATACAAGAAATATACATCAAAATTTACACATTTTCATTGTATCTACCAGAAATGTACATGAAAACGTACACATTTTCGTTGTACATTCAAGAAATGTACATCAAAGCTTACACATTTTCATTGTATATACAAGAAATGTACATCAAAACTTACACATTTTCATTGTACATACAAGAAATGTACATCAAAACTACACATTTTCTTTGTATATACAAAAATGTACTTCAAAACATACACATTTTCATTGTATATACAAGAATGTACATCAAAACTTACACATTTTCATTGTACATACAAGAAATGTACATCAAAACTTACACATTTTCATTGTATATACAAGAATGTACATCAAAACTTACACATTTTCATTGTATATACAATAAATGTACATCAAAACTTACACATTTTCATTGTATATACAATAAATGTACATCAAAACTTACACATTTTCATTGTATATACAAGAAATGTACATCAAAACTTACACATTTTCATTGTATATACAAGAATGTACATCAAAACTTACACATTTTCATTGTATATACAATAAATGTACATCAAAACTTACACATTTTCATTGTATATACAATAAATGTACATCAAAACTTACACATTTTCATTGTATATACAAGGAATGTACATCAAAACTTACACATTTTCATTGTATATACAAGAAATGTACATCAAAGCTCACACATTTTCATTGTATATACAAGAAATGTACATGAAAACATACACATTTTCATTGTATATACAAGAAATGTACATCAAAACTTACACATTTTCATTGTATATACAAGAAATGTACAACAAAACTTACACATTTTCATTGTACACTCCAGAAATGTACATCAAAACTTACACATTGTCATTCTATATAAAAGGAATGTACATCAAAACATACACATTTTCATTGTATATACAAGAAATGTACATCAAAACTCACAGATTTTCATTGCATAAACAAGAAATGTACATCAAAGCTCATACATTTTCATTGTATATACAAGAAATGTACATCAAAACTCACACATTTTCATTGTATACACAAGAAATGTACATCAAAGCTCACACATTTTCATTGTGTATACAAAAAATGTACATGAAAACATACACATTTTCATTGTATATACAAGAAAGGTACATCAAAAGATACACATTTTCATTGTATATACAAGAAATGTACATCAAAACTTACACATTTTCATTGTACACTCAAGAAATGTGTATCAAAACTTACACATTTTCATTGTATATACTAGATATGTACATCAAAACTTACACACTTTCATTGTATATCAAGAAATGTACATCTAAACATACACATTTTCATTGTACACTCAAGAAATGTACATAGAAACTTACACATTTTCATTGTATATACAAGCAATGTACATCAAAACTTACACACTTTCATTGTATATCAAGAAATGTACATCTAAACATACACATTTTCATTGTACACTCAAGAAATGTACATAGAAACTTACACATTTTCATTGTATATACAAGAAATGTACATCAAAACTTACACATTTTCATTGTATATACAAGCAATGTACATCAAAACTTACACATTTTCACTGTATATACAAGAAATGTACATCAAAGCATACACATTTTCATTGTATATACAAGAAATATACATCAAAATTTACACATTTTCATTGTATCTACCAGAAATGTACATGAAAACGTACACATTTTCGTTGTACATTCAAGAAATGTACATCAAAGCTTACACATTTTCATTGTATATACAAGAAATGTACATCAAAACTTACACATTTTCATTGTACATACAAGAAATGTACATCAAAACTACACATTTTCTTTGTATATACAAAAATGTACTTCAAAACATACACATTTTCATTGTATATACAAGAATGTACATCAAAACTTACACATTTTCATTGTACATACAAGAAATGTACATCAAAACTTACACATTTTCATTGTATATACAAGAATGTACATCAAAACTTACACATTTTCATTGTATATACAATAAATGTACATCAAAACTTACACATTTTCATTGTATATACAATAAATGTACATCAAAACTTACACATTTTCATTGTATATACAAGAAATGTACATCAAAACTTACACATTTTCATTGTATATACAAGAATGTACATCAAAACTTACACATTTTCATTGTATATACAATAAATGTACATCAAAACTTACACATTTTCATTGTATATACAATAAATGTACATCAAAACTTACACATTTTCATTGTATATACAAGGAATGTACATCAAAACTTACACATTTTCATTGTATATACAAGAAATGTACATCAAAGCTCACACATTTTCATTGTATATACATGAAATGTACATGAAAACATACACATTTTCATTGTATATACAAGAAATGTACATCAAAACTTACACATTTTCATTGTATATACAAGAAATGTACAACAAAACTTACACATTTTCATTGTACACTCCAGAAATGTACATCAAAACTTACACATTGTCATTCTATATAAAAGGAATGTACATCAAAACATACACATTTTCATTGTATATACAAGAAATGTACATCAAAACTCACAGATTTTCATTGCATAAACAAGAAATGTACATCAAAGCTCATACATTTTCATTGTATATACAAGAAATGTACATGAAAACATACACATTTTCATTGTATATACAAGAAATGTACATCAAAAGATACACATTTTCATTGTATATACAAGAAATGTACATCAAAACTCACACATTTTCATTGTATATACAAGAAATGTACATCAAAGCTCACACATTTGCATTGTATATACAAGAAATGTACATGAAAACATACACATTTTCATTGTATATACAAGAAATGTACATCAAAAGATACACATTTTCATTGTACACTCCAGAAATGTACATCAAAACTTACAAATTTTCATTCTATATACAAGGAATGTACATCAAAACATACACATTTTCATTGTATATACAAGAAATTTACATCAAAACTCACACATTTTCATTGTATATACAAGAAATGTACATCAAACCTCACACGTTTTCATTGTATATACAAGAAATGTACATGAAAACATACACATTTTCATTGTATATACAAGAAATGTACATCAAAAGATACACATTTTCATTGTATATACAAGAAATGTACATCAAAGCTCACACATTTTCATTGTATATACAAGAAATGTACATGAAAACATACACATTTTCATTGTATATACAAGAAATGAACAAAAAAACTTACACATTTTCATTGTACACTCCAGAAATGTACATAAAAACTTACACATTTTCATTCTATATACAAGGAATGTACATCAAAACATACACATTTTCATTGTATATACAAGAAATGTACATCAAAACTCCCACATTTTCATTGTATATACAAGAAATGTACATCAAAGCTCACACATTTTCATTGTGTATACAAAAAATGTACATGAAAACATACACATTTTCATTGTATATACAAGAAAGGTACATCAAAAGATACACATTTTCATTGTATATACAAGAAATGTACATCAAAACTTACACATTTTCATTGTACACTCAAGAAATGTGTATCAAAACTTACACATTTTCATTGTATATACTAGATATGTACATCAAAACTTACACACTTTCATTGTATATCAAGAAATGTACATCTAAACATACACATTTTCATTGTACACTCAAGAAATGTAAATAGAAACTTACACATTTTCATTGTATATACAAGCAATGTACATCAAAACTTACACACTTTCATTGTATATCAAGAAATGTACATCTAAACATACACATTTTCATTGTACACTCAAGAAATGTACATAGAAACTTACACATTTTCATTGTATATACAAGAAATGTACATCAAAACTTACACATTTTCATTGTATATACAAGCAATGTACATCAAAACTTACACATTTTCACTGTATATACAAGAAATGTACATCTAAGCATACACATTTTCATTGTATATACAAGAAATATACATCAAAATTTACACATTTTCATTGTATCTACCAGAAATGTACATGAAAACGTACACATTTTCGTTGTACATTCAAGAAATGTACATCAAAGCTTACACATTTTCATTGTATATACAGGAAATGTACATCAAAACTTACACATTTTCATTGTACATACAAGAAATGTACATCAAAACTACACATTTTCTTTGTATATACAAAAATGTACTTCAAAACATACACATTTTCATTGTATATACAAGAATGTACATCAAAACTTACACATTTTCATTGTACATACAAGAAATGTACATCAAAACTTACACATTTTCATTGTATATACAAGAATGTACATCAAAACTTACACATTTTCATTGTATATACGATAAATGTACATCAAAACTTACACATTTTCATTGTATATACAATAAATGTACATCAAAACTTACACATTTTCATTGTATATACAAGAAATGTACATCAAAACTTACACATTTTCATTGTACATACAAGAAATGTACATCAAAACATACACATTTTCATTGTATATACAATAAATGTACATCAAAGCTTACACATCTTCTTTGTATATACAAAAATGTACTTCAAAACATACACATTTTCATTCTATATACAAGGAATGTGCATCAAAACTTACACATTTTCATTGTATATACAAGAAATGTACATCAAAGCTCACACATTTTCATTGTATATACAAGAAATGTACATGAAAACATACACATTTTCATTGTATATACAAGAAATGTACATCAAAACTTACACATTTTCATTGTACATACAAGAAATGTACATCAAAACATACACATTTTCATTGTATATACAATAAATGTACATCAAAACTTACACATCTTCTTTGTATATACAAAAATGTACTTCAAAACATACACATTTTCATTCTATATACAAGGAATGTACATCAAAACTTACACATTTTCATTCTATATACAAGGAATGTACATCAAAACATACACATTTTCATTGTATATACAAGAAATGTACATCAAAACTCACACATTTTCATTGTATATACAAGAAATGTACATCAAAGCTCACACATTTTCATTGTATATACAAGAAATGTACATGAAAACACACATTTTCATTGTATATACAAGAAATGTACATCAAAAGATACACATTTTCATTGTATATACAAGAAATGTACATCAAAACTTACACATTTTCATTGTACACTCAAGAAATGTGTATCAAAACTTACACATTTATATTGTATATACTAGATATGTACATCAAAACTTACACACTTTCATTGTATATTAAGAAATGTACATCTAAACATACACATTTTCATAGTACACTCAAGAAATGTACATCAAAACTTACACATTTACAATGTGCACTTAAGAAATGTACATCAAAACTTACACATTTTCATTGTACACTCAAGAAATGTACATCAAAACATACACATTTTCATTGTATACACAAGAAACGTACATCAAAACTTACACATTTTCATTGTACATACAAGAAATGTACATCAAAAGCTTACACATTTTCAATGTATATGCAAGAAATGTACATCAAAACTTACACATTTTCATTGTACATACAAGAAATGTACATCAAAACTTACGCATTTTCATTGTATATACAAGAAATATACATCCAAACTACACATTTTCATTGTATATACAAGAAATGTACATCAAAACTTACACATTTTCATTGTACATACAAGAAATGTACATCAAAACTTACACATTTTCATTGTATATACAAGAATTGTACATCAAAGCTCACACATTTACATTGTATATACAAGAAATGTACATGAAAACATACACATTTTCATTGTATATACAAGAAATGTACATCAAAACTTACCCATTTTCATTGTATATATAAGAAATGTACATCAAAACTTACACATTTTCATTGTATATACAAGAAATGTACATCAAAGCATACACATTTTCATTGTATATACAAGAAATATACATTAAAACATACATATTTTCATTGTATATACAAGAAATGTACATCAAAACTCACACATTTTCATTGTATATACAAGAAATGTACATCAAAGCTCACACATTTTCATTGTATATACAAGAAATGTACATCAAAAGATACACATTTTCATTGTACACTCAAGAAATGTACATCAAAACTTACACATTTTCATTCTATATACAAGGAATGTACATCAAAACATACATATTTTCATTGTATAATCAAGAAATGTACATCAAAACTCACACATTTTCATTGTATATACAAGAAATGTACATCAAAGCTCACACCTTTTCATTGTATATACAAGAAATGTACATGAAAACATACACATTTTCATTGTATATACAAGAAATGTACATCAAAAGATACACATTTTCATTGTATATACAAGAAATGTACATGAAAACGTACACATTTTCATTGTATATACAAGAAATGTACAACAAAACTTACACATTTTCATTGTACACTCCAGAAATGTACATCAAAACTTACACATTTTCATTCTATATACAAGGAATGTACATCAAAACATACACATTTTCATTGTATATACAAGAAATGTACATCAAAACTCACACATTTTCATTGTATATACAAGAAATGTACATCAAAGCTCACACATTTTCATTGTATATACAAGAAATGTACATGAAAACATACACATTTTCATTGTATATACAAGAAATGTACATCAAAAGATACACATTTTCATTGTATATACAAGAAGTGTACATCAAAACTTACACATTTTCATTGTACACTCAAGAAATGTGTATCAAAACTTACACATTTTCATTGTATATACCAGATATGTACATCAAAACTTACACACTTTCATTGTATATCAAGAAATGTACATCTAAACATACACATTTTCATTGTACACTCAAGAATCTACATAGAAACTTACACATTTTCATTGTATATACAAGCAATGCACATAAAAACTTACACACTTTCATTGTATATCAAGAAATGTACATCTAAAGATACACATTTTCATTGTACACTCAAGAAATGTACATAGAAACTTACACATTTTCATTGTATATACAAGAAATGTACATCAAAACTTACACATTTTCATTGTATATAAAAGAAATGTACATCAAAACTTACACATTTTCATTGTATCTACAAGAAATGTACATCAAAGCATACACATTTTCATTGTATATACAAGAAATATACATCAAAACTTACACATTTTCATTGTATCTACCAGAAATGTACATTAAAACGTACACATTTTCGTTGTACATTCAAGAAATGTACATCAAAGCTTACACATTTTCATTGTATATACAAGAAATGTACATCAAAACTTACACATTTTCATTGTACATACAAGAAATGGACATCAAAACTACACATTTTCTTTGTGTATACAAAAATGTACTTCAAAACATACACATTTGCATTGTATATACAAGAATGTACATCAAAACTTACACATTTTCATTGTACATACAAGAAATGTACATCAAAACTTACACATTTTCATTGTATATACAAGAATGTACATCAAAACTTACACATTTTCATTGTATATACAATAAATGTACATCAAAACTAACTCATTTTCATTGTATATACAATAAATGTACATCAAAACTTACACATTTTCATTGTATATACAAGAAATGTACATCAAAACTTACACATTTTCATTGTACATACAAGACATGTACATCAAAACATACACTTTTTCATTGTATATACAATAAATGTACATCTAAACATACACATTTTCATTGTATATATAAGAAATGTACATCAAAACATAAACATTTTCATTGTACAGACAAGAAATGTAAATCAAAACTTACACATTTTCATTGTGTATACAAGAAATGCACATCAAAACTTACACATTTTCATTGTGCACTCAAGAATGGTACAGAAAAACTTACACATTTTCATTGTATATACAAGAAATGTACATCAAAACTTACACATTTTCATTGTACATACAAGACATGTACATCAAAACATACACTTTTTCATTGTATATACAATAAATGTACATCAAAACATACACATTTTCATTGTATATATAAGAAATGTACATCAAAACATAAACATTTTCATTGTACAGACAAGAAATGTAAATCAAAACTTACACATTTTCATTGTGTATACAAGAAATGCACATCAAAACTTACACATTTTCATTGTGCACTCAAGAAATGTACATCAAAACTTACCTATTTTCATTGTACACTCAAGAAATGTACATCAAAACATACACATTCTCATTGTATACACAAGAAATGTACATCAAAACTTACACGTTTTCATGTTACAGACAAGAAATGTAAATCAAAACTTACACATTTTCATTGTGCACTCAAGAAATGTACATCAAAACTTACACATTTTCATTGTACACTCAAGAAATGTACATCAAAACTTACACATTTTCATTGTACACTCAAGAAATGTACATCAAAAACCTACACATTTTCATTGTATATGCAAGAAATGTACGTCAAAACTTACACATTTTCATTGCACATACTAGAAATGTACATCAAAACTTACACATGTTCATTGTATATTCAAGAGATGTACATCAAAACTACACATTTTCATTGAGTATACTAGAAATGTACATCAAAGCTTGCACATTTTCATTGTATATACAAGAAATGTACATCAAAACTTACACATTTTCATTGTATATACAAGAAATGTACATGAAAACATACACATTTTGACTGTATATACAAGAAATGTACATCAAAAGATACACATTTTCATTGTATATACAAGAAATGTACATCAAAACTCACACACTTTCATAGTATATACAAGAAATGTACATCAAAGCTCACACATTTTCATTGTATATACAAGAAATGTACATGAAAACATACACATTTTCATTGTATATACAAGAAATGTACATCAAAATATACACATTTTCATTGTACACTCCAGAAATGTACATCAAAACTTACACATTTTCATTATATATACTAGGAATGTACATCAAAACATACACATTTTCATTGTATAATCAAGAAATGTACATCAAAACTCACACATTTTCATTGTATATACAAGAAATGTACATCAAAGCTCACACATTTTCATTGTATATACAAGAAATGTACATGAAAACATACACATTTTCATTGTATATACAAGAAATGTACATCAAAAGATACACATTTTCATTGTATATACAAGAAATGTACATCAAAGCTCACACATTTTCATTGTATATACAAGAAATGTACATGAAAACATACACATTTTCATTGTATATACAAGAAATGTACAACAAAACTTACACATTTTCATTGTACACTCCAGGAATGTACATCAAAACTTACACATTTTCATTGTATATACAATAAATGTACATCAAAACATACACATTTTCATTGTATATACAAGAAATGTACATCAAAACTCACACATTTTCATTGTATATACAAGAAATGTACATCAAAGCTCACACATTTTCATTGTATATACAAGAAATGTACATGAAAACATACACATTTTCATTGTATATACAAGAAATGTACATCAAAAGATACACATTTTCATTGTATATACAAGAAATGTACATCAAAACTTACACATTTTCATTGTACACTCAAGAAATGTGTATCAAAGCTTACACATTTTCATTGTATATACTAGATATGTACATCAAAACTTACACACTTTCATTGTATATCAAGAAACGTACATCTAAACATACACATTTTCATTGTACACTCAAGAAATGTACATTGAGACTTACACATTTTCATTGTATATACAAGCAATGTACAAAAAACTTACACACTTTCATTGTATATCAAGAAATGTACATCTAAAGATACACATTTTCAATGTACACTCAAGAAATGTACATAGAAACTTACACATTTTCATTGTATATACAAGAAATGTACATCAAAACTTACACATTTTCATTGTATATACAAGCAATGTACATCAAAGCTTACACATTTTCATTGTATATAAAAGAAATGTACATCAAAACTTACACATTTTCATTGTATATGCAAGAAATGTACATCAAAGCATACACATTTTCATTGTATATACAAGAAATATACATCAAAACTTACACATTTTCATTGTATCTACCAGAAATGTACATGAAAACGTACACATTTTCGTTGTACATTCAAGAAATGTACATCAAAGCTTACACATTTTCATTGTATATACAAGAAATGTACATCAAAACTTACACATTTTCTTTGTATATACAAAAATGTACTTCAAAACATACACATTTTCATTGTACATACAAGAAATGTACATCAAAACTTACACATTTTCATTGTATATACAAGAATGTACATCAAAACTTAAACATTTTCATTGTATATACAATAAATGTACATCAAAACTTACACATCTTCATTGTATATACAAGAAATGTACTTCAAAAATAAAACATTTTCATTGTACATACAAGACATGTACATCAAAACATACACATTTTCATTGTATATACAATAAATGTACATCAAAACATACACATTTTCATTGTATATACAAGAAATGTACATCAAAACATAAACATTTTCATTGTACAGACAAGAAATGTAAATCAAAACTTACACATTTTCATTGTGTATACAAGAAATGCACATCAAAATTTACACATTTTCATTGTGCACTCAAGAAATGTACATCAAAACTTACACATTTTCATTGTATATCAAGAAATGTACATCAAAACATAAACATTTTCATTGTACAGACAAGAAATGTAAATCAAAACTTACACATTTTCATTGTATATACAAGAAATGTACATCAAAACTTACACATTTTCATTGTATATACAAGCAATGTACATCAAAGCTTACACATTTTCATTGTATATAAAAGAAATGTACATCAAAACTTACACATTTTCATTGTATATGCAAGAAATGTACATCAAAGGATACACATTTTCATTGTATATACAAGAAATATACATCAAAACTTACACATTTTCATTTTATCTACCAGAAATGTACATGAAAACGTACACATTTTCGTTGTACATTCAAGAAATGTACATCAAATCTTACACATTTTCATTGTATATACAAGAAATGTACATCAAAACTTACACATTTTCATTGTACATACAAGAAATGTACATCAAAACTACACATTTTCTTTGTATATACAAAAATGTACTTCAAAACATACACATTTTCATTGTACATACAAGAAATGTACATCAAAACTTGCACATTTTCATTGTATATACAAGAATGTACATCAAAACTTAAACATTTTCATTGTATATACAATAAATGTACATCAAAACTTACACATTTTCATTGTATATACAATAAATGTACATCAAAACTTACACATCTTCATTGTATATACAAGAAATGTACTTCAAAAATAAAACATTTTCATTGTACATACAAGACATGTACATCAAAACATACACATTTTCATTGTATATACAATAAATGTACATCAAAACATACACATTTTCATTGTATATACAAGAAATGTACATCAAAACATAAACATTTTCATTGTACAGACAAGAAATGTAAATCAAAACTTACACATTTTCATTGTGTATACAAGAAATGCACATCAAAACTTACACATTTTCATTGTGCACTCAAGAAATGTACATCAAAACTTACACATTTTCATTGTACACTCAAGAAATGTACATCAAAACATACACATTCTCATTGTATACACAAGAAATGTACATCAAAACTTACACATTTTCATTGTACAGACAAGAAATGTAAATCAAAACTTACACATTTTCATTGTGCACTCAAAAAATGTACATCAAAACTTACACATTTTCATTGTACACTCAAGAAATATACATCAAAACGTACACATTTTCATTGTACACTCAAGAAATGTACATCAAAAACCTACACATTTTCATTGTATATGCAAGAAATGTACGTCAAAACTTACACATTTTCATTGTACATACTAGAAATGTACATCAAAACTTACACATTTTCATTGTATATACAAGAATTGTACATCAAAGCTCACACATTTTCATTGTATATACAAGAAATGTACATGAAAACATACACATTTTCATTGTATATACAAGAAATGTACATCAAAAGATACACATTTTCATTGTACACTCCAGAAATGTACATCAAAACTTACACATTTTCATTGTATATACAAGAAATGTACATCAAAACTTACACATTTGCATTGTACATACAAGAAATGTACATCCAAACTTACACATTTTGATTGTACATACAAGAAATGTACATCAAAAACTTACACATTTTCATTGTATATACAAGATATGTACATGAAAACATACACGTTTTCATTGTACATACAAGAAATGTACATCAAAACCTACACATTTTCATTGTACATAGAAGAAATGTACATCAAATCTTACACATTTTCATTGTATATACAAGAATTGTACATCAAAGCTTACTTATTTTCATTGTACATTAAAGAAATGTACATCAAAACTACACATTTTCATTGTAATACAAGAAATGTACTTCAAAACATACACATTTTCATTTTATATACAAGAATGTACATCAAAACTTACACATTTTCATTGCACATACAAGAAATGTACATCAAAACATACACATGTTCATTGTATATACAAGAAATGTACATCAAAACTTACACATTTTCATTGTATATACAAGAAATGTACATCAAAACATACACATTTTCATTGTATATACAAGAAATATACATAAAAACATACACATTTTCATTGTATATACAAGAAATGTACAGCAAAACATAAACATTTTCATTGTATATACAAGAAATGTACATCAAAACTACACATTTTCGTTGTACACTAAAGAAATGTACATCAAAACATACACATTTTCATTGTACAGACAAGAAATGTAAATCAAAACTTACACATTTTGATTGTATATACAAGAAATGTACATCAAAACTTACACATTTTCATTGTGCACTCAAGAAATGTACATCAAAACTTACACATTTTCATTGTACACTCAAGAAAGGTACATCAAAACATACACATTTTCATTGTATACACAAGAAATGTACATCAAAACTTACACATTTTCATTGTACATACAAGAAAAGGACATCAAAGACTTACACATTTTCATTGTATATGCTAGAAATGTACATCAAAGCTTACACATTTTCTATGTACATACAGGAAATATACAACAAAACTTACACATGTTCATTGTATATTCAAGAGATGTACATCAAAACTACACATTTTCATTGTATATACAAAAAATGTACATCAAAACTTACACATTTTCATTGTATATACAAGAAATGTACATCAAAACATACACATTTTCATTGTATATACAAGAATTGTACATCAAAGCTCACACATTTTCATTGTATATACAAGAAATGTACATGAAAACATACACATTTTCATTGTATATACAAGAAATGTACATCAAAAGATACACATTTTCATTGTATATACAAGAAATGTACATCAAAGCTCACACATTTTCATTGTATATACAAGAAATGTACATGAAAACATACACATTTTCATTGTATATACAAGAAATGTACATCAAAAGATACACATTTTCATTGTATATACAAGAAATATACATCAAAGCTCACACATTTTCATTGTATATACAAGAAATGTACATGAAAACATACACATTTTCATTGTATATACAAGGAATGTACATCAAAACTTACACATTTTCATTGTATATACAAGAAATGTACATCAAAACTCACACATTTTCATTGTATATACAAGAAATGTACATCAAAGCTCACACATTTTCATTGTACACTCAAGAAATGTACATCAAAACATACACATTCTCATTGTATACACAAGAAATGTACATCAAAACTTACACATTTTCATTGTACAGACAAGAAATGTAAATCAAAACTTACACATTTGCATTGTGCACTCAAAAAATGTACATCAAAACTTACACATTTTCATTGTACACTCAAGAAATATACATCAAAACTTACACATTTTCATTGTACACTCAAGAAATGTACATCAAAAACCTACACATTTTCATTGTATATGCAAGAAATGTACGTCAAAACTTACACATTTTCATTGTACATACTAGAAATGTACATCAAAACTTACACATGTTCATTGTATATTCAAGAGATGTACATCAAAACTACACATTTTCATTGTATATACTAGAAATGTACATCAAAGCTTACACATTTTCATTGTATATACAAGAAATGTACATCAAAACTTACACATTTTCATTGTATATACAAGAAATGTACATCAAAACATACACATTTTCATTGTACATACAAGAAATGTACATCAAAAACTTACACATTTTCATTGTATATGCAAGAAATGTACATCAAAACTTACACATTTTCATTGTACATACAGGAAATGTACATCAAAACTTACGCATTTTCATTGTATATACAAGAAATATACATCCAAACTACACATTTTCATTGTATATACAAGAAATGTACATCAAAACTTACACATTTTCATTGTACATACAAGAAATGTACATCAAAGCTGACACATTTTCATTGTATATACAAGAATTGTACATCAAAGCTCACACATTTTCATTGTATATACAAGAAATGTACATGAAAACATACACATATTCACTGTATGTACAAGAAATGTACATCAAAACATACACATTTTCATTGTATATACAAGAAATGTACAACAAAACTTACACATTTTCATTGTACACTCCAGAAATGTACATCAAAACTTACACATTTTCATTCTATATACAAGGAATGTACATCCAAACTCACACATTTTCATTGTATATACAAGAAATGTACATCAAAGCTCACACATTTTCATTGTATATACAAGAAATGTACATCAAAAGCTTACACATTTTCAATGTATATGCAAGAAATGTACATCAAAACTTACACATTTTCATTGTACATACAAGAAATGTACATCAAAACTTACTTATTTTCATTGTATATACAAGAAATGTACATCTAAACTTACACATTTTCATTGTACATACAAGAAATGTACATCAAAACTTACACATTTTCATTGTACATACAAGAAATGTACATCAAAAACTTACACATTTTCATTGTATATACAAGATATGTACATGAAAACATACACGTTTTCATTGTACATACAAGAAATGTACATCAAAACCTACACATTTTCATTGTAGTTAGAAGAAATGTACATCAAAACTTACACATTTTCATTGTATATACAAGAATTGTACATCAAAGCTTACATATTTTCATTGTACATTAAAGAAATGTACATCAAAACTACACATTTTCATTGTATATACAAGAAATGTACTTCAAAACATACACATTTTCATTTTATATAAAAGAATGTACATCAAAACTTACACATTTTCATTGCACATACAAGAAATGTACATCAAAACTTACACATTTTCATTGTATATACAAGAAATGTACATCAAAAGATACACATTTTCATTGTACACTCAAGAAATGTACATCAAAACTTACACATTTTCATTCTATATACAAGGAATGTACATCAAAACATACATATTTTCATTGTATAATCAAGAAATGTACATCAAAACTCACACATTTTCATTGTATATACAAGAAATGTACATCAAAGCTCACACCTTTTCATTGTATATACAAGAAATGTACATGAAAACATACACATTTTCATTGTATATACAAGAAATGTACATCAAAAGATACACATTTTCATTGTATATACAAGAAATGTACATGAAAACGTACACATTTTCATTGTATATACAAGAAATGTACAACAAAACTTACACATTTTCATTGTACACTCCAGAAATGTACATCAAAACTTACACATTTTCATTCTATATACAAGGAATGTACATCAAAACATACACATTTTCATTGTATATACAAGAAATGTACATCAAAACTCACACATTTTCATTGTATATACAAGAAATGTACATCAAAGCTCACACATTTTCATTGTATATACAAGAAATGTACATGAAAACATACACATTTTCATTGTATATACAAGAAATGTACATCAAAAGATACACATTTTCATTGTATATACAAGAAGTGTACATCAAAACTTACACATTTTCATTGTACACTCAAGAAATGTGTATCAAAACTTACACATTTTCATTGTATATACCAGATATGTACATCAAAACTTACACACTTTCATTGTATATCAAGAAATGTACATCTAAACATACACATTTTCATTGTACACTCAAGAATCTACATAGAAACTTACACATTTTCATTGTATATACAAGCAATGCACATAAAAACTTACACACTTTCATTGTATATCAAGAAATGTACATCTAAAGATACACATTTTCATTGTACACTCAAGAAATGTACATAGAAACTTACACATTTTCATTGTATATACAAGAAATGTACATCAAAACTTACACATTTTCATTGTATATAAAAGAAATGTACATCAAAACTTACACATTTTCATTGTATATACAAGAAATGTACATCAAAGCATACACATTTTCATTGTATATACAAGAAATATACATCAAAACTTACACATTTTCATTGTATCTACCAGAAATGTACATTAAAACGTACACATTTTCGTTGTACATTCAAGAAATGTACATCAAAGCTTACACATTTTCATTGTATATACAAGAAATGTACATCAAAACTTACACATTTTCATTGTACATACAAGAAATGGACATCAAAACTACACATTTTCTTTGTGTATACAAAAATGTACTTCAAAACATACACATTTGCATTGTATATACAAGAATGTACATCAAAACTTACACATTTTCATTGTACATACAAGAAATGTACATCAAAACTTACACATTTTCATTGTATATACAAGAATGTACATCAAAACTTACACATTTTCATTGTATATACAATAAATGTACATCAAAACTAACTCATTTTCATTGTATATACAATAAATGTACATCAAAACTTACACATTTTCATTGTATATACAAGAAATGTACATCAAAACTTACACATTTTCATTGTACATACAAGACATGTACATCAAAACATACACTTTTTCATTGTATATACAATAAATGTACATCTAAACATACACATTTTCATTGTATATATAAGAAATGTACATCAAAACATAAACATTTTCATTGTACAGACAAGAAATGTAAATCAAAACTTACACATTTTCATTGTGTATACAAGAAATGCACATCAAAACTTACACATTTTCATTGTGCACTCAAGAATGGTACAGAAAAACTTACACATTTTCATTGTATATACAAGAAATGTACATCAAAACTTACACATTTTCATTGTACATACAAGACATGTACATCAAAACATACACTTTTTCATTGTATATACAATAAATGTACATCAAAACATACACATTTTCATTGTATATATAAGAAATGTACATCAAAACATAAACATTTTCATTGTACAGACAAGAAATGTAAATCAAAACTTACACATTTTCATTGTGTATACAAGAAATGCACATCAAAACTTACACATTTTCATTGTGCACTCAAGAAATGTACATCAAAACTTACCTATTTTCATTGTACACTCAAGAAATGTACATCAAAACATACACATTCTCATTGTATACACAAGAAATGTACATCAAAACTTACACGTTTTCATGTTACAGACAAGAAATGTAAATCAAAACTTACACATTTTCATTGTGCACTCAAGAAATGTACATCAAAACTTACACATTTTCATTGTACACTCAAGAAATGTACATCAAAACTTACACATTTTCATTGTACACTCAAGAAATGTACATCAAAAACCTACACATTTTCATTGTATATGCAAGAAATGTACGTCAAAACTTACACATTTTCATTGCACATACTAGAAATGTACATCAAAACTTACACATGTTCATTGTATATTCAAGAGATGTACATCAAAACTACACATTTTCATTGAGTATACTAGAAATGTACATCAAAGCTTGCACATTTTCATTGTATATACAAGAAATGTACATCAAAACTTACACATTTTCATTGTATATACAAGAAATGTACATGAAAACATACACATTTTGACTGTATATACAAGAAATGTACATCAAAAGATACACATTTTCATTGTATATACAAGAAATGTACATCAAAACTCACACACTTTCATAGTATATACAAGAAATGTACATCAAAGCTCACACATTTTCATTGTATATACAAGAAATGTACATGAAAACATACACATTTTCATTGTATATACAAGAAATGTACATCAAAATATACACATTTTCATTGTACACTCCAGAAATGTACATCAAAACTTACACATTTTCATTATATATACTAGGAATGTACATCAAAACATACACATTTTCATTGTATAATCAAGAAATGTACATCAAAACTCACACATTTTCATTGTATATACAAGAAATGTACATCAAAGCTCACACATTTTCATTGTATATACAAGAAATGTACATGAAAACATACACATTTTCATTGTATATACAAGAAATGTACATCAAAAGATACACATTTTCATTGTATATACAAGAAATGTACATCAAAGCTCACACATTTTCATTGTATATACAAGAAATGTACATGAAAACATACACATTTTCATTGTATATACAAGAAATGTACAACAAAACTTACACATTTTCATTGTACACTCCAGGAATGTACATCAAAACTTACACATTTTCATTGTATATACAATAAATGTACATCAAAACATACACATTTTCATTGTATATACAAGAAATGTACATCAAAACTCACACATTTTCATTGTATATACAAGAAATGTACATCAAAGCTCACACATTTTCATTGTATATACAAGAAATGTACATGAAAACATACACATTTTCATTGTATATACAAGAAATGTACATCAAAAGATACACATTTTCATTGTATATACAAGAAATGTACATCAAAACTTACACATTTTCATTGTACACTCAAGAAATGTGTATCAAAGCTTACACATTTTCATTGTATATACTAGATATGTACATCAAAACTTACACACTTTCATTGTATATCAAGAAACGTACATCTAAACATACACATTTTCATTGTACACTCAAGAAATGTACATTGAGACTTACACATTTTCATTGTATATACAAGCAATGTACAAAAAACTTACACACTTTCATTGTATATCAAGAAATGTACATCTAAAGATACACATTTTCAATGTACACTCAAGAAATGTACATAGAAACTTACACATTTTCATTGTATATACAAGAAATGTACATCAAAACTTACACATTTTCATTGTATATACAAGCAATGTACATCAAAGCTTACACATTTTCATTGTATATAAAAGAAATGTACATCAAAACTTACACATTTTCATTGTATATGCAAGAAATGTACATCAAAGCATACACATTTTCATTGTATATACAAGAAATATACATCAAAACTTACACATTTTCATTGTATCTACCAGAAATGTACATGAAAACGTACACATTTTCGTTGTACATTCAAGAAATGTACATCAAAGCTTACACATTTTCATTGTATATACAAGAAATGTACATCAAAACTTACACATTTTCTTTGTATATACAAAAATGTACTTCAAAACATACACATTTTCATTGTACATACAAGAAATGTACATCAAAACTTACACATTTTCATTGTATATACAAGAATGTACATCAAAACTTAAACATTTTCATTGTATATACAATAAATGTACATCAAAACTTACACATCTTCATTGTATATACAAGAAATGTACTTCAAAAATAAAACATTTTCATTGTACATACAAGACATGTACATCAAAACATACACATTTTCATTGTATATACAATAAATGTACATCAAAACATACACATTTTCATTGTATATACAAGAAATGTACATCAAAACATAAACATTTTCATTGTACAGACAAGAAATGTAAATCAAAACTTACACATTTTCATTGTGTATACAAGAAATGCACATCAAAATTTACACATTTTCATTGTGCACTCAAGAAATGTACATCAAAACTTACACATTTTCATTGTATATCAAGAAATGTACATCAAAACATAAACATTTTCATTGTACAGACAAGAAATGTAAATCAAAACTTACACATTTTCATTGTATATACAAGAAATGTACATCAAAACTTACACATTTTCATTGTATATACAAGCAATGTACATCAAAGCTTACACATTTTCATTGTATATAAAAGAAATGTACATCAAAACTTACACATTTTCATTGTATATGCAAGAAATGTACATCAAAGGATACACATTTTCATTGTATATACAAGAAATATACATCAAAACTTACACATTTTCATTTTATCTACCAGAAATGTACATGAAAACGTACACATTTTCGTTGTACATTCAAGAAATGTACATCAAATCTTACACATTTTCATTGTATATACAAGAAATGTACATCAAAACTTACACATTTTCATTGTACATACAAGAAATGTACATCAAAACTACACATTTTCTTTGTATATACAAAAATGTACTTCAAAACATACACATTTTCATTGTACATACAAGAAATGTACATCAAAACTTGCACATTTTCATTGTATATACAAGAATGTACATCAAAACTTAAACATTTTCATTGTATATACAATAAATGTACATCAAAACTTACACATTTTCATTGTATATACAATAAATGTACATCAAAACTTACACATCTTCATTGTATATACAAGAAATGTACTTCAAAAATAAAACATTTTCATTGTACATACAAGACATGTACATCAAAACATACACATTTTCATTGTATATACAATAAATGTACATCAAAACATACACATTTTCATTGTATATACAAGAAATGTACATCAAAACATAAACATTTTCATTGTACAGACAAGAAATGTAAATCAAAACTTACACATTTTCATTGTGTATACAAGAAATGCACATCAAAACTTACACATTTTCATTGTGCACTCAAGAAATGTACATCAAAACTTACACATTTTCATTGTACACTCAAGAAATGTACATCAAAACATACACATTCTCATTGTATACACAAGAAATGTACATCAAAACTTACACATTTTCATTGTACAGACAAGAAATGTAAATCAAAACTTACACATTTTCATTGTGCACTCAAAAAATGTACATCAAAACTTACACATTTTCATTGTACACTCAAGAAATATACATCAAAACGTACACATTTTCATTGTACACTCAAGAAATGTACATCAAAAACCTACACATTTTCATTGTATATGCAAGAAATGTACGTCAAAAGTTACACATTTTCATTGTGCATACTAGAAATGTACATCAAAACTTACACATTTTCATTGTATATACAAGAATTGTACATCAAAGCTCACACATTTTCATTGTATATACAAGAAATGTACATGAAAACATACACATTTTCATTGTATATACAAGAAATGTACATCAAAAGATACACATTTTCATTGTACACTCCAGAAATGTACATCAAAACTTACACATTTTCATTGTATATACAAGAAATGTACATCAAAACTTACACATTTGCATTGTACATACAAGAAATGTACATCCAAACTTACACATTTTGATTGTACATACAAGAAATGTACATCAAAAACTTACACATTTTCATTGTATATACAAGATATGTACATGAAAACATACACGTTTTCATTGTACATACAAGAAATGTACATCAAAACCTACACATTTTCATTGTACATAGAAGAAATGTACATCAAATCTTACACATTTTCATTGTATATACAAGAATTGTACATCAAAGCTTACTTATTTTCATTGTACATTAAAGAAATGTACATCAAAACTACACATTTTCATTGTAATACAAGAAATGTACTTCAAAACATACACATTTTCATTTTATATACAAGAATGTACATCAAAACTTACACATTTTCATTGCACATACAAGAAATGTACATCAAAACATACACATGTTCATTGTATATACAAGAAATGTACATCAAAACTTACACATTTTCATTGTATATACAAGAAATGTACATCAAAACATACACATTTTCATTGTATATACAAGAAATATACATAAAAACATACACATTTTCATTGTATATACAAGAAATGTACAGCAAAACATAAACATTTTCATTGTATATACAAGAAATGTACATCAAAACTACACATTTTCGTTGTACACTAAAGAAATGTACATCAAAACATACACATTTTCATTGTACAGACAAGAAATGTAAATCAAAACTTACACATTTTGATTGTATATACAAGAAATGTACATCAAAACTTACACATTTTCATTGTGCACTCAAGAAATGTACATCAAAACTTACACATTTTCATTGTACACTCAAGAAAGGTACATCAAAACATACACATTTTCATTGTATACACAAGAAATGTACATCAAAACTTACACATTTTCATTGTACATACAAGAAAAGGACATCAAAGACTTACACATTTTCATTGTATATGCTAGAAATGTACATCAAAGCTTACACATTTTCTATGTACATACAGGAAATATACAACAAAACTTACACATGTTCATTGTATATTCAAGAGATGTACATCAAAACTACACATTTTCATTGTATATACAAAAAATGTACATCAAAACTTACACATTTTCATTGTATATACAAGAAATGTACATCAAAACATACACATTTTCATTGTATATACAAGAATTGTACATCAAAGCTCACACATTTTCATTGTATATACAAGAAATGTACATGAAAACATACACATTTTCATTGTATATACAAGAAATGTACATCAAAAGATACACATTTTCATTGTATATACAAGAAATGTACATCAAAGCTCACACATTTTCATTGTATATACAAGAAATGTACATGAAAACATACACATTTTCATTGTATATACAAGAAATGTACATCAAAAGATACACATTTTCATTGTATATACAAGAAATATACATCAAAGCTCACACATTTTCATTGTATATACAAGAAATGTACATGAAAACATACACATTTTCATTGTATATACAAGGAATGTACATCAAAACTTACACATTTTCATTGTATATACAAGAAATGTACATCAAAACTCACACATTTTCATTGTATATACAAGAAATGTACATCAAAGCTCACACATTTTCATTGTACACTCAAGAAATGTACATCAAAACATACACATTCTCATTGTATACACAAGAAATGTACATCAAAACTTACACATTTTCATTGTACAGACAAGAAATGTAAATCAAAACTTACACATTTGCATTGTGCACTCAAAAAATGTACATCAAAACTTACACATTTTCATTGTACACTCAAGAAATATACATCAAAACTTACACATTTTCATTGTACACTCAAGAAATGTACATCAAAAACCTACACATTTTCATTGTATATGCAAGAAATGTACGTCAAAACTTACACATTTTCATTGTACATACTAGAAATGTACATCAAAACTTACACATGTTCATTGTATATTCAAGAGATGTACATCAAAACTACACATTTTCATTGTATATACTAGAAATGTACATCAAAGCTTACACATTTTCATTGTATATACAAGAAATGTACATCAAAACTTACACATTTTCATTGTATATACAAGAAATGTACATCAAAACATACACATTTTCATTGTACATACAAGAAATGTACATCAAAAACTTACACATTTTCATTGTATATGCAAGAAATGTACATCAAAACTTACACATTTTCATTGTACATACAGGAAATGTACATCAAAACTTACGCATTTTCATTGTATATACAAGAAATATACATCCAAACTACACATTTTCATTGTATATACAAGAAATGTACATCAAAACTTACACATTTTCATTGTACATACAAGAAATGTACATCAAAGCTGACACATTTTCATTGTATATACAAGAATTGTACATCAAAGCTCACACATTTTCATTGTATATACAAGAAATGTACATGAAAACATACACATATTCACTGTATGTACAAGAAATGTACATCAAAACATACACATTTTCATTGTATATACAAGAAATGTACAACAAAACTTACACATTTTCATTGTACACTCCAGAAATGTACATCAAAACTTACACATTTTCATTCTATATACAAGGAATGTACATCCAAACTCACACATTTTCATTGTATATACAAGAAATGTACATCAAAGCTCACACATTTTCATTGTATATACAAGAAATGTACATGAAAACATACACATTTTCGTTGTATATACAAGAAATGTACATCAAAAGATACACATTTTCATTGTACACTCCAGAAATCTACATCAAAACTTACTTATTTTCATTGTATATACAAGAAATGTACATCTAAACTTACACATTTTCATTGTACATACAAGAAATGTACATCAAAACTTACACATTTTCATTGTACATACAAGAAATGTACATCAAAAACTTACACATTTTCATTGTATATACAAGATATGTACATGAAAACATACACGTTTTCATTGTACATACAAGAAATGTACATCAAAACCTACACATTTTCATTGTAGTTAGAAGAAATGTACATCAAAACTTACACATTTTCATTGTATATACAAGAATTGTACATCAAAGCTTACATATTTTCATTGTACATTAAAGAAATGTACATCAAAACTACACATTTTCATTGTATATACAAGAAATGTACTTCAAAACATACACATTTTCATTTTATATAAAAGAATGTACATCAAAACTTACACATTTTCATTGCACATACAAGAAATGTACATCAAAACTTACACATTTTCATTGTATATACAAGAAATGTACATCAAAACATACACATTTTCATTTTGTATACAAGAAATATACATAATAACATACACATTTTCATTGTATATACAAGAAATGTACAGCAAAACATAAACATTTTCATTGTATATACAAGAAATGTACATCAAAACTACACATTTTCGTTGTACACTAAAGAAATGTACATCAAAACATACACATTTTCTTTGTACAGACAATAAATGTAAATCAAAACTTACACATTTTCATTGTATATACAAGAAATGTACATCAAAACTTACACATTTTCATTGTGCACTCAAGAAATGTACATCAAAACTTACACATTTTCATTGTACACTCAAGAAAGGTACATCAAAACATACACATTTTCATTGTATACACAAGAAATGTACATCAAAGCTTACACATTTTCATTTTACATACAAGAAAAGGACATCAAAGACTTACACATTTTCATTGTATATGCTAGAAATGTACATCAAAACTTACACATTTTCATTGTAGAAACAAGAAATGTATATCAAAAAGTTACACATTTTCATTGTACACTCAACAAATGTTTATCAAAACTTACACATTTTCATTGTATATACTAGGAATGTACATCAAAACATACACATTTTCATTGTATATACAAGAAATGTACATCAAAACTTACACATCTTCACTGTACATACAGGAAATGTACATCAAAAGCTTACACAATTTCATTGTATATAACGAAATGCACATGAAAACTTTCACATTTTCATTGTATATACAAGAAATGTACATCAAAACATACACATTTTCATTTTATATACAAGAAATGTACATCACAACTTACACATTTTCTTTGTACATACAAGAAATGTACATCAAAAACTTACACATTTTCATTGTATATGCAAGAAATGTACATCAAAACTTACACATTTTCAATGTACATACAGGAAATGTACATCAAAACTTACGCATTTTCATTGTATATACAAGAAATATACATCCAAACTACACATTTTCATTGTATATACAAGAAATGTCCATCAAAACTTACACATTTTCATTGTATATACAAGAAATGTACATCAAAACTTACACATTTTCATTGTACATACAAGAAATGTACATCAAAACTTACACATTTTCATTGTACATACAAGAAATGTACATCAAAAACTTACACATTTTCATTGTATATACAAGATATGTACATGAAAACATACACGTTTTCATTGTACATACAAGAAATGTACATCAAAACCTACACATTTTCATTGTACATAGAAGACATGTACATCAAAACTTACACATTTTCATTGTATATACTTGAATTGTACATCAAAGCTTACATATCTTCATTGTACATTAAAGAAATGTACATCAAAACTACACATTTTCATTGTATATACAAGAAATGTACTTCAAAACATACACATTTTCATTTTATATACAAGAATGTACATCAAAACTTACACATTTTCATTGCACATACAAGAAATGTACATCAAAACTTACACATTTTCATTGTATATACAAGAAATGTACATCAAAACATACACATTTTCATTGTATATACAAGAAATATACATAAAAACATACACATTTTCATTGTATATACAAGAAATGTACAGCAAAACATAAACATTTTCTTTGTATATACAAGAAATGTACATCAAAACTACACATTTTCGTTGTACACTAAAGAAATGTACATCAAAACATACACATTTTCATTGTACAGACAAGAAATGTAAATCAAAACTTACACATTTTCATTGTATATACAAGAAATGTACATCAAAACTTACACATTTTCATTGTGCACTCAAGAAATGTACATCAAAACTTAAACATTTTCATTGTACACTCATGAAAGGTACATCAAAACATACACATTTTCATTGTACATACAAGAAAAGGACATCAAAGACTTACACATTTTCATTGTATATGCTAGAAATGTACATCAAAACTTACACATTTTCATTGTACATACAGGAAATGTACATCAAAACTTACACATGTTCATTGTATATACAAGAAATGTACATCAAAACATACACATTTTCATTGTATATACAAGAAATGTACATCAAAACATACACACTTTCATTGTACACTCAAGAAATGTACATCAAAACATACACATTTTCATTGTATATACAAGAAATGTACATCATAACTTACACATTTTCATTGTAGAAACAAGAAATGTACATCAAAACTTACACATTTTCATTGTATATACTAGAAATGTACATCATAACTTACACATTTTTATTGTAAATACACGAAATTGACATCAAAACTTACACATCTTCACTGTACATACAGGAAATGTACATCAAAAGCTTACACATTTTCATTGTATATAAGGAAATGCACATCAAAACTTACACATTTTCATTGTATATACAAGAAATGTACATCAAAACATACACATTTTCATTTTATATACATGAAATGTACATCACAACTTACACATTTTCATTGTATATACAAGAAATGTACATCAACACTTACACATTTTCATTGTATATACAAGAAATGTACATCCAAACTTACACATTTTCATTGTATATACAAGAAATGTACATCCAAACTTACACATTTTCATTGTATATACAAGAAATGTACATCAAAGCTGCACATTTTCACTGTACACTCAAGAAATGTACATCAAAACATAGACAATTTCATTGTACAAACAAGAAATGTACATCAAAACTTACACATTTTCATTGTATATACAAGAAATGTACATCAAAACTTACACATTTTCATTGTGCACTCAAGAAATGTACATCAAAAATTACACATTTTCATTGTACACTCAAGAAATGTACATCAAAACATACACATCTTCATTGTATGCACCAGAAACGTACATCAAAACTTACACATTTTCATTGTATATACAAGAAATGTACATCAAAAGCTTACACATTTTCATTGTATATGCAAGAAATGTACATCAAAACTTACACATTTTCATTGTACATACAAGAAATGTACATCAAAACTTACGCATTTTCATTGTATATACAAGAAATATACATCCAAACTACACATTTTCATTGTATATACAAGAAATGTACATCAAAACTTACACATTTTCATTGTACATACAAGAAATGTACATCAAAACTTACACATTTTCATTGTATATACAAGAATTGTACATCAAAGCTCACACATTTTCATTGTATATACAAGAAATGTACATGAAAACATACACATTTTCATTGTGTATACAAGAAATGTACATAAAAAAATACACATTTTCATTGTACACTCCAGAAATGTACATCAAAACTTACACATTTTCATTCTATATACAAGAAATGTACATCAAAACTCACACATTTTCATTGTATATACAAGAAATGTACATCAAAGCTCACACATTTTCATTGTATATACAAGAAATGTACATGAAAACATACACATTTTCATTGTATATACAAGAAATGTACATCAAAAGATACACATTTTCATTGTATATACAAGAAATGTACATCAAAGCTCACACATTTTCATTGTATATACAAGAAATGTACATGAAAACATACACATTTTATTGTATATACAAGAAATGAACAACAAAACTTACACATTTTCATTGTACACTCCAGAAATGTACATCAAAACTTACACATTTTCATTCTATATACAAGGAATGTACATCAAAACATACACACTTTCATTGTATATACAAGAAATGTACATCAAAACTCACACATTTTCATTGTATATACAAGAAATGTACATCAAAGCTCACAAATTTTCATTGTATATACAAGAAATTTACATGAAAACATACACATTTTCATTGTATATACAAGAAAGGTACATCAAAAGATACACATTTTCATTGTATATACAAGAAATGTACATCAAAAACCTACACATTTTCATTGTACACTCAAGAAATGTGTATCAAAACTTACACATTTTCATTGTATATACTAGATATGTACATCAAAACTTACACACTTTCATTGTATATCAAGAAATGTACATCTAAACATACACATTTTCATTGGACACTCAAGAAATGTACATAGAAACTTACACATTTTCATTGTCTATACAAGAAATGTACATCAAAACTTACACATTTTCATTGTATATACAAGCAATGTACATCAAAACTTACACATTTTCATTGTATATACAAGAAATGTTCATCAAAGCATACACATTTTCATTGTATATACAAGAAATATACATCAAAACTTACACATTTTCATTGTACACACAAGAAATGTACATCAAAGCTACACATTTTCTTTGTATATACAAAATTTACTTCAAAACATACACATTTTCATTGTATATACAAGAATGTACATCAAAACTTACACATTTTCATTGTACATACAAGATATGTACATCAAAACTTACACATTTTCATTGTATATACAAGAATGTACATCAAAACTTACACATTTTCATTGTATATAAATAAATGTACATCAAAACTTACACATTTTCATTGTATATACAATAAATGTACATCAAAACTTACACATTTTCATTGTATATACAAGAAATGTACATCAAAACTTACACATTTTCATTGTACATACAAGAAATGTACATCAAAACATACACATTTTCATTGTATATACAATAAATGTACATCAAAACTTACACATTTTCTTTGTATATACAAAAATGTACTTCAAAACATACACATTTTCATTCTATATACAAGGAATGTACATCAAAACTTACACATTTTCATTGTATATACAAGAAATGTACATCAAAGCTCACACATTTTCATTGTATATACAAGAAATGTACATGAAAACATACACATTTTCATTGTATATACAAGAAATGTACAACAAGACTTACACATTTTCATTGTACACTCCAGAAATGTACATCAAAACTTACACATTTTCATTCTATATACAAGGTATGTACATCAAAACATACACATTTTCATTGAATATACAAGAAATGTACATCAAAACTCACACATTTTCATTGTATATACAAGAAATGTACATGAAAACATACACATTTTCATTGTATATACAAGAAATGTACATCAAAAGATGCACATTTTCATTGTATATACAAGAAATGTACATCAAAACTTACACATTTTCATTGTACACTCAAGAAATGTGTATCAAAACTTACACATTTTCATTGTATATACTAGATATGTACATCAAAACTTACACACTTTCATTGTATATCAAGAAATGTACATCTAAACATACACATTTTCATTGTACACTCAAGAAATGTACATAGAAACTTACACATTTTCATTGTACAAACAAGAAATGTACATCAAAACTTACACATTTTCATTGTGCACTCAAGAAAAGTACATAAAAACTTACACATTTTCATTGTATATACAAGAAATGTACAACAAAACTTACACATTTTCATTGTACACTCCAGAAATGTACATCAAAACTTACACATTTTCATTCTATATACAAGGAATGTACATGAAAACATACACATTTTCATTGTACATACAAGAAATATACATCCAAACTACACATTTTCATTGTATATACAAGAAATTTACATCAAAACTTACACATTTTCATTGTACAAACAAGAAATGTACATCAAAGCTTACACATTTTCATTGTGTATACAAGAAATGTACATCAAAACTTACACATTTTCATTGTGCACTCAAGAAAAGTACATAAAAACTTACACATTTTCATTGTACAAACAAGAAATGTACATCAAAAGATGCACATTTTCATTGTATATACAAGAAATGTACATCAAAGCTCACACATTTTCATTGTATATACAAGAAATGTACATGAAAACATACACATTTTCATTGTACATACAAGAAATATACATCCAAACTACACATTTTCATTGTATATACAAGAAATTTACATCAAAACTTACACATTTTCATTGTACAAACAAGAAATGTACATCAAAGCTTACACATTTTCATTGTGTATACAAGAAATGTACATCAAAACTTACACATTTTCATTGTGCACTCAAGAAAAGTACATAAAAACTTACACATTTTCATTGTATATACAAGAAATGTACAACAAAACTTACACATTTTCATTGTACACTCCAGAAATGTACATCAAAACTTACACATTTTCATTCTATATACAAGGAATGTACATAAAAACATACACATTTTCATTGTATACACAAGAAATGTACATCAAAACTCACACATTTTCATTGTATATACAAGAAATGTACATCAAAGCTCACACATTTTCATTGTATATACAAGAAATGTACATGAAAACATACACATTTTCATTGTATATACACGAAATGTACATCAAAAGATACACATTTTCATTGTATATACAAGAAATGTACATCAAAACTCACACATTTTCATTGTATATACAAGAAATGTACATCAAAGCTCACACATTTTCATTGTATATACAAGAAATGTACATGAAAACATACACATTTTCATTGTATATACAAGAAATGTACATCAAAAGATACACATTTTCATTGTATATACAAGAAATGTACATCAAAGCTCACACATTTTCATTGTATATACAAGAAATGTACATGAAAACATACACATTTTCATTGTACATACAAGAAATATACATCCAAACTACACATTTTCATTGTATATACAAGAAATTTACATCAAAACTTACACATTTTCATTGTACAAACAAGAAATGTACATCAAAACTTACACATTTTCATTGTGTATACAAGTAATGTACATCAAAACTTACACATTTTCATTGTGCACTCAAGAAAAGTACATAAAAACTTACACATTTTCATTGTACACTCCTGAAATGTACATCAAAACATACACATTTTCATTGTATACACAAGAAACGTACATCAAAACTTACACATTTTCATTGTACATACAAGAAATGTACATCAAAAACTTACACATTTTCATTGTATATGCAAGAAATGTACATCAAAACTTACACATTTTCATTGTACATACAAGAAATGTACATCAAAACTTACGCATTTTCATTGGATATACAAGAAATATACATCCAAACTACACATTTTCATTGTATATACAAGAAATGTACATCAAAACATACACATTTTCATTGTATATACAAGAAATGTACAACAAAACTTACACATTTTCATTGTACACTCCAGAAATGTACATCAAAACTTACACATTTTCATTCTATATACAAGGAATGTACATAAAAACATACACATTTTCATTGTATACACAAGAAATGTACATCAAAACTCACACATTTTCATTGTATATACAAGAAATGTACATCAAAGCTCACACATTTTCATTGTATATACAAGAAATGTACTTGAAAACATACACATTTTCATTGTATATACAAGAAATGTACATCAAAAGATACACATTTTCATTGTATATACAAGAAATGTACATCAAAACTCACACATTCTCATTGTATATACAAGAAATGTACATCAAAGCTCACACATTTTCATTGTATATACAAGAAATGTACATGAAAACATACACATTTTCATTGTATATACAAGAAATGTACATCAAAAGATACACATTTTCATTGTACACTCCAGAAATGTACATCAAAACGTACACATTTTCATTCTATATACATGGAATGTACATAAAAACATACACATTTGCATTGTATATACAAGAAATGTACATCAAAACTCACACATTTTCATTGTATATACAAGAAATGTACATCAAAGCTCACACACTTTCATTGTATATACAAGAAATGTACCTGAAAACATACACATTTTCATTGTATATACAAGAAATGTACATCAAAAGATACAAATTTTCATTGTATATGCAAGAAATGTACATCAAAACTACACATTTTCATTGTATATACAAGAAATATACATCGAAACTTACACATTTTCATTGTACAAACAAGAAATGTACATCAAAACTTACACATTTTCATTGTATATACAAGAAATGTACATCAAAACTTACACATTTTCATTGTGCACTCAAGAAATGTACATCAAAACTTACACATTTTCATTGTACACTCAAGAAATGTACATCAAAACATACACATTTTCATTGTATACACAAGAAACGTACATCAAAACTTACACATTTTCATTGTACATACAAAAAAATGTACATCAAAAACTTACACATTTTCATTGTATATGCAAGAAATGTACATCAAAACTTACACATTTTCATTGTACATAAAAGAAATGTACATCAAAACTTACGCATTTTCATTGTATATACAAGAAATGTACATCAAAACTCACACATTCTCATTGTATATACAAGAAATGTACATCAAAGCTCACACATTTTCATTGTATATACAAGAAATGTACATGAAAACATACACATTTTCATTGTATATACAAGAAATGTACATCAAAAGATACACATTTTCATTGTATATACAAGAAATGTATATCAAAGCTCACACATTTTCATTGTATATACAAGAAATGTACATGAAAACATACACATTTTCATTGTACATACAAGAAATATACATCCAAACTACACATTTTCATTTTATATACAAGAAATGTACATCAAAACTTACACATTTTCATTGTACAAACAAGAAATGTACATCAAAACTTACACATTTTCATTGTATATACAAGAAATGTACATCAAAACTTACACATTTTCATTGTGCACTCAAGAAAAGTACATAAAAACTTACACATTTTCATTGTACACTCAAGAAATGGACATCAAAACATACACATTTTCATTGTATACACAAGAAACGTACATCAAAACTTACACATTTTCATTGTACATACAAGAAATGTACATAAAAAACTTACACATTTTCATTGTATATGCAAGAAATGTACATCAAAACTTACACATTTTCATTGTACATACAAGAAATGTACATCAAAACTTACGCATTTTCATTGGATATACAAGAAATATACATCCAAACTACACATTTTCATTGTATATACAAGAAATGTACATCAAAACATACACATTTTCATTGTATATACAAGAAATGTACAACAAAACTTACACATTTTCATTGTACACTCCAGAAATGTACATCAAAACTTACACATTTTCATTCTATATACAAGAAATGTACATGAAAACATACACATTTTCATTGTATATACAAGAAATGTACATCAAAAGATACACATTTTCATTGTATATACAAGAAATGTACATCAAAACTCACACATTCTCATTGTATATACAAGAAATGTACATCAAAGCTCACACATTTTCATTGTATATACAAGAAATGTACATGAAAACATACACATTTTCATTGTATATACAAGAAATGTACATCAAAAGATACACATTTTCATTGTATATACAAGAAATGTACATGAAAACATACACATTTTCATTGTATATACAAGAAATGTACATCAAAAGATACACATTTTCATTGTACACTCCAGAAATGTACATCAAAACGTACACATTTTCATTCTATATACAAGGAATGTACATCAAAACATACACATTTTCATTGTATATACAAGAAATGTACATCAAAACTCACACATTTTCATTGTATATACAAGAAATGTACATCAAAGCTCACACACTTTCATTGTATATACAAGAAATGTACATGAAAACATACACATTTTCATTGTATATACAAGAAATGTACATCAAAAGATACACATTTTCATTGTATATACAAGAATTGTACATCAAAGCTCACACATTTTCATTGTATATACAAGAAATGTACATGAAAGCATACACATTTTCATTGTATATACAAGAAATGTACATCAAAACTTACACATTTTCATTGTACATACAAGAAACGTACATCAAAAACTTACACATTTTCATTGTATATGCAAGAAATGTACATCAAAACTACACATTTTCATTGTATATACAAGAAATGTACATCGAAACTTACACATTTTTATTGTACAAACAAGAAATGTACATCAAAACTTACACATTTTCATTGTATATACAAGAAATGTACATCAAAACTTACACATTTTCATTGTGCACTCAAGAAATGTACATCAAAACTTACACATTTTCATTGTACACTCAAGAAATGTACATCAAAACATACACATTTTCATTGTATACACAAGAAACGTACATCAAAACTTACACATTTTCATTGTACATACAAAAAAATGTACATCAAAAACTTACACATTTTCATTGTATATGCAAGAAATGTACATCAAAACTTACACATTTTCATTGTACATACAAGAAATGCACATCAAAACTTACGCATTTTCATTGTATATACAAGAAATGTACATCAAAACTCACACATTTTCATTGTATATACAAGAAATGTACATCAAAGCTAACACATTTTCATTGTATATACAAGAAATGTACATGAAAACATACACATTTTCATTGTATATACAAGAAATGTACATCAAAAGATACACATTTTCATTGTATATACAAGAAATGTACATCAAAGCTCACACATTTTCATTGTATATACAAGAAATGTACATGAAAACATACACATTTTCATTGTACATACAAGAAATATACATCCAAACTACACATTTTCATTGTATATACAAGAAATGTACATCAAAACTTACACATTTTCATTGTACAAACAAGAAATGTACATCAAAACTTACACATTTTCATTGTATATACAAGAAATGTACATCAAAACTTACACATTTTCATTGTGCACTCCAGAAAAGTACATAAAAACTTACACATTTTCATTGTACACTCAAGAAATGTACATCAAAACATACACATTTTCATTGTATACACAAGAAACGTACATCAAAACTTACACATTTTCATTGTACATACAAGAAATGTACATCAAAAACTTACACATTTTCATTGTATATGCAAGAAATGTACATCAAAACTTACACATTTTCATTGTACATACAAGAAATGTACATCAAAACTTACGCATTTTCATTGGATATACAAGAAATATACATCCAAACTACACATTTTCATTGTATATACAAGAAATGTACATCAAAACATACACATTTTCATTGTATATACAAGAAATGTACAACAAAACTTACACATTTTCATTGTACACTCCAGAAATGTACATCAAAACTTACACATTTTAATTCTATATACAAGGAATGTACATAAAAAACATACACATTTTCATTGTATACACAAGAAATCTACATCAAAACTCACACATTTTCATTGTATATACAAGAAATGTACATCAAAGCTCACACATTTTCATTGTATATACAAGAAATGAACATGAAAACATACACATTTTCATTGTATATACAAGAAATGTACATCAAAAGATACACATTTTCATTGTATATACAAGAAATGTACATCAAAACTCACACATTCTCATTGTATATACAAGAAATGTACATCAAAGCTCACACATTTTCATTGTATATACAAGAAATGTACATGAAAGCATACACATTTTCATTGTATATACAAGAAATGTACATCAAAAGATACACATTTTCATTGTACACTCCAGAAATGTACATCAAAACGTACACATTTTCATTCTATATACAAGGAATGTACATCAAAACATACACATTTTCATTGTATATACAAGAAATGTACATCAAAACTCACACATTTTCATTGTATTTTCAAGAAATGTACATCAAAGCTCACACACTTTCATTGTATATACAAGAAATGTACATGAAAACATACACATTTTCATTGTATATACAAGAAATGTACATCAAAAGATACACATTTTCATTGTATATACAAGAAATGTACATCAAAGCTCACACATTTTCATTGTATATACAAGAAATGTACATGAAAACATACACATTTTCATTGTATATACAAGAAATGTACAACAAAACTTACACATTTTCATTCTACACTCCAGAAATGTACATCAAAACTTACACATTTTCATTCTATATACAAGGAATGTACATCAAAACATACACATTTTCATTGTATATACAAGAAATGTACATCAAAACTCACACATTTTCATTGTATATACAAGAAATGTACATCAAAGCTCACACATTTTCATTGTATATACAAGAAATGTACATGAAAACATACACATTTTCATTGTATATACAAGAAATGTACATCAAAAGATACACATTTTCATTGTATATACAAGAAATGTACATCAAAACTTACACATTTTCATTGTACACTCAAGAAATGTATATCAAAACTTACACATTTTCATTGTATATACTAGATATGTACATCAAAACTTACACACTTTCATTGTATATCAAGAAATGTGCATCTAAACATACACATTTTCATTGTACACTCAAGAAATGTACATAGAAACTTACACATTTTCATTGTATATACAAGCAATGTACATCAAAACTTACACACTTTCATTGTATATCAAGATATGTACATCTAAACATACACATTTTCATTGTACACTCAAGAAATGTACATAGAAACTTACACATTTTCATTGTATATACAAGAAATGTATATCAAAACTTACACATTTTCATTGTATATACAAGCAATGTACATCAATACTTACACATTTTCATTGTATATACAAGAAATGTACATCAAAACTTACACATTTTCATTGTACACTCCAGAAATGTACATCAAAACGTACACATTTTCATTCTATATACAAGGAATGTACATCAAAACATACACATTTTCATTGTATATACAAGAAATGTACATCAAAACTCACACATTTTCATTGTATATACAAGAAATGTACATCAAAGCTCACACACTTTCATTGTATATACAAGAAATGTACATGAAAACATACACATTTTCATTGTATATACAAGAAATGTACATCAAAAGATACACGTTTTCATTGTATACACAAGAAATGTACATCAAAGCTCACACATTTTCATTGTATATACAACTAATGTACATGAAAACATACACATTTTCATTGTATATACAAGAAATGTACATCAAAACTTACACATTTTCATTGTACATACAAGAAACGTACATCAAAAACTTACACATTTTCATTGTATATGCAAGGAATGTACATCAAAACTACACATTTTCATTGTATATACAAGAAATGTACATCGAAACTTACACATTTTCATTGTACAAACAAGAAATGTACATCAAAACTTACACATTTTCATTGTATATACAAGAAATGTACATCAAAACTTACACATTTTCATTGTGCACTCAAGAAATGTACATCAAAACTTACACATTTTCATTGTACACTCAAGAAATGTACATCAAAACATACACATTTTCATTGTATACACAAGAAACGTACATCAAAACTTACACATTTTCATTGTACATACAAAAAAATGTACATCAAAAACTTACACATTTTCAATGTATATGCAAGAATTGTACATCAAAACTTACACATTTTCATTGTACATACAAGAAATGTACATCAAAACTTACGCATTTTCAATTGTATATACAAGAAATGTACATCAAAACTCACACAATTTCATTGTATATACAAGAAATGTACATCAAAGCTCACACATTTTCATTGTATATACAAGAAATGTACATGAAAACATACACATTTTCATTGTATATACAAGAAATGTACATCAAAAGATACACATTTTCATTGTATATACAAGAAATGTACATCAAAGCTCACACATTTTCATTGTATATACAAGGAATGTACATGAAAACATACACATTTTCATTGTACATACAAGAAATATACATCCAAACTACACATTTTCATTGTATATACAAGAAATGTACATCAAAACTTACACATTTTCATTGTACAAACAAGAAATGTACATCAAAACTTACACATTTTCATTGTATATACAAGAAATGTACATCAAAACTTACACATTTTCATTGTGCACTCAAGAAAAGTACATAAAAACTTACACATTTTCATTGTACACTCAAGAAATGTACATCAAAACATACACATTTTCATTGTATACACAAGAAACGTACAGCAAAACTTACACATTTTCATTGTACATACAAGAAATGTACATCAAAAACTTACACATTTTCATTGTATATGCAAGAAATGTACATCAAAACTTACACATTTTCATTGTACATACAAGAAATGTAAATCAAAACTTACGCATTTTCATTGGATATACAAGAAATATACATCCAAACTACACATTTTCATTGTACATACAAGAAATGTACATCAAAAACTTACACATTTTCATTGTATATGCAAGAAATGTACATCAAAAGATACACATTTTGATTGTATATACAAGAAATGTACATCAAAACTCACACATTCTTATTGTATATACAAGAAATGTACACCAAAGCTCACACATTTTCATTGTATATACAAGAAATGTACATGAAAACATACACATTTTCGTTGTATATACAAGAAATGTAAATCAAAAGATACACATTTTCATTGTACACTCCAGAAATGTACATCAAAACGTACACATTTTCATTCTATATACAAGTAATGTACATCAAAACATACACATTTTCATTGTATATACAAGAAATGTACATCAAAACTCACACATTTTCATTGTATATACAAGAAATGTACATCAAAGCTCACACATTTTCATTGTATATACAAGATATGTACATGAAAACATACACATTTTCATTGTATATACAAGAAATGTACATCAAAAGATACACATTTTCACTGTATATACAAGAAATGTACATCAAAGCTCACACATTTTCATTGTATATACAAGAAATGTACATGAAAACATACACATTTTCATTGTATATACAAGAAATGTACAACAAAACTTACACATCTTCATTGTACACTCCAGAAATGTACATCAAAACTTACACATTTTCATTCTATATACAAGGAATGTACATCAAAACATACACATTTTCATTGTATATACAAGAAATGTACATCAAAACTCACACATTTTCATTGTATATACAAGAAATGTACATCAAAGCTCACACATTTTCATTGTATATACAAGAAATGTACATGAAAACATACACATTTTCATTGTATATACAAGAAATGTACATCAAAAGATACACATTTTCATTGTATATACAAGAAATGTACATCAGAACTTACACATTTTCATTGTACACTCAAGAAATGTGTATCAAAACTTACACATTTTCATTGTATAAACTAGATATGTACATCAAAACTTACACACTTTCATTGTATATCAAGAAATGTACATCTAAACATACACATTTTCATTGTACACTCAAGAAATGTACATAGAAACTTACACATTTTCATTGTATATACAAGCAATGTACATCAAAACTTACACACTTTCATTGTATATCAAGAAATGTACATCTAAACATACACATTTTCATTGTACACTCAAGAAATGTACATAGAAACTTACACATTTTCATTGTATATACAAGAAATGTACATCAAAACTTACACATTTTCATTGTATATACAAGCAATGTACATCAAAACTTACACATTTTCATTGTATATACAAGAAATGTACATCAAAACTTACACATTTTCATTGTATATACAAGAAATGTACATCAAAGCATACACTTTTTCATTGTGTATACAAGAAATATACATCAAAACTTACACATTTTCATTGTATCTACCAGAAATGTACATGAAAACGTACACATTTTCGTTGTACATTCAAGAAATGTACATCAAAGCTTACACATTTTCATTGTATATACAAGAAATGTACATCAAAACTTACACATTTTCATTGTACATACAAGAAATGTACATCAAAACTAAACATTTTCTTTGTATATACAACAATGTACTTCAAAACATGCACATTTTCATTGTATATACAAGAATGTACATCAAAACTTACACATTTTCATTGTACATACAAGAAATGTACATCAAAACTGACACATTTTCATTGTATATACAAGAATGTACATCAAAACTTACACATTTTCATTGTATATACAATAAATGTACATCAAAACTTACACATTTTCATTGTATATACAATAAATGTACATCAAAACTTACACATTTTCATTGTATATACAAGAAATGTACATCAAAACTTACACATTTTCATTGTACATACAAGACATGTACATCAAAAGATACACATTTTCATTGTATATACAATAAATGTACATCAAAACTTACACATTTTCTTTGTATATACAAAAATGTACTTCAAAAAATACACATTTTCATTCTATATACAAGGAATGTACATCAAAACTTACACATTTTCAATGTATATACAAGAAATGTACATCAAAACTACACATTTTCGTTGTACACTAAAGTAATGTACATCAAAACATACATATTTTCATTGTACAGACAAGAAATGTACATCAAAACATACACATTTTTATTGTATATACAAGAAATGTACATCAAAACTCACACATTTTCATTGTATATACAAGAAATGTACATCAAAGCTCACACATCTTCATTGTATATACAAGAAATGTACATGAAAACATACACATTTTCATTGTATATACAAGAAATGTAGATCAAAAGATACAGATTATCATTGTATATACAAGAAATGTACATCAAAGCTCACACATTTTCATTGTATATACAAGAAATGTACATGAAAACATACACATTTTCATTGTATGTACAAGAATTGTACATCAAAACATACACATTTTCATTGTATATACAAGAAATGTACAACAAAACTTACACATTTCCATTGTATATTCAAGAAATGTACATCAAAGCTCACACATTTTCATTGTATATACAAGAAATGTACATGAAAACATACACATTTTCATTGTATATACAAGAAATGTACATCAAAAGATACACATTTTCATTGTATATACAAGAAATGTACATCAAAACTTACACATTTTCGTTGTACACTCAAGAAATGTGTATCAAAACTTACACATTTTCATTGTATATACTAGATATGTACATCAAAACTTACACACTTTCATTGTATATCAAGAAATGTACATATAAACATACACATTTTCATTGTACACTCAAGAAATGTACATAGAAACTTACACATTTTCATTGTATATACAAGCAATGTACATCAAAACTTACACACTTTCATTGTATATCAAGAAATGTACATCTAAACATACACATTTTCATTGTACACTCAAGAAATGTACATAGAAACTTACACATTTTCATTGTATATACAAGAAATGTACATCAAAACTTACACATTTTCATTGTATATACAAGCAATGTACATCAAAACTTACACATTTTCATTGTATATACAAGAAATGTACATCAAAACTTACACATTTTCATTGTATATACAAGAAATGTACATCAAAGCATACACATTTTCATTGTATATACAAGAAACATACATCAAAACTTACACATTTTCATTGTATCTACCAGAAATGTACATGAAAACGTACAGATTTTCGTTGTACATTCAAGAAATGTATATCAAAGCTTACACATTTTCATTGTATATACAAGAAATGTACATAAAAACTTACACATTTTCATTGTACATACAAGAAATGTACATCAAAACTACACATTTTCTTTGTATATAGAAAAATGTACTTCAAAACATGCACATTTTCATTGTATATACAACAATGTACATCAAAACTTACACATTTTCATTGTACATACAAGAAATGTACATCAAAACTTACACATTTTCATTGTATATACAAGAATGTACATCAAAACTTACACATTTTCGTTGTATATACAATAAATGTACACCAAAACTTACACATTTTCATTGTATATACAAGAAATGTACATCAAAACTTACACATTTTCATTGTACATACAAGACATGTACATCAAAGCTTACACATTTTCATTGTGCACTCAAGAAATGTACATCAAAACTTACACATTTTCATTGTACACTCAAGAAATGTACATCAAAACATACACATTTTCATTGTATACACAAGAAACGTACATCAAAACTTACACATTTTCATTGTACATACAAAAAAATGTACATCAAAAACTTACACATTTTCATTGTATATGCAAGAAATGTACATCAAAACTTACACATTTTCATTGTACATACAAGAAATGTACATAAAAACTTACGCATTTTCATTGTATATACAAGAAATGTACATCAAAACTCACACATTTTCATTGTATATACAAGAAATGTACATCAAAGCTCACACACTTTCATTGTATATACAAGAAATGTACATGAAAACATACACATTTTCATTGTATATACAAGAAATGTACATCAAAAGATACACATTTTCATTGTATATACAAGAAATGTACATCAAAGCTCACACATTTTCATTGTATATACAAGAAATGTACATGAAAACATACACATTTTCATTGTACATACAAGAAATATACATCCAAACTACACATTTTCATTGTATATACAAGAAATGTACATCAAAACTTACACATTTTCATTGTACAAACAAGAAATGTACATCAAAACTTACACATTTTCATTGTATATACAAGAAATGTACATCAAAACTTACACATTTTCATTGTGCACTCAAGAAATGTACATAAAAACTTACACATTTTCATTGTACACTCAAGAAATGTACATCAAAACATACACATTTTCATTGTATACACAAGAAACGTACATCAAAACTTACACATTTTCAATGTACATACAAGAAATGTAAATCAAAAACTTACACATTTTCATTGTATATGCAAGAAATGTACATCAAAACTTACACATTTTCATTGTACATACAAGAAATGTACATCAAAACTTACGCATTTTCATTGTATATACAAGAAATATACATCCAAACTACACATTTTCATTGTATATACAAGAAATGTACATCAAAAGATACACATTTTGATTGTATATACAAGAAATGTACATCAAAACTCACACATTCTTATTGTATATACAAGAAATGTACACCAAAGCTCACACATTTTCATTGTATATACAAGAAATGTACATGAAAACATACACATTTTCATTGTATATACAAGAAATGTAAATCAAAAGATACACATTTTCATTGTACACTCCAGAAATGTACATCAAAACGTACACATTTTCATTCTATATACAAGTAATGTACATCAAAACATACACATTTTCATTGTATATACAAGAAATGTACATCAAAACTCACACATTTTCATTGTATATACAAGAAATGTACATCAAAGCTCACACATTTTCATTGTATATACAAGATATGTACATGAAAACATACACATTTTCATTGTATATACAAGAAATGTACATCAAAAGATACACATTTTCATTGTATATACAAGAAATGTACATCAAAGCTCACACATTTTCATTGTATAGACAAGAAATGTACATGAAAACATACACATTTTCATTGTATATACAAGAAATGTACAACAAAACTTACACATCTTCATTGTACACTCCAGAAATGTACATCAAAACTTACACATTTTCATTCTATATACAAGGAATGTACATCAAAACATACACATTTTCATTGTATATACAAGAAATGTACATCAAAACTCACACATTTTCATTGTATATACAAGAAATGTACATCAAAGCTCACACATTTTCATTGTATATACAAGAAATGTACATGAAAACATACACATTTTCATTGTATATACAAGAAATGTACATCAAAAGATACACATTTTCATTGTATATACAAGAAATGTACATCAGAACTTACACATTTTCATTGTACACTCAAGAAATGTGTATCAAAACTTACACATTTTCATTGTATAAACTAGATATGTACATCAAAACTTACACACTTTCATTGTATATCAAGAAATGTACATCTAAACATACACATTTTCATTGTATACTCAAGAAATGTACATAGAAACTTACACATTTTCATTGTATATACAAGCAATGTACATCAAAACTTACACACTTTCATTGTATATCAAGAAATGTACATCTAAACATACACATTTTCATTGTACACTCAAGAAATGTACATAGAAACTTACACATTTTCATTGTATATACAAGAAATGTACATCAAAACTTACACATTTTCATTGTATATACAAGCAATGTACATCAAAACTTACACATTTTCATTGTATATACAAGAAATGTACATCAAAACTTACACATTTTCATTGTATATACAAGAAATGTACATCAAAGCATACACTTTTTCATTGTGTATACAAGAAATATACATCAAAACTTACACATTTTCATTGTATCTACCAGAAATGTACATGAAAACGTACACATTTTCATTGTACATACAAGAAATGTACATCAAAACTACACATTTTCTTTGTATATACAACAATGTACTTCAAAACATGCACATTTTCATTGTATATACAAGAATGTACATCAAAACTTACACATTTTCATTGTACATACAAGAAATGTACATCAAAACTGACACATTTTCATTGTATATACAAGAATGTACATCAAAACTTACACATTTTCATTGTATATACAATAAATGTACATCAAAACTTACACATTTTCATTGTATATACAATAAATGTACATCAAAACTTACACATTTTCATTGTATATACAAGAAATGTACATCAAAACTTACACATTTTCATTGTACATACAAGACATGTACATCAAAACATACACATTTTCATTGTATATACAATAAATGTACATCAAAACTTACACATTTTCTTTGTATATACAAAAATGTACTTCAAAACATACACATTTTCATTCTATATACAAGGAATGTACATCAAAACTAAACATTTTCTTTGTATATACAACAATGTACTTCAAAACATGCACATTTTCATTGTATATACAAGAATGTACATCAAAACTTACACATTTTCATTGTACATACAAGAAATGTACATCAAAACTGACACATTTTCATTGTATATACAAGAATGTACATCAAAACTTACACATTTTCATTGTATATACAATAAATGTACATCAAAACTTACACATTTTCATTGTATATACAATAAATGTACATCAAAACTTACACATTTTCATTGTATATACAAGAAATGTACATCAAAACTTACACATTTTCATTGTACATACAAGACATGTACATCAAAACATACACATTTTCATTGTATATACAATAAATGTACATCAAAACTTACACATTTTCTTTGTATATACAAAAATGTACTTCAAAACATACACATTTTCATTCTATATACAAGGAATGTACATCAAAACTTACACATTTTCAATGTATATACAAGAAATGTACATCAAAACTACACATTTTCGTTGTACACTAAAGTAATGTACATCAAAACATACATATTTTCATTGTACAGACAAGAAATGTACATCAAAACATACACATTTTTATTGTATATACAAGAAATGTACATCAAAACTCACACATTTTCATTGTATATACAAGAAATGTACATCAAAGCTCACACATTTTCATTGTATATACAAGAAATGTACATGAAAACATACACATTTTCATTGTATATACAAGAAATGTAGATCAAAAGATACAGATTATCATTGTATATACAAGAAATGTACATCAAAGCTCACACATTTTCATTGTATATACAAGAAATGTACATGAAAACATACACATTTTCATTGTATGTACAAGAATTGTACATCAAAACATACACATTTTCATTGTATATACAAGAAATGTACAACAAAACTTACACATTTTCATTGTATATTCAAGAAATGTACATCAAAGCTCACACATTTTCATTGTATATACAAGAAATGTACATGAAAACATACACATTTTCATTGTATATACAAGAAATGTACATCAAAAGATACACATTTTCATTGTATATACAAGAAATGTACATCAAAACTTACACATTTTCGTTGTACACTCAAGAAATGTGTATCAAAACTTACACATTTTCATTGTATATACTAGATATGTACATCAAAACTTACACACTTTCATTGTATATCAAGAAATGTACATATAAACATACACATTTTCATTGTACACTCAAGAAATGTACATAGAAACTTACACATTTTCATTGTATATACAAGCAATGTACATCAAAACTTACACACTTTCATTGTATATCAAGAAATGTACATCTAAACATACACATTTTCATTGTACACTCAAGAAATGTACATAGAAACTTACACATTTTCATTGTATATACAAGAAATGTACATCAAAACTTACACATTTTCATTGTATATACAAGCAATGTACATCAAAACTTACACATTTTCATTGTATATACAAGAAATGTACATCAAAACTTACACATTTTCATTGTATATACAAGAAATGTACATCAAAGCATACACATTTTCATTGTATATACAAGAAATATACATCAAAACTTACACATTTTCATTGTATCTACCAGAAATGTACATGAAAACGTACAGATTTTCGTTGTACATTCAAGAAATGTATATCAAAGCTTACACATTTTCATTGTATATACAAGAAATGTACATAAAAACTTACACATTTTCATTGTACATACAAGAAATGTACATCAAAACTACACATTTTCTTTGTATATAGAAAAATGTACTTCAAAACATGCACATTTTCATTGTATATACAACAATGTACATCAAAACTTACACATTTTCATTGTACATACAAGAAATGTACATCAAAACTTACACATTTTCATTGTATATACAAGAATGTACATCAAAACTTACACATTTTCGTTGTATATACAATAAATGTACACCAAAACTTACACATTTTCATTGTATATACAAGAAATGTACATCAAAACTTACACATTTTCATTGTACATACAAGACATGTACATCAAAGCTTACACATTTTCATTGTGCACTCAAGAAATGTACATCAAAACTTACACATTTTCATTGTACACTCAAGAAATGTACATCAAAACATACACATTTTCATTGTATACACAAGAAACGTACATCAAAACTTACACATTTTCATTGTACATACAAAAAAATGTACATCAAAAACTTACACATTTTCATTGTATATGCAAGAAATGTACATCAAAACTTACACATTTTCATTGTACATACAAGAAATGTACATAAAAACTTACGCATTTTCATTGTATATACAAGAAATGTACATCAAAACTCACACATTTTCATTGTATATACAAGAAATGTACATCAAAGCTCACACACTTTCATTGTATATACAAGAAATGTACATGAAAACATACACATTTTCATTGTATATACAAGAAATGTACATCAAAAGATACACATTTTCATTGTATATACAAGAAATGTACATCAAAGCTCACACATTTTCATTGTATATACAAGAAATGTACATGAAAACATACACATTTTCATTGTACATACAAGAAATATACATCCAAACTACACATTTTCATTGTATATACAAGAAATGTACATCAAAACTTACACATTTTCATTGTACAAACAAGAAATGTACATCAAAACTTACACATTTTCATTGTATATACAAGAAATGTACATCAAAACTTACACATTTTCATTGTGCACTCAAGAAATGTACATAAAAACTTACACATTTTCATTGTACACTCAAGAAATGTACATCAAAACATACACATTTTCATTGTATACACAAGAAACGTACATCAAAACTTACACATTTTCAATGTACATACAAGAAATGTAAATCAAAAACTTACACATTTTCATTGTATATGCAAGAAATGTACATCAAAACTTACACATTTTCATTGTACATACAAGAAATGTACATCAAAACTTACGCATTTTCATTGTATATACAAGAAATATACATCCAAACTACACATTTTCATTGTATATACAAGAAATGTACATCAAAAGATACACATTTTGATTGTATATACAAGAAATGTACATCAAAACTCACACATTCTTATTGTATATACAAGAAATGTACACCAAAGCTCACACATTTTCATTGTATATACAAGAAATGTACATGAAAACATACACATTTTCATTGTATATACAAGAAATGTAAATCAAAAGATACACATTTTCATTGTACACTCCAGAAATGTACATCAAAACGTACACATTTTCATTCTATATACAAGTAATGTACATCAAAACATACACATTTTCATTGTATATACAAGAAATGTACATCAAAACTCACACATTTTCATTGTATATACAAGAAATGTACATCAAAGCTCACACATTTTCATTGTATATACAAGATATGTACATGAAAACATACACATTTTCATTGTATATACAAGAAATGTACATCAAAAGATACACATTTTCATTGTATATACAAGAAATGTACATCAAAGCTCACACATTTTCATTGTATATACAAGAAATGTACATGAAAACATACACATTTTCATTGTATATACAAGAAATGTACAACAAAACTTACACATCTTCATTGTACACTCCAGAAATGTACATAGAAACTTACACATTTTCATTGTATATACAAGAAATGTACATCAAAACTTACACATTTTCATTGTATATACAAGCAATGTACATCAAAACTTACACATTTTCATTGTATATACAAGAAATGTACATCAAAACATACACATTTTCATTGTATATACAATAAATGTACATCAAAACTTACACATTTTCTTTGTATATACAAAAATGTACTTCAAAACATACACATTTTCATTCTATATACAAGGAATGTACATCAAAACTTACACATTTTCAATGTATATACAAGAAATGTACATCAAAACTACACATTTTCGTTGTACACTAAAGTAATGTACATCAAAACATACATATTTTCATTGTACAGACAAGAAATGTACATCAAAACATACACATTTTTATTGTATATACAAGAAATGTACATCAAAACTCACACATTTTCATTGTATATACAAGAAATGTACATCAAAGCTCACACATTTTCATTGTATATACAAGAAATGTACATGAAAACATACACATTTTCATTGTATATACAAGAAATGTAGATCAAAAGATACAGATTATCATTGTATATACAAGAAATGTACATCAAAGCTCACACATTTTCATTGTATATACAAGAAATGTACATGAAAACATACACATTTTCATTGTATGTACAAGAATTGTACATCAAAACATACACATTTTCATTGTATATACAAGAAATGTACAACAAAACTTACACATTTTCATTGTATATTCAAGAAATGTACATCAAAGCTCACACATTTTCATTGTATATACAAGAAATGTACATGAAAACATACACATTTTCATTGTATATACAAGAAATGTACATCAAAAGATACACATTTTCATTGTATATACAAGAAATGTACATCAAAACTTACACATTTTCGTTGTACACTCAAGAAATGTGTATCAAAACTTACACATTTTCATTGTATATACTAGATATGTACATCAAAACTTACACACTTTCATTGTATATCAAGAAATGTACATATAAACATACACATTTTCATTGTACACTCAAGAAATGTACATAGAAACTTACACATTTTCATTGTATATACAAGCAATGTACATCAAAACTTACACACTTTCATTGTATATCAAGAAATGTACATCTAAACATACACATTTTCATTGTACACTCAAGAAATGTACATAGAAACTTACACATTTTCATTGTATATACAAGAAATGTACATCAAAACTTACACATTTTCATTGTATATACAAGCAATGTACATCAAAACTTACACATTTTCATTGTATATACAAGAAATGTACATCAAAACTTACACATTTTCATTGTATATACAAGAAATGTACATCAAAGCATACACATTTTCATTGTATATACAAGAAATATACATCAAAACTTACACATTTTCATTGTATCTACCAGAAATGTACATGAAAACGTACAGATTTTCGTTGTACATTCAAGAAATGTATATCAAAGCTTACACATTTTCATTGTATATACAAGAAATGTACATAAAAACTTACACATTTTCATTGTACATACAAGAAATGTACATCAAAACTACACATTTTCTTTGTATATAGAAAAATGTACTTCAAAACATGCACATTTTCATTGTATATACAACAATGTACATCAAAACTTACACATTTTCATTGTACATACAAGAAATGTACATCAAAACTTACACATTTTCATTGTATATACAAGAATGTACATCAAAACTTACACATTTTCGTTGTATATACAATAAATGTACACCAAAACTTACACATTTTCATTGTATATACAAGAAATGTACATCAAAACTTACACATTTTCATTGTACATACAAGACATGTACATCAAAGCTTACACATTTTCATTGTGCACTCAAGAAATGTACATCAAAACTTACACATTTTCATTGTACACTCAAGAAATGTACATCAAAACATACACATTTTCATTGTATACACAAGAAACGTACATCAAAACTTACACATTTTCATTGTACATACAAAAAAATGTACATCAAAAACTTACACATTTTCATTGTATATGCAAGAAATGTACATCAAAACTTACACATTTTCATTGTACATACAAGAAATGTACATAAAAACTTACGCATTTTCATTGTATATACAAGAAATGTACATCAAAACTCACACATTTTCATTGTATATACAAGAAATGTACATCAAAGCTCACACACTTTCATTGTATATACAAGAAATGTACATGAAAACATACACATTTTCATTGTATATACAAGAAATGTACATCAAAAGATACACATTTTCATTGTATATACAAGAAATGTACATCAAAGCTCACACATTTTCATTGTATATACAAGAAATGTACATGAAAACATACACATTTTCATTGTACATACAAGAAATATACATCCAAACTACACATTTTCATTGTATATACAAGAAATGTACATCAAAACTTACACATTTTCATTGTACAAACAAGAAATGTACATCAAAACTTACACATCTTCATTGTATATACAAGAAATGTACATCAAAACTTACACATTTTCATTGTGCACTCAAGAAATGTACATAAAAACTTACACATTTTCATTGTACACTCAAGAAATGTACATCAAAACATACACATTTTCATTGTATACACAAGAAACGTACATCAAAACTTACACATTTTCAATGTACATACAAGAAATGTAAATCAAAAACTTACACATTTTCATTGTATATGCAAGAAATGTACATCAAAACTTACACATTTTCATTGTACATACAAGAAATGTACATCAAAACTTACGCATTTTCATTGTATATACAAGAAATATACATCCAAACTACACATTTTCATTGTATATACAAGAAATGTACATCAAAAGATACACATTTTGATTGTATATACAAGAAATGTACATCAAAACTCACACATTCTTATTGTATATACAAGAAATGTACACCAAAGCTCACACATTTTCATTGTATATACAAGAAATGTACATGAAAACATACACATTTTCATTGTATATACAAGAAATGTAAATCAAAAGATACACATTTTCATTGTACACTCCAGAAATGTACATCAAAACGTACACATTTTCATTCTATATACAAGTAATGTACATCAAAACATACACATTTTCATTGTATATACAAGAAATGTACATCAAAACTCACACATTTTCATTGTATATACAAGAAATGTACATCAAAGCTCACACATTTTCATTGTATATACAAGATATGTACATGAAAACATACACATTTTCATTGTATATACAAGAAATGTACATCAAAAGATACACATTTTCATTGTATATACAAGAAATGTACATCAAAGCTCACACATTTTCATTGTATATACAAGAAATGTACATGAAAACATACACATTTTCATTGTATATACAAGAAATGTACAACAAAACTTACACATCTTCATTGTACACTCCAGAAATGTACATCAAAACTTACACATTTTCATTCTATATACAAGGAATGTACATCAAAACATACACATTTTCATTGTATATACAAGAAATGTACATCAAAACTCACACATTTTCATTGTATATACAAGAAATGTACATCAAAGCTCACACATTTTCATTGTATATACAAGAAATGTACATGAAAACATACACATTTTCATTGTATATACAAGAAATGTACATCAAAAGATACACATTTTCATTGTATATACAAGAAATGTACATCAGAACTTACACATTTTCATTGTACACTCAAGAAATGTGTATCAAAACTTACACATTTTCATTGTATAAACTAGATATGTACATCAAAACTTACACACTTTCATTGTATATCAAGAAATGTACATCTAAACATACACATTTTCATTGTATACTCAAGAAATGTACATAGAAACTTACACATTTTCATTGTATATACAAGCAATGTACATCAAAACTTACACACTTTCATTGTATATCAAGAAATGTACATCTAAACATACACATTTTCATTGTACACTCAAGAAATGTACATAGAAACTTACACATTTTCATTGTATATACAAGAAATGTACATCAAAACTTACACATTTTCATTGTATATACAAGCAATGTACATCAAAACTTACACATTTTCATTGTGTATACAAGAAATGTACATCAAAACTTACACATTTTCATTGTATATACAAGAAATGTACATCAAAGCATACACTTTTTCATTGTGTATACAAGAAATATACATCAAAACTTACACATTTTCATTGTATCTACCAGAAATGTACATGAAAACGTACACATTTTCATTGTACATACAAGAAATGTACATCAAAACTACACATTTTCTTTGTATATACAACAATGTACTTCAAAACATGCACATTTTCATTGTATATACAAGAATGTACATCAAAACTTACACATTTTCATTGTACATACAAGAAATGTACATCAAAACTGACACATTTTCATTGTATATACAAGAATGTACATCAAAACTTACACATTTTCATTGTATATACAATAAATGTACATCAAAACTTACACATTTTCATTGTATATACAATAAATGTACATCAAAACTTACACATTTTCATTGTATATACAAGAAATGTACATCAAAACTTACACATTTTCATTATACATACAAGACATGTACATCAAAACATACACATTTTCATTGTATATACAATAAATGTACATCAAAACTTACACATTTTCTTTGTATATACAAAAATGTACTTCAAAACATACACATTTTCATTCTATATACAAGGAATGTACATCAAAACTTACACATTTTCAATGTATATACAATAAATGTACATCAAAACTTACACATTTTCATTGTATATACAAGAAATGTACATCAAAACTACACATTTTCGTTGTACACTAAAGTAATGTACATCAAAACATACATATTTTCATTGTACAGACAAGAAGTGTACATCAAAACATACACATTTTTATTGTATATACAAGAAATGTACATCAAAACTCACACATTTTCATTGTATATACAAGAAATGTACATCAAAGCTCACACATTTTCATTGTATATACAAGAAATGTACATGAAAACATACACATTTTCATTGTATATACAAGAAATGTAGATCAAAAGATACAGATTATCATTGTATATACAAGAAATGTACATCAAAGCTCACACATTTTCATTGTATATACAAGAAATGTACATGAAAACATACACATTTTCATTGTATGTACAAGAATTGTACATCAAAACATACACATTTTCATTGTATATACAAGAAATGTACAACAAAACTTACACATTTTCATTGTACACTCCAGAAATGTACATCAAAACTTACACATTTTCATTCTATATACAAGGAATGTACATCAAAACATACACATTTTCATTGTATATACAAGAAATGTACATCAAAACTCACACATTTTCATTCTATATACAAGGAATGTACATCAAAACATACACATTTTAATTGTATATACAAGAAATGTACATGAAAACATACACATTTTCATTGTATATACAAGAAATGTACATCAAAAGATACACATTTTCATTGTATATACAAGAAATGTACATCAAAACTCACACATTCTCATTGTATATACAAGAAATGTACATCAAAGCTCACACATTTTCATTGTATATACAAGAAATGTACATGAAAACATACACATTTTCATTGTATATACAAGAAATGTACATCAAAAATACACATTTTCATTGTACACTCCAGAAATGTACATCAAAACGTACACATTTTCATTCTATATACAAGGAATGTACATCAAAACATACACATTTTCATTGTATATACAAGAAATGTACATCAAAACTCACACATTTTCATTGTATATACAAGAAATGTACATCAAAGCTCACACACTTTCATTGTATATACAAGAAATGTACATGAAAACATACACATTTTCATTGTATATACAAGAAATGTACATCAAAAGATACACATTTTCATTGTATATACAAGAAATGTACATCAAAGCTCACACATTTTCATTGTATATACAAGAAATGTACATGAAAACATACACATTTTCATTGTATATACAAGAAATGTACAACAAAACTTACACATTTTCATTCTACACTCCAGAAATGTACATCAAAACTTACACATTTTCATTCTATATACAAGGAATGTACATCAAAACATACACATTTTCATTGTATATACAAGAAATGTACATCAAAACTCACACATTTTCATTGTATATACAAGAAATGTACATCAAAGCTCACACATTTTCATTGTATATACAAGAAATGTACATGAAAACATACACATTTTCATTGTATATACAAGAAATGTACATCAAAAGATACACATTTTCATTGTATATACAAGAAATGTACATCAAAACTTACACATTTTCATTGTACACTCAAGAAATGTGTATCAAAACTTACACATTTTCATTGTATATACTAGATATGTACATCAAAACTTACACACTTTCATTGTATATCAAGAAATGTACATCTAAACATACACATTTTCATTGTACACTCAAGAAATGTACATAGAAACTTACACATTTTCATTGTATATACAAGCAATGTACATCAAAACTTACACACTTTCATTGTATATCAAGAAATGTACATCTAAACATACACATTTTCATTGTACACTCAAGAAATGTACATAGAAACTTACACATTTTCATTGTATATACAAGAAATGTACATCAAAACTTACACATTTTCATTGTATATACAAGCAATGTACATCAAAACTTACACATTTTCATTGTATATACAAGAAATGTACATCAAAACTTACACATTTTCATTGTATATACAAGAAATGTACATCAAAGCATACACATTTTCATTGTATATACAAGAAATATACATCAAAACTTACACATTTTCATTGTATCTACCAGAAATGTACATGAAAACGTACAGATTTTCGTTGTACATTCAAGAAATGTACATCAAAGCTTACACATTTTCATTGTATATACAAGAAATGTACATCACAACTTACACATTTTCATTGTACATACAAGAAATGTACATCAAGACTACACATTTTCTTTGTATATAGAAAAATGTACTTCAAAACATGCACATTTTCATTGTATATACAACAATGTACATCAAAACTTACACATTTTCATTGTACATACAAGAAATGTACATCAAAACTTACACATTTTCATTGTATATACAAGAATGTACATCAAAACTTACACATTTTCATTGTATATACAATAAATGTACACCAAAACTTACACATTTTCATTGTATATACAAGAAATGTACATCAAAACTTACACATTTTCATTGTACATACAAGACATGTACATCAAAGCTTACACATTTTCATTGTGCACTCAAGAAATGTACATCAAAACTTACACATTTTCATTGTACACTCAAGAAATGTACATCAAAACATACACATTTTCATTGTATACACAAGAAACGTACATCAAAACTTACACATTTTCATTGTACATACAAAAAAATGTACATCAAAAACTTACACATTTTCATTGTATATGCAAGAAATGTACATCAAAACTTACACATTTTCATTGTACATACAAGAAATGTACATAAAAACTTACGCATTTTCATTGTATATACAAGAAATGTACATCAAAACTCACACATTTTCATTGTATATACAAGAAATGTACATCAAAGCTCACACATTTTCATTGTATATACAAGAAATGTACATGAAAACATACACATTTTCATTGTATATACAAGAAATGTACATCAAAAGATACACATTTTCATTGTATATACAAGAAATGTACATAAAAGCTCACACATTTTCATTGTATATACAAGAAATGTACATGAAAACATACACATTTTCATTGTACATACAAGAAATATACATCCAAACTACACATTTTCATTGTATATACAAGAAATGTACATCAAAACTTACACATTTTCATTGTACAAACAAGAAATGTACATCAAGACTTACACATTTTCATTGTATATACAAGAAATGTACATCAAAACTTACACATTTTCATTGTGCACTCAAGAAATGTACATAAAAACTTACACATTTTCATTGTACACTCAAGAAATGTACATCAAAACATACACATTTTCATTGTATACACAAGAAACGTACATCAAAACTTACACATTTTCATTGTACATACAAGAAATGTACATCAAAAACTTACACATTTTCATTGTATATGCAAGAAATGTACATCAAAACTTACACATTTTCATTGTACATACAAGAAATGTACATCAAAACTTACGCATTTTCATTGTATATACAAGAAATATACATCCAAACTACACATTTTCATTGTATATACAAGAAATGTACATCAAAACATACACATTTTCATTGTATATACAAGAAATGTACAACAAAACTTACACATTTTCATTGTACACTCCAGAAATGTACATCAAAACTTACACATGTTCATTCTATATACAAGGAATGTACATAAAAACATACACATTTTCATTGTATACACAAGAAATGTACATCAAAACTCACACATTTTCATTGTATATACAAGAAATGTACATCAAAGCTCAAACATTTTCATTGTATATACAAGAAATGTACATGAAAACATACACATTTTCATTGTATATACAAGAAATGTACATCAAAAGATACACATTTTCATTGTATATACGAGAAATGTACATAAAAACTCACACATTCTTATTGTATATACAAGAAATGTACACCAAAGCTCACACATTTTCATTGTATATACAAGAAATGTACATGAAAACATACACATTTTCATTGTATATACAAGAAATGTAAATCAAAAGATACACATTTTCATTGTACACTCCAGAAATGTACATCAAAACGTATACATTTTCATTCTATATACAAGTAATGTACATCAAAACATACACATTTTCATTGTATATACAAGAAATGTACATCAAAACTCACACATTTTCATTGTATATACAAGAAATGTACATCAAAGCTCACACATTTTCATTGTATATACAAGATATGTACATGAAAACATACACATTTTCATTGTATATACAAGAAATGTACATCAAAAGATACACATTTTCATTGTATATACAAGAAATGTACATCAAAGCTCACACATTTTCATTGTATATACAAGAAATGTACATGAAAACATACACATTTTCATTGTATATACAAGAAATGTACAACAAAACTTACACATCTTCATTGTACACTCCAGAAATGTACATCAAAACTTACACATTTTCATTCTATATACAAGGAATGTACATCAAAACATACACATTTTCATTGTATATACAAGAAATGTACATCAAAACTCACACATTTTCATTGTATATACAAGAAATGTACATCAAAGCTCACACATTTTCATTGTATATACAAGAAATATACATGAAAACATACACATTTTCATTGTATATACAAGAAATGTACATCAAAAGATACACATTTTCATTGTATATACAAGAAATGTACATCAGAACTTACACATTTTCATTGTACACTCAAGAAATGTGTATCAAAACTTACACATTTTCATTGTATAAACTAGATATGTACATCAAAACTTACACACTTTCATTGTATATCAAGAAATGTACATCTAAACATACACATTTTCATTGTACACTCAAGAAATGTACATAGAAACTTACACATTTTCATTGTATATACAAGCAATGTACATCAAAACTTACACACTTTCATTGTATATCAAGAAATGTACATCTAAACATACACATTTTCATTGTACACTCAAGAAATGTACATAGAAACTTACACATTTTCATTGTATATACAAGAAATGTACATCAAAACTTACACATTTTCATTGTATATACAAGCAATGTACATCAAAACTTACACATTTTCTTTGTATATACAAGAAATGTACATCAAAACTTACACATTTTCATTGTATATACAAGAAATGTACATCAAAGCATACAATTTTTCATTGTGTATACAAGAAATATACATCAAAACTTACACATTTTCATTGTATCTACCAGAAATGTACATGAAAACGTACACATTTTCGTTGTACATTCAAGAAATGTACATCAAAGCTTACACATTTTCATTGTATATACAAGAAATGTACATCAAAACTTACACATTTTCATTGTACATTCAAGAAATGTACATCAAAACTACACATTTTCTTTGTATATACAACAATGTACTTCAAAACATGCACATTTTCATTGTATATACAAGAATGTACATCAAAACTTACACATTTTCATTGTACATACAAGAAATGTACATCAAAACTTACACATTTTCATTGTATATACAAGAATGTACATCAAAACCTACACATTTTCATTGTATATACAATAAATGTACATCAAAACTTACACATTTTCATTGTATATACAATAAATGTACATCAAAACTTACACATTTTCATTGTATATACAAGAAATGTACATCAAAACTTACACATTTTCATTGTACATACAAGACATGTACATCAAAACATACACATTTTCATTGTATATACAATAAATGTACATCAAAACTTACACATTTTCTTTGTATATACAAAAATGTACTTCAAAACATACACATTTTCATTCTATATACAAGGAATGTACATCAAAACTTACACATTTTCAATGTATATACAATAAATGTACATCAAAACTTACACATTTTCATTGTATATACAAGAATGTACATCAAAACCTACACATTTTCATTGTATATACAATAAATGTACATCAAAACTTACACATTTTCATTGTATATACAATAAATGTACATCAAAACTTACACATTTTCATTGTATATACAAGAAATGTACATCAAAACTTACACATTTTCATTGTACATACAAGACATGTACATCAAAACATACACATTTTCATTGTATATACAATAAATGTACATCAAAACTTACACATTTTCTTTGTATATACAAAAATGTACTTCAAAACATACACATTTTCATTCTATATACAAGGAATGTACATCAAAACTTACACATTTTCAATGTATATACAATAAATGTACATCAAAACTCACACATTTTCATTGTATATACAAGAAATGTACATCAAAGCTCACACATTTTCATTGTATATACAAGAAATGTACATGAAAACATACACATTTTCATTGTATATACAAGAAATGTACATCAAAAGATACACATTTTCATTGTATATACAAGAAATGTACATCAAAACTTACACATTTTCATTGTACACTCAAGAAATGTGTATCAAAACTTACACATTTTCATTGTATATACTAGATATGTACATCAAAACTTACACACTTTCATTGTATATCAAGAAATGTACATCTAAACATACACATTTTCATTGTACACTCAAGAAATGTACATAGAAACTTACACATTTTCATTGTATATACAAGCAATGTACATCAAAACTTACACACTTTCATTGTATATCAAGAAATGTACATCTAAACATACACATTTTCATTGTACACTCAAGAAATGTACATAGAAACTTACACATTTTCATTCTATATACAAGGAATGTACATCAAAACATACACATTTTCATTGTATATACAAGAAATGTACATCAAAACTCACACATTTTCATTCTATATACAAGGAATGTACATCAAAACATACACATTTTCATTGTATATACAAGAAATGTACATCAAAACTCACACATTTTCATTCTATATACAAGGAATGTACATCAAAACATACACATTTTAATTGTATATACAAGAAATGTACATGAAAACATACACATTTTCATTGTATATACAAGAAATGTACATCAAAAGATACACATTTTCATTGTATATACAAGAAATGTACATCAAAACTCACACATTCTCATTGTATATACAAGAAATGTACATCAAAGCTCACACATTTTCATTGTATATACAAGAAATGTACATGAAAACATACACATTTTCGTTGTATATACAAGAAATGTACATCAAAAATACACATTTTCATTGTACACTCCAGAAATGTACATCAAAACGTACACATTTTCATTCTATATACAAGGAATGTACATCAAAACATACACATTTTCATTGTATATACAAGAAATGTACATCAAAACTCACACATTTTCATTGTATATACAAGAAATGTACATCAAAGCTCACACACTTTCATTGTATATACAAGAAATGTACATGAAAACATACACATTTTCATTGTATATACAAGAAATGTACATCAAAAGATACACATTTTCATTGTATATACAAGAAATGTACATCAAAGCTCACACATTTTCATTGTATATACAAGAAATGTACATGAAAACATACACATTTTCATTGTATATTCAAGAAATGTACAACAAAACTTACACATTTTCATTCTACACTCCAGAAATGTACATCAAAACTTACACATTTTCATTCTATATACAAGGAATGTACATCAAAACATACACATTTTCATTGTATATACAAGAAATGTACATCAAAACTCACACATTTTCATTGTATATACAAGAAATGTACATCAAAGCTCACACATTTTCATTGTATATACAAGAAATGTACATGAAAACATACACATTTTCATTGTATATACAAGAAATGTACATCAAAAGATACACATTTTCATTGTATATACAAGAAATGTACATCAAAACTTACACATTTTCATTGTACACTCAAGAAATGTGTATCAAAACTTACACATTTTCATTGTATATACTAGATATGTACATCAAAACTTACACACTTTCATTGTATATCAAGAAATGTACATCTAAACATACACATTTTCATTGTACACTCAAGAAATGTACATAGAAACTTACACATTTTCATTGTATATACAAGCAATGTACATCAAAACTTACACACTTTCATTGTATATCAAGAAATGTACATCTAAACATACACATTTTCATTGTACACTCAAGAAATGTACATAGAAACTTACACATTTTCATTGTATATACAAGAAATGTACATCAAAACTTACACATTTTCATTGTATATACAAGCAATGTACATCAAAACTTACACATTTTCATTGTATATACAAGAAATGTACATCAAAACTTACACATTTTCATTGTATATACAAGAAATGTACATCAAAGCATACACATTTTCATTGTATATACAAGAAATATACATCAAAACTTACACATTTTCATTGTATCTACCAGAAATGTACATGAAAACGTACAGATTTTCGTTGTACATTCAAGAAATGTACATCAAAGCTTACACATTTTCATTGTATATACAAGAAATGTACATCACAACTTACACATTTTCATTGTACATACAAGAAATGTACATCAAGACTACACATTTTCTTTGTATATAGAAAAATGTACTTCAAAACATGCACATTTTCATTGTATATACAACAATGTACATCAAAACTTACACATTTTCATTGTACATACAAGAAATGTACATCAAAACTTACACATTTTCATTGTATATACAAGAATGTACATCAAAACTTACACATTTTCATTGTATATACAATAAATGTACACCAAAACTTACACATTTTCATTGTATATACAAGAAATGTACATCAAAACTTACACATTTTCATTGTACATACAAGACATGTACATCAAAGCTTACACATTTTCATTGTGCACTCAAGAAATGTACATCAAAACTTACACATTTTCATTGTACACTCAAGAAATGTACATCAAAACATACACATTTTCATTGTATACACAAGAAACGTACATCAAAACTTACACATTTTCATTGTACATACAAAAAAATGTACATCAAAAACTTACACATTTTCATAGTATATGCAAGAAATGTACATCAAAACTTACACATTTTCTTTGTACATACAAGAAATGTACATAAAAACTTACGCATTTTCATTGTATATACAAGAAATGTACATCAAAACTCACACATTTTCATTGTATATACAAGAAATGTACATCAAAGCTCACACATTTTCATTGTATATACAAGAAATGTACATGAAAACATACACATTTTCATTGTATATACAAGAAATGTACATCAAAAGATACACATTTTCATTGTATATACAAGAAATGTACATAAAAGCTCACACATTTTCATTGTATATACAAGAAATGTACATGAAAACATACACATTTTCATTGTACATACAAGAAATATACATCCAAACTACACATTTTCATTGTATATACAAGAAATGTACATCAAAACTTACACATTTTCATTGTACAAACAAGAAATGTACATCAAAACTTACACATTTTCATTGTATATACAAGAAATGTACATCAAAACTTACACATTTTCATTGTGCACTCAAGAAATGTACATAAAAACTTACACATTTTCATTGTACACTCAAGAAATGTACATCAAAACATACACATTTTCATTGTATACACAAGAAACGTACATCAAAACTTACACATTTTCATTGTACATACAAGAAATGTACATCAAAAACTTACACATTTTCATTGTATATGCAAGAAATGTACATCAAAACTTACACATTTTCATTGTACATACAAGAAATGTACATCAAAACTTACGCATTTTCATTGTATATACAAGAAATATACATCCAAACTACACATTTTCATTGTATATACAAGAAATGTACATCAAAACATACACATTTTCATTGTATATACAAGAAATGTACAACAAAACTTACACATTTTCATTGTACACTCCAGAAATGTACATCAAAACTTACACATGTTCATTCTATATACAAGGAATGTACATAAAAACATACACATTTTCATTGTATACACAAGAAATGTACATCAAAACTCACACATTTTCATTGTATATACAAGAAATGTACATCAAAGCTCAAACATTTTCATTGTATATACAAGAAATGTACATGAAAACATACACATTTTCATTGTATATACAAGAAATGTACATCAAAAGATACACATTTTCATTGTATATACGAGAAATGTACATCAAAACTCACACATTCTTATTGTATATACAAGAAATGTACACCAAAGCTCACACATTTTCATTGTATATACAAGAAATGTACATGAAAACATACACATTTTCATTGTATATACAAGAAATGTAAATCAAAAGATACACATTTTCATTGTACACTCCAGAAATGTACATCAAAACGTACACATTTTCATTCTATATACAAGTAATGTACATCAAAACATACACATTTTCATTGTATATACAAGAAATGTACATCAAAACTCACACATTTTCATTGTATATACAAGAAATGTACATCAAAGCTCACACATTTTCATTGTATATACAAGATATGTACATGAAAACATACACATTTTCATTGTATATACAAGAAATGTACATCAAAAGATACACATTTTCATTGTATATACAAGAAATGTACATCAAAGCTCACACATTTTCATTGTATATACAAGAAATGTACATGAAAACATACACATTTTCATTGTATATACAAGAAATGTACAACAAAACTTACACATCTTCATTGTACACTCCAGAAATGTACATCAAAACTTACACATTTTCATTCTATATACAAGGAATGTACATCAAAACATACACATTTTCATTGTATATACAAGAAATGTACATCAAAACTCACACATTTTCATTGTATATACAAGAAATGTACATCAAAGCTCACACATTTTCATTGTATATACAAGAAATGTACATGAAAACATACACATTTTCATTGTATATACAAGAAATGTACATCAAAAGATACACATTTTCATTGTATATACAAGAAATGTACATCAGAACTTACACATTTTCATTGTACACTCAAGAAATGTGTATCAAAACTTACACATTTTCATTGTATAAACTAGATATGTACATCAAAACTTACACACTTTCATTGTATATCAAGAAATGTACATCTAAACATACACATTTTCATTGTACACTCAAGAAATGTACATAGAAACTTACACATTTTCATTGTATATACAAGCAATGTACATCAAAACTTACACACTTTCATTGTATATCAAGAAATGTACATCTAAACATACACATTTTCATTGTACACTCAAGAAATGTACATAGAAACTTACACATTTTCATTGTATATACAAGAAATGTACATCAAAGCTTACACATTTTCATTGTATATACAAGCAATGTACATCAAAACTTACACATTTTCATTGTATATACAAGAAATGTACATCAAAACTTACACATTTTCATTGTATATACAAGAAATGTACATCAAAGCATACAATTTTTCATTGTGTATACAAGAAATATACATCAAAACTTACACATTTTCATTGTATCTACCAGAAATGTACATGAAAACGTACACATTTTCGTTGTACGTTCAAGAAATGTACATCAAAGCTTACACATTTTCATTGTATATACAAGAAATGTACATCAAAACTTACACATTTTCATTGTACATACAAGAAATGTACATCAAAACTACACATTTTCTTTGTATATACAACAATGTACTTCAAAACATGCACATTTTCATTGTATATACAAGAATGTACATCAAAACTTACACATTTTCATTGTACATACAAGAAATGTACATCAAAACTTACACATTTTCATTGTATATACAAGAATGTACATCAAAACCTACACATTTTCATTGTATATACAATAAATGTACATCAAAACTTACACATTTTCATTGTATATACAATAAATGTACATCAAAACTTACACATTTTCATTGTATATACAAGAAATGTACATCAAAACTTACACATTTTCATTGTACATACAAGACATGTACATCAAAACATACACATTTTCATTGTATATACAATAAATGTACATCAAAACTTACACATTTTCTTTGTATATACAAAAATGTACTTCAAAACATACACATTTTCATTCTATATACAAGGAATGTACATCAAAACTTACACATTTTCAATGTATATACAATAAATGTACATCAAAACTTACACATTTTCATTGTATATACAAGAATGTACATCAAAACCTACACATTTTCATTGTATATACAATAAATGTACATCAAAACTTACACATTTTCATTGTATATACAATAAATGTACATCAAAACTTACACATTTTCATTGTATATACAAGAAATGTACATCAAAACTTACACATTTTCATTGTACATACAAGACATGTACATCAAAACATACACATTTTCATTGTATATACAATAAATGTACATCAAAACTTACACATTTTCTTTGTATATACAAAAATGTACTTCAAAACATACACATTTTCATTCTATATACAAGGAATGTACATCAAAACTTACACATTTTCATTGTATATACAAGAAATGTACATCAAAACTCACACATTTTCATTGTATATACAAGAAATGTACATCAAAGCTCACACATTTTCATTGTATATACAAGAAATGTACATGAAAACATACACATTTTCATTGTATATACAAGAAATGTACATCAAAAGATACACATTTTCATTGTATATACAAGAAATGTACATCAAAACTTACACATTTTCATTGTACACTCAAGAAATGTGTATCAAAACTTACACATTTTCATTGTATATACTAGATATGTACATCAAAACTTACACACTTTCATTGTATATCAAGAAATGTACATCTAAACATACACATTTTCATTGTACACTCAAGAAATGTACATAGAAACTTACACATTTTCATTGTATATACAAGCAATGTACATCAAAACTTACACACTTTCATTGTATATCAAGAAATGTACATCTAAACATACACATTTTCATTGTACACTCAAGAAATGTACATAGAAACTTACACATTTTCATTGTATATACAAGAAATGTACATCAAAACTTACACATTTTCATTGTATATACAAGCAATGTACATCAAAACTTACACATTTTCATTGTATATACAAGAAATGTACATCAAAACTTACACATATTCATTGTATATACAAGAAATGTACATCAAAGCATACACATTTTCATTGTATATACAAGAAATATACATCAAAACTTACACATTTTCATTGTATCTACCAGAAATGTACATGAAAACGTACAGATTTTCGTTGTACATTCAAGAAATGTACATCAAAGCTTACACATTTTCATTGTATATACAAGAAATGTACATCACAACTTACACATTTTCATTGTACATACAAGAAATGTACATCAAGACTACACATTTTCTTTGTATATAGAAAAATGTACTTCAAAACATGCACATTTTCATTGTATATACAACAATGTACATCAAAACTTACACATTTTCATTGTACATACAAGAAATGTACATCAAAACTTAGACATTTTCATTGTATATACAAGAATGTACATCAAAACTTACACATTTTCATTGTATATACAATAAATGTACACCAAAACTTACACATTTTCATTGTATATACAAGAAATGTACATCAAAACTTACACATTTTCATTGTACATACAAGACATGTACATCAAAGCTTACACATTTTCATTGTGCACTCAAGAAATGTACATCAAAACTTACACATTTTCATTGTACACTCAAGAAATGTACATCAAAACATACACATTTTCATTGTATACACAAGAAACGTACATCAAAACTTACACATTTTCATTGTACATACAAAAAAATGTACATTAAAAATTACACATTTTCATTGTATATGCAAGAAATGTACATCAAAACTTACACATTTTCATTGTACATACAAGAAATGTACATAAAAACTTACGCATTTTCATTGTATATACAAGAAATGTACATCAAAACTCACACATTTTCATTGTATATACAAGAAATGTACATCAAAGCTCACACATTTTCATTGTATATACAAGAAATGTACATGAAAACATACACATTTTCATTGTATATACAAGAAATGTACATAAAAGCTCACACATTTTCATTGTATATACAAGAAATGTACATGAAAACATACACATTTTCATTGTACATACAAGAAATATACATCCAAACTACACATTTTCATTGTATATACAAGAAATGTACATCAAAACTTACACATTTTCATTGTACAAACAAGAAATGTACATCAAAACTTACACATTTTCATTGTATATACAAGAAATGTACATCAAAACTTACACATTTTCATTGTGCACTCAAGAAATGTACATAAAAACTTACACATTTTCATTGTACACTCAAGAAATGTACATCAAAACATACACATTTTCATTGTATATACAAGAAATGTACATAAAAGCTCACACATTTTCATTGTATATACAAGATATGTACATGAAAACATACACATTTTCATTGTATATACAAGAAATGTACATCAAAAGATACACATTTTCATTGTATATACAAGAAATGTACAACAAAGCTCACACATTTTCATTGTATATACAAGAAATGTACATGAAAACATACACATTTTCATTGTATATACAAGAAATGTACAACAAAACTTACACATCTTCATTGTACACTCCAGAAATGTACATCAAAACTTACACATTTTCATTCTATATACAAGGAATGTACATCAAAACATACACATTTTCATTGTATATACAAGAAATGTACATCAAAACTCACACATTTTCATTGTATATACAAGAAATGTACATCAAAGCTCACACATTTTCATTGTATATACAAGAAATGTACATGAAAACATACACATTTTCATTGTATATACAAGAAATGTACATCAAAAGATACACATTTTCATTGTATATACAAGAAATGTACATCAGAACTTACACATTTTCATTGTACACTCAAGAAATGTGTATCAAAACTTACACATTTTCATTGTATAAACTAGATATGTACATCAAAACTTACACACTTTCATTGTATATCAAGAAATGTACATCTAAACATACACATTTTCATTGTACACTCAAGAAATGTACATAGAAACTTACACATTTTCATTGTATATACAAGCAATGTACATCAAAACTTACACACTTTCATTGTATATCAAGAAATGTACATCTAAACATACACATTTTCATTGTACACTCAAGAAATGTACATACAAACTTACACATTTTCATTGTATATACAAGAAATGTACATCAAAACTTACACATTTTCATTGTATATACAAGCAATGTACATCAAAACTTACACATTTTCATTGTATATACAAGAAATGTACATCAAAACTTACACATTTTCATTGTATATACAAGAAATGTACATCAAAGCATACACTTTTTCATTGTGTATACAAGAAATATACATCAAAACTTACACATTTTCATTGTATCTACCAGAAATGTACATGAAAACGTACACATTTTCGTTGTACATTCAAGAAATGTACATCAAAGCTTACACATTTTCATTGTATATACAAGAAATGTACATCAAAACTTACACATTTTCATTGTACATACAAGAAATGTACATCAAAACTACACATTTTCTTTGTATATACAACAATGTACTTCAAAACATGCACATTTTCATTGTATATACAAGAATGTACATCAAAACTTACACATTTTCATTGTACATACAAGAAATGTACATCAAAACTTACACATTTTCATTGTATATACAAGAATGTACATCAAAACCTACACATTTTCATTGTATATACAATAAATGTACATCAAAACTTACACATTTTCATTGTATATACAATAAATGTACATCAAAACTTACACATTTTCATTGTATATACAAGAAATGTACATCAAAACTTACACATTTTCATTGTACATACAAGACATGTACATCAAAACATACACATTTTCATTGTATATACAATAAATGTACATCAAAACTTACACATTTTCTTTGTATATACAAAAATGTACTTCAAAACATACACATTTTCATTCTATATACAAGGAATGTACATCAAAACTTACACATTTTCAATGTATATACAATAAATGTACATCAAAACTTACACATTTTCATTGTATATACAAGAAATGTACATCAAAACTACACATTTTCGTTGTACACTAAAGAAATGTACATCAAAACATACATATTTTCATTGTACAGACAAGAAATGTACATCAAAACATACACATTTTTATTGTATATACAAGAAATGTACATCAAAACTCACACATTTTCATTGTATATACAAGAAATGTACATCAAAGCTCACACATTTTCATTGTATATACAAGAAATGTACATGAAAACATACACATTTTCATTGTATATACAAGAAATGTAGATCAAAAGATACAGATTATCATTGTATATACAAGAAATGTACATCAAAGCTCACACATTTTCATTGTATATACAAGAAATGTACATGAAAACATACACATTTTCATTGTATGTACAAGAATTGTACATCAAAACATACACATTTTCATTGTATATACAAGAAATGTACAACAAAACTTACACATTTTCATTGTACACTCCAGAAATGTACATCAAAACTTACACATTTTCATTCTATATACAAGGAATGTACATCAAAACATACACATTTTCATTGTATATACAAGAAATGTACATCAAAACTCACACATTTTCATTCTATATACAAGGAATGTACATCAAAACATACACATTTTAATTGTATATACAAGAAATGTACATGAAAACATACACATTTTCATTGTATATCCAAGAAATGTACATCAAAAGATACACATCTTCATTGCATATACAAGAAATGTATATCAAAACTCACACATTTTCATTGTATATACAAGAAATGTACATCAAAACTCACACATTTTCATTGTATATACAAGAAATGTACATGAAAACATACACATTTTCATTGTATATACAAGAAATGTACATCAAAGCTCACACATTTTCATTATATATACAAGAAATGTACATGAAAACATACATATTTTCATTGTGTATACAAGAAATGTACATCAAAACTTACACATTTTCATTGTATATACAAGAATTGTACATCAAAGCTCACACATTTTCATTGTATATACAAGAAATGTACATGAAAACATACACATTTTCATTGTTTATACAAGAATTGTACATCAAAGCTCACACATTTTCATTGTATATTCAAGAAATGTGCATCAAAACTTACACATTTTCGTTGTATATACAAGAAATGTACATCAAAACTTACACATTTTCATTTTATATACAAGAATGAACATCAAAACTTACACATTTTCATTGCACATACAAGAAATGTACATCAAAACATACACATTTTCATTGTATATACAGCAAATGTAAATCAAAACTTACACATTTTCATTGTATATACAAGAAATGTACATCAAAACTTACACATTTTCATTGTATATACAAGAAATGTACATCAAAAGATACACATTTTCATTGTATATACAAGAAATGTACATCAAAACTTACACATTTTCATTGTACACTCAAGAAATGTGTATCAAAACTTACACATTTTCATTGTATATACTAGATATGTACATCAAAACTTACACACTTTCATTGTATATCAAGAAATGTACATCTAAACATACACATTTTCATTGTACACTCAAGAAATGTACATAGAAACTTACATATTTTCATTGTATATACAAGCAATGTACATCAAAACTTACACACTTTCATTGTATATCAAGAAATGTACATCTAAACATACACATTTTCATTGTACACTCAAGAAATGTACATAGAAGCTTACACATTTTCATTGTATATACAAGAAATGTACATCAAAACTTACACATTTTCATTGTATATACAAGCAATGTACATCAAAACTTACACATTTTCATTGTATATACAAGAAATGTACATCAAAACTTACACATTTTCATTGTATATACAAGAAATGTACATCAAAGCATACACATTTTCATTGTATATACAAGAAATATACATCAAAACTTACACATTTTCATTGTATCTACCAGAAATGTACAGGAAAACGTACACATTTTCGTTGTACGTTCAAGAAATGTACATCAAAGCTTACACATTTTCATTGTATATACAAGAAATGTACATCAAAACTTACACATTTTCATTGTACATACAAGAAATGTACATCAAAACTACACATTTATTTGTATATACAAAAATGTACTTCAAAACATACACATTTTCATTGTATATACAAGAATGTACATCAAAACTTACACATTTTCATTGTACATACAAGAAATGTACATCAAAACTTACACACTTTCATTGTATATACAAGAATGTACATCAAAACTTACACATTTTCATTGTATATACAATAAATGTACATCAAAACTTACACATTTTCATTGTATATACAATAAATGTACATCAAAACTTACACATTTTCTTTGTATATACAAAAATGTACTTCAAAACATACACATTTTCATTCTATATACAAGGAATGTACATCAAAACTTACACATTTTCATTGTATATACAATAAATGTACATCAAAACTTACACATTTTCATTGTATATACAATAAATGTACATCAAAACTGACACATTTTCATTGTACATACAGGAAATGTACATCAAATCTTACACATGTTCATTGTAAATACAAGAAATGTACATCAAAACTTACACATTTTCATTGTATACACAAGAAATGTACATCAAAACATACACATTTTCATTGTATATACAAGAAATGTACATCAAAACATACACACTTTCATTGTACACTCAAAAAATGTACATCAAAACATACATATTTTCAATGTATATACAAGAAATGTACATCAAAACTAACACATTTTCATTGTCGAAACAAGAAACGTATATCAAAAAGTTACACATTTTCATTGTACACTCAAGAAATGTTTATCAAAACATACACATTTTCATTGTATATACAAGGAATGTACATCAAAACTTACACATTTTCATTGTATATACCAGAAATGTACATCATAACTTACACATTTTTATTGTAAATACACGAAATGTACATCAAAACTTACACATCTTCACTGTACATACAGGAAATGTACATCAAAAGCTTACATATTTTCATTGTATATGCAAGAAATGCACATCAAAGTTACACATTTTCATTGTATATAATGAAACGCACATCAAAACTTACACATTTTCATTGTATATACAAGAAATGTACATCAAAACATACACAGTATCATTTTATATACAAGAAATGTACATCACAACTTACACATTTTCATTGTGTATACAAGAAATGTACATCAACACTTACACATTTTCATTGTATATACAAGAAATGTACATCCAAACTTACACATTTTCATTGTATATACAAGAAATTTACATCCAAACTTACACATTTTCATTGTATATACAAGAAATGTACATCAAAGCTGCACATTTTCACTGTACACTCAAGAAATGTACATCAAAACATAGACATTTTCATTGTACAAACAAGAAATGTACATCAAAACTTACACATTTTCATTGTGCACTCAAGAAATGTACATCAAAACTTACACATTTTCATTGTACACTCAAGAAATGTACATCAAAACATACACATTTTCATTGTATACACAAGAAACGTACATCAAAGCTTACACTTTTTCATTGTACATACAAGAAATGTACATCAAAAACTTACACATTTTCATTGTATATGCAAGAAATGTACATCAAAACTTACACATTTTCATTGTACATACAAGAAATGTACATCAAAACTTACGCATTTTCATTGTATATACAAGAAATATACATCCAAACTACACATTTTCATTGTATATACAAGAAATGTACATGAAAACATACACATTTTCATTGTATATACAAGAAATGTACAACAAAACATACACATTTTCATTGTATATACAAGAAATGTACAATAAAACTTACACATTTTCATTGTACACTCCAGAAATGTACATCAAAACTTACACATTTTCATTCTATATACAAGGAATGTACATCAAAACATACACATTTTCATTGTATATACAAGAAATGTACATCAAAACTCACACATTTTCATTGTATATACAAGAAATGTACATCAAAGCTCACACATTTTCATGGTATATACAAGAAATGTACATGAAAACATACACATTTTCATTGTATATACAAGAAATGTACATCAAAAGATACACATTTTCATTGTATATACAAGAAATGTACATCAAAACTCACACATTTTCATTGTATATACAAGAAATGTACATCAAAGCTCACACATTTGCATTGTATATACAAGAAATGTACATGAAAACATACACATTTTCATTGTATATACAAGAAATGTACATCAAAAAATACACATTTGCATTGTACACTCCAGAAATGTACATCAAAACATACACATTTTCATTCTATATACAAGGAATGTACCTCAAAACATACACATTTTCATTGTGTATACAAGAAACGTACATCAAAACTCACACATTTTCATTGTATATACAAGAAATGTACATCAAAGCTCACACATATTCATTGTATATACAAGAAATGTACATGAAAACATACACATTTTCATTGTATATACAAGAAATGTACATCAAAAGATACACATTTTCATTGTATATACCAGAAATGTACATCAAAACTCACACATTTTCATTGTATATACAAGAAATGTACATGAAAACATACACATTTTGATTGTATATACAAGAAATGAACAACAAAACTTACACATTTTCATTGTACACTCCAGAAATGTACATCAAAACTTACACATTTTCATTCTATATACAAGGAATGTACATCAAAACATACACATTTTCATTGTATATACAAGAAATGTACATCAAAACTCACACATTTTCATTGTATATACAAGAAATGTACATCAAAGCTCACACATTTTCATTGTATATACAAGAAATGTACATGACAACATACAAATTTTCATTGTATATACAAGTAATGTACATCAAAAGATACACATTTTCATTGTATATACAAGAAATCTACATCAAAACTTACTCATTCTCATTGTATATACTAGATATGTACATCAAAACTTACACACTTTCATTGTATATCAAGAAATGTACATCTAAACATACACATTTTCATTGTACACTCAAGAAATGTACATAGAAACTTACACATATTCATTGTATATACAAGCAATGTACATCAAAACTTACACACTTTCATTGTATATCAAGAAATGTACATCTAAACATACACATTTTCATTGTACACTCAAGAAATGTACATAGAAACTTACACATTTTCATTGTATATACAAGAAATGTACATCAAAACTTACACATTTTCATTGTATATACAAGCAATGTACATCAAAACTTAACATTTTCATTGTATATACAAGAAATGTACATCAAAACTTACACATTTTCATTGTATATACAAGAAATGTACATCAAAGCATACACATTTTCATTGTATATACAAGAAATATACATCAAAACTTACACATTTTCATTGTATCTACCAGAAATGTACATGAAAACGTACACATTTTCGTTGTACATTCAAGAAATCTACACCAAAGCTTACACATTTTCATTGTATATACAAGAAATGTACATCAAAACTTACACATTTTCATTGTACATACAAGAAATGTACATCAAAACTACATATTTTCTTTGTATATACAAAAATGTACTTCAAAACATACACATTTTCATTGTATATACAAGAATGTACATCAAAACTTACACATTTTCATTGTATATACAATAAATGTACATCAAAACTTACACATTTTCATTGTATATACAATAAATGTACATCAAAACTTACACATTTTCATTGTATATACAAGAAATGTACATGAAAACTTACACATTTTCGTTGTACATACAAGAAATGTACATCAAAACATACACATTTTCATTATGTACATTTCTTGAGTGTACAATGAAAATGTGTATGTTTTGATGTACATTTCTTGAGTGTACAATGAAAATGTGTATGTTTTGATGTACATTTCTTGTCTGTACAATGCAAATGTGTAGTTTTGATGTACATTTCTTGAGTGTACAATGAAAATGTGTATGTTTTCATGTACATTTCTTGTCTGTACAATGAAAATGTGTATGTTTTGATGTACATTTCTTGTATATACAATGAACATGTGTAGTTTTGATGTACATTTCTTGAGTGTACAATGAAAATGTGTAGTTTTGATGTACATTTCTTGTATATACAATGAAAATGTGTAAGTTTTGATGTACATTTGTTGTATATACAATGAAAATGTGTAGTTTTGATGTACATTTCTAGTATATACAATGAACATGTGTAGTTTTGATGTACATTTCTTGAGTGTACAATGAAAATGTGTAGTTTTGATGTACATTTCTTGTATATACAATGAAAATGTGTAAGTTTTGATGTACATTTGTTGTATATACAATGAAAATGTGTAGTTTTGATGTACATTTCTTGTATTTACAATGAAAATGTGTAAGTTTTGATGTACATTTCTTGTATATACAATTAAAATGTGTAGTTTTGATGTATATTTCTTGTATATACAATGAAAATGTGTAAGTTTTGATGTACATTTCTTGTATATACAATGAACATGTGTATGTTTTGATGTACATTTCTTGTCTGTACAATGAAAATGTGTAGTTTTGATGTACATTTCTTGTATGTACAATGAAAATGTGTAGTTTTGATGTACATTTCTTGAGTGTACAATGAAAATGTGTATGTTTTGATAAACATTTCTTGTCTGTACAATGAAAATGTGTAGTTTTGATGTACATTTCTTTAGTGTACAATGAAAATGTGTATGTTTTGATGTACATTTCTTGTCTGTACAATGAAAATGTGTAGTTTTGATGTACATTTCTTGTATACACAATGAAAATGTGTAGCTTTGATGTACATTTCTTGAGTGTACAATAAAAATGTGTAGTTTTGATGTACATTTCTTGAGTGTACAATGAAAATGTGTAGTTTTGATGTACATTTCTTTAGTGTAGAATGAAAATGTGTAAGTTTTGATGTACATTTCTTGTCTGTACAATGAAAATGTGTATGTTTTGATGTACATTTCTTGTCTGTACAATGAAAATGTGTATGTTTTGATGTACATTTCTTGTCTGTACAATGAAAATGTGTAAGTTTTGATGTACATTTCTTGTCTGTACAATGAAAACGTGTAGTTTTGATGTACATTTCTTGTATATACAATGAAAATGTGTAGTTTTGATGTACATTTCTTGAGTGTACAATGAAAATGTGTAGCTTTGATGTACATTTCTTGAGTGTACAATGAAAATGTGTAGTTTTGATGTACATTTCTTGAGTGTACAATGAAAATGTGTAGTTTTGATGTACATTTCTTGAGTGTACAATGAAAATGTATAGTTTTGATGTACATTTCTTTAGTGTACAATGAAAATGTGTAGTTTTGATGTACATTTCTTGTATATACAATGAAAATGTGTAGTTTTGATGTACATTTCTTGAGTGTACAATGAAAATGTGTAGTTTTGATGTACATTTCTTGTCTGTACAATGAAAATGTGTAGTTTTGATGTACATTTCTTTAGTGTACAATGAAGATGTGTAGTTTTGATGTACATTTCTTGTATATACAATGAACATGTGTATGTTTTGATGTACATTTCTTGTCTGTACAATGAAAATGTGTAAGTTTTGATGTACATTTCTTGTATATACAATGAAAATGTGTAAGCTTTGGTGTAGATTTCTTGAATGTACAACGAAAATGTGTACGTTTTCATGTACATTTCTGGTAGATACAATGAAAATGTGTAAGTTTTGATGTATATTTCTTGTATATACAATGAAAATGTGTATGCTTTGATGTACATTTCTTGTATATACAATGAAAATGTGTAAGTTTTGATGTACATTTCTTGTATATACAATGAAAATGTTAAGTTTTGATGTACATTGCTTGTATATACAATGAAAATGTGTAAGTTTTGATGTACATTTCTTGTATATACAATGAAAATGTTAAGTTTTGATGTACATTGCTTGTATATACAATGAAAATGTGTATGTTTTGATGTACATTTCTTTAGTGTACAATGAAAATGTGTAGTTTTGATGTACATTTCTTGAGTGTACAATGAAAATGTGTAGTTTTGATGTACATTTCTTGAGTGTACAATAAAAATGTGTAGTTTTGATGTACATTTCTTGTATATACAATGAAAATGTGTAAGTTTTGATGTACATTTGTTGTATATACAATGAAAATGTGTAGTTTTGATGTACATTTCTTGTATGTACAATGAAAATGTGTAAGTTTTGATGTACATTTCTTGTATATACAATGAAAATGTGTAGTTTTGATGTATATTTCTTGTATATACAATGAAAATGTGTAAGTTTTGATGTACATTTCTTGTATATACAATGAAAATGTGTAGTTTTGATGTATATTTCTTGTATATACAATGAAAATGTGTAAGTTTTGATGTACATTTCTTGTATATACAATGAAAATGTGTAGTTTTGATGTACATTTCTTGTATATACAATGAAAATGTGTAAGTTTTGATGTACATTTCTTGTATATACAATGAACATGTGTATGTTTTGATGTACATTTCTTGTATATACAATGAAAATGTGTAAGTTTTGATGTACATTTCTTGTATATACAATGAAAATGTGTAGTTTTGATGTATATTTCTTGTATATACAATGAAAATGTGTAAGTTTTGATGTACATTTCTTGTATATACAATGAAAATGTGTAGTTTTGATGTATATTTCTTGTATATACAATGAAAATGTGTAAGTTTTGATGTACATTTCTTGTATATACAATGAACATGTGTATGTTTTGATGTACATTTCTTGTCTGTACAATGAAAATGTGTAGTTTTGATGTACATTTCTTGTATGTACAATGAAAATGTGTAGTTTTGATGTACATTTCTTGAGTGTACAATGAAAATGTGTATGTTTTGATAAACATTTCTTGTCTGTACAATGAAAATGTGTAGTTTTGATGTACATTTCTTTAGTGTACAATGAAAATGTGTATGTTTTGATGTACATTTCTTGTCTGTACAATGAAAATGTGTAGTTTTGATGTACATTTCTTGTATACACAATGAAAATGTGTAGTTTTGATGTACATTTCTTGAGTGTACAATAAAAATGTGTAGTTTTGTTGTACATTTCTTGAGTGTACAATGAAAATGTGTAGTTTTGATGTACATTTCTTTAGTGTAGAATGAAAATGTGTAAGTTTTGATGTACATTTCTTGTCTGTACAATGAAAATGTGTATGTTTTGATGTACATTTCTTGTCTGTACAATGAAAATGTGTATGTTTTGATGTACATTTCTTGTCTGTACAATGAAAATGTGTAAGTTTTGATGTACATTTCTTGTCTGTACAATGAAAACGTGTAGTTTTGATGTACATTTCTTGTATATACAATGAAAATGTGTAGTTTTGATGTACATTTCTTGAGTGTACAATGAAAATGTGTAGCTTTGATGTACATTTCTTGAGTGTACAATGAAAATGTGTAGTTTTGATGTACATTTCTTGAGTGTACAATGAAAATGTGTAGTTTTGATGTACATTTCTTGAGTGTACAATGAAAATGTATAGTTTTGATGTACATTTCTTTAGTGTACAATGAAAATGTGTAGTTTTGATGTACATTTCTTGTATATACAATGAAAATGTGTAGTTTTGATGTACATTTCTTGAGTGTACAATGAAAATGTGTAGTTTTGATGTACATTTCTTGTCTGTACATTGAAAATGTGTAGTTTTGATGTACATTTCTTAAGTGTACAATGAAAATGTGTAGTTTTGATGTACATTTCTTGAGTGTACAATGAAAATGTGTAGTTTTGATGTACATTTCTTGAGTGTACAATGAAAATGTGTAGTTTTGATGTACATTTCTTGAGTGTACAATGAAAATGTGTAGTTTTGATGTACATTTCTTGAGTGTACAATGAAAATGTGTAGTTTTGATGTACATTTCTTGTATATACAATGAAAATGTGTAGTTTTGATGTACATTTCTTGAGTGTACAATGAAAATGTGTAGTTTTGATGTACATTTCTTGAGTGTACAATGAAAATGTGTAGTTTTGATGTACATTTCTTGAGTGTACAATGAAAATGTGTAGTTTTGATGTACATTTCTTGTATATACAATGAAAATGTGTAGTTTTGATGTACATTTCTTGAGTGTACAATGAAAATGTGTAGTTTTGATGTACATTTCTTGAGTGTACAATGAAAATGTGTAGTTTTGATGTACATTTCTTGTATATACAATGAAAATGTGTAGTTTTGATGTACATTTCTTGAGTGTACAATGAAAATGTGTAGTTTTGATGTACATTTCTTGTATATACAATGAAAATGTGTAGTTTTGATGTACATTTCTTGAGTGTACAATGAAAATGTGTAGTTTTGATGTACATTTCTTGTATGTACAATGAAAATGTGTATGTCTTGATGTACATTTCTTGTATATACAATGAAAATGTGTAGTTTTGATGTACATTTCTTTAGTGTACAACGAAAATGTGTAGTTTTGATGTACATTTCTTATATATACAATGAAAATGTGTAGTTTTGATGTACATTTCTTGTATATACAATGAAAATGTGTAGTTTTGATGTACATTTCTTGAGTGTACAATGAAAATGTGTAGTTTTGATGTACATTTCTTGAGTGTACAATGAAAATGTGTAGTTTTGATGTACATTTCTTGAGTGTACAATGAAAATGTGTAGTTTTGATGTACATTTCTTGTATATACAATGAAAATGTGTAGTTTTGATGTACATTTCTTGAGTGTACAATGAAAATGTGTAGTTTTGATGTACATTTCTTGAGTGTACAATGAAAATGTGTAGTTTTGATGTACATTTCTTGAGTGTACAATGAAAATGTGTAGTTTTGATGTACATTTCTTGTATATACAATGAAAATGTGTAGTTTTGATGTACATTTCTTGAGTGTACAATGAAAATGTGTAGTTTTGATGTACATTTCTTGAGTGTACAATGAAAATGTGTAGTTTTGATGTACATTTCTTGTATATACAATGAAAATGTGTAGTTTTGATGTACATTTCTTGAGTGTACAATGAAAATGTGTAGTTTTGATGTACATTTCTTGTATATACAATGAAAATGTGTAGTTTTGATGTACATTTCTTGAGTGTACAATGAAAATGTGTAGTTTTGATGTACATTTCTTGTATATACAATGAAAATGTGTAGTTTTGATGTACATTTCTTGAGTGTACAATGAAAATGTGTAGTTTTGATGTACATTTCTTGTATATACAATGAAAATGTGTAGTTTTGATGTACATTTCTTGTTTATACACTGAAAATGTGTAGTTTTGATGTACATTTCTTGAGTGTACAATGAAAATGTGTAGTTTTGATGTACATTTCTTGTTTATACAATAAAAATGTGTAGTTTTGATGTACATTTCTTGAGTGTACAATGAAAATGTGTAGCTTTGATGTACATTTCTTGAGTGTACAATGAAAATGTGTAGTTTTGATGTACATTTCTTGAGTGTACAATGAAAATGTGTAGTTTTGATGTACATTTCTTGAGTGTACAATGAAAATGTGTAGTTTTGATGTACATTTCTTGTATATACAATGAAAATGTGTAGTTTTGATGTACATTTCTTGAGTGTACAATGAAAATGTGTAGTTTTGATGTACATTTCTTGTATATACAATGAAAATGTGTAGTTTTGATGTACATTTCTTGAGTGTACAATGAAAATGTGTAGTTTTGATGTACATTTCTTGAGTGTACAATGAAAATGTGTAGTTTTGATGTACATTTCTTGTATATACAATGAAAATGTGTAGTTTTGATGTATATTTCTTGTATATACAATGAAAATGTGTAAGTTTTGATGTACATTTCTTGTATATACAATGAACATGTGTATGTTTTGATGTACATTTCTTGTCTGTACAATGAAAATGTGTAGTTTTGATGTACATTTCTTGTATGTACAATGAAAATGTGTAGTTTTGATGTACATTTCTTGAGTGTACAATGAAAATGTGTATGTTTTGATAAACATTTCTTGTCTGTACAATGAAAATGTGTAGTTTTGATGTCCATTTCTTTAGTGTACAATGAAAATGTGTATGTTTTGATGTACATTTCTTGTCTGTACAATGAAAATGTGTAGTTTTGATGTACATTTCTTGTATGTACAATGAAAATGTGTAGTTTTGATGTACATTTCTTGAGTGTACAATGAAAATGTGTATGTTTTGATAAACATTTCTTGTCTGTACAATGAAAATGTGTAGTTTTGATGTACATTTCTTTAGTGTACAATGAAAATGTGTATGTTTTGATGTACATTTCTTGTCTGTACAATGAAAATGTGTAGTTTTGATGTACATTTCTTGTATACACAATGAAAATGTGTAGTTTTGATGTACATTTCTTGAGTGTACAATAAAAATGTGTAGTTTTGATGTACATTTCTTGTATATACAATGAAAATGTGTAGTTTTGATGTACATTTCTTGAGTGTACAATGAAAATGTGTAGCTTTGATGTACATTTCTTGAGTGTACAATGAAAATGTGTAGTTTTGATGTACATTTCTTGAGTGTACAATGAAAATGTGTAGTTTTGATGTACATTTCTTGAGTGTACAATGAAAATGTATAGTTTTGATGTACATTTCTTTAGTGTACAATGAAAATGTGTAGTTTTGATGTACATTTCTTGTATATACAATGAAAATGTGTAGTTTTGATGTACATTTCTTGAGTGTACAATGAAAATGTGTAGTTTTGATGTACATTTCTTGTCTGTACATTGAAAATGTGTAGTTTTGATGTACATTTCTTAAGTGTACAATGAAAATGTGTAGTTTTGATGTACATTTCTTGAGTGTACAATGAAAATGTGTAGTTTTGATGTACATTTCTTGAGTGTACAATGAAAATGTGTAGTTTTGATGTACATTTCTTGAGTGTACAATGAAAATGTGTAGTTTTGATGTACATTTCTTGAGTGTACAATGAAAATGTGTAGTTTTGATGTACATTTCTTGTATATACAATGAAAATGTGTAGTTTTGATGTACATTTCTTGAGTGTACAATGAAAATGTGTAGTTTTGATGTACATTTCTTGAGTGTACAATGAAAATGTGTAGTTTTGATGTACATTTCTTGTATATACAATGAAAATGTGTAGTTTTGATGTACATTTCTTGAGTGTACAATGAAAATGTGTAGTTTTGATGTACATTTCTTGTATATACAATGAAAATGTGTAGTTTTGATGTACATTTCTTGAGTGTACAATGAAAATGTGTAGTTTTGATGTACATTTCTTGAGTGTACAATGAAAATGTGTAGTTTTGATGTACATTTCTTGAGTGTACAATGAAAATGTGTAGTTTTGATGTACATTTCTTGTATATACAATGAAAATGTGTAGTTTTGATGTACATTTCTTGAGTGTACAATGAAAATGTGTAGTTTTGATGTACATTTCTTGTATATACAATGAAAATGTGTAGTTTTGATGTACATTTCTTGAGTGTACAATGAAAATGTGTAGTTTTGATGTACATTTCTTGAGTGTACAATGAAAATGTGTAGTTTTGATGTACATTTCTTGTATGTACAATGAAAATGTGTATGTCTTGATGTACATTTCTTGTATATACAATGAAAATGTGTAGTTTTGATGTACATTTCTTTAGTGTACAACGAAAATGTGTAGTTTTGATGTACATTTCTTATATATACAATGAAAATGTGTAGTTTTGATGTACATTTCTTGTATATACAATGAAAATGTGTAGTTTTGATGTACATTTCTTGAGTGTACAATGAAAATGTGTAGTTTTGATGTACATTTCTTGAGTGTACAATGAAAATGTGTAGTTTTGATGTACATTTCTTGAGTGTACAATGAAAATGTGTAGTTTTGATGTACATTTCTTGAGTGTACAATGAAAATGTGTAGTTTTGATGTACATTTCTTGTATATACAATGAAAATGTGTAGTTTTGATGTACATTTCTTGTATATACAATGAAAATGTGTAGTTTTGATGTACATTTCTTGAGTGTACAATGAAAATGTGTAGTTTTGATGTACATTTCTTGAGTGTACAATGAAAATGTGTAGTTTTGATGTACATTTCTTGAGTGTACAATGAAAATGTGTAGTTTTGATGTACATTTCTTGTATATACAATGAAAATGTGTAGTTTTGATGTACATTTCTTGAGTGTACAATGAAAATGTGTAGTTTTGATGTACATTTCTTGAGTGTACAATGAAAATGTGTAGTTTTGATGTACATTTCTTGAGTGTACAATGAAAATGTGTAGTTTTGATGTACATTTCTTGTATATACAATGAAAATGTGTAGTTTTGATGTACATTTCTTGAGTGTACAATGAAAATGTGTAGTTTTGATGTACATTTCTTGAGTGTACAATGAAAATGTGTAGTTTTGATGTACATTTCTTGTATATACAATGAAAATGTGTAGTTTTGATGTACATTTCTTCTATATACAATGAAAATGTGTAGTTTTGATGTACATTTCTTGAGTGTACAATGAAAATGTGTAGTTTTGATGTACATTTCTTGTATATACAATGAAAATGTGTAGTTTTGATGTACATTTCTTGAGTGTACAATGAAAATGTGTAGTTTTGATGTACATTTCTTGTATATACAATGAAAATGTGTAGTTTTGATGTACATTTCTTGTTTATACAATGAAAATGTGTAGTTTTGATGTACATTTCTTGAGTGTACAATGAAAATGTGTAGTTTTGATGTACATTTCTTGAGTGTACACTGAAAATGTGTAGTTTTGATGTACATTTCTTGAGTGTACAATGAAAATGTGTAGTTTTGATGTACATTTCTTGTTTATACAATGAAAATGTGTAGTTTTGATGTACATTTCTTGAGTGTACAATGAAAATGTGTAGCTTTGATGTACATTTCTTGAGTGTACAATGAAAATGTGTAGTTTTGATGTACATTTCTTGAGTGTACAATGAAAATGTGTAGTTTTGATGTACATTTCTTGAGTGTACAATGAAAATGTGTAGTTTTGATGTACATTTCTTGTATATACAATGAAAATGTGTAGTTTTGATGTACATTTCTTGAGTGTACAATGAAAATGTGTAGTTTTGATGTACATTTCTTGTATATACAATGAAAATGTGTAGTTTTGATGTACATTTCTTGAGTGTACAATGAAAATGTGTAGTTTTGATGTACATTTCTTGAGTGTACAATGAAAATGTGTAGTTTTGATGTACATTTCTTGTATATACAATGAAAATGTGTAGTTTTGATGTATATTTCTTGTATATACAATGAAAATGTGTAAGTTTTGATGTACATTTCTTGTATATACAATGAACATGTGTATGTTTTGATGTACATTTCTTGTCTGTACAATGAAAATGTGTAGTTTTGATGTACATTTCTTGTATGTACAATGAAAATGTGTAGTTTTGATGTACATTTCTTGAGTGTACAATGAAAATGTGTATGTTTTGATAAACATTTCTTGTCTGTACAATGAAAATGTGTAGTTTTGATGTACATTTCTTTAGTGTACAATGAAAATGTGTATGTTTTGATGTACATTTCTTGTCTGTACAATGAAAATGTGTAGTTTTGATGTACATTTCTTGTATGTACAATGAAAATGTGTAGTTTTGATGTACATTTCTTGAGTGTACAATGAAAATGTGTATGTTTTGATAAACATTTCTTGTCTGTACAATGAAAATGTGTAGTTTTGATGTACATTTCTTTAGTGTACAATGAAAATGTGTATGTTTTGATGTACATTTCTTGTCTGTACAATGAAAATGTGTAGTTTTGATGTACATTTCTTGTATACACAATGAAAATGTGTAGTTTTGATGTACATTTCTTGAGTGTACAATAAAAATGTGTAGTTTTGATGTACATTTCTTGAGTGTACAATGAAAATGTGTAGTTTTGATGTACATTTCTTTAGTGTAGAATGAAAATGTGTAAGTTTTGATGTACATTTCTTGTCTGTACAATGAAAATGTGTATGTTTTGATGTACATTTCTTGTCTGTACAATGAAAATGTGTATGTTTTGATGTACATTTCTTGTCTGTACAATGAAAATGTGTAAGTTTTGATGTACATTTCTTGTCTGTACAATGAAAACGTGTAGTTTTGATGTACATTTCTTGTATATACAATGAAAATGTGTAGTTTTGATGTACATTTCTTGAGTGTACAATGAAAATGTGTAGCTTTGATGTACATTTCTTGAGTGTACAATGAAAATGTGTAGTTTTGATGTACATTTCTTGAGTGTACAATGAAAATGTGTAGTTTTGATGTACATTTCTTGAGTGTACAATGAAAATGTATAGTTTTGATGTACATTTCTTTAGTGTACAATGAAAATGTGTAGTTTTGATGTACATTTCTTGTATATACAATGAAAATGTGTAGTTTTGATGTACATTTCTTGAGTGTACAATGAAAATGTGTAGTTTTGATGTACATTTCTTGTCTGTACATTGAAAATGTGTAGTTTTGATGTACATTTCTTAAGTGTACAATGAAAATGTGTAGTTTTGATGTACATTTCTTGAGTGTACAATGAAAATGTGTAGTTTTGATGTACATTTCTTGAGTGTACAATGAAAATGTGTAGTTTTGATGTACATTTCTTGAGTGTACAATGAAAATGTGTAGTTTTGATGTACATTTCTTGAGTGTACAATGAAAATGTGTAGTTTTGATGTACATTTCTTGTATATACAATGAAAATGTGTAGTTTTGATGTACATTTCTTGAGTGTACAATGAAAATGTGTAGTTTTGATGTACATTTCTTGAGTGTACAATGAAAATGTGTAGTTTTGATGTACATTTCTTGTATATACAATGAAAATGTGTAGTTTTGATGTACATTTCTTGAGTGTACAATGAAAATGTGTAGTTTTGATGTACATTTCTTGTATATACAATGAAAATGTGTAGTTTTGATGTACATTTCTTGAGTGTACAATGAAAATGTGTAGTTTTGATGTACATTTCTTGAGTGTACAATGAAAATGTGTAGTTTTGATGTACATTTCTTGTATGTACAATGAAAATGTGTATGTCTTGATGTACATTTCTTGTATATACAATGAAAATGTGTAGTTTTGATGTACATTTCTTTAGTGTACAACGAAAATGTGTAGTTTTGATGTACATTTCTTATATATACAATGAAAATGTGTAGTTTTGATGTACATTTCTTGTATATACAATGAAAATGTGTAGTTTTGATGTACATTTCTTGAGTGTACAATGAAAATGTGTAGTTTTGATGTACATTTCTTGAGTGTACAATGAAAATGTGTAGTTTTGATGTACATTTCTTGAGTGTACAATGAAAATGTGTAGTTTTGATGTACATTTCTTGTATATACAATGAAAATGTGTAGTTTTGATGTACATTTCTTGAGTGTACAATGAAAATGTGTAGTTTTGATGTACATTTCTTGAGTGTACAATGAAAATGTGTAGTTTTGATGTACATTTCTTGAGTGTACAATGAAAATGTGTAGTTTTGATGTACATTTCTTGTATATACAATGAAAATGTGTAGTTTTGATGTACATTTCTTGAGTGTACAATGAAAATGTGTAGTTTTGATGTACATTTCTTGAGTGTACAATGAAAATGTGTAGTTTTGATGTACATTTCTTGTATATACAATGAAAATGTGTAGTTTTGATGTACATTTCTTCTATATACAATGAAAATGTGTAGTTTTGATGTACATTTCTTGAGTGTACAATGAAAATGTGTAGTTTTGATGTACATTTCTTGTATATACAATGAAAATGTGTAGTTTTGATGTACATTTCTTGAGTGTACAATGAAAATGTGTAGTTTTGATGTACATTTCTTGTATATACAATGAAAATGTGTAGTTTTGATGTACATTTCTTGTTTATACAATGAAAATGTGTAGTTTTGATGTACATTTCTTGAGTGTACAATGAAAATGTGTAGTTTTGATGTACATTTCTTGAGTGTACACTGAAAATGTGTAGTTTTGATGTACATTTCTTGAGTGTACAATGAAAATGTGTAGTTTTGATGTACATTTCTTGTTTATACAATGAAAATGTGTAGTTTTGATGTACATTTCTTGAGTGTACAATGAAAATGTGTAGCTTTGATGTACATTTCTTGAGTGTACAATGAAAATGTGTAGTTTTGATGTACATTTCTTGAGTGTACAATGAAAATGTGTAGTTTTGATGTACATTTCTTGAGTGTACAATGAAAATGTGTAGTTTTGATGTACATTTCTTGTATATACAATGAAAATGTGTAGTTTTGATGTACATTTCTTGAGTGTACAATGAAAATGTGTAGCTTTGATGTACATTTCTTGAGTGTACAATGAAAATGTGTAGCTTTGATGTACATTTCTTGAGTGTACAATGAAAATGTGTAGTTTTGATGTACATTTCTTGTATATACAATGAAAATGTGTAGTTTTGATGTACATTTCTTGAGTGTACAATGAAAATGTGTAGCTTTGATGTACATTTCTTGAGTGTACAATGAAAATGTGTAGTTTTGATGTACATTTCTTGAGTGTACAATGAAAATGTGTAGTTTTGATGTACATTTCTTGAGTGTACAATGAAAATGTGTAGTTTTGATGTACATTTCTTGTATATACAATGAAAATGTGTAGTTTTGATGTACATTTCTTGAGTGTACAATGAAAATGTGTAGTTTTGATGTACATTTCTTGAGTGTACAATGAAAATGTGTAGTTTTGATGTACATTTCTTGAGTGTACAATGAAAATGTGTAGCTTTGATGTACATTTCTTGTATATACAATGAAAATGTGTAGTTTTGATGTACATTTCTTGAGTGTACAATGAAAATGTGTAGTTTTGATGTACATTTCTTGAGTGTACAATGAAAATGTGTAGTTTTGATGTACATTTCTTGTATATACAATGAAAATGTGTAGTTTTGATGTACATTTCTTGTATATACAATGAAAATGTGTAGTTTTGATGTACATTTCTTGAGTGTACAATGAAAATGTGTAGCTTTGATGTACATTTCTTGAGTGTACAATGAAAATGTGTAGTTTTGATGTACATTTCTTGAGTGTACAATGAAAATGTGTAGTTTTGATGTACATTTCTTGTATATACAATGAAAATGTGTAGTTTTGATGTACATTTCTTGAGTGTACAATGAAAATGTGTAGCTTTGATGTACATTTCTTGAGTGTACAATGAAAATGTGTAGTTTTGATGTACATTTCTTGTATATACAATGAAAATGTGTAGCTTTGATGTACATTTCTTGAGTGTACAATGAAAATGTGTAGTTTTGATGTACATTTCTTGAGTGTACAATGAAAATGTGTAGTTTTGATGTACATTTCTTGTATATACAATGAAAATGTGTAGTTTTGATGTACATTTCTTGAGTGTACAATGAAAATGTGTAGCTTTGATGTACATTTCTTGAGTGTACAATGAAAATGTGTAGTTTTGATGTACATTTCTTGAGTGTACAATGAAAATGTGTAGTTTTGATGTACATTTCTTGAGTGTACAATGAAAATGTGTAGTTTTGATGTACATTTCTTGTATATACAATGAAAATGTGTAGTTTTGATGTACATTTCTTGAGTGTACAATGAAAATGTGTAGTTTTGATGTACATTTCTTGAGTGTACAATGAAAATGTGTAGTTTTGATGTACATTTCTTGAGTGTACAATGAAAATGTGTAGCTTTGATGTACATTTCTTGTATATACAATGAAAATGTGTAGTTTTGATGTACATTTCTTGAGTGTACAATGAAAATGTGTAGTTTTGATGTACATTTCTTGAGTGTACAATGAAAATGTGTAGTTTTGATGTACATTTCTTGTATATACAATGAAAATGTGTAGTTTTGATGTACATTTCTTGAGTGTACAATGAAAATGTGTAGTTTTGATGTACATTTCTTGAGTGTACAATGAAAGTGTGTAGTTTTGATGTACATTTCTTGTATATACAATGAAAATGTGTAGTTTTGATGTACATTTCTTGAGTGTACAATGAAAATGTGTAGTTTTGATGTACATTTCTTGTATATACAATGAAAATGTGTAGTTTTGATGTACATTTCTTGAGTGTACAATGAAAATGTGTAGTTTTGATGTACATTTCTTGTATATACAATGAAAATGTGTAGCTTTGATGTACATTTCTTGAGTGTACAATGAAAATGTGTAGTTTTGATGTACATTTCTTGTATATACAATGAAAATGTGTAGTTTTGATGTACATTTCTTGAGTGTACAATGAAAATGTGTAGTTTTGATGTACATTTCTTGTATATACAATGAAAATGTGTAGTTTTGATGTACATTTCTTGAGTGTACAATGAAAATGTGTAGTTTTGATGTACATTTCTTGAGTGTACAATGAAAATGTGTAGTTTTGATGTACATTTCTTGTATATACAATGAAAATGTGTAGTTTTGATGTACATTTCTTGAGTGTACAATGAAAATGTGTAGTTTTGATGTACATTTCTTGTATATAAAATGAAAATGTGTAGTTTTGATGTACATTTCTTGAGTGTACAATGAAAATGTGTAGTTTTGATGTACATTTCTTGTATATACAATGAAAATGTGTAGTTTTGATGTACATTTCTTGTATATACAATGAAAATGTGTAGTTTTGATGTACATTTCTTGTATATACAATGAAAATGTGTAGTTTTGATGTACATTTCTTGTATATACAATGAAAATGTGTAGTTTTGATGTACATTTCTTGTATATACAATGAAAATGTGTAGTTTTGATGTACATTTCTTGTATATACAATGAAAATGTGTAGTTTTGATGTACATTTCTTGTATATACAATGAAAATGTGTAGTTTTGATGTACATTTCTTGTATATACAATGAAAATGTGTAGTTTTGATGTACATTTCTTGTATATACAATGAAAATGTGTAGTTTTGATGTACATTTCTTGTATATACAATGAAAATGTGTAGTTTTGATGTACATTTCTTGAGTGTACAATGAAAATGTGTAGTTTTGATGTACATTTCTTGTATATACAATGAAAATGTGTAGTTTTGATGTACATTTCTTGAGTGTACAATGAAAATGTGTAGTTTTGATGTAGATTTCTTGAGTGTACAATGAAAATGTGTAGTTTTGATGTACATTTCTTGTATATACAATGAAAATGTGTAGTTTTGATGTACATTTCTTGAGTGTACAATGAAAATGTGTAGTTTTGATGTACATTTCTTGTATATACAATGAAAATGTGTAGTTTTGATGTACATTTCTTGAGTGTACAATGAAAATGTGTAGTTTTGATGTACATTTCTTGTATATACAATGAAAATGTGTAGTTTTGATGTACATTTCTTGTATATACAATGAAAATGTGTAGTTTTGATGTACATTTCTTGTATATACAATGAAAATGTGTAGTTTTGATGTACATTTCTTGTCTGTACAATGAAAATGTGTAGTTTTGATGTACATTTCTTGAGTGTACAATGAAAATGTGTAGTTTTGATGTACATTTCTTGTATATACAATGAAAATGTGTAGTTTTGATGTACATTTCTTGAGTGTACAATGAAAATGTGTAGTTTTGATGTACATTTCTTGTATATACAATGAAAATGTGTAGTTTTGATGTACATTTCTTGAGTGTACAATGAAAATGTGTAGTTTTGATGTACATTTCTTGAGTGTACAATGAAAATGTGTATGTTTTGATGTACATTTCTTGTCTGTACAATGAAAATGTATAGTTTTGATGTACATTTCTTGAGTGTACAATGAAAATGTGTAGTTTTGATGTACATTTCTTGAGTGTACAATGAAAATGTGTAGTTTTGATGTACATTTCTTGTATAAACAATGAAAATGTGTAGTTTTGATGTACATTTCTTGAGTGTACAATGAAAATGTGTAGTTTTGATGTACATTTCTTGTATATACAATGAAAATGTGTATGTTTTGATGTACATTTCTTGAGTGTACAATGAAAATGTGTAGTTTTGATGTACATTTCTTGAGTGTACAATGAAAATGTGTATGTTTTGATGTACATTTCTTGTCTGTACAATGAAAATGTGTATGTTTTGATGTACATTTCTTGTATATACAACGAAAATGTGTATGTTTTGATGTACATTTCTTGTCTGTACAACGAAAATGTGTATGTTTTGATGTACATTTCTTGTCTGTACAATGAAAATGTGTATGTTTTGATGTACATTTCTTGTATAAACAATGAAAATGTGTAGTTTTGATGTACATTTCTTGAGTGTACAATGAAAATGTGTACTTTTGATGTACATTTCTTTAGTGTACAATGAAAATGTGTATGTTTTGATGTACATTTCTTGTATATACAATGAAAATGTGTAAGTTTTGATGTACATTTCTTGTATATACAATGAAAATGTGTAGTTTTGATGTACATTTCTTGTATATACAATGAACATGTGTATGTTTTGATGTACATTTCTTGTATATACAATGAAAATGTGTAGTTTTGATGTACATTTCTTGTATATACAATGAAAATGTGTATGTTTTGATGTACATTTCTTGTCTGTACAATGAAAATGTGTATGTTTTGATGTACATTTCTTGTATATACAATGAAAATTTGTATGTTTTGATGTACATTTCTTGTATATACAATGAAAATGTGTATGTTTTGATGTACATTTCTTGTATATACAATGAAAATGTGTATGTTTTGATGTACATTTCTTGTCTGTACAATGAAAATGTGTATGTTTTGATGTACATTTCTTGTATATACAATGAAAATGTGTATGTTTTGATGTACATTTCTTGTATATACAATGAAAATGTGTATGTTTTGATGTACATTTCTTGTATATACAATGAAAATGTGTATGTTTTGATGTACATTTCTTGTATATACAATGAAAATGTGTATGTTTTGATGTACATTTCTTGTATATACAATGAAAATGTGTATGTTTTGATGTACATTTCTTGTATATACAATGAAAATTTGTATGTTTTGATGTACATTTCTTGTATATACAATGAAAATGTGTATGTTTTGATGTACATTTCTTGTCTGTACAATGAAAATGTGTATGTTTTGATGTACATTTCTTGTCTGTACAATGAAAATGTGTAGTTTTGATGTACATTTCTTTAGTGTACAATGAAAATGTGTAGTTTTGATGTACATTTCTTTAGTGTACAATGAAAATGTGTAGTTTTGATGTACATTTCTTGTATATACAATGAAAATGTGTAGTTTTGATGTACATTTCTTGTATATACAATGAAAATGTGTATGTTTTGATGTACATTTCTTGTATATACAATGAAAATGTGTATGTTTTGATGTACATTTCTTGTCTGTACAATGAAAATGTGTATGTTTTGATGTACATTTCTTGTATATACAATGAAAATGTGTATGTTTTGATGTACATTTCTTGTATATACAATGAAAATGTGTATGTTTTGATGTACATTTCTTGTATATACAATGAAAATGTGTATGTTTTGATGTACATTTCTTGTATATACAATGAAAATGTGTATGTTTTGATGTACATTTCTTGTCTGTACAATGAAAATGTGTATGTTTTGATGTACATTTCTTGTATATACAATGAAAATTTGTATGTTTTGATGTACATTTCTTGTATATACAATGAAAATGTGTATGTTTTGATGTACATTTCTTGTCTGTACAATGAAAATGTGTATGTTTTGATGTACATTTCTTGTCTGTACAATGAAAATGTGTAGTTTTGATGTACATTTCTTTAGTGTACAATGAAAATGTGTAGTTTTGATGTACATTTCTTTAGTGTACAATGAAAATGTGTAGTTTTGATGTACATTTCTTGTATATACAATGAAAATGTGTAGTTTTGATGTACATTTCTTGAGTATACAATGAAAATGTGTAGTTTTGATGTACATTTCTTTAGTGTACAATGAAAATGTGTAGTTTTGATGTACATTTCTTGAGTGTACAATGAAAATGTGTAGTTTTGATGTACATTTCTTTAGTGTACAATGAAAATGTGTATGTTTTGATGTACATTTCTTGTCTGTACAATGAAAATGTGTATGTTTTGATGTACATTTCTTGTATATACAACGAAAATGTGTATGTTTTGATGTACATTTCTTGTCTGTACAACGAAAATGTGTATGTTTTGATGTACATTTCTTGTCTGTACAATGAAAATGTGTATGTTTTGATGTACATTTCTTGTATAAACAATGAAAATGTGTAGTTTTGATGTACATTTCTTGAGTGTACAATGAAAATGTGTAGTTTTGATGTACATTTCTTTAGTGTACAATGAAAATGTGTATGTTTTGATGTACATTTCTTGTCTGTACAATGAAAATGTGTATGTTTTGATGTACATTTCTTGTATATACAACGAAAATGTGTATGTTTTGATGTACATTTCTTGTCTGTACAATGAAAATGTGTATGTTTTGATGTACATTTCTTGTATAAACAATGAAAATGTGTATGTTTTGATGTACATTTCTTGTCTGTACAATGAAAATGTGTATGTTTTGATGTACATTTCTTGTCTGTACAACGAAAATGTGTATGTTTTGATGTACATTTCTTGTCTGTACAACGAAAATGTGTATGTTTTGATGTACATTTCTTGTCTGTACAATGAAAATGTGTATGTTTTGATGTACATTTCTTGTATAAACAATGAAAATGTGTATGTTTTGATGTACATTTCTTGTCTGTACAATGAAAATGTGTATGTTTTGATGTACATTTCTTGTCTGTACAATGAAAATGTGTATGTTTTGATGTACATTTCTTGTCTGTACAATGAAAATGTGTATGTTTTGATGTACATTTCTTGTCTGTACAACGAAAATGTGTATGTTTTGATGTACATTTCTTGTCTGTACAACGAAAATGTGTATGTTTTGATGTACATTTCTTGTCTGTACAATGAAAATGTGTATGTTTTGATGTACATTTCTTGTATAAACAATGAAAATGTGTATGTTTTGATGTACATTTCTTGTATGTACAATGAAAATGTGTATGTTTTGATGTACATTTCTTGTCTGTAAAATGAAAATGTGTATGTTTTGATGTACATTTCTTGTCTGTACAATGAAAATGTGTATGTTTTGATGTACATTTCTTGTCTGTACAACGAAAATGTGTATGTTTTGATGTACATTTCTTGTCTGTACAATGAAAATGTGTATGTTTTGATGTACATTTCTTGTCTGTACAATGAAAATGTGTATGTTTTGATGTACATTTCTTGTATGTACAATGAAAATGTGTATGTTTTGATGTACATTTCTTGTCTGTACAATGAAAATGTGTATGTTTTGATGTACATTTCTTGAGTGTACAACGAAAATGTGTAGTTTTGATGTACATTTCTTTAGTGTACAATGAGAATGTGTATGTTTTGATGTACATTTCTTGTATATACAATGAAAATGTGTAAGTTTTGATGTACATTTCTTGTATATAAAATGAAAATGTGTAAGTTTTGATGTACATTTCTTGTATATACAATGAAAATGTGTAGTTTTGATGTACATTTCTTTAGTGTACAATGAGAATGTGTATGTTTTGATGTACATTTCTTGTATATACAATGAAAATGTGTAAGTTTTGATGTACATTTCTTGTATATACAATGAAAATGTGTAGTTTTGATGTACATTTCTTGTATATACAATGAAAATGTGTAGTTTTGATGTACATTTCTTGTATATACAATGAAAATGTGTAAGTTTTGATGTACATTTCTTGTATATACAATGAAAATGCGTAGTTTTGATGTACATTTCTTTAGTGTACAATGAGAATGTGTATGTTTTGATGTACATTTCTTGTATATACAATGAAAATGTGTAGTTTTGATGTACATTTCTTGTATATACAATGAAAATGTGTAAGTTTTGATGTACATTTCTTGTATATACAATGAAAATTTGTATGTTTTGATGTACATTTCTTGTATATACAATGAAAATGTGTAGTTTTGATGTACATTTCTTGTATATACAATGAAAATGTGTAAGTTTTGATGTACATTTCTTGTATATACAATGAAAATGTGTAGTTTTGATGTACATTTCTTTAGTGTACAATGAGAATGTGTATGTTTTGATGTACATTTCTTGTATATACAATGAAAATGTGTAAGTTTTGATGTACATTTCTTGTATATACAATGAAAATGTGTAGTTTTGATGTACATTTCTTGTATATACAATGAAAATGTGTAGTTTTGATGTACATTTCTTGTATATACAATGAAAATGTGTAGTTTTGATGTACATTTCTTGTATATACAATGAAAATGTGTAAGTTTTGATGTACATTTCTTGTATATACAATGAAAATTTGTATGTTTTGATGTACATTTCTTGTATATACAATGAAAATGTGTAGTTTTGATGTACATTTCTTGTATATACAATGAAAATGTGTAAGTTTTGATGTACATTTCTTGTATATACAATGAAAATGTGTAGTTTTGATGTACATTTCTTTAGTGTACAATGAGAATGTGTATGTTTTGATGTACATTTCTTGTATATACAATGAAAATGTGTAAGTTTTGATGTACATTTCTTGTATATACAATGAAAATGTGTAGTTTTGATGTACATTTCTTGTATATACAATGAAAATGTGTAGTTTTGATGTACATTTCTTTTATATACAATGAAAATGTGTATGTTTTGATGTACATTTCTTGTATATACAATGAAAATGTGTATGTTTTGATGTACATTTCTTGTCTGTACAATGAAAATGTGTATGTTTTGATGTACATTTCTTGTATATACAATCAAAATTTGTATGTTTTGATGTACATTTCTTGTATATACAATGAAAATGTGTATGTTTTGATGTACATTTCTTGTATATACAATGAAAATGTGTATGTTTTGATGTACATTTCTTGTCTGTACAATGAAAATGTGTATGTTTTGATGTACATTTCTTGTATATACAATGAAAATGTGTATGTTTTGATGTACATTTCTTGAGTATACAATGAAAATGTGTAGTTTTGATGTACATTTCTTGTATATACAATGAAAATGTGTATGTTTTGATGTACATTTCTTGAGTGTACAACGAAAATGTGTAGTTTTGATGTACATTTCTTGAGTGTACAATGAAAATGTGTAGTTTTGATGTACATTTCTTGTATATACAATGAAAATGTGTAAGTTTTGATGTACATTTGTTGAGTGTACAATGAAAATGTGTAGTTTTGATGTACATTTCTTGTATATACAATGAAAATGTGTAAGTTTTGATGTACATTTGTTGTATATACAATGAAAATGTGTAGTTTTGATGTACATTTCTTGTATATACAATGAAAATGTGTAAGTTTTGATGTACATTTCTTGTATATACAATGAAAATGTGTAGTTTTGATGTATATTTCTTGTATATACAATGAAAATGTGTAAGTTTTGATGTACATTTCTTGTATAAACAATGAACATGTGTATGTTTTGATGTACATTTCTTGTCTGTACAATGAAAATGTGTAGTTTTGATGTACATTTCTTGTATGTACAATGAAAATGTGTAGTTTTGATGTACATTTCTTGAGTGTACAATGAAAATGTGTATGTTTTGATGTACATTTCTTGTCTGTACAATGAAAATGTGTAGTTTTGATGTACATTTCTTTAGTGTACAATGAAAATGTGTATGTTTTGATGTACATTTCTTGAGTGTACAATGAAAATGTGTATGTTTTGATGTACATTTCTTGTCTGTACAATGAAAATGTGTAGTTTTGATGTACATTTCTTTAGTGTACAATGAAAATGTGTATGTTTTGATGTACATTTCTTGTATATACAATGAACATGTGTAGTTTTGATTTACATTTCTTGAGTGTACAATGAAAATGTGTAGTTTTGATGTACATTTCTTGTATATACAATGAAAATGTGTAAGTTTTGATGTACATTTGTTGTATATACAATGAAATTGTGTAGTTTTGATGTACATTTCTAGTATATACAATGAACATGTGTAGTTTTGATGTACATTTCTTGAGTGTACAATGAAAATGTGTAGTTTTGATGTACATTTCTTTAGTGTACAATGAAAATGTGTATGTTTTGATGTACATTTCTTTAGTGTACAATGAAAATGTGTATGTTTTGGTGTACATTTCTTGAGTGTACAACGAAAATGTGTAGTTTTGATGTACATTTCTTTAGTGTACAATGAAAATGTGTATGTTTTGATGTACATTTCTTGTCTGTACAATGAAAATGTGTATGTTTTGATGTACATTTCTTGTATATACAATGAAAATGTGTATGTTTTGATGTACATTTCTTGTCTGTACAATGAAAATGTGTAGTTTTGATGTACATTTCTTGAGTGTACAATGAAAATGTGTATGTTTTGATGTACATTTCTTGAGTGTACAATGAAAATGTGTATGTTTTCATGTACATTTCTTGAGTGTACAATGAAAATGTGTAGTTTTGATGTACATTTCTTGTATGTACAATGAAAATGTGTAGTTTTGATGTACATTTCTTGAGTGTACAATGAAAATGTGTATGTTTTGATGTACATTTCTTGTATATACAATGAAAATGTGTATGTTTTGATGTACATTTCTTGAGTGTACAATGAACGTGTGTATGTTTTGATGTACATTTCTTGTCTGTACAATGAAAATGTGTATGTTTTGATGTACATTTCTTGTCTGTACAATGAAAATGTGTATGTTTTGATGTACATTTCTTTAGTGTACAATGAAAATGTGTAGTTTTGATGTACGTTTCTTGTCTGTACAATGAAAATGTGTATGTTTTGATGTACATTTCTTGTATGTACAATGAAAATGTGTAGTTTTGATGTACATTTCTTGTATGTACAATGAAAATGTGTAGTTTTGATGTACATTTCTTGTATATACAATGAAAATGTGTATGTTTTGATGTACATTTCTTGAGTGTACAATGAAAATGTGTATGTTTTGATGTACATTTCTTGTCTGTACAATGAAAATATGTATGTTTTGATGTACATTTCTTGTCTGTACCATGAAAATGTGTATGTTTTGATGTACATTTCTTGTCTGTACAATGAAAATGTGTATGTTTTGATGTACATTTCTTGTCTGTACAATGAAAATGTGTAGTTTTGATGTACATTTCTTGAGTGTACAATGAAAATGTGTATGTTTTCATGTACATTTCTTGTCTGTACAATGAAAATGTGTAGTTTTGATGTACATTTCTTTAGTGTACAATGAAAATGTGTATGTTTTGATGTACATTTCTTGTCTGTACAATGAAAATGTGTATGTTTTGATGTACATTTCTTGTCTGTACAATGAAAATGTGTATGTTTTGATGTACATTTCTTGTCTGTGCAATGAAAATGTGTAGTTTTGATGTACATTTCTTGTATATACAATGAAAATGTGTAAGTTTTGATGTACATTTGTTGTATATACAATGAAAATGTGTAGTTTTGATGTACATTTCTAGTATATACAATGAACATGTGTAGTTTTGATGTACATTTCTTGAGTGTACAATGAAAATGTGTAGTTTTTATGTACATTTCTTTAGTGTACAATGAAAATGTGTATGTTTTGATGTACATTTCTTTAGTGTACAATGAAAATGTGTATGTTTTGATTACATTTCTTGAGTGTACAACGAAAATGTGTAGTTTTGATGTACATTTCTTTAGTGTACAATGAAAATGTGTATGTTTTGATGTACATTTCTTGTCTGTACAATGAAAACGTGTATGTTTTGATGTACATTTCTTGTATATACAATGAAAATGTGTATGTTTTGATGTACATTTCTTGTCTGTACAATGAAAATGTGTATGTTTTGATGTACATTTCTTGTATATACAATGAAAATGTGTATGTTTTGATGTACATTTCTTGAGTGTACAATGAAAATGTGTATGTTTTGATGTACATTTCTTGTCTGTACAATGAAAATGTGTATGTTTTGATGTACATTTCTTTAGTGTACAATGAAAATGTGTATGTTTTGATGTACATTTCTTGTATATACAATGAAAATGTGTATGTTTTGATGTACATTTCTTGTCTGTACAATGAAAATGTGTATGTTTTGATGTACATTTCTTGAGTGTACAATGAAAATGTGTATGTTTTGATGTACATTTCTTGTATATACAATGAAAATGTGTATGTTTTGATGTACATTTCTTGAGTGTACAATGAAAATGTGTATGTTTTGATGTACATTTCTTGTATATACAATGAAAATGTGTATGTTTTCATGTACATTTCTTGAGTGTACAATGAAAATGTGTATGTTTTGATGTACATTTCTTGTCTGTACAATGAAAATGTGTATGTTTTGATGTACATTTCTTTAGTGTACAATGAAAATGTGTATGTTTTGATGTACATTTCTTGTATATACAATGAAAATGTGTATGTTTTGATGTACATTTCTTGTCTGTACAATGAAAATGTGTATGTTTTGATGTACATTTCTTGTCTGTACAATGAAAATGTGTATGTTTTGATGTACATTTCTTGTCTGTACAATGAAAATGTGTATGTTTTGATGTACATTTCTTGTCTGTACAATGAAAATGTGTATGTTTTGATGTACATTTCTTGTCTGTACAATGAAAATGTGTATGTTTTGATGTACATTTCTTGTCTGTACAATGAAAATGTGTAGTTTTGATGTACATTTCTTGTATATACAATGAAAATGTGTAGTTTTGATGTACATTTCTTTAGTGTACAATGAAAATGTGTATGTTTTGATGTACATTTCTTGAGTGTACAACGAAAATGTGTATGTTTTGATGTACATTTCTTGTCTGTACAATGAAAATGTGTATGTTTTCATGTCCATTTCTTGTCTGTACAATGAAAATGTGTAGTTTTGATGTACATTTCTTTAGTGTACAATGAAAATGTGTAGTTTTGATGTACATTTCTTTAGTGTACAACGAAAATGTGTATGTTTTGATGTATATTTCTTGTCTGTACAATGAAAATGTGTATGTTTTCATGTACATTTCTTGTCTGTACAATGAAAATGTGTAGTTTTGATGTACATTTCTTTAGTGTACAATGAAAATGTGTAGTTTTGATGCACATTTCTTTAGTGTACAACGAAAATGTGTATGTTTTGATGTACATTTCTTGTCTGTACAACGAAAATGTGTATGTTTTGATGTACATTTCTTGTCTGTACAACGAAAATGTGTATGTTTTGATGTACATTTCTTGTCTGTACAACGAAAATGTGTATCTTTTGATGTACATTTCTTGTCTGTACAATGAAAATGTGTATGTTTTGATGTACATTTCTTGAGTGTACAACGAAAATGTGTAGTTTTGATGTACATTTCTTTAGTGTACAATGAGAATGTGTATGTTTTGATGTACATTTCTTGTATATACAATGAAAATGTGTAAGTTTTGATGTACATTTCTTGTATATACAATGAAAATGTGTAAGTTTTGATGTACATTTCTTGTATATACAATGAAAATGTGTAGTTTTGATGTACATTTCTTGTATATACAATGAAAATGTGTAGTTTTGATGTACATTTCTTTAGTGTACAATGAGAATGTGTATGTTTTGATGTACATTTCTTGTATATACAATGAAAATGTGTAGTTTTGATGTACATTTCTTGTATATACAATGAAAATGTGTAAGTTTTGATGTACATTTCTTGTATATACAATGAAAATTTGTATGTTTTGATGTACATTTCTTGTATATACAATGAAAATGTGTAGTTTTGATGTACATTTCTTGTATATACAATGAAAATGTGTAAGTTTTGATGTACATTTCTTGTATATACAATGAAAATGTGTAGTTTTGATGTACATTTCTTTAGTGTACAATGAGAATGTGTATGTTTTGATGTACATTTCTTGTATATACAATGAAAATGTGTAAGTTTTGATGTACATTTCTTGTATATACAATGAAAATGTGTAGTTTTGATGTACATTTCTTGTATATACAATGAAAATGTGTAGTTTTGATGTACATTTCTTGTATATACAATGAAAATGTGTAGTTTTGATGTACATTTCTTGTATATACAATGAAAATGTGTAAGTTTTGATGTACATTTCTTGTATATACAATGAAAATTTGTATGTTTTGATGTACATTTCTTGTATATACAATGAAAATGTGTAGTTTTGATGTACATTTCTTGTATATACAATGAAAATGTGTAAGTTTTGATGTACATTTCTTGTATATACAATGAAAATGTGTAGTTTTGATGTACATTTCTTTAGTGTACAATGAGAATGTGTATGTTTTGATGTACATTTCTTGTATATACAATGAAAATGTGTAAGTTTTGATGTACATTTCTTGTATATACAATGAAAATGTGTAGTTTTGATGTACATTTCTTGTATATACAATGAAAATGTGTAGTTTTGATGTACATTTCTTTTATATACAATGAAAATGTGTATGTTTTGATGTACATTTCTTGTATATACAATGAAAATGTGTATGTTTTGATGTACATTTCTTGTCTGTACAATGAAAATGTGTATGTTTTGATGTACATTTCTTGTATATACAATCAAAATTTGTATGTTTTGATGTACATTTCTTGTATATACAATGAAAATGTGTATGTTTTGATGTACATTTCTTGTATATACAATGAAAATGTGTATGTTTTGATGTACATTTCTTGTCTGTACAATGAAAATGTGTATGTTTTGATGTACATTTCTTGTATATACAATGAAAATGTGTATGTTTTGATGTACATTTCTTGAGTATACAATGAAAATGTGTAGTTTTGATGTACATTTCTTGTATATACAATGAAAATGTGTATGTTTTGATGTACATTTCTTGAGTGTACAACGAAAATGTGTAGTTTTGATGTACATTTCTTGAGTGTACAATGAAAATGTGTAGTTTTGATGTACATTTCTTGTATATACAATGAAAATGTGTAAGTTTTGATGTACATTTGTTGAGTGTACAATGAAAATGTGTAGTTTTGATGTACATTTCTTGTATATACAATGAAAATGTGTAAGTTTTGATGTACATTTGTTGTATATACAATGAAAATGTGTAGTTTTGATGTACATTTCTTGTATATACAATGAAAATGTGTAAGTTTTGATGTACATTTCTTGTATATACAATGAAAATGTGTAGTTTTGATGTATATTTCTTGTATATACAATGAAAATGTGTAAGTTTTGATGTACATTTCTTGTATAAACAATGAACATGTGTATGTTTTGATGTACATTTCTTGTCTGTACAATGAAAATGTGTAGTTTTGATGTACATTTCTTGTATGTACAATGAAAATGTGTAGTTTTGATGTACATTTCTTGAGTGTACAATGAAAATGTGTATGTTTTGATGTACATTTCTTGTCTGTACAATGAAAATGTGTAGTTTTGATGTACATTTCTTTAGTGTACAATGAAAATGTGTATGTTTTGATGTACATTTCTTGAGTGTACAATGAAAATGTGTATGTTTTGATGTACATTTCTTGTCTGTACAATGAAAATGTGTAGTTTTGATGTACATTTCTTTAGTGTACAATGAAAATGTGTATGTTTTGATGTACATTTCTTGTATATACAATGAACATGTGTAGTTTTGATTTACATTTCTTGAGTGTACAATGAAAATGTGTAGTTTTGATGTACATTTCTTGTATATACAATGAAAATGTGTAAGTTTTGATGTACATTTGTTGTATATACAATGAAATTGTGTAGTTTTGATGTACATTTCTAGTATATACAATGAACATGTGTAGTTTTGATGTACATTTCTTGAGTGTACAATGAAAATGTGTAGTTTTGATGTACATTTCTTTAGTGTACAATGAAAATGTGTATGTTTTGATGTACATTTCTTTAGTGTACAATGAAAATGTGTATGTTTTGGTGTACATTTCTTGAGTGTACAACGAAAATGTGTAGTTTTGATGTACATTTCTTTAGTGTACAATGAAAATGTGTATGTTTTGATGTACATTTCTTGTCTGTACAATGAAAATGTGTATGTTTTGATGTACATTTCTTGTATATACAATGAAAATGTGTATGTTTTGATGTACATTTCTTGTCTGTACAATGAAAATGTGTAGTTTTGATGTACATTTCTTGAGTGTACAATGAAAATGTGTATGTTTTGATGTACATTTCTTGAGTGTACAATGAAAATGTGTATGTTTTCATGTACATTTCTTGAGTGTACAATGAAAATGTGTAGTTTTGATGTACATTTCTTGTATGTACAATGAAAATGTGTAGTTTTGATGTACATTTCTTGAGTGTACAATGAAAATGTGTATGTTTTGATGTACATTTCTTGTATATACAATGAAAATGTGTATGTTTTGATGTACATTTCTTGAGTGTACAATGAACGTGTGTATGTTTTGATGTACATTTCTTGTCTGTACAATGAAAATGTGTATGTTTTGATGTACATTTCTTGTCTGTACAATGAAAATGTGTATGTTTTGATGTACATTTCTTTAGTGTACAATGAAAATGTGTAGTTTTGATGTACGTTTCTTGTCTGTACAATGAAAATGTGTATGTTTTGATGTACATTTCTTGTATGTACAATGAAAATGTGTAGTTTTGATGTACATTTCTTGTATGTACAATGAAAATGTGTAGTTTTGATGTACATTTCTTGTATATACAATGAAAATGTGTATGTTTTGATGTACATTTCTTGAGTGTACAATGAAAATGTGTATGTTTTGATGTACATTTCTTGTCTGTACAATGAAAATATGTATGTTTTGATGTACATTTCTTGTCTGTACCATGAAAATGTGTATGTTTTGATGTACATTTCTTGTCTGTACAATGAAAATGTGTATGTTTTGATGTACATTTCTTGTCTGTACAATGAAAATGTGTAGTTTTGATGTACATTTCTTGAGTGTACAATGAAAATGTGTATGTTTTCATGTACATTTCTTGTCTGTACAATGAAAATGTGTAGTTTTGATGTACATTTCTTTAGTGTACAATGAAAATGTGTATGTTTTGATGTACATTTCTTGTCTGTACAATGAAAATGTGTATGTTTTGATGTACATTTCTTGTCTGTACAATGAAAATGTGTATGTTTTGATGTACATTTCTTGTCTGTGCAATGAAAATGTGTAGTTTTGATGTACATTTCTTGTATATACAATGAAAATGTGTAAGTTTTGATGTACATTTGTTGTATATACAATGAAAATGTGTAGTTTTGATGTACATTTCTAGTATATACAATGAACATGTGTAGTTTTGATGTACATTTCTTGAGTGTACAATGAAAATGTGTAGTTTTTATGTACATTTCTTTAGTGTACAATGAAAATGTGTATGTTTTGATGTACATTTCTTTAGTGTACAATGAAAATGTGTATGTTTTGATTACATTTCTTGAGTGTACAACGAAAATGTGTAGTTTTGATGTACATTTCTTTAGTGTACAATGAAAATGTGTATGTTTTGATGTACATTTCTTGTCTGTACAATGAAAACGTGTATGTTTTGATGTACATTTCTTGTATATACAATGAAAATGTGTATGTTTTGATGTACATTTCTTGTCTGTACAATGAAAATGTGTATGTTTTGATGTACATTTCTTGTATATACAATGAAAATGTGTATGTTTTGATGTACATTTCTTGAGTGTACAATGAAAATGTGTATGTTTTGATGTACATTTCTTGTCTGTACAATGAAAATGTGTATGTTTTGATGTACATTTCTTTAGTGTACAATGAAAATGTGTATGTTTTGATGTACATTTCTTGTATATACAATGAAAATGTGTATGTTTTGATGTACATTTCTTGTCTGTACAATGAAAATGTGTATGTTTTGATGTACATTTCTTGAGTGTACAATGAAAATGTGTATGTTTTGATGTACATTTCTTGTATATACAATGAAAATGTGTATGTTTTGATGTACATTTCTTGAGTGTACAATGAAAATGTGTATGTTTTGATGTACATTTCTTGTATATACAATGAAAATGTGTATGTTTTCATGTACATTTCTTGAGTGTACAATGAAAATGTGTATGTTTTGATGTACATTTCTTGTCTGTACAATGAAAATGTGTATGTTTTGATGTACATTTCTTTAGTGTACAATGAAAATGTGTATGTTTTGATGTACATTTCTTGTATATACAATGAAAATGTGTATGTTTTGATGTACATTTCTTGTCTGTACAATGAAAATGTGTATGTTTTGATGTACATTTCTTGTCTGTACAATGAAAATGTGTATGTTTTGATGTACATTTCTTGTCTGTACAATGAAAATGTGTATGTTTTGATGTACATTTCTTGTCTGTACAATGAAAATGTGTATGTTTTGATGTACATTTCTTGTCTGTACAATGAAAATGTGTATGTTTTGATGTACATTTCTTGTCTGTACAATGAAAATGTGTAGTTTTGATGTACATTTCTTGTATATACAATGAAAATGTGTAGTTTTGATGTACATTTCTTTAGTGTACAATGAAAATGTGTATGTTTTGATGTACATTTCTTGAGTGTACAACGAAAATGTGTATGTTTTGATGTACATTTCTTGTCTGTACAATGAAAATGTGTATGTTTTCATGTCCATTTCTTGTCTGTACAATGAAAATGTGTAGTTTTGATGTACATTTCTTTAGTGTACAATGAAAATGTGTAGTTTTGATGTACATTTCTTTAGTGTACAACGAAAATGTGTATGTTTTGATGTATATTTCTTGTCTGTACAATGAAAATGTGTATGTTTTCATGTACATTTCTTGTCTGTACAATGAAAATGTGTAGTTTTGATGTACATTTCTTTAGTGTACAATGAAAATGTGTAGTTTTGATGCACATTTCTTTAGTGTACAACGAAAATGTGTATGTTTTGATGTACATTTCTTGTCTGTACAACGAAAATGTGTATGTTTTGATGTACATTTCTTGTCTGTACAACGAAAATGTGTATGTTTTGATGTACATTTCTTGTCTGTACAACGAAAATGTGTATCTTTTGATGTACATTTCTTGTCTGTACAATGAAAATGTGTATGTTTTGATGTACATTTCTTGAGTGTACAACGAAAATGTGTAGTTTTGATGTACATTTCTTTAGTGTACAATGAGAATGTGTATGTTTTGATGTACATTTCTTGTATATACAATGAAAATGTGTAAGTTTTGATGTACATTTCTTGTATATACAATGAAAATGTGTAAGTTTTGATGTACATTTCTTGTATATACAATGAAAATGTGTAGTTTTGATGTACATTTCTTGTATATACAATGAAAATGTGTAGTTTTGATGTACATTTCTTTAGTGTACAATGAGAATGTGTATGTTTTGATGTACATTTCTTGTATATACAATGAAAATGTGTAAGTTTTGATGTACATTTCTTGTATATACAATGAAAATGTGTAGTTTTGATGTACATTTCTTGTATATACAATGAAAATGTGTAGTTTTGATGTACATTTCTTGTATATACAATGAAAATGTGTAAGTTTTGATGTACATTTCTTGTATATACAATGAAAATGTGTAGTTTTGATGTACATTTCTTTAGTGTACAATGAGAATGTGTATGTTTTGATGTACATTTCTTGTATATACAATGAAAATGTGTAGTTTTGATGTACATTTCTTGTATATACAATGAAAATGTGTAAGTTTTGATGTACATTTCTTGTATATACAATGAAAATTTGTATGTTTTGATGTACATTTCTTGTATATACAATGAAAATGTGTAGTTTTGATGTACATTTCTTGTATATACAATGAAAATGTGTAAGTTTTGATGTACATTTCTTGTATATACAATGAAAATGTGTAGTTTTGATGTACATTTCTTTAGTGTACAATGAGAATGTGTATGTTTTGATGTACATTTCTTGTATATACAATGAAAATGTGTAAGTTTTGATGTACATTTCTTGTATATACAATGAAAATGTGTAGTTTTGATGTACATTTCTTGTATATACAATGAAAATGTGTAGTTTTGATGTACATTTCTTGTATATACAATGAAAATGTGTAGTTTTGATGTACATTTCTTGTATATACAATGAAAATGTGTAAGTTTTGATGTACATTTCTTGTATATACAATGAAAATTTGTATGTTTTGATGTACATTTCTTGTATATACAATGAAAATGTGTAGTTTTGATGTACATTTCTTGTATATACAATGAAAATGTGTAAGTTTTGATGTACATTTCTTGTATATACAATGAAAATGTGTAGTTTTGATGTACATTTCTTTAGTGTACAATGAGAATGTGTATGTTTTGATGTACATTTCTTGTATATACAATGAAAATGTGTAAGTTTTGATGTACATTTCTTGTATATACAATGAAAATGTGTAGTTTTGATGTACATTTCTTGTATATACAATGAAAATGTGTAGTTTTGATGTACATTTCTTTTATATACAATGAAAATGTGTATGTTTTGATGTACATTTCTTGTATATACAATGAAAATGTGTATGTTTTGATGTACATTTCTTGTCTGTACAATGAAAATGTGTATGTTTTGATGTACATTTCTTGTATATACAATCAAAATTTGTATGTTTTGATGTACATTTCTTGTATATACAATGAAAATGTGTATGTTTTGATGTACATTTCTTGTATATACAATGAAAATGTGTATGTTTTGATGTACATTTCTTGTCTGTACAATGAAAATGTGTATGTTTTGATGTACATTTCTTGTATATACAATGAAAATGTGTATGTTTTGATGTACATTTCTTGAGTATACAATGAAAATGTGTAGTTTTGATGTACATTTCTTGTATATACAATGAAAATGTGTATGTTTTGATGTACATTTCTTGAGTGTACAACGAAAATGTGTAGTTTTGATGTACATTTCTTGAGTGTACAATGAAAATGTGTAGTTTTGATGTACATTTCTTGTATATACAATGAAAATGTGTAAGTTTTGATGTACATTTGTTGAGTGTACAATGAAAATGTGTAGTTTTGATGTACATTTCTTGTATATACAATGAAAATGTGTAAGTTTTGATGTACATTTGTTGTATATACAATGAAAATGTGTAGTTTTGATGTACATTTCTTGTATATACAATGAAAATGTGTAAGTTTTGATGTACATTTCTTGTATATACAATGAAAATGTGTAGTTTTGATGTATATTTCTTGTATATACAATGAAAATGTGTAAGTTTTGATGTACATTTCTTGTATAAACAATGAACATGTGTATGTTTTGATGTACATTTCTTGTCTGTACAATGAAAATGTGTAGTTTTGATGTACATTTCTTGTATGTACAATGAAAATGTGTAGTTTTGATGTACATTTCTTGAGTGTACAATGAAAATGTGTATGTTTTGATGTACATTTCTTGTCTGTACAATGAAAATGTGTAGTTTTGATGTACATTTCTTTAGTGTACAATGAAAATGTGTATGTTTTGATGTACATTTCTTGAGTGTACAATGAAAATGTGTATGTTTTGATGTACATTTCTTGTCTGTACAATGAAAATGTGTAGTTTTGATGTACATTTCTTTAGTGTACAATGAAAATGTGTATGTTTTGATGTACATTTCTTGTATATACAATGAACATGTGTAGTTTTGATTTACATTTCTTGAGTGTACAATGAAAATGTGTAGTTTTGATGTACATTTCTTGTATATACAATGAAAATGTGTAAGTTTTGATGTACATTTGTTGTATATACAATGAAATTGTGTAGTTTTGATGTACATTTCTAGTATATACAATGAACATGTGTAGTTTTGATGTACATTTCTTGAGTGTACAATGAAAATGTGTAGTTTTGATGTACATTTCTTTAGTGTACAATGAAAATGTGTATGTTTTGATGTACATTTCTTTAGTGTACAATGAAAATGTGTATGTTTTGATGTACATTTCTTGAGTGTACAACGAAAATGTGTAGTTTTGATGTACATTTCTTTAGTGTACAATGAAAATGTGTATGTTTTGATGTACATTTCTTGTCTGTACAATGAAAATGTGTATGTTTTGATGTACATTTCTTGTATATACAATGAAAATGTGTATGTTTTGATGTACATTTCTTGTCTGTACAATGAAAATGTGTAGTTTTGATGTACATTTCTTGAGTGTACAATGAAAATGTGTATGTTTTGATGTACATTTCTTGAGTGTACAATGAAAATGTGTATGTTTTCATGTACATTTCTTGAGTGTACAATGAAAATGTGTAGTTTTGATGTACATTTCTTGTATGTACAATGAAAATGTGTAGTTTTGATGTACATTTCTTGAGTGTACAATGAAAATGTGTATGTTTTGATGTACATTTCTTGAGTGTACAATGAAAATGTGTATGTTTTGAAGTACATTTCTTGAGTGTACAATGAAAATGTGTATGTTTTGATGTACATTTCTTGTATGTACAATGAAAATGTGTAGTTTTGATGTACATTTCTTGTATATACAATGAAAATGTGTATGTTTTGATGTACATTTCTTGAGTGTACAATGAAAATGTGTATGTTTTGATGTACATTTCTTGTCTGTACAATGAAAATGTGTATGTTTTGATGTACATTTCTTGTCTGTACAATGAAAATGTGTATGTTTTGATGTACATTTCTTGTCTGTACAATGAAAATGTGTATGTTTTGATGTACATTTCTTGTCTGTACAATGAAAATGTGTATGTTTTGATGTACATTTCTTGACTGTACAATGAAAATGTGTATGTTTTGATGTACATTTCTTGTATGTACAATGAAAATGTGTAGTTTTGATGTACATTTCTTGTATGTACAATGAAAATGTGTAGTTTTGATGTACATTTCTTGTATATACAATGAAAATGTGTATGTTTTGATGTACATTTCTTGAGTGTACAATGAAAATGTGTATGTTTTGATGTACATTTCTTGTCTGTACAATGAAAATATGTATGTTTTGATGTACATTTCTTGTCTGTACCATGAAAATGTGTATGTTTTGATGTACATTTCTTGTCTGTACAATGAAAATGTGTATGTTTTGATGTACATTTCTTGTCTGTACAATGAAAATGTGTAGTTTTGATGTACATTTCTTGAGTGTACAATGAAAATGTGTATGTTTTCATGTACATTTCTTGTCTGTACAATGAAAATGTGTAGTTTTGATGTACATTTCTTTAGTGTACAATGAAAATGTGTATGTTTTGATGTACATTTCTTGTCTGTACAATGAAAATGTGTATGTTTTGATGTACATTTCTTGTCTGTACAATGAAAATGTGTATGTTTTGATGTACATTTCTTGTCTGTGCAATGAAAATGTGTAGTTTTGATGTACATTTCTTGTATATACAATGAAAATGTGTAAGTTTTGATGTACATTTGTTGTATATACAATGGAAATGTGTAGTTTTGATGTACATTTCTAGTATATACAATGAACATGTGTAGTTTTGATGTACATTTCTTGAGTGTACAATGAAAATGTGTAGTTTTTATGTACATTTCTTTAGTGTACAATGAAAATGTGTATGTTTTGATGTACATTTCTTTAGTGTACAATGAAAATGTGTATGTTTTGATTACATTTCTTGAGTGTACAACGAAAATGTGTAGTTTTGATGTACATTTCTTTAGTGTACAATGAAAATGTGTATGTTTTGATGTACATTTCTTGTCTGTACAATGAAAACGTGTATGTTTTGATGTACATTTCTTGTATATACAATGAAAATGTGTATGTTTTGATGTACATTTCTTGTCTGTACAATGAAAATGTGTATGTTTTGATGTACATTTCTTGTATATACAATGAAAATGTGTATGTTTTGATGTACATTTCTTGAGTGTACAATGAAAATGTGTATGTTTTGATGTACATTTCTTGTCTGTACAATGAAAATGTGTATGTTTTGATGTACATTTCTTTAGTGTACAATGAAAATGTGTATGTTTTGATGTACATTTCTTGTATATACAATGAAAATGTGTATGTTTTGATGTACATTTCTTGTCTGTACAATGAAAATGTGTATGTTTTGATGTACATTTCTTGAGTGTACAATGAAAATGTGTATGTTTTGATGTACATTTCTTGTATATACAATGAAAATGTGTATGTTTTGATGTACATTTCTTGAGTGTACAATGAAAATGTGTATGTTTTGATGTACATTTCTTGTATATACAATGAAAATGTGTATGTTTTCATGTACATTTCTTGAGTGTACAATGAAAATGTGTATGTTTTGATGTACATTTCTTGTCTGTACAATGAAAATGTGTATGTTTTGATGTACATTTCTTTAGTGTACAATGAAAATGTGTATGTTTTGATGTACATTTCTTGTATATACAATGAAAATGTGTATGTTTTGATGTACATTTCTTGTCTGTACAATGAAAATGTGTATGTTTTGATGTACATTTCTTGTCTGTGCAATGAAAATGTGTAGTTTTGATGTACATTTCTTGTATATACAATGAAAATGTGTAAGTTTTGATGTACATTTGTTGTATATACAATGGAAATGTGTAGTTTTGATGTACATTTCTAGTATATACAATGAACATGTGTAGTTTTGATGTACATTTCTTGAGTGTACAATGAAAATGTGTAGTTTTTATGTACATTTCTTTAGTGTACAATGAAAATGTGTATGTTTTGATGTACATTTCTTTAGTGTACAATGAAAATGTGTATGTTTTGATTACATTTCTTGAGTGTACAACGAAAATGTGTAGTTTTGATGTACATTTCTTTAGTGTACAATGAAAATGTGTATGTTTTGATGTACATTTCTTGTCTGTACAATGAAAATGTGTATGTTTTGATGTACATTTCTTGTCTGTACAATGAAAATGTGTATGTTTTGATGTACATTTCTTGTCTGTACAATGAAAATGTGTATGTTTTGATGTACATTTCTTGTCTGTACAATGAAAATGTGTATGTTTTGATGTACATTTCTTGTCTGTACAATGAAAATGTGTAGTTTTGATGTACATTTCTTGTATATACAATGAAAATGTGTAGTTTTGATGTACATTTCTTTAGTGTACAATGAAAATGTGTATGTTTTGATGTACATTTCTTGAGTGTACAACGAAAATGTGTATGTTTTGATGTACATTTCTTGTCTGTACAATGAAAATGTGTATGTTTTCATGTCCATTTCTTGTCTGTACAATGAAAATGTGTAGTTTTGATGTACATTTCTTTAGTGTACAATGAAAATGTGTAGTTTTGATGTACATTTCTTTAGTGTACAACGAAAATGTGTATGTTTTGATGTATATTTCTTGTCTGTACAATGAAAATGTGTATGTTTTCATGTACATTTCTTGTCTGTACAATGAAAATGTGTAGTTTTGATGTACATTTCTTTAGTGTACAATGAAAATGTGTATGTTTTGATGTACATTTCTTGTCTGTACAATGAAAATGTGTATGTTTTCATGTCCATTTCTTGTCTGTACAATGAAAATGTGTAGTTTTGATGTACATTTCTTTAGTGTACAATGAAAATGTGTAGTTTTGATGTACATTTCTTTAGTGTACAACGAAAATGTGTATGTTTTGATGTATATTTCTTGTCTGTACAATGAAAATGTGTATGTTTTCATGTACATTTCTTGTCTGTACAATGAAAATGTGTAGTTTTGATGTACATTTCTTTAGTGTACAATGAAAATGTGTAGTTTTGATGCACATTTCTTTAGTGTACAACGAAAATGTGTATGTTTTGATGTACATTTCTTGTCTGTACAACGAAAATGTGTATGTTTTGATGTACATTTCTTGTCTGTACAACGAAAATGTGTATGTTTTGATGTACATTTCTTGTCTGTACAACGAAAATGTGTATCTTTTGATGTACATTTCTTGTCTGTACAATGAAAATGTGTATGTTTTGATGTACATTTCTTGAGTGTACAACGAAAATGTGTAGTTTTGATGTACATTTCTTTAGTGTACAATGAGAATGTGTATGTTTTGATGTACATTTCTTGTATATACAATGAAAATGTGTAAGTTTTGATGTACATTTCTTGTATATACAATGAAAATGTGTAAGTTTTGATGTACATTTCTTGTATATACAATGAAAATGTGTAGTTTTGATGTACATTTCTTGTATATACAATGAAAATGTGTAGTTTTGATGTTCATTTCTTTAGTGTACAATGAGAATGTGTATGTTTTGATGTACATTTCTTGTATATACAATGAAAATGTGTAAGTTTTGATGTACATTTCTTGTATATACAATGAAAATGTGTAGTTTTGATGTACATTTCTTGTATATACAATGAAAATGTGTAGTTTTGATGTACATTTCTTGTATATACAATGAAAATGTGTAAGTTTTGATGTACATTTCTTGTATATACAATGAAAATGTGTAGTTTTGATGTACATTTCTTTAGTGTACAATGAGAATGTGTATGTTTTGATGTACATTTCTTGTATATACAATGAAAATGTGTAGTTTTGATGTACATTTCTTGTATATACAATGAAAATGTGTAAGTTTTGATGTACATTTCTTGTATATACAATGAAAATTTGTATGTTTTGATGTACATTTCTTGTATATACAATGAAAATGTGTAGTTTTGATGTACATTTCTTGTATATACAATGAAAATGTGTAAGTTTTGATGTACATTTCTTGTATATACAATGAAAATGTGTAGTTTTGATGTACATTTCTTTAGTGTACAATGAGAATGTGTATGTTTTGATGTACATTTCTTGTATATACAATGAAAATGTGTAAGTTTTGATGTACATTTCTTGTATATACAATGAAAATGTGTAAGTTTTGATGTACATTTCTTGTATATACAATGAAAATTTGTATGTTTTGATGTACATTTCTTGTATATACAATGAAAATGTGTAGTTTTGATGTACATTTCTTGTATATACAATGAAAATGTGTAAGTTTTGATGTACATTTCTTGTATATACAATGAAAATGTGTAGTTTTGATGTACATTTCTTTAGTGTACAATGAGAATGTGTATGTTTTGATGTACATTTCTTGTATATACAATGAAAATGTGTAAGTTTTGATGTACATTTCTTGTATATACAATGAAAATGTGTAGTTTTGATGTACATTTCTTGTATATACAATGAAAATGTGTAGTTTTGATGTACATTTCTTTTATATACAATGAAAATGTGTATGTTTTGATGTACATTTCTTGTATATACAATGAAAATGTGTATGTTTTGATGTACATTTCTTGTCTGTACAATGAAAATGTGTATGTTTTGATGTACATTTCTTGTATATACAATCAAAATTTGTATGTTTTGATGTACATTTCTTGTATATACAATGAAAATGTGTATGTTTTGATGTACATTTCTTGTATATACAATGAAAATGTGTATGTTTTGATGTACATTTCTTGTCTGTACAATGAAAATGTGTATGTTTTGATGTACATTTCTTGTATATACAATGAAAATGTGTATGTTTTGATGTACATTTCTTGAGTATACAATGAAAATGTGTAGTTTTGATGTACATTTCTTGTATATACAATGAAAATGTGTATGTTTTGATGTACATTTCTTGAGTGTACAACGAAAATGTGTAGTTTTGATGTACATTTCTTGAGTGTACAATGAAAATGTGTAGTTTTGATGTACATTTCTTGTATATACAATGAAAATGTGTAAGTTTTGATGTACATTTGTTGAGTGTACAATGAAAATGTGTAGTTTTGATGTACATTTCTTGTATATACAATGAAAATGTGTAAGTTTTGATGTACATTTGTTGTATATACAATGAAAATGTGTAGTTTTGATGTACATTTCTTGTATATACAATGAAAATGTGTAAGTTTTGATGTACATTTCTTGTATATACAATGAAAATGTGTAGTTTTGATGTATATTTCTTGTATATACAATGAAAATGTGTAAGTTTTGATGTACATTTCTTGTATAAACAATGAACATGTGTATGTTTTGATGTACATTTCTTGTCTGTACAATGAAAATGTGTAGTTTTGATGTACATTTCTCTTATGTACAATGAAAATGTGTAGTTTTGATGTACATTTCTTGAGTGTACAATGAAAATGTGTATGTTTTGATGTACATTTCTTGTCTGTACAATGAAAATGTGTAGTTTTGATGTACATTTCTTTAGTGTACAATGAAAATGTGTATGTTTTGATGTACATTTCTTGAGTGTACAATGAAAATGTGTATGTTTTGATGTACATTTCTTGTCTGTACAATGAAAATGTGTAGTTTTGATGTACATTTCTTTAGTGTACAATGAAAATGTGTATGTTTTGATGTACATTTCTTGTATATACAATGAACATGTGTAGTTTTGATTTACATTTCTTGAGTGTACAATGAAAATGTGTAGTTTTGATGTACATTTCTTGTATATACAATGAAAATGTGTAAGTTTTGATGTACATTTGTTGTATATACAATGAAATTGTGTAGTTTTGATGTACATTTCTAGTATATACAATGAACATGTGTAGTTTTGATGTACATTTCTTGAGTGTACAATGAAAATGTGTAGTTTTGATGTACATTTCTTTAGTGTACAATGAAAATGTGTATGTTTTGATGTACATTTCTTTAGTGTACAATGAAAATGTGTATGTTTTGATGTACATTTCTTGAGTGTACAACGAAAATGTGTAGTTTTGATGTACATTTCTTTAGTGTACAATGAAAATGTGTATGTTTTGATGTACATTTCTTGTCTGTACAATGAAAATGTGTATGTTTTGATGTACATTTCTTGTATATACAATGAAAATGTGTATGTTTTGATGTACATTTCTTGTCTGTACAATGAAAATGTGTAGTTTTGATGTACATTTCTTGAGTGTACAATGAAAATGTGTATGTTTTGATGTACATTTCTTGAGTGTACAATGAAAATGTGTATGTTTTCATGTACATTTCTTGAGTGTACAATGAAAATGTGTAGTTTTGATGTACATTTCTTGTATGTACAATGAAAATGTGTAGTTTTGATGTACATTTCTTGAGTGTACAATGAAAATGTGTATGTTTTGATGTACATTTCTTGAGTGTACAATGAAAATGTGTATGTTTTGAAGTACATTTCTTGAGTGTACAATGAAAATGTGTATGTTTTGATGTACATTTCTTGTATGTACAATGAAAATGTGTAGTTTTGATGTACATTTCTTGTATATACAATGAAAATGTGTATGTTTTGATGTACATTTCTTGAGTGTACAATGAAAATGTGTATGTTTTGATGTACATTTCTTGTCTGTACAATGAAAATGTGTATGTTTTGATGTACATTTCTTGTCTGTACAATGAAAATGTGTATGTTTTGATGTACATTTCTTGTCTGTACAATGAAAATGTGTATGTTTTGATGTACATTTCTTGTCTGTACAATGAAAATGTGTATGTTTTGATGTACATTTCTTGACTGTACAATGAAAATGTGTATGTTTTGATGTACATTTCTTGTATGTACAATGAAAATGTGTAGTTTTGATGTACATTTCTTGTATGTACAATGAAAATGTGTAGTTTTGATGTACATTTCTTGTATATACAATGCAAATGTGTATGTTTTGATGTACATTTCTTGAGTGTACAATGAAAATGTGTATGTTTTGATGTACATTTCTTGTCTGTACAATGAAAATATGTATGTTTTGATGTACATTTCTTGTCTGTACCATGAAAATGTGTATGTTTTGATGTACATTTCTTGTCTGTACAATGAAAATGTGTATGTTTTGATGTACATTTCTTGTCTGTACAATGAAAATGTGTAGTTTTGATGTACATTTCTTGAGTGTACAATGAAAATGTGTATGTTTTCATGTACATTTCTTGTCTGTACAATGAAAATGTGTAGTTTTGATGTACATTTCTTTAGTGTACAATGAAAATGTGTATGTTTTGATGTACATTTCTTGTCTGTACAATGAAAATGTGTATGTTTTGATGTACATTTCTTGTCTGTACAATGAAAATGTGTATGTTTTGATGTACATTTCTTGTCTGTGCAATGAAAATGTGTAGTTTTGATGTACATTTCTTGTATATACAATGAAAATGTGTAAGTTTTGATGTACATTTGTTGTATATACAATGGAAATGTGTAGTTTTGATGTACATTTCTAGTATATACAATGAACATGTGTAGTTTTGATGTACATTTCTTGAGTGTACAATGAAAATGTGTAGTTTTTATGTACATTTCTTTAGTGTACAATGAAAATGTGTATGTTTTGATGTACATTTCTTTAGTGTACAATGAAAATGTGTATGTTTTGATTACATTTCTTGAGTGTACAACGAAAATGTGTAGTTTTGATGTACATTTCTTTAGTGTACAATGAAAATGTGTATGTTTTGATGTACATTTCTTGTCTGTACAATGAAAACGTGTATGTTTTGATGTACATTTCTTGTATATACAATGAAAATGTGTATGTTTTGATGTACATTTCTTGTCTGTACAATGAAAATGTGTATGTTTTGATGTACATTTCTTGTATATACAATGAAAATGTGTATGTTTTGATGTACATTTCTTGAGTGTACAATGAAAATGTGTATGTTTTGATGTACATTTCTTGTCTGTACAATGAAAATGTGTAGTTTTGATGTACATTTCTTGAGTGTACAATGAAAATGTGTATGTTTTCATGTACATTTCTTGTCTGTACAATGAAAATGTGTAGTTTTGATGTACATTTCTTTAGTGTACAATGAAAATGTGTATGTTTTGATGTACATTTCTTGTCTGTACAATGAAAATGTGTATGTTTTGATGTACATTTCTTGTCTGTACAATGAAAATGTGTATGTTTTGATGTACATTTCTTGTCTGTGCAATGAAAATGTGTAGTTTTGATGTACATTTCTTGTATATACAATGAAAATGTGTAAGTTTTGATGTACATTTGTTGTATATACAATGGAAATGTGTAGTTTTGATGTACATTTCTAGTATATACAATGAACATGTGTAGTTTTGATGTACATTTCTTGAGTGTACAATGAAAATGTGTAGTTTTTATGTACATTTCTTTAGTGTACAATGAAAATGTGTATGTTTTGATGTACATTTCTTTAGTGTACAATGAAAATGTGTATGTTTTGATTACATTTCTTGAGTGTACAACGAAAATGTGTAGTTTTGATGTACATTTCTTTAGTGTACAATGAAAATGTGTATGTTTTGATGTACATTTCTTGTCTGTACAATGAAAACGTGTATGTTTTGATGTACATTTCTTGTATATACAATGAAAATGTGTATGTTTTGATGTACATTTCTTGTCTGTACAATGAAAATGTGTATGTTTTGATGTACATTTCTTGTATATACAATGAAAATGTGTATGTTTTGATGTACATTTCTTGAGTGTACAATGAAAATGTGTATGTTTTGATGTACATTTCTTGTCTGTACAATGAAAATGTGTATGTTTTGATGTACATTTCTTTAGTGTACAATGAAAATGTGTATGTTTTGATGTACATTTCTTGTATATACAATGAAAATGTGTATGTTTTGATGTACATTTCTTGTCTGTACAATGAAAATGTGTATGTTTTGATGTACATTTCTTGAGTGTACAATGAAAATGTGTATGTTTTGATGTACATTTCTTGTATATACAATGAAAATGTGTATGTTTTGATGTACATTTCTTGAGTGTACAATGAAAATGTGTATGTTTTGATGTACATTTCTTGTATATACAATGAAAATGTGTATGTTTTCATGTACATTTCTTGAGTGTACAATGAAAATGTGTATGTTTTGATGTACATTTCTTGTCTGTACAATGAAAATGTGTATGTTTTGATGTACATTTCTTTAGTGTACAATGAAAATGTGTATGTTTTGATGTACATTTCTTGTATATACAATGAAAATGTGTATGTTTTGATGTACATTTCTTGTCTGTACAATGAAAATGTGTATGTTTTGATGTACATTTCTTGTCTGTGCAATGAAAATGTGTAGTTTTGATGTACATTTCTTGTATATACAATGAAAATGTGTAAGTTTTGATGTACATTTGTTGTATATACAATGGAAATGTGTAGTTTTGATGTACATTTCTAGTATATACAATGAACATGTGTAGTTTTGATGTACATTTCTTGAGTGTACAATGAAAATGTGTAGTTTTTATGTACATTTCTTTAGTGTACAATGAAAATGTGTATGTTTTGATGTACATTTCTTTAGTGTACAATGAAAATGTGTATGTTTTGATTACATTTCTTGAGTGTACAACGAAAATGTGTAGTTTTGATGTACATTTCTTTAGTGTACAATGAAAATGTGTATGTTTTGATGTACATTTCTTGTCTGTACAATGAAAATGTGTATGTTTTGATGTACATTTCTTGTCTGTACAATGAAAATGTGTATGTTTTGATGTACATTTCTTGTCTGTACAATGAAAATGTGTATGTTTTGATGTACATTTCTTGTCTGTACAATGAAAATGTGTATGTTTTGATGTACATTTCTTGTCTGTACAATGAAAATGTGTAGTTTTGATGTACATTTCTTGTATATACAATGAAAATGTGTAGTTTTGATGTACATTTCTTTAGTGTACAATGAAAATGTGTATGTTTTGATGTACATTTCTTGAGTGTACAACGAAAATGTGTATGTTTTGATGTACATTTCTTGTCTGTACAATGAAAATGTGTATGTTTTCATGTCCATTTCTTGTCTGTACAATGAAAATGTGTAGTTTTGATGTACATTTCTTTAGTGTACAATGAAAATGTGTAGTTTTGATGTACATTTCTTGTATATACAATGAAAATGTGTAGTTTTGATGTACATTTCTTGTATATACAATGAAAATGTGTAAGTTTTGATGTACATTTCTTGTATATACAATGAAAATGTGTAGTTTTGATGTACATTTCTTGTATATACAATGAAAATGTGTATGTTTTGATGTACATTTCTTGTCTGTAGAATGAAAATGTGTATGTTTTGATGTACATTTCTTGTCTGTACAATGAAAATGTGTATGTTTTGATGTACATTTCTTGTCTGTACAATGAAAATGTGTATGTTTTGATGTACATTTCCTTAGTGTACAATGAAAATGTGTAAGTTTTGATGTACATTTCTTGTCTGTACAATGAAAATGTGTATGTTTTCATGTCCATTTCTTGTCTGTACAATGAAAATGTGTAGTTTTGATGTACATTTCTTTAGTGTACAATGAAAATGTGTAGTTTTGATGTACATTTCTTTAGTGTACAACGAAAATGTGTATGTTTTGATGTATATTTCTTGTCTGTACAATGAAAATGTGTATGTTTTCATGTATATTTCTTGTCTGTACAATGAAAATGTGTAGTTTTGATGTACATTTCTTTAGTGTACAATGAAAATGTGTAGTTTTGATGCACATTTCTTTAGTGTACAACGAAAATGTGTATGTTTTGATGTACATTTCTTGTCTGTACAATGAAAATGTGTAGTTTTGATGTACATTTCTTTAGTGTACAATGAAAATGTGTATGTTTTGATGTACATTTCTTTAGTGTACAATGAAAATGTGTAGTTTTGATGTACATTTCTTTAGTGTACAATGAAAATGTGTAGTTTTGATGTACATTTCTTGAGTGTACAATGAAAATGTGTATGTTTTGATGTACATTTCTTGTCTGTACAATGAAAATGTGTATGTATTCTCTCAAGCTTCCACGGCCATCGTTTAAAATATCTTGGCTATCCGGTTGTTGCCGCGTCAAATTATAAAATGCCGACGTTTCGACCATCTTGTCGTGGTCGTTATCACAGGCAAACTGCGCCGCTATGTAGCAGCTAGTCAACTTATATACTGGCAAACAGGTGAAAGGTGGGTGAATGGTGAGCCCTGATAGGCTGGGCAGTCTCTGCATTGCGGCAGTCCTTCTGCATTGCTACGTCACTGCCATAGAATCATTGCACTGCGGCACAAATGACGTAGTGTTCTTGTGTTTTGTTCTACCCATGGCCGTAAACCAAAGTTTGTTAATGTGCATGCCACCATTATTATTAAAATTCTTAGGACAACGGGAAATTTCTAAGGCCTCTTTAATGTGTAGTTTTGATGTACATTTCTTTAGTGTACAATGAAAATGTGTAGTTTTGATGTACATTTCTTTAGTGTACAACGAAAATGTGTATGTTTTGATGTACATTTCTTTAGTGTACAATGAAAATGTGTAGTTTTGATGTACGTTTCTTTAGTGTACAATGAAAATGTGTAGTTTTGATGTACATTTCTTGAGTGTACAATGAAAATGTGTATGTTTTGATGTACATTTCTTGTCTGTACAATGAAAATGTGTATGTTTTGATGTACATTTCTTGTCTGTACAATGAAAATGTGTATGCTTTGATGTACATTTGTTGTCTGTACAATGAAAATGTGTATGTTTTGATGTACATTTCTTGTATATACAATGAAAATGTGTATGTTTTGATGTACATTTCTTGTCTGTACAATGAAAATGTGTAGTTTTGATGTACATTTCTTTAGTGTACAATGAAAATGTGTAGTTTTGATGTACATTTCTTTAATGTACAATGAAAATGTGTAAGTTTTGATGTACATTTCTTGTATATACAATGAAAATGTGTAAGTTTTGATGTACATTTCTTGTATATACAATGAAAATGTGTAGTTTTGGTGTACATTTCTTTAGTGTACAACGAAAATGTGTAAGTTTTGATGTACATTTCTTGTATATACAATGAAAATGTGTAGTTTTGATGTACATTTCTTTAGTGTACAATGAAAATGTGTAGTTTTGATGTACATTTCTTTAGTGTACAATGAAAATGTGTAAGTTTTGATGTACATTTCTTGTATATACAATGAAAATGTGTAAGTTTTGATGTACATTTCTTGTATATACAATGAAAATGTGTAGTTTTGATGTACATTTCTTTAGTGTACAACGAAGATGTGTAAGTTTTGATGTACATCTCTTGTATATACAATGAAAATGTGTAAGTTTTGATGTACATTTCTTGTGTATACAATGAAAATGTGTAGTTTTGATGTACATTTCTTTAGTGTACAACGAAAATGTGTAAGTTTTGATGTACATTTCTTGTATATACAATGAAAATGTGTAGTTTTGATGTACATTTCTTTAGTGTACAATGAAAATGTGTAGTTTTGATGTACATTTCTTGTATATACAATGAAAATGTGTATGTTTTGATGTACATTTCTTGTCTGTACAATGAAAATGTGTATGTTTTGATGTACATTTCTTGTCTGTACAATGAAAATGTGTATGTTTTGATGTACATTTCTTGTCTGTACAATGAAAATGTGTATGTTTTGATGTACATTTCTTGTCTGTACAATGAAAATGTGTATGTTTTGATGTACATTTCTTGTCTGTACAATGAAAATGTGTATGTTTTGATGTACATTTCTTGTCTGTACAATGAAAATGTGTAGTTTTGATGTACATTTCTTGTATATACAATGAAAATGTGTAGTTTTGATGTACATTACTTTAGTGTACAATGAAAATGTGTATGTTTTGATGTACATTTCTTGAGTGTACAACGAAAATGTGTATGTTTTGATGTACATTTCTTGTCTGTACAATGAAAATGTGTATGTTTTCATGTCCATTTCTTGTCTGTACAATGAAAATGTGTAGTTTTGATGTACATTTCTTTAGTGTACAACGAAAATGTGTATGTTTTGATGTACATTTCTTGTCTGTACAATGAAAATGTGTATGTTTTGATGTACATTTCTTGTCTGTACAATGAAAATGTGTATGTTTTGATGTACATTTCTTGTCTGTACAATGAAAATGTGTATGTTTTGATGTACATTTCTTGTCTGTACAATGAAAATGTGTATGTTTTGATGTACATTTCTTGTCTGTACAATGAAAATGTGTATGTTTTGATGTACATTTCTTGTCTGTACAATGAAAATGTGTAGTTTTGATGTACATTTCTTGTATATACAATGAAAATGTGTAGTTTTGATGTACATTTCTTTAGTGTACAATGAAAATGTGTATGTTTTGATGTACATTTCTTGAGTGTACAACGAAAATGTGTTAGTTTTGATGTACATTTCTTGTCTGTACAATGAAAATGTGTATGTTTTCATGTCCATTTCTTGTCTGTACAATGAAAATGTGTAGTTTTGATGTACATTTCTTTAGTGTACAATGAAAATGTGTAGTTTTGATGTACATTTCTTTAGTGTACAACGAAAATGTGTATGTTTTGATGTATATTTCTTGTCTGTACAATGAAAATGTGTATGTTTTCATGTATATTTCTTGTCTGTACAATGAAAATGTGTAGTTTTGATGTACATTTCTTTAGTGTACAATGAAAATGTGTAGTTTTGATGCACATTTCTTTAGTGTACAACGAAAATGTGTATGTTTTGATGTACATTTCTTGTCTGTACAACGAAAATGTGTATGTTTTGATGTACATTTCTTGTCTGTACAACGAAAATGTGTATGTTTTGATGTACATTTCTTGTCTGTACAACGAAAATGTGTATCTTTTGATGTACATTTCTTGTCTTACAATGAAAATGTGTATGTTTTGATGTACATTTCTTGAGTGTACAATGAAAATGTGTAAGTTTTGATGTATCTTTCTTGAGTGTACAACGAAAATGTGTAAGTTTTGATGTACATTTCTTGAGTGTACAATGAAAATGTGTATGTTTTGATGTACATTTCTTGTCTGTACAATGAAAATGTGTAGTTTTGATGTACATTTCTTGTCTGTACAATGAAAATGTGTAGTTTTGATGTACATTTCTTGTCTGTACAATGAAAATGTGTAGTTTTGATGTACATTTCTTGAGTGTACAATGAAAATGTGTATGTTTTGATGTACATTTCTTGAGTGTACAACGAAAATGTGTATGTTTTGATGTACATTTCTTGAGTGTACAACGAAAATGTGTATGTTTTGATGTACATTTCTTGTCTGTACAATGAAAATGTGTATGTTTTCATGTACATTTCTTGTCTGTACAATGAAAATGTGTATGTTTTGATGTACATTTCTTGTCTGTACAATGAAAATGTGTAGTTTTGATGTACATTTCTTTAGTGTACAATGAAAATGTGTATGTTTTGATGTACATTTCTTGAGTGTACAACGAAAATGTGTATGTTTTGATGTACATTTCTTGTCTGTACAATGAAAATGTGTATGTTTTCATGAACATTTCTTGTCTGTAGAATGAAAATGTGTATGTTTTGATGTACATTTCTTGTCTGTACAATGAAAATGTGTAGTTTTGATGTACATTTCTTGTCTGTACAATGAAAATGTGTATGTTTTGATGTACATTTCCTTAGTGTACAATGAAAATGTGTAAGTTTTGATGTACATTTCTTGAGTGTACAACGAAAATGTGTAAGTTTTGATGTACATTTCTTGAGTGTACAATGAAAATGTGTATGTTTTGATGTACATTTCTTGTCTGTACAATGAAAATGTGTAGTTTTGATGTACATTTCTTGTATGTACAATGAAAATGTGTAAGTTTTGATGTACATTTCTTGTATATACAATGAAAATGTGTATGTTTTGATGTACATTTCTTGTCTGTACAATGAAAATGTGTATGTTTTCATGTACATTTCTTGTCTGTACAATGAAAATGTGTATGTTTTGATGTACATTTCTTGTCTGTACAATGAAAATGTGTATGTTTTGATGTACATTTCTTGTATATACAATGAAAATGTGTATGTTATGATGTACATTTCTTGTATATACAATGAAAATGTGTTGTTTTGATGTACATTTCTTTAGTGTACAAGGAAAATGTGTAGTTTTGATGTACATTTCTTGTCTGTACAATGAAAATGTGTAGTTTTGATGTACATTTCTTTAGTGTACAATGAAAATGTGTATGTTTTGATGTACATTTCTTGAGTGTACAATGAAAATGTGTAGTTTTGATGTACATTTCTTGTCTGTACAATGAAAATGTGTAGTTTTGATGTACATTTCTTTAGTGTACAATGAAAATGTGTATGTTTTGATGTACATTTCTTTAGTGTACAATGAAAATGTGTAGTTTTGATGTACATTTCTTTAGTGTACAATGAAAATGTGTAGTTTTGATGTACATTTCTTGTCTGTACAATGAAAATGTGTATGTTTTGATGTACATTTCTTGTCTGTACAATGAAAATGTGTATGTTTTGATGTACATTTCTTGTCTGTACAATGAAAATGTGTATGTTTTGATGTACATTTCTTGTCTGTACAATGAAAATGTGTATGTTTTGATGTACATTTCTTGTCTGTACAATGAAAATGTGTATGTTTTGATGTACATTTCTTGTCTGTACAATGAAAATGTGTAGTTTTGATGTACATTTCTTGTATATACAATGAAAATGTGTAGTTTTGATGTACATTTCTTTAGTCTACAATGAAAATGTGTATGTTTTGATGTACATTTCTTGAGTGTACAACGAAAATGTGTATGTTTTGATGTACATTTCTTGTCTGTACAATGAAAATGTGTATGTTTTCATGTCCATTTCTTGTCTGTACAATGAAAATGTGTAGTTTTGATGTACATTTCTTTAGTGTACAATGAAAATGTGTAGTTTTGATGTACATTTCTTTAGTGTACAACGAAAATGTGTATGTTTTGATGTATATTTCTTGTCTGTACAATGAAAATGTGTATGTTTTCATGTATATTTCTTGTCTGTACAATGAAAATGTGTAGTTTTGATGTACATTTCTTTAGTGTACAATGAAAATGTGTAGTTTTGATGCACATTTCTTTAGTGTACAACGAAAATGTGTATGTTTTGATGTACATTTCTTGTCTGTACAACGAAAATGTGTATGTTTTGATGTACATTTCTTGTCTGTACAACGAAAATGTGTATGTTTTGATGTACATTTCTTGTCTGTACAACGAAAATGTGTATCTTTTGATGTACATTTCTTGTCTTACAATGAAAATGTGTATGTTTTGATGTACATTTCTTGAGTGTACAATGAAAATGTGTAAGTTTTGATGTAACTTTCTTGAGTGTACAACGAAAATGTGTAAGTTTTGATGTACATTTCTTGAGTGTACAATGAAAATGTGTATGTTTTGATGTACATTTCTTGTCTGTACAATGAAAATGTGTAGTTTTGATGTACATTTCTTGTCTGTACAATGAAAATGTGTAGTTTTGATGTACATTTCTTGAGTGTACAATGAAAATGTGTATGTTTTGATGTACATTTCTTGAGTGTACAACGAAAATGTGTATGTTTTGATGTACATTTCTTGTATATACAATGAAAATGTGTATGTTTTCATGTACATTTCTTGAGTGTACAATGAAAATGTGTATGTTTTGATGTACATTTCTTGTCTGTACAATGAAAATGTGTATGTTTTGATGTACATTTCTTTAGTGTACAATGAAAATGTGTATGTTTTGATGTATATTTCTTGTATATACAATGAAAATGTGTATGTTTTGATGTACATTTCTTGTCTGTACAATGAAAATGTGTATGTTTTGATGTACATTTCTTGTCTGTACAATGAAAATGTGTATGTTTTGATGTACATTTCTTGTCTGTACAATGAAAATGTGTATGTTTTGATGTACATTTCTTGTCTGTACAATGAAAATGTGTATGTTTTGATGTACATTTCTTGTCTGTACAATGAAAATGTGTATGTTTTGATGTACATTTCTTGTCTGTACAATGAAAATGTGTAGTTTTGATGTACATTTCTTGTATATACAATGAAAATGTGTAGTTTTGATGTACATTTCTTTAGTGTACAATGAAAATGTGTATGTTTTGATGTACATTTCTTGAGTGTACAACGAAAATGTGTATGTTTTGATGTACATTTCTTGTCTGTACAATGAAAATGTGTATGTTTTCATGTCCATTTCTTGTCTGTACAATGAAAATGTGTAGTTTTGATGTACATTTCTTTAGTGTACAATGAAAATGTGTAGTTTTGATGTACATTTCTTTAGTGTACAACGAAAATGTGTATGTTTTGATGTATATTTCTTGTCTGGACAATGAAAATGTGTATGTTTTCATGTACATTTCTTGTCTGTACAATGAAAATGTGTAGTTTTGATGTACATTTCTTTAGTGTACAATGAAAATGTGTAGTTTTGATGCACATTTCTTTAGTGTACAACGAAAATGTGTATGTTTTGATGTACATTTCTTGTCTGTACAACGAAAATGTGTATGTTTTGATGTACATTTCTTGTCTGTACAACGAAAATGTGTATGTTTTGATGTACATTTCTTGTCTGTACAACGAAAATGTGTATCTTTTGATGTACATTTCTTGTCTGTACAATGAAAATGTGTATGTTTTGATGTACATTTCTTGAGTGTACAATGAAAATGTGTAAGTTTTGATGTACCTTTCTTGAGTGTACAACGAAAATGTGTAAGTTTTGATGTACATTTCTTGAGTGTACAATGAAAATGTGTATGTTTTGATGTACATTTCTTGTCTGTACAATGAAAATGTGTAGTTTTGATGTACATTTCTTGTCTGTACAATGAAAATGTGTAGTTTTGATGTACATTTCTTGTCTGTACAATGAAAATGTGTAGTTTTGATGTACATTTCTTGAGTGTACAATGAAAATGTGTATGTTTTGATGTACATTTCTTGAGTGTACAACGAAAATGTGTATGTTTTGATGTACATTTCTTGAGTGTACAACGAAAATGTGTATGTTTTGATGTACATTTCTTGTCTGTACAATGAAAATGTGTATGTTTTCATGTACATTTCTTGTCTGTACAATGAAAATGTGTATGTTTTGATGTACATTTCTTGTCTGTACAATGAAAATGTGTAGTTTTGATGTACATTTCTTTAGTGTACAATGAAAATGTGTATGTTTTGATGTACATTTCTTGAGTGTACAACGAAAATGTGTATGTTTTGATGTACATTTCTTGTCTGTACAATGAAAATGTGTATGTTTTCATGAACATTTCTTGTCTGTAGAATGAAAATGTGTATGTTTTGATGTACATTTCTTGTCTGTACAATGAAAATGTGTAGTTTTGATGTACATTTCTTGTCTGTACAATGAAAATGTGTATGTTTTGATGTACATTTCCTTAGTGTACAATGAAAATGTGTAAGTTTTGATGTACATTTCTTGAGTGTACAACGAAAATGTGTAAGTTTTGATGTACATTTCTTGAGTGTACAATGAAAATGTGTATGTTTTGATGTACATTTCTTGTCTGTACAATGAAAATGTGTAGTTTTGATGTACATTTCTTGTATGTACAATGAAAATGTGTAAGTTTTGATGTACATTTCTTGTATATACAATGAAAATGTGTATGTTTTGATGTACATTTCTTGTCTGTACAATGAAAATGTGTATGTTTTCATGTACATTTCTTGTCTGTACAATGAAAATGTGTATGTTTTGATGTACATTTCTTGTCTGTACAATGAAAATGTGTATGTTTTGATGTACATTTCTTGTATATACAATGAAAATGTGTATGTTTTGATGTACATTTCTTGTATATACAATGAAAATGTGTTGTTTTGATGTACATTTCTTTAGTGTACAATGAAAATGTGTAGTTTTGATGTACATTTCTTGTCTGTACAATGAAAATGTGTAGTTTTGATGTACATTTCTTTAGTGTACAATGAAAATGTGTATGTTTTGATGTACATTTCTTGAGTGTACAATGAAAATGTGTAGTTTTGATGTACATTTCTTGTCTGTACAATGAAAATGTGTAGTTTTGATGTACATTTCTTTAGTGTACAATGAAAATGTGTATGTTTTGATGTACATTTCTTTAGTGTACAATGAAAATGTGTAGTTTTGATGTACATTTCTTTAGTGTACAATGAAAATGTGTAGTTTTGATGTACATTTCTTGAGTGTACAATGAAAATGTGTATGTTTTGATGTACATTTCTTGTCTGTACAATGAAAATGTGTATGTATTCTCTCAAGCTTCCACGGCCATCGTTTAAAATATCTTGGCTATCCGGTTGTTGCCGCGTCAAATTATAAAATGCCGACGTTTCGACCATCTTGTCGTGGTCGTTATCACAGGCAAACTGCGCCGCTATGTAGCAGCTAGTCAACTTATATACTGGCAAACAGGTGAAAGGTGGGTGAATGGTGAGCCCTGATAGGCTGGGCAGTCTCTGCATTGCGGCAGTCCTTCTGCATTGCTACGTCACTGCCATAGAATCATTGCACTGCGGCACAAATGACGTAGTGTTCTTGTGTTTTGTTCTACCCATGGCCGTAAACCAAAGTTTGTTAATGTGCATGCTACCATTATTATTAAAATTCTTAGGACAACGGGAAATTTCTAAGGCCTCTTTAATGTGTAGTTTTGATGTACATTTCTTTAGTGTACAATGAAAATGTGTAGTTTTGATGTACATTTCTTTAGTGTACAACGAAAATGTGTATGTTTTGATGTACATTTCTTTAGTGTACAATGAAAATGTGTAGTTTTGATGTACGTTTCTTTAGTGTACAATGAAAATGTGTAGTTTTGATGTACATTTCTTGAGTGTACAATGAAAATGTGTATGTTTTGATGTACATTTCTTGTCTGTACAATGAAAATGTGTATGTTTTAATGTACATTTCTTGTCTGTACAATGAAAATGTGTATGCTTTGATGTACATTTGTTGTCTGTACAATGAAAATGTGTATGTTTTGATGTACATTTCTTGTATATACAATGAAAATGTGTATGTTTTGATGTACATTTCTTGTCTGTACAATGAAAATGTGTAGTTTTGATGTACATTTCTTTAGTGTACAATGAAAATGTGTAGTTTTGATGTACATTTCTTTAATGTACAATGAAAATGTGTAAGTTTTGATGTACATTTCTTGTATATACAATGAAAATGTGTAAGTTTTGATGTACATTTCTTGTATATACAATGAAAATGTGTAGTTTTGGTGTACATTTCTTTAGTGTACAACGAAAATGTGTAAGTTTTGATGTACATTTCTTGTATATACAATGAAAATGTGTAGTTTTGATGTACATTTCTTTAGTGTACAATGAAAATGTGTAGTTTTGATGTACATTTCTTTAGTGTACAATGAAAATGTGTAAGTTTTGATGTACATTTCTTGTATATACAATGAAAATGTGTAAGTTTTGATGTACATTTCTTGTATATACAATGAAAATGTGTAGTTTTGATGTACATTTCTTTAGTGTACAACGAAGATGTGTAAGTTTTGATGTACATCTCTTGTATATACAATGAAAATGTGTAAGTTTTGATGTACATTTCTTGTGTATACAATGAAAATGTGTAGTTTTGATGTACATTTCTTTAGTGTACAACGAAAATGTGTAAGTTTTGATGTACATTTCTTGTATATACAATGAAAATGTGTAGTTTTGATGTACATTTCTTTAGTGTACAATGAAAATGTGTAGTTTTGATGTACATTTCTTGTATATACAATGAAAATGTGTATGTTTTGATGTACATTTCTTGTCTGTACAATGAAAATGTGTATGTTTTGATGTACATTTCTTGTCTGTACAATGAAAATGTGTATGTTTTGATGTACATTTCTTGTCTGTACAATGAAAATGTGTATGTTTTGATGTACATTTCTTGTCTGTACAATGAAAATGTGTATGTTTTGATGTACATTTCTTGTCTGTACAATGAAAATGTGTATGTTTTGATGTACATTTCTTGTCTGTACAATGAAAATGTGTAGTTTTGATGTACATTTCTTGTATATACAATGAAAATGTGTAGTTTTGATGTACATTTCTTTAGTGTACAATGAAAATGTGTATGTTTTGATGTACATTTCTTGAGTGTACAACGAAAATGTGTATGTTTTGATGTACATTTCTTGTCTGTACAATGAAAATGTGTATGTTTTCATGTCCATTTCTTGTCTGTACAATGAAAATGTGTAGTTTTGATGTACATTTCTTTAGTGTACAACGAAAATGTGTATGTTTTGATGTACATTTCTTGTCTGTACAATGAAAATGTGTATGTTTTGATGTACATTTCTTGTCTGTACAATGAAAATGTGTATGTTTTGATGTACATTTCTTGTCTGTACAATGAAAATGTGTATGTTTTGATGTACATTTCTTGTCTGTACAATGAAAATGTGTATGTTTTGATGTACATTTCTTGTCTGTACAATGAAAATGTGTATGTTTTGATGTACATTTCTTGTCTGTACAATGAAAATGTGTAGTTTTGATGTACATTTCTTGTATATACAATGAAAATGTGTAGTTTTGATGTACATTTCTTTAGTGTACAATGAAAATGTGTATGTTTTGATGTACATTTCTTGAGTGTACAACGAAAATGTGTTAGTTTTGATGTACATTTCTTGTCTGTACAATGAAAATGTGTATGTTTTCATGTCCATTTCTTGTCTGTACAATGAAAATGTGTAGTTTTGATGTACATTTCTTTAGTGTACAATGAAAATGTGTAGTTTTGATGTACATTTCTTTAGTGTACAACGAAAATGTGTATGTTTTGATGTATATTTCTTGTCTGTACAATGAAAATGTGTATGTTTTCATGTATATTTCTTGTCTGTACAATGAAAATGTGTAGTTTTGATGTACATTTCTTTAGTGTACAATGAAAATGTGTAGTTTTGATGCACATTTCTTTAGTGTACAACGAAAATGTGTATGTTTTGATGTACATTTCTTGTCTGTACAACGAAAATGTGTATGTTTTGATGTACATTTCTTGTCTGTACAACGAAAATGTGTATGTTTTGATGTACATTTCTTGTCTGTACAACGAAAATGTGTATCTTTTGATGTACATTTCTTGTCTTACAATGAAAATGTGTATGTTTTGATGTACATTTCTTGAGTGTACAATGAAAATGTGTAAGTTTTGATGTATCTTTCTTGAGTGTACAACGAAAATGTGTAAGTTTTGATGTACATTTCTTGAGTGTACAATGAAAATGTGTATGTTTTGATGTACATTTCTTGTCTGTACAATGAAAATGTGTAGTTTTGATGTACATTTCTTGTCTGTACAATGAAAATGTGTAGTTTTGATGTACATTTCTTGTCTGTACAATGAAAATGTGTAGTTTTGATGTACATTTCTTGAGTGTACAATGAAAATGTGTATGTTTTGATGTACATTTCTTGAGTGTACAACGAAAATGTGTATGTTTTGATGTACATTTCTTGAGTGTACAACGAAAATGTGTATGTTTTGATGTACATTTCTTGTCTGTACAATGAAAATGTGTATGTTTTCATGTACATTTCTTGTCTGTACAATGAAAATGTGTATGTTTTGATGTACATTTCTTGTCTGTACAATGAAAATGTGTAGTTTTGATGTACATTTCTTTAGTGTACAATGAAAATGTGTATGTTTTGATGTACATTTCTTGAGTGTACAACGAAAATGTGTATGTTTTGATGTACATTTCTTGTCTGTACAATGAAAATGTGTATGTTTTCATGAACATTTCTTGTCTGTAGAATGAAAATGTGTATGTTTTGATGTACATTTCTTGTCTGTACAATGAAAATGTGTAGTTTTGATGTACATTTCTTGTCTGTACAATGAAAATGTGTATGTTTTGATGTACATTTCCTTAGTGTACAATGAAAATGTGTAAGTTTTGATGTACATTTCTTGAGTGTACAACGAAAATGTGTAAGTTTTGATGTACATTTCTTGAGTGTACAATGAAAATGTGTATGTTTTGATGTACATTTCTTGTCTGTACAATGAAAATGTGTAGTTTTGATGTACATTTCTTGTATGTACAATGAAAATGTGTAAGTTTTGATGTACATTTCTTGTATATACAATGAAAATGTGTATGTTTTGATGTACATTTCTTGTCTGTACAGTGAAAATGTGTATGTTTTCATGTACATTTCTTGTCTGTACAATGAAAATGTGTATGTTTTGATGTACATTTCTTGTCTGTACAATGAAAATGTGTATGTTTTGATGTACATTTCTTGTATATACAATGAAAATGTGTATGTTATGATGTACATTTCTTGTATATACAATGAAAATGTGTTGTTTTGATGTACATTTCTTTAGTGTACAAGGAAAATGTGTAGTTTTGATGTACATTTCTTGTCTGTACAATGAAAATGTGTAGTTTTGATGTACATTTCTTTAGTGTACAATGAAAATGTGTATGTTTTGATGTACATTTCTTGAGTGTACAATGAAAATGTGTAGTTTTGATGTACATTTCTTGTCTGTACAATGAAAATGTGTAGTTTTGATGTACATTTCTTTAGTGTACAATGAAAATGTGTATGTTTTGATGTACATTTCTTTAGTGTACAATGAAAATGTGTAGTTTTGATGTACATTTCTTTAGTGTACAATGAAAATGTGTAGTTTTGATGTACATTTCTTGTCTGTACAATGAAAATGTGTATGTTTTGATGTACATTTCTTGTCTGTACAATGAAAATGTGTATGTTTTGATGTACATTTCTTGTCTGTACAATGAAAATGTGTATGTTTTGATGTACATTTCTTGTCTGTACAATGAAAATGTGTATGTTTTGATGTACATTTCTTGTCTGTACAATGAAAATGTGTATGTTTTGATGTACATTTCTTGTCTGTACAATGAAAATGTGTAGTTTTGATGTACATTTCTTGTATATACAATGAAAATGTGTAGTTTTGATGTACATTTCTTTAGTGTACAATGAAAATGTGTATGTTTTGATGTACATTTCTTGAGTGTACAACGAAAATGTGTATGTTTTGATGTACATTTCTTGTCTGTACAATGAAAATGTGTATGTTTTCATGTCCATTTCTTGTCTGTACAATGAAAATGTGTAGTTTTGATGTACATTTCTTTAGTGTACAATGAAAATGTGTAGTTTTGATGTACATTTCTTTAGTGTACAACGAAAATGTGTATGTTTTGATGTATATTTCTTGTCTGTACAATGAAAATGTGTATGTTTTCATGTATATTTCTTGTCTGTACAATGAAAATGTGTAGTTTTGATGTACATTTCTTTAGTGTACAATGAAAATGTGTAGTTTTGATGCACATTTCTTTAGTGTACAACGAAAATGTGTATGTTTTGATGTACATTTCTTGTCTGTACAACGAAAATGTGTATGTTTTGATGTACATTTCTTGTCTGTACAACGAAAATGTGTATGTTTTGATGTACATTTCTTGTCTGTACAACGAAAATGTGTATCTTTTGATGTACATTTCTTGTCTTACAATGAAAATGTGTATGTTTTGATGTACATTTCTTGAGTGTACAATGAAAATGTGTAAGTTTTGATGTATCTTTCTTGAGTGTACAACGAAAATGTGTAAGTTTTGATGTACATTTCTTGAGTGTACAATGAAAATGTGTATGTTTTGATGTACATTTCTTGTCTGTACAATGAAAATGTGTAGTTTTGATGTACATTTCTTGTCTGTACAATGAAAATGTGTAGTTTTGATGTACATTTCTTGAGTGTACAATGAAAATGTGTATGTTTTGATGTACATTTCTTGAGTGTACAACGAAAATGTGTATGTTTTGATGTACATTTCTTGAGTGTACAACGAAAATGTGTATGTTTTGATGTACATTTCTTGTCTGTACAATGAAAATGTGTATGTTTTCATGTACATTTCTTGTCTGTACAATGAAAATGTGTATGTTTTGATGTACATTTCTTGTCTGTACAATGAAAATGTGTAGTTTTGATGTACATTTCTTTAGTGTACAATGAAAATGTGTATGTTTTGATGTACATTTCTTGAGTGTACAACGAAAATGTGTATGTTTTGATGTACATTTCTTGTCTGTACAATGAAAATGTGTATGTTTTCATGAACATTTCTTGTCTGTAGAATGAAAATGTGTATGTTTTGATGTACATTTCTTGTCTGTACAATGAAAATGTGTAGTTTTGATGTACATTTCTTGTCTGTACAATGAAAATGTGTATGTTTTGATGTACATTTCCTTAGTGTACAATGAATATGTGTAAGTTTTGATGTACATTTCTTGAGTGTACAACGAAAATGTGTAAGTTTTGATGTACATTTCTTGAGTGTACAATGAAAATGTGTATGTTTTGATGTACATTTCTTGTCTGTACAATGAAAATGTGTAGTTTTGATGTACATTTCTTGTATGTACAATGAAAATGTGTAAGTTTTGATGTACATTTCTTGTATATACAATGAAAATGTGTATGTTTTGATGTACATTTCTTGTCTGTACAATGAAAATGTGTATGTTTTCATGTACATTTCTTGTCTGTACAATGAAAATGTGTATGTTTTGATGTACATTTCTTGTCTGTACAATGAAAATGTGTATGTTTTGATGTACATTTCTTGTATATACAATGAAAATGTGTATGTTATGATGTACATTTCTTGTATATACAATGAAAATGTGTTGTTTTGATGTACATTTCTTTAGTGTACAAGGAAAATGTGTAGTTTTGATGTACATTTCTTGTCTGTACAATGAAAATGTGTAGTTTTGATGTACATTTCTTTAGTGTACAATGAAAATGTGTATGTTTTGATGTACATTTCTTGAGTGTACAATGAAAATGTGTAGTTTTGATGTACATTTCTTGTCTGTACAATGAAAATGTGTAGTTTTGATGTACATTTCTTTAGTGTACAATGAAAATGTGTATGTTTTGATGTACATTTCTTTAGTGTACAATGAAAATGTGTAGTTTTGATGTACATTTCTTTAGTGTACAATGAAAATGTGTAGTTTTGATGTACATTTCTTGAGTGTACAATGAAAATGTGTATGTTTTGATGTACATTTCTTGTCTGTACAATGAAAATGTGTATGTATTCTCTCAAGCTTCCACGGCCATCGTTTAAAATATCTTGGCTATCCGGTTGTTGCCGCGTCAAATTATAAAATGCCGACGTTTCGACCATCTTGTCGTGGTCGTTATCACAGGCAAACTGCGCCGCTATGTAGCAGCTAGTCAACTTATATACTGGCAAACAGGTGAAAGGTGGGTGAATGGTGAGCCCTGATAGGCTGGGCAGTCTCTGCATTGCGGCAGTCCTTCTGCATTGCTACGTCACTGCCATAGAATCATTGCACTGCGGCACAAATGACGTAGTGTTCTTGTGTTTTGTTCTACCCATGGCCGTAAACCAAAGTTTGTTAATGTGCATGCCACCATTATTATTAAAATTCTTAGGACAACGGGAAATTTCTAAGGCCTCTTTAATGTGTAGTTTTGATGTACATTTCTTTAGTGTACAATGAAAATGTGTAGTTTTGATGTACATTTCTTTAGTGTACAACGAAAATGTGTATGTTTTGATGTACATTTCTTTAGTGTACAATGAAAATGTGTAGTTTTGATGTACGTTTCTTTAGTGTACAATGAAAATGTGTAGTTTTGATGTACATTTCTTGAGTGTACAATGAAAATGTGTATGTTTTGATGTACATTTCTTGTCTGTACAATGAAAATGTGTATGTTTTGATGTACATTTCTTGTCTGTACAATGAAAATATGTATGCTTTGATGTACATTTGTTGTCTGTACAATGAAAATGTGTATGTTTTGATGTACATTTCTTGTATATACAATGAAAATGTGTATGTTTTGATGTACATTTCTTGTCTGTACAATGAAAATGTGTAGTTTTGATGTACATTTCTTTAGTGTACAATGAAAATGTGTAGTTTTGATGTACATTTCTTTAGTGTACAATGAAAATGTGTAAGTTTTGATGTACATTTCTTGTATATACAATGAAAATGTGTAAGTTTTGATGTACATTTCTTGTATATACAATGAAAATGTGTAGTTTTGATGTACATTTCTTTAGTGTACAACGAAAATGTGTAAGTTTTGATGTACATTTCTTGTATATACAATGAAAATGTGTAGTTTTGATGTACATTTCTTTAGTGTACAATGAAAATGTGTAGTTTTGATGTACATTTCTTTAGTGTACAATGAAAATGTGTAAGTTTTGATGTACATTTCTTGTATATACAATGAAAATGTGTAAGTTTTGATGTACATTTCTTGTATATACAATGAAAATGTGTAGTTTTGATGTACATTTCTTTAGTGTACAACGAAGATGTGTAAGTTTTGATGTACATCTCTTGTATATACAATGAAAATGTGTAAGTTTTGATGTACATTTCTTGTGTATACAATGAAAATGTGTAGTTTTGATGTACATTTCTTTAGTGTACAACGAAAATGTGTAAGTTTTGATGTACATTTCTTGTATATACAATGAAAATGTGTAGTTTTGATGTACATTTCTTTAGTGTACAATGAAAATGTGTAGTTTTGATGTACATTTCTTTAGTGTACAATGAAAATGTGTATGTTTTGATGTACATTTCTTGTCTGTACAATGAAAATGTGTATGTTTTGATGTACATTTCTTGTCTGTACAATGAAAATGTGTATGTTTTGATGTACATTTGTTGTCTGTACAATGAAAATGTGTATGTTTTGATGTACATTTCTTGTATATACAATGAAAATGTGTATGTTTTGATGTACATTTCTTGTATATACAATGAAAATGTGTATGTTTTGATGTACATTTCTTGAGTGTACAATGAAAATGTGTATGTTGTGATGTACATTTCTTGTCTGTACAATGAAAATGTGTATGTTTTGATGTACATTTCTTTAGTGTACAATGAAAATGTGTATGTTTTGATGTACATTTCTTGTATATACAATGAAAATGTGTATGTTTTGATGTACATTTCTTGTCTGTACAATGAAAATGTGTATGTTTTGATGTACATTTCTTGTCTGTACAATGAAAATGTGTATGTTTTGATGTACATTTCTTGTCTGTACAATGAAAATGTGTATGTTTTGATGTACATTTCTTGTCTGTACAATGAAAATGTGTATGTTTTGATGTACATTTCTTGTCTGTACAATGAAAATGTGTATGTTTTGATGTACATTTCTTGTCTGTACAATGAAAATGTGTAGTTTTGATGTACATTTCTTGTATATACAATGAAAATGTGTAGTTTTGATGTACATTTCTTTAGTGTACAATGAAAATGTGTATGTTTTGATGTACATTTCTTGAGTGTACAACGAAAATGTGTATGTTTTGAGGTACATTTCTTGTCTGCACAATGAAAATGTGTATGTTTTGCTGTACATTTCTTGTCTGTACAATGAAAATGTGTATGTTTTCATGTCCATTTCTTGTCTGTACAATGAAAATGTGTAGTTTTGATGTACATTTCTTTAGTGTACAATGAAAATGTGTAGTTTTGATGTACATTTCTTTAGTGTACAACGAAAATGTGTATGTTTTGATGTACATTTCTTGTCTGTACAATGAAAATGTGTATGTTTTCATGTACATTTCTTGTCTGTACAATGAAAATGTGCAGTTTTGATGTACATTTCTTTAGTGTACAATGAAAATGTGTAGTTTTGATGCACATTTCTTTAGTGTACAACGAAAATGTGTATGTTTTGATGTACATTTCTTGTCTGTACAACGAAAATGTGTATGTTTTGATGTACATTTCTTGTCTGTACAACGAAAATGTGTATGTTTTGATGTACATTTCTTGTCTGTACAACGAAAATGTGTATCTTTTGATGTACATTTCTTGTCTGTACAATGAAAATGTGTATGTTTTGATGTACATTTCTTGAGTGTACAATGAAAATGTGTAAGTTTTGATGTACCTTTCTTGAGTGTACAACGAAAATGTGTAAGTTTTGATGTACATTTCTTGAGTGTACAATGAAAATGTGTATGTTTTGATGTACATTTCTTGTCTGTACAATGAAAATGTGTAGTTTTGATGTACATTTCTTGTCTGTACAATGAAAATGTGTAGTTTTGATGTACATTTCTTGTCTGTACAATGAAAATGTGTAGCTTTAATGTACATTTCTTGAGTCTACAATGAAAATGTGTATGTTTTGATGTACATTTCTTGAGTGTACAACGAAAATGTGTATGTTTTGATGTACATTTCTTGAGTGTACAACGAAAATGTGTATGTTTTGATGTACATTTCTTGTCTGTACAATGAAAATGTGTATGTTTTCATGTACATTTCTTGTCTGTACAATGAAAATGTGTATGTTTTGATGTACATTTCTTGTCTGTACAATGAAAATGTGTAGTTTTGATGTACATTTCTTTAGTGTACAATGAAAATGTGTATGTTTTGATGTACATTTCTTGAGTGTACAACGAAAATGTGTATGTTTTGATGTACATTTCTTGTCTGTACTATGAAAATGTGTATGTTTTCATGTACATTTCTTGTCTGTAGAATGAAAATGTGTATGTTTTGATGTACATTTCTTGTCTGTACAATGAAAATGTGTAGTTTTGATGTACATTTCTTGTCTGTACAATGAAAATGTGTATGTTTTGATGTACATTTCCTTAGTGTACAATGAAAATGTGTAAGTTTTGATGTACATTTCTTGAGTGTACAACGAAACTGTGTAAGTTTTGATGTACATTTCTTGAGTGTACAATGAAAATGTGTATGTTTTGATGTACATTTCTCCTTCCGTACAATGAAAATGTGTAGTTTTGATGTACATTTCTTGTATGTACAATGAAAATGTGTAAGTTTTGATGTACATTTCTTGTATATACAATGAAAATGTGTATGTTTTGATGTACATTTCTTGTCTGTACAATGAAAATGTGTATGTTTTGATGTACATTTCTTGTCTGTACAATGAAAATGTGTATGTTTTGGTGTACATTTCTTGTATATACAATGAAAATGTGTATGTTTTGATGTACATTTCTTGTATATACAATGAAAATGTGTAGTTTTGATGTACATTTCTTTAGTGTACAACGAAAATGTGTATGTTTTGATGTACATTTCTTTAGTGTACAATGAAAATGTGTAGTTTTGATGTACGTTTCTTTAGTGTACAATGAAAATGTGTAGTTTTGATGTACATTTCTTGAGTGTACAATGAAAATGTGTATGTTTTGATGTACATTTCTTGTCTGTACAATGAAAATGTGTATGTTTTGATGTACATTTCTTGTCTGTACAATGAAAATATGTATGCTTTGATGTACATTTGTTGTCTGTACAATGAAAATGTGTATGTTTTGATGTACATTTCTTGTATATACAATGAAAATGTGTATGTTTTGATGTACATTTCTTGTCTGTACAATGAAAATGTGTAGTTTTGATGTACATTTCTTTAGTGTACAATGAAAATGTGTAGTTTTGATGTACATTTCTTTAGTGTACAATGAAAATGTGTAAGTTTTGATGTACATTTCTTGTATATACAATGAAAATGTGTAAGTTTTGATGTACATTTCTTGTATATACAATGAAAATGTGTAGTTTTGATGTACATTTCTTTAGTGTACAACGAAAATGTGTAAGTTTTGATGTACATTTCTTGTATATACAATGAAAATGTGTAGTTTTGATGTACATTTCTTTAGTGTACAATGAAAATGTGTAGTTTTGATGTACATTTCTTTAGTGTACAATGAAAATGTGTAAGTTTTGATGTACATTTCTTGTATATACAATGAAAATGTGTAAGTTTTGATGTACATTTCTTGTATATACAATGAAAATGTGTAGTTTTGATGTACATTTCTTTAGTGTACAACGAAGATGTGTAAGTTTTGATGTACATCTCTTGTATATACAATGAAAATGTGTAAGTTTTGATGTACATTTCTTGTGTATACAATGAAAATGTGTAGTTTTGATGTACATTTCTTTAGTGTACAACGAAAATGTGTAAGTTTTGATGTACATTTCTTGTATATACAATGAAAATGTGTAGTTTTGATGTACATTTCTTTAGTGTACAATGAAAATGTGTAGTTTTGATGTACATTTCTTTAGTGTACAATGAAAATGTGTATGTTTTGATGTACATTTCTTGTCTGTACAATGAAAATGTGTATGTTTTGATGTACATTTCTTGTCTGTACAATGAAAATGTGTATGTTTTGATGTACATTTGTTGTCTGTACAATGAAAATGTGTATGTTTTGATGTACATTTCTTGTATATACAATGAAAATGTGTATGTTTTGATGTACATTTCTTGTATATACAATGAAAATGTGTATGTTTTGATGTACATTTCTTGAGTGTACAATGAAAATGTGTATGTTGTGATGTACATTTCTTGTCTGTACAATGAAAATGTGTATGTTTTGATGTACATTTCTTTAGTGTACAATGAAAATGTGTATGTTTTGATGTACATTTCTTGTATATACAATGAAAATGTGTATGTTTTGATGTACATTTCTTGTCTGTACAATGAAAATGTGTATGTTTTGATGTACATTTCTTGTCTGTACAATGAAAATGTGTATGTTTTGATGTACATTTCTTGTCTGTACAATGAAAATGTGTATGTTTTGATGTACATTTCTTGTCTGTACAATGAAAATGTGTATGTTTTGATGTACATTTCTTGTCTGTACAATGAAAATGTGTATGTTTTGATGTACATTTCTTGTCTGTACAATGAAAATGTGTAGTTTTGATGTACATTTCTTGTATATACAATGAAAATGTGTAGTTTTGATGTACATTTCTTTAGTGTACAATGAAAATGTGTATGTTTTGATGTACATTTCTTGAGTGTACAACGAAAATGTGTATGTTTTGAGGTACATTTCTTGTCTGCACAATGAAAATGTGTATGTTTTGCTGTACATTTCTTGTCTGTACAATGAAAATGTGTATGTTTTCATGTCCATTTCTTGTCTGTACAATGAAAATGTGTAGTTTTGATGTACATTTCTTTAGTGTACAATGAAAATGTGTAGTTTTGATGTACATTTCTTTAGTGTACAACGAAAATGTGTATGTTTTGATGTACATTTCTTGTCTGTACAATGAAAATGTGTATGTTTTCATGTACATTTCTTGTCTGTACAATGAAAATGTGCAGTTTTGATGTACATTTCTTTAGTGTACAATGAAAATGTGTAGTTTTGATGCACATTTCTTTAGTGTACAACGAAAATGTGTATGTTTTGATGTACATTTCTTGTCTGTACAACGAAAATGTGTATGTTTTGATGTACATTTCTTGTCTGTACAACGAAAATGTGTATGTTTTGATGTACATTTCTTGTCTGTACAACGAAAATGTGTATCTTTTGATGTACATTTCTTGTCTGTACAATGAAAATGTGTATGTTTTGATGTACATTTCTTGAGTGTACAATGAAAATGTGTAAGTTTTGATGTACCTTTCTTGAGTGTACAACGAAAATGTGTAAGTTTTGATGTACATTTCTTGAGTGTACAATGAAAATGTGTATGTTTTGATGTACATTTCTTGTCTGTACAATGAAAATGTGTAGTTTTGATGTACATTTCTTGTCTGTACAATGAAAATGTGTAGTTTTGATGTACATTTCTTGTCTGTACAATGAAAATGTGTAGCTTTGATGTACATTTCTTGAGTCTACAATGAAAATGTGTATGTTTTGATGTACATTTCTTGAGTGTACAACGAAAATGTGTATGTTTTGATGTACATTTCTTGAGTGTACAACGAAAATGTGTATGTTTTGATGTACATTTCTTGTCTGTACAATGAAAATGTGTATGTTTTCATGTACATTTCTTGTCTGTACAATGAAAATGTGTATGTTTTGATGTACATTTCTTGTCTGTACAATGAAAATGTGTAGTTTTGATGTACATTTCTTTAGTGTACAATGAAAATGTGTATGTTTTGATGTACATTTCTTGAGTGTACAACGAAAATGTGTATGTTTTGATGTACATTTCTTGTCTGTACTATGAAAATGTGTATGTTTTCATGTACATTTCTTGTCTGTAGAATGAAAATGTGTATGTTTTGATGTACATTTCTTGTCTGTACAATGAAAATGTGTAGTTTTGATGTACATTTCTTGTCTGTACAATGAAAATGTGTATGTTTTGATGTACATTTCCTTAGTGTACAATGAAAATGTGTAAGTTTTGATGTACATTTCTTGAGTGTACAACGAAACTGTGTAAGTTTTGATGTACATTTCTTGAGTGTACAATGAAAATGTGTATGTTTTGATGTACATTTCTCCTTCCGTACAATGAAAATGTGTAGTTTTGATGTACATTTCTTGTATGTACAATGAAAATGTGTAAGTTTTGATGTACATTTCTTGTATATACAATGAAAATGTGTATGTTTTGATGTACATTTCTTGTCTGTACAATGAAAATGTGTATGTTTTGATGTACATTTCTTGTCTGTACAATGAAAATGTGTATGTTTTGGTGTACATTTCTTGTATATACAATGAAAATGTGTATGTTTTGATGTACATTTCTTGTATATACAATGAAAATGTGTTGTTTTGATGTACATTTCTTTAGTGTACAATGAAAATGTGTAGTTTTGATGTACATTTCTTTAGTGTACAATGAAAATGTGTATGTTTTGATGTACATTTCTTGAGTGTACAATGAAAATGTGTAGTTTTGATGTACATTTCTTGTCTGTACAATGAAAATGTGTAGTTTTGATGTACATTTCTTTAGTGTACAATGAAAATGTGTAGTTTTGATGTACATTTCTTGAGTGTACAATGAAAATGTGTATGTTTTGATGTACATTTCTTGTCTGTTTAATGAAAATGTGTATGTTTTGATGTACATTTCTTTAGTGTACAATGAAAATGTGTAGTTTTGATGTACATTTCTTTAGTGTACAATGAAAATGTGTAGTTTTGATGTACATTTCTTGAGTGTACAATGAAAATGTGTATGTTTTGATGTACATTTCTTGTCTGTACGATGAAAATGTGTAGTTTTGATGTACATTTCTTTAGTGGACAATGAAAATGTGTAGTTTTGATGTACATTTCTTTAGTGTACAATAAAAATGTGTAAGTTTTGATGTACATTTCTTGTATATACAATGAAAATGTGTAAGTTTTGATGTACATTTCTTGTATATACAATGAAAATGTGTAGTTTTGATGTACATTTCTGTAGTGTACAACGAAAATGTGTAGTTTTGATGTAGATTTCTTTAGTGTACAATGAAAATGTGTAAGTTTTGATGTACATTTCTTGTATATGCAATGAAAATGTGTAAGTTTTGATGTACATTTCTTGTCTGTACAATGAAAATGTGTAGTTTTGATGTACATTTCTTTAGTGTACAATGAAAATGTGTAGTTTTGATGTAGATTTCTTTAGTGTACAATGAAAATGTGTAAGTTTTGATGTACATTTCTTGTATATGCAATGAAAATGTGTAAGTTTTGATGTACATTTCTTGTATATACAATGAAAATGTGTAGTTTTGATGTACATTTCTTTAGTGTACAATGAAAATATGTAGTTTTGATGTACATTTCTTTAGTGTACAATGAAAATGTGTAAGTTTTGATGTACATTTCTTGTATATACAATGAAAATGTGTAAGTTTTGATGTACATTTCTAGTATATACAATGAAAATGTGTAGTTTTGATGTACATTTGTTTAGTGTACAACGAAGATGTGTAAGTTTTGATGTGCATCTCTTGTATATACAATGAAAATGTGTAAGTTTTGATGTACATTTCTTGTGTATACAATGAAAATGTGTAGTTTTGATGTACATTTCTTTAGTGTACAACGAAAATGTGTAAGTTTTGATGTACATTTCTCGTATATACAATGAAAATGTGTAGTTTTGATGTACATTTCTTTAGTGTACAATGAAAATGTGTATGTTTTGATGTACATTTCTTGTCTGTACAATGAAAATGTGTATGTTTTGATGTACATTTGTTGTCTGTACAATGAAAATGTGTATGTTTTGATGTACATTTCTTGTATATACAATGAAAATGTGTATGTTTTGATGTACATTTCTTGTCTGTACGATGAAAATGTGTAGTTTTGATGTACATTTCTTTAGTGGACAATGAAAATGTGTAGTTTTGATGTACATTTCTTTAGTGTACAATAAAAATGTGTAAGTTTTGATGTACATTTCTTGTATATACAGTGAAAATGTGTAAGTTTTGATGTACATTTCTTGTATATACAATGAAAATGTGTAGTTTTGATGTACATTTCTTTAGTGTACAACGAAAATGTGTAAGTTTTGATGTACATTTCTTGTATATACAATGAAAATGTGTAGTTTTGATGTACATTTCTTTAGTGTACAATAAAAATGTGTAGTTTTGATGTACATTTCTTTAGTGTACAATGAAAATGTGTAAGTTTTGATGTACATTTCTTGTATATACAATGAAAATGTGTAAGTTTTGATGTACATTTCTTGTATATACAATGAAAATGTGGAGTTTTGATGTACATTTCTTTAGTGTACAACGAAAATGTGTAAGTTTTGATGTACAACTCTTGTATATACAATAAAAATGTGTAAGTTTTGATGTACATTTCTTGTGTATACAATGAAAATGTGTAGTTTTGATGTACATTTCTTTAGTGTACAACGAAAATGTGTAAGTTTTGATGTACATTTCTTGTATATACAATGAAAATGTGTAGTTTTGATGTACATTTCTTTAGTGTACAATGAAAATGTGTAGTTTTGATGTACATTTCTTTAGTGTACAATGAAAATGTGTAAGTTTTGATGTACATTTCTTGTATATACAATGAAAATGTGTAAGTTTTGATGTACATTTCTTGTATATACAATGAAAATGTGTAGTTTTGATGTACATTTCTTTAGTGTACAACGAAAATGTGTAAGTTTTGATGTACATCTCTTGTATATACAATGAAAATGTGTAAGTTTTGATGTACATTTCTTGTGTATACAATGAAAATGTGTAGTTTTGATGTACATTTCTTTAGTGTACAACGAAAATGTGTAAGTTTTGATGTACATTTCTTGTATATACAATGAAAATGTGTAGTTTTGATGTACATTTCTTTAGTGTACAATGAAAATGTGTAGTTTTGATGTACATTTCTTTAGTGTACAATGAAAATGTGTAAGTTTTGATGTACATTTCTTGTGTATACAATGAAAATGTGTAAGTTTTGATGTACATTTCTTGTATATACAATGAAAATGTGTAGTTTTGATGTACATTTCTTTAGTGTACAACGAAAATGTGTAAGTTTTGATGTACATTTCTTATATATACAATGAAAATGTGTATGTTTTCATGTATATTTCTTGTCTGTACAATGAAAATGTGTAGTTTTGATGTACATTTCTTTAGTGTACAATGAAAATGTGTATGTTTTGATGTACATTTCTTGTCTGTACAATGAAAATGTGTATGTTTTGATGTACATTTCTTGTCTGTACAATGAAAATGTGTATGTTTTGATGTACATTTCTTGTCTGTACAATGAAAATGTGTATGTTTTGATGTACATTTCTTGTCTGTACAATGAAAATGTGTATGTTTTGATGTACATTTCTTGTATGTACAATGAAAATGTGTAGTTTTGATGTACATTTCTTGTATGTACAATGAAAACGTGTAGTTTTGATGTACATTTCTTGTATATACAATGAAAATGTGTATGTTTTGATGTACATTTCTTGAGTGTACAATGAAAATGTGTATGTTTTGATGTACATTTCTTGTCTGTACAATGAAAATGTGTATGTTTTGATGTACATTTCTTGTCTGTACAATGAAAATGTGTATGTTTTGATGTACATTTCTTGTCTGTACAATGAAAATGTGTATGTTTTGATGTACATTTCTTGTCTGTACAATGAAAATGTGTAGTTTTGATGTACATTTCTTGAGTGTACAATGAAAATGTGTATGTTTTCATGTACATTTCTTGTCTGTACAATGAAAATGTGTAGTTTTGATGTACATTTCTTTAGTGTACAATGAAAATGTGTATGTTTTGATGTACATTTCTTGTCTGTACAATGAAAATGTGTATGTTTTGATGTACATTTCTTGTCTGTACAATGAAAATGTGTATGTCTTGATGTACATTTTTTGTCTGTACAATGAAAATGTGTAGTTTTGATGTACATTTCTTGTATATACAATGAAAATGTGTAAGTTTTGATGTACATTTGTTGTATATACAATGAAAATGTGTAGTTTTGATGTACATTTCTAGTATATACAATGAACATGTGTAGTTTTGATGTACATTTCTTGAGTGTACAATGAAAATGTGTAGTTTTGATGTACATTTCTTGAGTGTACAACGAAAATGTGTAGTTTTGATGTACATTTCTTTAGTGTACAATGACAATGTGTATGTTTTGATGTACATTTCTTGTCTGTACAATGAAAATGTGTATGTTTTGATGTACATTTCTTGTATATACAATGAAAATGTGTATGTTTTGATGTACATTTCTTGTCTGTACAATGAAAATGTCTATGTTTTGATGTACATTTCTTGTATATACAATGAAAATGTGTATGTTTTGATGTACATTTCTTGTATGTACAATGAAAATGTGTAGTTTTGATGTACATTTCTTGAGTGTACAATGAAAATGTGTATGTTTTGATGTACATTTCTTTAGTGTACAATGAAAATGTGTATGTTTTGATGTACATTTCTTGTATATACAATGAAAATGTGTATGTTTTGATGTACATTTCTTGAGTGTACAATGCAAATGTGTATGTTTTGATGTACATTTCTTGTCTGTACAATGAAAATGTGTATGTTTTGATGTACATTTCTTGTCTGTACAATGAAAATGTGTATGTTTTGATGTACATTTCTTGTCTGTACAATGAAAATGTGTATGTTTTGATGTACATTTCTTGTCTGTACAATGAAAATGTGTATGTTTTGATGTACATTTCTTGTCTGTACAATGAAAATGTGTATGTTTTGATGTACATTTCTTGTCTGTACAATGAAAATGTGTAGTTTTGATGTACATTTCTTGTATATACAATGAAAATGTGTAGTTTTGATGTACATTTCTTTAGTGTACAATGAAAATGTGTATGTTTTGATGTACATTTCTTGAGTGTACAACGAAAATGTGTATGTTTTGAGGTGCATTTCTTGTCTGCACAATGAAAATGTGTATGTTTTGATGTACATTTCTTGTCTGTACAATGAAAATGTGTATGTTTTCATGTCCATTTCTTGTCTGTACAATGAAAATGTGTAGTTTTGATGTACATTTCTTTAGTGTACAATGAAAATGTGTAGTTTTGATGTACATTTCTTTAGTGTACAACGAAAATGTGTATGTTTTGATGTACATTTCTTGTCTGTACAATGAAAATGTGTATGTTTTCATGTACATTTCTTGTCTGTACAATGAAAATGTGAAGTTTTGATGTACATTTCTTTAGTGTACAATGAAAATGTGTAGTTTTGATGCACATTTCTTTAGTGTACAACGAAAATGTGTATGTTTTGATGTACATTTCTTGTCTGTACAACGAAAATGTGTATGTTTTGATGTACATTTCTTGTCTGTACAACGAAAATGTGTATCTTTTGATGTACATTTCTTGTCTGTACAATGAAAATGTGTATGTTTTGATGTACATTTCTTGAGTGTACAATGAAAATGTGTAAGTTTTGATGTACCTTTCTTGAGTGTACAACGAAAATGTGTAAGTTTTGATGTACATTTCTTGAGTGTACAATGAAAATGTGTATGTTTTGATGTACATTTCTTGTCTGTACAATGAAAATGTGTAGTTTTGATGTACATTTCTTGTCTGTACAATGAAAATGTGTAGTTTTGATGTACATTTCTTGTCTGTACAATGAAAATGTGTAGTTTTGATGTATATTTCTTGAGTGTACAATGAAAATGTGTATGTTTTGATGTACATTTCTTGAGTGTACAACGAAAATGTGTATGTTTTGATGTACATTTCTTGAGTGTACAACGAAAATGTGTATGTTTTGATGTACATTTCTTGTCTGTACAATGAAAATGTGTATGTTTTCGTGTACATTTCTTGTCTGTACAATGAAAATGTGTATGTTTTGATGTACATTTCTTGTCTGTACAATGAAAATGTGTAGTTTTGATGTACATTTCTTTAGTGTACAATGAAAATGTGTATGTTTTGATGTACATTTCTTGAGTGTACAACGAAAATGTGTATGTTTTGATGTACATTTCTTGTCTGTACAATGAAAATGTGTATGTTTTCATGTACATTTCTTGTCTGTAGAATGAAAATGTGTATGTTTTGATGTACATTTCTTGTCTGTACAATGAAAATGTGTAGTTTTGATGTACATTTCTTGTCTGTACAATGAAAATGTGTATGTTTTGATGTACATTTCCTTAGTGTACAATGAAAATGTGTAAGTTTTGATGTACATTTCTTGAGTGTACAACGAAAATGTGTAAGTTTTGATGTACATTTCTTGAGTGTACAACGAAAATGTGTATGTTTTGATGTACATTTCTTGAGTGTACAACGAAAATGTGTATGTTTTGATGTACATTTCTTGTCTGTACAATGAAAATGTGTATGTTTTGATGTACATTTCTTGTCTGTACAATGAAAATGTGTAGTTTTGATGTACATTTCTTGTATGTACAATGAAAATGTGTAAGTTTTGATGTACATTTCTTGTATATACAATGAAAATGTGTATGTTTTGATGTACATTTCTTGTCTGTACAATGAAAATGTGTATGTTTTGATGTACATTTCTGGTCTGTACAATGAAAATGTGTATGTTTTGGTGTACATTTCTTGTATATACAATGAAAATGTGTATGTTTTGATGTACATTTCTTGTATATACAATGAAAATGTGTTGTTTTGATGTACATTTCTTTAGTGTACAATGAAAATGTGTAGTTTTGATGTACATTTCTTGTCTGTACAATGAAAATGTGTAGTTTTGATTCACATTTCTTTAGTGTACAATGAAAATGTGTATGTTTTGATGTACATTTCTTGAGTGTACAATGAAAATGTGTAGTTTTGATGTACATTTCTTGTCTGTACAATGAAAATGTGTAGTTTTGATGTACATTTCTTTAGTGTACAATGAAAATGTGTATGTTTTGATGTACATTTCTTTAGTGTACAATGAAAATGTGTAGTTTTGATGTACATTTCTTTAGTGTACAATGAAAATGTGTAGTTTTGATGTACATTTCTTGAGTGTACAATGAAAATGTGTATGTTTTGATGTACATTTCTTGTCTGTTTAATGAAAATGTGTATGTTTTGATGTACATTTCTTTAGTGTACAATGAAAATGTGTAGTTTTGATGTACATTTCTTTAGTGTACAATGAAAATGTGTAGTTTTGATGTACATTTCTTGAGTGTACAATGAAAATGTGTATGTTTTGATGTACATTTCTTGTCTGTACAATGAAAATGTGTATGTTTTGATGTACATTTCTTGTCTGTACAATGAAAATGTGTATGCTTTGATGTACATTTGTTGTCTGTACAATGAAAATGTGTATGTTTTGATGTACATTTCTTGTATATACAATGAAAATGTGTATGTTTTGATGTACATTTCTTGTCTGTACAATGAAAATGTGTAGTTTTGATGTACATTTCTTTAGTGTACAATGAAAATGTGTAGTTTTGATGTAGATTTCTTTAGTGTACAATGAAAATGTGTAAGTTTTGATGTACATTTCTTGTATATGCAATGAAAATGTGTAAGTTTTGATGTACATTTCTTGTATATACAATGAAAATGTGTAGTTTTGATGTACATTTCTTTAGTGTACAACGAAAATGTGTAAGTTTTGATGTACATTTCTTGTATACACAATGAAAATGTGTAGTTTTGATGTACATTTCTTTAGTGTACAATGAAAATATGTAGTTTTGGTGTACATTTCTTTAGTGTACAATGAAAATGTGTAAGTTTTGATGTACATTTCTTGTATATAAAATGAAAATGTGTAAGTTTTGATGTACATTTCTTGTATATACAATGAAAATGTGTAGTTTTGATGTACATTTGTTTAGTGTACAACGAAGATGTGTAAGTTTTGATGTACATCTCTTGTATATACAATGAAAATGTGTAAGTTTTGATGTACATTTCTTGTGTATACAATGAAAATGTGTAGTTTTGATGTACATTTCTTTAGTGTACAACGAAAATGTGTAAGTTTTGATGTACATTTCTTGTATATACAATGAAAATGTGTAGTTTTGATGTACATTTCTTTAGTGTACAATGAAAATGTGTAGTTTTGATGTACATTACTTTAGTGTACAATGAAAATGTGTATGTTTTGATGTACATTTCTTGTCTGCACAATGAAAATGTGTATGTTTTGATGTACATTTCTTGTCTGTACAATGAAAATGTGTATGTTTTGATGTACATTTGTTGTCTGTACAATGAAAATGTGTATGTTTTGATGTACATTTCTTGTATATACAATGAAAATGTGTATGTTTTGATGTACATTTCTTGTCTGTACAATGAAAATGTGTAGTTTTGATGTACATTTCTTTAGTGGACAATGAAAATGTGTAGTTTTGATGTACATCTCTTTAGTGTACAATGAAAATGTGTAAGTTTTGATGTACATTTCTTGTATATACAATGAAAATGTGTAAGTTTTGATGTACATTTCTTGTATATACAATGAAAATGTGTAGTTTTGATGTACATTTCTTTAGTGTACAACGAAAATGTGTAAGTTTTGATGTACATTTCTTGTATATACAATGAAAATGTGTAGTTTTGATGTACATTTCTTTAGTGTACAATGAAAATGTGTAGTTTTGATGTACATTTCTTTAGTGTACAATGAAAATGTGTAAGTTTTGATGTACATTTCTTGTATATACAATGAAAATGTGTAAGTTTTAATGTACATTTCTTGTATATACAATGAAAATGTGTAGTTTTGATGTACATTTCTTTAGTGTACAATGAAAATGTGTAAGTTTTGATGTACATTTCTTTAGTATACAATGAAAATGTGTAGTTTTGATGTACATTTCTTGTATATACAATGAAAATGTGTAAGTTTTGATGTACATTTGTTGTATATACAATGAAAATGTGTAGTTTTGATGTACATTTCTTTAGTGTACAACGAAAATGTGTAAGTTTTGATGTACATTTCTTGTATATACAATGAAAATGTGTAGTTTTGATGTACATTTCTTTAGTATACAATGAAAATGTGTAGTTTTGATGTACATTTCTTGTATATACAATGAAAATGTGTAAGTTTTGATGTACATTTCTTGTATATACAATGAAAATGTGTAGTTTTGATGTACATTTCTTTAGTGTACAACGAAAATGTGTAAGTTTTGATGTACATTTCTTGTATATACAATGAAAATGTGTAGTTTTGATGTACATTTCTTTAGTATACAATGAAAATGTGTAGTTTTGATGTACATTTCTTTAGTGTACAATGAAAATGTGTAAGTTTTGATGTACATTTCTTGTATATACAATGAAAATGTGTAAGTTTTGATGTACATTTCTTGTATATACAATGAAAGTGTGTAGTTTTGATGTACATTTCTTTAGTGTACAATGAAAATGTGTAGTTTTGATGTACATTTCTTTAGTATACAATGAAAATGTGTAGTTTTGATGTACATTTCTTGTATATACAATGAAAATGTGTAGTTTTGATGTACATTTCTTTAGTATACAATGAAAATGTGTAAGTTTTGATGTACATTTCTTGTATATACAATGAAAATGTGTAGTTTTGATGTACATTTCTTTAGTATACAATGAAAATGTGTAAGTTTTGATGTACATTTCTTGTATATACAATGAAAATGTGTAAGTTTTGATGTACATTTGTTGTATATACAATGAAAATGTGTAGTTTTGATGTACATTTCTTTAGTATACAATGAAAATGTGTAAGTTTTGATGTACATTTCTTTAGTATACAATGAAAATGTGTAAGTTTTGATGTACATTTCTTGTATATACAATGAAAATGTGTAAGTTTTGATGTACATTTGTTGTATATACAATGAAAATGTGTAGTTTTGATGTACATTTCTTTAGTATACAATGAAAATGTGTAAGTTTTGATGTACATTTCTTGTATATACAATGAAAATGTGTAAGTTTTGATGTACATTTGTTGTATATACAATGAAAATGTGTAGTTTTGATGTACATTTCTTTAGTGTACAACGAAAATGTGTAAGTTTTGATGTACATTTCTTGTATATACAATGAAAATGTGTAGTTTTGATGTACATTTCTTGTATATACAATGAAAATGTGTAAGTTTTGATGTACATTTCTTGTATATACAATGAAAATGTGTAGTTTTGATGTACATTTCTTTAGTGTACAACGAAAATGTGTAAGTTTTGATGTACATTTCTTGTATATACAATGAAAATGTGTAGTTTTGATGTACATTTCTTTAGTATACAATGAAAATGTGTAGTTTTGATGTACATTTCTTTAGTGTACAATGAAAATGTGTAAGTTTTGATGTACATTTCTTGTATATACAATGAAAATGTGTAAGTTTTGATGTACATTTCTTGTATATACAATGAAAATGTGTAGTTTTGATGTACATTTCTTTAGTGTACAATGAAAATGTGTAGTTTTGATGTACATTTCTTTAGTATACAATGAAAATGTGTAGTTTTGATGTACATTTCTTGTATAGACAATGAAAATGTGTAAGTTTTGATGTACATTTCTTGTATATACAATGAAAATGTGTAGTTTTGATGTACATTTCTTTAGTGTACAACGAAAATGTGTAAGTTTTGATGTACATCTCTTGTATATACAATGAAAATGTGTAAGTTTTGATGTACATTTCTTGTGTATACAATGAAAATGTGTAGTTTTGATGTACATTTCTTTAGTGTACAACGAAAATGTGTAAGTTTTGATGTACCTTTCTTGTATATACAATGAAAATGTGTAGTTTTGATGTACATTTCTTTAGTGTACAATGAAAATGTGTAGTTTTGATGTACATTTCTTTAGTGTACAATGAAAATGTGTAAGTTTTGATGTACATTTCTTGTATATACAATGAAAATGTGTAAGTTTTGATGTACATTTCTTGTATATACAATGAAAATGTGTAGTTTTGATGTACATTTCTTTAGTGTACAACGAAAATGTGTAAGTTTTGATGTACATCTCTTGTATATACAATGAAAATGTGTAAGTTTTGATGTACATTTCTTGTGTATACAATGAAAATGTGTAGTTTTGATGTACATTTCTTTAGTGTACAACGAAAATGTGTAAGTTTTGATGTACATTTCTTGTATATACAATGAAAATGTGTAGTTTTGATGTACATTTCTTTAGTGTACAATGAAAATGTGTAGTTTTGATGTACATTTCTTTAGTGTACAATGAAAATGTGTAAGTTTTGATGTACATTTCTTGTATATACAATGAAAATGTGTAAGTTTTGATGTACATTTCTTGTATATACAATGAAAATGTGTAGTTTTGATGTGCATTTCTTTAGTGTACAACGAAAATGTGTAAGTTTTGATGTACATTTCTTATATATACAATGAAAATGTGTAGTTTTGATGTACATTTCTTTAGTGTACAATGAAAATGTGTATGTTTTGATGTACATTTCTTATCTGTACAATGAAAATGTGTATGTTTTGATGTACATTTCTTGTCTGTACAATGAAAATGTGTATGTTTTGATGTACATTTCTTGTCTGTACAATGAAAATGTGTATGTTTTGATGTACATTTCTTGTCTGTACAATGAAAATGTGTATGTTTTGATGTACATTTCTTGTCTGTACAATGAAAATGTGTATGTTTTGATGTACATTTCTTGTATGTACAATGAAAATGTGTAGTTTTGATGTACATTTCTTGTATGTACAATGAAAACGTGTAGTTTTGATGTTCATTTCTTGTATATACAATGAAAATGTGTATGTTTTGATGTACATTTCTTGAGTGTACAATGAAAATGTGTATGTTTTGATGTACATTTCTTGTCTGTACTATGAAAATGTGTATGTTTTGATGTACATTTCTTGTCTGTACAATGAAAATGTGTATGTTTTGATGTACATTTCTTGTCTGTACAATGAAAATGTGTATGTTTTGATGTACATTTCTTGTCTGTACAATGAAAATGTGTAGTTTTGATGTACATTTCTTGAGTGTACAATGAAAATGTGTATGTTTTCATGTACATTTCTTGTCTGTACAATGAAAATGTGTAGTTTTGATGTACATTTCTTTAGTGTACAATGAAAATGTGTATGTTTTGATGTACATTTCTTGTCTGTACAATGAAAATGTGTATGTTTTGATGTACATTTCTTGTCTGTACAATGAAAATGTGTATGTCTTGATGTACATTTTTTGTCTGTACAATGAAAATGTGTAGTTTTGATTTACATTTCTTGTATATACAATGAAAATGTGTAAGTTTTGATGTACATTTGTTGTATATACAATGAAAATGTGTAGTTTTGATGTACATTTCTAGTATATACAATGAACATGTGTAGTTTTGATGTACATTTCTTGAGTGTACAATGAAAATGTGTAGTTTTGATGTACATTTCTTTAGTGTACAATGAAAATGTGTATGTTTTGATGTACATTTCTTTAGTGTACAATGAAAATGTGTACGTTTTGATGTACATTTCTTGAGTGTACAACGAAAATGTGTAGTTTTGATGTACATTTCTTTAGTGTACAATGAAAATGTGTATGTTTTGATGTACATTTCTTGTCTGTACAATGAAAATGTGTATGTTTTGATGTACATTTCTTGTATATACAATGAAAATGTGTATGTTTTGATGTACATTTCTTGTCTGTACAATGAAAATGTGTATGTTTTGATGTACATTTCTTGTATATACAATGAAAATATGTATGTTTTGATGTACATTTCTTGTATGTACAATGAAAATGTGTAGTTTTGATGTACATTTCTTGAGTGTACAATGAAAATGTGTATGTTTTGATGTACATTTCTTTAGTGTACAATGAAAATGTGTATGTTTTGATGTACATTTCTTGTATATACAATGAAAATGTGTATGTTTTGATGTACATTTCTTGAGTGTACAATGCAAATGTGTATGTTTTGATGTACATTTCTTGTCTGTACAATGAAAATGTGTATGTTTTGATGTACATTTCTTGTCTGTACAATGAAAATGTGTATGTTTTGATGTACATTTCTTGTCTGTACACTGAAAATGTGTATGTATTGATGTACATTTCTTGTCTGTACAATGAAAATGTGTATGTTTTGATGTACATTTCTTGTCTGTACAATGAAAATGTGTATGTTTTGATGTACATTTCTTGTCTGTACAATGAAAATGTGTAGTTTTGATGTACATTTCTTGTATATACAATGAAAATGTGTAGTTTTGATGTACATTTCTTTAGTGTACAATGAAAATGTGTATGTTTTGATGTACATTTCTTGAGTGTACAACGAAAATGTGTATGTTTTGAGGTACATTTCTTGTCTGCACAATGAAAATGTGTATGTTTTGATGTACATTTCTTGTCTGTACAATGAAAATGTGTATGTTTACATGTACATTTCTTGTCTGTACAATGAAAATGTGTAGTTTTGATGTACATTTATTTAGTGTACAATGAAAATGTGTAGTTTTGATGTACATTTCTTTAGTGTACAACGAAAATGTGTATGTTTTGATGTACATTTCTTGTCTGTACAATGAAAATGTGTATGTTTTCATGTACATTTCTTGTCTGTACGATGAAAATGTGTAGTTTTGATGTACATTTCTTTAGTGTACAATGAAAATGTGTAGTTTTGATGCACATTTCTTTAGTGTACAACGAAAATGTGTATGTTTTGATGTACATTTCTTGTCTGTACAACGAAAATGTGTATGTTTTGATGTACATTTCTTGTCTGTACAACGAAAATGTGTATGTTTTGATGTACATTTCTTGTCTGTACAACGAAAATGTGTATCTTTTGATGTACATTTCTTGTCTGTACAATGAAAATGTGTATGTTTTGATGTACATTTCTTGAGTGTACAATGAACATGTGTAAGTTTTGATGTACCTTTCTTGAGTGTACAACGAAAATGTGTAAGTTTTGATGTACATTTCTTGAGTGTACAATGAAAATGTGTATGTTTTGATGTACATTTCTTGTCTGTACAATGAAAATGTGTAGTTTAGATGTACATTTCTTGTCTGTACAATGAAAATGTGTAGTTTTGATGTACATTTCTTGTCTGTACAATGAAAATGTGTAGTTTTGATGTACATTTCTTGAGTGTACAATGAAAATGTGTATGTTTTGATGTACATTTCTTGAGTGTACAACGAAAATGTGTATGTTTTGATGTACATTTCTTGAGTGTACAACGAAAATGTGTATGTTTTGATGTACATTTCTTGTCTGTACAATGAAAATGTGTATGTTTTCATGTACATTTCTTGTCTGTACAATGAAAATGTGTATGTTTTGACGTACATTTCTTGTCTGTACAATGAAAATGTGTAGTTTTGATGTACATTTCTTTAGTGTACAATGAAAATGTGTATGTTTTGATGTACATTTCTTGAGTGTACAACGAAAATGTGTATGTTTTGATGTACATTTCTTGTCTGTACAATGAAAATGTGTATGTTTTCATGTACATTTCTTGTCTGTAGAGTGAAAAGGTGTATGTTTTGATGTACATTTCTTGTCTGTACAATGAAAATGTGTAGTTTTGATGTACATTTCTTGTCTGTACAATGAAAATGTGTATGTTTTGATGTACATTTCCTTAGTGTACAATGAAAATGTGTAAGTTTTGATGTACATTTCTTGAGTGTACAACGAAAATGTGTAAGTTTTGATGTACATTTCTTGAGTGTACAATGAAAATGTGTATGTTTTGATGTACATTTCTTGTCTGTACAATGAAAATGTGTAGTTTTGATGTACATTTCTTGTATGTACAATGAAAATTTGTAAGTTTTGATGTACATTTCTTGTATATACAATGAAAATGTGTATGTTTTGATTTACATTTCTTGTCTGTACAATGAAAATGTGTATGTTTTCATGTTTATTTCTTGTCTGTAAAATGAAAATGTGTATGTTTTGATGTACATTTCTTGTCTGTACAATGAAAATGTGTATGTTTTGATGTACATTTCTTGTATATACAATGAAAATGTGTCTGTTTTGATGTACATTTCTTGTATATACAATGAAAATGTGTTGTTTTGATGTACATTTCTTTAGTGTACAATGAAAATGTGTAGTTTTGATGTACATTTCTTGTCTGTACAATGAAAATGTGTAGTTTTGATGTACATTTCTTTAGTGTACAATGAAAATGTGTATGTTTTGATGTACATTTCTTGAGTGTACAATGTAAATGTGTAGTTTTGATGTACATTTCTTGTCTGTACAATGAAAATGTGTAGTTTTGATGTACATTTCTTTAGTGTACAATGAAAATGTGTATGTTTTGATGTACATTTCTTTAGTGTACAATGAAAATGTGTAGTTTTGATGTACATTTCTTTAGTGTACAATGAAAATGTGTAGTTTTGATGTACATTTCTTTAGTGTACAATGAAAATGTGTATGTTTTGATGTACATTTCTTGTCTGTACAATGAAAATGTGTATGTTTTGATGTACATTTCTTGTCTGTACAATGAAAATGTGTATGTTTTGATGTACATTTGTTGTCTGTACAATGAAAATGTGTATGTTTTGATGTACATTTCTTGTATATACAATGAAAATGTGTATGTTTTGATGTACATTTCTTGTCTGTACTATGAAAATGTGTATGTTTTGATGTACATTTCTTGTATGTACAATGAAAATTTGTAAGTTTTGATGTACATTTCTTGTATATACAATGAAAATGTGTATGTTTTGATTTACATTTCTTGTCTGTACAATGAAAATGTGTATGTTTTCATGTTTATTTCTTGTCTGTAAAATGAAAATGTGTATGTTTTGATGTACATTTCTTGTCTGTACAATGAAAATGTGTATGTTTTGATGTACATTTCTTGTATATACAATGAAAATGTGTATGTTTTGATGTACATTTCTTGTATATACAATGAAAATGTGTTGTTTTGATGTACATTTCTTGAGTGTACAATGAAAATGTGTATGTTTTGATGTACATTTCTTGTCTGTACTATGAAAATGTGTATGTTTTGATGTACATTTCTTGTCTGTACAATGAAAATGTGTATGTTTTGATGTACATTTCTTGTCTGTACAATGAAAATGTGTATGTTTTGATGTACATTTCTTGTCTGTACAATGAAAATGTGTAGTTTTGATGTACATTTCTTGAGTGTACAATGAAAATGTGTATGTTTTCATGTACATTTCTTGTCTGTACAATGAAAATGTGTAGTTTTGATGTACATTTCTTTAGTGTACAATGAAAATGTGTATGTTTTGATGTACATTTCTTGTCTGTACAATGAAAATGTGTATGTTTTGATGTACATTTCTTGTCTGTACAATGAAAATGTGTATGTCTTGATGTACATTTTTTGTCTGTACAATGAAAATGTGTAGTTTTGATTTACATTTCTTGTATATACAATGAAAATGTGTAAGTTTTGATGTACATTTGTTGTATATGCAATGAAAATGTGTAGTTTTGATGTACATTTCTAGTATATACAATGAACATGTGTAGTTTTGATGTACATTTCTTGAGTGTACAATGAAAATGTGTAGTTTTGATGTACATTTCTTTAGTGTACAATGAAAATGTGTATGTTTTGATGTACATTTCTTTAGTGTACAATGAAAATGTGTACGTTTTGATGTACATTTCTTGAGTGTACAACGAAAATGTGTAGTTTTGATGTACATTTCTTTAGTGTACAATGAAAATGTGTATGTTTTGATGTACATTTCTTGTCTGTACAATGAAAATGTGTATGTTTTGATGTACATTTCTTGTATATACAATGAAAATGTGTATGTTTTGATGTACATTTCTTGTCTGTACAATGAAAATGTGTATGTTTTGATGTACATTTCTTGTATATACAATGAAAATATGTATGTTTTGATGTACATTTCTTGTATGTACAATGAAAATGTGTAGTTTTGATGTACATTTCTTGAGTGTACAATGAAAATGTGTATGTTTTGATGTACATTTCTTTAGTGTACAATGAAAATGTGTATGTTTTGATGTACATTTCTTGTATATACAATGAAAATGTGTATGTTTTGATGTACATTTCTTGAGTGTACAATGCAAATGTGTATGTTTTGATGTACATTTCTTGTCTGTACAATGAAAATGTGTATGTTTTGATGTACATTTCTTGTCTGTACAATGAAAATGTGTATGTTTTGATGTACATTTCTTGTCTGTACACTGAAAATGTGTATGTATTGATGTACATTTCTTGTCTGTACAATGAAAATGTGTATGTTTTGATGTACATTTCTTGTCTGTACAATGAAAATGTGTATGTTTTGATGTACATTTCTTGTCTGTACAATGAAAATGTCTAGTTTTGATGTACATTTCTTGTATATACAATGAAAATGTGTAGTTTTGATGTACATTTCTTTAGTGTACAATGAAAATGTGTATGTTTTGATGTACATTTCTTGAGTGTACAACGAAAATGTGTATGTTTTGAGGTACATTTCTTGTCTGCACAATGAAAATGTGTATGTTTTGATGTACATTTCTTGTCTGTACAATGAAAATGTGTATGTTTACATGTACATTTCTTGTCTGTACAATGAAAATGTGTAGTTTTGATGTACATTTATTTAGTGTACAATGAAAATGTGTAGTTTTGATGTACATTTCTTTAGTGTACAACGAAAATGTGTATGTTTTGATGTACATTTCTTGTCTGTACAATGAAAATGTGTATGTTTTCATGTACATTTCTTGTCTGTACGATGAAAATGTGTAGTTTTGATGTACATTTCTTTAGTGTACAATGAAAATGTGTAGTTTTGATGCACATTTCTTTAGTGTACAACGAAAATGTGTATGTTTTGATGTACATTTCTTGTCTGTACAACGAAAATGTGTATGTTTTGATGTACATTTCTTGTCTGTACAACGAAAATGTGTATGTTTTGATGTACATTTCTTGTCTGTACAACGAAAATGTGTATCTTTTGATGTACATTTCTTGTCTGTACAATGAAAATGTGTATGTTTTGATGTACATTTCTTGAGTGTACAATGAACATGTGTAAGTTTTGATGTACCTTTCTTGAGTGTACAACGAAAATGTGTAAGTTTTGATGTACACTTCTTGAGTGTACAATGAAAATGTGTATGTTTTGATGTACATTTCTTGTCTGTACAATGAAAATGTGTAGTTTAGATGTACATTTCTTGTCTGTACAATGAAAATGTGTAGTTTTGATGTACATTTCTTGTCTGTACAATGAAAATGTGTAGTTTTGATGTACATTTCTTGAGTGTACAATGAAAATGTGTATGTTTTGATGTACATTTCTTGAGTGTACAACGAAAATGTGTATGTTTTGATGTACATTTCTTGAGTGTACAACGAAAATGTGTATGTTTTGATGTACATTTCTTGTCTGTACAATGAAAATGTGTATGTTTTCATGTACATTTCTTGTCTGTACAATGAAAATGTGTATGTTTTGACGTACATTTCTTGTCTGTACAATGAAAATGTGTAGTTTTGATGTACATTTCTTTAGTGTACAATGAAAATGTGTATGTTTTGATGTACATTTCTTGAGTGTACAACGAAAATGTGTATGTTTTGATGTACATTTCTTGTCTGTACAATGAAAATGTGTATGTTTTCATGTACATTTCTTGTCTGTAGAGTGAAAAGGTGTATGTTTTGATGTACATTTCTTGTCTGTACAATGAAAATGTGTAGTTTTGATGTACATTTCTTGTCTGTACAATGAAAATGTGTATGTTTTGATGTACATTTCCTTAGTGTACAATGAAAATGTGTAAGTTTTGATGTACATTTCTTGAGTGTACAACGAAAATGTGTAAGTTTTGATGTACATTTCTTGAGTGTACAATGAAAATGTGTATGTTTTGATGTACATTTCTTGTCTGTACAATGAAAATGTGTAGTTTTGATGTACATTTCTTGTATGTACAATGAAAATTTGTAAGTTTTGATGTACATTTCTTGTATATACAATGAAAATGTGTATGTTTTGATTTACATTTCTTGTCTGTACAATGAAAATGTGTATGTTTTCATGTTTATTTCTTGTCTGTAAAATGAAAATGTGTATGTTTTGATGTACATTTCTTGTCTGTACAATGAAAATGTGTATGTTTTGATGTACATTTCTTGTATATACAATGAAAATGTGTATGTTTTGATGTACATTTCTTGTATATACAATGAAAATGTGTTGTTTTGATGTACATTTCTTTAGTGTACAATGAAAATGTGTAGTTTTGATGTACATTTCTTGTCTGTACAATGAAAATGTGTAGTTTTGATGTACATTTCTTTAGTGTACAATGAAAATGTGTATGTTTTGATGTACATTTCTTGAGTGTACAATGTAAATGTGTAGTTTTGATGTACATTTCTTGTCTGTACAATGAAAATGTGTAGTTTTGATGTACATTTCTTTAGTGTACAATGAAAATGTGTATGTTTTGATGTACATTTCTTTAGTGTACAATGAAAATGTGTAGTTTTGATGTACATTTCTTTAGTGTACAATGAAAATGTGTAGTTTTGATGTACATTTCTTTAGTGTACAATGAAAATGTGTATGTTTTGATGTACATTTCTTGTCTGTACAATGAAAATGTGTATGTTTTGATGTACATTTCTTGTCTGTACAATGAAAATGTGTATGTTTTGATGTACATTTGTTGTCTGTACAATGAAAATGTGTATGTTTTGATGTACATTTCTTGTATATACAATGAAAATGTGTATGTTTTGATGTACATTTCTTGTCTGTACAATGAAGATGTGTAGTTTTGATGTACATTTCTTTAGTGTACAATGAAAATGTGTAGTTTTGATGTACATTTCTTTAGTGTACAATGAAAATGTGTAAGTTTTGATGTACATTTCTTGTATATACAATGAAAATGTGTAAGTTTTGATGTACATTTCTTGTATATACAATGAAAATGTGTAGTTTTGATGTACATTTCTTTAGTGTACAACGAAAATGTGTAAGTTTTGATGTACATTTCTTGTATATACAATGAAAATGTGTAAGTTTTGATGTACATTTCTTGTGTATACAATGAAAATGTGTAAGTTTTGATGTACATTTCTTATATATACAATGAAAATGTGTAGTTTTGATGTACATTTCTTGTGTATACAATGAAAATGTGTAAGTTTTGATGTACATTTCTTATATACACAATGAAAATGTGTAGTTTTGATGTACATTTCTTTAGTGTACAATGAAAATGTGTAAGTTTTGATGTACATTTCGTGTATATACAATGAAAATGTGTAAGTTTTGATGTACATTTCTTGTATATACAATGAAAATGTGTAGTTTTTATGTACATTTCTTTAGTGTACAACGAAAATGTGTAAGTTTTGATGTACATTTCTTGAGTGTACAATGAAAATGTGTAAGTTTTGATGTACATTTCTTGAGTATACAATGAAAATGTGTAAGTTTTGATGTACATTTCTTATATATACAATGAATATGTGTAGTTTTGATGTACATTTCTTATATATACAATGAAAATGTGTAGTTTTGATGTACATTTCTTGTGTATACAATGAAAATGTGTAAGTTTTGATGTACATTTCTTATATATACAATGAAAATGTGTAAGTTTTGATGTACATTTCTTATATATACAATGAAAATGTGTAGTTTTGATGTACATTTCTTATATATACAATGAAAATGTGTAGTTTTGATGTACATTTCTTGTGTATACAATGAAAATGTGTAAGTTTTGATGTACATTTCTTATATATACAATGAAAATGTGTAAGTTTTGATGTACATTTCTTATATATACAATGAAAATGTGTAGTTTTGATGTACATTTCTTGTGTATACTATGAAAATGTGTAAGTTTTGATGTACATTTCTTATATATACAATGAAAATGTGTAGTTTTGATGTACATTTCTTTAGTGTACAATGAAAATGTGTAAGTTTTGATGTACATTTCTTGTATATACAATGAAAATGTGTAAGTTTTGATGTACATTTCTTGTATGTACAATGAAAATGTGTAAGTTTTGATGTACATTTCTTGTATATACAATGAAAATGTGTAAGTTTTGATGTACATTTCGTGTGTATACAATGAAAATGTGTAAGTTTTGATGTACATTTCTTATATATACAATGAAAATGTGTAGTTTTGATGTACATTTCTTGTATATACAATGAAAATGTGTAGTTTTGATGTACATTTCTTTAGTGTACAACGAAAATGTGTAAGTTTCGATGTACATTTCTTTAGTGTACAATGAAAATGTGTAAGTTTTGATGTACATTTCTTGAGTGTACAACGAAAATGTGTAAGTTTTGATGTACATTTCTTGAGTGCACAATGAAAATGTGTAGTTTTGATGTACATTTCTTGAGTGTACAACGAAAATGTGTAAGTTTTGATGTACATTTCTTGAGTGCACAATGAAAATGTGTAGTTTTGATGTACATTTCTTGAGTGTACAACGAAAATGTGTAAGTTTTGATGTACATTTCTTGAGTGTACAACGAAAATGTGTAGTTTTGATGTACATTTCTTGAGTGTACAACGAAAATGTGTAAGTTTTGATGTACATTTCTTGTATATACAATGAAAATGTGTAAGTTTTGATGTACATTTCTTGTGTATACAATGAAAATGTGTAAGTTTTGATGTACATTTCTTATATATACAATGAAAATGTGTAGTTTTGATGTACATTTCTTATATATACAATGAAAATGTGTAGTTTTGATGTACATTTCTTGTGTATACAATGAAAATGTGTAAGTTTTGATGTACATTTCTTATATATACAATGAAAATGTGTAAGTTTTGATGTACATTTCTTATATATACAATGAAAATGTGTAGTTTTGATGTACATTTCTTATATATACAATGAAAATGTGTAGTTTTGATGTACATTTCTTGTGTATACAATGAAAATGTGTAAGTTTTGGTGTACATTTCTTATATATACAATGAAAATGTGTAAGTTTTGATGTACATTTCTTATATATACAATGAAAATGTGTAGTTTTGATGTACATTTCTTGTGTATACTATGAAAATGTGTAAGTTTTGATGTACATTTCTTATATATACAATGAAAATGTGTAGTTTTGATGTACATTTCTTTAGTGTACAATGAAAATGTGTAAGTTTTGATGTACATTTCTTGTATATACAATGAAAATGTGTAAGTTTTGATGTACATTTCTTGTATGTACAATGAAAATGTGTAAGTTTTGATGTACATTTCTTGTATATACAATGAAAATGTGTAAGTTTTGATGTACATTTCGTGTGTATACAATGAAAATGTGTAAGTTTTGATGTACATTTCTTATATATACAATGAAAATGTGTAGTTTTGATGTACATTTCTTGTATAAACAATGAAAATGTGTAGTTTTGATGTACATTTCTTTAGTGTACAACGAAAATGTGTAAGTTTCGATGTACATTTCTTTAGTGTACAATGAAAATGTGTAAGTTTTGATGTACATTTCTTGAGTGTACAACGAAAATGTGTAAGTTTTGATGTACATTTCTTGAGTGCACAATGAAAATGTGTAGTTTTGATGTACATTTCTTGAGTGTACAACGAAAATGTGTAAGTTTTGATGTACATTTCTTGAGTGCACAATGAAAATGTGTAGTTTTAATGTACATTTCTTGAGTGTACAACGAAAATGTGTAAGTTTTGATGTACATTTCTTGAGTGTACAACGAAAATGTGTAGTTTTGATGTACATTTCTTGAGTGTACAACGAAAATGTGTAAGTTTTGATGTACATTTCTTGTATGTACAATGAAAATGTGTATGTTTTGATGTACATTTCTTGAGTGCAAAATGAAAATGTGTAGTTTTGATGTACATTTCTTTAGTGTACAACGAAAATGTGTATGTTTTGATGTACATTTCTTGTATGTACAATGAAAATGTGTATGTTTTGATGTACATTTCTTTAGTGCACAATGAAAATGTGTAGTTTTGATGTACCTTTCTTGAGTGTACAACGAAAATGTGTAGTTTAGATGTACATTTCTTGTATGTACAATGAAAATGTGTATGTTTTGATGTACATTTCTTTAGTGCACAACGAAAATGTGTAAGTTTTGATGTACATTTTCTGTATATACAACGAAAATGTGTAAGTTTTGATGTACATTTCTTGTATATAGAATGAAAATGTGTAAGTTTTGATGTACATTTCTTTAGTGTACAATGAAAATGTGTATGTTTTGATGTACATCTCTTGTATGTACAATGAAAATGTGTAAGTTTTGATGTACATTTCTTTAGTGTACAATGAAAATGTGTATGTTTTGATGTACATTTCTTGAGTGTACAACGAAAATGTGTATGTTTTGATGTACATTTCTTGTCTGTACAATGAAAATGTGTATGTTTTGATGTACATTTCTTGTCTGTACAATGAAAATGTGTATGTTTTGATGTACATTTCTTGTCTGTACAATGAAAATGTGTAGTTTTGATGTACATTTCTTTAGTGTACAATGAAAATGTGTAGTTTTGATGTACATTTCTTGTATGTACAATGAAAATGTGTATGTTTTGATGTACATTTCTTGTATATACAATGAAAATGTGTAGTTTTGATGTACATTTCTTGAGTGTACAATGAAAATGTGTATGTTTTGATGTACATTTCTTGAGTGTACAACGAAAATGTGTAAGTTTTGTTGTACTTTTCTTTAGTGCACAATGAAAATGTGTAGTTTTGATGTACATTTCTTTAGTGTACAATGAAAATGTGTAGTTTTGATGTACATTTCTTGTATGTACAACGAAAATGTGTATGTTTTGATGTACATTTCTTGTATATACAATGAAAATGTGTAGTTTTGATGTACATTTCTTGTATGTACAATGAAAATGTGTAGTTTTGATGTACATTTCTTGTATGTACAATGAAAATGTGTAGTTTTGATGTACATTTCTTGTATGTACAATGAAAATGTGTAGTTTTGATGTACATTTCTTGTATATACAATGAAAATGTGTAGTTTTGATGTACATTTCTTGTATGTACAATGAAAATGTGTAGTTTTGATGTACATTTCTTGTATGTACAATGAAAATTTGTAGTTTTGATGTACATTTCTTGTATGTACAATGAAAATGTGTAGTTTTGATGTACATTTCTTGTATGTACAATGAAAATGTGTAGTTTTGATGTACGTTTCTGGTATGTACAATGAAAATGTGTAGTTTTGATGTACATTTCTTGTATGTACAATGAAAATGTGTAGTTTTGATGTACATTTCTTGTATGTACAATGAAAATGTGTAGTTTTGATGTACATTTCTTGTATGTACAATGAAAATGTATAGTTTTGATGTACATTTCTTGTATGTACAATGAAAATGTGTAGTTTTGATGTACATTTCTTGTATTTACAATGAAAATGTGTAGTTTTGATGTACATTTCTTGTATATACAATGAAAATGTGTAGTTTTGATGTACATTTCTTGTATATACAATGAAAATGTGTAGTTTTGATGTACATTTCTTGTATGTACAATGAAAATGTGTAGTTTTGATGTACATTTCTTGTATATACAATGAAAATGTGTAGTTTTGATGTACATTTCTTGTATATACAATGAAAATGTGTAGTTTTGATGTACATTTCTTGTATATACAATGAAAATGTGTAGTTTTGATGTACATTTCTTGTATATACAATGAAAATGTGTAGTTTTGATGTACATTTCTTGTATGTACAATGAAAATGTGTAGTTTTGATGTACATTTCTTGTATGTACAATGAAAATGTGTAGTTTTGATGTACATTTCTTGTATGTACAATGAAAATGTGTAGTTTTGATGTACATATCTTGTATGTACAATGAAAATGTGTAGTTTTGATGTACATTTCTTGTATGTACAATGAAAATGTGTAGTTTTGATGTACATTTCTTGTATGTACAATGAAAATGTGTAGTTTTGATGTACATTTCTTGTATGTACAATGAAAATGTGTAGTTTTGATGTACATTTCTTGTATATACAATGAAAATGTGTAGTTTTGATGTACATTTCTTGTATGTACAATGAAAATGTGTAGTTTTGATGTACATTTCTTGTATGTACAATGAAAATGTGTAGTTTTGATGTACATTTCTTGTATGTACAATGAAAATGTGTAGTTTTGATGTACATTTCTTGTATATACAATGAAAATGTGTAGTTTTGATGTACATTTCTTGTATGTACAATGAAAATGTGTAGTTTTGATGTACATTTCTTGTATGTACAATGAAAATGTGTAGTTTTGATGTACATTTCTTGTATGTACAATGAAAATGTGTAGTTTTGATGTACATTTCTTGTATATACAATGAAAATGTGTAGTTTTGATGTACATTTCTTGTATGTACAATGAAAATGTGTATGCTTTGATGTACATTTCTTGTCTGTACAATGAAAATGTGTAGTTTTGATGTACATTTCTTTAGTGTACAATGAAAATGTGTATGTTTTGATGTACATTTCTTGAGTGTACAACGAAAATGTGTATGTTTTGATGTACATTTCTTGTCTGTACAATGAAAATGTGTATGTTTTCATGTACATTTCTTGTCTGTAGAGTGAAAAGGTGTATGTTTTGATGTACATTTCTTGTCTGTACAATGAAAATGTGTAGTTTTGATGTACATTTCTTGTCTGTACAATGAAAATGTGTATGTTTTGATGTACATTTCCTTAGTGTACAATGAAAATGTGTAAGTTTTGATGTACATTTCTTGAGTGTACAACGAAAATGTGTAAGTTTTGATGTACATTTCTTGAGTGTACAATGAAAATGTGTATGTTTTGATGTACATTTCTTGTCTGTACAATGAAAATGTGTAGTTTTGATGTACATTTCTTGTATGTACAATGAAAATTTGTAAGTTTTGATGTACATTTCTTGTATATACAATGAAAATGTGTAAGTTTTGATGTACATTTGTTGTATATACAATGAAAATGTGTAGTTTTGATGTACATTTCTTTAGTATACAATGAAAATGTGTAAGTTTTGATGTACATTTCTTGTATATACAATGAAAATGTGTAAGTTTTGATGTACATTTGTTGTATATACAATGAAAATGTGTAGTTTTGATGTACATTTCTTTAGTGTACAACGAAAATGTGTAAGTTTTGATGTACATTTCTTGTATATACAATGAAAATGTGTAGTTTTGATGTACATTTCTTGTATATACAATGAAAATGTGTAAGTTTTGATGTACATTTACTGTATATACAATGAAAATGTGTAGTTTTGATGTACATTTCTTTAGTGTACAACGAAAATGTGTAAGTTTTGATGTACATTTCTTGTATATACAATGAAAATGTGTAGTTTTGATGTACATTTCTTTAGTATACAATGAAAATGTGTAGTTTTGATGTACATTTCTTTAGTGTACAATGAAAATGTGTAAGTTTTGATGTACATTTCTTGTATATACAATGAAAATGTGTAAGTTTTGATGTACATTTCTTGTATATACAATGAAAATGTGTAGTTTTGATGTACATTTCTTTAGTGTACAATGAAAATGTGTAGTTTTGATGTACATTTCTTTAGTATACAATGAAAATGTGTAGTTTTGATGTACATTTCTTGTATATACAATGAAAATGTGTACGTTTTGATGTACATTTCTTGTATATACAATGAAAATGTGTAGTTTTGATGTACATTTCTTTAGTGTACAACGAAAATGTGTAAGTTTTGATGTACATCTCTTGTATATACAATGAAAATGTGTAAGTTTTGATGTACATTTCTTGTGTATACAATGAAAATGTGTAGTTTTGATGTACATTTCTTTAGTGTACAACGAAAATGTGTAAGTTTTGATGTACATTTCTTGTATATACAATGAAAATGTGTAGTTTTGATGTACATTTCTTTAGTGTACAATGAAAATGTGTAGTTTTGATGTACATTTCTTTAGTGTACAATGAAAATGTGTAAGTTTTGATGTACATTTCTTGTATATACAATGAGAATGTGTAAGTTTTGATGTACATTTCTTGTATATACAATGAAAATGTGTAGTTTTGATGTACATTTCTTTAGTGTACAACGAAAATGTGTAAGTTTTGATGTACATCTCTTGTATATACAATGAAAATGTGTAAGTTTTGATGTACATTTCTTGTGTATACAATGAAAATGTGTAGTTTTGATGTACATTTCTTTAGTGTACAACGAAAATGTGTAAGTTTTGATGTACATTTCTTGTATATACAATGAAAATGTGTAGTTTTGATGTACATTTCTTTAGTGTACAATGAAAATGTGTAGTTTTGATGTACATTTCTTTAGTGTACAATGAAAATGTGTAAGTTTTGATGTACATTTCTTGTATATACAATGAAAATGTGTAAGTTTTGATGTACATTTCTTGTATATACAATGAAAATGTGTAGTTTTGATGTGCATTTCTTTAGTGTACAACGAAAATGTGTAAGTTTTGATGTACATTTCTTATATATACAATGAAAATGTGTAGTTTTGATGTACATTTCTTTAGTGTACAATGAAAATGTGTATGTTTTGATGTACATTTCTTATCTGTACAATGAAAATGTGTATGTTTTGATGTACATTTCTTGTCTGTACAATGAAAATGTGTATGTTTTGATGTACATTTCTTGTCTGTACAATGAAAATGTGTATGTTTTGATGTACATTTCTTGTCTGTACAATGAAAATGTGTATGTTTTGATGTACATTTCTTGTCTGTACAATGAAAATGTGTATGTTTTGATGTACATTTCTTGTATGTACAATGAAAATGTGTAGTTTTGATGTACATTTCTTGTATGTACAATGAAAACGTGTAGTTTTGATGTTCATTTCTTGTATATACAATGAAAATGTGTATGTTTTGATGTACATTTCTTGAGTGTACAATGAAAATGTGTATGTTTTGATGTACATTTCTTGTCTGTACTATGAAAATGTGTATGTTTTGATGTACATTTCTTGTCTGTACAATGAAAATGTGTATGTTTTGATGTACATTTCTTGTCTGTACAATGAAAATGTGTATGTTTTGATGTACATTTCTTGTCTGTACAATGAAAATGTGTAGTTTTGATGTACATTTCTTGAGTGTACAATGAAAATGTGTATGTTTTCATGTACATTTCTTGTCTGTACAATGAAAATGTGTAGTTTTGATGTACATTTCTTTAGTGTACAATGAAAATGTGTATGTTTTGATGTACATTTCTTGTCTGTACAATGAAAATGTGTATGTTTTGATGTACATTTCTTGTCTGTACAATGAAAATGTGTATGTCTTGATGTACATTTTTTGTCTGTACAATGAAAATGTGTAGTTTTGATTTACATTTCTTGTATATACAATGAAAATGTGTAAGTTTTGATGTACATTTGTTGTATATACAATGAAAATGTGTAGTTTTGATGTACATTTCTAGTATATACAATGAACATGTGTAGTTTTGATGTACATTTCTTGAGTGTACAATGAAAATGTGTAGTTTTGATGTACATTTCTTTAGTGTACAATGAAAATGTGTATGTTTTGATGTACATTTCTTTAGTGTACAATGAAAATGTGTACGTTTTGATGTACATTTCTTGAGTGTACAACGAAAATGTGTAGTTTTGATGTACATTTCTTTAGTGTACAATGAAAATGTGTATGTTTTGATGTACATTTCTTGTCTGTACAATGAAAATGTGTATGTTTTGATGTACATTTCTTGTATATACAATGAAAATGTGTATGTTTTGATGTACATTTCTTGTCTGTACAATGAAAATGTGTATGTTTTGATGTACATTTCTTGTATATACAATGAAAATATGTATGTTTTGATGTACATTTCTTGTATGTACAATGAAAATGTGTAGTTTTGATGTACATTTCTTGAGTGTACAATGAAAATGTGTATGTTTTGATGTACATTTCTTTAGTGTACAATGAAAATGTGTATGTTTTGATGTACATTTCTTGTATATACAATGAAAATGTGTATGTTTTGATGTACATTTCTTGAGTGTACAATGCAAATGTGTATGTTTTGATGTACATTTCTTGTCTGTACAATGAAAATGTGTATGTTTTGATGTACATTTCTTGTCTGTACAATGAAAATGTGTATGTTTTGATGTACATTTCTTGTCTGTACACTGAAAATGTGTATGTATTGATGTACATTTCTTGTCTGTACAATGAAAATGTGTATGTTTTGATGTACATTTCTTGTCTGTACAATGAAAATGTGTATGTTTTGATGTACATTTCTTGTCTGTACAATGAAAATGTGTAGTTTTGATGTACATTTCTTGTATATACAATGAAAATGTGTAGTTTTGATGTACATTTCTTTAGTGTACAATGAAAATGTGTATGTTTTGATGTACATTTCTTGAGTGTACAACGAAAATGTGTATGTTTTGAGGTACATTTCTTGTCTGCACAATGAAAATGTGTATGTTTTGATGTACATTTCTTGTCTGTAAAATGAAAATGTGTATGTTTACATGTACATTTCTTGTCTGTACAATGAAAATGTGTAGTTTTGATGTACATTTATTTAGTGTACAATGAAAATGTGTAGTTTTGATGTACATTTCTTTAGTGTACAACGAAAATGTGTATGTTTTGATGTACATTTCTTGTCTGTACAATGAAAATGTGTATGTTTTCATGTACATTTCTTGTCTGTACGATGAAAATGTGTAGTTTTGATGTACATTTCTTTAGTGTACAATGAAAATGTGTAGTTTTGATGCACATTTCTTTAGTGTACAACGAAAATGTGTATGTTTTGATGTACATTTCTTGTCTGTACAACGAAAATGTGTATGTTTTGATGTACATTTCTTGTCTGTACAACGAAAATGTGTATGTTTTGATGTACATTTCTTGTCTGTACAACGAAAATGTGTATCTTTTGATGTACATTTCTTGTCTGTACAATGAAAATGTGTATGTTTTGATGTACATTTCTTGAGTGTACAATGAAAATGTGTAAGTTTTGATGTACCTTTCTTGAGTGTACAACGAAAATGTGTAAGTTTTGATGTACATTTCTTGAGTGTACAATGAAAATGTGTATGTTTTGATGTACATTTCTTGTCTGTACAATGAAAATGTGTAGTTTAGATGTACATTTCTTGTCTGTACAATGAAAATGTGTAGTTTTGATGTACATTTCTTGTCTGTACAATGAAAATGTGTAGTTTTGATGTACATTTCTTGAGTGTACAATGAAAATGTGTATGTTTTGATGTACATTTCTTGAGTGTACAACGAAAATGTGTATGTTTTGATGTACATTTCTTGAGTGTACAACGAAAATGTGTATGTTTTGATGTACATTTCTTGTCTGTACAATGAAAATGTGTATGTTTTCATGTACATTTCTTGTCTGTACAATGAAAATGTGTATGTTTTGACGTACATTTCTTGTCTGTACAATGAAAATGTGTAGTTTTGATGTACATTTCTTTAGTGTACAATGAAAATGTGTATGTTTTGATGTACATTTCTTGAGTGTACAACGAAAATGTGTATGTTTTGATGTACATTTCTTGTCTGTACAATGAAAATGTGTATGTTTTCATGTACATTTCTTGTCTGTAGAGTGAAAAGGTGTATGTTTTGATGTACATTTCTTGTCTGTACAATGAAAATGTGTAGTTTTGATGTACATTTCTTGAGTGTACAATGAAAATGTGTAGTTTTGATGTACATTTCTTTAGTGTACAATGAAAATGTGTATGTTTTGATGTACATTTCTTTAGTGTACAATGAAAATGTGTACGTTTTGATGTACATTTCTTGAGTGTACAACGAAAATGTGTAGTTTTGATGTACATTTCTTTAGTGTACAATGAAAATGTGTATGTTTTGATGTACATTTCTTGTCTGTACAATGAAAATGTGTATGTTTTGATGTACATTTCTTGTATATACAATGAAAATGTGTATGTTTTGATGTACATTTCTTGTCTGTACAATGAAAATGTGTATGTTTTGATGTACATTTCTTGTATATACAATGAAAATATGTATGTTTTGATGTACATTTCTTGTATGTACAATGAAAATGTGTAGTTTTGATGTACATTTCTTGAGTGTACAATGAAAATGTGTATGTTTTGATGTACATTTCTTTAGTGTACAATGAAAATGTGTATGTTTTGATGTACATTTCTTGTATATACAATGAAAATGTGTATGTTTTGATGTACATTTCTTGAGTGTACAATGCAAATGTGTATGTTTTGATGTACATTTCTTGTCTGTACAATGAAAATGTGTATGTTTTGATGTACATTTCTTGTCTGTACAATGAAAATGTGTATGTTTTGATGTACATTTCTTGTCTGTACACTGAAAATGTGTATGTATTGATGTACATTTCTTGTCTGTACAATGAAAATGTGTATGTTTTGATGTACATTTCTTGTCTGTACAATGAAAATGTGTATGTTTTGATGTACATTTCTTGTCTGTACAATGAAAATGTGTAGTTTTGATGTACATTTCTTGTATATACAATGAAAATGTGTAGTTTTGATGTACATTTCTTTAGTGTACAATGAAAATGTGTATGTTTTGATGTACATTTCTTGAGTGTACAACGAAAATGTGTATGTTTTGAGGTACATTTCTTGTCTGCACAATGAAAATGTGTATGTTTTGATGTACATTTCTTGTCTGTAAAATGAAAATGTGTATGTTTACATGTACATTTCTTGTCTGTACAATGAAAATGTGTAGTTTTGATGTACATTTATTTAGTGTACAATGAAAATGTGTAGTTTTGATGTACATTTCTTTAGTGTACAACGAAAATGTGTATGTTTTGATGTACATTTCTTGTCTGTACAATGAAAATGTGTATGTTTTCATGTACATTTCTTGTCTGTACGATGAAAATGTGTAGTTTTGATGTACATTTCTTTAGTGTACAATGAAAATGTGTAGTTTTGATGCACATTTCTTTAGTGTACAACGAAAATGTGTATGTTTTGATGTACATTTCTTGTCTGTACAACGAAAATGTGTATGTTTTGATGTACATTTCTTGTCTGTACAACGAAAATGTGTATGTTTTGATGTACATTTCTTGTCTGTACAACGAAAATGTGTATCTTTTGATGTACATTTCTTGTCTGTACAATGAAAATGTGTATGTTTTGATGTACATTTCTTGAGTGTACAATGAAAATGTGTAAGTTTTGATGTACCTTTCTTGAGTGTACAACGAAAATGTGTAAGTTTTGATGTACATTTCTTGAGTGTACAATGAAAATGTGTATGTTTTGATGTACATTTCTTGTCTGTACAATGAAAATGTGTAGTTTAGATGTACATTTCTTGTCTGTACAATGAAAATGTGTAGTTTTGATGTACATTTCTTGTCTGTACAATGAAAATGTGTAGTTTTGATGTACATTTCTTGAGTGTACAATGAAAATGTGTATGTTTTGATGTACATTTCTTGAGTGTACAACGAAAATGTGTATGTTTTGATGTACATTTCTTGAGTGTACAACGAAAATGTGTATGTTTTGATGTACATTTCTTGTCTGTACAATGAAAATGTGTATGTTTTCATGTACATTTCTTGTCTGTACAATGAAAATGTGTATGTTTTGACGTACATTTCTTGTCTGTACAATGAAAATGTGTAGTTTTGATGTACATTTCTTTAGTGTACAATGAAAATGTGTATGTTTTGATGTACATTTCTTGAGTGTACAACGAAAATGTGTATGTTTTGATGTACATTTCTTGTCTGTACAATGAAAATGTGTATGTTTTCATGTACATTTCTTGTCTGTAGAGTGAAAAGGTGTATGTTTTGATGTACATTTCTTGTCTGTACAATGAAAATGTGTAGTTTTGATGTACATTTCTTGTCTGTACAATGAAAATGTGTATGTTTTGATGTACATTTCCTTAGTGTACAATGAAAATGTGTAAGTTTTGATGTACATTTCTTGAGTGTACAACGAAAATGTGTAAGTTTTGATGTACATTTCTTGAGTGTACAATGAAAATGTGTATGTTTTGATGTACATTTCTTGTCTGTACAATGAAAATGTGTAGTTTTGATGTACATTTCTTGTATGTACAATGAAAATTTGTAAGTTTTGATGTACATTTCTTGTATATACAATGAAAATGTGTATGTTTTGATTTACATTTCTTGTCTGTACAATGAAAATGTGTATGTTTTCATGTTTATTTCTTGTCTGTAAAATGAAAATGTGTATGTTTTGATGTACATTTCTTGTCTGTACAATGAAAATGTGTATGTTTTGATGTACATTTCTTGTATATACAATGAAAATGTGTATGTTTTGATGTACATTTCTTGTATATACAATGAAAATGTGTTGTTTTGATGTACATTTCTTTAGTGTACAATGAAAATGTGTAGTTTTGATGTACATTTCTTGTCTGTACAATGAAAATGTGTAGTTTTGATGTACATTTCTTTAGTGTACAATGAAAATGTGTATGTTTTGATGTACATTTCTTGAGTGTACAATGTAAATGTGTAGTTTTGATGTACATTTCTTGTCTGTACAATGAAAATGTGTAGTTTTGATGTACATTTCTTTAGTGTACAATGAAAATGTGTATGTTTTGATGTACATTTCTTTAGTGTACAATGAAAATGTGTAGTTTTGATGTACATTTCTTTAGTGTACAATGAAAATGTGTAGTTTTGATGTACATTTCTTTAGTGTACAATGAAAATGTGTATGTTTTGATGTACATTTCTTGTCTGTACAATGAAAATGTGTATGTTTTGATGTACATTTCTTGTCTGTACAATGAAAATGTGTATGTTTTGATGTACATTTGTTGTCTGTACAATGAAAATGTGTATGTTTTGATGTACATTTCTTGTATATACAATGAAAATGTGTATGTTTTGATGTACATTTCTTGTCTGTACAATGAAGATGTGTAGTTTTGATGTACATTTCTTTAGTGTACAATGAAAATGTGTAGTTTTGATGTACATTTCTTTAGTGTACAATGAAAATGTGTAAGTTTTGATGTACATTTCTTGTATATACAATGAAAATGTGTAAGTTTTGATGTACATTTCTTGTATATACAATGAAAATGTGTAGCTTTGATGTACATTTCTTTAGTGTACAACGAAAATGTGTAAGTTTTGATGTACATTTCTTGTATATACAATGAAAATGTGTAAGTTTTGATGTACATTTCTTGTGTATACAATGAAAATGTGTAAGTTTTGATGTACATTTCTTATATATACAATGAAAATGTGTAGTTTTGATGTACATTTCTTGTGTATACAATGAAAATGTGTAAGTTTTGATGTACATTTCTTATATACACAATGAAAATGTGTAGTTTTGATGTACATTTCTTTAGTGTACAATGAAAATGTGTAAGTTTTGATGTACATTTCGTGTATATACAATGAAAATGTGTAAGTTTTGATGTACATTTCTTGTATATACAATGAAAATGTGTAGTTTTTATGTACATTTCTTTAGTGTACAACGAAAATGTGTAAGTTTTGATGTACATTTCTTGTATATACAATGAAAATGTGTAAGTTTTGATGTACATTTCTTGAGTATACAATGAAAATGTGTAAGTTTTGATGTACATTTCTTATATATACAATGAATATGTGTAGTTTTGATGTACATTTCTTATATATACAATGAAAATGTGTAGTTTTGATGTACATTTCTTGTGTATACAATGAAAATGTGTAAGTTTTGATGTACATTTCTTATATATACAATGAAAATGTGTAAGTTTTGATGTACATTTCTTATATATACAATGAAAATGTGTAGTTTTGATGTACATTTCTTATATATACAATGAAAATGTGTAGTTTTGATGTACATTTCTTGTGTATACAATGAAAATGTGTAAGTTTTGATGTACATTTCTTATATATACAATGAAAATGTGTAAGTTTTGATGTACATTTCTTATATATACAATGAAAATGTGTAGTTTTGATGTACATTTCTTGTGTATACTATGAAAATGTGTAAGTTTTGATGTACATTTCTTATATATACAATGAAAATGTGTAGTTTTGATGTACATTTCTTTAGTGTACAATGAAAATGTGTAAGTTTTGATGTACATTTCTTGTATATACAATGAAAATGTGTAAGTTTTGATGTACATTTCTTGTATGTACAATGAAAATGTGTAAGTTTTGATGTACATTTCTTGTATATACAATGAAAATGTGTAAGTTTTGATGTACATTTCGTGTGTATACAATGAAAATGTGTAAGTTTTGATGTACATTTCTTATATATACAATGAAAATGTGTAGTTTTGATGTACATTTCTTGTATATACAATGAAAATGTGTAGTTTTGATGTACATTTCTTTAGTGTACAACGAAAATGTGTAAGTTTCGATGTACATTTCTTTAGTGTACAATGAAAATGTGTAAGTTTTGATGTACATTTCTTGAGTGTACAACGAAAATGTGTAAGTTTTGATGTACATTTCTTGAGTGCACAAAGAAAATGTGTAGTTTTGATGTACATTTCTTGAGTGTACAACGAAAATGTGTAAGTTTTGATGTACATTTCTTGAGTGCACAATGAAAATGTGTAGTTTTGATGTACATTTCTTGAGTGTACAACGAAAATGTGTAAGTTTTGATGTACATTTCTTGAGTGTACAACGAAAATGTGTAGTTTTGATGTACATTTCTTGAGTGTACAACGAAAATGTGTAAGTTTTGATGTACATTTCTTGTATATACAATGAAAATGTGTAAGTTTTGATGTACATTTCTTGTGTATACAATGAAAATGTGTAAGTTTTGATGTACATTTCTTATATATACAATGAAAATGTGTAGTTTTGATGTACATTTCTTATATATACAATGAAAATGTGTAGTTTTGATGTACATTTCTTGTGTATACAATGAAAATGTGTAAGTTTTGATGTACATTTCTTATATATACAATGAAAATGTGTAAGTTTTGATGTACATTTCTTATATATACAATGAAAATGTGTAGTTTTGATGTACATTTCTTATATATACAATGAAAATGTGTAGTTTTGATGTACATTTCTTGTGTATACAATGAAAATGTGTAAGTTTTGGTGTACATTTCTTATATATACAATGAAAATGTGTAAGTTTTGATGTACATTTCTTATATATACAATGAAAATGTGTAGTTTTGATGTACATTTCTTGTGTATACTATGAAAATGTGTAAGTTTTGATGTACATTTCTTATATATACAATGAAAATGTGTAGTTTTGATGTACATTTCTTTAGTGTACAATGAAAATGTGTAAGTGTTGATGTACATTTCTTGTATATACAATGAAAATGTGTAAGTTTTGATGTACATTTCTTGTATGTACAATGAAAATGTGTAAGTTTTGATGTACATTTCTTGTATATACAATGAAAATGTGTAAGTTTTGATGTACATTTCGTGTGTATACAATGAAAATGTGTAAGTTTTGATGTACATTTCTTATATATACAATGAAAATGTGTAGTTTTGATGTACATTTCTTGTATATACAATGAAAATGTGTAGTTTTGATGTACATTTCTTTAGTGTACAACGAAAATGTGTAAGTTTCGATGTACATTTCTTTAGTGTACAATGAAAATGTGTAAGTTTTGATGTACATTTCTTGAGTGTACAACGAAAATGTGTAAGTTTTGATGTACATTTCTTGAGTGCACAATGAAAATGTGTAGTTTTGATGTACATTTCTTGAGTGTACAACGAAAATGTGTAAGTTTTGATGTACATTTCTTGAGTGCACAATGAAAATGTGTAGTTTTGATGTACATTTCTTGAGTGTACAACGAAAATGTGTAAGTTTTGATGTACATTTCTTGAGTGTACAACGAAAATGTGTAGTTTTGATGTACATTTCTTGAGTGTACAACGAAAATGTGTAAGTTTTGATGTACATTTCTTGTATGTACAATGAAAATGTGTATGTTTTGATGTACATTTCTTGAGTGCAAAATGAAAATGTGTAGTTTTGATGTACATTTCTTTAGTGTACAACGAAAATGTGTATGTTTTGATGTACATTTCTTGTATGTACAATGAAAATGTGTATGTTTTGATGTACATTTCTTTAGTGCACAATGAAAATGTGTAGTTTTGATGTACCTTTCTTGAGTGTACAACGAAAATGTGTAGTTTAGATGTACATTTCTTGTATGTACAATGAAAATGTGTATGTTTTGATGTACATTTCTTTAGTGCACAATGAAAATGTGTAGTTTTGATGTACATTTCTTTAGTGTACAACGAAAATGTGTAAGTTTTGATGTACATTTCTTGTATGTACAATGAAAATGTGTATGTTTTGATGTACATTTCTTTAGTGTACAACGAAAATGTGTAAGTTTTGATGTACATTTCTTGTATATACATCGAAAATGTGTAAGTTTTGATGTACATTTCTTGTATATAGAATGAAAATGTGTAAGTTTTGATGTACATTTCTTTAGTGTACAATGAAAATGTGTATGTTTTGATGTACATCTCTTGTATGTACAATGAAAATGTGTAAGTTTTGATGTACATTTCTTTAGTGTACAATGAAAATGTGTATGTTTTGATGTACATTTCTTGAGTGTACAACGAAAATGTGTATGTTTTGATGTACATTTCTTGTCTGTACAATGAAAATGTGTATGTTTTGATGTACATTTCTTGTCTGTACAATGAAAATGTGTATGTTTTGATGTACATTTCTTGTCTGTACAATGAAAATGTGTAGTTTTGATGTACATTTCTTTAGTGTACAATGAAAATGTGTAGTTTTGATGTACATTTCTTGTATGTACAATGAAAATGTGTATGTTTTGATGTACATTTCTTGTATATACAATGAAAATGTGTAGTTTTGATGTACATTTCTTGAGTGTACAATGAAAATGTGTATGTTTTGATGTACATTTCTTGAGTGTACAACGAAAATGTGTAAGTTTTGTTGTACTTTTCTTTAGTGCACAATGAAAATGTGTAGTTTTGATGTACATTTCTTTAGTGTACAATGAAAATGTGTAGTTTTGATGTACATTTCTTGTATGTACAACGAAAATGTGTATGTTTTGATGTACATTTCTTGTATATACAATGAAAATGTGTAGTTTTGATGTACATTTCTTGTATGTACAATGAAAATGTGTAGTTTTGATGTACATTTCTTGTATGTACAATGAAAATGTGTAGTTTTGATGTACATTTCTTGTATGTACAATGAAAATGTGTAGTTTTGATGTACATTTCTTGTATATACAATGAAAATGTGTAGTTTTGATGTACATTTCTTGTATGTACAATGAAAATGTGTAGTTTTGATGTACATTTCTTGTATGTACAATGAAAATTTGTAGTTTTGATGTACATTTCTTGTATGTACAATGAAAATGTGTAGTTTTGATGTACATTTCTTGTATGTACAATGAAAATGTGTAGTTTTGATGTACGTTTCTGGTATGTACAATGAAAATGTGTAGTTTTGATGTACATTTCTTGTATGTACAATGAAAATGTGTAGTTTTGATGTACATTTCTTGTATGTACAATGAAAATGTGTAGTTTTGATGTACATTTCTTGTATGTACAATGAAAATGTATAGTTTTGATGTACATTTCTTGTATGTACAATGAAAATGTGTAGTTTTGATGTACATTTCTTGTATTTACAATGAAAATGTGTAGTTTTGATGTACATTTCTTGTATATACAATGAAAATGTGTAGTTTTGATGTACATTTCTTGTATATACAATGAAAATGTGTAGTTTTGATGTACATTTCTTGTATGTACAATGAAAATGTGTAGTTTTGATGTACATTTCTTGTATATACAATGAAAATGTGTAGTTTTGATGTACATTTCTTGTATATACAATGAAAATGTGTAGTTTTGATGTACATTTCTTGTATATACAATGAAAATGTGTAGTTTTGATGTACATTTCTTGTATATACAATGAAAATGTGTAGTTTTGATGTACATTTCTTGTATGTACAATGAAAATGTGTAGTTTTGATGTACATTTCTTGTATGTACAATGAAAATGTGTAGTTTTGATGTACATTTCTTGTATGTACAATGAAAATGTGTAGTTTTGATGTACATATCTTGTATGTACAATGAAAATGTGTAGTTTTGATGTACATTTCTTGTATGTACAATGAAAATGTGTAGTTTTGATGTACATTTCTTGTATGTACAATGAAAATGTGTAGTTTTGATGTACATTTCTTGTATGTACAATGAAAATGTGTAGTTTTGATGTACATTTCTTGTATATACAATGAAAATGTGTAGTTTTGATGTACATTTCTTGTATGTACAATGAAAATGTGTAGTTTTGATGTACATTTCTTGTATGTACAATGAAAATGTGTAGTTTTGATGTACATTTCTTGTATGTACAATGAAAATGTGTAGTTTTGATGTACATTTCTTGTATATACAATGAAAATGTGTAGTTTTGATGTACATTTCTTGTATGTACAATGAAAATGTGTAGTTTTGATGTACATTTCTTGTATGTACAATGAAAATGTGTAGTTTTGATGTACATTTCTTGTATGTACAATGAAAATGTGTAGTTTTGATGTACATTTCTTGTATATACAATGAAAATGTGTAGTTTTGATGTACATTTCTTGTATGTACAATGAAAATGTGTATGTTTTGATGTACATTTCTTGTCTGTACAATGAAAATGTGTATGTTTTGATGTACATTTCTTGTATATACAATGAAAATGTGTAGTTTTGATGTACATTTCTTTGGTGTACAATGAAAATGTGTAGTTTTGATGTACATTTCTTGTATATACAATGAAAATGTGTATGTTTTGATGTACATTTCTTGTCTGTACAATGAAAATGTGTATGTTTTGATGTACATTTCTTGTCTGTACAATGAAAATGTGTAGTTTTGATGTACATTTCTTGTATATACAATGAAAATGTGTAGTTTTGATGTACATTTCTTTAGTGTACAATGAAAATGTGTAGTTTTGATGTACATTTCTTGTCTGTACAATGAAAATGTGTATGTTTTGATGTACATTTCTTGTCTGTACAATGAAAATGTGTAGTTTTGATGTACATTTCTTGTATATACAATGAAAATGTGTAGTTTTGATGTACATTTCTTTAGTGTACAATGAAAATGTGTAGTTTTGATGTACATTTCTTGTCTGTACAATGAAAATGTGTATGTTTTGATGTACATTTCTTGTATGTACAATGAAAATGTGTATGTTTTGATGTACATTTCTTGTATGTACAATGAAAATGTGTAGTTTTGATGTACATTTCTTTAGTGTACAATGAAAATGTGTAGTTTTGATGTACATTTCTTGTCTGTACAATGAAAATGTGTATGTTTTGATGTACATTTCTTGTCTGTACAATGAAAATGTGTAGTTTTGATGTACATTTCTTGTATATACAATGAAAATGTGTAGTTTTGATGTACATTTCTTTAGTGTACAATGAAAATGTGTAGTTTTGATGTACATTTCTTGTATGTACAATGAAAATGTGTATGTTTTGATGTACATTTCTTGTCTGTACAATGAAAATGTGTATGTTTTGATGTACATTTCTTGTATGTACAATGAAAATGTGTAGTTTTGATGTACATTTCTTTAGTGTACAATGAAAATGTGTAGGTTTGATGTACATTTCTTTAGTGTACAATGAAAATGTGTAGTTTTGATGTACATTTCTTGTATATACAATGAAAATGTGTAGTTTTGATGTACATTTCTTGTATATACAATGAAAATGTGTATGTTTTGATGTACATTTCTTGTCTGTACAATGAAAATGTGTAGTTTTGATGTACATTTCTTGTATATACAATGAAAATGTGTATGTTTTGATGTACATTTCTTGTATATACAATGAAAATGTGTAGTTTTGATGTACATTTCTTGTATGTACAATGAAAATGTGTATGTTTTGATGTAGATTTCTTGTCTGTACAATGAAAATGTGTAGTTTTGATGTACATTTCTTGTATATACAATGAAAATGTGTATGTTTTGATGTACATTTCTTGTATATACAATGAAAATAAGTAGTTTTGATGTACATTTCTTGTATGTACAATGAAAATGTGTATGTTTTGATGTACATTTCTTGTCTGTACAATGAAAATGTGTAGTTTTGATGTAGATTTCTTTAGTGTACAATGAAAATGTGTAGTTTTGATGTACATTTCTTGTATATACAATGAAAATGTGTAGTTTTGATGTACATTTCTTGTATATACAATGAAAATATGTATGTTTTGATGTACATTTCTTGTATATACAATGAAAATGTGTATGTTTTGATGTACATTTCTTGTCTGTACAATGAAAATGTGTATGTTTTGATGTACATATCTTGTCTGTACAATGAAAATGTGTAGTTTTGATGTACATTTCTTGTCTGTACAATGAAAATGTGTAGTTTTGATGTACATTTCTTGTCTGTACAATGAAAATGTGTAGTTTTGATGTACATTTCTTGAGTGTACAACGAAAATGTGTAGTTTTGATGTACATTTCTTTAGTGTACAATGAAAATGTGTAGTTTTGATGTACATTTCTTGTATATACAATGAAAATGTGTAGTTTTGATGTACATTTCTTGTATATACAATGAAAATATGTATGTTTTGATGTACATTTCTTGTATATACAATGAAAATGTGTATGTTTTGATGTACATTTCTTGTCTGTACAATGAAAATGTGTATGTTTTGATGTACATTTCTTGTCTGTACAATGAAAATGTGTAGTTTTGATGTACATTTCTTGTCTGTACAATGAAAATGTGTAGTTTTGATGTACATTTCTTGTCTGTACAATGAAAATGTGTAGTTTTGATGTACATTTCTTGAGTGTACAACGAAAATGTGTAGTTTTGATGTACATTTCTTTAGTGTACAATGAAAATGTGTATGTTTTGATGTACATTTCTTGTCTGTACAATGAAAATGTGTAGTTTTGATGTACATTTCTTGTCTGTACAATGAAAATGTGTAGTTTTGATGTACATTTCTTGAGTGTACAACGAAAATGTGTAGTTTTGATGTACATTTCTTTAGTGTACAATGAAAATGTGTATGTTTTGATGTACATTTCTTGTCTGTACAATGAAAATGTGTATGTTTTGATGTACATTTCTTGGCTGTACAATGAAAATGTGTAGTTTTGATGTACATTTCTTGTCTGTACAATGAAAATGTGTAGTTTTGATGTACATTTCTTGAGTGTACAACGAAAGTGTGTAGTTTTGATGTACATTTCTTTAGTGCACAATGAAAATGTGTATGTTTTGATGTACATTTCTTGACTGTACAATGAAAATGTGTAGTTTTGATGTACATTTCTTGTCTGTACAATGAAAATGTGTAGTTTTGATGTACATTTCTTGTCTGTACAATGAAAATGTGTAGTTTTGATGTACATTTCTTGTCTGTACAATGAAAATGTGTATGTTTTGATGTACATTTCTTGTCTGTACAATGAAAATGTGTAGTTTTGATGCACATTTCTTCAGTGTACAACGAAAATGTGTAGTTTTGATGTACATTTCTTTAGTGTACAATGAAAATGTGTATGTTTTGATGTACATTTCTTGTCTGTACAATGAAAATGTGTAGTTTTGATGTACATTTCTTGTCTGTACAATGAAACTGTGTAGTTTTGATGTACATTTCTTGTCTGTACAATGAAAATGTGTAGTTTTGATGTACATTTCTTGTATATACAATGAAAATGTGTATGTTTTGATGTACATTTCTTGTCTGTACAATGAAAATGAGTATGTTTTGATGTACATTTCTTGTATATACAATGAAAATGTGTATGTTTTGATGTACATTTCTTGTCTGTACAATGAAAATGTGTATGTTTTGATGTACATTTCTTGTCTGTACAATGGAAATGTGTAGTTTTGATGTACATTTTTTGTCTGTAAAATGAAAATGTGTATGTTTTGATGTACATTTCTTGTATATACAATGAAAATGTGTTGTTTTGATGTACATTTCTTGTCTGTACAATGAAAATGTGTATGTTTTGATGTACATTTCTTGTCTGTACAATGAAAATGTGAAGTTTTGATGTACATTCATTGTCTGTACAATGAAAATGTGTAGTTTTGATGTACATTTCTTGTATATACAATGAAAATGTGTATGTTTTGATGTACATTTCTTGTCTGTACAATGAAAATGTGTAGTTTTGATGTACATTTCTTGTCTGTACAATGAAAATGTGTAGTTTTGATGTACATTTCTTGTCTGTACAATGAAAATGTGTATGTTTTGATGTACATTTCTTGTATATACAATGAAAATGTGTATGTTTTGATGTACATTTCTTGTCTGTACAATGAAAATGTGTAGTTTTGATGTACATTTCTTGTATATACAATGAAAATGTGTAGTTTTGATGTTCATTTCTTGAGTATACAATAAAAATGTGTAGTTTTGATGTACATTTCTTGTATATACAATGAAAATGTGTATGTTTTGATGTACATTTCTTGTCTGTACAATGAAAATGTGTATGTTTTGATGTACATTTCTTGTATATACAATGAAAATGTGTATGTTTTGATGTACATTTCTTGTATATACAATGAAAATGTGTATGTTTTGATGTACATTTCTTGTATATACAATGAAAATGTGTATGTTTTGATGTACATTTCTTGTCTGTACAATGAAAATGTGTATGTTTTGATGTACATTTCTTGTATATACAATGAAAATGTGTATGTTTTGATGTAAATTTCTTGAGTGTACAATGAAAATGTGTAGTTTTGATGTACATTCCTTGTATATACAATGAAAATGTGTATGTTTTGATGTACATTTCTTGTCTGTACAATGAAAATGTGTATGTTTTGATGTACATTTCTTGTATATACAATAAAAATGTGTATGTTTTGATGTACATTTCTTGTCTGTACAATGAAAATGTGTAGTTTTGATGTACATTTCTTGTCTGTACAATGAAAATGTGTATGTTTTGATGTACATTTCTTGTATATACAATGAAAATGTGTTGTTTTGATGTACATTTCTTGTCTGTACAATGAAAATGTGAAGTTTTGATGTACATTTCTTGTATATACAATGAAAATGTGTTGTTTTGATGTACATTTCTTGTCTGTACAATGAAAATGTGTATGTTTTGATGTACATTTCTTGTCTGTACAATGGAAATGTGTAGTTTTGATGTACATTTCTTGTCTGTACAATGAAAATGTGTATGTTTTGATGTACATTTCTTGTATATACAATGAAAATGTGTTGTTTTGATGTACATTTCTTGTCTGTACAATGAAAATGTGTATGTTTTGATGTACATTTCTTGTCTGTACAATGAAAATGTGAAGTTTTGATGTACATTCATTGTCTGTACAATGAAAATGTGTAGTTTTGATGTTTATTTCTTGTATATACAATGAAAATGTGTATGTTTTGATGTACATTTCTTGTCTGTACAATGAAAATGTGTAGTTTTGATGTACATTTCTTGTCTGTACAATGAAAATGTGTAGTTTTGATGTACATTTCTTGTCTGTACAATGAAAATGTGTATGTTTTGATGTACATTTCTTGTATATACAATGAAAATGTGTATGTTTTGATGTACATTTCTTGTCTGTACAATGAAAATGTGTAGTTTTGATGTACATTTCTTGTATATACAATGAAAATGTGTAGTTTTGATGTTCATTTCTTGAGTGTACAATAAAAATGTGTAGTTTTGATGTACATTTCTTGTATATACAATTAAAATGTGTATGTTTTTATGTACATTTCTTGTCTGTACAATGAAAGTGTGTATGTTTTGATGTACATTTCTTGTATATACAATGAAAATGTGTATGTTTTGATGTACATTTCTTGTATATACAATGAAAATGTGTATGTTTTGATGTACATTTCTTGTATATACAATGAAAATGTGTATGTTTTGATGTACATTTCTTGTCTGTACAATGAAAATGTGTATGTTTTGATGTACATTTCTTGTATATACAATGAAAATGTGTATGTTTTGATGTACATTTCTTGAGTGTACAATGAAAATGTGTAGTTTTGATGTACATTTCTTGTATATACAATGAAAATGTGTATGTTTTGATGTACATTTCTTGAGTGTACAACGAAAATGTGTAGTTTTGATGTACATTTCTTTAGTGTACAATGAAAATGAGTATGTTTTGATGTACATTTCTTGAGTGTACAACGAAAATGTGTAGTTTTGATGTACATTTCTTTAGTGTACAATGAAAATGTGTATGTTTTGATGTACATTTCTTGAGTGTACAACGAAAATGTGTAGTTTTGATGTACATTTCTTTAGTGTACAATGAAAATGTGTAGTTTTGATGTACATTTCTTGAGTGTACAACCAAAATGTGTAGTTTTGATGTACATTTCTTTAGTGTACAATGAAAATGTGTATGTTTTGATGTACATTTCTTGAGTGTACAACGAAAATGTGTAGTTTTGATGTACATTTCTTTAGTGTACAATGAAAATGTGTAGTTTTGATGTACATTTCTTGTCTGTACAATGAAAATGTGTATGTTTTGATGTACATTTCTTGTATATACAATGAAAATGTGTATGTTTTGATGTACATTTCTTGTATGTACAATGAAAATGTGTAGTTTTGATGTACATTTCTTTAGTGTACAATGAAAATGTGTATGTTTTGATGTACATTTCTTTAGTGTACAATGAAAATGTGTATGTTTGGATGTACATTTCTTGTATATACAATGAAAATGTGTATGTTTTGATGTACATTTCTTGAGTGTACAATGAAAATGTGTATGCTTTGATGTACATTTCTTGAGTGTACAATGAAATTGTGTAAGTTTTGATTTACATTTCTTGTATATACAATGAAAATGTGTATGTTTTGATGTACATTTCTTGTATATACAATGAAAATGTGTAGTTTTGATGTACATTTCTTGTATGTACAATGAAAATGTGTAGTTTTGATGTACATTTCTTGAGTGTACAATGAAAATGTGTAGTTTTGATGTACATTTCTTGAGTGTACAATGAAAATGTGTAGTTTTGATGTACATTTCTTGTATGTACAATGAAAATGTGTAGTTTTGATGTACATTTCTTGTATGTACAATGAAAATGTGTAGTTTTGATGTACATTTCTTGTATGTACAATGAAAATGTGTAGTTTTGATGTACATTTCTTGTATATACAATGAAAATGTGTAGTTTTGATGTACATTTCTTGTATATACAATGAAAATGTGTAGTTTTGATGTACATTTCTTGTATGTACACTGAAAATGTGTAGTTTTGATGTACATTTCTTGTATGTACAATGAAAATGTGTAGTTTTGATGTACATTTCTTGTATATACAATGAAAATGTGTAGTTTTGATGTACATTTCTTGTATGTACAATGAAAATGTGTAGTTTTGATGTACATTTCTTGTATGTACAATGAAAATGTGTAGTTTTGATGTACATTTCTTGTATGTACAATGAAAATGTGTAGTTTTGATGTACATTTCTTGTATGTACAATGAAAATGTGTATGTTTTGATGTACATTTCTTGTCTGTACAATGAAAATGTGTATGTTTTGATGTACATTTCTTGTATATACAATGAAAATGTGTAGTTTTGATGTACATTTCTTGAGTGTACAACGAAAATGTGTAGTTTTGATGTACATTTCTTTAGTGTACAATGAAAATGTGTATGTTTTGATGTACATTTCTTGTCTGTACAATGAAAATGTGTAGTTTTGATGTACATTTCTTGTCTGTACAATGAAAATGTGTAGTTTTGATGTACATTTCTTGAGTGTACAACGAAAATGTGTAGTTTTGATGTACATTTCTTTAGTGTACAATGAAAATGTGTATGTTTTGATGTACATTTCTTGTCTGTACAATGAAAATGTGTATGTTTTGATGTACATTTCTTGGCTGTACAATGAAAATGTGTAGTTTTGATGTACATTTCTTGTCTGTACAATGAAAATGTGTAGTTTTGATGTACATTTCTTGAGTGTACAACGAAAATGTGTAGTTTTGATGTACATTTCTTTAGTGCACAATGAAAATGTGTATGTTTTGATGTACATTTCTTGACTGTACAATGAAAATGTGTAGTTTTGATGTACATTTCTTGTCTGTACAATGAAAATGTGTAGTTTTGATGTACATTTCTTGTCTGTACAATGAAAATGTGTAGTTTTGATGTACATTTCTTGTCTGTACAATGAAAATGTGTATGTTTTGATGTACATTTCTTGTCTGTACAATGAAAATGTGTAGTTTTGATGCACATTTCTTCAGTGTACAACGAAAATGTGTAGTTTTGATGTACATTTCTTTAGTGTACAATGAAAATGTGTATGTTTTGATGTACATTTCTTGTCTGTACAATGAAAATGTGTAGTTTTGATGTACATTTCTTGTCTGTACAATGAAACTGTGTAGTTTTGATGTACATTTCTTGTCTGTACAATGAAAATGTGTAGTTTTGATGTACATTTCTTGTATATACAATGAAAATGTGTATGTTTTGATGTACATTTCTTGTCTGTACAATGAAAATGAGTATGTTTTGATGTACATTTCTTGTATATACAATGAAAATGTGTATGTTTTGATGTACATTTCTTGTCTGTACAATGAAAATGTGTATGTTTTGATGTACATTTCTTGTCTGTACAATGGAAGTGTGTAGTTTTGATGTACATTTTTTGTCTGTACAATGAAAATGTGTATGTTTTGATGTACATTTCTTGTATATACAATGAAAATGTGTTGTTTTGATGTACATTTCTTGTCTGTACAATGAAAATGTGTATGTTTTGATGTACATTTCTTGTCTGTACAATGAAAATGTGAAGTTTTGATGTACATTCATTGTCTGTACAATGAAAATGTGTAGTTTTGATGTACATTTCTTGTATATACAATGAAAATGTGTATGTTTTGATGTACATTTCTTGTCTGTACAATGAAAATGTGTAGTTTTGATGTACATTTCTTGTCTGTACAATGAAAATGTGTAGTTTTGATGTACATTTCTTGTCTGTACAATGAAAATGTGTATGTTTTGATGTACATTTCTTGTATATACAATGAAAATGTGTATGTTTTGATGTACATTTCTTGTCTGTACAATGAAAATGTGTAGTTTTGATGTACATTTCTTGTATATACAATGAAAATGTGTAGTTTTGATGTTCATTTCTTGAGTATACAATAAAAATGTGTAGTTTTGATGTACATTTCTTGTATATACAATGAAAATGTGTATGTTTTGATGTACATTTCTTGTCTGTACAATGAAAATGTGTATGTTTTGATGTACATTTCTTGTATATACAATGAAAATGTGTATGTTTTGATGTACATTTCTTGTATATACAATGAAAATGTGTATGTTTTGATGTACATTTCTTGTATATACAATGAAAATGTGTATGTTTTGATGTACATTTCTTGTCTGTACAATGAAAATGTGTATGTTTTGATGTACATTTCTTGTATATACAATGAAAATGTGTATGTTTTGATGTAAATTTCTTGAGTGTACAATGAAAATGTGTAGTTTTGATGTACATTCCTTGTATATACAATGAAAATGTGTATGTTTTGATGTACATTTCTTGTCTGTACAATGAAAATGTGTATGTTTTGATGTACATTTCTTGTATATACAATAAAAATGTGTATGTTTTGATGTACATTTCTTGTCTGTACAATGAAAATGTGTAGTTTTGATGTACATTTCTTGTCTGTACAATGAAAATGTGTATGTTTTGATGTACATTTCTTGTATATACAATGAAAATGTGTTGTTTTGATGTACATTTCTTGTCTGTACAATGAAAATGTGAAGTTTTGATGTACATTTCTTGTATATACAATGAAAATGTGTTGTTTTGATGTACATTTCTTGTCTGTACAATGAAAATGTGTATGTTTTGATGTACATTTCTTGTCTGTACAATGGAAATGTGTAGTTTTGATGTACATTTCTTGTCTGTACAATGAAAATGTGTATGTTTTGATGTACATTTCTTGTATATACAATGAAAATGTGTTGTTTTGATGTACATTTCTTGTCTGTACAATGAAAATGTGTATGTTTTGATGTACATTTCTTGTCTGTACAATGAAAATGTGAAGTTTTGATGTACATTCATTGTCTGTACAATGAAAATGTGTAGTTTTGATGTTTATTTCTTGTATATACAATGAAAATGTGTATGTTTTGATGTACATTTCTTGTCTGTACAATGAAAATGTGTAGTTTTGATGTACATTTCTTGTCTGTACAATGAAAATGTGTAGTTTTGATGTACATTTCTTGTCTGTACAATGAAAATGTGTATGTTTTGATGTACATTTCTTGTATATACAATGAAAATGTGTATGTTTTGATGTACATTTCTTGTCTGTACAATGAAAATGTGTAGTTTTGATGTACATTTCTTGTATATACAATGAAAATGTGTAGTTTTGATGTTCATTTCTTGAGTGTACAATAAAAATGTGTAGTTTTGATGTACATTTCTTGTATATACAATTAAAATGTGTATGTTTTTATGTACATTTCTTGTCTGTACAATGAAAGTGTGTATGTTTTGATGTACATTTCTTGTATATACAATGAAAATGTGTATGTTTTGATGTACATTTCTTGTATATACAATGAAAATGTGTATGTTTTGATGTACATTTCTTGTATATACAATGAAAATGTGTATGTTTTGATGTACATTTCTTGTCTGTACAATGAAAATGTGTATGTTTTGATGTACATTTCTTGTATATACAATGAAAATGTGTATGTTTTGATGTACATTTCTTGAGTGTACAATGAAAATGTGTAGTTTTGATGTACATTTCTTGTATATACAATGAAAATGTGTATGTTTTGATGTACATTTCTTGAGTGTACAACGAAAATGTGTAGTTTTGATGTACATTTCTTTAGTGTACAATGAAAATGAGTATGTTTTGATGTACATTTCTTGAGTGTACAACGAAAATGTGTAGTTTTGATGTACATTTCTTTAGTGTACAATGAAAATGTGTATGTTTTGATGTACATTTCTTGAGTGTACAACGAAAATGTGTAGTTTTGATGTACATTTCTTTAGTGTACAATGAAAATGTGTAGTTTTGATGTACATTTCTTGAGTGTACAACGAAAATGTGTAGTTTTGATGTACATTTCTTTAGTGTACAATGAAAATGTGTATGTTTTGATGTACATTTCTTGAGTGTACAACGAAAATGTGTAGTTTTGATGTACATTTCTTTAGTGTACAATGAAAATGTGTAGTTTTGATGTACATTTCTTGTCTGTACAATGAAAATGTGTATGTTTTGATGTACATTTCTTGTATATACAATGAAAATGTGTATGTTTTGATGTACATTTCTTGTATGTACAATGAAAATGTGTAGTTTTGATGTACATTTCTTTAGTGTACAATGAAAATGTGTATGTTTTGATGTACATTTCTTTAGTGTACAATGAAAATGTGTATGTTTGGATGTACATTTCTTGTATATACAATGAAAATGTGTATGTTTTGATGTACATTTCTTGAGTGTACAATGAAAATGTGTATGCTTTGATGTACATTTCTTGAGTGTACAATGAAATTGTGTAAGTTTTGATTTACATTTCTTGTATATACAATGAAAATGTGTATGTTTTGATGTACATTTCTTGTATATACAATGAAAATGTGTAGTTTTGATGTACATTTCTTGTATGTACAATGAAAATGTGTAGTTTTGATGTACATTTCTTGAGTGTACAATGAAAATGTGTAGTTTTGATGTACATTTCTTGAGTGTACAATGAAAATGTGTAGTTTTGATGTACATTTCTTGTATGTACAATGAAAATGTGTAGTTTTGATGTACATTTCTTGTATGTACAATGAAAATGTGTAGTTTTGATGTACATTTCTTGTATGTACAATGAAAATGTGTAGTTTTGATGTACATTTCTTGTATATACAATGAAAATGTGTAGTTTTGATGTACATTTCTTGTATATACAATGAAAATGTGTAGTTTTGATGTACATTTCTTGTATGTACACTGAAAATGTGTAGTTTTGATGTACATTTCTTGTATGTACAATGAAAATGTGTAGTTTTGATGTACATTTCTTGTATATACAATGAAAATGTGTAGTTTTGATGTACATTTCTTGTATGTACAATGAAAATGTGTAGTTTTGATGTACATTTCTTGTATGTACAATGAAAATGTGTAGTTTTGATGTACATTTCTTGTATGTACAATGAAAATGTGTAGTTTTGATGTACATTTCTTGTATGTACAATGAAAATGTGTATGTTTTGATGTACATTTCTTGTCTGTACAATGAAAATGTGTATGTTTTGATGTACATTTCTTGTATATACAATGAAAATGTGTAGTTTTGATGTACATTTCTTTAGTGTACAATGAAAATGTGTAGTTTTGATGTACATTTCTTGTATATACAATGAAAATGTGTATGTTTTGATGTACATTTCTTGTCTGTACAATGAAAATGTGTATGTTTTGATGTACATTTCTTGTCTGTACAATGAAAATGTGTAGTTTTGATGTACATTTCTTGTATATACAATGAAAATGTGTAGTTTTGATGTACATTTCTTTAGTGTACAATGAAAATGTGTAGTTTTGATGTACATTTCTTGTATGTACAATGAAAATGTGTATGTTTTGATGTACATTTCTTGTCTGTACAATGAAAATGTGTAGCTTTGATGTACATTTCTTGTATATACAATGAAAATGTGTAGTTTTGATGTGCATTTCTTTAGTGTACAATGAAAATGTGTAGTTTTGATGTACATTTCTTGTCTGTACAATGAAAATGTGTATGTTTTGATGTACATTTCTTGTCTGTACAATGAAAATGTGTATGTTTTGATGTACATTTCTTGAGTGTACAATGAAAATGTGTATGCTTTGATGTACATTTCTTGAGTGTACAATGAAATTGTGTAAGTTTTGATTTACATTTCTTGTATATACAATGAAAATGTGTATGTTTTGATGTACATTTCTTGTATATACAATGAAAATGTGTAGTTTTGATGTACATTTCTTGTATGTACAATGAAAATGTGTAGTTTTGATGTACATTTCTTGAGTGTACAATGAAAATGTGTAGTTTTGATGTACATTTCTTGTATGTACAATGAAAATGTGTAGTTTTGATGTACATTTCTTGTATATACAATGAAAATGTGTAGTTTTGATGTACATTTCTTGTATGTACAATGAAAATGTGTAGTTTTGATGTACATTTCTTGTATGTACAATGAAAATGTGTAGTTTTGATGTACATTTCTTGTATATACAATGAAAATGTGTAGTTTTGATGTACATTTCTTGTATATACAACGAAAATGTGTAGTTTTGATGTACATTTCTTGTATGTACACTGAAAATGTGTAGTTTTGATGTACATTTCTTGTATGTACAATGAAAATGTGTAGTTTTGATGTACATTTCTTGTATATACAATGAAAATGTGTAGTTTTGATGTACATTTCTTGTATGTACAATGAAAATGTGTAGTTTTGATGTACATTTCTTGTATGTACAATGAAAATGTGTAGTTTTGATGTACATTTCTTGTATGTACAATGAAAATGTGTAGTTTTGATGTACATTTCTTGTATGTACAATGAAAATGTGTATGTTTTGATGTACATTTCTTGTCTGTACAATGAAAATGTGTATGTTTTGATGTACATTTCTTGTATATACAATGAAAATGTGTAGTTTTGATGTACATTTCTTTAGTGTACAATGAAAATGTGTAGTTTTGATGTACATTTCTTGTATATACAATGAAAATGTGTATGTTTTGATGTACATTTCTTGTCTGTACAATGAAAATGTGTATGTTTTGATGTACATTTCTTGTCTGTACAATGAAAATGTGTAGTTTTGATGTACATTTCTTGTATATACAATGAAAATGTGTAGTTTTGATGTACATTTCTTTAGTGTACAATGAAAATGTGTAGTTTTGATGTACATTTCTTGTATGTACAATGAAAATGTGTATGTTTTGATGTACATTTCTTGTCTGTACAATGAAAATGTGTAGCTTTGATGTACATTTCTTGTATATACAATGAAAATGTGTAGTTTTGATGTGCATTTCTTTAGTGTACAATGAAAATGTGTAGTTTTGATGTACATTTCTTGTCTGTACAATGAAAATGTGTATGTTTTGATGTACATTTCTTGTCTGTACAATGAAAATGTGTATGTTTTGATGTACATTTCTTGTATGTACAATGAAAATTTGTAGTTTTGATGTACATTTCTTTAGTGTACAATGAAAATGTGTAGTTTTGATGTACATTTCTTGTCTGTACAATGAAAATGTGTATGTTTTGATGTACATTTCTTGTATATACAATGAAAATGTGTATGTTTTGATGTACATTTCTTGTATATACAATGAAAATGTGTATGTTTTGATGTACATTTCTTGTATATACAATGAAAATGTGTATGTTTTGATGTACATTTCTTGTCTGTACATTGAAAATGTGTATGTTTTGATGTACATTTCTTGTATATACAATGAAAATGTGTATGTTTTGATGAACATTTCTTGAGTGTGCAATGAAAATGTGTAGTTTTGATGTACATTTCTTGTATATACAATGAAAATGTGTATGTTTTGATGTACATTTCTTGAGTGTACAACGAAAATGTGTAGTTTTGATGTACATTTCTTTAGTGTACAATGAAAATGAGTATGTTTTGATGTACATTTCTTGAGTGTACAACGAAAATGTGTAGTTTTGATGTACATTTCTTTAGTGTACAATGAAAATGTGTATGTTCTGATGTACATTTCTTGTCTGTACAATGAAAATGTGTATGTTTTGATGTACATTTCTTGTATATACAATGAAAATGTGTATGTTTGATGTACATTTCTTGTATGTACAATGAAAATGTGTAGTTTTGATGTACATTTCTTTAGTGTACAATGAAAATGTGTATGTTTTGATGTACATTTCTCTTGTGTACAATGAAAATGTGTATGTTTTGATGTACATTTCTTGTATATACAATGAAAATGTGTTGTTTTGATGTACATTTCTTGAGTGTACAATGAAAATGTGTATGCTTTGATGTACATTTCTTGAGTGTACAATGAAATTGTGTAAGTTTTGATTTACATTTCTTGTATATACAATGAAAATGTGTATGTTTTGATGTACATTTCTTGTATATACAATGAAAATGTGTAGTTTTGATGTACATTTCTTGTATGTACAATGAAAATGTGTAGTTTTGATGTACATTTCTTGAGTGTACAATGAAAATGTGTAGTTTTGATGTACATTTCTTGTATGTACAATGAAAATGTGTAGTTTTGATGTACATTTCTTGTATGTACAATGAAAATGTGTAGTTTTGATGTACATTTCTTGAGTGTACAATGAAAATGTGTAGTTTTGATGTACATTTCTTGTATGTACAATGAAAATGTGTAGTTTTGATGTACATTTCTTGTATGTACAATGAAAATGTGTAGTTTTGATGTACATTTCTTGTATATACAATGAAAATGTGTAGTTTTGATGTACATTTCTTGTATGTACAATGAAAATGTGTAGTTTTGATGTACATTTCTTGTATGTACAATGAAAATGTGTAGTTTTGATGTACATTTCTTGTATATACAATGAAAATGTGTAGTTTTGATGTACATTTCTTGTATGTACAATGAAAATGTGTAGTTTTGATGTACATTTCTTGAGTGTACAATGAAAATGTGTAGTTTTGATGTACATTTCTTGTATGTACAATGAAAATGTGTAGTTTTGATGTACATTTCTTGTATGTACAATGAAAATGTGTAGTTTTGATGTACATTTCTTGTATATACAATGAAAATGTGTAGTTTTGATGTACATTTCTTGTATATACAATGAAAATGTGTAGTTTTGATGTACATTTCTTGTATGTACAATGAAAATGTGTAGGTTTGATGTACATTTCTTGTATGTACAATGAAAATGTGTAGTTTTGATGTACATTTCTTGTATATACAATGAAAATGTGTAGTTTTGATGTACATTTCTTGTATGTACAATGAAAATGTGTAGTTTTGATGTACATTTCTTGTATGTACAATGAAAATGTGTAGTTTTGATGTACATTTCTTGTATGTACAATGAAAATGTGTAGTTTTGATGTACATTTCTTGTATATACAATGAAAATGTGTAGTTTTGATGTACATTTCTTTAGTGTACAATGAAAATGTGTAGTTTTGATGTACATTTCTTGTATGTACAATGAAAATGTGTATGTTTTGATGTACACTTCTCTTGTGTACAATGAAAATGTGTATGTTTTGATGTACATTTCTTGTATATACAATGAAAATGTGTATGTTTTGATGTACATTTCTTGAGTGTACAATGAAAATGTGTATGCTTTGATGTACATTTCTTGAGTGTACAATGAAATTGTGTAAGTTTTGATTTACATTTCTTGTATATACAATGAAAATGTGTATGTTTTGATGTACATTTCTTGTATATACAATGAAAATGTGTAGTTTTGATGTACATTTCTTGTATGTACAATGAAAATGTGTAGTTTTGATGTACATTTCTTGAGTGTACAATGAAAATGTGTAGTTTTGATGTACATTTCTTGTATGTACAATGAAAATGTGTAGTTTTGATGTACATTTCTTGTATGTACAATGAAAATGTGTAGTTTTGATGTACATTTCTTGAGTGTACAATGAAAATGTGTAGTTTTGATGTACATTTCTTGTATGTACAATGAAAATGTGTAGTTTTGATGTACATTTCTTGTATGTACAATGAAAATGTGTAGTTTTGATGTACATTTCTTGTATATACAATGAAAATGTGTAGTTTTGATGTACATTTCTTGTATGTACAATGAAAATGTGTAGTTTTGATGTACATTTCTTGTATGTACAATGAAAATGTGTAGTTTTGATGTACATTTCTTGTATATACAATGAAAATGTGTAGTTTTGATGTACATTTCTTGTATGTACAATGAAAATGTGTAGTTTTGATGTACATTTCTTGAGTGTACAATGAAAATGTGTAGTTTTGATGTACATTTCTTGTATGTACAATGAAAATGTGTAGTTTTGATGTACATTTCTTGTATGTACAATGAAAATGTGTAGTTTTGATGTACATTTCTTGTATATACAATGAAAATGTGTAGTTTTGATGTACATTTCTTGTATATACAATGAAAATGTGTAGTTTTGATGTACATTTCTTGTATGTACAATGAAAATGTGTAGGTTTGATGTACATTTCTTGTATGTACAATGAAAATGTGTAGTTTTGATGTACATTTCTTGTATATACAATGAAAATGTGTAGTTTTGATGTACATTTCTTGTATGTACAATGAAAATGTGTAGTTTTGATGTACATTTCTTGTATGTACAATGAAAATGTGTAGTTTTGATGTACATTTCTTGTATGTACAATGAAAATGTGTAGTTTTGATGTACATTTCTTGTATATACAATGAAAATGTGTAGTTTTGATGTACATTTCTTGTATGTACAATGAAAATGTGTATGTTTTGATGTACATTTCTTGTATATACAATGAAAATGTGTAGATTTGATGTACATTTCTTTAGTGTACAATGAAAATGTGTAGTTTTGATGTACATTTCTTGTATATACAATGAAAATGTGTATGTTTTGATGTAGATTTCTTGTCTGTACAATGAAAATGTGTATGTTTTGATGTACATTTCTTGTCTGTACAATGAAAATGTGTAGTTTTGATGTACATTTCTTGTATATACAATGAAAATGTGTAGTATTGATGTATATTTCTTTAGTGTACAATGAAAATGTGTAGTTTTGATGTACATTTCTTGTCTGTACAATGAAAATGTGTATGTTTTGATGTACATTTCTTGTCTGTACAATGAAAATGTGTAGTTTTGATGTACATTTCTTGTATATACAATGAAAATGTGTAGCTTTGATGTACATTTCTTTAGTGTACAATGAAAATGTGTGGTTTTGATGTACATTTCTTGTCTGTACAATGAAAATGTGTATGTTTTGATGTACATTTCTTGTCTGTACAATGAAAATGTGTATGTTTTGATGTACATTTCTTGTATGTACAATGAAAATTTGTAGTTTTGATGTACATTTCTTTAGTGTACAATGAAAATGTGTAGTTTTGATGTACATTTCTTGTCTGTACAATGAAAATGTGTATGTTTTGATGTACATTTCTTGTCTGTACAACGAAAATGTGTAGTTTTGATGTACATTTCTTGTATATACAATGAAAATGTGTAGTTTTGATGTACATTTCTTTAGTGTACAATGAAAATGTGTAGTTTTTATGTACATGTCTTGTATGTACAATGAAAATGTGTATGTTTTGATGTACATTTCTTGTCTGTACAATGAAAATGTGTATGTTTTGATGTACATTTCTTGAATGTACAATGAAAATGTGTAGTTTTGATGTACATTTCTTTAGTGTACAATGAAAATGTGTAGTTTTGATGTACATTTCTTTAGTGTACAATGAAAATGTGTAGTTTTGATGTACATTTGTTGTATATACAATGAAAATGTGTAGTTTTGATGTACATTTCTTGTATATACAATGAAAATGTGTATGTTTTGATGTAGATTTCTTGTCTGTACAATGAAAATGTGTAGTTTTGATGTACATTTCTTGTATATACAATGAAAATGTGTAGTTTTGATGTACATTTCTTGTATGTACAATGAAAATGTGTATGTTTTGATGTACATTTCTTGTCTGTACAATGAAAATGTGTAGTTTTGATGTAGATTTCTTTAGTGTACAATGAAAATGTGTAGTTTTGATGTACATTTCTTTAGTGTACAATGAAAATGTGTAGTTTTGATGTACATTTCTTGTATATACAATGAAAATGTGTATGTTTTGATGTACATTTCTTGTATATACAATGAAAATGTGTAGTTTTGATGTACATTTCTTGTCTGTACAATGAAAATGTGTAGTTTTGATGTAGATTTCTTTAGTGTACAATGAAAATGTGTAGTTTTGATGTACATTTCTTTAGTGTACAATGAAAATGTGTAGTTTTGATGTACATTTCTTGTATATACAATGAAAATGTGTAGTTTTGATGTACATTTCTTGTATATACAATGAAAATGTGTATGTTTTGATGTACATTTCTTGTCTGTACAATGAAAATGTGTAGTTTTGATGTACATTTCTTGTATATACAATGAAAATGTGTATGTTTTGATGTACATTTCTTGTATATACAATGAAAATGTGTAGTTTTGATGTACATTTCTTGTATGTACAATGAAAATGTGTATGTTTTGATGTAGATTTCTTGTCTGTACAATGAAAATGTGTAGTTTTGATGTACATTTCTTGTATATACAATGAAAATGTGTAGTTTTGATGTACATTTCTTGTATGTACAATGAAAATGTGTAGTTTTGATGTACATTTCTTGTATGTACAATGAAAATGTGTAGTTTTGATGTACATTTCTTGTATGTACAATGAAAATGTGTAGTTTTGATGTACATTTCTTGTATATACAATGAAAATGTGTAGTTTTAATGTACATTTCTTGTATGTACAATGAAAATGTGTATGTTTTGATGTACATTTCTTGTATATACAATGAAAATGTGTAGATTTGATGTACATTTCTTTAGTGTACAATGAAAATGTGTAGTTTTGATGTACATTTCTTGTATATACAATGAAAATCTGTATGTTTTGATGTACATTTCTTGTCTGTACAATGAAAATGTGTATGTTTTGATGTACATTTCTTGTCTGTACAATGAAAATGAGTAGTTTTGATGTACATTTCTTGTATATACAATGAAAATGTGTAGTATTGATGTACATTTCTTTAGTGTACAATGAAAATGTGTAGTTTTGATGTACATTTCTTGTCTGTACAATGAAAATGTGTATGTTTTGATGTACATTTCTTGTCTGTACAATGAAAATGTGTAGTTTTGATGTACATTTCTTGTATATACAATGAAAATGTGTAGTTTTGATGTACATTTCTTTAGTGTAGAATGAAAATGTGTAGTTTTGATGTACATTTCTTGTCTGTACAATGAAAATGTGTATGTTTTGATGTACATTTCTTGTCTGTACAATGAAAATGTGTATGTTTTGATGTACATTTCTTGTATGTACAATGAAAATTTGTAGTTTTGATGTACATTTCTTTAGTGTACAATGAAAATGTGTAGTTTTGATGTACATTTCTTGTCTGTACAATGAAAATGTGTATGTTTTGATGTACATTTCTTGTCTGTACAATGAAAATGTGTAGTTTTGATGTACATTTCTTGTATATACAATGAAAATGTGTAGTTTTGATGTACATTTCTTTAGTGTACAATGAAAATGTGTAGTTTTTATGTACATGTCTTGTATGTACAATGAAAATGTGTATGTTTTGATGTACATTTCTTGTCTGTACAATGAAAATGTGTATGTTTTGATGTACATTTCTTGTATGTACAATGAAAATGTGTAGTTTTGATGTACATTTCTTTAGTGTACAATGAAAATGTGTAGTTTTGATGTACATTTCTTTAGTGTACAATGAAAATGTGTAGTTTTGATGTACATTTCTTGTATATACAATGAAAATGTGTAGTTTTGATGTACATTTCTTGTATATACAATGAAAATGTGTATGTTTTGATGTACATTTCTTGTCTGTACAATGAAAATGTGTAGTTTTGATGTACATTTCTTGTATATACAATGAAAATGTGTATGTTTTGATGTACATTTCTTGTATATACATTGAAAATGTGTAGTTTTGATGTACATTTCTTGTATGTACAATGAAAATGTGTATGTTTTGATGTAGATTTCTTGTCTGTACAATGAAAATGTGTAGTTTTGATGTACATTTCTTGTATATACAATGAAAATGTGTATGTTTTGATGTACATTTCTTGTATATACAATGAAAATGTGTAGTTTTGATGTACATTTCTTGTATGTACAATGAAAATGTGTATGTTTTGATGTACATTTCTTGTCTGTACAATGAAAATGTGTAGTTTTGATGTAGATTTCTTTAGTGTACAATGAAAATGTGTAGTTTTGATGTACATTTCTTTAGTGTACAATGAAAATGTGTAGTTTTGATGTACATTTCTTGTATATACAATGAAAATGTGTATGTTTTGATGTACATTTCTTGTATATACAATGAAAATGTGTAGTTTTGATGTACATTTCTTGTCTGTACAATGAAAATGTGTAGTTTTGATGTAGATTTCTTTAGTGTACAATGAAAATGTGTAGTTTTGATGTACATTTCTTTAGTGTACAATGAAAATGTGTAGTTTTGATGTACATTTCTTGTATATACAATGAAAATGTGTAGTTTTGATGTACATTTCTTGTATATACAATGAAAATGTGTATGTTTTGATGTACATTTCTTGTCTGTACAATGAAAATGTGTAGTTTTGATGTACATTTCTTGTATATACAATGAAAATGTGTATGTTTTGATGTACATTTCTTGTATATACAATGAAAATGTGTAGTTTTGATGTACATTTCTTGTATGTACAATGAAAATGTGTATGTTTTGATGTAGATTTCTTGTCTGTACAATGAAAATGTGTAGTTTTGATGTACATTTCTTGTATATACAATGAAAATGTGTATGTTTTGATGTACATTTCTTGTATATACAATGAAAATGTGTAGTTTTGATGTACATTTCTTGTATGTACAATGAAAATGTGTATGTTTTGATGTACATTTCTTGTCTGTACAATGAAAATGTGTAGTTTTGATGTAGATTTCTTTAGTGTACAATGAAAATGTGTAGTTTTGATGTACATTTCTTGTATATACAATGAAAATGTGTATGTTTTGATGTACATTTCTTGTATATACAATGAAAATGTGTATGTTTTGATGTACATTTCTTGTCTGTACAATGAAAATGTGTATGTTTTGATGTACATTTCTTGTCTGTACAATGAAAATGTGTAGTTTTGATGTACATTTCTTGTCTGTACAATGAAAATGTGTAGTTTTGATGTACATTTCTTGTCTGTACAATGAAAATGTGTAGTTTTGATGTACATTTCTTGAGTGTACAACGAAAATGTGTAGTTTTGATGTACATTTCTTTAGTGTACAATGAAAATGTATAGTTTTGATGTACATTTCTTGTATATACAATGAAAATGTGTAGTTTTGATGTACATTTCTTGTATATACAATGAAAATATGTATGTTTTGATGTACATTTCTTGTATATACAATGAAAATGTGTATGTTTTGATGTACATTTCTTGTCTGTACAATGAAAATGTGTATGTTTTGATGTACATTTCTTGTCTGTACAATGAAAATGTGTAGTTTTGATGTACATTTCTTGTCTGTACAATGAAAATGTGTAGTTTTGATGTACATTTCTTGTCTGTACAATGAAAATGTGTAGTTTTGATGTACATTTCTTGAGTGTACAACGAAAATGTGTAGTTTTGATGTACATTTCTTTAGTGTACAATGAAAATGTGTATGTTTTGATGTACATTTCTTGTCTGTACAATGAAAATGTGTAGTTTTGATGTACATTTCTTGTCTGTACAATGAAAATGTGTAGTTTTGATGTACATTTCTTGAGTGTACAACGAAAATGTGTAGTTTTGATGTACATTTCTTTAGTGTACAATGAAAATGTGTATGTTTTGATGTACATTTCTTGTCTGTACAATGAAAATGTGTATGTTTTGATGTACATTTCTTGTCTGTACAATGAAAATGTGTAGTTTTGATGTACATTTCTTGTCTGTACAATGAAAATGTGTAGTTTTGATGTACATTTCTTGAGTGTACAACGAAAATGTGTAGTTTTGATGTACATTTCTTTAGTGTACAATGAAAATGTGTATGTTTTGATGTACATTTCTTGTCTGTACAATGAAAATGTGTAGTTTTGATGTACATTTCTTGTCTGTACAATGAAAATGTGTAGTTTTGATGTACATTTCTTGTCTGTACAATGAAAATGTGTAGTTTTGATGTACATTTCTTGTCTGTACAATGAAAATGTGTATGTTTTGATGTACATTTCTTGTCTGTACAATGAAAATGTGTAGTTTTGATGTACATTTCTTCAGTGTACAACGAAAATGTGTAGTTTTGATGTACATTTCTTTAGTGTACAATGAAAATGTGTATGTTTTGATGTACATTTCTTGTCTGTACAATGAAAATGTGTAGTTTTGATGTACATTTCTTGTCTGTACAATGAAAATGTGTAGTTTTGATGTACATTTCTTGTCTGTACAATGAAAATGTGTAGTTTGGATGTACATTTCTTGTATATACAATGAAAATGTGTATGTTTTGATGTACATTTCTTGTCTGTACAATGAAAATGTGTATGTTTTGATGTACATTTCTTGTATATACAATGAAAATGTGTATGTTTTGATGTACATTTCTTGTCTGTACAATGAAAATGTGTATGTTTTGATGTACATTTCTTGTATATACAATGAAAATGTGTATGTTTTGATGTACATTTCTTGTCTGTACAATGAAAATGTGTATGTTTTGATGTACATTTCTTGTATATACAATGAAAATGTGTATGTTTTGATGTACATTTCTTGTCTGTACAATGAAAATGTGTAGTTTTGATGTACATTTCTTGTCTGTACAATGAAAATGTGTAGTTTTGATGTACATTTCTTGTCTGTACAAAAAAAATGTGTATGTTTTGATGTACATTTCTTGTATATACAATGAAAATGTGTAGTTTTGATGTACATTTCTTGTCTGTACAATGAAAATGTGTATGTTTTGATGTACATTTCTTGTCTGTACAATGAAAATGTGAAGTTTTGATGTACATTCATTGTCTGTACAATGAAAATGTGTAGTTTTGATGTACATTTCTTGTATATACAATGAAAATGTGTATGTTTTGATGTACATTTCTTGTCTGTACAATGAAAATGTGTAGTTTTGATGTACATTTCTTGTCTGTACAATGAAAATGTGTAGTTTTGATGTACATTTCTTGTCTGTACAATGAAAATGTGTATGTTTTGATGTACATTTCTTGTATATACAATGAAAATGTGTATGTTTTGATGTACATTTCTTGTCTGTACAATGAAAATGTGTAGTTTTGATGTACATTTCTTGTATATACAATGAAAATGTGTAGTTTTGATGTACATTTCTTGAGTGTACAATAAAAATGTGTAGTTTTGATGTACATTTCTTGTATATACAATGAAAATGTGTATGTTTTGATGTACATTTCTTGTCTGTACAATGAAAATGTGTATGTTTTGATGTACATTTCTTGTATATACAATGAAAATGTGTATGTTTTGATGTACATTTCTTGTATATACAATGAAAATGTGTATGTTTTGATGTACATTTCTTGTATATACAATGAAAATGTGTATGTTTTGATGTACATTTCTTGTCTGTACAATGAAAATGTGTATGTTTTGATGTACATTTCTTGTATATACAATGAAAATGTGTATGTTTTGATGTACATTTCTTGAGTGTACAATGAAAATGTGTAGTTTTGATGTACATTTCTTGTATATACAATGAAAATGTGTATGTTTTGATGTACATTTCTTGAGTGTACAACGAAAATGTGTAGTTTTGATGTACATTTCTTTAGTGTACAATGAAAATGAGTATGTTTTGATGTACATTTCTTGAGTGTACAACGAAAATGTGTAGTTTTGATGTACATTTCTTTAGTGTACAATGAAAATGTGTATGTTTTGATGTACATTTCTTGTCTGTACAATGAAAATGTGTATGTTTTGATGTACATTTCTTGTATATACAATGAAAATGTGTATGTTTTGATGTACATTTCTTGTATGTACAATGAAAATGTGTAGTTTTGATGTACATTTCTTTAGTGTACAATGAAAATGTGTATGTTTTGATGTACATTTCTTTAGTGTACAATTAAAATGTGTATGTTTTGATGTACATTTCTTGTATATACAATGAAAATGTGTATGTTTTGATGTACATTTCTTGAGTGTACAATGAAAATGTGTATGCTTTGATGTACATTTCTTGAGTGTACAATGAAATTGTGTAAGTTTTGATGTACATTTCTTGTATATACAATGAAAATGTGTATGTTTTGATGTACATTTCTTGTATATACAATGAAAATGTGTAGTTTTGATGTACATTTCTTGTATGTACAATGAAAATGTGTAGTTTTGATGTACATTTCTTGTATGTACAATGAAAATGTGTATGTTTTGATGTAGATTTCATGGCTGTACAATGAAAATGTGTAGTTTTGATGTACATTTCTTGAGTGTACAATGAAAATGTGTATGTTTTGATGTACATTTCTTGTCTGTACAATGCAAATGTGTAGTTTTGATGTACATTTCTTGAGTGTACAATGAAAATGTGTATGTTTTCATGTACATTTCTTGTCTGTACAATGAAAATGTGTATGTTTTGATGTACATTTCTTGTATATACAATGAACATGTGTAGTTTTGATGTACATTTCTTGAGTGTACAATGAAAATGTGTAGTTTTGATGTACATTTCTTGTATATACAATGAAACTGTGTAAGTTTTGATGTACATTTGTTGTATATACAATGAAAATGTGTAGTTTTGATGTACATTTCTAGTATATACAATGAACATGTGTAGTTTTGATGTACATTTCTTGAGTGTACAATGAAAATGTGTAGTTTTGATGTACATTTCTTGTATATACAATGAAAATGTGTAAGTTTTGATGTACATTTCTTGTATATACAATGAAAATGTGTAGTTTTGATGTATAGTTCTTGTATATACAATGAAAATGTGTAAGTTTTGATGTACATTTCTTGTATATACAATGAACATGTGTATGTTTTGATGTACATTTCTTGTCTGTACAATGAAAACGTGTAGTTTTGATGTACATTTCTTGTATATACAATGAAAATGTGTAGTTTTGATGTACATTTCTTGACTGTACAATGAAAATGTGTAGTTTTGATGTACATTTCTTGAGTGTACAATGAAAATGTGTAGTTTTGATGTACATTTCTTTAGTGTACAATGAAAATGTGTAGTTTTGATGTACATTTCTTGTCTGTACAATGAAAATGTGTAGTTTTGATGTACATTTCTTTAGTGTACAATGAAAATGTGTATGTTTTGATGTACATTTCTTGTATATACAATGAACATGTGTAGTTTTGATGTACATTTCTTGAATGTGCAATGAAAATGTGTAGTTTTGATGTACATTTCTTTAGTGTACAATGAAAATGTGTATGTTTTGATGTACATTTCTTGTCTGTACAATGAAAATGTGTATGTTTTGATGTACATTTCTTGTCTGTACAATGAAAATGTGTAGTTTTGATGTACATTTCTTGTATATACAATGAAAATGTGTAGTTTTGATGTACATTTCTTGAGTGTACAATGAAAATGTGTAGTTTTGATGTACATTTCTTTAGTGTACAATGAAAATGTGTATGTTTTGATGTACATTTCTTGTCTGTACAATGAAAATGTCTATGTTTTCATGTACATTTCTTGTCTGTACAACGAAAATGTGTATGTTTTGATGTACATTTCTTGTCTGTACAATGAAAATGTGTATGTTTTGATGTACATTTCTTGTCTGTACAATGAAAATGTGTATGTTTTGATGTACGTTTCTTGTATGTACAATGAAAATGTGTATGTTTTGATGTACATTTCTGGTCTGTACAATGAAAATGTGTATGTTTTGATGTACATTTCTTGTCTGTACAATGAAAACGTGTAGTTTTGATGTACATTTCTTGTATATACAATGAAAATGTGTAGTTTTGATGTACATTTCTTGAGTGTACAATGAAAATGTGTAGTTTTGATGTACATTTCTTGAGTGTACAATGAAAATGTGTATGTTTTGATGTACATTTCTTGTCTGTACAATGAAAATGTGTATGTTTTGATGTACATTTCATGTCTGTACAACGAAAATGTGTATGTTTTGATGTACATTTCTTATCTGTACAATGAAAATGTGTATGTTTTGATGTACATTTCTTGTCTGTACAATGAAAATGTGTATGTTTTGATGTACGTTTCTTGTATGTACAATGAAAATGTGTATGTTTTGATGTACATTTCTTGAGTGTACAACGAAAATGTATAGTTTTGATGTACATTTCTTTAGTGTACAATGAGAATGTGTATGTTTTGATGTACATTTCTTGTATATACAATGAAAATGTGTAAGTTTTGATGTACATTTCTTGTATATACAATGAAAATGTGTAGTTTTGATGTATATTTCTTGTATATACAATGAAAATGTGTATGTTTTGATGTACATTTCTTGTATATACAATGAAAATGTGTATGTTTTGATGTACATTTCTTGTCTGTACAATGAAAATGTGTATGTTTTGATGTACATTTCTTGTATATACAATGAAAATGTGTATGTTTTGATGTACATTTCTTGTATATACAATGAAAATGTGTATGTTTTGATGTACATTTCTTGTATATACAATGAAAATGTGTATGTTTTGATGTACATTTCTTGTCTGTACAATGAAAACGTGTAGTTTTGATTTACATTTCTTGAGTGTATAATGAAAATGTGTAGTTTTGATGTACATTTCTTTAGTGTACAATGAAAATGTGTAGTTTTGATGTACATTTCTTGTCTGTACAATGAAAATGTGTAGTTTTGATGTACATTTCTTTAGTGTACAATGAAAATGTGTATGTTTTGATGTACATTTCTTGTATATACAATGAACATGTGTAGTTTTGATGTACATTTCTTGAATGTACAATGAAAATGTGTAGTTTTGATGTACATTTCTTTAGTGTACAATGAAAATGTGTATGTTTTGATGTATATTTCTTGTCTGTACAATGAAAATGTGTATGTTTTGATGTACATTTCTTGTCTGTACAATGAAAATGTGTAGTTTTGATGTACATTTCTTGTATATACAATGAAAATCTGTAGTTTTGATGTACATTTCTTGAGTGTACAATGAAAATGTGTAGTTTTGATGTACATTTCTTTAGTGTACAATGAAAATGTGTATGTTTTGATGTACATTTCTTGTCTGTACAATGAAAATGTGTATGTTTTCATGTACATTTCTTGTCTGTACAACGAAAATGTGTATGTTTTGATGTACATTTCTTGTCTGTACAATGAAAATGTGTATGTTTTGATGTACATTTCTTGTCTGTACAATGAAAATGTGTATGTTTTGATGTACGTTTCTTGTATGTACAATGAAAATGTGTATGTTTTGATGTACATTTCTAGTATATACAATGAAAATGTGTATGTTTTGATGTATATTTCTTGTCTGTACAATGAAAATGTGTAGTTTTGATGTACATTTCTTGTATATACAATGAAAATGTGTAGTTTTGATGTACATTTCTTGAGTGTACAATGAAAATGTGTAGTTTTGATGTACATTTCTTGAGTGTACAATGAAAATGTGTATGTTTTGATGTACATTTCTTGTCTGTACAATGAAAATGTGTATGTTTTGATGTACATTTCATGTCTGTACAACGAAAATGTGTATGTTTTGATGTACATTTCTTGTCTGTACAATGAAAATGTGTATGTTTTGATGTACATTTCTTGTATATACAATGAAAATGTGTTGTTTTGATGTACATTTCTTGTCTGTACAATGAAAATGTGAAGTTTTGATGTACATTTCTTGTATATACAATGAAAATGTGTTGTTTTGATGTACATTTCTTGTCTGTACAATGAAAATGTGTATGTTTTGATGTACATTTCTTGTCTGTACAATGAAAATGTGTATGTTTTGATGTACATTTCTTGTCTGTACAATGAAAATGAGTATGTTTTGATGTACATTTCTTGTATATACAATGAAAATGTGTATGTTTTGATGTACATTTCTTGTCTGTACAATGAAAATGTGTATGTTTTGATGTACATTTCTTGTCTGTACAATGGAAATGTGTAGTTTTGATGTACATTTTTTGTCTGTACAATGAAAATGTGTATGTTTTGATGTACATTTCTTGTATATACAATGAAAATGTGTTGTTTTGATGTACATTTCTTGTCTGTACAATGAAAATGTGTATGTTTTGATGTACATTTCTTGTCTGTACAATGAAAATGTGAAGTTTTGATGTACATTCATTGTCTGTACAATGAAAATTTGTAGTTTTGATGTACATTTCTTGTATATACAATGAAAATGTGTATGTTTTGATGTACATTTCTTGTCTGTACAATGAAAATGTGTAGTTTTGATGTACATTTCTTGTCTGTACAATGAAAATGTGTAGTTTTGATGTACATTTCTTGTCTGTACAATGAAAATGTGTATGTTTTGATGTACATTTCTTGTCTGTACAACGAAAATGTGTATGTTTTGATGTACATTTCTTGTCTGTACAATGAAAATGTGTATGTTTTGATGTACATTTCTTGTCTGTACAATGAAAATGTGTATGTTTTGATGTACGTTTCTTGTATGTACAATGAAAATGTGTATGTTTTGATGTACATTTCTGGTCTGTACAATGAAAATGTGTATGTTTTGATGTACATTTCTTGTCTGTACAATGAAAACGTGTAGTTTTGATGTACATTTCTTGTATATACAATGAAAATGTGTAGTTTTGATGTACATTTCTTGAGTGTACAATGAAAATGTGTAGTTTTGATGTACATTTCTTGAGTGTACAATGAAAATGTGTATGTTTTGATGTACATTTCTTGTCTGTACAATGAAAATGTGTATGTTTTGATGTACATTTCATGTCTGTACAACGAAAATGTGTATGTTTTGATGTACATTTCTTATCTGTACAATGAAAATGTGTATGTTTTGATGTACATTTCTTGTCTGTACAATGAAAATGTGTATGTTTTGATGTACGTTTCTTGTATGTACAATGAAAATGTGTATGTTTTGATGTACATTTCTTGAGTGTACAACGAAAATGTATAGTTTTGATGTACATTTCTTTAGTGTACAATGAGAATGTGTATGTTTTGATGTACATTTCTTGTATATACAATGAAAATGTGTAAGTTTTGATGTACATTTCTTGTATATACAATGAAAATGTGTAGTTTTGATGTATATTTCTTGTATATACAATGAAAATGTGTATGTTTTGATGTACATTTCTTGTATATACAATGAAAATGTGTATGTTTTGATGTACATTTCTTGTCTGTACAATGAAAATGTGTATGTTTTGATGTACATTTCTTGTATATACAATGAAAATGTGTATGTTTTGATGTACATTTCTTGTATATACAATGAAAATGTGTATGTTTTGATGTACATTTCTTGTATATACAATGAAAATGTGTATGTTTTGATGTACATTTCTTGTCTGTACAATGAAAACGTGTAGTTTTGATTTACATTTCTTGAGTGTATAATGAAAATGTGTAGTTTTGATGTACATTTCTTTAGTGTACAATGAAAATGTGTAGTTTTGATGTACATTTCTTGTCTGTACAATGAAAATGTGTAGTTTTGATGTACATTTCTTTAGTGTACAATGAAAATGTGTATGTTTTGATGTACATTTCTTGTATATACAATGAACATGTGTAGTTTTGATGTACATTTCTTGAATGTACAATGAAAATGTGTAGTTTTGATGTACATTTCTTTAGTGTACAATGAAAATGTGTATGTTTTGATGTATATTTCTTGTCTGTACAATGAAAATGTGTATGTTTTGATGTACATTTCTTGTCTGTACAATGAAAATGTGTAGTTTTGATGTACATTTCTTGTATATACAATGAAAATCTGTAGTTTTGATGTACATTTCTTGAGTGTACAATGAAAATGTGTAGTTTTGATGTACATTTCTTTAGTGTACAATGAAAATGTGTATGTTTTGATGTACATTTCTTGTCTGTACAATGAAAATGTGTATGTTTTCATGTACATTTCTTGTCTGTACAACGAAAATGTGTATGTTTTGATGTACATTTCTTGTCTGTACAATGAAAATGTGTATGTTTTGATGTACATTTCTTGTCTGTACAATGAAAATGTGTATGTTTTGATGTACGTTTCTTGTATGTACAATGAAAATGTGTATGTTTTGATGTACATTTCTAGTATATACAATGAAAATGTGTATGTTTTGATGTATATTTCTTGTCTGTACAATGAAAATGTGTAGTTTTGATGTACATTTCTTGTATATACAATGAAAATGTGTAGTTTTGATGTACATTTCTTGAGTGTACAATGAAAATGTGTAGTTTTGATGTACATTTCTTGAGTGTACAATGAAAATGTGTATGTTTTGATGTACATTTCTTGTCTGTACAATGAAAATGTGTATGTTTTGATGTACATTTCATGTCTGTACAACGAAAATGTGTATGTTTTGATGTACATTTCTTGTCTGTACAATGAAAATGTGTATGTTTTGATGTACATTTCTTGTATATACAATGAAAATGTGTTGTTTTGATGTACATTTCTTGTCTGTACAATGAAAATGTGAAGTTTTGATGTACATTTCTTGTATATACAATGAAAATGTGTTGTTTTGATGTACATTTCTTGTCTGTACAATGAAAATGTGTATGTTTTGATGTACATTTCTTGTCTGTACAATGAAAATGTGTATGTTTTGATGTACATTTCTTGTCTGTACAATGAAAATGAGTATGTTTTGATGTACATTTCTTGTATATACAATGAAAATGTGTATGTTTTGATGTACATTTCTTGTCTGTACAATGAAAATGTGTATGTTTTGATGTACATTTCTTGTCTGTACAATGGAAATGTGTAGTTTTGATGTACATTTTTTGTCTGTACAATGAAAATGTGTATGTTTTGATGTACATTTCTTGTATATACAATGAAAATGTGTTGTTTTGATGTACATTTCTTGTCTGTACAATGAAAATGTGTATGTTTTGATGTACATTTCTTGTCTGTACAATGAAAATGTGAAGTTTTGATGTACATTCATTGTCTGTACAATGAAAATTTGTAGTTTTGATGTACATTTCTTGTATATACAATGAAAATGTGTATGTTTTGATGTACATTTCTTGTCTGTACAATGAAAATGTGTAGTTTTGATGTACATTTCTTGTCTGTACAATGAAAATGTGTAGTTTTGATGTACATTTCTTGTCTGTACAATGAAAATGTGTATGTTTTGATGTACATTTCTTGTATATACAATGAAAATGTGTATGTTTTGATGTACATTTCTTGTCTGTACAATGAAAATGTGTAGTTTTGATGTACATTTCTTGTATATACAATGAAAATGTGTAGTTTTGATGTTCATTTCTTGAGTGTACAATAAAAATGTGTAGTTTTGATGTACATTTCTTGTATATACAATGAAAATGTGTATGTTTTGATGTACATTTCTTGTCTGTACAATGAAAATGTGTATGTTTTGATGTACATTTCTTGTATATACAATGAAAATGTGTATGTTTTGATGTACATTTCTTGTATATACAATGAAAATGTGTATGTTTTGATGTACATTTCTTGTATATACAATGAAAATGTGTATGTTTTGATGTACATTTCTTGTCTGTACAATGAAAATGTGTATGTTTTGATGTACATTTCTTGTATATATAATGAAAATGTGTATGTTTTGATGTACATTTCTTGAGTGTACAATGAAAATGTGTAGTTTTGATGTACATTCCTTGTATATACAATGAAAATGTGTATGTTTTGATGTACATTTCTTGTCTGTACAATGAAAATGTGTATATTTTGATGTACATTTCTTGTATATACAATAAAAATGTGTATGTTTTGATGTACATTTCTTGTCTGTACAATGAAAATGTGTAGTTTTGATGTACATTTCTTGTCTGTACAATGAAAATGTGTATGTTTTGATGTACATTTCTTGTATATACAATGAAAATGTGTTGTTTTGATGTACATTTCTTGTCTGTACAATGAAAATGTGAAGTTTTGATGTACATTTCTTGTATATACAATGAAAATGTGTTGTTTTGATGTACATTTCTTGTCTGTACAATGAAAATGTGTATGTTTTGATGTACATTTCTTGTCTGTACAATGGAAATGTGTAGTTTTGATGTACATTTCTTGTCTGTACAATGAAAATGTGTATGTTTTGATGTACATTTCTTGTATATACAATGAAAATGTGTTGTTTTGATGTACATTTCTTGTCTGTACAATGAAAATGTGTATGTTTTGATGTACATTTCTTGTCTGTACAATGAAAATGTGAAGTTTTGATGTACATTCATTGTCTGTACAATGAAAATGTGTAGTTTTGATGTACATTTCTTGTATATACAATGAAAATGTGTATGTTTTGATGTATATTTCTTGTCTGTACAATGAAAATGTGTAGTTTTGATGTACATTTCTTGTCTGTACAATGAAAATGTGTAGTTTTGATGTACATTTCTTGTCTGTACAATGAAAATGTGTATGTTTTGATGTACATTTCTTGTCTGTACAATGAAAATGTGTAGTTTTGATGTACATTTCTTCAGTGTACAACGAAAATGTGTAGTTTTGATGTACATTTCTTTAGTGTACAATGAAAATGTGTAGTTTTGATGTACATTTCTTGTCTGTACAATGAAAATGTGTATGTTTTGATGTACATTTCTTGTACATACAATGAAAATGTGTATGTTTTTATGTACATTTCTTGTCTGTACAATGAAAGTGTGTATGTTTTGATGTACATTTCTTGTATATACAATGAAAATGTGTATGTTTTGATGTACATTTCTTGTATATACAATGAAAATGTGTATGTTTTGATGTACATTTCTTGTATATACAATGAAAATGTGTATGTTTTGATGTACATTTCTTGTCTGTACAATGAAAATGTGTATGTTTTGATGTACATTTCTTGTATATACAATGAAAATGTGTATGTTTTGATGTACATTTCTTGAGTGTACAATGAAAATGTGTAGTTTTGATGTACATTTCTTGTATATACAATGAAAATGTGTATGTTTTGATGTACATTTCTTGAGTGTACAACGAAAATGTGTAGTTTTGATGTACATTTCTTTAGTGTACAATGAAAATGAGTATGTTTTGATGTACATTTCTTGAGTGTACAACGAAAATGTGTAGTTTTGATGTACATTTCTTTAGTGTACAATGAAAATGTGTATGTTTTGATGTACATTTCTTGAGTGTACAACGAAAATGTGTAGTTTTGATGTACATTTCTTTAGTGTACAATGAAAATGTGTAGTTTTGATGTACATTTCTTGAGTGTACAACGAAAATGTGTAGTTTTGATGTACATTTCTTAAGTGTACAATGAAAATGTGTATGTTTTGATGTACATTTCTTGAGTGTACAACGAAAATGTGTAGTTTTGATGTACATTTCTTTAGTGTACAATGAAAATGTGTAGTTTTGATGTACATTTCTTGTCTGTACAATGAAAATGTGTATGTTTTGATGTACATTTCTTGTATATACAATGAAAATGTGTATGTTTTGATGTACATTTCTTGTATGTACAATGAAAATGTGTATGTTTTGATGTACATTTCTTGTATATACAATGAAAATGTGTTGTTTTGATGTACATTTCTTGTCTGTACAATGAAAATGTGAAGTTTTGATGTACATTTCTTGTATATACAATGAAAATGTGTTGTTTTGATGTACATTTCTTGTCTGTACAATGAAAATGTGTATGTTTTGATGTACATTTCTTGTCTGTACAATGAAAATGTGTATGTTTTGATGTACATTTCTTGTCTGTACAATGAAAATGAGTATGTTTTGATGTACATTTCTTGTATATACAATGAAAATGTGTATGTTTTGATGTACATTTCTTGTCTGTACAATGAAAATGTGTATGTTTTGATGTACATTTCTTGTCTGTACAATGGAAATGTGTAGTTTTGATGTACATTTTTTGTCTGTACAATGAAAATGTGTATGTTTTGATGTACATTTCTTGTATATACAATGAAAATGTGTTGTTTTGATGTACATTTCTTGTCTGTACAATGAAAATGTGTATGTTTTGATGTACATTTCTTGTCTGTACAATGAAAATGTGAAGTTTTGATGTACATTCATTGTCTGTACAATGAAAATTTGTAGTTTTGATGTACATTTCTTGTATATACAATGAAAATGTGTATGTTTTGATGTACATTTCTTGTCTGTACAATGAAAATGTGTAGTTTTGATGTACATTTCTTGTCTGTACAATGAAAATGTGTAGTTTTGATGTACATTTCTTGTCTGTACAATGAAAATGTGTATGTTTTGATGTACATTTCTTGTATATACAATGAAAATGTGTATGTTTTGATGTACATTTCTTGTCTGTACAATGAAAATGTGTAGTTTTGATGTACATTTCTTGTATATACAATGAAAATGTGTAGTTTTGATGTTCATTTCTTGAGTGTACAATAAAAATGTGTAGTTTTGATGTACATTTCTTGTATATACAATGAAAATGTGTATGTTTTGATGTACATTTCTTGTCTGTACAATGAAAATGTGTATGTTTTGATGTACATTTCTTGTATATACAATGAAAATGTGTATGTTTTGATGTACATTTCTTGTATATACAATGAAAATGTGTATGTTTTGATGTACATTTCTTGTATATACAATGAAAATGTGTATGTTTTGATGTACATTTCTTGTCTGTACAATGAAAATGTGTATGTTTTGATGTACATTTCTTGTATATATAATGAAAATGTGTATGTTTTGATGTACATTTCTTGAGTGTACAATGAAAATGTGTAGTTTTGATGTACATTCCTTGTATATACAATGAAAATGTGTATGTTTTGATGTACATTTCTTGTCTGTACAATGAAAATGTGTATATTTTGATGTACATTTCTTGTATATACAATAAAAATGTGTATGTTTTGATGTACATTTCTTGTCTGTACAATGAAAATGTGTAGTTTTGATGTACATTTCTTGTCTGTACAATGAAAATGTGTATGTTTTGATGTACATTTCTTGTATATACAATGAAAATGTGTTGTTTTGATGTACATTTCTTGTCTGTACAATGAAAATGTGAAGTTTTGATGTACATTTCTTGTATATACAATGAAAATGTGTTGTTTTGATGTACATTTCTTGTCTGTACAATGAAAATGTGTATGTTTTGATGTACATTTCTTGTCTGTACAATGGAAATGTGTAGTTTTGATGTACATTTCTTGTCTGTACAATGAAAATGTGTATGTTTTGATGTACATTTCTTGTATATACAATGAAAATGTGTTGTTTTGATGTACATTTCTTGTCTGTACAATGAAAATGTGTATGTTTTGATGTACATTTCTTGTCTGTACAATGAAAATGTGAAGTTTTGATGTACATTCATTGTCTGTACAATGAAAATGTGTAGTTTTGATGTACATTTCTTGTATATACAATGAAAATGTGTATGTTTTGATGTATATTTCTTGTCTGTACAATGAAAATGTGTAGTTTTGATGTACATTTCTTGTCTGTACAATGAAAATGTGTAGTTTTGATGTACATTTCTTGTCTGTACAATGAAAATGTGTATGTTTTGATGTACATTTCTTGTCTGTACAATGAAAATGTGTAGTTTTGATGTACATTTCTTCAGTGTACAACGAAAATGTGTAGTTTTGATGTACATTTCTTTAGTGTACAATGAAAATGTGTAGTTTTGATGTACATTTCTTGTCTGTACAATGAAAATGTGTATGTTTTGATGTACATTTCTTGTACATACAATGAAAATGTGTATGTTTTTATGTACATTTCTTGTCTGTACAATGAAAGTGTGTATGTTTTGATGTACATTTCTTGTATATACAATGAAAATGTGTATGTTTTGATGTACATTTCTTGTATATACAATGAAAATGTGTATGTTTTGATGTACATTTCTTGTATATACAATGAAAATGTGTATGTTTTGATGTACATTTCTTGTCTGTACAATGAAAATGTGTATGTTTTGATGTACATTTCTTGTATATACAATGAAAATGTGTATGTTTTGATGTACATTTCTTGAGTGTACAATGAAAATGTGTAGTTTTGATGTACATTTCTTGTATATACAATGAAAATGTGTATGTTTTGATGTACATTTCTTGAGTGTACAACGAAAATGTGTAGTTTTGATGTACATTTCTTTAGTGTACAATGAAAATGAGTATGTTTTGATGTACATTTCTTGAGTGTACAACGAAAATGTGTAGTTTTGATGTACATTTCTTTAGTGTACAATGAAAATGTGTATGTTTTGATGTACATTTCTTGAGTGTACAACGAAAATGTGTAGTTTTGATGTACATTTCTTTAGTGTACAATGAAAATGTGTAGTTTTGATGTACATTTCTTGAGTGTACAACGAAAATGTGTAGTTTTGATGTACATTTCTTAAGTGTACAATGAAAATGTGTATGTTTTGATGTACATTTCTTGAGTGTACAACGAAAATGTGTAGTTTTGATGTACATTTCTTTAGTGTACAATGAAAATGTGTAGTTTTGATGTACATTTCTTGTCTGTACAATGAAAATGTGTATGTTTTGATGTACATTTCTTGTATATACAATGAAAATGTGTATGTTTTGATGTACATTTCTTGTATGTACAATGAAAATGTGTAGTTTTGATGTACATTTCTTTAGTGTACAATGAAAATGTGTATGTTTTGATGTACATTTCTTTAGTGTACAATGAAAATGTGTATGTTTGGATGTACATTTCTTGTATATACAATGAAAATGTGTATGTTTTGATGTACATTTCTTGAGTGTACAATGAAAATGTGTATGCTTTGATGTACATTTCTTGAGTGTACAATGAAATTGTGTAAGTTTTGATTTACATTTCTTGTATATACAATGAAAATGTGTATGTTTTGATGTACATTTCTTGTATATACAATGAAAATGTGTAGTTTTGATGTACATTTCTTGTATGTACAATGAAAATGTGTAGTTTTGATGTACATTTCTTGAGTGTACAATGAAAATGTGTAGTTTTGATGTACATTTCTTGTATGTACAATGAAAATGTGTAGTTTTGATGTACATTTCTTGTATATACAATGAAAATGTGTAGTTTTGATGTACATTTCTTGTATGTACAATGAAAATGTGTAGTTTTGATGTACATTTCTTGTATGCACAATGAAAATGTGTAGTTTTGATGTACATTTCTTGTATATACAATGAGAATGTGTAGTTTTGATGTACATTTCTTGTATATACAATGAAAATGTGTAGTTTTGATGTACATTTCTTGTATGTACACTGAAAATGTGTAGTTTTGATGTACATTTCTTGTATGTACAATGAAAATGTGTAGTTTTGATGTACATTTCTTGTATATACAATGAAAATGTGTAGTTTTGATGTACATTTCTTGTATGTACAATGAAAATGTGTAGTTTTGATGTACATTTCTTGTATGTACAATGAAACTGTGTAGTTTTGATGTACATTTCTTGTATGTACAATGAAAATGTGTAGTTTTGATGTACATTTCTTGTATGTACAATGAAAATGTGTATGTTTTGATGTACATTTCTTGTCTGTACAATGAAAATGTGTATGTTTTGATGTACATTTCTTGTATATACAATGAAAATGTGTAGTTTTGATGTACATTTCTTTAGTGTACAATGAAAATGTGTAGTTTTGATGTACATTTCTTGTATATACAATGAAAATGTGTATGTTTTGATGTACATTTCTTGTCTGTACAATGAAAATGTGTATGTTTTGATGTACATTTCTTGTCTGTACAATGAAAATGTGTAGTTTTGATGTACATTTCTTGTATATACAATGAAAATGTGTAGTTTTGATGTACATTTCTTTAGTGTACAATGAAAATGTGTAGTTTTGATGTACATTTCTTGTCTGTACAATGAAAATGTGTATGTTTTGATGTACATTTCTTGTCTGTACAATGAAAATGTGTAGTTTTGATGTACATTTCTTGTATATACAATGAAAATGTGTAGTTTTGATGTGCATTTCTTTAGTGTACAATGAAAATGTGTAGTTTTGATGTACATTTCTTGTCTGTACAATGAAAATGTGTATGTTTTGATGTACATTTCTTGTCTGTACAATGAAAATGTGTATGTTTTGATGTACATTTCTTGTATGTACAATGAAAATTTGTAGTTTTGATGTACATTTCTTTAGTGTACAATGAAAATGTGTAGTTTTGATGTACATTTCTTGTCTGTACACTGAAAATGTGTATGTTTTGATGTACATTTCTTGTATATACAATGAAAATGTGTATGTTTTGATGTACATTTCTTGTATATACAATGAAAATGTGTATGTTTTGATGTACATTTCTTGTATATACAATGAAAATGTGTATGTTTTGATGTACATTTCTTGTCTGTACAATGAAAATGTGTATGTTTTGATGTACATTTCTTGTATATACAATGAAAATGTGTATGTTTTGATGTACATTTCTTGAGTGTGCAATGAAAATGTGTAGTTTTGATGTACATTTCTTGTATATACAATGAAAATGTGTATGTTTTGATGTACATTTCTTGAGTGTACAACGAAAATGTGTAGTTTTGATGTACATTTCTTTAGTGTACAATGAAAATGAGTATGTTTTGATGTACATTTCTTGAGTGTACAACGAAAATGTGTAGTTTTGATGTACATTTCTTTAGTGTACAATGAAAATGTGTATGTTCTGATGTACATTTCTTGTCTGTACAATGAAAATGTGTATGTTTTGATGTACATTTCTTGTATATACAATGAAAATGTGTATGTTTGATGTACATTTCTTGTATGTACAATGAAAATGTGTGGTTTTGATGTACATTTCTTTAGTGTACAATGAAAATGTGTATGTTTTGATGTACATTTCTTTAGTGTACAATGAAAATGTGTATGTTTTGATGTACATTTCTTGTATATACAATGAAAATGTGTATGTTTTGATGTACATTTCTTGAGTGTACAATGAAAATGTGTATGCTTTGATGTACATTTCTTGAGTGTACAATGAAATTGTGTAAGTTTTGATTTACATTTCTTGTATATACAATGAAAATGTGTATGTTTTGATGTACATTTCTTGTATATACAATGAAAATGTGTAGTTTTGATGTACATTTCTTGTATGTACAATGAAAATGTGTAGTTTTGATGTACATTTCTTGAGTGTACAATGAAAATGTGTAGTTTTGATGTACATTTCTTGTATGTACAATGAAAATGTGTAGTTTTGATGTACATTTCTTGTATATACAATGAAAATGTGTAGTTTTGATGTACATTTCTTGTATGTACAATGAAAATGTGTAGTTTTGATGTACATTTCTTGTATGTACAATGAAAATGTGTAGTTTTGATGTACATTTCTTGTATATACAATGAAAATGTGTAGTTTTGATGTACATTTCTTGTATATACAATGAAAATGTGTAGTTTTGATGTACATTTCTTGTATGTACAATGAAAATGTGTAGGTTTGATTTACATTTCTTGTATGTACAATGAAAATGTGTAGTTTTGATGTACATTTCTTGTATATACAATGAAAATGTGTAGTTTTGATGTACATTTCTTGTATATACAATGAAAATGTGTATGTTTTGATGTACATTTCTTGTCTGTACAATGAAAATGTGTAGTTTTGATGTACATTTCTTGTATATACAATGAAAATGTGTAGTTTTGATGTTCATTTCTTGAGTGTACAATAAAAATGTGTAGTTTTGATGTACATTTCTTGTATATACAATGAAAATGTGTATGTTTTGATGTACATTTCTTGTATATACAATGAAAATGTGTAGATTTGATGTACATTTCTTTAGTGTACAATGAAAATGTGTAGTTTTGATGTACATTTCTTGTATATACAATGAAAATGTGTATGTTTTGATGTAGATTTCTTGTCTGTACAATGAAAATGTGTATGTTTTGATGTACATTTCTTGTCTGTACAATGAAAATGTGTAGTTTTGATGTACATTTCTTGTATATACAATGAAAATGTGTAGTATTGATGTACATTTCTTTAGTGTACAATGAAAATGTGTAGTTTTGATGTACATTTCTTGTCTGTACAATGAAAATGTGTATGTTTTGATGTACATTTCTTGTCTGTACAATGAAAATGTGTAGTTTTGATGTACATTTCTTGTATATACAATGAAAATGTGTAGCTTTGATGTACATTTCTTTAGTGTACAATGAAAATGTGTAGTTTTGATGTACATTTCTTGTCTGTACAATGAAAATGTGTATGTTTTGATGTACATTTCTTGTCTGTACAATGAAAATGTGTATGTTTTGATGTACATTTCTTGTATGTACAATGAAAATTTGTAGTTTTGATGTACATTTCTTTAGTGTACAATGAAAATGTGTAGTTTTGATGTACATTTCTTGTCTGTACAATGAAAATGTGTATGTTTTGATGTACATTTCTTGTCTGTACAATGAAAATGTGTAGTTTTGATGTACATTTCTTGTATATACAATGAAAATGTGTAGTTTTGATGTACATTTCTTTAGTGTACAATGAAAATGTGTAGTTTTTATATACATGTCTTGTATGTACAATGAAAATGTGTATGTTTTGATGTACATTTCTTGTCTGTACAATGAAAATGTGTATGTTTTGATGTACATTTCTTGTATGTACAATGAAAATGTGTAGTTTTGATGTACATTTCTTTAGTGTACAATGAAAATGTGTAGTTTTGATGTACATTTCTTTAGTGTACAATGAAAATGTGTAGTTTTGATGTACATTTCTTGTATATACAATGAAAATGTGTAGTTTTGATGTACATTTCTTGTATATACAATGAAAATGTGTATGTTTTGATGTACATTTCTTGTCTGTACAATGAAAATGTGTAGTTTTGATGTACATTTCTTGTATATACAACGAAAATGTGTATGTTTTGATGTACATTTCTTGTATATACATTGAAAATGTGTAGTTTTGATGTACATTTCTTGTATGTACAATGAAAATGTGTAGTTTTGATGTAGATTTCTTTAGTGTACAATGAAAATGTGTAGTTTTGATGTACATTTCTTTAGTGTACAATGAAAATGTGTAGTTTTGATGTACATTTCTTGTATATACAATGAAAATGTGTATGTTTTGATGTACATTTCTTGTATATACAATGAAAATGTGTAGTTTTGATGTACATTTCTTGTCTGTACAATGAAAATGTGTAGTTTTGATGTAGATTTCTTTAGTGTACAATGAAAATGTGTAGTTTTGATGTACATTTCTTTAGTGTACAATGAAAATGTGTAGTTTTGATGTACATTTCTTGTATATACAATGAAAATGTGTAGTTTTGATGTACATTTCTTGTATATACAATGAAAATGTGTATGTTTTGATGTACATTTCTTGTCTGTACAATGAAAATGTGTAGTTTTGATGTACATTTCTTGTATATACAATGAAAATGTGTATGTTTTGATGTACATTTCTTGTATATACAATGAAAATGTGTAGTTTTGATGTACATTTCTTGTATGTACAATGAAAATGTGTATGTTTTGATGTAGATTTCTTGTCTGTACAATGAAAATGTGTATGTTTTGATGTACATTTCTTGTATATACAATGAAAATGTGTATGTTTTGATGTACATTTCTTGTCTGTACAATGAAAATGTGTATGTTTTGATGTACATTTCTTGTATATACAATGAAAATGTGTATGTTTTGATGTACATTTCTTGTATATACAATGAAAATGTGTATGTTTTGATGTACATTTCTTGTATATACAATGAAAATGTGTATGTTTTGATGTACATTTCTTGTCTGTACAATGAAAACGTGTAGTTTTGATGTACATTTCTTGAGTGTACAATGAAAATGTGTAGTTTTGATGTACATTTCTTTAGTGTACAATGAAAATGTGTAGTTTTGATGTACATTTCTTGTCTGTACAATGAAAATGTGTAGTTTTGATGTACATTTCTTTAGTGTACAATGAAAATGTGTATGTTTTGATGTACATTTCTTGTATATACAATGAACATGTGTAGTTTTGATGTACATTTCTTGAATGTACAATGAAAATGTGTAGTTTTGATGTACATTTCTTTAGTGTACAATGAAAATGTGTATGTTTTGATGTATATTTCTTGTCTGTACAATGAAAATGTGTATGTTTTGATGTACATTTCTTGTCTGTACAATGAAAATGTGTAGTTTTGATGTACATTTCTTGTATATACAATGAAAATGTGTAGTTTTGATGTACATTTCTTTAGTGTACAATGAAAATGTGTATGTTTTGATGTACATTTCTTGTATATACAATGAACATGTGTAGTTTTGATGTACATTTCTTGAATGTACAATGAAAATGTGTAGCTTTGATGTACATTTCTTTAGTGTACAATGAAAATGTGTATGTTTTGATGTATATTTCTTGTCTGTACAATGAAAATGTGTATGTTTTGATGTACATTTCTTGTCTGTACAATGAAAATGTGTAGTTTTGATGTACATTTCTTGTATATACAATGAAAATGTGTAGTTTTGATGTACATTTCTTGAGTGTACAATGAAAATGTGTAGTTTTGATGTACATTTCTTTAGTGTACAATGAAAATGTGTATGTTTTGATGTACATTTCTTGTCTGTACAATGAAAATGTGTATGTTTTCATGTACATTTCTTGTCTGTACAACGAAAATGTGTATGTTTTGATGTACATTTCTTGTCTGTACAATGAAAATGTGTATGTTTTGATGTACATTTCTTGTCTGTACAATGAAAATGTGTATGTTTTGATGTACGTTTCTTGTATGTACAATGAAAATGTGTATGTTTTGATGTACATTTCTAGTATATACAATGAAAATGTGTATGTTTTGATGTATATTTCTTGTCTGTACAATGAAAATGTGTAGTTTTGATGTACATTTCTTGTATATACAATGAAAATGTGTAGTTTTGATGTACATTTCTTGAGTGTACAATGAAAATGTGTAGTTTTGATGTACATTTCTTGAGTGTACAATGAAAATGTGTATGTTTTGATGTACATTTCTTGTCTGTACAATGAAAATGTGTATGTTTTGATGTACATTTCATGTCTGTACAACGAAAATGTGTATGTTTTGATGTACATTTCTTGTCTGTACAATGAAAATGTGTATGTTTTGATGTACATTTCTTGTATATACAATGAAAATGTGTTGTTTTGATGTACATTTCTTGTCTGTACAATGAAAATGTGAAGTTTTGATGTACATTTCTTGTATATACAATGAAAATGTGTTGTTTTGATGTACATTTCTTGTCTGTACAATGAAAATGTGTATGTTTTGATGTACATTTCTTGTCTGTACAATGAAAATGTGTATGTTTTGATGTACATTTCTTGTCTGTACAATGAAAATGAGTATGTTTTGATGTACATTTCTTGTATATACAATGAAAATGTGTATGTTTTGATGTACATTTCTTGTCTGTACAATGAAAATGTGTATGTTTTGATGTACATTTCTTGTCTGTACAATGGAAATGTGTAGTTTTGATGTACATTTTTTGTCTGTACAATGAAAATGTGTATGTTTTGATGTACATTTCTTGTATATACAATGAAAATGTGTTGTTTTGATGTACATTTCTTGTCTGTACAATGAAAATGTGTATGTTTTGATGTACATTTCTTGTCTGTACAATGAAAATGTGAAGTTTTGATGTACATTCATTGTCTGTACAATGAAAATGTGTAGTTTTGATGTACATTTCTTGTATATACAATGAAAATGTGTATGTTTTGATGTACATTTCTTGTCTGTACAATGAAAATGTGTAGCTTTGATGTACATTTCTTGTCTGTACAATGAAAATGTGTAGTTTTGATGTACATTTCTTGTCTGTACAATGAAAATGTGTATGTTTTGATGTACATTTCTTGTATATACAATGAAAATGTGTATGTTTTGATGTACATTTCTTGTCTGTACAATGAAAATGTGTAGTTTTGATGTACATTTCTTGTATATACAATGAAAATGTGTAGTTTTGATGTTCATTTCTTGAGTGTACAATAAAAATGTGTAGTTTTGATGTACATTTCTTGTATATACAATGAAAATGTGTATGTTTTGATGTACATTTCTTGTCTGTACAATGAAAATGTGTATGTTTTGATGTACATTTCTTGTATATACAATGAAAATGTGTATGTTTTGATGTACATTTCTTGTATATACAATGAAAATGTTTATGTTTTGATGTACATTTCTTGTATATACAATGAAAATGTGTATGTTTTGATGTACATTTCTTGTCTGTACAATGAAAATGTGTATGTTTTGATGTACATTTCTTGTATATATAATGAAAATGTGTATGTTTTGATGTACATTTCTTGAGTGTACAATGAAAATGTGTAGTTTTGATGTACATTCCTTGTATATACAATGAAAATGTGTATGTTTTGATGTACATTTCTTGTCTGTACAATGAAAATGTGTATGTTTTGATGTACATTTCTTGTATATACAATAAAAATGTGTATGTTTTGATGTACATTTCTTGTCTGTACAATGAAAATGTGTAGTTTTGATGTACATTTCTTGTGTGTACAATGAAAATGTGTATGTTTTGATGTACATTTCTTGTATATACAATGAAAATGTGTTGTTTTGATGTACATTTCTTGTCTGTACAATGAAAATGTGAAGTTTTGATGTACATTTCTTGTATATACAATGAAAATGTGTTGTTTTGATGTACATTTCTTGTCTGTACAATGAAAATGTGTATGTTTTGATGTACATTTCTTGTCTGTACAATGGAAATGTGTAGTTTTGATGTACATTTCTTGTCTGTACAATGAAAATGTGTATGTTTTGATGTACATTTCTTGTATATACAATGAAAATGTGTTGTTTTGATGTACATTTCTTGTCTGTACAATGAAAATGTGTATGTTTTGATGTACATTTCTTGTCTGTACAATGAAAATGTGAAGTTTTGATGTACATTCATTGTCTGTACAATGAAAATGTGTAGTTTTGATGTACATTTCTTGTATATACAATGAAAATGTGTATGTTTTGATGTACATTTCTTGTCTGTACAATGAAAATGTGTAGTTTTGATGTACATTTCTTGTCTGTACAATGAAAATGTGTAGTTTTGATGTACATTTCTTGTCTGTACAATGAAAATGTGTATGTTTTGATGTACATTTCTTGTATATACAATGAAAATGTGTATGTTTTGATGTACATTTCTTGTCTGTACAATGAAAATGTGTAGTTTTGATGTACATTTCTTGTATATACAATGAAAATGTGTAGTTTTGATGTTCATTTCTTGAGTTTACAATAAAAATGTGTAGTTTTGATGTACACTTCTTGTATATACAATGAAAATGTGTATGTTTTTATGTACATTTCTTGTCTGTACAATGAAAGTGTGTATGTTTTGATGTACATTTCTTGTATATACAATGAAAATGTGTATGTTTTGATGTACATTTCTTGTATATACAATGAAAATGTGTATGTTTTGATGTACATTTCTTGTATATACAATGAAAATGTGTATGTTTTGATGTACATTTCTTGTCTGTACAATGAAAATGTGTATGTTTTGATGTACATTTCTTGTATATACAATGAAAATGTGTATGTTTTGATGTACATTTCTTGAGTGTACAATGAAAATGTGTAGTTTTGATGTACATTTCTTGTATATACAATGAAAATGTGTATGTTTTGATGTACATTTCTTGAGTATACAACGAAAATGTGTAGTTTTGATGTACATTTCTTTAGTGTACAATGAAAATGAGTATGTTTTGATGTACATTTCTTGAGTGTACAACGAAAATGTGTAGTTTTGATGTACATTTCTTTAGTGTACAATGAAAATGTGTATGTTTTGATGTACATTTCTTGAGTGTACAACGAAAATGTGTAGTTTTGATGTACATTTCTTTAGTGTACAATGAAAATGTGTAGTTTTGATGTACATTTCTTGAGTGTACAACGAAAATGTGTAGTTTTGATGTACATTTCTTTAGTGTACAATGAAAATGTGTATGTTTTGATGTACATTTCTTGAGTGTACAACGAAAATGTGTAGTTTTGATGTACATTTCTTTAGTGTACAATGAAAATGTGTAGTTTTGATGTACATTTCTTGTCTGTACAATGAAAATGTGTATGTTTTGATGTACATTTCTTGTATATACAATGAAAATGTGTATGTTTTGATGTACATTTCTTGTATGTACAATGAAAATGTGTAGTTTTGATGTACATTTCTTTAGTGTACAATGAAAATGTGTATGTTTTGATGTACATTTCTTTAGTGTACAATGAAAATGTGTATGTTTGGATGTACATTTCTTGTATATACAATGAAAATGTGTATGTTTTGATGTACATTTCTTGAGTGTACAATGAAAATGTGTATGCTTTGATGTACATTTCTTGAGTGTACAATGAAATTGTGTAAGTTTTGATTTACATTTCTTGTATATACAATGAAAATGTGTATGTTTTGATGTACATTTCTTGTATATACAATGAAAATGTGTAGTTTTGATGTACATTTCTTGTATGTACAATGAAAATGTGTAGTTTTGATGTACATTTCTTGAGTGTACAATGAAAATGTGTAGTTTTGATGTACATTTCTTGTATGTACAATGAAAATGTGTAGTTTTGATGTACATTTCTTGTATATACAATGAAAATGTGTAGTTTTGATGTACATTTCTTGTATGTACAATGAAAATGTGTAGTTTTGATGTACATTTCTTGTATGTACAATGAAAATGTGTAGTTTTGATGTACATTTCTTGTATATACAATGAAAATGTGTAGTTTTGATGTACATTTCTTGTGTATACAATGAAAATGTGTAGTTTTGATGTACATTTCTTGTATGTACACTGAAAATGTGTAGTTTTGATGTACATTTCTTGTATGTACAATGAAAATGTGTAGTTTTGATGTACATTTCTTGTATATACAATGAAAATGTGTAGTTTTGATGTACATTTCTTGTATGTACAATGAAAATGTGTAGTTTTGATGTACATTTCTTGTATGTACAATGAAACTGTGTAGTTTTGATGTACATTTCTTGTATGTACAATGAAAATGTGTAGTTTTGATGTACATTTCTTGTATGTACAATGAAAATGTGTATGTTTTGATGTACATTTCTTGTCTGTACAATGAAAATGTGTATGTTTTGATGTACATTTCTTGTATATACAATGAAAATGTGTAGTTTTGATGTACATTTCTTTAGTGTACAATGAAAATGTGTAGTTTTGATGTACATTTCTTGTATATACAATGAAAATGTGTATGTTTTGATGTACATTTCTTGTCTGTACAATGAAAATGTGTATGTTTTGATGTACATTTCTTGTCTGTACAATGAAAATGTGTAGTTTCGATGTACATTTCTTGTATATACAATGAAAATGTGTAGTTTTGATGTACATTTCTTTAGTGTACAATGAAAATGTGTAGTTTTGATGTACATTTCTTGTCTGTACAATGAAAATGTGTATGTTTTGATGTACATTTCTTGTCTGTACAATGAAAATGTGTAGTTTTGATGTACATTTCTTGTATATACAATGAAAATGTGTAGTTTTGATGTGCATTTCTTTAGTGTACAATGAAAATGTGTAGTTTTGATGTACATTTCTTGTCTGTACAATGAAAATGTGTATGTTTTGATGTACATTTCTTGTCTGTACAATGAAAATGTGTATGTTTTGATGTACATTTCTTGTATGTACAATGAAAATTTGTAGTTTTGATGTACATTTCTTTAGTGTACAATGAAAATGTGTAGTTTTGATGTACATTTCTTGTCTGTACACTGAAAATGTGTATGTTTTGATGTACATTTCTTGTATATACAATGAAAATGTGTATGTTTTGATGTACATTTCTTGTATATACAATGAAAATGTGTATGTTTTGATGTACATTTCTTGTATATACAATGAAAATGTGTATGTTTTGATGTACATTTCTTGTCTGTACAATGAAAATGTGTATGTTTTGATGTACATTTCTTGTATATACAATGAAAATGTGTATGTTTTGATGTACATTTCTTGAGTGTGCAATGAAAATGTGTAGTTTTGATGTACATTTCTTGTATATACAATGAAAATGTGTATGTTTTGATGTACATTTCTTGAGTGTACAACGAAAATGTGTAGTTTTGATGTACATTTCTTTAGTGTACAATGAAAATGAGTATGTTTTGATGTACATTTCTTGAGTGTACAACGAAAATGTGTAGTTTTGATGTACATTTCTTTAGTGTACAATGAAAATGTGTATGTTCTGATGTACATTTCTTGTCTGTACAATGAAAATGTGTATGTTTTGATGTACATTTCTTGTATATACAATGAAAATGTGTATGTTTGATGTACATTTCTTGTATGTACAATGAAAATGTGTAGTTTTGATGTACATTTCTTTAGTGTACAATGAAAATGTGTATGTTTTGATGTACATTTCTTTAGTGTACAATGAAAATGTGTATGTTTTGATGTACATTTCTTGTATATACAATGAAAATGTGTATGTTTTGATGTACATTTCTTGAGTGTACAATGAAAATGTGTATGCTTTGATGTACATTTCTTGAGTGTACAATGAAATTGTGTAAGTTTTGATTTACATTTCTTGTATATACAATGAAAATGTGTATGTTTTGATGTACATTTCTTGTATATACAATGAAAATGTGTAGTTTTGATGTACATTTCTTGTATGTACAATGAAAATGTGTAGTTTTGATGTACATTTCTTGAGTGTACAATGAAAATGTGTAGTTTTGATGTACATTTCTTGTATGTACAATGAAAATGTGTAGTTTTGATGTACATTTCTTGTATATACAATGAAAATGTGTAGTTTTGATGTACATTTCTTGTATGTACAATGAAAATGTGTAGTTTTGATGTACATTTCTTGTATGTACAATGAAAATGTGTAGTTTTGATGTACATTTCTTGTATATACAATGAAAATGTGTAGTTTTGATGTACATTTCTTGTATATACAATGAAAATGTGTAGTTTTGATGTACATTTCTTGTATGTACAATGAAAATGTGTAGGTTTGATGTACATTTCTTGTATGTACAATGAAAATGTGTAGTTTTGATGTACATTTCTTGTATATACAATGAAAATGTGTAGTTTTGATGTACATTTCTTGTATATACAATGAAAATGTGTATGTTTTGATGTACATTTCTTGTCTGTACAATGAAAATGTGTAGTTTTGATGTACATTTCTTGTATATACAATGAAAATGTGTAGTTTTGATGTTCATTTCTTGAGTGTACAATAAAAATGTGTAGTTTTGATGTACATTTCTTGTATATACAATGAAAATGTGTATGTTTTGATGTACATTTCTTGTATATACAATGAAAATGTGTAGATTTGATGTACATTTCTTTAGTGTACAATGAAAATGTGTAGTTTTGATGTACATTTCTTGTATATACAATGAAAATGTGTATGTTTTGATGTAGATTTCTTGTCTGTACAATGAAAATGTGTATGTTTTGATGTACATTTCTTGTCTGTACAATGAAAATGTGTAGTTTTGATGTACATTTCTTGTATATACAATGAAAATGTGTAGTATTGATGTACATTTCTTTAGTGTACAATGAAAATGTGTAGTTTTGATGTACATTTCTTGTCTGTACAATGAAAATGTGTATGTTTTGATGTACATTTCTTGTCTGTACAATGAAAATGTGTAGTTTTGATGTACATTTCTTGTATATACAATGAAAATGTGTAGCTTTGATGTACATTTCTTTAGTGTACAATGAAAATGTGTAGTTTTGATGTACATTTCTTGTCTGTACAATGAAAATGTGTATGTTTTGATGTACATTTCTTGTCTGTACAATGAAAATGTGTATGTTTTGATGTACATTTCTTGTATGTACAATGAAAATTTGTAGTTTTGATGTACATTTCTTTAGTGTACAATGAAAATGTGTAGTTTTGATGTACATTTCTTGTCTGTACAATGAAAATGTGTATGTTTTGATGTACATTTCTTGTCTGTACAATGAAAATGTGTAGTTTTGATGTACATTTCTTGTATATACAATGAAAATGTGTAGTTTTGATGTACATTTCTTTAGTGTACAATGAAAATGTGTAGTTTTTATGTACATGTCTTGTATGTACAATGAAAATGTGTATGTTTTGATGTACATTTCTTGTCTGTACAATGAAGATGTGTATGTTTTGATGTACATTTCTTGTATGTACAATGAAAATGTGTAGTTTTGATGTACATTTCTTTAGTGTACAATGAAAATGTGTAGTTTTGATGTACATTTCTTTAGTGTACAATGAAAATGTGTAGTTTTGATGTACATTTCTTGTATATACAATGAAAATGTGTAGTTTTGATGTACATTTCTTGTATATACAATGAAAATGTGTATGTTTTGATGTACATTTCTTGTCTGTACAATGAAAATGTGTAGTTTTGATGTACATTTCTTGTATATACAACGAAAATGTGTATGTTTTGATGTACATTTCTTGTATATACATTGAAAATGTGTAGTTTTGATGTACATTTCTTGTATGTACAATGAAAATGTGTATGTTTTGATGTAGATTTCTTGTCTGTACAATTAAAATGTGTAGTTTTGATGTACATTTCTTGTATATACAATGAAAATGTGTAGTTTTGATGTACATTTCTTGTATGTACAATGAAAATGTGTATGTTTTGATGTACATTTCTTGTCTGTACAATGAAAATGTGTAGTTTTGATGTAGATTTCTTTAGTGTACAATGAAAATGTGTAGTTTTGATGTACATTTCTTTAGTGTACAATGAAAATGTGTAGTTTTGATGTACATTTCTTGTATATACAATGAAAATGTGTATGTTTTGATGTACATTTCTTGTATATACAATGAAAATGTGTAGTTTTGATGTACATTTCTTGTCTGTACAATGAAAATGTGTAGTTTTGATGTAGATTTCTTTAGTGTACAATGAAAATGTGTAGTTTTGATGTACATTTCTTTAGTGTACAATGAAAATGTGTAGTTTTGATGTACATTTCTTGTATATACAATGAAAATGTGTAGTTTTGATGTACATTTCTTGTATATACAATGAAAATGTGTATGTTTTGATGTACATTTCTTGTCTGTACAATGAAAATGTGTAGTTTTGATGTACATTTCTTGTATATACAATGAAAATGTGTATGTTTTGATGTACATTTCTTGTATATACAATGAAAATGTGTAGTTTTGATGTACATTTCTTGTATGTACAATGAAAATGTGTATGTTTTGATGTAGATTTCTTGTCTGTACAATGAAAATGTGTAGTTTTGATGTACATTTCTTGTATATACAATGAAAATGTGTAGTTTTGATGTACATTTCTTGTATGTACAATGAAAATGTGTAGTTTTGATGTACATTTCTTGTATGTACAATGAAAATGTGTAGTTTTGATGTACATTTCTTGTATGTACAATGAAAATGTGTAGTTTTGATGTACATTTCTTGTATATACAATGAAAATGTGTAGTTTTGATGTACATTTCTTGTATGTACAATGAAAATGTGTATGTTTTGATGTACATTTCTTGTATATACAATGAAAATGTGTAGATTTGATGTACATTTCTTTAGTGTACAATGAAAATGTGTAGTTTTGATGTACATTTCTTGTATATACAATGAAAATGTGTATGTTTTGATGTACATTTCTTGTCTGTACAATGAAAATGTGTATGTTTTGATGTACATTTCTTGTCTGTACAATGAAAATGAGTAGTTTTGATGTACATTTCTTGTATATACAATGAAAATGTGTAGTATTGATGTACATTTCTTTAGTGTACAATGAAAATGTGTAGTTTTGATGTACATTTCTTGTCTGTACAATGAAAATGTGTATGTTTTGATGTACATTTCTTGTCTGTACAATGAAAATGTGTAGTTTTGATGTACATTTCTTGTATATACAATGAAAATGTGTAGTTTTGATGTACATTTCTTGTATGTACAATGAAAATGTGTATGTTTTGATGTACATTTCTTGTATATACAATGAAAATGTGTAGATTTGATGTACATTTCTTTAGTGTACAATGAAAATGTGTAGTTTTGATGTACATTTCTTGTATATACAATGAAAATGTGTAGTTTTGATGTACATTTCTTGTATGTACAATGAAAATGTGTATGTTTTGATGTACATTTCTTGTCTGTACAATGAAAATGTGTAGTTTTGATGTAGATTTCTTTAGTGTACAATGAAAATGTGTAGTTTTGATGTACATTTCTTTAGTGTACAATGAAAATGTGTAGTTTTGATGTACATTTCTTGTATATACAATGAAAATGTGTATGTTTTGATGTACATTTCTTGTATATACAATGAAAATGTGTAGTTTTGATGTACATTTCTTGTCTGTACAATGAAAATGTGTAGTTTTGATGTAGATTTCTTTAGTGTACAATGAAAATGTGTAGTTTTGATGTACATTTCTTTAGTGTACAATGAAAATGTGTAGTTTTGATGTACATTTCTTGTATATACAATGAAAATGTGTAGTTTTGATGTACATTTCTTGTATATACAATGAAAATGTGTATGTTTTGATGTACATTTCTTGTCTGTACAATGAAAATGTGTAGTTTTGATGTACATTTCTTGTATATACAATGAAAATGTGTATGTTTTGATGTACATTTCTTGTATATACAATGAAAATGTGTAGTTTTGATGTACATTTCTTGTATGTACAATGAAAATGTGTATGTTTTGATGTAGATTTCTTGTCTGTACAATGAAAATGTGTAGTTTTGATGTACATTTCTTGTATATACAATGAAAATGTGTAGTTTTGATGTACATTTCTTGTATGTACAATGAAAATGTGTAGTTTTGATGTACATTTCTTGTATGTACAATGAAAATGTGTAGTTTTGATGTACATTTCTTGTATGTACAATGAAAATGTGTAGTTTTGATGTACATTTCTTGTATATACAATGAAAATGTGTAGTTTTGATGTACATTTCTTGTATGTACAATGAAAATGTGTATGTTTTGATGTACATTTCTTGTATATACAATGAAAATGTGTAGATTTGATGTACATTTCTTTAGTGTACAATGAAAATGTGTAGTTTTGATGTACATTTCTTGTATATACAATGAAAATGTGTATGTTTTGATGTACATTTCTTGTCTGTACAATGAAAATGTGTATGTTTTGATGTACATTTCTTGTCTGTACAATGAAAATGAGTAGTTTTGATGTACATTTCTTGTATATACAATGAAAATGTGTAGTATTGATGTACATTTCTTTAGTGTACAATGAAAATGTGTAGTTTTGATGTACATTTCTTGTCTGTACAATGAAAATGTGTATGTTTTGATGTACATTTCTTGTCTGTACAATGAAAATGTGTAGTTTTGATGTACATTTCTTGTATATACAATGAAAATGTGTAGTTTTGATGTACATTTCTTTAGTGTAGAATGAAAATGTGTAGTTTTGATGTACATTTCTTGTCTGTACAATGAAAGTGTGTATGTTTTGATGTACATTTCTTGTCTGTACAATGAAAATGTGTATGTTTTGATGTACATTTCTTGTATGTACAATGAAAATTTGTAGTTTTGATGTACATTTCTTTAGTGTACAATGAAAATGTGTAGTTATGATGTACATTTCTTGTCTGTACAATGAAAATGTGTATGTTTTGATGTACATTTCTTGTCTGTACAATGAAAATGTGTAGTTTTGATGTACATTTCTTGTATATACAATGAAAATGTGTAGTTTTGATGTACATTTCTTTAGTGTACAATGAAAATGTGTAGTTTTTATGTACATGTCTTGTATGTACAATGAAAATGTGTATGTTTTGATGTACATTTCTTGTCTGTACAATGAAAATGTGTATGTTTTGATGTACATTTCTTGTATGTACAATGAAAATGTGTAGTTTTGATGTACATTTCTTTAGTGTACAATGAAAATGTGTAGTTTTGATGTACATTTCTTTAGTGTACAATGAAAATGTGTAGTTTTGATGTACATTTCTTGTATATACAATGAAAATGTGTAGTTTTGATGTACATTTCTTGTATATACAATGAAAATGTGTATGTTTTGATGTACATTTCTTGTCTGTACAATGAAAATGTGTAGTTTTGATGTACATTTCTTGTATATACAATGAAAATGTGTATGTTTTGATGTACATTTCTTGTATATACATTGAAAATGTGTAGTTTTGATGTACATTTCTTGTATGTACAATGAAAATGTGTATGTTTTGATGTAGATTTCTTGTCTGTATAATGAAAATGTGTAGTTTTGATGTACATTTCTTGTATATACAATGAAAATGTGTATGTTTTGATGTACATTTCTTGTATATACAATGAAAATGTGTAGTTTTGATGTACATTTCTTGTATGTACAATGAAAATGTGTATGTTTTGATGTACATTTCTTGTCTGTACAATGAAAATGTGTAGTTTTGATGTAGATTTCTTTAGTGTACAATGAAAATGTGTAGTTTTGATGTACATTTCTTTAGTGTACAATGAAAATGTGTAGTTTTGATGTACATTTCTTGTATATACAATGAAAATGTGTATGTTTTGATGTACATTTCTTGTATATACAATGAAAATGTGTAGTTTTGATGTACATTTCTTGTCTGTACAATGAAAATGTGTAGTTTTGATGTAGATTTCTTTAGTGTACAATGAAAATGTGTAGTTTTGATGTACATTTCTTTAGTGTACAATGAAAATGTGTAGTTTTGATGTACATTTCTTGTATATACAATGAAAATGTGTAGTTTTGATGTACATTTCTTGTATATACAATGAAAATGTGTATGTTTTGATGTACATTTCTTGTCTGTACAATGAAAATGTGTAGTTTTGATGTACATTTCTTGTATATACAATGAAAATGTGTATGTTTTGATGTACATTTCTTGTATATACAATGAAAATGTGTAGTTTTGATGTACATTTCTTGTATGTACAATGAAAATGTGTATGTTTTGATGTAGATTTCTTGTCTGTACAATGAAAATGTGTAGTTTTGATGTACATTTCTTGTATATACAATGAAAATGTGTATGTTTTGATGTACATTTCTTGTATATACAATGAAAATGTGTAGTTTTGATGTACATTTCTTGTATGTACAATGAAAATGTGTATGTTTTGATGTACATTTCTTGTCTGTACAATGAAAATGTGTAGTTTTGATGTAGATTTCTTTAGTGTACAATGAAAATGTGTAGTTTTGATGTACATTTCTTGTATATACAATGAAAATGTGTATGTTTTGATGTACATTTCTTGTATATACAATGAAAATGTGTATGTTTTGATGTACATTTCTTGTCTGTACAATGAAAATGTGTATGTTTTGATGTACATTTCTTGTCTGTACAATGAAAATGTGTAGTTTTGATGTACATTTCTTGTCTGTACAATGAAAATGTGTAGTTTTGATGTACATTTCTTGTCTGTACAATGAAAATGTGTAGTTTTGATGTACATTTCTTGAGTGTACAACGAAAATGTGTAGTTTTGATGTACATTTCTTTAGTGTACAATGAAAATGTGTAGTTTTGATGTACATTTCTTGTATATACAATGAAAATGTGTAGTTTTGATGTACATTTCTTGTATATACAATGAAAATATGTATGTTTTGATGTACATTTCTTGTATATACAATGAAAATGTGTATGTTTTGATGTACATTTCTTGTCTGTACAATGAAAATGTGTATGTTTTGATGTACATTTCTTGTCTGTACAATGAAAATGTGTAGTTTTGATGTACATTTCTTGTCTGTACAATGAAAATGTGTAGTTTTGATGTACATTTCTTGTATGTACAATGAAAATGTGTAGTTTTGATGTACATTTCTTGTATATACAATGAAAATGTGTAGTTTTGATGTACATTTCTTGTATGTACAATGAAAATGTGTAGTTTTGATGTACATTTCTTGTATGTACAATGAAAATGTGTAGTTTTGATGTACATTTCTTGTATATACAATGAAAATGTGTAGTTTTGATGTACATTTCTTGTGTATACAATGAAAATGTGTAGTTTTGATGTACATTTCTTGTATGTACACTGAAAATGTGTAGTTTTGATGTACATTTCTTGTATGTACAATGAAAATGTGTAGTTTTGATGTACATTTCTTGTATATACAATGAAAATGTGTAGTTTTGATGTACATTTCTTGTATGTACAATGAAAATGTGTAGTTTTGATGTACATTTCTTGTATGTACAATGAAACTGTGTAGTTTTGATGTACATTTCTTGTATGTACAATGAAAATGTGTAGTTTTGATGTACATTTCTTGTATGTACAATGAAAATGTGTATGTTTTGATGTACATTTCTTGTCTGTACAATGAAAATGTGTATGTTTTGATGTACATTTCTTGTATATACAATGAAAATGTGTAGTTTTGATGTACATTTCTTTAGTGTACAATGAAAATGTGTAGTTTTGATGTACATTTCTTGTATATACAATGAAAATGTGTATGTTTTGATGTACATTTCTTGTCTGTACAATGAAAATGTGTATGTTTTGATGTACATTTCTTGTCTGTACAATGAAAATGTGTAGTTTTGATGTACATTTCTTGTATATACAATGAAAATGTGTAGTTTTGATGTACATTTCTTTAGTGTACAATGAAAATGTGTAGTTTTGATGTACATTTCTTGTCTGTACAATGAAAATGTGTATGTTTTGATGTACATTTCTTGTCTGTACAATGAAAATGTGTAGTTTTGATGTACATTTCTTGTATATACAATGAAAATGTGTAGTTTTGATGTGCATTTCTTTAGTGTACAATGAAAATGTGTAGTTTTGATGTACATTTCTTGTCTGTACAATGAAAATGTGTATGTTTTGATGTACATTTCTTGTCTGTACAATGAAAATGTGTATGTTTTGATGTACATTTCTTGTATGTACAATGAAAATTTGTAGTTTTGATGTACATTTCTTTAGTGTACAATGAAAATGTGTAGTTTTGATGTACATTTCTTGTCTGTACACTGAAAATGTGTATGTTTTGATGTACATTTCTTGTATATACAATGAAAATGTGTATGTTTTGATGTACATTTCTTGTATATACAATGAAAATGTGTATGTTTTGATGTACATTTCTTGAGTGTGCAATGAAAATGTGTAGTTTTGATGTACATTTCTTGTATATACAATGAAAATGTGTATGTTTTGTTGTACATTTCTTGAGTGTACAACGAAAATGTGTAGTTTTGATGTACATTTCTTTAGTGTACAATGAAAATGAGTATGTTTTGATGTACATTTCTTGAGTGTACAACGAAAATGTGTAGTTTTGATGTACATTTCTTTAGTGTACAATGAAAATGTGTATGTTCTGATGTACATTTCTTGTCTGTACAATGAAAATGTGTATGTTTTGATGTACATTTCTTGTATATACAATGAAAATGTGTATGTTTGATGTACATTTCTTGTATGTACAATGAAAATGTGTAGTTTTGATGTACATTTCTTTAGTGTACAATGAAAATGTGTATGTTTTGATGTACATTTCTTTGGTGTACAATGAAAATGTGTATGTTTTGATGTACATTTCTTGTATATACAATGAAAATGTGTATGTTTTGATGTACATTTCTTGAGTGTACAATGAAAATGTGTATGCTTTGATGTACATTTCTTGAGTGTACAATGAAATTGTGTAAGTTTTGATTTACATTTCTTGTATATACAATGAAAATGTGTATGTTTTGATGTACATTTCTTGTATATACAATGAAAATGTGTAGTTTTGATGTACATTTCTTGTATGTACAATGAAAATGTGTAGTTTTGATGTACATTTCTTGAGTGTACAATGAAAATGTGTAGTTTTGATGTACATTTCTTGTATGTACAATGAAAATGTGTAGTTTTGATGTACATTTCTTGTATATACAATGAAAATGTGTAGTTTTGATGTACATTTCTTGTATGTACAATGAAAATGTGTAGTTTTGATGTACATTTCTTGTATGTACAATGAAAATGTGTAGTTTTGATGTACATTTCTTGTATATACAATGAAAATGTGTAGTTTTGATGTACATTTCTTGTATATACAATGAAAATGTGTAGTTTTGATGTACATTTCTTGTATGTACAATGAAAATGTGTAGGTTTGATGTACATTTCTTGTATGTACAATGAAAATGTGTAGTTTTGATGTACATTTCTTGTATATACAATGAAAATGTGTAGTTTTGATGTACATTTCTTGTATATACAATGAAAATGTGTATGTTTTGATGTACATTTCTTGTCTGTACAATGAAAATGTGTAGTTTTGATGTACATTTCTTGTATATACAATGAAAATGTGTAGTTTTGATGTTCATTTCTTGAGTGTACAATAAAAATGTGTAGTTTTGATGTACATTTCTTGTATATACAATGAAAATGTGTATGTTTTGATGTACATTTCTTGTATATACAATGAAAATGTGTAGATTTGATGTACATTTCTTTAGTGTACAATGAAAATGTGTAGTTTTGATGTACATTTCTTGTATATACAATGAAAATGTGTATGTTTTGATGTAGATTTCTTGTCTGTACAATGAAAATGTGTATGTTTTGATGTACATTTCTTGTCTGTACAATGAAAATGTGTAGTTTTGATGTACATTTCTTGTATATACAATGAAAATGTGTAGTATTGATGTACATTTCTTTAGTGTACAATGAAAATGTGTAGTTTTGATGTACATTTCTTGTCTGTACAATGAAAATGTGTATGTTTTGATGTACATTTCTTGTCTGTACAATGAAAATGTGTAGTTTTGATGTACATTTCTTGTATATACAATGAAAATGTGTAGCTTTGATGTACATTTCTTTAGTGTACAATGAAAATGTGTAGTTTTGATGTACATTTCTTGTCTGTACAATGAAAATGTGTATGTTTTGATGTACATTTCTTGTCTGTACAATGAAAATGTGTATGTTTTGATGTACATTTCTTGTATGTACAATGAAAATTTGTAGTTTTGATGTACATTTCTTTAGTGTACAATGAAAATGTGTAGTTTTGATGTACATTTCTTGTCTGTACAATGAAAATGTGTATGTTTTGATGTACATTTCTTGTCTGTACAATGAAAATGTGTAGTTTTGATGTACATTTCTTGTATATACAATGAAAATGTGTAGTTTTGATGTACATTTCTTTAGTGTACAATGAAAATGTGTAGTTTTTATGTACATGTCTTGTATGTACAATGAAAATGTGTATGTTTTGATGTACATTTCTTGTCTGTACAATGAAGATGTGTATGTTTTGATGTACATTTCTTGTATGTACAATGAAAATGTGTAGTTTTGATGTACATTTCTTTAGTGTACAATGAAAATGTGTAGTTTTGATGTACATTTCTTTAGTGTACAATGAAAATGTGTAGTTTTGATGTACATTTCTTGTATATACAATGAAAATGTGTAGTTTTGATGTACATTTCTTGTATATACAATGAAAATGTGTATGTTTTGATGTACATTTCTTGTCTGTACAATGAAAATGTGTAGTTTTGATGTACATTTCTTGTATATACAACGAAAATGTGTATGTTTTGATGTACATTTCTTGTATATACATTGAAAATGTGTAGTTTTGATGTACATTTCTTGTATGTACAATGAAAATGTGTATGTTTTGATGTAGATTTCTTGTCTGTACAATTAAAATGTGTAGTTTTGATGTACATTTCTTGTATATACAATGAAAATGTGTAGTTTTGATGTACATTTCTTGTATGTACAATGAAAATGTGTATGTTTTGATGTACATTTCTTGTCTGTACAATGAAAATGTGTAGTTTTGATGTAGATTTCTTTAGTGTACAATGAAAATGTGTAGTTTTGATGTACATTTCTTTAGTGTACAATGAAAATGTGTAGTTTTGATGTACATTTCTTGTATATACAATGAAAATGTGTATGTTTTGATGTACATTTCTTGTATATACAATGAAAATGTGTAGTTTTGATGTACATTTCTTGTCTGTACAATGAAAATGTGTAGTTTTGATGTAGATTTCTTTAGTGTACAATGAAAATGTGTAGTTTTGATGTACATTTCTTTAGTGTACAATGAAAATGTGTAGTTTTGATGTACATTTCTTGTATATACAATGAAAATGTGTAGTTTTGATGTACATTTCTTGTATATACAATGAAAATGTGTATGTTTTGATGTACATTTCTTGTCTGTACAATGAAAATGTGTAGTTTTGATGTACATTTCTTGTATATACAATGAAAATATGTATGTTTTGATGTACATTTCTTGTATATACAATGAAAATGTGTAGTTTTGATGTACATTTCTTGTATGTACAATGAAAATGTGTATGTTTTGATGTAGATTTCTTGTCTGTACAATGAAAATGTGTAGTTTTGATGTACATTTCTTGTATATACAATGAAAATGTGTAGTTTTGATGTACATTTCTTGTATGTACAATGAAAATGTGTAGTTTTGATGTACATTTCTTGTATGTACAATGAAAATGTGTAGTTTTGATGTACATTTCTTGTATGTACAATGAAAATGTGTAGTTTTGATGTACATTTCTTGTATATACAATGAAAATGTGTAGTTTTGATGTACATTTCTTGTATGTACAATGAAAATGTGTATGTTTTGATGTACATTTCTTGTATATACAATGAAAATGTGTAGATTTGATGTACATTTCTTTAGTGTACAATGAAAATGTGTAGTTTTGATGTACATTTCTTGTATATACAATGAAAATGTGTATGTTTTGATGTACATTTCTTGTCTGTACAATGAAAATGTGTATGTTTTGATGTACATTTCTTGTCTGTACAATGAAAATGAGTAGTTTTGATGTACATTTCTTGTATATACAATGAAAATGTGTAGTATTGATGTACATTTCTTTAGTGTACAATGAAAATGTGTAGTTTTGATGTACATTTCTTGTCTGTACAATGAAAATGTGTATGTTTTGATGTACATTTCTTGTCTGTACAATGAAAATGTGTAGTTTTGATGTACATTTCTTGTATATACAATGAAAATGTGTAGTTTTGATGTACATTTCTTGTATGTACAATGAAAATGTGTATGTTTTGATGTACATTTCTTGTATATACAATGAAAATGTGTAGATTTGATGTACATTTCTTTAGTGTACAATGAAAATGTGTAGTTTTGATGTACATTTCTTGTATATACAATGAAAATGTGTAGTTTTGATGTACATTTCTTGTATGTACAATGAAAATGTGTATGTTTTGATGTACATTTCTTGTCTGTACAATGAAAATGTGTAGTTTTGATGTAGATTTCTTTAGTGTACAATGAAAATGTGTAGTTTTGATGTACATTTCTTTAGTGTACAATGAAAATGTGTAGTTTTGATGTACATTTCTTGTATATACAATGAAAATGTGTATGTTTTGATGTACATTTCTTGTATATACAATGAAAATGTGTAGTTTTGATGTACATTTCTTGTCTGTACAATGAAAATGTGTAGTTTTGATGTAGATTTCTTTAGTGTACAATGAAAATGTGTAGTTTTGATGTACATTTCTTTAGTGTACAATGAAAATGTGTAGTTTTGATGTACATTTCTTGTATATACAATGAAAATGTGTAGTTTTGATGTACATTTCTTGTATATACAATGAAAATGTGTATGTTTTGATGTACATTTCTTGTCTGTACAATGAAAATGTGTAGTTTTGATGTACATTTCTTGTATATACAATGAAAATGTGTATGTTTTGATGTACATTTCTTGTATATACAATGAAAATGTGTAGTTTTGATGTACATTTCTTGTATGTACAATGAAAATGTGTATGTTTTGATGTAGATTTCTTGTCTGTACAATGAAAATGTGTAGTTTTGATGTACATTTCTTGTATATACAATGAAAATGTGTAGTTTTGATGTACATTTCTTGTATGTACAATGAAAATGTGTAGTTTTGATGTACATTTCTTGTATGTACAATGAAAATGTGTAGTTTTGATGTACATTTCTTGTATGTACAATGAAAATGTGTAGTTTTGATGTACATTTCTTGTATATACAATGAAAATGTGTAGTTTTGATGTACATTTCTTGTATGTACAATGAAAATGTGTATGTTTTGATGTACATTTCTTGTATATACAATGAAAATGTGTAGATTTGATGTACATTTCTTTAGTGTACAATGAAAATGTGTAGTTTTGATGTACATTTCTTGTATATACAATGAAAATGTGTATGTTTTGATGTACATTTCTTGTCTGTACAATGAAAATGTGTATGTTTTGATGTACATTTCTTGTCTGTACAATGAAAATGAGTAGTTTTGATGTACATTTCTTGTATATACAATGAAAATGTGTAGTATTGATGTACATTTCTTTAGTGTACAATGAAAATGTGTAGTTTTGATGTACATTTCTTGTCTGTACAATGAAAATGTGTATGTTTTGATGTACATTTCTTGTCTGTACAATGAAAATGTGTAGTTTTGATGTACATTTCTTGTATATACAATGAAAATGTGTAGTTTTGATGTACATTTCTTTAGTGTAGAATGAAAATGTGTAGTTTTGATGTACATTTCTTGTCTGTACAATGAAAATGTGTATGTTTTGATGTACATTTCTTGTCTGTACAATGAAAATGTGTATGTTTTGATGTACATTTCTTGTATGTACAATGAAAATTTGTAGTTTTGATGTACATTTCTTTAGTGTACAATGAAAATGTGTAGTTATGATGTACATTTCTTGTCTGTACAATGAAAATGTGTATGTTTTGATGTACATTTCTTGTCTGTACAATGAAAATGTGTAGTTTTGATGTACATTTCTTGTATATACAATGAAAATGTGTAGTTTTGATGTACATTTCTTTAGTGTACAATGAAAATGTGTAGTTTTTATGTACATGTCTTGTATGTACAATGAAAATGTGTATGTTTTGATGTACATTTCTTGTCTGTACAATGAAAATGTGTATGTTTTGATGTACATTTCTTGTATGTACAATGAAAATGTGTAGTTTTGATGTACATTTCTTTAGTGTACAATGAAAATGTGTAGTTTTGATGTACATTTCTTTAGTGTACAATGAAAATGTGTAGTTTTGATGTACATTTCTTGTATATACAATGAAAATGTGTAGTTTTGATGTACATTTCTTGTATATACAATGAAAATGTGTATGTTTTGATGTACATTTCTTGTCTGTACAATGAAAATGTGTAGTTTTGATGTACATTTCTTGTATATACAATGAAAATGTGTATGTTTTGATGTACATTTCTTGTATATACATTGAAAATGTGTAGTTTTGATGTACATTTCTTGTATGTACAATGAAAATGTGTATGTTTTGATGTAGATTTCTTGTCTGTATAATGAAAATGTGTAGTTTTGATGTACATTTCTTGTATATACAATGAAAATGTGTATGTTTTGATGTACATTTCTTGTATATACAATGAAAATGTGTAGTTTTGATGTACATTTCTTGTATGTACAATGAAAATGTGTATGTTTTGATGTACATTTCTTGTCTGTACAATGAAAATGTGTAGTTTTGATGTAGATTTCTTTAGTGTACAATGAAAATGTGTAGTTTTGATGTACATTTCTTTAGTGTACAATGAAAATGTGTAGTTTTGATGTACATTTCTTGTATATACAATGAAAATGTGTATGTTTTGATGTACATTTCTTGTATATACAATGAAAATGTGTAGTTTTGATGTACATTTCTTGTCTGTACAATGAAAATGTGTAGTTTTGATGTAGATTTCTTTAGTGTACAATGAAAATGTGTAGTTTTGATGTACATTTCTTTAGTGTACAATGAAAATGTGTAGTTTTGATGTACATTTCTTGTATATACAATGAAAATGTGTAGTTTTGATGTACATTTCTTGTATATACAATGAAAATGTGTATGTTTTGATGTACATTTCTTGTCTGTACAATGAAAATGTGTAGTTTTGATGTACATTTCTTGTATATACAATGAAAATGTGTATGTTTTGATGTACATTTCTTGTATATACAATGAAAATGTGTAGTTTTGATGTACATTTCTTGTATGTACAATGAAAATGTGTATGTTTTGATGTAGATTTCTTGTCTGTACAATGAAAATGTGTAGTTTTGATGTACATTTCTTGTATATACAATGAAAATGTGTATGTTTTGATGTACATTTCTTGTATATACAATGAAAATGTGTAGTTTTGATGTACATTTCTTGTATGTACAATGAAAATGTGTATGTTTTGATGTACATTTCTTGTCTGTACAATGAAAATGTGTAGTTTTGATGTAGATTTCTTTAGTGTACAATGAAAATGTGTAGTTTTGATGTACATTTCTTGTATATACAATGAAAATGTGTATGTTTTGATGTACATTTCTTGTATATACAATGAAAATGTGTATGTTTTGATGTACATTTCTTGTCTGTACAATGAAAATGTGTATGTTTTGATGTACATTTCTTGTCTGTACAATGAAAATGTGTAGTTTTGATGTACATTTCTTGTCTGTACAATGAAAATGTGTAGTTTTGATGTACATTTCTTGTCTGTACAATGAAAATGTGTAGTTTTGATGTACATTTCTTGAGTGTACAACGAAAATGTGTAGCTTTGATGAACATTTCTTTAGTGTACAATGAAAATGTGTAGTTTTGATGTACATTTCTTGTATATACAATGAAAATGTGTAGTTTTGATGTACATTTCTTGTATATACAATGAAAATATGTATGTTTTGATGTACATTTCTTGTATATACAATGAAAATGTGTATGTTTTGATGTACATTTCTTGTCTGTACAATGAAAATGTGTATGTTTTGATGTACATTTCTTGTCTGTACAATGAAAATGTGTAGTTTTGATGTACATTTCTTGTCTGTACAATGAAAATGTGTAGTTTTGATGTACATTTCTTGTCTGTACAATGAAAATGTGTAGTTTTGATGTACATTTCTTGAGTGTACAACGAAAATGTGTAGTTTTGATGTACATTTCTTTAGTGTACAATGAAAATGTGTATGTTTTGATGTACATTTCTTGTCTGTACAATGAAAATGTGTAGTTTTGATGTACATTTCTTGTCTGTACAATGAAAATGTGTAGTTTTGATGTACATTTCTTGAGTGTACAACGAAAATGTGTAGTTTTGATGTACATTTCTTTAGTGTACAATGAAAATGTGTATGTTTTGATGTACATTTCTTGTCTGTACAATGAAAATGTGTATGTTTTGATGTACATTTCTTGTCTGTACAATGAAAATGTGTAGTTTTGATGTACATTTCTTGTCTGTACAATGAAAATGTGTAGTTTTGATGTACATTTCTTGAGTGTACAACGAAAATGTGTAGTTTTGATGTACATTTCTTTAGTGTACAATGAAAATGTGTATGTTTTGATGTACATTTCTTGTCTGTACAATGAAAATGTGTAGTTTTGATGTACATTTCTTGTCTGTACAATGAAAATGTGTAGTTTTGATGTACATTTCTTGTCTGTACAATGAAAATGTGTAGTTTTGTTGTACATTTCTTGTCTGTACAATGAAAATGTGTATGTTTTGATGTACATTTCTTGTCTGTACAATGAAAATGTGTAGTTTTGATGTACATTTCTTCAGTGTACAACGAAAATGTGTAGTTTTGATGTACATTTCTTTAGTGTACAATGAAAATGTGTATGTTTTGATGTACATTTTTTGTCTGTACAATGAAAATGTGTAGTTTTGATGTACATTTCTTGTCTGTACAATGAAAATGTGTAGTTTTGATGTACATTTCTTGTCTGTACAATGAAAATGTGTAGTTTTGATGTACATTTCTTGTATATACAATGAAAATGTGTATGTTTTGATGTACATTTCTTGTCTGTACAATGAAAATGTGTATGTTTTGATGTACATTTCTTGTATATACAATGAAAATGTGTATGTTTTGATGTACATTTCTTGTCTGTACAATGAAAATGTGTATGTTTTGATGTACATTTCTTGTATATACAATGAAAATGTGTATGTTTTGATGTACATTTCTGGTCTGTACAATGAAAATGTGTATGTTTTGATGTACATTTCTTGTATATACAATGAAAATGTGTATGTTTTGATGTACATTTCTTGTCTGTACAATGAAAATGTGTAGTTTTGATGTACATTTCTTGTCTGTACAATGAAAATGTGTAGTTTTGATGTACATTTCTTGTCTGTACAATGAAAATGTGTATGTTTTGATGTACATTTCTTGTATATACAATGAAAATGTGTAGTTTTGATGTACATTTCTTGTCTGTACAATGAAAATGTGTATGTTTTGATGTACATTTCTTGTCTGTACAATGAAAATGTGAAGTTTTGATGTACATTCATTGTCTGTACAATGAAAATGTGTAGTTTTGATGTACATTTCTTGTATATACAATGAAAATGTGTATGTTTTGATGTACATTTCTTGTCTGTACAATGAAAATGTGTAGTTTTGATGTACATTTCTTGTCTGTACAATGAAAATGTGTAGTTTTGATGTACATTTCTTGTCTGTACAATGAAAATGTGTATGTTTTGATGTACATTTCTTGTATATACAATGAAAATGTGTATGTTTTGATGTACATTTCTTGTCTGTACAATGAAAATGTGTAGTTTTGATGTACATTTCTTGTATATACAATGAAAATGTGTAGTTTTGATGTACATTTCTTGAGTGTACAATAAAAATGTGTAGTTTTGATGTACATTTCTTGTATATACAATGAAAATGTGTATGTTTTGATGTACATTTCTTGTCTGTACAATGAAAATGTGTATGTTTTGATGTACATTTCTTGTATATACAATGAAAATGTGTATGTTTTGATGTACATTTCTTGTATATACAATGAAAATGTGTATGTTTTGATGTACATTTCTTGTATATACAATGAAAATGTGTATGTTTTGATGTACATTTCTTGTCTGTACAATGAAAATGTGTATGTTTTGATGTACATTTCTTGTATATACAATGAAAATGTGTATGTTTTGATGTACATTTCTTGAGTGTACAATGAAAATGTGTAGTTTTGATGTACATTTCTTGTATATACAATGAAAATGTGTATGTTTTGATGTACATTTCTTGAGTGTACAACGAAAATGTGTAGTTTTGATGTACATTTCTTTAGTGTACAATGAAAATGAGTATGTTTTGATGTACATTTCTTGAGTGTACAACGAAAATGTGTAGTTTTGATGTACATTTCTTTAGTGTACAATGAAAATGTGTATGTTTTGATGTACATTTCTTGTCTGTACAATGAAAATGTGTATGTTTTGATGTACATTTCTTGTATATACAATGAAAATGTGTATGTTTTGATGTACATTTCTTGTATGTACAATGAAAATGTGTAGTTTTGATGTACATTTCTTTAGTGTACAATGAAAATGTGTATGTTTTGATGTACATTTCTTTAGTGTACAATTAAAATGTGTATGTTTTGATGTACATTTCTTGTATATACAATGAAAATGTGTATGTTTTGATGTACAATTCTTGAGTGTACAATGAAAATGTGTATGCTTTGATGTACATTTCTTGAGTGTACAATGAAATTGTGTAAGTTTTGATGTACATTTCTTGTATATACAATGAAAATGTGTATGTTTTGATGTACATTTCTTGTATATACAATGAAAATGTGTAGTTTTGATGTACATTTCTTGTATGTACAGTGAAAATGTGTAGTTTTGATGTACATTTCTTGTATGTACAATGAAAATGTGTATGTTTTGATGTACATTTCATGGCTGTACAATGAAAATGTGTAGTTTTGATGTACATTTCTTGAGTGTACAATGAAAATGTGTATGTTTTGATGTACATTTCTTGTCTGTACAATGCAAATGTGTAGTTTTGATGTACATTTCTTGAGTGTACAATGAAAATGTGTATGTTTTCATGTACATTTCTTGTCTGTACAATGAAAATGTGTATGTTTTGATGTACATTTCTTGTATATACAATGAAAATGTGTAGTTTTGATGTACATTTCTTGAGTGTACAATGAAAATGTGTAGTTTTGATGTACATTTCTTGTATATACAATGAAACTGTGTAAGTTTTGATGTACATTTCTTGTATATACAATGAAAATGTGTAGTTTTGATGTATATTTCTTGTATATACAATGAAAATGTGTAAGTTTTGATGTACATTTCTTGTATATACAATGAACATGTGTATGTTTTGATGTACATTTCTTGTCTGTACAATGAAAACGTGTAGTTTTGATGTACATTTCTTGTATATACAATGAAAATGTGTAGTTTTGATGTACATTTCTTGAGTGTACAATGAAAATGTGTAGTTTTGATGTACATTTCTTGAGTGTACAATGAAAATGTGTAGTTTTGATGTACATTTCTTTAGTGTACAATGAAAATGTGTAGTTTTGATGTACATTTCTTGTCTGTACAATGAAAATGTGTAGTTTTGATGTACATTTCTTTAGTGTACAATGAAAATGTGTATGTTTTGATGTACATTTCTTGTATATACAATGAACATGTGTAGTTTTGATGTACATTTCTTGAATGTGCAATGAAAATGTGTAGTTTTGATGTACATTTCTTTAGTGTACAATGAAAATGTGTATGTTTTGATGTACATTTCTTGTCTGTACAATGAAAATGTGTATGTTTTGATGTACATTTCTTGTCTGTACAATGAAAATGTGTAGTTTTGATGTACATTTCTTGTATATACAATGAAAATGTGTAGTTTTGATGTACATTTCTTGAGTGTACAATGAAAATGTGTAGTTTTGATGTACATTTCTTTAGTGTACAATGAAAATGTGTATGTTTTGATGTACATTTCTTGTCTGTACAATGAAAATGCGTATGTTTTCATGTACATTTCTTGTCTGTACAACGAAAATGTGTATGTTTTGATGTACATTTCTTGTCTGTACAATGAAAATGTGTATGTTTTGATGTACATTTCTTGTCTGTACAATGAAAATGTGTATGTTTTGATGTACGTTTCTTGTATGTACAATGAAAATGTGTATGTTTTGATGTACATTTCTGGTCTGTACAATGAAAATGTGTATGTTTTGATGTACATTTCTTGTCTGTACAATGAAAATGTGTAGTTTTGATGTACATTTCTTGTATATACAATGAAAATGTGTAGTTTTGATGTACATTTCTTGAGTGTACAATGAAAATGTGTAGTTTTGATGTACATTTCTTGAGTGTACAATGAAAATGTGTATGTTTTGATGTACATTTCTTGTCTGTACAATGAAAATGTGTATGTTTTGATGTACATTTCATGTCTGTACAACGAAAATGTGTATGTTTTGATGTACATTTCTTATCTGTACAATGAAAATGTGTATGTTTTGATGTACATTTCTTGTCTGTACAATGAAAATGTGTATGTTTTGATGTACGTTTCTTGTATGTACAATGAAAATGTGTATGTTTTGATGTACATTTCTTGAGTGTACAACGAAAATGTATAGTTTTGATGTACATTTCTTTAGTGTACAATGAGAATGTGTATGTTTTGATGTACATTTCTTGTATATACAATGAAAATGTGTAAGTTTTGATGTTATTTCTTGTATATACAATGAAAATGTGTAGTTTTGATGTATATTTCTTGTATATACAATGAAAATGTGTATGTTTTGATGTACATTTCTTGTATATACAATGAAAATGTGTATGTTTTGATGTACATTTCTTGTCTGTACAATGAAAATGTGTATGTTTTGATGTACATTTCTTGTATATACAATGAAAATGTGTATGTTTTGATGTACATTTCTTGTATATACAATGAAAATGTGTATGTTTTGATGTACATTTCTTGTATATACAATGAAAATGTGTATGTTTTGATGTACATTTCTTGTCTGTACAATGAAAACGTGTAGTTTTGATGTACATTTCTTGAGTGTACAATGAAAATGTGTAGTTTTGATGTACATTTCTTTAGTGTACAATGAAAATGTGTAGTTTTGATGTACATTTCTTGTCTGTACAATGAAAATGTGTAGTTTTGATGTACATTTCTTTAGTGTACAATGAAAATGTGTATGTTTTGATGTACATTTCTTGTATATACAATGAACATGTGTAGTTTTGATGTACATTTCTTGAATGTACAATGAAAATGTGTAGTTTTGATGTACATTTCTTTAGTGTACAATGAAAATGTGTATGTTTTGATGTATATTTCTTGTCTGTACAATGAAAATGTGTATGTTTTGATGTACATTTCTTGTCTGTACAATGAAAATGTGTAGTTTTGATGTACATTTCTTGTATATACAATGAAAATCTGTAGTTTTGATGTACATTTCTTGAGTGTACAATGAAAATGTGTATGTTTTGATGTACATTTCTTTAGTGTACAATTAAAATGTGTATGTTTTGATGTACATTTCTTGTATATACAATGAAAATGTGTATGTTTTGATGTACAATTCTTGAGTGTACAATGAAAATGTGTATGCTTTGATGTACATTTCTTGAGTGTACAATGAAATTGTGTAAGTTTTGATGTACATTTCTTGTATATACAATGAAAATGTGTATGTTTTGATGTACATTTCTTGTATATACAATGAAAATGTGTAGTTTTGATGTACATTTCTTGTATGTACAGTGAAAATGTGTAGTTTTGATGTACATTTCTTGTATGTACAATGAAAATGTGTATGTTTTGATGTACATTTCATGGCTGTACAATGAAAATGTGTAGTTTTGATGTACATTTCTTGAGTGTACAATGAAAATGTGTATGTTTTGATGTACATTTCTTGTCTGTACAATGCAAATGTGTAGTTTTGATGTACATTTCTTGAGTGTACAATGAAAATGTGTATGTTTTCATGTACATTTCTTGTCTGTACAATGAAAATGTGTATGTTTTGATGTACATTTCTTGTATATACAATGAAAATGTGTAGTTTTGATGTACATTTCTTGAGTGTACAATGAAAATGTGTAGTTTTGATGTACATTTCTTGTATATACAATGAAACTGTGTAAGTTTTGATGTACATTTCTTGTATATACAATGAAAATGTGTAGTTTTGATGTATATTTCTTGTATATACAATGAAAATGTGTAAGTTTTGATGTACATTTCTTGTATATACAATGAACATGTGTATGTTTTGATGTACATTTCTTGTCTGTACAATGAAAACGTGTAGTTTTGATGTACATTTCTTGTATATACAATGAAAATGTGTAGTTTTGATGTACATTTCTTGAGTGTACAATGAAAATGTGTAGTTTTGATGTACATTTCTTGAGTGTACAATGAAAATGTGTAGTTTTGATGTACATTTCTTTAGTGTACAATGAAAATGTGTAGTTTTGATGTACATTTCTTGTCTGTACAATGAAAATGTGTAGTTTTGATGTACATTTCTTTAGTGTACAATGAAAATGTGTATGTTTTGATGTACATTTCTTGTATATACAATGAACATGTGTAGTTTTGATGTACATTTCTTGAATGTGCAATGAAAATGTGTAGTTTTGATGTACATTTCTTTAGTGTACAATGAAAATGTGTATGTTTTGATGTACATTTCTTGTCTGTACAATGAAAATGTGTATGTTTTGATGTACATTTCTTGTCTGTACAATGAAAATGTGTAGTTTTGATGTACATTTCTTGTATATACAATGAAAATGTGTAGTTTTGATGTACATTTCTTGAGTGTACAATGAAAATGTGTAGTTTTGATGTACATTTCTTTAGTGTACAATGAAAATGTGTATGTTTTGATGTACATTTCTTGTCTGTACAATGAAAATGCGTATGTTTTCATGTACATTTCTTGTCTGTACAACGAAAATGTGTATGTTTTGATGTACATTTCTTGTCTGTACAATGAAAATGTGTATGTTTTGATGTACATTTCTTGTCTGTACAATGAAAATGTGTATGTTTTGATGTACGTTTCTTGTATGTACAATGAAAATGTGTATGTTTTGATGTACATTTCTGGTCTGTACAATGAAAATGTGTATGTTTTGATGTACATTTCTTGTCTGTACAATGAAAATGTGTAGTTTTGATGTACATTTCTTGTATATACAATGAAAATGTGTAGTTTTGATGTACATTTCTTGAGTGTACAATGAAAATGTGTAGTTTTGATGTACATTTCTTGAGTGTACAATGAAAATGTGTATGTTTTGATGTACATTTCTTGTCTGTACAATGAAAATGTGTATGTTTTGATGTACATTTCATGTCTGTACAACGAAAATGTGTATGTTTTGATGTACATTTCTTATCTGTACAATGAAAATGTGTATGTTTTGATGTACATTTCTTGTCTGTACAATGAAAATGTGTATGTTTTGATGTACGTTTCTTGTATGTACAATGAAAATGTGTATGTTTTGATGTACATTTCTTGAGTGTACAACGAAAATGTATAGTTTTGATGTACATTTCTTTAGTGTACAATGAGAATGTGTATGTTTTGATGTACATTTCTTGTATATACAATGAAAATGTGTAAGTTTTGATGTTATTTCTTGTATATACAATGAAAATGTGTAGTTTTGATGTATATTTCTTGTATATACAATGAAAATGTGTATGTTTTGATGTACATTTCTTGTATATACAATGAAAATGTGTATGTTTTGATGTACATTTCTTGTCTGTACAATGAAAATGTGTATGTTTTGATGTACATTTCTTGTATATACAATGAAAATGTGTATGTTTTGATGTACATTTCTTGTATATACAATGAAAATGTGTATGTTTTGATGTACATTTCTTGTATATACAATGAAAATGTGTATGTTTTGATGTACATTTCTTGTCTGTACAATGAAAACGTGTAGTTTTGATGTACATTTCTTGAGTGTACAATGAAAATGTGTAGTTTTGATGTACATTTCTTTAGTGTACAATGAAAATGTGTAGTTTTGATGTACATTTCTTGTCTGTACAATGAAAATGTGTAGTTTTGATGTACATTTCTTTAGTGTACAATGAAAATGTGTATGTTTTGATGTACATTTCTTGTATATACAATGAACATGTGTAGTTTTGATGTACATTTCTTGAATGTACAATGAAAATGTGTAGTTTTGATGTACATTTCTTTAGTGTACAATGAAAATGTGTATGTTTTGATGTATATTTCTTGTCTGTACAATGAAAATGTGTATGTTTTGATGTACATTTCTTGTCTGTACAATGAAAATGTGTAGTTTTGATGTACATTTCTTGTATATACAATGAAAATCTGTAGTTTTGATGTACATTTCTTGAGTGTACAATGAAAATGTGTAGTTTTGATGTACATTTCTTTAGTGTACAATGAAAATGTGTATGTTTTGATGTACATTTCTTGTCTGTACAATGAAAATGTGTATGTTTTCATGTACATTTCTTGTCTGTACAACGAAAATGTGTATGTTTTGATGTACATTTCTTGTCTGTACAATGAAAATGTGTATGTTTTGATGTACATTTCTTGTCTGTACAATGAAAATGTGTATGTTTTGATGTACGTTTCTTGTATGTACAATGAAAATGTGTATGTTTTGATGTACATTTCTAGTATATACAATGAAAATGTGTATGTTTTGATGTATATTTCTTGTCTGTACAATGAAAATGTGTAGTTTTGATGTACATTTCTTGCATATACAATGAAAATGTGTAGTTTTGATGTACATTTCTTGAGTGTACAATGAAAATGTGTAGTTTTGATGTACATTTCTTGAGTGTACAATGAAAATGTGTATGTTTTGATGTACATTTCTTGTCTGTACAATGAAAATGTGTATGTTTTGATGTACATTTCATGTCTGTACAACGAAAATGTGTATGATTTGTTGTACATTTCTTGTCTGTACAATGAAAATGTGTATGTTTTGATGTACATTTCTTGTCTGTACAATGAAAATGTGTATGTTTTGATGTACGTTTCTTGTATGTACAATGAAAATGTGTATGTTTTGATGTACATTTCTTGAGTGTACAACGAAAATGTATAGTTTTGATGTACATTTCTTTAGTGTACAATGAGAATGTGTATGTTTTGATGTACATTTCTTGTATATACAATGAAAATGTGTAAGTTTTGATGTACATTTCTTGTATATACAATGAAAATGTGTAGTTTTGATGTATATTTCTTGTATATACAATGAAAATGTGTATGTTTTGATGTACATTTCTTGTCTGTACAAAGAAAATGTGTATGTTTTGATGTACATTTCTTGTCTGTACAATGAAAATGTGTATGTTTTGATGTACGTTTCTTGTATGTACAATGAAAATGTGTAGTTTTGATGTACATTTCTTGTCTGTACAATGAAAATGTGTATGTTTTGATGTACATTTCTTGTCTGTACAATGAAAATGTGTATGTTTTGATGTACATTTCTTGTCTGTACAAAGAAAATGTGTATGTTTTGATGTACATTTCTTGTCTGTACAATGAAAATGTGTATGTTTTGATGTAAATTTCTTGTCTGTACAAAGAAAATGTGTATGTTTTGATGTACATTTCTTGTCTGTACAAAGAAAATGTGTATGTTTTGATGTACATTTCTTGTCTGTACAAAGAAAATGTGTATGTTTTGATGTACATTTCTTGTCTGTACAATGAAAATGTGTATGTTTTGATGTACATTTCTTGTCTGTACAATGAAAATGTGTATGTTTTGATGTACGTTTCTTGTATGTACAATGAAAATGTGTATGTTTTGATGTACATTTCTGGTCTGTACAATGAAAATGTGTATGTTTTGATGTACATTTCTTGTCTGTACAATGAAAATGTGTAGTTTTGATGTACATTTCTTGTATATACAATGAAAATGTGTAGTTTTGATGTACATTTCTTGAGTGTACAGTGAAAATGTGTAGTTTTGATGTACATTTCTTGAGTGTACAATGAAAATGTGTATGTTTTGATGTACATTTCTTGTCTGTACAATGAAAATGTGTATGTTTTGATGTACATTTCATGTCTGTACAACGAAAATGTGTATGTTTTGATGTACATTTCTTGTCTGTACAATGAAAATGTGTATGTCTTGATGTACATTTCTTGTATATACAATGAAAATGTGTATGTTTTGATGTACATTTCTTGTATATACAATGAAAATGTGTATGTTTTGATGTACATTTCTTGTCTGTACAATGAAAATGTGTATGTTTTGATGTACATTTCTTGTATATACAATGAAAATGTGTATGTTTTGATGTACATTTCTTGAGTGTACAATGAAAATGTGTAGTTTTGATGTACATTTCTTGTATATACAATGAAAATGTGTATGTTTTGATGTACATTTCTTGAGTGTACAACGAAAATGTGTAGTTTTGATGTACATTTCTTTAGTGTACAATGAAAATGAGTATGTTTTGATGTACATTTCTTGAGTGTACAACGAAAATGTGTAGTTTTGATGTACATTTCTTTAGTGTACAATGAAAATGTGTATGTTTTGATGTACATTTCATGTCTGTACAATGAAAATGTGTATGTTTTGATGTACATTTCTTGTATATACAATGAAAATGTGTATGTTTTGATGTACATTTCTTGTATGTACAATGAAAATGTGTAGTTTTGATGTACATTTCTTTAGTGTACAATGAAAATGTGTATGTTTTGATGTACATTTCTTTAGTGTACAATGAAAATGTGTATGTTTTGATGTACATTTCTTGTATATACAATGAAAATGTGTATGTTTTGATGTACATTTCTTGAGTGTACAATGAAAATGTGTATGCTTTGATGTACATTTCTTGAGTGTACAATGAAATTGTGTAAGTTTTGATGTACATTTCTTGTATATACAATGAAAATGTGTATGTTTTGATGTACATTTCTTGTATATACAATGAAAATGTGTAGTTTTGATGTACATTTCTTGTATGTACAATGAAAATGTGTAGTTTTGATGTACATTTCTTGTATGTACAATGAAAATGTGTATGTTTTGATGTACATTTCTTGTCTGTACAATGAAAATGTGTAGTTTTGATGTACATTTCTTGAGTGTACAATGAAAATGTGTATGTTTTGATGTACATTTCTTGTCTGTACAATGCAAATGTGTAGCTTTGATGTACATTTCTTGAGTGTACAATGAAAATGTGTATGTTTTCATGTACATTTCTTGTCTGTACAATGAAAATGTGTATGTTTTGATGTACATTTCTTGTATATACAATGAACATGTGTAGTTTTGATGTACATTTCTTGAGTGTACAATGAAAATGTGTAGTTTTGATGTACATTTCTTGTATATACAATGAAAATGTGTAAGTTTTGATGTACATTTGTTGTATATACAATGAAAATGTGTAGTTTTGATGTACATTTCTAGTATATACAATGAACATGTGTAGTTTTGATGTACATTTCTTGAGTGTACAATGAAAATGTGTAGTTTTGATGTACATTTCTTGTATATACAATGAAAATGTGTAAGTTTTGATGTACATTTGTTGTATATACAATGAAAATGTGTAGTTTTGATGTACATTTCTTGTATATACAATGAAAATGTGTAAGTTTTGATGTACATTTCTTGTATATACAATGAAAATGTGTAGTTTTGATGTATATTTCTTGTATATACAATGAAAATGTGTAAGTTTTGATGTACATTTCTTGTATATACAATGAACATGTGTATGTTTTGATGTACATTTCTTGTCTGTACAATGAAAACGTGTAGTTTTGATGTACATTTCTTGTATATACAATGAAAATGTGTAGTTTTGATGTACATTTCTTGAGTGTACAATGAAAATGTGTAGTTTTGATGTACATTTCTTGAGTGTACAATGAAAATGTGTAGTTTTGATGTACATTTCTTTAGTGTACAATGAAAATGTGTAGTTTTGATGTACATTTCTTGTCTGTACAATGAAAATGTGTAGTTTTGATGTACATTTCTTTAGTGTACAATGAAAATGTGTATGTTTTGATGTACATTTCTTGTATATACAATGAACATGTGTAGTTTTGATGTACATTTCTTGAATGTACAATGAAAATGTGTAGTTTTGATGTACATTTCTTTAGTGTACAATGAAAATGTGTATGTTTTGATGTACATTTCTTGTCTGTACAATGAAAATGTGTATGTTTTGATGTACATTTCTTGTCTGTACAATGAAAATGTGTAGTTTTGATGTACATTTCTTGTCTGTACAATGAAAATGTGTATGTTTTGATGTACACTTCTTGTCTGTACAACGAAAATGTGTATGTTTTGATGTACATTTCTTGTCTGTACAAAGAAAATGTGTATGTTTTGATGTACATTTCTTGTCTGTACAATGAAAATGTGTATGTTTTGATGTACGTTTCTTGTATGTACAATGAAAATGTGTAGTTTTGATGTACATTTCTTGTCTGTACAATGAAGATGTGTATGTTTTGATGTACATTTCTTGTCTGTACAATGAAAATGTGTATGTTTTGATGTACATTTCTTGTCTGTACAAAGAAAATGTGTATGTTTTGATGTACATTTCTTGTCTGTACAATGAAAATGTGTATGTTTTGATGTACATTTCTTGTCTGTACAAAGAAAATGTGTATGTTTTGATGTACATTTCTTGTCTGTACAAAGAAAATGTGTATGTTTTGATGTACATTTCTTGTCTGTACAATGAAAATGTGTATGTTTTGATGTACATTTCTTGTCTGTACAATGAAAATGTGTATGTTTTGATGTACGTTTCTTGTATGTACAATGAAAATGTGTATGTTTTGATGTACATTTCTGGTCTGTACAATGAAAATGTGTATGTTTTGATGTACATTTCTTGTCTGTACAATGAAAATCTGTAGTTTTGATGTACATTTCTTGTATATACAATGAAAATGTGTAGTTTTGATGTACATTTCTTGAGTGTACAATGAAAATGTGTAGTTTTGATGTACATTTCTTGAGTGTACAATGAAAATGTGTATGTTTTGATGTACATTTCTTGTCTGTACAATGAAAATGTGTATGTTTTGATGTACATTTCATGTCTGTACAACGAAAATGTGTATGTTTTGATGTACATTTCTTGTCTGTACAATGAAAATGTGTATGTTTTGATGTACATTTCTTGTCTGTACAATGAAAATGTGTATGTTTTGATGTACGTTTCTTGTATGTACAATGAAAATGTGTATGTTTTGATGTACATTTCTTGAGTGTACAACGAAAATGTATAGTTTTGATGTACATTTCTTTAGTGTACAATGAGAATGTGTATGTTTTGATGTACATTTCTTGTATATACAATGAAAATGTGTAAGTTTTGATGTACATTTCTTGTATATACAATGAAAATGTGTAGTTTTGATGTATATTTCTTGTATATACAATGAAAATGTGTATGTTTTGATGTACATTTCTTGTATATACAATGAAAATGTGTATGTTTTCATGTACATTTCTTGTCTGTACAATGAAAATGTGTATGTTTTGATGTACATTTCTTGTATATACAATGAAAATGTGTATGTTTTGATGTACATTTCTTGTATATACAATGAAAATGTGTATGTTTTGATGTACATTTCTTGTATATACAATGAAAATGTGTATGTTTTGATGTACATTTCTTGTCTGTACAATGAAAACGTGTAGTTTTGATGTACATTTCTTGTATATACAATGAAAATGTGTAGTTTTGATGAACATTTCTTGAGTGTACAATGAAAATGTGTAGTTTTGATGTACATTTCTTGAGTGTACAATGAAAATGTGTAGTTTTGATGTACATTTCTTTAGTGTACAATGAAAATGTGTAGTTTTGATGTACATTTCTTGTCTGTACAATGAAAATGTGTAGTTTTGATGTACATTTCTTTAGTGTACAATGAAAATGTGTATGTTTTGATGTACATTTCTTGTATATACAAAGAACATGTGTAGTTTTGATGTACATTTCTTGAATGTACAATGAAAATGTGTAGTTTTGTAGTACATTTCTTTAGTGTACAATGAAAATGTGTATGTTTTGATGTACATTTCTTGTCTGTACAATGAAAATGTGTATGTTTTGATGTACATTTCTTGTCTGTACAATGAAAATGTGTAGTTTTGATGTACATTTCTTGTATATACAATGAAAATGTGTAGTTTTGATGTACATTTCTTGAGTGTACAATGAAAATGTGTAGTTTTGATGTACATTTCTTTAGTGTACAATGAAAATGTGTATGTTTTGATGTACATTTCTTGTCTGTACAATGAAAATGTGTATGTTTTCATGTACATTTCTTGTCTGTACAACGAAAATGTGTATGTTTTGATGTACATTTCTTGTCTGTACAATGAAAATGTGTATGTTTTGATGTACATTTCTTGTCTGTACAATGAAAATGTGTATGTTTTGATGTACGTTTCTTGTATGTACAATGAAAATGTGTATGTTTTGATGTACATTTCTAGTATATACAATGAAAATGTGTATGTTTTGATGTACATTTCTTGTCTGTACAATGAAAATGTGTAGTTTTGATGTACATTTCTTGTATATACAATGAAAATGTGTAGTTTTGATGTACATTTCTTGAGTGTACAATGAAAATGTGTAGTTTTGATGTACATTTCTTGAGTGTACAATGAAAATGTGTATGTTTTGATGTACATTTCTTGTCTGTACAATGAAAATGTGTATGTTTTGATGTACATTTCATGTCTGTACAACGAAAATGTGTATGTTTTGATGTACATTTCTTGTCTGTACAATGAAAATGTGTATGTTTTGATGTACATTTCTTGTCTGTACAATGAAAATGTGTATGTTTTGATGTACGTTTCTTGTATGTACAATGAAAATGTGTATGTTTTGATGTACATTTCTTGAGTGTTCAACGAAAATGTATAGTTTTGATGTACATTTCTTTAGTGTACAATGAGAATGTGTATGTTTTGATGTACATTTCTTGTATATACAATGAAAATGTGTAAGTTTTGATGTACATTTCTTGTATATACAATGAAAATGTGTAGTTTTGATGTATATTTCTTGTATATACAATGAAAATGTGTATGTTTTGATGTACATTTCTTGTATATACAATGAAAATGTGTATGTTTTGATGTACATTTCTTGTCTGTACAATGAAAATGTGTATGTTTTGATGTACATTTCTTGTATATACAATGAAAATGTGTATGTTTTGATGTACATTTCTTGTATATACAATGAAAATGTGTATGTTTTGATGTACATTTCTTGTCTGTACAATGAAAATGTGTATGTTTTGATGTACATTTCTTGTATATACAATGAAAATGTGTATGTTTTGATGTACATTTCTTGAGTGTACAATGAAAATGTGTAGTTTTGATGTACATTTCTTGTATATACAATGAAAATGTGTATGTTTTGATGTCATTTCTTGAGTGTACAACGAAAATGTGTAGTTTTGATGTACATTTCTTTAGTGTACAATGAAAATGAGTATGTTTTGATGTACATTTCTTGAGTGTACAACGAAAATGTGTAGTTTTGATGTACATTTCTTTAGTGTACAAGGAAAATGTGTATGTTTTGATGTACATTTCTTGTCTGTACAATGAAAATGTGTATGTTTTGATGTACATTTCTTGTATATACAATGAAAATGTGTATGTTTTGATGCACATTTCTTGTATGTACAATGAAAATGTGTAGTTTTGATGTACATTTCTTTAGTGTACAATGAAAATGTGTATGTTTTGATGTACATTTCTTTAGTGTACAATGAAAATGTGTATGTTTTGATGTACATTTCTTGTATATACAATGAAAATGTGTATGTTTTGATGTACATTTCTTGAGTGAACAATGAAAATGTGTATGCTTTGATGTACATTTCTTGAGTGTACAATGAAATTGTGTAAGTTTTGATGTACATTTCTTGTATATACAATGAAAATGTGTATGTTTTGATGTACATTTCTTGTCTGTACAACGAAAATGTGTATGTTTTGATGTACATTTCTTGTCTGTACAATGAAAATGTGTAGTTTTGATGTACATTTCTTGTATGTAGAATGAAAATGTGTATGTTTTGATGTACATTTCTTGTCTGTACAATGAAAATGTGTAGTTTTGATGTACATTTCTTGAGTGTACAATGAAAATGTGTATGTTTTGATGTACATTTCTTGTCTGTACAATGCAAATGTGTAGTTTTGATGTACATTTCTTGAGTGTACAATGAAAATGTGTATGTTTTCATGTACATTTCTTGTCTGTACAATGAAAATGTGTATGTTTTGATGTACATTTCTTGTATATACAATGAACATGTGTAGTTTTGATGTACATTTCTTGAGTGTACAATGAAAATGTGTAGTTTTGATGTACATTTCTTGTATATACAATGAAAATGTGTAAGTTTTGATGTACATTTGTTGTATATACAATGAAAATGTGTAGTTTTGATGTACATTTCTAGTATATACAATGAACATGTGTAGTTTTGATGTACATTTCTTGAGTGTACAATGAAAATGTGTAGTTTTGATGTACATTTCTTGTATATACAATGAAAATGTGTAAGTTTTGATGTACATTTGTTGTATATACAATGAAAATGTGTATGTTTTGATGTACATTTCTTGTATATACAATGAAAATGTGTAGTTTTGATGTATATTTCTTGTATATACAATGAAAATGTGTAAGTTTTGATGTACATTTCTTGTATATACAATGAACATGTGTATGTTTTGATGTACATTTCTTGAGTGTACAATGAAAATGTGTAGTTTTGATGTACATTTCTTGAGTGTACAATGAAAATGTGTAGTTTTGATGTACATTTCTTGTCTGTACAATGAAAATGTGTAGTTTTGATGTACATTTCTTTAGTGTACAATGAAAATGTGTATGTTTTGATGTACATTTCTTGTATATACAATGAACATGTGTAGTTTTGATGTACATTTCTTGAATGTACAATGAAAATGTGTAGTTTTGATGTACATTTCTTTAGTGTACAATGAAAATGTGTATGTTTTGATGCACATTTCTTGTCTGTACAATGAAAATGTGTATGTTTTGATGTACATTTCTTGTCTGTACAATGAAAATGTGTAGTTTTGATGTACATTTCTTGTATATACAATGAAAATGTGTAGTTTTGATGTACATTTCTTGAGTGTACAATGAAAATGTGTAGTTTTGATGTACATTTCTTTAGCGTACAATGAAAATGTGTATGTTTTGATGTACATTTCTTGTCTGTACAATGAAAATGTGTATGTTTTCATGTACATTTCTTGTCTGTACAACGAAAATGTGTATGTTTTGATGTACATTTCTTGTCTGTACAATGAAAATGTGTATGTTTTGATGTACATTTCTTGTCTGTACAATGAAAATGTGTATGTTTTGATGTACGTTTCTTGTATGTACAATGAAAATGTGTATGTTTTGATGTACATTTCTAGTATATACAATGTTAATGTGTATGTTTTGATGTACATTTCTTGTCTGTACAATGAAAATGTGTAGTTTTGATGTACATTTCTTGTATATACAATGAAAATGTGTAGTTTTGATGTACATTTCTTGAGTGTACAATGAAAATGTGTAGTTTTGATGTACATTTCTTGAGTGTACAATGAAAATGTGTATGTTTTGATGTACATTTCTTGTCTGTACAATGAAAATGTGTATGTTTTGATGTACATTTCATGTCTGTACAACGAAAATGTGTATGTTTTGATGTACATTTCTTGTCTGTACAATGAAAATGTGTATGTTTTGATGTACATTTCTTGTCTGTACAATGAAAATGTGTATGTTTTGATGTACGTTTCTTGTATGTACAATGAAAATGTGTATGTTTTGATGTACATTTCTTGAGTGTACAACGAAAATGTATAGTTTTGATGTACATTTCTTTAGTGTACAATGAGAATGTGTATGTTTTGATGTACATTTCTTGTATATACAATGAAAATGTGTAAGTTTTGATGTACATTTCTTGTATATACAATGAAAATGTGTAGTTTTGATGTATATTTCTTGTATATACAATGAAAATGTGTATGATTTGATGTACATTTCTTGTATATACAATGAAAATGTGTATGTTTTGATGTACATTTCTTGTCTGTACAATGAAAATGTGTATGTTTTGATGTACATTTCTTGTATATACAATGAAAATGTGTATGTTTTGATGTACATTTCTTGTATATACAATGAAAATGTGTATGTTTTGATGTACATTTCTTGTCTGTACAATGAAAATGTGTATGTTTTGATGTCCATTTCTTGTATATACAATGAAAATGTGTATGTTTTGATGTACATTTCTTGTGTGTACAATGAAAATGTGTAGTTTTGATATACATTTCTTGTATATACAATGAAAATGTGTATGTTTTGATGTACATTTCTTGAGTGTACAACGAAAATGTGTAGTTTTGATGTGCATTTCTTTAGTGTACAATGAAAATGAGTATGTTTTGATGTACATTTCTTGAGTGTACAACGAAAATGTGTAGTTTTGATGTACATTTCTTTAGTGTACAATGAAAATGTGTATGTTTTGATGTACATTTCTTGTCTGTACAATGAAAATGTGTATGTTTTGATGTACATTTCTTGTATATACAATGAAAATGTGTATATTTTGATGTACATTTCTTGTATGTACAATGAAAATGTGTAGTTTTGATGTACATTTCTTTAGTGTACAATGAAAATGTGTATGTTTTGATGTACATTTCTTTAGTGTACAATGAAAATGTGTATGTTTTGATGTACATTTCTTGTATATACAATGAAAATGTGTATGTTTTGATGTACATTTCGTGAGTGTACAATGAAAATGTGTATGCTTTGATGTACATTTCTTGAGTGTACAATGAAATTGTGTAAGTTTTGATGTACATTTCTTGTATATACAATGAAAATGTGTATGTTTTGATGTACATTTCTTGTATATACAATGAAAATGTGTAGTTTTGATGTACATTTCTTGTATGTACAATGAAAATGTGTAGTTTTGATGTACATTTCTTGTATGTACAATGAAAATGTGTATGTTTTGATGTACATTTCTTGTCTGTACAATGAAAATGTGTAGTTTTGATGTACATTTCTTGAGTGTACAATGAAAATGTGTATGTTTTGATGTACATTTCTTGTCTGTACAATGCAAATGTGTAGTTTTGATGTACATTTCTTGAGTGTACAATGAAAATGTGTATGTTTTCATGTACATTTCTTGTCTGTACAATGAAAATGTGTATGTTTTGATGTACATTTCTTGTATATACAATGAACATGTGTAGTTTTGATGTACATTTCTTGAGTGTACAATGAAAATGTGTAGTTTTGATGTACATTTCTTGTATATACAATGAAAATGTGTAAGTTTTGATGTACATTTGTTGTATATACAATGAAAATGTGTAGTTTTGATGTACATTTCTAGTATATACAATGAACATGTGTAGTTTTGATGTACATTTCTTGAGTGTACAATGAAAATGTGTAGTTTTGATGTACATTTCTTGTATATACAATGAAAATGTGTAAGTTTTGATGTACATTTGTTGTATATACAATGAAAATGTGTAGTTTTGATGTACATTTCTTGTATATACAATGAAAATGTGTAAGTTTTGATGTACATTTCTTGTATATACAATGAAAATGTGTAGTTTTGATGTATATTTCTTGTATATACAATGAAAATGTGTAAGTTTTGATGTACATTTCTTGTATATACAATGAACATGTGTATGTTTTGATGTACATTTCTTGTCTGTACAATGAAAACGTGTAGTTTTGATGTACATTTCTTGTATATACAATGAAAATGTGTAGTTTTGATGTACATTTCTTGAGTGTACAATGAAAATGTGTAGTTTTGATGTACATTTCTTGAGTGTACAATGAAAATGTGTAGTTTTGATGTACATTTCTTTAGTGTACAATGAAAATGTGTAGTTTTGATGTACATTTCTTGTCTGTACAATGAAAATGTGTAGTTTTGATGTACATTTCTTTAGTGTACAATGAAAATGTGTATGTTTTGATGTACATTTCTTGTATATACAATGAACATGTGTAGTTTTGATGTACATTTCTTGAATGTACAATGAAAATGTGTAGTTTTGATGTACATTTCTTTAGTGTACAATGAAAATGTGTATGTTTTGATGTACATTTCTTGTCTGTACAATGAAAATGTGTATGTTTTGATGTACATTTCTTGTCTGTACAATGAAAATGTGTAGTTTTGATGTACATTTCTTGTCTGTACAATGAAAATGTGTATGTTTTGATGTACATTTCTTGTCTGTACAACGAAAATGTGTATGTTTTGATGTACATTTCTTGTCTGTACAAAGAAAATGTGTATGTTTTGATGTACATTTCTTGTCTGTACAATGAAAATGTGTATGTTTTGATGTACGTTTCTTGTATGTACAATGAAAATGTGTAGTTTTGATGTACATTTCTTGTCTGTACAATGAAAATGTGTATGTTTTGATGTACATTTCTTGTCTGTACAATGAAAATGTGTATGTTTTGATGTACATTTCTTGTCTGTACAAAGAAAATGTGTATGTTTTGATGTACATTTCTTGTCTGTACAATGAAAATGTGTATGTTTTGATGTACATTTCTTGTCTGTACAAAGAAAATGTGTATGTTTTGATGTACATTTCTTGTCTGTACAAAGAAAATGTGTATGTTTTGATGTACATTTCTTGTCTGTACAAAGAAAATGTGTATGTTTTGATGTACATTTCTTGTCTGTACAAAGAAAATGTCTATGTTTTGATGTACATTTCTTGTCTGTACAAAGAAAATGTGTATGTTTTGATGTACATTTCTTGTCTGTACAAAGAAAATGTGTAGTTTTGATGTACATTTCTTGTCTGTACAATGAAAATGTGTATGTTTTGATGTACATTTCTTGTCTGTACAATGAAAATGTGTAGTTTTGATGTACATTTCTTGTTTGTACAAAGAAAATGTGTATGTTTTGATGTACATTTCTTGTCTGTACAATGAAAATGTGTATGTTTTGATGTACGTTTCTTGTATGTACAATGAAAATGTGTAGTTTTGATGTACATTTCTTGTCTGTACAAAGAAAATGTGTATGTTTTGATGTACATTTCTTGTCTGTACAATGAAAATGTGTATGTTTTGATGTACATTTCTTGTCTGTACAATGAAAATGTGTAGTTTTGATGTACATTTCTTGAGTGTACAATGAAAATGTGTAGTTTTGATGTACATTTCTTGAGTGTACAATGAAAATGTGTATGTTTTGATGTACATTTCTTGTATATACAATGAAAATGTGTATGTTTTGATGTACATTTCTTGTATGTACAATGAAAATGTGTAGTTTTGATGTACATTTCTTTAGTGTACAATGAAAATGTGTATGTTTTGATGTACATTTCTTTAGTGTACAATGAAAATGTGTATGTTTTGATGTACATTTCTTGTATATACAATGAAAATGTGTATGTTTTGATGTACATTTCTTGAGTGTACAATGAAAATGTGTATGCTTTGATGTACATTTCTTGAGTGTACAATGAAATTGTGTAAGTTTTGATGTACATTTCTTGTATATACAATGAAAATGTGTATGTTTTGATGTACATTTCTTGTCTGTACAATGAAAATGTGTATGTTTTGATGTCCATTTCTTGTATATACAATGAAAATGTGTATGTTTTGATGTACATTTCTTGAGTGTACAATGAAAATGTGTAGTTTTGATATACATTTCTTGTATATACAATGAAAATGTGTATGTTTTGATGTACATTTCTTGAGTGTACAACGAAAATGTGTAGTTTTGATGTGCATTTCTTTAGTGTACAATGAAAATGAGTATGTTTTGATGTACATTTCTTGAGTGTACAACGAAAATGTGTAGTTTTGATGTACATTTCTTTAGTGTACAATGAAAATGTGTATGTTTTGATGTACATTTCTTGTCTGTACAATGAAAATGTGTATGTTTTGATGTACATTTCTTGTATATACAATGAAAATGTGTATGTTTTGATGTACATTTCTTGTATGTACAATGAAAATGTGTAGTTTTGATGTACATTTCTTTAGTGTACAATGAAAATGTGTATGTTTTGATGTACATTTCTTTAGTGTACAATGAAAATGTGTATGTTTTGATGTACATTTCTTGTATATACAATGAAAATGTGTATGTTTTGATGTACATTTCTTGAGTGTACAATGAAAATGTGTATGCTTTGATGTACATTTCTTGAGTGTACAATGAAATTGTGTAAGTTTTGATGTACATTTCTTGTATATACAATGAAAATGTGTATGTTTTGATGTACATTTCTTGTATATACAATGAAAATGTGTAGTTTTGATGTACATTTCTTGTATGTACAATGAAAATGTGTAGTTTTGATGTACATTTCTTGTATGTACAATGAAAATGTGTATGTTTTGATGTACATTTCTTGTCTGTACAATGAAAATGTGTAGTTTTGATGTACATTTCTTGAGTTAACAATGAAAATGTGTATGTTTTGATGTACATTTCTTTTCTGTACAATGCAAATGTGTAGTTTTGATGTACATTTCTTGAGTGTACAATGAAAATGTGTATGTTTTCATGTACATTTCTTGTCTGTACAATGAAAATGTGTATGTTTTGATGTACATTTCTTGTATATACAATGAACATGTGTAGTTTTGATGTACATTTCTTGAGTGTACAATGAAAATGTGTAGTTTTGATGTACATTTCTTGTATATACAATGAAAATGTGTAAGTTTTGATGTACATTTGTTGTATATACAATGAAAATGTGTAGTTTTGATGTACATTTCTAGTATATACAATGAACATGTGTAGTTTTGATGTACATTTCTTGAGTGTACAATGAAAATGTGTAGTTTTGATGTACATTTCTTGTATATACAATGAAAATGTGTAAGTTTTGATGTACATTTGTTGTATATACAATGAAAATGTGTAGTTTTGATGTACATTTCTTGTATATACAATGAAAATGTGTAAGTTTTGATGTACATTTCTTGTATATACAATGAAAATGTGTAGTTTTGATGTATATTTGTTGTATATACAATGAAAATGTGTAAGTTTTGATGTACATTTCTTGTATATACAATGAACATGTGTATGTTTTGATGTACATTTCTTGTCTGTACAATGAAAACGTGTAGTTTTGATGTACATTTCTTGTATATACAATGAAAATGTGTAGTTTTGATGTACATTTCTTGAGTGTACAATGAAAATGTGTAGTTTTGATGTACATTTCTTGAGTGTACAATGAAAATGTGTAGTTTTGATGTACATTTCTTTAGTGTACAATGAAAATGTGTAGATTTGATGTACATTTCTTGTCTGTACAATGAAAATGTGTAGTTTTGATGTACATTTCTTTAGTGTACAATGAAAATGTGTATGTTTTGATGTACATTTCTTGTATATACAATGAACATGTGTAGTTTTGATGTACATTTCTTGAATGTACAATGAAAATGTGTAGTTTTGATGTACATTTCTTTAGTGTACAATGAAAATGTGTATGTTTTGATGTACATTTCTTGTCTGTACAATGAAAATGTGTAGTTTTGATGTACATTTCTTGTCTGTACAATGAAAATGTGTATGTTTTGATGTACATTTCTTGTCTGTACAACGAAAATGTGTATGTTTTGATGTACATTTCTTGTCTGTACAAAGAAAATGTGTATGTTTTGATGTACATTTCTTGTCTGTACAATGAAAATGTGTATGTTTTGATGTACGTTTCTTGTATGTACAATGAAAATGTGTAGTTTTGATGTACATTTCTTGTCTGTACAATGAAAATGTGTATGTTTTGATGTACATTTCTTGTCTGTACAATGAAAATGTGTATGTTTTGATGTACATTTCTTGTCTGTACAAAGAAAATGTGTATGTTTTGATGTACATTTCTTGTCTGTACAATGAAAATGTGTATGTTTTGATGTACATTTCTTGTCTGTACAAAGAAAATGTGTATGTTTTGATGTACATTTCTTGTCTGTACAAAGAAAATGTGTATGTTTTGATGTACATTTCTTGTCTGTACAAAGAAAATGTGTATGTTTTGATGTACATTTCTTGTCTGTACAAAGAAAATGTCTATGTTTTGATGTACATTTCTTGTCTGTACAAAGAAAATGTGTATGTTTTGATGTACATTTCTTGTCTGTACAAAGAAAAAGTGTAGTTTTGATGTACATTTCTTGTCTGTACAATGAAAATGTGTATGTTTTGATGTACATTTCTTGTCTGTACAATGAAAATGTGTAGTTTTGATGTACATTTCTTGTTTGTACAAAGAAAATGTGTATGTTTTGATGTACATTTCTTGTCTGTACAATGAAAATGTGTATGTTTTGATGTACGTTTCTTGTATGTACAATGAAAATGTGTAGTTTTGATGTACATTTCTTGTCTGTACAAAGAAAATGTGTATGTTTTGATGTACATTTCTTGTCTGTACAATGAAAATGTGTATGTTTTGATGTACATTTCTTGTCTGTACAATGAAAATGTGTAGTTTTGATGTACATTTCTTGAGTGTACAATGAAAATGTGTAGTTTTGATGTACATTTCTTGAGTGTACAATGAAAATGTGTATGTTTTGATGTACATTTCTTGTCTGTACAATGAAAATGTGTATGTTTTGATGTACATTTCATGTCTGTACAACGAAAATGTGTATGTTTTGATGTACATTTCTTGTCTGTACAATGAAAATGTGTATGTTTTGATGTACATTTCTTGTCTGTACAATGAAAATGTGTATGTTTTGATGTACATTTCTTGTATATACAATGAAAATGTGTAGTTTTGATGTACATTTCTTGTCTGTACAATGAAAATGTGTATGTTTTGATGTACATTTCTTGTCTGTACAATGAAAATGTGTAGTTTTGATGTACATTTCTTGTCTGTACAAAGAAAATGTGTATGTTTTGATGTACATTTCTTGTCTGTACAATGAAAATGTGTATGTTTTGATGTACATTTCTTGTCTGTACAATGAAAATGTGTATGTTTTGATGTACGTTTCTTGTATGTACAATGAAAATGTGTATGTTTTGATGTACATTTCTTGAGTGTACAACGAAAATGTATAGTTTTGATGTACATTTCTTTAGTGTACAATGAGAATGTGTATGTTTTGATGTACATTTCTTGTATATACAATGAAAATGTGTAAGTTTTGATGTACATTTCTTGTATATACAATGAAAATGTGTAGTTTTGATGTATATTTCTTGTATATACAATGAAAATGTGTGTGTTTTGATGTACATTTCTTGTATATACAATGAAAATGTGTATGTTTTGATGTACATTTCTTGTCTGTACAATGAAAATGTGTATGTTTTGATGTACATTTCTTGTATATACAATGAAAATGTGTATGTTTTGATGTACATTTCTTGTATATACAATGAAAATGTGTATGTTTTGATGTACATTTCTTGTCTGTACAATGAAAATGTGTATGTTTTGATGTACATTTCTTGTATATACAATGAAAATGTGTATGTTTTGATGTACATTTCTTGAGTGTACAATGAAAATGTGTAGTTTTGATGTACATTTCTTGTATATACAATGAAAATGTGTATGTTTTGATGTACATTTCTTGAGTGTACAACGAAAATGTGTAGTTTTGATGTACATTTCTTTAGTGTACAATGAAAATGAGTATGTTTTGATGTACATTTCTTGAGTGTACAACGAAAATGTGTAGTTTTGATGTACATTTCTTTAGTGTACAATGAAAATGTGTATGTTTTGATGTACATTTCTTGTCTGTACAATGAAAATGTGTATGTTTTGATGTACATTTCTTGTATATACAATGAAAATGTGTAGTTTTGATGTACATTTCTTTAGTGTACAATGAAAATGTGTATGTTTTGATGTACATTTCTTTAGTGTACAATGAAAATGTGTATGTTTTGATGTACATTTCTTGTATATACAATGAAAATGTGTATGTTTTGATGTACATTTCTTGAGTGTACAATGAAAATGTGTATGCTTTGATGTACATTTCTTGAGTGTACAATGAAATTGTGTAAGTTTTGATGTACATTTCTTGTATATACAATGAAAATGTGTATGTTTTGATGTACATTTCTTGTATATGCAATGAAAATGTGTAGTTTTGATGTACATTTCTTGTATGTACAATGAAAATGTGTAGTTTTGATGTACATTTCTTGTATGTACAATGAAAATGTGTATGTTTTGATGTACATTTCTTGTCTGTACAATGAAAATGTGAAGTTTTGATGTACATTTCTTGAGTGTACAATGAAAATGTGTATGTTTTGATGTACATTTCTTGTATATACAATGAACATGTGTAGTTTTGATGTACATTTCTTGAGTGTACAATGAAAATGTGTAGTTTTGATGTACATTTCTTGTATATACAATGAAAATGTGTAAGTTTTGATGTACATTTGTTGTATATACAATGAAAATGTGTAGTTTTGATGTACATTTCTAGTATATACAATGAACATGTGTAGTTTTGATGTACATTTCTTGAGTGTACAATGAAAATGTGTAGTTTTGATGTACATTTCTTGTATATACAATGAAAATGTGTAAGTTTTGATGTACATTTGTTGTATATACAATGAAAATGTGTATGTTTTGATGTACATTTCTTGTATATACAATGAAAATGTGTAGTTTTGATGTATATTTCTTGTATATACAATGAAAATGTGTAAGTTTTGATGTACATTTCTTGTATATACAATGAACAATTGTATGTTTTGATGTACATTTCTTGTCTGTACAATGAAAACGTGTAGTTTTGATGTACATTTCTTGTATATACAATGAAAATGTGTAGTTTTGATGTACATTTCTTGAGTGTACAATGAAAATGTGTAGTTTTGATGTACATTTCTTGAGTGTACAATGAAAATGTGTAGTTTTGATGTACATTTCTTGTCTGTACAATGAAAATGTGTAGTTTTGATGTACATTTCTTTAGTGTACAATGAAAATGTGTATGTTTTGATGTACATTTCTTGTATATACAATGAACATGTGTAGTTTTGATGTACATTTCTTGAATGTACAATGAAAATGTGTAGTTTTGATGTACATTTCTTTAGTGTACAATGAAAATGTGTATGTTTTGATGTACATTTCTTGTCTGTACAATGAAAATGTGTATGTTTTGATGTACATTTCTTGTCTGTACAATGAAAATGTGTAGTTTTGATGTACATTTCTTGTATATACAATGAAAATGTGTAGTTTTGATGTACATTTCTTGAGTGTACAATGAAAATGTGTAGTTTTGATGTACATTTCTTTAGTGTACAATGAAAATGTGTATGTTTTGATGTACATTTCTTGTCTGTACAATGAAAATGTGTATGTTTTCATGTACATTTCTTGTCTGTACAACGAAAATGTGTATGTTTTGATGTACATTTCTTGTCTGTAGAATGAAAATGTGTATGTTTTGATGTACGTTTCTTGTATGTACAATGAAAATGTGTATGTTTTGATGTACATTTCTAGTATATACAATGAAAATGTGTATGTTTTGATGTACATTTCTTGTCTGTACAATGAAAATGTGTAGTTTTGATGTACATTTCTTGTATATACAATGAAAATGTGTAGTTTTGATGTACATTTCTTGAGTGTACAATGAAAATGTGTAGTTTTGATGTACATTTCTTGAGTGTACAATGAAAATGTGTATGTTTTGATGTACATTTCTTGTCTGTACAATGAAAATGTGTATGTTTTGATGTACATTTCATGTCTGTACAACGAAAATGTGTATGTTTTGATGTACATTTCTTGTCTGTACAATGAAAATGTGTATGTTTTGATGTACATTTCTTGTCTGTACAATGAAAATGTGTATGTTTTGATGTACGTTTCTTGTATGTACAATGAAAATGTGTATGTTTTGATGTACATTTCTTGAGTGTACAACGAAAATGTATAGTTTTGATGTACATTTCTTTAGTGTACAATGAGAATGTGTATGTTTTGATGTACATTTCTTGTATATACAATGAAAATGTGTAAGTTTTGATGTACATTTCTTGTATATACAACGAAAATGTGTAGTTTTGATGTATATTTCTTGTATATACAATGAAAATGTGTATGATTTGATGTACATTTCTTGTATATACAATGAAAATGTGTATGTTTTGATGTACATTTCTTGTCTGTACAATGAAAATGTGTATGTTTTGATGTACATTTCTTGTATATACAATGAAAATGTGTATGTTTTGATGTACATTTCTTGTATATACAATGAAAATGTGTATGTTTTGATGTACATTTCTTGTCTGTACAATGAAAATGTGTATGTTTTGATGTACATTTCTTGTATATACAATGAAAATGTGTATGTTTTGATGTACATTTCTTGAGTGTACAATGAAAATGTGTAGTTTTGATATACATTTCTTGTATATACAATGAAAATGTGTATGTTTTGATGTACATTTCTTGAGTGTACAACGAAAATGTGTAGTTTTGATGTACATTTCTTTAGTGTACAATGAAAATGAGTATGTTTTGATGTACATTTCTTGAGTGTACAACGAAAATGTGTAGTTTTGATGTACATTTCTTTAGTGTACAATGAAAATGTGTATGTTTTGATGTACATTTCTTGTCTGTACAATGAAAATGTGTATGTTTTGATGTACATTTCTTGTATATACAATGAAAATGTGTATGTTTTGATGTACATTTTTGTATGTACAATGAAAATGTGTAGTTTTGATGTACATTTCTTTAGTGTACAATGAAAATGTGTATGTTTTGATGTACATTTCTTTAGTGTACAATGAAAATGTGTATGTTTTGATGTACATTTCTTGTATATACAATGAAAATGTGTATGTTTTGATGTACATTTCTTGAGTGTACAATGAAAATGTGTATGCTTTGATGTACATTCCTTGAGTGTACAATGAAATTGTGTAAGTTTTGATGTACATTTCTTGTATATACAATGAAAATGTGTATGTTTTGATGTACATTTCTTGTATATACAATGAAAATGTGTAGTTTTGATGTACATTTCTTGTATGTACAATGAAAATGTGTAGTTTTGATGTACATTTCTTGTATGTACAATGAAAATGTGTATGTTTTGATGTACATTTCTTGTCTGTACAATGAAAATGTGTAGTTTTGATGTACATTTCTTGAGTGTACAATGAAAATGTGTATGTTTTGATGTACATTTCTTGTCTGTACAATGCAAATGTGTAGTTTTGATGTACATTTCTTGAGTGTACAATGAAAATGTGTATGTTTTCATGTACATTTCTTGTCTGTACAATGAAAATGTGTATGTTTTGATGTACATTTCTTGTATATACAATGAACATGTGTAGTTTTGATGTACATTTCTTGAGTGTACAATGAAAATGTGTAGTTTTGATGTACATTTCTTGTATATACAATGAAAATGTGTAAGTTTTGATGTACATTTGTTGTATATACAATGAAAATGTGTAGTTTTGATGTACATTTCTAGTATATACAATGAACATGTGTAGTTTTGATGTACATTTCTTGAGTGTACAATGAAAATGTGTAGTTTTGATGTACATTTCTTGTATATACAATGAAAATGTGTAAGTTTTGATGTACATTTGTTGTATATACAATGAAAATGTGTATGTTTTGATGTACATTTCTTGTATATACAATGAAAATGTGTAGTTTTGATGTATATTTCTTGTATATACAATGAAAATGTGTAAGTTTTGATGTACATTTCTTGTATATACAATGAACATGTGTATGTTTTGATGTACATTTCTTGTCTGTACAATGAAAACGTGTAGTTTTGATGTACATTTCTTGTATATACAATGAAAATGTGTAGTTTTGATGTACATTTCTTGAGTGTACAATGAAAATGTGTAGTTTTGATGTACATTTCTTGAGTGTACAATTAAAATGTGTAGTTTTGATGTACATTTCTTGTCTGTACAATGAAAATGTGTAGTTTTGATGTACATTTCTTTAGTGTACAATGAAAATGTGTATGTTTTGATGTACATTTCTTGTATATACAATGAACATGTGTAGTTTTGATGTACATTTCTTGAATGTACAATGAAAATGTGTAGTTTTGATGTACATTTCTTTAGTGTACAATGAAAATGTGTATGTTTTGATGTACATTTCTTGTCTGTACAATGAAAATGTGTATGTTTTGATGTACATTTCTTGTCTGTACAATGAAAATGTGTAGTTTTGATGTACATTTCTTGTATATACAATGAAAATGTGTAGTTTTGATGTACATTTCTTGAGTGTACAATGAAAATGTGTAGTTTTGATGTACATTTCTTTAGTGTACAATGAAAATGTGTATGTTTTGATGTACATTTCTTGTCTGTACAATGAAAATGTGTATGTTTTCATGTACATTTCTTGTCTGTACAACGAAAATGTGTATGTTTTGATGTACATTTCTTGTCTGTACAATGAAAATGTGTATGTTTTGATGTACGTTTCTTGTATGTACAATGAAAATGTGTATGTTTTGATGTACATTTCTAGTATATACAATGAAAATGTGTATGTTTTGATGTACATTTCTTGTCTGTACAATGAAAATGTGTAGTTTTGATGTACATTTCTTGTATATACAATGAAAATGTGTAGTTTTGATGTACATTTCTTGAGTGTACAATGAAAATGTGTAGTTTTGATGTACATTTCTTGAGTGTACAATGAAAATGTGTATGTTTTGATGTACATTTCTTGTCTGTACAATGAAAATGTGTATGTTTTGATGTACATTTCATGTCTGTACAACGAAAATGTGTATGTTTTGATGTACATTTCTTGTCTGTACAATGAAAATGTGTATGTTTTGATGTACATTTCTTGTCTGTACAATGAAAATGTGTATGTTTTGATGTACGTTTCTTGTATGTACAATGAAAATGTGTATGTTTTGATGTACATTTCTTGAGTGTACAACGAAAATGTATAGTTTTGATGTACATTTCTTTAGTGTACAATGAGAATGTGTATGTTTTGATGTACATTTCTTGTATATACAATGAAAATGTGTAAGTTTTGATGTACATTTCTTGTATATACAATGAAAATGTGTAGTTTTGATGTATATTTCTTGTATATACAATGAAAATGTGTATGATTTGATGTACATTTCTTGTATATACAATGAAAATGTGTATGTTTTGATGTACATTTCTTGTCTGTACAATGAAAATGTGTATGTTTTGATGTACATTTCTTGTATATACAATGAAAATGTGTATGTTTTGATGTACATTTCTTGTATATACAATGAAAATGTGTATGTTTTGATGTACATTTCTTGTCTGTACAATGAAAATGTGTATGTTTTGATGTACATTTCTTGTATATACAATGAAAATGTGTATGTTTTGATGTACATTTCTTGAGTGTACAATGAAAATGTGTAGTTTTGATATACATTTCTTGTATATACAATGAAAATGTGTATGTTTTGATGTACATTTCTTGAGTGTACAACGAAAATGTGTAGTTTTGATGTACATTTCTTTAGTGTACAATGAAAATGAGTATGTTTTGATGTACATTTCTTGAGTGTACAACGAAAATGTGTAGTTTTGATGTACATTTCTTTAGTGTACAATGAAAATGTGTATGTTTTGATGTACATTTCTTGTCTGTACAATGAAAATGTGTATGTTTTGATGTACATTTCTTGTATATACAATGAAAATGTGTATGTTTTGATGTACATTTTTGTATGTACAATGAAAATGTGTAGTTTTGATGTACATTTCTTTAGTGTACAATGAAAATGTGTATGTTTTGACGTACATTTCTTTAGTGTACAATGAAAATGTGTATGTTTTGATGTACATTTCTTGTATATACAATGAAAATGTGTATGTTTTGATGTACATTTCTTGAGTGTACAATGAAAATGTGTATGCTTTGATGTACATTCCTTGAGTGTACAATGAAATTGTGTAAGTTTTGATGTACATTTCTTGTATATACAATGAAAATGTGTATGTTTTGATGTACATTTCTTGTATATACAATGAAAATGTGTAGTTTTGATGTACATTTCTTGTATGTACAATGAAAATGTGTAGTTTTGATGTACATTTCTTGTATGTACAATGAAAATGTGTATGTTTTGATGTACATTTCTTGTCTGTACAATGAAAATGTGTAGTTTTGATGTACATTTCTTGAGTGTACAATGAAAATGTGTATGTTTTGATGTACATTTCTTGTCTGTACAATGCAAATGTGTAGTTTTGATGTACATTTCTTGAGTGTACAATGAAAATGTGTATGTTTTCATGTACATTTCTTGTCTGTACAATGAAAATGTGTATGTTTTGATGTACATTTCTTGTATATACAATGAACATGTGTAGTTTTGATGTACATTTCTTGAGTGTACAATGAAAATGTGTAGTTTTGATGTACATTTCTTGTATATACAATGAAAATGTGTAAGTTTTGATGTACATTTGTTGTATATACAATGAAAATGTGTAGTTTTGATGTACATTTCTAGTATATACAATGAACATGTGTAGTTTTGATGTACATTTCTTGAGTGTACAATGAAAATGTGTAGTTTTGATGTACATTTCTTGTATATACAATGAAAATGTGTAAGTTTTGATGTACATTTGTTGTATATACAATGAAAATGTGTAGTTTTGATGTACATTTCTTGTATATACAATGAAAATGTGTAAGTTTTGATGTACATTTCTTGTATATACAATGAAAATGTGTAGTTTTGATGTATATTTCTTGTATATACAATGAAAATGTGTAAGTTTTGATGTACATTTCTTGTATATACAATGAACATGTGTATGTTTTGATGTACATTTCTTGTCTGTACAATGAAAACGTGTAGTTTTGATGTACATTTCTTGTATATACAATGAAAATGTGTAGTTTTGATGTACATTTCTTGAGTGTACAATGAAAATGTGTAGTTTTGATGTACATTTCTTGAGTGTACAATGAAAATGTGTAGTTTTGATGTACATTTCTTTAGTGTACAATGAAAATGTGTAGTTTTGATGTACATTTCTTGTCTGTACAATGAAAATGTGTAGTTTTGATGTACATTTCTTTAGTGTACAATGAAAATGTGTATGTTTTGATGTACATTTCTTGTATATACAATGAACATGTGTAGTTTTGATGTACATTTCTTGAATGTACAATGAAAATGTGTAGTTTTGATGTACATTTCTTTAGTGTACAATGAAAATGTGTATGTTTTGATGTACATTTCTTGTCTGTACAATGAAAATGTGTATGTTTTGATGTACATTTCTTGTCTGTACTATGAAAATGTGTAGTTTTTATGTACATTTCTTGTCTGTACAATGAAAATGTGTATGTTTTGATGTACATTTCTTGTCTGTACAACGAAAATGTGTATGTTTTGATGTACATTTCTTGTCTGTACAAAGAAAATGTGTATGTTTTGATGTACATTTCTTGTCTGTACAATGAAAATGTGTATGTTTTGATGTACGTTTCTTGTATGTACAATGAAAATGTGTAGTTTTGATGTACATTTCTTGTCTGTACAATGAAAATGTGTATGTTTTGATGTACATTTCTTGTCTGTACAATGAAAATGTGTATGTTTTGATGTACATTTCTTGTCTGTACAAAGAAAATGTGTATGTTTTGATGTACATTTCTTGTCTGTACAATGAAAATGTGTATGTTTTGATGTACATTTCTTGTCTGTACAAAGAAAATGTGATTGTTTTGATGTACATTTCTTGTCTGTACAAAGAAAATGTGTATGTTTTGATGTACATTTCTTGTCTGTACAAAGAAAATGTGTATGTTTTGATGTACATTTCTTGTCTGTACAAAGAAAATGTGTATGTTTTGATGTACATTTCTTGTCTGTACAAAGAAAATGTGTATGTTTTGATGTACATTTCTTGTCTGTACAAAGAAAATGTGTAGTTTTGATGTACATTTCTTGTCTGTACAATGAAAATGTGTATGTTTTGATGTACATTTCTTGTCTGTACAATGAAAATGTGTAGTTTTGATGTACATTTCTTGTCTGTACAAAGAAAATGTGTATGTTTTGATGTACATTTCTTGTCTGTACAATGAAAATGTGTATGTTTTGATGTACGTTTCTTGTATGTACAATGAAAATGTGTAGTTTTGATGTACATTTCTTGTCTGTACAAAGAAAATGTGTATGTTTTGATGTACATTTCTTGTCTGTACAATGAAAATGTGTATGTTTTGATGTACATTTCTTGTCTGTACAATGAAAATGTGTAGTTTTGATGTACATTTCTTGAGTGTACAATGAAAATGTGTAGTTTTGATGTACATTTCTTGAGTGTACAATGAAAATGTGTATGTTTTGATGTACATTTCTTGTCTGTACAATGAAAATGTGTATGTTTTGATGTACATTTCATGTCTGTACAACGAAAATGTGTATGTTTTGATGTACATTTCTTGTCTGTACAATGAAAATGTGTATGTTTTGATGTACATTTCTTGTCTGTACAATGAAAATGTGTATGTTTTGATGTACGTTTCTTGTATGTACAATGAAAATGTGTATGTTTTGATGTACATTTCTTGAGTGTACAACGAAAATGTGTAGTTTTGATGTACATTTCTTTAGTGTACAATGAGAATGTGTATGTTTTGATGTACATTTCTTGTATATACAATGAAAATGTGTAAGTTTTGATGTACATTTCTTGTATATACAATGAAAATGTGTAGTTTTGATGTATATTTCTTGTATATACAATGAAAATGTGTATGTTTTGATGTACATTTCTTGTATATACAATGAAAATGTGTATGTTTTGATGTACATTTCTTGTCTGTACAATGAAAATGTGTATGTTTTGATGTACATTTCTTGTATATACAATGAAAATGTGTATGTTTTGATGTACATTCCTCGTATATACAATGAAAATGTGTATGTTTTGATGTACATTTCTTGTATATACAATGAAAATGTGTATGTTTTGATGTACATTTCTTGAGTGTACAATGAAAATGTGTAGTTTTGATATACATTTCTTGTATATACAATGAAAATGTGTATGTTTTGATGTACATTTCTTGAGTGTACAACGAAAATGTGTAGTTTTGATGTACATTTCTTTAGTGTACAATGAAAATGAGTATGTTTTGATGTACATTTCTTGAGTGTACAACGAAAATGTGTAGTTTTGATGTACATTTCTTTAGTGTACAATGAAAATGTGTATGTTTTGATGTACATTTCTTGTCTGTACAATGAAAATGTGTATCTTTTGATGTACATTTCTTGTATATACAATGAAAATGTGTATGTTTTGATGTACATTTTTGTATGTACAATGAAAATGTGTGGTTTTGATGTACATTTCTTTAGTGTACAATGAAAATGTGTATGTTTTGATGTACATTTCTTTAGTGTACAATGAAAATGTGTATGTTTTGATGTACATTTCTTGTATATACAATGAAAATGTGTATGTTTTGATGTACATTTCTTGAGTGTACAATGAAAATGTGTATGCTTTGATGTACATTCCTTGAGTGTACAATGAAATTGTGTAAGTTTTGATGTACATTTCTTGTATATACAATGAAAATGTGTATGTTTTGATGTACATTTCTTGTATATACAATGAAAATGTGTAGTTTTGATGTACATTTCTTGTATGTACAATGAAAATGTGTAGTTTTGATGTACATTTCTTGTATGTACAATGAAAATGTGTATGTTTTGATGTACATTTCTTGTCTGTACAATGAAAATGTGTAGTTTTGATGTACATTTCTTGAGTGTACAATGAAAATGTGTATGTTTTGATGTACATTTCTTGTCTGTACAATGCAAATGTGTAGTTTTGATGTACATTTCTTGAGTGTACAATGAAAATGTGTATGTTTTCATGTACATTTCTTGTCTGTACAATGAAAATGTGTATGTTTTGATGTACATTTCTTGTATATACAATGACATGTGTAGCTTTGATGTACATTTCTTGAGTGTACAATGAAAATGTGTAGTTTTGATGTACATTTCTTGTATATACAATGAAAATGTGTAAGTTTTGATGTACATTTGTTGTATATACAATGAAAATGTGTAGTTTTGATGTACATTTCTAGTATATACAATGAACATGTGTAGTTTTGATGTACATTTCTTGAGTGTACAATGAAAATGTGTAGTTTTGATGTACATTTCTTGTATATACAATGAAAATGTGTAAGTTTTGATGTACATTTGTTGTATATACAATGAAAATGTGTAGTTTTGATGTACATTTCTTGTATATACAATGAAAATGTGTAAGTTTTGATGTACATTTCTTGTATATACAATGAAAATGTGTAGTTTTGATGTATATTTCTTGTATATACAATGAAAATGTGTAAGTTTTGATGTACATTTCTTGTATATACAATGAACATGTGTATGTTTTGATGTACATTTCTTGTCTGTACAATGAAAACGTGTAGTTTTGATGTACATTTCTTGTATATACAATGAAAATGTGTAGTTTTGATGTACATTTCTTGAGTGTACAATGAAAATGTGTAGTTTTGATGTACATTTCTTGAGTGTACAATGAAAATGTGTAGTTTTGATGTACATTTCTTTAGTGTACAATGAAAATGTGTAGTTTTGATGTACATTTCTTGTCTGTACAATGAAAATGTGTAGTTTTGATGTACATTTCTTTAGTGTACAATGAAAATGTGTATGTTTTGATGTACATTTCTTGTATATACAATGAACATGTGTAGTTTTGATGTACATTTCTTGAATGTACAATGAAAATGTGTAGTTTTGATGTACATTTCTTTAGTGTACAATGAAAATGTGTATGTTTTGATGTACATTTCTTGTCTGTACAATGAAAATGTGTATGTTTTGATGTACATTTCTTGTCTGTACTATGAAAATGTGTAGTTTTTATGTACATTTCTTGTCTGTACAATGAAAATGTGTATGTTTTGATGTACATTTCTTGTCTGTACAACGAAAATGTGTATGTTTTGATGTACATTTCTTGTCTGTACAAAGAAAATGTGTATGTTTTGATGTACATTTCTTGTCTGTACAATGAAAATGTGTATGTTTTGATGTACGTTTCTTGTATGTACAATGAAAATGTGTAGTTTTGATGTACATTTCTTGTCTGTACAATGAAAATGTGTATGTTTTGATGTACATTTCTTGTCTGTACAATGAAAATGTGTATGTTTTGATGTACATTTCTTGTCTGTACAAAGAAAATGTGTATGTTTTGATGTACATTTCTTGTCTGTACAATGAAAATGTGTATGTTTTGATGTACATTTCTTGTCTGTACAAAGAAAATGTGTATGTTTTGATGTACATTTCTTGTCTGTACAAAGAAAATGTGTATGTTTTGATGTACATTTCTTGTCTGTACAAAGAAAATGTGTATGTTTTGATGTACATTTCTTGTCTGTACAAAGAAAATGTGTATGTTTTGATGTACATTTCTTGTCTGTACAAAGAAAATGTGTATGTTTTGATGTACATTTCTTGTCTGTACAAAGAAAATGTGTAGTTTTGATGTACATTTCTTGTCTGTACAATGAAAATGTGTATGTTTTGATGTACATTTCTTGTCTGTACAATGAAAATGTGTAGTTTTGATGTACATTTCTTGTCTGTACAAAGAAAATGTGTATGTTTTGATGTACATTTCTTGTCTGTACAATGAAAATGTGTATGTTTTGATGTACGTTTCTTGTATGTACAATGAAAATGTGTAGTTTTGATGTACATTTCTTGTCTGTACAAAGAAAATGTGTATGTTTTGATGTACATTTCTTGTCTGTACAATGAAAATGTGTATGTTTTGATGTACATTTCTTGTCTGTACAATGAAAATGTGTAGTTTTGATGTACATTTCTTGAGTGTACAATGAAAATGTGTAGTTTTGATGTACATTTCTTGAGTGTACAATGAAAATGTGTATGTTTTGATGTACATTTCTTGTCTGTACAATGAAAATGTGTATGTTTTGATGTACATTTCATGTCTGTACAACGAAAATGTGTATGTTTTGATGTACATTTCTTGTCTGTACAATGAAAATGTGTATGTTTTGATGTACATTTCTTGTCTGTACAATGAAAATGTGTATGTTTTGATGTACGTTTCTTGTATGTACAATGAAAATGTGTATGTTTTGATGTACATTTCTTGAGTGTACAACGAAAATGTGTAGTTTTGATGTACATTTCTTTAGTGTACAATGAGAATGTGTATGTTTTGATGTACATTTCTTGTATATACAATGAAAATGTGTAAGTTTTGATGTACATTTCTTGTATATACAATGAAAATGTGTAGTTTTGATGTATATTTCTTGTATATACAATGAAAATGTGTATGTTTTGATGTACATTTCTTGTATATACAATGAAAATGTGTATGTTTTGATGTACATTTCTTGTCTGTACAATGAAAATGTGTATGTTTTGATGTACATTTCTTGTATATACAATGAAAATGTGTATGTTTTGATGTACATTCCTTGTATATACAATGAAAATGTGTATGTTTTGATGTACATTTCTTGTATATACAATGAAAATGTGTATGTTTTGATGTACATTTCTTGTCTGTACAATGAAAATGTGTATGTTTTGATGTACATTTCTTGAGTGTACAATGAAAATGTGTAGTTTTGATGTACATTTCTTGTATATACAATGAAAATGTGTATGTTTTGATGTACATTTCTTGAGTGTACAACGAAAATGTGTAGTTTTGATGTACATTTCTTTAGTGTACAATGAAAATGTGTAGTTTTGATGTACATTTCTTGAGTGTACAACGAAAATGTGTAGTTTTGATGTACATTTCTTTAGTGTACAATGAAAATGTGTATGTTTTGATGTACATTTCTTGTCTGTACAATGAAAATGTGTATGTTTTGATGTACATTTCTTGTATATACAATGAAAATGTGTATGTTTTGATGTACATTTCTTGTATGTACAATGAAAATGTGTAGTTTTGATGTACATTTCTTTAGTGTACAATGAAAATGCGTATGTTTTGATGTACATTTCTTTAGTGTACAATGAAAATGTGTATGTTTTGATGTACATTTCTTGTATATACAAGGAAAATGTGTATGTTTTGATGTACATTTCTTGAGTGTACAATGAAAATGTGTATGTTTTGATGTACATTTCTTGAGTGTACAATGAAATTGTGTAAGTTTTGATGTACATTTCTTGTATATACAATGAAAATGTGTATGTTTTGATGTACATTTCTTGTATATACAATGAAAATGTGTAGTTTTGATGTACATTTCTTGTATATACAATGAAAATGTGTAGTTTTGATGTACATTTCTTGAGTGTACAATGAAAATGTGTATGTTTTGATGTACATTTCTTGTCTGTACAATGAAAATGTGTAGTTTTGATGTACATTTCTTGAGTGTACAATGAAAATGTGTATGTTTTGATGTACATTTCTTGTCTGTACAATGCAAATGTGTAGTTTTGATGTACATTTCTTGAGTGTACAATGAAAATGTGTATGTTTTCATGTACATTTCTTGTCTGTACAATGAAAATGTGTATGTTTTGATGTACATTTCTTGTATGTACAATGAAAATGTGTAGTTTTGATGTACATTTCTTGTATGTACAATGAAAATGTGTAGTTTTGATGTACATTTCTTGTATATACAATGAAAATGTGTAGTTTTGATGTACATTTCTTGTATGTACAATGAAAATGTGTATGTTTTGATGTACATTTCTTGTCTGTACAATGAAAATGTGTATGTTTTGATGTACATTTCTTGTATATACAATGAAAATGTGTAGTTTTGATGTACATTTCCTTAGTGTACAATGAAAATGTGTAGTTTTGATGTACATTTCTTGTATATACAATGAAAATGTGTATGTTTTGATGTACATTTCTTGTCTGTACAATGAAAATGTGTATGTTTTGATGTACATTTCTTGTCTGTACAATGAAAATGTGTAGTTTTGATGTACATTTCTTGTATATACAATGAAAATGTGTAGTTTTGATGTACATTTCTTTAGTGTACAATGAAAATGTGTAGTTTTGATGTACATTTCTTGTCTGTACAATGAAAATGTGTATGTTTTGATGTACATTTCTTGTCTGTACAATGAAAATGTGTAGTTTTGATGTACATTTCTTGTATATACAATGAAAATGTGTAGTTTTGATGTACATTTCTTTAGTGTACAATGAAAATGTGTAGTTTTGATGTACATTTCTTGTCTGTACAATGAAAATGTGTATGTTTTGATGTACATTTCTTGTCTGTACAATGAAAATGTGTATGTTTTGATGTACATTTCTTGTATGTACAATGAAAATGTGTAGTTTTGATGTACATTTCTTTAGTGTACAATGAAAATGTGTAGTTTTGATGTACATTTCTTGTCTGTACAATGAAAATGTGTATGTTTTGATGTACATTTCTTGTATATACAATGAAAATGTGTATGTTTTGATGTACATTTCTTGTATATACAATGAAAATGTGTATGTTTTGATGTACATTTCTTGTATATACAATGAAAATGTGTATGTTTTGATGTACATTTCTTGTCTGTACAATGAAAATGTGTATGTTTTGATGTACATTTCTTGTATATACAATGAGAATGTGTATGTTTTGATGTTAATTTCTTGAGTGTACAATGAAAATGTGTAGTTTTGATGTACATTTCTTGTATATACAATGAAAATGTGTATGTTTTGATGTACATTTCTTGAGTGTACAACGCAAAATGTGTAGTTTTGATGTACATTTCTTTAGTGTACAATGAAAATGAGTATGTTTTGATGTACATTTCTTGAGTGTACAACGAAAATGTGTAGTTTTGATGTACATTTCTTTAGTGTACAATGAAAATGTGTATGTTTTGATGTACATTTCTTGTCTGTACAATGAAAATGTGTATGTTTTGATGTACATTTCTTGTATATACAATGAAAATGTGTATGTTTTGATGTACATTTCTTGTATGTACAATGAAAATGTGTAGTTTTGATGTACATTTCTTTAGTGTACAATGAAAATGTGTATGTTTTGATGTACATTTCTTTAGTGTACAATGAAAATGTGTATGTTTTGATGTACATTTCTTGTATATACAATGAAAATATGTATGTTTTGATGTACATTTCTTGAGTGTACAATGAAAATGTGTATGCTTTGATGTACATTTCTTGAGTGTACAATGAAATTGTGTAAGTTTTCATTTACATTTCTTGTATATACAATGAAAATGTGTATGTTTTGATGTACATTTCTTGTATATACAATGAAAATGTGTAGTTTTGATGTACATTTCTTGTATGTACAATGAAAATGTGTAGTTTTGATGTACATTTCTTGAGTGTACAATGAAAATGTGTAGTTTTGATGTACATTTCTTGTATGTACAATGAAAATGTGTAGTTTTGATGTACATTTCTTGTATATACAATGAAAATGTGTAGTTTTGATGTACATTTCTTGTATGTACAATGAAAATGTGTAGTTTTGATGTACATTTCTTGTATGTACAATGAAAATGTGTAGTTTTGATGTACATTTCTTGTATATACAATGAAAATGTGTAGTTTTGATGTACATTTCTTGTATATGCAATGAAAATGTGTAGTTTTGATGTACATTTCTTGTATGTACAATGAAAATGTGTAGTTTTGATGTACATTTCTTGTATATACAATGAAAATGTGTAGTTTTGATGTACATTTCTTGTATGTACAATGAAAATGTGTAGTTTTGATGTACATTTCTTGTATGTACAATGAAAATGTGTAGTTTTGATGTACATTTCTTGTATGTACAATGAAAATGTGTAGTTTTGATGTACATTTCTTGTATATACAATGAAAATGTGTAGTTTTGATGTACATTTCTTGTATGTACAATGAAAATGTGTATGTTTTGATGTACATTTCTTGTCTGTACAATGAAAATGTGTATGTTTTGATGTACATTTCTTGTATATACAATGAAAATGTGTAGTTTTGATGTACATTTCTTTAGTGTACAATGAAAATGTGTAGTTTTGATGTACATTTCTTGTATATACAATGAAAATGTGTATGTTTTGATGTACATTTCTTGTCTGTACAATGAAAATGTGTATGTTTTGATGTACATTTCTTGTCTGTACAATGAAAATGTGTAGTTTTGATGTACATTTCTTGTCTGTACAATGAAAATGTGTAGTTTTGATGTACATTTCTTGTATATACAATGAAAATGTGTAGTTTTGATGTACATTTCTTGTCTGTACAATGAAAATGTGTATGTTTTGATGTGCATTTCTTGTATGTACAATGAAAATTTGTAGTTTTGATGTACATTTCTTTAGTGTACAATGAAAATGTGTAGTTTTGATGTACATTTCTTGTATGTACAATGAAAATGTGTAGTTTTGATGTACATTTCTTTAGTGTACAATGAAAATGTGTAGTTTTGATGTACATTTCTTGTCTGTACAATGAAAATGTGTATGTTTTGATGTACATTTCTTGTCTGTACAATGAAAATGTGTAGTTTTGATGTACATTTCTTGTATATACAATGAAAATGTGTAGTTTTGATGTACATTTCTTTAGTGTACAATGAAAATGTGTAGTTTTGATGTACATTTCTTGTCTGTACAATGAAAATGTGTATGTTTTGATGTACATTTCTTGTATGTACAATGAAAATTTGTAGTTTTGATGTACATTTCTTTAGTGTACAATGAAAATGTGTAGCTTTGATGTACATTTCTTGTCTGTACAATGAAAATGTGTATGTTTTGATGTACATTTCTTGTATGTACAATGAAAATTTGTAGTTTTGATGTACATTTCTTTAGTGCACAATGAAAATGTGTAGTTTTGATGTACATTTCTTGTCTGTACAATGAAAATGTGTATGTTTTGATGTACATTTCTTGTCTGTACAATGAAAATGTGTAGTTTTGATGTACATTTCTTGTATATACAATGAAAATGTGTAGTTTTGATGTACATTTCTTTAGTGTACAATGAAAATGTGTAGTTTTGATGTACATATCTTGTATGTACAATGAAAATGTGTATGTTTTGATGTACATTTCTTGTCTGTACAATGAAAATGTGTATGTTTTGATGTACATTTCTTGTATGTACAATGAAAATGTGTAGTTTTGATGTACATTTCTTGAGTGTACAATGAAAATGTGTAGTTTTGATGTACATTTCTTTAGTGTACAATGAAAATGTGTAGTTTTGATGTACATTTCTTGTATATACAATGAAAATGTGTAGTTTTGATGTACATTTCTTGTATATACAATGAAAATGTGTATGTTTTGATGTACATTTCTTGTCTGTACAATGAAAATGTGTAGTTTTGATGTACATTTCTTGTATATACAATGAAAATGTGTATGTTTTGATGTACATTTCTTGCATATACAATGAAAATGTGTAGTTTTGATGTACATTTCTTGTATGTACAATGAAAATGTGTATGTTTTGATGTAGATTTCTTGTCTGTACAATGAAAATGTGTAGTTTTGATGTACATTTCTTGTATATACAATGAAAATGTGTATGTTTTGATGTACATTTCTTGTATATACAATGAAAACGTGTAGTTTTGATGTACATTTCTTGTATGTACAATGAAAATGTGTATGTTTTGATGTACATTTCTTGTCTGTACAATGAAAATGTGTAGTTTTGATGTAGATTTCTTTAGTGTACAATGAAAATTTGTAGTTTTGATGTACATTTCTTGTATATACAATGAAAATGTGTAGTTTTGATGTACATTTCTTGTATATACAATGAAAATATGTATGTTTTGATGTACATTTCTTGTATATACAATGAAAATGTGTAGTTTTGATGTACATTTCTTTAGTGTACAATGAAAATGTGTAGTTTTGATGTACATTTCTTGTATATACAATGAAAATGTGTATGTTTTGATGTACATTTCTTGTCTGTACAATGAAAATGTGTATGTTTTGATGTACATTTCTTGTCTGTACAATGAAAATGTGTAGTTTTGATGTACATTTCTTGTATATACAATGAAAATGTGTAGTTTTGATGTACATTTCTTTAGTGTACAATGAAAATGTGTAGTTTTGATGTACATTTCTTGTCTGTACAATGAAAATGTGTATGTTTTGATGTACATTTCTTGTCTGTACAATGAAAAAGTGTAGTTTTGATGTACATTTCTTGTATATACAATGAAAATGTGTAGTTTTGATGTACATTTCTTTAGTGTACAATGAAAATGTGTAGTTTTGATGTACATTTCTTGTCTGTACAATGAAAATGTGTATGTTTTGATGTACATTTCTTGTCTGTACAATGAAAATGTGTATGTTTTGATGTACATTTCTTGTATGTACAATGAAGATGTGTAGTTTTGATGTACATTTCTTTAGTGTACAATGAAAATGTGTAGTTTTGATGTACATTTCTTGTCTGTACAATGAAAATGTGTATGTTTTGATGTACATTTCTTGTATATACAATGAAAATGTGTATGTTTTGATGTACATTTCTTGTATATACAATGAAAATGTGTATGTTTTGATGTACATTTCTTGTATATACAATGAAAATGTGTATGTTTTGATGTACATTTCTTGTCTGTACAATGAAAATGTGTATGTTTTGATGTACATTTCTTGTATATACAATGAGAATGTGTATGTTTTGATGTTAATTTCTTGAGTGTACAATGAAAATGTGTAGTTTTGATGTACATTTCTTGTATATACAATGAAAATGTGTATGTTTTGATGTACATTTCTTGAGTGTACAACGCAAAATGTGTAGTTTTGATGTACATTTCTTTAGTGTACAATGAAAATGAGTATGTTTTGATGTACATTTCTTGAGTGTACAACGAAAATGTGTAGTTTTGATGTACATTTCTTTAGTGTACAATGAAAATGTGTATGTTTTGATGTACATTTCTTGTCTGTACAATGAAAATGTGTATGTTTTGATGTACATTTCTTGTATATACAATGAAAATGTGTATGTTTTGATGTACATTTCTTGTATGTACAATGAAAATGTGTAGTTTTGATGTACATTTCTTTAGTGTACAATGAAAATGTGTATGTTTTGATGTACATTTCTTTAGTGTACAATGAAAATGTGTATGTTTTGATGTACATTTCTTGTATATACAATGAAAATATGTATGTTTTGATGTACATTTCTTGAGTGTACAATGAAAATGTGTATGCTTTGATGTACATTTCTTGAGTGTACAATGAAATTGTGTAAGTTTTCATTTACATTTCTTGTATATACAATGAAAATGTGTATGTTTTGATGTACATTTCTTGTATATACAATGAAAATGTGTAGTTTTGATGTACATTTCTTGTATGTACAATGAAAATGTGTAGTTTTGATGTACATTTCTTGAGTGTACAATGAAAATGTGTAGTTTTGATGTACATTTCTTGTATGTACAATGAAAATGTGTAGTTTTGATGTACATTTCTTGTATATACAATGAAAATGTGTAGTTTTGATGTACATTTCTTGTATGTACAATGAAAATGTGTAGTTTTGATGTACATTTCTTGTATGTACAATGAAAATGTGTAGTTTTGATGTACATTTCTTGTATATACAATGAAAATGTGTAGTTTTGATGTACATTTCTTGTATATGCAATGAAAATGTGTAGTTTTGATGTACATTTCTTGTATGTACAATGAAAATGTTTAGTTTTGATGTACATTTCTTGTATATACAATGAAAATGTGTAGTTTTGATGTACATTTCTTGTATGTACAATGAAAATGTGTAGTTTTGATGTACATTTCTTGTATGTACAATGAAAATGTGTAGTTTTGATGTACATTTCTTGTATGTACAATGAAAATGTGTAGTTTTGATGTACATTTCTTGTATATACAATGAAAATGTGTAGTTTTGATGTACATTTCTTGTATGTACAATGAAAATGTGTATGTTTTGATGTACATTTCTTGTCTGTACAATGAAAATGTGTATGTTTTGATGTACATTTCTTGTATATACAATGAAAATGTGTAGTTTTGATGTACATTTCTTTAGTGTACAATGAAAATGTGTAGTTTTGATGTACATTTCTTGTATATACAATGAAAATGTGTATGTTTTGATGTACATTTCTTGTCTGTACAATGAAAATGTGTATGTTTTGATGTACATTTCTTGTCTGTACAATGAAAATGTGTAGTTTTGATGTACATTTCTTGTCTGTACAATGAAAATGTGTAGTTTTGATGTACATTTCTTGTATATACAATGAAAATGTGTAGTTTTGATGTACATTTCTTGTCTGTACAATGAAAATGTGTATGTTTTGATGTGCATTTCTTGTATGTACAATGAAAATTTGTAGTTTTGATGTACATTTCTTTAGTGTACAATGAAAATGTGTAGTTTTGATGTACATTTCTTGTATGTACAATGAAAATGTGTAGTTTTGATGTACATTTCTTTAGTGTACAATGAAAATGTGTAGTTTTGATGTACATTTCTTGTCTGTACAATGAAAATGTGTATGTTTTGATGTACATTTCTTGTCTGTACAATGAAAATGTGTAGTTTTGATGTACATTTCTTGTATATACAATGAAAATGTGTAGTTTTGATGTACATTTCTTTAGTGTACAATGAAAATGTGTAGTTTTGATGTACATTTCTTGTCTGTACAATGAAAATGTGTATGTTTTGATGTACATTTCTTGTATGTACAATGAAAATTTGTAGTTTTGATGTACATTTCTTTAGTGTACAATGAAAATGTGTAGCTTTGATGTACATTTCTTGTCTGTACAATGAAAATGTGTATGTTTTGATGTACATTTCTTGTATGTACAATGAAAATTTGTAGTTTTGATGTACATTTCTTTAGTGCACAATGAAAATGTGTAGTTTTGATGTACATTTCTTGTCTGTACAATGAAAATGTGTATGTTTTGATGTACATTTCTTGTCTGTACAATGAAAATGTGTAGTTTTGATGTACATTTCTTGTATATACAATGAAAATGTGTAGTTTTGATGTACATTTCTTTAGTGTACAATGAAAATGTGTAGTTTTGATGTACATATCTTGTATGTACAATGAAAATGTGTATGTTTTGATGTACATTTCTTGTCTGTACAATGAAAATGTGTATGTTTTGATGTACATTTCTTGTATGTACAATGAAAATGTGTAGTTTTGATGTACATTTCTTGAGTGTACAATGAAAATGTGTAGTTTTGATGTACATTTCTTTAGTGTACAATGAAAATGTGTAGTTTTGATGTACATTTCTTGTATATACAATGAAAATGTGTAGTTTTGATGTACATTTCTTGTATATACAATGAAAATGTGTATGTTTTGATGTACATTTCTTGTCTGTACAATGAAAATGTGTAGTTTTGATGTACATTTCTTGTATATACAATGAAAATGTGTATGTTTTGATGTACATTTCTTGTATATACAATGAAAATGTGTAGTTTTGATGTACATTTCTTGTATGTACAATGAAAATGTGTATGTTTTGATGTAGATTTCTTGTCTGTACAATGAAAATGTGTAGTTTTGATGTACATTTCTTGTATATACAATGAAAATGTGTATGTTTTGATGTACATTTCTTGTATATACAATGAAAACGTGTAGTTTTGATGTACATTTCTTGTATGTACAATGAAAATGTGTATGTTTTGATGTACATTTCTTGTCTGTACAATGAAAATGTGTAGTTTTGATGTAGATTTCTTTAGTGTACAATGAAAATTTGTAGTTTTGATGTACATTTCTTGTATATACAATGAAAATGTGTAGTTTTGATGTACATTTCTTGTATATACAATGAAAATATGTATGTTTTGATGTACATTTCTTGTATATACAATGAAAATGTGTATGTTTTGATGTACATTTCTTGTCTGTACAATGAAAATGTGTATGTTTTGATGTACATTTCTTGTCTGTACAATGAAAATGTGTAGTTTTGATGTACATTTCTTGTCTGTACAATGAAAATGTGTAGTTTTGATGTACATTTCTTGTCTGTACAATGAAAATGTGTAGCTTTGATGTACATTTCTTGAGTGTACAACGAAAATGTGTAGTTTTGATGTACATTTCTTTAGTGTACAATGAAAATGTGTAGTTTTGATGTACATTTCTTGTATATACAATGAAAATGTGTAGTTTTGATGTAGATTTCTTTAGTGTACAATGAAAATGTGTAGTTTTGATGTACATTTCTTGTATATACAATGAAAATGTGTAGTTTTGATGTACATTTCTTGTATATACAATGAAAATATGTATGTTTTGATGTACGTTTCTTGTATATACAATGAAAATGTGTATGTTTTGATGTACATTTCTTGTCTGTACAATGAAAATGTGTATGTTTTGATGTACATCTCTTGTCTGTACAATGAAAATGTGTAGTTTTGATGTAGATTTCTTTAGTGTACAATGAAAATGTGTAGTTTTGATGTACATTTCTTGTATATACAATGAAAATGTGTAGTTTTGATGTACATTTCTTGTATATACAATGAAAATATGTATGTTTTGATGTACATTTCTTGTATATACAATGAAAATGTGTATGTTTTGATGTACATTTTTTGTCTGTACAATGAAAATGTGTATGTTTTGATGTACATTTCTTGTCTGTACAATGAAAATGTGTAGTTTTGATGTACATTTCTTGTCTGTACAATGAAAATATGTAGTTTTGATGTACATTTCTTGAGTGTACAACGAAAATGTGTAGTTTTGATGTACATTTCTTTAGTGTACAATGAAAATGTGTAGTTTTGATGTACATTTCTTGTATATACAATGAAAATGTGTAGCTTTGATGTAGATTTCTTTAGTGTACAATGAAAATGTGTAGTTTTGATGTACATTTCTTGTATATACAATGAAAATGTGTAGTTTTGATGTACATTTCTTGTATATACAATGAAAATATGTATGTTTTGATGTACATTTCTTGTATATACAATGAAAATGTGTATGTTTTGATGTACATTTCTTGTATGTACAATGAAAATGTGTATGTTTTGATGTACATTTCTTGTCTGTACAATGAAAATGTGTAGTTTTGATGTAGATTTCTTTAGTGTACAATGAAAATGTGTAGTTTTGATGTACATTTCTTGTATATACAATGAAAATGTGTAGTTTTGATGTACATTTCTTGTATATACAATGAAAATATGTATGTTTTGATGTACATTTCTTGTATATACAATGAAAATGTGTATGTTTTGATGTACATTTCTTGTCTGTACAATGAAAATGTGTATGTTTTGATGTACATTTCTTGTCTGTACAATGAAAATGTGTAGTTTTGATGTACATTTCTTGTCTGTACAATGAAAATGTGTAGTTTTGATGTACATTTCTTGTCTGTACAATGAAAATGTGTAGTTTTGATGTACATTTCTTGAGTGTACAACGAAAATGTGTAGTTTTGATGTACATTTCTTTAGTGTACAATGAAAATGTGTATGTTTTGATGTACATTTCTTGTCTGTACAATGAAAATGTGTAGTTTTGATGTACATTTCTTGTCTGTACAATGAAAATGTGTAGTTTTGATGTACATTTCTTGAGTGTACAACGAAAATGTGTAGTTTTGATGTACATTTCTTTAGTGTACAATGAAAATGTGTATGTTTTGATGTACATTTCTTGTCTGTACAATGAAAATGTGTATGTTTTGATGTACATTTCTTGTCTGTACAATGAAAATGTGTAGTTTTGATGTACATTTCTTGTCTGTACAATGAAAATGTGTAGTTTTGATGTACATTTCTTGAGTGTACAACGAAAATTTGTAGTTTTGATGTACATTTCTTTAGTGTACAATGAAAATGTGTATGTTTTGATGTACATTTCTTGTCTTTACAATGAAAATGTGTAGTTTTGATGTACATTTCTTGTCTGTACAATGAAAATGTGTAGTTTTGATGTACATTTCTTGTCTGTACAATGAAAATGTGTATGTTTTGATGTACATTTCTTGTCTGTACAATGAAAATGTGTATGTTTTGATGTACATTTCTTGTCTGTACAATGAAAATGTGTAGTTTTGATGTACATTTCTTCAGTGTACAACGAAAATGTGTAGTTTTGATGTACATTTCTTTAGTGTACAATGAAAATGTGTATGTTTTGATGTACATTTCTTGTCTGTACAATGAAAATGTGTAGTTTTGATGTACATTTCTTGTCTGTACAATGAAAATGTGTAGTTTTGATGTACATTTCTTGTCTGTACAATGAAAATGTGTAGTTTTGATGTACATTTCTTGTATATACAATGAAAATGTGTATGTTTTGATGTACATTTCTTGTCTGTACAATGAAAATGTGTATGTTTTGATGTACATTTCTTGTATATACAATGAAAATGTGTAGTTTTGATGTACATTTCTTGTATATACAATGAAAATGTGTAGTTTTGATGTACATTTCTTGAGTGTACAATGAAAATGTGTATGTTTTGATGTACATTTCTTGTCTGTACAATGAAAATGTGTAGTTTTGATGTACATTTCTTGAGTGTACAATGAAAATGTGTATGTTTTGATGTACATTTCTTGTCTGTACAATGCAAATGTGTAGTTTTGATGTACATTTCTTGAGTGTACAATGAAAATGTGTATGTTTTCATGTACATTTCTTGTCTGTACAATGAAAATGTGTATGTTTTGATGTACATTTCTTGTATGTACAATGAAAATGTGTAGTTTTGATGTACATTTCTTGTATGTACAATGAAAATGTGTAGTTTTGATGTACATTTCTTGTATATACAATGAAAATGTGTAGTTTTGATGTACATTTCTTGTATGTACAATGAAAATGTGTATGTTTTGATGTACATTTCTTGTCTGTACAATGAAAATGTGTATGTTTTGATGTACATTTCTTGTATATACAATGAAAATGTGTAGTTTTGATGTACATTTCCTTAGTGTACAATGAAAATGTGTAGTTTTGATGTACATTTCTTGTATATACAATGAAAATGTGTATGTTTTGATGTACATTTCTTGTCTGTACAATGAAAATGTGTATGTTTTGATGTACATTTCTTGTCTGTACAATGAAAATGTGTAGTTTTGATGTACATTTCTTGTATATACAATGAAAATGTGTAGTTTTGATGTACATTTCTTTAGTGTACAATGAAAATGTGTAGTTTTGATGTACATTTCTTGTCTGTACAATGAAAATGTGTATGTTTTGATGTACATTTCTTGTCTGTACAATGAAAATGTGTAGTTTTGATGTACATTTCTTGTATATACAATGAAAATGTGTAGTTTTGATGTACATTTCTTTAGTGTACAATGAAAATGTGTAGTTTTGATGTACATTTCTTGTCTGTACAATGAAAATGTGTATGTTTTGATGTACATTTCTTGTCTGTACAATGAAAATGTGTATGTTTTGATGTACATTTCTTGTATGTACAATGAAAATGTGTAGTTTTGATGTACATTTCTTTAGTGTACAATGAAAATGTGTAGTTTTGATGTACATTTCTTGTCTGTACAATGAAAATGTGTATGTTTTGATGTACATTTCTTGTATATACAATGAAAATGTGTATGTTTTGATGTACATTTCTTGTATATACAATGAAAATGTGTATGTTTTGATGTACATTTCTTGTATATACAATGAAAATGTGTATGTTTTGATGTACATTTCTTGTCTGTACAATGAAAATGTGTATGTTTTGATGTACATTTCTTGTATATACAATGAGAATGTGTATGTTTTGATGTTAATTTCTTGAGTGTACAATGAAAATGTGTAGTTTTGATGTACATTTCTTGTATATACAATGAAAATGTGTATGTTTTGATGTACATTTCTTGAGTGTACAACGCAAAATGTGTAGTTTTGATGTACATTTCTTTAGTGTACAATGAAAATGAGTATGTTTTGATGTACATTTCTTGAGTGTACAACGAAAATGTGTAGTTTTGATGTACATTTCTTTAGTGTACAATGAAAATGTGTATGTTTTGATGTACATTTCTTGTCTGTACAATGAAAATGTGTATGTTTTGATGTACATTTCTTGTATATACAATGAAAATGTGTATGTTTTGATGTACATTTCTTGTATGTACAATGAAAATGTGTAGTTTTGATGTACATTTCTTTAGTGTACAATGAAAATGTGTATGTTTTGATGTACATTTCTTTAGTGTACAATGAAAATGTGTATGTTTTGATGTACATTTCTTGTATATACAATGAAAATATGTATGTTTTGATGTACATTTCTTGAGTGTACAATGAAAATGTGTATGCTTTGATGTACATTTCTTGAGTGTACAATGAAATTGTGTAAGTTTTCATTTACATTTCTTGTATATACAATGAAAATGTGTATGTTTTGATGTACATTTCTTGTATATACAATGAAAATGTGTAGTTTTGATGTACATTTCTTGTATGTACAATGAAAATGTGTAGTTTTGATGTACATTTCTTGAGTGTACAATGAAAATGTGTAGTTTTGATGTACATTTCTTGTATGTACAATGAAAATGTGTAGTTTTGATGTACATTTCTTGTATATACAATGAAAATGTGTAGTTTTGATGTACATTTCTTGTATGTACAATGAAAATGTGTAGTTTTGATGTACATTTCTTGTATGTACAATGAAAATGTGTAGTTTTGATGTACATTTCTTGTATATACAATGAAAATGTGTAGTTTTGATGTACATTTCTTGTATATGCAATGAAAATGTGTAGTTTTGATGTACATTTCTTGTATGTACAATGAAAATGTGTAGTTTTGATGTACATTTCTTGTATATACAATGAAAATGTGTAGTTTTGATGTACATTTCTTGTATGTACAATGAAAATGTGTAGTTTTGATGTACATTTCTTGTATGTACAATGAAAATGTGTAGTTTTGATGTACATTTCTTGTATGTACAATGAAAATGTGTAGTTTTGATGTACATTTCTTGTATATACAATGAAAATGTGTAGTTTTGATGTACATTTCTTGTATGTACAATGAAAATGTGTATGTTTTGATGTACATTTCTTGTCTGTACAATGAAAATGTGTATGTTTTGATGTACATTTCTTGTATATACAATGAAAATGTGTAGTTTTGATGTACATTTCTTTAGTGTACAATGAAAATGTGTAGTTTTGATGTACATTTCTTGTATATACAATGAAAATGTGTATGTTTTGATGTACATTTCTTGTCTGTACAATGAAAATGTGTATGTTTTGATGTACATTTCTTGTCTGTACAATGAAAATGTGTAGTTTTGATGTACATTTCTTGTCTGTACAATGAAAATGTGTAGTTTTGATGTACATTTCTTGTATATACAATGAAAATGTGTAGTTTTGATGTACATTTCTTGTCTGTACAATGAAAATGTGTATGTTTTGATGTGCATTTCTTGTATGTACAATGAAAATTTGTAGTTTTGATGTACATTTCTTTAGTGTACAATGAAAATGTGTAGTTTTGATGTACATTTCTTGTATGTACAATGAAAATGTGTAGTTTTGATGTACATTTCTTTAGTGTACAATGAAAATGTGTAGTTTTGATGTACATTTCTTGTCTGTACAATGAAAATGTGTATGTTTTGATGTACATTTCTTGTCTGTACAATGAAAATGTGTAGTTTTGATGTACATTTCTTGTATATACAATGAAAATGTGTAGTTTTGATGTACATTTCTTTAGTGTACAATGAAAATGTGTAGTTTTGATGTACATTTCTTGTCTGTACAATGAAAATGTGTATGTTTTGATGTACATTTCTTGTATGTACAATGAAAATTTGTAGTTTTGATGTACATTTCTTTAGTGTACAATGAAAATGTGTAGCTTTGATGTACATTTCTTGTCTGTACAATGAAAATGTGTATGTTTTGATGTACATTTCTTGTATGTACAATGAAAATTTGTAGTTTTGATGTACATTTCTTTAGTGCACAATGAAAATGTGTAGTTTTGATGTACATTTCTTGTCTGTACAATGAAAATGTGTATGTTTTGATGTACATTTCTTGTCTGTACAATGAAAATGTGTAGTTTTGATGTACATTTCTTGTATATACAATGAAAATGTGTAGTTTTGATGTACATTTCTTTAGTGTACAATGAAAATGTGTAGTTTTGATGTACATATCTTGTATGTACAATGAAAATGTGTATGTTTTGATGTACATTTCTTGTCTGTACAATGAAAATGTGTATGTTTTGATGTACATTTCTTGTATGTACAATGAAAATGTGTAGTTTTGATGTACATTTCTTGAGTGTACAATGAAAATGTGTAGTTTTGATGTACATTTCTTTAGTGTACAATGAAAATGTGTAGTTTTGATGTACATTTCTTGTATATACAATGAAAATGTGTAGTTTTGATGTACATTTCTTGTATATACAATGAAAATGTGTATGTTTTGATGTACATTTCTTGTCTGTACAATGAAAATGTGTAGTTTTGATGTACATTTCTTGTATATACAATGAAAATGTGTATGTTTTGATGTACATTTCTTGTATATACAATGAAAATGTGTAGTTTTGATGTACATTTCTTGTATGTACAATGAAAATGTGTATGTTTTGATGTAGATTTCTTGTCTGTACAATGAAAATGTGTAGTTTTGATGTACATTTCTTGTATATACAATGAAAATGTGTATGTTTTGATGTACATTTCTTGTATATACAATGAAAACGTGTAGTTTTGATGTACATTTCTTGTATGTACAATGAAAATGTGTATGTTTTGATGTACATTTCTTGTCTGTACAATGAAAATGTGTAGTTTTGATGTAGATTTCTTTAGTGTACAATGAAAATTTGTAGTTTTGATGTACATTTCTTGTATATACAATGAAAATGTGTAGTTTTGATGTACATTTCTTGTATATACAATGAAAATATGTATGTTTTGATGTACATTTCTTGTATATACAATGAAAATGTGTATGTTTTGATGTACATTTCTTGTCTGTACAATGAAAATGTGTATGTTTTGATGTACATTTCTTGTCTGTACAATGAAAATGTGTAGTTTTGATGTACATTTCTTGTCTGTACAATGAAAATGTGTAGTTTTGATGTACATTTCTTGTCTGTACAATGAAAATGTGTAGCTTTGATGTACATTTCTTGAGTGTACAACGAAAATGTGTAGTTTTGATGTACATTTCTTTAGTGTACAATGAAAATGTGTAGTTTTGATGTACATTTCTTGTATATACAATGAAAATGTGTAGTTTTGATGTAGATTTCTTTAGTGTACAATGAAAATGTGTAGTTTTGATGTACATTTCTTGTATATACAATGAAAATGTGTAGTTTTGATGTACATTTCTTGTATATACAATGAAAATATGTATGTTTTGATGTACGTTTCTTGTATATACAATGAAAATGTGTATGTTTTGATGTACATTTCTTGTCTGTACAATGAAAATGTGTATGTTTTGATGTACATCTCTTGTCTGTACAATGAAAATGTGTAGTTTTGATGTAGATTTCTTTAGTGTACAATGAAAATGTGTAGTTTTGATGTACATTTCTTGTATATACAATGAAAATGTGTAGTTTTGATGTACATTTCTTGTATATACAATGAAAATATGTATGTTTTGATGTACATTTCTTGTATATACAATGAAAATGTGTATGTTTTGATGTACATTTCTTGTCTGTACAATGAAAATGTGTATGTTTTGATGTACATTTCTTGTCTGTACAATGAAAATGTGTAGTTTTGATGTACATTTCTTGTCTGTACAATGAAAATATGTAGTTTTGATGTACATTTCTTGAGTGTACAACGAAAATGTGTAGTTTTGATGTACATTTCTTTAGTGTACAATGAAAATGTGTAGTTTTGATGTACATTTCTTGTATATACAATGAAAATGTGTAGCTTTGATGTAGATTTCTTTAGTGTACAATGAAAATGTGTAGTTTTGATGTACATTTCTTGTATATACAATGAAAATGTGTAGTTTTGATGTACATTTCTTGTATATACAATGAAAATATGTATGTTTTGATGTACATTTCTTGTATATACAATGAAAATGTGTATGTTTTGATGTACATTTCTTGTATGTACAATGAAAATGTGTATGTTTTGATGTACATTTCTTGTCTGTACAATGAAAATGTGTAGTTTTGATGTAGATTTCTTTAGTGTACAATGAAAATGTGTAGTTTTGATGTACATTTCTTGTATATACAATGAAAATGTGTAGTTTTGATGTACATTTCTTGTATATACAATGAAAATATGTATGTTTTGATGTACATTTCTTGTATATACAATGAAAATGTGTATGTTTTGATGTACATTTCTTGTCTGTACAATGAAAATGTGTATGTTTTGATGTACATTTCTTGTCTGTACAATGAAAATGTGTAGTTTTGATGTACATTTCTTGTCTGTACAATGAAAATGTGTAGTTTTGATGTACATTTCTTGTCTGTACAATGAAAATGTGTAGTTTTGATGTACATTTCTTGAGTGTACAACGAAAATGTGTAGTTTTGATGTACATTTCTTTAGTGTACAATGAAAATGTGTATGTTTTGATGTACATTTCTTGTCTGTACAATGAAAATGTGTAGTTTTGATGTACATTTCTTGTCTGTACAATGAAAATGTGTAGTTTTGATGTACATTTCTTGAGTGTACAACGAAAATGTGTAGTTTTGATGTACATTTCTTTAGTGTACAATGAAAATGTGTATGTTTTGATGTACATTTCTTGTCTGTACAATGAAAATGTGTATGTTTTGATGTACATTTCTTGTCTGTACAATGAAAATGTGTAGTTTTGATGTACATTTCTTGTCTGTACAATGAAAATGTGTAGTTTTGATGTACATTTCTTGAGTGTACAACGAAAATTTGTAGTTTTGATGTACATTTCTTTAGTGTACAATGAAAATGTGTATGTTTTGATGTACATTTCTTGTCTTTACAATGAAAATGTGTAGTTTTGATGTACATTTCTTGTCTGTACAATGAAAATGTGTAGTTTTGATGTACATTTCTTGTCTGTACAATGAAAATGTGTATGTTTTGATGTACATTTCTTGTCTGTACAATGAAAATGTGTATGTTTTGATGTACATTTCTTGTCTGTACAATGAAAATGTGTAGTTTTGATGTACATTTCTTCAGTGTACAACGAAAATGTGTAGTTTTGATGTACATTTCTTTAGTGTACAATGAAAATGTGTATGTTTTGATGTACATTTCTTGTCTGTACAATGAAAATGTGTAGTTTTGATGTACATTTCTTGTCTGTACAATGAAAATGTGTAGTTTTGATGTACATTTCTTGTCTGTACAATGAAAATGTGTAGTTTTGATGTACATTTCTTGTATATACAATGAAAATGTGTATGTTTTGATGTACATTTCTTGTCTGTACAATGAAAATGTGTATGTTTTGATGTACATTTCTTGTATATACAATGAAAATGTGTATGTTTTGATGTACATTTCTTGTCTGTACAATGAAAATGTGTATGTTTTGATGTACATTTCTTGTATATACAATGAAAATGTGTATGTTTTGATGTACATTTCTTGTCTGTACAATGAAAATGTGTATGTTTTGATGTACATTTCTTGTATATACAATGAAAATGTGTATGTTTTGATGTACATTTCTTGTCTGTACAATGAAAATGTGTAGTTTTGATGTACATTTCTTGTCTGTACAATGAAAATGTGTAGTTTTGATGTACATTTCTTGTCTGTACAATGAAAATGTGTATGTTTTGATGTACATTTCTTGTATATACAATGAAAGTGTGTAGTTTTGATGTACATTTCTTGTCTGTACAATGAAAATGTGTATGTTTTGATGTACATTTCTTGTCTGTACAATGAAAATGTGAAGTTTTGATGTACATTCATTGTCTGTACAATGAAAATGTGTAGTTTTGATGTACATTTCTTGTATATACAATGAAAATGTGTATGTTTTGATGTACATTTCTTGTCTGTACAATGAAAATGTGTAGTTTTGATGTACATTTCTTGTCTGTACAATGAAAATGTGTAGTTTTGATGTACATTTCTTGTCTGTACAATGAAAATGTGTATGTTTTGATGTACATTTCTTGTATATACAATGAAAATGTGTATGTTTTGATGTACATTTCTTGTCTGTACAATGAAAATGTGTAGTTTTGATGTACATTTCTTGTATATACAATGAAAATGTGTAGTTTTGATGTACATTTCTTGAGTGTACAATAAAAATGTGTAGTTTTGATGTACATTTCTTGTATATACAATGAAAATGTGTATGTTTTGATATACATTTCTTGTCTGTACAATGAAAATGTGTATGTTTTGATGTACATTTCTTGTATATACAATGAAAATGTGTATGTTTTGATGTACATTTCTTGTATATACAATGAAAATGTGTATGTTTTGATGTACATTTCTTGTATATACAATGAAAATGTGTATGTTTTGATGTACATTTCTTGTCTGTACAATGAAAATGTGTATGTTTTAATGTACATTTCTTGTATATACAATGAAAATGTGTATGTTTTGATGTACATTTCTTGAGTGTACAATGAAAATGTGTAGTTTTGATGTACATTTCTTGTATATACAATGAAAATGTGTATGTTTTGATGTACATTTCTTGAGTGTACAACGAAAATGTGTAGTTTTGATGTACATTTCTTTAGTGTACAATGAAAATGAGTATGTTTTGATGTACATTTCTTGATGGTACAACGAAAATGTGTAGTTTTGATGTACATTTCTTTAGTGTACAATGAAAATGTGTATGTTTTGATGTACATTTCTTGTCTGTACAATGAAAATGTGTATGTTTTGATGTACATTTCTTGTATATACAATGAAAATGTGTATGTTTTAATGTACATTTCTTGTATGTACAATGAAAATGTGTAGTTTTGATGTACATTTCTTTAGTGTACAATGAAAATGTGTATGTTTTGATGTACATTTCTTTAGTGTACAATTAAAATGTGTATGTTTTGATGTACATTTCTTGTATATACAATGAAAATGTGTATGTTTTGATGTACATTTCTTGAGTGTACAATGAAAATGTGTAGGCTTTGATGTACATTTCTTGAGTGTACAATGAAATTGTGTAAGTTTTGATGTACATTTCTTGTATATACAATGAAAATGTGTATGTTTTGATGTACATTTCTTGTATATACAATGAAAATGTGTAGTTTTGATGTACATTTCTTGTATGTACAATGAAAATGTGTAGTTTTGATGTACATTTCTTGTATGTACAATGAAAATGTGTATGTTTTGATGTACATTTCTTGTCTGTACAATGAAAATGTGTAGTTTTGATGTACATTTCTTGAGTGTACAATGAAAATGTGTATGTTTTGATGTACATTTCTTGTCTGTACAATGCAAATGTGTAGTTTTGATGTACATTTCTTGAGTGTACAATGAAAATGTGTATGTTTTCATGTACATTTCTTGTCTGTACAATGAAAATGTGTATGTTTTGATCTACATTTCTTGTATATACAATGAACATGTGTAGTTTTGATGTACATTTCTTGAGTGTACAATGAAAATGTGTAGTTTTGATGTACATTTCTTGTATATACAATGAAAATGTGTAAGTTTTGATGTACATTTGTTGTATATACAATGAAAATGTGTAGTTTTGATGTACATTTCTAGTATATACAATGAACATGTGTAGTTTTGATGTACATTTCTTGAGTGTACAATGAAAATGTGTAGTTTTGATGTACATTTCTTGTATATACAATGAAAATGTGTAAGTTTTGATGTACATTTGTTGTATATACAATGAAAATGTGTTGTTTTGATGTACATTTCTTGTATATACAATGAAAATGTGTAAGTTTTGATGTACATTTCTTGTATATACAATGAAAATGTGTAGTTTTGATGTATATTTCTTGTATATACAATGAAAATGTGTAAGTTTTGATGTACATTTCTTGTATATACAATGAACATGTGTATGTTTTGATGTACATTTCTTGTCTGTACAATGAAAACGTGTAGTTTTGATGTACATTTCTTGTATATACAATGAAAATGTGTAGTTTTGATGTACATTTCGTGAGTGTACAATGAAAATGTGTAGTTTTGATGTACATTTCTTGAGTGTACAATGAAAATGTGTAGTTTTGATGTACATTTCTTTAGTGTACAATGAAAATGTGTAGTTTTGATGTACATTTCTTGTCTGTACAATGAAAATGTGTAGTTTTGATGTACATTTCTTTAGTGTACAATGAAAATGTGAATGTTTTGATGTACATTTCTTGTATATACAATGAACATGTGTAGTTTTGATGTACATTTCTTGAATGTACAATGAAAATGTGTATGTTTTGATGTACGTTTCTTGTATGTACAATGAAAATGTGTATGTTTTGATGTACATTTCTGATCTGTACAATGAAAATGTGTATGTTTTGATGTACATTTCTTGTCTGTACAATGAAACTGTGTAGTTTTGATGTACATTTCTTGTATATACAATGAAAATGTGTAGTTTTGATGTACATTTCTTGAGTGTACAATGAAAATGTGTAGTTTTGATGTACATTTCTTTAGTGTACAATGAAAATGTGTAGTTTTGATGTACATTTCTTTAGTGTACAATGAAAATGTGTATGTTTTGATGTACATTTCTTGTCTGTACAGTGAAAATGTGTATGTTTTGATGTACATTTCTTGTCTGTACAATGAAAATGTGTAGTTTTGATGTACATTTCTTGTATATACAATGAAAATGTGTAGTTTTGATGTACATTTCTTGAGTGTACAATGAAAATGTGTATGTTTTGATGTACATTTCTTGTCTGTACAATGAAAATGTGTATGTGTTCATGTACATTTCTTGTCTGAACAACGAAAATGTGTATGTTTTGATGTACATTTCTTGTCTGTACAATGAAAATGTGTATGTTTTGATGTACATTTCTTGTCTGTACAATGAAAATGTGTATGTTTTGATGTACGTTTCTTGTATGTACAATGAAAATGTGTATGTTTTGATGTACATTTCTGGTCTGTGCAATGAAAATGTGTATGTTTTGATGTACATTTCTTGTCTGTACAATGAAACTGTGTAGTTTTGATGTACATTTCTTGTATATACAATGAAAATGTGTAGTTTTGATGTACATTTCTTGAGTGTACAATGAAAGTGTGTATGTTTTGATGTACATTTCTTGTCTGTACAATGAAAATGTGTATGTTTTGATGTACATTTCATGTCTGTACAACGAAAATGTGTATGTTTTGATGTACATTTCTTGTCTGTACAATGAAAATGTGTATGTTTTGATGTACATTTCTTGTCTGTACAATGAAAATGTGTATGTTTTGATGTACGTTTCTTGTATGTACAATGAAAATGTGTATGTTTTGATGTACATTTCTTGAGTGTACAACGAAAATGTATAGTTTTGATGTACATTTCTTTAGTGTACAATGAGAATGTGTATGTTTTGATGTACATTTCTTGTATATACAATGAAAATGTGTAAGTTTTGATGTACATTTCTTGTATATACAATGAAAATGTGTAGTTTTGATGTATATTTCTTGTATATACAATGAAAATGTGTATGTTTTGATGTACATTTCTTGTATATACAATGAAAATGTGTATGTTTTGATGTACATTTCTTGTCTGTACAATGAAAATGTGTATGTTTTGATGTACATTTCTTGTATATACAATGAAAATGTGTATGTTTTGATGTACATTTCTTGTATGTACAATGAAAATGTGTATGTTTTGATGTACATTTCTTGTATATACAATGAAAATGTGTATGTTTTGATGTACATTTCTTGTCTGTACAATGAAAATGTGTATGTTTTGATGTACATTTCTTGTATATACAATGAATATGTGTATGTTTTGATGTACATTTCTTGAGTGTACAATGAAAATGTGTAGTTTTGATGTACATTTCTTGTATATACAATGAAAATGTGTATGTTTTGATGTACATTTCTTGAGTGTACAACGAAAATGTGTAGTTTTGATGTACATTTCTTTAGTGTACAATGAAAATGTGTATGTTTTGATGTACATTTCTTGAGTGTACAACGAAAATGTGTAGTTTTGATGTACATTTCTTTAGTGTACAATGAAAATGTGTATGTTTTGATGTACATTTCTTGTATATACAATGAAAATGTGTATGTTTTGATGTACATTTCTTGTATATACAATGAAAATGTGTATGTTTTGATGTACATTTCTTGTCTGTACAATGAAAATGTGTATGTTTTGATGTACATTTCTTGTATATACAATGAAAATGTGTATGTTTTGATGTACATTTCTTGAGTGTACAATGAAAATGTGTAGTTTTGATGTACATTTCTTGTATATACAATGAAAATGTGTATGTTTTGATGTACATTTCTTGAGTGTACAACGAAAATGTGTAGTTTTGATGTACATTTCTTTAGTGTACAATGAAAATGAGTATGTTTTGATGTACATTTCTTGAGTGTACAACGAAAATGTGTAGTTTTGATGTACATTTCTTTAGTGTACAATGAAAATGTGTGTTTTGATGTACATTTCTTGTCTGTACAATGAAAATGTGTATGTTTTGATGTACATTTCTTGTATATACAATGAAAATGTGTATGTTTTGATGTACATTTCTTGTATGTACAATGAAAATGTGTAGTTTTGATGTACATTTCTTTAGTGTACAATGAAAATGTGTATGTTTTGATGTACATTTCTTTAGTGTACAATGAAAATGTGTATGTTTTGATGTACATTTCTTGTATATACAATGAAAATGTGTATGTTTTGATGTACATTTCTTGAGTGTACAATGAAAATGTGTATGCTTTGATGTACATTTCTTGAGTGTACAATGAAATTGTGTAAGTTTTGATGTACATTTCTTGTATATACAATGAAAATGTGTATGTTTTGATGTACATTTCTTGTATATACAATGAAAATGTGTAGTTTTGATGTACATTTCTTGTATGTACAATGAAAATGTGTAGTTTTGATGTACATTTCTTGTATGTACAATGAAAATGTGTATGTTTTGATGTACATTTCTTGTCTGTACAATGAAAATGTGTAGTTTTGATGTACATTTCTTGAGTGTACAATGAAAATGTGTATGTTTTGATGTACATTTCTTGTCTGTACAATGCAAATATGTAGTTTTGATGTACATTTCTTGAGTGTACAATGAAAATGTGTATGTTTTCATGTACATTTCTTGTCTGTACAATGAAAATGTGTATGTTTTGATGTACATTTCTTGTATATACAATGAAAATGTGTAAGTTTTGATGTACATTTGTTGTATATACAATGAAAATGTGTAGTTTTGATGTACATTTCTAGTATATACAATGAACATGTGTAGTTTTGATGTACATTTCTTGAGTGTACAATGAAAATGTGTAGTTTTGATGTACATTTCTTGTATATACAATGAAAATGTATTAGTTTTGATGTACATTTGTTGTATATACAATGAAAATGTGTAGTTTTGATGTACATTTCTTGTATATACAATGAAAATGTGTAAGTTTTGATGTACATTTCTTGTATATACAATGAAAATGTGTAGTTTTGATGTATATTTCTTGTATATACAATGAAAATGTGTAAGTTTTGATGTACATTTCTTGTATATACAATGAACATGTGTATGTTTTGATGTACATTTCTTGTCTGTACAATGAAAACGTGTAGTTTTGATGTACATTTCTTGTATATACAATGAAAATGTGTAGTTTTGATGTACATTTCTTGAGTGTACAATGAAAATGTGTAGTTTTGATGTACATTTCTTGAGTGTACAATGAAAATGTGTAGTTTTGATGTACATTTCTTTAGTGTACAATGAAAATGTGTAGTTTTGATGTACATTTCTTGTCTGTACAATGAAAATGTGTAGTTTTGATGTACATTTCTTGTATATACAATGAACATGTGTATGTTTTGATGTACATTTCTTGTATATACAATGAACATGTGTAGTTTTGATGTACATTTCTTGAATGTACAATGAAAATGTGTAGTTTTGATGTACATTTCTTTAGTGTACAATGAAAATGTGTATGTTTTGATGTACATTTCTTGTCTGTACAATGAAAATGTGTATGTTTTGATGTACATTTCTTGTCTGTACAATGAAAATGTGTAGTTTTGATGTACATTTCTTGTCTGTACAATGAAAATGTGTATGTTTTGATGTACATTTCTTGTCTGTACAACGAAAATGTGTATGTTTTGATGTACATTTCTTGTCTGTACAAAGAAAATGTGTATGTTTTGATGTACATTTCTTGTCTGTACAATGAAAATGTGTATGTTTTGATGTACGTTTCTTGTATGTACAATGAAAATGTGTATGTTTTGATGTACATTTCTGGTCTGTACAATGAAAATGTGTATGTTTTGATGTACATTTCTTGTCTGTACAATGAAAATGTGTAGTTTTGATGTACATTTCTTGAGTGTACAATGAAAATGTGTAGTTTTGATGTACATTTCTTGAGTGTACAATGAAAATGTGTATGTTTTGATGTACATTTCTTGTCTGTACAATGAAAATGTGTATGTTTTGATGTACATTTCATGTCTGTACAACGAAAATGTGTATGTTTTGATGTACATTTCTTGTCTGTACAATGAAAATGTGTATGTTTTGATGTACATTTCTTGTCTGTACAATGAAAATGTGTATGTTTTGATGTACTTTTCTTGTATGTACAATGAAAATGTGTATGTTTTGATGTACATTTCTTGAGTGTACAACGAAAATGTGTAGTTTTGATGTACATTTCTTTAGTGTACAATGAGAATGTGTATGTTTTGATGTACATTTCTTGTATATACAATGAAAATGTGTAAGTTTTGATGTACATTTCTTGTATATACAATGAAAATGTGTAGTTTTGATGTATATTTCTTGTATATACAATGAAAATGTGTATGTTTTGATGTACATTTCTTGTATATACAATGAAAATCTGTATGTTTTGATGTACATTTCTTGTCTGTACAATGAAAATGTGTATGTTTTGATGTACATTTCTTGTATATACAATGAAAATGTGTATGTTTTGATGTACATTTCTTGTATATACAATGAAAATGTGTATGTTTTTATGTACATTTCTTGTATATACAATGAAAATGTGTATGTTTTGATGTACATTTCTTGTCTGTACAATGAAAATGTGTATGTTTTGATGTACATTTCTTGTATATACAATGAAAATGTGTATGTTTTGATGTACATTTCTTGAGTGTACAATGAAAATGTGTAGTTTTGATGTACATTTCTTGTATATACAATGAAAATGTGTATGTTTTGATGTACATTTCTTGAGTGTACAACGAAAATGTGTAGTTTTGATGTACATTTCTTTAGTGTACAATGAAAATGTGTATGTTTTGATGTACATTTCTTGAGTGTACAACGAAAATGTGTAGTTTTGATGTACATTTCTTTAGTGTACAATGAAAATGTGTATGTTTTGATGTACATTTCTTGTCTGTACAATGAAAATGTGTATGTTTTGATGTACATTTCTTGTATATACAATGAAAATGTGTATGTTTTGATGTACATTTCTTGTATATACAAGGAAAATGTGTATGTTTGATGTACATTTCTTTAGTGTACAATGAAAATGTGTATGTTTTGATGTACATTTCTTGTATGTACAATGAAAATGTGTAGTTTTGATGTACATTTCTTTAGTGTACAATGAAAATGTGTATGTTTTGATGTACATTTCTTTAGTGTACAATGAAAATGTGTATGTTTTGATGTACATTTCTTGTATATACAAGGAAAATGTGTATGTTTTGATGTACATTTCTTGAGTGTACAATGAAAATGTGTATGTTTTGATGTACATTTCTTGAGTGTACAATGAAATTGTGTAAGTTTTGATGTACATTTCTTGTATATACAATGAAAATGTGTATGTTTTGATGTACATTTCTTGTATATACAATGAAAATGTGTAGTTTTGATGTACATTTCTTGTATATACAATGAAAATGTGTAGTTTTGATGTACATTTCTTGAGTGTACAATGAAAATGTGTATGTTTTGATGTACATTTCTTGTCTGTACAATGAAAATGTGTAGTTTTGATGTACATTTCTTGTATATACAATGAAAATGTGTAGTTTTGATGTACATTTCTTGTCTGTACAATGAAAATGTGTAGTTTTGATGTACATTTCTTGAGTGTACAATGAAAATGTGTATGTTTTGATGTACATTTCTTGTATAGACAATGAAAATGTGTATGTTTTGATGTACATTTCTTGTATATACAATGAAAATGTGAATGTTTTGATGTACATTTCTTGTCTGTACAATGAAAATGTGTATGTTTTGATGTACATTTCTTGTATATACAATGAAAATGTGTATGTTTTGATGTACATTTCTTGTATATACAATGAAAATGTGTATGTTTTTATGTACATTTCTTGTATATACAATGAAAATGTGTATGTTTTGATGTACATTTCTTGTCTGTACAATGAAAATGTGTATGTTTTGATGTACATTTCTTGTATATACAATGAAAATGTGTATGTTTTGATGTACATTTCTTGTATATACAATGAAAATGTGTATGTTTTGATGTACATTTCTTGTCTGTACAATGAAAATGTGTATGTTTTGATGTACATTTCTTGTATATACAATGAAAATGTGTATGTTTTGATGTACATTTCTTGTATATACAATGAAAATGTGTATGTTTTTATGTACATTTCTTGTATATACAATGAAAATGTGTATGTTTTGATGTACATTTCTTGTCTGTACAATGAAAATGTGTGTTTTGATGTACATTTCTTGTATATACAATGAAAATGTGTATGTTTTGATGTACATTTCTTGAGTGTACAATGAAAATGTGTAGTTTTGATGCACATTTCTTGTATATACAATGAAAATGTGTATGTTTTGATGTACATTTCTTGAGTGTACAACGAAAATGTGTAGTTTTGATGTACATTTCTTTAGTGTACAATGAAAATGTGTATGTTTTGATGTACGTTTCTTGAGTGTACAACGAAAATGTGTAGTTTTGATGTACATTACTTTAGTGTACAATGAAAATGTGTATGTTTTGATGTACATTTCTTGTCTGTACAATGAAAATGTGTATGTTTTGATGTACATTTCTTGTATATACAATGAAAATGTGTATGTTTTGATGTACATTTCTTGTATATACAAGGAAAATGTGTATGTTTGATGTACATTTCTTTAGTGTACAATGAAAATGTGTATGTTTTGATGTACATTTCTTGTATGTACAATGAAAATGTGTATTTTTGATGTACATTTCTTTAGTGTACAATGAAAATGTGTGTGTTTTGATGTACATTTCTTTAGTGTACAATGAAAATGTGTATGTTTTGATGTACATTTCTTGTATATACAAGGAAAATGTGTATGTTTTGATGTACATTTCTTGAGTGTACAATGAAAATGTGTATGTTTTGATGTACATTTCTTGAGTGTACAATGAAATTGTGTAAGTTTTGATGTACATTTCTTGTATATACAATGAAAATGTGTATGTTTTGATGTACATTTCTTGTATATACAATGAAAATGTGTAGTTTTGATGTACATTTCTTGTATATACAATGAAAATGTGTAGTTTTGATGTACATTTCTTGAGTGTACAATGAAAATGTGTATGTTTTGATGTACATTTCTTGTCTGTACAATGAAAATGTGTAGTTTTGATGTACATTTCTTGAGTGTACAATGAAAATGTGTATGTTTTGATGTACATTTCTTGTCTGTACAATGCAAATGTGTAGTTTTGATGTACATTTCTTGAGTGTACAATGAAAATGTGTATGTTTTCATGTACATTTCTTGTCTGTACAATGAAAATGTGTATGTTTTGATGTACATTTCTTGTATATACAATGAACATGTGTAGTTTTGATGTACATTTCTTGAGTGTACAATCAAAATGTGTAGTTTTGATGTACATTTCTTGTATATACAATGAAAATGTGTAAGTTTTGATGTACATTTGTTGTATATACAATGAAAATGTGTAGTTTTGATGTACATTTCTAGTATATACAACGAACATGTGTAGTTTTGATGTACATTTCTTGAGTGTACAATGAAAATGTGTAGTTTTGATGTACATTTCTTGTATATACAATGAAAATGTGTAAGTTTTGATGTACATTTGTTGTATATACAATGAAAATGTGTAGTTTTGATGTACATTTCTTGTATATACAATGAAAATGTGTAAGTTTTGATGTACATTTCTTGTATCTACAATGAAAATGTGTAGTTTTGATGTATATTTCTTGTATATACAATGAAAATGTGTATGTTTTGATGTACATTTCTTGTCTGTACAATGAAAATGTGTAGTTTTGATGTACATTTCTTGTATGTACAATGAAAATGTGTAGTTTTGATGTACATTTCTTGAGTGTACAATGAAAATGTGTATGTTTTGATGTACATTTCTTGTCTGTACAATGAAAATGTGTAGTTGTGATGTACATTTCTTTAGTGTACAATGAAAATGTGTATGTTTTGATGTACATTTCTTGAGTGTACAATGAAAATGTGTATGTTTTGATGTACATTTCTTGTATGTACAAATAAAATGTGTAGTTTTGATGTACATTTCTTTAGTGTACAATGAAAATGTGTATGTTTTGATGTACATTTCTTGTATATACAATGAACATGTGTAGTTTTGATTTACATTTCTTGAGTGTACAATGAAAATGTGTAGTTTTGATGTACATTTCTTGTATATACAATGAAAATGTGTAAGTTTTGATGTACATTTGTTGTATATACAATGAAATTGTGTAGTTTTGATGTACATTTCTAGTATATACAATGAACATGTGTAGTTTTGATGTACATTTCTTGAGTGTACAATGAAAATGTGTAGTTTTGATGTACATTTCTTTAGTGTACAATGAAAATGTGTATGTTTTGATGTACATTTCTTTAGTGTACAATGAAAATGTGTATGTTTTGATGTAAATTTCTTGAGTGTACAACGAAAATGTGTAGTTTTGATGTACATTTCCTTAGTGTACAATGAAAATGTGTATGTTTTGATGTACATTTCTTGTCTGTACAATGAAAATGTGTATGTTTTGATGTACATTTCTTGTATATACAATGAAAATGTGTATGTTTTGATGTACATTTCTTGTCTGTACAATGAAAATGTGTATGTTTTGATGTACATTTCTTGTATATACAATGAAAATGTGTATGTTTTGATGTACATTTCTTGTATGTACAATGAAAATGTGTAGTTTTGATGTACATTTCTTGAGTGTACAATGAAAATGTGTATGTTTTGATGTACATTTCTTTAGTGTACAATGAAAATGTGATTGTTTTGATGTACATTTCTTGTATGTACAATGAAAATGTGTAGTTTTGATGTACATTTCTTGTATATACAATGAAAATGTGTATGTTTTGATGTACATTTCTTGAGTGTACAATGAAAATGTGTATGTTTTGATGTACATTTCTTGTCTGTACAATGAAAATGTGTATGTTTTGATGTACATTTCTTGTCTGTACAATGAAAATGTGTATGTTTTGATGTACATTTCTTGTCTGTACAATGAAAATGTGTAAGTTTTGATGTACATTTCTTGTATATACAATGAAAATGTGTATGTTTTGATGTACATTTCTTGTATGTACAATGAAAATGTGTAGTTTTGATGTACATTTCTTGTATATACAATGAAAATGTGTATGTTTTGATGTACATTTCTTGAGTGTACAATGAAAATGTGTATGTTTTGATGTACATTTCTTGAGTGTACAATGAAAATGTGTAGTTTTGATGTACATTTCTTGAGTGTACAATGAAAATGTGTAGTTTTGATGTACATTTCTTGAGTGTACAATGAAAATGTGTAGTTTTGATGTACATTTCTTGTATGTACAATGAAAATGTGTAGTTTTGATGTACATTTCTTTAGTGTACAATGAAAATGTGTAGCTTTGATGTACATTTCTTTAGTGTACAATGAAAATGTGTAGTTTTGATGTACATTTCTTGTATATACAATGAAAATGTGTAGTTTTGATGTACATTTCTTGAGTGTACAATGAAAATGTGTAGTTTTGATGTACATTTCTTGAGTGTACAATGAAAATGTGTAGTTTTGATGTACATTTCTTGAGTGTACAATGAAAATGTGTAGTTTTGATGTACATTTCTTGAGTGTACAATGAAAATGTGTAGTTTTGATGTACATTTCTTGAGTGTACAATGAAAATGTGTAGTTTTGATGTACATTTCTTTAGTGTACAATGAAAATGTGTAGTTTTGATGTACATTTCTTGTATATACAATGAAAATGTGTAGTTTTGATGTACATTTCTTGAGTGTACAATGAAAATGTGTAGTTTTGATGTACATTTCTTGTCTGTACAGTGAAAATGTGTAGTTTTGATGTACATTTCTTGTATATACAATGAAAATGTGTAGTTTTGATGTACATTTCTTGAGTGTACAATGAAAATGTGTATGTTTTGATGTACATTTCTTGTCTGTACAATGAAAATGTGTAGTTTTGATGTACATTTCTTGAGTGTACAATGAAAATGTGTAGTTTTGATGTACATTTCTTGTATATACAATGAAAATGTGTAGTTTTGATGTACATTTCTTGAGTGTACAATGAAGATGTGTAGTTTTGATGTACATTTCTTGTCTGTACAATGAAAATGTGTAGTTTTGATGTACATTTCTTTAGTGTACAATGAAAATGTGTAGTTTTGATGTACATTTCTTGTATATACAATGAAAATGTGTAGTTTTGATGTACATTTCTTTAGTGTACAATGAAAATGTGTAGTTTTGATGTACATTTCTTGTATATACAATGAAAATGTGTAGTTTTGATGTACATTTCTTGTATATACAATGAAAATGTGTAGTTTTGATGTACATTTCTTGTATATACAATGAAAATGTGTAGTTTTGATGTACATTTCTTGAGTGTACAATGAAAATGTGTAGTTTTGATGTACATTTCTTGTATATACAATGAAAATGTGTAGTTTTGATGTACATTTCTTTAGTGTACAATGAAAATGTGTAGTTTTGATGTACATTTCTTTAGTGTACAATGAAAATGTGTAGTTTTGATGTACATTTCTTTAGTGTACAATGAAAATGTGTAGTTTTGATGTACATTTCTTGTATATACAATGAACATGTGTAGTTTTGATGTACATTTCTTGTATATACAATGAAAATGTGTATGTTTTGATGTACATTTCTTGTATATACAATGAAAATGTGTAGTTTTGATGTACATTTCTTGTATATACAATGAAAATGTGTAGTTTTGATGTACATTTCTTGTATATACAATGAAAATGTGTATGTTTTGATGTACATTTCTTGTATATACAATCTAAATGTGTAGTTTTGATGTACATTTCTTGTATATACAATGAAAATGTGTAGTTTTGATGTACATTTCTTGTATATACAATGAAAATGTGTAGTTTTGATGTACATTTCTTGTATATACAATGAAAATGTGTAGTTTTGATGTACATTTCTTGTATATACAATGAAAATGTGTATGTTTTGATGTACATTTCTTGTATATACAATGAAAATGTGTATGTTTTGATGTACATTTCTTGTATATACAATGAAAATGTGTAGTTTTGATGTACATTTCTTGTATATACAATGAAAATGTGTATGTTTTGATGTACATTTCTTGTATATACAATGAAAATGTGTAGTTTTGATGTACATTTCTTGTATATACAATGAAAATGTGTAGTTTTGATGTACATTTCTTGTATATACAATGAAAATGTGTATGTTTTGATGTACATTTCTTGTATATACAATGAAAATGTGTAGTTTTGATGTACATTTCTTGTATATACAATGAAAATGTGTAGTTTTGATGTACATTTCTTGTATATACAATGAAAATGTGTAGTTTTGATGTACATTTCTTTAGTGTACAATGAAAATGTGTAGTTTTGATGTACATTTCTTTAGTGTACAATGAAAATGTGTAGTTTTGATGTACATTTCTTGTATATACAATGAAAATGTGTAGTTTTGATGTACATTTCTTGTATATACAATGAAAATGTGTAGTTTTGATGTACATTTCTTTAGTGTACAATGAAAATGTGTAGTTTTGATGTACATTTCTTTAGTGTACAATGAAAATGTGTAGTTTTGATGTACATTTCTTGTATATACAATGAAAATGTGTAGTTTTGATGTACATTTCTTGTATATACAATGAAAATGTGTAGTTTTGATGTACATTTCTTGTATATACAATGAAAATGTGTAGTTTTGATGTACATTTCTTTAGTGTACAATGAAAATGTGTAGTTTTGATGTACATTTCTTTAGTGTACAATGAAAATGTGTAGTTTTGATGTACATTTCTTGTATATACAATGAAAATGTGTAGTTTTGATGTATATTTCTTGTATATACAATGAAAATGTGTAGTTTTGATGTACATTTCTTGTATATACAATGAAAATGTGTAGTTTTGATGTACATTTCTTTAGTGTACAATGAAAATGTGTAGTTATGATGTACATTTCTTGTATATACAATGAAAATGTGTAGTTTTGATGTACATTTCTTGTATATACAATGAAAATGTGTAGTTTTGATGTACATTTCTTGTATATACAATGAAAATGTGTAGTTTTGATGTACATTTCTTGTATATACAATGAAAATGTGTAGTTTTGATGTACATTTCTTTAGTGTACAATGAAAATGTGTAGTTTTGATGTACATTTCTTTAGTGTACAATGAAAATGTGTAGTTTTGATGTACATTTCTTGTATATACAATGAAAATGTGTAGTTTTGATGTATATTTCTTGTATATACAATGAAAATGTGTAGTTTTGATGTACATTTCTTGTATATACAATGAAAATGTGTAGTTTTGATGTACATTTCTTTAGTGTACAATGAAAATGTGTAGTTTTGATGTACATTTCTTGTATATACAATGAAAATGTGTAGTTTTGATGTACATTTCTTGTATATACAATGAAAATGTGTAGTTTTGAGGTACATTTCTTAAGTGTACAATGAAAATGTGTAGTTTTGATGTACATTTCTTGTATATATAATGAAAATGTGTAGTTTTGATGTACATTTCTTGAGTGTACAATGAAAATGTGTAGTTTTGATGTACATTTCTTTAGTGTACAATGAAAATGTGTAGTTTTGATGTACATTTCTTGTATATACAATGAAAATGTGTAGTTTCGATGTACATTTCTTGTATATACAATGAAAATGTGTAGTTTTGATGTACATTTCTTGTATATACAATGAAAATGTGTAGTTTTGATGTACATTTCTTGAGTGTACAATGAAAATGTGTAGTTTTGATGTACATTTCTTGTATATACAATGAAAATGTGTAGTTTTGATGTACATTTCTTGTATATACAATGAAAATGTGTAGTTTTGATGTACATTTCTTTAGTGTACAATGAAAATGTGTAGTTTTGATGTACATTTCTTTAGTGTACAATGAAAATGTGTGGTTTTGATGTACATTTCTTGTAATTACAATGAAAATGTGTAGTTTTGATGTACATTTCTTGTATATACAATGAAAATGTGTAGTTTTGATGTACATTTCTTGTATATACAATGAAAATGTGTAGTTTTGATGTACATTTCTTTAGTGTACAATGAAAATGTGTAGTTTTGATGTACATTTCTTTAGTGTACAATGAAAATGTGTAGTTTTGATGTACATTTCTTGTATATACAATGAAAATGTGTAGTTTTGATGTACATTTCTTGTATATACAAAGAAAATGTGTAGTTTTGATGTACATTTCTTTAGTGTACAATGAAAATGTGTAGTTTTGATGTACATTTCTTTAGTGTACAATGAAAATGTGTAGTTTTGATGTACATTTCTTTAGTGTACAATGAAAATGTGTAGTTTTGATGTACATTTCTTTAGTGTACAATGAAAATGTGTAGTTCTGATGTACATTTCTTGTATATACAATGAAAGTGTGTAGTTGTGATGTACATTTCTTGAGTGTACAATGAAAATGTGTAGTTTTGATGTACATTTCTTGAGTGTACAATGAAAATGTGTAGTTTTGATGTACATTTCTTTAGTGTACAATGAAAATGTGTAGTTTTGATGTACATTTCTTTAGTGTACAATGAAAATGTGTAGTTTTGATGTACATTTCTTTAGTGTACAATGAAAATGTGTAGTTTTGATGTACATTTCTTGTATATACAATGAAAATGTGTAGTTTTGATGTACATTTCTTTAGTGTACAATGAAAATGTGTATTTTTGATGTACATTTCTTGAGTTTTCAATGAAAATCTGTAGTTTTGATGTACATTTCTTGTCTGTACAATGAAAATGTGTAGTTTTGATGTACATTTCTTGTATATACAATGAAAATGTGTAGTTTTGATGTACATTTCTTTAGTGTACAATGAAAATGTGTAGTTTTGATGTACATTTCTTTAGTGTACAATGAAAATGTGTAGTTTTGATGTACATTTCTTGTATATACAATGAAAATGTGTAGTTTTGATGTACATTTCTTGTATATACAATGAAAATGTGTAGTTTTGATGTACATTTCTTGTATATACAATGAAAATGTGTAGTTTTGATGTACATTTCTTTAGTGTACAATGAAAATGTGTAGTTTTGATGTACATTTCTTTAGTGTACAATGAAAATGTGTAGTTTTGATGTACATTTCTTGTATATACAATGAAAATGTGTAGTTTTGATGTATATTTCTTGTATATACAATGAAAATGTGTAGTTTTGATGTACATTTCTTGTATATACAATGAAAATGTGTAGTTTTGATGTACATTTCTTTAGTGTACAATGAAAATGTGTAGTTTTGATGTACATTTCTTGTATATACAATGAAAATGTGTAGTTTTGATGTACATTTCTTGTATATACAATGAAAATGTGTAGTTTTGATGTACATTTCTTGTATATACAATGAAAATGTGTAGTTTTGATGTACATTTCTTGTATATACAATGAAAATGTGTAGTTTTGATGTACATTTCTTTAGTGTACAATGAAAATGTGTAGTTTTGATGTACATTTCTTTAGTGTACAATGAAAATGTGTAGTTTTGATGTACATTTCTTGTATATACAATGAAAATGTGTAGTTTTGATGTATATTTCTTGTATATACAATGAAAATGTGTAGTTTTGATGTACATTTCTTTAGTGTACAATGAAAATGTGTAGTTTTGATGTACATTTCTTTAGTGTACAATGAAAATGTGTAGTTTTGATGTACATTTCTTGTATATACAATGAAAATGTGTAGTTTTGATGTACATTTCTTGTATATACAATGAAAATGTGTAGTTTTGATGTACATTTCTTTAGTGTACAATGAAAATGTGTAGTTTTGATGTACATTTCTTTAGTGTACAATGAAAATGTGTAGTTTTGATGTACATTTCTTGTATATACAATGAAAATGTGTAGTTTTGATGTATATTTCTTGTATATACAATGAAAATGTGTAGTTTTGATGTACATTTCTTTAGTGTACAATGAAAATGTGTAGTTTTGATGTACATTTCTTGTATATACAATGAAAATGTGTAGTTTTGATGTACATTTCTTGTATATACAATGAAAATGTGTAGTTTTGATGTACATTTCTTGTATATATAATGAAAATGTGTAGTTTTGATGTACATTTCTTGAGTGTACAATGAAAATGTGTAGTTTTGATGTACATTTCTTTAGTGTACAATGAAAATGTGTAGTTTTGATGTACATTTCTTGTATATACAATGAAAATGTGTAGTTTTGATGTACATTTCTTGTATATACAATGAAAATGTGTAGTTTTGATGTACATTTCTTGTATATACAATGAAAATGTGTAGTTTTGATGTACATTTCTTGAGTGTACAATGAAAATGTGTAGTTTTGATGTACATTTCTTGTATATACAATGAAAATGTGTAGTTTTGATGTACATTTCTTTAGTGTACAATGAAAATGTGTAGTTTTGATGTACATTTCTTTAGTGTACAATGAAAATGTGTAGTTTTGATGTACAGTTCTTTAGAGTATAATGAAAATGTGTAGTTTTGATGTACATTTCTTTAGTGTACAATGAAAATGTGTAGTTTTGATGTACATTTCTTGTATATACAATGAAAATGTGTAGTTTTGATGTACATTTCTTGTATATACAATGAAAATGTGTAGTTTTGATGTACATTTCTTGTATATACAATGAAAATGTGTAGTTTTGATGTACATTTCTTTAGTGTACAATGAAAATGTGTAGTTTTGATGTACATTTCTTGTATATACAATGAAAATGTGTAGTTTTGATGTACATTTCTTTAGTGTACAATGAAAATGTGTAGTTTTGATGTACATTTCTTGTATATACAATGAAAATGTGTAGTTTTGATGTACATTTCTTTAGTGTACAATGAAAATGTGTAGTTTTGATGTACATTTCTTGTATATACAATGAAAATGTGTAGTTTTGATGTACATTTCTTTAGTGTACAATGAAAATGTGTAGTTTTGATGTACATTTCTTTAGTGTACAATGAATATGTGTAGTTTTGATGTACATTTCTCTAGTGTACAATGAAAATGTGTAGTTTTGATGTACATTTCTTTAGTGTACAATGAAAATGTGTAGTTTTGATGTACATTTCTTGTATGTACAATGAAAATGTGTATGTTTTGATGTACATTTCTTGTCTGTACAATGAAAATGTGTAGTTTTGATGTACATTTCTTGAGTGTACAATGAAAATGTGTATGTTTTCATGTACATTTCTTGTCTGTACAATGAAAATGTGTATGTTTTGATGTACATTTCTTGTATATACAATGAAAATGTGTAAGTTTTGATGTACATTTGTTGTATATACAATGAAAATGTGTAGTTTTGATGTACATTTCTAGTATATACAATGAACATGTGTAGTTTTGATGTACATTTCTTGAGTGTACAATGAAAATGTGTAGTTTTGATGTACATTTCTTGTATATACAATGAAAATGTATTAGTTTTGATGTACATTTGTTGTATATACAATGAAAATGTGTAGTTTTGATGTACATTTCTTGTATATACAATGAAAATGTGTAAGTTTTGATGTACATTTCTTGTATATACAATGAAAATGTGTAGTTTTGATGTATATTTCTTGTATATACAATGAAAATGTGTAAGTTTTGATGTACATTTCTTGTATATACAATGAACATGTGTATGTTTTGATGTACATTTCTTGTCTGTACAATGAAAACGTGTAGTTTTGATGTACATTTCTTGTATATACAATGAAAATGTGTAGTTTTGATGTACATTTCTTGAGTGTACAATGAAAATGTGTAGTTTTGATGTACATTTCTTGAGTGTACAATGAAAATGTGTAGTTTTGATGTACATTTCTTTAGTGTACAATGAAAATGTGTAGTTTTGATGTACATTTCTTGTCTGTACAATGAAAATGTGTAGTTTTGATGTACATTTCTTGTATATACAATGAACATGTGTATGTTTTGATGTACATTTCTTGTATATACAATGAACATGTGTAGTTTTGATGTACATTTCTTGAATGTACAATGAAAATGTGTAGTTTTGATGTACATTTCTTTAGTGTACAATGAAAATGTGTATGTTTTGATGTACATTTCTTGTCTGTACAATGAAAATGTGTATGTTTTGATGTACATTTCTTGTCTGTACAATGAAAATGTGTAGTTTTGATGTACATTTCTTGTCTGTACAATGAAAATGTGTATGTTTTGATGTACATTTCTTGTCTGTACAACGAAAATGTGTATGTTTTGATGTACATTTCTTGTCTGTACAAAGAAAATGTGTATGTTTTGATGTACATTTCTTGTCTGTACAATGAAAATGTGTATGTTTTGATGTACGTTTCTTGTATGTACAATGAAAATGTGTATGTTTTGATGTACATTTCTGGTCTGTACAATGAAAATGTGTATGTTTTGATGTACATTTCTTGTCTGTACAATGAAAATGTGTAGTTTTGATGTACATTTCTTGAGTGTACAATGAAAATGTGTAGTTTTGATGTACATTTCTTGAGTGTACAATGAAAATGTGTATGTTTTGATGTACATTTCTTGTCTGTACAATGAAAATGTGTATGTTTTGATGTACATTTCATGTCTGTACAACGAAAATGTGTATGTTTTGATGTACATTTCTTGTCTGTACAATGAAAATGTGTATGTTTTGATGTACATTTCTTGTCTGTACAATGAAAATGTGTATGTTTTGATGTACTTTTCTTGTATGTACAATGAAAATGTGTATGTTTTGATGTACATTTCTTGAGTGTACAACGAAAATGTGTAGTTTTGATGTACATTTCTTTAGTGTACAATGAGAATGTGTATGTTTTGATGTACATTTCTTGTATATACAATGAAAATGTGTAAGTTTTGATGTACATTTCTTGTATATACAATGAAAATGTGTAGTTTTGATGTATATTTCTTGTATATACAATGAAAATGTGTATGTTTTGATGTACATTTCTTGTATATACAATGAAAATCTGTATGTTTTGATGTACATTTCTTGTCTGTACAATGAAAATGTGTATGTTTTGATGTACATTTCTTGTATATACAATGAAAATGTGTATGTTTTGATGTACATTTCTTGTATATACAATGAAAATGTGTATGTTTTTATGTACATTTCTTGTATATACAATGAAAATGTGTATGTTTTGATGTACATTTCTTGTCTGTACAATGAAAATGTGTATGTTTTGATGTACATTTCTTGTATATACAATGAAAATGTGTATGTTTTGATGTACATTTCTTGAGTGTACAATGAAAATGTGTAGTTTTGATGTACATTTCTTGTATATACAATGAAAATGTGTATGTTTTGATGTACATTTCTTGAGTGTACAACGAAAATGTGTAGTTTTGATGTACATTTCTTTAGTGTACAATGAAAATGTGTATGTTTTGATGTACATTTCTTGAGTGTACAACGAAAATGTGTAGTTTTGATGTACATTTCTTTAGTGTACAATGAAAATGTGTATGTTTTGATGTACATTTCTTGTCTGTACAATGAAAATGTGTATGTTTTGATGTACATTTCTTGTATATACAATGAAAATGTGTATGTTTTGATGTACATTTCTTGTATATACAAGGAAAATGTGTATGTTTGATGTACATTTCTTTAGTGTACAATGAAAATGTGTATGTTTTGATGTACATTTCTTGTATGTACAATGAAAATGTGTAGTTTTGATGTACATTTCTTTAGTGTACAATGAAAATGTGTATGTTTTGATGTACATTTCTTTAGTGTACAATGAAAATGTGTATGTTTTGATGTACATTTCTTGTATATACAAGGAAAATGTGTATGTTTTGATGTACATTTCTTGAGTGTACAATGAAAATGTGTATGTTTTGATGTACATTTCTTGAGTGTACAATGAAATTGTGTAAGTTTTGATGTACATTTCTTGTATATACAATGAAAATGTGTATGTTTTGATGTACATTTCTTGTATATACAATGAAAATGTGTAGTTTTGATGTACATTTCTTGTATATACAATGAAAATGTGTAGTTTTGATGTACATTTCTTGAGTGTACAATGAAAATGTGTATGTTTTGATGTACATTTCTTGTCTGTACAATGAAAATGTGTAGTTTTGATGTACATTTCTTGTATATACAATGAAAATGTGTAGTTTTGATGTACATTTCTTGTCTGTACAATGAAAATGTGTAGTTTTGATGTACATTTCTTGAGTGTACAATGAAAATGTGTATGTTTTGATGTACATTTCTTGTATAGACAATGAAAATGTGTATGTTTTGATGTACATTTCTTGTATATACAATGAAAATGTGTATGTTTTGATGTACATTTCTTGTCTGTACAATGAAAATGTGTATGTTTTGATGTACATTTCTTGTATATACAATGAAAATGTGTATGTTTTGATGTACATTTCTTGTATATACAATGAAAATGTGTATGTTTTTATGTACATTTCTTGTATATACAATGAAAATGTGTATGTTTTGATGTACATTTCTTGTATATACAATGAAAATGTGTATGTTTTGATGTACATTTCTTGTATATACAATGAAAATGTGTATGTTTTGATGTACATTTCTTGTATATACAATGAAAATGTGTATGTTTTGATGTACATTTCTTGTCTGTACAATGAAAATGTGTATGTTTTGATGTACATTTCTTGTATATACAATGAAAATGTGTATGTTTTGATGTACATTTCTTGTATATACAATGAAAATGTGTATGTTTTTATGTACATTTCTTGTATATACAATGAAAATGTGTATGTTTTGATGTACATTTCTTGTCTGTACAATGAAAATGTGTGTTTTGATGTACATTTCTTGTATATACAATGAAAATGTGTATGTTTTGATGTACATTTCTTGAGTGTACAATGAAAATGTGTAGTTTTGATGCACATTTCTTGTATATACAATGAAAATGTGTATGTTTTGATGTACATTTCTTGAGTGTACAACGAAAATGTGTAGTTTTGATGTACATTTCTTTAGTGTACAATGAAAATGTGTATGTTTTGATGTACGTTTCTTGAGTGTACAACGAAAATGTGTAGTTTTGATGTACATTACTTTAGTGTACAATGAAAATGTGTATGTTTTGATGTACATTTCTTGTCTGTACAATGAAAATGTGTATGTTTTGATGTACATTTCTTGTATATACAATGAAAATGTGTATGTTTTGATGTACATTTCTTGTATATACAAGGAAAATGTGTATGTTTGATGTACATTTCTTTAGTGTACAATGAAAATGTGTATGTTTTGATGTACATTTCTTGTATGTACAATGAAAATGTGTATTTTTGATGTACATTTCTTTAGTGTACAATGAAAATGTGTGTGTTTTGATGTACATTTCTTTAGTGTACAATGAAAATGTGTATGTTTTGATGTACATTTCTTGTATATACAAGGAAAATGTGTATGTTTTGATGTACATTTCTTGAGTGTACAATGAAAATGTGTATGTTTTGATGTACATTTCTTGAGTGTACAATGAAATTGTGTAAGTTTTGATGTACATTTCTTGTATATACAATGAAAATGTGTATGTTTTGATGTACATTTCTTGTATATACAATGAAAATGTGTAGTTTTGATGTACATTTCTTGTATATACAATGAAAATGTGTAGTTTTGATGTACATTTCTTGAGTGTACAATGAAAATGTGTATGTTTTGATGTACATTTCTTGTCTGTACAATGAAAATGTGTAGTTTTGATGTACATTTCTTGGGTGTACAATGAAAATGTGTATGTTTTGATGTACATTTCTTGTCTGTACAATGCAAATGTGTAGTTTTGATGTACATTTCTTGAGTGTACAATGAAAATGTGTATGTTTTCATGTACATTTCTTGTCTGTACAATGAAAATGTGTATGTTTTGATGTACATTTCTTGTATATACAATGAACATGTGTAGTTTTGATGTACATTTCTTGAGTGTACAATCAAAATGTGTAGTTTTGATGTACATTTCTTGTATATACAATGAAAATGTGTAAGTTTTGATGTACATTTGTTGTATATACAATGAAAATGTGTAGTTTTGATGTACATTTCTAGTATATACAACGAACATGTGTAGTTTTGATGTACATTTCTTGAGTGTACAATGAAAATGTGTAGTTTTGATGTACATTTCTTGTATATACAATGAAAATGTGTAAGTTTTGATGTACATTTGTTGTATATACAATGAAAATGTGTAGTTTTGATGTACATTTCTTGTATATACAATGAAAATGTGTAAGTTTTGATGTACATTTCTTGTATCTACAATGAAAATGTGTAGTTTTGATGTATATTTCTTGTATATACAATGAAAATGTGTAAGTTTTGATGTACATTTCTTGTATATACAATGAACATGTGTATGTTTTGATGTACATTTCTTGTCTGTACAATGAAAATGTGTAGTTTTGATGTACATTTCTTGTATGTACAATGAAAATGTGTAGTTTTGATGTACATTTCTTGAGTGTACAATGAAAATGTGTATGTTTTGATGTACATTTCTTGTCTGTACAATGAAAATGTGTAGTTTTGATGTACATTTCTTTAGTGTACAATGAAAATGTGTATGTTTTGATGTACATTTCTTGAGTGTACAATGAAAATGTGTATGTTTTGATGTACATTTCTTGTATGTACAAATAAAATGTGTAGTTTTGATGTACATTTCTTTAGTGTACAATGAAAATGTGTATGTTTTGATGTACATTTCTTGTATATACAATGAACATGTGTAGTTTTGATTTACATTTGTTGTATATACAATGAAATTGTGTAGTTTTGATGTACATTTCTAGTATATACAATGAACATGTGTAGTTTTGATGTACATTTCTTGAGTGTACAATGAAAATGTGTAGTTTTGATGTACATTTCTTTAGTGTACAATGAAAATGTGTATGTTTTGATGTACATTTCTTTAGTGTACAATGAAAATGTGTATGTTTTGATGTAAATTTCTTGAGTGTACAACGAAAATGTGTAGTTTTGATGTACATTTCCTTAGTGTACAATGTAAATGTGTATGTTTTGATGTACATTTCTTGTCTGTACAATGAAAATGTGTATGTTTTGATGTACATTTCTTGTATATACAATGAAAATGTGTATGTTTTGATGTACATTTCTTGTCTGTACAATGAAAATGTGTATGTTTTGATGTACATTTCTTGTATATACAATGAAAATGTGTATGTTTTGATGTACATTTCTTGTATGTACAATGAAAATGTGTAGTTTTGATGTACATTTCTTGAGTGTACAATGAAAATGTGTATGTTTTGATGTACATTTCTTTAGTGTACAATGAAAATGTGATTGTTTTGATGTACATTTCTTGTATGTACAATGAAAATGTGTAGTTTTGATGTACATTTCTTGTATATACAATGAAAATGTGTATGTTTTGATGTACATTTCTTGAGTGTACAATGAAAATGTGTATGTTTTGATGTACATTTCTTGTCTGTACAATGAAAATGTGTATGTTTTGATGTACATTTCTTGTCTGTACAATGAAAATGTGTATGTTTTGATGTACACTTCTTGTCTGTACAATGAAAATGTGTAAGTTTTGATGTACATTTCTTGTATATACAATGAAAATGTGTATGTTTTGATGTACATTTCTTGTATGTACAATGAAAATGTGTAGTTTTGATGTACATTTCTTGTATATACAATGAAAATGTGTATGTTTTGATGTACATTTCTTGAGTGTACAATGAAAATGTGTATGTTTTGATGTACATTTCTTGAGTGTACAATGAAAATGTGTAGTTTTGATGTACATTTCTTGAGTGTACAATGAAAATGTGTAGTTTTGATGTACATTTCTTGAGTGTACAATGAAAATGTGTAGTTTTGATGTACATTTCTTGTATGTACAATGAAAATGTGTAGTTTTGATGTACATTTCTTTAGTGTACAATGAAAATGTGTAGCTTTGATGTACATTTCTTTAGTGTACAATGAAAATGTGTAGTTTTGATGTACATTTCTTGTATATACAATGAAAATGTGTAGTTTTGATGTACATTTCTTGAGTGTACAATGAAAATGTGTAGTTTTGATGTACATTTCTTGAGTGTACAATGAAAATGTGTAGTTTTGATGTACATTTCTTGAGTGTACAATGAAAATGTGTAGTTTTGATGTACATTTCTTGAGTGTACAATGAAAATGTGTAGTTTTGATGTACATTTCTTGAGTGTACAATGAAAATGTGTAGTTTTGATGTACATTTCTTTAGTGTACAATGAAAATGTGTAGTTTTGATGTACATTTCTTGTATATACAATGAAAATGTGTAGTTTTGATGTACATTTCTTGAGTGTACAATGAAAATGTGTAGTTTTGATGTACATTTCTTGTCTGTACAGTGAAAATGTGTAGTTTTGATGTACATTTCTTGTATATACAATGAAAATGTGTAGTTTTGATGTACATTTCTTGAGTGTACAATGAAAATGTGTATGTTTTGATGTACATTTCTTGTCTGTACAATGAAAATGTGTAGTTTTGATGTACATTTCTTGAGTGTACAATGAAAATGTGTAGTTTTGATGTACATTTCTTGTATATACAATGAAAATGTGTAGTTTTGATGTACATTTCTTGAGTGTACAATGAAGATGTGTAGTTTTGATGTACATTTCTTGTCTGTACAATGAAAATGTGTAGTTTTGATGTACATTTCTTTAGTGTACAATGAAAATGTGTAGTTTTGATGTACATTTCTTGTATATACAATGAAAATGTGTAGTTTTGATGTACATTTCTTGAGTGTACAATGAAAATGTGTAGTTTTGATGTACATTTCTTGTATATACAATGAAAATGTGTAGTTTTGATGTACATTTCTTTAGTGTACAATGAAAATGTGTAGTTTTGATGTACATTTCTTTAGTGTACAATGAAAATGTGTAGTTTTGATGTACATTTCTTTAGTGTACAATGAAAATGTGTAGTTTTGATGTACATTTCTTGTATATACAATGAACATGTGTAGTTTTGATGTACATTTCTTGTATATACAATGAAAATGTGTATGTTTTGATGTACATTTCTTGTATATACAATGAAAATGTGTAGTTTTGAAGTACATTTCTTGTATATACAATGAAAATGTGTAGTTTTGATGTACATTTCTTGTATATACAATGAAAATGTGTATGTTTTGATGTACATTTCTTGTATATACAATCTAAATGTGTAGTTTTGATGTACATTTCTTGTATATACAATGAAAATGTGTAGTTTTGATGTACATTTCTTGTATATACAATGAAAATGTGTAGTTTTGATGTACATTTCTTGTATATACAATGAAAATGTGTAGTTTTGATGTACATTTCTTGTATATACAATGAAAATGTGTATGTTTTGATGTACATTTCTTGTATATACAATGAAAATGTGTATGTTTTGATGTACATTTCTTGTATATACAATGAAAATGTGTAGTTTTGATGTTCATTTCTTGTATATACAATGAAAATGTGTATGTTTTGATGTACATTTCTTGTATATACAATGAAAATGTGTAGTTTTGATGTACATTTCTTGTATATACAATGAAAATGTGTAGTTTTGATGTACATTTCTTGTATATACAATGAAAATGTGTATGTTTTGATGTACATTTCTTGTATATACAATGAAAATGTGTAGTTTTGATGTACATTTCTTGTATATACAATGAAAATGTGTAGTTTTGATGTACATTTCTTGTATATACAATGAAAATGTGTAGTTTTGATGTACATTTCTTTAGTGTACAATGAAAATGTGTAGTTTTGATGTACATTTCTTTAGTGTACAATGAAAATGTGTAGTTTTGATGTACATTTCTTGTATATACAATGAAAATGTGTAGTTTTGATGTACATTTCTTGTATATACAATGAAAATGTGTAGTTTTGATGTACATTTCTTTAGTGTACAATGAAAATGTGTAGTTTTGATGTACATTTCTTTAGTGTACAATGAAAATGTGTAGTTTTGATGTACATTTCTTGTATATACAATGAAAATGTGTAGTTTTGATGTACATTTCTTGTATATACAATGAAAATGTGTAGTTTTGATGTACATTTCTTGTATATACAATGAAAATGTGTAGTTTTGATGTACATTTCTTTAGTGTACAATGAAAATGTGTAGTTTTGATGTACATTTCTTTAGTGTACAATGAAAATGTGTAGTTTTGATGTACATTTCTTGTATATACAATGAAAATGTGTAGTTTTGATGTATATTTCTTGTATATACAATGAAAATGTGTAGTTTTGATGTACATTTCTTGTATATACAATGAAAATGTGTAGTTTTGATGTACATTTCTTTAGTGTACAATGAAAATGTGTAGTTATGATGTACATTTCTTGTATATACAATGAAAATGTGTAGTTTTGATGTACATTTCTTGTATATACAATGAAAATGTGTAGTTTTGATGTACATTTCTTGTATATACAATGAAAATGTGTAGTTTTGATGTACATTTCTTGTATATACAATGAAAATGTGTAGTTTTGATGTACATTTCTTTAGTGTACAATGAAAATGTGTAGTTTTGATGTACATTTCTTTAGTGTACAATGAAAATGTGTAGTTTTGATGTACATTTCTTGTATATACAATGAAAATGTGTAGTTTTGATGTATATTTCTTGTATATACAATGAAAATGTGTAGTTTTGATGTACATTTCTTGTATATACAATGAAAATGTGTAGTTTTGATGTACATTTCTTTAGTGTACAATGAAAATGTGTAGTTTTGATGTACATTTCTTGTATATACAATGAAAATGTGTAGTTTTGATGTACATTTCTTGTATATACAATGAAAATGTGTAGTTTTGAGGTACATTTCTTAAGTGTACAATGAAAATGTGTAGTTTTGATGTACATTTCTTGTATATATAATGAAAATGTGTAGTTTTGATGTACATTTCTTGAGTGTACAATGAAAATGTGTAGTTTTGATGTACATTTCTTTAGTGTACAATGAAAATGTGTAGTTTTGATGTACATTTCTTGTATATACAATGAAAATGTGTAGTTTCGATGTACATTTCTTGTATATACAATGAAAATGTGTAGTTTTGATGTACATTTCTTGTATATACAATGAAAATGTGTAGTTTTGATGTACATTTCTTGAGTGTACAATGAAAATGTGTAGTTTTGATGTACATTTCTTGTATATACAATGAAAATGTGTAGTTTTGATGTACATTTCTTGTATATACAATGAAAATGTGTAGTTTTGATGTACATTTCTTTAGTGTACAATGAAAATGTGTAGTTTTGATGTACATTTCTTTAGTGTACAATGAAAATGTGTGGTTTTGATGTACATTTCTTGTAATTACAATGAAAATGTGTAGTTTTGATGTACATTTCTTGTATATACAATGAAAATGTGTAGTTTTGATGTACATTTCTTGTATATACAATGAAAATGTGTAGTTTTGATGTACATTTCTTTAGTGTACAATGAAAATGTGTAGTTTTGATGTACATTTCTTTAGTGTACAATGAAAATGTGTAGTTTTGATGTACATTTCTTGTATATACAATGAAAATGTGTAGTTTTGATGTACATTTCTTGTATATACAAAGAAAATGTGTAGTTTTGATGTACATTTCTTTAGTGTACAATGAAAATGTGTAGTTTTGATGTACATTTCTTTAGTGTACAATGAAAATGTGTAGTTTTGATGTACATTTCTTTAGTGTACAATGAAAATGTGTAGTTTTGATGTACATTTCTTTAGTGTACAATGAAAATGTGTAGTTCTGATGTACATTTCTTGTATATACAATGAAAGTGTGTAGTTGTGATGTACATTTCTTGAGTGTACAATGAAAATGTGTAGTTTTGATGTACATTTCTTGAGTGTACAATGAAAATGTGTAGTTTTGATGTACATTTCTTTAGTGTACAATGAAAATGTGTAGTTTTGATGTACATTTCTTTAGTGTACAATGAAAATGTGTAGTTTTGATGTACATTTCTTTAGTGTACAATGAAAATGTGTAGTTTTGATGTACATTTCTTGTATATACAATGAAAATGTGTAGTTTTGATGTACATTTCTTTAGTGTACAATGAAAATGTGTATTTTTGATGTACATTTCTTGAGTTTTCAATGAAAATCTGTAGTTTTGATGTACATTTCTTGTCTGTACAATGAAAATGTGTAGTTTTGATGTACATTTCTTGTATATACAATGAAAATGTGTAGTTTTGATGTACATTTCTTTAGTGTACAATGAAAATGTGTAGTTTTGATGTACATTTCTTTAGTGTACAATGAAAATGTGTAGTTTTGATGTACATTTCTTGTATATACAATGAAAATGTGTAGTTTTGATGTACATTTCTTGTATATACAATGAAAATGTGTAGTTTTGATGTACATTTCTTGTATATACAATGAAAATGTGTAGTTTTGATGTACATTTCTTTAGTGTACAATGAAAATGTGTAGTTTTGATGTACATTTCTTTAGTGTACAATGAAAATGTGTAGTTTTGATGTACATTTCTTGTATATACAATGAAAATGTGTAGTTTTGATGTATATTTCTTGTATATACAATGAAAATGTGTAGTTTTGATGTACATTTCTTGTATATACAATGAAAATGTGTAGTTTTGATGTACATTTCTTTAGTGTACAATGAAAATGTGTAGTTTTGATGTACATTTCTTGTATATACAATGAAAATGTGTAGTTTTGATGTACATTTCTTGTATATACAATGAAAATGTGTAGTTTTGATGTACATTTCTTGTATATACAATGAAAATGTGTAGTTTTGATGTACATTTCTTGTATATACAATGAAAATGTGTAGTTTTGATGTACATTTCTTTAGTGTACAATGAAAATGTGTAGTTTTGATGTACATTTCTTTAGTGTACAATGAAAATGTGTAGTTTTGATGTACATTTCTTGTATATACAATGAAAATGTGTAGTTTTGATGTATATTTCTTGTATATACAATGAAAATGTGTAGTTTTGATGTACATTTCTTTAGTGTACAATGAAAATGTGTAGTTTTGATGTACATTTCTTTAGTGTACAATGAAAATGTGTAGTTTTGATGTACATTTCTTGTATATACAATGAAAATGTGTAGTTTTGATGTACATTTCTTGTATATACAATGAAAATGTGTAGTTTTGATGTACATTTCTTTAGTGTACAATGAAAATGTGTAGTTTTGATGTACATTTCTTTAGTGTACAATGAAAATGTGTAGTTTTGATGTACATTTCTTGTATATACAATGAAAATGTGTAGTTTTGATGTATATTTCTTGTATATACAATGAAAATGTGTAGTTTTGATGTACATTTCTTTAGTGTACAATGAAAATGTGTAGTTTTGATGTACATTTCTTGTATATACAATGAAAATGTGTAGTTTTGATGTACATTTCTTGTATATACAATGAAAATGTGTAGTTTTGATGTACATTTCTTGTATATATAATGAAAATGTGTAGTTTTGATGTACATTTCTTGAGTGTACAATGAAAATGTGTAGTTTTGATGTACATTTCTTTAGTGTACAATGAAAATGTGTAGTTTTGATGTACATTTCTTGTATATACAATGAAAATGTGTAGTTTTGATGTACATTTCTTGTATATACAATGAAAATGTGTAGTTTTGATGTACATTTCTTGTATATACAATGAAAATGTGTAGTTTTGATGTACATTTCTTGAGTGTACAATGAAAATGTGTAGTTTTGATGTACATTTCTTGTATATACAATGAAAATGTGTAGTTTTGATGTACATTTCTTTAGTGTACAATGAAAATGTGTAGTTTTGATGTACATTTCTTTAGTGTACAATGAAAATGTGTAGTTTTGATGTACATTTCTTTAGAGTATAATGAAAATGTGTAGTTTTGATGTACATTTCTTTAGTGTACAATGAAAATGTGTAGTTTTGATGTACATTTCTTGTATATACAATGAAAATGTGTAGTTTTGATGTACATTTCTTGTATATACAATGAAAATGTGTAGTTTTGATGTACATTTCTTGTATATACAATGAAAATGTGTAGTTTTGATGTACATTTCTTTAGTGTACAATGAAAATGTGTAGTTTTGATGTACATTTCTTGTATATACAATGAAAATGTGTAGTTTTGATGTACATTTCTTTAGTGTACAATGAAAATGTGTAGTTTTGATGTACATTTCTTGTATATACAATGAAAATGTGTAGTTTTGATGTACATTTCTTTAGTGTACAATGAAAATGTGTAGTTTTGATGTACATTTCTTGTATATACAATGAAAATGTGTAGTTTTGATGTACATTTCTTTAGTGTACAATGAAAATGTGTAGTTTTGATGTACATTTCTTTAGTGTACAATGAATATGTGTAGTTTTGATGTACATTTCTTTAGTGTACAATGAAAATGTGTAGTTTTGATGTACATTTCTTTAGTGTACAATGAAAATGTGTAGTTTTGATGTACATTTCTTTATTGTACAATGAAAATGTGTAGTTTTGATGTACATTTCTTGTATATACAATGAAAATGTGTAGTTTTGATGTACATTTCTTTAGTGTACAATGAAAATGTGTAGTTTTGATGTACATATCTTTAGTGTACAATGAAAATGTGTAGTTTTGATGTACATTTCTTGTATATACAATGAAAATGTGTAGTTTTGATGTACATTTCTTTAGTGTACAATGAAAATGTGTAGTTTTGATGTACATTTCTTGTATATACAATGAAAATGTGTAGTTTTGATGTACATTTCTTTAGTGTACAATGAAAATGTGTAGTTTTGATGTACATTTCTTGTATATACAATGAAAATGTGTAGTTTTGATGTACATTTCTTGTATATACAATGAAAATGTGTAGTTTTGATGTACATTTCTTGTATATACAATGAAAATGTGTAGTTTTGATGTACATTTCTTTAGTGTACAATGAAAATGTGTAGTTTTGATGTACATTTCTTTAGTGTACAATGAAAATGTGTAGTTTTGATGTACATTTCTTGTGTATACAATGAAAATGTGTAGTTTTGATGTATATTTCTTGTATATACAATGAAAATGTGTAGTTTTGATGTACATTTCTTGTATATACAATGAAAATGTGCAGTTTTGATGTACATTTCTTTAGTGTACAATGAAAATGTGTAGTTTTGATGTACATTTCTTGTATATACAATGAAAATGTGTAGTTTTGATGTACATTTCTTGTATATACAATGAAAATGTGTAGTTTTGAGGTACATTTCTTAAGTGTACAATGAAAATGTGTAGTTTTGATGTGCATTTCTTGTATATATAATGAAAATGTGTAGTTTTGATGTACATTTCTTGAGTGTACAATGAAAATGTGTAGTTTTGATGTACATTTCTTTAGTGTACAATGAAAATGTGTAGTTTTGATGTACATTTCTTGTATATACAATGAAAATGTGTAGTTTTGATGTACATTTCTTGTATATACAATGAAAATGTGTAGTTTTGATGTACATTTCTTGTATATACAATGAAAATGTGTAGTTTTGATGTACATTTCTTTAGTGTACAATGAAAATGTGTAGTTTTGATGTACATTTCTTTAGTGTACAATGAAAATGTGTAGTTTTGATGTACATTTCTTTAGAGTATAATGAAAATGTGTAGTTTTGATGTACATTTCTTTAGTGTACAATGAAAATGTGTAGTTTTGATGTACATTTCTTGTATATACAATGAAAATGTGTAGTTTTGATGTACATTTCTTGTATATACAATGAAAATGTGTAGTTTTGATGTACATTTCTTGTATATACAATGAAAATGTGTAGTTTTGATGTACATTTCTTTAGTGTACAATGAAAATGTGTAGTTTTGATGTACATTTCTTGTATATACAATGAAAATGTGTAGTTTTGATGTACATTTCTTTAGTGTACAATGAAAATGTGTAGTTTTGATGTACATTTCTTGTATATACAATGAAAATGTGTAGTTTTGATGTACATTTCTTTAGTGTACAATGAAAATGTGTAGTTTTGATGTACATTTCTTGTATATACAATGAAAATGTGTAGTTTTGATGTACATTTCTTTAGTGTACAATGAAAATGTGTAGTTTTGATGTACATTTCTTTAGTGTACAATGAATATGTGTAGTTTTGATGTACATTTCCTTAGTGTACAATGAAAATGTGTAGTTTTGATGTACATTTCTTTAGTGTACAATGAAAATGTGTAGTTTTGATGTACATTTCTTTAGTGTACAATGAAAATGTGTAGTTTTGATGTACATTTCTTTATTGTACAATGAAAATGTGTAGTTTTGATGTACATTTCTTGTATATACAATGAAAATGTGTAGTTTTGATGTACATTTCTTTAGTGTACAATGAAAATGTGTAGTTTTGATGTACATTTCTTGTATATACAATGAAAATGTGTAGTTTTGATGTACATATCTTTAGTGTACAATGAAAATGTGTAGTTTTGATGTACATTTCTTGTATATACAATGAAAATGTGTAGTTTTGATGTACATTTCTTTAGTGTACAATGAAAATGTGTAGTTTTGATGTACATTTCTTGTATATACAATGAAAATGTGTAGTTTTGATGTACATTTCTTGTATATACAATGAAAATGTGTAGTTTTGATGTACATGTCTTTAGTGTACAATGAAAATGTGTAGTTTTGATGTACATTTCTTTAGTGTACAATGAAAATGTGTAGTTTTGATGTACATTTCTTGAGTGTACAATGAAAATGTGTAGTTTTGATGTACATTTCTTTAGTGTACAATGAAAATGTGTAGTTTTGATGTACATTTCTTTAGTGTACAATGAAAATGTGTAGTTTTGATGTACATTTCTTGTATATACAATGAAAATGTGTAGTTTTGATGTACATTTCTTTAGTGTACAATGAAAATGTGTAGTTTTGATGTACATTTCTTTAGTGTACAATGAAAATGTGTAGTTTTGATGTACATTTCTTGTATATACAATGAAAATGTGTAGTTTTGATGTACATTTCTTTAGTGTACAATGAAAATGTGTAGTTTTGATGTACATTTCTTTAGTGTACAATGAAAATGTGTAGTTTTGATGTACATTTCTTGTATATACAATGAAAATGTGTAGTTTTGATGTACATTTCTTGTATATACAATGAAAATGTGTAGTTTTGATGTACATTTCTTTAGTGTACAATGAAAATGTGTAGTTTTGATGTACATTTCTTGTCTGTACAATGAAAATGTGTAGTTTTGATGTACATTTCTTTAGTGTACAATGAAAATGTGTAGTTTTAATGTACATTTCTTTAGTGTACAATGAAAATGTGTAGTTTTGATGTACATTTCTTGTATATACAATGAAAATGTGTAGTTTTAATGTACATTTCTGTAGTGTACAATGAAAATGTGTAGTTTTGATGTACATTTCTTTAGTGTACAATGAAAATGTGTAGTTTTGATGTACATTTCTTGTATACACAATGAAAATGTGTAGTTTTGATGTACATTTCTTGTATATACAATGAAAATGTGTAGTTTTGATGTACATTTCTTGAGTGTACAATGAAAATGTGTAGTTTTGATGTACATTTCTTGTATATACAATGAAAATGTGTAGTTTTGATGTACATTTCTTTAGTGTACAATGAAAATGTGTAGTTTTGATGTACATTTCTTTAGTGTACAATGAAAATGTGTAGTTTTGATGTACATTTCTTTAGAGTATAATGAAAATGTGTAGTTTTGATGTACATTTCTTTAGTGTACAATGAAAATGTGTAGTTTTGATGTACATTTCTTGTATATACAATGAAAATGTGTAGTTTTGATGTACATTTCTTGTATATACAATGAAAATGTGTAGTTTTGATGTACATTTCTTGTATATACAATGAAAATGTGTAGTTTTGATGTACATTTCTTTAGTGTACAATGAAAATTGTAGTTTTGATGTACATTTCTTGTATATACAATGAAAATGTGTAGTTTTGATGTACATTTCTTTAGTGTACAATGAAAATGTGTAGTTTTGATGTACATTTCTTGTATATACAATGAAAATGTGTAGTTTTGATGTACATTTCTTTAGTGTACAATGAAAATGTGTAGTTTTGATGTACATTTCTTGTATATACAATGAAAATGTGTAGTTTTGATGTACATTTCTTTAGTGTACAATGAAAATGTGTAGTTTTGATGTACATTTCTTTAGTGTACAATGAATATGTGTAGTTTTGATGTACATTTCTTTAGTGTACAATGAAAATGTGTAGTTTTGATGTACATTTCTGTAGTGTACAATGAAAATGTGTAGTTTTGATGTACATTTCTTTAGTGTACAATGAAAATGTGTAGTTTTGATGTACATTTCTTTATTGTACAATGAAAATGTGTAGTTTTGATGTACATTTCTTGTATATACAATGAAAATGTGTAGTTTTGATGTACATTTCTTTAGTGTACAATGAAAATGTGTAGTTTTGATGTACATATCTTTAGTGTACAATGAAAATGTGTAGTTTTGATGTACATTTCTTGTATATACAATGAAAATGTGTAGTTTTGATGTACATTTCTTTAGTGTACAATGAAAATGTGTAGTTTTGATGTACATTTCTTGTATATACAATGAAAATGTGTAGTTTTGATGTACATTTCTTTAGTGTACAATGAAAATGTGTAGTTTTGATGTACATTTCTTGTATATACAATGAAAATGTGTAGTTTTGATGTACATTTCTTGTATATACAATGAAAATGTGTAGTTTTGATGTACATTTCTTGTATATACAATGAAAATGTGTAGTTTTGATGTACATTTCTTGTATATACAATGAAAATGTGTAGTTTTGATGTACATTTCTTTAGTGTACAATGAAAATGTGTAGTTTTGATGTACATTTCTTTAGTGTACAATGAAAATTGTAGTTTTGATGTACATTTCTTGTATATACAATGAAAATGTGTAGTTTTGATGTACATTTCTTTAGTGTACAATGAAAATGTGTAGTTTTGATGTACATTTCTTGTATATACAATGAAAATGTGTAGTTTTGATGTACATTTCTTTAGTGTACAATGAAAATGTGTAGTTTTGATGTACATTTCTTGTATATACAATGAAAATGTGTAGTTTTGATGTACATTTCTTTAGTGTACAATGAAAATGTGTAGTTTTGATGTACATTTCTTTAGTGTACAATGAATATGTGTAGTTTTGATGTACATTTCTTTAGTGTACAATGAAAATGTGTAGTTTTGATGTACATTTCTGTAGTGTACAATGAAAATGTGTAGTTTTGATGTACATTTCTTTAGTGTACAATGAAAATGTGTAGTTTTGATGTACATTTCTTTATTGTACAATGAAAATGTGTAGTTTTGATGTACATTTCTTGTATATACAATGAAAATGTGTAGTTTTGATGTACATTTCTTTAGTGTACAATGAAAATGTGTAGTTTTGATGTACATATCTTTAGTGTACAATGAAAATGTGTAGTTTTGATGTACATTTCTTGTATATACAATGAAAATGTGTAGTTTTGATGTACATTTCTTTAGTGTACAATGAAAATGTGTAGTTTTGATGTACATTTCTTGTATATACAATGAAAATGTGTAGTTTTGATGTACATTTCTTTAGTGTACAATGAAAATGTGTAGTTTTGATGTACATTTCTTGTATATACAATGAAAATGTGTAGTTTTGATGTACATTTCTTGTATATACAATGAAAATGTGTAGTTTTGATGTACATTTCTTGTATATACAATGAAAATGTGTAGTTTTGATGTACATTTCTTGTATATACAATGAAAATGTGTAGTTTTGATGTACATTTCTTTAGTGTACAATGAAAATGTGTAGTTTTGATGTACATTTCTTTAGTGTACAATGAAAATGTGTAGTTTTGATGTACATTTCTTGTATATACAATGAAAATGTGTAGTTTTGATGTATATTTCTTGTATATACAATGAAAATGTGTAGTTTTGATGTACATTTCTTGTATATACAATGAAAATGTGTAGTTTTGATGTACATTTCTTTAGTGTACAATCAAAATGTGTAGTTTTGATGTACATTTCTTGTATATACAATGAAAATGTGTAGTTTTGATGTACATTTCTTGTATATACAATGAAAATGTGTAGTTTTGAGGTACATTTCTTAAGTGTACAATGAAAATGTGTAGTTTTGATGTACATTTCTTGTATATATAATGAAAATGTGTAGTTTTGATGTACATTTCTTTAGTGTACAATGAAAATGTGTAGTTTTGATGTACATTTCTTGTATATACAATGAAAATGTGTAGTGTTGATGTACATTTCTTGTATATACAATGAAAATGTGTAGTTTTGATGTACATTTCTTGTATATACAATGAAAATGTGTAGTTTTGATGTACATTTCTTGAGTGTACAATGAAAATGTGTAGTTTTGATGTACATTTCTTGTATATACAATGAAAATGTGTAGTTTTGATGTACATTTCTTTAGTGTACAATGAAAATGTGTAGTTTTGATGTACATTTCTTTAGTGTACAATGAAAATGTGTAGTTTTGATGTACATTTCTTTAGAGTATAATGAAAATGTGTAGTTTTGATGTACATTTCTTTAGTGTACAATGAAAATGTGTAGTTTTGATGTACATTTCTTGTATATACAATGAAAATGTGTAGTTTTGATGTACATTTCTTGTATATACAATGAAAATGTGTAGTTTTGATGTACATTTCTTGTATATACAATGAAAATGTGTAGTTTTGATGTACATTTCTTTAGTGTACAATGAAAATGTGTAGTTTTGATGTACATTTCTTGTATATACAATGAAAATGTGTAGTTTTGATGTACATTTCTTTAGTGTACAATGAAAATGTGTAGTTTTGATGTACATTTCTTGTATATACAATGAAAATGTGTAGTTTTGATGTACATTTCTTTAGTGTACAATGAAAATGTGTAGTTTTGATGTACATTTCTTGTATATACAATGAAAATGTGTAGTTTTGATGTACATTTCTTTAGTGTACAATGAAAATGTATAGTTTTGATGTACATTTCTTTAGTGTACAATGAATATGTGTAGTTTTGATGTACATTTCTTTAGTGTACAATGAAAATGTGTAGTTTTGATGTACATTTCTTTAGTGTACAATGAAAATGTGTAGTTTTGATGTACATTTCTTTAGTGTACAATGAAAATGTGTAGTTTTGATGTACATTTCTTTATTGTACAATGAAAATGTGTAGTTTTGATGTACATTTCTTGTATATACAATGAAAATGTGTAGTTTTGATGTACATTTCTTTAGTGTACAATGAAAATGTGTAGTTTTGATGTACATTTCTTGTATATACAATGAAATTGTGTAGTTTTGATGTACATATCTTTAGTGTACAATGAAAATGTGTAGTTTTGATGTACATTTCTTGTATATACAATGAAAATGTGTAGTTTTGATGTACATTTCTTTAGTGTACAATGAAAATGTGTAGTTTTGATGTACATTTCTTGTATATACAATGAAAATGTGTAGTTTTGATGTACATTTCTTGTATATACAATGAAAATGTGTAGTTTTGATGTACATGTCTTTAGTGTACAATGAAAATGTGTAGTTTTGATGTACATTTCTTTAGTGTACAATGAAAATGTGTAGTTTTGATGTACATTTCTTGAGTGTACAATGAAAATGTGTAGTTTTGATGTACATTTCTTTAGTGTACAATGAAAATGTGTAGTTTTGATGTACATTTCTTGAGTGTACAATGAAAATGTGTAGTTTTGATGTACATTTCTTGTATATACAATGAAAATGTGTAGTTTTGATGTACATTTCTTTAGTGTACAATGAAAATGTGTAGTTTTGATGTACATTTCTTGAGTGTACAATGAAAATGTGTAGTTTTGATGTACATTTCTTTAGTGTACAATGAAAATGTGTAGTTTTGATGTACATTTCTTTAGTGTACAATGAAAATGTGTAGTTTTGATGTACATTTCTTGTATATACAATGAAAATGTGTAGTTTTGATGTACATATCTTTAGTGTACAATGAAAATGTGTAGTTTTGATGTACATTTCTTGTATATACAATGAAAATGTGTAGTTTTGATGTACATTTCTTTAGTGTACAATGAAAATGTGTAGTTTTGATGTACATTTCTTGTATATACAATGAAAATGTGTAGTTTTGATGTACATGTCTTTAGTGTACAATGAAAATGTGTAGTTTTGATGTACATTTCTTGTATATACAATGAAAATGTGTAGTTTTGATGTACATTTCTTGAGTGTACAATGAAAATGTGTAGTTTTGATGTACATTTTTTTAGTGTACAATGAAAATGTGTAGTTTTGATGTACATTTCTTGAGTGTACAATGAAAATGTGTAGTTTTGATGTACATTTCTTGTATATACAATGAAAATGTGTAGTTTTGATGTACATTTCTTTAGTGTACAATGAAAATGTGTAGTTTTGATGTACATTTCTTGAGTGTACAATGAAAATGTGTAGTTTTGATGTACATTTCTTTAGTGTACAATGAAAATGTGTAGTTTTGATGTACATTTCTTGAGTGTACAATGAAAATGTGTAGTTTTGATGTACATTTCTTGTATATACAATGAAAATGTGTAGTTTTGATGTACATTTCTTTAGTGTACAATGAAAATGTGTAGTTTTGATGTACATTTCTTGAGTGTACAATGAAAATGTGTAGTTTTGATGTACATTTCTTTAGTGTACAATGAAAATGTGTAGTTTTGATGTACATTTCTTGAGTGTACAATGAAAATGTGTAGTTTTGATGTACATTTCTTGTATATACAATGAAAATGTGTAGTTTTGATGTACATTTCTTTAGTGTACAATGAAAATGTGTAGTTTTGATGTACATTTCTTTAGTGTACAATGAAAATGTGTAGTTTTGATGTACATTTCTTGTATATACAATGAAAATGTGTAGTTTTGATGTACATTTCTTTAGTGTACAATGAAAATGTGTAGTTTTGATGTACATTTCTTGTATATACAATGAAAATGTGTAGTTTTGATGTACATTTCTTGTATATACAATGAAAATGTGTAGTTTTGATGTACATTTCTTTAGTGTACAATGAAAATGTGTAGTTTTGATGTACATTTCTTGTCTGTACAATGAAAATGTGTAGTTTTGATGTACATTTCTTTAGTGTACAATGAAAATGTGTAGTTTTAATGTACATTTCTTTAGTGTACAATGAAAATGTGTAGTTTTGATGTACATTTCTTTAGTGTACAATGAAAATGTGTAGTTTTAATGTACATTTCTTTAGTGTACAATGAAAATGTGTAGTTTTGATGTACATTTCTTTAGTGTACAATGAAAATGTGTAGTTTTGATGTACATTTCTTGTATACACAATGAAAATGTGTAGTTTTGATGTACATTTCTTGTATATACAATGAAAATGTGTAGTTTTGATGTACATTTCTTGTATATACAATGAAAATGTGTAGTTTTGATGTACATTTCTTGTATATACAATGAAAATGTGTAGTTTTGATGTACATTTCTTGTATATACAATGAAAATGTATAGTTTTGATGTACATTTCTTGTATATACAATGAAAATGTGTAGTTTTGATGTACATTTCTTGTATATACAATGAAAATGTGTAGTTTTGATGTACATTTCTTGTATATACAATGAAAATGTGTAGTTTTGATGTACATTTCTTGTATATACAATGAAAATGTGTAGTTTTGATGTACATTTCTTGTATATACAATGAAAATGTGTAGTTTTGATGTACATTTCTTGTATATACAATGAAAATGTGTAGTTTTGATGTACATTTCTTGTATATACAATGAAAATGTGTAGTTTTGATGTACATTTCTTTAGTGTACAATGAAAATGTGTAGTTTTGATGTACATTTCTTGTATATACAATGAAAATGTGTAGTTTTGATGTACATTTCTTTAGTGTACAATGAAAATGTGTAGTTTTGATGTACATTTCTTGTATATACAATGAAAATGTGTAGTTTTGATGTACATTTCTTTAGTGTACAATGAAAATGTGTAGTTTTGATGTACATTTCTTGTATATACAATGAAAATGTGTAGTTTTGATGTACATTTCTTTAGTGTACAATGAAAATGTGTAGTTTTGATGTACATTTCTTTAGTGTACAATGAATATGTGTAGTTTTGATGTACATTTCTTTAGTGTACAATGAAAATGTGTAGTTTTGATGTACATTTCTTTAGTGTACAATGAAAATGTGTAGTTTTGATGTACATTTCTTTAGTGTACAATGAAAATGTGTAGTTTTGATGTACATTTCTTTAGTGTACAATGAAAATGTGTAGTTTTGATGTACATTTCTTGTATATACAATGAAAATGTGTAGTTTTGATGTACATTTCTTTAGTGTACAATGAAAATGTGTAGTTTTGATGTACATTTCTTGTATATACAATGAAAATGTGTAGTTTTGATGTACATATCTTTAGTGTACAATGAAAATGTGTAGTTTTGATGTACATTTCTTGTATATACAATGAAAATGTGTAGTTTTGAAGTACATTTCTTTAGTGTACAATGAAAATGTGTAGTTTTGATGTACATTTCTTGTATATACAATGAAAATGTGTAGTTTTGATGTACATTTCTTGTATATACAATGAAAATGTGTAGTTTTGATGTACATGTCTTTAGTGTACAATGAAAATGTGTAGTTTTGATGTACATTTCTTTAGTGTACAATGAAAATGTGTAGTTTTGATGTACATTTCTTGAGTGTACACTGAAAATGTGTAGTTTTGATGTACATTTCTGGAGTGTACAATGAAAATGTGTAGTTTTGATGTACATTTCTTTAGTATACAATGAAAATCTGTAGTTTTGATGTACATTTCTTTAGTGTACAATGAAAATGTGTAGTTTTGATGTACATTTCTTGAGTGTACAATGAAAATGTGTAGTTTTGATGTACATTTCTTGTATATACAATGAAAATGTGTAGTTTTGATGTACATTTCTTTAGTGTACAATGAAAATGTGTAGTTTTGATGTACATTTCTTGTATATACAATGAAAATGTGTAGTTTTGATGTACATTTCTTTAGTGTACAATGAAAATGTGTAGTTTTGATGTACATTTCTTTAGTGTACAATGAAAATGTGTAGTTTTGATGTACATTTCTTGTATATACAATGAAAATGTGTAGTTTTGATGTACATTTCTTGTATATACAATGAAAATGTGTAGTTTTGATGTACATTTCTTTAGTGTACAATGAAAATGTGTAGTTTTGATGTACATTTCTTGTCTGTACAATGAAAATGTGTAGTTTTGATGTACATTTCTTTAGTGTACAATGAAAATGTGTAGTTTTAATGTACATTTCTTTAGTGTACAATGAAAATGTGTAGTTTTGATGTACATTTCTTTAGTGTACAATGAAAATGTGTAGTTTTAATGTACATTTCTTTAGTGTACAATGAAAATGTGTAGTTTTGATGTACATTTCTTTAGTGTACAATGAAAATGTGTAGTTTTGATGTACATTTCTTGTATACACAATGAAAATGTGTAGTTTTGATGTACATTTCTTGTATATACAATGAAAATGTGTAGTTTTGATGTACATTTCTTGTATATACAATGAAAATGTGTAGTTTTGATGTACATTTCTTGTATATACAATGAAAATGTGTAGTTTTGATGTACATTTCTTGTATATACAATGAAAATGTGTAGTTTTGATGCACATTTCTTGTATATACAATGAAAATGTGTAGTTTTGATGTACATTTCTTGTATATACAATGAAAATGTGTAGTTTTGATGTACATTTCTTGTATATACAATGAAAATGTGTAGTTTTGATGTACATTTCTTGTATATACAATGAAAATGTGTAGTTTTGATGTACATTTCTTGTATATACAATGAAAATGTGTAGTTTTGATGTACATTTCTTGTATATACAATGAAAATGTGTAGTTTTGATGTACATTTCTTGTATATACAATGAAAATGTGTAGTTTTGATGTACATTTCTTGTATATACAATGAAAATGTGTAGTTTTGATGTACATTTCTTGTATATACAATGAAAATGTGTAGTTTTGATGTACATTTCTTGTATATACAATGAAAATGTGTAGTTTTGATGTACATTTCTTTAGTGTACAATGAAAATGTGTAGTTTTGATGTACATTTCTTTAGTGTACAATGAAAATGTGTAGTTTTGATGTACATTTCTTGTATATACAATCAAAATGTGTAGTTTTGATGTACATTTCTTGTATATACAATGAAAATGTGTAGTTTTGATGTACATTTCTTTAGTGTACAATGAAAATGTGTAGTTTTGATGTACATTTCTTTAGTGTACAATGAAAATGTGTAGTTTTGATGTACATTTCTTGTATATACAATGAAAATGTGTAGTTTTGATGTACATTTCTTGTATATACAATGAAAATGTGTAGTTTTGATGTACATTTCTTGTATATACAATGAAAATGTGTAGTTTTGATGTACATTTCTTGTATATACAATGAAAATGTGTAGTTTTGATGTACATTTCTTTAGTGTACAATGAAAATGTGTAGTTTTGATGTACATTTCTTTAGTGTACAATGAAAATGTGTAGTTTTGATGTACATTTCTTATATATACAATGAAAATGTGTAGTTTTGATGTACATTTCTTGTATATACAATGAAAAAGTGTAGTTTTGATGTACATTTCTTGTATATACAATGAAAATGTGTAGTTTTGATGTACATTTCTTGTATATACAATGAAAATGTGTAGTTTTGATGTACATTTCTTTAGTGTACAATGAAAATGTGTAGTTTTGATGTACATTTCTTTAGTGTACAATGAAAATGTGTAGTTTTGATGTACATTTCTTGTCTGTACAATGAAAATGTGTAGTTTTGATGTACATTTCTTGTATATACAATGAAAATGTGTAGTTTTGATGTACATTTTTTTAAAGTACAATGAAAGTGTGTAGTTTTGATGTACATTTCTTTAGTGTACAATGAAAATGTGTAGTTTTGATGTACATTTCTTGTATATACAATGTAAATGTGTAGTTTTGATGTACATTTCTTGTATATACAATGAAAATGTGTAGTTTTGATGTACATTTCTTTAGTGTACAATGAAAATGTGTAGTTTTGATGTACATTTCTTGAGTGTACAATGAAAATGTGTAGTTTTGATGTACATTTCTTGTATATACAATGAAAATGTGTAGTTTTGATGTACATTTCTTTAGTGTACAATGAAAATGTGTAGTTTTGATGTACATTTCTTTAGTGTACAATGAAAATGTGTAGTTTTGATGTACATTTCTTGAGTGTACAATGAAAATGTGTAGTTTTGATGTACATTTCTTGTATATACAATGAAAATGTGTAGTTTTGATGTACATTTCTTTAGTGTAAAATGAAAATGTGTAGTTTTGATGTACATTTCTTTAGTGTACAATGAAAATGTGTAGTTTTGATGTACATTTTTTTAGTGTACAATGAAAATGTGTAGTTTTGATGTACATTTCTTTAGTGTACAATGAAAATGTGTAGTTTTGATGTACATTTCTTTAGTGTACAATGAAAATGTGTAGTTTTGATGTACATTTCTTTAGTGTACAATGAAAATGTGTAGTTTTGATGTACATTTCTTGTATATACAATGAAAATGTGTAGTTTTGATGTACATTTCTTGTATATACAATGAAAATGTGTAGTTTTGATGTACATTTCTTGTATATACAATGAAAATGTGTAGTTTTGATGTACATTTCTTTAGTGTACAATGAAAATGTGTAGTTTTGATGTACATTTCTTTAGTGTACAATGAAAATGTGTAGTTTTGATGTACATTTCTTGTATATACAATGAAAATGTGTAGTTTTGATGTACATTTCTTTAGTGTACAATGAAAATGTGTAGTTTTGATGTACATTTCTTTAGTGTACAATGAAAATGTGTAGTTTTGATGTACATTTCTTGTATATACAATGAAAATGTGTAGTTTTGATGTACATTTCTTGTATATACAATGAAAATGTGTAGTTTTGATGTACATTTCTTGTATATACAATGAAAATGTGTAGTTTTGATGTACATTTCTTGTATATACAATGAAAATGTGTAGTTTTGATGTACATTTCTTTAGTGTACAATGAAAATGTGTAGTTTTGATGTACATTTCTTTAGTGTACAATGAAAATGTGTAGTTTTGATGTACATTTCTTGTCTGTACAATGAAAATGTGTAGTTTTGATGTACATTTCTTGTATATACAATGAAAATGTGTAGTTTTGATGTACATTTTTTTAAAGTACAATGAAAATGTGTAGTTTTGATGTACATTTCTATAGTGTACAATGAAAATGTGTATTTTTGATGTACATTTCTTGTATATACAATGAAAATGTGTAGTTTTGATGTACATTTCTTGTATATACAATGAAAATGTGTAGTTTTGATGTACATTTCTTTAGTGTACAATGAAAATGTGTAGTTTTGATGTACATTTCTTGAGTGTACAATGAAAATGTGTAGTTTTGATGTACATTTCTTGTATATACAATGAAAATGTGTAGTTTTGATGTACATTTCTTTAGTGTACAATGAAAATGTGTAGTTTTGATGTACATTTCTTTAGTGTACAATGAAAATGTGTAGTTTTGATGTACATTTCTTGAGTGTACAATGAAAATGTGTAGTTTTGATGTACATTTCTTGTATATACAATGAAAATGTGTAGTTTTGATGTACATTTCTTTAGTGTAAAATGAAAATGTGTAGTTTTGATGTACATTTCTTTAGTGTACAATGAAAATGTGTAGTTTTGATGTACATTTCTTTAGTGTACAATGAAAATGTGTAGTTTTGATGTACATTTCTTTAGTGTACAATGAAAATGTGTAGTTTTGATGTACATTTCTTTAGTGTACAATGAAAATGTGTAGTTTTGATGTACATTTCTTTAGTGTACAATGAAAATGTGTAGTTTTGATGTACATTTCTTTAGTGTACAATGAAAATGTGTAGTTTTTATGTACATTTCTTTAGTGTACAATGAAAATGTGTAGTTTTGATGTACATTTCTTTAGTGTACAATGAAAATGTGTAGTTTTGATGTACATTTCTTGAATGTACAATGAAAATGTGTAGTTTTGATGTACATTTCTTGTATATACAATGAAAATGTGTAGTTTTGATGTACATTTCTATAGTGTAAAATGAAAATGTGTAGTTTTGATGTACATTTCTTTAGTGTACAATGAAAATGTGTAGTTTTGATGTACATTTCTTTAGTGTACAATGAAAATGTGTAGTTTTGATGTACATTTCTTTAGTGTACAATGAAAATGTGTAGTTTTGATGTACATTTCTTTAGTGTACAATGAAAATGTGTAGTTTTGATGTACATTTCTTTAGTGTACAATGAAAATGTGTAGTTTTGATGTACATTTCTTTAGTGTACAATGAAAATGTGTAGTTTTGATGTACATTTCTTTAGTGTACAATGAAAATGTGTAGTTTTGATGTACATTTCTTTAGTGTACAATGAAAATGTGTAGTTTTGATGTACATTTCTTTAGTGTACAATGAAAATGTGTAGTTTTGATGTACATTTCTTTAGTGTAAAATGAAAATGTGTAGTTTTGATGTACATTTCTTTAGTGTACAATGAAAATGTGTAGTTTTGATGTACATTTCTTTAGTGTACAATGAAAATGTGTATGTTTTGATGTACATTTCTTGTCTGTACAATGAAAATGTGTAGTTTTGATGTACATTTCTTTAGTGTACAATGAAAATGTGTAGTTTTGATGTACATTACTTTAGTGTACAATGAAAATGTGTAGTTTTGATGTACATTTCTTTAGTGTACAATGAAAATGTGTAGTTTTGATGTACATTTCTCGAGTGTACAGTGAAAATGTGTAGTTTTGATGTACATTTCTTGAGTGTACAATGAAAATGTGTAGTTTTGATGTACATTTCTTGTATATACAATGAAAATGTGTAGTTTTGATGTACATTTCTTTAGTGTACAATGAAAATGTGTAGTTTTGATGTACATTTCTTGAGTGTACAATGAAAATGTGTAGTTCTGATGTACATTTCTTGTCTGTACAATGAAAATGTGTAGTTTTGATGTACATTTCTTTAGTGTACAATGAAAATGTGTAGTTTTGATGTACATTTCTTTAGTGTACAATGAAAATGTGTAGTTTTGATTTACATTTCTTGTATATACAATGAAAATGTGTAGTTTTGATGTACATTTCTTTAGTGTACAATGAAAATGTGTAGTTCTGATGTACATTTCTTGTCTGTACAATGAAAATGTGTAGTTTTGATGTACATTTCTTTAGTGTACAATGAAAATGTGTAGTTTTGATGTACATTTCTTGTATATACAATGAAAATGTGTATGTTTTGATGTACATTTCTTGTATATACAATGAAAATGTGTAGTTTTGATGTACATTTCTTTAGTGTACAATGAAAATGTGTAGTTTTGATGTACATTTCTTGTATATACAATGAAAATGTGTAGTTTTGATGTACATTTCTTGAGTGTACAATGAAAATGTGTAGTTTTGATGTACATTTCTTGAGTGTACAATGAAAATGTGTAGTTTTGATGTACATTTCTTGTATATACAATGAAAATGTGTAGTTTTGATGTACATTTCTTGTATATACAATGAAAATGTGTAGTTTTGATGTACATTTCTTTAGTGTACAATGAAAATGTGTAGTTTTGATGTACATTTCTTGTCTGTGCAATGAAAATGTGTAGTTTTGATGTACATTTCTTGTATATACAATGAAAATGTGTATGTTTTGATGTACATTTCTTGTATATACAATGAAAATATGTAGTTTTGATGTACATTTCTTGAGTGTACAATGAAAATGTGTAGTTTTGATGTACATTTCTTTAGTGTACAATGAAAATGTGTAGTTTTGATGTACATTTCTTGTATATACAATGAAAATGTGTAGTTTTGATGTACATTTCTTTAGTGTACAATGAAAATGTGTAGTTTTGATGTACATTTCTTGTCTGTACAATGAAAATGTGTAGTTTTGATGTACATTTCTTGTATATACAATGAAAATGTGTAGTTTTGATGTACATTTCTTTAGTGTACAATGAAAATGTGTAGTTTTGATGTACATTTCTTGTATATACAATGAAAATGTGTAGTTTTGATGTACATTTCTTTAGTGTACAATGAAAATGTGTAGTTTTTTGTACATTTCTTGAGTGTACAACGAAAATGTGTAGTTTTGATGTACATTTCTTGTATATACAATGAAAATGTGTAGTTTTGATGTACATTTCTTTAGTGTACAATGAAAATGTGTAGTTTTGATGTACATTTCTTTAGTGTACAATGAAAATGTGTAGTTTTGATGTACATTTCTTGAGTGTACAATGAAAATGTGTAGTTTTGATGTACATTTCTTGTATATACAATGAAAATGTGTAGTTTTGATGTACATTTCTTTAGTGTAAAATGAAAATGTGTAGTTTTGATGTACATTTCTTTAGTGTACAATGAAAATGTGTAGTTTTGATGTACATTTCTTTAGTGTACAATGAAAATGTGTAGTTTTGATGTACATTTCTTGAGTGTACAATGAATATGTGTAGTTTTGATGTACATTTCTTTAGTGTACAATGAAAATGTGTAGTTTTGATGTACATTTCTTTAGTGTACAATGAAAATGTGTAGTTTTGATGTACATTTCTTTAGTGTACAATGAAAATGTGTAGTTTTAATGTACATTTCTTGAGTGTACAATGAATATGTGTAGTTTTGATGTACATTTCTTTAGTGTACAATGAAAATGTGTAGTTTTGATGTACATTTCTTGAGTGTACAATGAATATGTGTAGTTTTGATGTACATTTCTTTAGTGTACAATGAAAATGTGTAGTTTTGATGTACATTTCTTTAGTGTACAATGAAAATGTGTATGTTTTGATGTACATTTCTTTAGTGTACAATGAAAATGTGTAGTTTTGATGTACATTTCTTTAGTGTACAATGAAAATGTGTAGTTTTGATGTACATTTCTTGTCTGTGCAATGAAAATGTGTAGTTTTGATGTACATTTCTTGTATATACAATGAAAATGTGTATGTTTTGATGTACATTTCTTGTATATACAATGAAAATATGTAGTTTTGATGTACATTTCTTGAGTGTACAATGAAAATGTGTAGTTTTGATGTACATTTCTTGTATATACAATGAAAATGTGTAGTTTTGATGTACATTTCTTGTATATACAATGAAAATGTGTAGTTTTGATGTACATTTCTTGAGTGTACAATGAAAATGTGTAGTTTTGATGTACATTTCTTTAGTGTACAATGAAAATGTGTAGTTTTGATGTACATTTCTTGTCTGTACAATGAAAATGTGTAGTTTTGATGTACATTTCTTGTATATACAATGAAAATGTGTAGTTTTGATGTACATTTCTTTAGTGTACAATGAAAATGTGTAGTTTTGATGTACATTTCTTGTATATACAATGAAAATGTGTAGTTTTGATGTACATTTCTTTAGTGTACAATGAAAATGTGTAGTTTTTTGTACATTTCTTGTCTGTACAATGAAAATGTGTAGTTTTGATGTACATTTCTTGTATATACAATGAAAATGTGTAGTTTTGATGTACATTTCTTTAGTGTACAATGAAAATGTGTAGTTTTGATGTACATTTCTTGTATATACAATGAAAATGTGTAGTTTTGATGTACATTTCTTTAGTGTACAATGAAAATGTGTAGTTTTTTGTACATTTCTTGAGTGTACAATGAAAATGTGTAGTTTTGATGTACATTTCTTGTATATACAATGAAAATGTGTAGTTTTGATGTACATTTCTTTAGTGTACAATGAAAATGTGTAGTTTTGATGTACATTTCTTTAGTGTACAATGAAAATGTGTAGTTTTGATGTACATTTCTTGAGTGTACAATGAATATGTGTAGTTTTGATGTACATTTCTTTAGTGTACAATGAAAATGTGTAGTTTTGATGTACATTTCTTTAGTGTACAATGAAAATGTGTAGTTTTGATGTACATTTCTTGAGTGTACAATGAAAATGTGTAGTTTTAATGTACATTTCTTGAGTGTACAATGAATATGTGTAGTTTTGATGTACATTTCTTTAGTGTACAATGAAAATGTGTAGTTTTGATGTACATTTCTTGTATATACAATGAAAATGTGTAGTTTTGATGTACATTTCTTGAGTGTACAATGAAAATGTGTAGTTTTAATGTACATTTCTTGAGTGTACAATGAAAATGTGTAGTTTTAATGTACATTTCTTGAGTGTACAATGAATATGTGTAGTTTTGATGTACATTTCTTTAGTGTACAATGAAAATGTGTAGTTTTGATGTACATTTCTTTAGTGTACAATGAAAATGTGTATGTTTTGATGTACATTTCTTTAGTGTACAATGAAAATGTGTAGTTTTGATGTACATTTCTTTAGTGTACAATGAAAATGTGTAGTTTTGATGTACATTTCTTTAGTGTACAATGAAAATGTGTAGTTTTGATGTACATTTCTTTAGTGTACAATGAAAATGTGTAGTTTTGATGTACATTTCTTTAGTGTACAATGAAAATGTGTTGTTTTGATGTACATTTCTCTAGTGTACAATGAAAATGTGTAGTTTTGATGTACATTTCTTTAGTGTACAATGAAAATGTGTAGTTTTGATGTACATTTCTTTAGTGTACAATGAAAATGTGTAGTTTTGATGTACATTTCTTTAGTGTACAATGAAAATGTGTAGTTTTGATGTACATTTCTTTAGTGTACAATGAAAATGTGTAGTTTTGATGTACATTTCTTTAGTGTACAATGAAAATGTGTAGTTTTGATGTACATTTCTTTAGTGTACAATGAAAATGTGTAGTTTTGATGTACATTTCTTTAGTGTACAATGAAAATGTGTAGTTTTGATGTACATTTCTTTAGTGTACAATGAAAATGTGTAGTTTTGATGTACATTTCTTTAGTGTACAATGAAAATGTGTAGTTTTGATGTACATTTCTTTAGTGTACAATGAAAATGTGTAGTTTTGATGTACATTTCTTTAGTGTACAATGAAAATGTGTAGTTTTTATGTACATTTCTTTAGTGTACAATGAAAATGTGTAGTTTTGATGTACATTTCTTTAGTGTACAATGAAAATGTGTAGTTTTGATGTACATTTCTTGAATGTACAATGAAAATGTGTAGTTTTGATGTACATTTCTTGTATATACAATGAAAATGTGTAGTTTTGATGTACATTTCTATAGTGTAAAATGAAAATGTGTAGTTTTGATGTACATTTCTTTAGTGTACAATGAAAATGTGTAGTTTTGATGTACATTTCTTTAGTGTACAATGAAAATGTGTAGTTTTGATGTACATTTCTTTAGTGTACAATGAAAATGTGTAGTTTTGATGTACATTTCTTTAGTGTACAATGAAAATGTGTAGTTTTGATGTACATTTCTTTAGTGTACAATGAAAATGTGTAGTTTTGATGCACATTTCTTTAGTGTACAATGAAAATGTGTAGTTTTGATGTACATTTCTTTAGTGTACAATGAAAATGTGTAGTTTTGATGTACATTTCTTTAGTGTACAATGAAAATGTGTAGTTTTGATGTACATTTCTTTAGTGTACAATGAAAATGTGTAGTTTTGATGTACATTTCTTTAGTGTAAAATGAAAATGTGTAGTTTTGATGTACATTTCTTTAGTGTACAATGAAAATGTGTAGTTTTGATGTACATTTCTTTAGTGTACAATGAAAATGTGTATGTTTTGATGTACATTTCTTGTCTGTACAATGAAAATGTGTAGTTTTGATGTACATTTCTTTAGTGTACAATGAAAATGTGTAGTTTTGATGTACATTACTTTAGTGTACAATGAAAATGTGTAGTTTTGATGTACATTTCTTTAGTGTACAATGAAAATGTGTAGTTTTGATGTACATTTCTCGAGTGTACAGTGAAAATGTGTAGTTTTGATGTACATTTCTTGAGTGTACAATGAAAATGTGTAGTTTTGATGTACATTTCTTGTATATACAATGAAAATGTGTAGTTTTGATGTACATTTCTTTAGTGTACAATGAAAATGTGTAGTTTTGATGTACATTTCTTGAGTGTACAATGAAAATGTGTAGTTCTGATGTACATTTCTTGTCTGTACAATGAAAATGTGTAGTTTTGATGTACATTTCTTTAGTGTACAATGAAAATGTGTAGTTTTGATGTACATTTCTTTAGTGTACAATGAAAATGTGTAGTTTTGATGTACATTTCTTGTATATACAATGAAAATGTGTAGTTTTGATGTACATTTCTTTAGTGTACAATGAAAATGTGTAGTTCTGATGTACATTTCTTGTGTGTACAATGAAAATGTGTAGTTTTGATGTACATTTCTTTAGTGTACAATGAAAATGTGTAGTTTTGATGTACATTTCTTGTATATACAATGAAAATGTGTATGTTTTGATGTACATTTCTTGTATATACAATGAAAATGTGTAGTTTTGATGTACATTTCTTTAGTGTACAATGAAAATGTGTAGTTTTGATGTACATTTCTTGTATATACAATGAAAATGTGTAGTTTTGATGTACATTTCTTGAGTGTACAATGAAAATGTGTAGTTTTGATGTACATTTCTTGAGTGTACAATGAAAATGTGTAGTTTTGATGTACATTTCTTGTATATACAATGAAAATGTGTAGTTTTGATGTACATTTCTTGTATATACAATGAAAATGTGTAGTTTTGATGTACATTTCTTTAGTGTACAATGAAAATGTGTAGTTTTGATGTACATTTCTTGTCTGTGCAATGAAAATGTGTAGTTTTGATGTACATTTCTTGTATATACAATGAAAATGTGTATGTTTTGATGTACATTTCTTGTATATACAATGAAAATATGTAGTTTTGATGTACATTTCTTGAGTGTACAATGAAAATGTGTAGTTTTGATGTACATTTCTTTAGTGTACAATGAAAATGTGTAGTTTTGATGTACATTTCTTGTATATACAATGAAAATGTGTAGTTTTGATGTACATTTCTTTAGTGTACAATGAAAATGTGTAGTTTTGATGTACATTTCTTGTCTGTACAATGAAAATGTGTAGTTTTGATGTACATTTCTTGTATATACAATGAAAATGTGTAGTTTTGATGTACATTTCTTTAGTGTACAATGAAAATGTGTAGTTTTGATGTACATTTCTTGTATATACAATGAAAATGTGTAGTTTTGATGTACATTTCTTTAGTGTACAATGAAAATGTGTAGTTTTTTGTACATTTCTTGAGTGTACAACGAAAATGTGTAGTTTTGATGTACATTTCTTGTATATACAATGAAAATGTGTAGTTTTGATGTACATTTCTTTAGTGTACAATGAAAATGTGTAGTTTTGATGTACATTTCTTTAGTGTACAATGAAAATGTGTAGTTTTGATGTACATTTCTTGAGTGTACAATGAAAATGTGTAGTTTTGATGTACATTTCTTGTATATACAATGAAAATGTGTAGTTTTGATGTACATTTCTTTAGTGTAAAATGAAAATGTGTAGTTTTGATGTACATTTCTTTAGTGTACAATGAAAATGTGTAGTTTTGATGTACATTTCTTTAGTGTACAATGAAAATGTGTAGTTTTGATGTACATTTCTTGAGTGTACAATGAATATGTGTAGTTTTGATGTACATTTCTTTAGTGTACAATGAAAATGTGTAGTTTTGATGTACATTTCTTTAGTGTACAATGAAAATGTGTAGTTTTGATGTACATTTCTTTAGTGTACAATGAAAATGTGTAGTTTTAATGTACATTTCTTGAGTGTACAATGAATATGTGTAGTTTTGATGTACATTTCTTTAGTGTACAATGAAAATGTGTAGTTTTGATGTACATTTCTTGAGTGTACAATGAATATGTGTAGTTTTGATGTACATTTCTTTAGTGTACAATGAAAATGTGTAGTTTTGATGTACATTTCTTTAGTGTACAATGAAAATGTGTATGTTTTGATGTACATTTCTTTAGTGTACAATGAAAATGTGTAGTTTTGATGTACATTTCTTTAGTGTACAATGAAAATGTGTAGTTTTGATGTACATTTCTTGTCTGTGCAATGAAAATGTGTAGTTTTGATGTACATTTCTTGTATATACAATGAAAATGTGTATGTTTTGATGTACATTTCTTGTATATACAATGAAAATATGTAGTTTTGATGTACATTTCTTGAGTGTACAATGAAAATGTGTAGTTTTGATGTACATTTCTTGTATATACAATGAAAATGTGTAGTTTTGATGTACATTTCTTGTATATACAATGAAAATGTGTAGTTTTGATGTACATTTCTTGAGTGTACAATGAAAATGTGTAGTTTTGATGTACATTTCTTTAGTGTACAATGAAAATGTGTAGTTTTGATGTACATTTCTTGTCTGTACAATGAAAATGTGTAGTTTTGATGTACATTTCTTGTATATACAATGAAAATGTGTAGTTTTGATGTACATTTCTTTAGTGTACAATGAAAATGTGTAGTTTTGATGTACATTTCTTGTATATACAATGAAAATGTGTAGTTTTGATGTACATTTCTTTAGTGTACAATGAAAATGTGTAGTTTTTTGTACATTTCTTGAGTGTACAATGAAAATGTGTAGTTTTGATGTACATTTCTTGTATATACAATGAAAATGTGTAGTTTTGATGTACATTTCTTTAGTGTACAATGAAAATGTGTAGTTTTGATGTACATTTCTTTAGTGTACAATGAAAATGTGTAGTTTTGATGTACATTTCTTGAGTGTACAATGAAAATGTGTAGTTTTGATGTACATTTCTTGTATATACAATGAAAATGTGTAGTTTTGATGTACATTTCTTTAGTGTAAAATGAAAATGTGTAGTTTTGATGTACATTTCTTTAGTGTACAATGAAAATGTGTAGTTTTGATGTACATTTCTTTAGTGTACAATGAAAATGTGTAGTTTTGATGTACATTTCTTGAGTGTACAATGAATATGTGTAGTTTTGATGTACATTTCTTTAGTGTACAATGAAAATGTGTAGTTTTGATGTACATTTCTTTAGTGTACAATGAAAATGTGTAGTTTTGATGTACATTTCTTGAGTGTACAATGAAAATGTGTAGTTTTAATGTACATTTCTTGAGTGTACAATGAATATGTGTAGTTTTGATGTACATTTCTTTAGTGTACAATGAAAATGTGTAGTTTTGATGTACATTTCTTGTATATACAATGAAAATGTGTAGTTTTGATGTACATTTCTTGAGTGTACAATGAAAATGTGTAGTTTTAATGTACATTTCTTGAGTGTACAATGAAAATGTGTAGTTTTAATGTACATTTCTTGAGTGTACAATGAATATGTGTAGTTTTGATGTACATTTCTTTAGTGTACAATGAAAATGTGTAGTTTTGATGTACATTTCTTTAGTGTACAATGAAAATGTGTATGTTTTGATGTACATTTCTTTAGTGTACAATGAAAATGTGTAGTTTTGATGTACATTTCTTTAGTGTACAATGAAAATGTGTAGTTTTGATGTACATTTCTTTAGTGTACAATGAAAATGTGTAGTTTTGATGTACATTTCTTTAGTGTACAATGAAAATGTGTAGTTTTGATGTACATTTCTTTAGTGTACAATGAAAATGTGTAGTTTTGATGTACATTTCTTTAGTGCACAATGAAAATGTGTAGTTTTGATGTACATTTCTCTAGTGTACAATGAAAATGTGTAGTTTTGATGTACATTTCTTTAGTGTACAATGAAAATGTGTACTTTTGATGTACATTTCTTTAGTGTACAATGAAAATGTGTAGTTTTGATGTACATTTCTTTAGTGTACAATGAAAATGTGTAGTTTTGATGTACATTTCTTTAGTGTACAATGAAAATGTGTAGTTTTGATGTACATTTCTTTAGTGTACAATGAAAATGTGTAGTTTTGATGTACATTTCTTTAGTGTACAATGAAAATGTGTAGTTTTGATGTACATTTCTTTAGTGTACAATGAAAATGTGTAGTTTTGATGTACATTTCTTGTATATACAATGAAAATGTGTAGTTTTGATGTACATTTCTTTAGTGTACAATGAAAATGTGTAGTTTTGATGTACATTTCTTGAGTGTACAATGAAAATGTGTAGTTTTGATGTACATTTCTTTAGTGTACAATGAAAATGTGTAGTTTTGATGTACATTTCTTGTATATACAATGAAAATGTGTAGTTTTGATGTACATTTCTTTAGTGTACAATGAAAATGTGTAGTTTTGATGTACATTTCTTGTATATACAATGAAAATGTGTAGTTTTGATGTACATTTCTTTAGTGTACAATGAAAATGTGTAGTTTTGATGTACATTTCTCGAGTGTACAATGAAAATGTGTAGTTTTGATGTACATTTCTTGAGTGTACAATGAAAATGTGTAGTTTTGATGTACATTTCTTGTATATACAATGAAAATGTGTAGTTTTGATGTACATTTCTTGTATATACAATGAAAATGTTTAGTTTTGATGTACATTTCTTTAGTGTACAATGAAAATGTGTAGTTTTGATGTACATTTCTCGAGTGTACAATGAAAATGTGTAGTTTTGATGTACATTTCTTGAGTGTACAATGAAAATGTGTAGTTTTGATGTACATTTCTTGTATATACAATGAAAATGTGTAGTTTTGATGTACATTTCTTGAGTGTACAATGAAAATGTGTAGTTTTGATGTACATTTCTTGTATATACAATGAAAATGTGTAGTTTTGATGTACATTTCTTGAGTGTACAATGAAAATGTGTAGTTTTGATGTACATTTCTTGTATATACAATGAAAATGTGTATGTTTTGATGTACATTTCTTGAGTGTACAATGAAAATGTGTAGTTTTGATGTACATTTCTTGAGTGTACAATGAAAATGTGTAGTTTTGATGTACATTTCTTGTCTGTTCAATGAAAATGTGTAGTTTTGATGTACATTTCTTGAGTGTACAATGAAAATGTGTAGTTTTGATGTACATTTCTTGTATATACAATGAAAATGTGTAGTTTTGATGTACATTTCTTGAGTGTACAATGAAAATGTGTAGTTTTGATGTACATTTCTTGTATATACAATGAAAATGTGTAGTTTTGATGTACATTTCTTTAGTGTACAATGAAAATGTGTAGTTTTGATGTACATTTCTTGAGTGTACAATGAAAATGTGTAGTTTTGATGTACATTTCTTTAGTGTACAATGAAAATGTGTAGTTCTGATGTACATTTCTTGTCTGTTCAATGAAAATGTGTAGTTTTGATGTACATTTCTTTAGTGTACAATGAAAATGTGTAGTTTTGATGTACATTTCTTGTATATACAATGAAAATGTTTAGTTTTGATGTACATTTCTTGAGTGTACAATGAAAATGTGTATGTTTTGATGTACATTTCTTGTATATACAATGAAAATGTGTAGTTTTGATGTACATTTCTTTAGTGTACAATGAAAATGTTTAGTTTTGATGTACATTTCTTTAGTGTACAATGAAAATGTGTAGTTTTGATGTACATTTCTTGTATATACAATGAAAATGTGTAGTTTTGATGTACATTTCTTTAGTGTACAATGAAAATGTGTAGTTTTGATGTACATTTCTTTAGTGTACAATGAAAATGTGTAGTTTTGATGCACATTTCTTTAGTGTACAATGAAAATGTGTAGTTTTGATGTACATTTCTTTAGTGTACAATGAAAATGTGTAGTTTTGATGTACATTTCTTTAGTGTACAATGAAAATGTGTAGTTTTGATGCACATTTCTTGTATATACAATGAAAGTGTGTAGTTTTGATGTACATTTCTTGTATATACAATGAAAATGTGTATGTTTTGATTTACATTTCTTGTATATACAATGAAAATGTGTAGTTTTGATGTACATTTCTTTAGTGTACAATGAAAATGTGTAGTTTTGATGTACATTTCTTGTATATACAATGAAAATGTGTAGTTTTGATGTACATTTCTTTAGTGTACAATGAAAATGTGTAGTTTTGATGTACATTTCTTGTATGTACAATGAAAATGTGTATGTTTTGATTTACATTTCTTGTATATACAATGAAAATGTGTAGTTTTGATGTACATTTCTTGAGTGTACAATGAAAATGTGTAGTTTTGATGTACATTTCTTGTATGTACAATGAAAATGTGTAGTTTTGATGTACATTTCTTTAGTGTACAATGAAAATGTGTAGTTTTGATGTACATTTCTTTAGTGTACAATGAAAATGTGTAGTTTTGATGTACATTTCTTTAGTGTACAATGAAAATGTGTAGTTTTGATGTACATTTCTTGAGTGTACAATGAAAATGTGTAGTTTTGATGTACATTTCTTGAGTGTACAATGAAAATGTGTAGTTTTGATGTACATTTCTTTAGTGTACAATGAAAATGTGTAGTTTTGATGTACATTTCTTGAGTGTACAATGAAAATGTGTAGTTTTGATGCACATTTCTTGTATATACAATGAAAGTGTGTAGTTTTGATGTACATTTCTTGTCTGTACAATGAAAATGTGTAAGTTTTGATGTACATTTCTTGTATATACAATGAAAATGTGTATGTTTTGATTTACATTTCTTGTATATACAATGTAAATGTATAGTTTTGATGTACATTTCTTGAGTGTACAATGAAAATGTGTAGTTTTGATGTACATTTCTTGTCTGTACAATGAAAATGTGTAGTTTTGATGTACATTTCTTTAGTGTACAATGAAAATGTGTAAGTTTTGATGTACATTTCTTGTATATACAATGAAAATGTGTAGTTTTGATGTACATTTCTTGTATATACAATGAAAATGTGTAGTTTTGATGTACATTTCTTGAGTGTACAATGAAAATGTGTAGTTTTGATGTACATTTCTTGTCTGTACAATGAAAATGTGTAGTTTTGATGTACATTTCTTGCCTGTACAATGAGAATGTGTAGTTTTGATGTACATTTCTTGTCTGTACAATGAAAATGTGTAGTTTTGATGTACATTTCTTGTATATACAATGAAAATGTTTAGTTTTGATGTACATTTCTTGAGTGTACAATGAAAATGTGTAGTTTTGATGTACATTTCTTGTCTGTACAATGAAAATGTGTAAGTTTTGATGTACATTTCTTTAGTGTACAATGAAAATGTATAGTTTTGATGTACATTTCTTGAGTGTACAATGAAAATGTGTAGTTTTGATGTACATTTCTTGTCTGTACAATGAAAATGTGTAGTTTTGATGTACATTTCTTTAGTGTACAATGAAAATGTGTAAGTTTTGATGTACATTTCTTGTATATACAATGAAAATGTGTATGTTTTGATGTACATTTCTTGAGTGTACAATGAAAATGTGTAGTTTTGATGTACATTTCTTGTCTGTACAATGAAAATGTGTAGTTTTGATGTACATTTCTTTAGTGTACAATGAAAATGTGAAAGTTTTGATGTACATTTCTTGTATATACAATGAAAATGTGTAGTTTTGATGTACATTTCTTGTATATACAATGAAAATGTGTAGTTTTGATGTACATTTCTTGAGTGTACAATGAAAATGTGTATGTTTTGATGTACATTTCTGGTCTGTACAATGAAAATGTGTAGTTTTGATGTACATTTCTTGTCTGTACAATGAAAATGTGTAGTTTTGATGTACATTTCTTGAGTGTACAATGAAAATGTGTAGTTTTGATGTACATTTCTTTAGTGTACAATGAAAATGTGTAAGTTTTGATGTACATTTCTTGTCTGTACAATGTAAATGTGTATGTTTTGATGTACATTTCTTGTCTGTACAATGAAAGTGTGTATGTTTTGATGTACATTTCTTGTCTGTACAATGAAAATGTGTATGTTTTGATGTACATTTCTTGTCTGTCCAATGAAAATGTGTAGTTTTGATGTACATTTCTTGTATATACAATGAAAATGTGTAGTTTTGATGTACATTTCTTGAGTGTACAATGAAAATGTGTAGTTTTGATGTACATTTCTTTAGTGTACAATGAAAATGTGTATGTTTTCATGTACATTTCTTGTCTGTCCAATGAAAATGTGTAGTTTTGATGTACATTTCTTGTATATACAATGAAAATGTGTAGTTTTGATGTACATTTTTTGAGTGTACAATGAAAATGTGTAGTTTTGATGTACATTTCTTTAGTGTACAATGAAAATGTGTAGTTTTGATGTACATTTCTTGTCTGTACAATGAAAATGTGTATGTTTTGATGTACATTTCTTGTCTGTACAACGAAAATGTGTATGTTTTGATGTACATTTCTTGTCTGTACAATGAAAATGTGTATGTTTTGATGTACATTTCTTGTCTGTACAATGAAAATGTGTAAGTTTTGATGTACATTTCTTGTCTGTACAATGAAAATGTATAGTTTTGATGTACATTTCTTGAGTGTACAATGAAAATGTGTAGTTTTGATGTACATTTCTTGTCTGTACAATGAAAATGTGTATGTTTTGATGTACATTTCTTGTCTGTACAACGAAAATGTGTATGTTTTGATGTACATTTCTTGAGTGTACAATGAAAATGTTTAGTTTTGATGTACATTTCTTGTCTGTACAATGAAAATGTGTAAGTTTTGATGTACATTTCTTGTCTGTACAATGAAAATGTATAGTTTTGATGTACATTTCTTGAGTGTACAATGAAAATGTGTAAGTTTTGATGTACATTTCTTGTCTGTACAATGAAAATGTATAGTTTTGATGTACATTTCTTGAGTGTACAATGAAAATGTGTATGTTTTGATGTACATTTCTTGTCTGTACAATGAAAATGTGTATGTTTTGATGTACATTTCTTGTCTGTACAACGAAAATGTGTATGTTTTGATGTACATTTCTTGAGTGTACAATGAAAATGTGTAGTTTTGATGTACATTTCTTGTCTGTACAATGAAAATGTGTAAGTTTTGATGTACATTTCTTGTCTGTACAATGAAAATGTATAGTTTTGATGTACATTTCTTGAGTGTACAATGAAAATGTGTAGTTTTGATGTACATTTCTTGTCTGTACAACGAAAATGTGTAGTTTTGATGTACATTTCTTGTCTGTACAATGAAAATGTGTATGTTTTGATGTACATTTCTTGTCTGTACAATGAAAATGTGTATGTTTTGATGTACATTTCTAGAGTGTACAACAAAAATGTGTAGTTTTGATGTACATTTCTTGTCTGTACAATGAAAATGTGTATGTTTTGATGTACATTTCTTGTCTGTACAACGAAAATGTGTATGTTTTGATGTACATTTCTTGTATATACAATGAAAATGTGTATGTTTTGATGTACATTTCTTGTCTGTACAACGAAAATGTGTATGTTTTGATGTACATTTCTTGTCTGTACAATGAAAATGTGTATGTTTTGATGTACATTTCTTGTCTGTACAATGAAAATGTGTATGTTTTGATGTACATTTCTAGAGTGAACAACGAAAATGTGTAGCTTTGATGTACATTTCTTGTCTGTACAATGAAAATGTGTATGTTTTGATGTACATTTCTTGTCTGTACAACGAAAATGTGTATGTTTTGATGTACATTTCTTGTCTGTACAATGAAAATGTGTAGTTTTGATGTACATTTCTTGTCTGTACAATGAAAATGTGTAGTTTTGATGTACATTTCTTGAGTGAACAATGAAAATGTGTAGTTTTGATGTACATTTCTTGAGTGTACAATGAAAATGTGTACTTTTGATGTACATTTCTTGTCTGTACAATGAAAATGTGTAAGTTTTGATGTACATTTCTTTAGTGTACAATGAAAATGTATAGTTTTGATGTACATTTCTTGAGTGTACAATGAAAATGTGTAGTTTTGATGTACATTTCTTGTCTGTACAATGAAAATGTGTAGTTTTGATGTACATTTCTTTAGTGTACAATGAAAATGTGTAAGTTTTGATGTACATTTCTTGTATATACAATGAAAATGTGTATGTTTTGATGTACATTTCTTGAGTGCACAATGAAAATGTGTAGTTTTGATGTACATTTCTTGTCTGTACAATGAAGATGTGTAGTTTTGATGTACATTTCTTTAGTGTACAATGAAAATGTGAAAGTTTTGATGTACATTTCTTGTATATACAATGAAAATGTGTAGTTTTGATGTACATTTCTTGTATATACAATGAAAATGTGTAGTTTTGATGTACATTTCTTGAGTGTACAATGAAAATGTGTATGTTTTGATGTACATTTCTGGTCTGTACAATGAAAATGTGTAGTTTTGATGTACATTTCTTGTCTGTACAATGAAAATGTGTAGTTTTGATGTACATTTCTTGAGTGTACAATGAAAATGTGTAGTTTTGATGTACATTTCTTTAGTGTACAATGAAAATGTGTAAGTTTTGATGTACATTTCTTGTCTGTACAATGTAAATGTGTATGTTTTGATGTACATTTCTTGTCTGTACAATGAAAGTGTGTATGTTTTGATGTACATTTCTTGTCTGTACAATGAAAATGTGTATGTTTTGATGTACATTTCTTGTCTGTCCAATGAAAATGTGTAGTTTTGATGTACATTTCTTGTATATACAATGAAAATGTGTAGTTTTGATGTACATTTCTTGAGTGTACAATGAAAATGTGTAGTTTTGATGTACATTTCTTTAGTGTACAATGAAAATGTGTATGTTTTCATGTACATTTCTTGTCTGTCCAATGAAAATGTGTAGTTTTGATGTACATTTCTTGTATATACAATGAAAATGTGTAGTTTTGATGTACATTTTTTGAGTGTACAATGAAAATGTGTAGTTTTGATGTACATTTCTTTAGTGTACAATGAAAATGTGTAGTTTTGATGTACATTTCTTGTCTGTACAATGAAAATGTGTATGTTTTGATGTACATTTCTTGTCTGTACAACGAAAATGTGTATGTTTTGATGTACATTTCTTGTCTGTACAATGAAAATGTGTATGTTTTGATGTACATTTCTTGTCTGTACAATGAAAATGTGTAAGTTTTGATGTACATTTCTTGTCTGTACAATGAAAATGTATAGTTTTGATGTACATTTCTTGAGTGTACAATGAAAATGTGTAGTTTTGATGTACATTTCTTGTCTGTACAATGAAAATGTGTATGTTTTGATGTACATTTCTTGTCTGTACAAAGAAAATGTGTATGTTTTGATGTACATTTCTTGAGTGTACAATGAAAATGTTTAGTTTTGATGTTCATTTCTTGTCTGTACAATGAAAATGTGTAAGTTTTGATGTACATTTCTTGTCTGTACAATGAAAATGTATAGTTTTGATGTACATTTCTTGAGTGTACAATGAAAATGTGTAAGTTTTGATGTACATTTCTTGTCTGTACAATGAAAATGTATAGTTTTGATGTACATTTCTTGAGTGTACAATGAAAATGTGTATGTTTTGATGTACATTTCTTGTCTGTACAATGAAAATGTGTATGTTTTGATGTACATTTCTTGTCTGTACAACGAAAATGTGTATGTTTTGATGTACATTTCTTGAGTGTACAATGAAAATGTGTAGTTTTGATGTACATTTCTTGTCTGTACAATGAAAATGTGTAAGTTTTGATGTACATTTCTTGTCTGTACAATGAAAATGTATAGTTTTGATGTACATTTCTTGAGTGTACAATGAAAATGTGTAGTTTTGATGTACATTTCTTGTCTGTACAACGAAAATGTGTAGTTTTGATGTACATTTCTTGTCTGTACAATGAAAATGTGTATGTTTTGATGTACATTTCTTGTCTGTACAATGAAAATGTGTATGTTTTGATGTACATTTCTAGAGTGTACAACAAAAATGTGTAGTTTTGATGTACATTTCTTGTCTGTACAATGAAAATGTGTATGTTTTGATGTACATTTCTTGTCTGTACAACGAAAATGTGTATGTTTTGATGTACATTTCTTGTATATACAATGAAAATGTGTATGTTTTGATGTACATTTCTTGTCTGTACAACGAAAATGTGTATGTTTTGATGTACATTTCTTGTCTGTACAATGAAAATGTGTATGTTTTGATGTACATTTCTTGTCTGTACAATGAAAATGTGTATGTTTTGATGTACATTTCTAGAGTGTACAACGAAAATGTGTAGTTTTGATGTACATTTCTTGTCTGTACAATGAAAATGTGTATGTTTTGATGTACATTTCTTGTCTGTACAACGAAAATGTGTATGTTTTGATGTACATTTCTTGTCTGTACAATGAAAATGTGTAGTTTTGATGTACATTTCTTGTCTGTACAATGAAAATGTGTAGTTTTGATGTACATTTCTTGAGTGAACAATGAAAATGTGTAGTTTTGATGTACATTTCTTGAGTGTACAATGAAAATGTGTAGTTTTGATGTACATTTCTTGTCTGTACAATGAAAATGTGTAAGTTTTGATGTACATTTCTTTAGTGTACAATGAAAATGTATAGTTTTGATGTACATTTCTTGAGTGTACAATGAAAATGTGTAGTTTTGATGTACATTTCTTGTCTGTACAATGAAAATGTGTAGTTTTGATGTACATTTCTTTAGTGTACAATGAAAATGTGTAAGTTTTGATGTACATTTCTTGTATATACAATGTAAATGTGTATGTTTTGATGTACATTTCTTGAGTGTACAATGAAAATGTGTAGTTTTGATGTACATTTCTTGTCTGTACAATGAAAATGTGTAGTTTTGATGTACATTTCTTTAGTGTACAATGAAAATGTGAAAGTTTTGATGTACATTTCTTGTATATACAATGAAAATGTGTAGTTTTGATGTACATTTCTTGTATATACAATGAAAATGTGTAGTTTTGATGTACATTTCTTGAGTGTACAATGAAAATGTGTATGTTTTGATGTACATTTCTGGTCTGTACAATGAAAATGTGTAGTTTTGATGTACATTTCTTGTCTGTACAATGAAAATGTGTAGTTTTGATGTACATTTCTTGAGTGTACAATGAAAATGTGTAGTTTTGATGTACATTTCTTTAGTGTACAATGAAAATGTGTAAGTTTTGATGTACATTTCTTGTCTGTACAATGTAAATGTGTATGTTTTGATGTACATTTCTTGTCTGTACAATGAAAGTGTGTATGTTTTGATGTACATTTCTTGTCTGTACAATGAAAATGTGTATGTTTTGATGTACATTTCTTGTCTGTCCAATGAAAATGTGTAGTTTTGATGTACATTTCTTGTATATACAATGAAAATGTGTAGTTTTGATGTACATTTCTTGAGTGTACAATGAAAATGTGTAGTTTTGATGTACATTTCTTTAGTGTACAATGAAAATGTGTATATTTTCATGTACATTTCTTGTCTGTCCAATGAAAATGTGTAGTTTTGATGTACATTTCTTGTATATACAATGAAAATGTGTAGTTTTGATGTACATTTTTTGAGTGTACAATGAAAATGTGTAGTTTTGATGTACATTTCTTTAGTGTACAATGAAAATGTGTAGTTTTGATGTACATTTCTTGTCTGTACAATGAAAATGTGTATGTTTTGATGTACATTTCTTGTCTGTACAACGAAAATGTGTATGTTTTGATGTACATTTCTTGTCTGTACAATGAAAATGTGTATGTTTTGATGTACATTTCTTGTCTGTACAATGAAAATGTGTAAGTTTTGATGTACATTTCTTGTCTGTACAATGAAAATGTATAGTTTTGATGTACATTTCTTGAGTGTACAATGAAAATGTGTAGTTTTGATGTACATTTCTTGTCTGTACAATGAAAATGTGTATGTTTTGATGTACATTTCTTGTCTGTACAACGAAAATGTGTATGTTTTGATGTACATTTCTTGAGTGTACAATGAAAATGTTTAGTTTTGATGTACATTTCTTGTCTGTACAATGAAAATGTGTAAGTTTTGATGTACATTTCTTGTCTGTACAATGAAAATGTATAGTTTTGATGTACATTTCTTGAGTGTACAATGAAAATGTGTAAGTTTTGATGTACATTTCTTGTCTGTACAATGAAAATGTATAGTTTTGATGTACATTTCTTGAGTGTACAATGAAAATGTGTATGTTTTGATGTACATTTCTTGTCTGTACAATGAAAATGTGTATGTTTTGATGTACATTTCTTGTCTGTACAACGAAAATGTGTATGTTTTGATGTACATTTCTTGAGTGTACAATGAAAATGTGTAGTTTTGATGTACATTTCTTGTCTGTACAATGAAAATGTGTAAGTTTTGATGTACATTTCTTGTCTGTACAATGAAAATGTATAGTTTTGATGTACATTTCTTGAGTGTACAATGAAAATGTGTAGTTTTGATGTACATTTCTTGTCTGTACAACGAAAATGTGTAGTTTTGATGTACATTTCTTGTCTGTACAATGAAAATGTGTATGTTTTGATGTACATTTCTTGTCTGTACAATGAAAATGTGTATGTTTTGATGTACATTTCTAGAGTGTACAACGAAAATGTGTAGTTTTGATGTACATTTCTTGTCTGTACAATGAAAATGTGTATGTTTTGATGTACATTTCTTGTCTGTACAACGAAAATGTGTATGTTTTGATGTACATTTCTTGTATATACAATGAAAATGTGTATGTTTTGATGTACATTTCTTGTCTGTACAACGAAAATGTGTATGTTTTGATGTACATTTCTTGTCTGTACAATGAAAATGTGTATGTTTTGATGTACATTTCTTGTCTGTACAATGAAAATGTGTATGTTTTGATGTACATTTCTAGAGTGTACAACGAAAATGTGTAGTTTTGATGTACATTTCTTGTCTGTACAATGAAAATGTGTATGTTTTGATGTACATTTCTTGTCTGTACAACGAAAATGTGTATGTTTTGATGTACATTTCTTGTCTGTACAATGAAAATGTGTAGTTTTGATGTACATTTCTTGTCTGTACAATGAAAATGTGTAGTTTTGATGTACATTTCTTGAGTGAACAATGAAAATGTGTAGTTTTGATGTACATTTCTTTAGTGTACAATGAAAATGTGTAAGTTTTGATGTACATTTCTTGTCTGTACAATGAAAATGTGTATGTTTTGATGTACATTTCTTGTCTGTACAATGAAAGTGTGTATGTTTTGATGTACATTTCTTGTCTGTACAATGAAAATGTGTATGTTTTGATGTACATTTCTTGTCTGTCCAATGAAAATGTGTAGTTTTGATGTACATTTCTTGTATATACAATGAAAATGTGTAGTTTTGATGTACATTTCTTGAGTGTACAATGAAAATGTGTAGTTTTGATGTACATTTCTTTAGTGTACAATGAAAATGTGTATGTTTTCATGTACATTTCTTGTCTGTCCAATGAAAATGTGTAGTTTTGATGTACATTTCTTATATATACAATGAAAATGTGTAGTTTTGATGTACATTTTTTGAGTGTACAATGAAAATGTGTAGTTTTGAAGTACATTTCTTTAGTGTACAATGAAAATGTGTAGTTTTGATGTACATTTCTTGTCTGTACAATGAAAATGTGTATGTTTTGATGTACATTTCTTGTCTGTACAACGAAAATGTGTATGTTTTGATGTACATTTCTTGTCTGTACAATGAAAATGTGTATGTTTTGATGTACATTTCTTGTCTGTACAATGAAAATGTGTAAGTTTTGATGTACATTTCTTGTCTGTACAATGAAAATGTATAGTTTTGATGTACATTTCTTGAGTGTACAATGAAAATGTGTAGTTTTGATGTACATTTCTTGTCTGTACAATGAAAATGTGTATGTTTTGATGTACATTTCTTGTCTGTACAACGAAAATGTGTATGTTTTGATGTACATTTCTTGAGTGTACAATGAAAATGTTTAGTTTTGATGTACATTTCTTGTCTGTACAATGAAAATGTGTAAGTTTTGATGTACATTTCTTGTCTGTACAATGAAAATGTATAGTTTTGATGTACATTTCTTGAGTGTACAATGAAAATGTGTAAGTTTTGATGTACATTTCTTGTCTGTACAATGAAAATGTATAGCTTTGATGTACATTTCTTGAGTGTACAATGAAAATGTGTATGTTTTGATGTACATTTCTTGTCTGTACAATGAAAATGTGTATGTTTTGATGTACATTTCTTGTCTGTACAACGAAAATGTGTATGTTTTGATGTACATTTCTTGAGTGTACAGTGAAAATGTGTAGTTTTGATGTACATTTCTTGTCTGTACAATGAAAATGTGTAAGTTTTGATGTACATTTCTTGTCTGTACAATGAAAATGTATAGTTTTGATGTACATTTCTTGAGTGTACAATGAAAATGTGTAGTTTTGATGTACATTTCTTGCCTGTACAACGAAAATGTGTAGTTTTGATGTACATTTCTTGTCTGTACAATGAAAATGTGTATGTTTTGATGTACATTTCTTGTCTGTACAATGAAAATGTGTATGTTTTGATGTACATTTCTTGTCTGTACAACGAAAATGTGTATGTTTTGATGTACATTTCTTGTATATACAATGAAAATGTGTATGTTTTGATGTACATTTCTTGTCTGTACAACGAAAATGTGTATGTTTTGATGTACATTTCTTGTCTGTACAATGAAAATGTGTATGTTTTGATGTACATTTCTTGTCTGTACAATGAAAATGTGTATGTTTTGATGTACATTTCTAGAGTGTACAACGAAAATGTGTAGTTTTGATGTACATTTCTTGTCTGTACAATGAAAATGTGTATGTTTTGATGTACATTTCTTGTCTGTACAACGAAAATGTGTATGTTTTGATGTACATTTCTTGTCTGTACAATGAAAATGTGTAGTTTTGATGTACATTTCTTGTCTGTACAATGAAAATGTGTATGTTTTGATGTACATTTCTAGAGTGTACAACGAAAATGTGTAGTTTTGATGTACATTTCTTGTCTGTACAATGAAAGTGTGTATGTTTTGATGTACATTTCTTGTATGTACAATGAAAATGTGTATGTTTTGATGTACATTTCTTGAGTGTACAACGAAAATGTGTAGTTTTGATGTACATTTCTTTAGTGTACAATGAAAATGTGTATGTTTTGATTTACATTTCTTGTCTGTACAATGAAAATGTGTATGTTTTGATGTACATTTCTTGTATATACAACGAAAATGTTTATGTTTTGATGTACATTTCTTGAGTGTACAATGAAAATGTGTAGTTTTGATGTACATTTCTTGTATATACAATGAAAATGTGTATGTTTTGATGTACATTTCTTGAGTGTACAACGAAAATGTGTAGTTTTGATGTACATTTCTTTAGTGTACAATGAAAATGTGTATGTTTTGATGTACATTTCTTGTCTGTACAATGAAAATGTGTATGTTTTGATGTACATTTCTTGTCTGTACAACGAAAATGTGTATGTTTTGATGTACATTTCTTGTCTGTACAATGAAAATGTGTATGTTTTGATGTACATTTCTTGTCTGTACAATGAAAATGTGTATGTTTTGATGTACATTTCTAGAGTGTACAACGAAAATGTGTAGTTTTGATGTACATTTCTTGTCTGTACAATGAAAATGTGTATGTTTTGATGTACATTTCTTGTCTGTACAACGAAAATGTGTATGTTTTGATGTACATTTCTTGTCTGTACAATGAAAATGTGTAGTTTTGATGTACATTTCTTGTCTGTACAATGAAAATGTGTATGTTTTGATGTACATTTCTAGAGTGTACAACGAAAATGTGTAGTTTTGATGTACATTTCTTGTCTGTACAATGAAAGTGTGTATGTTTTGATGTACATTTCTTGTATGTACAATGAAAATGTGTATGTTTTGATGTACATTTCTTGAGTGTACAACGAAAATGTGTAGTTTTGATGTACATTTCTTTAGTGTACAATCAAAATGTGTATGTTTTGATGTACATTTCTTGTCTGTACAATGAAAATGTGTATGTTTTGATGTACATTTCTTGTATATACAACGAAAATGTGTATGTTTTGATGTACATTTCTTGAGTGTACAATGAAAATGTGTAGTTTTGATGTACATTTCTTGTATATACAATGAAAATGTGTATGTTTTGATGTACATTTCTTGAGTGTACAACGAAAATGTGTAGTTTTGATGTACATTTCTTTAGTGTACAATGAAAATGTGTATGTTTTGATGTACATTTCTTGTTTGTACAATGAAAATGTGTATGTTTTGATGTACATTTCTTGTATATACAATGAAAATGTGTATGTTTTGATGTACATTTCTTGTCTGTACAATGAAAATGTGTATGTTTTGATGTACATTTCTTGTATATACAATGAAAATGTGTATGTTTTGATGTACATTTCTTGTATGTACAATGAAAATGTGTAGTTTTGATGTACATTTCTTTAGTGTACAATGAAAATGTGTATGTTTTGATGTACATTTCTTTAGTGTACAATGAAAATGTGTATGTTTTGATGTACATTTCTTGTAAATACAATGAAAATGTGTATGTTTTGATGTACATTTCTTGAGTGTACAATGAAAATGTGTATGTTTTGATGTACATTTCTTGAGTGTACAATGAAAATGTGTAAGTTTTGATGTACATTTCTTGTATATACAATGAAAATGTGTATGTTTTGATGTACATTTCTGGTATATACAATGAAAATGTGTAGTTTTGATGTACATTTCTTGTATATACAATGAAAATGTGTAGTTTTGATGTACATTTCTTGAGTGTACAATGAAAATGTGTATGTTTTGATGTACATTTCTTGTCTGTACAATGAAAATGTGTAGTTTTGATGTACATTTCTTGAGTGTACAATGAAAATGTGTAGTTTTGATGTACATTTCTTTAGTGTACAATGAAAATGTGTATGTTTTGATGTACATTTCTTGTCTGTCCAATGAAAATGTGTAGTTTTGATGTACATTTCTTGTATATACAATGAAAATGTGTAGTTTTGATGTACATTTCTTGAGTGTACAATGAAAATGTGTAGTTTTAATGTACATTTCTTTAGTGTACAATGAAAATGTGTATGTTTTGATGTACATTTCTTGTCTGTCCAATGAAAATGTGTAGTTTTGATGTACATTTCTTGAGTGTACAATGAAAATGTGTATGTTTTGATGTACATTTCTTGTCTGTACAATGAAAATGTGTAGTTTTGATGTACATTTCTTTAGTGTACAATGAAAATGTGTATGTTTTCATGTACATTTCTTGTCTGTCCAATGAAAATGTGTAGTTTTGATGTACATTTCTTGTATATACAATGAAAATGTGTAGTTTTGATGTACATTTTTTGAGTGTACAATGAAAATGTGTAGTTTTGATGTACATTTCTTTAGTGTACAATGAAAATGTGTAGTTTTGATGTACATTTCTTTAGTGTACAATGAAAATGTGTAGTTTTGATGTACATTTCTTGTCTGTACAATGACAATGTGTAGTTTTGATGTACATTTTTTGAGTGTACAATGAAAATGTGTAGTTTTGATGTACATTTCTTTAGTGTACAATGAAAATGTGTAGTTTTGATGTACATTTCTTGTCTGTACAATGAAAATGTGTAGTTTTGATGTACATTTTTTGAGTGTACAATGAAAATGTGTAGTTTTGATGTACATTTCTTTAGTGTACAATGAAAATGTGTAGTTTTGATGTACATTTCTTGTATATACAATGAAAATGTGTAGTTTTGATGTACATTTTTTGAGTGTACAATGAAAATGTGTAGTTTTGATGTACATTTCTTTAGTGTACAATGAAAATGTGTAGTTTTGATGTACATTTCTTTAGTGTACAATGAAAATGTGTAGCTTTGATGTACATTTCTTGTCTGTACAATGAAAATGTGTAGTTTTGATGTACATTTTTTGAGTGTACAATGAAAATGTGTAGTTTTGATGTACATTTCTTTAGTGTACAATGAAAATGTGTAGTTTTGATGTACATTTCTTGTCTGTACAATGAAAATGTGTAGTTTTGATGTACATTTTTTGAGTGTACAATGAAAATGTGTAGTTTTGATGTACATTTCTTTAGTGTACAATGAAAATGTGTAGTTTTGATGTACATTTCTTGTCTGTACAATGAAAATGTGTATGTTTTGATGTACATTTCTTGTCTGTACAATGAAAATGTGTATGTTTTGATGTACATTTCTCGTCTGTACAATGAAAATGTGTAAGTTTTGATGTACATTTCTTGTCTGTACAATGAAAATGTATAGTTTTGATGTACATTTCTTGAGTGTACAATGAAAATGTGTAGTTTTGATGTACATTTCTTGTCTGTACAATGAAAATGTGTATGTTTTAATGTACATTTCTTGTCTGTACAACGAAAATGTGTATGTTTTGATGTACATTTCTTGTCTGTACAATGAAAATGTGTAGTTTTTATGTACATTTCTTGTCTGTACAATGAAAATGTGTATGTTTTGATGTACATTTCTAGAGTGTACAACGAAAATGTGTAGTTTTGATGTACATTTCTTGTCTGTACAATGAAAGTGTGTATGTTTTGATGTACATTTCTTGTATGTACAATGAAAATGTGTATGTTTTGATGTACATTTCTTGAGTGTACAACGAAAATGTGTAGTTTTGATGTACATTTCTTTAGTGTACAATGAAAATGTGTATGTTTTGATGTACATTTCTTGTCTGTACAATGAAAATGTGTATGTTTTGATGTACATTTCTTGTATATACAATGAAAATGTGTATGTTTTGATGTACATTTCTTGAGTGTACAATGAAAATGTGTATGTTTTGATGTACATTTCTTGAGTGTACAATGAAAATGTGTAGTTTTGATGTACATTTCTTGTATATACAATGAAAATGTGTATGTTTTGATGTACATTTCTTGAGTGTACAACGAAAATGTGTAGTTTTGATGTACATTTCTTTAGTGTACAATGAAAATGTGTATGTTTTGATGTACATTTCTTGTCTGTACAATGAAAATGTGTATGTTTTGATGTACATTCCTTGTATATACAATGAAAATGTGTATGTTTTGATGTACATTTCTTGTCTGTACAATGAAAATGTGTATGTTTTGATGTACATTTCTTGTATATACAATGAAAATGTGTATGTTTTGATGTACATTTCTTGTATGTACAATGAAAATGTGTAGTTTTGATGTACATTTCTTTAGTGTACAATGAAAATGTGTATGTTTTGATGTACATTTCTTTAGTGTACAATGAAAATGTGTATGTTTTGATGTACATTTCTTGTAAATACAATGAAAATGTGTATGTTTTGATGTACATTTCTTGAGTGTACAATGAAAATGTGTATGTTTTGATGTACATTTCTTGAGTGTACAATGAAAATGTGTAAGTTTTGATGTACATTTCTTGTATATACAATGAAAATGTGTATGTTTTGATGTACATTTCTGGTATATACAATGAAAATGTGTAGTTTTGATGTACATTTCTTGTATATACAATGAAAATGTGTAGTTTTGATGTACATTTCTTGAGTGTACAATGAAAATGTGTATGTTTTGATGTACATTTGTTGCCTGTACAATGAAAATGTGTAGTTTTGATGTACATTTCTTGAGTGTACAATGAAAATGTGTATGTTTTGATGTACATTTCTTGTCTGTACAATGAAAATGTGTAGTTTTGATGTACATTTCTTGAGTGTACAATGAAAATGTGTATGTTTTCATGTACATTTCTTGTCTGTACAATGAAAATGTGTAGTTTTGATGTACATTTCTTTAGTGTACAATGAAAATGTGTATGTTTTGATGTACATTTCTTGTATATACAATGAACATGTGTAGTTTTGATGTACATTTCTTGAGTGTACAATGAAAATGTGTATGTTTTGATGTACATTTCTTGAGTGTACAATGAAAATGTGTAAGTTTTGATGTACATTTCTTGTATATACAATGAAAATGTGTATGTTTTGATGTACATTTCTGGTATATACAATGAAAATGTGTAGTTTTGATGTACATTTCTTGTCTGTACAATGAAAATGTGTAGTTTTGATGTACATTTTTTGAGTGTACAATGAAAATGTGTAGTTTTGATGTACATTTCTTTAGTGTACAATGAAAATGTGTAGTTTTGATGTACATTTCTTGTCTGTACAATGAAAATGTGTAGTTTTGATGTACATTTTTTGAGTGTAAAATGAAAATGTGTAGTTTTGATGTACATTTCTTTAGTGTACAATGAAAATGTGTAGTTTTGATGTACATTTCTTGTATATACAATGAAAATGTGTAGTTTTGATGTACATTTTTTGAGTGTACAATGAAAATGTGTAGTTTTGATGTACATTTCTTTAGTGTACAATGAAAATGTGTAGTTTTGATGTACATTTCTTTAGTGTACAATGAAAATGTGTAGTTTTGATGTACATTTCTTGTCTGTACAATGAAAATGTGTAGTTTTGATGTACATTTTTTGAGTGTACAATGAAAATGTGTAGTTTTGATGTACATTTCTTTAGTGTACAATGAAAATGTGTCGTTTTGATGTACATTTCTTGTCTGTACAATGAAAATGTGTAGTTTTGATGTACATTTCTTGAGTGTACAATGAAAATGTGTAGTTTTGATGTACATTTCTTTAGTGTACAATGAAAATGTGTAGTTTTGATGTACATTTCTTGTCTGTACAATGAAAATGTGTATGTTTTGATGTACATTTCTTGTCTGTACAATGAAAATGTGTATGTTTTGGTGTACATTTCTTGTCTGTACAATGAAAATGTGTAAGTTTTGATGTACATTTCTTGTCTGTACAATGAAAATGTATAGTTTTGATGTACATTTCTTGAGTGTACAATGAAAATGTGTAGTTTTGATGTACATTTCTTGTCTGTACAATGAAAATGTGTATGTTTTGATGTACATTTCTTGTCTGTACAACGAAAATGTGTATGTTTTGATGTACATTTCTTGAGTGTACAATGAAAATGTTTAGTTTTGATGTACATTTCTTGTCTGTACAATGAAAATGTGTAAGTTTTGATGTACATTTCTTGTCTGTACAATGAAAATGTATAGTTTTGATGTACATTTCTTGAGTGTACAATGAAAATGTGTAAGTTTTGATGTACATTTCTTGTCTGTACAATGAAAATGTGTAGTTTTGATGTACATTTCTTGAGTGTACAATGAAAATGTGTAGTTTTGATGTACATTTCTTTAGTGTACAATGAAAATGTGTATGTTTTGATGTACATTTCTTGTCTGTACAATGAAAATGTGTATGTTTTGATGTACATTTCTTGTCTGTACAACGAAAATGTGTATGTTTTGATGTACATTTCTTGTCTGTACAATGAAAATGTGTATGTTTTGATGTACATTTCTTGAGTGTACAACGAAAATGTGTAGTTTTGATGTACATTTCTTGTCTGTACAATGAAAATGTGTATGTTTTGATGTACATTTCTTGTCTGTACAATGAAAATGTGTATGTTTTGATGTACATTTCTAGAGTGTACAACGAAAATGTGTAGTTTTGATGTACATTTCTTTAGTGTACAATGAAAATGTGTATGTTTTGATGTACATTTCTTGTCTGTCCAATGAAAATGTGTAGTTTTGATGTACATTTCTTGTATATACAATGAAAATGTGTAGTTTTGATGTACATTTCTTGAGTGTACAATGAAAATGTGTAGTTTTGATGTACATTTCTTTAGTGTACAATGAAAATGTGTATGTTTTCATGTACATTTCTTGTCTGTCCAATGAAAATGTGTAGTTTTGATGTACATTTCTTGTATATACAATGAAAATGTGTAGTTTTGATGTACATTTTTTGAGTGTACAATGAAAATGTGTAGTTTTGATGTACATTTCTTTAGTGTACAATGAAAATGTGTAGTTTTTATGTACATTTCTTTAGTGTACAATGAAAATGTGTAGTTTTGATGTACATTTCTTGTCTGTACAATGAAAATGTGTAGTTTTGATGTACATTTTTTGAGTGTACAATGAAAATGTGTAGTTTTGATGTACATTTCTTTAGTGTACAATGAAAATGTGTAGCTTTGATGTACATTTCTTGTCTGTACAATGAAAATGTGTAGTTTTGATGTACATTTTTTGAGTGTACAATGAAAATGTGTAGTTTTGATGTACATTTCTTTAGTGTACAATGAAAATGTGTAGTTTTGATGTACATTTCTTGTATATACAATGAAAATGTGTAGTTTTGATGTACATTTTTTGAGTGTACAATGAAAATGTGTAGTTTTGATGTACATTTCTTTAGTGTACAATGAAAATGTGTAGTTTTGATGTACATTTCTTTAGTGTACAATGAAAATGTGTAGTTTTGATGTACATTTCTTGTCTGTACAATGAAAATGTGTAGTTTTGATGTACATTTTTTGAGTGTACAATGAAAATGTGTAGTTTTGATGTACATTTCTTTAGTGTACAATGAAAATGTGTCGTTTTGATGTACATTTCTTGTCTGTACAATGAAAATGTGTAGTTTTGATGTACATTTCTTGAGTGTACAATGAAAATGTGTAGTTTTGATGTACATTTCTTTAGTGTACAATGAAAATGTGTAGTTTTGATGTACATTTCTTGTCTGTACAATGAAAATGTGTATGTTTTGATGTACATTTCTTGTCTGTACAATGAAAATGTGTATGTTTTGATGTACATTTCTTGTCTGTACAATGAAAATGTGTAAGTTTTGATGTACATTTCTTGTCTGTACAATGAAAATGTATAGTTTTGATGTACATTTCTTGAGTGTACAATGAAAATGTGTAGTTTTGATGTACATTTCTTGTCTGTACAATGAAAATGTGTATGTTTTGATGTACATTTCTTGTCTGTACAACGAAAATGTGTATGTTTTGATGTACATTTCTTGAGTGTACAATGAAAATGTTTAGTTTTGATGTACATTTCTTGTCTGTACAATGAAAATGTGTAAGTTTTGATGTACATTTCTTGTCTGTACAATGAAAATGTATAGTTTTGATGTACATTTCTTGAGTGTACAATGAAAATGTGTAAGTTTTGATGTACATTTCTTGTCTGTACAATGAAAATGTATAGTTTTGATGTACATTTCTTGAGTGTACAATGAAAATGTGTATGTTTTGATGTACATTTCTTGTCTGTACAATGAAAATGTGTATGTTTTGATGTACATTTCTTGTCTGTACAACGAAAATGTGTATGTTTTGATGTACATTTCTTGAGTGTACAATGAAAATGTGTAGTTTTGATGTACATTTCTTGTCTGTACAATGAAAATGTGTAAGTTTTGATGTACATTTCTTGTCTGTACAATGAAAATGTATAGCTTTGATGTACATTTCTTGAGTGTACAATGAAAATGTGTAGTTTTGATGTACATTTCTTGTCTGTACAACGAAAATGTGTAGTTTTGATGTACATTTCTTGTCTGTACAATGAAAATGTGTATGTTTTGATGTACATTTCTTGTCTGTACAATGAAAATGTGTATGTTTTGATGTACATTTTTAGAGTGTACAACGAAAATGTGTAGTTTTGATGTACATTTCTTGTCTGTACAATGAAAATGTGTATGTTTTGATGTACATTTCTTGTCTGTACAACGAAAATGTGTATGTTTTGATGTACATTTCTTGTATATACAATGAAAATGTGTATGTTTTGATGTACATTTCTTGTCTGTACAACGAAAATGTGTATGTTTTGATGTACATTTCTTGTCTGTACAATGAAAATGTGTATGTTTTGATGTACATTTCTTGTCTCTACAATGAAAATGTGTATGTTTTGATGTACATTTCTAGAGTGTACAACGAAAATGTGTAGTTTTGATGTACACTTCTTGTCTGTACTATGAAAATGTGTATGTTTTGATGTACATTTCTTGTCTGTACAACGAAAATGTGTATGTTTTGATGTACATTTCTTGTCTGTACAATGAAAATGTGTAGTTTTGATGTACATTTCTTGTCTGTACAATGAAAATGTGTATGTTTTGATGTACATTTCTAGAGTGTACAACGAAAATGTGTAGTTTTGATGTACATTTCTTGTCTGTACAATGAAAATGTGTATGTTTTGATGTACATTTCTTGAGTGTACAATGAAAATGTGTAAGTTTTGATGTACATTTCTTGTATATACAATGAAAATGTGTATGTTTTGATGTACATTTCTTGAGTGTACAATGAAAATGTGTATGTTTTGATGTACATTTCTTGAGTGTACAATGAAAATGTGTAAGTTTTGATGTACATTTCTTGTATATACAATGAAAATGTGTATGTTTTGATGTACATTTCTTGAGTGTACAATGAAAATGTGTAGTTTTGATGTACATTTCTTGAGTGTACAATGAAAATGTGTATGTTTTGATGTACATTTCTTGTATGTACAATGAAAATGTGTATGTTTTGATGTACATTTCTTGAGTGTACAACGAAAATGTGTAGTTTTGATGTACATTTCTTTAGTGTACAATGAAAATGTGTATGTTTTGATTTACATTTCTTGTCTGTACAATGAAAATGTGTATGTTTTGATCTACATTTCTTGTATATACAACGAAAATGTGTATGTTTTGATGTACATTTCTTGAGTGTACAATGAAAATGTGTAGTTTTGATGTACATTTCTTGTATATACAATGAAAATGTGTATGTTTTGATGTACATTTCTTGAGTGTACAACGAAAATGTGTAGTTTTGATGTACATTTCTTTAGTGTACAATGAAAATGTGTATGTTTTGATGTACATTTCTTGTCTGTACAATGAAAATGTGTATGTTTTGATGTACATTTCTTGTCTGTACAACGAAAATGTGTATGTTTTGATGTACATTTCTTGTCTGTACAATGAAAATGTGTATGTTTTGATGTACATTTCTTGTCTGTACAATGAAAATGTGTATGTTTTGATGTACATTTCTAGAGTGTACAACGAAAATGTGTAGTTTTGATGTACATTTCTTGTCTGTACAATGAAAATGTGTATGTTTTGATGTACATTTCTTGTCTGTACAACGAAAATGTGTATGTTTTGATGTACATTTCTTGTCTGTACAATGAAAATGTGTAGTTTTGATGTACATTTCTTGTCTGTACAATTAAAATGTGTATGTTTTGATGTACATTTCTAGAGTGTACAACGAAAATGTGTAGTTTTGATGTACATTTCTTGTCTGTACAATGAAAGTGTGTATGTTTTGATGTACATTTCTTGTATGTACAATGAAAATGTGTATGTTTTGATGTACATTTCTTGAGTGTACAACGAAAATGTGTAGTTTTGATGTACATTTCTTTAGTGTACAATGAAAATGTGTATGTTTTGATGTACATTTCTTGTCTGTACAATGAAAATGTGTATGTTTTGATGTACATTTCTTGTATATACAACGAAAATGTGTATGTTTTGATGTACATTTCTTGAGTGTACAATGAAAATGTGTAGTTTTGATGTACATTTCTTGTATATACAATGAAAATGTGTATGTTTTGATGTACATTTCTTGAGTGTACAACGAAAATGTGTAGTTTTGATGTACATTTCTTTAGTGTACAATGAAAATGTGTATGTTTTGATGTACATTTCTTGTCTGTACAATGAAAATGTGTATGTTTTGATGTACATTTCTTGTATATACAATGAAAATGTGTATGTTTTGATGTACATTTCTTGTCTGTACAATGAAACTGTGTATGTTTTGATGTACATTTCTTGTATATACAATGAAAATGTGTATGTTTTGATGTACATTTCTTGTATGTACAATGAAAATGTGTAGTTTTGATGTACATTTCTTTAGTGTACAATGAAAATGTGTATGTTTTGATGTACATTTCTTTAGTGTACAATGAAAATGTGTATGTTTGGATGTACATTTCTTGTAAATACAATGAAAATGTGTATGTTTTGATGTACATTTCTTGAGTGTACAATGAAAATGTGTATGTTTTGATGTACATTTCTTGAGTGTACAATGAAAATGTGTAAGTTTTGATGTACATTTCTTGTATATACAATGAAAATGTGTATGTTTTGATGTACATTTCTGGTATATACAATGAAAATGTGTAGTTTTGATGTACATTTCTTGTATATACAATGAAAATGTGTAGTTTTGATGTACATTTCTTGAGTGTACAATGAAAATGTGTATGTTTTGATGTACATTTCTTGTCTGTACAATGAAAATGTGTAGTTTTGATGTACATTTCTTGAGTGTACAATGAAAATGTGTATGTTTTGATGTACATATCTTGTCTGTACAATGAAAATGTGTAGTTTTGATGTACATTTCTTGAGTGTACAATGAAAATGTGTATGTTTTCATGTACATTTCTTGTCTGTACAATGAAAATGTGTAGTTTTGATGTACATTTCTTTAGTGTACAATGAAAATGTGTATGTTTTGATGTACATTTCTTGTATATACAATGAACATGTGTAGTTTTGATGTACATTTCTTGAGTGTACAATGAAAATGTGTAGTTTTGATGTACATTTCTTGTCTGTACAATGAAAATGTGTAGTTTTGATGTACATTTCTTGTCTGTACAATGAAAATGTGTAGTTTTGATGTACATTTCTTGAGTGTACAATGAAAATGTGTAGTTTTGATGTACATTTCTTGTCTGTACAATTAAAATGTGTAGTTTAGATGTACATTTCTTGTCTGTACAATGAAAATGTGTAGTTTTGATGTACATTTCTTGTCTGTACAATGAAAATGTGTAGTTTTGATGTACATTTCTTGAGTGTACAATGAAAATGTGTAGTTTTGATGTACATTTCTTGAGTGTACAATGAAAATGTGTAGTTTTGATGTACATTTCTTGTCTGTACAATGAAAATGTGTAAGTTTTGATGTACATTTCTTGTCTGTACAATGAAAATGTATAGTTTTGATGTACATTTCTTGAGTGTACAATGAAAATGTGTAGTTTTGATGTACATTTCTTGAGTGTACAATGAAAATGTGTAGTTTTGATGTACATTTCTTTAGTGTACAATGAAAATGTGTAAGTTTTGATGTACATTTCTTGTCTGTACAATGAAAATGTGTATGTTTTGATGTACATTTCTTGTCTGTACAATGAAAATGTGTATGTTTTGATGTACATTTCTTGTCTGTACAATGAAAATGTGTATGTTTTGATGTACATTTCTTGTCTGTCCAATGAAAATGTGTAGTTTTGATGTACATTTCTTGTATATACAATGAAAATGTGTAGTTTTGATGTACATTTCTTGAGTGTACAATGAAAATGTGTAGTTTTGATGTACATTTCTTTAGTGTACAATGAAAATGTGTATGTTTTGATGTACATTTCTTGTCTGTACAATGAAAATGTGTATGTTTTGATGTACATTTCTTGTCTGTACAACGAAAATGTGTATGTTTTGATGTACATTTCTTGTCTGTACAAAGAAAATGTGTATGTTTTGATGTACATTTCTTGAGTGTACAACGAAAATGTGTAGTTTTGATGTACATTTCTTGTCTGTACAATGAAAATGTGTAGTTTTGATGTACATTTCTTTAGTGTACAATGAAAATGTGTATGTTTTGATGTACATTTCTTGTATATACAATGAACATGTGTAGTTTTGATGTACATTTCTTGAGTGTACAATGAAAATGTGTAGTTTTGATGTACATTTCTTGTATATACAATGAAAATGTGTAAGTTTTGATGTACATTTGTTGTATATACAATGAAAATGTGTAGTTTTGATGTACATTTCTAGTATATACAATGAACATGTGTAGTTTTGATGTACATTTCTTGAGTGTACAATGAAAATGTGTAGTTTTGATGTACATTTCTTGTATATACAATGAAAATGTGTAAGTTTTGATGTACATTTGTTGTATATACAATGAAAATGTGTAGTTTTTATGTACATTTCTTGTATATACAATGAAAATGTGTAGTTTTGATGTACATTTCTTGTATATACAATGAAAATGTGTAAGTTTTGATGTACATTTGTTGTATATACAATGAAAATGTGTAGTTTTGATGTACATTTCTAGTATATACAATGAACATGTGTAGTTTTGATGTACATTTCTTGAGTGTACAATGAAAATGTGTAGTTTTGATGTACATTTCTTGTATATACAATGAAAATGTGTAAGTTTTGATGTATATACAATGAAAATGTGTAGTTTTTATGTACATTTCTTGTATATACAATGAAAATGTGTAAGTTTTGATGTACATTTCTTGTATATACAATGAAAATGTGTAGTTTTGATGTATATTTCTTGTATATACAATGAAAATGTGTAAGTTTTTATGTACATTTCTTGTCTGTACAATGAAAATGTGTAGTTTTGATGTACATTTCTTGAGTGTACAATGAAAATGTGTAGTTTTGATGTACATTTCTTTAGTGTACAATGAAAATGTGTATGTTTTGATGTACATTTCTTGTCTGTACAATGAAAATGTGTATGTTTTTATGTACATTTCTTGTCTGTACAACGAAAATGTGTATGTTTTGATGTACATTTCTAATCTGTACACTGAAAATGTGTATGTTTTGATGTACATTTCTTCAGTGTACAACGAAAATGTGTAGTTTTGATGTACATTTCTTGTCTGTACAATGAAAATGTGTATGTTTTGATGTACAATTCTTGTATGTACAATGAAAATGTGTATGTTTTGATGTACATTTCTTGAGTGTACAACGAAAATGTGTAGTTTTGATGTACATTTCTTTAGTGTACAATGAAAATGTGTATGTTTTGATGTACATTTCTTGTCTGTACAATGAAAATGTGTATGTTTTGATGTACATTTCTTGTATATACAACGAAAATGTGTATGTTTTGATGTACATTTCTTGAGTGTACAATGAAAATGTGTAGTTTTGATGTACATTTCTTGTATATACAATGAAAATGTGTATGTTTTGATGTACATTTCTTGAGTGTACAACGAAAATGTGTAGTTTTGATGTACATTTCTTTAGTGTACAATGAAAATGTGTATGTTTTGATGTACATTTCTTGTCTGTACAATGAAAATGTGTATGTTTTGATGTACATTTCTAGAGTGTACAACGAAAATGTGTAGTTTTGATGTACATTTCTTGTCTGTACAATGAAAATGTGTATGTTTTGATGTACATTTCTTGTCTGTACAACGAAAATGTGTATGTTTTGATGTACATTTCTTGTCTGTACAATGAAAATGTGTAGTTTTGATGTACATTTCTTGTCTGTACAATTAAAATGTGTATGTTTTGATGTACATTTCTAGAGTGTACAACGAAAATGTGTAGTTTTGATGTACATTTCTTGTCTGTACAATGAAAGTGTGTATGTTTTGATGTACATTTCTTGTATGTACAATGAAAATGTGTATGTTTTGATGTACATTTCTTGAGTGTACAACGAAAATGTGTAGTTTTGATGTACATTTCTTTAGTGTACAATGAAAATGTGTATGTTTTGATGTACATTTCTTGTCTGTACAATGAAAATGTGTATGTTTTGATGTACATTTCTTGTATATACAACGAAAATGTGTATGTTTTGATGTACATTTCTTGAGTGTACAATGAAAATGTGTAGTTTTGATGTACATTTCTTGTATATACAATGAAAATGTGTATGTTTTGATGTACATTTCTTGAGTGTACAACGAAAATGTGTAGTTTTGATGTACATTTCTTTAGTGTACAATGAAAATGTGTATGTTTTGATGTACATTTCTTGTCTGTACAATGAAAATGTGTATGTTTTGATGTACATTTCTTGTATATACAATGAAAATGTGTATGTTTTGATGTACATTTCTTGTCTGTACAATGAAACTGTGTATGTTTTGATGTACATTTCTTGTATATACAATGAAAATGTGTATGTTTTGATGTACATTTCTTGTATGTACAATGAAAATGTGTAGTTTTGATGTACATTTCTTTAGTGTACAATGAAAATGTGTATGTTTTGATGTACATTTCTTTAGTGTACAATGAAAATGTGTATGTTTGGATGTACATTTCTTGTAAATACAATGAAAATGTGTATGTTTTGATGTACATTTCTTGAGTGTACAATGAAAATGTGTATGTTTTGATGTACATTTCTTGAGTGTACAATGAAAATGTGTAAGTTTTGATGTACATTTCTTGTATATACAATGAAAATGTGTATGTTTTGATGTACATTTCTGGTATATACAATGAAAATGTGTAGTTTTGATGTACATTTCTTGTATATACAATGAAAATGTGTAGTTTTGATGTACATTTCTTGAGTGTACAATGAAAATGTGTATGTTTTGATGTACATTTCTTGTCTGTACAATGAAAATGTGTAGTTTTGATGTACATTTCTTGAGTGTACAATGAAAATGTGTATGTTTTGATGTACATATCTTGTCTGTACAATGAAAATGTGTAGTTTTGATGTACATTTCTTGAGTGTACAATGAAAATGTGTATGTTTTCATGTACATTTCTTGTCTGTACAATGAAAATGTGTAGTTTTGATGTACATTTCTTTAGTGTACAATGAAAATGTGTATGTTTTGATGTACATTTCTTGTATATACAATGAACATGTGTAGTTTTGATGTACATTTCTTGAGTGTACAATGAAAATGTGTAGTTTTGATGTACATTTCTTGTCTGTACAATGAAAATGTGTAGTTTTGATGTACATTTCTTGTCTGTACAATGAAAATGTGTAGTTTTGATGTACATTTCTTGAGTGTACAATGAAAATGTGTAGTTTTGATGTACATTTCTTGTCTGTACAATTAAAATGTGTAGTTTAGATGTACATTTCTTGTCTGTACAATGAAAATGTGTAGTTTTGATGTACATTTCTTGTCTGTACAATGAAAATGTGTAGTTTTGATGTACATTTCTTGAGTGTACAATGAAAATGTGTAGTTTTGATGTACATTTCTTGAGTGTACAATGAAAATGTGTAGTTTTGATGTACATTTCTTGTCTGTACAATGAAAATGTGTAAGTTTTGATGTACATTTCTTGTCTGTACAATGAAAATGTATAGTTTTGATGTACATTTCTTGAGTGTACAATGAAAATGTGTAGTTTTGATGTACATTTCTTGAGTGTACAATGAAAATGTGTAGTTTTGATGTACATTTCTTTAGTGTACAATGAAAATGTGTAAGTTTTGATGTACATTTCTTGTCTGTACAATGAAAATGTGTATGTTTTGATGTACATTTCTTGTCTGTACAATGAAAATGTGTATGTTTTGATGTACATTTCTTGTCTGTACAATGAAAATGTGTATGTTTTGATGTACATTTCTTGTCTGTCCAATGAAAATGTGTAGTTTTGATGTACATTTCTTGTATATACAATGAAAATGTGTAGTTTTGATGTACATTTCTTGAGTGTACAATGAAAATGTGTAGTTTTGATGTACATTTCTTTAGTGTACAATGAAAATGTGTATGTTTTGATGTACATTTCTTGTCTGTACAATGAAAATGTGTATGTTTTGATGTACATTTCTTGTCTGTACAACGAAAATGTGTATGTTTTGATGTACATTTCTTGTCTGTACAAAGAAAATGTGTATGTTTTGATGTACATTTCTTGAGTGTACAACGAAAATGTGTAGTTTTGATGTACATTTCTTGTCTGTACAATGAAAATGTGTAGTTTTGATGTACATTTCTTTAGTGTACAATGAAAATGTGTATGTTTTGATGTACATTTCTTGTATATACAATGAACATGTGTAGTTTTGATGTACATTTCTTGAGTGTACAATGAAAATGTGTAGTTTTGATGTACATTTCTTGTATATACAATGAAAATGTGTAAGTTTTGATGTACATTTGTTGTATATACAATGAAAATGTGTAGTTTTGATGTACATTTCTAGTATATACAATGAACATGTGTAGTTTTGATGTACATTTCTTGAGTGTACAATGAAAATGTGTAGTTTTGATGTACATTTCTTGTATATACAATGAAAATGTGTAAGTTTTGATGTACATTTGTTGTATATACAATGAAAATGTGTAGTTTTTATGTACATTTCTTGTATATACAATGAAAATGTGTAGTTTTGATGTACATTTCTTGTATATACAATGAAAATGTGTAAGTTTTGATGTACATTTGTTGTATATACAATGAAAATGTGTAGTTTTGATGTACATTTCTAGTATATACAATGAACATGTGTAGTTTTGATGTACATTTCTTGAGTGTACAATGAAAATGTGTAGTTTTGATGTACATTTCTTGTATATACAATGAAAATGTGTAAGTTTTGATGTATATACAATGAAAATGTGTAGTTTTTATGTACATTTCTTGTATATACAATGAAAATGTGTAAGTTTTGATGTACATTTCTTGTATATACAATGAAAATGTGTAGTTTTGATGTATATTTCTTGTATATACAATGAAAATGTGTAAGTTTTTATGTACATTTCTTGTCTGTACAATGAAAATGTGTAGTTTTGATGTACATTTCTTGAGTGTACAATGAAAATGTGTAGTTTTGATGTACATTTCTTTAGTGTACAATGAAAATGTGTATGTTTTGATGTACATTTCTTGTCTGTACAATGAAAATGTGTATGTTTTTATGTACATTTCTTGTCTGTACAACGAAAATGTGTATGTTTTGATGTACATTTCTAATCTGTACACTGAAAATGTGTATGTTTTGATGTACATTTCTTCAGTGTACAACGAAAATGTGTAGTTTTGATGTACATTTCTTGTCTGTACAATGAAAATGTGTATGTTTTGATGTACAATTCTTGTATGTACAATGAAAATGTGTATGTTTTGATGTACATTTCTTGAGTGTACAACGAAAATGTGTAGTTTTGATGTACATTTCTTTAGTGTACAATGAAAATGTGTATGTTTTGATGTACATTTCTTGTCTGTACAATGAAAATGTGTATGTTTTGATGTACATTTCTTGTATATACAACGAAAATGTGTATGTTTTGATGTACATTTCTTGAGTGTACAATGAAAATGTGTAGTTTTGATGTACATTTCTTGTATATACAATGAAAATGTGTATGTTTTGATGTACATTTCTTGAGTGTACAACGAAAATGTGTAGTTTTGATGTACATTTCTTTAGTGTACAATGAAAATGTGTATGTTTTGATGTACATTTCTTGTCTGTACAATGAAAATGTGTATGTTTTGATGTACATTTCTTGGATATACAATGAAAATGTGTATGTTTTGATGTACATTTCTTGTCTGTACAATGAAAATGTGTATGTTTTGATGTACATTTCTTGTATATACAATGAAAATGTGTATGTTTTGATGTACATTTCTTGTATGTACAATGAAAATGTGTAGTTTTGATGTACATTTCTTTAGTGTACAATGAAAATGTGTATGTTTTGATGTACATTTCTTTAGTGTACAATGAAAATGTGTATGTTTTGATGTACATTTCTTGTATATACAATGAAAATGTGTATGTTTTGATGTACATTTCTTGAGTGTACAATGAAAATGTGTATGTTTTGATGTACATTTCTTGAGTGTACAATGAAAATGTGTAAGTTTTGATGTACATTTCTTGTATATACAATGAAAATGTGTATGTTTTGATGTACATTTCTTGTATATACTATGAAAATGTGTAGTTTTGATGTACATTTCTTGAGTGTACAATGAAAATGTGTATGTTTTGATGTACATTTCTTGTCTGTACAATGAAAATGTGTAGTTTTGATGTACATTTCTTGAGTGTACAATGAAAATGTGTAAGTTTTGATGTACATTTCTTGTCTGTACAATGAAAATGTGTAGTTTTGATGTACATTTCTTGAGTGTACAATGAAAATGTGTATGTTTTCATGTACATTTCTTGTCTGTACAATGAAAATGTGTAGTTTTGATGTACATTTCTTTAGTGTACAATTAAATGTGTATGTTTTGATGTACATTTCTTGTATATACAATGAACATGTGTAGTTTTTATGTACATTTCTTGAGTGTACAATGAAAATGTGTAGTTTTGATGTACATTTCTTGTATATACAATGAAAATGTGTAAGTTTTGATGTACATTTGTTGTATATACAATGAAAATGTGTAGTTTTGATGTACATTTCTAGTATATACAATGAACATGTGTAGTTTTGATGTACATTTCTTGAGTGTACAATGAAAATGTGTAGTTTTGATGTACATTTCTTGTATATACAATGAAAATGTGTAAGTTTTGATGTACATTTGTTGTATATACAATGAAAATGTGTAGTTTTTATGTACATTTCTTGTATATACAATGAAAATGTGTAGTTTTGATGTACATTTCTTGTATATACAATGAAAATGTGTAAGTTTTGATGTACATTTGTTGTATATACAATGAAAATGTGTAGTTTTGATGTACATTTCTAGTATATACAATGAACATGTGTAGTTTTGATGTACATTTCTTGAGTGTACAATGAAAATGTGTAGTTTTGATGTACATTTCTTGTATATACAATGAAAATGTGTAGTTTTGATGTACATTTCTTGAGTGTACAATGAAAATGTGTAGTTTTGATGTACATTTCTTTAGTGTACAATGAAAATGTGTATGTTTTGATGTACATTTCTTGTCTGTACAATGAAAATGTGTATGTTTTGATGTACATTTCTTGTCTGTACAACGAAAATGTGTATGTTTTGATGTACATTTCTTGTCTGTACAAAGAAAATGTGTATGTTTTGATGTACATTTCTTGAGTGTACAACGAAAATGTGTAGTTTTGATGTACATTTCTTGTCTGTACAATGAAAATGTGTAGTTTTGATGTACATTTCTTTAGTGTACAATGAAAATGTGTATGTTTTGATGTACATTTCTTGTATATACAATGAACATGTGTAGTTTTGATGTACATTTCTTGAGTGTACAATGAAAATGTGTAGTTTTGATGTACATTTCTTGTATATACAATGAAAATGTGTAAGTTTTGATGTACATTTGTTGTATATACAATGAAAATGTGTAGTTTTGATGTACATTTCTAGTATATACAATGAACATGTGTAGTTTTGATGTACATTTCTTGAGTGTACAATGAAAATGTGTAGTTTTGATGTACATTTCTTGTATATACAATGAAAATGTGTAAGTTTTGATGTACATTTGTTGTATATACAATGAAAATGTGTAGTTTTTATGTACATTTCTTGTATATACAATGAAAATGTGTAGTTTTGATGTACATTTCTTGTATATACAATGAAAATGTGTAAGTTTTGATGTACATTTGTTGTATATACAATGAAAATGTGTAGTTTTGATGTACATTTCTAGTATATACAATGAACATGTGTAGTTTTGATGTACATTTCTTGAGTGTACAATGAAAATGTGTAGTTTTGATGTACATTTCTTGTATATACAATGAAAATGTGTAAGTTTTGATGTATATACAATGAAAATGTGTAGTTTTTATGTACATTTCTTGTATATACAATGAAAATGTGTAAGTTTTGATGTACATTTCTTGTATATACAATGAAAATGTGTAGTTTTGATGTATATTTCTTGTATATACAATGAAAATGTGTAAGTTTTTATGTACATTTCTTGTCTGTACAATGAAAATGTGTAGTTTTGATGTACATTTCTTGAGTGTACAATGAAAATGTGTAGTTTTGATGAACATTTCTTTAGTGTACAATGAAAATGTGTATGTTTTGATGTACATTTCTTGTCTGTACAATGAAAATGTGTATGTTTTTATGTACATTTCTTGTCTGTACAACGAAAATGTGTATGTTTTGATGTACATTTCTAATCTGTACACTGAAAATGTGTATGTTTTGATGTACATTTCTTCAGTGTACAACGAAAATGTGTAGTTTTGATGTACATTTCTTGTCTGTACAATGAAAATGTGTATGTTTTGATGTACAATTCTTGTATGTACAATGAAAATGTGTATGTTTTGATGTACATTTCTTGAGTGTACAACGAAAATGTGTAGTTTTGATGTACATTTCTTTAGTGTACAATGAAAATGTGTATGTTTTGATGTACATTTCTTGTCTGTACAATGAAAATGTGTATGTTTTGATGTACATTTCTTGTATATACAACGAAAATGTGTATGTTTTGATGTACATTTCTTGAGTGTACAATGAAAATGTGTAGTTTTGATGTACATTTCTTGTATATACAATGAAAATGTGTATGTTTTGATGTACATTTCTTGAGTGTACAACGAAAATGTGTAGTTTTGATGTACATTTCTTTAGTGTACAATGAAAATGTGTATGTTTTGATGTACATTTCTTGTCTGTACAATGAAAATGTGTATGTTTTGATGTACATTTCTTGGATATACAATGAAAATGTGTATGTTTTGATGTACATTTCTTGTCTGTACAATGAAAATGTGTATGTTTTGATGTACATTTCTTGTATATACAATGAAAATGTGTATGTTTTGATGTACATTTCTTGTATGTACAATGAAAATGTGTAGTTTTGATGTACATTTCTTTAGTGTACAATGAAAATGTGTATGTTTTGATGTACATTTCTTTAGTGTACAATGAAAATGTGTATGTTTTGATGTACATTTCTTGTATATACAATGAAAATGTGTATGTTTTGATGTACATTTCTTGAGTGTACAATGAAAATGTGTATGTTTTGATGTACATTTCTTGAGTGTACAATGAAAATGTGTAAGTTTTGATGTACATTTCTTGTATATACAATGAAAATGTGTATGTTTTGATGTACATTTCTTGTATATACTATGAAAATGTGTAGTTTTGATGTACATTTCTTGAGTGTACAATGAAAATGTGTATGTTTTGATGTACATTTCTTGTCTGTACAATGAAAATGTGTAGTTTTGATGTACATTTCTTGAGTGTACAATGAAAATGTGTAAGTTTTGATGTACATTTCTTGTCTGTACAATGAAAATGTGTAGTTTTGATGTACATTTCTTGAGTGTACAATGAAAATGTGTATGTTTTCATGTACATTTCTTGTCTGTACAATGAAAATGTGTAGTTTTGATGTACATTTCTTTAGTGTACAATTAAATGTGTATGTTTTGATGTACATTTCTTGTATATACAATGAACATGTGTAGTTTTTATGTACATTTCTTGAGTGTACAATGAAAATGTGTAGTTTTGATGTACATTTCTTGTATATACAATGAAAATGTGTAAGTTTTGATGTACATTTGTTGTATATACAATGAAAATGTGTAGTTTTGATGTACATTTCTAGTATATACAATGAACATGTGTAGTTTTGATGTACATTTCTTGAGTGTACAATGAAAATGTGTAGTTTTGATGTACATTTCTTGTATATACAATGAAAATGTGTAAGTTTTGATGTACATTTGTTGTATATACAATGAAAATGTGTAGTTTTTATGTACATTTCTTGTATATACAATGAAAATGTGTAGTTTTGATGTACATTTCTTGTATATACAATGAAAATGTGTAAGTTTTGATGTACATTTGTTGTATATACAATGAAAATGTGTAGTTTTGATGTACATTTCTAGTATATACAATGAACATGTGTAGTTTTGATGTACATTTCTTGAGTGTACAATGAAAATGTGTAGTTTTGATGTACATTTCTTGTATATACAATGAAAATGTGTAAGTTTTGATGTACATTTGTTGTATATACAATGAAAATGTGTAGTTTTTATGTACATTTCTTGTATATACAATGAAAATGTGTAAGTTTTGATGTACATTTCTTGTATATACAATGAAAATGTGTAGTTTTGATGTATATTTCTTGTATATACAATGAAAATGTGTAAGTTTTTATGTACATTTCTTGTCTGTACAATGAAAATGTGTAGTTTTGATGTACATTTCTTGAGTGTACAATGAAAATGTGTATGTTTTGATGTACATTTCTTGTCTGTACAATGAAAATGTGTAGTTTTGATGTACATTTCTTTAGTGTACAATGAAAATGTGTATGTTTTGATGTACATTTCTTGTATATACAATGAACATGTGTAGTTTTGATGTACATTTCTTGTATATACAATGAAAATGTGTAAGTTTTGATGTATATTTGTTGTATATACAATGAAAATGTGTAGTTTTGATGTACATTTCTGGTATATACAATGAACATGTGTAGTTTTGATGTACATTTCTTGAGTGTACAATGAAAATGTGTAGTTTTGATGTACATTTCTTTAGTGTACAATGAAAATGTGTAGTTTTGATGTACATTTCTTGTATATACAATGAAAATGTGTAAGTTTTGATGTACATTTGTTGTATATACAATGAAAATGTGTAGTTTTGATGTACATTTCTAGTATATACAATGAACATGTGTAGTTTTGATGTACATTTCTTGAGTGTACAATGAAAATGTGTAGTTTTGATGTACATTTCTTTAGTGTACAATGAAAATGTGTATGTTTTGATGTACATTTCTTTAGTGTACAATGAAAATGTGTATGTTTTGATGTACATTTCTTGAGTGTACAACGAAAATGTGTAGTTTTGATGTACATTTCTTTAGTGTACAATGAAAATGTGTATGTTTTGATGTACATTTCTTGTCTGTACAATGAAAATGTGTATGTTTTGATGTACATTTCTTGTATATACAATGAAAATGTGTATGTTTTGATGTACATTTCTTGTCTGTACAATGAAAATGTGTATGTTTTGATGTACATTTCTTGTATATACAATGAAAATGTGTATGTTTGATGTACATTTCTTGTATGTACAATGAAAATGTGTAGTTTTGATGTACATTTCTTGAGTGTACAATGGAAATGCGTATGTTTTGATGTACATTTCTTTAGTGTGCAATGAAAATGTGTATGTTTTGATGTACATTTCTTGTATGTACAATGAAAATGTGTAGTTTTGATGTACATTTCTTGTATATACAATGAAAATGTGTATGCTTTGATGTACATTTCTTGAGTGTACAATGAAAATGTGTATGTTTTGATGTACATTTCTTGTCTGTACAATGAAAATGTGTATGTTTTGATGTACATTTCTTGTATGTACAATGAAAATGTGTAGTTTTGATGTACATTTCTTTAGTGTGCAATGAAAATGTGTAGTTTTGATGTATATTTCTTGAGTGTACAATGAAAATGTGTATGTTTTGATGTACATTTCTTGTATGTACAATGAAAATGTGTAGTTTTGATGTACATTTCTTGTATGTACAACGAAAATGTGTAGTTTTGATGTACATTTCTTTAGTGTGCAATGAAAATGTGTAGTTTTGATGTACATTTCTTGAGTGTACAATGAAAATGTGTATGTTTTGATGTACATTTCTTGTCTGTACAATGAAAATGTGTATGTTTTGAGGTACATTTCTTGTATGTACAATGAAAATGTGTAGTTTTGATGTACATTTCTTGTATGTACAATGAAAATGTGTAGTTTTGATGTACATTTCTTTAGTGTGCAATGAAAATGTGTAGTTTTGATGTACATTTCTTGAGTGTACAATGAAAATGTGTATGTTTTGATGTACATTTCTTGTCTGTACAATGAAAATGTGTAGTTTTGATGTACATTTCTTTAGTGTACAATGAAAATGTGTATGTTTTGATGTACATTTCTTGTATATACAATGAACATGTGTAGTTTTGATGTACATTTCTTGTCTGTACAATGAAAATGTGTAGTTTTGATGTACATTTCTTGTCTGTACAATGAAAATGTGTAAGTTTTGATGTACATTTCTTGTCTGTACAATGAAAATGTATAGTTTTGATGTCCATTTCTTGAGTGTACAATGAAAATGTGTAGTTTTGATGTACATTTCTTGAGTGTACAATGAAAATGTGTAGTTTTGATGTACATTTCTTTAGTGTACAATGACAATGTGTAAGTTTTGATGTACATTTCTTGTCTGTACAATGAAAATGTGTATGTTTTGATGTACATTTCTTGTCTGTACAATGAAAATGTGTATGTTTTGATGTACATTTCTTGTCTGTACAATGAAAATGTGTATGTTTTGATGTACATTTCTTGTCTGTACAATGAAAATGTGTATGTTTTGATGTACATTTCTTGTCTGTCCAATGAAAATGTGTAGTTTTGATGTACACTTCTTGTATATACAATGAAAATGTGTAGTTTTGATGTACATTTCTTGAGTGTACAATGAAAATGTGTAGTTTTGATGCACATTTCTTTAGTGTACAATGAAAATGTGTAGTTTTGATGTACACTTCTTGTATATACAATGAAAATGTGTAGTTTTGATGTACATTTCTTGAGTGTACAATGAAAATGTGTAGTTTTGATGCACATTTCTTTAGTGTACAATGAAAATGTGTATGTTTTGATGTACATTTCTTGTCTGTAACATCAAAATGTGTATGTTTTGATGTACATTTCTTGTCTGTACAACGAAAATGTGTATGTTTTGATGTACATTTCTTGTCTGTACAATGAAAATGTGTATGTTTTGATGTACATTTCTTGAGTGTACAACGAAAATGTGTAGTTTTGATGTACATTTCTTGTCTGTACAATGAAAATGTGTATGTTTTGATGTACATTTCTTGTATGTACAATGAAAATGTGTATGTTTTGATGTACATTTCTTGAGTGTACAACGAAAATGTGTAGTTTTCATGTCCATTTCTTTAGTGTACAATGAAAATGTGTATGTTTTAATGTACATTTCTTGTCTGTACAATGAAGATGTGTATGTTTTGATGTACATTTCTTGTATATACAACGAAAATGTGTATGTTTTGATGTACATTTCTTGAGTGTACAATGAAAATGTGTAGTTTTGATGTACATTTCTTGTATATACAATGAAAATGTGTATGTTTTGATGTACATTTCTTGAGTGTACAACGAAAATGTGTAGTTTTGATGTACATTTCTTTAGTGTACAATGAAAATGTGTATGTTTTGATGTACATTTCTTGTCTGTACAATGAAAATGTGTATGTTTTGATGTACATTTCTTGTATATACAATGAAAATGTGTATGTTTTGATGTACATTTCTTGTCTGTACAATGAAAATGTGTATGTTTTGATGTACATTTCTTGTATATACAATGAAAATGTGTATGTTTTGATGTACATTTCTTGTATGTACAATGAAAATGTGTAGTTTTGATGTACATTTCTTTAGTGTACAATGAAAATGTGTATGTTTTGATGTACATTTCTTTAGTGTACAATGAAAATGTGTATGTTTTGATGTACATTTCTTGTATATACAATGAAAATGTGTATGTTTTGATGTACATTTCTTGTATATACAATGAAAATGTGTATGTTTTGATGTACATTTCTTGTCTGTACAATGAAAATGTGTATGTTTTGATGTACATTTCTTGTATATACAATGAAAATGTGTATGTTTTGATGTACATTTCTTGTATGTACAATGAAAATGTGTAGTTTTGATGTACATTTCTTTAGTGTACAATGAAAATGTGTATGTTTTGATGTACATTTCTTTAGTGTACAATGAAAATGTGTATGTTTTGATGTACATTTCTTGTATATACAATGAAAATGTGTATGTTTTGATGTACATTTCTTGAGTGTACAATGAAAATGTGTATGTTTTGATGTACATTTCTTGAGTGTACAATGAAAATGTGTAAGTTTTGATGTACATTTCTTGTATATACAATGAAAATGTGCATGTTTTGATGTACATTTCTGGTATATACAATGAAAATGTGTAGTTTTGATGTACATTTCTTGTATATACAATGAAAATGTGTAGTTTTGATGTACATTTCTTGAGTGTACAATGAAAATGTGTATGTTTTGATGTACATTTCTTGTCTGTACAATGAAAATGTGTAGTTTTGATGTACATTTCTTGAGTGTACAATGAAAATGTGTATGTTTTGATGTACATTTCTTGTCTGTACAATGAAAATGTGTAGTTTTGATGTACATTTCTTGAGTGTACAATGAAAATGTGTATGTTTTCATGTACATTTGTTGTCTGTACAATGAAAATGTGTAGTTTTGATGTACATTTCTTTAGTGTACAATGAAAATGTGTATGTTTTGATGTACATTTCTTGTATATACAATGAACATGTGTAGTTTTGATGTACATTTCTTGAGTGTACAATGAAAATGTGTAGTTTTGATGTACATTTCTTGTATATACAATGAAAATGTGTAAGTTTTGATGTACATTTGTTGTATATACAATGAAAATGTGTAGCTTTGATGTACATTTCTAGTATATACAATGAACATGTGTAGTTTTGATGTACATTTCTTGAGTGTACAATGAAAATGTGTAGTTTTGATGTACATTTCTTGTATATACAATGAAAATGTGTAAGTTTTGATGTACATTTGTTGTATATACAATGAAAATGTGTAGTTTTTATGTACATTTCTTGTATATACAATGAAAATGTGTAGTTTTGATGTACATTTCTTGTATATACAATGAAAATGTGTAAGTTTTGATGTACATTTGTTGTATATACAATGAAAATGTGTAGTTTTGAAGTACATTTCTAGTATGTACAATGAACATATGTAGTTTTGATGTACATTTCTTGAGTGTACAATGAAAATGTGTAGTTTTGATGTACATTTCTTGTATATACAATGAAAATGTGTAAGTTTTGATGTACATTTGTTGTATATACAATGAAAATGTGTAGTTTTTATGTACATTTCTTGTATATACAATGAAAATGTGTAAGTTTTGATGTACATTTCTTGTATATACAATGAAAATGTGTAGTTTTGATGTATATTTCTTGTATATACAATGAAAATGTGTAAGTTTTTATGTACATTTCTTGTCTGTACAATGAAAATGTGTAGTTTTGATGTACATTTCTTGAGTGTACAATGAAAATGTGTATGTTTTGATGTACATTTCTTGTCTGTACAATGAAAATGTGTAGTTTTGATGTACATTTCTTTAGTGTACAATGAAAATGTGTATGTTTGGATGTACATTTCTTGTATATACAATGAACATGTGTAGTTTTGATGTACATTTCTTGAGTGTACAATGAAAATGTGTAGTTTTGATGTACATTTCTTGTATATACAATGAAAATGTGTAAGTTTTGATGTACATTTGTTGTATATACAATGAAAATGTGTAGTTTTGATGTACATTTCTTGTCTGTACAATGAAAATGTGTATGTTTTGATGTACATTTCTTGTATATACAATGAAAATGTGTATGTTTTGATGTACATTTCTTGTATGTACAATGAAAATGTGTAGTTTTGATGTACATTTCTTTAGTGTACAATGAAAATGTGTATGTTTTGATGTACATTTCTTTAGTGTACAATGAAAATGTGTATGTTTTGATGTACATTTCTTGTATATACAATGAAAATGTGTATGTTTTGATGTACATTTCTTGTATATACAATGAAAATGTGTATGTTTTGATGTACATTTCTTGTCTGTACAATGAAAATGTGTATGTTTTGATGTACATTTCTTGTATATACAATGAAAATGTGTATGTTTTGATGTACATTTCTTGTATATACAATGAAAATGTGTATGTTTTGATGTACATTTCTTGTATGTACAATGAAAATGTGTAGTTTTGATGTACATTTCTTTAGTGTACAATGAAAATGTGTATGTTTTGATGTACATTTCTTTAGTGTACAATGAAAATGTGTATGTTTTGATGTACATTTCTTGTATATACAATGAAAATGTGTATGTTTTGATGTACATTTCTTGAGTGTACAATGAAAATGTGTATGTTTTGATGTACATTTCTTGAGTGTACAATGAAAATGTGTAAGTTTTGATGTACATTTCTTGTATATACAATGAAAATGTGTATGTTTTGATGTACATTTCTGGTATATACAATGAAAATGTGTAGTTTTGATGTACATTTCTTGTATATACAATGAAAATGTGTAGTTTTGATGTACATTTCTTGAGTGTACAATGAAAATGTGTATGTTTTGATGTACATTTCTTGTCTGTACAATGAAAATGTGTAGTTTTGATGTACATTTCTTGAGTGTACAATGAAAATGTGTATGTTTTGATGTACATTTCTTGTCTGTACAATGAAAATGTGTAGTTTTGATGTACATTTCTTGAGTGTACAATGAAAATGTGTATGTTTTCATGTACATTTCTTGTCTGTACAATGAAAATGTGTAGTTTTGATGTACATTTCTTTAGTGTCCAATGAAAATGTGTATGTTTTGATGTACATTTCTTGTATATACAATGAACATGTGTAGTTTTGATGTACATTTCTTGAGTGTACAATGAAAATGTGTAGTTTTGATGTACATTTCTTGTATATACAATGAAAATGTGTAAGTTTTGATGTACATTTGTTGTATATACAATGAAAATGTGTAGTTTTGATGTACATTTCTAGTATATACAATGAACATGTGTAGTTTTGATGTACATTTCTTGAGTGTACAATGAAAATGTGTAGTTTTGATGTACATTTCTTGTATATACAATGAAAATGTGTAAGTTTTGATGTACATTTCTTGTATATACAATGAAAATGTGTAGTTTTTATGTACATTTCTTGTATATACAATGAAAATGTGTAGTTTTGATGTACATTTCTTGTATATACAATGAAAATGTGTAAGTTTTGATGTACATTTGTTGTATATACAATGAAAATGTGTAGTTTTGATGTACATTTCTAGTATGTACAATGAACATATGTAGTTTTGATGTACATTTCTTGAGTGTACAATGAAAATGTGTAGTTTTGATGTACATTTCTTGTATATACAATGAAAATGTGTAAGTTTTGATGTACATTTGTTGTATATACAATGAAAATGTGTAGTTTTTATGTACATTTCTTGTATATACAATGAAAATGTGTAAGTTTTGATGTACATTTCTTGTATATACAATGAAAATGTGTAGTTTTGATGTATATTTCTTGTATATACAATGAACATGTGTAGTTTTGATGTACATTTCTTGAGTGTACAATGAAAATGTGTAGTTTTGATGTACATTTCTTGTATATACAATGAAAATGTGTAAGTTTTGATGTACATTTGTTGTATATACAATGAAAATGTGTAGTTTTGATGTACATTTCTAGTATATACAATGAACATGTGTAGTTTTGATGTACATTTCTTGAGTGTACAATGAAAATGTGTAGTTTTGATGTACATTTCTTTAGTGTACAATGAAAATGTGTATGTTTTGATGTACATTTCTAGTATATACAATGAACATGTGTAGTTTTGATGTACATTTCTTTAGTGTACAATGAAAATGTGTATGTTTTGATGTACATTTCTTGAGTGTACAACGAAAATGTGTAGCTTTGATGTACATTTCTTTAGTGTACAATGAAAATGTGTATGTTTTGATGTACATTTCTTGTCTGTACAATGAAAATGTGTATGTTTTGATGTACATTTCTTGTATATACAATGAAAATGTGTATGTTTTGATGTACATTTCTTGTCTGTACAATGAAAATGTGTATGTTTTGATGTACATTTCTTGTATATACAATGAAAATGTGTATGTTTTGATGTACACTTCTTGTATGTACAATGAAAATGTGTAGTTTTGATGTACATTTCTTGAGTGTACAATGAAAATGTGTATGTTTTGATGTACATTTCTTTAGTGTGCAATGAAAATGTGTATGTTTTGATGTACATTTCTTGTATGTACAATGAAAATGTGTAGTTTTGATGTACATTTCTTGTATATACAATGAAAATGTGTATGCTTTGATGTACATTTCTTGAGTGTACAATGAAAATGTGTATGTTTTGATGTACATTTCTTGTCTGTACAATGAAAATGTGTATGTTTTGATGTACATTTCTTGTATGTACAATGAAAGTGTGTAGTTTTGATGTACATTTCTTTAGTGTGCAATGAAAATGTGTAGTTTTGATGTACATTTCTTGAGTGTACAATGAAAATGTGTATGTTTTGATGTACATTTCTTGTCTGTACAATGAAAATGTGTATGTTTTGATGTACATTTCTTGTATGTACAATGAAAATGTGTAGTTTTGATGTACATTTCTTGTATGTACAATGAAAATGTGTAGTTTTGATGTACATTTCTTTAGTGTGCAATGAAAGTGTGTAGTTTTGATGTACATTTCTTGAGTGTACAATGAAAATGTGTATGTTTTGATGTACATTTCTGGTCTGTACAATGAAAATGTGTATGTTTTGATGTACATTTCTTGTATGTACAATGAAAATGTGTAGTTTTGATGTACATTTCTTGTATGTACAATGAAAATGTGTAGTTTTGATGTACATTTCTTTAGTGTGCAATGAAAATGTGTAGTTTTGATGTACATTTCTTGAGTGTACAATGAAAATGTGTATGTTTTGATGTACATTTCTTGTCTGTACAATGAAAATGTGTATGTTTTGATGTACATTTCTTGTATGTACAATGAAAATGTGTAGTTTTGATGTACATTTCTTGAGTGTGCAATGAAAATGTGTATGTTTTGATGTACATTTCTTTAGTGTACAATGAAAATGTGTAGTTTTGATGTACATTTCTTGTATATACAATGAAAATGTGTATCTTTTGATGTACATTTCTTGAGTGTACAATGAAAATGTGTATGTTTTGATGTACATTTCTTGAGTGTACAATGAAAATGTGTAAGTTTTGATGTACATTTCTTGTATATACAATGAAAATGTGTATGTTTTGATGTACATTTCTTGTATATACAATGAAAATGTGTAGTTTTGATGTACATTTCTTGGATATACAATGAAAATGTGTAGTTTTAATGTACATTTCTTGTATATACAATGAAAATGTGTAGTTTTGATGTACATTTCTTGAGTGTACAATGAAAATGTGTATGTTTTGATGTACATTTCTTGTCTGTACAATGAAAATGTGTAGATTTGATGTACATTTCTTGAGTGTACAATGAAAATGTGTATGTTTTGATGTACATTTCTTGTCTCTACAATGAAAATGTGTAGTTTTGATGTACATTTCTTTAGTGTACAATGAAAATGTGTATGTTTTGATGTACATTTCTTGTATATACAATGAACATGTGTAGTTTTGATGTACATTTCTTGAGTGTACAATGAAAATGTGTAGTTTTGATGTACATTTCTTGTATATACAATGAAAATGTGTAAGTTTTGATGTACATTTGTTGTATATACAATGAAAATGTGTAGTTTTGATGTACATTTCTAGTATATACAATGAACATGTGTAGTTTTGATGTACATTTCTTGAGTGTACAATGAAAGTGTGTAGTTTTGATGTACATTTCTTTAGTGTACAATGAAAATGTGTATGTTTTGATGTACATTTCTTTAGTGTACAATGAAAATGTGTATGTTTTGATGTACATTTCTTGAGTGTACAACGAAAATGTGTAGTTTTGATGTACATTGCTTTAGTGTACAATGAAAATGTGTATGTTTTGATGTACATTTCTTGTCTGTACAATGAAAATGTGTATGTTTTGATGTACATTTCTTGTATATACAATGAAAATGTGTATGTTTTGATGTACATTTCTTGTCTGTACAATGAAAATGTGTATGTTTTGATGTACATTTCTTGTATATACAATGAAAATGTGTATGTTTTGATGTACATTTCTTGTATGTACAATGAAAATGTGTAGTTTTGATGTACATTTCTTGAGTGTACAATGAAAATGTGTATGCTTTGATGTACATTTCTTTAGTGTGCAATGAAAATGTGTATGTTTTGATGTACATTTCTTGTATGTACAATGAAAATGTGTAGTTTTGATGTACATTTCTTGTATATACAATGAAAATGTGTATGTTTTGATGTACATTTCTTGAGTGTACAATGAAAATGTGTAGTTTTGATGTACATTTCTTGAGTGTACAATGAAAATGTGTATGTTTTGATGTACATTTCTTGTCTGTACAATGAAAATGTGTAGTTTTGATGTACATTTCTTTAGTGTACAATGAAAATGTGTATGTTTGGATGTACATTTCTTGTATATACAATGAACATGTGTAGTTTTGATGTACATTTCTTGAGTGTACAATGAAAATGTGTAGTTTTGATGTACATTTCTTGTATATACAATGAAAATGTGTAAGTTTTGATGTACATTTGTTGTATATACAATGAAAATGTGTAGTTTTGATGTACATTTCTAGTATATACAATGAACATGTGTAGTTTTGATGTACATTTCTTGAGTGTACAATGAAAATGTGTAGTTTTGATGTACATTTCTTTAGTGTACAATGAAAATGTGTATGTTTTGATGTACATTTCTAGTATATACAATGAACATGTGTAGTTTTGATGTACATTTCTTTAGCGTACAATGAAAATGTGTATGTTTTGATGTACATTTCTTGAGTGTACAACGAAAATGTGTAGTTTTGATGTACATTTCTTTAGTGTACAATGAAAATGTGTATGTTTTGATGTACATTTCTTGTCTGTACAATGAAAATGTGTATGTTTTGATGTACATTTCTTGTATATACAATGAAAATGTGTATGTTTTGATGTACATTTCTTGTCTGTACAATGAAAATGTGTATGTTTTGATGTACATTTCTTGTATATACAATGAAAATGTGTATGTTTTGATGTACACTTCTTGTATGTACAATGAAAATGTTTAGTTTTGATGTACATTTCTTGAGTGTACAATGAAAATGTGTATGTTTTGATGTACATTTCTTTAGTGTGCAATGAAAATGTGTATGTATTGATGTACATTTCTTGTATGTACAATGAAAATGTGTAGTTTTGATGTACATTTCTTGTATATACAATGAAAATGTGTATGCTTTGATGTACATTTCTTGAGTGTACAATGAAAATGTGTATGTTTTGATGTACATTTCTTGTCTGTACAATGAAAATGTGTATGTTTTGATGTACATTTCTTGTATGTACAATGAAAGTGTGTAGTTTTGATGTACATTTCTTTAGTGTGCAATGAAAATGTGTAGTTTTGATGTACATTTCTTGAGTGTACAATGAAAATGTGTATGTTTTGATGTACATTTCTTGTCTGTACAATGAAAATGTGTATGTTTTGATGTACATTTCTTGTATGTACAATGAAAATGTGTAGTTTTGATGTACATTTCTTGTATGTACAATGAAAATGTGTAGTTTTGATGTACATTTCTTTAGTGTGCAATGAAAATGTGTAGTTTTGATGTACATTTCTTGAGTGTACAATGAAAATGTGTATGTTTTGATGTACATTTCTTGTCTGTACAATGAAAATGTGTATGTTTTGATGTACATTTCTTGTATGTACAATGAAAATGTGTAGTTTTGATGTACATTTCTTGTATGTACAATGAAAATGTGTATGTTTTGATGTACATTTCTTGTCTGTACAATGAAAATGTGTATGTTTTGATGTACATTTCTTGTATATACAATGAAAATGTGTATGTTTTGATGTACATTTCTTGTATGTACAATGAAAATGTGTAGTTTTGATGTACATTTCTTTAGTGTACAATGAAAATGTGTATGTTTTGATGTACATTTCTTTAGTGTACAATGAAAATGTGTATGTTTTGATGTACATTTCTTGTATATACAATGAAAATGTGTATGTTTTGATGTACATTTCTTGTATATACAATGAAAATGTGTATGTTTTGATGTACATTTCTTGTCTGTACAATGAAAATGTGTATGTTTTGATGTACATTTCTTGTATATACAATGAAAATGTGTATGTTTTGATGTACATTTCTTGTATGTACAATGAAAATGTGTAGTTTTGATGTACATTTCTTTAGTGTACAATGAAAATGTGTATGTTTTGATGTACATTTCTTTAGTGTACAATGAAAATGTGTATGTTTTGATGTACATTTCTTGTATATACAATGAAAATGTGTATGTTTTGATGTACATTTCTTGAGTGTACAATGAAAATGTGTATGTTTTGATGTACATTTCTTGAGTGTACAATGAAAATGTGTAAGTTTTGATGTACATTTCTTGTATATACAATGAAAATGTGCATGTTTTGATGTACATTTCTGGTATATACAATGAAAATGTGTAGTTTTGATGTACATTTCTTGTATATACAATGAAAATGTGTAGTTTTGATGTACATTTCTTGAGTGTACAATGAAAATGTGTATGTTTTGATGTACATTTCTTGTCTGTACAATGAAAATGTGTAGTTTTGATGTACATTTCTTGAGTGTACAATGAAAATGTGTATGTTTTGATGTACATTTCTTGTCTGTACAATGAAAATGTGTAGTTTTGATGTACATTTCTTGAGTGTACAATGAAAATGTGTATGTTTTCATGTACATTTGTTGTCTGTACAATGAAAATGTGTAGTTTTGATGTACATTTCTTTAGTGTACAATGAAAATGTGTATGTTTTGATGTACATTTCTTGTATATACAATGAACATGTGTAGTTTTGATGTACATTTCTTGAGTGTACAATGAAAATGTGTAGTTTTGATGTACATTTCTTGTATATACAATGAAAATGTGTAAGTTTTGATGTACATTTGTTGTATATACAATGAAAATGTGTAGCTTTGATGTACATTTCTAGTATATACAATGAACATGTGTAGTTTTGATGTACATTTCTTGAGTGTACAATGAAAATGTGTAGTTTTGATGTACATTTCTTGTATATACAATGAAAATGTGTAAGTTTTGATGTACATTTGTTGTATATACAATGAAAATGTGTAGTTTTTATGTACATTTCTTGTATATACAATGAAAATGTGTAGTTTTGATGTACATTTCTTGTATATACAATGAAAATGTGTAAGTTTTGATGTACATTTGTTGTATATACAATGAAAATGTGTAGTTTTGAAGTACATTTCTAGTATGTACAATGAACATATGTAGTTTTGATGTACATTTCTTGAGTGTACAATGAAAATGTGTAGTTTTGATGTACATTTCTTGTATATACAATGAAAATGTGTAAGTTTTGATGTACATTTGTTGTATATACAATGAAAATGTGTAGTTTTTATGTACATTTCTTGTATATACAATGAAAATGTGTAAGTTTTGATGTACATTTCTTGTATATACAATGAAAATGTGTAGTTTTGATGTATATTTCTTGTATATACAATGAAAATGTGTAAGTTTTTATGTACATTTCTTGTCTGTACAATGAAAATGTGTAGTTTTGATGTACATTTCTTGAGTGTACAATGAAAATGTGTATGTTTTGATGTACATTTCTTGTCTGTACAATGAAAATGTGTAGTTTTGATGTACATTTCTTTAGTGTACAATGAAAATGTGTATGTTTGGATGTACATTTCTTGTATATACAATGAACATGTGTAGTTTTGATGTACATTTCTTGAGTGTACAATGAAAATGTGTAGTTTTGATGTACATTTCTTGTATATACAATGAAAATGTGTAAGTTTTGATGTACATTTGTTGTATATACAATGAAAATGTGTAGTTTTGATGTACATTTCTTGTCTGTACAATGAAAATGTGTATGTTTTGATGTACATTTCTTGTATATACAATGAAAATGTGTATGTTTTGATGTACATTTCTTGTATGTACAATGAAAATGTGTAGTTTTGATGTACATTTCTTTAGTGTACAATGAAAATGTGTATGTTTTGATGTACATTTCTTTAGTGTACAATGAAAATGTGTATGTTTTGATGTACATTTCTTGTATATACAATGAAAATGTGTATGTTTTGATGTACATTTCTTGTATATACAATGAAAATGTGTATGTTTTGATGTACATTTCTTGTCTGTACAATGAAAATGTGTATGTTTTGATGTACATTTCTTGTATATACAATGAAAATGTGTATGTTTTGATGTACATTTCTTGTATATACAATGAAAATGTGTATGTTTTGATGTACATTTCTTGTATGTACAATGAAAATGTGTAGTTTTGATGTACATTTCTTTAGTGTACAATGAAAATGTGTATGTTTTGATGTACATTTCTTTAGTGTACAATGAAAATGTGTATGTTTTGATGTACATTTCTTGTATATACAATGAAAATGTGTATGTTTTGATGTACATTTCTTGAGTGTACAATGAAAATGTGTATGTTTTGATGTACATTTCTTGAGTGTACAATGAAAATGTGTAAGTTTTGATGTACATTTCTTGTATATACAATGAAAATGTGTATGTTTTGATGTACATTTCTGGTATATACAATGAAAATGTGTAGTTTTGATGTACATTTCTTGTATATACAATGAAAATGTGTAGTTTTGATGTACATTTCTTGAGTGTACAATGAAAATGTGTATGTTTTGATGTACATTTCTTGTCTGTACAATGAAAATGTGTAGTTTTGATGTACATTTCTTGAGTGTACAATGAAAATGTGTATGTTTTGATGTACATTTCTTGTCTGTACAATGAAAATGTGTAGTTTTGATGTACATTTCTTGAGTGTACAATGAAAATGTGTATGTTTTCATGTACATTTCTTGTCTGTACAATGAAAATGTGTAGTTTTGATGTACATTTCTTTAGTGTCCAATGAAAATGTGTATGTTTTGATGTACATTTCTTGTATATACAATGAACATGTGTAGTTTTGATGTACATTTCTTGAGTGTACAATGAAAATGTGTAGTTTTGATGTACATTTCTTGTATATACAATGAAAATGTGTAAGTTTTGATGTACATTTGTTGTATATACAATGAAAATGTGTAGTTTTGATGTACATTTCTAGTATATACAATGAACATGTGTAGTTTTGATGTACATTTCTTGAGTGTACAATGAAAATGTGTAGTTTTGATGTACATTTCTTGTATATACAATGAAAATGTGTAAGTTTTGATGTACATTTCTTGTATATACAATGAAAATGTGTAGTTTTTATGTACATTTCTTGTATATACAATGAAAATGTGTAGTTTTGATGTACATTTCTTGTATATACAATGAAAATGTGTAAGTTTTGATGTACATTTGTTGTATATACAATGAAAATGTGTAGTTTTGATGTACATTTCTAGTATGTACAATGAACATATGTAGTTTTGATGTACATTTCTTGAGTGTACAATGAAAATGTGTAGTTTTGATGTACATTTCTTGTATATACAATGAAAATGTGTAAGTTTTGATGTACATTTGTTGTATATACAATGAAAATGTGTAGTTTTTATGTACATTTCTTGTATATACAATGAAAATGTGTAAGTTTTGATGTACATTTCTTGTATATACAATGAAAATGTGTAGTTTTGATGTATATTTCTTGTATATACAATGAACATGTGTAGTTTTGATGTACATTTCTTGAGTGTACAATGAAAATGTGTAGTTTTGATGTACATTTCTTGTATATACAATGAAAATGTGTAAGTTTTGATGTACATTTGTTGTATATACAATGAAAATGTGTAGTTTTGATGTACATTTCTAGTATATACAATGAACATGTGTAGTTTTGATGTACATTTCTTGAGTGTACAATGAAAATGTGTAGTTTTGATGTACATTTCTTTAGTGTACAATGAAAATGTGTATGTTTTGATGTACATTTCTAGTATATACAATGAACATGTGTAGTTTTGATGTACATTTCTTTAGTGTACAATGAAAATGTGTATGTTTTGATGTACATTTCTTGAGTGTACAACGAAAATGTGTAGCTTTGATGTACATTTCTTTAGTGTACAATGAAAATGTGTATGTTTTGATGTACATTTCTTGTCTGTACAATGAAAATGTGTATGTTTTGATGTACATTTCTTGTATATACAATGAAAATGTGTATGTTTTGATGTACATTTCTTGTCTGTACAATGAAAATGTGTATGTTTTGATGTACATTTCTTGTATATACAATGAAAATGTGTATGTTTTGATGTACACTTCTTGTATGTACAATGAAAATGTGTAGTTTTGATGTACATTTCTTGAGTGTACAATGAAAATGTGTATGTTTTGATGTACATTTCTTTAGTGTGCAATGAAAATGTGTATGTTTTGATGTACATTTCTTGTATGTACAATGAAAATGTGTAGTTTTGATGTACATTTCTTGTATATACAATGAAAATGTGTATGCTTTGATGTACATTTCTTGAGTGTACAATGAAAATGTGTATGTTTTGATGTACATTTCTTGTCTGTACAATGAAAATGTGTATGTTTTGATGTACATTTCTTGTATGTACAATGAAAGTGTGTAGTTTTGATGTACATTTCTTTAGTGTGCAATGAAAATGTGTAGTTTTGATGTACATTTCTTGAGTGTACAATGAAAATGTGTATGTTTTGATGTACATTTCTTGTCTGTACAATGAAAATGTGTATGTTTTGATGTACATTTCTTGTATGTACAATGAAAATGTGTAGTTTTGATGTACATTTCTTGTATGTACAATGAAAATGTGTAGTTTTGATGTACATTTCTTTAGTGTGCAATGAAAGTGTGTAGTTTTGATGTACATTTCTTGAGTGTACAATGAAAATGTGTATGTTTTGATGTACATTTCTGGTCTGTACAATGAAAATGTGTATGTTTTGATGTACATTTCTTGTATGTACAATGAAAATGTGTAGTTTTGATGTACATTTCTTGTATGTACAATGAAAATGTGTAGTTTTGATGTACATTTCTTTAGTGTGCAATGAAAATGTGTAGTTTTGATGTACATTTCTTGAGTGTACAATGAAAATGTGTATGTTTTGATGTACATTTCTTTAGTGTACAATGAAAATGTGTAGTTTTGATGTACATTTCTTTAGTGTACAATGAAAATGTGTATGCTTTGATGTACATTTCTTGAGTGTACAATGAAAATGTGTATGTTTTGATGTACATTTCTTGTCTGTACAATGAAAATGTGTATGTTTTGATGTACATTTCTTGTATGTACAATGAAAATGTGTAGTTTTGATGTACATTTCTTGAGTGTGCAATGAAAATGTGTATGTTTTGATGTACATTTCTTTAGTGTACAATGAAAATGTGTAGTTTTGATGTACATTTCTTGTATATACAATGAAAATGTGTATCTTTTGATGTACATTTCTTGAGTGTACAATGAAAATGTGTATGTTTTGATGTACATTTCTTGAGTGTACAATGAAAATGTGTAAGTTTTGATGTACATTTCTTGTATATACAATGAAAATGTGTATGTTTTGATGTACATTTCTTGTATATACAATGAAAATGTGTAGTTTTGATGTACATTTCTTGGATATACAATGAAAATGTGTAGTTTTAATGTACATTTCTTGTATATACAATGAAAATGTGTAGTTTTGATGTACATTTCTTGAGTGTACAATGAAAATGTGTATGTTTTGATGTACATTTCTTGTCTGTACAATGAAAATGTGTAGATTTGATGTACATTTCTTGAGTGTACAATGAAAATGTGTATGTTTTGATGTACATTTCTTGTCTCTACAATGAAAATGTGTAGTTTTGATGTACATTTCTTTAGTGTACAATGAAAATGTGTATGTTTTGATGTACATTTCTTGTATATACAATGAACATGTGTAGTTTTGATGTACATTTCTTGAGTGTACAATGAAAATGTGTAGTTTTGATGTACATTTCTTGTATATACAATGAAAATGTGTAAGTTTTGATGTACATTTGTTGTATATACAATGAAAATGTGTAGTTTTGATGTACATTTCTAGTATATACAATGAACATGTGTAGTTTTGATGTACATTTCTTGAGTGTACAATGAAAGTGTGTAGTTTTGATGTACATTTCTTTAGTGTACAATGAAAATGTGTATGTTTTGATGTACATTTCTTTAGTGTACAATGAAAATGTGTATGTTTTGATGTACATTTCTTGAGTGTACAACGAAAATGTGTAGTTTTGATGTACATTGCTTTAGTGTACAATGAAAATGTGTATGTTTTGATGTACATTTCTTGTCTGTACAATGAAAATGTGTATGTTTTGATGTACATTTCTTGTATATACAATGAAAATGTGTATGTTTTGATGTACATTTCTTGTCTGTACAATGAAAATGTGTATGTTTTGATGTACATTTCTTGTATATACAATGAAAATGTGTATGTTTTGATGTACATTTCTTGTATGTACAATGAAAATGTGTAGTTTTGATGTACATTTCTTGAGTGTACAATGAAAATGTGTATGCTTTGATGTACATTTCTTTAGTGTGCAATGAAAATGTGTATGTTTTGATGTACATTTCTTGTATGTACAATGAAAATGTGTAGTTTTGATGTACATTTCTTGTATATACAATGAAAATGTGTATGTTTTGATGTACATTTCTTGAGTGTACAATGAAAATGTGTAGTTTTGATGTACATTTCTTGAGTGTACAATGAAAATGTGTATGTTTTGATGTACATTTCTTGTCTGTACAATGAAAATGTGTAGTTTTGATGTACATTTCTTTAGTGTACAATGAAAATGTGTATGTTTGGATGTACATTTCTTGTATATACAATGAACATGTGTAGTTTTGATGTACATTTCTTGAGTGTACAATGAAAATGTGTAGTTTTGATGTACATTTCTTGTATATACAATGAAAATGTGTAAGTTTTGATGTACATTTGTTGTATATACAATGAAAATGTGTAGTTTTGATGTACATTTCTAGTATATACAATGAACATGTGTAGTTTTGATGTACATTTCTTGAGTGTACAATGAAAATGTGTAGTTTTGATGTACATTTCTTTAGTGTACAATGAAAATGTGTATGTTTTGATGTACATTTCTAGTATATACAATGAACATGTGTAGTTTTGATGTACATTTCTTTAGCGTACAATGAAAATGTGTATGTTTTGATGTACATTTCTTGAGTGTACAACGAAAATGTGTAGTTTTGATGTACATTTCTTTAGTGTACAATGAAAATGTGTATGTTTTGATGTACATTTCTTGTCTGTACAATGAAAATGTGTATGTTTTGATGTACATTTCTTGTATATACAATGAAAATGTGTATGTTTTGATGTACATTTCTTGTCTGTACAATGAAAATGTGTATGTTTTGATGTACATTTCTTGTATATACAATGAAAATGTGTATGTTTTGATGTACACTTCTTGTATGTACAATGAAAATGTTTAGTTTTGATGTACATTTCTTGAGTGTACAATGAAAATGTGTATGTTCTGATGTACATTTCTTTAGTGTGCAATGAAAATGTGTATGTATTGATGTACATTTCTTGTATGTACAATGAAAATGTGTAGTTTTGATGTACATTTCTTGTATATACAATGAAAATGTGTATGCTTTGATGTACATTTCTTGAGTGTACAATGAAAATGTGTATGTTTTGATGTACATTTCTTGTCTGTACAATGAAAATGTGTATGTTTTGATGTACATTTCTTGTATGTACAATGAAAGTGTGTAGTTTTGATGTACATTTCTTTAGTGTGCAATGAAAATGTGTAGTTTTGATGTACATTTCTTGAGTGTACAATGAAAATGTGTATGTTTTGATGTACATTTCTTGTCTGTACAATGAAAATGTGTATGTTTTGATGTACATTTCTTGTATGTACAATGAAAATGTGTAGTTTTGATGTACATTTCTTGTATGCACAATGAAAATGTGTAGTTTTGATGTACATTTCTTTAGTGTGCAATGAAAATGTGTAGTTTTGATGTACATTTCTTGAGTGTACAATGAAAATGTGTATGTTTTGATGTACATTTCTTGTCTGTACAATGAAAATGTGTATGTTTTGATGTACATTTCTTGTATGTACAATGAAAATGTGTAGTTTTGATGTACATTTCTTGTATGTACAATGAAAATGTGTAGTTTTGATGTACATTTCTTTAGTGTGCAATGAAAATGTGTAGTTTTGATGTACATTTCTTGAGTGTACAATGAAAATGTGTATGTTTTGATGTACATTTCTTTAGTGTACAATGAAAATGTGTAGTTATGATGTACATTTCTTTAGTGTACAATGAAAATGTGTATGCTTTGATGTACATTTCTTGAGTGTACAATGAATATGTGTATGTTTTGATGTACATTTCTTGTCTGTACAATGAAAATGTGTATGTTTTGATGTACATTTCTTGTATGTACAATGAAAATGTGTAGTTTTGATGTACATTTCTTGAGTGTGCAATGAAAATGTGTAGTTTTGATGTACATTTCTTTAGTGTACAATGAAAATGTGTATGTTTTGATGTACATTTCTTTAGTGTACAATGAAAATGTGTAGTTTTGATGTACATTTCTTGTATATACAATGAAAATGTGTATGTTTTGATGTACATTTCTTGAGTGTACAATGAAAATGTGTATGTTTTGATGTACATTTCTTGAGTGTACAATGAAAATGTGTAAGTTTTGATGTACATTTCTTGTATATACAATGAAAATGTGTATGTTTTCATGTACATTTCTTGTATATACAATGAAAATGTGTAGTTTTGATGTACATTTCTTGTATATACAATGAAAATGTGTAGTTTTGATTAACATTTCTTGTATATACAATGAAAATGTGTAGTTTTGATGTACATTTCTTGAGTGTACAATGAAAATGTGTATGTTTTGATGTACATTTCTTGTCTGTACAATGAAAATGTGTAGTTTTGATGTACATTTCTTGAGTGTACAATGAAAATGTGTATGTTTTGATGTACATTTCTTGTCTCTACAATGAAAATGTGTAGTTTTGATGTACATTTCTTTAGTGTACAATGAAAATGTGTATGTTTTGATGTACATTTCTTGTATATACAATGAACATGTGTAGTTTTGATGTACATTTCTTGAGTGTACAATGAAAATGTGTAGTTTTGATGTACATTTCTTGTATATACAATGAAAATGTGTAAGTTTTGATGTACATTTGTTGTATATACAATGAAAATGTGTAGTTTTGATGTACATTTCTAGTATATACAATGAACATGTGTAGTTTTGATGTACATTTCTTGAGTGTACAATGAAAATGTGTAGTTTTGATGTACATTTCTTTAGTGTACAATGAAAATGTGTATGTTTTGATGTACATTTCTTTAGTGTACAATGAAAATGTGTATGTTTTGATGTACATTTCTTGAGTGTACAACGAAAATGTGTAGTTTTGATGTACATTGCTTTAGTGTACAATGAAAATGTGTATGTTTTGATGTACATTTCTTGTCTGTACAATGAAAATGTGTATGTTTTGATGTACATTTCTTGTATATACAATGAAAATGTGTATGTTTTGATGTACATTTCTTGTCTGTACAATGAAAATGTGTATGTTTTGATGTACATTTCTTGTATATACAATGAAAATGTGTATGTTTTGATGTACATTTCTTGTATGTACAATGAAAATGTGTAGTTTTGATGTACATTTCTTGAGTGTACAATGAAAATGTGTATGTTTTGATGTACATTTCTTTAGTGTGCAATGAAAATGTGTATGTTTTGATGTACATTTCTTGTATGTACAATGAAAATGTGTAGTTTTGATGTACATTTCTTGTATATACAATGAAAATGTGTATGTTTTGATGTACATTTCTTGAGTGTACAATGAAAATGTGTAGTTTTGATGTACATTTCTTGAGTGTACAATGAAAATGTGTATGTTTTGATGTACATTTCTTGTCTGTACAATGAAAATGTGTAGTTTTGATGTACATTTCTTTAGTGTACAATGAAAATGTGTATGTTTGGATGTACATTTCTTGTATATACAATGAAAATGTGTAGTTTTGATGTACATTTCTTGAGTGCACAATGAAAATGTGTATGTTTTGATGTACATTTCTTTAGTGTGCAATGAAAATGTGTATGTTTTGATGTACATTTCTTGTATGTACAATGAAAATGTGTAGTTTTGATGTACATTTCTTGTATATACAATGAAAATGTGTATGTTTTGATGTACATTTCTTGAGTGTACAATGAAAATGTGTATGTTTTGATGTACATTTCTTGTCTGTACAATGAAAATGTGTATGTTTTGATGTACATTTCTTGTCTGTACAATGAAAATGTGTATGTTTTGATGTACATTTCTTGTATGTACAATGAAAATGTGTAGTTTTGATGTAAATTTCTTTAGTGTGCAATGAAAATGTGTAGTTTTGATGTACATTTCTTTAGTGTACAATGAAAATGTGTATGTTTTGATGTACATTTCTTTAGTGTACAATGAAAATGTGTAGTTTTGATGTACATTTCTTGTATATACAATGAAAATGTGTATGTTTTGATGTACATTTCTTGAGTGTACAATGAAAATGTGTATGTTTTGATGTACATTTCTTGAGTGTACAATGAAAATGTGTAAGTTTTGATGTACATTTCTTGTATATACAATGAAAATGTGTATGTTTTGATGTACATTTCTTGTATATACAATGAAAATGTGTAGTTTTGATGTACATTTCTTGTATATACAATGAAAATGTGTAGTTTTGATGTACATTTCTTGAGTGTACAATGAAAATGTGTATGTTTTGATGTACATTTCTTGTCTGTACAATGAAAATGTGTAGGTTTAGTGTGCATTTCTTGAGTGTCCAATGAAAATGTGTATGTTTTGATGTACATTTCTTGTCTGTACAATGAAAATGTGTAGTTTTGATGTACATTTCTTGAGTGTACAATGAAAATGTGTATGTTTTGATGTACATTTCTTGTCTGTACAATGAAAATGTGTAGTTTTGATGTACATTTCTTGAGTGTACAATGAAAATGTGTATGTTTTGATGTACATTTCTTGTATATACAATGAACATGTGTAGTTTTGATGTACATTTCTTGAGTGTACAATGAAAATGTGTAGTTTTGATGTACATTTCTTGTATATACAATGAAAATGTGTAAGTTTTGATGTACATTTCTAGTATATACAATGAACATGTGTAGTTTTGATGTACATTTCTTGAGTGTACAATGAAAATGTGTAGTTTTGATGTACATTTCTTGTATATACAATGAAAATGTGTAAGTTTTGATGTACATTTGTTGTATATACAATGAAAATGTGTAGTTTTGATGTACATTTCTTGTATATAGAATGAAAATGTGTAAGTTTTGATGTACATTTGTTGTATATACAATGAAAATGTGTAGTTTTGATGTACATTTCTAGTATATACAATGAAAATGTGTAGTTTTGATGTACATTTCTTTAGTGTACAATGAAAATGTGTATGTTTTGATGTACATTTCTTGTATATACAATGAACATGTGTAGTTTTGATGTACATTTCTTGAGTGTACAATGAAAATGTGTAGTTTTGATGTACATTTCTTGTATATACAATGAAAATGTGTAAGTTTTGATGTACATTTGTTGTATATACAATGAAAATGTGTAGTTTTGATGTACATTTCTAGTATATACAATGAAAATGTGTAGTTTTGATGTACATTTCTTTAGTGTACAATGAAAATGTGTATGTTTTGATGTACATTTCTTGTATATACAATGAACATGTGTAGTTTTGATGTACATTTCTTGTATATACAATGAAAATGTGTAAGTTTTGATGTACATTTGTTGTATATACAATGAAAATGTGTAGTTTTGATGTACATTTCTTGTATGTACAATGAAAATGTGTAGTTTTGATGTACATTTCTTGAGTGTACAATGAAAATGTGTAAGTTTTGATGTACATTTCTTGTATATACAATGAATATGTGTAGTTTTGATGTACATTTGTTGTATATACAATGAAAATGTGTAGTTTTGATGTACATTTCTAGTATATACAATGAACATGTGTAGTTTTGATGTACATTTGTTGTATATACAATGAAAATGTGTAAGTTTTGATGTACATTTCTTGTATATACAATGAAAATGTGTAGTTTTGATGTACATTTGTTGTATATACAATGAAAATGTGTAAGTTTTGATGTACATTTCTTGTATGTACAATGAAAATGTGTAAGTTTTGATGTACATTTCTTGTATGTACAATGAAAATGTGTAAGTTTTGATGTACATTTCTTGTATATACAATGAACATGTGTAGTTTTGATTTACATTTCTTGTATATACAATGAAAATGTGTAGTTTTGATGTACATTTCTTGAGTGTACAATGAAAATGTGTAGTTTTGATGTACATTTCTTGTATATACAATGAAAATGTGTAGTTTTGATGTACATTTCTTGAGTGTACAATGAAAATGTGTAAGTTTTGATGTACATTTCTTGTATATACAATGAAAATGTGTAGTTTTGATGTACATTTCTTGAGTGTACAATGAAAATGTGTAAGTTTTGATGTACATTTCTTGTATATACAATGAAAATGTGTAGTTTTGATGTACATTTGTTGTATATACAATGAACATGTGTAGTTTTGATGTACATTTGTTGTGTATACAATGAAAATGTGTAAGTTTTGATGTACATTTCTTGTATATACAATGAAAATGTGTAGTTTTGATGTACATTTGTTGTATATACAATGAAAATGTGTAAGTTTTGATGTACATTTCTTGTATGTACAATGAAAATGTGTAAGTTTTGATGTACATTTCTTGTATATACAATGAACATGTGTAAGTTTTGATGTACATTTCTTGTATATACAATGAACATGTGTAGTTTTGATGTACATTTCTTGTCTGTACAATGAAAATGTGTAAGTTTTGATGTACATTTCTTGTATATACAATGAAAATGTGTAAGTTTTGATGTACATTTCTTGTATATACAATGAACATGTGTAGTTTTGATGTACATTTCTTGAGTGTACAATGAAAATGTGTAAGTTTTGATGTACATTTCTTGTATATACAATGAACATGTGTAGTTTTGATGTACATTTCTTGTATGTACAATGAAAATGTGTAAGTTTTGATGTACATTTCTTGTATATACAATGAACATGTGTAGTTTTTATGTACATTTCTTGTATGTACAATGAAAATGTGTAAGTTTTGATGTACATTTCTTGTATATACAATGAACATGTGTAGTTTTGATGTACATTTCTTGTATGTACAATGAAAATGTGTAAGTTTTGATGTACATTTCTTGTATATACAATGAACATGTGTAGTTTTGATGTACATTTCTTGTATATACAATGAAAATGTGTAGTTTTGATGTACATTTCTTGAGTGTACAATGAACATGTGTAGTTTTGATGTACATTTCTTGTATATACAATGAACATGTGTAGCTTTGATGTACATTTCTTGTATGTACAATGAACATGTGTAGTTTTGATGTACATTTCTTGTGTATACAATGAAAATGTGTAAGTTTTGATGTACATTTCTTGTATATACAATGAACATGTGTAGTTTTGATGTACATTTCTTGTATATACAATGAAAATGTGTAGTTTTGATGTACTTTTCTTGAGTGTACAATGAAAATGTGTAAGTTTTGATGTACATTTCTTGTATGTACAATGAACATGTGTAGTTTTGATGTACATTTCTTGAGTGTACAACGAAAATGTGTAGTTTTGATGTACATTTCTTGTATATACAATGAAAATGTGTAGTTTTGATGTACATATCTTGAGTGTACAATGAAAATGTGTAAGTTTTGATGTACATTTCTTGTATGTACAATGAACATGTGTAGTTTTGATGTACATTTTCTTGTATATACAATGAAAATGTGTAGTTTTGATGTACATATCTTGAGTGTACAATGAAAATGTGTAGTTTTGATGTACATTTCTTGTATGTACAATGAACATGTGTAGTTTTGATGTACATTTCTTGAGTGTACAATGAAAATGTGTAAGTTTTGATGTACATTTCTTGTATATACAATGAAAATGTGTAGTTTTGATGTACATTTCTTGTATGTACAATGAACATGTGTAGTTTTGGTGTACATTTCTTGTATGTACAATGAAAATGTGTAGTTTTGATGTACATTTCTTGTATGTACAATGAACATGTGTAGTTTTGATGTACATTTCTTGTATATACAATGAAAATGTGTAGTTTTGATGTACATTTCTTGTATATACAATGAAAATGTGTAGTTTTGATGTACATTTCTTGTATATACAATGAAAATGTGTAGTTTTGATGTACATTTCTTGTATGTGCAATGAACATGTGTAGTTTTGATGTACATTTCTTGTATGTACAATGAAAATGTGTAAGTTTTGATGTACATTTCTTGTATATACAATGAAAATGTGTAGTTTTGATGTACATTTCTTGTATGTACAATGAACATGTGTAGTTTTGATGTACATTTCTTGTATGTACAATGAAAATGTGTAGTTTTGATGTACATTTCTTGTATGTACATTGAACATGTGTAGTTTTGATGTACATTTCTTGTATATACAATGAAAATGTGTAGTTTTGATGTACATTTCATGTATATACAATGAAAATGTGTAGTTTTGATGTACATTTCTTGTATATACAATGAAAATGTGTAGTTTTGATGTACATTTCTTGTATATACAATGAACATGTGTAGCTTTGATGTACATTTCTTGTATGTACAATGAACATGTGTAGTTTTGATGTGCATTTCTTGTATGTACAATGAACATGTGTAGTTTTGTTGTACATTTCTTGTATATACAATGAACATGTGTAGTTTTGATGTACATTTCTAGTATATACAATGAAAATGTGTAGTTTTGATGTACATTTCTTGAGTGTACAATGAACATGTGTAGTTTTGATGTACATTTCTTGTATATACAATGAAAATGTGTAATTTTGATGTACATATCTTGAGTGTACAATGAAAATGTGTAGTTTTGATGTACATATCTTGAGTGTACAATGAAAATGTGTATGTTTTGATGTACATTTCTTGTATATACAATGAAAATGTGTAGTTTTGATGTACATTTCTTGTATATACAATGAACATGTGTAGTTTTGATGTACATTTCTAGTATATACAATGAAAATGTGTAGTTTTGATGTACATTTCTTGAGTGTACAATGAACATGTGTAGTTTTGATGTACATTTCTTGTATATACAATGAAAATGTGTAATTTTGATGCACATATCTTGAGTGTACAATGAAAATGTGTAGTTTTGATGTACATTTCTTGTATGTACAATTAACATGTGTAGTTTTGATTTACATTTCTTGTATGTACAATTAACATGTGTAGTTTTGATTTACATTTCTTGTATATACAATGAAAATGTGTAAGTTTTTATGTACGTTTCTTGTATATACAATGAACATGTGTAGTTTTGATGTACATTTCTTGTATATACAATGAACATGTGTAGTTTTGATGTACATTTCTTGTATATACAATGAAAATGTGTAGATTTGATGTACATTTCTTGAGTGTACAATGAAAATGTGTAAGTTTTGATGTACATTTCTTGTATGTACAATGAAAATGTGTAAGTTTTGATGTACATTTCTTGTATATACAATGAACATGTGTAGTTTTGATGTACATTTGTTGTATATACAATGAACATGTGTAGTTTTGATGTACATTTCTTGTATGTACAATGAAAAAGTGTAAGTTTCGATGTACATTTCTTGTATACACAATGAAAATGTGTAAGTTTTGATGTACATTTCTTGAGTGTACAATGAAAATGTGTAGTTTTGATGTACATTTCTTGTATGTACAATGAAAATGTGTAAGTTTTGATGTACATTTCTTGTATATACAATGAAAATGTGTAAGTTTTGATGTACATTTCTTGTATGTACAATGAAAATGTGTAAGTTTTGATGTACCTTTCTTGTATACACAATGAAAATGTGTAAGTTTTGATGTACATTTCTTGAGTGTACAATGAAAATGTGTAGTTTTGATGTACATTTCTTGAGTGTACAATGAAAATGTGTAGATTTGATGTACATTTCTTGAGTGTACAATGAAAATGTGTAGATTTGATGTACATTTCTTGAGTGTACAATGAAAATGTGTAGTTTTGATGTACATTTCTTGAGTGTACAATGAAAATGTGTAGATTTGATGTACATTTCTTGAGTGTACAATGAAAATGTGTAAGTTTTGATGTACATTTCTTGTATGTACAATGAAAATGTGTAAGTTTTGATGTACATTTCTTGTATATACAATGAAAATGTGTAAGTTTTGATGTACATTTCTTGAGTGTACAATGAAAATGTGTAAGTTTTGATGTACATTTCTTGTATATACAATGAACATGTGTAGTTTTGATGTACATTTCTTGTATATACAATGAAAATGTGTAGTTTTGATGTACATTTCTTGAGTGTGCAATGAAAATGTGTAGTTTTGATGTACATTTCTTTAGTGTACAATGAAAATGTGTATGTTTTGATGTACATTTCTTTAGTGTACAATGAAAATGTGTAGTTTTGATGTACGTTTCTTGTATATACAATGAAAATGTGTATGTTTTGATGTACATTTCTTGAGTGTACAATGAAAATGTGTATGTTTTGATGTACATTTCTTGAGTGTACAATGAAAATGTGTAAGTTTTGATGTACATTTCTTGTATATACAATGAAAATGTGTATGTTTTCATGTACATTTCTTGTATATACAATGAAAATGTGTAGTTTTGATGTACATTTCTTGTATATACAATGAAAATGTGTAGTTTTGATGTACATTTCTTGTATATACAATGAAAATGTGTAGTTTTGATGTACATTTCTTGAGTGTACAATGAAAATGTGTATGTTTTGATGTACATTTCTTGTCTGTACAATGAAAATGTGTAGTTTTGATGTACATTTCTTGAGTGTACAATGAAAATGTGTATGTTTTGATGTACATTTCTTGTCTCTACAATGAAAATGTGTAGTTTTGATGTACATTTCTTTAGTGTACAATGAAAATGTGTATGTTTTGATGTACATTTCTTGTATATACAATGAACATGTGTAGTTTTGATGTACATTTCTTGAGTGTACAATGAAAATGTGTAGTTTTGATGTACATTTCTTGTATATACAATGAAAATGTGTAAGTTTTGATGTACATTTGTTGTATATACAATGAAAATGTGTAGTTTTGATGTACATTTCTAGTATATACAATGAACATGTGTAGTTTTGATGTACATTTCTTGAGTGTACAATGAAAATGTGTAGTTTTGATGTACATTTCTTTAGTGTACAATGAAAATGTGTATGTTTTGATGTACATTTCTTTAGTGTACAATGAAAATGTGTATGTTTTGATGTACATTTCTTGAGTGTACAACGAAAATGTGTAGTTTTGATGTACATTGCTTTAGTGTACAATGAAAATGTGTATGTTTTGATGTACATTTCTTGTCTGTACAATGAAAATGTGTATGTTTTGATGTACATTTCTTGTATATACAATGAAAATGTGTATGTTTTGATGTACATTTCTTGTCTGTACAATGAAAATGTGTATGTTTTGATGTACATTTCTTGTATATACAATGAAAATGTGTATGTTTTGATGTACATTTCTTGTATGTACAATGAAAATGTGTAGTTTTGATGTACATTTCTTGAGTGTACAATGAAAATGTGTATGTTTTGATGTACATTTCTTTAGTGTGCAATGAAAATGTGTATGTTTTGATGTACATTTCTTGTATGTACAATGAAAATGTGTAGTTTTGATGTACATTTCTTGTATATACAATGAAAATGTGTATGTTTTGATGTACATTTCTTGAGTGTACAATGAAAATGTGTAGTTTTGATGTACATTTCTTGAGTGTACAATGAAAATGTGTATGTTTTGATGTACATTTCTTGTCTGTACAATGAAAATGTGTAGTTTTGATGTACATTTCTTTAGTGTACAATGAAAATGTGTATGTTTGGATGTACATTTCTTGTATATACAATGAAAATGTGTAGTTTTGATGTACATTTCTTGAGTGCACAATGAAAATGTGTATGTTTTGATGTACATTTCTTTAGTGTGCAATGAAAATGTGTATGTTTTGATGTACATTTCTTGTATGTACAATGAAAATGTGTAGTTTTGATGTACATTTCTTGTATATACAATGAAAATGTGTATGTTTTGATGTACATTTCTTGAGTGTACAATGAAAATGTGTATGTTTTGATGTACATTTCTTGTCTGTACAATGAAAATGTGTATGTTTTGATGTACATTTCTTGTCTGTACAATGAAAATGTGTATGTTTTGATGTACATTTCTTGTATGTACAATGAAAATGTGTAGTTTTGATGTACATTTCTTTAGTGTGCAATGAAAATGTGTAGTTTTGATGTACATTTCTTTAGTGTACAATGAAAATGTGTATGTTTTGATGTACATTTCTTTAGTGTACAATGAAAATGTGTAGTTTTGATGTACATTTCTTGTATATACAATGAAAATGTGTATGTTTTGATGTACATTTCTTGAGTGTACAATGAAAATGTGTATGTTTTGATGTACATTTCTTGAGTGTACAATGAAAATGTGTAAGTTTTGATGTACATTTCTTGTATATACAATGAAAATGTGTATGTTTTGATGTACATTTCTTGTATATACAATGAAAATGTGTAGTTTTGATGTACATTTCTTGTATATACAATGAAAATGTGTAGTTTTGATGTACATTTCTTGAGTGTACAATGAAAATGTGTATGTTTTGATGTACATTTCTTGTCTGTACAATGAAAATGTGTAGGTTTAATGTGCATTTCTTGAGTGTCCAATGAAAATGTGTATGTTTTGATGTACATTTCTTGTCTGTACAATGAAAATGTGTAGTTTTGATGTACATTTCTTGAGTGTACAATGAAAATGTGTATGTTTTGATGTACATTTCTTGTCTGTACAATGAAAATGTGTAGTTTTGATGTACATTTCTTGAGTGTACAATGAAAATGTGTATGTTTTGATGTACATTTCTTGTATATACAATGAACATGTGTAGTTTTGATGTACATTTCTTGAGTGTACAATGAAAATGTGTAGTTTTGATGTACATTTCTTGTATATACAATGAAAATGTGTAAGTTTTGATGTACATTTCTAGTATATACAATGAACATGTGTAGTTTTGATGTACATTTCTTGAGTGTACAATGAAAATGTGTAGTTTTGATGTACATTTCTTGTATATACAATGAAAATGTGTCAGTTTTGATGTACATTTGTTGTATATACAATGAAAATGTGTAGTTTTGATGTACATTTCTTGTATATAGAATGAAAATGTGTAAGTTTTGATGTACATTTGTTGTATATACAATGAAAATGTGTAGTTTTGATGTACATTTCTAGTATATACAATGAAAATGTGTAGTTTTGATGTACATTTCTTTAGTGTACAATGAAAATGTGTATGTTTTGATGTACATTTCTTGTATATACAATGAACATGTGTAGTTTTGATGTACATTTCTTGAGTGTACAATGAAAATGTGTAGTTTTGATGTACATTTCTTGTATATACAATGAAAATGTGTAAGTTTTGATGTACATTTGTTGTATATACAATGAAAATGTGTAGTTTTGATGTACATTTCTAGTATATACAATGAAAATGTGTAGTTTTGATGTACATTTCTTTAGTGTACAATGAAAATGTGTATGTTTTGATGTACATTTCTTGTATATACAATGAACATGTGTAGTTTTGATGTACATTTCTTGTATATACAATGAAAATGTGTAAGTTTTGATGTACATTTGTTGTATATACAATGAAAATGTGTAGTTTTGATGTACATTTCTTGTATGTACAATGAAAATGTGTAGTTTTGATGTACATTTCTTGAGTGTACAATGAAAATGTGTAAGTTTTGATGTACATTTCTTGTATATACAATGAATATGTGTAGTTTTGATGTACATTTGTTGTATATACAATGAAAATGTGTAGTTTTGATGTACATTTCTAGTATATACAATGAACATGTGTAGTTTTGATGTACATTTGTTGTATATACAATGAAAATGTGTAAGTTTTGATGTACATTTCTTGTATATACAATGAAAATGTGTAGTTTTGATGTACATTTGTTGTATATACAATGAAAATGTGTAAGTTTTGATGTACATTTCTTGTATGTACAATGAAAATGTGTAGTTTTGATGTACATTTCTTGAGTGTACAATGAAAATGTGTAAGTTTTGATGTACATTTCTTGTATGTACAATGAAAATGTGTAAGTTTTGATGTACATTTCTTGTATATACAATGAACATGTGTAGTTTTGATTTACATTTCTTGTATATACAATGAAAATGTGTAGTTTTGATGTACATTTCTTGAGTGTACAATGAAAATGTGTAGTTTTGATGTACATTTCTTGTATATACAATGAAAATGTGTAGTTTTGATGTACATTTCTTGAGTGTACAATGAAAATGTGTAAGTTTTGATGTACATTTCTTGTATATACAATGAAAATGTGTAGTTTTGATGTACATTTCTTGAGTGTACAATGAAAATGTGTAAGTTTTGATGTACATTTCTTGTATATACAATGAAAATGTGTAGTTTTGATGTACATTTGTTGTATATACAATGAACATGTGTAGTTTTGATGTACATTTGTTGTGTATACAATGAAAATGTGTAAGTTTTGATGTACATTTCTTGTATATACAATGAAAATGTGTAGTTTTGATGTACATTTGTTGTATATACAATGAAAATGTGTAAGTTTTGATGTACATTTCTTGTATGTACAATGAAAATGTGTAAGTTTTGAAGTACATTTCTTGTATATACAATGAACATGTGTAAGTTTTGATGTACATTTCTTGTATATACAATGAACATGTGTAGTTTTGATGTACATTTCTTGTCTGTACAATGAAAATGTGTAAGTTTTGATGTACATTTCTTGTATATACAATGAAAATGTGTAAGTTTTGATGTACATTTCTTGTATATACAATGAACATGTGTAGTTTTGATGTACATTTCTTGAGTGTACAATGAAAATGTGTAAGTTTTGATGTACATTTCTTGTATATACAATGAACATGTGTAGTTTTGATGTACATTTCTTGTATGTACAATGAAAATGTGTAAGTTTTGATGTACATTTCTTGTATATACAATGAACATGTGTAGTTTTTATGTACATTTCTTGTATGTACAATGAAAATGTGTAAGTTTTGATGTACATTTCTTGTATATACAATGAACATGTGTAGTTTTGATGTACATTTCTTGTATGTACAATGAAAATGTGTAAGTTTTGATGTACATTTCTTGTATATACAATGAACATGTGTAGTTTTGATGTACATTTCTTGTATATACAATGAAAATGTGTAGTTTTGATGTACTTTTCTTGAGTGTACAATGAAAATGTGTAAGTTTTGATGTACATTTCTTGTATGTACAATGAACATGTGTAGTTTTGATGTACATTTCTTGAGTGTACAACGAAAATGTGTAGTTTTGATGTACATTTCTTGTATATACAATGAAAATGTGTAGTTTTGATGTACATATCTTGAGTGTACAATGAAAATGTGTAAGTTTTGATGTACATTTCTTGTATGTACAATGAACATGTGTAGTTTTGATGTACATTTTCTTGTATATACAATGAAAATGTGTAGTTTTGATGTACATATCTTGAGTGTACAATGAAAATGTGTAGTTTTGATGTACATTTCTTGTATGTACAATGAACATGTGTAGTTTTGATGTACATTTCTTGAGTGTACAATGAAAATGTGTAAGTTTTGATGTACATTTCTTGTATATACAATGAAAATGTGTAGTTTTGATGTACATTTCTTGTATGTACAATGAACATGTGTAGTTTTGGTGTACATTTCTTGTATGTACAATGAAAATGTGTAGTTTTGATGTACATTTCTTGTATGTACAATGAACATGTGTAGTTTTGATGTACATTTCTTGTATATACAATGAAAATGTGTAGTTTTGATGTACATTTCTTGTATATACAATGAAAATGTGTAGTTTTGATGTACATTTCTTGTATATACAATGAAAATGTGTAGTTTTGATGTACATTTCTTGTATGTGCAATGAACATGTGTAGTTTTGATGTACATTTCTTGTATGTACAATGAAAATGTGTAAGTTTTGATGTACATTTCTTGTATATACAATGAAAATGTGTAGTTTTGATGTACATTTCTTGTATGTACAATGAACATGTGTAGTTTTGATGTACATTTCTTGTATGTACAATGAAAATGTGTAGTTTTGATGTACATTTCTTGTATGTACATTGAACATGTGTAGTTTTGATGTACATTTCTTGTATATACAATGAAAATGTGTAGTTTTGATGTACATTTCATGTATATACAATGAAAATGTGTAGTTTTGATGTACATTTCTTGTATATACAATGAAAATGTGTAGTTTTGATGTACATTTCTTGTATATACAATGAACATGTGTAGCTTTGATGTACATTTCTTGTATGTACAATGAACATGTGTAGTTTTGATGTGCATTTCTTGTATGTACAATGAACATGTGTAGTTTTGATGTACATTTCTTGTATATACAATGAAAATGTGTAGTTTTGATGTACATTTCTTGTATATACAATGAACATGTGTAGTTTTGATGTACATTTCTAGTATATACAATGAAAATGTGTAGTTTTGATGTACATTTCTTGAGTGTACAATGAACATGTGTAGTTTTGATGTACATTTCTTGTATATACAATGAAAATGTGTAATTTTGATGTACATATCTTGAGTGTACAATGAAAATGTGTAGTTTTGATGTACATATCTTGAGTGTACAATGAAAATGTGTAAGTTTTGGTGTACATTTCTTGTATGTACAATTAACATGTGTAGTTTTGATTTACATTTCTTGTATGTACAATTAACATGTGTAGTTTTGATTTACATTTCTTGTATATACAATGAAAATGTGTAAGTTTTTATGTACGTTTCTTGTATATACAATGAACATGTGTAGTTTTGATGTACATTTCTTGTATATACAATGAACATGTGTAGTTTTGATGTACATTTCTTGTATATACAATGAAAATGTGTAGATTTGATGTACATTTCTTGAGTGTACAATGAAAATGTGTAAGTTTTGATGTACATTTCTTGTATGTACAATGAAAATGTGTAAGTTTTGATGTACATCTCTTGTATATACAATGAACATGTGTAGTTTTGATGTACATTTGTTGTATATACAATGAACATGTGTAGTTTTGATGTACATTTCTTGTATGTACAATGAAAAAGTGTAAGTTTCGATATACATTTCTTGTATACACAATGAAAATGTGTAAGTTTTGATGTACATTTCTTGAGTGTACAATGAAAATGTGTAGTTTTGATGTACATTTCTTGTATGTACAATGAAAATGTGTAAGTTTTGATGTACATTTCTTGTATATACAATGAAAATGTGTAAGTTTTGATGTACATTTCTTGTATGTACAATGAAAATGTGTAAGTTTTGATGTACCTTTCTTGTATACACAATGAAAATGTGTAAGTTTTGATGTACATTTCTTGAGTGTACAATGAAAATGTGTAGTTTTGATGTACATTTCTTGAGTGTACAATGAAAATGTGTAGATTTGATGTACATTTCTTGAGTGTACAATGAAAATGTGTAGATTTGATGTACATTTCTTGAGTGTACAATGAAAATGTGTAGTTTTGATGTACATTTCTTGAGTGTACAATGAAAATGTGTAGATTTGATGTACATTTCTTGAGTGTACAATGAAAATGTGTAAGTTTTGATGTACATTTCTTGTATGTACAATGAAAATGTGTAAGTTTTGATGTACATTTCTTGTATATACAATGAAAATGTGTAAGTTTTGATGTACATTTCTTGAGTGTACAATGAAAATGTGTAAGTTTTGATGTACATTTCTTGTATATACAATGAACATGTGTAGTTTTGATGTACATTTCTTGTATATACAATGAAAATGTGTAGTTTTGATGTACATTTCTTGAGTGTACAATGATCATGTGTAGTTTTGATGTACATTTCTTGTATATACAATGAAAATGTGTAGTTTTGATGTACATATCTTGAGTGTACAATGAAAATGTGTAGTTTTGATGTACATTTCTTGTATGTACAATGAAAATGTGTAAGTTTTGATGTACATTTCTTGTATATACAATGAAAATGTGTAAGTTTTGATGTACATTTCTTGAGTGTACAATGAAAATGTGTAGTTTTGATGTACATTTCTTGTATGTACAATGAAAATGTGTAAGTTTTGATGTACATTTCTTGTATATACAATGAAAATGTGTAAGTTTTGATGTACATTTCTTGTATGTACAATGAAAATGTGTAAGTTTTGATGTACATTTCTTGTATATACAATGAACATGTGTAGTTTTGATGTACATTTGTTGTATATACAATGAACATGTGTAGTTTTGATGTACATTTCTTGTATGTACAATGAAAATGTGTAAGTTTTGATGTACATTTCTTGTATATACAATGAAAATGTGTAAGTTTTGATGTACATTTCTTGAGTGTACAATGAAAATGTGTAGTTTTGATGTACATTTCTTGTATGTACAATGAAAATGTGTAAGTTTTGATGTACATTTCTTGTATATACAATGAAAATGTGTAAGTTTTGATGTACATTTCTTGTATGTACAATGAAAATGTGTAAGTTTTGATGTACATTTCTTGTATATACAATGAAAATGTGTAAGTTTTGATGTACATTTCTTGAGTGTACAATGAAAATGTGTAGTTTTGATGTACATTTCTTGTATGTACAATGAAAATGTGTAACTTTTGATGTACATTTCTTGTATATACAATGAACATGTGTAGTTTTGATGTACATTTGTTGTATATACAATGAACATGTTTAGTTTTGATGTACATTTCTTGTATGTACAATGAAAATGTGTAAGTTTTGATGTACATTTCTTGTATATACAATGAAAATGTGTAAGTTTTGATGTACATTTCTTGTATATACAATGAAAATGTGTAGTTTTGATGTACATTTCTTGTATATACAATGAAAATGTGTAGTTTTGATGTACATTTCTTGTATATACAATGAAAATGTGTAAGTTTTGACGTACATTGCTTGAGTGTACAATAAACATGTGTAGTTTTGATGTACATTTCTTGTATATACAATGAAAATGTGTATGTTTTTATGTATATTTCTTGTATATACAATGAAAATGTGTATGTTTTGATGTACATTTCTTGTAAATACAATGAAAATGTGTAGTTTTGATGTACATTTCTTGTCTGTACAATGAAAATGTGTATGTTTTGATGTACATTTCTTGTATGTACAATGAAAATGTGTAGTTTTGATGTACATTTCTTTAGTGTACAATGAAAATGTGTATGTTTTGATGTACATTTCTTGTCTGTACAATGAAAATGTGTATGTTTTGATGTACATTTCTTTAGTGTGCAATGAAAATGTGTAGTTTTGATGTACATTTCTTTAGTGTACAATGAAAATGTGTATGTTTTGATGTACATTTCTTTAGTGTACAATGAAAATGTGTAGTTTTGATGTACATTTCTTGTATATACAATGAAAATGTGTATGTTTTGATGTACATTTCTTGAGTGTACAATGAAAATGTGTATGTTTTGATGTACATTTCTTGAGTGTACAATGAAAATGTGTAAGTTTTGATGTACATTTCTTGTATATACAATGAAAATGTGTACGTTTTGATGTACATTTCTTGTATATACAATGAAAATGTGTAGTTTTGATGTACATTTCTTGTATATACAATGAAAATGTGTAGTTTTGATGTACATTTCTTGAGTGTACAATGAAAATGTGTATGTTTTGATGTACATTTCTTGTGTGTACAATGAAAATGTGTAGTTTTGATGTACATTTCTTGAGTGTACAATGAAAATGTGTATGTTTTGATGTACATTTCTTGTCTGTACAATGAAAATGTGTAGTTTTGATGTACATTTCTTGAGTGTACAATGAAAATGTGTAGTTTTGATGTACATTTCTTTAGTGTACAACGAAAATGTGTATGTTTTGATGTACATTTCTTGTATATACAATGAACATGTGTAGTTTTGATGTACATTTCTTGAGTGTACAATGAAAATGTGTAGTTTTGATGTACATTTCTTGTATATACAATGAAAATGTGTAAGTTTTGATGTACATTTCTAGTATATACAATGAACATGTGTAGTTTTGATGTACATTTCTTGAGTGTACAATGAAAATGTGTAGTTTTGATGTACATTTCTTGTATATACAATGAAAATATGTAAGTTTTGATGTACATTTGTTGTATATACAATGAAAATGTGTAGTTTTGATGTACATTTCTTGTATATACAATGAAAATGTGTAAGTTTTGATGTACATTTGTTGTATATACAATGAACATGTGTAGTTTTGATGTACATTTCTTGAGTGTACAATGAATATGTGTAGTTTTGATGTACATTTCTTGTATATACAATGAAAATGTGTAAGTTTTGATGTACAATTGTTGTATATACAATGAAAATGTGTAGTTTTGATGTACATTTCTTGTATGTACAATGAAAATGTGTAGTTTTGATGTACATTTCTTGAGTGTACAATGAAAATGTGTAAGCTTTGATGTACATTTCTTGTATATACAATGAAAATGTGTAGTTTTGAGGTACATTTGTTGTATATACAATGAAAATGTGTAGTTTTGATGTACATTTCTAGTATATACAATGAACATGTGTAGTTTTGATGTACATTTCTTGTATATACAATGAAAATGTGTAAGTTTTGATGTACATTTCTTGTATATACAATCAAAATGTGTAGTTTTGATGTACATTTGTTGTATATACAATGAAAATGTGTAGTTTTGATGTACATTTGTTGTATATACAATGAACATGTGTAGTTTTGATGTACATTTCTTGTATATACAATGAAAATGTGTAGTTTTGATGTACATTTCTTGTATATACAATGAACATGTGTAGTTTTGATGTACATTTGTTGTATATACAATGAAAATGTGTAAGTTTTGATGTACATTTCTTGTATATACAATGAAAATGTGTAGTTTTGATGTACATTTGTTGTATATACAATGAAAATGTGTAAGTTTTGATGTACATTTCTTTTATGTACAATGAAAATGTGTAAGTTTTGATGTACATTTCTTGTATATACAGTGAACATGTGTAGTTTTGATGTACATTTCTTGAGTGTACAATGAAAATGTGTAGTTTTGATGTACATTTCTTGTATATACAATGAAAATGTGTAAGTTTTGATGTACATTTGTTGTATATACAATGAAAATGTGTAGTTTTGATGTACATTTCTAGTATATACAATGAAAATGTGTAGTTTTGATGTACATTTCTTTAGTGTGCAATGAAAATGTGTATGTTTTGATGTACATTTCTTGTATATACAATGAACATGTGTAGTTTTGATGTACATTTCTTGTATATACAATGAAAATGTGTAAGTTTTGATGTACATTTGTTGTATATACAATGAAAATGTGTAGTTTTGATGTACATTTCTTGTATGTACAATGAAAATGTGTAGTTTTGATGTACATTTCTTGAGTGTACAATGAAAATGTGTAAGTTTTGATGTACATTTCTTGTATATACAATGAAAATGTGTAGTTTTGATGTACATTTGTTGTATATACAATGAAGATGTGTAGTTGTGATGTACATTTCTAGTATATACAATGAACATGTGTAGTTTTGATGTACATTTGTTGTATATACAATGAAAATGTGTAAGTTTTGATGTACATTTCTTGTATATACAATGAAAATGTGTAGTTTTGATGTACATTTGTTGTATATACAATGAAAATGTGTAAGTTTTGATGTACATTTCTTGTATGTACAATGAAAATGTGTAAGTTTTGATGTACATGTCTTGTATATACAATGAACATGTGTAGTTTTGATGTACATTTCTTGAGTGTACAATGAACATGTGTAGTTTTGATTTACATTTCTTGTATATACAATGAAAATGTGTAGTTTTGATGTACATTTCTTGAGTGTACAATGAAAATGTGTAGTTTTGATGTACATTTCTTGTATATACAATGAACATGTGTAAGTTTTGATGTACATTTCTTGTATATACAATGAACATGTGTAGTTTTGATGTACATTTCTTGTCTGTACAATGAAAATGTGTAAGTTTTGATGTACATTTCTTGTATATACAATGAAAATGTGTAAGTTTTGATGTACATTTCTTGTATATACAATGAACATGTGTAGTTTTGATTTACATTTCTTGAGTGTACAATGAAAATGTGTAAGTTTTGATGTACATTTCTTGTATATACAATGAACATGTGTAGTTTTGATGTACATTTCTTGTATGTACAATGAAAATGTGTAAGTTTTGATGTACATTTCTTGTATATACAATGAACATGTGTAGTTTTGATGTACATTTCTTGTATGTACAATGAAAATGTGTAAGTTTTGATGTACATTTCTTGTATATACAATGAACATGTGTAGTTTTGATGTACATATCTTGTATGTACAATGAAAATGTGTAAGTTTTGATGTACATTTCTTGTATATACAATGAACATGTGTAGTTTTGATGTACATTTCTTGTATATACAATGAAAATGTGTACTTTTGATGTACATTTCTTGAGTGTACAATGATCATGTGTAGTTTTGATGTACATTTCTTGTATATACAATGAAAATGTGTAGTTTTGATGTACATATCTTGAGTGTACAATGAAAATGTGTAGTTTTGATGTACATTTCTTGTATGTACAATGAACATGTGTAGTTTTGATGTACATTTTTTGAGTGTACAATGAAAATGTGTAAGTTTTGATGTACATTTCTTGTATACACAATGAACATGTGTAGTTTTGATGTACATTTCTTGTATGTACAATGAAAATGTGTAAGTTTTGATGTACATTTCTTGTATATACAATGAACATGTGTAGCTTTGATGTACATTTCTTGTATGTACAAAGAAAATGTGTAAGTTTTGATGTACATTTCTTGTATATACAATGAACATGTGTAGTTTTGATGTACATTTCTTGTATATACAATGAAAATGTGTAGTTTTGATGTACATATCTTGAGTGTACAATGAAAATGTGTAGTTTTGATGTACATTTCTTGTATGTACAATGAACATGTGTAGTTTTGATGTACATTTCTTGAGTGTACAATGAAAATGTGTAAGTTTTGGTGTACATTTCTTGTATATACAATGAAAATGTGTAGTTTTGATGTACATTTCTTGTATATACAATGAACATGTGTAGTTTTGATGTACATTTCTAGTATATACAATGAAAATGTGTAGTTTTGATGTACATTTCTTGAGTGTACAATGAACATGTGTAGTTTTGATGTACATTTCTTGTATATACAATGAAAATGTGTAATTTTGATGTACATATCTTGAGTGTACAATGAAAATGTGTAGTTTTGATGTACATATCTTGAGTGTACAATGAAAATGTGTAAGTTTTGGTGTACATTTCTTGTATGTACAATTAACATGTGTAGTTTTGATTTACATTTCTTGTATGTACAATTAACATGTGTAGTTTTGATTTACATTTCTTGTATATACAATGAAAATGTGTAAGTTTTTATGTACGTTTCTTGTATATACAATGAACATGTGTAGTTTTGATGTACATTTCTTGTATATACAATGAACATGTGTAGTTTTGATGTACATTTCTTGTATATACAATGAAAATGTGTAGATTTGATGTACATTTCTTGAGTGTACAATGAAAATGTGTAAGTTTTGATGTACATTTCTTGTATGTACAATGAAAATGTGTAAGTTTTGATGTACATTTCTTGTATATACAATGAACATGTGTAGTTTTGATGTACATTTGTTGTATATACAATGAACATGTGTAGTTTTGATGTACATTTCTTGTATGTACAATGAAAATGTGTAGTTTTGATGTACATTTCTTGTATGTACAATGAAAATGTGTAAGTTTTGATGTACATTTCTTGTATATACAATGAAAATGTGTAAGTTTTGATGTACATTTCTTGTATGTACAATGAAAATGTGTAAGTTTTGATGTACCTTTCTTGTATACACAATGAAAATGTGTAAGTTTTGATGTACATTTCTTGAGTGTACAATGAAAATGTGTAGTTTTGATGTACATTTCTTGAGTGTACAATGAAAATGTGTAGATTTGATGTACATTTCTTGAGTGTACAATGAAAATGTGTAGATTTGATGTACATTTCTTGAGTGTACAATGAAAATGTGTAGTTTTGATGTACATTTCTTGAGTGTACAATGAAAATGTGTAGATTTGATGTACATTTCTTGAGTGTACAATGAAAATGTGTAAGTTTTGATGTACATTTCTTGTATGTACAATGAAAATGTGTAAGTTTTGATGTACATTTCTTGTATATACAATGAAAATGTGTAAGTTTTGATGTACATTTCTTGAGTGTACAATGAAAATGTGTAAGTTTTGATGTACATTTCTTGTATATACAATGAACATGTGTAGTTTTGATGTACATTTCTTGTATATACAATGAAAATGTGTAGTTTTGATGTACATTTCTTGAGTGTACAATGATCATGTGTAGTTTTGATGTACATTTCTTGTATATACAATGAAAATGTGTAGTTTTGATGTACATATCTTGAGTGTACAATGAAAATGTGTAGTTTTGATGTACATTTCTTGTATGTACAATGAAAATGTGTAAGTTTTGATGTACATTTCTTGTATATACAATGAAAATGTGTAAGTTTTGATGTACATTTCTTGAGTGTACAATGAAAATGTGTAGTTTTGATGTACATTTCTTGTATGTACAATGAAAATGTGTAAGTTTTGATGTACATTTCTTGTATATACAATGAAAATGTGTAAGTTTTGATGTACATTTCTTGTATGTACAATGAAAATGTGTAAGTTTTGATGTACATTTCTTGTATATACAATGAACATGTGTAGTTTTGATGTACATTTGTTGTATATACAATGAACATGTGTAGTTTTGATGTACATTTCTTGTATGTACAATGAAAATGTGTAAGTTTTGATGTACATTTCTTGTATATACAATGAAAATGTGTAAGTTTTGATGTACATTTCTTGAGTGTACAATGAAAATGTGTAGTTTTGATGTACATTTCTTGTATGTACAATGAAAATGTGTAAGTTTTGATGTACATTTCTTGAGTGTACAATGAAAATGTGTAGATTTGATGTACATTTCTTGAGTGTACAATGAAAATGTGTAGATTTGATGTACATTTCTTGAGTGTACAATGAAAATGTGTAGTTTTGATGTACATTTCTTGAGTGTACAATGAAAATGTGTAGATTTGATGTACATTTCTTGAGTGTACAATGAAAATGTGTAAGTTTTGATGTACATTTCTTGTATGTACAATGAAAATGTGTAAGTTTTGATGTACATTTCTTGTATATACAATGAAAATGTGTAAGTTTTGATGTACATTTCTTGAGTGTACAATGAAAATGTGTAAGTTTTGATGTACATTTCTTGTATATACAATGAACATGTGTAGTTTTGATGTACATTTCTTGTATATACAATGAAAATGTGTAGTTTTGATGTACATTTCTTGAGTGTACAATGATCATGTGTAGTTTTGATGTACATTTCTTGTATATACAATGAAAATGTGTAGTTTTGATGTACATATCTTGAGTGTACAATGAAAATGTGTAGTTTTGATGTACATTTCTTGTATGTACAATGAAAATGTGTAAGTTTTGATGTACATTTCTTGTATATACAATGAAAATGTGTAAGTTTTGATGTACATTTCTTGAGTGTACAATGAAAATGTGTAGTTTTGATGTACATTTCTTGTATGTACAATGAAAATGTGTAAGTTTTGATGTACATTTCTTGTATATACAATGAAAATGTGTAAGTTTTGATGTACATTTCTTGTATGTACAATGAAAATGTGTAAGTTTTGATGTACATTTCTTGTATATACAATGAACATGTGTAGTTTTGATGTACATTTGTTGTATATACAATGAACATGTGTAGTTTTGATGTACATTTCTTGTATGTACAATGAAAATGTGTAAGTTTTGATGTACATTTCTTGTATATACAATGAAAATGTGTAAGTTTTGATGTACATTTCTTGAGTGTACAATGAAAATGTGTAGTTTTGATGTACATTTCTTGTATGTACAATGAAAATGTGTAAGTTTTGATGTACATTTCTTGTATATACAATGAAAATGTGTAAGTTTTGATGTACATTTCTTGTATGTACAATGAAAATGTGTAAGTTTTGATGTACATTTCTTGTATATACAATGAAAATGTGTAAGTTTTGATGTACATTTCTTGAGTGTACAATGAAAATGTGTAGTTTTGATGTACATTTCTTGTATGTACAATGAAAATGTGTAACTTTTGATGTACATTTCTTGTATATACAATGAACATGTGTAGTTTTGATGTACATTTGTTGTATATACAATGAACATGTTTAGTTTTGATGTACATTTCTTGTATGTACAATGAAAATGTGTAAGTTTTGATGTACATTTCTTGTATATACAATGAAAATGTGTAAGTTTTGATGTACATTTCTTGTATATACAATGAAAATGTGTAGTTTTGATGTACATTTCTTGTATATACAATGAAAATGTGTAGTTTTGATGTACATTTCTTGTATATACAATGAAAATGTGTAAGTTTTGACGTACATTGCTTGAGTGTACAATAAACATGTGTAGTTTTGATGTACATTTCTTGTATATACAATGAAAATGTGTATGTTTTTATGTATATTTCTTGTATATACAATGAAAATGTGTATGTTTTGATGTACATTTCTTGTATATACAATGAAAATGTGTAGTTTTGATGTACATTTCTTGTCTGTACAATGAAAATGTGTATGTTTTGATGTACATTTCTTGTATGTACAATGAAAATGTGTAGTTTTGATGTACATTTCTTTAGTGTACAATGAAAATGTGTATGTTTTGATGTACATTTCTTGTCTGTACAATGAAAATGTGTATGTTTTGATGTACATTTCTTTAGTGTGCAATGAAAATGTGTAGTTTTGATGTACATTTCTTTAGTGTACAATGAAAATGTGTATGTTTTGATGTACATTTCTTTAGTGTACAATGAAAATGTGTAGTTTTGATGTACATTTCTTGTATATACAATGAAAATGTGTATGTTTTGATGTACATTTCTTGAGTGTACAATGAAAATGTGTATGTTTTGATGTACATTTCTTGAGTGTACAATGAAAATGTGTAAGTTTTGATGTACATTTCTTGTATATACAATGAAAATGTGTACGTTTTGATGTACATTTCTTGTATATACAATGAAAATGTGTAGTTTTGATGTACATTTCTTGTATATACAATGAAAATGTGTAGTTTTGATGTACATTTCTTGAGTGTACAATGAAAATGTGTATGTTTTGATGTACATTTCTTGTCTGTACAATGAAAATGTGTAGTTTTGATGTACATTTCTTGAGTGTACAATGAAAATGTGTATGTTTTGATGTACATTTCTTGTCTGTACAATGAAAATGTGTAGTTTTGATGTACATTTCTTTAGTGTACAACGAAAATGTGTATGTTTTGATGTACATTTCTTGTATATACAATGAACATGTGTAGTTTTGATGTACATTTCTTGAGTGTACAATGAAAATGTGTAGTTTTGATGTACATTTCTTGTATATACAATGAAAATGTGTAAGTTTTGATGTACATTTCTAGTATATACAATGAACATGTGTAGGTTTGATGTACATTTCTTGAGTGTACAATGAAAATGTGTAGTTTTGATGTACATTTCTTGTATATACAATGAAAATGTGTAAGTTTTGATGTACATTTGTTGTATATACAATGAAAATGTGTAGTTTTGATGTACATTTCTTGTATATACAATGAAAATGTGTAAGTTTTGATGTACATTTGTTGTATATACAATGAACATGTGTAGTTTTGATGTACATTTCTTGAGTGTACAATGAATATGTGTAGTTTTGATGTACATTTCTTGTATATACAATGAAAATGTGTAAGTTTTGATGTACAATTGTTGTATATACAATGAAAATGTGTAGTTTTGATGTACATTTCTTGTATGTACAATGAAAATGTGTAGTTTTGATGTACATTTCTTGAGTGTACAATGAAAATGTGTAAGCTTTGATGTACATTTCTTGTATATACAATGAAAATGTGTAGTTTTGAGGTACATTTGTTGTATATACAATGAAAATGTGTAGTTTTGATGTACATTTCTAGTATATACAATGAACATGTGTAGTTTTGATGTACATTTCTTGTATATACAATGAAAATGTGTAAGTTTTGATGTACATTTGTTGTATATACAATCAAAATGTGTAGTTTTGATGTACATTTGTTGTATATACAATGAAAATGTGTAGTTTTGATGTACATTTGTTGTATATACAATGAACATGTGTAGTTTTGATGTACATTTCTTGTATATACAATGAAAATGTGTAGTTTTGATGTACATTTCTTGTATATACAATGAACATGTGTAGTTTTGATGTACATTTGTTGTATATACAATGAAAATGTGTAAGTTTTGATGTACATTTCTTGTATATACAATGAAAATGTGTAGTTTTGATGTACATTTCTTGTATATACAATGAAAATGTGTAAGTTTTGATGTACATTTCTTTTATGTACAATGAAAATGTGTAAGTTTTGATGTACATTTCTTGTATATACAGTGAACATGTGTAGTTTTGATGTACATTTCTTGAGTGTACAATGAAAATGTGTAGTTTTGATGTACATTTCTTGTATATACAATGAAAATGTGTAAGTTTTGATGTACATTTGTTGTATATACAATGAAAATGTGTAGTTTTGATGTACATTTCTAGTATATACAATGAAAATGTGTAGTTTTGATGTACATTTCTTTAGTGTGCAATGAAAATGTGTATGTTTTGATGTACATTTCTTGTATATACAATGAACATGTGTAGTTTTGATGTACATTTCTTGTATATACAATGAAAATGTGTAAGTTTTGATGTACATTTGTTGTATATACAATGAAAATGTGTAGTTTTGATGTACATTTCTTGTATGTACAATGAAAATGTGTAGTTTTGATGTACATTTCTTGAGTGTACAATGAAAATGTGTAAGTTTTGATGTACATTTCTTGTATATACAATGAAAATGTGTAGTTTTGATGTACATTTGTTGTATATACAATGAAGATGTGTAGTTGTGATGTACATTTCTAGTATATACAATGAACATGTGTAGTTTTGATGTACATTTGTTGTATATACAATGAAAATGTGTAAGTTTTGATGTACATTTCTTGTATATACAATGAAAATGTGTAGTTTTGATGTACATTTGTTGTATATACAATGAAAATGTGTAAGTTTTGATGTACATTTCTTGTATGTACAATGAAAATGTGTAAGTTTTGATGTACATGTCTTGTATATACAATGAACATGTGTAGTTTTGATGTACATTTCTTGAGTGTACAATGAACATGTGTAGTTTTGATTTACATTTCTTGTATATACAATGAAAATGTGTAGTTTTGATGTACATTTCTTGAGTGTACAATGAAAATGTGTAGTTTTGATGTACATTTCTTGTATATACAATGAACATGTGTAAGTTTTGATGTACATTTCTTGTATATACAATGAACATGTGTAGTTTTGATGTACATTTCTTGTCTGTACAATGAAAATGTGTAAGTTTTGATGTACATTTCTTGTATATACAATGAAAATGTGTAAGTTTTGATGTACATTTCTTGTATATACAATGAACATGTGTAGTTTTGATGTACATTTCTTGAGTGTACAATGAAAATGTGTAAGTTTTGATGTACATTTCTTGTATATACAATGAACATGTGTAGTTTTGATGTACATTTCTTGTATGTACAATGAAAATGTGTAAGTTTTGATGTACATTTCTTGTATATACAATGAACATGTGTAGTTTTGATGTACATTTCTTGTATGTACAATGAAAATGTGTAAGTTTTGATGTACATTTCTTGTATATACAATGAACATGTGTAGTTTTGATGTACATATCTTGTATGTACAATGAAAATGTGTAAGTTTTGATGTACATTTCTTGTATATACAATGAACATGTGTAGTTTTGATGTACATTTCTTGTATATACAATGAAAATGTGTAGTTTTGATGTACATTTCTTGAGTGTACAATGATCATGTGTAGTTTTGATGTACATTTCTTGTATATACAATGAAAATGTGTAGTTTTGATGTACATATCTTGAGTGTACAATGAAAATGTGTAGTTTTGATGTACATTTCTTGTATGTACAATGAACATGTGTAGTTTTGATGTACATTTTTTGAGTGTACAATGAAAATGTGTAAGTTTTGATGTACATTTCTTGTATACACAATGAACATGTGTAGTTTTGATGTACATTTCTTGTATGTACAATGAAAATGTGTAAGTTTTGATGTACATTTCTTGTATATACAATGAACATGTGTAGTTTTGATGTACATTTCTTGTATGTACAATGAAAATGTGTAAGTTTTGATGTACATTTCTTGTATATACAATGAACATGTGTAGTTTTGATGTACAGTTCTTGTATATACAATGAAAATGTGTAGTTTTGATGTACATATCTTGAGTGTACAATGAAAATGTGTAGTTTTGATGTACATTTCTTGTATGTACAATGAACATGTGTAGTTTTGATGTACATTTCTTGAGTGTACAATGAACATGTGTAGTTTTGATGTACATTTCTTGTATATACAATGAAAATGTGTAGTTTTGATGTACATATCTTGAGTGTACAATGAAAATGTGTAGTTTTGATGTACATTTCCTGTATGTACAATGAACATGTGTAGTTTTGATGTACATTTCTTGAGTGTACAATGAAAATGTGTAAGTTTTGATGTACATTTCTTGTATATACAATGAAAATGTGTAGTTTTGATGTACATTTCTTGTATGTACAATGAACATGTGTAGTTTTGATGTACATTTCTTGTATGTACAATGAAAATGTGTAGCTTTGATGTACATTTCTTGTATGTACAATGAACATGTGTAGTTTTGATTTACATTTCTTGTATATACAATGAACATGTGTAGTTTTGATGTACATTTCTTGTGTATACAATGAAAATGTGTAAGTTTTGATGTACATTTCTTGTATATACAATGAACATGTGTAGTTTTGATGTACATTTCTTGTATATACAATGAAAATGTGTAGTTTTGATGTACTTTTCTTGAGTGTACAATGAAAATGTGTAAGTTTTGATGTACATTTCTTGTATGTACAATGAACATGTGTAGTTTTGATGTACATTTCTTGAGTGTACAACGAAAATGTGTAGTTTTGATGTACATTTCTTGTATATACAATGAAAATGTGTAGTTTTGATGTACATATCTTGAGTGTACAATGAAAATGTGTAAGTTTTGATGTACATTTCTTGTATGTACAATGAACATGTGTAGTTTTGATTTACATTTCTTGTATATACAATGAACATGTGTAGTTTTGATGTACATTTCTTGTGTATACAATGAAAATGTGTAAGTTTTGATGTACATTTCTTGTATATACAATGAACATGTGTAGTTTTGATGTACATTTCTTGTATATACAATGAAAATGTGTAGTTTTGATGTACTTTTCTTGAGTGTACAATGAAAATGTGTAAGTTTTGATGTACATTTCTTGTATGTACAATGAAAATGTGTAAGATTTGATGTACATTTCTTGTATATACAATGAACATGTGTAGTTTTGATGTACATTTGTTGTATATACAATGAACATGTGTAGTTTTGATGTACATTTCTTGTATGTACAATGAAAATGTGTAAGTTTTGATGTACATTTCTTGTATATACAATGAAAATGTGTAAGTTTTGATGTACATTTCTTGAGTATACAATGAAAATGTGTAGTTTTGATGTACATTTCTAGTATATACAATGAACATGTGTAGTTTTGATGTACATTTCTTGTATATACAATGAAAATGTGTAGTTTTGATGTACATTTCTAGTATGTACAATGAAAATGTGTAAGTTTTGATGTACATTTCTTGTATATACAATGAAAATGTGTAAGTTTTGATGTACATTTCTTGTATATACAATGAAAATGTGTAGTTTTGATGTACATTTCTTGTATATACAATGAAAATGTGTAGTTTTGATGTACATTTCATGTATATACAATGAAAATGTGTAAGTTTTGACGTACATTTCTAGTATATACAATGAACATGTGTAGTTTTGATGTACATTTCTTGTATGTACAATGAAAATGTGTAAGTTTTGATGTACATTTCTTGTATATACAATGAAAATGTGTATGTTTTTATGTATATTTCTTGTATATACAATGAAAATGTGTATGTTTTGATGTACATTTCTTGTATATACAATGAAAATGTGTAGTTTTGATGTACATTTCTAGTATATACAATGAACATGTGTAGTTTTGATGTACATTTCTTGTATGTACAATGAAAATGTGTAGTTTTGATGTACATTTCTTGTATGTACAATGAAAATGTGTAGTTTTGATGTACATTTCTTGTATATACAATGTAAATGTGTAGTTTTGATGTACATTTCTTGTATATACAATGAACATGTGTAGTTTTGATGTACATTTCTAGTATATACAATGAACATGTGTATGTTTTTATGTATATTTCTTGTATATACAATGAAAATGTGTATGTTTTGATGTACATTTCTTGTATATACAATGAAAATGTGTATGTTTTTATGTATATTTCTTGTATATACAATGAAAATGTGTATGTTTTGATGTACATTTCTTGTATATACAATGAAAATGTGTAGTTTTGATGTACATTTCTAGTATATACAATGAACATGTGTAGTTTTGATGTACATTTGTTGTATGTACAATGAAAATGTGTAGTTTTGATGTACATTTCTTGTATGTACAATGAAAATGTGTAGTTTTGATGTACATTTCTTGTATATACAATGAAAATGTGTAGTTTTGATGTACATTTCTTGTATATACAATGAACATGTGTAGTTTTGATGTACATTTCTAGTATATACAATGAACATGTGTAGTTTTGATGTACATTTCTTGTATATACAATGAAAATGTGTAGTTTTGATGTACATTTCTTGAGTGTACAATGAAAATGTGTAAGTTTTGATGTACATTTCTTGTATGTACAATGAAAATGTGTAAGTTTTGATGTACATTTCTTGTATATACAATGAACATGTGTAGTTTTGATGTACATTTGTTGTATATACGATGAACATGTGTAGTTTTGATGTACATTTCTTGTATGTACAATGAAAATGTGTAAGTTTTGATGTACATTTCTTGTATATACAATGAAGATGTGTAAGGTTTGATGTACATTTCTTGAGTGTACAATGAAAATGTGTAAGTTTTGATGTACATTTCTTGTATATACAATGAACATGTGTAGCTTTGATGTACATTTCTTGAGTGTACAATGAAAATGTGTAAGTTTTGATGTACATTTGTTGTATATACGATGAACATGTGTAGTTTTGATGTACATTTCTTGTATGTACAATGAAAATGTGTAAGTTTTGATGTACATTTCTTGTATATACAATGAAAATGTGTAAGGTTTGATGTACATTTCTTGAGTGTACAATGAAAATGTGTAGTTTTGGTGTACATTTGTTGTATATACAATGAACATGTGTAGTTTTGATGTACATTTCTTGTATATACAATGAACATGTGTAGCTTTGATGTACATTTCTTGTATATACAATGAACATGTGTAGTTTTGATGTACATTTCTTGTATATACAATGAAAATATGTAAGTTTTGATGTACATTTCTTGAGTGTACAATGAAAATGTGTAAGTTTTGATGTACATTTCTTGAGTGTACAATGAAAATGTGTAGTTTTGATGTACATTTCTTGAGTGTACAATGAAAATGTGTAGTTTTGATGTACATTTCTTGTATATACAATGAAAATGTGTAGTTTTGATGTACATTTCTTGAGTGTACAATGAAAATGTGTAGTTTTGATGTACATTTCTTGTATATACAATGAAAATGTGTAGTTTTGATGTACATTTCTTGAGTGTACAATGAAAATGTGTAAGTTTTGATGTACATTTCTTGTATATACAATGAAAATGTGTAGTTTTGATGTACATTACTTGTATATACAATGAAAATGTGTATGTTTTGATGTACATTTCTTGAGTGTACAATGAAAATGTGTAGTTTTGATGTACATTTCTAGTATATACAATGAACATGTGTAGTTTTGATGTACATTTCTTGTATGTACAATGAAAATGTGTAAGTTTTGATGTACATTTCTTGTATATACAATGAAAATGTGTAGTTTTGATGTACATTTCTTGTATATACAATGAAAATGTGTAGTTTTGATGTACATTTCTTGTATATACAATGAAAATGTGTAAGTTTTGACGTACATTTCTTGAGTGTACAATAAACATGTGTAGTTTTGATGTACATTTCTTGTATATACAATGAAAATGTGTATGTTTTTATGTATATTTCTTGTATATACAATGAAAATGTGTAGTTTTGATGTACATTTCTAGTATATACAATGAACATGTGTAGTTTCGATGTATATTTCTTGTATGTACAATGAAAATGTGTAAGTTTTGATGTATATTTCTTGTATATACAATGAAAATGTGTATGTTTGATGTACATTTCTTGTATATACAATGAAAATGTGTAGTTTTGATGTACATTTCTAGTATATACAATGAACATGTGTAGTTTTGATGTACATTTCTTTTATGTACAATGATAATGTGTAAGTTTTGATGTACATTTCTTGTATATACAATGAAAATGTGTATGTTTTGATGTACATTTCTTGTATATACAATGAAAATGTGTAGTTTTGATGTACATTTCTTGTATGTACAATGAAAATGTGTAAGTTTTGATGTACATTTCTTATATATACAATGAAAATGTGTAGTTTTGATGTACATTTCTTGTATATACAATGAAAATGTGTATGTTTTGATGTACATTTCTAGCATATACAATGAACATGTGTAGTTTTGATGTACATTTCTTGTATGTACAATGAAAATGTGTAAGTTTTGATGTACATTTCTTGTATATACAATGAAAATGTGTATGTTTTGATGTACATTTCTTGTATATACAATGAAAATGTGTAGTTTTGATGTACATTTCTAGTATATACAATGAACATATGTAGTTTTGATGTACATTTCTTGTATGTACAATGAAAATGTGTAAGTTTTGATGTACATTTCTTGTATATACAATGAAAATGTGTAGTTTTGATGTACATTTCTTGTATATACAATGAAAATGTGTAGTTTTGATGTACATTTCTTGTATATACAATGAAAATGTGTAAGCTTTGACGTACATTTCTTGAGTGTACAATAAACATGTGTAGTTTTGATGTAGATTTCTTGTATATACAATGAAAATGTGTAAGTTTTGACGTACATTTCTTGAGTGTACAATAAACATGTGTAGTTTTGATGTACATTTCTTGTATACACAATGAAAATGTGTAGTTTTGATGTACATTTCTAGTATATACAATGAACATGTGTAGTTTTGATGTACATTTCTTGTATGTACAATGAAAATGTGTAAGTTTTGATGTACATTTCTTGTATATACAATGAAAATGTGTAAGTTTTGATGTACATTTCTTGTATATACAATGAAAATGTGTATGTTTTGATGTACATTTCTTTGATATACAATGAAAATGTGTAAGTTTTGACGTACATTTCTTGAGTGTACAATAAACATGTGTAGTTTTGATGTACATTTCTTGTATGTACAATGAAAATGTGTAAGTTTTGACGTACATTTCTTGAGTGTACAATAAACATGTGTAGTTTTGATGTACATTTCTTGTATATACAATGAAAATGTGTATGTTTTTATGTATATTTCTTGTATATACAATGAAAATGTGTAGTTTTGAAGTACATTTCTAGTATATACAATGAACATGTGTAGTTTTGATGTACATTTCTTGTATGTACAATGAAAATGTGTAGTTTTGATGTACATTTCTTGTATATACAATGAAAGTGTGTAGTTTTGATGTACATTTCTTGTATATACAATGAAAATGTGTAAGTTTTGACGTACATTTCTTGAGTGTACAATAAACATGTGTAGTTTTGATGTACATTTCTTGAGTGTACAATAAACATGTGTAGCTTTGATGTACATTTCTTGTATATACAATGAAAATGTGTATGTTTTTATGTATATTTCTTGTATATACAATGAAAATGTGTAGTTTTGATGTACATTTCTAGTATATACAATGAACATGTGTAGTTTTGATGTACATTTCTTGTATGTACAATGAAAATGTGTAAGTTTTGACGTACATTTCTTCAGTGTACAATAAACATGTGTAGCTTTGATGTACATTTCTTGTATATACAATGAAAATGTGTATCTTTTTATGTATATTTCTTGTATATACAATGAAAATGTGTAGTTTTGATGTACATTTCTAGTATATACAATGAACATGTGTAGTTTTGATGTACATTTCTTGTATGTACAATGAAAATGTGTAAGTTTCTATGTATATTTCTTGTATATACAATGAAAATGTGTATGTTTTGATGTACATTTCTTGTATATACAATGAAAATGTGTAGTTTTGATGTACATTTCTTGTATGTACAATGAAAATGTGTAGCTTTGATGTACATTTCTTGTATATACAATGAAAATGTGTAGTTTTGATGTACATTTCTTGTATATACAATGAACATGTGTAGTTTTGATGTACATTTCTAGTATATACAATGAAAATGTGTAGTTTTGATGTACATTTCTTGTATGTACAATGAAAATGTGTAGTTTTGATGTACATTTCTTGTATATACAATGAACATGTGTAGTTTTGATGTACATTTCTTGTATATACAATGAAAATGTGTAAGTTTTGATGTACATTTCTTGTTTATACAATGAAAATGTGTAAGTTTTGATGTACATTTCTTGTATATACAATGAAAATGTGTAGTTTTGATGTACATTTCTTGAGTGTACAATGAAAATGTGTAAGTTTTGATGTACATTTCTAGTATATACATTGAACATGTGTAAGTTTTGATGTACATTTCTTGTATATACGATGAAAATGTGTAAGTTTTGATGTACATTTCTTGTATATACATTGAACATGTGTAGTTTTGATGTACATTTGTTGTATATACAATGAACATGTGTAGTTTTGATGTACATTTCTTGTATGTACAATGAAAATGTGTAAGTTTTGATGTACATTTCTTGTATATACAATGAAAATGTGTAAGGTTTGATGTACATTTCTTGAGTGTACAATGAAAATGTGTAAGTTTTGATGTACATTTCTTGTATATACAATGAACATGTGTAGCTTTGATGTACATTTCTTGAGTATACAATGAAAATGTGTAGTTTTGATGTACATTTGTTGTATATACAATGAACATGTGTAGTTATGATGTACATTTCTTGTATATACAATGAACATGTGTAGTTTTGATGTACATTTCTTGTATATACAATGAAAATATGTAAGTTTTGATGTACATTTCTTGAGTGTACAATGAAAATGTGTAAGTTTTGATGTACATTTCTTGAGTGTACAATGAAAATGTGTAGTTTTGATGTACATTTCTTGAGTGTACAATGAAAATGTGTAGTTTTGATGTACATTTCTTGTATATACAATGAAAATGTGTAGTTTTGATGTACATTTCTTGAGTGTACAATGAAAATGTGTAGTTTTGATGTACATTTCTTGTATATACAATGAAAATGTGTAGTTTTGATGTACATTTCTTGAGTGTACAATGAAAATGTGTAAGTTTTGATGTACATTTCTTGTATATACAATGAAAATGTGTAGTTTTTATGTACATTTCTTGTATATACAATGAAAATGTGTATGTTTTGTTGTACATTTCTTGAGTGTACAATGAAAATGTGTAGTTTTGATGTACATTTCTAGTATATACAATGAACATGTGTAGTTTTGATGTACATTTCTTGTATGTACAATGAAAATGTGTAAGTTTTGATGTACATTTCTTGTATATACAATGAAAATGTGTAGTTTTGATGTACATTTCTTGTATATACAATGAAAATGTGTAGTTTTGATGTACATTTCTGGTATATACAATGAAAATGTGTAAGTTTTGACGTACATTTCTTGAGTGTACAATAAACATGTGTAGTTTTGATGTACATTTCTTGTATATACAATGAAAATGTGTATGTTTTTATGTATATTTCTTGTATATACAATGAAAATGTGTAGTTTTGATGTACATTTCTAGTATATACAATGAACATGTGTAGTTTTGATGTACATTTCTTGTATGTACAATGATAATGTGTAAGTTTTGATGTACATTTCTTGTATATACAATGAAAATGTGTATGTTTTGATGTATATTTCTTGTATATACAATGAAAATGTGTAGTTTTGATGTACATTTCTAGTATATACAATGAACATGTGTAGTTTTGATGTACATTTCTTGTATGTACAATGAAAATGTGTAAGTTTTGATGTACATTTCTTGTATATACAATGAAAATGTGTATGTTTTGATGTACATTTCTTGTATATACAATGAAAATGTGTAGTTTTGATGTACATTTCTAGTATATACAATGAACATGTGTAGTTTTGATGTACATTTCTTGTATGTACAATGAAAATGTGTAAGTTTTGATGTACATTTCTTGTATATACAATGAAAATGTGTAGTTTTGATGTACATTTCTTGTATATACAATGAAAATGTGTAGTTTTGATGTACATTTCTTGTATATACAATGAGAATGTGTAAGTTTTGACGTACATTTCTTGAGTGTACAATAAACATGTGTAGTTTTGATGTACATTTCTTGTATATACAATGAAAATGTGTAAGTTTTGACGTACATTTCTTGAGTGTACAATAAACATGTGTAGTTTTGATGTACATTTCTTGTATATACAATGAAAATGTGTAGTTTTGATGTACATTTCTAGTATATACAATGATCATGTGTAGTTTTGATGTACATTTCTTGTATATACAATGAAAATGTGTAGTTTTGATGTACATTTCTTGTATATACAATGAAAATGTGTAGTTTTGATGTACATTTCTTGAGTGTACAATGAAAATGTGTAAGTTTTGATTGTACATTTCTTGTATGTACAATGAAAATGTGTAAGTTTTGATGTACATTTCTTGTATATACAATGAAAATGTGTAAGTTTTGATGTACATTTCTTGTATATACAATGAAAATGTGTATGTTTTGATGTACATTTCTTGTATATACAATGAAAATGTGTAAGTTTTGACGTAAATTTCTTGAGTGTACAATAAACATGTGTAGTTTTGATGTACATTTCTTGTATGTACAATGAAAGTGTGTAGTTTTGATGTACATTTCTTGTATATACAATGAAAATGTGTAGTTTTGATGTACATTTCTTTTATATACAATAAACATGTGTAGTTTTGATGTACATTTCTTGTATATACAATGAACATGTGTAGTTTTGATGTACATTTCTTGTATATACAATGAAAGTGTGTAGTTTTGATGTACATTTCTTGTATATACAATGAAAATGTGTAGTTTTGATGTACATTTCTTGTATATACAATAAACATGTGTAGTTTTGATGTACATTTCTTGTATATACAATGAACATGTGTAGTTTTGATGTACATTTCTTGTATATACAATGAAAGTGTGTAGTTTTGATGTACATTTCTTGTATATACAATGAAAATGTGTAAGTTTTGACGTACATTTCTTGAGTGTACAATAAACATGTGTAGTTTTGATGTACATTTCTTGTATGTACAATGAAAATGTGTAAGTTTTAACGTACATTTCTTGAGTGTACAATAAACATGTGTAGTTTTGATGTACATTTCTTGTATATACAATGAAAATGTGTATGTTTTTATGTATATTTCTTGTATATACAATGAAAATGTGTAGTTTTGATGTACATTTCTAGTATATACAATGAACATGTGTAGTTTTGATGTACATTTCTTGTATGTACAATGAAAATGTGTAAGTTTTGATGTACATTTCTTGTATATACAACGAAAATGTGTAGTTTTGATGTACATTTCTTGTATATACAATGAAAATGTGTAGTTTTGATGTACATTTCTTGTATATTCAATGAAAATGTGTAAGTTTTGACGTACATTTCTTGAGTGTACAAAAAACATGTGTAGTTTTGATGTACATTTCTTGTATATACAATGAAAATGTGTAAGTTTTGATGTACATTTCTTGTATATACATTGAAAATGTGTAAGTTTTGATGTACATTTCTTGTATATACAATGAACATGTGTAGTTTTGATGTACATTTCTTGTATATACAATGAAAATGTGTATGTTTTTATGTATATTTCTTGTATATACAATGAAAATGTGTAGTTTTGATGTACATTTCTTGTATGTACAATGAAAATGTGTAGTTTTGATGTACATTTCTTGTATATACAATGAAAATGTGTAGTTTTGATGTACATTTCTTGTATATACAATGAACATGTGTAGTTTTGATGTACATTTCTAGTATATACAATGAAAATGTGTAGTTTTGATGTACATTTCTTGTATGTACAATGAAAATGTGTAGTTTTGATGTACATTTCTTGAGTGTACAATGAAAATGTGTAGTTTTGATGTACATTTCTTGTATATACAATGAAAATGTGTAAGTTTTGATGTACATTTCTTGTATATACAATGAAAATGTGTAAGTTTTGATGTACATTTCTTGTATATACAATGAACATTTGTAGTTTTGATGTACATTTCTTGTATATACAATGAAAATGTGTAGTTTTGATGTACATTTCTTGTATATACAATGAAAATGTGTAGTTTTGATGTACATTTCTTGTATATACAATGAAAATGTGTAGTTTTGATGTACATTTCTTGTATGTACAATGAAAATGTGTAGTTTTGATGTACATTTCTTGTATATACAATGAAAATGTGTAGTTAAATGTACATTTCTTGTATATACAATGAAAATGTGTAGTTTTGATGTACATTTCTTGTATGTACAATGAAAATGTGTAGTTTTGATGTACATTTCTTGTATATACAATGAAAATGTGTAGTTTTGATGTACATTTCTTGTATATACAATGAACATGTGTAGTTTTTATGTACATTTCTAGTATATACAATGAAAATGTGTAGTTTTGATGTACATTTCTTGTATGTACAATGAAAATGTGTAGTTTTGATGTACATTTCTTGAGTGTACAATGAAAATGTGTAGTTTTGATGTACATTTCTTGTATATACAATGAACATGTGTAGTTTTGATGTACATTTCTTGTATATACAATGAAAATGTGTAAGTTTTTATGTACATTTCTTGTATATACAATGAAAATGTGTAAGTTTTGATGTACATTTCTTGTATATACAATGAACATGTGTAGTTTTGATGTACATTTCTTGTATATACAATGAAAATGTGTAGTTTTGATGTACATTTCTTGAGTGTACAATGAAAATGTGTAAGTTTTGATGTACATTTCTTGTATGTACAATGAAAATGTGTAAGTTTTGATGTACATTTCTTGTATATACAATGAACATGTGTAGTTTTGATGTACATTTCTTGTATATACAATGAACATGTGTAGTTTTGATGTACATTTGTTGTATATCCAATGAACATGTGTAGTTTTGATGTACATTTCTTGTATATACAATGAAAATGTGTAAGTTTTGATGTACATTTCTTGTATATACAATGAACATGTGTAGTTTTGATGTACATTTCTTGAGTGTACAATGAACATGTGTAGTTTTTATGTACATTTCTTGTATATACAATGAAAGTGTGTAGTTTTGATGTACATTTCTTGAGTGTACAATGAAAATGTGTAGTTTTGATGTACATTTGTTGTATATACAATGAACATGTGTAGTTTTGATGTACATTTCTTGTATGTACAATGAAAATGTGTAAGTTTTGATGTACATTTCTTGTATATACAATGAAAATGTGTAGTTTTGATGTACATTTCTTGTATATACAATGAAAATGTGTAGTTTTGATGTACATTTCTTGTATGTACAATGAAAATGTGTAGTTTTGATGTACATTTCTTGTATATACAATGAAAATGTGTAGTTTTGATGTACATTTCTTGTATATACAATGAAAATGTGTAGTTTTGATGTACATTTCTTGTATGTACAATGAAAATGTGTAGTTTTGATGTACATTTCTTGTATATACAATGAAAATGTGTAGTTTTGATGTACATTTCTTGTATATACAATGAACATGTGTAGTTTTGATGTACATTTCTAGTATATACAATGAAAATGTGTAGTTTTGATGTACATTTCTTGTATGTACAATGAAAATGTGTAGTTTTGATGTACATTTCTTGAGTGTACAATGAAAATGTGTAGTTTTGATGTACATTTCTTGTATATACAATGAACATGTGTAGTTTTGATGTACATTTCTTGTATATACAATGAAAATGTGTAAGTTTTGATGTACATTTCTTGTATTTACAATGAAAATGTGTAAGTTTTGATGTACATTTCTTGTATATACAATGAACATGTGTAGTTTTGATGTACATGTCTTGTATATACAATGAAAATGTGTAGTTTTGATGTACATTTCTTGAGTGTACAATGAAAATGTGTAAGTTTTGATGTACATTTCTTGTATGTACAATGAAAATGTGTAAGTTTTGATGTACATTTCTTGTGTATACAATGAACATGTGTAGTTTTGATGTACATTTCTTGTATATACAATGAACATGTGTAGTTTTGATGTACATTTGTTGTATATACAATGAACATGTGTAGTTTTGATGTACATTTCTTGTATATACAATGAAAATGTGTAAGTTTTGATGTACATTTCTTGTATATACAATGAACATGTGTAGTTTTGATGTACATTTCTTGAGTGTACAATGAACATGTGTAGTTTTTATGTACATTTCTTGTATATACAATGAAAATGTGTAGTTTTGATGTACATTTCTTGAGTGTACAATGAAAATGTGTAATTTTGATGTACATTTCTTGTATATACAATGAACATGTGTAGTTTTGATGTACATTTCTTGTATGTACAATGAACATGTGTAGTTTTGATGTACATTTCTTGTATGTACAATGAAAATGTGTAAGTTTTGATGTACATTTCTTGTATATACAATGAACATATGTAGTTTTGATGTACATTTCTTGTATATACAATGAACATGTGTAGTTTTGATGTACATTTCCTGTATGTACAATGAAAATGTGTAACTTTTGATGTACATTTCTTGTATATACATTGAACATGTGTAGTTTTGATGTACATTTCTTGTATGTACAATGAAAATGTGTAAGTTTTGATGTACATTTCTTGTATATACAATGAACATGTGTAGTTTTGATGTACATTTCTTGTATATACAATGAAAATGTGTAGTTTTGATGTACATATCTTGAGTGTACAATGAAAATGTGTAGTTTTGATGTACGATTTCTTGTATATACAATGAACATGTGTAGCTTTGATGTACATTTCTTGAGTGTACAATGAAAATGTGTAGTTTTGATGTACATTTGTTGTATATACAATGAACATGTGTAGTTTTGATGTACATTTCTTGTATGTACAATGAAAATGTGTAAGTTTTGATGTACATTTCTTGTATATACAATGAAAATGTGTAGTTTTGATCTACATTTCTAGTATATACAATGAAAATGTGTAGTTTTGATGTACATTTCTTGTATATACAATGAAAATGTGTAGTTTTGATCTACATTTCTAGTATATACAATGAAAATGTGTAGTTTTGATGTACATTTCTTGTATATACAATGAAAATGTGTAGTTTTGATCTACATTTCTAGTATATACAATGAAAGTGTGTAGTTTTGATCTACATTTCTTGTATATACAATGAACATGTGTAGTTTTGATGTACATTTGTTGTATCTACAATGAAAATGTGTAGTTTTGATCTACATTTCTAGTATATACAATGAAAATGTGTAGTTTTGATGTACATTTCTTGTATATACAATGAAAATGTGTAAGTTTTGATGTACATTTGTTGTATATACAATGAAAATGTGTAGTTTTGATCTACATTTCTAGTATATACAATGAAAATGTGTAGTTTTGATCTACATTTCTTGTATATACAATGAACATGTGTAGTTTTGATGTACATTTGTTGTATATACAATGAAAATGTGTAGTTTTGATCTACATTTCTAGTATATACAATGAAAATGTGTAGTTTTGATGTACATTTCTTGTATATAGAATGAAAATGTGTAAGTTTTGATGTACATTTGTTGTATATACAATGAAAATGTGTAGTTTTGATCTACATTTCTGGTATGTACAATGAAAATGTGTAGTTTTGATCTAAATTTCTTGTATATACAATGAACATGTGTAGTTTTGATGTACATTTGTTGTATATACAATGAAAATGTGTAGTTTTGATCTACATTTCTAGTATATACAATGAAAATGTGTAGTTTTGATGTACATTTCTTGTATATACAATGAAAATGTGTAAGTTTTGATGTAAATTTGTTGTATATACAATGAAAATGTGTAGTTTTGATCTACATTTCTAGTATATACAATGAAAATGTGTAGTTTTGATGTACATTTCTTGTATATACAATGAAAATGTGTAGTTTTGATGTACATTTCTTGTATGTACAATGAAAATGTGTAGTTTTGATGTACATTTCTAGTATATACAATGAAAATGTGTAAGTTTTGATGTACATTTCTTGTATATACAATGAACATGTGTAGTTTTGATGTACATTTCTTGTATATACAATGAAAATGTGTAGTTTTGATCTACATTTCTAGTATATACAATGAAAATGTGTAGTTTTGATGTACATTTCTTGTATATACAATGAACATGTGTAGTTTTGATGTACATTTCTTGTATATACAGTGAACATGTGTAGTTTTGATGTACATTTCTTGTATATACAACGAACATGTGTAGTTTTGATGTACATTTCTTGTATATACAATGAAAATGTGTAAGTTTTGATGTACATTTCTTGTATATACAATGAACATGTGTAGTTTTGATGTACATTTGTTGTATATACAATGAAAATGTGTAGTTTTGATCTACATTTCTAGTATATACAATGAAAATGTGTAGTTTTGATGTACATTTCTTGTATATACAATGAACATGTGTAGTTTTGATGTACATTTCTTGTATATACAATGAAAATGTGTAGTTTTGATCTACATTTCTAGTATATACAATGAAAATGTGTAGTTTTGATGTACATTTCTTGTATATACAATGAAAATGTGTAAGTTTTGATGTAAATTTGTTGTATATACAATGAAAATGTGTAGTTTTGATCTACATTTCTAGTATATACAATGAAAATGTGTAGTTTTGATGTACATTTCTTGTATATACAATGAAAATGTGTAGTTTTGATGTACATTTCTTGTATGTACAATGAAAATGTGTAGTTTTGATGTACATTTCTAGTATATACAATGAAAATGTGTAAGTTTTGATGTACATTTCTTGTATATACAATGAACATGTGTAGTTTTGATGTACATTTCTTGAGTGTACAATAAACATGTGTAGTTTTGTTGTACATTTCTTGTATATACAATGAACATGTGTAGTTTTGATGTACATTTCTAGTATATACAATGAAAATGTGTAGTTTTGAAGTACATTTCTTGTATATAGAATGAACGTGTGTAGTTTTGATGTACATTTCTTGGGTGTACAATGAAAATGTGTAAGTTTTGTAGTACATTTCTTGTATGTACAATGAAAATGTGTAAATTTTGATGTACATTTCTTGTATATACAATGAACATGTGTAAGTTTTGATGTACATTTCTTGAGTGTACAATGAAAATGTGTAAGTTTTGATGTACATTTCTTGTATGTACAATGAAGATGTGTAGTTTAGATTTACATTTCTTGTATATACAATGAAAATGTGTAAGTTTTGATGTACATTTGTTGTATATACAATGAAAATGTGTAGTTTTGATGTACATTTCTTGTATATACAATGAAAATGTGTGAGAGATTTCGATTAGCGAATACTACTACTAGTGAGTGACAGTATCCGAATTATTGCATTCGAATGCATGAGATTTCGATTAGCGAATACTAATACTAGTGAGTGACAGTATCCGAATTATTGCATTCGAATGCATGAAATTTCGATTAGCGAATACTACTGCCAGTGAGTGACAGTATCCGAATTATTGCATTCGAATGCATGAGATTTCGATTAGCGAATACTACTACTAGTAAATGACAATATCCGAGAACATGCATTCGAATGCATGAGATTTCGATTAGCGAATACTACTACTAGTGAGTGACAGTATCCGAATTATTGCATTCGAATGCATGAAATTTCGATTAGCGAATACTACTACTGGTGAGTGACAGTATCCGAATTATTGCATTCGAATGCATGAAATTTCGATTAGCGAATACTACTACTAGTAAGTGACAGAATCCGAGAACTTGCATTCAAATGCATAAGATTTCGATTAGCGAATACTACGACTAGTGAGTGACAGTATCCGAGAACTTGCATACGAATGCATGAAATTTCGATTAGCGAATACTACTAATAGTGAGTGACAGTATCCGAATTATTGCATTCGAATGCATGAGATTTCGATTAGCGAATTCTCCTACTAGTGAGTGACAGTATCCGAATTAGTGCCTTCGAATGCATGAAATTTCGATTAGCGAATACTAATACTAGTGAGTGACAGTATCCGAGAACTTGCATTCGAATGCATGAGATTTCGATTAGCGAATACTACTACTAGTGAGCGACAGTATCCGAATTATTGCATTCGAATGCATGAAATTTCGATTAGCGAATACTACTACTAGTGAGTGACAGTATCCGAGAACTTGCATTCGAATGCATGAGATTTCGATTAGCGAATACTACTACTAGTGAGTGACAGAATCCGAATTATTGCATTCGAATGCATGAAATTTCGATTAGCGAATACTACTACAAGTGAGTGACAGTATCCGAATTATTGCTTTCGAATGCATGAAATTTCGATTAGCGAACTCTACTACTAGTGAGTGACAGTATACGAATTATTGCATTCGAATGCATGAAATTTCGATTAGCGAATACTACTACTAGTGAGTGACAGTATCCGAAATATTGCATTCCACTGCAAGAGATTTCGATTAGCGATTACTACTACTAGTGAGTGACAGTATCCGAATTATTGCATTCGAATGCAAGGGATTTCGATTAGCGAATACTACTACTAGTGAGTGACAGTATCCGAATTATTGCATTCGAATGCAAGAGATTTCGATTAGCGAATACTACTACTAGTGAGTGACAGTATCCGAATTATTATATTCGAATGCAAGAGATTTCGATTAGCGAATACTACTACTAGCGAGTGACAGTATTCGAATTATTGCATTCGAATGCAAGAGATTTCGATTAGCGAATGCTACTACTAGTGAGTGACAGTATCCGAAATATTGCATTCGAATGCATGAAATTTCGATTAGCGAATACTACTACTAGTGAGTGACAGTATCCGAATTATTGCATTCGAATGCATGAAATTTCGATTAGCGAATACTACTACTAGTGAGTGACAGTATCCGAATTATTGCATTCGAATGCATGAGATTTCGATTAGCGAATACTACTACTAGTGAGTGACAGTATCCGAATTATTGCATTCGAATGCATGAGATTTCGATTAGCGAATACTAATACTAGTGAGTGACAGTATCCGAATTATTTCATTCGAATGCATGAAATTTCGATTAGCGAATACTACTACCAGTGAGTGACAGTATCCGAATTATTGCATTCGAATGCATGAGATTTCGATTAGCGAATACTACTACTAGTGAGTGACAGTATCTGAATTATTGCATTCGAATGCATGAGATTTCGATTAAAGAATACTACTACTAGTGAATGACAGTATCCGAGAACTTGCTTTCGAATGCATGAGATTTCGATTAGCGAATACTACTACTAGTGAGTGACAGTATCCGAATTATTGCATTCGATTGCATGAAATTTCGATTAGCGAATACTACTACTGGTGAGTGACAGTATCCGAATTATTGCATTCGAATGCATGAGATTTCGATTAGCGAATACTACTACTAGTGAGTGACAGTATCCGAATTATTGCATTCGAATGCATGAAATTTCGATTAGCGAATACTACTACTGGTGAGTGACAGTATCCGAATTATTGCATTCGAATGCATGAAATTTCGATTAGCGAATATTACTACTAGTGAGTGACAGTATCCGAGAACTTGCATTCAAATGCATGAGATTTCGATTAGCGAATACTACGACTAGTGAGTGACAGTATCCGAGAACTTGCATACGAATGCATGAAATTTCGATTAGCGAATACACTAATAGTGAGTGACAGTATCCGAATTATTGCATTCGAATGCATGAGATTTCGATTAGCGAATTCTCCTACTAGTGAGTGACAGTATCCGAGAACTTGCATTCGAATGCATGAGATTTCGATTAGCGAATACTACTACTAGTGAGTGACAGTATCCGAATTATTGCATTCGAATGCATGAAATTTCGATTAGCGAATACTACTACTAGTGAGTGACAGTATCCGAATTATTGCATTCGAATGCATGAAATTTCGATTAGCGGATACTACTACTAGTGAGTGACAGTATCCGAGAACTTGCATTCGAATGCATGAGATTTCGATTAGCGAATACTACTACTAGTGAGTGACAGAATCCGAATTATTGCATTCGAATGCATGAAATTTCGATTAGCGAATACTACTACAAGTGAGTCACAGTATCCGAATTATTGCATTCGAATGCATGAAATTTCGATTAGCGAACTCTACTACTAGTGAGTGACAGTATCCGAATTATTGCATTCGAATGCTCGAAATTTCGATTAGCGGATACTACTACTAGTGAGTGACAGTATCCGAATTATTGCATTCGAATGCAAGTGATTTCGATTAGCGAATACTACTACTAGTGAGTGACAGTATCCGAATTATTGCATTCGAATGCATGAAATTTCGATTAGCGAATACTACTACTAGTGAGTGACAGTATCCGAATTATTGCATTCGAATGCAAGAGATTTCGATTAGCGAATACTACTACTAGTGAGTGACAGTATCTGAATTATTGTATTCGAATGCAAGAGATTTCGATTAGCGAATACTACTACTAGTAAGTGTCAGTATCCGAATTATTGCATTCGAATGCATGAGATTTCCATTAGCGAATACTACTACTAGTGAGTGACAGTATCCGAATTATTGCATTCGAATGTATGAGATTTCGACTAGCGAATACTACTACTAGTGAGTGACAGTATCTGAATTATTGCATTCGAATACATGAAATTTCGATTAGCGAATACTACTACTAGTGAGTGACAGTATCCGAATTATTGCATTCGAATGCATGAGATTGCGACTAGCGAATACTACTACTAGTGAGTGGCAGTATCCGAATTATTGCATTCGAATGCATGAAATTTCGATTAGTGAATACTACTACTAGTGAGTGACAGTATCCGAGAACTTGCATTCGAATGCATGAGATTTCGATTAGCGAATACTACTACTAGTGAGTGACAGTATCCGAGAACTTGCATTCGAATGCATGAGATTTCAATTAGCGAATACTGCCACTACTGAGTGACAGTATCCGAGAACTTGCATTCGAATGCATGAGATTTCGATTATCGAATACTACTACTAGTGAGTGACAGTATCCGAATTATTGCATTCGAATGCAAGAGATTTCGATTAGCGAATACTACTACTAGTGAGTGACAGTATCCGAATTATTGCATTCGAATGCAAGAGATTTCGATTAGCGAATACTACTACTAGTGAGTGACAGTATCCGAATTATTGCATTCGAATGCATGAATTTTCGATTAGCGAATACTACTTCTAGTGAGAAACAGTATCCGAATTATTGCATTCGAATGCAAGAGATTTCAATTAGCGAATACTACTACTAGTGAGTGACAGTATCCGAATTATTGCATTCGACTGCAAGAGATTTCGATTAGCGAATACTACTACTAGTGAGTGACAGTATCCGAATTATTGCATTCGAATGCAAGAGATTTCGATTAGCGAATACTACTACTAGTGAGTGACAGTATCCGAAATATTGCATTCGACTGCAAGAGATTTCGATTAGCGAATACTACCACTAGTGAGTGACAGTATCCGAATTATTGCATTCGAATGCAAGGGAATTCGATTAGCGAAACCTACAACTAGTTAGTGACAGGATCCGAATTATTGCATTCGAATGCAAGAGATTTCGATTAGCGAATACTACTACTAGTGAGTGACAGTATCCGAAATATTGCATTCGAATGCAAGAGATTTCGATTAGCGAATACTACTACTAGTGAGTGACAGTATCCGAATTATTGCATTCGAATGCATTAAATTTCGATTAGCGAATACTACTACTAGTGAGTGACAGTATCCGAACTATTGCATTCGAATGCATGAAATTTCGATTAGCGAATACTACTACTAGTGAGTGACAGTATCCGAATTATTGCATTCGAATGCATGAGATTTCGATTAGCGAATACTCCTACTAGTGAGTTACAGTATCCGAATTATTGCATTCGAATGCATGAGATTTCGATTAGCGAATATTACTACTAGTGAGTGACAGTATCTGAATTATTGCATTCGAATGCATGAGATTTCGATTAGCGAATACTACTACTAGTGAGTGACAGTATCCGAGAACTTGCATACGAATGCATGAAGTTTCGATTAGCGAATACTACTAATAGTGAGTGACACTATCCGAATTATTGCATTCGAATGCATGAAATTTCGATTAGCGAATACTAATACTAGTGAGTGACAGTATCCGAGAACTTGCATTCGAATGCATGAGATTTCGATTAGCGAATACTACTACTAGTGAGTGACAGTATCCGAATTATTGCATTCGAATGCATGAAATTTCGATTAGCGAATACTACTACTAGTGAGTGACAGTATCCGAATTATTGCATTCGAATGCATGAAATTTAATTAGCGAACTCTACTACTAGTGAGTGACAGTATGCGAATTATTGCATTCGAATGCATGAAATTTCGATTAGCGAATACTACTACTAGTGAATGACAGTATCCGAATTATTGCATTCGAATGCATGAAATGTCGATTAGCGAATTCTACTACTAGTGAGTGACAGTATCCGAAATATTGCATTCGAATGCACGAGATTTCGATTAGCGAATACTACTACTAATGAGTGACAGCATCCGAATTATTGTATTCGAATGCATGAAATTTCGATTAGCGAATACTACAACTAGTGAGTGACACTATCCGAATTATTGCATTCAAATGCATGAGATTTCTGTTAGCGAATACTACTACTAGTGAGTGACAGTATCCGAGAACTTGCATTCGAATGCATGAGATTTCGATTAGCGAATACTACTACTAGTGAGTGACAGTATCCGAAATCATGCATTCGAATGCATGAAATTTCGATTACCGAATACTACTACTAGTGAGTGACAGTATCCGAGAACTTGCATTCGAATGCATGAAATTTCGATTAGCGAATACTACTACTAGTGATTGACAGTATCCGAGAACTTGCATTCGAATGCATGAAATTTCGATTAGCGAATACTACTACTAGTGATTGACAGTATCCGAGAACTTGCATTCGAATGCATGAAATTTCGATTAGCGAATACTACTACCAGTGAGTGACAGTATCCGACAACTTGCATTCGAATGCATGAAATTTCGATTTGCGAATACTACTACTAGTGAGTGACAGTATCCGAGAACTTGCATTCGAATGCATGAAATTTCGATTAGCGAATACTACTACTAGTGAGTGACAGTATCCGAATTATTGCATTCGAATGCATGCAATTTCGATTAGCGAATACTACTACTAGTGTGTGACAGTATCCGAATTATTGCATTCGAATGCAAGAGATTTCGATTAGCGAATACTACTACTAGTGAGTGACAGTATCCGAATTATTACATTCGAATGCAAGACCTTTTATTAGCGAATACTACTACTAGTGAGTGACAGTATCCGAATTATTTGATTCGAATGCAAGAAATTTCGATTAGCGAATACTACTACTAGTGAGTGACAGTATCCAAATTATTGCTTTCGAATGCAAGAGATTTCGATTAGCGAATACTACTACTAGTGAGTGACAGTATCCGAATTATTGTATTCGAATGCAAGAGATATCGATTAGCGAATACTACTACTAGTGAGTGACAGTATCCGAATTATTGCATTCGAATGCATGAAATTTCGATTACCGAATACTACTACTAGTGAGTGACAGTATCCGAGAACTTGCATTCGAATGCATGAAATTTCGATTAGCGAATACTACTACTAGTGAGTGACAGTATCCGAGAACTTGCATTCGAATGCATGAAATTTCGATTAGCGAATACTACTACTAGTGATTGACAGTATCCGAGAACTTGCATTCGAATGCATGAAATTTCGATTAGCGAATACTACTACCAGTGAGTGACAGTATCCGACAACTTGCATTCGAATGCATGAAATTTCGATTTGCGAATACTACTACTAGTGAGTGACAGTATCCGAGAACTTGCATTCGAATGCATGAAATTTCGATTAGCGAATACTACTACTAGTGAGTGACAGTATCCGAATTATTGCATTCGAATGCATGCAATTTCGATTAGCGAATACTACTACTAGTGTGTGACAGTATCCGAATTATTGCATTCGAATGCAAGAGATTTCGATTAGCGAATACTACTACTAGTGAGTGACAGTATCCGAATTATTACATTCGAATGCAAGACCTTTTATTAGCGAATACTACTACTAGTGAGTGACAGTATCCGAATTATTTGATTCGAATGCAAGAAATTTCGATTAGCGAATACTACTACTAGTGAGTGACAGTATCCGAATTATTGCTTTCGAATGCAAGAGATTTCGATTAGCGAATACTACTACTAGTGAGTGACAGTATCCGAATTATTGTATTCGAATGCAAGAGATATCGATTAGCGAATACTACTACTAGTGAGTGACAGTATCCGAATTATTGCATTCGAATGCATGAAATTTCGATTAGCGAATACTACTACTAGTGAGGGACAGTATCCGAATTATTGTATTCGAATGCATGAAATTTAGATTACCGAGTACTACTACTAGTGAGTGACAGTATCCGAGAACTTGCATTCGAATGCATGAGATTTCGATTAGCGAATACTACTACTAGTGAGTGACAGTATCCGAATTATTGCATTCGAATGCATGAAATTTCGATTAGCGAATACTACTACTAGTGAGTGACAGTATCCGAATTATTGCATTCGAATGCATGAAATTTCGATTAGCGGATACTACTACTAGTGAGTGACAGTATCCGAGAACTTGCATTCGAATGCATGAGATTTCGATTAGCGAATACTACTACTAGTGAGTGACAGTATCCGAATTATTGCATTCGAATGCATGAAATTTCGATTAGGGAATACTACTACTAGTGAGTGACAGTATCCGAGAACTTGCATTCGATTGCATGAAATTTCGATTAGCGAATACTACTACTAGTGAGTGACAGTATCCGAGAACTTGCACTCGAATGCATGAGATTTCGATTAGCGAATACTACTACTAGTGCGTGACAGTATCCGAATTATTGCATTCGAATGCATGACATTTCGATTAGCGAATACTACTACTAGTGAGTGACAGTATCCGAATTATTGCATTCGAATGCATGAAATTTCGATTAGCGGATACTACTACTAGTGAGTGACAGTATCCGAGAACTTGCATTCGAATGCATGAGATTTCGATTAGCGAATACTACTACTAGTGAGTGACAGTATCCGAATTATTGCATTCGAATGCATGAAATTTCGATTAGGGAATACTACTACTAGTGAGTGACAGTATCCGAGAACTTGCATTCGATTGCATGAAATTTCGATTAGCGAATACTACTACTAGTGAGTGACAGTATCCGAGAACTTGCATTCGAATGCATGAGATTTCGATTAGCGAATACTACTACTAGTGCGTGACAGTATCCGAATTATTGCATTCGAATGCATGAGATTTCGATTAGCGAATACTACTACTAGTGCGTGACAGTATCCGAATTATTGCATTCGAATGCATAAAATTTCGATTAGCGAATACTACTACTAGTGAGTGACAGTATCCGAATTATTGCATTCGAATGCATGAAATGTCGATTAGCTCATACTACTACTAGTGAGTGACCGTATCCGAATTATTGCATTCGAATGCATGAGATTTCGATTAGCGAATACTACTACTAGTGAGTGACAGCATGCGAATTATTGCATTCGAATGCATGAAATTTCGATTAGCGAATACTACAACTAGTGAGTGACAGTATCCGAATTATTGCATTCGAATACATGAGATTTCGATTAGCGAATACTACTACTAGTGAGTGACAGTATCCGAGAACTTGAATTCGAATGCAAGAGAATTCGATTAGCGAATACTACTACTAGTGAGTGAGAGTATCCGAGAACTTGCATTCGAATGCATGAGATTTCGATTAGCGAATACTACTACTAGTGAGTGACAGTATTCGAATTATTGCATTCGAATGCATGAAATTTCGATTAGCGAATACTACTACTAGTGAGTGACAGTATCCGAGAACTTGCATTCGAATGATTGAAATTTCGATTAGCGAATACTACTACTAGTGAGTGACAGTATCCGAGAACTTGCATTTGAATGCATGAAATTTCGATTAGCGAATACTACTACTAGTGAGTGACAGTATCCGAGAACTTGCATTCGAATGCATAAAATTTCGATTAGCGAATACTACTACTAGTGAGTGACAGTATCGGAGAACTTGCATTCGAATGCATGAAATTTCGATTAGCGAATACTACTACCAGTGAGTGACAGTATCCGAGAACTAGCATTCGAATGCAAGAAATTTCGATTAGCGAATACTACTACTAGTGAGTGACAGTATCCGAGAACTTGCATTCGAATGCATGAAATTTCGATTCGCGAATACTAGTACTAGTGAGTGACAGTATCCGAGAACTTGCATTCGAATGCATGAAATTTCGATTAGCGAATACTTCTACTATTGAGTGACAGTATCCGAGAACTTGCATTCGAATGCATGAAATTTCGATTAGCGAATACTACTACAAGTGAGTGACAGTATCCGAGAGCTTGCATTCGAATGCATGAAATTTCGATTAGCGATTACTACTACTAGTGAGTGACAGTATCCGAGAACTTGCATTCGAATGCATGAGATTTCGATTAGCGAAAACTACTACTAGTGAGTGACAGTATCCGAGAACTTGCATTCGAATGCATGAAATTTCGATTAGCGAATACTACTACTAGTGAGTGACAGTATCCGCATTATTGTATTCGAATGCATGAAATTTCGATTAGCGAATACTACTACTAGTGTGTGACAGTATCCGAATTATTGCATTCGAATGCATGAGATTTCGATTAGCGCATACTACTACTAGTCAGTGACAGTATCCCAGAACTTGCATTCGAATGCATGAGATTTCGATTAGCGAATACTACTACTAGTGAGTGACAGTATCCGAGAACTTGCATTCGAATGCAAGAGATTTCGATTAGCGAATACTACTACTAGTGAGTGACAGTATCCGAATTATTGCATTCGAATGCATGAAATTTCGATTGGCGAATACTATTACTAGTGAGTGACAGTATCCGAGAACTTGCATTCGAATGCATGAGATTTCAATTAGCGAATACTACTACTAGTGAGTGACAGTATCCGAGAACTTGCATTCGAATGCCTGAAATTTCGATTAGCGAATACTACTACTAGTGAGCGACAGAGTCCGAGAACTTGCATTCGAATGCATGTGATTTCGATTAGCAAATACTACTACTAGTGAGTGACAGTATCCGAATTATTGCATTCGAATGCATGAAATTTCGATTAGCGAATACTACTACTAGTGAGTGACAGTATCCGAGGACTTGAATCCGAATACATGAGATTTCGATTAGCGAATACTACTACTAGTGAGTGACAGTATCCGAGAACTTTCATTCGAATGCATGAGATTTCGTTTAGCGAATACTACTACTAGTGAGTGACAGTATCCGAATTATTGCATTCGAATGCATGCAATTTCGATTATCGAATACTACTACTAGTGAGTGACAGTATCCGAATTATTGCATTCGAATGCAAGAGATTTCGATTAGCGAATACTACTACTAGTGAGTGACAGTATCCGAATTATTACATTCGAAAGCAAGAGCTTTCGATTAGCGAATACTACTACTAGTGAGTGGCAGTATCCGAATTATTTGATTCGAATGCATGAGATTTCGATTAGCGAATACTACTACTAGTGAGTGACAGTATCCGAATTATTGCATTCGAATGGATGAAATTTCGATTAGCGAATACTACTACTAGTGAGTGACAGTATCCGAATTATTGCATTCGAATGCATGAAATTTCGATTAGCGGATACTACTACTAGTGAGTGACAGTATCCGAGAACTTGCATTCGAATGCATGAGATTTCGATTAGCGAATACTACTACTAGTGAGTGACAGTATCCGAATTATTGCATTCGAATGCATGAAATTTCGATTAGCGAACTCTACTACTAGTGAGTGACAGTATCCGAATTATTGCATTCGAATGCATGAAATTTCGATTAGCGAATACTACTACTAGTGAGTGACAGTATCCGAATTATTGCATTCGAATGCATGAAATTTCGATTTGCGAACACTACTACTAGTGAGTGACAGTATCCGAATTATTGCATTCGAATGCATGAATTTTCGATTAGCGAATACTACTACTAGTGAGTGACAGTATCCGAGATCTTGCACTCGAATGCATGAGATTTCGATTAGGGAATACTACTACTAGTGAGTGACAGTACCCGAGAACTTGCATTCGAATGCATCATATTTCGATTAGCGAATACTACTACTAGTGAGTGACAGTCTCCGAGAACTTGCATTCGAATGCATGAGATTTCGATTAGCGAATACTACTACTAGTGATTGACAGTATCCAAATTATTGCATTCGAATGCATGAAATTTCGATTAGCGAATACTACTACTAGTGATTGACAGTATCCAAATTATTGCATTCGAATGCATGAAACTTCTATTAACGAATACTACTACTAATGAGTGACAGTATCCGAGAACTTGCTTTCGAATGCATGAGATTTCGATTAGCGATACTAATACTAGTGAGTGACAGTATCCGAATTATTGCATTCGAATGCATGAAATTTCGATTAGGGAATACTACTACTAGTGAGTGACAGTATCCGAGAACTTGCATTCGATTGCATGAAATTTCGATTACCGAATACTACTTCTAGTGAGTGAGAGTATCCGAGAACTTGCATTCGAATGCATGAGATTTCGATTAGCGAATACTACTACTAGTGTGTGACAGTATCCGAATTATTGCATTCGAATGCATGACATTTCGATTAGCGAATACTACTACTAGTGAGTGACAGTATCCGAGAACTAGCATTCGAATGCATGAAATTTCGATTAGCGAATACTACTACTAGTGAGTGACAGTATCCGAATTATTGCATTCGAATGCATGAAATGTCGATTAGCTAATACTACTACTAGTGAGTGACAGTATCCGAATTATTGCATTCGAATGCATGAGATTTCGATTAGCGAATACTACTACTAGTGAGTGACAGCATCCGAATTATTGCATTCGAATGCATGAAATTTTGATTAGCGAATACTACAACTAGTGAGTGACAGTATCCGAATTATTGCATTCGAATAAATGAGATTTCGATTAGCGAATACTACTACTAGTGAGTGACAGTATCCGAGAACTTGCAATCGAATGCAAGAGAATTCGATTAGCGAATACTACTACTAGTGAGTGAGAGTAATCGAGAACTTGCATTCGAATGCATGAGATTTCGATTAGCGAATACTACTACTAGTGAGTGACAGTATCCGAATTATTGCATTCGAATGCATGAAATTTCGATTAGCGAATACTACTACTAGTGAGTGACAGTATCCGAGAACTTGCATTCAAATGATTGAAATTTCGATTAGCGAATACTATTACTAGTGAGTGACAGTATCCGAGAACTTGCATTTGAATGCATGAAATTTCGATTAGCGAATACTACTACTAGTGAGTGACAGTATCCGAGAACTTGCATTCGAAAGCATGAAATTTCGATTAGCGAATACTACTACTAGTGAGTGACAGTATCCGAGATCTTGCATTCGAATACATGAGATTTCGATTAGCGAATACTACTACTAGTGAGTGACAGTATCCGAATTATTGCATTCGAATGCATGAAATTTCGATTAGCGAACTCTACTACTAGTGAGTGACAGTATCCGAATTATTGCATTCGAATGCATGAAATTTCGATTAGCGAATACTACTACTAGTGAGTGACAGTATCCGGATTATTGCATTCGAATGCATGAAATTTCGATTAGCGAACACTACTACTAGTGAGTGACAGTATCCGAATTATTGCATTCGAATGCATGAAATTTCGATTATCGAATACTACTACTAGTGAGTGACAGTATCCGAGAACTTGCACTCGAATGCATGAGATTTCGATTAGTGAATACCACTACTCGTGAGTGACAGTACCCGAGAACTTGCATTCGAATGCATCATATTTCGATTAGCGAATACTACTACTAGTGAGTAATAGTCTCCGAGAACTTGCATTCGAATGCATGAGATTTCGATTAGCGAATACTACTACTAGTGATCGACAGTATCCAAATTATTGCATTCGAATGCATGAAATTTCGATTAGCGAATACTACTACTAGTGATTGACAGTATCCAAATTATTGCATTCGAATGCATAAAACTTCTATTAACGAATACTACTACTAATGAGTGACAGTATCCGAGAACTTGCATTCGAATGCATGAGATTTCGATTAGCGATACTAATACTAGTGAGTGACAGTATCCGAATTATTGCATTCGAATGCATGAAATTTCGATTAGGGAATACTACTACTAGTGAGTGACAGTATCCGAGAACTTGCATTCGATTGCATGAAATTTCGATTACCGAATACTACTTCTAGTGAGTGAGAGTATCCGAGAACTTGCATTCGAATGCATGAGATTTCGATTAGCGAATATTACTACTAGTGAGTGACAGTATCCGAATTATTGCATTCGAATGCATGACATTTCGATTAGCGAATACTACTACTAGTGAGTGACAGTATCCGAGAACTAGCATTCGAATGCATGAAATTTCGATTAGCGAATACTACTACTAGTGAGTGACAGTATCCGAATTATTGCATTCGAATGCATGAAATGTCGATTAGCTAATACTACTACTAGTGAGTGACAGTATCCGAATTTTTGCATTCGAATGCATGAGATTTCGATTAGCGAATACTACTACTAGTGAGTGACAGCATCCGAATTATTGCATTCGAATGCATGAAATTTCGATTAGCGAATACTACAACTAGTGAGTGACAGTATCCGAATTATTGCATTCGAATACATGAGATTTCGATTAGCGAATACTACTACTAGTGAGTGACAGTATCCGAGAACTTGCATTCGAATGCAAGAGAATTCGATTAGCGAATACTACTACTAGTGAGTGAGAGTAATCGAGAACTTGCATTCGAATGCATGAGATTTCGATTAGCGAATACTACTACTAGTGAGTGACAGTATCCGAATTATTGCATTCGAATGCATGAAATTTCGATTAGCCAATACTACTGCTAGTGAGTGACAGTATCCGAGAACTTGCATTTGAATGCATGAAATTTCGATTAGCGAATACTACTACTAGTGATTGACAGTATCCAAATTATTGCATTCGAATGCATGAAACTTCTATTAACGAATACTACTACTAATGAGTGACAGTATCCGAGAACTTGCATTCGAATGCATGAGATTTCGATTAGCGATACTAATACTAGTGAGTGACAGTATCCGAATTATTGCATTCGAATGCATGAAATTTCGATTAGGGAATACTACTACTAGTGAGTGACAGTATCCGAGAACTTGCATTCGATTGCATGAAATTTCGATTACCGAATACTACTTCTAGTGAGTGAGAGTATCCGAGAACTTGCATTCGAATGCATGAGATTTCGATTAGCGAATACTACTACTAGTGTGTGACAGTATCCGAATTATTGCATTCGAATGCATGACATTTCGATTAGCGAATACTACTACTAGTGAGTGACAGTATCCGAGAACTAGCATTCGAATGCATGAAATTTCGATTAGCGAATACTACTACTAGTGAGTGACAGTATCCGAATTATTGCATTCGAATGCATGAAATGTCGATTAGCTAATACTACTACTAGTGAGTGACAGTATCCGAATTATTGCATTCGAATGCATGAGATTTCGATTAGCGAATACTACTACTAGTGAGTGACAGCATCCGAATTATTGCATTCGAATGCATGAAATTTTGATTAGCGAATACTACAACTAGTGAGTGACAGTATCCGAATTATTGCATTCGAATACATGAGATTTCGATTAGCGAATACTACTACTAGTGAGTGACAGTATCCGAGAACTTGCAATCGAATGCAAGAGAATTCGATTAGCGAATACTACTACTAGTGAGTGAGAGTAATCGAGAACTTGCATTCGAATGCATGAGATTTCGATTAGCGAATACTACTACTAGTGAGTGACAGTATCCGAATTATTGCATTCGAATGCATGAAATTTCGATTAGCGAATACTACTACTAGTGAGTGACAGTATCCGAGAACTTGCATTCAAATGATTGAAATTTCGATTAGCGAATACTATTACTAGTGAGTGACAGTATCCGAGAACTTGCATTTGAATGCATGAAATTTCGATTAGCGAATACTACTACTAGTGAGTGACAGTATCCGGATTATTGCATTCGAATGCATGAAATTTCGATTAGCGAACACTACTACTAGTGAGTGACAGTATCCGAATTATTGCATTCGAATGCATGAAATTTCGATTATCGAATACTACTACTAGTGAGTGACAGTATCCGAGAACTTGCACTCGAATGCATGAGATTTCGATTAGTGAATACCACTACTCGTGAGTGACAGTACCCGAGAACTTGCATTCGAATGCATCATATTTCGATTAGCGAATACTACTACTAGTGAGTGATAGTCTCCGAGAACTTGCATTCGAATGCATGAGATTTCGATTAGCGAATACTACTACTAGTGATCGACAGTATCCAAATTATTGCATTCGAATGCATGAAATTTCGATTAGCGAATACTACTACTAGTGATTGACAGTATCCAAATTATTGCATTCGAATGCATAAAACTTCTATTAACGAATACTACTACTAATGAGTGACAGTATCCGAGAACTTGCATTCGAATGCATGAGATTTCGATTAGCGATACTAATACTAGTGAGTGACAGTATCCGAATTATTGCATTCGAATGCATGAAATTTCGATTAGGGAATACTACTACTAGTGAGTGACAGTATCCGAGAACTTGCATTCGATTGCATGAAATTTCGATTACCGAATACTACTTCTAGTGAGTGAGAGTATCCGAGAACTTGCATTCGAATGCATGAGATTTCGATTAGCGAATATTACTACTAGTGAGTGACAGTATCCGAATTATTGCATTCGAATGCATGACATTTCGATTAGCGAATACTACTACTAGTGAGTGACAGTATCCGAGAACTAGCATTCGAATGCATGAAATTTCGATTAGCGAATACTACTACTAGTGAGTGACAGTATCCGAATTATTGCATTCGAATGCATGAAATGTCGATTAGCTAATACTACTACTAGTGAGTGACAGTATCCGAATTATTGCATTCGAATGCATGAGATTTCGATTAGCGAATACTACTACTAGTGAGTGACAGCATCCGAATTATTGCATTCGAATGCATGAAATTTCGATTAGCGAATACTACAACTAGTGAGTGACAGTATCCGAATTATTGCATTCGAATACATGAGATTTCGATTAGCGAATACTACTACTAGTGAGTGACAGTATCCGAGAACTTGCATTCGAATGCAAGAGAATTCGATTAGCGAATACTACTACTAGTGAGTGAGAGTAATCGAGAACTTGCATTCGAATGCATGAGATTTCGATTAGCGAATACTACTACTAGTGAGTGACAGTATCCGAATTATTGCATTCGAATGCATGAAATTTCGATTAGCCAATACTACTGCTAGTGAGTGACAGTATCCGAGAACTTGCATTTGAATGCATGAAATTTCGATTAGCGAATACTACTACTAGTGATTGACAGTATCCAAATTATTGCATTCGAATGCATGAAACTTCTATTAACGAATACTACTACTAATGAGTGACAGTATCCGAGAACTTGCATTCGAATGCATGAGATTTCGATTAGCGATACTAATACTAGTGAGTGACAGTATCCGAATTATTGCATTCGAATGCATGAAATTTCGATTAGGGAATACTACTACTAGTGAGTGACAGTATCCGAGAACTTGCATTCGATTGCATGAAATTTCGATTACCGAATACTACTTCTAGTGAGTGAGAGTATCCGAGAACTTGCATTCGAATGCATGAGATTGCGATTAGCGAATACTACTACTAGTGTGTGACAGTATCCGAATTATTGCATTCGAATGCATGACATTTCGATTAGCGAATACTACTACTAGTGAGTGACAGTATCCGAGAACTAGCATTCGAATGCATGAAATTTCGATTAGCGAATACTACTACTAGTGAGTGACAGTATCCGAATTATTGCATTCGAATGCATGAAATGTCGATTAGCTAATACTACTACTAGTGAGTGACAGTATCCGAATTATTGCATTCGAATGCATGAGATTTCGATTAGCGAATACTACTACTAGTGAGTGACAGCATCCGAATTATTGCATTCGAATGCATGAAATTTTGATTAGCGAATACTACAACTAGTGAGTGACAGTATCCGAATTATTGCATTCGAATACATGAGATTTCGATTAGCGAATACTACTACTAGTGAGTGACAGTATCCGAGAACTTGCAATCGAATGCAAGAGAATTCGATTAGCGAATACTACTACTAGTGAGTGAGAGTAATCGAGAACTTGCATTCGAATGCATGAGATTTCGATTAGCGAATACTACTACTAGTGAGTGACAGTATCCGAATTATTGCATTCGAATGCATGAAATTTCGATTAGCGAATACTACTACTAGTGAGTGACAGTATCCGAGAACTTGCATTCAAATGATTGAAATTTCGATTAGCGAATACTATTACTAGTGAGTGACAGTATCCGAGAACTTGCATTTGTATGCATGAAATTTCGATTAGCGAATACTACTACTAGTGAGTGACAGTATCCGAGAACTTGCATTCGAAAGCATGAAATTTCGATTAGCGAATACTACTACTAGTGAGTGACAGTATCCGAGAACTTGCATTCGAATACATGAGATTTCGATTAGCGAATACTACTACTAGTGAGTGACAGTATCCGAATTATTGCATTCGAATGCATGAAATTTCGATTAGCGAACTCTACTACTAGTGAGTGACAGTATCCGAATTATTGCATTCGAATGCATGAAATTTCGATTAGCGAATACTACTACTAGTGAGTGACAGTATCCGGATTATTGCATTCGAATGCATGAAATTTCGATTAGCGAACACTACTACTAGTGAGTGACAGTATCCGAATTATTGCATTCGAATGCATGAAATTTCGATTATCGAATACTACTACTAGTGAGTGACAGTATCCGAGAACTTGCACTCGAATGCATGAGATTTCGATTAGTGAATACCACTACTCGTGAGTGACAGTACCCGAGAACTTGCATTCGAATGCATCATATTTCGATTAGCGAATACTACTACTAGTGAGTGATAGTCTCCGAGAACTTGCATTCGAATGCATGAGATTTCGATTAGCGAATACTACTACTAGTGATCGACAGTATCCAAATTATTGCATTCGAATGCATGAAATTTCGATTAGCGAATACTACTACTAGTGATTGACAGTATCCAAATTATTGCATTCGAATGCATAAAACTTCTATTAACGAATACTACTACTAATGAGTGACAGTATCCGAGAACTTGCATTCGAATGCATGAGATTTCGATTAGCGATACTAATACTAGTGAGTGACAGTATCCGAATTATTGCATTCGAATGCATGAAATTTCGATTAGGGAATACTACTACTAGTGAGTGACAGTATCCGAGAACTTGCATTCGATTGCATGAAATTTCGATTACCGAATACTACTTCTAGTGAGTGAGAGTATCCGAGAACTTGCATTCGAATGCATGAGATTTCGATTAGCGAATATTACTACTAGTGAGTGACAGTATCCGAATTATTGCATTCGAATGCATGACATTTCGATTAGCGAATACTACTACTAGTGAGTGACAGTATCCGAGAACTAGCATTCGAATGCATGAAATTTCGATTAGCGAATACTACTACTAGTGAGTGACAGTATCCGAATTATTGCATTCGAATGCATGAAATGTCGATTAGCTAATACTACTACTAGTGAGTGACAGTATCCGAATTATTGCATTCGAATGCATGAGATTTCGATTAGCGAATACTACTACTAGTGAGTGACAGCATCCGAATTATTGCATTCGAATGCATGAAATTTCGATTAGCGAATACTACAACTAGTGAGTGACAGTATCCGAATTATTGCATTCGAATACATGAGATTTCGATTAGCGAATACTACTACTAGTGAGTGACAGTATCCGAGAACTTGCATTCGAATGCAAGAGAATTCGATTAGCGAATACTACTACTAGTGAGTGAGAGTAATCGAGAACTTGCATTCGAATGCATGAGATTTCGATTAGCGAATACTACTACTAGTGAGTGACAGTATCCGAATTATTGCATTCGAATGCATGAAATTTCGATTAGCCAATACTACTGCTAGTGAGTGACAGTATCCGAGAACTTGCATTTGAATGCATGAAATTTCGATTAGCGAATACTATTACTAGTGAGTGACAGTATCCGAGAACTTGCATTTGAATGCATGAAATTTCGATTAGCGAATACTACTACTAGTGAGTGACAGTATCCGAGAACTTGCATTCGAAAGCATGAAATTTCGATTAGCGAATACTACTACTAGTGAAGGACAGTATCCGAGAACTTGCATTCGAATGCATGAAATTTCGATTAGCGAATACTACTACCAGTGAGTGACAGTATCCGAGAACTTGCATTCGAATGCATGAAATTTCGATTAGCGAATACTACTACTAGTGAGTGACAGTATCCGAATTATTGCATTCGAATGCATGAAATTTCGATTCGCGAATACTAGTACTAGTGAGTGACAGTATCCGAGAACTTGCATTCGAATGCGTGAAATTTCGATTAGCGAATACTTCTACTATTGAGTGACAGTATCCGAGAAATTGCATTCGAATGCATGAAATTTCGATTAGCGAATACTACTACTAGTGAGTGACAGTATCCGAGAACTTGCATTCGAATGCATGAAATTTCGATTAGCGAATACTACTACTAGTGAGTGACAGTATCCGAGAACTTGCATTCGAATGCATGAGATTTCGATTAGCGAATACTACTACTAGTGAGTGACAGTATCCGAGAACTTGCATTCGAATGCATGAAATTTCGATTAGCGAATACTACTACTAGTGAGTGACAGTATCCGAATTATTGCATTCGAATGCATGAAATTTCGATTAGCGAATACTACTACTAGTGAGTGACAGTATCCGAATTATTGCATTCGAATGCATGAAATTTCGATTAGCGAATACTACTACTAGTGAGTGACAGTATCCAAGAACTTGCATTCGAATGCATGAGATTTCGATTAGCGAATACTACGACTAGTGACTGACAGTATCCGAGAACTTGCATTCGAAAGCATGAAATTTCGATTAGCGAATACTACTACTAGTGAGTGACAGTATCCGAGAACTTGCATTCGAATGCATGAAATTTCGATTAGCGAATACTACTACCAGTGAGTGACAGTATCCGAGAACTTGCATTCGAATGCATGAAATTTCGATTAGCGAATACTACTACTAGTGAGTGACAGTATCCGAATTATTGCATTCGAATGCATGAAATTTCGATTCGCGAATACTATTACTAGTGAGTGACAGTATCCGAGAACTTGCATTCGAATGCATGACATTTCGATTAGCGAATACTACAATTAGTGAGTGACAGTATCCGAGAACTTGCATTCGAATGCATGAAATTTCGATTAGCGAATACTACTACTCGTGAGCGACAGTATCCGAGAACTTGCATTCGAATGCATGAGATTTCGATTAGCGAATACTACTACTAGTGAGTGACAGCATCCGAGAACTTGCATTCGAATGCATGAGATTTCGATTAGCAAATACTACTACTAGTGGGTGACAGTATCCGAATTATTGCATTCGAATGCATGAAATTTCGATTAGCAAATACTACTACTAGTGAGTGACAGTATCCGAGGACTTGCATCCGAATACATGAGATTTCGATTAGCGAATACTACTACTAGTGAGTGACAGTATCCGAGAACTTGCATTCGAATGCATGAGATTTCGATTAGCGAATACTACTACTAGTGAGTGACAGTATCCGAATTATTGCATTCGAATGCATGCAATTTCGATTAGCGAATACTACTACTAGTGAGTGACAGTATCCGAATTATTGCATTCGAATGCAAGAGATTTCGATTAGCGAATACTACTACTAGTGAGTGACAGTATCCGAATTATTACATTCGAATGTAAGAGCTTTCGATTAGCGAATACTACTACTAGTGAGTGACAGTATCCGAATTATTGCATTCGAATGCATGAAATTTTGATTAGCGAATACTACTACTAGTGAGTGACAGTATCCGAGCACTAGCAGTCGAATGCATGAGATTTCGATTAGCGAATACTACTACTAGTGAGTGACAGTATCCGAATTATTGCATTCGAATCCATGAAATTTTGATTAGCGAATACTACTACTAGTGAGTGACATTATCCGAGCACTTGCATTCGAATGCATGAAATGTCGATTAGCTAATACTACTACTAGTGAGTGACAGTATCCGAATTATTGCATTCGAATGCATGAGATTTCGATTAGCGAATACTACTACTAGTGAGTGACAGCATCCGAATTATTGCATTCGAATGCATGAAATTTCGATTAGCGAATACTACAACTAGTGAGTGACAGTATCCGAATTATTGCATTCGAATACATGAGATTTCGATTAGCGAATACTACTACTAGTGAGTGACAGTATCCGAGAACTTGCATTCGAATGCAAGAGAATTCGATTAGCGAATACTACTACTAGTGAGTGAGAGTAATCGAGAACTTGCATTCGAATGCATGAGATTTCGATTAGCGAATACTACTACTAGTGAGTGACAGTATCCGAATTATTGCATTCGAATGCATGAAATTTCGATTAGCCAATACTACTACTAGTGAGTGACAGTATCCGAGAACTTGCATTTGAATGCATAAAATTTCGATTAGCGAATACTATTACTAGTGAGTGACAGTATCCGAGAACTTGCATTCGAATGCAAGAGAATTCGATTAGCGAATACTACTACTAGTGAGTGAGAGTAATCGAGAACTTGCATTCGAATGCATGAGATTTCGATTAGCGAATACTACTACTAGTGAGTGACAGTATCCGAATTATTGCATTCGAATGCATGAAATTTCGATTAGCCAATACTACTGCTAGTGAGTGACAGTATCCGAGAACTTGCATTTGAATGCATGAAATTTCGATTAGCGAATACTATTACTAGTGAGTGACAGTATCCGAGAACTTGCATTTGAATGCATGAAATTTCGATTAGCGAATACTACTACTAGTGAGTGACAGTATCCGAGAACTTGCATTCGAAAGCATGAAATTTCGATTAGCGAATACTACTACTAGTGAAGGACAGTATCCGAGAACTTGCATTCGAATGCATGAAATTTCGATTAGCGAATACTACTACCAGTGAGTGACAGTATCCGAGAACTTGCATTCGAATGCATGAAATTTCGATTAGCGAATACTACTACTAGTGAGTGACAGTATCCGAATTATTGCATTCGAATGCATGAAATTTCGATTCGCGAATACTAGTACTAGTGAGTGACAGTATCCGAGAACTTGCATTCGAATGCGTGAAATTTCGATTAGCGAATACTTCTACTATTGAGTGACAGTATCCGAGAAATTGCATTCGAATGCATGAAATTTCGATTAGCGAATACTACTACTAGTGAGTGACAGTATCCGAGAACTTGCATTCGAATGCATGAAATTTCGATTAGCGAATACTACTACTAGTGAGTGACAGTATCCGAGAACTTGCATTCGAATGCATGAGATTTCGATTAGCGAATACTACTACTAGTGAGTGACAGTATCCGAGAACTTGCATTCGAATGCATGAAATTTCGATTAGCGAATACTACTACTAGTGAGTGACAGTATCCGAATTATTGCATTCGAATGCATGAAATTTCGATTAGCGAATACTACTACTAGTGAGTGACAGTATCCGAATTATTGCATTCGAATGCATGAAATTTCGATTAGCGAATACTACTACTAGTGAGTGACAGTATCCAAGAACTTGCATTCGAATGCATGAGATTTCGATTAGCGAATACTACGACTAGTGACTGACAGTATCCGAGAACTTGCATTCGAAAGCATGAAATTTCGATTAGCGAATACTACTACTAGTGAGTGACAGTATCCGAGAACTTGCATTCGAATGCATGAAATTTCGATTAGCGAATACTACTACCAGTGAGTGACAGTATCCGAGAACTTGCATTCGAATGCATGAAATTTCGATTAGCGAATACTACTACTAGTGAGTGACAGTATCCGAATTATTGCATTCGAATGCATGAAATTTCGATTCGCGAATACTATTACTAGTGAGTGACAGTATCCGAGAACTTGCATTCGAATGCATGACATTTCGATTAGCGAATACTACAACTAGTGAGTGACAGTATCCGAGAACTTGCATTCGAATGCATGAAATTTCGATTAGCGAATACTACTACTCGTGAGCGACAGTATCCGAGAACTTGCATTCGAATGCATGAGATTTCGATTAGCGAATACTACTACTAGTGAGTGACAGCATCCGAGAACTTGCATTCGAATGCATGAGATTTCGATTAGCAAATACTACTACTAGTGGGTAACAGTATCCGAATTATTGCATTCGAATGCATGAAATTTCGATTAGCAAATACTACTACTAGTGAGTGACAGTATCCGAGGACTTGCATCCGAATACATGAGATTTCGATTAGCGAATACTACTACTAGTGAGTGACAGTATCCGAGAACTTGCATTCGAATGCATGAGTTTTCGATTAGCGAATACTACTACTAGTGAGTGACAGTATCCGAATTATTGCATTCGAATGCATGCAATTTCGATTAGCGAATACTACTACTAGTGAGTGACAGTATCCGAATTATTGCATTCGAATGCAAGAGATTTCGATTAGCGAATACTACTACTAGTGAGTGACAGTATCCGAATTATTACATTCGAATGTAAGAGCTTTCGATTAGCGAATACTACTACTAGTGAGTGACAGTATCCGAATTATTGCATTCGAATGCATGAAATTTTGATTAGCGAATACTACTACTAGTGAGTGACAGTATGCGAGCACTAGCAGTCGAATGCATGAGATTTCGATTAGCGAATACTACTACTAGTGAGTGACAGTATCCGAATTATTGCATTCGAATCCATGAAATTTTGATTAGCGAATACTACTACTAGTGAGTGACATTATCCGAGCACTTGCATTCGAATGCATGAAATGTCGATTAGCTAATACTACTACTAGTGAGTGACAGTATCCGAATTATTGCATTCGAATGCATGAGATTTCGATTAGCGAATACTACTACTAGTGAGTGACAGCATCCGAATTATTGCATTCGAATGCATGAAATTTCGATTAGCGAATACTACAACTAGTGAGTGACAGTATCCGAATTATTGCATTCGAATACATGAGATTTCGATTAGCGAATACTACTACTAGTGAGTGACAGTATCCGAGAACTTGCATTCGAATGCAAGAGAATTCGATTAGCGAATACTACTACTAGTGAGTGAGAGTAATCGAGAACTTGCATTCGAATGCATGAGATTTCGATTAGCGAATACTACTACTAGATAGTGACAGTATCCGAATTATTGCATTCGAATGCATGAAATTTCGATTAGCCAATACTACTACTAGTGAGTGACAGTATCCGAGAACTTGCATTTGAATGCATGAAATTTCGATTAGCGAATACTATTACTAGTGAGTGACAGTATCCGAGAACTTGCATTTGAATGCATGAAATTTCGATTAGCGAATACTACTACTAGTGAGTGACAGTATCCGAGAACTTGCATTCGAAAGCATGAAATTTCGATTAGCGAATACTACTACTAGTGAGTGACAGTATCCGAGAACTTGCATTCGAATGCATGAAATTTCGATTAGCGAATACTACTACCAGTGAGTGACAGTATCCGAGAACTTGCATTCGAATGCATGAAATTTCGATTAGCGAATACTACTACTAGTGAGTGACAGTATCCGAATTATTGCATTCGAATGCATGAAATTTCGATTCGCGAATACTAGTACTAGTGAGTGACAGTATCCGAGAACTTGCATTCGAATGCGTGAAATTTCGATTAGCGAATACTTCTACTATTGAGTGAAAGTATCCGAGAAATTGCATTCGAATGCATGAAATTTCGATTAGCGAATACTACTACTAGTGAGTGACAGTATCCGAGAACTTGCATTCGAATGCATGAAATTTCGATTAGCGAATACTACTACTAGTGAGTGACAGTATCCGAGAACTTGCATTCGAATGCATGAGATTTCGATTAGCGAATACTACTACTAGTGAGTGACAGTATCCGAGAACTTGCATTCGAAGTCATGAAATTTCGATTAGCGAATACTACTACTAGTGAGTGACAGTATCCGAATTATTGCATTCGAATGCATGAAATTTCGATTAGCGAATACTACTACTAGTGAGTGACAGTATCCGAATTATTGCATTCGAATGCATGAAATTTCGATTAGCGAATACTACTACTAGTGAGTGACAGTATCCAAGAACTTGCATTCGAATGCATGAGATTTCGATTAGCGAATACTACGGCTAGTGACTGACAGTATCCGAATTATTGCATTCGAATGCATGAAATTTCGATTAGCGAATACTATTACTAGTGAGTGACAGTATCCGAGAACTTGCATTCGAATGCATGACATTTCGATTAGCGAATACTACAACTAGTGAGTGACAGTATCCGAGAACTTGCATTCGAATGCATGAAATTTCGATTAGCGAATACTACTACTCGTGAGCGACAGTATCCGAGAACTTGCATTCGAATGCATGAGATTTCGATTAGCGAATACTACTACTAGTGAGTGACAGCATCCGAGAACTTGCATTCGAATGCATGAGATTTCGATTAGCAAATACTACTACTAGTGGGTGAAAGTATCCGAATTATTGCATTCGAATGCATGAAATTTCGATTAGCAAATACTACTACTAGTGAGTGACAGTATCCGAGGACTTGCATCCGAATACATGAGATTTCGATTAGCGAATACTACTACTAGTGAGTGACAGTATCCGAGAACTTGCATTCGAATGCATGAGATTTCGATTAGCGAATACTACTACTAGTGAGTGACAGTATCCGAATTATTGCATTCGAATGCATGCAATTTCGATTAGCGAATACTACTACTAGTGAGTGACAGTATCCGAATTATTGCATTCGAATGCAAGAGATTTCGATTAGCGAATACTACTACTAGTGAGTGACAGTATCCGAATTATTACATTCGAATGTAAGAGCTTTCGATTAGCGAATACTACTACTAGTGAGTGACAGTATCCGAATTATTGCATTCGAATGCATGAAATTTTGATTAGCGAATACTACTACTAGTGAGTGACAGTATCCGAGCACTAGCAGTCGAATACATGAGATTTCGATTAGCGAATACTACTACTAGTGAGTGACAGTATCCGAATTATTGCATTCGAATGCATGAAATTTTGATTAGCGAATACTACTACTAGTGAGTGACATTATCCGAGCACTTGCATTCGAATGCATGAGATTTCGATTAGCGAATACTACTACTAGTGAGTGACAGTATTCGAATTATTGCATTCGAATGCATGAAATTTCGTTTAGCAAATACTACTACTAGTGAGTGACAGTATTCGAATTATTGCATTCGAATGCATGAAATTTCGATTAGCGAATACTACTACTAGTGAGTGACAGTATCCGAATTATTGCATTCGAATGCATGAAATTACGATTAGCGAACACTACTACTAGTGAGTGACAGTATCCGAATTATTGCATTCGAATGCATGAAATTTCGATTAGCGAATACTACTACTAGTGAGTGACAGTATCCGAGAACTTGCATTCGAGTGCATGAGATTTCGATTAGCGAATACTACTCCTAGTGAGTGACAGTATTCGAATTATTGCATTCGAATGCATGAAATTTCGATTAGCGAATGCTACTACTAGTGAGTGACAGTATCCGAATTATTGCATTCGAATGCATGAGATTTCGATTAGCGAATACTTCTACTAGTGAGTGACAGTATCCGAATTATTGCATTCGAATGCATGAAATTTCGATTAGCGAATACTACTACTAGTGAGTGACAGTATTCGAATTATTGCATTCGAATGCATGAAATTTCGATTAGCGAATACTACTACTAGTGAGTGACAGTATCCGAATTATTGCATTCGAATGCATGAGATTTCGATTAGCGAATACTACTACTAGTGAGTGACAGTATCCGAATTATTGCATTCGAATGCATGAAATTTCGATTAGCGATTACTACTACTAGTGAGTGACACTATCCGAATTATTGCATTCGCATGCATGAGATTTCGATTAGCGAATACTACTACTATTGAGTGACAGTGTCCGAGAACTTGCATTCGAATGCATGAGATTTCGGTTAGCGAATACTACTACTAGTGAGTGAATGTATCCGAGAACTTGCATTCGAATGCATGAGGTCTCGATTAGCGAATACTACTACTAGTGAGTGACGGTATCCGAAATATTGCATTCGAATGCATGAAATTTCGATTAGCGAATACTACCACTAGTGAGTGAAAGTATCCGAATTATTGCATTCGAATGCATGAAATTTCGATTAGCGAATACTACTACTAGTAAGTGACAGTATCCGAGAACTTGCATTCGAATGCATGAGATTTCGATTAGCGAATACTACTACTAATGAGTGACAGCATCCGAATTATTGCATTCGAATGCATGAAATTTCGATTAGCGAATACTACAACTAGTGAGTGACACTATCCGAATTATTGCATTCGAATGCATGAGATTTCGGGTAGCGAATACTACTACTAGTGAGTGACAGTATCCGAGAACTTGCATTCGAATGCAAGAGATTTCGATTAGCGAATACTACTACTAGTGAGTGACAGTATCCGAGAACTTGCATTCGAATGCATGAAATTTCGATTAGCGAATACAATTACTAGTGAGTGACAGTATCCGAGAGCTTGCATTCGAATGCATGAAATTTCGATTAGCGAATACTACTACTAGTGAGTGACAGTATCCGAGAACTTGCATTCCAATGCATGAAATTTCGATTAGCAAATACCACTACTAGTGAGTGACAGTATCCGAGGACTTGCATTCGAATGCATGAGATTTCGATTAGCGAATACTACGACTAGTGACTGACAGTATCCGAGAACTTGCATTCGAATGCATGAAATTTCGATTAGCGAATACTACTACTAGTGAGTGACAGTATCTGAGAACTTGCATTCGTATGCATGAGATTTCGATTAGCGAATACTACTACTAGTGAGTGACAGTATCCGAATTATTGCATTCGAATGCATGAGATTTCGATTAGCGAATACTACTACTAGTGAGTGACAGTATCCGAATTATTGCATTCGAATGCATGAAATTTCGATTAGCGAATACTACTACTAGTGAGTGACTGTATTCGAATTATTGCATTCGAATGCATGAAATTTCGATTAGCGAATACTACTACTAGTGAGTGACAGTATCCGAATTATTGCATTCGAATGCATGAGATTTCGATTAGCGAATACTACTACTATTGAGTGACAGTATCCGAGAACTTGCATTCGAATGCATGAGATTTCGATTAGCGAATACTACTACTAATGTGTGACAGTATGCGAATTATTGCATTCGAATGCATGAAATTTCGATTAGCGAATACTACTACTAGTGAGTGACAGTATCCGAGAACTTGCATTCGAATGCATGAAATTTCGATTAGCGAATACAATTACTAGTGAGTGACAGTATCCGAGAGCTTGCATTCGAATGCATGAAATTTCGATTAGCGAATACTACTACTAGTGAGTGACAGTATCCGAGAACTTGCATTCCAATGCATGAAATTTCGATTAGCAAATACCACTACTAGTGAGTGACAGTATCCGAGGACTTGCATTCGAATGCATGAGATTTCGATTAGCGAATACTACGACTAGTGACTGACAGTATCCGAGAACTTGCATTCGAATGCATGAAATTTCGATTAGCGAATACTACTACTAGTGAGTGACAGTATCTGAGAACTTGCATTCGTATGCATGAGATTTCGATTAGCGAATACTACTACTAGTGAGTGACAGTATCCGAATTATTGCATTCGAATGCATGAGATTTCGATTAGCGAATACTACTACTAGTGAGTGACAGTATCCGAATTATTGCATTCGAATGCATGAAATTTCGATTAGCGAATACTACTACTAGTGAGTGACTGTATTCGAATTATTGCATTCGAATGCATGAAATTTCGATTAGCGAATACTACTACTAGTGAGTGACAGTATCCGAATTATTGCATTCGAATGCATGAGATTTCGATTAGCGAATACTACTACTATTGAGTGACAGTATCCGAGAACTTGCATTCGAATGCATGAGATTTCGATTAGCGAATACTACTACTAGTGAGTGAATGTATCCGAGAACGTGCATTCGAATGCATGAGATTTCGATTAGCGAATACTACTACTAGTGAGTGACGGTATCCGAATTATTGCATTCGAATGCATGAAATTTCGATTAGCGAATACTACCACTAGTGAGTGACAGTATCCGAATTATTGCATTCGAATGCATGAAATTTCGATTAGCGAATACTACTACTAGTAAGTGACAGTATCCGAGAACTTGCATTCGAATGCATGAGATTTCGATTAGCGAATACTACTACTAATGAGTGACAGCATCCGAATTATTGCATTCCAATGCATGAAATTTCGATTAGCGAATACTACAACTAGTGAGTGACACTATCCGAATTATTGCATTCGAATGCATGAGATTTCGGTTAGCGAATACTACTACTAGTGAGTGACAGTATCCGAATTATTGCATTCGAATGCATGAAATTTCGATTAGCGAATACTACCACTAGTGAGTGACAGTATCCGAATTATTGCATTCGAATGCATGAAATTTCGATTAGCGAATACTACTACTAGTAAGTGACAGTATCCGAGAACTTGCATTCGAATGCATGAGATTTCGATTAGCGAATACTACTACTTATGAGTGACAGCATCCGAATTATTGCATTCCAATGCATGAAATTTCGATTAGCGAATACTACAACTAGTGAGTGACACTATCCGAATTATTGCATTCGAATGCATGAGATTTCGGTTAGCGAATACTACTACTAGTGAGTGACAGTATCCGAGAGCTTGCATTCGAATGCAAGAGATTTCGATTAGCGAATACTACTACTAGTGAGTGACAGTATCCGAGAACTTGCATTCGAATGCATGAGATTTCGATTAGCGAATACTACTACTAGTGAGCGACAGTATCCGAGAACTTGCATTCGAATGCATGAGATTTCGATTAGCGAATACTACTACTAGTGAGTGACAGTATCCGAGAACTTGCATTCGAATGCATGAGATTTCGATTAGCGAATACTAATACTAGTGAGTGACAGTATCCGAATTATTGCATTCGAATGCATGCAATTTCGATTAGCGAATACTACTACTAGTGAGTGACAGTATCCGAATTATTGCATTCGAATGCATGAAATTTCGATTAGCGAATACTACTACTAGTGAGTGACACTATCCGAATTATTGCATTCGAATGCATGAGATTTCGATTAGCGAATACTACTACTATTGAGTGACAGTATCCGAGAACTTGCATTCGAATGCATGAGATTTCGATTAGCGAATACTACTACTAGTGAGTGAATGTATCCGAGAACTTGCATTCGAATGCATGAGATTTCGATTAGCGAATACTACTACTAGTGAGTGACGGTATCCGAATTATTGCATTCGAATGCATGAAATTTCGATTAGCGAATACTACCACTAGTGAGTGACAGTATCCGAATTATTGCATTCGAATGCATGAAATTTCGATTAGCGAATACTACTACTAGTAAGTGACAGTATCCGAGAACTTGCATTCGAATGCATGAGATTTCGATTAGCGAATACTACTACTAATGAGTGACAGCATCCGAATTATTCCATTCGAATGCATGAAATTCCGATTAGCGAATACTACAACTAGTGAGTGACACTATCCGAATTATTGCATTCGAATGCATGAGATTTCGGTTAGCGAATACTACTACTAGTGAGTGACAGTATCCGAGAACTTGCATTCGAATGCAAGAGATTTCGATTAGCGAATAATACTACTAGTGAGTGACAGTATCCGAGAACTTGCATACGAATGCATGAGATTTCGATTAGCGAATACTACTACTAGTGAGTGACAGTATCCGAATTATTGCATTCGAATGCATGAAATTTCGATTAGCGAATACTACTACTAGTGAGTGACAGTATCCGAGAACTTGCATTCGAATGCATGAAATTTCGATTAGCGAATACTACTACTAGTGAGTGACAGTATCGGAGAACTTGCATTCGAATGCATGAAATTTCGATTAGCGAATACTACTACTAGTGAGCGACAGTATCCGAGAACTTGCATTCGAATGCATGAGATTTCGATTAGCGAATACTACTACTAGTGAGTGACAGTATCCGAGAACTTGCATTCGAATGCATGAGATTTCGATTAGCGAATACTACTACTAGTGAGTGACTGTATCCGAATTCTTACATTCGAATGCAAGAGCTTTCGATTAGAGAATACTACTACTAGTGAGTGACAGTATCCGAATTATTTGATTCGAATGCAAGAGATTTCGATTAGCGAATACTACTACTAGTGAGTGACAGTATCCGAATTATTGCTTTCGAATGCAAGAGATTTCGATTAGCGAATACTACTACTAGTGAGTGACAGTATCCGAATTCTTACATTCGAATGCAAGAGCTTTCGATTAGAGAATACTACTACTAGTGAGTGACAGTATCCGAATTATTTGATTCGAATGCAAGAGATTTCGATTAGCGAATACTACTACTAGTGAGTGACAGTATCCGAATTATTGCTTTCGAATGCAAGAGATTTCGATTAGCGAATACTACTACTAGTGAGTGACAGTATCGGAGAACTTGCATTCGAATGCATGAGATTTCGAATAGCGAATACTACTAGTGAGTGACAGTATCCGAATTATTGCATTCGAATGCACGAAATTTCGATTAGCGAATACTACGACTAGTGACTGACAGTATCCGAGAACTTGCATTCGAATGCATGAAATTTCGATTAGCGAATACTACTACTAGTGAGTGACAGTATCTGAGAACTTGCATTCGTATGCATGAGATTTCGATTAGCGAATACTACTACTAGTGAGTGACAGTATCCGAATTATTGCATTCGAATGCATGAGATTTCGATTAGCGAATACTACTACTAGTGAGTGACAGTATCCGAATTATTGCATTCGAATGCATGAAATTTCGATTAGCGAATACTACTACTAGTGAGTGACTGTATTCGAATTATTGCATTCGAATGCATGAAATTTCGATTAGCGAATACTACTACTAGTGAGTGACAGTATCCGAATTATTGCATTCGAATGCATGAGATTTCGATTAGCGAATACTACTACTATTGAGTGACAGTATCCGAGAACTTGCATTCGAATGCATGAGATTTCGATTAGCGAATACTACTACTAATGTGTGACAGTATGCGAATTATTGCATTCGAATGCATGAAATTTCGATTAGCGAATACTACTACTAGTGAGTGACAGTATCCGAGAACTTGCATTCAAATGCATGAAATTTCGATTAGCGAATACAATTACTAGTGAGTGACAGTATCCGAGAGCTTGCATTCGAATGCATGAAATTTCGATTAGCGAATACTACTACTAGTGAGTGACAGTATCCGAGAACTTGCATTCCAATGCATGAAATTTCGATTAGCAAATACCACTACTAGTGAGTGACAGTATCCGAGGACTTGCATTCGAATGCATGAGATTTCGATTAGCGAATACTACGACTAGTGACTGACAGTATCCGAGAACTTGCATTCGAATGCATGAAATTTCGATTAGCGAATACTACTACTAGTGAGTGACAGTATCTGAGAACTTGCATTCGTATGCATGAGATTTCGATTAGCAAATACTACTACTAGTGAGTGACAGTATCCGAATTATTGCATTCGAATGCATGAGATTTCGATTAGCGAATACTACTACTAGTGAGTGACAGTATCCGAATTATTGCATTCGAATGCATGAAATTTCGATTAGCGAATACTACTACTAGTGAGTGACTGTATTCGAATTATTGCATTCGAATGCATGAAATTTCGATTAGCGAATACTACTACTAGTGAGTGACAGTATCCGAATTATTGCATTCGAATGCATGAGATTTCGATTAGCGAATACTACTACTATTGAGTGACAGTATCCGAGAACTTGCATTCGAATGCATGAGATTTCGATTAGCGAATACTACTACTAGTGAGTGAATGTATCCGAGAACGTGCATTCGAATGCATGAGATTTCGATTAGCGAATACTACTACTACTGAGTGACGGTATCCGAATTATTGCATTCGAATGCATGAAATTTCGATTAGCGAATACTACCACTAGTGAGTGACAGTATCCGAATTATTGCATTCGAATGCATGAAATTTCGATTAGCGAATACTACTACTAGTAAGTGACAGTATCCGAGAACTTGCATTCGAATGCATGAGATTTCGATTAGCGAATACTACTACTAATGAGTGACAGCATCCGAATTATTGCATTCCAATGCATGAAATTTCGATTAGCGAATACTACAACTAGTGAGTGACACTATCCGAATTATTGCATTCGAATGCATGAGATTTCGGTTAGCGAATACTACTACTAGTGAGTGACAGTATCCGAGAGCTTGCATTCGAATGCAAGAGATTTCGATTAGCGAATACTACTACTAGTGAGTGACAGTATCCGAGAACTTGCATTCGAATGCATGAGATTTCGATTAGCGAATACTACTACTAGTGAGTGACAGTATCCGAATTATTGCATTCGAATGCATGAAATTTCGATTAGCGAATACTACTACTAGTGAGTGACAGTATCCGAGAACTTGCATTCGAATGCATGAAATTTCGATTAGCGAATACTACTACTAGTGAGCGACAGTATCCGAGAACTTGCATTCGAATGCATGAGATTTCGATTAGCGAATACTACTACTAGTGAGTGACAGTATCCGAGAACTTGCATTCGAATGCATGAGATTTCGATTAGCGAATACTAATACTAGTGAGTGACAGTATCCGAATTATTGCATTCGAATGCATGCAATTTCGATTAGCGAATACTACTACTAGTGAGTGACAGTATCCGAATTATTGCATTCGAATGCATGAAATTTCGATTAGCGAATACTACTACTAGTGAGTGACACTATCCGAATTATTGCATTCGAATGCATGAGATTTCGATTAGCGAATACTACTACTATTGAGTGACAGTATCCGAGAACTTGCATTCGAATGCATGAGATTTCGATTAGCGAATACTACTACTAGTGAGTGAATGTATCCGAGAACTTGCATTCGAATGCATGAGATTTCGATTAGCGAATACTACTACTAGTGAGTGACGGTATCCGAATTATTGCATTCGAATGCATGAAATTTCGATTAGCGAATACTACCACTAGTGAGTGACAGTATCCGAATTATTGCATTCGAATGCATGAAATTTCGATTAGCGAATACTACTACTAGTAAGTGACAGTATCCGAGAACTTGCATTCGAATGCATGAGATTTCGATTAGCGAATACTACTACTAATGAGTGACAGCATCCGAATTATTCCATTCGAATGCATGAAATTCCGATTAGCGAATACTACAACTAGTGAGTGACACTATCCGAATTATTGCATTCGAATGCATGAGATTTCGGTTAGCGAATACTACTACTAGTGAGTGACAGTATCCGAGAACTTGCATTCGAATGCAAGAGATTTCGATTAGCGAATAATACTACTAGTGAGTGACAGTATCCGAGAACTTGCATACGAATGCATGAGATTTCGATTAGCGAATACTACTACTAGTGAGTGACAGTATCCGAATTATTGCATTCGAATGCATGAAATTTCGATTAGCGAATACTACTACTAGTGAGTGACAGTATCCGAGAACTTGCATTCGAATGCATGAAATTTCGATTAGCGAATACTACTACTAGTGAGTGACAGTATCGGAGAACTTGCATTCGAATGCATGAAATTTCGATTAGCGAATACTACTACTAGTGAGCGACAGTATCCGAGAACTTGCATTCGAATGCATGAGATTTCGATTAGCGAATACTACTACTAGTGAGTGACAGTATCCGAGAACTTGCATTCGAATGCATGAGATTTCGATTAGCGAATACTACTACTAGTGAGTGACTGTATCCGAATTCTTACATTCGAATGCAAGAGCTTTCGATTAGAGAATACTACTACTAGTGAGTGACAGTATCCGAATTATTTGATTCGAATGCAAGAGATTTCGATTAGCGAATACTACTACTAGTGAGTGACAGTATCCGAATTATTGCTTTCGAATGCAAGAGATTTCGATTAGCGAATACTACTACTAGTGAGTGACAGTATCCGAATTCTTACATTCGAATGCAAGAGCTTTCGATTAGAGAATACTACTACTAGTGAGTGACAGTATCCGAATTATTTGATTCGAATGCAAGAGATTTTGATTAGCGAATACTACTACTAGTGAGTGACAGTATCCGAATTATTGCTTTCGAATGCAAGAGATTTCGATTAGCGAATACTACTACTAGTGAGTGACAGTATCGGAGAACTTGCATTCGAATGCATGAGATTTCGAATAGCGAATACTACTAGTGAGTGACAGTATCCGAATTATTGCATTCGAATGCACGAAATTTCGATTAGCGAATACTACTACTAGTGAGTGACAGTATCCGAATTATTGCATTCGAGTGCATGAAATTTCGATTAGCGGATACTACTACTAGTGAGTGACAGTAACCGAGAACTTGCATTCGAATGCATGAGATTTCGATTAGCGAATACTACTACTAGTGAGTGACAGTATCCGAGAACTTGCATTCGAATGCATGAAATTTCGATTAGCGAATACTACTACTAGTGAGTGACAGTATCCGAATTATTGCATTCGAATGCATGAAATTTCGATTAGCGAATACTACTACTAGTGAGTGACAGTATCCGAGTTATTGCATTCGAATGCATGAAATTACGATTAGCGAACACTTCTACTAGTGAGTGACAGTATCCGAATTATTGCATTCGAATGCATGAAATTACGATTAGCGAACACTACTACTAGTGAGTGACAGTATCCGAATTATTGCATTCGAATGCATGAAATTTCGATTAGCGAATACTACTACTAGTGAGTGACAGTATCCGAGAACTTGCATTCGAGTGCATGAGATTTCGATTAACGAATACTACTCCTAGTGAGTGACAGTATTCGAATTATTGCATTCGAATGCATGAAATTTTGATTAGCGAATGCTACTACTAGTGAGTGACAGCATCCGAATTATTTCATTCGAATGCATGAAATTTCGATTAGCGAATACTATTACTAGTGAGTGACAGTATCCGAGAACTTGCATTCGAATGCATGAGATTTCGATTAGCGAATACTACTACTAGTGAGTGACAGTATCCGAGAACTTGCATTCGAATGCATGAAATTTCGATTAGCGAATACTACTACTAGTGAGTGACAGTATCTGAGAACTTGCATTCGTATGCATGAGATTTCGATTAGCGAATACTACTACTAGTGAGTGACAGTATCCGAATTATTGCATTCGAATGCATGAGATTTTGATTAGCGAATACTACTAGTAGTGAGTGACAGTATCCGAATTATTGCATTCGAATGCATGAAATTTCGATTAGCGAATACTACTACTAGTGAGTGACAGTATTCGAATTATTGCATTCGAATGCATGAAATTTCGGTTAGCGAATACTACTACTAGTGAGTGACAGTATCCGAATTATTGCATTCGAATGCATGAGATTTCGATTAGCGAATACTACTACTAATGAGTGACAGTATCCGAGAACTTGCATTCGAATGCATGAGATTTCGATTAGCGAATACCACTACTCGTGAGTGACAGTATCCGAATTATTGCATTCGAATGCATGAGATTTCGATTAGCGAATACTACTACTAGTGAGTGACAGTATCCGAATTATTGGATTTGAATGCATGAAATTTCGATTAGCGAATACTACTACTAGTGAGTGACAGTATCCGAATTATTGCATTCGAATGCATGAAATTTCGATTAGCGAATACTACTACTAGTGAGTGACACTATCCGAATTATTGCATTCGAATGCATGAGATTTCGATTAGCGAATACTACTACTATTGAGTGACAGTATCCGAGAACTTGCATTCGAATGCATGAGATTTCGATTAGCGAATACTACTACTAGTGAGTGACGGTATCCGAATTATTGCATTCGAATGCATGAAATTTCGATTAGCGAATACTACCACTAGTGAGTGACAGTATCCGAATTATTGCATTCGAATGCATGAAATTTCGATTAGCGAATACTACTACTAGTAAGTGACAGTATCCGAGAACTTGCATTCGAATGCATGAGATTTCGATTAGCGAATACTACTACTAATGAGTGACAGCATCCGAATTATTCCATTCGAATGCATGAAATTCCGATTAGCGAATACTACAACTAGTGAGTGACACTATCCGAATTATTGCATTCGAATGCATGAGATTTCGGTTAGCGAATACTACTACTAGTGAGTGACAGTATCCGAGAACTTGCATTCGAATGCAAGAGATTTCGATTAGCGAATAATACTACTAGTGAGTGACAGTATCCGAGAACTTGCATACGAATGCATGAGATTTCGATTAGCGAATACTACTACTAGTGAGTGACAGTATCCGAATTATTGCATTCGAATGCATGAAATTTCGATTAGCGAATACTACTACTAGTGAGTGACAGTATCCGAGAACTTGCATTCGAATGCATGAAATTTCGATTAGCGAATACTACTACTAGTGAGTGACAGTATCGGAGAACTTGCATTCGAATGCATGAAATTTCGATTAGCGAATACTACTACTAGTGAGCGACAGTATCCGAGAACTTGCATTCGAATGCATGAGATTTCGATTAGCGAATACTACTACTAGTGAGTGACAGTATCCGAGAACTTGCATTCGAATGCATGAGATTTCGATTAGCGAATACTACTACTAGTGAGTGACTGTATCCGAATTCTTACATTCGAATGCAAGAGCTTTCGATTAGAGAATACTACTACTAGTGAGTGACAGTATCCGAATTATTTGATTCGAATGCAAGAGATTTCGATTAGCGAATACTACTACTAGTGAGTGACAGTATCCGAATTATTGCTTTCGAATGCAAGAGATTTCGATTAGCGAATACTACTACTAGTGAGTGACAGTATCCGAATTCTTACATTCGAATGCAAGAGCTTTCGATTAGAGAATACTACTACTAGTGAGTGACAGTATCCGAATTATTTGATTCGAATGCAAGAGATTTCGATTAGCGAATACTACTACTAGTGAGTGACAGTATCCGAATTATTGCTTTCGAATGCAAGAGATTTCGATTAGCGAATACTACTACTAGTGAGTGACAGTATCGGAGAACTTGCATTCGAATGCATGAGATTTCGAATAGCGAATACTACTAGTGAGTGACAGTATCCGAATTATTGCATTCGAATGCACGAAATTTCGATTAGCGAATACTACGACTAGTGACTGACAGTATCCGAGAACTTGCATTCGAATGCATGAAATTTCGATTAGCGAATACTACTGCTAGTGAGTGACAGTATCTGAGAACTTGCATTCGTATGCATGAGATTTCGATTAGCGAATACTACTACTAGTGAGTGACAGTATCCGAATTATTGCATTCGAATGCATGAGATTTCGATTAGCGAATACTACTACTAGTGAGTGACAGTATCCGAATTATTGCATTCGAATGCATGAAATTTCGATTAGCGAATACTACTACTAGTGAGTGACTGTATTCGAATTATTGCATTCGAATGCATGAAATTTCGATTAGCGAATACTACTACTAGTGAGTGACAGTATCCGAATTATTGCATTCGAATGCATGAGATTTCGATTAGCGAATACTACTACTATTGAGTGACAGTATCCGAGAACTTGCATTCGAATGCATGAGATTTCGATTAGCGAATACTACTACTAATGTGTGACAGTATGCGAATTATTGCATTCGAATGCATGAAATTTCGATTAGCGAATACTACTACTAGTGAGTGACAGTATCCGAGAACTTGCATTCGAATGCATGAAATTTCGATTAGCGAATACAATTACTAGTGAGTGACAGTATCCGAGAGCTTGCATTCGAATGCATGAAATTTCGATTAGCGAATACTACTACTAGTGAGTGACAGTATCCGAGAACTAGCATTCCAATGCATGAAATTTCGATTAGCAAATACCACTACTAGTGAGTGACAGTATCCGAGGACTTGCATTCGAATGCATGAGATTTCGATTAGCGAATACTACGACTAGTGACTGACAGTATCCGAGAACTTGCATTCGAATGCATGAAATTTCGATTAGCGAATACTACTACTAGTGAGTGACAGTATCTGAGAACTTGCATTCGTATGCATGAGATTTCGATTAGCGAATACTACTACTAGTGAGTGACAGTATCCGAATTATTGCATTCGAATGCATGAGATTTCGATTAGCGAATACTACTACTAGTGAGTGACAGTATCCGAATTATTGCATTCGAATGCATGAAATTTCGATTAGCGAATACTACTACTAGTGAGTGACTGTATTCGAATTATTGCATTCGAATGCATGAGATTTCGATTAGCGAATACTACTACTAGTGAGTGACAGTATCCGAATTATTGCATTCGAATGCATGAAATTTCGATTAGCGAATACTACTACTAGTGAGTGACAGTATCCGAGAACTTGCATTCGAATGCATGAAATTTCGATTAGCGAATACTACTACTAGTGAGCGACAGTATCCGAGAACTTGCATTCGAATGCATGAGATTTCGATTAGCGAATACTACTACTAGTGAGTGACAGTATCCGAGAACTTGCATTCGAATGCATGAGATTTCGATTAGCGAATACTAATACTAGTGAGTGACAGTATCCGAATTATTGCATTCGAATGCATGCAATTTCGATTAGCGAATACTACTACTAGTGAGTGACAGTATCCGAATTATTGCATTCGAATGCATGAAATTTCGATTAGCGAATACTACTACTAGTGAGTGACACTATCCGAATTATTGCATTCGAATGCATGAGATTTCGATTAGCGAATACTACTACTATTGAGTGACAGTATCCGAGAACTTGCATTCGAATGCATGAGATTTCGATTAGCGAATACTACTACTAGTGAGTGAATGTATCCGAGAACTTGCATTCGAATGCATGAGATTTCGATTAGCGAATACTACTACTAGTGAGTGACGGTATCCGAATTATTGCATTCGAATGCATGAAATTTCGATTAGCGAATACTACCACTAGTGAGTGACAGTATCCGAATTATTGCATTCGAATGCATGAAATTTCGATTAGCGAATACTACTACTAGTAAGTGACAGTATCCGAGAACTTGCATTCGAATGCATGAGATTTCGATTAGCGAATACTACTACTAATGAGTGACAGCATCCGAATTATTCCATTCGAATGCATGAAATTCCGATTAGCGAATACTACAACTAGTGAGTGACACTATCCGAATTATTGCATTCGAATGCATGAGATTTCGGTTAGCGAATACTACTACTAGTGAGTGACAGTATCCGAGAACTTGCATTCGAATGCAAGAGATTTCGATTAGCGAATAATACTACTAGTGAGTGACAGTATCCGAGAACTTGCATACGAATGCATGAGATTTCGATTAGCGAATACTACTACTAGTGAGTGACAGTATCCGAATTATTGCATTCGAATGCATGAAATTTCGATTAGCGAATACTACTACTAGTGAGTGACAGTATCCGAGAACTTGCATTCGAATGCATGAAATTTCGATTAGCGAATACTACTACTAGTGAGTGACAGTATCGGAGAACTTGCATTCGAATGCATGAAATTTCGATTAGCGAATACTACTACTAGTGAGCGACAGTATCCGAGAACTTGCATTCGAATGCATGAGATTTCGATTAGCGAATACTACTACTAGTGAGTGACAGTATCCGAGAACTTGCATTCGAATGCATGAGATTTCGATTAGCGAATACTACTACTAGTGAGTGACTGTATCCGAATTCTTACATTCGAATGCAAGAGCTTTCGATTAGAGAATACTACTACTAGTGAGTGACAGTATCCGAATTATTTGATTCGAATGCAAGAGATTTCGATTAGCGAATACTACTACTAGTGAGTGACAGTATCCGAATTATTGCTTTCGAATGCAAGAGATTTCGATTAGCGAATACTACTACTAGTGAGTGACAGTATCCGAATTCTTACATTCGAATGCAAGAGCTTTCGATTAGAGAATACTACTACTAGTGAGTGACAGTATCCGAATTATTTGATTCGAATGCAAGAGATTTTGATTAGCGAATACTACTACTAGTGAGTGACAGTATCCGAATTATTGCTTTCGAATGCAAGAGATTTCGATTAGCGAATACTACTACTAGTGAGTGACAGTATCGGAGAACTTGCATTCGAATGCATGAGATTTCGAATAGCGAATACTACTAGTGAGTGACAGTATCCGAATTATTGCATTCGAATGCACGAAATTTCGATTAGCGAATACTACTACTAGTGAGTGACAGTATCCGAATTATTGCATTCGAGTGCATGAAATTTCGATTAGCGGATACTACTACTAGTGAGTGACAGTAACCGAGAACTTGCATTCGAATGCATGAGATTTCGATTAGCGAATACTACTACTAGTGAGTGACAGTATCCGAGAACTTGCATTCGAATGCATGAAATTTCGATTAGCGAATACTACTACTAGTGAGTGACAGTATCCGAATTATTGCATTCGAATGCATGAAATTTCGATTAGCGAATACTACTACTAGTGAGTGACAGTATCCGAGTTATTGCATTCGAATGCATGAAATTACGATTAGCGAACACTTCTACTAGTGAGTGACAGTATCCGAATTATTGCATTCGAATGCATGAAATTACGATTAGCGAACACTACTACTAGTGAGTGACAGTATCCGAATTATTGCATTCGAATGCATGAAATTTCGATTAGCGAATACTACTACTAGTGAGTGACAGTATCCGAGAACTTGCATTCGAGTGCATGAGATTTCGATTAACGAATACTACTCCTAGTGAGTGACAGTATTCGAATTATTGCATTCGAATGCATGAAATTTTGATTAGCGAATGCTACTACTAGTGAGTGACAGCATCCGAATTATTTCATTCGAATGCATGAAATTTCGATTAGCGAATACTATTACTAGTGAGTGACAGTATCCGAGAACTTGCATTCGAATGCATGAGATTTCGATTAGCGAATACTACTACTAGTGAGTGACAGTATCCGAGAACTTGCATTCGAATGCATGAAATTTCGATTAGCGAATACTACTACTAGTGAGTGACAGTATCTGAGAACTTGCATTCGTATGCATGAGATTTCGATTAGCGAATACTACTACTAGTGAGTGACAGTATCCGAATTATTGCATTCGAATGCATGAGATTTTGATTAGCTAATACTACTAGTAGTGAGTGACAGTATCCGAATTATTGCATTCGAATGCATGAAATTTCGATTAGCGAATACTACTACTAGTGAGTGACAGTATTCGAATTATTGCATTCGAATGCATGAAATTTCGGTTAGCGAATACTACTACTAGTGAGTGACAGTATCCGAATTATTGCATTCGAATGCATGAGATTTCGATTAGCGAATACTACTACTAATGAGTGACAGTATCCGAGAACTTGCATTCGAATGCATGAGATTTCGATTAGCGAATACCACTACTCGTGAGTGACAGTATCCGAATTATTGCATTCGAATGCATGAGATTTCGATTAGCGAATACTACTACTAGTGAGTGACAGTATCCGAATTATTGGATTTGAATGCATGAAATTTCGATTAGCGAATACTACTACTAGTGAGTGACAGTATCCGAATTATTGCATTCGAATGCATGAAATTTCGATTAGCGAATACTACTACTAGTGAGTGACACTATCCGAATTATTGCATTCGAATGCATGAGATTTCGATTAGCGAATACTACTACTATTGAGTGACAGTATCCGAGAACTTGCATTCGAATGCATGAGATTTCGATTAGCGAATACTACTACTAGTGAGTGAATGTATCCGAGAACTTGCATTCGAATGCATGAGATTTCGATTAGCGAATACTACTACTAGTGAGTGACGGTATCCGAATTATTGCATTCGAATGCATGAAATTTCGATTAGCGAATTCTACCACTAGTGAGTGACAGTATCCGAATTATTGCATTCGAATGCATGAAATTTCGATTAGCGAATACTACTACTAGTAAGTGACAGTATCCGAGAACTTGCATTCGAATGCATGAGATTTCGATTAGCGAATACTACTACTAATGAGTGACAGCATCCGAATTATTGCATTCGAATGCATGAAATTTCGATTAGCGAATACTACAACTAGTGAGTGACACTATCCGAATTATTGCATTCGAATGCATGAGATTTCGGTTAGCGAATACTACTACTAGTGAGTGACAGTATCCGAGAACTTGCATTCGAATGCAAGTGATTTCGATTAGCGAATAATACTACTAATGAGTGACAGTATCCGAGAACTTGCATTCGAATGCATGAGATTTCGATTAGCGAATACTACTACTAGTGAGTGACAGTATCCGAATTATTGCATTCGAATGCATGAAATTTCGATTAGCGAATACTACTACTAGTGAGTGACAGTATCCGAGAACTTGCATTCGAATGCATGAAATTTCGATTAGCGAATACTACTACTGGTGAGTGACAGTATCCGAGAAGTTGCATTCGAATGCATGAAATTTCGATTAGCGAATACTACTACTAGTGAGTGACAGTATCCGAGAACTTGCATTCGAATGCATGAAATTTCGATTAGCAAATACCACTACTAGTGAGTGACAGTATCCGAGGACTTGCATTCGAATGCATGAGATTTCGATTAGCGAATACTACGACTAGTGACTGACAGTATCCGAATTATTGCATTCGAATGCATGAGATTTCGATTAGCGAATACTACTACTAGTGAGTGACAGTATCCGAGAACTTGCATTCGAATGCATGAAATTTCGATTAGCGAATACTACTACTAGTGAGCGACAGTATCCGAGAACTTGCATTCGAATGCATGAGATTTCGATTAGCGAATACTACCACTAGTGAGTGACAGTATCCGAGAACTTGCATTCGAATGCATGAGATTTCGATTAGCGAATACTAATACTAGTGAGTGACAGTATCCGAATTATTGCATTCGAATGCATGCAATTTCGATTAGCGAATACTACTACTAGTGAGTGACAGTATCCGAATTATTGCATTCGAATACAAGAGATTTCGATTAGCGAATACTACTACTAGTGAGTGACTGTATCCGAATTATTACATTCGAATGCAAGAGCTTTCGATTAGAGAATACTACTACTAGTGAGTGACAGTATCCGAATTATTTGATTCGAATGCAAGAGATTTCGATTAGCGAATACTACTACTAGTGAGTGACAGTATCCGAATTATTGCTTTTGAATGCATGTGATTTCGAATAGCGAATACTACTAGTGAGTGACAGTATCCGAATTATTGCATTCGAGTGCATGAAATTTCGATTAGCGGATACTACTACTAGTGAGTGAGAGTATCCGAGAACTTGCATTCGAATGCATGAGATTTCGATTAGCGAATACTACTACTAGTGAGTGACAGTATCCGAGAACTTGCATTCGAATGCATGAAATTTCGGTTAGCGAATACTACTACTAGTGAGTGACAGTATCCGAATTATTGCATTCGAATGCATGAAAATTCCATTAGCGAATAGTACTACTAGTGAGTGACAGTATCCGAGAACTTGCATTCGAATGCATGAGATTTCGATTAGCGAATACTACTCCTAGTGAGTGACAGTATTCGAATTATTGCATTCGAATGCATGAAATTTCGATTAGCGAATACTACTACTAGTGAGTGACAGTATCTGAGAACTTGCATTCGAATGCATGAGATTTCGATTAGCGAATACTACTACTAGTGAGTGACAGTATCCGAATTATTGCATTCGAATTTATGAGATTTCGATTAGCGAATACTACTACTAGTGAGTGAGAGTATCCGAGAACTTGCATTCGAATGCATGAGATTTCGATTAGCAAATACCACTACTAGTGAGTGACAGTATCCGAGGACTTGCATTCGAATGCATGAGATTTCGATTAGCGAATACTACGACTAGTGACTGACAGTATCCGAATTATTGCATTCGAATGCATGGGATTTCGATTAGCGAATACTACTACTAGTGAGCGACAGTATCCGAGAACTTGCATTCGAATGCATGAGATTTCGATTAGCGAATACTACTCCTAGTGAGTGACAGTATCCGAGAACTTGCATTCGAATGCATGAGATTTCGATTAGCGAATACTAATACTAGTGAGTGACAGTATCCGAATTATTGCATTCGAATGCATGCAATTTCGATTAGCGAATACTACTACTAGTGAGTGACAGTATCCGAATTATTGCATTCGAATGCAAGAGATTTCGATTAGCGAATACTACTACTAGTGAGTGACTGTATCCGAATTATTACATTCGAATGCAAGAGCTTTCGATTAGAGAATACTACTACTAGCGAGTGACAGTATCCGAATTATTTGATTCGAATGCAAGAGATTTCGATTAGCGAATACTACTACTAGTGAGTGACAGTATCCGAATTATTGCTTTTGAATGCATGAGATTTCGAATAGCGAATACTACTAGTGAGTGACAGTATCCGAATTATTGCATTCGAGTGCATGAAATTTCGATTAGCGGATACTACTACTAGTGAGTGAGAGTATCCGAGAACTTGCATTCGAATGCATGAGATTTCGATTAGCGAATACTACTACTAGTGAGTGACAGTATCCGAGAACTTGCATTCGAATGCATGAAATTTCGGTTAGCGAATACTACTACCAGTGAGTGACAGTATCCGAATTATTGCATTCGAATGCATGAGATTTCGATTAGCGAATACTACGACTAGTGACTGACAGTATCCGAATTATTGCATTCGAATGCATGAGATTTCGATTAGCGAATACTACTACTAGTGAGCGACAGTATCCGAGAACTTGCATTCGAATGCATGAGATTTCGATTAGCGAATACTACCACTAGTGAGTGACAGTATCCGAGAACTTGCATTTGAATGCATGAGATTTCGATTAGCGAATACTAATACTAGTGAGTGACAGTATCCGAATTATTGCATTCGAATGCATGCAATTTCGATTAGCGAATACTACTACTAGTGAGTGACAGTATCCGAATTATTGCATTCGAATGCAAGAGATTTCGATTAGCGAATACTACTACTAGTGAGTGACTGTATCCGAATTATTACATTCGAATGCAAGAGCTTTCGATTAGAGAATACTACTACTAGTGAGTGACAGTATCCGAATTATTTGATTCGAATGCAAGAGATTTCGATTAGCGAATACTACTACTAGTGAGTGACAGTATCCGAATTATTGCTTTTGAATGCATGAGATTTCGAATAGCGAATACTACTAGTGAGTGACAGTATCCGAAATATTGCATTCGAGTGCATGAAATTTCGATTAGCGGATACTACTACTAGTGAGTGAGAGTATCCGAGAACTTGCATTCGAATGCATGAGATTTCGATTAGCGAATACTACTACTAGTGAGTGACAGTATCCGAGAACTTGCATTCGAATGCATGAAATTTCGGTTAGCGAATACTACTACTAGTGAGTGACAGTATCCGAATTATTGCATTCGAATGCATGAAAATTCCATTAGCGAATACTACTACTAGTGAGTGACAGTATCCGAGAACTTGCATTCGAATGCATGAGATTTCGATTAGCGAATACTACTCCTAGTGAGTGACAGTATTCGAATTATTGCATTCGAATGCATGAAATTTCGATTAGCGAATACTACTACTAGTGAGTGACAGTATCTGAGAACTTGCATTCGAATGCATGAGATTTCGATTAGCGAATACTACTACTAGTGAGCGACAGTATCCGAATTATTGCATTCGAATGCATGAGATTTCGATTAGCGAATACTACTACTAGTGAGTGAGAGTATCCGAGAACTTGCATTCGAATGCATGAGATTTCGATTAGCAAATACCACTACTAGTGAGTGACAGTATCCGAGGACTTGCATTCGAATGCATGAGATTTCGATTAGCGAATACTACGACTAGTGACTGACAGTATCCGAATTATTGCATTCGAATGCATGGGATTTCGATTAGCGAATACTACTACTAGTGAGCGACAGTATCCGAGAACTTGCATTCGAATGCATGAGATTTCGATTAGCGAATACTACTCCTAGTGAGTGACAGTATCCGAGAACTTGCATTCGAATGCATGAGATTTCGATTAGCGAATACTAATACTAGTGAGTGACTGTATCCGAATTATTACATTCGAATGCAAGAGCTTTCGATTAGAGAATACTACTACTAGTGAGTGACAGTATCCGAATTATTTGATTCGAATGCAAGAGATTTCGATTAGCGAATACTACTACGAGTGAGTGACAGTATCCGAATTATTGCTTTTGAATGCATGAGATTTCGAATAGCGAATACTACTAGTGAGTGACAGTATCCGAATTATTGCATTCGAGTGCATGAAATTTCGATTAGCGGATACTACTACTAGTGAGTGAGAGTATCCGAGAACTTGCATTCGAATGCATGAGATTTCGATTAGCGAATACTACTACTAGTGAGTGACAGTATCCGAGAACTTTCATTAGAATGCATGAAATTTCGGTTAGCGAATACTACTACTAGTGAGTGACAGTATCCGAATTATTGCATTCGAATGCATGAGATTTCGATTAGCGAATACTACGACTAGTGACTGACAGTATCCGAATTATTGCATTCAAATGCATGAGATTTCGATTAGCGAATACTACTACTAGTGAGCGACAGTATCCGAGAACTTGCATTCGAATGCATGAGATTTCGATTAGCGAATACTACCACTAGTGAGTGACAGTATCCGAGAACTTGCATTTGAATGCATGAGATTTCGATTAGCGAATACTAATACTAGTGAGTGACAGTATCCGAATTATTGCATTCGAATGCATGCAATTTCGATTAGCGAATACTACTACTAGTGAGTGACAGTATCCGAATTATTGCATTCGAATGCAAGAGATTTCGATTAGCGAATACTACTACTAGTGAGTGACTGTATCCGAATTATTACATTCGAATGCAAGAGCTTTCGATTAGAGAATACTACTACTAGTGAGTGACAGTATCCGAATTATTTGATTCGAATGCAAGAGATTTCGATTAGCGAATACTACTACTAGTGAGTGACAGTATCCGAATTATTGCTTTTGAATGCATGAGATTTCGAATAGCGAATACTACTAGTGAGTGACAGTATCCGAATTATTGCATTCGAGTGCATGAAATTTCGATTAGCGGATACTACTACTAGTGAGTGAGAGTATCCGAGAACTTGCATTCGAATGCATGAGATTTCGATTAGCGAATACTACTACTAGTGAGTGACAGTATCCGAGAACTTGCATTCGAATGCATGAAATTTCGGTTAGCGAATACTACTACTAGTGAGTGACAGTATCCGAATTATTGCATTCGAATGCATGAAAATTCCATTAGCGAATACTACTACTAGTGAGTGACAGTATCCGAGAACTTGCATTCGAATGCATGAGATTTCGATTAGCGAATACTACTCCTAGTGAGTGACAGTATTCGAATTATTGCATTCGAATGCATGAAATTTCGATTAGCGAATACTACTACTAGTGAGTGACAGTATCTGAGAACTTGCATTCGAATGCATGAGATTTCGATTAGCGAATACTACTACTAGTGAGCGACAGTATCCGAATTATTGCATTCGAATGCATGAGATTTCGATTAGCGAATACTACTACTAGTGAGTGAGAGTATCCGAGAACTTGCATTCGAATGCATGAGATTTCGATTAGCAAATACCACTACTAGTGAGTGACAGTATCCGAGGACTTGCATTCGAATGCATGAGATTTCGATTAGCGAATACTACGACTAGTGACTGACAGTATCCGAATTATTGCATTCGAATGCATGGGATTTCGATTAGCGAATACTACTACTAGTGAGCGACAGTATCCGAGAACTTGCATTCGAATGCCTGAGATTTCGATTAGCGAATACTACTCCTAGTGAGTGACAGTATCCGAGAACTTGCATTCGAATGCATGAGATTTCGATTAGCGAATACTAATACTAGTGAGTGACAGTATCCGAGTTATTGCATTCGAATGCATGCAATTTCGGTTAGCGAGTACTACTACTAGTGAGTGACAGTATCCGAATTATTGCATTCGAATGCAAGAGATTTCGATTAGCGAATACTACTACTAGTGAGTGACTGTATCCGAATTATTACATTCGAATGCAAGAGCTTTCGATTAGAGAATACTACTACTAGTGAGTGACAGTATCCGAATTATTTGATTCGAATGCAAGAGACTTCGATTAGCGAATACTACTACTAGTGAGTGACAGTATCCGAATTATTGCTTTCGAATGCAAGAGATTTCGATTAGCGAATACTACTACTAGTGAGTGACAATATCCGAGAACTTGCATTCGAATGCATGAGATTTCGAATAGCGAATACTACTACTAGTGAGTGACAGTATCCGAATTATTGCATTCGAATGCAAGAGATTTCGATTAGCGAATACTACTACTAGTGAGTGACAGTATTCGAATTATTACATTCGAATGCAAGAGATTTCGATTAGCGAATACTACTACTAGTGAGTGACAGTATCCGAATTATTGCATTCGAGTGCAAGAGATTTCGATTAGAGAATACTACTACTACTAGTGAGTGACAGTATCCGAATTATCGCATTCGAATGCATGAAATTTCGATTAGCGAATACTACTACTAGTGAGTGACAGTATCCGAATTATTGCATTTGAATGCATGAGATTTCGATTAGCGAATACTACTACAAGTGAGTGACAGTATCCGAATTATTGCATTCGAATTCACGAAATTTCGATTAGCGAGTACTACTACTAGTGAGTGACAGTATCCGAATTATTGCATTCGAGTGCATGAAATTTCGATTAGCGGATACTACTACTAGTGAGTGACAGTATCCGAGAACTTGCATTCGAATGCATGAGATTTCGATTAGCGAATACTACTACTAGTGAGTGACAGTATCCTTGAACTTGCATTCGAATGCATGAAATTTCGATTAGCGAATACTACTACTAGTGAGTGACAGTATCCGAATTATTGCATTCGAATGCATGAAATTTCGATTAGCGAATACTACTACTAGTGAGTGACAGTATCCGAGTTATTGCATTCGAATGCATGAAATTACGATTAGCGAACACTACTACTAGTGAGTGACAGTATCCGAATTATTGCATTCGAATGCATGAAATTACGATTAGCGAACTCTCCTACTAGTGAGTGACAGTATCCGAATTATTGCATTCGAATGCATGAAATTTCGATTAGCGAATACTACTACTAGTGAGTGACAGTATCCGAGAACTTGCATTCGAGTGCATGAGATTTCGATTAGCGAATACTACTCCTAGTGAGTGACAGTATTCGAATTATTGCATTCGAATGCATGAAATTTCGATTAGCGAATGCTACTACTAGTGAGTGACAGCATCCGAATTATTTCATTCGAATGCATGAAATTTCGATTAGCGAATACTATTACTAGTGAGTGACAGTATCCGAGAACTTGCATTCGAATGCATGAGATTTCGATTAGCGAATACTACTACTAGTGAGTGACAGTATCCGAGAACTTGCATTCGAATGCATGAAATTTCAATTAGCGAATACTACTACTAGTGAGTGACAGTATCTGAGAACTTGCATTCGTATTCATGAGATTTCGATTAGCGAATACTACTACTAGTGAGTGACAGTATCCGAGAACTTGCATTCGAATGCATGAAATTTCGATTAGCGAATACTACTACTAGTGAGTGACAGTATCTGAGAACTTGCATTCGAATGCATGAGATTTCGATTAGCGAATACTACTACTAGTGAGCGACAGTATCCGAATTATTGCATTCGAATGCATGAGATTTCGATTAGCGAATACTACTACTAGTGAGTGAGAGTATCCGAGAACTTGCATTCGAATGCATGAGATTTCGATTAGCAAATACCACTACTAGTGAGTGACAGTATCCGAGGACTTGCATTCGAATGCATGAGATTTCGATTAGCGAATACTACGACTAGTGACTGACAGTATCCGAATTATTGCATTCGAATGCATGGGATTTCGATTAGCGAATACTACTACTAGTGAGCGACAGTATCCGAGAACTTGCATTCGAATGCATGAGATTTCGATTAGCGAATACTAATACTAGTGAGTGACAGTATCCGAGTTATTGCATTCGAATGCATGCAATTTCGGTTAGCGAATACTACTACTAGTGAGTGACAGTATCCGAATTATTGCATTCGAATGCAAGAGATTTCGATTAGCGAATACTACTACTAGTGAGTGACTGTATCCGAATTATTACATTCGAATGCAAGAGCTTTCGATTAGAGAATACTACTACTAGTGAGTGACAGTATCCGAATTATTTGATTCGAATGCAAGAGACTTCGATTAGCGAATACTACTACTAGTGAGTGACAGTATCCGAATTATTGCTTTCGAATGCAAGAGATTTCGATTAGCGAATACTACTACTAGTGAGTGACAGTATCCGAGAACTTGAATTCGAATGCATGAGATTTCGAATAGCGAATACTACTACTAGTGAGTGACAGTATCCGAATTATTGCATTCGAATGCAAGAGATTTCGATTAGCGAATACTACTACTAGTGAGTGACAGTATACGAATTATTACATTCGAATGCAAGAGATTTCGATTAGCGAATACTACTACTAGTGAGTGACAGTATCCGAGAACTTGCATTCGAATGCATGAAATTTCGATTAGCGAATACTACTACTAGTGAGCGACAGTATCCGAGAACTTGCATTCGAATGCATGAGATTTCGATTAGCGAATACTACTACTAGTGAGTGACAGTATCCGAGAACTTGCATTCGAATGCATTAGATTTCGATTAGCGAATACTAATACTAGTGAGTGACAGTATCCGAGTTATTGCATTCGAATGCATGCAATTTCGATTAGCGAATACTACTACTAGTGAGTGACAGTATCCGAATTATTGCATTCGAATGCAAGAGATTTCGATTAGCGAATACTACTACTAGTGAGTGACTGTATCCGAATTATTACATTCGAATGCAAGAGCTTTCGATTAGAGAATACTACTACTAGTGAGTGACAGTATCCGAATTATTTGATTCGAATGCAAGAGATTTCGATTAGCGAATACTACTACTAGTGAGTGACAGCATCCGAATTATTGCATTCGAATGCAAGAGATTTCGATTAGCGAATACTACTACTAGTGAGTGACAGTATCCGAAATATTGCATTCGACTGCAAGAGATTTCGATTAGCGAATACTACTACTAGTGAGTGACAGTATCCGAATTATTGCATTCGAATGCAAGAGATTTCGATTAGCGAATACTACTACTAGTGAGTGACAGTATACGAATTATTACATTCGAATGCAAGAGATTTCGATTAGCGAATACTACTACTAGTGAGTGACAGTATCCGAATTATTGCATTCGAGTGCAAGAGATTTCGATTAGAGAATACTACTACTACTAGTGAGTGACAGTATCCGAATTATCGCATTCGAATGCATGAAATTTCGATTAGCGAATACTACTACTAGTGAGTGACAGTATCTGAGAACTTGCATTCGAATGCATGAGATTTCGATTAGCGAATACTACTACTAGTGAGCGACGGTATCCGAATTATTGCATTCGAATGCATGAGATTTCGATTAGCGAATACTACTACTAGTGAGTGAGAGTATCCGAGAACTTGCATTCGAATGCATGAGATTTCGATTAGCAAACACCACTACTAGTGAGTGACAGTATCCGAGGACTTGCATTCGAATGCATGAGATTTCGATTAGCGAATACTACGACTAGTGACTGACAGTATCCGAATTATTGCATTCGAATGCATGGGATTTCGATTAGCGAATACTACTACTAGTGAGCGACAGTATCCGAGAACTTGCATTCGAATGCATGAGATTTCGATTAGCGAATACTACTCCTAGTGAGTGACAGTATCCGAGAACTTGCATTCGAATGCATGAGATTTCGATTAGCGAATACTAATACTAGTGAATGACAGTATCCGAGTTATTGCATTCGAATGCATGCAATTTCGGTTAGCGAGTACTACTACTAGTGAGTGACAGTATCCGAATTATTGCATTCGAATGCAAGAGATTTCGATTAGCGAATACTACTACTAGTGAGTGACTGTATCCGAATTATTACATTCGAATGCAAGAGCTTTCGATTAGAGAATACTACTACTAGTGAGTGACAGTATCCGAATTATTTGATTCGAATGCAAGAGACTTCGATTAGCGAATACTGCTACTAGTGAGTGACAGTATCCGAATTATTGCTTTCGAATGCAAGAGATTTCGATTAGCGAATACTACTACTAGTGAGTGACAGTATCCGAGAACTTGCATTCGAATGCATGAGATTTCGAATAGCGAATACTACTACTAGTGAGTGACAGTATCCGAATTATTGCATTCGAATGCAAGAGATTTCGATTAGCGAATACTACTACTAGTGAGTGACAGTATACGAATTATTACATTCGAATGCAAGAGATTTCGATTAGCAAATACTACTACTAGTGAGTGACAGTATCCGAATTATTGCATTCGAGTGCAAGAGATTTCGATTAGAGAATACTACTACTACTAGTGAGTGACAGTATCCGAATTATCGCATTCGAATGCATGAAATTTCGATTAGCGAATACTACTACTAGTGAGTGACAGTATCCGAATTATTGCATTTGAATGCATGAGATTTCGATTAGCGAATACTACTACAAGTGAGTGACAGTATCCGAATTATTGCATTCGAATTCACGAAATTTCGATTAGCGAGTACTACTACTAGTGAGTGACAGTATCCGAATTATTGCATTCGAGTGCATGAAATTTCGATTAGCGGATACTACTACTAGTGAGTGACAGTATCCGAGAACTTGCATTCGAATGCATGAGATTTCGATTAGCGAATACTACTACTAGTGAGTGACAGTATCCGAGAACTTGCATTCGAATGCATGAAATTTCGATTAGCGAATACTACTACTAGTGAGTGACAGTATCCGAATTATTGCATTCGAATGCATGAAATTTCGATTAGCGAATACTACTACTAGTGAGTGACAGTATCCGAGTTATTGCATTCGAATGCATGAAATTACGATTAGCGAACACTACTACTAGTGAGTGACAGTATCCGAATTATTGCATTCGAATGCATGAAATTACGATTAGCGAACTCTCCTACTAGTGAGTGACAGTATCCGAATTATTGCATTCGAATGCATGAAATTTCGATTAGCGAATACTACTACTAGTGAGTGACAGTATCCGAGAACTTGCATTCGAGTGCATGAGATTTCGATTAGCGAATACTACTCCTAGTGAGTGACAGTATTCGAATTATTGCATTCGAATGCATGAAATTTCGATTAGCGAATGCTACTACTAGTGAGTGACAGCATCCGAATTATTTCATTCGAATGCATGAAATTTCGATTAGCGAATACTATTACTAGTGAGTGACAGTATCCGAGAACTTGCATTCGAGTGCATGAGATTTCGATTAGCGAATACTACTACTAGTGAGTGACAGTATCCGAGAACTTGCATTCGAATGCATGAAATTTCGATTAGCGAATACTACTACTAGTGAGTGACAGTATCTGAGAACTTGCATTCGAATGCATGAGATTTCGATTAGCGAATACTACCACTAGTGAGCGACAGTATCCGAATTATTGCATTCGAATGCATGAGATTTCGATTAGCGAATACTACTACTAGTGAGTGAGAGTATCCGAGAACTTGCATTCGAATGCATGAGATTTCGATTAGCAAATACCACTACTAGTGAGTGACAGTATCCGAGGACTTGCATTCGAATGCATGAGATTTCGATTAGCGAATACTACGACTAGTGACTGACAGTATCCGAATTATTGCATTCGAATGCATGGGATTTCGATTAGCGAATACTACTACTAGTGAGCGACAGTATCCGAGAACTTGCATTCGAATGCATGAGATTTCGATTAGCGAATACTAATACTAGTGAGTGACAGTATCCGAGTTATTGCATTCGAATGCATGCAATTTCGGTTAGCGAATACTACTACTAGTGAGTGACAGTATCCGAATTATTGCATTCGAATGCAAGAGATTTCGATTAGCGAATACTACTACTAGTGAGTGACTGTATCCGAATTATTACATTCGAATGCAAGAGCTTTCGATATGAGAATACTACTACTAGTGAGTGACAGTATCCGAATTATTTGATTCGAATGCAAGAGACTTCGATTAGCGAATACTACTACTAGTGAGTGACAGTATCCGAATTATTGCTTTCGAATGCAAGAGATTTCGATTAGCGAATACTACTACTAGTGAGTGACAGTATCCGAGAACTTGCATTCGAATGCATGAGATTTCGAATAGCGAATACTACTACTAGTGAGTGACAGTATCCGAATTATTGCATTCGAATGCAAGAGATTTCGATTAGCGAATACTACTACTTGTGAGTGACAGTATACGAATTATTACATTCGAATGCAAGAGATTTCGATTAGCGAATACTACTACTAGTGAGTGACAGTATCCGAGAACTTGCATTCGAATGCATGAAATTTCGATTAGCGAATACTACTACTAGTGAGCGACAGTATCCGAGAACTTGCATTCGAATGCATGAGATTTCGATTAGCGAATACTACCACTAGTGAGTGACAGTATCCGAGAACTTGCATTCGAATGCATTAGATTTCGATTAGCGAATACTAATACTAGTGAGTGACAGTATCCGAGTTATTGCATTCGAATGCATGCAATTTCGATTAGCGAATACTACTACTAGTGAGTGACAGTATCCGAATTATTGCATTCGAATGCAAGAGATTTCGATTAGCGAATACTACTACTAGTGAGTGACTGTATCCGAATTATTACATTCGAATGCAAGAGCTTTCGATTAGAGAATACTACTACTAGTGAGTGACAGTATCCGAATTATTTGATTCGAATGCAAGAGATTTCGATTAGCGAATACTACTACTAGTGAGTGACAGCATCCGAATTATTGCATTCGAATGCAAGAGATTTCGATTAGCGAATACTACTACTAGTGAGTGACAGTATCCGAAATATTGCATTCGACTGCAAGAGATTTCGATTAGCGAATACTACTACTAGTGAGTGACAGTATCCGAATTATTGCATTCGAATGCAAGAGATTTCGATTAGCGAATACTACTACTAGTGAGTGACAGTATACGAATTATTACATTCGAATGCAAGAGATTTCGATTAGCGAATACTACTACTAGTGAGTGTTAGTATCCGAATTATTGCATTCGAGTGCAAGAGATTTCGATTAGAGAATACTACTACTACTAGTGAGTGACAGTATCCGAATTATCGCATTCGAATGCATGAAATTTCGATTAGCGAATACTACTACTAGTGAGTGACAGTATCCGAATTATTGCATTTGAATGCATGAGATTTCGATTAGCGAATACTACTACAAGTGAGTGACAGTATCCGAATTATTGCATTCGAATGCACGAAATTTCGATTAGCGAGTACTACTACTAGTGAGTGACAGTATCCGAATTATTGCATTCGAGTGCATGAAATTTCGATTAGCGGATACTACTACTAGTGAGTGACAGTATCCGAGAACTTGCATTCGAATGCATGAGATTTCGATTAGCGAATACTACTACTAGTGAGTGACAGTATCCGAGAACTTGCATTCGAATGCATGAAATTTCGATTAGCGAATACTACTACTAGTGAGTGACAGTATCCGAATTATTGCATTCGAATGCATGAAATTTCGATTAGCGAATACTACTACTAGTGAGTGACAGTATCCGAGTTATTGCATTCGAATGCATGAAATTACGATTAGCGAACACTACTACTAGTGAGTGACAGTATCCGAATTATTGCATTCGAATGCATGAAATTACGATTAGCGAACTCTCCTACTAGTGAGTGACAGTATCCGAATTATTGCATTCGAATGCATGAAATTTCGATTAGCGAATACTACTACTAGTGAGTGACAGTATCCGAGAACTTGCATTCGAGTGCATGAGATTTCGATTAGCGAATACTACTCCTAGTGAGTGACAGTATTCGAATTATTGCATTCGAATGCATGAAATTTCGATTAGCGAATGCTACTACTAGTGAGTGACAGCATCCGAATTATTTCATTCGAATGCATGAAATTTCGATTAGCGAATACTATTACTAGTGAGTGACAGTATCCGAGAACTTGCATTCGAATGCATGAGATTTCGATTAGCGAATACTACTACTAGTGAGTGACAGTATCTGAGAACTTGCATTCGTATGCATGAGATTTCGATTAGCGAATACTACTACTAGTGAGTGACAGTATCCGAATTATTGCATTCGAATGCATGAGATTTCGATTAGCGAATACTACTAGTAGTGAGTGACAGTATCCGAATTATTGCATTCGAATGCATGAAATTTCGATTAGCGAATACTACTACTAGTGAGTGACAGTATTCGAATTATTGCATTCGAATGCATGAAATTTCGATTAGCGAATACTACTACTAGTGAGTGACAGTATCCGAATTATTGCATTCGAATGCATGGGATTTCGATTAGCGAATACTACTACTAGTGAGTGACAGTATCCGAATTATTGCATTCGAATGCATGAAATTTCGATTAGCGAATACTACTACTAGTGAGTGACAGTATCCGAATTATTGCATTCGAATGCATGAAATTTCGATTAGCGAATACTACTACTAGTGAGTGACACTATCCGAATTATTGCATTCGAATGCATGAGATTTCGATTAGCGAATACTACTACTATTGTGTGACAGTAGTCGAGAACTTGCATTCGAATGCATGAGATTTCGATTAGCGAATACTACTACTAGTGAGTGAATGTATCCGAGAACTTGCATTCGAATGCATGAGATTTCGATTAGCGAATACTACTACTAGTGAGTGACGGTATCCGAATTATTGCATTCGAATGCATGAAATTTCGATTAGCGAATACTACCAGTAGTGAGTGACAGTATCCGAATTATTGCATTCGAATGCATGAAATTTCGATTAGCGAATACTACTACTAGTAAGTGACAGTATCCGAGAACTTGCATTCGAATGCATGAGATTTCGATTAGCGAATACTACTACTAATGTGTGACAGCATCCGAATTATTGCATTCGAATGCATGAAATTTCGATTAGCGAATACTACAACTAGTGAGTGACACTATCCGAATTATTGCATTCGAATGCATGAGATTTCGGTTAGCGAATACTACTACTAGTGAGTGACAGTATCCGAGAACTTGCATTCGAATGCAAGAGATTTCGATTAGCGAATAATACTACTAGTGAGTGACAGTATCCGAGAACTTGCATTCGAATGCATGAGATTTCGATTAGCGAATACTACTACTAGTGAGTGACAGTATGCGAATTATTGCATTCGAATGCATGAAATTTCGATTAGCGAATAGTACTACTAGTGAGTGACAGTATCCGAGAACTTGCATTCGAATGCATGAAATTTCGATTAGCGAATACTATTACTAGTGAGTGACAGTATCCGAGAACTTGCATTCGAATGCATGAAATTTCGATTAGCGAATACTACTACTAGTGAGTGACAGTATCCGAGAACTTGCATTCGAATGCATGAAATTTCGATTAGCAAATACCACTACTAGTGAGTGACAGTATCCGAGGACTTGCATTCGAATGCATGAGATTTCGATTAGCGAATACTACGACTAGTGACTGACAGTATCCGAGAACTTGCATTCGAATGCATGAAATTTCGATTAGCGAATACTACTACTAGTGAGTGACAGTATCTGAGAACTTGCATTCGTATGCATGAGATTTCGATTAGCGAATACTACTACTAGTGAGTGACAGTATCCCAATTATTGCATTCGAATGCATGAGATTTCGATTAGCGAATACTACTACTAGTGAGTGACAGTATCCGAATTATTGCATTCGAATGCATGAAATTTCGATTAGCGAATACTACTACTAGTGAGTGACAGTATTCGAATTATTGCATTCGAATGCATGAAATTTCGATTAGCGAATACTACTACTAGTGAGTGACAGTATCCGAATTATTGCATTCGAATGCATGAGATTTCGATTAGCGAATACTACTACTAGTGAGTGACAGTATCCGAATTATTGCATTCGAATGCATGAAATATCGATTAGCGAATACTACTACTAGTGAGTGACAGTATCCGAATTATTGCATTCGAATGCACGAAATTTCGATTAGCGAATACTACTACTAGTGAGTGACACTATCCGAATTATTGCATTCGAATGAATGAGATTTCGATTAGCGAATACTACTACTATTGAGTGACAGTATCCGAGAACTTGCATTCGAATGCATGAGATTTCGATTAGCGAATACTACTACTAGTGAGTGAATGTATCCGAGAACTTGCATTCGAATGCATGAGATTTCGATTAGCGAATACTACTACTAGTGAGTGACGGTATCCGAAAAATTGCATTCGAATGCATGAAATTTCGATTAGCGAATACTACCACTAGTGAGTGACAGTATCCGAATTATTGCATTCGAATGCATGAAATTTCGATTAGCGAATACTACTACTAGTAAGTGACAGTATCCGAGAACTTGCATTCGAATGCATGAGATTTCGATTAGCGAATACTACTACTAATGAGTGACAGCATCCGAATTATTGCATTCGAATGCATGAAATTTCGATTAGCGAATACTACTACTAGTGAGTGACAGTATCCGAGAACTTGCATTCGAATGCAAGAGATTTCGATTAGCGAATAATACTACTAGTGAGTGAAAGTATCCGAGAACTTGCATTCGAATGCATGAGATTTCGATTAGCGAATACTACTACTAGTGAGTGACAGTATCCGAATTATTGCATTCGAATGCATGAAATTTCCATTAGCGAATACTACTACTAGTGAGTGACAGTATCCGAGAACTTGCACTCGAATGCATGAAATTTCGATTAGCGAATACTACTACTAGTGAGTGACAGTATCCGAGAACTTGCATTCGAATGCATGAAATTTCGATTAGCGAATACTACTACTAGTGAGTGACAGTATCCGAGAACTTGCATTCGAATGCATGAAATTTCGATTAGCAAATACCACTACTAGTGAGTGACAGTATCCGAATTATTGCATTCGAATGCATGAGATTTCGATTAGCGAATACCACTACTAGTGAGTGACAGTATCCGAGAACTTGCATTCGAATGCATGAAATTTCGATTAGCGAATACTACTACTAGTGAGCGACAGTATCCGAGAACTTGCATTCGAATGCATGAGATTTCGATTAGCGAATACTAATACTAATGAGTGACAGTATCCGAATTATTGCATTCGAATGCATGCAATTTCGATTAGCGAATACTACTACTAGTGAGTGACAGTATCCGAATTATTGCATTCGAATGCAAGAGATTTCGATTAGCGAATACTACTACTAGTGAGTGACTGTATCCGAATTATTACATTCGAATGCAAGAGCTTTCGAATAGAGAATACTACTACTAGTGAGTGACAGTATCCGAATTATTTGATTCGAATGCAAGAGATTTCGATTAGCGAATACTACTACTAGTGAGTGACAGTATCCGAATTATTGCTTTCGAATGCAAGAGATTTCGATTAGCGAATACTACTACTAGTGAGTGACAGTATCCGAGAACTTGCATTCGAATGCATGAGATTTCGAATAGCGAATACTACTAGTGAGTGACAGTATCCGAATTATTGCATTCGAATGCACGAAATTTCGATTAGCGAATACTACTACTAGTGAGTGACAGTATCCGAATTATTGCATTCGAGTGCATGAAATTTCGATTAGCGGATACTACTACTAGTGAGTGACAGTATCCGAGAACTTGCATTCGAATGCATGAGATTTCGACTAGCGAATACTACTACTAGTGAGTGACAGTATCCGAGAACTTGCATTCGAATGCATGAAATTTCGATTAGCGAATACTACTACTAGTGAGTGACAGTATCCGAATTATTGCATTCGAATGCATGAAATTTCGATTAGCGAATACTACTACTAGTGAGTGACAGTATGCGAGTTATTGCATTCGAATGCATGAAATTACGATTAGCGAACACTACTACTAGTGAGTGACAGTATCCGAATTATTGCATTCGAATGCATGAAATTACGATTAGCGAACACTACTACTAGTGAGTGACAGTATCCGAATTATTGCATTCGAATGCATGAAATTTCGATTAGCGAATACTACTACTAGTGAGTGACAGTATCCGAGAACTTGCATTCGAGTGCATGAGATTTCGATTAGCGAATACTACTACTAGTGAGTGACAGTATTCGAATTATTGCATTCGAATGCATGAAATTTCGAATAGCGAATACTACTACTAGTGAGTGACAGTATCCGAATTATTGCATTCGAATGCATGAGATTTCGTTTAGCGAATACTACTACTCTTGAGTGACAGTATCCGAATTATTGCATTCGAATGCATGAAATTTCGATTAGCGAATACTACTACTAGTGAGTGACAGTATCCGAATTATTGCATTCGAATGCATGAAATTTCGATTAGCGAATACTACTACTAGTGAGTGACACTATCCGAATTATTGCATTCGAATGCATGAGATTTCGATTAGCGAATACTACTACTATTGAGTGACAGTATCCGAGAACTTGCATTCGAATGCATGAGATTTCGATTAGCGAATACTACTACTAGTGAGTGAATGTATCCGAGAACTTGCATTCGAATGCATGAGATTTCGATTAGCGAATACTACTACTAGTGAGTGACGGTATACGAATTATTGCATTCGAATGCATGAAATTTCGATTAGCGAATACTACCACTAGTGAGTGACAGTATCCGAATTATTGCATTCGAATGCATGAAATTTCGATTAGCGAATACTACTACTAGTAAGTGACAGTATCCGAGAACTTGCATTCGAATGCATGAGATTTCGATTAGCGAATACTACTACTAATGAGTGACAGCATCCGAATTATTGCATTCGAATGCATGAAATTTCGATTAGCGAATACTACAACTAGTGAGTGACACTATCCGAATTATTGCATTCGAATGCATGAGATTTCGGTTAGCGAATACTACTACTAGTGAGTGACAGTATCCGAGAACTTGCATTCGAATGCAAGAGATTTCGATTAGCGAATACTACGACTAGTGACTGACAGTATCCGAATTATTGCATTCGAATGCATGAGATTTCGATTAGCGAATACCACTACTAGTGAGTGACAGTATCCGAGAACTTGCATTCGAATGAATGAAATTTCGATTAGCGAATACTACTACTAGTGAGCGACAGTATCCGAGAACTTGCATTCGAATGCATGAGATTCCGATTAGCGAATACTAATACTAATGAGTGACAGCATCCGAATTATTGCATTCGAATGCATGCAATTTCGATTAGCGAATACTACTACTAGTGAGTGACAGTATCCGAATTATTGCATTCGAATGCAAGAGATTTCGATTAGCGAATACTACTACTAGTGAGTGACTGTATCCGAATTATTACATTCGAATGCAAGAGCTTTCGATTAGAGAATACTACTACTAGTGAGTGACAGTATCCGAATTATTTGATTCGAATGCAAGAGATTTCGATTAGCGAATACTACTACTAGTGAGTGACAGTATCCGAATTATTGCTTTCGAATGCAAGAGATTTCGATTAGCGAATACTACTACTAGTGAGTGACAGTATCCGAGAACTTGCATTCGAATGCATGAGATTTCGAATAGCGAATACTACTAGTGAGTGACAGTATCCGAATTATTGCATTCGAATGCACGAAATTTCGATTAGCGAATACTACTACTAGTGAGTGACAGTATCCGAATTATTGCATTCGAGTGCATGAAATTTCGATTAGCGGATACTACTACTAGTGAGTGACAGTATCCGAGAACTTGCATTCGAATGCATGAGATTTCGATTAGCGAATACTACTACTAGTGAGTGACAGTATCCGAGAACTTGCATTCGAATGCATGAAATTTCGATTAGCGAATACTACTACTAGTGAGTGACAGTATCCGAATTATTGCATTCGAATGCATGAAATTTCGATTAGCGAATACTACTACTAGTGAGTGACAGTATGCGAGTTATTGCATTCGAATGCATGAAATTACGATTAGCGAACACTACTACTAGTGAGTGACAGTATCCGAATTATTGCATTCGAATGCATGAAATTACGATTAGCGAACACTACTACTAGTGAGTGACAGTATCCGAATTATTGCATTCGAATGCATGAAATTTCGATTAGCGAATACTACTACTAGTAAGTGACAGTATCCGAGAACTTGCATTCGAATGCATGAGATTTCGATTAGCGAATACTACTACTAATGAGTGACAGCATCCGAATTATTGCATTCGAATGCATGAAATTTCGATTAGCCAATACTACAACTAGTGAGTGACACTATCCGAATTATTGCATTCGAATGCATGAGATTTCGGTTAGCGAATACTACTACTAGTGAGTGACAGTATCCGAGAACTTGCATTCGAATGCAAGAGATTTCGATTAGCGAATAATACTACTAGTGAGTGAAAGTATCCGAGAACTTGCATTCGAATGCATGAGATTTCGATTAGCGAATACTACTACTAGTGAGTGACAGTATCCGAATTATTGCATTCGAATGCATGAAATTTCCATTAGCGAATACTACTACTAGTGAGTGACAGTATCCGAGAACTTGCACTCGAATGCATGAAATTTTGATTAGCGAATACTACTACTAGTGAGTGACAGTATCCGAGAACTTGCATTCGAATGCATGAAATTTCGATTAGCGAATACTACTACTAGTGAGTGACAGTATCCGAGAACTTGCATTCGAATGCATGAAATTTCGATTAGCAAATACCACTACTAGTGAGTGACAGTATCCGAGGACTTGCATTCGAATGCATGAGATTTCGATTAGCGAATACTACGACTAGTGACTGACAGTATCCGAATTATTGCATTCGAATGCATGAGATTTCGATTAGCGAATACCACTACTAGTGATTGACAGTATCCGAGAACTTGCATTCGAATGCATGAAATTTCGATTAGCGAATACTACTACTAGTGAGCGACAGTATCCGAGAACTTGCATACGAATGCATGAGATTTCGATTGGCGAATACTAATACTAATGAGTGACAGTATCCGAATTATTGCATTCGAATGCATGCAATTTCGATTAGCGAATACTACTACTAGTGAGTGAACGTATCCGAATTATTGCATTCGAATGCAAGAGATTTCGATTAGCGAATACTACTACTAGTGAGTGACTGTATCCGAATTATTACATTCGAATGCAAGAGCTTTCGATTAGAGAATACTACTACTAGTGAGTGACAGTATCCGAATTATTTGATTCGAATGCAAGAGATTTCGATTAGCGAATACTACTACTAGTGAGTGACAGTATCCGAATTATTGCTTTCGAATGCAAGAGATTTCGATTAGCGAATACTACTACTAGTGAGTGACAGTATCCGAGAACTTGCATTCGAATGCATGAGATTTCGAATAGCGAATACTACTAGTGAGTGACAGTATCCGAATTATTGCATTCGAATGCACGAAATTTCGATTAACGAATACTACTACTAGTGAGTGACAGTATCCGAATTATTGCATTCGAGTGCATGAAATTTCGATTAGCGGATACTACTACTAGTGAGTGACAGTATCCGAGAACTTGCATTCGAATGCATGAGATTTCGAATAGCGAATACTACTAGTGAGTGACAGTATCCGAATTATTGCATTCGAATGCACGAAATTTCGATTAGCGAATACTACTACTAGTGAGTGACAGTATCCGAATTATTGCATTCGAATGCATGAAATTTCGATTAGCGAATACTACTACTAGTGAGTGACAGTATGCGAGTTATTGCATTCGAATGCATGAAATTACGATTAGCGAACACTACTACTAGTGAGTGACAGTATCCGAGAACTTGCATTCGAATGCATGAGATTCCGATTAGCGAATACTAATACTAATGAGTGACAGCATCCGAATTATTGCATTCGAATGCATGCAATTTCGATTAGCGAATACTACTACTAGTGAGTGACAGTATCCGAATTATTGCATTCGAATGCAAGAGATTTCGATTAGCGAATACTACTACTAGTGAGTGACTGTATCCGAATTATTACATTCGAATGCAAGAGCTTTCGATTAGAGAATACTACTACTAGTGAGTGACAGTATCCGAATTATTTGATTCGAATGCAAGAGATTTCGATTAGCGAATACTACTACTAGTGAGTGACAGTATCCGAATTATTGCTTTCGAATGCAAGAGATTTCGATTAGCGAATACTACTACTAGTGAGTGACAGTATCCGAGAACTTGCATTCGAATGCATGAGATTTCGAATAGCGAATACTACTAGTGAGTGACAGTATCCGAATTATTGCATTCGAATGCACGAAATTTCGATTAGCGAATACTACTACTAGTGAGTGACAGTATCCGAATTATTGCATTCGAGTGCATGAAATTTCGATTAGCGGATACTACTACTAGTGAGTGACAGTATCCGAGAACTTGCATTCGAATGCATGAGATTTCGATTAGCGAATACTACTACTAGTGAGTGACAGTATCCGAGAACTTGCATTCGAATGCATGAAATTTCGATTAGCGAATACTACTACTAGTGAGTGACAGTATCCGAATTATTGCATTCGAATGCATGAAATTTCGATTAGCGAATACTACTACTAGTGAGTGACAGTATGCGAGTTATTGCATTCGAATGCATGAAATTACGATTAGCGAACACTACTACTAGTGAGTGACAGTATCCGAATTATTGCATTCGAATGCATGAAATTACGATTAGCGAACACTACTACTAGTGAGTGACAGTATCCGAATTATTGCATTCGAATGCATGAAATTTCGATTAGCGAATACTACTACTAGTAAGTGACAGTATCCGAGAACTTGCATTCGAATGCATGAGATTTCGATTAGCGAATACTACTACTAATGAGTGACAGCATCCGAATTATTGCATTCGAATGCATGAAATTTCGATTAGCCAATACTACAACTAGTGAGTGACACTATCCGAATTATTGCATTCGAATGCATGAGATTTCGGTTAGCGAATACTACTACTAGTGAGTGACAGTATCCGAGAACTTGCATTCGAATGCAAGAGATTTCGATTAGCGAATAATACTACTAGTGAGTGAAAGTATCCGAGAACTTGCATTCGAATGCATGAGATTTCGATTAGCGAATACTACTACTAGTGAGTGACAGTATCCGAATTATTGCATTCGAATGCATGAAATTTCCATTAGCGAATACTACTACTAGTGAGTGACAGTATCCGAGAACTTGCACTCGAATGCATGAAATTTTGATTAGCGAATACTACTACTAGTGAGTGACAGTATCCGAGAACTTGCATTCGAATGCATGAAATTTCGATTAGCGAATACTACTACTAGTGAGTGACAGTATCCGAGAACTTGCATTCGAATGCATGAAATTTCGATTAGCAAATACCACTACTAGTGAGTGACAGTATCCGAGGACTTGCATTCGAATGCATGAGATTTCGATTAGCGAATACTACGACTAGTGACTGACAGTATCCGAATTATTGCATTCGAATGCATGAGATTTCGATTAGCGAATACCACTACTAGTGATTGACAGTATCCGAGAACTTGCATTCGAATGCATGAAATTTCGATTAGCGAATACTACTACTAGTGAGCGACAGTATCCGAGAACTTGCATACGAATGCATGAGATTTCGATTGGCGAATACTAATACTAATGAGTGACAGTATCCGAATTATTGCATTCGAATGCATGCAATTTCGATTAGCGAATACTACTACTAGTGAGTGAACGTATCCGAATTATTGCATTCGAATGCAAGAGATTTCGATTAGCGAATACTACTACTAGTGAGTGACTGTATCCGAATTATTACATTCGAATGCAAGAGCTTTCGATTAGAGAATACTACTACTAGTGAGTGACAGTATCCGAATTATTTGATTCGAATGCAAGAGATTTCGATTAGCGAATACTACTACTAGTGAGTGACAGTATCCGAATTATTGCTTTCGAATGCAAGAGATTTCGATTAGCGAATACTACTACTAGTGAGTGACAGTATCCGAGAACTTGCATTCGAATGCATGAGATTTCGAATAGCGAATACTACTAGTGAGTGACAGTATCCGAATTATTGCATTCGAATGCACGAAATTTCGATTAACGAATACTACTACTAGTGAGTGACAGTATCCGAATTATTGCATTCGAGTGCATGAAATTTCGATTAGCGGATACTACTACTAGTGAGTGACAGTATCCGAGAACTTGCATTCGAATGCATGAGATTTCGAATAGCGAATACTACTAGTGAGTGACAGTATCCGAATTATTGCATTCGAATGCACGAAATTTCGATTAGCGAATACTACTACTAGTGAGTGACAGTATCCGAATTATTGCATTCGAATGCATGAAATTTCGATTAGCGAATACTACTACTAGTGAGTGACAGTATGCGAGTTATTGCATTCGAATGCATGAAATTACGATTAGCGAACACTACTACTAGTGAGTGACAGTATCCGAATTATTGCATTCGAATGCATGAAATTACGATTAGCGAACACTACTACTAGTGAGTGACAGTATCCGAATTATTGCATTCGAATGCATGAAATTTCGATTAGCGAATACTACTACTAGTGAGTGACAGTATCCGAGAACTTGCATTCGAGTGCATGAGATTTCGATTAGCGAATACTACTCCTAGTGAGTGACAGTATTCGAATTATTGCATTCGAATGCATGAAATTTCGATTAGCGAATGCTACTACTAGTGAGTGACAGCATCCGAATTATTTCATTCGAATGCATGAAATTTCGATTAGCGAATACTATTACTAGTGAGTGACAGTATCCGAGACCTTGCATTCGAATGCATGAGATTTCGATTAGCGAATACTACTACTAGTGAGTGACAGTATCCGAGAACTTGCATTCGAATGCATGAAATTTCGATTAGCGAATACTACTACTAGTGAGTGACAGTATCTGAGAACTTGCATTCGTATGCATGAGATTTCGATTAGCGAATACTACTACTAGTGAGTGACAGTATCCGAATTATTGCATTCGAATGCATGAGATTTCGATTAGCGAATACTACTAGTAGTGAGTGACAGTATCCGAATTATTGCATTCGAATGCATGAAATTTCGATTAGCGAATACTACTACTAGTGAGTGACAGTATTCGAATTATTGCATTCGAATGCATGAAATTTCGAATAGCGAATACTAGTACTAGTGAGATACAGTATCCGAATTATTGCATTCGAATGCATGAGATTTCGATTAGCGAATACTACTACTAGTGAGTGACAGTATCCGAATTATTGCATTCGAATGCATGAAATTTCGATTAGCGAATACTACTACTAATGAGTGACAGTATCCGAATTATTGCATTCGAATGCATGAAATTTCGATTAGCGAATACTACTACTAGTGAGTGACACTATCCGAATTATTGCATTCGAATGCATGAGATTTCGATTAGGGAATACTACTACTAGTGAGTGAATGTATCCGAGAACTTGCATTCGAATGCATGAGATTTCGATTAGCGAATACTACTACTAGTGAGTGACGGTATACGAATTATTGCATTCGAATGCATGAAATTTCGATTAGCGAATACTACCACTAGTGAGTGACAGTATCCGAATTATTGCATTCGAATGCATGAAATTTCGATTAGCGAATACTACTACTAGTAAGTGACAGTATCCGAGAACTTGCATTCGAATGCATAAGACTTCGATTAGCGAATACTACTACTAATGAGTGACAGCATCCGAATTATTGCATTCGAATGCATGAAATTTCGATTAGCGAATACTACAACTAGTGAGTGACACTATCCGAATTATTGCATTCGAATGCATGAGATTTCGGTTAGCGAATACTACTACTAGTGAGTGACAGTATCCGAGAACTTGCATTCGAATGCAAGAGATTTCGATTAGCGAATACTACGACTAGTGACTGACAGTATCCGAATTATTGCATTCGAATGCATGAGATTTCGATTAGCGAATACCACTACTAGTGAGTGACAGTATCCGAGAACTTGCATTCGAATGAATGAAATTTCGATTAGCGAATACTACTACTAGTGAGCGACAGTATCCGAGAACTTGCATTCGAATGCATGAGATTTCGATTAGCGAATACTACTACTAGTGAGTGACAGTATCCGAGAACTTGCATTCGAATGCATGAGATTTCGATTAGCGAATACTAATACTAATGAGTGACAGTATCCGAATTATTGCATTCGAATGCATGCAATTTCGATTAGCGAATACTACTACTAGTGAGTGACAGTATCCGAATTATTGCATTCGAATGCAAGAGATTTCGATTAGCGAATACTACTACTAGTGAGTGACTGTATCCGAATTATTACATTCGAATGCAAGAGCTTTCGATTAGAGAATACTACTACTAGTGAGTGACAGTATCCGAATTATTTGATTCGAATGCAAGAGATTTCGATTAGCGAATACTACTACTAGTGAGTGACAGTATCCGAATTATTGCTTTCGAATGCAAGAGATTTCGATTAGCGAATACTACTACTAGTGAGTGACAGTATCCGAGAACTTGCATTCGAATGCATGAGATTTCGAATAGCGAATACTACTAGTGAGTGACAGTATCCGAATTATTGCATTCGAATGCACGAAATTTCGATTAGCGAATACTACTACTAGTGAGTGACAGTTTCCGAATTATTGCATTCGAGTGCATGAAATTTCGATTAGCGGATACTACTACTAGTGAGTGACAGTATCCGAGAACTTGCATTCGAATGCATGAGATTTCGATTAGCGAATACTACTACTAGTGAGTGACAGTATCCGAGAACTTGCATTCGAATGCATGAAATTTCGATTAGCGAATACTACTACTAGTGAGTGACAGTATCCGAATTATTGCATTCGAATGCATGAAATTTCGATTAGCGAATACTACTACTAGTGAGTGACAGTATGCGAGTTATTGCATTCGAATGCATGAAATTACGATTAGCGAACACTACTACTAGTGAGTGACAGTATCCGAATTATTGCATTCGAATGCATGAAATTACGATTAGCGAACACTACTACTAGTGAGTGACAGTATCCGAATTATTGCATTCGAATGCATGAAATTTCGATTAGCGAATACTACTACTAGTGAGTGACAGTATCCGAGAACTTGCATTCGAGTGCATGAGATTTCGATTAGCGAATACTACTCCTAGTGAGTGACAGTATTCGAATTATTGCATTCGAATGCATGAAATTTCGATTAGCGAATGCTACTACTAGTGAGTGACAGCATCCGAATTATTTCATTCGAATGCATGAAATTTCGATTAGCGAATACTATTACTAGTGAGTGACAGTATCCGAGAACTTGCATTCGAATGCATGAGATTTCGATTAGCGAATACTACTACTAGTGAGTGACAGTATCCGAGAACTTGCATTCGAATGCATGAAATTTCGATTAGCGAATACTACTACTAGTGAGTGACAGTATCTGAGAACTTGCAATCGTATGCATGAGATTTCGATTAGCGAATACTACTACTAGTGAGTGACAGTATCCGAATTATTGCATTCGAATGCATGAGATTTCGATTAGCGAATACTACTAGTAGTGAGTGACAGTATCCGAATTATTGCATTCGAATGCATGAAATTTCGATTAGCGAATACTACTACTAGTGAGTGACAGTATTCGAATTATTGCATTCGAATGCATGAAATTTCGAATAGCGAATACTAGTACTAGTGAGATACAGTATCCGAATTATTCCATTCGAATGCATGAGATTTCGATTAGCGAATACTACTACTAGTGAGTGACAGTATCCGAATTATTGCATTCGAATGCATGAAATTTCGATTAGCGAATACTACTACTAGTGAGTGACAGTATCCGAATTATTGCATTCGAATGCATGAAATTTCGATTAGCGAATACTACTACTAGTGAGTGACACTATCCGAATTATTGCATTCGAATGCATGAGATTTCGATTAGCGAATACTACTACTATTGAGTGACAGTATCCGAGAACTTGCATTCGAATGCATGAGATTTCGATTAGCGAATACTACTACTAGTGAGTGAATGTATCCGAGAACTTGCATTCGAATGCATGAGATTTCGATTAGCGAATACTACCACTAGTGAGTGACAGTATACGAATTATTGCATTCGAATGCATGAAATTTCGATTAGCGAATACTACTACTAGTAAGTGACAGTATCCGAGAACTTGCATTCGAATGCATGAGATTTCGATTAGCGAATACTACTACTAATGAGTGACAGCATCCGAATTATTGCATTCGGATGCATGAAATTTCGATTAGCGAATACTACAACTAGTGAGTGACACTATCCGAATTATTGCATTCGAATGCATGAGATTTCGGTTAGCGAATACTACTACTAGTGAGTGACAGTATCCGAGAACTTGCATTCGAATGAAAGAGATTTCATTTAGCGAATACTACGACTAGTGACTGACAGTATCCGAATTATTGCATTCGAATGCATGAGATTTCGATTAGCGAATACCACTACTAGTGAGTGACAGTATCCGAGAACTTGCATTCGAATGAATGAAATTTCGATTAGCGAATACTATTACTAGTGAGCGACAGTATCCGAGAACTTGCATTCGAATGCATGAGATTTCGATTAGCGAATACTACTACTAGTGAGTGACAGTATCCGAGAACTTGCATTCGAATGCATGAGATTTCGATTAGCGAATACTAATACTAATGAGTGACAGTATCCGAATTATTGCATTCGAATGCATGCAATTTCGATTAGCGAATACTACTACTAGTGAGTGACAGTATCCGAATTATTGCATTCGAATGCAAGAGATTTCGATTAGCGAATACTACTACTAGTGAGTGACAGTATCCGAATTATTGCATTCGAATGCATGAAATTTCGATTAGCGAATACTACTACTAGTAAGTGACAGTATCCGAGAACTTGCATTCGAATGCATGAGATTTCGATTAGCGAATACTACTACTAATGAGTGACAGCATCCGAATTATTGCATTCGAATGCATGAAATTTCGATTAGCGAATACTACAACTAGTGAGTGACACTATCCGAATTATTGCATTCGAATGCATGAGATTTCGGTTAGCGAATACTACTACTAGTGAGTGACAGTATCCGAGAACTTGCATTCGAATGCAAGAGATTTCGATTAGCGAATACTACGACTAGTGACTGACAGTATCCGAATTATTGCATTCGAATGCATGAGATTGCGATTAGCGAATACCACTACTAGTGAGTGACAGTATCCGAGATCTTGCATTCGAATGAATGAAATTTCGATTAGCGAATACTACTACTAGTGAGCGACAGTATCCGAGAACTTGCATTCGAATGCATGAGATTTCGATTAGCGAATACTACTACTAGTGAGTGACAGTATCCGAGAACTTGCATTCGAATGCATGAGATTTCGATTAGCGAATACTAATACTAATGAGTGACAGTATCCGAATTATTGCATTCGAATGCATGCAATTTCGATTAGCGAATACTACTACTAGTGAGTGACAGTATCCGAATTATTGCATTCGAATGCAAGAGATTTCGATTAGCGAATACTACTACTAGTGGGTGACTGTATCCGAATTATTACATTCGAATGCAAGAGCTTTCGATTAGAGAATACTACTACTAGTGAGTGACAGTATCCGAATTATTTGATTCGAATGCAAGAGATTTCGATTAGCGAATACTACTACTAGTGAGTGACAGTATCCGAATTATTGCTTTCGAATGCAAGACATTTCGATTAGCGAATACTACTACTAGTGAGTGACAGTATCCGAGAACTTGCATTCGAATGCATGAGATTTCGAATAGCGAATACTACTAGTGAGTGACAGTATCCGAATTATTGCATTCGAATGCACGAAATTTCGATTAGCGAATACTACTACTAGTGAGTGACAGTATCCGAATTATTGCATTCGAGTGCATGAAATTTCGATTAGCGGATACTACTACTAGTGAGTGACAGTATCCGAGAACTTGCATTCGAATGCATGAGATTTCGATTAGCGAATACTACTACTAGTGAGTGACAGTATCCGAGAACTTGCATTCGAATGCATGAAATTTCGATTAGCGAATACTACTACTAGTGAGTGACAGTATCCGAATTATTGCATTCGAATGCATGAGATTTCGATTAGCGAATACTACTAGTAGTGAGTGACAGTATCCGAATTATTGCATTCGAATGCATGAAATTTCGATTAGCGAATACTACTACTAGTGAGTGACAGTATTCGAATTATTGCATTCGAATGCATGAAATTTCGAATAGCGAATACTAGTACTAGTGAGATACAGTATCCGAATTATTCCATTCGAATGCATGAGATTTCGATTAGCGAATACTACTACTAGTGAGTGACAGTATCCGAATTATTGCATTCGAATGCATGAAATTTCGATTAGCGAATACTACTACTAGTGAGTGACAGTATCCGAATTATTGCATTCGAATGCATGAAATTTCGATTAGCGAATACTACTACTAGTGAGTGACACTATCCGAATTATTGCATTCGAATGCATGAGATTTCGATTAGCGAATACTACTACTATTGAGTGACAGTATCCGAGAACTTGCATTCGAATGCATGAGATTTCGATTAGCGAATACTACTACTAGTGAGTGAATGTATCCGAGAACTTGCATTCGAATGCATGAGATTTCGATTAGCGAATACTACCACTAGTGAGTGACAGTATACGAATTATTGCATTCGAATGCATGAAATTTCGATTAGCGAATACTACTACTAGTAAGTGACAGTATCCGAGAACTTGCATTCGAATGCATGAGATTTCGATTAGCGAATACTACTACTAATGAGTGACAGCATCCGAATTATTGCATTCGGATGCATGAAATTTCGATTAGCGAATACTACAACTAGTGAGTGACACTATCCGAATTATTGCATTCGAATGCATGAGATTTCGGTTAGCGAATACTACTACTAGTGAGTGACAGTATCCGAGAACTTGCATTCGAATGCAAGAGATTTCAATTAGCGAATACTACGACTAGTGACTGACAGTATCCGAATTATTGCATTCGAATGCATGAGATTTCGATTAGCGAATACCACTACTAGTGAGTGACAGTATCCGAGAACTTGCATTCGAATGAATGAAATTTCGATTAGCGAATACTATTACTAGTGAGCGACAGTATCCGAGAACTTGCATTCGAATGCATGAGATTTCGATTAGCGAATACTACTACTAGTGAGTGACAGTATCCGAGAACTTGCATTCGAATGCATGAGATTTCGATTAGCGAATACTAATACTAATGAGTGACAGTATCCGAATTATTGCATTCGAATGCATGCAATTTCGATTAGTGAATACTACTACTAGTGAGTGACAGTATCCGAATTATTGCATTCGAATGCAAGAGATTTCGATTAGCGAATACTACTACTAGTGAGTGACAGTATCCGAATTATTGCATTCGAATGCATGAAATTTCGATTAGCGAATACTACTACTAGTAAGTGACAGTATCCGAGAACTTGCATTCGAATGCATGAGATTTCGATTAGCGAATACTACTACTAATGAGTGACAGCATCCGAATTATTGCATTCGAATGCATGAAATTTCGATTAGCGAATACTACAACTAGTGAGTGACACTATCCGAATTATTGCATTCGAATGCATGAGATTTCGGTCAGCGAATAGTACTACTAGTGAGTGACAGTATCCGAGAACTTGCATTCGAATGCAAGAGATTTCGATTAGCGAATACTACGACTAGTGACTGACAGTATCCGAATTATTGCATTCGAATGCATGAGATTTCGATTAGCGAATACCACTACTAGTGAGTGACAGTATCCGAGAACTTGCATTCGAATGAATGAAATTTCGATTAGCGAATACTACTACTAGTGAGCGACAGTATCCGAGAACTTGCATTCGAATGCATGAGATTTCGATTAGCGAATACTACTACTAGTGAGTGACAGTATCCGAGAACTTGCATTCGAATGCATGAGATTTCGATTAGCGAATACTAATACTAATGAGTGACAGTATCCGAATTATTGCATTCGAATGCATGCAATTTCGATTAGCGAATACTACTACTAGTGAGTGACAGTATCCGAATTATTGCATTCGAATGCAAGAGATTTCGATTAGCGAATACTACTACTAGTGGGTGACTGTATCCGAATTATTACATTCGAATGCAAGAGCTTTCGATTAGAGAATACTACTACTAGTGAGTGACAGTATCCGAATTATTTGATTCGAATGCAAGAGATTTCGATTAGCGAATACTACTACTAGTGAGTGACAGTATCCGAATTATTGCTTTCGAATGCAAGACATTTCGATTAGCGAATACTACTACTAGTGAGTGACAGTATCCGAGAACTTGCATTCGAATGCATGAGATTTCGAATAGCGAATACTACTAGTGAGTGACAGTATCCGAATTATTGCATTCGAATGCACGAAATTTCGATTAGCGAATACTACTACTAGTGAGTGACAGTATCCAAATTATTGCATTCGAGTGCATGAAATTTCGATTAGCGGATACTACTACTAGTGAGTGACAGTATCCGAGAACTTGCATTCGAATGCATGAGATTTCGATTAGCGAATACTACTACTAGTGAGTGACAGTATCCGAGAACTTGCATTCGAATGCATGAAATTTCGATTAGCGAATACTACTACTAGTGAGTGACAGTATCCGAATTATTGCATTCGAATGCATGAAATTTCGATTAGCGAATACTACTACTAGTGAGTGACAGTATGCGAGTTATTGCATTCGAATGCATGAAATTACGATTAGCGAACACTACTACTAGTGAGTGACAGTATCCGAATTATTGCATTCGAATGCATGAAATTACGATTAGCGAACACTACTACTAGTGAGTGACAGTATCCGAATTATTGCATTCGAATGCATGAAATTTCCATTAGCGAATACTACTACTAGTGAGTGACAGTATCCGAGAACTTGCATTCGAGTGCATGAGATTTCGATTAGCGAATACTACTCCTAGTGAGTGACAGTATTCGAATTATTGCATTCGAATGCATGAAATTTCGATTAGCGAATGCTACTACTAGTGAGTGACAGCATCCGAATTATTTCATTCGAATGCATGAAATTTCGATTAGCGAATACTATTACTAGTGAGTGACAGTATCCGAGAACTTGCATTCGAATGCATGAGATTTCGATTAGCGAATACTACTACTAGTGAGTGACAGTATCCGAGAACTTGCATTCGAATGCATGAAATTTCGATTAGCGAATACTACTACTAGTGAGTGACAGTATCTAAGAACTTGCATTCGTATGCATGAGATTTCGATTAGCGAATACTACTACTAGTGAGTGACAGTATGCGAATTATTGCATTCGAATGCATGAGATTTCGATTAGCGAATACTACTAGTAGTGAGTGACAGTATCCGAATTATTGCATTCGAATGCATGAAATTTCGATTAGCGAATACTACTACTAGTGAGTGACAGTATTCGAATTATTGCATTCGAATGCATGAAATTTCGAATAGCGAATACTACTACTAGTGAGTGACAGTATCCGAATTATTGCATTCGAATGCATGAGATTTCGTTTAGCGAATACTACTACTCTTGAGTGACAGTATCCGAATTATTGCATTCGAATGCATGAAATTTCGATTAGCGAATACTACTACTAGTGAGTGACAGTATCCGAATTATTGCATTCGAATGCATGAAATTTCGATTAGCGAATACTACTACTAGTGAGTGACACTATCCGAATTATTGCATTCGAATGCATGAGATTTCGATTAGCGAATACTACTACTATTGAGTGACAGTATCCGAGAACATGCATTCGAATGCATGAGATTTCGATTAGCGAATACTACTACTAGTGAGTGACGGTATCCGAATTATTGCATTCGAATGCATGAAATTTCGATTAGCGAATACTACCACTAGTGAGTGACAGTATCCGAATTATTGCATTCGAATGCATGAAATTTCGATTAGCGAATACTACTACTAGTAAGTGACAGTATCCGAGAACTTGCATTCGAATGCATGAGATTTCGATTAGCGAATACTACTACTAATGAGTGACAGCATCCGAATTATTGCATTCGAATGCATGAAATTTCGATTAGCGAATACTACAACTAGTGAGTGACACTATCCGAATTATTGCATTCGAATGCATGAGATTTCGGTTAGCGAATACTACTACTAGTGAGTGACAGTATCCGAGAACTTGCATTCGAATGCAAGAGATTTCGATTAGCGAATAATACTACTAGTGAGTGACAGTATCCGAGAACTTGCATTCGAATGCATGAAATTTCGATTAGCAAATACCACTACTAGTGAGTGACAGTATCCGAGGACTTGCATTCGAATGCATGAGATTTCGATTAGCGAATACTACGACTAGTGACTGACAGTATCCGAGAACTTGCATTCGAATGCATGAAATTTCGATTAGCGAATACTACTACTAGTGAGTGACAGTATCTGAGAACTTGCATTCGTATGCATGAGATTTCGATTAGCGAATACTACTACTAGTGAGTGACAGTATCCGAATTATTGCATTCGAATGCATGAGATTTCGATTAGCGAATACTACTACTAGTGAGTGACAGTATCCGAATTATTGCATTCGAATGCATGAAATTTCGATTAGCGAATACTACTACTAGTGAGTGACAGTATTCGAAGTATTGCATTCGAATGCATGAAATTTCGATTAGCGAATACTACTACTAGTGAGTGACAGTGTCCGAATTATTGCATTCGAATGCATGAGATTTCGATTAGCGACTACTACTACTAGTGAGTGACAGTATCCGAATTATTGCATTCGAATGCATGAAATTTCGATTAGCGAACACTACTACTAGTGAGTGACAGTATCCGAATTATTGCATTCGAATGCATGAAATTTCGATTAGCGAATACTACTACTAGTGAGTGACACTATCCGAGTTATTGCATTCGAATGCATGAGATTTCGATTAGCGAATACTACTACTATTGAGTGACAGTATCCGAGAACTTGCATTCGAATGCATGAGATTTCGACTAGCGAATACTACTACTAGTGTGTGAATGTATCCGAGAACTTGCATTCGAATGCATGAGATTTCGATTAGCGAATACTACTACTAGTGAGTGACGGTATCCGAATTATTGCATTCGAATGCATGAAATTTGGATTAGCGAATACTAACACTAGTGAGTGACAGTATCCGCATTATTGCATTCGAATGCATGAAATTTCGATTAGCGAATACTACTACTAGTAAGTGACAGTATCCGAGAACTTGCATTCGAGTGCATGAGATTTCGATTAGCGAATACTACTCCTAGTGAGTGACAGTATTCGAATTATTGCATTCGAATGCATGAAATTTCGATTAGCGAATGCTACTACTAGTGAGTGACAGCATCCGAATTATTTCATTCGATTGCATGAAATTTCGATTAGCGAATACTATTACTAGTGAGTGACAGTATCCGAGAACTTGCATTCGAATGCATGAGGTTTCGATTAGCGAATACTACTACTAGTGAGTGACAGTATCCGAGAACTTGCATTCGAATGCATGAAATTTCGATTAGCGAATACTACTACTAGTGAGTGACAGTATCTGAGAACTTGCATTCGTATGCATGAGATTTCGATTAGCGAATACTACTCCTAGTGAGTGACAGTATTCGAATTATTGCATTCGAATGCATGAAATTTCGATTAGCGAATGCTACTAATAGTGAGTGACAGCATCCGAATTATTTCATTCGAATGCATGAAATTTCGATTAGCGAATACTATTACTAGTGAGTGACAGTATCCGAGAACTTGCATTCGAATGCATGAGGTTTCGATTAGCGAATACTACTAGTAGTGAGTGACAGTATCCGAATTATTGCATTCGAATGCATGAAATTTCGATTAGCGAATACTACTACTAGTGAGTGACAGTATTCGAATTATTGCATTCGAATGCATGAAATTTCGAATAGCGAATACTACTACTAGTGAGTGACAGTATCCGAATTATTGCATTCGAATGCATGAGATTTCGATTAGCGAATACTACTACTAGTGAGTGACAGTATCCGAATTATTGCATTCGAATGCATGAAATTTCGATTAGCGAATACTACTACTAGTGAGTGACAGTATCCGAATTATTGCATTCGAATGCATGAAATTTCGATTAGCGAATACTACTACTAGTAAGTGACAGTATCCGAGAACTTGCATTCGAATGCATGAGATTTCGATTAGCGAATACTACTACTAATGAGTGACAGCATCCGAATTATTGCATTCGAATGCATGAAATTTCGATTAGCGAATACTACAACTAGTGAGTGACACTATCCGAATTATTGCATTCGAATGCATGAGATTTCGGTTAGCGAATACTACTACTAGTGAGTGACAGTATCCGAGAACTTGCATTCGAATGCAAGAGATTTCGATTAGCGAATACTACGACTAGTGACTGACAGTATCCGAATTATTGCATTCGAATGCATGAGATTTCGATTAGCGAATACCACTACTAGTGAGTGACAGTATCCGAGAACTTGCATTCGAATGAATGAAATTTCGATTAGCGAATACTACTACTAGTGAGCGACAGTATCCGAGAACTTGCATTCGAATGCATGAGATTTCGATTAGCGAATACTACTACTAGTGAGTGACAGTATCCGAGAACTTGCATTCGAATGCATGAGATTTCGATTAGCGAATACTAATACTAATGAGTGACAGTATCCGAATTATTGCATTCGAATGCATGCAATTTCGATTAGCGAATACTACTACTAGTGAGTGACAGTATCCGAATTATTGCATTCGAATGCAAGAGATTTCGATTAGCGAATACTACTACTAGTGGGTGACTGTATCCGAATTATTACATTCGAATGCAAGAGCTTTCGATTAGAGAATACTACTACTAGTGAGTGACAGTATCCGAATTATTTGATTCGAATGCAAGAGATTTCGATTAGCGAATACTACTACTAGTGAGTGACAGTATCCGAATTATTGCTTTCGAATGCAAGACATTTCGATTAGCGAATACTACTACTAGTGAGTGACAGTATCCGAGAACTTGCATTCGAATGCATGAGATTTCGAATAGCGAATACTACTAGTGAGTGACAGTATCCGAATTATTGCATTCGAATGCACGAAATTTCGATTAGCGAATACTACTACTAGTGAGTGACAGTATCCGAATTATTGCATTCGAGTGCATGAAATTTCGATTAGCGGATACTACTACTAGTGAGTGACAGTATCCGAGAACTTGCATTCGAATGCATGAGATTTCGATTAGCGAATACTACTACTAGTGAGTGACAGTATCCGAGAACTTGCATTCGAATGCATGAAATTTCGATTAGCGAATACTACTACTAGTGAGTGACAGTATCCGAATTATTGCATTCGAATGCATGAAATTTCGATTAGCGAATACTACTACTAGTGAGTGACAGTATGCGAGTTATTGCATTCGAATGCATGAAATTACGATTAGCGAACACTACTACTAGTGAGTGACAGTATCCGAATTATTGCATTCGAATGCATGAAATTACGATTAGCGAACACTACTACTAGTGAGTGACAGTATCCGAATTATTGCATTCGAATGCATGAAATTTCGATTAGCGAATACTACTACTAGTGAGTGACAGTATCCGAGAACTTGCATTCGAGTGCATGAGATTTCGATTAGCGAATACTACTCCTAGTGAGTGACAGTATTCGAATTATTGCATTCGAATGCATGAAATTTCGATTAGCGAATGCTACTACTAGTGAGTGACAGCATCCGAATTATTTCATTCGAATGCATGAAATTTCGATTAGCGAATACTATTACTAGTGAGTGACAGTATCCGAGAACTTGCATTCGAATGCATGAGATTTCGATTAGCGAATACTACTACTAGTGAGTGACAGTATCCGAGAACTTGCATTCGAATGCATGAAATTTCGATTAGCGAATACTACTACTAGTGAGTGACAGTATCTGAGAACTTGCATTCGTATGCATGAGATTTCGATTAGCGAATACTACTACTAGTGAGTGACAGTATCCGAATTATTGCATTCGAATGCATGAGATTTCGATTAGCGAATACTACTAGTAGTGAGTGACAGTATCCGAATTATTGCATTCGAATGCATGAAATTTCGATTAGCGAATACTACTACTAGTGAGTGACAGTATTCGAATTATTGCATTCGAATGCATGAAATTTCGAATAGCGAATACTACTACTAGTGAGTGACAGTATCCGAATTATTGCATTCGAATGCATGAGATTTCGTTTAGCGAATACTACTACTCTTGAGTGACAGTATCCGAATTATTGCATTCGAATGCATGAAATTTCGATTAGCGAATACTACTACTAGTGAGTGACAGTATCCGAATTATTGCATTCGAATGCATGAAATTTCGATTAGCGAATACTACTACTAGTGAGTGACACTATCCGAATTATTGCATTCGAATGCATGAGATTTCGATTAGCGAATACTACTACTATTGAGTGACAGTATCCGAGAACATGCATTCGAATGCATGAGATTTCGATTAGCGAATACTACTACTAGTGAGTGAATGTATCCGAGAACTTGCATTCGAATGCATGAGATTTCGATTAGCGAATACTACTACTAGTGAGTGACGGTATCCGAATTATTGCATTCGAATGCATGAAATTTCGATTAGCGAATACTACCACTAGTGAGTGACAGTATCCGAATTATTGCATTCGAATGCATGAAATTTCGATTAGCGAATACTACTACTAGTAAGTGACAGTATCCGAGAACTTGCATTCGAATGCATGAGATTTCGATTAGCGAATACTACTACTAATGAGTGACAGCATCCGAATTATTGCATTCGAATGCATGAAATTTCGATTAGCGAATACTACAACTAGTGAGTGACACTATCCGAATTATTGCATTCGAATGCATGAGATTTCGGTTAGCGAATACTACTACTAGTGAGTGACAGTATCCGAGAACTTGCATTCGAATGCAAGAGATTTCGATTAGCGAATAATACTACTAGTGAGTGACAGTATCCGAGAACTTGCATTCGAATGCATGAAATTTCGATTAGCAAATACCACTACTAGTGAGTGACAGTATCCGAGGACTTGCATTCGAATGCATGAGATTTCGATTAGCGAATACTACGACTAGTGACTGACAGTATCCGAGAACTTGCATTCGAATGCATGAAATTTCGATTAGCGAATACTACTACTAGTGAGTGACAGTATCTGAGAACTTGCATTCGTATGCATGAGATTTCGATTAGCGAATACTACTACTAGTGAGTGACAGTATCCGAATTATTGCATTCGAATGCATGAGATTTCGATTAGCGAATACTACTACTAGTGAGTGACAGTATCCGAATTATTGCATTCGAATGCATGAAATTTCGATTAGCGAATACTACTACTAGTGAGTGACAGTATTCGAAGTATTGCATTCGAATGCATGAAATTTCGATTAGCGAATACTACTACTAGTGAGTGACAGTATCCGAATTATTGCATTCGAATGCATGAGATTTCGATTAGCGACTACTACTACTAGTGAGTGACAGTATCCGAATTATTGCATTCGAATGCATGAAATTTCGATTAGCGAATACTACTACTAGTGAGTGACAGTATCCGAATTATTGCATTCGAATGCATGAAATTTCGATTAGCGAATACTACTACTAGTGAGTGACACTATCCGAGTTATTGCATTCGAATGCATGAGATTTCGATTAGCGAATACTACTACTATTGAGTGACAGTATCCGAGAACTTGCATTCGAATGCATGAGATTTCGACTAGCGAATACTACTACTAGTGTGTGAATGTATCCGAGAACTTGCATTCGAATGCATGAGATTTCGATTAGCGAATACTACTACTAGTGAGTGACGGTATCCGAATTATTGCATTCGAATGCATGAAATTTGGATTAGCGAATACTACTACTAGTAAGTGACAGTATCCGAGAACTTGCATTCGAGTGCATGAGATTTCGATTAGCGAATACTACTCCTAGTGAGTGACAGTATTCGAATTATTGCATTCGAATGCATGAAATTTCGATTAGCGAATGCTACTACTAGTGAGTGACAGCATCCGAATTATTTCATTCGAATGCATGAAATTTCGATTAGCGAATACTATTACTAGTGAGTGACAGTATCCGAGAACTTGCATTCGAATGCATGAGGTTTCGATTAGCGAATACTACTACTAGTGAGTGACAGTATCCGAGAACTTGCATTCGAATGCATGAAATTTCGATTAGCGAATACTACTACTAGTGAGTGACAGTATCTGAGCACTTGCATTCGTATGCATGAGATTTCGATTAGCGAATACTACTCCTAGTGAGTGACAGTATTCGAATTATTGCATTCGAATGCATGAAATTTCGATTAGCGAATGCTACTACTAGTGAGTGACAGCATCCGAATTATTTCATTCGAATGCATGAAATTTCGATTAGCGAATACTATTACTAGTGAGTGACAGTATCCGAGAACTTGCATTCGAATGCATGAGGTTTCGATTAGCGAATACTACTAGTAGTGAGTGACAGTATCCGAATTATTGCATTCGAATGCATGAAATTTCGATTAGCGAATACTACTACTAGTGAGTGACAGTATTCGAATTATTGCATTCGAATGCATGAAATTTCGAATAGCGAATACTACTACTAGTGAGTGACAGTATCCGAATTATTGCATTCGAATGCATGAGATTTCGATTAGCGAATACTACTACTAGTGAGTGACAGTATCCGAATTATTGCATTCGAATGCATGAAATTTCGATTAGCGAATACTACTACTAGTGAGTGACAGTATCCGAATTATTGCATTCGAATGCATGAAATTTCGATTAGCGAATACTACTACTAGTGAGTGACACTATCCGAATTATTGCATTCGAATGCATGAGATTTCGATTAGCGAATACTACTACTATTGAGTGACAGTATCCGAGAACTTGCATTCGAATGCATAAGATTTCGATTAGCGAATACTACTACTAGTAAGTGACAGTATCCGAGAACTTGCATTCGAATGCATGAGATTTCGATTAGCGAATACTACTACTAATGAGTGACAGCATCCGAATTATTGCATTCGAATGCATGAAATTTCGATTAGCGAATACTACAACTACTGAGTGACACTATCCGAATTATTGCATTCGAATGCATGAGATTTCGGTTAGCGAATACTACTACTAGTGAGTGACAGTATCCGAGAACTTGCATTCGAATGCAAGAGATTTCGATTAGCGAATAATACTACTAGTGAGTGACAGTATCCGAGAACTTGCATTCGAATGCATGAGATTTCGATTAGCGAATACTACTACTAGTGAGTGACAGTATCCGAATTATTGCATTCGAATGCATGAAATTTCGATTAGCGAATACTACTACTAGTGAGTGACAGTATCCGAGAACTTGCATTCGAATGCATGAAATTTCGATTAGCGAATACTACTACTAGTGAGTGACAGTATCCGAGAACTTGCATTCGAATGCATGAAATTTCGATTAGCAAATACCACTACTAGTGAGTGACAGTATCCGAGGACTTGCATTCGAATGCATGAGATTTCGATTAGCGAATACTACGACTAGTGACTGACAGTATCCGAGAACTTGCATTCGAATGCATGAAATTTCGATTAGCGAATAATACTACTAGTGAGTGACAGTATCTGAGAACTTGCATTCGTATGCATGAGATTTCGATTAGCGAATACTACTACTAGTGAGTGACAGTATCCGAATTATTGCATTCGAATGCATGAGATTTCGATTAGCGAATACTACTACTAGTGAGTGACAGTATCCGAATTATTGCATTCGAATGCATGAAATTTCGATTAGCGAATACTACTACTAGTGAGTGACAGTATTCGAAGTATTGCATTCGAATGCATGAAATTTCGCTTAGCGAATACTACTACTAGTGAGTGACAGTATCCGAATTATTGCATTCGAATGCATGAGATTTCGATTAGCGACTACTACTACTAGTGAGTGACAGTATCCGAATTATTGCATTCGAATGCTTGAAATTTCGATTAGCGAATACTACTACTAGTGAGTGACAGTATCCGAATTATTGCATTCGAATGCATGAAATTTCGATTAGCGAATACTACTACTAGTGAGTGACACTATCCGAATTATTGCATTCGAATGCATGAGATTTCGATTAGCGAATACTACTACTATTGAGTGACAGTATCCGAGAACTTGCATTCGAATGCATGAGATTTCGATTAGCGAATACTACTACTAGTGAGTGAATGTATCCGAGAACTTGCATTCGAATGCATGAGATTTCGATTAGCGAATACTACCACTAGTGGGTGACGGTATCCGAATTATTGCATTCGAATGCATGAAATTTCGATTAGCGAATACTACCACTAGTGAGTGACAGTATCCGAATTATTGCATTCGAATGCATGAAATTTCGATTAGCGAATACTATTACTAGTAAGTGACAGTATCCGAGAACTTGCATTCGAATGCATGAGATTTCGATTAGCGAATACTACTACTAATGAGTGACAGCATCCGAATTATTGCATTCGAATGCATGAAATTTCGATTAGCGAATACTACAACTAGTGAGTGTCACTATCCGAATTATTGCATTCGAATGCATGAGATTTCGGTTAGCGAATACTATTACTAGTGAGTGACAGTATCCGAGAACTTGCATTCGAATGCAAGAGATTTCGATTAGCGAATAATACTACTAGTGAGTGACAGTATCCGAGAACTTGCATTCGAATGCATGAGATTTCGATTAGCGAATACTACTACTAGTGAGTGACAGTATCCGAATTATTGCATTCGAATGCATGAAATTTCGATTATCAGATACTACTACTAGTGAGTGACAGTATCCGAGAACTTGCATTCGAATGCATGAAATTTCGATTAGCGAATACTACTACTAGTGAGTGACAGTATCCGAGAACTTGCATTCGAATGCATGAAATTTCGATTAGCGAATACTACCACTAGTGAGTGACAGTATCCGAGAACTTGCATTCGAATGCATGAAATTTCGATTAGCAAATACCACTACTAGTGAGTGACAGTATCCGAGGACTTTCATTCGAATGCATGAGATTTCGATTAGCGAATACTACGACTAGTGACTGACAGTATCGGAATTATTGCATTCGAATGCATGAGATTTCGATTAGCGAATACTACTACTAGTGAGTGACAGTATCCGAGAACTTGCATTCGAATGCATGAATTTTCGATTAGCGAATACTACTACTAGTGAGCGACAGTATCCGAGAACTTGCATTCGAATGCATGAGATTTCGATTAGCGAATACTACTACTAGTGAGTGACAGTATCCGAGAACTTGCATTCGAATGCATGAGATTTCGATTAGCGAATACTAATACTAGTGAGTGACAGTATCCGAATTATTGCATTCGAATGCATGCAATTTCGATTAGCGAATACTACTACTAGTGAGTGACAGTATCTGAATTATTGCATTCGAATGAAAGAGATTTCGATTAGCGAATACTACTACTAGTGAGTGACTGTATCCGAATTATTGCTTTCGAATGCAAGAGATTTCGATTAGCGAATACTACTACTAGTGAGTGACAGTATCCGAGAACTTGCATTCGAATGCATGAGATTTCGAATAGCGAATACTACTAGTGAGTGACAGTATCCGAATTATTGCATTCGAATGCACGAAATTTCGATTAGCGAATACTACTACTAGTGAGTTACAGTATCCGAATTATTGCATTCGAGTGCATGAAATTTCGATTAGCGGATACTACTACTAGTGAGTGACAGTATCCGAGAACTTGCATTCGAATGCATTTAATTTCGATTAGCGAATACTACTACTAGTGAGTGACAGTATCCGAATTATTGCATTCGAATGCATGAAATTACGATTAGCGAACACTACTACTAGTGAGTGACAGTATCCGAATTATTGCATTCGAATGCATGAAATTTCGATTAGCGAATACTACTACTAGTGAGTGACAGTATCCGAGAACTTGCATTCGAATGCATGAGATTTCGATTAGCGAATACTACTTCTAGTGAGTGACAGTATTCGAATTATTGCATTCGAATGCATGAAATTTCGATTAGCGAATACTACTACTAGTGAGTGACAGTATCCGAGAACTTGCATTCGAATGCATGAGATTTCGATTAGCGAATACTACTACTAGTGAGTGACAGTATCCGAATTATTGCATTCGAATGCATGAGATTTCGATTAGCGAATACTACTACTAGTGAGTGAGAGTATCCGAGAACTTGCATTCGAATGCATGAAATTTCGATTAGCGAATACTACTACCAGTGAGTGACAGTATCCGAATTATTGCATTCGAATGCATGAGATTTCGATTAGCGAATACTACTACTAGTGAGTGACAGTATCCGAGAACTTGCATTCGAATGCATGAGATTTTGATTAGCGAATACTACCACTAGTGAGTGACAGTATCCGAGAACTTGCATTCGAATGCATGAGATTTCGATTAGCGAATACTACTTCTAGTGAGTGACAGTATCCGAGAACTTGCATTCGAATGCATGAGATTTCGATTAGCGAATACTACGACTAGTGACTGACAGTATCCGAATTATTGCATTCGAATGCATGAAATTTCGATTAGTATATACTACTACTACTGAGTGACACTATCCGAATTATTGCATTCGAATGCATGAGATTTCGGTTAGCGAATACTACTACTAGTGAGTGACAGTATCCGAGAACTTGCATTCGAATGCATGAGATTTCGATTAGCGAATACTACTACTAATGAGTGACAGCATCCGAATTATTGCATTCGAATGCATGAAATTTCGATTAGCGAATACTACAACTACTGAGTGACACTATCCGAATTATTGCATTCGAATGCATGAGATTTCGGTTAGCGAATACTACTACTAGTGAGTGACAGTATCCGAGAACTTGCATTCGAATGCAAGAGATTTCGATTAGCGAATAATACTACTAGTGAGTGACAGTATCCGAGAACTTGCATTCGAATGCATGAGATTTCGATTAGCGAATACTACTACTAGTGAGTGACAGTATCCGAATTATTGCATTCGAATGCATGAAATTTCGATTAGCGAATACTACTACTAGTGAGTGACAGTATCCGAGAACTTGCATTCGAATGCATGAAATTTCGATTAGCGAATACTACTACTAGTGAGTGACAGTATCCGAGAACTTGCATTCGAATGCATGAAATTTCGATTAGCAAATACCACTACTAGTGAGTGACAGTATCCGAGGACTTGCATTCGAATGCATGAGATTTCGATTAGCGAATACTACGACTAGTGACTGACAGTATCCGAGAACTTGCATTCGAATGCATGAAATTTCGATTAGCGAATAATACTACTAGTGAGTGACAGTATCTGAGAACTTGCATTCGTATGCATGAGATTTCGATTAGCGAATACTACTACTAGTGAGTGACAGTATCCGAATTATTGCATTCGAATGCATGAGATTTCGATTAGCGAATACTACTACTAGTGAGTGACAGTATCCGAATTATTGCATTCGAATGCATGAAATTTCGATTAGCGAATACTACTACTAGTGAGTGACAGTATTCGAAGTATTGCATTCGAATGCATGAAATTTCGATTAGCGAATACTACTACTAGTGAGTGACAGTATCCGAATTATTGCATTCGAATGCATGAGATTTCGATTAGCGACTACTACTACTAGTGAGTGACAGTATCCGAATTATTGCATTCGAATGCTTGAAATTTCGATTAGCGAATACTACTACTAGTGAGTGACAGTATCCGAATTATTGCATTCGAATGCATGAAATTTCGATTAGCGAATACTACTACTAGTGAGTGACACTATCCGAATTATTGCATTCGAATGCATGAGATTTCGATTAGCGAATACTACTACTATTGAGTGACAGTATCCGAGAACTTGCATTCGAATGCATGAGATTTCGATTAGCCAATACTACTACTAGTGAGTGAATGTATCCGAGAACTTGCATTCGAATGCATGAGATTTCGATTAGCGAATACTACCACTAGTGGGTGACGGTATCCGAATTATTGCATTCGAATGCATGAAATTTCGATTAGCGAATACTACCACTAGTGAGTGACAGTATCCGAATTATTGCATTCGAATGCATGAAATTTCGATTAGCGAATACTATTACTAGTAAGTGACAGTATCCGAGAACTTGCATTCGAATGCATGAGATTTCGATTAGCGAATACTACTACTAATGAGTGACAGCATCCGAATTATTGCATTCGAATGCATGAAATTTCGATTAGCGAATACTACAACTAGTGAGTGTCACTATCCGAATTATTGCATTCGAATGCATGAGATTTCGGTTAGCGAATACTATTACTAGTGAGTGACAGTATCCGAGAACTTGCATTCGAATGCAAGAGATTTCGATTAGCGAATAATACTACTAGTGAGTGACAGTATCCGAGAACTTGCATTCGAATGCATGAGATTTCGATTAGCGAATACTACTACTAGTGAGTGACAGTATCCGAATTATTGCATTCGAATGCATGAAATTTCGATTATCAGATACTACTACTAGTGAGTGACAGTATCCGAGAACTTGCATTCGAATGCATGAAATTTCGATTAGCGAATACTACTACTAGTGAGTGACAGTATCCGAGAACTTGCATTCGAATGCATGAAATTTCGATTAGCGAATACTACCACTAGTGAGTGACAGTATCCGAGAACTTGCATTCGAATGCATGAAATTTCGATTAGCAAATACCACTACTAGTGAGTGACAGTATCCGAGGACTTTCATTCGAATGCATGAGATTTCGATTAGCGAATACTACGACTAGTGACTGACAGTATCGGAATTATTGCATTCGAATGCATGAGATTTCGATTAGCGAATACTACTACTAGTGAGTGACAGTATCCGAGAACTTGCATTCGAATGCATGAATTTTCGATTAGCGAATACTACTACTAGTGAGCGACAGTATCCGAGAACTTGCATTCGAATGCATGAGATTTCGATTAGCGAATACTACTACTAGTGAGTGACAGTATCCGAGAACTTGCATTCGAATGCATGAGATTTCGATTAGCGAATACTAATACTAGTGAGTGACAGTATCCGAATTATTGCATTCGAATGCATGCAATTTCGATTAGCGAATACTACTACTAGTGAGTGACAGTATCCGAATTATTGCATTCGAATGAAAGAGATTTCGATTAGCGAATACTACTACTAGTGAGTGACTGTATCCGAATTATTGCTTTCGAATGCAAGAGATTTCGATTAGCGAATACTACTACTAGTGAGTGACAGTATCCGAGAACTTGCATTCGAATGCATGAGATTTCGAATAGCGAATACTACTAGTGAGTGACAGTATCCGAATTATTGCATTCGAATGCACGAAATTTCGATTAGCGAATACTACTACTAGTGAGTTACAGTATCCGAATTATTGCATTCGAGTGCATGAAATTTCGATTAGCGGATACTACTACTAGTGAGTGACAGTATCCGAGAACTTGCATTCGAATGCATTTAATTTCGATTAGCGAATACTACTACTAGTGAGTGACAGTATCCGAATTATTGCATTCGAATGCATGAAATTACGATTAGCGAACACTACTACTAGTGAGTGACAGTATCCGAATTATTGCATTCGAATGCATGAAATTTCGATTAGCGAATACTACTACTAGTGAGTGACAGTATCCGAGAACTTGCATTCGAATGCATGAGATTTCGATTAGCGAATACTACTTCTAGTGAGTGACAGTATTCGAATTATTGCATTCGAATGCATGAAATTTCGATTAGCGAATACTACTACTACTAGTGAGTGACAGTATCCGAGAACTTGCATTCGAATGCATGAGATTTCGATTAGCGAATACTACTACTAGTGAGTGACAGTATCCGAATTATTGCATTCGAATGCATGAGATTTCGATTAGCGAATACTACTACTAGTGAGTGAGAGTATCCGAGAACTTGCATTCGAATGCATGAGATTTCGATTAGCGAATACTACCACTAGTGAGTGACAGGATCCGAATTATTGCATTCGAATGCATGAAATTTCGATTAGCGAATACTACTACTAGTGAGTGACAGTATCCGAGAACTTGCATTCGAATGCATGAGCTTTCGATTAGCGAATACTACTACTAGTGAGTGACAGTATCCGAATTATTGCATTCCAATGCATGAAATTTCGATTAGCGAATACTACTACTAGTGAGTGACAGTATCCGAATTATTGCATTCGAATGCATGAAATTTCGATTAGCGAATACTACTACCAGTGAGTGACAGTATCCGAATTATTGCATTCGAATGCATGAGATTTCGATTAGCGAATACTACTACTAGTGAGTGACAGTATCCGAGAACTTGCATTCGAATGCATGAGATTTTGATTAGCGAATACTACCACTAGTGAGTGACAGTATCCGAGAACTTGCATTCGAATGCATGAGATTTCGATTAGCGAATACTACTTCTAGTGAGTGACAGTATCCGAGAACTTGCATTCGAATGCATGAGATTTCGATTAGCGAATACTACGACTAGTGACTGACAGTATACGAATTATTGCATTCGAATGCATGAAATTTCGATTAGTATATACTACTACTACTAGTGAGTGACAGTATCCGAGAACTTGCATTCGAATGCATGAGATTTCGATTAGCGAATACTACTACTAGTGAGTGACAGTATCCGAGAACTTGCATTCGAATGCATGAAATTTCGATTAGCGAATACTACTACTAGTGAGCGACAGTATCCGAGAACTTGTATTCGAATGCATGAGATTTCGATTAGCGAATACTACTACTAGTGAGTGACAGTATCCGAATTATTGCATTCGAATGCATGCAATTTCGATTAGCGAATACTACTACTAGTGAGTGACAGTATCCGAATTATTGCATTCGAATGCAAGAGATTTCGATTAGCGAATACTACTACTAGTGAGTGACAGTATCCGAATTATTACATTCGAATGCAAGAGCTTTCGATTAGAGAATACTACTACTAGTGAGTGACAGTATCCGAATTATTTGATTCGAATGCAACAGATTTCGATTAGCGAATACTACTACTAGTAAGTGACAGTATCCGAGAACTTGCATTCCAATGCATGAGATTTCGATTAGCGAATACTACTCCCAGTGAGTGACAGTATTCGAATTATTGCATTCGAATGCATGAAATTTCAATTAGCGAATACTACTACTAGTGAGTGACAGTATCTGAGAACTTGCATTCGTATGCATGAGATTTCGATTAGCGAATGCTACTACTAGTGAGTGACAGTATCCGAATTATTGCATTCGAATGCATGAGATTTCGATTAGCGAATACTACTACTATTGAGTGACAGTATCCGAGAACATGCATTCGAATGCATGAGATTTCGATTAGCGAATACTACTACTAGTGAGTGAATGTATCCGAGAACTTGCATTCGAATGCATGAGATTTCGATTAGCGAATACTACTACTAGTGAGTGACGGTATCCGAATTATTGCATTCGAATGCATGAAATTTCGATTAGCGAATACTACCACTAGTGAGTGACAGTATCCGAATTATTGCATTCGAATGCATGAAATTTCGATTAGCGAATACTACTACTAGTAAGTGACAGTATCCGAGAACTTGCATTCGAATGCATGAGATTTCGATTAGCGAATACTACTACTAATGAGTGACAGCATCCGAATTATTGCATTCGAATGCATGAAATTTCGATTAGCGAATACTACAACTAGTGAGTGACACTATCCGAATTATTGCATTCGAATGCATGAGATTTCGGTTAGCGAATACTACTACTAGTGAGTGACAGTATCCGAGAACTTGCATTCGAATGCAAGAGATTTCGATTAGCGAATAATACTACTAGTGAGTGACAGTATCCGAGAACTTGCATTCGAATGCATGAAATTTCGATTAGCAAATACCACTACTAGTGAGTGACAGTATCCGAGGACTTGCATTCGAATGCATGAGATTTCGATTAGCGAATACTACGACTAGTGACTGACAGTATCCGAGAACTTGCATTCGAATGCATGAAATTTCGATTAGCGAATACTACTACTAGTGAGTGACAGTATCTGAGAACTTGCATTCGTATGCATGAGATTTCGATTAGCGAATACTACTACTAGTGAGTGACAGTATCCGAATTATTGCATTCGAATGCATGAGATTTCGATTAGCGAATACTACTACTAGTGAGTGACAGTATCCGAATTATTGCATTCGAATGCATGAAATTTCGATTAGCGAACACTACTACTAGTGAGTGACAGTATTCGAAGTATTGCATTCGAATGCATGAAATTTCGATTAGCGAATACTACTACTATAAAGTGACAGTATCCGAATTATTGCATTCGAATGCATGAGATTTCGATTAGCGACTACTACTACTAGTGAGTGACAGTATCCGAATTATTGCATTCGAATGCATGAAATTTCGATTAGCGAATACTACTACTAGTGAGTGACAGTATCCGAATTATTGCATTCGAATGCATGAAATTTCGATTAGCGAATACTACTACTAGTGAGTGACACTATCCGAGTTATTGCATTCGAATGCATGAGATTTCGATTAGCGAATACTACTACTATTGAGTGACAGTATCCGAGAACTTGCATTCGAATGCATGAGATTTCGACTAGCGAATACTACTACTAGTGTGTGAATGTATCCGAGAACTTGCATTCGAATGCATGAGATTTCGATTAGCGAATACTACTACTAGTGAGTGACGGTATCCGAATTATTGCATTCGAATGCATGAAATTTGGATTAGCGAATACTACTACTAGTAAGTGACAGTATCCGAGAACTTGCATTCGAGTGCATGAGATTTCGATTAGCGAATACTACTCCTAGTGAGTGACAGTATTCGAATTATTGCATTCGAATGCATGAAATTTCGATTAGCGAATGCTACTACTAGTGAGTGACAGCATCCGAATTATTTCATTCGAATGCATGAAATTTCGATTAGCGAATACTATTACTAGTGAGTGACAGTATCCGAGAACTTGCATTCGAATGCATGAGGTTTCGATTAGCGAATACTACTACTAGTGAGTGACAGTATCCGAGAACTTGCATTCGAATGCATGAAATTTCGATTAGCGAATACTACTACTAGTGAGTGACAGTATCTGAGCACTTGCATTCGTATGCATGAGATTTCGATTAGCGAATACTACTCCTAGTGAGTGACAGTATTCGAATTATTGCATTCGAATGCATGAAATTTCGATTAGCGAATGCTACTACTAGTGAGTGACAGCATCCGAATTATTTCATTCGAATGCATGAAATTTCGATTAGCGAATACTATTACTAGTGAGTGACAGTATCCGAGAACTTGCATTCGAATGCATGAGGTTTCGATTAGCGAATACTACTAGTAGTGAGTGACAGTATCCGAATTATTGCATTCGAATGCATGAAATTTCGATTAGCGAATACTACTACTAGTGAGTGACAGTATTCGAATTATTGCATTCGAATGCATGAAATTTCGAATAGCGAATACTACTACTAGTGAGTGACAGTATCCGAATTATTGCATTCGAATGCATGAGATTTCGATTAGCGAATACTACTACTAGTGAGTGACAGTATCCGAATTATTGCATTCGAATGCATGAAATTTCGATTAGCGAATACTACTACTAGTGAGTGACAGTATCCGAATTATTGCATTCGAATGCATGAAATTTCGATTCGCGAATACTACTACTAGTGAGTGACACTATCCGAATTATTGCATTCGAATGCATGAGATTTCGATTAGCGAATACTACTACTATTGAGTGACAGTATCCGAGAACTTGCATTCGAATGCATAAGATTTCGATTAGCGAATACTACTACTAGTAAGTGACAGTATCCGAGAACTTGCATTCGAATGCATGAGATTTCGATTAGCGAATACTACTACTAATGAGTGACAGCATCCGAATTATTGCATTCGAATGCATGAAATTTCGATTAGCGAATACTACAACTACTGAGTGACACTATCCGAATTATTGCATTCGAATGCATGAGATTTCGGTTAGCGAATACTACTACTAGTGAGTGACAGTATCCGAGAACTTGCATTCGAATGCAAGAGATTTCGATTAGCGAATAATACTACTAGTGAGTGACAGTATCCGAGAACTTGCATTCGAATGCATGAGATTTCGATTAGCGAATACTACTACTAGTGAGTGACAGTATCCGAATTATTGCATTCGAATGCATGAAATTTCGATTAGCGAATACTACTACTAGTGAGTGACAGTATCCGAGAACTTGCATTCGAATGCATGAAATTTCGATTAGCGAATACTACTACTAGTGAGTGACAGTATCCGAGAACTTGCATTCGAATGCATGAAATTTCGATTAGCAAATACCACTACTAGTGAGTGACAGTATCCGAGGACTTGCATTCGAATGCATGAGATTTCGATTAGCGAATACTACGACTAGTGACTGACAGTATCCGAGAACTTGCATTCGAATGCATGAAATTTCGATTAGCGAATACTACTACTAGTGAGTGACAGTATCTGAGAACTTGCATTCGTATGCATGAGATTTCGATTAGCGAATACTACTACTAGTGAGTGACAGTATCCGAATTATTGCATTCGAATGCATGAGATTTCGATTAGCGAATACTACTACTAGTGAGTGACAGTATCCGAATTATTGCATTCGAATGCATGAAATTTCGATTAGCGAATACTACTACTAGTGAGTGACAGTATTCGAAGTATTGCATTCGAATGCATGAAATTTCGATTAGCGAATACTACTACTAGTGAGTGACAGTATCCGAATTATTGCATTCGAATGCATGAGATTTCGATTAGCGACTACTACTACTAGTGAGTGACAGTATCCGAATTATTGCATTCGAATGCTTGAAATTTCGATTAGCGAATACTACTACTAGTGAGTGACAGTATCCGAATTATTGCATTCGAATGCATGAAATTTCGATTAGCGAATACTACTACTAGTGAGTGACACTATCCGAATTATTGCATTCGAATGCATGAGATTTCGATTAGCGAATACTACTACTATTGAGTGACAGTATCCGAGAACTTGCATTCGAATGCATGAGATTTCGATTAGCGAATACTACTACTAGTGAGTGAATGTATCCGAGAACTTGCATTCGAATGCATGAGATTTCGATTAGCGAATACTACCACTAGTGAGTGACGGTATCCGAATTATTGCATTCGAATGCATGAAATTTCGATTAGCGAATACTACCACTAGTGAGTGACAGTATCCGAATTATTGCATTCGAATGCATGAAATTTCGATTAGCGAATACTATTACTAGTAAGTGACAGTATCCGAGAACTTGCATTCGAATGCATGAGATTTCGATTAGCGAATACTACTACTAATGAGTGACAGCATCCGAATTATTGCATTCGAATGCATGAAATTTCGATTAGCGAATACTACAACTAGTGAGTGTCACTATCCGAATTATTGCATTCGAATGCATGAGATTTCGGTTAGCGAATACTATTACTAGTGAGTGACAGTATCCGAGAACTTGCATTCGAATGCAAGAGATTTCGATTAGCGAATAATACTACTAGTGAGTGACAGTATCCGAGAACTTGCATTCGAATGCATGAGATTTCGATTAGCGAATACTACTACTAGTGAGTGACAGTATCCGAATTATTGCATTCGAATGCATGAAATTTCGATTATCAGATACTACTACTAGTGAGTGACAGTATCCGAGAACTTGCATTCGAATGCATGAAATTTCGATTAGCGAATACTACTACTAGTGAGTGACAGTATCCGAGAACTTGCATTCGAATGCATGAAATTTCGATTAGCGAATACTACTACTAGTGAGTGACAGTATCCGAGAACTTGCATTCGAATGCATGAAATTTCGATTAGCAAATACCACTACTAGTGAGTGACAGTATCCGAGGACTTTCATTCGAATGCATGAGATTTCGATTAGCGAATACTACGACTAGTGACTGACAGTATCGGAATTATTGCATTCGAATGCATGAGATTTCGATTAGCGAATACTACTACTAGTGAGTGACAGTATCCGAGAACTTGCATTCGAATGCATGAATTTTCGATTAGCGAATACTACTACTAGTGAGCGACAGTATCCGAGAATTTGCATTCGAATGCATGAGATTTCGATTAGCGAATACTACTACTAGTGAGTGACAGTATCCGAGAACTTGCATTCGAATGCATGAGATTTCGATTAGCGAATACTAATACTAGTGAGTGACAGTATCCGAATTATTGCATTCGAATGCATGCAATTTCGATTAGCGAATACTACTACTAGTGAGTGACAGTATCCGAATTATTGCATTCGAATGAAAGAGATTTCGATTAGCGAATACTACTACTAGTGAGTGACTGTATCCGAATTATTGCTTTCGAATGCAAGAGATTTCGATTAGCGAATACTACTACTAGTGAGTGACAGTATCCGAGAACTTGCATTCGAATGCATGAGATTTCGAATAGCGAATACTACTAGTGAGTGACAGTATCCGAATTATTGCATTCGAATGCACGAAATTTCGATTAGCGAATACTACTACTAGTGAGTGACAGTATCCGAATTATTGCATTCGAGTGCATGAAATTTCGATTAGCGGATACTACTACTAGTGAGTGACAGTATCCGAGAACTTGCATTCGAATGCATTTAATTTCGATTAGCGAATACTACTACTAGTGAGTGACAGTATCCGAATTATTGCATTCGAATGCATGAAATTACGATTAGCGAACACTACTACTAGTGAGTGACAGTATCCGAATTATTGCATTCGAATGCATGAAATTTCGATTAGCGAATACTACTACTAGTGAGTGACAGTATCCGAGAACTTGCATTCGAATGCATGAGATTTCGATTAGCGAATACTACTTCTAGTGAGTGACAGTATTCGAATTATTGCATTCGAATGCATGAAATTTCGATTAGCGAATACTACTACTAGTGAGTGACAGTATCCGAGAACTTGCATTCGAATGCATGAGATTTCGATTAGCGAATACTACTACTAGTGAGTGACAGTATCCGAATTATTGCATTCGAATGCATGAGATTTCGATTAGCGAATACTACTACTAGTGAGTGAGAGTATCCGAGAACTTGCATTCGAATGCATGAGATTTCGATTAGCGAATACTACCACTAGTGAGTGACAGGATCCGAATTATTGCATTCGAATGCATGAAATTTCGATTAGCGAATACTACTACTAGTGAGTGACAGTATCCGAGAACTTGCATTCGAATGCATGAGCTTTCGATTAGCGAATACTACTACTAGTGAGTGACAGTATCCGAATTATTGCATTCCAATGCATGAAATTTCGATTAGCGAATACTACTACTAGTGAGTGACAGTATCCGAATTATTGCATTCGAATGCATGAAATTTCGATTAGCGAATACTACTACCAGTGAGTGACAGTATCCGAATTATTGCATTCGAATGCATGAGATTTCGATTAGCGAATACTACTACTAGTGAGTGACAGTATCCGAGAACTTGCATTCGAATGCATGAGATTTTGATTAGCGAATACTACCACTAGTGAGTGACAGTATCCGAGAACTTGCATTCGAATGCATGAGATTTCGATTAGCGAATACTACTTCTAGTGAGTGACAGTATCCGAGAACTTGCATTCGAATGCATGAGATTTCGATTAGCGAATACTACGACTAGTGACTGACAGTATCCGAATTATTGCATTCGAATGCATGAAATTTCGATTAGTATATACTACTACTACTAGTGAGTGACAGTATCCGAGAACTTGCATTCGAATTCATGAGATTTCGATTAGCGAATACTACTACTAGTGAGTGACAGTATCCGAGAACTTGCATTCGAATGCATGAAATTTCGATTAGCGAATACTACTACTAGTGAGCGACAGTATCCGAGAACTTGTATTCGAATGCATGAGATTTCGATTAGCGAATACTACTACTAGTGAGTGACAGTATCCGAATTATTGCATTCGAATGCATGCAATTTCGATTAGCGAATACTACTACTAGTGAGTGACAGTATCCGAATTATTGCATTCGAATGCAAGAGATTTCGATTAGCGAATACTACTACTAGTGAGTGACAGTATCCGAATTATTACATTCGAATGCAAGAGCTTTCGATTAGAGAATACTACTACTAGTGAGTGACAGTATCCGAATTATTTGATTCGAATGCAACAGATTTCGATTAGCGAATACTACTACTAGTGAGTGACAGTATCCGAGAACTTGCATTCCAATGCATGAGATTTCGATTAGCGAATACTACTCCCAGTGAGTGACAGTATTCGAATTATTGCATTCGAATGCATGAAATTTCAATTAGCGAATACTACTACTAGTGAGTGACAGTATCTGAGAACTTGCATTCGTATGCATGAGATTTCGATTAGCGAATGCTACTACTAGTGAGTGACAGTATCCGAATTATTGCATTCGAATGCATGAGATTTCGATTAGCGAATACTACTACTAGTGAGTGACAGTATCCGAATTATTGCATTCGAATGTATGAAATTTCGATTAGCGAATACTACTACTAGTGAGTGACAGTATCCGAATTATTGCATTCGAATGCATGAAATTTCGATTAGCGAATACTACTACTAGTGAGTGACACTATCCGAATTATTGCATTCGAATGCATGAGATTTCGATTAGCGAATACCACTACTAGTGAGTGACAGTATCCGAGAACTTGCATTCGAATGCATGAGATTTCGATTAGCGAATACTACCACTAGTGAGTGACAGTATCCGAATTATTGCATTCGAATGCATGAAATTTCGATTAGCGAATACGACTACTAGTGAGTGACAGTATCCGAGAACTAGCATTCGAATGCATGAGCTTTCGATTAGCGAATACTACTACTAGTGAGTGACAGTATCCGAATTATTGCATTCGAATGCATGAAATTTCGATTAGCGAATACTACTACTAGTGAGTGACAGTATCCGAATTATTTCATTCGAATGCATGAAATTTCGATTAGCGAATACTACTACTAGTGAGTGACAGTATCCGAATTATTGCATTCGAATGCATGAGATTTCGATTAGCGTATACTACTACTAGTGAGTGACAGTATCCGAATTATTGCATTCGAATGCATGAGATTTCGATTAGCGAATACTACTACTAGTGAGTGACAGTTTCCGAGAACTTGCATTCGAATGCATGAGATTTCCATTAGCGAATACTACCACTAGTGAGTGACAGTATCCGAGAACTTGCATTCGAATGCATGAGATTTCGATTAGCGAATACTACTTCTAGTGAGTGACAGTATCCGAGAACTTGCATTCGAATGCATGAGATTTCGATTAGCGAATACTACTACTAGTGAGTGACAGTATCCGAGAACTTGCATTCGAATGCATGAGATTTCGATTAGCGAATACTACTTCTAGTTAGTGACAGTATCCGAGAACTTGCATTCGAATGCATGAGATTTCGATTAGCGAATACTACTACTAGTGAGTGACAGTATCCGAATTATTGCAATTGAATGAATGAGATTTCGTTTAGCGAATACTACTACTAGTCAGTGACAGTTTCCGAATTATTGCTTTCGAATGCAAGAGATTTCGATTAACGAATACTACTACTAGTGAGTGACAGTATCCGAACTATTGCATTCGAATGCAAGAGATTTCGATTAGCGAATACTACTACTAGTGAGTGACAGTATCTGAATTATTGCATTCGAATGCAAGAGATTTCGATTAGCGAATACTACTACTAGTGAGTGACAGTATCCGAATTATTGCATTCGAATGATTCAAATTTCGATTAGCGAATACTACTACTAGTGAGTGACAGTATCCGAATTATTGCATTCGAATGCAAGAGATTTCGATTAGCCAATACTACTACTAGTGAGTGACAGCATCCGAATTATTGCATTCGAATGCATGAGATTTCGATTAGCGAATACTACTACTAGTGATTGACAGTATCCGAGAACTTGCATTCGAATGCATGAGATTTCGATTAGCGAATACTACTACTAGTGACAGAATCCGAGAACTTGCATTCGAATGCAAGAGATTTCGATTAGCGAATACTACTACTAGTGAGTGACAGTATCCGAATTATTGCATTCGAATGCAAGAGATTTCGATTAGCGAATACTACTACAAGTGAGTGACAGTATCCGAGTTATTGCATTCGAATGCATGAAATTTCGATTACCGAATACTACTACTAGTGACTGACAGTATCCGAATTATTGCATTCGAATGCATGAAATTTCGATTAGCGAACACTACTACTAGTGAGTGACAGTATCCGAATTATTGCATTCGAATGCAAGAGCTTTCGATTAGCGAATACTACTACTAGTGAGTGACAGTATTCGAATTATTGCATTCGAATGCATGAAACATTCGATTAGCGAATGCTACTACTAGTGAGTGACAGTATCCGAATTATTGCAATCGAATGCAAGATATTTCGATTAGCGAATACTACTACTAGTGAGTGACAGTATCCGAATTATTGCATTCGAATGCATGAGACTTCGATTAGCGAATACTACTACTAGTGAGTGACAGTATCCGAATTATTGCATTCGAATGCATGAGATTTCGGTTAGCGAATACTACTACTAGTGAGTGACAGTATCCGAATTATTGCATTCGAATACATGAAATTTCGATTAGCGAATACTACTACTAGTGAGTGACAGTATCCGAATTATTGCATTCGAATGCATGAAATTTCGATTAGCGAATACTACTACTAATGAGTGACACCATCCGAATTATTGCATTCGAATGCATGAAATTTCGATTAGCGAATACTACAACTCGTGAGTGACACTATGCGAATTATTGCATTCGAATGCATGAGATTTCGGTAAGCGAATACTACTACTAGTGAGTGACAGTATCCGAGAACTTGCATTCGAATGCATGAGATTTCGATTAGCGAATACTACTACTAGTGAGTGACAGTATCCGAGAACTTGCATTCGAATGCAAGAGATTTCGATTAGCGAAAACTACTACTAGTGAGTGACAGTATCCGAGAACTTGCATTCGAATGCATGAGATTTCGATTAGCGAATACTACTACTAGTGAGTGACAGTATCCGAATTATTGCATTCGAATGCATGAAATTTCGATTAGCGAATACTACTACTAGTGAGTGACAGTATCCGAGAACTTGCATTCGAATGCATGAAATTTCGATTAGCGAATACTACTACTAGTGAGTGACAGTATCCGAGAACTTGCATTCGAATGCATGAAATTTCGATTAGCAAATACCACTACCAGTGAGTGACAGTATCCGAGGACTTGCATTCGAATGCATGAAATTTCGATTAGCGAATACTACTACTAGTGAGTGACAGTATCCGAGAACTTGCATTCGAATGCATGAAATTTCGATTAGCGAATACTACTACCAGTGAGTGACAGTATCCGAGAACTTGCATTCGAATGCATGAAATTTCGATTCGCGAATACTACTACTAGTGAGTGACAGTATCCGAGAACTTGCATTCGAATGCATGAAATTTCGATTAGCGAATACTACTACTAGTGAGTGACAGTATCCGAATTATTGCATTCGAATGCATGCAATTTCGATTAGCGAATACTACTACTAGTGTGTGACAGTATCCGAATTATTGCATTCGAATGCAAGAGATTTCGATTAGCGAATACTACTACTAGTGAGTGACAGTATCCGAATTATTACATTCGAATTAAAGAGCTTTCGATTAGCGATTACTACTACTAGTGAGTGACAGTATCCGAATTATTGCTTTCGAATGCAAGAGATTTCGATTAGCGAATACTACTACTAGTGAGTGACAGTATCCAAATTATTGTATTCGAATGCAAGCGATTTCGATTAGCGAATACTACTACTAGTGAGTGACAGCATCCGAGAACTTGCATTCGATTGCATGAAATTTCGATTAGCGAATACTTCTACTAGTGAGTGACAGTATCCGAGAACTTGCATTCGAATGCATGAGATTTCGAATAGCGAATACTACTACTAGTGAGTGACAGTATCCGAATTATTGCATTCGAATGCATGAAATGTCGATTTGCGAATACTACTACTAGTGAGTGACAGTATCCGAGAACTTGCATTCGAATGCATGAAATTTCGATTAGCGAATACTACTACTAGTGAGTGACAGTATCCGAATTATTGCATTCGAATGCATGAAATGTCGATTAGCTAATACTACTACTAGTGAGTGACAGCATCCGAATTATTGCATTCGAATGCATGAAACTTTCGATTAGCGAATGCTACTACTAGTGAGTGACAGTATCCGAATTATTGCAATCGAATGCAAGAGATTTCGATTAGCGAATACTACTACTAGTGAGTGACAGTATCCGAAATATTGCATTCGAAAGCATCACACTTCGATTAGCGAATACTACTACTAGTGAGTGACAGTATCCGAATTATTGCATTCGAATGCATGAGATTTCGAGTAGCGAATACTACTACTAGTGAGTGACAGTATCCGAATTATTGCATTCGAATACATGAAATTTCGATTAGCGAATACTACTACTAGTGAGTGACAGTATCCGAATTATTGCATTCGAATGCATTAAATTTCGATTAGCGAATACTACTACTAATGAGTGAAAGCATCCGAATTATTGCATTCGAATGCATGAGATTTCGATTAGCGAATACTACAACTAGTGAGTGACACTATCTGAATTATTGCATTCGAATGCATGACATTTCGGTTAGCGAATAGTACTACTAGTGAGTGACAGTATCCGAATTATTGCATTCGAATGCAAGAGATTTCGATTAGCCAATACTACTACTAGTGAGTGACAGCATCCGAATTATTGCATTCGAATGCATGAGATTTCGATTAGCGAATACTACTACTAGTGAGTGACAGTATCCGAGAACTTGCATTCGAATGCATGAAATTTCGATTAGCGAACACTACTACTAGTGAGTGACAGTATCCGAATTATTGCATTCGAATGCAAGAGATTTCGATTAGCGAATACTACTACTAGTGAGTGACAGTATTCGAATTATTGCATTCGAATGCATGAAACATTCGATTAGCGAATGCTACTACTAGTGAGTGACAGTATCCGAATTATTGCAATCGAATGCAAGATATTTCGATTAGCGAATACTACTACTAGTGAGTGACAGTATCCGAATTATTGCATTCGAATGCATGAGACTTCGATTTGCGAATACTACTACTAGTGAGTGACAGTATCCGAATTATTGCATTCGAATGCATGAGATTTCGATTAGCGAATACTACTACTAGTGAGTGACAGTATCCGAATTATTGCATTCGAATACATGAAATTTCGATTAGCGAATACTACTACTAGTGAGTGACAGTATCCGAATTATTGCATTCGAATGCATGAAATTTCGATTAGCGAATACTACTACTAATGAGTGACACCATCCGAATTATTGCATTCGAATGCATGAAATTTCGATTAGCGAATACTACAACTCGTGAGTGACACTATGCGAATTATTGCATTCGAATGCATGAGATTTCGGTAAGCGAATACTACTACTAGTGAGTGACAGTATCCGAGAACTTGCATTCGAATGCATGAGATTTCGATTAGCGAATACTACTACTAGTGAGTGACAGTATCCGAGAACTTGCATTCGAATGCAAGAGATTTCGATTAGCGAAAACTACTACTAGTGAGTGACAGTATCCGAGAACTTGCATTCGAATGCATGAGATTTCGATTAGCGAATACTACTACTAGTGAGTGACAGTATCCGAATTATTGCATTCGAATGCATGAAATTTCGATTAGCGAATACTACTACTAGTGAGTGACAGTATCCGAGAACTTGCATTCGAATGCATGAAATTTCGATTAGCGAATACTACTACTAGTGAGTGACAGTATCCGAGAACTTGCATTCGAATGCATGAAATTTCGATTAGCAAATACCACTACCAGTGAGTGACAGTATCCGAGGACTTGCATTCGAATGCATGAAATTTCGATTAGCGAATACTACTACTAGTGAGTGACAGTATCCGAATTATTGCATTCGAATGCATGCAATTTCGATTAGCGAATACTACTACTAGTGTGTGACAGTATCCGAATTATTGCATTCGAATGCAAGAGATTTCGATTAGCGAATACTACTACTAGTGAGTGACAGTATCCGAATGATTACATTCGAATTAAAGAGCTTTCGATTAGCGATTACTACTACTAGTGAGTGACAGTATCCGAATTATTACTTTCGAATGCAAGAGATTTCAATTAGCGAATACTACTACTAGTGAGTGACAGTATCCAAATTATTGTATTCGAATGCAAGCGATTTCGATTAGCGAATACTACTACTAGTGAGTGACAGCATCCGAGAACTTGCATTCGATTGCATGAAATTTCGATTAGCGAATACTACTACTAGTGAGTGACAGTATCCGAGAACTTGCATTCGAATGCATGAGATTTCGAATAGCGAATACTACTACTAGTGAGTGACAGTATCCGAATTATTGCATTCGAATGCATGAAATGTCGATTTGCGAATACTACTACTAGTGAGTGACAGTATCCGAGAACTTGCATTCGAATGCATGAAATTTCGATTAGCGAATACTAATACTAGTGAGTGACAGTATCCGAATTATTGCATTCGAATGCATGAAATGTCGATTAGCTAATACTACTACTAGTGAGTGACAGCATCCGAATTATTGCATTCGAATGCATGAAACTTTCGATTAGCGAATGCTACTACTAGTGAGTGACAGTATCCGAATTATTGCAATCGAATGCAAGAGATTTCGATTAGCGAATACTACTACTAGTGAGTGACAGTATCCGAAATATTGCATTCGAAAGCATCACACTTCGATTAGCGAATACTACTACTAGTGAGTGACAGTATCCGAATTATTGCATTCGAATGCATGAGATTTCGATTAGCGAATACTACTACTAGTGAGTGACAGTATCCGAATTATTGCATTCGAATACATGAAATTTCGATTAGCGAATACTACTACTAGTGAGTGACAGTATCCGAATTATTGCATTCGAATGCATTAAATTTCGATTAGCGAATACTACTACTAATGAGTGAAAGCATCCGAATTATTGCATTCGAATGCATGAGATTTCGATTAGCGAATACTACAACTAGTGAGTGACACTATCTGAATTATTGCATTCGAATGCATGACATTTCGGTTAGCGAATAGTACTACTAATGAGTGACAGTATCCGAGAACTTGCATTCGAATGCATGAGATTTTGATTAGCGAATACTGCCACAAGTGAGTGACAGTATCCGAGAACTTGCATTCGAATGCATGAGATTTCGATTAGCGAATACTACTTCTAGTGAGTGACAGTATCCGAATTATTGCTTTCGAATGCAAGAGATTTCGATTAGCGAATACTACTACTAGTGAGTGACAGTATCCGAATTATTGTATTCGAATGCACGAGACTTCGATTAGCGAATACTACTACTAGTGAGTGACAGTATCCGAATTATTTTATTCGAATGCATGAAATTTCGATTAGCGTATACTACTACTAGTGAGTGAGAGTATCCGAATTATTGCATTCGAATGCATGAAATTTCGATTAGCGAATACTACTACTAGTGAGTGACAGTATACGAATTATTGCATTCGAATGCATGAGATTTCGATTAGCGAATACTACTACTAGTGAGTGACAGTATCCGAGAACTTGCATTCGAATGCATGAGATTTTGATTAGCGAATACTGCCACAAGTGAGTGACAGTATCCGAGAACTTGCATTCGAATGCATGAGATTTCGATTAGCGAATACTACTTCTAGTGAGTGACAGTATCCGAGAACTTGCATTCGAATGCATGAGATTTCGATTAGCGAATACTACTACTAGTGAGTGACAGTATCCGAATTATTGCAATTGAATGAATGAGATTTCGTTTAGCGAATACTTCTACTAGTCAGTGACATTTTCCGAATTATTGCTTTCGAATGCAAGAGATTTCGATTAACGAATACTACTACTAGTGAGTGACAGTATCCGAGAACTTGCATTCGAATGCATGAAATTTCGATTAGCGAATACTACTACTAGTGAGTGACAGTATCCGAGAACTTGCATTCGAATGCATGAAATTTCGATTAGCAAATACCACTACTAGTGAGTGACAGTATCCGAATTATTGCATTCGAATGCATGAAATTTCGATTAGCGAATACTACTACTAGTGAGTGACAGTATCCGAGAACTTGCATTCGATTGCATGAAATTTCGATTAGCGAATACTACTACTAGTGAGTGACAGTATCCGAGAACTTGCATTCGAATGCATGAGATTTCGATTAACGAATACTACTACTAGTGAGTGACAGTATCCGAATTATTGCATTCGAATGCATGAAATGTCGATTTGCGAATACTACTACTAGTGAGTGACAGTATCCGAGAACTTGCATTCGAATGCATGAAATTTCGATTAGCGAATACTACTACTAGTGAGTGACAGTATCCGAATTATTGCATTCGAATGCATGAAATGTCGATTAGCTAATACTACTACTAGTGAGTGACAGCATCCGAATTATTGCATTCGAATGCATGAAACTTTCGATTAGCGAATGCTACTACTAGTGAGTGACAGTATCCGAATTATTGCAATCGAATGCAAGAGATTTCGATTAGCGAATACTACTACTAGTGAGTGACAGTATCCGAAATATTGCATTCGAAAGCATGACACTTCGATTAGCGAATACTACTACTAGTGAGTGACAGTATCCGAATTATTGCATTCGAATGCATGAGATTTCGATTAGCGAATACTACTACTAGTGAGTGACAGTATCCGAATTATTGCATTCGAATACATGAAATTTCGATTAGCGAATACTACTACTAGTGAGTGACAGTATCCGAATTATTGCATTCAAATGCATGAAATTTCGATTAGCGAATACTACTACTAATGAGTGAAAGCATCCGAATTATTGCATTCGAATGCATGAGATTTCGATTAGCGAATACTACAACTGGTGAGTGACACTATCTGAATTATTGCATTCGAATGCATGACATTTCGGTTAGCGAATACTACTACTAATGAGTGAAAGCATCCGAATTATTGCATTCGAATGCATGAGATTTCGATTAGCGCATACTACAACTAGTGAGTGACACTATCTGAATTATTGCATTCGAATGCATGACATTTCGGTTAGCGAATACTACTACTAGTGAGTGACAGTATCCGAGAACTTGCATTCGAATGCAAGAGATTTCGATTAGCGAATAATACTACTAGTGAGTGACAGTATCCGAGAACTTGCATTCGAATGCATGAGATTTCGATTAGCGAATACTACTACTAGTGAGTGATAGTATCCGAATTATTGCATTCGAATGCATGAAATTTCGATTAGCGAATACTACTACTAGTGAGTGACAGTATCCGAGAACTTGCATTCGAATGCATGAAATTTCGATTAGCGAATACTACTACTAGTGAGTGACAGTATCCGAGAACTTGCATTCCAATGCATGAAATTTCGATTAGCGAATACTACTACTAGTGAGTGACAGTATCCGAGAACTTGCATTCGAATGCATGAAATTTCGATTAGCAAATACCACTACTAGTGAGTGACAGTATCCGAGAACTTGCATTCGAATGCATGAAATTTCGATTAAGGAATACTACTACCAGTGAGTGACAGTATCCGAGAACTTGCATTCGAATGCATGAAATTTCGATTCGCGAATACTACTACTAGTGAGTGACAGTATCCGATAACTCGCATTCGAATGCATGAAATTTCGATTAGCGAATGCTACTACTAGTGAGTGACAGTATCCGAATTATTGCATTCGAATGCATGCAATTTCGATTAGCGAATACTACTACTAGTGTGTGACAGTATCCGAATTATTGCATTCGAATGCAAGAGATTTCGATTAGCGAATACTACTACTACTAGTGAGTGACAGTATCCGAATTATTTGATTCGAATGCAAGAGATTTCGATTAGCGAATACTACTACTAGTGAGTGACAGTATCCGAATTATTGCTTTCGAATGCAAGAGATTTCGATTAGCGAATACTACTACTAGTGAGTGACAGTATCCGAATTATTGTATTCGAATGCACGAGACTTCGATTAGCGAATACTACTACTAGTGAGTGACAGTATCCGAATTATTGCATTCGAATGCATGAAATTTCGATTAGCGTATACTACTACTAGTGAGTGAGAGTATCCGAAATATTGCATTCGAATGCATGAAATTTCGATTAGCGAATACTACTACTAGTGAGTGACAGTATACGAATTATTGCATTCGAATGCATGAGATTTCGATAAGCGAATACTACTACTAGTGAGTGACAGTATCCGAGAACTTGCATTCGAATGCATGAGATTTTGATTAGCGAATACTGCCGCTAGTGAGTGACAGTGTCCGAGAACTTGCATTCGAATGCATGAGATTTCGATTAGCGAATACTACTTCTAGTGAGTGACAGTATCCGAGAACTTGCATTCGAATGCATGAGATTTCGATTAGCGAATACTACTACTAGTGAGTGACAGTATCCGAATTATTGCAATTGAATGAATGAGATTTCGTTTAGCGAATACTTCTACTAGTCAGTGACATTTTCCGAATTATTGCTTTCGAATGCAAGAGATTTCGATTACCGAATACTACTACTAGTGACTGACAGTATCCGAATTATTGCATTCGAATGCATGAAATTTCGATTAGCGAATACTACTACTAGTGAGTGACAGTATCCGAATTATTGCGTTTGAATGCATTAGATTTCGGTAAGCGAATACTACTACTAGTGAGTGACAGTATCCGAGAACTTGCATTCGAATGCAAGAGATTTCGATTAGCGAATACTACTACTAGTGAGTGACAGTATCCGAATTATTACATTCGAATTAAAGAGCTTTCGATTAGCGAATACTACTACTAGTGAGTGACACTATCCGAATTATTGCTTTCGAATGCAAGAGATTTCGATTAGCGAATACTACTACTAGTGAGTGACAGTATCCGAATTATTGTATTCGAATGCAAGCGATTTCAATTAGCGAATACTACTACTAGTGAGTGACAGTATCCGAGAACTTGCATTCGATTGCATGAAATTTAGATTAGCGAATACTACTACTAGTGAGTGACAGTATCCGAGAACTTGCATTCGAATGCATGAGATTTCGATTAGCGAATACTACTACTAGTGAGTGACAGTATCCGAATTATTGCATTCGAATGCATGAAATGTCGATTTGCGAATACTACTACTAGTGAGTGACAGTATCCGAGAACTTGCATTCGAATGCATGAAATTTCGATTAGCGAATGCTACTACTAGTGAGTGACAGCATCCGAATTATTGCATTCGAATGCATGAGATTTCGATTAGCGAATACTACTACTAGTGAGTGACAGCATCCGAATTATTGCATTCGAATGCATGAAACTTTCGATTAGCGAATGCTACTACTAGTGAGTGACAGTATCCGAATTATTGCAATCGAATGCAAGAGATTTCGATTAGCGAATACTACTACTAGTGAGTGACAGTATCCGAATTATTGCATTCGAAAGCATGAGACTTCGATTAGCGAATACTACTACTAGTGAGTGACAGTATCCGAATTATTGCATTCGAATGCATGAGATTTCGATTAGCGAATACTACTACTAGTGAGTGACAGTATCCGAATTATTGCATTCGAATACATGAAATTTCGATTAGCGAATACTACTACTAATGAGTGACAGCATCCGAATTATTGCATTCGAATGCATGAAATTTCGATTAGCGAATACTACAACTAGTGAGTGACACTATCTGAATTATTGCATTCGAATGCATGAGATCTCGGTTAGCGAATACTACTACTAGTGAGTGACAATATCCGAGAACTTGCATTCGAATGCAAGAGATTTCGATTAGCGAATAATACTACTAGTGAGTGACAGTATCCGAGAACTTGCATTCGAATGCATGAGATTTCGATTAGCGAACACTACTACTAGTGAGTGATAGTATCCGAATTATTGCATTCGAATGCATGAAATTTCGATTAGCGAATACTACTACTAGTGAGTGACAGTATCCGAGAACTTGCATTCGAATGCATGAAATTTCGATTAGCGAATACTACTACTAGTGAGTGACAGTATCCGAATTATTGCATTCGAATGCATGAAATTTCGATTAGCGAATACTACTACTAATGAGTGACAGCATCCGAATTATTGCATTCGAATGCATGAAATTTCGATTAGCGAATTCTACAACTAGTGAGTGACACTATCTGAATTATTGCATTCGAATGCATGAGATTTCGGTTAGCGAATACTACTACTAGTGAGTGACAGTATCCGAGAACTTGCATTCGAATGCATGAGATTTCGAATAGCGAATACTACTTCTTGTGAGTGACAGTATCCGAGAACTTGCATTCGAATGCATGAGATTTCGATTAGCGAATACTACTACTAGTGACAGTATCCGAGAACTTGCATTCGAATGCATGAGATTTTGATTAACGAATACTACCCCTAGTGAGTGACAGTATTCGAATTATTGCATTCGAATGCATGAAATTACGATTAGCGAATACTACTACTAGTGAGTGACAGTATCCGAATTATTTCATTCGAATGCATGAAATTTCGATTAGCGAATACTACTACTAGTGAGTGACAGTATCCGAATTATTGCATTCGAATGCATGAAATTTCGATTAGCGCACACTACCACTAGTGAGTGACAGTATCCGAATTATTGCATTCGAATGCATGAAATTTCGATTAGCGAATACTACTACTAGTGAGTGACAGTATCCGAGAACTTGCATTCGAATGTATGAGATTTTGATTAACGAATACTACCCCTAGTGAGTGACAGTATTCGAATTATTGCATTCGAATGCATGAAATTACGATTAGCGAATACTACTACTAGTGAGTGACAGTATCCGAATTATTTCATTCGAATGCATGAAATTTCGATTAGCGAATACTACTACTAGTGAGTGACAGTATCCGAGAACTTGCATTCGATTGCATGAGATTTCGATTAGCGAATACCACTACTCGTGAGTGACAGTACCCGAGAACTTGCATTCGAATGCATGAGATTTCGATTAGCGAATACTACTACTAGTGAGTGACAGTATCCGAGAACTTGCATTAGAATGCATGAGATTTCGATTAGCGAATATTACTACTAGTGAGTGACAGTATCCGAGAACTTGCATTCGAATGCATGAGATTTCGATTAGCGAATACTACTACTACCAGTGAGTGACAGTATCCGAGAACTTGCATTCGAATGCATGAAATTTCGATTAGCGAATACTACTACTAGTGAGTGACAGTATCCGAATTATTGCATTCGAAAGCATGAGACTTCGATTAGCGAATACTACTACTAGTGAGTGACAGTATCCGAATTATTGCATTCGAATGCATGAGATTTCGATTAGCGAATACTACTACTAGTGAGTGACAGTATCCGAATTATTGCATTCGAATACATGAAATTTCGATTTGCGAATACTACTACTAGTGAGTGACAGTATCCGAATTATTGCATTCGAATGCATGAAATTTCGATTAGCGAATACTACTACTAATGAGTGACAGCATCCGAATTATTGCATTCGAATGCATGAAATTTCGATTAGCGAATACTATAACTAGTGAGTGAAACTATCTGAATTATTGCATTCGAATGCATGAGATTTCGGTTAGCGAATACTACTACTAGTGAGTGACAGTATCCGAGAACTTGCATTCGAATGCATGAGATTTCGAATAGCGAATACTACTTCTAGTGAGTGACAGTATCCGAGAACTTGCATTCGAATGCATTAGATTTCGATTAGCGAATACTACTACTAGTGACAGTATCCGAGAACTTGCATTCGAATGCATGAAATTTCGATTAGCGAATACTACTACTAGTGAGTGACAGTATCCGAATTATTGCATTCGAATGCAAGAGATTTCGATTAGCGAATACTACTACTAGTGAGTGACAGTATCCGAATTATTTCATTCGAATGCATGAAATTTCGATTAGCGAATACTACTACTAGTGAGTGACAGTATCCGAATTATTGCATTCGAATGCATGAAATTTTGATTAGCGCACACTACCACTAGTGAGTGACAGTATCCGAATTATTGCATTCGAATGCATGAAATTTCGATTAGCGAATACTACTACTAATGAGTAACAGCATCCGAATTATTGCATTCGAATGCATGAAATTTCGATTAGCGAATACTACAACGAGTGAGTGACACTATCTGAATTATTGCATTCGAATGCATGAGATTTCGGTTAGCGAATACTACTACTAGTGAGTGACAGTATCCGAGAACTTGCTTTCGAATGCAAGAGATTTCGATTAGCGAATAATACAACTAGTGAGTGACAGTATCCGAGAACTTGCATTCGAATGCATGAGATTTCGATTAGCGAATACTACTACTAGTGAGTGATAGTATCCGAATTATTGCATTCGAATGCATGAAATTTCGATTAGCGAATACTACTACTAGTGAGTGACAGTATCCGAGAACTTGCATTCGATTGCATGAGATTTCGATTAGCGAATACCACTACTCGTGAGTGACAGTACCCGAGAACTTGCATTCGAATGCATGAGATTTCGATTAGCGAATACTACTACTAGTGAGTGACAGTATCCGAGAACTTGCATTAGAATGCATGAGAATTCGATTAGCGAATATTACTACTAGTGAGTGACAGTATCCGAGAACTTGCATTCGAATGCATGAGATTTCGATTAGCGAATACTACTACCAGTGAGTGACAGTATCCGAGAACTTGCATTCGAATGCATGAAATTTCGATTAGCGAATACTACTACTAGTGAGTGACAGTATCCGAATTATTGCATTCGAATGCAAGAGATTTCGATTGGCGAATACTACTACTAGTGAGTGACAGTATCCGAATTATTTCATTCGAATGCATGAAATTTCGATTTGCGAATACTACTACTAGTGAGTGACAGTATCCGAATTATTGCATTCGAATGCATGAAATTTCGATTAGCGAATACTACTACTAATGAGTGACAGCATCCGAATTATTGCATTCGAATGCATGAAATTTCGATTAGCGAATACTACAACTAGTGAGTGACACTATCTGAATTATTGCATTCGAATGCATGAGATTTCGGTTAGCGAATACTACTACTAGTGAGTGACAGTATCCGAATTATTGCATTCGAATGCATGAGATTTCGAATAGCGAATACTACTTCTAGTGAGTGACAGTATCCGAGAACTTGCATTCGAATGCATGAGATTTCGATTAGCGAATACTACTACTAGTGACAGTATCCGAGAACTTGCATTCGAATGCATGAAATTTCGATTAGCGAATACTACTACTAGTGAGTGACAGTATCCGAATTATTGCATTCGAATGCAAGAGATTTCGATTAGCGAATACTACTACTAGTGAGTGACAGTATCCGAATTATTTCATTCGAATGCATGAAATTTCGATTAGCGAATACTACTACTAGTGAGTGACAGTATCCGAATTATTGCATTCGAATGCATGAAATTTCGATTAGCGCACACTACCACTAGTGAGTGACAGTATCCGAATTATTGCATTCGAATGCATGAAATTTCGATTAGCGAATACTACTACTAATGAGTGACAGCATCCGAATTATTGCATTCGAATGCATGAAATTTCGATTAGCGAATACTACAACGAGTGAGTGACACTATCTGAATTATTGCATTCGAATGCATGAGATTTCGGTTAGCGAATACTACTACTAGTGAGTGACAGTATCCGAGAACTTGCTTTCGAATGCAAGAGATTTCGATTAGCGAATAATACAACTAGTGAGTGACAGTATCCGAGAACTTGCATTCGAATGCATGAGATTTCGATTAGCGAATACTACTACTAGTGAGTGATAGTATCCGAATTATTGCATTCGAATGCATGAAATTTCGATTAGCGAATACTACTACTAGTGAGTGACAGTATCCGAGAACTTGCATTCGATTGCATGAGATTTCGATTAGCGAATACCACTACTCGTGAGTGACAGTACCCGAGAACTTGCATTCGAATGCATGAGATTTCGATTAGCGAATACTACTACTAGTGAGTGACAGTATCCGAGAACTTGCATTAGAATGCATGAGATTTCGATTAGCGAATATTACTACTAGTGAGTGACAGTATCCGAGAACTTGCATTCGAATGCATGAGATTTCGATTAGCGAATACTACTACCAGTGAGTGACAGTATCCGAGAACTTGCATTCGAATGCATGAAATTTCGATTAGCGAATACTACTACTAGTGAGTGACAGTATCCGAATTATTGCATTCGAAAGCATGAGACTTCGATTAGCGAATACTACTACTAGTGAGTGACAGTATCCGAATTATTGCATTCGAATGCATGAGATTTCGATTAGCGAATACTACTACTAGTGAGTGACAGTATCCGAATTATTGCATTCGAATACATGAAATTTCGATTTGCGAATACTACTACTAGTGAGTGACAGTATCCGAATTATTGCATTCGAATGCATGAAATTTCGATTAGCGAATACTACTACTAATGAGTGACAGCATCCGAATTATTGCATTCGAATGCATGAAATTTCGATTAGCGAATACTACAACTAGTGAGTGACACTATCTGAATTATTGCATTCGAATGCATGAGATTTCGGTTAGCGAATACTACTACTAGTGAGTGACAGTATCCGAGAACTTGCTTTCGAATGCAAGAGATTTCGATTAGCGAATAATACAACTAGTGAGTGACAGTATCCGAGAACTTGCATTCGAATGCATGAGATTTCGATTAGCGAATACTACTACTAGTGAGTGATAGTATCCGAATTATTGCATTCGAATGCATGAAATTTCGATTAGCGAATACTACTACTAGTGAGTGACAGTATCCGAGAACTTGCATTCGAATGCATGAAATTTCGATTAGCGAATACTACTACTAGTGAGTGACAGTATCCGAGAACTTGCATTCGAATGCAAGAAATTTCGATTAGCGAATACTACTACTAGTGAGTGACAGTATCCGAGAACTTGCATTCGAATGCATGAAATTTCGATTAGCAAATACCACTACTAGTGAGTGACAGTATCCGAGGACTTGCATTCGAATGCATGAAATTTCGATTAGCGAATACTACTACTAGTGAGTGACAGTATCCGAGAACTTGCATTCGAATGCATGAAATTTCGATTAGCGAATACTACTACCAGTGAGTGACAGTATCCGAGAACTTGCATTCGAATGCATGAAATTTCGATTAGCGAATACTACTACTAGTGAGTGACAGTATCCGAATTATTGCATTCGAATGCATGCAATCTCGATTAGCGAATACTACTACTAGTGAGTGACAGTATCCGAATTATTTGATTCGAATGCAAGAGATTTCGATTAGCGAATACTACTACTAGTGAGTGACAGTATCCGAATTACTGTATTCGAATGCACGAGACTTCGATTAGCGAATACTACTACTAGTGAGTGACAGTATCCGAATTATTGCATTCGAATGCATGAAATTTCGATTAGCGTATACTACTACTAGTGAGTGACAGTATCCGAATTATTGCATTCGAATGCATGAAATTTCGATTAGCGAATACTACTACTAGTGAGTGACAGTATCCGAATTATTGCATTCGAATGCATGAGATTTCGATTAGCGAATACTACTACTAGTGAGTGACAGTATCCGAGAACTGTCATTCGAATGCATGAGATTTCGATTAGCGAATACTGCCACTAGTGAGTGACAGTATCCGAGAACTTGCATTCGAATGCATGAGATTTCGAATAGCGAATACTACTTCTAGTGAGTGACAGTATCCGAGAACTTGCATTCGAATGCATGAGATTTCGATTAGCGAATACTACTACTAGTGACAGTATCCGAGAACTTGCATTCGAATGCATGAAATTTCGATTAGCGAATACTACTACTAGTGAGTGACAGTATCCGAATTATTGCATTCGAATGCAAGAGATTTCGATTAGCGAATACTACTACTAGTAAGTGACAGTATCCGAGTTATTGCATTCGAATGCATGAAATTTCGATTACCGAATACTACTACTAGTGACTGACAGTATCCGAATTATTGCATTCGAATGCATGAAATTTCGATTAGCGAATACTACTACTAGTAAGTGACAGTATCCGAATTATTGCGTTTGAATGCATGAGATTTCGGTAAGCGAATACTACTACTAGTGAGTGACAGTATCCGAGAACTTGCATTCGAATGCAAGAGATTTCGGTTAGCGAATACTACTACTAGTGAGTGACAGTATCCGAATTATTACATTCGAAATAAAGAGCTTTCGATTAGCGAATACTACTACTAGTGAGTGACACTATCCGAATTATTGCTTTCGAATGCAAGAGATTTCGATTAGCGAATACTACTACTAGTGAGTGACAGTATCCGAATTATTGTATTCGAATGCAAGCGATTTCGATTAGCGAATACTACTACTAGTGAGTGACAGTATCCGAGAACTTGCATTCGATTGCATGAAATTTAGATTAGCGAATACTACTACTAGTGAGTGACAGTATCCGAGAACTTGCATTCGAATGCATGAGATTTCGATTAGCGAATACTACTACTAGTGAGTGACAGTATCCGAATTATTGCATTCGAATGCATGAAATGTCGATTTGCGAATACTACTACTAGTGAGTGACAGTATCCGAGAACTTGCATTCGAATGCATGAAATTTCGATTAGCGAATACTACTACTAGTGAGTGACAGCATCCGAATTATTGCATTCGAATGCATGAGATTTCGATTAGCGAATACTACTACTAGTGAGTGACAGCATCCGAATTATTGCATTCGAATGCATGAAACTTTCGATTAGCGAATGCTACTACTAGTGAGTGACAGTATCCGAATTATTGCAATCGAATGCAAGAGATTTCGATTAGCGAATACTACTAATAGTGAGTGAAAGTATCCGAATTATTGCATTCGAAAGCATGAGACTTCGATTAGCGAATACTACTACTAGTGAGTGACAGTATCCGAATTATTGCATTCGAATGCATGAGATTTCGATTAGCGAATACTACTACTAGTGAGTGACAGTATCCGAATTATTGCATTCGAGTACATGAAATTTCGATTTGCGAATACTACTACTAGTGAGTGACAGTATCCGAATTATTGCATTCGAATGCATGAAATTTCGATTAGCGAATACTACTACTAATGAGTGACAGCATCCGAATTATTGCATTCGAATGCATGAAATTTCGATTAGCGAATACTACAACTAGTGAGTGACACTATCTGAATTATTGCATTCGGATGCATGAGATTTCGGTTAGCGAATACTACTACTAGTGAGTGACAGTATCCGAGAACTTGCATTCGAATGCAAGAGATTTCGATTAGCGAATAATACTACTAGTAAGTGACAGTATCCGAGAACTTGCATTCGAATGCATGAGATTTCGATTAGCGAATACTACTACTAGTGAGTGATAGTATCCGAATTATTGCATTCGAATGCATGAAATTTCGATTAGCGAACACTACTACTAGTGAGTGACAGTATCCGAGAACTTGCATTCGAATGCAAGAGATTTCGATTAGCGAATACTACTACTAGTGAGTGACAGTATCCGAGAACTTGCATTCGAATGCATGAAATTTCGATTAGCGAATACTACTACTAGTGAGTGACAGTATCCGAGAACTTGCATTCGAATGCATGAAATTTCGATTAGCAAATACCACTACTAGTGAGTGACAGTATCCGAGGACTTGCATTCGAATGCATGAAATTTCGATTAGCGAATACTACTACTAGTGAGTGACAGTATGCGAGAACTTGCATTCGAATGCATGAAATTTCGATTAGCGAATACTACTACCAGTGAGTGACAGTATCCGAGAACTTGCATTCGAATGCATGAAATTTCGATTCGCCAATACTACTACTAGTGAGTGACAGTATCCGAGAACTTGCATTCGAATGCATGAAATTTCGATTAGCGAATACTACTACTAGTGAGTGACAGTATCCGAATTATTGCATTCGAATGCATGCAATTTCGATTAGCGAATACTACTACTAGTGAGTGACAGCATCCGAATTATTGCATTCGAATGCATGAGATTTCGATTAGCGAGTACTACTACTAGTGAGTGACAGTATCCGAATTATTTGATTCGAATGCAAGAGATTTCGATTAGCGAATACTACTACTAGTGAGTGACAGTATCCGAATTATTGCTTTCGAATGCAACAGATTTCGATTAGCGAATACTACTACTAGTGAGTGACAGTATCCGAATTACTGTATTCGAATGCACGAGACTTCGATTAGCGAATACTACTACTAGTGAGTGACAGTATCCGAATTATTGCATTCGAATGCATGAAATTTCGATTAGCGTATACTACTACTAGTGAGTGACAGTATCCGAATTATTGCATTCGAATGCATGAAATTTCGATTAGCGAATACTACTACTAGTGAGTGACAGTATCCGAATTATTGCATTCGAATGCATGAGATTTCGATTAGCGAATACTACTACTAGTGAGTGACAGTATCCGAGAACTGCCATTCGAATGCATGAGATTTCGATTAGCGAATACTGCCACTAGTGAGTGACAGTATCCGAGAACTTGCATTCGAATGCATGAGATTTCGATTAGCGAATACTACTTCTAGTGAGTGACAGTATCCGAGAACTTGCATTCGAATGCATGAGATTTCGATTAGCGAATACTACTACTAGTGAGTGACAGTATCCGAATTATTGCAATTGAATGAATGAGATTTCGTTAAGCGACTACTACTACCAGTCAGTGACAGTTTCCGAATTATTGCTTTCGAATGCAAGAGATTTCGATTAACGAATACTACTACTAGTGAGTGACAGTATCCGAATTATTGCATTCGAATGCATGAAATGTCGATTTGCGAATACTACTACTAGTGAGTGACAGTATCCGAGAACTTGCATTCGAATGCATGAAATTTCGATTAGCGAATACTACTACTAGTGAGTGACAGCATCCGAATTATTGCATTCGAATGCATGAGATTTCGATTAGCGAATACTACTACTAGTGAGTGACAGCGTCCGAATTATTGCATTCGAATGCATGAAACTTTCGATTAGCGAATGCTACTACTAGTGAGTGACAGTATCCGAATTATTGCAATCGAATGCAAGAGATTTCATTTAGCGAATACTACTACTAGTGAGTGACAGTATCCGAATTATTGCATTCGAAAGCATGAGACTTCGATTAGCGAATACTACTAGTAGTGAGTGACAGTATCCGAATTATTGCATTCGAATGCATGAGATTTCGATTAGCGAATACTACTACTAGTGAGTGACAGTATCCGAATTATTGCATTCGAATACATGAAATTTCGATTTGCGAATACTACTACTAGTGAGTGACAGTATCCGAATTATTGCATTCGAATGCATGAAATTTCGATTAGCGAATACTACTACTAATGTGTGACAGCATCCGAATTATTGCATTCGAATGCATGAAATTTCGATTAGCGAATACTACAACTAGTGAGTGACACTATCTGAATTATTGCATTCGAATGCATGAGATTTCGGTTAGCGAATACTACTACTAGTGAGTGACAGTATCCGAGAACTTGCTTTCGAATGCAAGAGATTTCGATTAGCGAATAATACTACTAGTGAGTGACAGTATCCGAGAACTTGCATTCGAATGCATGAGATTTCGATTAGCGAATACTACTACTAGTGAGTGATAGTATCCGAATTATTGCATTCGAATGCATGAAATTTCGATTAGCGAATACTACTACTAGTGAGTGACAGTATCCGAGAACTTGCATTCGAATGCATGAAATTTCGATTAGCGAATACTACTACTAGTGAGTGACAGTATCCGAGAACTTGCATTCGAATGCATGAAATTTCGATTAGCGAATACTACTACTCGTGAGTGACAGTATCCGAGAACTTCCATTCGAATGCATGAAATTTCGATTAGCAAATACCACTACTAGTGAGTGACAGTATCCGAGGACTTGCATTCGAATGCATGAAATTTTGATTAGCGAATACTACTACTAGTGAGTGACAGTATCCGAGAACTTGCATTCGAATGCATGAAATTTCGATTAGCGAATACTACTACCAGTGAGTGACAGTATCCGAGAACTTGCATTCGAATGCATGAAATTTCGATTAGCGAATACTACTACTAGTGAGTGACAGTATCCGAATTATTGCATTCGAACGCATGCAATCTCGATTAGCGAATACTACTACTAGTGTGTGACTGTATCCGAATTATTGCATTCGAATGCAAGAGATTTCGATTAGCGAATACTACTACTAGTGAGTGACAGTATCCGAATTATTTGATTCGAATGCAAGAGATTTCGATTAGCGAATACTACTACTAGTGAGTGACAGTATCCGAATTATTGCTTTCGAATGCAAGAGATTTCGATTAGCGAATACTACTACTAGTGAGTGACAGTATCCGAATTACTGTATTCGAATGCACGAGACATCGATTAGCGAATACTACTACTAGTGAGTGACAGTATCCGAATTATTGCATTCGAATCCATGAAATTTCGATTAGCGTATACTACTACTAGTGAGTGACAGTATCCGAATTATTGCATTCGAATGCATGAAATTTCGATTAGCGAATACTACTACTAGTGAGTGACAGTATCCGAATTATTGCATTCGAATGCATGAGATTTCGATTAGCGAATACTACTACTAGTGAGTGACAGTATCCGAGAACTGTCATTCGAATGCATGAGATTTCGATTAGCGAATACTGCCACTAGTGAGTGACAGTATCCGAGAACTTGCATTCGAATGCATGAGATTTCGATTAGCGAATACTACTTCTAGTGAGTGACAGTATCCGAGAACTTGCATTCGAATGCATGAGACTTCGATTAGCGAATACTACTACTAGTGAGTGACAGTATCCGAATTATTGCAATTGAATGAATGAGATTTCATTTAGCGAATACTACTACCAGTCAGTGACAGTTTCCGAATTATTGCTTTCGAATGCAAGAGATTTCGATTAACGAATACTACTACTAGTGAGTGACAGTATCCGAACTATTGCATTCGAATGCAAGAGATTTCGATTAGCGAATACTACTACTAGTGAGTGACAGTATCCGAATTATTTGATTCGAATGCATGAAATTTCGATTAGCGAATACTACTACTAGTGAGTGACAGTATCCGAGAACTTGCATTCGAATGCATGAGATTTCGATTAGCGAATACTACTACTAGTGACAGTATCCGAGAACTTGCATTCGAATGCATGAAATTTCGATTAGCGAATACTACTACTAGTGAGTGACAGTATCCGAATTATTGCATTCGAATGCAAGAGATTTCGATTAGCGAATACTACTACTAGTGACTGAAAGTATCCGAGTTATTGCATTCGAATGCATGAAATTGCGATTACCGAATACTACTACTAGTGACTGACAGTATCCGAATTATTGCATTCGAATGCATGAAATTTCGATTAGCGAATACTACTACTAGTGAGTGACAGTATCCGAATTATTGCATTCGAATGAAAGAGATTTCGATTAGCGAACACTACTACTAGTGAGTGACAGTATTTGAATTATTGCATTCGAATGCATGAAACTTTCGATTAGCGAATGCTACTACTAGTGAGTGACAGTATCCGAATTATTGCGATCGAATGCTAGATATTTCGATTAGCGAATACTACTACTAGTGAGTGACAGTATCCGAATTATTGCATTCGAATGCATGAGACTTCGATTAGCGAATACTACTACTAGTGAGTGACAGTATCCGAATTTTTGCATTCGAATGCATGAGATTTCGATTAGCGAATACTACTACTAGTGAGTGACAGTATCCGAATTATTGCATTCGAATACATGAAATTTCGATTAGCGAATACTACTACTAGTGAGTGACAGTATCCGAATTATTGCATTCGAATGCATGAAATTTCGATTAGCGAATACTACTACTAATGAGTGAGAGCATCCGAATTATTGCATTCGAATGCATGAAATTTCGATTAGCGAATACTACAACTCGTGAGTGACACTATCCGAATTATTGCGTTCGAATGCATGAGATTTCGGTAAGCGAATACTACTACTAGTTAGTGACAGTATCCGAGAACTTGCATTCGAATGCATCAGATTTCGATTAGCGAATACTACTACTAGTGAGTGACAGTATCCTAATTATTGCATTCGAATGCATGAAATTTCGATTAGCGAATACTACTACTAGTGAGTGACAGTATCCGAGAACTTGCATTCGAATGCATGAAATTTCGATTAGCGAATACTACTACTAGTGAGTGACAGTATCCGAGAACTTGCATTCGAATGCATGAAATTTCGATTAGCGAATACTACTACTAGTGAGTGACAGTATCCGAATTATTGCATTCGAATGCATGAAATTTCGATTAGCGAATACTACTACTAGTGAGTGACAGTATCCGAATTATTGCATTCGAATGCATGAAATTTCGATTAGCGAATACTACTACTAATGAGTGACAGTATCCGAATTATTGCATTCGAATGCAAGAGATTTCGATTAGCCAATACTACTACTAGTGAGTGACAGTATCCGAATTATTGCATTCGAATGCATGAGATTTCGATTAGCGAATACTACTACTAGTGAGTGACAGTATCCGAGAACTTGCATTCGAATGCATGAGATTTCGATTAGCGAATACTACTACTAGTGACAGTATCCGAGAACTTGCATTCGAATGCATGAAATTTCAATTAGCGAATACTACTACTAGTGAGTGACAGTATCCGAATTATTGCATTCGAATGCAAGAGATTTCGATTAGCGAATACTACTACCAGTGAGTGACAGTATCCGAGTTATTGCATTCGAATGCAAGAAATTTCGATTACCGAATACTACTACTAGTGACTGACAGTATCCGAATTATTGCATTCGAATGCATGAAATTTCGATTAGCGAATACTACTACTAGTGAGTGACAGTATCCGAATTATTGCATTCGAATGCAAGAGATTTCGATTAGAGAATACTACTACTAGTGAGTGACAGTATTCGAATAATTGCATTCGAATGCATGAAACTTTCGATTAGCGAATGCTACTACTAGTGAGTGACAGTATCCGAATTATTGCAATCGAATGCAAGATATTTCCATTAGCGAATACTACTACTAGTGAGTGACAGTATCCGAGAACTTGCATTCGAATGCATGAGATTTCGATTAGCGAATACTACTACTAGTGAGTGACAGTATCCGAATTATTGCATTCGAATGCATGAAATGTCGATTTGCGAATACTACTACTAGTGAGTGACAGTATCCGAGAACTTGCATTCGAATGCATGAAATTTCGATTAGCGAATACTACTACTAGTGAGTGACAGCATCCGAATTATTGCATTCGAATGCATGAGATTTCGATTAGCGAATACTACTACTAGTGAGTGACAGCATCCGAATTATTGCATTCGAATGCATGAAACTTTCGATTAGCGAATGCTACTACTAGTGAGTGACAGTATCCGAATTATTGCAATCGAATGCAAGAGATTTCGATTAGCGAATACTACTAATAGTGAGTGAAAGTATCCGAATTATTGCATTCGAAAGCATGAGACTTCGATTAGCGAATACTACTACTAGTGAGTGACAGTATCCGAATTATTGCATTCGAATGCATGAGATTTCGATTAGCGAATACTACTACTAGTGAGTGACAGTATCCGAATTATTGCATTCGAGTACATGAAATTTCGATTTGCGAATACTACTACTAGTGAGTGACAGTATCCGAATTATTGCATTCGAATGCATGAAATTTCGATTAGCGAATACTACTACTAATGAGTGACAGCATCCGAATTATTGCATTCGAATGCATGAAATTTCGATTAGCGAATACTACAACTAGTGAGTGACACTATCTGAATTATTGCATTCGGATGCATGAGATTTCGGTTAGCGAATACTACTACTAGTGAGTGACAGTATCCGAGAACTTGCATTCGAATGCAAGAGATTTCGATTAGCGAATAATACTACTAGTAAGTGACAGTATCCGAGAACTTGCATTCGAATGCATGAGATTTCGATTAGCGAATACTACTACTAGTGAGTGATAGTATCCGAATTATTGCATTCGAATGCATGAAATTTCGATTAGCGAACACTACTACTAGTGAGTGACAGTATCCGAGAACTTGCATTCGAATGCAAGAGATTTCGATTAGCGAATACTACTACTAGTGAGTGACAGTATCCGAGAACTTGCATTCGAATGCATGAAATTTCGATTAGCGAATACTACTACTAGTGAGTGACAGTATCCGAGAACTTGCATTCGAATGCATGAAATTTCGATTAGCAAATACCACTACTAGTGAGTGACAGTATCCGAGGACTTGCATTCGAATGCATGAAATTTCGATTAGCGAATACTACTACTAGTGAGTGACAGTATGCGAGAACTTGCATTCGAATGCATGAAATTTCGATTAGCGAATACTACTACCAGTGAGTGACAGTATCCGAGAACTTGCATTCGAATGCATGAAATTTCGATTCGCCAATACTACTACTAGTGAGTGACAGTATCCGAGAACTTGCATTCGAATGCATGAAATTTCGATTAGCGAATACTACTACTAGTGAGTGACAGTATCCGAATTATTGCATTCGAATGCATGCAATTTCGATTAGCAAATACTACTACTAGTGTGTGACAGTATCCGAATTATTGCATTCGAATGCAAGAGATTTCGATTAGCGAATACTACTACTAGTGAGTGACAGTATCCGAATTATTTGATTCGAATGCAAGAGATTTCGATTAGCGAATACTACTACTAGTGAGTGACAGTATCCGAATTATTGCTTTCGAATGCAACAGATTTCGATTAGCGAATACTACTACTAGTGAGTGACAGTATCCGAATTACTGTATTCGAATGCACGAGACTTCGATTAGCGAATACTACTACTAGTGAGTGACAGTATCCGAATTATTGCATTCGAATGCATGAAATTTCGATTAGCGTATACTACTACTAGTGAGTGACAGTATCCGAATTATTGCATTCGAATGCATGAAATTTCGATTAGCGAATACTACTACTAGTGAGTGACAGTATCCGAATTATTGCATTCGAATGCATGAGATTTCGATTAGCGAATACTACTACTAGTGAGTGACAGTATCCGAGAACTGCCATTCGAATGCATGAGATTTCGATTAGCGAATACTGCCACTAGTGAGTGACAGTATCCGAGAACTTGCATTCGAATGCATGAGATTTCGATTAGCGAATACTACTTCTAGTGAGTGACAGTATCCGAGAACTTGCATTCGAATGCATGAGATTTCGATTAGCGAATACTACTACTAGTGAGTGACAGTATCCGAATTATTGCAATTGAATGAATGAGATTTCGTTTAGCGACTACTACTACCAGTCAGTGACAGTTTCCGAATTATTGCTTTCGAATGCAAGAGATTTCGATTAACGAATACTACTACTAGTGAGTGACAGTATCCGAATTATTGCATTCGAATGCATGAAATGTCGATTTGCGAATACTACTACTAGTGAGTGACAGTATCCGAGAACTTGCATTCGAATGCATGAAATTTCGATTAGCGAATACTACTACTAGTGAGTGACAGCATCCGAATTATTGCATTCGAATGCATGAGATTTCGATTAGCGAATACTACTACTAGTGAGTGACAGCGTCCGAATTATTGCATTCGAATGCATGAAACTTTCGATTAGCGAATGCTACTACTAGTGAGTGACAGTATCCGAATTATTGCAATCGAATGCAAGAGATTTCATTTAGCGAATACTACTACTAGTGAGTGACAGTATCCGAATTATTGCATTCGAAAGCATGAGACTTCGATTAGCGAATACTACTAGTAGTGAGTGACAGTATCCGAATTATTGCATTCGAATGCATGAGATTTCGATTAGCGAATACTACTACTAGTGAGTGACAGTATCCGAATTATTGCATTCGAATACATGAAATTTCGATTTGCGAATACTACTACTAGTGAGTGACAGTATCCGAATTATTGCATTCGAATGCATGAAATTTCGATTAGCGAATACTACTACTAATGTGTGACAGCATCCGAATTATTGCATTCGAATGCATGAAATTTCGATTAGCGAATACTACAACTAGTGAGTGACACTATCTGAATTATTGCATTCGAATGCATGAGATTTCGGTTAGCGAATACTACTACTAGTGAGTGACAGTATCCGAGAACTTGCTTTCGAATGCAAGAGATTTCGATTAGCGAATAATACTACTAGTGAGTGACAGTATCCGAGAACTTGCATTCGAATGCATGAGATTTCGATTAGCGAATACTACTACTAGTGAGTGATAGTATCCGAATTATTGCATTCGAATGCATGAAATTTCGATTAGCGAATACTACTACTAGTGAGTGACAGTATCCGAGAACTTGCATTCGAATGCATGAAATTTCGATTAGCGAATACTACTACTAGTGAGTGACAGTATCCGAGAACTTGCATTCGAATGCATGAAATTTCGATTAGCGAATACTACTACTCGTGAGTGACAGTATCCGAGAACTTGCATTCGAATGCATGAAATTTCGATTAGCAAATACCACTACTAGTGAGTGACAGTATCCGAGGACTTGCATTCGAATGCATGAAATTTTGATTAGCGAATACTACTACTAGTGAGTGACAGTATCCGAGAACTTGCATTCGAATGCATGAAATTTCGATTAGCGAATACTACTACCAGTGAGTGACAGTATCCGAGAACTTGCATTCGAATGCATGAAATTTCGATTAGCGAATACTACTACTAGTGAGTGACAGTATCCGAATTATTGCATTCGAACGCATGCAATCTCGATTAGCGAATACTACTACTAGTGTGTGACTGTATCCGAATTATTGCATTCGAATGCAAGAGATTTCGATTAGCGAATACTACTACTAGTGAGTGACAGTATCCGAATTATTTGATTCGAATGCAAGAGATTTCGATTAGCGAATACTACTACTAGTGAGTGACAGTATCCGAATTATTGCTTTCGAATGCAAGAGATTTCGATTAGCGAATACTACTACTAGTGAGTGACAGTATCCGAATTACTGTATTCGAATGCACGAGACATCGATTAGCGAATACTACTACTAGTGAGTGACAGTATCCGAATTATTGCATTCGAATCCATGAAATTTCGATTAGCGTATACTACTACTAGTGAGTGACAGTATCCGAATTATTGCATTCGAATGCATGAAATTTCGATTAGCGAATACTACTACTAGTGAGTGACAGTATCCGAATTATTGCATTCGAATGCATGAGATTTCGATTAGCGAATACTACTACTAGTGAGTGACAGTATCCGAGAACTGTCATTCGAATGCATGAGATTTCGATTAGCGAATACTGCCACTAGTGAGTGACAGTATCCGAGAACTTGCATTCGAATGCATGAGATTTCGATTAGCGAATACTACTTCTAGTGAGTGACAGTATCCGAGAACTTGCATTCGAATGCATGAGACTTCGATTAGCGAATACTACTACTAGTGAGTGACAGTATCCGAATTATTGCAATTGAATGAATGAGATTTCATTTAGCGAATACTACTACCAGTCAGTGACAGTTTCCGAATTATTGCTTTCGAATGCAAGACATTTCGATTAACGAATACTACTACTAGTGAGTGACAGTATCCGAACTATTGCATTCGAATGCAAGAGATTTCGATTAGCGAATACTACTACTAGTGAGTGACAGTATCCGAATTATTTGATTCGAATGCATGAAATTTCGATTAGCGAATACTACTACTAGTGAGTGACAGTATCCGAGAACTTGCATTCGAATGCATGAGATTTCGATTAGCGAATACTACTACTAGTGACAGTATCCGAGAACTTGCATTCGAATGCATGAAATTTCGATTAGCGAATACTACTACTAGTGAGTGACAGTATCCGAATTATTGCATTCGAATGCAAGAGATTTCGATTAGCGAATACTACTACTAGTGACTGAAAGTATCCGAGTTATTGCATTCGAATGCATGAAATTTCGATTACCGAATACTACTACTAGTGACTGACAGTATCCGAATTATTGCATTCGAATGCATGAAATTTCGATTAGCGAATACTACTACTAGTGAGTGACAGTATCCGAATTATTGCATTCGAATGAAAGAGATTTCGATTAGCGAACACTACTACTAGTGAGTGACAGTATTTGAATTATTGCATTCGAATGCATGAAACTTTCGATTAGCGAATGCTACTACTAGTGAGTGACAGTATCCGAATTATTGCGATCGAATGCTAGATATTTCGATTAGCGAATACTACTACTAGTGAGTGACAGTATCCGAATTATTGCATTCGAATGCATGAGACTTCGATTAGCGAATACTACTACTAGTGAGTGACAGTATCCGAATTTTTGCATTCGAATGCATGAGATTTCGATTAGCGAATACTACTACTAGTGAGTGACAGTATCCGAATTATTGCATTCGAATACATGAAATTTCGATTAGCGAATACTACTACTAGTGAGTGACAGTATCCGAATTATTGCATTCGAATGCATGAAATTTCGATTAGCGAATACTACTACTAATGAGTGAGAGCATCCGAATTATTGCATTCGAATGCATGAAATTTCGATTAGCGAATACTACAACTCGTGAGTGACACTATCCGAATTATTGCGTTCGAATGCATGAGATTTCGGTAAGCGAATACTACTACTAGTTAGTGACAGTATCCGAGAACTTGCATTCGAATGCAAGAGATTTCGATTAGCGAAAACTACTACTAGTGGGTGACAGTATCCGAGAACTTGCATTCGAATGCATCAGATTTCGATTAGCGAATACTACTACTAGTGAGTGACAGTATCCTAATTATTGCATTCGAATGCATGAAATTTCGATTAGCGAATACTACTACTAGTGAGTGACAGTATCCGAGAACTTGCATTCGAATGCATGAAATTTCGATTAGCGAATACTACTACTAGAGAGTGACAGTATCCGAGAACTTGCATTCGAATGCATGAAATTTCGATTAGCGAATACTACTACTAGTGAGTGACAGTATCCGAATTATTGCATTCGAATGCATGAAATTTCGATTAGCGAATACTACTACTAGTGAGTGACAGTATCCGAATTATTGCATTCGAATGCATGAAATTTCGATTAGCGAATACTACTACTAATGAGTGACAGTATCCGAATTATTGCATTCGAATGCAAGAGATTTCGATTAGCCAATACTACTACTAGTGAGTGACAGTATCCGAATTATTGCATTCGAATGCATGAGATTTCGATTAGCGAATACTAGTACTAGTGAGTGACAGTATCCGAGAACTTGCATTCGAATGCATGAGATTTCGATTAGCGAATACTACTACTAGTGACAGTATCCGAGAACTTGCATTCGAATGCATGAAATTTCAATTAGCGAATACTACTACTAGTGAGTGACAGTATCCGAATTATTGCATTCGAATGCAAGAGATTTCGATTAGCGAATACTACTACCAGTGAGTGACAGTATCCGAGTTATTGCATTCGAATGCAAGAAATTTCGATTACCGAATACTACTACTAGTGACTGACAGTATCCGAATTATTGCATTCGAATGCATGAAATTTCGATTAGCGAATACTACTACTAGTGAGTGACAGTATCCGAATTATTGCATTCGAATGCAAGAGATTTCGATTAGAGAATACTACTACTAGTGAGTGACAGTATTCGAATAATTGCATTCGAATGCATGAAACTTTCGATTAGCGAATGCTACTACTAGTGAGTGACAGTATCCGAATTATTGCAATCGAATGCAAGATATTTCCATTAGCGAATACTACTACTAGTGAGTGACAGTATCCGAATTATTGCATTCGAATGCATGAGATTTCGATTAGCGAATACTACTACTAGTGAGTGACAGTATCCGAATTATTGCATTCGAATGCATGAAATGTCGATTTGCGAATACTACTACTAGTGAGTGACAGTATCCGAGAACTTGCATTCGAATGCATGAAATTTCGATTAGCGAATACTACTACTAGTGAGTGACAGCATCCGAATTATTGCATTCGAATGCATGAGATTTCGATTAGCGAATACTACTACTAGTGAGTGACAGCATCCGAATTATTGCATTCGAATGCATGAAACTTTCGATTAGCGAATGCTACTACTAGTGAGTGACAGTATCCGAATTATTGCAATCGAATGCAAGAGATTTCGATTAGCGAATACTACTACTAGTGAGTGACAGTATCCGAATTATTGCATTCGAAAGCATGAGACTTCGATTAGCGAATACTACTACTATTGAGTGACAGTATCCGAATTATTGCATTCGAATGCATGAGATTTCGATTAGCGAATACTACTACTAGTGAGTGACAGTATCCGAATTATTGCATTCGAATACATGAAATTTCGATTTGCGAATACTACTACTAGTGAGTGACAGTATCCGAATTATTGCATTCGAATGCATGAAATTTCGATTAGCGAATGCTACTACTAATGAGTGACAGCATCCGAATTATTGCATTCGAATGCATGAAAATTCGATTAGCGAATACTACAACTAGTGAGTGACACTATCTGTATTATTGCATTCGAATGCATGAGATTTCGGTTAGCGAATACTACTACTAGTGAGTGACAGTATCCGAGAACTTGCATTCGAATGCAAGAGATTTCGATTAGCGAATAATACTACTAGTGAGTGACAGTATCCGAGAACTTGCATTCGAATGCATGAGATTTCGATTAGCGAATACTACTACTAGTGAGTGATAGTATCCGAATTATTGCATTCGAATGCATGAAATTTCGATTAGCGAATACTACTACTAGTGAGTGACAGTATCCGAGAACTTGCATTCGAATGCATGAAATTTCGATTAGCGAATACTACTACTAGTGAGTGACAGTATCCGAGAACTTGCATTCGAATGCATGAAATTTCGATTAGCGAATACTACTACTAGTGAGTGACAGTATCCGAGAACTTGCATTCGAATGCATGAAATTTCGATTAGCAAACACCACTACTAGTGAGTGACAGTATCCGAGGACTTGCATTCGAATGCATGAAATTTCGATTAGCGAATACTACTACTAGTGAGTGACAGTATCCGAGAACTTGCATTCGAATGCATGAAATTTCGATTAGCGAATACTACTACCAGTGAGTGACAGTATCCGAGAACTTGCATTCGAATGCATGAAATTTCGATTCGCGAATACTACTACTAGTGAGTGACAGTATGCGAGAACTTGCATTCGAATGCATGAAATTTCGATTAGCGAATACTACTACTAGTGAGTGACAGTATCCAAATTATTGCATTCGAATGCATGCAATTTCGATTAGCGAATACTACTACTAGTGTGTGACAGTATCCGAATTATTGCATTCGAATGCAAGAGATTTCGATTAGCGAATACTACTACTAGTGAGTGACAGTATCCGAATTATTTGATTCGAATGCAAGAGATTTCGATTAGCGAATACTACTACTAGTGAGTGACAGTATCCGAATTATTGCTTTCGAATGCAAGAGATTTCGATTTGCGAATACTACTACTAGTGAGTGACAGTATCCGAATTACTGTATTCGAATGCACGAGACTTCGATTAGCGAATACTACTACTAGTGAGTGACAGTATCCGAATTATTGCATTCGAATGCATGAAATTTCGAGTAGCGTATACTACTACTAGTGAGTGACAGTATCCGAGAACTTGCATTCGAATGCATGAAATTTCGATTAGCGAATACTACTACTAGTGAGTGACAGTATCCGAATTATTGCATTCGAATGCATGAGATTTCGATTAGCGAATACTACTACTAGTGAGTGACAGTATCCGAGAACTGTCATTCGAATGCATGAGATTTCGATTAGCGAATACTGCCACTAGTGAGTGACAGTATCCGAGAACTTGCATTCGAATGCATGAGATTTCGATTAGCGAATACTACTTCTAGTGAGTGACAGTATCCGAGAACTTGCATTCGAATGCATGAGATTTCGATTAGCGAATACTACTACTAGTGAGTGACAGTATCCGAATTATTGCAATTGAATGAATGAGATTTCGTTTAGGGAATACTACTACCAGTCAGTGACAGTTTCCGAATTATTGCTTTCGAATGCAAGAGATTTCGATTAACGAATACTACTACTAGTGAGTGACAGTATCCGAACTATTGCATTCGAATGCAAGAGATTTCGATTAGCGAATACTACTACTAGTTAGTGACAGTATCCGAATTATTGCATTCGAATGCAAGAGATTTCGATTAGCGAATACTACTACTAGTGAGTGACAGTATCCGAATTATTGCATTCGAATGCATGAAATTTCGATTAGCGAATACTACTACTAGTGAGTGACAGTATCCGAGAACTTGCATTCGAATACATGAGATTTCGATTAGCGAATACTACTACTAGTGACAGTATCCGAGAACTTGCATTCGAATGCATGAAATTTCGATTAGCGAATACTACTACTAGTGGGTGACAGTATCCGAATTATTGCATTCGAATGCAAGAGATTTCGATTAGTGAATACTACTACTAGTGACTGACAGTATCCGAGTTATTGCATTCGAATGCATGAAATTTCGATTACCGAATACTACTACTAGTGACTGACAGTATCCGAATTATTGCATTCGAATGCATGAAATTTCGATTAGCGAATACTACTACTAGTGTGTGACAGTATCCGAATTATTGCATTCGAATGCAAGAGATTTCGATTAGCGAATACTACTACTAGTGAGTGACAGTATTTGAATTATAGCATTCGAATGCATGAAACTTTCGATTAGCGAATGCTACTACTAGTGAGTGACAGTATCCGAATTATAGCAATCGAATGCAAGATATTTCGAGTAGCGAATACTACTACTAGTGAGTGACAGTATCCGAATTATTGCATTCGAATGCATGAGACTTCGATTAGCGAATACTACTACTAGTGAGTGACAGTATCCGAATTATTGCATTCGAATGCATGAGATTTCGATTAGCGAATACTACTACTAGTGAGTGACAGTATCCGAATTATTGCATTCGAATACATGAAATTTCGATTAGCGAATACTACTACTAGTGAGTCACAGTATCCGAATTATTGCATTCGAATGCATGAAATTTCGATTAGCGAATACTACTACTAATGAGTGACACTATCCGAATTATTGCGTTCGAATGCATGAGATTTCGGTAAGCGAATACTACTACTAGTGAGTGACAGTATCCGAGAACTTGCATTCGAATGCAAGAGATTTCGATTAGCGAAAACTACTACTAGTGAGTGACAGTATCCGAGAACTTGCATTCGAATGCATGAGATTTCGATTAGCGAATACTACTACTAGTGAGTGACAGTATCCGAATTATTGCATTCGAATGCATGAAATTTCGATTAGCGAATACTACTACTAGTGAGTGACAGTATCCGAGAACTTGCATTCGAATGCATGAAATTTCGATTAGCGAATACTACTAGTGAGTGACAGTATCCGAGAACTTGCATTCGAATGCATGAAATTTCGATTAGCGAATACTACTACTAGTGAGTGACAGTATCCGAATTATTGCATTCGAATGCATGAAATTTCGATTAGCGAATACTACTACTAGTGAGTGACAGTATCCGAATTATTGCATTCGAATGCAAGAGATTTCGATTAGCGAATACTACTACTAGTGAGTGACAGTATCCGAATTATTGCATTCGAATGCATGAAATTTCGATTAGCGAATACTACTACTAGTGAGTGACAGTATCCGAATTATTGCATTCGAATGCATGAGATTTCGATTAGCGAATACTACTACTAGTGAGTGACAGCATCCGAATTATTGCATTCGAATGCATGAAATTTCGATTAGCGAATACTACTACTAGTGACAGTATCCGAGAACTTGCATTCGAATGCATGAAATTTCGATTAGCGAATACTACTACTAGTGAGTGACAGTATCCGAATTATTGCATTCGAAAGCAAGAGATTTCGATTAGCGAATACTACTACTAGTGAGTGACAGTATCCGAGTTATTGCATTCGAATGCAAGAAATTTCGATTACCGAATAATACTACTAGTGACTGACAGTATCCGAATTATTGCATTCGAATGCATGAAATTTCGATTAGCGAATACTACTACTAGTGAGTGACAGTATCCGAATTATTGCATTCGAATGCAAGAGATTTCGATTAGCGAATACTACTACTAGTGAGTGACAGTATTCGAATTATTGCATTCGAATGCATGAAACTTTCGATTAGCGAATGCTACTACTAGTGAGTGACAGTATCCGAATTATTGCAATCGAATGCATGAAATTTCGATTAGCGAATACTACAACTCGTGAGTGACACTATCCGAATTATTGCGTTCGAATGCATGAGATTTGGGTAAGCGAATACTACTACTAGTGAGTGACAGTATCCGAGAACTTGCATTCGAACGCAAGAGATTTCGATTAGCGAAAACTACTACTAGTGAGTGACAGTATCCGAGAACTTGCATTCGAATGCATGAGATTTCGATTAGCGAATACTACTACTAGTGAGTGACAGTATCCGAATTATTGCATTCGAATGCATGAAATTTCGATTAGCGAATACTACTACTAGTGAGTGACAGTATCCGAGAACTTGCATTCGAATGCATGAAACTTCGTTTAGCGAATACTGCTACTAGTGAGTGACAGTATCCGAGAACTTGCATTCGAATGCATGAAATTTCGATTAGCGAATACTATTACTAGTGAGTGACAGTATCCGAGAACTTGCATTCGAATGCATGAGATTTCGATTAGCGAATACTACTACTAGTGAGTGACAGTATCCGAATTATTGCATTCGAATGCATGAAATTTCGATTAGCGAATACTACCACTAGTGAGTGACAGTATCCGAGAACTTGCATTCGAATGCATGAAATTTCGATTAGCGAATACTACTACTAGTGAGTGACAGTATCCGAGAACTTGTATTCGAATGCATGAGATTTCGATTAGCGAATACTACTACTAGTGAGTGACAGTATCCGAGAACTTGCATTCGAATGCATGAAATTTCGATTAGCGAATACTACTACTAGTGAGTGACAGTATCCGAATTATTGCATTCGAATGCATGAAATTTCGATTAGCGAATACTAGTATTAGTGAGTGACAGTATCCGAATTATTGCATTCGAATGCATGAAATTTCGATTAGCGAATACTACTACTAGTGAGTGACAGTATCCGAATTATTGCATTTGAATGCAAGAGATTTCGATTAGCGAATACTACTACTAGTGAGTGACAGTATTCGAATTATTGCATTCGAATGCATGAAACTTTCGATTAGCGAATGCTACTACTAGTGAGTGACAGTATCCGAATTATTGCATTCGAATGCATGAAATTTCGATTAGCGAATACTACTACTAGTGAGTGACAGTATCCGAATTATTGCATTCGAATGCAAGAGATTTCGATTAGCGAATACTACTACTAGTGAGTGACAGTATCCGAGAACTTGCATTCGAATGCATGAAATTTCGATTAGCAAACACCACTACTAGTGAGTGACAGTATCCGAGGACTTGCATTCGAATGCATGAAATTTCGATTAGCGAATACTACTACTAGTGAGTGACAGTATCCGAGAACTTGCATTCGAATGCATGAAATTTCGATTAGCGAATACTACTACCAGTGAGTGACAGTATCCGAGAACTTGCATTCGAATGCATGAAATTTCGATTCGCGAATACTACTACTAGTGAGTGACAGTATGCGAGAACTTGCATTCGAATGCATGAAATTTCGATTAGCGAATACTACTACTAGTGAGTGACAGTATCCAAATTATTGCATTCGAATGCATGCAATTTCGATTAGCGAATACTACTACTAGTGTGTGACAGTATCCGAATTATTGCATTCGAATGCAAGAGATTTCGATTAGCGAATACTACTACTAGTGAGTGACAGTATCCGAATTATTTGATTCGAATGCAAGAGATTTCGATTAGCGAATACTACTACTAGTGAGTGACAGTATCCGAATTATTGCTTTCGAATGCAAGAGATTTCGATTAGCGAATACTACTACTAGTGAGTGACAGTATCCGAATTACTGTATTCGAATGCACGAGACTTCGATTAGCGAATACTACTACTAGTGAGTGACAGTATCCGAATTATTGCATTCGAATGCATGAAATTTCGAGTAGCGTATACTACTACTAGTGAGTGACAGTATCCGAGAACTTGCATTCGAATGCATGAAATTTCGATTAGCGAATACTACTACTAGTGAGTGACAGTATCCGAATTATTGCATTCGAATGCATGAGATTTCGATTAGCGAATACTACTACTAGTGAGTGACAGTATCCGAGAACTGTCATTCGAATGCATGAGATTTCGATTAGCGAATACTGCCACTAGTGAGTGACAGTATCCGAGAACTTGCATTCGAATGCATGAGATTTCGATTAGCGAATACTACTTCTAGTGAGTGACAGTATCCGAGAACTTGCATTCGAATGCATGAGATTTCGATTAGCGAATACTACTACTAGTGAGTGACAGTATCCGAATTATTGCAATTGAATGAATGAGATTTCGTTTAGGGAATACTACTACCAGTCAGTGACAGTTTCCGAATTATTGCTTTCGAATGCAAGAGATTTCGATTAACGAATACTACTACTAGTGAGTGACAGTATCCGAACTATTGCATTCGAATGCAAGAGATTTCGATTAGCGAATACTACTACTAGTTAGTGACAGTATCCGAATTATTGCATTCGAATGCAAGAGATTTCGATTAGCGAATACTACTACTAGTGAGTGACAGTATCCGAATTATTGCATTCGAATGCATGAAATTTCGATTAGCGAATACTACTACTAGTGAGTGACAGTATCCGAGAACTTGCATTCGAATACATGAGATTTCGATTAGCGAATACTACTACTAGTGACAGTATCCGAGAACTTGCATTCGAATGCATGAAATTTCGATTAGCGAATACTACTACTAGTGGGTGACAGTATCCGAATTATTGCATTCGAATGCAAGAGATTTCGATTAGCGAATACTACTACTAGTGACTGACAGTATCCGAGTTATTGCATTCGAATGCATGAAATTTCGATTACCGAATACTACTACTAGTGACTGACAGTATCCGAATTATTGCATTCGAATGCATGAAATTTCGATTAGCGAATACTACTACTAGTGTGTGACAGTATCCGAATTATTGCATTCGAATGCAAGAGATTTCGATTAGCGAATACTACTACTAGTGAGTGACAGTATTTGAATTATAGCATTCGAATGCATGAAACTTTCGATTAGCGAATGCTACTACTAGTGAGTGACAGTATCCGAATTATAGCAATCGAATGCAAGATATTTCGATTAGCGAATACTACTACTAGTGAGTGACAGTATCCGAATTATTGCATTCGAATGCATGAGACTTCGATTAGCGAATACTACTACTAGTGAGTGACAGTATCCGAATTATTGCATTCGAATGCATGAGATTTCGATTAGCGAATACTACTACTAGTGAGTGACAGTATCCGAATTATTGCATTCGAATACATGAAATTTCGATTAGCGAATACTACTACTAGTGAGTGACAGTATCCGAATTATTGCATTCGAATGCATGAAATTTCGATTAGCGAATACTACTACTAATGAGTGACACTATCCGAATTATTGCGTTCGAATGCATGAGATTTCGGTAAGCGAATACTACTACTAGTGAGTGACAGTATCCGAGAACTTGCATTCGAATGCAAGAGATTTCGATTAGCGAAAACTACTACTAGTGAGTGACAGTATCCGAGAACTTGCATTCGAATGCATGAGATTTCGATTAGCGAATACTACTACTAGTGAGTGACAGTATCCGAATTATTGCATTCGAATGCATGAAATTTCGATTAGCGAATACTACTACTAGTGAGTGACAGTATCCGAGAACTTGCATTCGAATGCATGAAATTTCGATTAGCGAATACTACTAGTGAGTGACAGTATCCGAGAACTTGCATTCGAATGCATGAAATTTCGATTAGCGAATACTACTACTAGTGAGTGACAGTATCCGAATTATTGCATTCGAATGCATGAAATTTCGATTAGCGAATACTACTACTAGTGAGTGACAGTATCCGAATTATTGCATTCGAATGCAAGAGATTTCGATTAGCGAATACTACTACTAGTGAGTGACAGTATCCGAATTATTGCATTCGAATGCATGAAATTTCGATTAGCGAATACTACTACTAGTGAGTGACAGTATCCGAATTATTGCATTCGAATGCATGAGATTTCGATTAGCGAATACTACTACTAGTGAGTGACAGCATCCGAATTATTGCATTCGAATGCATGAAATTTCGATTAGCGAATACTACTACTAGTGACAGTATCCGAGAACTTGCATTCGAATGCATGAAATTTCGATTAGCGAATACTACTACTAGTGAGTGACAGTATCCGAATTATTGCATTCGAAAGCAAGAGATTTCGATTAGCGAATACTACTACTAGTCAGTGACAGTATCCGAGTTATTGCATTCGAATGCAAGAAATTTTGATTACCGAATAATACTACTAGTGACTGACAGTATCCGAATTATTGCATTCGAATGCATGAAATTTCGATTAGCGAATACTACTACTAGTGAGTGACAGTATCCGATTTATTGCATTCGAATGCAAGAGATTTCGATTAGCGAATACTACTACTAGTGAGTGACAGTATTCGAATTATTGCATTCGAATGCATGAAACTTTCGATTAGCGAATGCTACTACTAGTGAGTGACAGTATCCGAATTATTGCAATCGAATGCATGAAATTTCGATTAGCGAATACTACAACTCGTGAGTGACACTATCCGAATTATTGCGTTCGAATGCATGAGATTTGGGTAAGCGAATACTACTACTAGTGAGTGACAGTATCCGAGAACTTGCATTCGAACGCAAGAGATTTCGATTAGCGAAAACTACTACTAGTGAGTGACAGTATCCGAGAACTTGCATTCGAATGCATGAGATTTCGATTAGCGAATACTACTACTAGTGAGTGACAGTATCCGAATTATTGCATTCGAATGCATGAAATTTCGATTAGCGAATACTACTACTAGTGAGTGACAGTATCCGAGAACTTGCATTCGAATGCATGAAACTTCGTTTAGCGAATACTGCTACTAGTGAGTGACAGTATCCGAGAACTTGCATTCGAATGCATGAAATTTCGATTAGCGAATACTATTACTAGTGAGTGACAGTATCCGAGAACTTGCATTCGAATGCATGAGATTTCGATTAGCGAATACTACTACTAGTGAGTGACAGTATCCGAATTATTGCATTCGAATGCATGAAATTTCGATTAGCGAATACTACCACTAGTGAGTGACAGTATCCGAGAACTTGCATTCGAATGCATGAAATTTCGATTAGCGAATACTACTACTAGTGAGTGACAGTATCCGAGAACTTGTATTCGAATGCATGAGATTTCGATTAGCGAATACTACTACTAGTGAGTGACAGTATCCGAGAACTTGCATTCGAATGCATGAAATTTCGATTAGCGAATACTACTACTAGTGAGTGACAGTATGCGAGAACTTGCATTCGAATGCATGAAATTTCGATTAGCGAATACTACTACTAGTGAGTGACAGTATCCAAATTATTGCATTCGAATGCATGCAATTTCGATTAGCGAATACTACTACTAGTGTGTGACAGTATCCGAATTATTGCATTCGAATGCAAGAGATTTCGATTAGCGAATACTACTACTAGTGAGTGACAGTATCCGAATTATTTGATTCGAATGCAAGAGATTTCGATTAGCGAATACTACTACTAGTGAGTGACAGTATCCGAATTATTGCTTTCGAATGCAAGAGATTTCGATTAGCGAATACTACTACTAGTGAGTGACAGTATCCGAATTACTGTATTCGAATGCACGAGACTTCGATTAGCGAATACTACTACTAGTGAGTGACAGTATCCGAATTATTGCATTCGAATGCATGAAATTTCGAGTAGCGTATACTACTACTAGTGAGTGACAGTATCCGAGAACTTGCATTCGAATGCATGAAATTTCGATTAGCGAATACTACTACTAGTGAGTGACAGTATCCGAATTATTGCATTCGAATGCATGAGATTTCGATTAGCGAATACTACTACTAGTGAGTGACAGTATCCGAGAACTGTCATTCGAATGCATGAGATTTCGATTAGCGAATACTGCCACTAGTGAGTGACAGTATCCGAGAACTTGCATTCGAATGCATGAGATTTCGATTAGCGAATACTACTTCTAGTGAGTGACAGTATCCGAGAACTTGCATTCGAATGCATGAGATTTCGATTAGCGAATACTACTACTAGTGAGTGACAGTATCCGAATTATTGCAATTGAATGAATGAGAATTCGTTTAGGGAATACTACTACCAGTCAGTGACAGTTTCCGAATTATTGCTTTCGAATGCAAGAGATTTCGATTAACGAATACTACTACTAGTGAGTGACAGTATCCGAACTATTGCATTCGAATGCAAGAGATTTCGATTAGCGAATACTACTACTAGTTAGTGACAGTATCCGAATTATTGCATTCGAATGCAAGAGATTTCGATTAGCGAATACTACTACTAGTGAGTGACAGTATCCGAATTATTGCATTCGAATGCATGAAATTTCGATTAGCGAATACTACTACTAGTGAGTGACAGTATCCGAGAACTTGCATTCGAATACATGAGATTTCGATTAGCGAATACTACTACTAGTGACAGTATCCGAGAACTTGCATTCGAATGCATGAAATTTCGATTAGCGAATACTACTACTAGTGGGTGACAGTATCCGAATTATTGCATTCGAATGCAAGAGATTTCGATTAGCGAATACTACTACTAGTGACTGACAGTATCCGAGTTATTGCATTCGAATGCATGAAATTTCGATTACCGAATACTACTACTAGTGACTGACAGTATCCGAATTATTGCATTCGAATGCATGAAATTTCGATTAGCGAATACTACTACTAGTGTGTGACAGTACCCGAATTATTGCATTCGAATGCAAGAGATTTCGATTAGCGAATACTACTACTAGTGAGTGACAGTATTTGAATTATAGCATTCGAATGCATGAAACTTTCGATTAGCGAATGCTACTACTAGTGAGTGACAGTATCCGAATTATAGCAATCGAATGCAAGATATTTCGATTAGCGAATACTACTACTAGTGAGTGACAGTATCCGAATTATTGCATTCGAATGCATGAGACTTCGATTAGCGAATACTACTACTAGTGAGTGACAGTATCCGAATTATTGCATTCGAATGCATGAGATTTCGATTAGCGAATACTACTACTAGTGAGTGACAGTATCCGAATTATTGCATTCGAATACATGAAATTTCGATTAGCGAATACTACTACTAGTGAGTGACAGTATCCGAATTATTGCATTCGAATGCATGAAATTTCGATTAGCGAATACTACTACTAATGAGTGACACTATCCGAATTATTGCGTTCGAATGCATGAGATTTCGGTAAGCGAATACTACTACTAGTGAGTGACAGTATCCGAGAACTTGCATTCGAATGCAAGAGATTTCGATTAGCGAAAACTACTACTAGTGAGTGACAGTATCCGAGAACTTGCATTCGAATGCATGAGATTTCGATTAGCGAATACTACTACTAGTGAGTGACAGTATCCGAATTATTGCATTCGAATGCATGAAATTTCGATTAGCGAATACTACTACTAGTGAGTGACAGTATCCGAGAACTTGCATTCGAATGCATGAAATTTCGATTAGCGAATACTACTAGTGAGTGACAGTATCCGAGAACTTGCATTCGAATGCATGAAATTTCGATTAGCGAATACTACTACTAGTGAGTGACAGTATCCGAATTATTGCATTCGAATGCATGAAATTTCGATTAGCGAATACTACTACTAGTGAGTGACAGTATCCGAATTATTGCATTCGAATGCAAGAGATTTCGATTAGCGAATACTACTACTAGTGAGTGACAGTATCCGAATTATTGCATTCGAATGCATGAAATTTCGATTAGCGAATACTACTACTAGTGAGTGACAGTATCCGAATTATTGCATTCGAATGCATGAGATTTCGATTAGCGAATACTACTACTAGTGAGTGACAGCATCCGAATTATTGCATTCGAATGCATGAAATTTCGATTAGCGAATACTACTACTAGTGACAGTATCCGAGAACTTGCATTCGAATGCATGAAATTTCGATTAGCGAATACTACTACTAGTGAGTGACAGTATCCGAATTATTGCATTCGAAAGCAAGAGATTTCGATTAGCGAATACTACTACTAGTGAGTGACAGTATCCGAGTTATTGCATTCGAATGCAAGAAATTTCGATTACCGAATAATACTACTAGTGACTGACAGTATCCGAATTATTGCATTCGAATGCATGAAATTTCGATTAGCGAATACTACTACTAGTGAGTGACAGTATCCGAATTATTGCATTCGAATGCAAGAGATTTCGATTAGCGAATACTACTACTAGTGAGTGACAGTATTCGAATTATTGCATTCGAATGCATGAAACTTTCGATTAGCGAATGCTACTACTAGTGAGTGACAGTATCCGAATTATTGCAATCGAATGCATGAAATTTCGATTAGCGAATACTACAACTCGTGAGTGACACTATCCGAATTATTGCGTTCGAATGCATGAGATTTGGGTAAGCGAATACTACTACTAGTGAGTGACAGTATCCGAGAACTTGCATTCGAACGCAAGAGATTTCGATTAGCGAAAACTACTACTAGTGAGTGACAGTATCCGAGAACTTGCATTCGAATGCATGAGATTTCGATTAGCGAATACTACTACTAGTGAGTGACAGTATCCGAATTATTGCATTCGAATGCATGAAATTTCGATTAGCGAATACTACTACTAGTGAGTGACAGTATCCGAGAACTTGCATTCGAATGCATGAAACTTCGTTTAGCGAATACTGCTACTAGTGAGTGACAGTATCCGAGAACTTGCATTCGAATGCATGAAATTTCGATTAGCGAATACTATTACTAGTGAGTGACAGTATCCGAGAACTTGCATTCGAATGCATGAGATTTCGATTAGCGAATACTACTACTAGTGAGTGACAGTATCCGAATTATTGCATTCGAATGCATGAAATTTCGATTAGCGAATACTACCACTAGTGAGTGACAGTATCCGAGAACTTGCATTCGAATGCATGAAATTTCGATTAGCGAATACTACTACTAGTGAGTGACAGTATCCGAGAACTTGTATTCGAATGCATGAGATTTCGATTAGCGAATACTACTACTAGTGAGTGACAGTATCCGAGAACTTGCATTCGAATGCATGAAATTTCGATTAGCGAATACTACTACTAGTGAGTGACAGTATCCGAATCATTGCATTCGAATGCATGAAATTTCGATTAGCGAATACTAGTATTAGTGAGTGACAGTATCCGAATTATTGCATTCGAATGCATGAAATTTCGATTAGCGAATACTACTACTAGTGAGTGACAGTATCCGAATTATTGCATTTGAATGCAAGAGATTTCGATTAGCGAATACTACTACTAGTGAGTGACAGTATTCGAATTATTGCATTCGAATGCATGAAACTTTCGATTAGCGAATGCTACTACTAGTGAGTGACAGTATCCGAATTATTGCATTCGAATGCATGAAATTTCGATTAGCGAATACTACTACTAGTGAGTGACAGTATCCGAATTATTGCATTCGAATGCAAGAGATTTCGATTAGCGAATACTACTACTAGTGAGTGACAGTATTCGAATTATTGCATTCGAATGCATGAAACTTTCGATTAGCGAATGCTACTACTAGTGAGTGACAGTATCCGAATTATTGCAATCGAATGCATGAAATTTCGATTAGCGAATACTACAACTCGTGAGTGACACTATCCGAATTATTGCGTTCGAATGCATGAGATTTCGGTAAGCGAATACTACTACTAGTGAGTGACAGTATCCGAGAACTTGCATTCGAACGCAAGAGATTTCGATTAGCGAAAACTACTACTAGTGAGTGACAGTATCCGAGAACTTGCATTCGAATGCATGAGATTTCGATTAGCGAATACTACTACTAGTGAGTGACAGTATCCGAATTATTGCATTCGAATGCATGAAATTTCGATTAGCGAATACTACTACTAGTGAGTGACAGTATCCGAGAACTTGCATTCGAATGCATGAAATTTCGTTTAGCGAATACTACTACTACTAGTGAGTGACAGTATCCGAGAACTTGCATTCGAATGCATGAAATTTCGATTAGCGAATACTATTACTAGTGAGTGACAGTATCCGAGAACTTGCATTCGAATGCATGAGATTTCGATTAGCGAATACTACTACTAGTGAGTGACAGTATCCGAATTATTGCATTCGAATGCATGAAATTTCGATTAGCGAATACTACTACTAGTGAGTGACAGTATCCGAGAACTTGCATTCGAATGCATGAAATTTCGATTAGCGAATACTACTACTAGTGAGTGACAGTATCCGAGAACTTGCATTCGAATGCATGAGATTTCGATTAGCGAATACTACTACTAGTGAGTGACAGTATCCGAGAACTTGCATTCGAATGCATGAAATTTCGATTAGCGAATACTACTACTAGTGAGTGACAGTATCCGAGAACTTGCATTCGAATGCATGAGATTTCGATTAGCGAATACTAGTACTAGTGAGTGACAGTATCCGAATTATTGCATTCGAATGCATGAAATTTCGATTAGCGAATACTACTACTAGTGAGTGACAGTATCCGAGAACTTGCATTCGAATGCATGAAATTTCGATTAGCGAATACTACTACTAGTGAGTGACAGTATCCGAGAACTTGCATTCGAATGCATGAAATTTCGATTAGCGAATACTACCACTAGTGAGTGACAGTATCCGAGAACTTGCATTCGAATGCATGAAATTTCGATTAGCAAATACTACTACTAGTGAGTGACAGTATCCGAGAACTTGCATTCGAATGCATGAAATTTCGATTAGCGAATACTACTACCAGTGAGTGACAGTATCCGGGAACTTGCATTCGAATGCATGAAATTTCGATTCGCGAATACTACTACTAGTGAGTGACAGTATCCGAGAACTTGCATTCGAATGCACGAAATTTCGATTAGCGAATACTACTACTAGTGAGTGACAGTATCCGAATTATTGCATTCGAATGCATGCAATTTCGATTAGCGAATACTACTACTAGTGAGTGACAGTATCCGAATTATTTGATTCGAATGCAAGAGATTTCGATTAGCGAATACTACTACTAGTGAGTGACAGTATCCGAATTATTGCTTTCGAATGCAAGAGATTTCGATTAGCGAATACTACTACTAGTGAGTGACAGTATCCAAATTATTGTATTCGAATGCAAGCGATTTCGATTGGCGAATACTACTACTAGTGAGTGACAGTATCCGAGAACTTGCATTCGATTGCATGAAATTTCGATTAGCGAATACTACTACTAGTGAGTGACAGTATCCGAGAACTTGCATTCGAATGCATGAGATTTCGATTAGCGAATACTACTACTAGTAAGTGACAGTATCCGAATTATTGCATTCGAATGCAGGAAATGTCGATTTGCGAATACTACTACTAGTGAGTGACAGTATCCGAGAACTTGCATTCGAATGCATGAAATTTCGATTAGCGAATACTACTACTAGTGAGTGACAGTATTCGAATTATTGCATTCGAATGCATGAGATTTCGATTAGCGAATACTACTACTAGTGAGTGACAGCATCCGAATTATTGCATTCGAATGCATGAAATTTCGATTAGCGAATACTACAACTAGTGAGTGACAGTATCCGAATTATTGCATTCGAATACATGAGATTTCGATTAGCGAATACTACTACTAGTGAGTGACAGTATCCGAGAACTTGCATTCGAATGCAAGAGAATTCGATTAGCGAATACTACTACTAGTGAGTGAGAGTATCCGAGAACTTGCATTCGAATGCATGAGATTTCGATTCGCGAATACTACTACCAGTGAGTGACAGTATCCGAGAACTTGCATTCGAATGCATGAAATTTCGATTAGCGAATAATACTACTAGTGAGTGACAGTATCCGAATTATTGCATTCGAATGCATGCAATTTCGATTAGCGAATAGTACTACTAGTGTGTGACAGTATCCGAATTATTGCACTCGAATGCAAGAGATTTCGATTAGCGAATACTACTACTAGTGTGTGACAGTATCCGAATTATTACATTCGAATTCAAGAGCTTTCGATTAGCGAATACTACTACTAGTGAGTGACAGTATCCGAATGATTTGATTCGAATGCAAGAGATTTCGATTAGCGAATACTACTACTAGTGAGTGACAGTATCCGAATAATTGCTTTCGAATGCAAGAGATTTCGATTAGCGAATACTACTACTAGAGAGTGACAGTATCCGAATTATTGTATTCGAATGCAAGAGATTTCGATTAGCGAATACTACTACTAGTGAGTGACAGTATCCGAATTATTGCATTCGAATGCATGAGATTTCGATTAGCGAATACTACTACTAGTGAGTGACAGTATCCGAATTATTGCATTCGAATGCATGAAATTTAGATTACCGAGTACTACTACTAGTGAGTGACAGTATCCGAGAACCTTCATTCGAATGCATGAGATTTCGATTAGCGAATACTACTACTAGTGAGTGACAGTATCCGAATTATTGCATTCGAATGCATGAAATTTCGATTAGCGAATACTACTACTAGTGAGTGACAGTATCCGAATTATTGCATTCGAATGCATGAAATTTCGATTAGCGGATACTACTACTAGTGAGTGACAGTATTCGAGAACTTGCATTCGAATGCATGAGATTTCGGTTAACGAATACTACTACTAGTGAGTGACAGTATCCGAGAACTTGCATTCGAATGCATGAAATTTCGATTAGCGAATACTACTACTAGTGAGTGACAGTATCCGAATTATTGCATTCGAATGCATGAAATTTCGATTAGCGAATACTACTACTAGTGAGTGACAGTATCCGAATTATTGCATTCGAATGCATGAAATTTCGATTAGCGCACACTACCACTAGTGAGTGACAGTATCCGAATTATTGCATTCGAATGCATGAAATTTCGATTAGCGAATACTACTACTAGTGAGTGACAGTATCCGAGAACTTGCATTCGAATGTATGAGATTTTGATTAACGAATACTACCCCTAGTGAGTGACAGTATTCGAATTATTGCATTCGAATGCATGAAATTACGATTAGCGAATACTACTACTAGTGAGTGACAGTATCCGAATTATTTCATTCGAATGCTTGAAATTTCGATTAGCGAATACTACTACTAGTGAGTGACAGTATCCGAGAACTTGCATTCGATTGCATGAGATTTCGATTAGCGAATACCACTACTCGTGAGTGACAGTACCCGAGAACTTGCATTCGAATGCATGAGATTTCGATTAGCGAATACTACTACTAGTGAGTGACAGTATCCGAGAACTTGCATTAGAATGCATGAGATTTCGATTAGCGAATATTACTACTAGTGAGTGACAGTATCCGAGAACTTGCATCCGAATGCATGAGATTTCGATTAGCGATACTACTACTAGTGAGTGACAGTATCCGAATTATTGCATTCGAATGAATGAAACTTCGATTAGGGAATACTACTACTAGTGAGTGACAGTATCCGAGAACTTGCATTCGATTGCATGAAATTTCGATTAGCGAATACTACTACTAGTGAGTGACAGTATCCGAGAACTTGCATTCGAATGCATGAGATTTCGATTACCGAATACTACTACTAGTGAGTGACAGTATCCGAATTATTGCATTCGAATGCATGAAATTTCGATTAGCGAATACTACTACTAGTGAGTGACAGTATCCGAATTATTGCATTCGAATGCATGAGATTTCGATTAGCGAATACTACCACTAGTGAGTGACAGCAACCGAAATATTGCACTCGAATGCATGAAATTTCGATTAGCGAATACTACAACTACTGAGTGACAGTATCCGAGAACTTGCATTCGAATGATTGAAATTTCGATTAGCGAATACTACTACTAGTGAGTGACAGTATCCGAGAACTTGCATTTGAATGCATGAAATTTCGATTAGCGAATACTACTACTAGTGAGGACAGTATCCGAGAACTTGCATTCGAATGCATGAGATTTCGAATAGCGAATACTACTACTAGTGTGTGACAGTATCCGAATTATTGCATTCGAATGCAAGAGATTTCGATTAGCGAATACTACTACTAGTGAGTGACAGTATCCAAATTCTTACATTCGAACGCATGAAATTACGATTAGCGAACACTACTACTAGTGACTGACAGTATCCGAATTATTGCATTCGAATGCATGAAATTTCGATTAGCGAATACTACTACTAGTGAGTGACAGTATCCAAATTATTGCAATCGAATGCATGAAATTTAGATTACCGAGTACTACTTCTAGTGAGTGACAGTATCCGAGAACTTGCATTCGAATGCATGAGATTTCGATTAGCGAATACTACTACTAGTGAGTGACAGTATCCGTATTATTGCATTCGAATGCATGAAATTTCGATTAGCGAATACTACTACTAGTGAGTGACAGTATCCGAAATATTGCATTCGAATGCATGAAATTTCGATTAGCGGATACTACTACTAGTGAGTGACAGTATCCGAGAACTTGCATTCTAATGCATGAGATTTCGATTAGCGAATACTACTACTTGTGAGTGACAGTATCCGAGAACTTGGATTCGAATGCATGAGATTTCGATTAGCGAATACCACTACTCGTGAGTGACAGTACCCGAGAACTTGCATTCGAATGCATGAGATTTCGATTAGTGAATACTACTACTAGTGAGTGACAGTATCCGAGAACTTGCATTCGAATGCATGAGATTTCGATTAGCGAATACTACTACTAGTGAGTGACAGTATCCGAATTATTGCATTCGAATGCATGAAATGTCGATTTGCGAATACTACTACTAGTGAGTGACAGTATCCGAGAACTTGCATTCGAATGCATGAGATTTCGATTAGCGAATACTACTACTAGTGAGTGACAGTATCCGTATTATTGCATTCGAATGCATGAAATTTCGATTAGCGAATACTACTACTAGTGAGTGACAGTATCCGAATTATTGCATTCGAATGCATGAAATTTCGATTTGCGGATACTACTACTAGTGAGTGACAGTATTCGAGAACTTGCATTCGAATGCATGAGATTTCGATTAACGAATACTACTACTAGTGAGTGACAGTATCCGAGAACTTGCATTCGAATGCATGAGATTTCGATTAGCGAATACTACTCCTAGTGAGTGACAGTATTCGAATTATTGCATTCGAATGCATGAAATTTCGATTAGCGAACACTACCACTAGTGAGAGGCAGTATCCGAATTATTGCATTCGAATGCATGAAATTTCGATTAGCGAATACTACTACTAGTGAGTGACAGTATCCGAGAACTTGGATTCGAATGCATGAGATTTCGATTAGCGAATACCACTACTCGTGAGTGACAGTACCCGAGAACTTACATTCGAATGCATGAGATTTCGATTAGTGAATACTACTACTAGTGAGTGACAGTATCCGAGAACTTGCATTCGAATGCATGAGATTTCGATTAGCGAATACTACTACTAGTGAGTGACAGTATCCGAATTATTGCATTCGAATGCATGAAATGTCGATTTGCGAATACTACTACTAGTGAGTGACAGTATCCGAGAACTTGCATTCGAATGCATGAGATTTCGATTAGCGATACTACTACTAGTGAGTGACAGTATCCGAATTATTGCATTCGAATGCATGAAATTTCGATTAGGGAATACTACTACTAGTGAGTGACAGTATCCGAGAACTTGCATTCGATTGCATGAAATTTCGATTAGCGAATACTACTACTAGTGAGTGACAGTATCCGAGAACTTGCATTCGAATGCATGAGATTTCGATTAGCGAATACTACTACTAGAGAGTGACAGTATTCGGATTATTGCATTCGAATGCATGAAATGTCGATTAGCGAATACTACTACTAGTGAGTGACAGTATCCGAGAACTTGCATTCGAATGCATGAAATTTCGATTAGCGAATACTACTACTAGTGAGTGACAGTATCCGAATTATTGCATTCGAATGCATGAAATGTCGATTAGCTAATACTACTACTAGTGAGTGACAGTATCCGAATTATTGCATTCGAATGCAAGAGATTTCGATTAGCGAATACTACTACTAGTGAGTGACAGCATCCGAATTATTGCATTCGAATGCATGAAATTTCGATTAGCGAATACTACAACTAGTGAGTGACAGTATCCGAATTATTGCATTCGAATACATGAGATTTCGATTAGTGAATACTACTACTAGTGAGTGACAGTATCCGAGAACTTGCATTCGAATGCAAGAGAGTTCGATTAGCGAATACTACTACTAGTGAGTGAGAGTATCCGAGAACTTGCATTCGAATGCATGAGATTTCGATTAGCGAATACTACTACTAGTGAGTGACAGTATCCGAATTATTGCATTCGAATGCATGAAATTTCGATTAGCGAATACTACTACTAGTGAGTGACAGTATCCGAGAACTTGCATTCGAATGATTGAAATTTCGATTAGCGAATACTACTACTAGTGAGTGACAGTATCCGAGAACTTGCATTTGAATGCATGAAATTTCGATTAGCGAATACTACTACTAGTGAGTGACAGTATCCGAATTATTGCATTCGAATGCATGAAATTTCGATTAGCGAATACTACTACTAGTGAGTGACAGTATCCGAGAACTTGCATTCGAATGCATGAGATTTCGATTAGCGAATACTGCTCCTAGTGAGTGACAGTATTCGAATTATTGCATTCGAATGCATGAAATTTCGATTAGTGAATACTACTACTAGTGAGTGACAGTATCTGAGAACTTGCATTCGTATGCATGAGATTTCGATTAGCGAATACTACTACTAGTGAGTGACAGTATCTGAATTATTGCATTCGAATGCATGAGATTTCGATTAGCGAATACTACTACTAGTGAGTGACCCTATCCGAATTGTTGCATTCGAATGCATGAAATTTCGATTAGCGAATACTACTACTAGTGAGTGACAGTATCCGAATTATTGCATTCGAATGCATGAAATTTCGATTAGCGAATACTACTACTAGTGAGTGACACTATCCGAATTATTGCATTCGAATGCATGAGATTTCGATTAGCGAATACTACTACTAGTGAGTGACAGTATCCGAGAACTTGCATTCGAATGCATCAGATTTGATTAGCGAATACTACCACTAGTGAGTGACAGTATCCGAAATATTGCATTCGAATGCATGAAATTTCGATTAGCGAATACTACTACTAGTGTGTGACAGTATACGAGAACTTGCATTCGAATGCATGAGCTTTCGATTAGCGAAAACTAATACTAGTGAGTGACAGTATCCGAATTATTGCATTCGAATGCATGAGATTTCGATTAGCGAATACTAGTACTAGTGAGTGACAGTATCCGAGAACTTGCATTCGAATGCATGAGATTTCGATTAGCGAATACCACTACTCGTGAGTGACAGTACCCGAGAACTTGCATTCGAATGCATGAGATTTCGATTAGCGAATACTACTACTAGTGAGTGACAGTATCCGAGAACTTGCATTCGAATGCATGAGATTTCAATTAGCGAATACTACTACTAGTAATTGACGGTATCCGAATTATTGCATTCGAATGCATGAAATTTCTATTAACGAATACTACTACTAGTGAGTGACAGTATCCGAGAACTTGCATTCGAATGCATGAGATTTCGATTAGCGGTACTACTACTAGTGAGTGACAGTATCCGAATTATTGCCTTCGAATGCATGAAATTTCGATTAGGGAATACTACTACTAGTGAGTGACAGTATCCGAGAACTTGCATTCGATTGCATGAAATTTCGATTAGCGAATACTACTACTAGTGAGTGACAGTATCCGAGAACTTGCATTCGAATGCATGAGATTTCGATTAGCGAATACTACTACTAGTGAGTGACAGTATCCGAATTATTGCATTCGAATGCATGAAATTTCGATTAGCGAATACTACTATTAGTGAGTGACAGGATCCGAGAACTTGCATTCGAATGCATGAAATTTCGATTAGCGAATACTACTACTAGTGAGTGACAGTATCCGAATTATTGCATTCGAATGCATGAAATTTCGATTAGCGAATACTACTACTACTGAGTGACAGCATCCGAATTATTGCATTCGAATGCATGAAATTTCGATTAGCGAATACTACAACTACTGAGTGACAGTATCCGAATTATTGCATTCGAATACATGAGATTTCGATTAGCGAATACTACTACTAGTGAGTGACAGTATCCGAGAACTTGCATTCGAATGCAAGAGAATTCGATTATCGAATACTACTACTAGTGAGTGAGAGTATCCGAGAACTTGCATTCGAATGCATGAGATTTCGATTAGCGAATACTATTACTAGTGAGTGACAGTATCCGAATTATTGCATTCGAATGCATGAAATTTCGATTAGCGAATACTAATACTAGTGAGTGACAGTATCCGAGAACTTGCATTCGAATGATTGAAATTTCGATTAGCGAATACTCCTACTAGTGAGTGACAGTATCCGAGAACTTGCATTTGAATGCATGAAATTTCAATTAGCGAATACTACTACCAGTGAGTGACAGTATCCGAGAACTTGCATTCGAGTGCATGAGATTTCGATTAGCGAATACTACTACTAGTGTGTGACAGTATCCGAATTATTGCATTCGAATGCAAGAGATTTCAATTAGCGAATACTACTACTAGTGAGTGACAGTATCCGAATTATTACATTCGAATGCATGAAATTACGATTAGCGAACACTACTACTAGTGAGTGACAGTATCCGAATTATTGCATTCGAATGCATGAAATTTCGATTAGCGAATACTACTACTAGTGAGTGACAGTATCCGAGAACTTGCATTCGAATGCATGAGATTTCGATTAGCGAATACTACTACTAGTGAGTGACAGTATTCGAATTATTGCATTCGAATGCATGAAATTTCGATTAGGGAATACTACTACTAGTGAGTGACAGTATCCGAGAACTTGCATTCGATTGCATGAAATTTCGATTAGCGAATACTGCTACTAGTGAGTGACAGTATCCGAGAACTTGCATTCGAATGCATGAGATTTCGATTAGCGAATACTACTACTAGTGAGTGACAGTATCCGAATTATTGCATTCGAATGCATGAAATTTCGAATAGCGAATACTACTACTAGTGAGTGACAGTATCCGAGAACTTGCATTCGAATGCATGAAATTTCGATTAGCGAATACTACTACTAGTGAGTGACAGTATCCGAATTATTGCATTCGAATGCATGAGATTTCGATTAGCGAATACTACTACTAGTGAGTGACAGCATCCGAATTATTGCATTCGAATGCATGAAATTTCGATTAGCGAATACTACAACTACTGAGTGACAGTATCCGAATTATTGCATTCGAATACATGAGATTTCGATTAGCGAATACTACTATTAGTGAGTGACAGTATTCGAATGCAGGAGAATTCGATTAGCGAATACCTCTACTAGTGAGTGAGGGTATCCGAGAACTTGCATTCGAATGCATGAGATTTCGATTAGCGAATACTACTACTAGTGAGTGACAGTATCCGAATTATTGCATTCGAATGCATGAAATTTCGATTAGCGAATACTACTACTAGTGAGTGACAGTATCCGAGAACTTGCATTTGAATGCATGAAATTTCGATTAGCGAATACTACTACTAGTGAGTGACAGTATTCGAATTATTACATTCGAATGCATGAAATTACGATTAGCGAACACTACTACTAGTGACTGACAGTATCCGAATTATTGCATTCGAATGCATGAAATTTCGATTAGCGAATACTACTACTAGTGAGTGACAGTATCCGAGAACTTGCATTCGAATGCATGAGATTTCGATTAGCGAATACTACTCCTAGTGAGTGACAGTATTCGAATTATTGCATTCGAATGCATGAAATTTCGATTAGTGAATACTACTACTAGTGAGTGACAGTATCTGAGAACTTGCATTCATATGCATGAGATTTCGATTAGCGAATACTACTACTAGTGAGTGACAGTATCTGAATTATTGCATTCGAATGCATGAGATTTCGATTAGCGAATACTACTACTAGTGAGTGACAGTATCGGAATTATTGCATTCGAATGCATGAAATTTCGATTAGCGAATACTACTACTAGTGAGTGACAGTATCCGAATTATTGCATTCGAATGCATGAAATTTCGATTAGCGAATACTACTACTAGTGAGTGACACTATCCGAATTATTGAATTCGAATGCATGAGATTTCGATTAGCGAATACTACTACTAGTGAGTGACAGTATCCGAGAACTTGCATTCGAATGCATGAGATTTGATTAGCGAGTACTACCACTAGTGAGTGACAGTATCCGAATTATTGCATTCGAATGCATGAAATTTCGATTAGCGAATACTACTACTAGTGTGTGACAGTATCCGAGAACATGCATTCGAATGCATGAGATTTCGATTAGCGTATAGTACTACTAGTAATTGACGGTATCCGAATTATTGCATTCGAATGCATGAAATTTCTATTAACGAATACTACTACTAGTGAGTGACAGTATCCGAGAACTTGCATTCGATTGCATGAAATTTCGATTAGCGAATACTGCTACTAGTGAGTGACACTATCCGAGAACTTGCATTCGAATGCATGAGATTTCGATTAGCGAATACTACTACTAGTGAGTGACAGTATCCGAATTGTTGCATTCGAATGCATGAAATTTCGAATAGCGAATACTACTACTAGTGAGTGACAGTATCCGAGAACTTGCATTCGAATGCATGAAATTTCGATTAGCGAATACTACTACTAGTGAGTGACAGTATCCGAATTATTGCATTCGAATGCATGAGATTTCGATTAGCGAATACTACTACTAGTGAGTGACAGCATCCGAATTATTGCATTCGAATGCATGAAATTTCGATTAGCGAATACTACAACTACTGAGTGACAGTATCCGAATTATTGCATTCGAATACATGAGATTTCGATTAGCGAATACTACTACTAGTGAGTGACAGTATTCGGATGCAAGAGAATTCGATTAGCGAATACTACTACTAGTGAGTGAGTGTATCCGAGAACTTGCATTCGAATGCATGAGATTTCGATTATAGAATACTACACCTAGTGAGTGACAGTATTCGAATTATTGCATTCGAATGCATGAAATTTCGATTAGCGAACACTACTACTAGTGAGTGACAGTATCCGAATTATTGCATTCGAATGCATGAAATTTCGATTAGCGAATACTACTACTAGTGAGTGACAGTATCCGAGAACTTGCATTCGAATGCATGAGATTTCGATTAACGAATACTACACCTAGTGAGTGACAGTATTCGAATTATTGCATTCGAATGCATGAAATTTCGATTAGCGAATACTACTACTAGTGAGTGACAGTATCCGAATTATTTCATTCGAATGCATGAAATTTCGATTAGCGTATACTACTACTAGTGAGTGACAGTATCCGAGAACTTGCATTCGAATGCATGAGATTTCGATTAGCGAATAACACTACTCGTGAGTGACAGTACCCGAGAACTTGCATTCGAATGCATGAGATTTCGATTAGCGAATACTACTACTAGTGAGTGACAGTATCCGAGAACTTGCATTCGAATGCATGAGATTTCGATTAGCGAATACTACTACTAGTAATTGACAGTATCCGAATTATTGCATTCGAATGCATGAAATTTCTATTAACGAATACTACTACTAGTGAGTGACAGTATCCGAGAACTTGCATTCGAATGCATGAGATTTCGATTAGCGATACTACTACTAGTGAGTGACAGTATCCGAATTATTGCATTCGAATGCATGAAATTTCGATTAGGGAATACTACTACTAGTGAGTGACAGTATCCGAGAACTTGCATTCGATTGCATGAAATTTCGATTAGCGAATACTGCTACTAGTGAGTGACAGTATCCGAGAACTTGCATTCGAATGCATGAGATTTCGATTAGCGAATACTACTACTAGTGGGTGACAGTATCCGAATTATTGCATTCGAATGCATGAAATTTCGAATAGCGAATACTACTACAAGTGAGTGACAGTATCCGAGAACTTGCATTCGAATGCATGAAATTTCGATTAGCGAATACTACTACTAGTGAGTGACAGTATCCGAATTATTGCATTCGAATGCATGAGATTTCGATTAGCGAATACTACTACTAGTTAGTGACAGCATCCGAATTATTGCATTCGAATGCATGAAATTTCGATTAGCGAATACTACAACTACTGAGTGACAGTATCCGAATTATTGCATTCGAATACATGAGATTTCGATTAGCGAATACTACTACTAGTGAGTGACAGTATTCGAATGCAAGAGAATTCGATTAGCGAATACTACTACTAGTGAGTGAGGGTATCCGAGAACTTGCATTCGAATGCATGAGATTTCGATTAGCGAATACTACTACTAGTGAGTGACAGTATCCGAATTATTGCATTCGAATGCATGAAATTTCGATTAGCGAATACTACTACTAGTGAGTGACAGTATCCGAGAACTTGCATTCGAATGATTGAAATTTCGATTAGCGAATACTACTACTAGTGAGTGACAGTATCCGAGAACTTGCATTTGAATGCATGAAATTTCGATTAGCGAATACTACTACTAGTGAGTGACAGTATTCGAATTATTACATTCGAATGCATGAAATTACGATTAGCGAACACTACTACTAGTGACTGACAGTATCCGAATTACTGCATTCGAATGCATGAAATTTCGATTAGCGAATACTACTACTAGTGAGTGACAGTATCCGAGAACTTGCATTAGAATGCATGAGATTTCGATTAGCGAATACTACTACTAGTGAGTGACCGTATCCGAATTATTGCATTCGAATGCATGAAATTTCGGTTAGCGAATACTACTACTAGTGAGTAACAGTATCCGAATTATTGCATTCGAATGCATGAAATTTCGATTAGCGAATACTACTACTAGTGAGTGACACTATCCGAATTATTGCATTCGAATGCATGAGATTTCGATTAGCGAATACTACTACTAGTGAGTGACAGTATCCGAGAACTTGCATTCGAATGCATGAGATTTGATTAGCGAATACTACCACTAGTGAGTGACAGTATCCGAATTATTGCATTCGAATGCATGAAATTTCGATTAGCGAATACTACTACTAGTGTGTGACAGTATCCGAGAACTTGCATTTGAATGCATGAGCTTTCGATTAGCGAATACTACTACTAGTGAGTGACAGTATCCGAATTATTGCATTCGAATGCATGAGATTTCGATTAGCGAATACTAGTACTAGTGAGTGACAGTATCCGAGAACTTGCATTCGAATGCATGAGATTTCGATTAGCGAATACCACTACTCGTGAGTGACAGTACCCGAGAACTTGCATTCGAATGCATGAGATTTCGATTAGCGAATACTACTACTAGTGAGTGACAGTATCCGAGCACTTGCATTCGAATGCATGAGATTTCGATTAGCGAATACTACTACTAGTAATTGACGGTATCCGAATTATTGCATTCGAATGCATGAAATTTCTATTAACGAATACTACTACTAGTGAGTGACAGTATCCGAGAACTTGCATTCGATTGCATGAAATTTCGATTAGCGAATACTGCTACTAGTGAGTGACAGTATCCGAGAACTTGCATTCAAATGCATGAGATTTCGATTAGCGAATACTACTACTAGTGAGTGACAGTATCCGAATTATTGCATTCGAATGCATGAGATTTCGATTAGCGAATACTACTACTAGTGAGTGACAGCATCCGAATTATTGCATTCGAATGCATGAAATTTCGATTAGCGAATACTACAACTACTGAGTGACAGTATCCGAATTATTGCATTCGAATACATGAGATTTCGATTAGCGAATACTACTACTAGTGAGTGACAGTATTCATATGCAAGACAATTCGATTAGCGAATACTACTACTAGTGAGTGAGGGTATCCGAGAACTTGCATTCGAATGCATGAGATTTCGATTAACGAATACTACACCTAGTGAGTGACAGTATTCGAATTATTGCATTCGAATGCATGAAATTTCGATTAGCGAACACTACTACTAGTGAGTGACAGTATCCGAATTATTGCATTCGAATGCATGAAATTTCGATTAGCGAATACTACTACTAGTGAGTGACAGTATCCGAGAACTTGCATTCGACTGCATGAGATTTCGATTCACGAATACTACACCTAGTGAGTGACAGTATTCGAATTATTGCATTCGAATGCATGAAATTTCGATTAGCGAATACTACTACTAGTGAGTGACAGTATCCGAATTATTTCATTCGAATGCATGAAATTTCGATTAGCGTATACTACTACTAGTGAGTGACAGTATCCGAGAACTTGCATTCGAATGCATGAGATTTCGATTAGCGAATACCACTACTCGTGAGTGACAGTATCCGAGAACTTGCATTCGAATGCATGAGATTTCGATTAGTGAATACTACTACTAGTAATTGACAGTATCCGAATTATTGCATTCGAATGCATGAAATTTCTATTAACGAATACTACTACTAGTGAGTGACAGTATCCGAGAACTTGCATTCGAATGCATGAGATTTCGATTAGCGATACTACTACTAGTGAGTGACAGTATCCGAATTATTGCATTCGAATGCATGAAATTTCGATTAGCGAATACTACTACTAGTGAGTGACAGTATCCGAACTATTGCATTCGAATGCATGAAATTTCGATTAGCGAATACTACTACTAGTGAGTGACACTATCCGAATTATTGCATTCGAATACATGAGATTTCGATTAGCGAATACTACTACTAGTGAGTGACAGTATTCGAATGCAAGAGAATTCGATTAGCGAATACTACTACTAGTGAGTGAGGGTATCCGAGAACTTGCATTCGAATGCATGAGATTTCGATTAGCGAATACTACTACTAGTGAGTGACAGTATCCGAATTATTGCATTCGAATGCATGAAATTTCGATTAGCGAATACTACTACTAGTGAGTGACAGTATCCGAGAACTTGCATTCGATTGCATGAAATTTCGATTAGCGAATACTGCTACTAGTGAGTGACAGTATCCGAGAACTTGCATTCGAATGCATGAGATTTCGATTAGCGAATACTACTACTAGTGGGTGACAGTATCCGAATTATTGCATTCGAATGCATGAAATTTCGAATAGCGAATACTACTACTAGTGAGTGACAGTATCCGAGAACTTGCATTCGAATGCATGAAATTTCGATTAGCGAATACTACTAATAGTGAGTGACAGTATCCGAATTATTGCATTCGAATGCATGAGATTTCGATTAGCGAATACTACTACTAGTTAGTGACAGCATCCGAATTATTGCATTCGAATGCATGAAATTTCGATTAGCGAATACTACAACTACTGAGTGACAGTATCCGAATTATTGCATTCGAGTACATGAGATTTCGATTAGCGAATACTACTACTAGTGAGTGACAGTATTCGAATGCAAGAGAATTCGATTAGCGAATACTACTACTAGTGAGTGAGGGTTTCCGAGAACTTGCATTCGAATGCATGAGATTTCGATTAGCGAATACTACTACTAGTGAGTGACAGTATCCGAATTATTGCATTCGAATGCATGAAATTTCGATTAGCGAATACTACTACTAGTGAGTGACAGTATCCGAGAACTTGCATTCGAATGATTGAAATTTGGATTAGCGAATACTACTACTAGTGAGTGACAGTATCCGAGAACTTGCATTTGAATGCATGAAATTTCGATTAGCGAATACTACTACTAGTGAGTGACAGTATTCGAATTATTACATTCGAATGCATGAAATTACGATTAGCGAACACTACTACTAGTGACTGACAGTATCCGAATTACTGCATTCGAATGCATGAAATTTCGATTAGCGAATACTACTACTAGTGAGTGACAGTATCCGAGAACTTGCATTCGAATGCATGAGATTTCGATTAGCGAATACTACTCCTAGTGAGTGACAGTATTCGAATTATTGCATTCGAATGCATGAAATTTCGATTAGTGAATACTACTACTAGTGAGTGACAGTATCTGAGAACTTGCATTCGTATGCATGAGATTTCGATTAGCGAATACTACTACTAGTGAGTGACAGTATCTGAATTATTGCATTCGAATGCATGAGATTTCGATTAGCGAATACTACTACTAGTGAGTGACCGTATCCGAATTATTGCATTCGAATGCATGAAATTTCGATTAGCGAATACTACTACTAGTGAGTGACAGTATCCGAATTATTGCATTCGAATGCATGAAATTTCGATTAGCGAATACTACTACTAGTGAGTGACACTATCCGAATTATTGCATTCGAATGCATGAGATTTCGATTAGCGAATACTACTACTAGTGAGTGACAGTATCCGAGAACTTGCATTCGAATGCATGAGATTTGATTAGCGAATACTACCACTAGTGAGTGACAGTATCCGAATTATTGCATTCGAATGCATGAAATTTCGATTAGCGAATACTACTACTAGTGTGTGACAGTATCCGAGAACTTGCATTTGAATGCATGAGCTTTCGATTAGCGAATACTACTACTAGTGAGTGACAGTATCCGAATTATTGCATTCGAATGCATGAGATTTCGATTAGCGAATACTAGTACTAGTGAGTGACAGTATCCGAGAACTTGCATTCGAATGCATGAGATTTCGATTAGCGAATACCACTACTCGTGAGTGACAGTACCCGAGAACTTGCATTCGAATGCATGAGATTTCGATTAGCGAATACTACTACTAGTAATTGACGGTATCCGAATTATTGCATTCGAATGCATGAAATTTCTATTAACGAATACTACTACTAGTGAGTGACAGTATCCGAGAACTTGCATTCGATTGCATGAAATTTCGATTAGCGAATACTGCTACTAGTGAGTGACAGTATCCGAGAACTTGCATTCAAATGCATGAGATTTCGATTAGCGAATACTACTACTAGTGAGTGACAGTATCCGAATTATTGCATTCGAATGCATGAGATTTCGATTAGCGAATACTACTACTAGTGAGTGACAGCATCCGAATTATCGCATTCGAATGCATGAAATTTCGATTAGCGAATACTACAACTACTGAGTGACAGTATCCGAATTATTGCATTCGAATACATGAGATTTCGATTAGCGAATACTACTACTAGTGAGTGACAGTATTCGAATGCAAGACAATTCGATTAGCGAATACTACTACTAGTGAGTGAGGGTATCCGAGAACTTGCATTCGAATGCATGAGATTTCGATTAACGAATACTACACCTAGTGAGTGACAGTATTCGAATTATTGCATTCGAATGCATGAAATTTCGATTAGCGAACACTACTACTAGTGAGTGACAGTATCCAAATTATTGCATTCGAATGCATGAAATTTCGATTAGCGAATACTACTACTAGTGAGTGACAAATTCCGAGAACTTGCATTCGACTGCATGAGATTTCGATTAACGAATACTACACCTAGTGAGTGACAGTATTCGAATTATTGCATTCGAATGCATGAAATTTCGATTAGCGAATACTACTACTAGTGAGTGACAGTATCCGAATTATTTCATTCGAATGCATGAAATTTCGATTAGCGTATACTACTACTAGTGAGTGACAGTATCCGAGAACTTGCATTCGAATGCATGAGATTTCGATTAGCGAATACCACTACTCGTGAGTGACAGTATCCGAGAACTTGCATTCGAATGCATGAGATTTCGATTAGCGAATACTACTACTAGTGAGTGACAGTATCCGAGAACTTGCATTCGAATGCATGAGATTTCTATTAGCGAATACTACTACTAGTAATTGACAGTATCCGAATTATTGCATTCGAATGCATGAAATTTCTATTAACGAATACTACTACTAGTGAGTGACAGTATCCAAGAACTTGCATTCGAATGCATGAGATTTCGATTAGCGATACTACTACTAGTGAGTGACAGTATCCGAATTATTGCATTCGAATGCATGAAATTTCGATTTGCGAATACTACTACTAGTGAGTGACAGTATCCGAATTATTGCATTCGAATGCATGAAATTTCGATTAGCGAATACTACTACTAGTGAGTGACACTATCCGAATTATTGCATTCGAATACATGAGATTTCGATTAGCGAATACTACTACTAGTGAGTGACAGTATTCGAATGCAAGAGAATTCGATTAGCGAATACTACTACTAGTGAGTGAGGGTATCCGAGAACTTGCATTCGAATGCATGAGATTTCGATTAGCGAATTCTACTACTAGTGAGTGACAGTATCCGAATTATTGCATTCGAATGCATGAAATTTCGATTAGCGAATACTACTACTAGTGAGTGACAGTATCCGAGAACTTGCATTCGATTGCATGAAATTTCGATTAGCGAATACTGCTACTAGTGAGTGACAGTATCCGAGAACTTGCATTCGAATGCATGAGATTTCGATTAGCGAATACTACTACTAGTGGGTGACAGTATCCGAATTATTGCATTCGAATGCATGAAATTTCGAATAGCGAATACTACTACTAGTGAGTGACAGTATCCGAGAACTTGCATTCGAATGCATGAAATTTCGATTAGCGAATACTACTACTAGTGAGTGACAGTATCCGAATTATTGCATTCGAATGCATGAGATTTCGATTAGCGAATACTACTACTAGTTAGTGACAGCATCCGAATTATTGCATTCGAATGCATGAAATTTCGATTAGCGAATACTACAACTACTGAGTGACAGTATCCGAATTATTGCATTCGAATACATGAGATTTCGATTAGCGAATACTTCTACTAGTGAGTGACAGTATTCGAATGCAAGAGAATTCGATTAGCGAATACTACTACTAGTGAGTGAGGGTTTCCGAGAACTTGCATTCGAATGCATGAGATTTCGATTAGCGAATACTACTACTAGTGAGTGACAGTATCCGAATTATTGCATTCGAATGCATGAAATTTCGATTAGCGAATACTACTACTAGTGAGTGACAGTATCCGAGAACTTGCATTCGAATGATTGAAATTTGGATTAGCGAATACTACTACTAGTGAGTGACAGTATCCGAGAACTTGCATTTGAATGCATGAAATTTCGATTAGCGAATACTACTACTAGTGAGTGACAGTATTCGAATTATTACATTCGAATGCATGAAATTACGATTAGCGAACACTACTACTAGTGACTGACAGTATCCGAATTACTGCATTCGAATGCATGAAATTTCGATTAGCGAATACTACTACTAGTGAGTGACAGTATCCGAGAACTTGCATTCGAATGCATGAGATTTCGATTAGCGAATACTACTCCTAGTGAGTGACAGTATTCGAATTATTGCATTCGAATGCATGAAATTTCGATTAGTGAATACTACTACTAGTGAGTGACAGTATCTGAGAACTTGCATTCGTATGCATGAGATTTCGATTAGCGAATACTACTACTAGTGAGTGACAGTATCTGAATTATTGCATTCGAATGCATGAGATTTCGATTAGTGAATACTACTACTAGTGAGTGACCGTATCCGAATTATTGCATTCGAATGCATGAAATTTCGATTAGCGAATACTACTACTAGTGAGTGACAGTATCCGAATTATTGCATTCGAATGCATGAAATTTCGATTAGCGAATACTACTACTAGTGAGTGACACTATCCGAATTATTGCATTCGAATGCATGAGATTTCGATTAGCGAATACTACTACTAGTGAGTGACAGTATCCGAGAACTTGCATTCGAATGCATGAGATTTGATTAGCGAATACTACCACTAGTGCGTGACAGTATCCGAATTATTGCATTCGAATGCATGAAATTTCGATTAGCGAATACTACTACTAGTGTGTGACAGTATCCGAGAACTTGCATTCGAATGCATGAGCTTTCGATTAGCGAATACTACTACTAGTGAGTGACAGTATCCGAATTATTGCATTCGAATGCATGAGATTTCGATTAGCGAATACTAGTACTAGTGAGTGACAGTATCCGAGAACTTGCATTCGAATGCATGAGATTTCGATTAGCGAATACCACTACTCGTGAGTGACAGTACCCGAGAACTTGCATTCGAATGCATGAGATTTCGATTAGCGAATACTACTACTAGTGAGTGACAGTATCCGAGAGCTTGCATTCGAATGCATGAGATTTCGATTAGCGAATACTACTACTAGTAATTGACGGTATCCGAATTATTGCATTCGAATGCATGAAATTTCTATTAACGAATACTACTACTAGTGAGTGACAGTATCCGAGAACTTGCATTCGATTGCATGAAATTTCGATTAGCGAATACTGCTACTAGTGAGTGACAGTATCCGAGAACTTGCATTCAAATGCATGAGATTTCGATTAGCGAATACTACTACTAGTGAGTGACAGTATCCGAATTATTGCATTCGAATGCATGAGATTTCGATTAGCGAATACTACTACTAGTGAGTGACAGCATCCGAATTATTGCATTCGAATGCATGAAATTTCGATTAGCGAATACTACAACTACTGAGTGACAGTATCCGAATTATTGCATTCGAATACATGAGATTTCGATTAGCGAATACTACTACTAGTGAGTGACACTATCCGAATTATTGCATTCGAATACATGAGATTTCGATTAGCGAATACTACTACTAGTGAGTGACAGTATTCGAATGCAAGAGAATTCGATTAGCGAATACTACTACTAGTGAGTGAGGGTATCCGAGAACTTGCATTCGAATGCATCAGATTTCGATTAGCGAATACTACTACTAGTGAGTGACAGTATCCGAGAACTTGCATTCGAATGCATGAGATTTCTATTAGCGAATACTACTACTAGTAATTGACAGTATCCGAATTATTGCATTCGAATGCATGAAATTTCTATTAACGAATACTACTACTAGTGAGTGACAGTATCCGAGAACTTGCATTCGAATGCATGAGATTTCGATTAGCGATACTACTACTAGTGAGTGACAGTATCCGAATTATTGCATTCGAATGCATGAAATTTCGATTTGCGAATACTACTACTAGTGAGTGACAGTATCCGAATTATTGCATTCGAATGCATGAAATTTCGATTAGCGAATACTACTACTAGTGAGTGACACTATCCGAATTATTGCATTCGAATACATGAGATTTCGATTAGCGAATACTACTACTAGTGAGTGACAGTATTCGAATGCAAGAGAATTCGATTAGCGAATACTACTACTAGTGAGTGAGGGTATCCGAGAACTTGCATTCGAATGCATGAGATTTCGATTAGCGAATTCTACTACTAGTGAGTGACAGTATCCGAATTATTGCATTCGAATGCATGAAATTTCGATTAGCGAATACTACTACTAGTGAGTGACAGTATCCGAGAACTTGCATTCGATTGCATGAAATTTCGATTAGCGAATACTGCTACTAGTGAGTGACAGTATCCGAGAACTTGCATTCGAATGCATGAGATTTCGATTAGCGAATACTACTACTAGTGGGTGACAGTATCCGAATTATTGCATTCGAATGCATGAAATTTCGAATAGCGAATACTACTACTAGTGAGTGACAGTATCCGAGAACTTGCATTCGAATGCATGAAATTTCGATTAGCGAATACTACTACTAGTGAGTGACAGTATCCGAATTATTGCATTCGAATGCATGAGATTTCGATTAGCGAATACTACTACTAGTTAGTGACAGCATCCGAATTATTGCATTCGAATGCATGAAATTTCGATTAGCGAATACTACAACTACTGAGTGACAGTATCCGAATTATTGCATTCGAATACATGAGATTTCGATTAGCGAATACTTCTACTAGTGAGTGACAGTATTCGAATGCAAGAGAATTCGATTAGCGAATACTACTACTAGTGAGTGAGGGTTTCCGAGAACTTGCATTCGAATGCATGAGATTTCGATTAGCGAATACTACTACTAGTGAGTGACAGTATCCGAATTATTGCATTCGAATGCATGAAATTTCGATTAGCGAATACTACTACTAGTGAGTGACAGTATCCGAGAACTTGCATTCGAATGATTGAAATTTGGATTAGCGAATACTACTACTAGTGAGTGACAGTATCCGAGAACTTGCATTTGAATGCATGAAATTTCGATTAGCGAATACTACTACTAGTGAGTGACAGTATTCGAATTATTACATTCGAATGCATGAAATTACGATTAGCGAACACTACTACTAGTGACTGACAGTATCCGAATTACTGCATTCGAATGCATGAAATTTCGATTAGCGAATACTACTACTAGTGAGTGACAGTATCCGAGAACTTGCATTCGAATGCATGAGATTTCGATTAGCGAATACTACTCCTAGTGAGTGACAGTATTCGAATTATTGCATTCGAATGCATGAAATTTCGATTAGTGAATACTACTACTAGTGAGTGACAGTATCTGAGAACTTGCATTCGTATGCATGAGATTTCGATTAGCGAATACTACTACTAGTGAGTGACAGTATCTGAATTATTGCATTCGAATGCATGAGATTTCGATTAGTGAATACTACTACTAGTGAGTGACCGTATCCGAATTATTGCATTCGAATGCATGAAATTTCGATTAGCGAATACTACTACTAGTGAGTGACAGTATCCGAATTATTGCATTCGAATGCATGAAATTTCGATTAGCGAATACTACTACTAGTGAGTGACACTATCCGAATTATTGCATTCGAATGCATGAGATTTCGATTAGCGAATACTACTACTAGTGAGTGACAGTATCCGAGAACTTGCATTCGAATGCATGAGATTTGATTAGCGAATACTACCACTAGTGCGTGACAGTATCCGAATTATTGCATTCGAATGCATGAAATTTCGATTAGCGAATACTACTACTAGTGTGTGACAGTATCCGAGAACTTGCATTCGAATGCATGAGCTTTCGATTAGCGAATACTACTACTAGTGAGTGACAGTATCCGAATTATTGCATTCGAATGCATGAGATTTCGATTAGCGAATACTAGTACTAGTGAGTGACAGTATCCGAGAACTTGCATTCGAATGCATGAGATTTCGATTAGCGAATACCACTACTCGTGAGTGACAGTACCCGAGAACTTGCATTCGAATGCATGAGATTTCGATTAGCGAATACTACTACTAGTGAGTGACAGTATCCGAGAGCTTGCATTCGAATGCATGAGATTTCGATTAGCGAATACTACTACTAGTAATTGACGGTATCCGAATTATTGCATTCGAATGCATGAAATTTCTATTAACGAATACTACTACTAGTGAGTGACAGTATCCGAGAACTTGCATTCGATTGCATGAAATTTCGATTAGCGAATACTGCTACTAGTGAGTGACAGTATCCGAGAACTTGCATTCAAATGCATGAGATTTCGATTAGCGAATACTACTACTAGTGAGTGACAGTATCCGAATTATTGCATTCGAATGCATGAGATTTCGATTAGCGAATACTACTACTAGTGAGTGACAGCATCCGAATTATTGCATTCGAATGCATGAAATTTCGATTAGCGAATACTACAACTACTGAGTGACAGTATCCGAATTATTGCATTCGAATACATGAGATTTCGATTAGCGAATACTACTACTAGTGAGTGACAGTATTCGAATGCAAGACAATTCGATTAGCGAATACTACTACTAGTGAGTGAGGGTATCCGAGAACTTGCATTCGAATGCATGAGATTTCGATTAACGAATACTACACCTAGTGAGTGACAGTATTCGAATTATTGCATTCGAATGCATGAGATTTCGATTAGCGAACACTACTACTAGTGAGTGACAGTATACGAATTATTGCATTCGAATGCATGAAATTTCGATTAGCGAATACTACTACTAGTGAGTGACAGTATCCGAGAACTTGCATTCGACTGCATGAGATTTCGATTCACGAATACTACACCTAGTGAGTGACAGTATTCGAATTATTGCATTCGAATGCATGAAATTTCGATTAGCGAGTACTACTACTAGTGAGTGACAGTATCCGAATTATTTCATTCGAATGCATGAAATTTCGATTAGCGTATACTACTACTAGTGAGTGACAGTATCCGAGAACTTGCATTCGAATGCATGAGATTTCGATTAGCGAATACCACTACTCGTGAGTGACAGTACCCGAGAACTTGCATTCGAATGCATGAGATTTCGATTAGCGAATACTACTACTAGTGAGTGACAGTATCCGAGAACTTGCATTCGAATGCATGAGATTTCGATTAGCGATACTACTACTAGTGGGTGACAGTATCCGAATTATTGCATTCGTATGCATGAAATTTCGATTAGCGAATACTACTACTAGTGAGTGACAGTATCCGAATTATTGCATTCGAATGCATGAAATTTCGATTAGCGAATACTACTACTAGTGAGTGACACTATCCGAATTATTGCATTCGAATACATGAGATTTCGATTAGCGAATACTACTACTAGTGAGTGACAGTATTCGAATGCAAGAGAATTCGATTAGCGAATACTACTACTAGTGAGTGAGGGTATCCGAGAACTTGCATTCGAATGCATCAGATTTCGATTAGCGAATACTACTACTAGTGAGTGACAGTATCCGAGAACTTGCATTCGAATGCATGAGATTTCTATTAGCGAATACTACTACTAGTAATTGACAGTATCCGAATTATTGCATTCGAATGCATGAAATTTCTATTAACGAATACTACTACTAGTGAGTGACAGTATCCGAGAACTTGCATTCGAATGCATGAGATTTCGATTAGCGATACTACTACTAGTGAGTGACAGTATCCGAATTATTGCATTCGAATGCATGAAATTTCGATTTGCGAATACTACTACTAGTGAGTGACAGTATCCGAATTATTGCATTCGAATGCATGAAATTTCGATTAGCGAATACTACTACTAGTGAGTGACACTATCCGAATTATTGCATTCGAATACATGAGATTTCGATTAGCGAATACTACTACTAGTGAGTGACAGTATTCGAATGCAAGAGAATTCGATTAGCGAATACTACTACTAGTGAGTGAGGGTATCCGAGAACTTGCATTCGAATGCATGAGATTTCGATTAGCGAATTCTACTACTAGTGAGTGACAGTATCCGAATTATTGCATTCGAATGCATGAAATTTCGATTAGCGAATACTACTACTAGTGAGTGACAGTATCCGAGAACTTGCATTCGATTGCATGAAATTTCGATTAGCGAATACTGCTACTAGTGAGTGACAGTATCCGAGAACTTGCATTCGAATGCATGAGATTTCGATTAGCGAAAACTACTACTAGTGGGTGACAGTATCCGAATTATTGCATTCGAATGCATGAAATTTCGAATAGCGAATACTACTACTAGTGAGTGACAGTATCCGAGAACTTGCATTCGAATGCATGAAATTTCGATTAGCGAATACTACTACTAGTGAGTGACAGTATCCGAATTATTGCATTCGAATGCATGAGATTTCGATTAGCGAATACTACTACTAGTTAGTGACAGCATCCGAATTATTGCATTCGAATGCATGAAATTTCGATTAGCGAATACTACAACTACTGAGTGACAGTATCCGAATTATTGCATTCGAATACATGAGATTTCGATTAGCGAATACTTCTACTAGTGAGTGACAGTATTCGAATGCAAGAGAATTCGATTAGCGAATACTACTACTAGTGAGTGAGGGTTTCCGAGAACTTGCATTCGAATGCATGAGATTTCGATTAGCGAATACTACTACTAGTGAGTGACAGTATCCGAATTATTGCATTCGAATGCATGAAATTTCGATTAGCGAATACTACTACTAGTGAGTGACAGTATCCGAGAACTTGCATTCGAATGATTGAAATTTGGATTAGCGAATACTACTACTAGTGAGTGACAGTATCCGAGAACTTGCATTTGAATGCATGAAATTTCGATTAGCGAATACTACTACTAGTGAGTGACAGTATTCGAATTATTACATTCGAATGCATGAAATTACGATTAGCGAACACTACTACTAGTGACTGACAGTATCCGAATTACTGCATTCGAATGCATGAAATTTCGATTAGCGAATACTACTACTAGTGAGTGACAGTATCCGAGAACTTGCATTCGAATGCATGAGATTTCGATTAGCGAATACTACTCCTAGTGAGTGACAGTATTCGAATTATTGCATTCGAATGCATGAAATTTCGATTAGTGAATACTACTACTAGTGAGTGACAGTATCTGAGAACTTGCATTCGTATGCATGAGATTTCGATTAGCGAATACTACTACTAGTGAGTGACAGTATCTGAATTATTGCATTCGAATGCATGAGATTTCGATTAGTGAATACTACTACTAGTGAGTGACCGTATCCGAATTATTGCATTCGAATGCATGAAATTTCGATTAGCGAATACTACTACTAGTGAGTGACAGTATCCGAATTATTGCATTCGAATGCATGAAATTTCGATTAGCGAATACTACTACTAGTGAGTGACACTATCCGAATTATTGCATTCGAATGCATGAGATTTCGATTAGCGAATACTACTACTAGTGAGTGACAGTATCCGAGAACTTGCATTCGAATGCATGAGATTTGATTAGCGAATACTACCACTAGTGCGTGACAGTATCCGAATTATTGCATTCGAATGCATGAAATTTCGATTAGCGAATACTACTACTAGTGTGTGACAGTATCCGAGAACTTGCATTCGAATGCATGAGCTTTCGATTAGCGAATACTACTACTAGTGAGTGACAGTATCCGAATTATTGCATTCGAATGCATGAGATTTCGATTAGCGAATACTAGTACTAGTGAGTGACAGTATCCGAGAACTTGCATTCGAATGCATGAGATTTCGATTAGCGAATACCACTACTCGTGAGTGACAGTACCCCAGAACTTGCATTCGAATGCATGAGATTTCGATTAGCGAATACTACTACTAGTGAGTGACAGTATCCGAGAGCTTGCATTCGAATGCATGAGATTTCGATTAGCGAATACTACTACTAGTAATTGACGGTATCCGAATTATTGCATTCGAATGCATGAAATTTCTATTAACGAATACTACTACTAGTGAGTGACAGTATCCGAGAACTTGCATTCGATTGCATGAAATTTCGATTAGCGAATACTGCTACTAGTGAGTGACAGTATCCGAGAACTTGCATTCAAATGCATGAGATTTCGATTAGCGAATACTACTACTAGTGAGTGACAGTATCCGAATTATTGCATTCGAATGCATGAGATTTCGATTAGCGAATACTACTACTAGTGAGTGACAGCATCCGAATTATTGCATTCGAATGCATGAAATTTCGATTAGCGAATACTACAACTACTGAGTGACAGTATCCGAATTATTGCATTCGAATACATGAGATTTCGATTAGCGAATACTACTACTAGTGAGTGACAGTATTCGAATGCAAGACAATTCGATTAGCGAATACTACTACTAGTGAGTGAGGGTATCCGAGAACTTGCATTCGAATGCATGAGATTTCGATTAACGAATACTACACCTAGTGAGTGACAGTATTCGAATTATTGCATTCGAATGCATGAGATTTCGATTAGCGAACACTACTACTAGTGAGTGACAGTATACGAATTATTGCATTCGAATGCATGAAATTTCGATTAGCGAATACTACTACTAGTGAGTGACAGTATCCGAGAACTTGCATTCGACTGCATGAGATTTCGATTCACGAATACTACACCTAGTGAGTGACAGTATTCGAATTATTGCATTCGAATGCATGAAATTTCGATTAGCGAGTACTACTACTAGTGAGTGACAGTATCCGAATTATTTCATTCGAATGCATGAAATTTCGATTAGCGTATACTACTACTAGTGAGTGACAGTATCCGAGAACTTGCATTCGAATGCATGAGATTTCGATTAGCGAATACCACTACTCGTGAGTGACAGTACCCGAGAACTTGCATTCGAATGCATGAGATTTCGATTAGCGAATACTACTACTAGTGAGTGACAGTATCCGAGAACTTGCATTCGAATGCATGAGATTTCGATTAGCGATACTACTACTAGTGGGTGACAGTATCCGAATTATTGCATTCGTATGCATGAAATTTCGATTAGCGAATACTACTACTAGTGAGTGACAGTATCCGAGAACTTGCATTCGAATGCATGAAATTTCGATTAGCGAATACTACTACTAGTGAGTGACAGTATCCGAATTATTGCATTCGAATGCATGAGATTTCGATTAGCGAATACTACTACTAGTTAGTGACAGCATCCGAATTATTGCATTCGAATGCATGAAATTTCGATTAGCGAATACTACAACTACTGAGTGACAGTATCCGAATTATTGCATTCGAATACATGAGATTTCGATTAGCGAATACTTCTACTAGTGAGTGACAGTATTCGAATGCAAGAGAATTCGATTAGCGAATACTACTACTAGTGAGTGAGGGTTTCCGAGAACTTGCATTCGAATGCATGAGATTTCGATTAGCGAATACTACTACTAGTGAGTGACAGTATCCGAATTATTGCATTCGAATGCATGAAATTTCGATTAGCGAATACTACTACTAGTGAGTGACAGTATCCGAGAACTTGCATTCGAATGATTGAAATTTGGATTAGCGAATACTACTACTAGTGAGTGACAGTATCCGAGAACTTGCATTTGAATGCATGAAATTTCGATTAGCGAATACTACTACTAGTGAGTGACAGTATTCGAATTATTACATTCGAATGCATGAAATTACGATTAGCGAACACTACTACTAGTGACTGACAGTATCCGAATTACTGCATTCGAATGCATGAAATTTCGATTAGCGAATACTACTACTAGTGAGTGACAGTATCCGAGAACTTGCATTCGAATGCATGAGATTTCGATTAGCGAATACTACTCCTAGTGAGTGACAGTATTCGAATTATTGCATTCGAATGCATGAAATTTCGATTAGTGAATACTACTACTAGTGAGTGACAGTATCTGAGAACTTGCATTCGTATGCATGAGATTTCGATTAGCGAATACTACTACTAGTGAGTGACAGTATCTGAATTATTGCATTCGAATGCATGAGATTTCGATTAGTGAATACTACTACTAGTGAGTGACCGTATCCGAATTATTGCATTCGAATGCATGAAATTTCGATTAGCGAATACTACTACTAGTGAGTGACAGTATCCGAATTATTGCATTCGAATGCATGAAATTTCGATTAGCGAATACTACTACTAGTGAGTGACACTATCCGAATTATTGCATTCGAATGCATGAGATTTCGATTAGCGAATACTACTACTAGTGAGTGACAGTATCCGAGAACTTGCATTCGAATGCATGAGATTTGATTAGCGAATACTACCACTAGTGCGTGACAGTATCCGAATTATTGCATTCGAATGCATGAAATTTCGATTAGCGAATACTACTACTAGTGTGTGACAGTATCCGAGAACTTGCATTCGAATGCATGAGCTTTCGATTAGCGAATACTACTACTAGTGAGTGACAGTATCCGAATTATTGCATTCGAATGCATGAGATTTCGATTAGCGAATACTAGTACTAGTGAGTGACAGTATCCGAGAACTTGCATTCGAATGCATGAGATTTCGATTAGCGAATACCACTACTCGTGAGTGACAGTACCCGAGAACTTGCATTCGAATGCATGAGATTTCGATTAGCGAATACTACTACTAGTGAGTGACAGTATCCGAGAGCTTGCATTCGAATGCATGAGATTTCGATTAGCGAATACTACTACTAGTAATTGACGGTATCCGAATTATTGCATTCGAATGCATGAAATTTCTATTAACGAATACTACTACTAGTGAGTGACAGTATCCGAGAACTTGCATTCGATTGCATGAAATTTCGATTAGCGAATACTGCTACTAGTGAGTGACAGTATCCGAGAACTTGCATTCAAATGCATGAGATTTCGATTAGCGAATACTACTACTAGTGAGTGACAGTATCCGAATTATTGCATTCGAATGCATGAGATTTCGATTAGCGAATACTACTACTAGTGAGTGACAGCATCCGAATTATTGCATTCGAATGCATGAAATTTCGATTAGCGAATACTACAACTACTGAGTGACAGTATCCGAATTATTGCATTCGAATACATGAGATTTCGATTAGCGAATACTACTACTAGTGAGTGACAGTATTCGAATGCAAGACAATTCGATTAGCGAATACTACTACTAGTGAGTGAGGGTATCCGAGAACTTGCATTCGAATGCATGAGATTTCGATTAACGAATACTACACCTAGTGAGTGACAGTATTCGAATTATTGCATTCGAATGCATGAGATTTCGATTAGCGAACACTACTACTAGTGAGTGACAGTATACGAATTATTGCATTCGAATGCATGAAATTTCGATTAGCGAATACTACTACTAGTGAGTGACAGTATCCGAGAACTTGCATTCGACTGCATGAGATTTCGATTCACGAATACTACACCTAGTGAGTGACAGTATTCGAATTATTGCATTCGAATGCATGAAATTTCGATTAGCGAGTACTACTACTAGTGAGTGACAGTATCCGAATTATTTCATTCGAATGCATGAAATTTCGATTAGCGTATACTACTACTAGTGAGTGACAGTATCCGAGAACTTGCATTCGAATGCATGAGATTTCGATTAGCGAATACCACTACTCGTGAGTGACAGTACCCGAGAACTTGCATTCGAATGCATGAGATTTCGATTAGCGAATACTACTACTAGTGAGTGACAGTATCCGAGAACTTGCATTCGAATGCATGAGATTTCGATTAGCGATACTACTACTAGTGGGTGACAGTATCCGAATTATTGCATTCGTATGCATGAAATTTCGATTAGCGAATACTACTACTAGTGAGTGACAGTATCCGAATTATTGCATTCGAATGCATGAAATTTCGATTAGCGAATACTACTACTAGTGAGTGACACTATCCGAATTATTGCATTCGAATACATGAGATTTCGATTAGCGAATACTACTACTAGTGAGTGACAGTATTCGAATGCAAGAGAATTCGATTAGCGAATACTACTACTAGTGAGTGAGGGTATCCGAGAACTTGCATTCGAATGCATGAGATTTCGATTAGCGAATTCTACTACTAGTGAGTGACAGTATCCGAATTATTGCATTCGAATGCATGAAATTTCGATTAGCGAATACTACTACTAGTGAGTGACAGTATCCGAGAACTTGCATTCGATTGCATGAAATTTCGATTAGCGAATACTGCTACTAGTGAGTGACAGTATCCGAGAACTTGCATTCGAATGCATGAGATTTCGATTAGCGAATACTACTACTAGTGGGTGACAGTATCCGAATTATTGCATTCGAATGCATGAAATTTCGAATAGCGAATACTACTACTAGTGAGTGACAGTATCCGAGAACTTGCATTCGAATGCATGAAATTTCGATTAGCGAATACTACTACTAGTGAGTGACAGTATCCGAATTATTGCATTCGAATGCATGAGATTTCGATTAGCGAATACTACTACTAGTTAGTGACAGCATCCGAATTATTGCATTCGAATGCATGAAATTTCGATTAGCGAATACTACAACTACTGAGTGACAGTATCCGAATTATTGCATTCGAATACATGAGATTTCGATTAGCGAATACTTCTACTAGTGAGTGACAGTATTCGAATGCAAGAGAATTCGATTAGCGAATACTACTACTAGTGAGTGAGGGTTTCCGAGAACTTGCATTCGAATGCATGAGATTTCGATTAGCGAATACTACTACTAGTGAGTGACAGTATCCGAATTATTGCATTCGAATGCATGAAATTTCGATTAGCGAATACTACTACTAGTGAGTGACAGTATCCGAGAACTTGCATTCGAATGATTGAAATTTGGATTAGCGAATACTACTACTAGTGAGTGACAGTATCCGAGAACTTGCATTTGAATGCATGAAATTTCGATTAGCGAATACTACTACTAGTGAGTGACAGTATTCGAATTATTACATTCGAATGCATGAAATTACGATTAGCGAACACTACTACTAGTGACTGACAGTATCCGAATTACTGCATTCGAATGCATGAAATTTCGATTAGCGAATACTACTACTAGTGAGTGACAGTATCCGAGAACTTGCATTCGAATGCATGAGATTTCGATTAGCGAATACTACTCCTAGTGAGTGACAGTATTCGAATTATTGCATTCGAATGCATGAAATTTCGATTAGTGAATACTACTACTAGTGAGTGACAGTATCTGAGAACTTGCATTCGTATGCATGAGATTTCGATTAGCGAATACTACTACTAGTGAGTGACAGTATCTGAATTATTGCATTCGAATGCATGAGATTTCGATTAGTGAATACTACTACTAGTGAGTGACCGTATCCGAATTATTGCATTCGAATGCATGAAATTTCGATTAGCGAATACTACTACTAGTGAGTGACAGTATCCGAATTATTGCATTCGAATGCATGAAATTTCGATTAGCGAATACTACTACTAGTGAGTGACACTATCCGAATTATTGCATTCGAATGCATGAGATTTCGATTAGCGAATACTACTACTAGTGAGTGACAGTATCCGAGAACTTGCATTCGAATGCATGAGATTTGATTAGCGAATACTACCACTAGTGCGTGACAGTATCCGAATTATTGCATTCGAATGAATGAAATTTCGATTAGCGAATACTACTACTAGTGTGTGACAGTATCCGAGAACTTGCATTCGAATGCATGAGCTTTCGATTAGCGAATACTACTACTAGTGAGTGACAGTATCCGAATTATTGCATTCGAATGCATGAGATTTCGATTAGCGAATACTAGTACTAGTGAGTGACAGTATCCGAGAACTTGCATTCGAATGCATGAGATTTCGATTAGCGAATACCACTACTCGTGAGTGACAGTACCCGAGAACTTGCATTCGAATGCATGAGATTTCGATTAGCGAATACTACTACTAGTGAGTGACAGTATCCGAGAGCTTGCATTCGAATGCATGAGATTTCGATTAGCGAATACTACTACTAGTAATTGACGGTATCCGAATTATTGCATTCGAATGCATGAAATTTCTATTAACGAATACTACTACTAGTGAGTGACAGTATCCGAGAACTTGCATTCGATTGCATGAAATTTCGATTAGCGAATACTGCTACTAGTGAGTGACAGTATCCGAGAACTTGCATTCAAATGCATGAGATTTCGATTAGCGAATACTACTACTAGTGAGTGACAGTATCCGAATTATTGCATTCGAATGCATGAGATTTCGATTAGCGAATACTACTACTAGTGAGTGACAGCATCCGAATTATTGCATTCGAATGCATGAAATTTCGATTAGCGAATACTACAACTACTGAGTGACAGTATCCGAATTATTGCATTCGAATACATGAGATTTCGATTAGCGAATACTACTACTAGTGAGTGACAGTATTCGAATGCAAGACAATTCGATTAGCGAATACTACTACTAGTGAGTGAGGGTATCCGAGAACTTGCATTCGAATGCATGAGATTTCGATTAACGAATACTACACCTAGTGAGTGACAGTATTCGAATTATTGCATTCGAATGCATGAGATTTCGATTAGCGAACACTACTACTAGTGAGTGACAGTATACGAATTATTGCATTCGAATGCATGAAATTTCGATTAGCGAATACTACTACTAGTGAGTGACAGTATCCGAGAACTTGCATTCGACTGCATGAGATTTCGATTCACGAATACTACACCTAGTGAGTGACAGTATTCGAATTATTGCATTCGAATGCATGAAATTTCGATTAGCGAGTACTACTACTAGTGAGTGACAGTATCCGAATTATTTCATTCGAATGCATGAAATTTCGATTAGCGTATACTACTACTAGTGAGTGACAGTATCCGAGAACTTGCATTCGAATGCATGAGATTTCGATTAGCGAATACCACTACTCGTGAGTGACAGTACCCGAGAACTTGCATTCGAATGCATGAGATTTCGATTAGCGAATACTACTACTAGTGAGTGACAGTATCCGAGAACTTGCATTCGAATGCATGAGATTTCGATTAGCGATACTACTACTAGTGGGTGACAGTATCCGAATTATTGCATTCGTATGCATGAAATTTCGATTAGCGAATACTACTACTAGTGAGTGACAGTATCCGAATTATTGCATTCGAATGCATGAAATTTCGATTAGCGAATACTACTACTAGTGAGTGACACTATCCGAATTATTGCATTCGAATACATGAGATTTCGATTAGCGAATACTACTACTAGTGAGTGACAGTATTCGAATGCAAGAGAATTCGATTAGCGAATACTACTACTAGTGAGTGAGGGTATCCGAGAACTTGCATTCGAATGCATGAGATTTCGATTAGCGAATACTACTACTAGTGAGTGACAGTATCCGAATTATTGCATTCGAATGCATGAAATTTCGATTAGCGAATACTACTACTAGTGAGTGACAGTATCCGAGAACTTGCATTCGAATGATTGAAATTTCGATTAGCGAATACTACTACTAGTGAGTGACAGTATCCGAGAACTTGCATTTGAATGCATGAAATTTCGATTAGCGAACACTACTACTAGTGACTGACAGTATCCGAATTACTGCATTCGAATGCATGAAATTTCGATTAGCGAATACTACTACTAGTGAGTGACAGTATCCGAGAACTTGCATTCGAATGCATGAGATTTCGATTAGCGAATACTACTCCTAGTGAGTGACAGTATTCGAATTATTGCATTCGAATGCATGAAATTTCGATTAGTGAATACTACTACTAGTGAGTGACAGTATCTGAGAACTTGCATTCGTATGCATGAGATTTCGATTAGCGAATACTACTACTAGTGAGTGACAGTATCTGAATTATTGCATTCGAATGCATGAGATTTCGATTAGCGAATACTACTACTAGTGAGTGACACTATCCGAATTATTGCATTCGAATGCATGAGATTTCGATTAGCGAATACTACTACTAGTGAGTGACAGTATCCGAGAACTTGCATTCGAATGCATGAGATTTGATTAGCGAATACTACCACTAGTGAGTGACAGTATCCGAATTATTGCATTCGAATGCATGAAATTTCGATTAGCGAATACTACTACTAGTGTGTGACAGTATCCGAGAACTTGCATTCGAATGCATGAGCTTTCGATTAGCGAATACTACTACTAGTGAGTGACAGTATCCGAATTATTGCATTCGAATGCATGAGATTTCGATTAGCGAATACTAGTACTAGTGAGTGACAGTATCCGAGAACTTGCATTCGAATGCATGAGATTTCGATTAGCGAATACCACTACTCGTGAGTTACAGTACCCGAGAACTTGCATTCGAATGCATGAGATTTCGATTAGCGAATACTACTACTAGTGAGTGACAGTATCCGAGAACTTGCATTCGAATGCATGAGATTTCGATTAGCGAATACTACTACTAGTAATTGACGGTATCCGAATTATTGCATTCGAATGCATGAAATTTCAATTAACGAATACTACTACTAGTGAGTGACAGTATCCGAGAACTTGCATTCGATTGCATGAAATTTCGATTAGCGAATACTGCTACTAGTGAGTGACAGTATCCGAGAACTTGCATTCAAATGCATGAGATTTCGATTAGCGAATACTACTACTAGTGAGTGACAGTATCCGAATTATTGCATTCGAATGCATGAGATTTCGATTAGCGAATACTACTACTAGTGAGTGACAGCATCCGAATTATTGCATTCGAATGCATGAAATTTCGATTAGCGAATACTACAACTACTGAGTGACAGTATCCGAATTATTGCATTCGAATACATGAGATTTCGATTAGCGAATACTACTACTAGTGAGTGACAGTATTCGAATGCAAGACAATTCGATTAGCGAATACTACTACTAGTGAGTGAGGGTATCCGAGAACTTGCATTCGAATGCATGAGATTTCGATTAACGAATACTACACCTAGTGAGTGACAGTATTCGAATTATTGCATTCGAATGCATGAAATTTCGATTAGCGAACACTACTACTAGTGAGTGACAGTATACGAATTATTGCATTCGAATGCATGAAATTTCGATTAGCGAATACTACTACTAGTGAGTGACAGTATCCGAGAACTTGCATTCGACTGCATGAGATTTCGATTAGCGAACACTACTACTAGTGACTGACAGTATCCGAATTACTGCATTCGAATGCATGAAATTTCGATTAGCGAATACTACTACTAGTGAGTGACAGTATCCGAGAACTTGCATTCGAATGCATGAGATTTCGATTAGCGAATACTACTCCTAGTGAGTGACAGTATTCGAATTATTGCATTCGAATGCATGAAATTTCGATTAGTGAATACTACTACTAGTGAGTGACAGTATCTGAGAACTTGCATTCGTATGCATGAGATTTCGATTAGCGAATACTACTACTAGTGAGTGACAGTATCTGAATTATTGCATTCGAATGCATGAGATTTCGATTAGCGAATACTACTACTAGTGAGTGACACTATCCGAATTATTGCATTCGAATGCATGAGATTTCGATTAGCGAATACTACTACTAGTGAGTGACAGTATCCGAGAACTTGCATTCGAATGCATGAGATTTGATTAGCGAATACTACCACTAGTGAGTGACAGTATCCGAATTATTGCATTCGAATGCATGAAATTTCGATTAGCGAATACTACTACTAGTGTGTGACAGTATCCGAGAACTTGCATTCGAATGCATGAGCTTTCGATTAGCGAATACTACTACTAGTGAGTGACAGTATCCGAATTATTGCATTCGAATGCATGAGATTTCGATTAGCGAATACTAGTACTAGTGAGTGACAGTATCCGAGAACTTGCATTCGAATGCATGAGATTTCGATTAGCGAATACCACTACTCGTGAGTTACAGTACCCGAGAACTTGCATTCGAATGCATGAGATTTCGATTAGCGAATACTACTACTAGTGAGTGACAGTATCCGAGAACTTGCATTCGAATGCATGAGATTTCGATTAGCGAATACTACTACTAGTAATTGACGGTATCCGAATTATTGCATTCGAATGCATGAAATTTCAATTAACGAATACTACTACTAGTGAGTGACAGTATCCGAGAACTTGCATTCGATTGCATGAAATTTCGATTAGCGAATACTGCTACTAGTGAGTGACAGTATCCGAGAACTTGCATTCAAATGCATGAGATTTCGATTAGCGAATACTACTACTAGTGAGTGACAGTATCCGAATTATTGCATTCGAATGCATGAGATTTCGATTAGCGAATACTACTACTAGTGAGTGACAGCATCCGAATTATTGCATTCGAATGCATGAAATTTCGATTAGCGAATACTACAACTACTGAGTGACAGTATCCGAATTATTGCATTCGAATACATGAGATTTCGATTAGCGAATACTACTACTAGTGAGTGACAGTATTCGAATGCAAGACAATTCGATTAGCGAATACTACTACTAGTGAGTGAGGGTATCCGAGAACTTGCATTCGAATGCATGAGATTTCGATTAACGAATACTACACCTAGTGAGTGACAGTATTCGAATTATTGCATTCGAATGCATGAAATTTCGATTAGCGAACACTACTACTAGTGAGTGACAGTATACGAATTATTGCATTCGAATGCATGAAATTTCGATTAGCGAATACTACTACTAGTGAGTGACAGTATCCGAGAACTTGCATTCGACTGCATGAGATTTCGATTCACGAATACTACACCTAGTGAGTGACAGTATTCGAATTATTGCATTCGAATGCATGAAATTTCGATTAGCGAGTAGTACTACTAGTGAGTGACAGTATCCGAATTATTTCATTCGAATGCATGAAATTTCGATTAGCGTATACTACTACTAGTGAGTGACAGTATCCGAGAACTTGCATTCGAATGCATGAGATTTCGATTAGCGAATACCACTACTCGTGAGTGACAGTACCCGAGAACTTGCATTCGAATGCATGAGATTTCGATTAGCGAATACTACTACTAGTGAGTGACAGTATCCGAGAACTTGCATTCGAATGCATGAGATTTCGATTAGCGATACTACTAGTAGTGGGTGACAGTATCCGAATTATTGCATTCGAATGCATGAAATTTCGATTAGCGAACACTACTACTAGTGAGTGACAGTATCCGAATTATTGCATTCGAATGCATGAAATTTCGATTAGCGAATACTACTACTAGTGAGTGACACTATCCGAATTATTGCATTCGAATACATGAGATTTCGATTAGCGAATACTACTACTAGTGAGTGACAGTATTCGAATGCAAGAGAATTCGATTAGCGAATACTACTACTAGTGAGTGAGGGTATCCGAGAACTTGCATTCGAATGCATGAGATTTCGATTAGCGAATACTACTACTAGTGAGTGACAGTATCCGAATTATTGCATTCGAATGCATGAAATTTCGATTAGCGAATACTACTACTAGTGAGTGACAGTATCCGAGAACTTGCATTCGAATGATTGAAATTTCGATTAGCGAATACTACTACTAGTGAGTGACAGTATCCGAGAACTTGCATTTGAATGCATGAAATTTCGATTAGCGAACACTACTACTAGTGACTGACAGTATCCGAATTACTGCATTCGAATGCATGAAATTTCGATTAGCGAATACTACTACTAGTGAGTGACAGTATCCGAGAACTTGCATTCGAATGCATGAGATTTCGATTAGCGAATACTACTCCTAGTGAGTGACAGTATTCGAATTATTGCATTCGAATGCATGAAATTTCGATTAGTGAATACTACTACTAGTGAGTGACAGTATCTGAGAACTTGCATTCGTATGCATGAGATTTCGATTAGCGAATACTACTACTAGTGAGTGACAGTATCTGAATTATTGCATTCGAATGCATGAGATTTCGATTAGCGAATACTACTACTAGTGAGTGACCGTATCCGAATTATTGCATTCGAATGCATGAAATTTCGATTAGCGAATACTACTACTAGTGAGTGACAGTATCCGAATTATTGCATTCGAATGCATGAAATTTCGATTAGCGAATACTACTACTAGTGAGTGACACTATCCGAATTATTGCATTCGAATGCATGAGATTTCGATTAGCGAATACTACTACTAGTGAGTGACAGTATCCGAGAACTTGCATTCGAATGCATTAGATTTGATTAGCGAATACTACCACTAGTGAGTGACAGTATCCGAATTATTGCATTTGAATGCATGAAATTTCGATTAGCGAATACTACTACTAGTGTGTGACAGTATCCGAATTATTGCATTCGAATGCATGAGCTTTCGATTAGCGAATACTACTACTAGTGAGTGACAGTATCCGAATTATTGCATTCGAATGCATGAGATTTCGATTAGCGAATACTAGTACTAGTGAGTGACAGTATCCGAGAACTTGCATTCGAATGCATGAGATTTCGATTAGCGACTACCACTACTCGTGAGTGACAGTACCCGAGAACTTGCATTCGAATGCATGAGATTTCGATTAGCGAATACTACTACTAGTGAGTGACAGTATCCGAGAACTTGCATTCGAATGCATGAGATTTCGATTAGCGGTACTACTACTAGTGAGTGACAGTATCCGAATTATTGCATTCGAATGCATGAAATTTCGATTAGGGAATACTACTACTAGTGAGTGACAGCATCCGAGAACTTGCATTCGATTGCATGAAATTTCGATTAGCGAATACTACTACTAGTGAGTGACAGTATCCGAGAACTTGCATTCGAATGCATGAGATTTCGATTAGCGAATACTACTACTAGTGAGTGACAGTAACCGAATTATTGCATTCGAATGCATGAAATTTCGATTAGCGAATACTACTACTAGTGAGTGACAGGATCCGAGAACTTGCATTCGAATGCATGAAATTTCGATTAGCGAATACTACTACTAGTGAGTGACAGTATGCGAATTATTGCATTCGAATGCATGAAATTTCGATTAGCGAATACTACTACTACTGAGCGACAGCATCCGAATTATTGCATTCGAATGCATGAAATTTCGATTAGCGAATACTACAACTACTTAGTGACAGTATCCGAATTATTGCATTCGAATACATGAGATTTCGATTAGCGAATACTACTAATAGTGAGTGACAGTATCCGAGAACTTGCATTCGAATGCAAGAGAATTCGATTAGCGAATACTACTACTAGTGAGTGAGAGTATCCGAGAACTAGTATTCGAATGCATGAGATTTCGATTAGCGAATACTATTACTAGTGAGTGACAGTATCCGAATTATTGCATTCTAATGCATGAAATTTCGATTAGCGAATACTACTACTAGTGAGTGACAGTATCCGAGAACTTGCATTCGAATGATTGAAATTTCGATTAGCGAATACTACTACTAGTGAGTGACAGTATCCGAGAACTTGCATTCGAATGCATGAGATTTCGATTAGCGAATACTACTACTAGTGAGTGACAGTATCCGAATTATTGCATTCGAATGCATGAAATTTCGATTAGCGAATACTACTACTAGTGAGTGACAGGATCCGAGAACTTGCATTCGCATGCACGAAATTTCGATTAGCGAATACTACTACTAGTGAGTGACACTATCCGAATTATTGCATTCGAATGCATGAGATTTCGATTAGCGAATACTACTACTAGTGAGTGACAGTATCCGAGAACTTGCATTGGAATGCATGATATTTGATTAGCGAATACTACCACTAGTGAGTGACAGTATCCGAATTATTGCATTCGAATGCATGAAATTTCGATTAGCGAATACTACTACTAGTGTGTGACAGTATCCGAGAACTTGCATTCGAATGCATGAGCTTTCGATTAGCGAATACTACTACTAGTGAGTGACAGTATCCGAGAACTTGCATTCGAATGCATGAGATTTGATTAGCGAATACTACCACTAGTGAGTGACAGTATCCGAATTATTGCATTCGAATGCATGAGATTTCGATTAGCGAATACTAGTACTAGTGAGTGACAGTATCCGAGAACTTGCATTCGAATGCATGAGATTTCGATTAGCGAATACCACTACCCGTGAGTGACAGTACCCGAGAACTTGCATTCGAATGCATGAGATTTCGATTAGCGAATACTACTACTAGTGAGTGACAGTATCCGAGAACTTGCATTCAAATGCATGAGATTTCGATTAGCGAATACTACTACTAGTAATTGACGGTATCCGAATTATTGCATTCGAATGCATGAAATTTCTATTAACGAATACTACTACTAGTGAGTGACAGTATCCGAGAACTTGCATACGAATGCATGAGATTTCGATTAGCGGTACTACTACTAGTGAGTGACAGTATCCGAATTATTGCATTCGAATGCATGAAATTTCGATTAGGGAATACTACTTCTAGTGAGTGACAGTATCCGAGAACTTGCATTCGATTGCATGAAATTTCGATTAGCGAATACTACTACTAGTGAGTGACAGTATCCGAGAACTTGCATTCGAATGCATGAGATTTCGATTAGCGAATACTACTACTAGTGAGTGACAGTATCCGAATTATTGCATTCGAATGCATGAAATTTCGATTAGCGAATACTACTACTAGTGAGTGACAGGATCCGAGAACTTGCATTCGAATGCATGAAATTTCGATTAGCGAATACTACTACTAGTGAGTGACAGTATCCGAATTATTGCATTCGAATGCATGAAATTTCGATTAGCGAATACTACTACTACTGAGTGACAGCATCCGAATTATTGCATTCGAATGCATGAAATTTCGATTAGCGAATACTACAACTACTGAGTGACAGTATCCGAATTATTGCATTCGAATACATGAGATTTCGATTAGCGAATACTACTACTAGTGAGTGACAGTATCCGAGAACTTGCATTCGAATGCAAGAGAATTCGATTAGCGAATACTACTACTAGTGAGTGAGAGTATCCGAGAACTTGCATTCGAATGCATGAGATTTCGATTAGCGAATACTATTACTAGTGAGTGACAGTATCCGAATTATTGCATTCGAATGCATGAAATTTCGATTAGCGAATACTACTACTAGTGAGTGACGGTATCCGAATTATTGCATTCGAATGCATGAGATTTCGATTAGCGAATACTACTACTAGTGAGTGACAGTATCCGAGAACTTGCATTCGAATGCATTAGATTTGATTAGCGAATACTACCACTAGTGAGTGACAGTATCCGAATTATTGCATTTGAATGCATGAAATTTCGATTAGCGAATACTACTACTAGTGTGTGACAGTATCCGAATTATTGCATTCGAATGCATGAGCTTTCGATTAGCGAATACTACTACTAGTGAGTGACAGTATCCGAATTATTGCATTCGAATGCATGAGATTTCGATTAGCGAATACTAGTACTAGTGAGTGACAGTATCCGAGAACTTGCATTCGAATGCATGAGATTTCGATTAGCGAATACCACTACTCGTGAGTGACAGTACCCGAGAACTTGCATTCGAATGCATGAGATTTCGATTAGCGAATACTACTACTAGTGAGTGACAGTATCCGAGGACTTGCATTCGAATGCATGAGATTTCGATTAGCGGTACTACTACTAGTGAGTGACAGTATCCGAATTATTGCATTCGAATGCATGAAATTTCGATTAGGGAATACTACTACTAGTGAGTGACAGCATCCGAGAACTTGCATTCGATTGCATGAAATTTCGATTAGCGAATACTACTACTAGTGAGTGACAGTATCCGAGAACTTGCATTCGAATGCATGAGATTTCGATTAGCGAATACTACTACTAGTGAGTGACAGTATCCGAATTATTGCATTCGAATGCATGAAATTTCGATTAGCGAATACTACTACTAGTGAGTGACAGGATCCGAGAACTTGGATTCGAATGCATGAAATTTCGATTAGCGAATACTACTACTAGTGAGTGACAGTATGCGAATTATTGCATTCGAATGCATGAAATTTCGATTAGCGAATACTACTACTACTGAGCGACAGCATCCGAATTATTGCATTCGAATGCATGAAATTTCGATTAGCGAATACTACAACTACTTAGTGACAGTATCCGAATTATTGCATTCGAATACATGAGATTTCGATTAGCGAATACTACTAATAGTGAGTGACAGTATCCGAGAACTTGCATTCGAATGCAAGAGAATTCGATTAGCGAATACTACTACTAGTGAGTGAGAGTATCCGAGAACTAGTATTCGAATGCATGAGATTTCGATTAGCGAATACTATTACTAGTGAGTGACAGTATCCGAATTATTGCATTCTAATGCATGAAATTTCGATTAGCGAATACTACTACTAGTGAGTGACAGTATCCGAGAACTTGCATTCGAATGATTGAAATTTCGATTAGCGAATACTACTACTAGTGAGTGACAGTATCCGAGAACTTGCATTCGAATGCATGAGATTTCGATTAGCGAATACTACTACTAGTGAGTGACAGTATCCGAGAACTTGCATTGGAATGCATGATATTTGATTAGCGAATACTACCACTAGTGAGTGACAGTATCCGAATTATTGCATTCGAATGCATGAAATTTCGATTAGCGAATACTACTACTAGTGTGTGACAGTATCCGAGAACTTGCATTCGAATGCATGAGCTTTCGATTAGCGAATACTACTACTAGTGAGTGACAGTATCCGAGAACTTGCATTCGAATGCATGAGATTTGATTAGCGAATACTACCACTAGTGAGTGACAGTATCCGAATTATTGCATTCGAATGCATGAGATTTCGATTAGCGAATACTAGTACTAGTGAGTGACAGTATCCGAGAACTTGCATTCGAATGCATGAGATTTCGATTAGCGAATACCACTACCCGTGAGTGACAGTACCCGAGAACTTGCATTCGAATGCATGAGATTTCGATTAGCGAATACTACTACTAGTGAGTGACAATATCCGAGAACTTGCATTCAAATGCATGAGATTTCGATTAGCGAATACTACTACTAGTAATTGACGGTATCCGAATTATTGCATTCGAATGCATGAAATTTCTATTAACGAATACTACTACTAGTGAGTGACAGTATCCGAGAACTTGCATACGAATGCATGAGATTTCGATTAGCGGTACTACTACTAGTGAGTGACAGTATCCGAATTATTGCATTCGAATGCATGAAATTTCGATTAGGGAATACTACTACTAGTGAGTGACAGTATCCGAGAACTTGCATTCGATTGCATGAAATTTCGATTAGCGAATACTACTACTAGTGAGTGACAGTATCCGAGAACTTGCATTCGAATGCATGAGATTTCGATTAGCGAATACTACTACTAGTGAGTGACAGTATCCGAATTATTGCATTCGAATGCATGAAATTTCGATTAGCGAATACTACTACTAGTGAGTGACAGGATCCGAGAACTTGCATTCGAATGCATGAAATTTCGATTAGCGAATACTACTACTAGTGAGTGACAGTATCCGAATTATTGCATTCGAATGCATGAAATTTCGATTAGCGAATACTACTACTACTGAGTGACAGCATCCGAATTATTGCATTCGAATGCATGAAATTTCGATTAGCGAATACTACAACTACTGAGTGACAGTATCCGAATTATTGCATTCGAATACATGAGATTTCGATTAGCGAATACTACTACTAGTGAGTGACAGTATCCGAGAACTTGCATTCGAATGCAAGAGAATTCGATTAGCGAATACTACTACTAGTGAGTGAGAGTATCCGAGAACTTGCATTCGAATGCATGAGATTTCGATTAGCGAATACTATTACTAGTGAGTGACAGTATCCGAGTTATTGCATTCGAATGCATGAAATTTCGATTAGCGAATACTACTACTAGTGAGTGACGGTATCCGAGAACTTGCATTCGAATGATTGAAATTTCAATTAGCGAATACTATTACTAGTGAGTCACAGTATCCGAGAACTTGCATTTGAATGCATGAAATTTCGATTAGCGAATACTACTACTAGTGAGTGACAGTATCCGAGAACTTGCATTCGAATGCATGAGATTTCGATTTGCGAATACTACTACTAGTGTGTGACAGTATCCGAATTATTGCATTCGAATGCAAGAGATTTCAATTAGCGAATACTACTACTAGTGAGTGACAGTATCCGAATTATTACATTCGAATGCATGAAATTACGATTAGCGAACACTACTACTAGTGAGTGACAGTATCCGAATTATTGCATTCGAATGCATGAAATTTCGATTAGCGAATACTACTACTAGTGAGTGACAGTATCCGAGAACTTGCATTCGAATGCATGAGATTTCGATTAGCGAATACTACTACTAGTGAGTGACAGTATTCGAATTATTGCATTCGAATGCATGAAATTTCGATTAGCGAATACTACTACTAGTGATTGACAGTATCTCAGAACTTGCATTCGTATGCATGAGATTTCGATTAGCGAATACTACTACTAGTGAGTGACAGTATCCGAATTATTGCATTCGAATGCATTAGATTTCGATTAGCGAATAACACTACTAGTGAGTGACAGTATCCGAATTATTGCATTCGAATGCATGAAATTTCGATTAGCGAATACTACTACTAGTGAGTGACAGTATCCGAATTATTGCCTTCGAATGCATGAAATTTCGATTAGCGAATACTGCTACTAGTGAGTGACACTATCCGAATTATTGCATTCGAATGCATGAGATTTCGATTAGCGAATACTACTACTAGTGAGTGACAGTATCCGAGAACTTGCATTCGAATGCATGAGACTTCGATTAGCGAATACTACCACTAGTGAGTGACAGTATCCGAATTATTGCATTCGAATGCATGAAATTTCGATTAGCGAATACTACTACTAGTGAGTGACAGTATCCGAATTATTGCATTTGAATGCATGAAATTTCGATTAGCGAATACTACTACTAGTAAGTGACAGTATCGGAATTATTGCATTCGAATGCAAGAGATTTCGATTAGCGAATACTACTACTAGTGAGTGACAGCATCCGAATTATTGCATTCGAATGCATGAAATTTCGATTAGCGAATACTACTACTAGTGAGTGACAGTAACCGAATAATTGCATTCGAATGCAAGAGATTTCGATTAGCGAATACTACTACTAGTGAGTGACAGTATCCGAATTATTGCATTCGAATGCATGAGATTTCGATTAGCGAATACTACTACTAGTGAGTGACAGTATCCGAGAACTTGCATTCGAATGCATGAGATTTCGATTAGCGAATACTACTACTAGTGACAGTATCCGAGAACCTGCATTCGAATGCAAGAGATTTCGATTAGCGAATACTACTACTAGTGAGTGACAGTATCCGAGAACTTGCATTCGAATGCATGAGATTTCGATTAGCGAATACTACTCCTAGTGAGTGACAGTATTCGAATTATTGCATTCGAATGCATGAAATTTCGATTAGTGAATATTACTACTAGTGAGTGACAGTATCCGAGAACTTGCATTCGTATGCATGAGATTCCGATTAGCGAATACTACTACTAGTGAGTGAGAGTATCTGAATTATTGCATTCGAATGCATGAGATTTCGATTAGCGAATACTACTACTAGTTTGTGACAGTATCCGAATTATTGCATTCGAATGCATGAAATTTCGATTAGCGAGTACTACTACTAGGGAGTGACAGTATCCGAATTATTGCATTCGAATGCATGAAATTTCGATTAGCGAATACTACTACTAGTGAGTGACACTATCCGAATTATTGCATTCGAATGCATGAGATTTCGATTAGCGAATACTACTACTAGTGAGTGACAGTATCCGAGAACTTGCATTGGAATGCATGATATTTGATTAGCGAATACTACCACTAGTGAGTGACAGTATCCGAATTATTGCATTCGAATGCATGAAATTTCGATTAGCGAATACTACTACTAGTGTGTGACAGTATCCGAGAACTTGCATTCGAATGCATGAGCTTTCGATTAGCGAATACTACTACTAGTGAGTGACAGTATCCGAGAACTTGCATTCGAATGCATGAGATTTGATTAGCGAATACTACCACTAGTGAGTGACAGTATCCGAATTATTGCATTCGAATGCATGAGATTTCGATTAGCGAATACTAGTACTAGTGAGTGACAGTATCCGAGAACTTGCATTCGAATGCATGAGATTTCGATTAGCGAATACCACTACCCGTGAGTGACAGTACCCGAGAACTTGCATTCGAATGCATGAGATTTCGATTAGCGAATACTACTACTAGTGAGTGACAGTATCCGAGAACTTGCATTCAAATGCATGAGATTTCGATTAGCGAATACTACTACTAGTAATTGACGGTATCCGAATTATTGCATTCGAATGCATGAAATTTCTATTAACGAATACTACTACTAGTGAGTGACAGTATCCGAGAACTTGCATACGAATGCATGAGATTTCGATTAGCGGTACTACTACTAGTGAGTGACAGTATCCGAATTATTGCATTCGAATGCATGAAATTTCGATTAGGGAATACTACTACTAGTGAGTGACAGTATCCGAGAACTTGCATTCGATTGCATGAAATTTCGATTAGCGAATACTACTACTAGTGAGTGACAGTATCCGAGAACTTGCATTCGAATGCATGAGATTTCGATTAGCGAATACTACTACTAGTGAGTGACAGTATCCGAATTATTGCATTCGAATGCATGAAATTTCGATTAGCGAATACTACTACTAGTGAGTGACAGGATCCGAGAACTTGCATTCGAATGCATGAAATTTCGATTAGCGAATACTACTACTAGTGAGTGACAGTATCCGAATTATTGCATTCGAATGCATGAAATTTCGATTAGCGAATACTACTACTACTGAGTGACAGCATCCGAATTATTGCATTCGAATGCATGAAATTTCGATTAGCGAATACTACAACTACTGAGTGACAGTATCCGAATTATTGCATTCGAATACATGAGATTTCGATTAGCGAATACTACTACTAGTGAGTGACAGTATCCGAGAACTTGCATTCGAATGCAAGAGAATTCGATTAGCGAATACTACTACTAGTGAGTGAGAGTATCCGAGAACTTGCATTCGAATGCATGAGATTTCGATTAGCGAATACTATTACTAGTGAGTGACAGTATCCGAGTTATTGCATTCGAATGCATGAAATTTCGATTAGCGAATACTACTACTAGTGAGTGACGGTATCCGAGAACTTGCATTCGAATGATTGAAATTTCAATTAGCGAATACTATTACTAGTGAGTCACAGTATCCGAGAACTTGCATTTGAATGCATGAAATTTCGATTAGCGAATACTACTACTAGTGAGTGACAGTATCCGAGAACTTGCATTCGAATGCATGAGATTTCGATTTGCGAATACTACTACTAGTGTGTGACAGTATCCGAATTATTGCATTCGAATGCAAGAGATTTCAATTAGCGAATACTACTACTAGTGAGTGACAGTATCCGAATTATTACATTCGAATGCATGAAATTACGATTAGCGAACACTACTACTAGTGAGTGACAGTATCCGAATTATTGCATTCGAATGCATGAAATTTCGATTAGCGAATACTACTACTAGTGAGTGACAGTATCCGAGAACTTGCATTCGAATGCATGAGATTTCGATTAGCGAATACTACTACTAGTGAGTGACAGTATTCGAATTATTGCATTCGAATGCATGAAATTTCGATTAGCGAATACTACTACTAGTGATTGAAAGTATCTCAGAACTTGCATTCGTATGCATGAGATTTCGATTAGCGAATACTACTACTAGTGAGTGACAGTATCCGAATTATTGCATTCGAATGCATTAGATTTCGATTAGCGAATAACACTACTAGTGAGTGACAGTATCCGAATTATTGCATTCGAATGCATGAAATTTCGATTAGCGAATACTACTACTAGTGAGTGACAGTATCCGAATTATTGCCTTCGAATGCATGAAATTTCGATTAGCGAATACTGCTACTAGTGAGTGACACTATCCGAATTATTGCATTCGAATGCATGAGATTTCGATTAGCGAATACTACTACTAGTGAGTGACGGTATCCGAGAACTTGCATTCGAATGCATGAGACTTCGATTAGCGAATACTACCACTAGTGAGTGACAGTATCCGAATTATTGCATTCGAATGCATGAAATTTCGATTAGCGAATACTACTACTAGTGAGTGACAGTATCCGAATTATTGCATTCGAATGCATGAAATTTCGATTAGCGAATACTACTACTAGTAAGTGACAGTATCCGAATTATTGCATTCGAATGCAAGAGATTTCGATTAGCGAATACTACTACTAGTGAGTGACAGCATCCGAATTATTGCATTCGAATGCATGAAATTTCGATTAGCGAATACTACTACTAGTGAGTGACAGTAACCGAATAATTGCATTCGAATGCAAGAGATTTCGATTAGCGAATACTACTACTAGTGAGTGACAGTATCCGAATTATTGCATTCGAATGCATGAGATTTCGATTAGCGAATACTACTACTAGTGAGTGACAGTATCCGAGAACTTGCATTCGAATGCATGAGATTTCGATTAGCGAATACTACTACTAGTGACAGTATCCGAGAACCTGCATTCGAATGCAAGAGATTTCGATTAGCGAATACTACTACTAGTGAGTGACAGTATCCGAGAACTTGCATTCGAATGCATGAGATTTCGATTAGCGAATACTACTCCTAGTGAGTGACAGTATTCGAATTATTGCATTCGAATTAATGAAATTTCGATTAGTGAATATTACTACTAGTGAGTGACAGTATCCGAGAACTTGCATTCGTATGCATGAGATTCCGATTAGCGAATACTACTACTAGTGAGTGAGAGTATCTGAATTATTGCATTCGAATGCATGAGATTTCGATTAGCGAATACTACTACTAGTTTGTGACAGTATCCGAATTATTGCATTCGAATGCATGAAATTTCGATTAGCGAGTACTACTACTAGGGAGTGACAGTATCCGAATTATTGCATTCGAATGCATGAAATTTCGATTAGCGAATACTACTACTAGTGAGTGACACTATCCGAATTATTGCATTCGAATGCATGAGATTTCGATTAGCGAATACTACTACTAGTGAGTGACAGTATCCGAGAACTTGCATTGGAATGCATGATATTTGATTAGCGAATACTACCACTAGTGAGTGACAGTATCCGAATTATTGCATTCGAATGCATGAAATTTCGATTAGCGAATACCACTACTAGTGTGTAACAGTATCCGAGAAGTTGCATTCGAATGCATGAGCTTTCGATTAGCGAATACTACTACTAGTGAGTGACAGTATCCGAGAACTTGCATTCGAATGCATGAGATTTGATTAGCGAATACTACCACTAGTGAGTGACAGTATCCGAATTATTGCATTCGAATGCATGAGATTTCGATTAGCGAATACTAGTACTAGTGAGTGACAGTATCCGAGAACTTGCATTCGAATGCATGAGATTTCGATTAGCGAATACCACTACCCGTGAGTGACAGTACCCGAGAACTTGCATTCGAATGCATGAGATTTCGATTAGCGAATACTACTACTAGTGAGTGACAGTATCCGAGAACTTGCATTCAAATGCATGAGATTTCGATTAGCGAATACTACTACTAGTAATTGACGGTATCCGAATTATTGCATTCGAATGCATGAAATTTCTATTAACGAATACTACTACTAGTGAGTGACAGTATCCGAGAACTTGCATACGAATGCATGAGATTTCGATTAGCGGTACTACTACTAGTGAGTGACAGTATCCGAATTATTGCATTCGAATGCATGAAATTTCGATTAGGGAATACTACTACTAGTGAGTGACAGTATCCGAGAACTTGCATTCGATTGCATGAAATTTCGATTAGCGAATACTACTACTAGTGAGTGACAGTATCCGAGAACTTGCATTCGAATGCATGAGATTTCGATTAGCGAATACTACTACTAGTGAGTGACAGTATCCGAATTATTGCATTCGAATGCATGAAATTTCGATTAGCGAATACTACTACTAGTGAGTGACAGGATCCGAGAACTTGCATTCGAATGCATGAAATTTCGATTAGCGAATACTACTACTAGTGAGTGACAGTATCCAAATTATTGCATTCGAATGCATGAAATTTCGATTAGCGAATACTACTACTACTGAGTGAGAGCATCCGAATTATTGCATTCGAATGCATGAAATTTCGATTAGCGAATACTACAACTACTGAGTGACAGTATCCGAATTATTGGATTCGAATGCATGAGATTTCGATTAGCGAATACTACTACTAGTGAGTGACAGTATCCGAGAACTTGCATTCGAATGCAAGAGAATTCGATTAGCGAATACTACTACTAGTGAGTGAGAGTATCCGAGAACTTACATTCGAATGCATGAGATTTCGATTAGCGAATACTATTACTAGTGAGTGACAGTATCCGAATTATTGCATTCGAATGCATGAAATTTCGATTAGCGAATACTACTACTAGTGAGTGACAGTATCCGAGAACTTGCATTCGAATGATTGAAATTTCAATTAGCGAATACTCCTACTAGTGAGTGACAGTATCCGAGAACTTGCATTTGAATGCATGAAATTTCGATTAGCGAATACTACTACTAGTGAGTGACAGTATCCGAGAACTTGCATTCGAATGCATGAGATTTCTATTAGCGAATACTACTACTAGTGTGTGACAGTATCCGAATTATTGCATTCGAATGCAAGAGATTTCAATTAGCGAATACAACTACTAGTGAGTGACAGTATCCGAATTATTACATTCGAATGCATGAAATTACGATTAGCGAACACTACTACTAGTGAGTGACAGTATCCGAATTATTGCATTCGAATGCATGAAATTTCGATTAGCGAATACTACTACTAGTGAGTGACAGTATCCGAGAACTTGCATTCGAAGGCATGAGATTTCGATTAGCGAATACTACTACTAGTGAGTGACAGTATTCGAATTATTGCATTCGAATGCATGAAATTTCGATTAGCGAATACTACTACTAGTGATTGACAGTATCTGAGAACTTGCATTCGTATGCATGAGATTTCGATTAGCGAATACTACTACTAGTGAGTGACAGTATCCGAATTATTGCATTCGAATGCATTAGATTTCGATTAGCGAATAACACTACTAGTGAGTGACAGTATCCGAATTATTGCATTCGAATGCAAGAAATTTCGAATAGCGAATACTACTACTAGTGAGTGACAGTATCCGAATTATTGCATTCGAATGCATTAAATTTCGATTAGCGAATACTACTACTAGTAAGTGACAGTATCCGAATTATTGCATTCGAATGCAAGAGATTTCGATTAGCGAATACTACTACTAGTGAGTGACAGCATCCGAATTATTGCATTCGAATGCATGAAATTTCGATTAGCGAATACTACTACTAGTGAGTGACAGTAACCGAATTATTGCATTCGAATGCAAGAGATTTCGATTAGCGAATACTACTACTAGTGAGTGACAGTATCCGAGTTATTGCATTCGAATGCATGAGATTTCGATTAGCGAATACTACTACTAGTGACAGTATCCGAGAACCTGCATTCGAATGCAAGAGATTTCGATTAGCGAATACTACTACTAGTGAGTGACAGTATCCGAGAACTTGCATTCGAATGCATGAGATTTCGATTAGCGAATACTACTCCTAGTGAGTGGCGGTATTCGAATTATTGCATTCGAATGCATGAAATTTCGATTAGTGAATATTACTACTAGTGAGTGACAGTATCCGAGAACTTGCATTCGAATGCATGAGATTTCGATTAGCGAATACTACTTCTAGTGAGTGACAGTATCCGAGAACTTGCATTCGAATGCATGAGATTTCGATTAGCGAATACTACTACTAGTGAGTGACAGTATCCGAATTATTGCAATTGAATGAATGAGATTTCGTTTAGCGAATACTACTACTAGTCAGTGACAGTTTCCGAATTATTGCTTTCGAATGCAAGAGATTTCGATTAACGAATACTACTACTAGTGAGTGACAGTATCCGAACTATTGCATTCGAATGCAAGAGATTTCGATTAGCGAATACTACTACTAGTGAGTGACAGCATCCGAATTATTGCATTCGAATGCATGAAATTTCGATTAGCGAATACTACTACTAGTGAGTGACAGTATCCGAATTATTGCATTCGAATGCAAGAGATTTCGATTAGCGAATACTACTACTTGTGAGTGACAGTATCCGAATTATTGCATTCGAATGCATGAGATTTCGATTAGCGAATACTACTACTAGTGAGTGACAGTATCCGAGAACTTGCATTCGAATGCATGAGATTTCGATTAGCGAATACATCTACTAGTGAGTGACAGTATCCGAATTATTGCATTCGAATGCATGAAATTTCGATTAGCGAATACTACTACTAGTGAGTGACAGTATCCGAATTATTTCATTCGAATGCATGAAATTTCGATTAGCGGATACTACTACTAGTGAGTGACAGTATCCGAGAACTTGCATTCTAATGCATGAGATTTAGATTAGCGAATACTACTACTAGTGAGTGACAGTATCCGAGAACTTGCATTCGATTGCATGATATTTCGATTAGCGAATACTACTACTAGTGAGTGACAGTATCCGAATTATTCCATTCGAATGCATGAAATTTCGATTGGCGAATACTACTACTAGTGAGTGACAGTATCCGAATTATTGCATTCGAATGCATGAAATTTCGATTAGCGAACACTACTACTAGTGAGTGACAGTATCCGAATTATTGCATTCGATTGCATGAAATTTCGATTAGCGAATACTACTACTAGTGAGTGACAGTATCCGAGAACTTGCATTCGAATGCATGAGATTTCGATTAGCGAATACTACTCCTAGTGAGTGACAGTATTCGAATTATTGCATTCGAATGCATGAAATTTCGATTAGCGAACACTACCACTAGTGAGAGACAGTATCCGAATTATTGCATTCGAATGCATGAAATTTCGATTAGCGAATACTACTACTAGTGAGTGGCAGTATCCGAGAACTTGCATTCGAATGCATGAGATTTCGATTAGCGAATACCACTACTCGTGGGTGACAGTACCCGAGAACTTGCATTCGAATGCATGAGATTTCGATTAGTGAATACTACTACTAGTGAGTGACAGTATCCGAGAACTTGCATTCGAATGCATGAGATTTCGATTAGCGAATACTACTACTAGTAATTGACAGTATCCGAATTATTGCATTCGAATGCATGAAATTTCTATTAACGAATACTACTACTAGTGAGTGACAGTATCCGAGAACTTGCATTCGAATGCATGAGATTTCGATTAGCGATACTACTACTAGTGAGTGACAGTATCCGAATTATTGCATTCGAATGCATGAAATTTCGATTAGGGAATACTACTACTAGTGAGTGACAGTATCCGAGAACTTGCATTCGATTGCATGAAATTTCGATTAGCGAATACTACTACTAGTGAGTGACAGTATCCGAGAACTTGCATTCGAATGCATGAGATTTCGATTAGCGAATACTACTACTAGTGAGTGACAGTATCCGGATTATTGCATTCGAATGCATGAAATGTCGATTAGCGAATACTACTACCAGTGAGTGACAGTATCCGAGAACTTGCATTCGAATGCATGAAATTTCGATTAGCGAATACTACTACTAGTGAGTGACAGTATCCGAGAACTTGCATTCGAATGCAAGAGAGTTCGATTAGCGAATACTACTACTAGTGAGTGAGAGTATCCGAGAACTTGCATTCGAATGCATGAGATTTCGATTCGCGAATACTACTACTAGTGAGTGACAGCATCCGAATTATCGCATTCGAATGCATGAAATTTCGATTAGCGAATACTACAACTACTGAGTGACAGTATCCGAATTATTGCATTCGAATACATGAGATTTCGATTAGCGAATGCTACTACTAGTGAGTGACAGTATTCGAATGCACGAGAATTCGATTAGCGAATACTACTACTAGTGAGTGAGGGTATCCGAGAACTTGCATTCGAATGCATGAGATTTCGATTAGCGAATACTACTACTAGTGAGTGACAGTATCCGAATTATTGCATTCGAATGCATGAAATTTCGATTAGCGAATACTACTACTAGTGAGTGACAGTATCCGAGAACTTGCATTCGAATGATTGAAATTTCGATTAGCGAATACTACTACTAGTGAGTGACAGTATCCGTGAACTTGCATTTGAATGCATGAAATTTCGATTAGCGAATACTACTACTAGTGAGTGACAGTATTCGAATTATTACATTCGAATGCATGAAATTACGATTAGCGAACACTGCTACTAGTGACTGACAGTATCCGAATTACTGCATTCGAATGCATGAAATTTCGATTAGCGAATACTACTACTAGTGAGTGACAGTATCCGAGAACTTGCATTCGAATGCATGATATTTCGATTAGCGAATACTACTCCTAGTGAGTGACAGTATTCGAATTATTGCATTCGAATGCATGAAATTTCGATTAGTGAATACTACTACTAGTGAGTGACAGTATCTGAGAACTTGCATTCGTATGCATGAGATTTCGATTAGCGAATACTACTACTAGTGAGTGACAGTATCTGAATTATTGCATTCGAATGCATGAGATTTCGATTAGCGAATACTACTACTAGTGAGTGACCGTATCCGAATTATTGCATTCGAATGCATGAAATTTCGATTAGCGAATACTACTACTAGTGAGTGACAGTATCCGAATTATTGCATTCGAATGCATGAAATTTCGATTAGCGAATACTACTACTAGTGAGTGACACTATCCGAATTATTGCATTCGAATGCATGAGATTTCGATTAGCGAATACTACTACTAGTGAGTGACAGTATCCGAGAACTTGCATTCGAATGCATGAGATTTGATTAGCGAATACTACCACTAGTGAGTGACAGTATCCGAATTATTGCATTCGAATGCATGAAATTTCGATTAGCGAATACTACTACTAGTGTGTGACAGTATCCGAGAACTTGCATTCGAATGCATGAGCTTTCGATTAGCGAATACTACTACTAGTGAGTGACAGTATCCGAATCATTGCATTCGAATGCATGAGATTTCGATTAGCGAATACTAGTACTAGTGAGTGACAGTATCCGAGAACTTGCATTCGAATGCATGAGATTTCGATTAGCGAATACCACTACTCGTGAGTGACAGTACCCGAGAACTTGCATTCGAATGCGTGAGATTTCGATTAGCGAATACTACTACTAGTGAGTGACAGTATCCGAGAACTTGCGTTCGAATGCATGAGATTTCGATTAGCGAATACTACTACTAGTAATTGAAGGTATCCGAATTATTGCATTCGAATGCATGAAATTTCTATTAACGAATACTACTACTAGTGAGTGACAGTATCCGAGAACTTGCATTCGATTGCATGAAATTTCGATTAGCGAATACTACTACTAGTGAGTGACAGTATCCGAGAACTTGCATTCGAATGCATGAGATTTCGATTAGCGAATACTACTACTAGTGAGTGACAGTATCCGGATTATTGCATTCGAATGCATGAAATGTCGATTAGCGAATACTACTACTAGTGAGTGACAGTATCCGAGAACTTGCATTCGAATGCAAGAGAGTTCTATTAGCGAATACTACTACTAGTGAGTGAGAGTATCCGAGAACTTGCCTTCGAATGCATGAGATTTCGATTCGCGAATACTACTACTAGTGACTGACAGCATCCGAATTATTGCATTCCAATGCATGAAATTTCAATTAGCGAATACTACAACTACTGAGTGACAGTATCCGAATTATTGCATTCGAATACATGAGATTTCGATTAGCGAATACTACTACTAGTGAGTGACAGTATTCGAATGCAAGAGAATTCGATTAGCGAATACTATTTCTAGTGAGTGAGGGTATCCGAGAACTTGCATTCGAATGCATGAGATTTCGATTAGCGAATACTACTACTAGTGAGTGACAGTATCCGAATTATTGCATTCGAATGCATGAAATTTCGATTAGCGAATACTACTACTAGTGAGTGACAGTATCCGAGAACTTGCATTCGAATGATTGAAATTTCGATTAGCGAATACTACTACTAGTGAGTGACAGTATCCGAGAACTTGCATTTGAATGCATGAAATTTCGATTAGCGAATACTACTACTAGTGAGTGACAGTATTCGAATTATTACATTCGAATGCATGAAATTACGATTAGCGAACACTACTACTAGTGACTGACAGTATCCGAATTACTGCATTCGAATGCATGAAATTTCGATTAGCGAATACTACTACTAGTGAGTGACGGTATCCGAGAACTTGCATTCGAATGCATGAGATTTCGATTAGCGAATACTACTCCTTATGAGTGACAGTATTCGAATTATTGCATTCGAATGCATGAAATTTCGATTACTTAATACTACTACTAGTGAGTGACAGTATCTGAGAACTTGCATTCGTATGCATGAGATTTCGATTAGCGAATACTACTACTAGTGAGTGACAGTATCTGAATTATTGCATTCGAATGCATGAGATTTCGATTAGCGAATACTACTACTAGTGAGTGACCGTATCCGAATTATTGCATTCGAATGCATGAAATTTCGATTAGCGAATACTACTACTAGTGAGTGACAGTATCCGAATTATTGCATTCGAATGCATGAAATTTCGATTACGGAATACTACTACTAGTGAGTGACACTATCCGAATTATTGCATTGGAATGCATGAGATTTCGATTAGCGAATACTACTACTAGTGAGTGACAGTATCCGAGAACTTGCATTCGAATGCATGAGATTTGATTAGCGAATACTACCACTAGTGAGTGACAGTATCCGAATTATTGTATTCGAATGAATGAAATTTCGATTAGCGAATACTACTACTAGTGTGTGACAGTATCCGAGAACTTGCATTCGAATGCATGAGATTTCGATTAGCGAATACTACTACTAGTGAGTGACAGTATCCGAATTATTGCAATTGAATGAATGAGATTTCGTTTAGCGAATACTACTACTAGTCAGTGACAGTTTCCGAATTATTGCTTTCGAATGCAAGAGATTTCGATTAACGAATACTACTACTAGTGAGTGACAGTATCCGAACTATTGCATTCGAATGCAAGAGATTTCGATTAGCGAATACTACTCCTAGTGAGTGACAGTATTCGAATTATTGCATTCGAATGCATGAAATTTCGATTAGTGAATACTACTACTAGTGGGTGACAGTATCTGAGAACTTGCATTCGTATGCATGAGATTTCGATTAGCGAATACTACTACTAGTGAGTGACAGTATCTGAATTATTGCATTCGAATGCATGAGATTTCGATTAGCGAATACTACTACTAGTGAGTGACCGTATCCGAATTATTGCATTCGAATGCATGAAATTTCGATTAGCGAATACTACTACTAGTGAGTGACAGTATCCGAATTATTGCATTCGAATGCATGAAATTTCGATTAGCGAATACTACTACTAGTGAGTGACACTATCCGAATTATTGCATTCGAATGCATGAGATTTCGATTAGCGAATACTACTACTAGTGAGTGACAGTATCCGAGAACTTGCATTCGAATGCAAGAGATTTGATTAGCGAATACTACCACTAGTGAGTGACAGTATCCGAATTATTGCATTCGAATGCATGAAATTTCGATTAGCGAATACTACTACTAGTGAGTGACAGTATCCGAGAACTTGCATTCGAATGCATGAAATTTCGATTAGCGAATACTACTACTAGTGAGTGACAGTATCCGAGAACTTGCATTCGAATGCAAGAGAGTTCGATTAGCGAATACTACTACTAGTGAGTGAGAGTATCCGAGAACTTGCATTCGAATGCATGAGATTTCGATTCGCGAATACTACTACTAGTGAGTGACAGCATCCGAATTATTGCATTCGAATGCATGAAATTTCGATTAGCGAATACTACAACTACTGAGTGACAGTATCCGAATTATTGCATTCGAATACATGAGATTTCGATTAGCGAATGCTACTACTAGTGAGTGACAGTATTCGAATGCAAGAGAATTCGATTAGCGAATACTACTACTAGTGAGTGAGGGTATCCGAGAACTTGCATTCGAATGCATGAGATTTCGATTAGCGAATACTACTACTAGTGAGTGACAGTATCCGAATTATTGCATTCGAATGCATGAAATTTCGATTAGCGAATACTACTACTAGTGAGTGACAGTATCCGAGAACTTGCATTCGAATGTTTGAAATTTCGATTAGCGAATACTACTACTAGTGAGTGACAGTATCCGTGAACTTGCATTTGAATGCATGAAATTTCGATTAGCGAATACTACTACTAGTGAGTGACAGTATTCGAATTATTACATTCGAATGCATGAAATTTCGATTAGCGAACACTACTACTAGTGACTGACAGTATCCGAATTACTGCATTCGAATGCATGAAATTTCGATTAGCGAATACTACTACTAGTGAGTGACAGTATCCGAGAACTTGCATTCGAATGCATGAGATTTCCATTAGCGAATACTACTCCTAGTGAGTGACAGTATTCGAATTATTGCATTCGAATGCATGAAATTTCGATTAGTGAATACTACTACTAGTGAGTGACAGTATCCGAGAACTTGCATTCGAATGCATGAAATTTCGATTAGCGAATACTACTACTAGTGAGTGACAGTATCCGAGAACTTGCATTCGAATGCAAGAGAGTTCGATTAGCGAATACTACTACTAGTGAGTGAGAGTATCCGAGAACTTGCATTCGAATGCATGAGATTTCGATTCGCGAATACTACTACTAGTGAGTGACAGCATCCGAATTATTGCATTCGAATGCATGAAATTTCGATTAGCGAATACTACAACTACTGAGTGACAGTATCCGAATTATTGCATTCGAATACATGAGATTTCGATTAGCGAATGCTACTACTAGTGAGTGAGAGTATCCGAGAACTTGCATTCGAATGCATGAGATTTCGATTCGCGAATACTACTCCTACTGAGTGAGGGTATCCGAGAACTTGCATTCGAATGCATGAGATTTCGATTAGCGAATACTACTACTAGTGAGTGACAGTATCCGAATTATTGCATTCGAATGCATGAAATTTCGATTAGCGAATACTACTACTAGTGAGTGACAGTATCCGAGAACTTGCATTCGAATGATTGAAATTTCGATTAGCGAATACTACTACTAGTGAGTGACAGTATCCGTGAACTTGCATTTGAATGCATGAAATTTCGATTAGCGAATACTACTACTAGTGAGTGACAGTATTCGAATTATTACATTCGAATGCATGAAATTACGATTAGCGAACACTACTACTAGTGACTGACAGTATCCGAATTACTGCATTCGAATTCATGAAATTTCGATTAGCGAATACTACTACTAGTGAGTGACAGTATCCGAGAACTTGCATTCGAATGCATGAGATTTCGATTAGCGAATACCACTACTCGTGAGTGACAGTACCCGAGAACTTGCATTCGAATGCATGAGATTTCGATTAGCGAATACTACTACTAGTGAGTGAGAGTATCCGAGAACTTGCATTCGAATGCATGAGATTTCGATTCGCGAATACTACTCCTAGTGAGTGACAGTATTCGAATTATTGCATTCGAATGCATGAAATTTCGATTAGTGAATACTACTACTAGTGAGTGACAGTATCTGAGAACTTGCATTCGTATGCATGAGATTTCGATTAGCGAATACTACTACTAGTGAGTGACAGTATCTGAATTATTGCATTCGAATGCATGAGATTTCGATTAGCGAATACTACTACTAGTGAGTGACCGTATCCGAATTATTGCATTCGAATGCATGAAATTTCGATTAGCGAATACTACTACTAGTGAGTGACAGTATCCGGATTATTGCATTCGAATGCATGAAATTTCGATTAGCGAATACTACTACTAGTGAGTGACACTATCCGAATTATTGCATTCGAATGCATGAGATTTCGATTAGCGAATACTACTACTAGTGAGTGACAGTATCCGAGAACTTGCATTCGAATGCATGAGATTTGATTAGCGAATACTACCACTAGTGAGTGACAGTATCCGAATTATTGCATTCGAATGCATGAAATTTCGATTAACGAATACTACTACTAGTGTGTGACAGTATCCGAGAACTTGCATTCGAATGCATGAGCTTTCGATTAGCGAATACTACTACTAGTGAGTGACAGTATCCGAATCATTGCATTCGAATGCATGAGATTTCGATTAGCGAATACTAGTACTAGTGAGTGACAGTATCCGAGAACTTGCATTCGAATGCATGAGATTTCGATTAGCGAATACCACTACTCGTGAGTGACAGTACCCGAGAACTTGCATTCGAATGCATGAGATTTCGATTAGCGAATACTACTACTAGTGAGTGACAGTATCCGAGAACTTGCATTCGAATGCATGAGATTTCGATTAGCGAATACTACTACTAGTAATTGAAGGTATCCGAATTATTGCATTCGAATGCATGAAATTTCTATTAACGAATACTACTACTAGTGAGTGACAGTATCCGAGAACTTGCATTCGATTGCATGAAATTTCGATTAGCGAATACTACTACTAGTGAGTGACAGTATCCGGATTATTGCATTCGAATGCATGAAATGTCGATTAGCGAATACTACTACTAGTGAGTGACAGTATCCGAGAACTTGCATTCGAATGCATGAAATTTCGATTAGCGAATACTACTACTAGTGAGTGACAGTATCCGAGAACTTGCATTCGAATGCAAGAGAGTTCGATTAGCGAATACTACTACTAGTGAGTGAGAGTATCCGAGAACTTGCATTCGAATGCATGAGATTTCGATTCGCGAATACTACTACTAGTGAGTGACAGCATCCGAATTATTGCATTCGAATGCATGAAATTTCAATTAGCGAATACTACAACTACTGAGTGACAGTATCCGAATTATTGCATTCGAATACATGAGATTTCGATTAGCGAATACTACTACTAGTGAGTGACAGTATTCGAATGCAAGAGAATTCGATTAGCGAATACTACTACTAGTGAGTGAGGGTATCCGAGAACTTGCATTCGAATGCATGAGATTTCGATTAGCGAATACTACTACTAGTGAGTGACAGTATCCGAATTATTGCATTCGAATGCATGAAATTTCGATTAGCGAATACTACTACTAGTGAGTGACAGTATCCGAGAACTTGCATTCGAATGATTGAAATTTCGATTAGCGAATACTACTACTAGTGAGTGACAGTATCCGAGAACTTGCATTTGAATGCATGAAATTTCGATTAGCGAATACTACTACTAGTGAGTGACAGTATTCGAATTATTACATTCGAATGCATGAAATTACGATTAGCGAACACTACTACTAGTGACTGACAGTATCCGAATTACTGCATTCGAAAGCATGAAATTTCGATTAGCGAATACTACTACTAGTGAGTGACGGTATCCGACAACTTGCATTCGAATGCATGAGATTTCGATTAGCGAATACTACTCCTAGTGAGTGACAGAATTCGAATTATTGCATTCGAATGCATGAAATTTCGATTAGTTAATACTACTACTAGTGAGTGACAGTATCTGAGAACTTGCATTCGTATGCATGAGATTTCGATTAGCGAATACTACTACTAGTGAGTGACAGTATCTGAATTATTGCATTCGAATGCATGAGATTTCGATTAGCGAATACTACTACTAGTGAGTGACCGTATCCGAATTATTGCATTCGAATGCATGAAATTTCGATTAGCGAATACTACTACTAGTGAGTGACAGTATCCGAATTATTGCATTCGAATGCATGAAATTTCGATTACGGAATACTACTACTAGTGAGTGACACTATCCGAATTATTGCATTCGAATGCATGAGATTTCGATTAGCGAATACTACTACTAGTGAGTGACAGTATCCGAGAACTTGCATTCGAATGCATGAGATTTGATTAGCGAATACTACCACTAGTGAGTGACAGTATCCGAATTATTGTATTCGAATGCATGAAATTTCGATTAGCGAATACTACTACTAGTGTGTGACAGTATCCGAGAACTTGCATTCGAATGCATGAGCTTTCGATTAGCGAATACTACTACTAGTGAGTGACAGTATCCTAATCATTGCATTCGAATGCATGAGATTTCGATTAGCGAATACTAGTACTAGTGAGTGACAGTATCCGAGAACTTGCATTCGAATGCATGAGATTTCGATTAGCGAATACCACTACTCGTGAGTGACAGTACCCGAGAACTTGCATTCGAATGCATGAGATTTCGATTAGCGAATACTACTACTAGTGAGTGACAGTATCCGAGAACTTGCATTCGAATGCATGAGATTTCGATTAGCTAATACTACTACTAGTAATTGACGGTATCCGAATTATTGCATTCGAATGCATGAAATCTCTATTAACGAATACTACTACTAGTGAGTGGCAGTATCCGAGAACTTGCATTCGATTGCATGAAATTTCGATTAGCGAATACTACTACTAGTGAGTGACAGTATCCGAGAACTTGCATTCGAATGCATGAGATTTCGATTAGCGAATACTACTACTAGTGAGTGACAGTATCCGGATTATTGCATTCGAATGCATGAAATGTCGATTAGCGAATACTACTACTAGTGAGTGACAGTATCCGAGAACTTGCATTCGAATGCATGAAATTTCGATTAGCGAATACTACTACTAGTGAGTGACAGTATCCGAGAACTTGCATTCGAATGCAAGAGAGTTCGATTAGCGAATACTACTACTAGTGAGTGAGAGTATCCGAGAACTTGCATTCGAATGCATGAGATTTCGATTCGCGAATACTACTACTAGTGAGTGACAGCATCCGAATTATTGCATTCGAATGCATGAAATTTCGATTAGCGAATACTACAACTACTGAGTGACAGTATCCGAATTATTGCATTCGAATACATGAGATTTCGATTAGCGAATACTACTACTAGTGAGTGACAGTATTCGAATGCAAGAGAATTCGATTAGCGAATACTACTACTAGTGAGTGAGGGTATCCGAGAACTTGCATTCGAATGCATGAGATTTCGATTAGCGAATACTACTACTAGTGAGTGACAGTATCCGAATTATTGCATTCGAATGCATGAAATTTCGATTAGCGAATACTACTACTAGTGAGTGACAGTATCCGAGAACTTGCATTCGAATGATTGAAATTTCAATTAGCGAATACTACTACTAGTGAGTGACAGTATCCGAGAACTTGCATTTGAATGCATGAAATTTCGATTAGCGAATACTACTACTAGTGAGTGAAAGTATTCGAATTATTACATTCGAATGCATGAAATTACGATTAGCGAACACTACTACTAGTGACTGACAGTATCCGAATTACTGCATTCGAATGCATGAAATTTCGATTAGCGAATACTACTACTAGTGAGTGACAGTATCCGAGAACTTGCATTCGAATGCATGAGATTTCGATTAGCGAATACTACTCCTAGTGAGTGACAGTATTCGAATTATTGCATTCGAATGCATGAAATTTCGATTAGTGAATACTACTACTAGTGAGTGACAGTATCTGAGAACTTGCATTCGTATGCATGAGATTTCGATTAGCGAATACTACTACTAGTGAGTGACAGTATCCGAGAACTTGCATTCGAATGATTGAAATTTCGATTAGCGAATACTACTACTAGTGAGTGACAGTATTCGAATTATTACATTCGAATGTATGAAATTACGATTAGCGAACACTACTACTAGTGACTGACAGTATCCGAATTACTGCATTCGAATGCATGAAATTTCGATTAGCGAATACTACTACTAGTGAGTGACAGTATCCGAGAACTTGCATTTGAATGCATGAAATTTCGATTAGCGAATACTACTACTAGTGAGTGACAGTATTCGAATTATTACATTCGAATGCATGAAATTACGATTAGCGAACACTACTACTAGTGACTGACAGTATCCGAATTACTGCATTCGAATGCATGAAATTTCGATTAGCGAATACTACTACTAGTGAGTGACAGTATCCGAGAACTTGCATTCGAATGCATGAGATTTCGATTAGCGAATACTACTCCTAGTGAGTGACAGTATCTGAATTATTGCATTCGAATGCATGAAATTTCGATTAGCGAATACTACTACTAGTGAGTGACAGTATTCGAATGCAAGAGAATTCGATTAGCGAATACTACTACTAGTGAGTGAGGGTATCCGAGAACTTGCATTCGAATGCATGAGATTTCGATTAGCGAATACTACTACTAGTGAGTGACAGTATCCGAATTATTGCATTCGAATGCATGAAATTTCGATTAGCGAATACTACTACTAGTGAGTGACAGGTATCCGAGAACTTGCATTCGAATGATTGAAATTTCGATTAGCGAATACTACTACTAGTGAGTGACAGTATCCGAGAACTTGCATTTGAATGCATGAAATTTCGATTAGCGAACACTACTACTAGTGAGTGACAGTATTCGAATTATTACATTCGAATGCATGAAATTACGATTAGCGAACACTACTACTAGTGACTGACAGTATCCGAATTACTGCATTCGAATGCATGAAATTTCGATTAGCGAATACTACTACTAGTGAGTGACAGTATCCGAGAACTTGCATTCGAATGCATGAGATTTCGATTAGCGAATACTACTCCTAGTGAATGACAGTATTCGAATTATTGCATTCGAATGCATGAAATTTCGATTAGTGAATACTACTACTAGTGAGTGACAGTATCTGAGAACTTGCATTCATATGCATGAGATTTCGATTAGCGAATACTACTACTAGTGAGTGACAGTATCTGAATTATTGCATTCGAATGCATGAGATTTCGATTAGCGAATACTACTACTAGTGAGTGACCGTATCCGAATTATTGCATTCGAATGCATGAAATTTCGATTAGCGAATACTACTACTAGTGAGTGACAGTATCCGAATTATTGCATTCGAATGCATGAAATTTCGATTAGCGAATACTACTACAAGTGAGTGACACTATCCGAATTATTGCATTCGAATGCATGAGATTTCGATTAGCGAATACTACTACTAGTGAGTGACAGTATCCGAGAACTTGCATTCGAATGCATGAGATTTGATTAGCGAATACTACCACTAATGAGTGACAGTATCCGAATTATTGTATTCGAATGCATGAAATTTCGATTAGCGAATACTACTACTAGTGTGTGACAGTATCCGAGAACTTGCATTCGAATGCATGAGCTTTCGATTAGCGAATACTACTACTAGTGAGTGACAGTATCCGAATCATTGCATTCGAATGCATGAGATTTCGATTAGCGAATACTAGTACTAGTGAGTGACAGTATCCGAGAACTTGCATTCGAATGCATGAGATTTCGATTAGCGAATACCACTACTCGTGAGTGACAGTACCCGAGAACTTGCATTCGAATGCATGAGATTTCGATTAGCGAATACTACTACTAATGAGTGACAGTATTCGAATGCAAGAGAATTCGATTAGCGAATACTACTACTAGTGAGTGAGGGTATCCGAGAACTTGCATTCTAATGCATGAGATTTCGATTAGCGAATACTACTACTAGTGAGTGACAGTATCCGAATTATTGCATTCGAATGCATGAAATTTCGATTAGCGAATACTACTACTAGTGAGTGACAGTATCCGAGAACTTGCATTCGAATGATTGAAATTTCGATTAGCGAATACTACTACTAGTGAGTGACAGTATCCGTGAACTTGCATTTGAATGCATGAAATTTCGATTAGCGAATACTACTACTAGTGAGTGACAGTATTCGAATTATTACATTCGAATGCATGAAATTTCGATTAGCGAACACTACTACTAGTGACTGACAGTATCCGAATTACTGCATTCGAATGCATGAAATTTCGATTAGCGAATACTACTACTAGTGAGTGACAGTATCCGAGAACTTGCATTCGAATGCATGAGATTTCCATTAGCGAATACTACTCCTAGTGAGTGACAGTATTCGAATTATTGCATTCGAATGCATGAAATTTCGATTAGTGAATACTACTACTAGTGAGTGACAGTATCCGAGAACTTGCATTCGAATGCATGAAATTTCGATTAGTGAATACTACTACTAGTGAGTGACAGTATCCGAGAACTTGCATTCGAATGCAAGAGAGTTCGATTAGCGAATACTACTACTAGTGAGTGAGAGTATCCGAGAACTTGCATTCGAATGCATGAGATTTCGATTCGCCAATACTACTACTAGTGAGTGACAGCATCCGAATTATTGCATTCGAATGCATGAAATTTCGATTAGCGAATACTACAACTACTGAGTGACAGTATCCGAATTATTGCATTCGAATACATGAGATTTCGATTAGCGAATGCTACTACTAGTGAGTGACAGTATTCGAATGCAAGAGAATTCGATTAGCGAATACTACTACTAGTGAGTGAGGGTATCCGAGAACTTGCATTCGAATGCATGAGATTTCGATTAGCGAATACTACTACTAGTGAGTGACAGTATCCGAATTATTGCATTCGAATGCATGAAATTTCGATTAGCGAATACTACTACTAGTGAGTGACAGTATCCGAGAACTTGCATTCGAATGATTGAAATTTCGATTAGCGAATACTACTACTAGTGAGTGACAGTATCCGTGAACTTGCATTTGAATGCATGAAATTTCGATTAGCGAATACTACTACTAGTGAGTGACAGTATTCGAATTATTACATTCGAATGCATGAAATTACGATTAGCGAACACTACTACTAGTGACTGACAGTATCCGAATTACTGCATTCGAATTCATGAAATTTCGATTAGCGAATACTACTACTAGTGAGTGACAGTATCCGAGAACTTGCATTCGAATGCATGAGATTTCGATTAGCGAATACCACTACTCGTGAGTGACAGTACCCGAGAACTTGCATTCGAATGCATGAGATTTCGATTAGCGAATACCACTACTCGTGAGTGACAGTACCCGAGAACTTGCATTCGAATGCATGAGATTTCGATTAGCGAATACTACTACTAGTGAGTGACAGTATCCGAGAACTTGCATTCGAATGCATGAGATTTCGATTAGCGAATACTACTACTAGTAATTGAAGGTATCCGAATTATTGCATTCGAATGCATGAAATTTCTATTAACGAATACTACTACTAGTGAGTGACAGTATCCGAGAACTTGCATTCGATTGCATGAAATTTCGATTAGCGAATACTACTACTAGTGAGTGACAGTATCCGAGAACTTGCATTCGAATGCATGAGATTTCGATTAGCGAATACTACTACTAGTGAGTGACAGTATCCGGATTATTGCATTCGAATGCATGAAATGTCGATTAGCGAATACTACTACTAGTGAGTGACAGTATCCGAGAACTTGCATTCGAATGCATGAAATTTCGATTAGCGAATACTACTACTAGTGAGTGAGAGTATCCGAGAACTTGCATTCGAATGCATGAGATTTCGATTCGCGAATACTACTACTAGTGAGTGACAGCATCCGAATTATTGCATTCGAATGCATGAAATTTCAATTAGCGAATACTACAACTACTGAGTGACAGTATCCGAATTATTGCATTCGAATACATGAGATTTCGATTAGCGAATACTACTACTAGTGAGTGACAGTATTCGAATGCAAGAGAATTCGATTAGCGAATACTACTACTAGTGAGTGAGGGTATCCGAGAACTTGCATTCGAATGCATGAGATTTCGATTAGCGAATACTACTACTAGTGAGTGACAGTATCCGAATTATTGCATTCGAATGCATGAAATTTCGATTAGCGAATACTACTACTAGTGAGTGACAGTATCCGAGAACTTGCATTCGAATGATTGAAATTTCGATTAGCGAATACTACTACTAGTGAGTGACAGTATCCGAGAACTTGCATTTGAATGCATGAAATTTCGATTAGCGAATACTACTACTAGTGAGTGACAGTATTCGAATTATTACATTCGAATGCATGAAATTACGATTAGCGAACACTACTACTAGTGACTGACAGTATCCGAATTACTGCATTCGAAAGCATGAAATTTCGATTAGCGAATACTACTACTAGTGAGTGACGGTATCCGACAACTTGCATTCGAATGCATGAGATTTCGATTAGCGAATACTACTCCTAGTGAGTGACAGAATTCGAATTATTGCATTCGAATGCATGAAATTTCGATTAGTTAATACTACTACTAGTGAGTGACAGTATCTGAGAACTTGCATTCGTATGCATGAGATTTCGATTAGCGAATACTACTACTAGTGAGTGACAGTATCTGAATTATTGCATTCGAATGCATGAGATTTCGATTAGCGAATACTACTACTAGTGAGTGACCGTATCCGAATTATTGCATTCGAATGCATGAAATTTCGATTAGCGAATACTACTACTAGTGAGTGACAGTATCCGAATTATTGCATTCGAATGCATGAAATTTCGATTACGGAATACTACTACTAGTGAGTGACACTATCCGAATTATTGCATTCGAATGCATGAGATTTCGATTAGCGAATACTACTACTAGTGAGTGACAGTATCCGAGAACTTGCATTCGAATGCATGAGATTTGATTAGCGAATACTACCACTAGTGAGTGACAGTATCCGAATTATTGTATTCGAATGCATGAAATTTCGATTAGCGAATACTACTACTAGTGTGTGACAGTATCCGAGAACTTGCATTCGAATGCATGAGCTTTCGATTAGCGAATACTACTACTAGTGAGTGACAGTATCCTAATCATTGCATTCGAATGCATGAGATTTCGATTAGCGAATACTAGTACTAGTGAGTGACAGTATCCGAGAACTTGCATTCGAATGCATGAGATTTCGATTAGCGAATACCACTACTCGTGAGTGACAGTACCCGAGAACTTGCATTCGAATGCATGAGATTTCGATTAGCGAATACTACTACTAGTGAGTGACAGTATCCGAGAACTTGCATTCGAATGCATGAGATTTCGATTAGCTAATACTACTACTAGTAATTGACGGTATCCGAATTATTGCATTCGAATGCATGAAATCTCTATTAACGAATACTACTACTAGTGAGTGACAGTATCCGAGAACTTGCATTCGATTGCATGAAATTTCGATTAGCGAATACTACTACTAGTGAGTGACAGTATCCGAGAACTTGCATTCGAATGCATGAGATTTCGATTAGCGAATACTACTACTAGTGAGTGACAGTATCCGGATTATTGCATTCGAATGCATGAAATGTCGATTAGCGAATACTACTACTAGTGAGTGACAGTATCCGAGAACTTGCATTCGAATGCATGAAATTTCGATTAGCGAATACTACTACTAGTGAGTGACAGTATCCGAGAACTTGCATTCGAATGCAAGAGAGTTCGATTAGCGAATACTACTACTAGTGAGTGAGAGTATCCGAGAACTTGCATTCGAATGCATGAGATTTCGATTCGCGAATACTACTACTAGTGAGTGACAGCATCCGAATTATTGCATTCGAATGCATGAAATTTCGATTAGCGAATACTACAACTACTGAGTGACAGTATCCGAATTATTGCATTCGAATACATGAGATTTCGATTAGCGAATACTACTACTAGTGAGTGACAGTATTCGAATGCAAGAGAATTCGATTAGCGAATACTACTACTAGTGAGTGAGGGTATCCGAGAACTTGCATTCGAATGCATGAGATTTCGATTAGCGAATACTACTACTAGTGAGTGACAGTATCCGAATTATTGCATTCGAATGCATGAAATTTCGATTAGCGAATACTACTACTAGTGAGTGACAGTATCCGAGAACTTGCATTCGAATGATTGAAATTTCAATTAGCGAATACTACTACTAGTGAGTGACAGTATCCGAGAACTTGCATTTGAATGCATGAAATTTCGATTAGCGAATACTACTACTAGTGAGTGAAAGTATTCGAATTATTACATTCGAATGCATGAAATTACGATTAGCGAACACTACTACTAGTGACTGACAGTATCCGAATTACTGCATTCGAATGCATGAAATTTCGATTAGCGAATACTACTACTAGTGAGTGACAGTATCCGAGAACTTGCATTCGAATGCATGAGATTTCGATTAGCGAATACTACTCCTAGTGAGTGACAGTATTCGAATTATTGCATTCGAATGCATGAAATTTCGATTAGTGAATACTACTACTAGTGAGTGACAGTATCTGAGAACTTGCATTCGTATGCATGAGATTTCGATTAGCGAATACTACTACTAGTGAGTGACAGTATCCGAGAACTTGCATTCGAATGATTGAAATTTCGATTAGCGAATACTACTACTAGTGAGTGACAGTATTCGAATTATTACATTCGAATGTATGAAATTACGATTAGCGAACACTACTACTAGTGACTGACAGTATCCGAATTACTGCATTCGAATGCATGAAATTTCGATTAGCGAATACTACTACTAGTGAGTGACAGTATCCGAGAACTTGCATTTGAATGCATGAAATTTCGATTAGCGAATACTACTACTAGTGAGTGACAGTATTCGAATTATTACATTCGAATGCATGAAATTACGATTAGCGAACACTACTACTAGTGACTGACAGTATCCGAATTACTGCATTCGAATGCATGAAATTTCGATTAGCGAATACTACTACTAGTGAGTGACAGTATCCGAGAACTTGCATTCGAATGCATGAGATTTCGATTAGCGAATACTACTCCTAGTGAGTGACAGTATCTGAATTATTGCATTCGAATGCATGAAATTTCGATTAGCGAATACTACTACTAGTGAGTGACAGTATTCGAATGCAAGAGAATTCGATTAGCGAATACTACTACTAGTGAGTGAGGGTATCCGAGAACTTGCATTCGAATGCATGAGATTTCGATTAGCGAATACTACTACTAGTGAGTGACAGTATCCGAATTATTGCATTCGAATGCATGAAATTTCGATTAGCGAATACTACTACTAGTGAGTGACAGGTATCCGAGAACTTGCATTCGAATGATTGAAATTTCGATTAGCGAATACTACTACTAGTGAGTGACAGTATCCGAGAACTTGCATTTGAATGCATGAAATTTCGATTAGCGAACACTACTACTAGTGAGTGACAGTATTCGAATTATTACATTCGAATGCATGAAATTACGATTAGCGAACACTACTACTAGTGACTGACAGTATCCGAATTACTGCATTCGAATGCATGAAATTTCGATTAGCGAATACTACTACTAGTGAGTGACAGTATCCGAGAACTTGCATTCGAATGCATGAGATTTCGATTAGCGAATACTACTCCTAGTGAATGACAGTATTCGAATTATTGCATTCGAATGCATGAAATTTCGATTAGTGAATACTACTACTAGTGAGTGACAGTATCTGAGAACTTGCATTCATATGCATGAGATTTCGATTAGCGAATACTACTACTAGTGAGTGACAGTATCTGAATTATTGCATTCGAATGCATGAGATTTCGATTAGCGAATACTACTACTAGTGAGTGACCGTATCCGAATTATTGCATTCGAATGCATGAAATTTCGATTAGCGAATACTACTACTAGTGAGTGACAGTATCCGAATTATTGCATTCGAATGCATGAAATTTCGATTAGCGAATACTACTACAAGTGAGTGACACTATCCGAATTATTGCATTCGAATGCATGAGATTTCGATTAGCGAATACTACTACTAGTGAGTGACAGTATCCGAGAACTTGCATTCGAATGCATGAGATTTGATTAGCGAATACTACCACTAATGAGTGACAGTATCCGAATTATTGTATTCGAATGCATGAAATTTCGATTAGCGAATACTACTACTAGTGTGTGACAGTATCCGAGAACTTGCATTCGAATGCATGAGCTTTCGATTAGCGAATACTACTACTAGTGAGTGACAGTATCCGAATCATTGCATTCGAATGCATGAGATTTCGATTAGCGAATACTAGTACTAGTGAGTGACAGTATCCGAGAACTTGCATTCGAATGCATGAGATTTCGATTAGCGAATACCACTACTCGTGAGTGACAGTACCCGAGAACTTGCATTCGAATGCATGAGATTTCGATTAGCGAATACTACTACTAATGAGTGACAGTATTCGAATGCAAGAGAATTCGATTAGCGAATACTACTACTAGTGAGTGAGGGTATCCGAGAACTTGCATTCTAATGCATGAGATTTCGATTAGCGAATACTACTACTAGTGAGTGACAGTATCCGAATTATTGCATTCGAATGCATGAAATTTCGATTAGCGAATACTACTACTAGTGAGTGACAGTATCCGAGAACTTGCATTCGAATGATTGAAATTTCGATTAGCGAATACTACTACTAGTGAGTGACAGTATCCGTGAACTTGCATTTGAATGCATGAAATTTCGATTAGCGAATACTACTACTAGTGAGTGACAGTATTCGAATTATTACATTCGAATGCATGAAATTTCGATTAGCGAACACTACTACTAGTGACTGACAGTATCCGAATTACTGCATTCGAATGCATGAAATTTCGATTAGCGAATACTACTACTAGTGAGTGACAGTATCCGAGAACTTGCATTCGAATGCATGAGATTTCCATTAGCGAATACTACTCCTAGTGAGTGACAGTATTCGAATTATTGCATTCGAATGCATGAAATTTCGATTAGTGAATACTACTACTAGTGAGTGACAGTATCCGAGAACTTGCATTCGAATGCATGAAATTTCGATTAGCGAATACTACTACTAGTGAGTGACAGTATCCGAGAACTTGCATTCGAATGCAAGAGAGTTCGATTAGCGAATACTACTACTAGTGAGTGAGAGTATCCGAGAACTTGCATTCGAATGCATGAGATTTCGATTCGCCAATACTACTACTAGTGAGTGACAGCATCCGAATTATTGCATTCGAATGCATGAAATTTCGATTAGCGAATACTACAACTACTGAGTGACAGTATCCGAATTATTGCATTCGAATACATGAGATTTCGATTAGCGAATGCTACTACTAGTGAGTGACAGTATTCGAATGCAAGAGAATTCGATTAGCGAATACTACTACTAGTGAGTGAGGGTATCCGAGAACTTGCATTCGAATGCATGAGATTTCGATTAGCGAATACTACTACTAGTGAGTGACAGTATCCGAATTATTGCATTCGAATGCATGAAATTTCGATTAGCGAATACTACTACTAGTGAGTGACAGTATCCGAGAACTTGCATTCGAATGATTGAAATTTCGATTAGCGAATACTACTACTAGTGAGTGACAGTATCCGTGAACTTGCATTTGAATGCATGAAATTTCGATTAGCGAATACTACTACTAGTGAGTGACAGTATTCGAATTATTACATTCGAATGCATGAAATTACGATTAGCGAACACTACTACTAGTGACTGACAGTATCCGAATTACTGCATTCGAATTCATGAAATTTCGATTAGCGAATACTACTACTAGTGAGTGACAGTATCCGAGAACTTGCATTCGAATGCATGAGATTTCGATTAGCGAATACCACTACTCGTGAGTGACAGTACCCGAGAACTTGCATTCGAATGCATGAGATTTCGATTAGCGAATACTACTACTAGTGAGTGAGAGTATCCGAGAACTTGCATTCGAATGCATGAGATTTCGATTCGCGAATACTACTCCTAGTGAGTGACAGTATTCGAATTATTGCATTCGAATGCATGAAATTTCGATTAGTGAATACTACTACTAGTGAGTGATAGTATCTGAGAACTTGCATTCGTATGCATGAGATTTCGATTAGCGAATACTACTACTAGTGAGTGACAGTATCTGAATTATTGCATTCGAATGCATGAGATTTCGATTAGCGAATACTACTACTAGTGAGTGACCGTATCCGAATTATTGCATTCGAATGCATGAAATTTCGATTAGCGAATACTACTACTAGTGAGTGACAGTATCCGAATTATTGCATTCGAATGCATGACATTTCGATTAGCGAATACTACTACTAGTGAGTGACACTATCCGAATTATTGCATTCGAATGCATGAGATTTCGATTAGCGAATACTACTACTAGTGAGTGACAGTATCCGAGAACTTGCATTCGAATGCATGAGATTTGATTAGCGAATACTACCACTAGTGAGTGACAGTATCCGAATTATTGCATTCGAATGCATGAAATTTCGATTAGCGAATACTACTACTAGTGTGTGACAGTATCCGAGAACTTGCATTCGAATGCATGAGCTTTCGATTAGCGAATACTACTACTAGTGAGTGACAGTATCCGAATCATTGCATTCGAATGCATGAGATTTCGATTAGCGAATACTAGTACTAGTGAGTGACAGTATCCGAGAACTTGCATTCGAATGCATGAGATTTCGATTAGCGAATACCACTACTCGTGAGTGACAGTACCCGAGAACTTGCATTCGAATGCATGAGATTTCGATTAGCGAATACTACTACTAGTGAGTGACAGTATCCGAGAACTTGCATTCGAATGCATGAGATTTCGATTAGCGAATACTACTACTAGTAATTGAAGGTATCCGAATTATTGCATTCGAATGCATGAAATTTCTATTAACGAATACTACTACTAGTGAGTGACAGTATCCGAGAACTTGCATTCGATTGCATGAAATTTCGATTAGCGAATACTACTACTAGTGAGTGACAGTATCCGAGAACTTGCATTCGAATGCATGAGATTTCGATTAGCGAATACTACTACTAGTGAGTGACAGTATCCGGATTATTGCATTCGAATGCATGAAATGTCGATTAGCGAATACTACTACTAGTGAGTGACAGTATCCGAGAACTTGCATTCGAATGCATGAAATTTCGATTAGCGAATACTACTACTAGTGAGTGACAGTATCCGAGAACTTGCATTCGAATGCAAGAGAGTTCGATTAGCGAATACTACTACTAGTGAGTGAGAGTATCCGAGAACTTGCATTCGAATGCATGAGATTTCGATTCGCGAATACTACTACTAGTGAGTGACAGCATCCGAATTATTGCATTCGAATGCATGAAATTTCAATTAGCGAATACTACAACTACTGAGTGACAGTATCCGAATTATTGCATTCGAATACATGAGATTTCGATTAGCGAATACTACTACTAGTGAGTGACAGTATTCGAATGCAAGAGAATTCGATTAGCGAATACTACTACTAGTGAGTGAGGGTATCCGAGAACTTGCATTCGAATGCATGAGATTTCGATTAGCGAATACTACTACTAGTGAGTGACAGTATCCGAATTATTGCATTCGAATGCATGAAATTTCGATTAGCGAATACTACTACTAGTGAGTGACAGTATCCGAGAACTTGCATTCGAATGATTGAAATTTCGATTAGCGAATACTACTACTAGTGAGTGACAGTATCCGAGAACTAGCATTTGAATGCATGAAATTTCGATTAGCGAATACTACTACTAGTGAGTGACAGTATTCGAATTATTACATTCGAATGCATGAAATTACGATTAGCGAACACTACTACTAGTGACTGACAGTATCCGAATTACTGCATTCGAAAGCATGAAATTTCGATTAGCGAATACTACTACTAGTGAGTGACGGTATCCGACAACTTGCATTCGAATGCATGAGATTTTGATTAGCGAATACTACTCCTAGTGAGTGACAGTATTCGAATTATTGCATTCGAATGCATGAAATTTCGATTAGTTAATACTACTACTAGTGAGTGACAGTATCTGAGAACTTGCATTCGTATGCATGAGATTTCGATTAGCGAATACTACTACTAGTGAGTGACAGTATCTGAATTATTGCATTCGAATGCATGAGATTTCGATTAGCGAATACTACTACTAGTGAGTGACCGTATCCGAATTATTGCATTCGAATGCATGAAATTTCGATTAGCGAATACTACTACTAGTGAGTGACAGTATCCGAATTATTGCATTCGAATGCATGAAATTTCGATTACGGAATACTACTACTAGTGAGTGACACTATCCGAATTATTGCATTCGAATGCATGAGATTTCGATTAGCGAATACTACTACTAGTGAGTGACAGTATCCGAGAACTTGCATTCGAATGCATGAGATTTGATTAGCGAATACTACCACTAGTGAGTGACAGTATCCGAATTATTGTATTCGAATGCATGCAATTTCGATTAGCGAATACTACTACTAGTGTGTGACAGTATCCGAGAACTTGCATTCGAATGCATGAGCTTTCGATTAGCGAATACTACTACTAGTGAGTGACAGTATCCTAATCATTGCATTCGAATGCATGAGATTTCGATTAGCGAATACTAGTACTAGTGAGTGACAGTATCCGAGAACTTGCATTCGAATGCATGAGATTTCGATTAGCGAATACCACTACTCGTGAGTGACAGTACCCGAGAACTTGCATTCGAATGCATGAGATTTCGATTAGCGAATACTACTACTAGTGAGTGACAGTATCCGAGAACTTGCATTCGAATGCATGAGATTTCGATTAGCTAATACTACTACTAGTAATTGACGGTATCCGAATTATTGCATTCGAATGCATGAAATCTCTATTAACGAATACTACTACTAGTGAGTGACAGTATCCGAGAACTTGCATTCGATTGCATGAAATTTCGATTAGCGAATACTACTACTAGTGAGTGACAGTATCCGAGAACTTGCATTCGAATGCATGAGATTTCGATTAGCGAATACTACTACTAGTGAGTGACAGTATCCGGATTATTGCATTCGAATGCATGAAATGTCGATTAGCGAATACTACTACTAGTGAGTGACAGTATCCGAGAACTTGCATTCGAATGCATGAAATTTCGATTAGCGAATACTACTACTAGTGAGTGACAGTATCCGAGAACTTGCATTCGAATGCAAGAGAGTTCGATTAGCGAATACTACTACTAGTGAGTGAGAGTATCCGAGAACTTGCATTCGAATGCATGAGATTTCGATTCGCGAATACTACTACTAGTGAGTGACAGCATCCGAATTATTGCATTCGAATGCATGAAATTTCGATTAGCGAATACTACAACTACTGAGTGACAGTATCCGAATTATTGCATTCGAATACATGAGATTTCGATTAGCGAATACTACTACTAGTGAGTGACAGTATTCGAATGCAAGAGAATTCGATTAGCGAATACTACTACTAGTGAGTGAGGGTATCCGAGAACTTGCATTCGAATGCATGAGATTTCGATTAGCGAATACTACTACTAGTGAGTGACAGTATCCGAATTATTGCATTCGAATGCATGAAATTTCGATTAGCGAATACTACTACTAGTGAGTGACAGTATCCGAGAACTTGCATTCGAATGATTGAAATTTCAATTAGCGAATACTACTACTAGTGAGTGACAGTATCCGAGAACTTGCATTTGAATGCATGAAATTTCGATTAGCGAATACTACTACTAGTGAGTGACAGTATTCGAATTATTACATTCGAATGCATGAAATTACGATTAGCGAACACTACTACTAGTGACTGACAGTATCCGAATTACTGCATTCGAATGCATGAAATTTCGATTAGCGAATACTACTACTAGTGAGTGACAGTATCCGAGAACTTGCATTCGAATGCATGAGATTTCGATTAGCGAATACTACTCCTAGTGAGTGACAGTATTCGAATTATTGCATTCGAATGCATGAAATTTCGATTAGTGAATACTACTACTAGTGAGTGACAGTATCTGAGAACTTGCATTCGTATGCATGAGATTTCGATTAGCGAATACTACTACTAGTGAGTGACAGTATCCGAGAACTTGCATTCGAATGATTGAAATTTCGATTAGCGAATACTACTACTAGTGAGTGACAGTATTCGAATTATTACATTCGAATGTATGAAATTACGATTAGCGAACACTACTACTAGTGACTGACAGTATCCGAATTACTGCATTCGAATGCATGAAATTTCGATTAGCGAATACTACTACTAGTGAGTGACAGTATCCGAGAACTTGAATTTGAATGCATGAAATTTCGATTAGCGAATACTACTACTAGTGAGTGACAGTATTCGAATTATTACATTCGAATGCATGAAATTACGATTAGCGAACACTACTACTAGTGACTGACAGTATCCGAATTACTGCATTCGAATGCATGAAATTTCGATTAGCGAATACTACTACTAGTGAGTGACAGTATCCTAATCATTGCATTCGAATGCATGAGATTTCGATTAGCGAATACTAGTACTAGTGAGTGACAGTATCCGAGAACTTGCATTCGAATGCATGAGATTTCGATTAGCGAATACCACTACTCGTGAGTGACAGTACCCGAGAACTTGCATTCGAATGCATGAGATTTCGATTAGCGAATACTACTACTAGTGAGTGACAGTATCCGAGAACTTGCATTCGAATGCATGAGATTTCGATTAGCTAATACTACTACTAGTAATTGACGGTATCCGAATTATTGCATTCGAATGCATGAAATCTCTATTAACGAATACTACTACTAGTGAGTGACAGTATCCGAGAACTTGCATTCGATTGCATGAAATTTCGATTAGCGAATACTACTACTAGTGAGTGACAGTATCCGAGAACTTGCATTCGAATGCATGAGATTTCGATTAGCGAATACTACTACTAGTGAGTGACAGTATCCGGATTATTGCATTCGAATGCATGAAATGTCGATTAGCGAATACTACTACTAGTGAGTGACAGTATCCGAGAACTTGCATTCGAATGCATGCAATTTCGATTAGCGAATACTACTACTAGTGAGTGACAGTATCCGAGAACTTGCATTCGAATGCAAGAGAGTTCGATTAGCGAATACTACTACTAGTGAGTGAGAGTATCCGAGAACTTGCATTCGAATGCATGAGATTTCGATTCGCGAATACTACTACTAGTGAGTGACAGCATCCGAATTATTGCATTCGAATGCATGAAATTTCGATTAGCGAATACTACAACTACTGAGTGACAGTATCCGAATTATTGCATTCGAATACATGAGATTTCGATTAGCGAATACTACTACTAGTGAGTGACAGTATTCGAATGCAAGAGAATTCGATTAGCGAATACTACTACTAGTGAGTGAGGGTATCCGAGAACTTGCATTCGAATGCATGAGATTTCGATTAGCGAATACTACTACTAGTGAGTGACAGTATCCGAATTATTGCATTCGAATGCATGAAATTTCGATTAGCGAATACTACTACTAGTGAGTGACAGTATCCGAGAACTTGCATTCGAATGATTGAAATTTCAATTAGCGAATACTACTACTAGTGAGTGACAGTATCTGAGAACTTGCATTTGAATGCATGAAATTTCGATTAGCGAATACTACTACTAGTGAGTGACAGTATTCGAATTATTACATTCGAATGCATGAAATTACGATTAGCGAACACTACTACTAGTGACTGACAGTATCCGAATTACTGCATTCGAATGCATGAAATTTCGATTAGCGAATACTACTACTAGTAAGTGACAGTATCCGAGAACTTGCATTCGAATGCATGAGATTTCGATTAGCGAATACTACTCCTAGTGAGTGACAGTATTCGAATTATTGCATTCGAATGCATGAAATTTCGATTAGTGAATACTACTACTAGTGAGTGACAGTATCTGAGAACTTGCATTCGTATGCATGAGATTTCGATTAGCGAATACTACTACTAGTGAGTGACAGTATCCGAGAACTTGCATTCGAATGATTGAAATTTCGATTAGCGAATACTACTACTAGTGAGTGACAGTATTCGAATTATTACATTCGAATGTATGAAATTACGATTAGCGAACACTACTACTAGTGACTGACAGTATCCGAATTACTGCATTCGAATGCATGAAATTTCGATTAGCGAATACTACTACTAGTGAGTGACAGTATCCGAGAACTTGCATTTGAATGCATGAAATTTCGATTAGCGAATACTACTACTAGTGAGTGACAGTATTCGAATTATTACATTCGAATGCATGAAATTACGATTAGCGAACACTACTACTAGTGACTGACAGTATCCGAATTACTGCATTCGAATGCATGAAATTTCGATTAGCGAATACTACTACTAGTGAGTGACAGTATCCGAGAACTTGCATTCGAATGCATGAGATTTCGATTAGCGAATACTACTCCTAGTGAGTGACAGTATCTGAATTATTGCATTCGAATGCATGAAATTTCGATTAGCGAATACTACTACTAGTGAGTGACAGTATTCGAATGCAAGAGAATTCGATTAGCGAATACTACTACTAGTGAGTGAGGGTATCCGAGAACTTGCATTCGAATGCATGAGATTTCGATTAGCGAATACTACTACTAGTGAGTGACAGTATCCGAATTATTGCATTCGAATGCATGAAATTTCGATTAGCGAATACTACTACTAGTGAGTGACAGTATCCGAGAACTTGCATTCGAATGATTGAAATTTCGATTAGCGAATACTACTACTAGTGAGTGACAGTATCCGAGAACTTGCATTTGAATGCATGAAATTTCGATTAGCGAACACTACTACTAGTGAGTGACAGTATTCGAATTATTACATTCGAATGCATGAAATTACGATTAGCGAACACTACTACTAGTGACTGACAGTATCCGAATTACTGCATTCGAATGCATGAAATTTCGATTAGCGAATACTACTACTAGTGAGTGACAGTATCCGAGAACTTGCATTCGAATGCATGAGATTTCGATTAGCGAATACTACTCCTAGTGAATGACAGTATTCGAATTATTGCATTCGAATGCATGAAATTTCGATTAGTGAATACTACTACTAGTGAGTGACAGTATCTGAGAACTTGCATTCATATGCATGAGATTTCGATTAGCGAATACTACTACTAGTGAGTGACAGTATCTGAATTATTGCATTTGAATGCATGAGATTTCGATTAGCGAATACTACTACTAGTGAGTGACCGTATCCGAATTATTGCATTCGAATGCATGAAATTTCGATTAGCGAATACTACTACTAGTGAGTGACAGTATCCGAATTATTGCATTCGAATGCATGAAATTTCGATTAGCGAATACTACTACAAGTGAGTGACACTATCCGAATTATTGCATTCGAATGCATGAGATTTCGATTAGCGAATACTACTACTAGTGAGTGACAGTATCCGAGAACTTGCATTCGAATGCATGAGATTTGATTAGCGAATACTACCACTAATGAGTGACAGTATCCGAATTATTGTATTCGAATGCATGAAATTTCGAATAGCGAATACTACTACTAGTGTGTGACAGTATCCGAGAACTTGCATTCGAATGCATGAGCTTTCGATTAGCGAATACTACTACTAGTGAGTGACAGTATCCGAATCATTGCATTCGAATGCATGAGATTTCGATTTGCGAATACTAGTACTAGTGAGTGACAGTATCCGAGAACTTGCATTCGAATGCATGAGATTTCGATTAGCGAATACCACTACTCGTGAGTGACAGTACCCGAGAACTTGCATTCGAATGCATGAGATTTCGATTAGCGAATACTACTACTAGTGAGTGACAGTATCCGAGAACTTGCATTCGAATGCATGAGATTTCGATTAGCTAATACTACTACTAGTAATTGACGGTATCCGAATTATTGCATTCGAATGCATCAAATTTCTATTAACGAATACTACTACTAGTGAGTGACAGTATCCGAGAACTTGCATTCGATTGCATGAAATTTCGATTAGCGAATACTACTACTAGTGAGTGACAGTATCCAAACTTGCATTCGAATGCATGAGATTTCGATTAGCGAATACTACTACTAGTGAGTGACAGTATCCGGATTATTGCATTCGAATGCATGAAATGTCGATTAGCGAATACTACTACTAGTGAGTGACAGTATCCGAGAACTTGCATTCGAATGCATGCAATTAGGATTAGCGAATACTACTACTAGTGAGTGACAGTATCCGAGAACTTGCATTCGAATGCAAGAGAGTTCGATTAGCGAATACTACTACTAGTGAGTGAGAGTATCCGAGAACTTGCATTCGAATGCATGAGATTTCGATTCGCGAATACTACTACTAGTGAGTAACAGCATCCGAATTATTGCATTCGAATGCATGAAATTTCGATTAGCGAATACTACAACTACTGAGTGACAGTATCCGAATTATTGCGTTCGAATACATGAGATTTCGATTAGCGAATACTACTACTAGTGAGTGACAGTATTCGAATGCAAGAGAATTCGATTAGCGAATACTACTACTAGTGAGTGAGGGTATCCGAGAACTTGCATTCGAATGCATGAGATTTCGATTAGCGAATACTACTACTAGTGAGTGACAGTATCCGAATTATTGCATTCGAATGCATGAAATTTCGATTAGCGAATACTACTACTAGTGAGTGACAGTATCCGAGAACTTGCATTCGAATGATTGAAATTTCGATTAGCGAATACTACTACTAGTGAGTGACAGTATCCGAGAACTTGCATTTGAATGCATGAAATTTCGATTAGCGAATACTACTACTAGTGAGTGACGGTATTCGAATTATTACATTCGAATGCATGAAATTACGATTAGCGAACACTACTACTAGTGACTGACAGTATCCGAATTACTGCATTCCAATGCATGAAATTTCGATTAGCGAATACTACTACTAGTGAGTGACAGTATCCGAGAACTTGCATTCGAATGCATGAGATTTCGATTAGCGAATACTACTCCTAGTGAGTGACAGTATTCGAATTATTGCATTCGAATGCATGAAATTTCGATTAGTGAACACTACTACTAGTGAGTGACAGTATCTGAGAACTTGCATTCGTATGCATGAGATTTCGATTAGCGAATACTACTACTAGTGAGTGACAGTATCTGAATTATTGCATTCGAATGCATGAAATTTCGATTAGCGAATACTACTACTAGTGAGTGACCGTATCCGAATTATTGCATTCGAATGCATGAAATTTCGATTAGCGAATACTACTACTAGTGAGTGACAGTATCCGAATTATTGCATTCGAATGCATGAAATTTCGATTAGCGAATACTACTACTAGTGAGTGACACTATCCGAATTATTGCATTCGAATGCATGAGATTTCGATTAGCAAATACTACTAATAGTGAGTGACAGTATCCGAGAACTTGCATTCGAATGCATGAGATTTGATTAGCGAATACTACCACTAGTGAGTGACAGTATCCGAATTATTGCATTCGAATGCATGAAATTTCGATTAGCGAATACTACTACTAGTGTGTGACAGTATCCGAGAACTTGCATTCGAATGCATGAGCTTTCGATTAGCGAATACTACTACTATTGAGTGACAGTATCCGAATTATTGCATTCGAATGCATGAGATTTCGATTCGCGAATACTAGTACTAGTGAGTGACAGTATCCGAGAATTTGCATTCGAATGCATGAGATTTCGATTAGCGAATACCACTACTCGTGAGTGACAGTACCCGAGAACTTGCATTCGAATGCATGAGATTTCGATTAGCGAATACTACTACTTGTGGGTGACAGTATCCGAGAACTTGCATTCGAATGCATGAGATTTCGATTAGCGAATACTACTACTAGTAATTGACGGTATCCGAATTATTGCATTCGAATGCATGAAATTTCTATTAACGAATACTACTACTAGTGAGTGACAGTATCCGAGAACTTGCATTCGAATGCATGAGATTTCGATTAGCGGTACTACTACTAGTGAGTGACAGTATCCGAATTATTGCATTCGAATGCATGAAATTTCGATTAGGGAATACTACTACTAGTGAGTGACAGTATCCGAGAACTTGCATTCGATTGCATGAAATTTCGATTAGCGAATACTACTACTAGTGAGTGACAGTATCCGAGAACTTGCATTCGAATGCATGAGATTTCGATTAGCGAATACTACTACTAGTGAGTGACAGTATCCGAATTATTGCATTCGAATTGCATGAAATTTCGATTAGCGAATACTACTACTAATGAGTGACAGGATCCGAGAACTTGCATTCGAATGCATGAAATTTCGATTAGCGAATACTACTACTGGTGAGTGACAGTATGCGAATTATTGCATTCGAATGCATGAAATTTCGATTAGCGAATACTACTACTACTGAGTGACAGCATCCGAATTATTGCATTCGAATGCATGAAATTTCGATTAGCGAATACTACAACTACTGAGTGACAGTATCCGAATTATTGCATTCGAATACATGAGATTTCGATTAGCGAATACTACTACTAGTGAGTGACAGTATCCGAGAACTTGCATTCGAATGCAAGAGAATTCGATTAGCGAATACTACTATTAGTGAGTGAGAGTATCCGAGAACTTGCATTCGAATGCATGAGATTTCGATTAGCGAATACTATTACTAGTGAGTGACAGTATCCGAATTATTGCATTCTAATGCATGAAATTTCGATTAGCGAATACTACTACTAGTGAGTGACAGTATCCGAGAACTTTCATTCGAATGATTGAAATTTCGATTAGCGAATACTCCTACTAGTGAGTGACAGTATCCGAGAACTTGCATTTGAATGCATGAAATTTCGATTAGCGAATACTACTACCAGTGAGTGACAGTATCCGAGAACTTGCATTCGAATGCATGAGATTTCGATTAGCGAATTCTACTACTAGTGTGTGACAGTATCCGAATTATTGCATTCGAATGCAAGAGATTTCAATTAGCGAATACTACTACTAGTGACTGACAGTATCCGAATTACTGCATTCGAATGCATGAAATTTCGATTAGCGAATACTACTACTAGTGAGTGACAGTATCCGAGAACTTGCATTCGAATGCATGAGATTTCGATTAGCGAATACTACTCCTAGTGAGTGACAGTATTCGAATTATTGCATTCGAATGCATGAAATTTCGATTAGTGAATACTACTACTAGTGAGTGACAGTATCTGAGAACTTGCATTCGTATGCATGAGATTTCGATTAGCGAATACTACTACTAGTGAGTGACAGTATCCGAGAACTTGCATTCGAATGATTGAAATTTCGATTAGCGAATACTACTACTAGTGAGTGACAGTATTCGAATTATTACATTCGAATGTATGAAATTACGATTAGCGAACACTACTACTAGTGACTGACAGTATCCGAATTACTGCATTCGAATGCATGAAATTTCGATTAGCGAATACTACTACTAGTGAGTGACAGTATCCGAGAACTTGCATTTGAATGCATGAAATTTCGATTAGCGAATACTACTACTAGTGAGTGACAGTATTCGAATTATTACATTCGAATGCATGAAATTACGATTAGCGAACACTACTACTAGTGACTGACAGTATCCGAATTACTGCATTCGAATGCATGAAATTTCGATTAGCGAATACTACTACTAGTGAATGACAGTATCCGAATTATTGCATTCGAATGCATGAAATTTCGATTAGCGAATACTACAACTACTGAGTGACAGTATCCGAATTATTGCATTCGAATACATGAGATTTCGATTAGCGAATACTACTACTAGTGAGTGACAGTATTCGAATAAAGAGAATTCGATTAGCGAATACTACTACTAGTGAGTGAGGGTATCCGAGAACTTGCATGAGATTTCGATTAGCGAATACTACTACTAGTGAGTGACAGTATCCGAATTATTGCATTCGAATGCATAAAATTTCGATTAGCGAATACTACTACTAGTGAGTGACAGTATCCGAGAACTTGCATTCGAATGATTGAAATTTCGATTAGCGAATACTACTACTAGTGAGTGACAGTATCCGAGAACTTGCATTCGATTGCATGAAATTTCGATTAGCGAATACTACTACTAGTGAGTGACAGTATTCGAATTATTACATTCGAATGCATGAAATTACGATTAGCGAACACTACTACTAGTGACTGACAGTATCCGAATTATTGCATTCGAATGCATGAAAATTCGATTAGCGAATACTACTACTAGTAAGTGACAGTATCCGAGAACTTGCATTCGAATGCATGAGATTTCGATTAGCGAATACTACTCCTAGTGAGTGACAGTATTCGAATTATTGCATTCGAATGCATGAAATTTCGATTAGTGAATACTACTACTAGTGAGTGACAGTATCTGAGAACTTGCATTCGTATGCATGAGATTTCGATTAGCGAATACTACTACTAGTGAGTGACAGTATCTGAATTATTGCATTCGAATGCATGAGATTTCAATTAGCGAATACTACTACTACTACTGAGTGACAGTATCCGAATTATTGCATTCGAATGCATGAAATTTCGATTAGCGAATACTACTACTAGTGAGTGACAGTATCCGAAATATTGCATTCGAATGCATGAAATTTCGATTAGCGAATACTACTACTAGTGAGTGACACTATCCGAATTATTGCATTCGAATGCATGAGATTTCGATTAGCGAATACTACTACTAGTGAGTGACAGTATACGAGAACTTGCATTCGAGTGCATGAGATTTGATTAGCGAATACTACCACTAGTGAGTGACAGTATCCGAATTATTGCATTCGAATGCATGAAATTTCGATTAGCGAATACTACTACTAGTGTGTGACAGTATCCGAGAAATTGCATTCGAATGCATGAGCCTTCGATTAGCGATTACTACTACTAGTGAGTGACAGTATTCGAATTATTGCATTCGAATGCATGAGATTTCGATTAGCGAATACTAGTACTAGTGAGTGACAGTACCCGAGAACTTGCATTCGAATGCATGAGATTTCGATTAGCGAATACTACTACTAGTGAGTGACAGTATTCGAGAACTTGCATTCGAATGCATGAGATTTCGATTAGCGAATACTACTACTAGTAATTGACGGTATCCGAATTATTGCATTCGAATGCATGAAATTTCTATTAACGAATACTACTACTAGTGAGTGACAGTATCCGAGAACTTGCATTCGATTGCATGAAATTTCGATTAGCGAATACTGCTACTAGTGAGTGACAGTATCCGAGAACTTGCATTCGAATGCATGAGATTTCGATTAGCGAATACTACTACTAGTGAGTGACAGTATCCGAATTATTGCATTCGAATGCATGAAATTTCGAATAGCGAATACTACTACTAGTGAGTGACAGTAACCGAGAACTTGCATTCGAATGCATGAACATTTCGATTAGCGAATACTACTACTAGTGAGTGACAGTATCCGAATTATTGCATTCGAATGCATGAGATTTCGATTAGCGAATACTACTACTAGTGAGTGACAGCATCCGAATTATTGCATTCGAATGCATGAAATTTCGATTAGCGAATACTACAACTACTGAGTGACAGTATCCGAATTATTGCATTCGAATACATGAGATTTCGATTAGCGAATACTGCTACTAGTGAGTGACAGTATTCGAATGCAAGAGAATTCGATTAGCGAATACTACTACTAGTGAGTGAGGGTATCCGAGAACTTGCATTCGAATGCATGAGATTTCGATTAGCGAATACTACTACTAGTGAGTGACAGTATCCGAATTATTGCATTCGAATGCATGAAATTTCGATTAGCGAATACTACTACTAGTGAGTGACAGTATCCGAGAACTTGCATTCGAATGATTGAAATTTCGATTAGCGAATACTACTACTAGTGAGTGACAGTATCCGAGAACTTGCATTTGAATGCATGAAATTTCGATTAGCGAATACTACTACTAGTGAGTGACAGTATTCGAATTATTACATTCGAATGCATGAAATTACGATTAGCGAATACTACTACTAGTGAGTGACAGTATCCGAATTATTACATTCGAATGCATGAAATTACGATTAGCGAATACTACTACTAGTGAGTGACAGTATCCGAATTATTGCATTCGAATGCATGAAATTTCGATTAGCGAATACTACTACTAGTGAGTGACAGTATCCGAGAACTTGCATTCGAATGCATGAGATTTCGATTAGCGAATACTACTCCTAGTGAGTGACAGTATTCGAATTATTGCATTCGAATGCATGAAATTTCGATTAGTGAATATTACTACTAGTGAGCGACAGTATCTGAGAACTTGCATTCGTATGCATGAGATTCCGATTAGCGAATACTACAACTAGTGAGTGACAGTATCTGAATTATTGCATTCGAATGCATGAGATTTCGATTAGCGAATACTACTACTAGTGAGTGACAGTATCCGAATTATTGCATTCGAATGCATGAAATTTCGATTAGCGAATACTACTACTAGTGAGTGACAGTATCCGAATTATTGCATTCGAATGCATGAAATTTCGATTAGCGAATACTACTACTAGTGAGTGACACTATCCGAATTATTGCATTCGAATGCATGAGATTTCGATTAGCGAATACTACTACTAGTGAGTGACAGTATCCGAGAACTTGCATTCGAATGCATAATATTTGATTAGCGAATACTACCACTAGTGAGTGACAGTATCCGAATTATTGCATTCGAATGCATGAAATTTCGATTAGCGAATACTACTACTAGTGTGTGACAGTATCCGAGAACTTGCATTCGAATGCATGAGCTTTCGATTAGCGAATACTACTACCAGTGAGTGACAGTATCCGAGAACTTGCATTCGAATGCATGAGATTTGATTAGCGAATGCTACCACTAGTGAGTGACAGTATCCGAATTATTGCATTCGAATGCATGAGATTTCGATTAGCGAATACTAGTACTAGTGAGTGACAGTATCCGAGAACTTGCATTCGAATGCATGAGATTTCGATTAGCGAATACCACTACTCGTGAGTGACAGTACCCGAGAACTTGCATTCGAATGCATGAGATTTCGATTAGCGAATACTACTACTAGTGAGTGACAGTATCCGAGAACTTACATTCGAATGCATGAGATTTCGATTAGCGAATACTACTACTAGTAATTGACGGTATCCGAATTATTGCATTCGAATGCATGAAATTTCTATTAACGAATACTACTACTAGTGAGTGACAGTATCCGAGAACTTGCATACGAATGCATGAGATTTCGATTAGCGGTACTACTACTAGTGAGTGACAGTATCCGAATTATTGCATTCGAATGCATGAAATTTCGATTAGGGAATACTACTACTAGTGAGTGACAGTATCCGAGAACTTGCATTCGATTGCATGAAATTTCGATTAGCGAATACTACTACTAGTGAGTGACAGTATCCGAGAACTTGCATTCGAATGCATGAGATTTCGGTTAGCGAATACTACTACTAGTGAGTGACAGTATCCGAATTATTGCATTCGAATGCATGAAATTTCGATTAGCGAATACTACTACTAGTGAGTGACAGGATCCGAGAACTTGCATTCGAATGCATGAAATTTCGATTAGCGAATACTACTACTAGTGAGTGACAGTAACCGAATTATTGCATTCGAATGCATGAAATTTCGATTAGCGAATACTACTACTACTGAGTGACACCATCCGAATTATTGCATTCGAATGCATGAAATTTCGATAAGCGAATACTACAACTACTGAGTGACCGTATCCGAATTATTGCATTCGAATACATGAGATTTCGATTAGCGAATACTACTACTAGTGAGTGACAGTATCCGAGAACTTGCATTCGAATGCAAGAGAATTCGATTAGCGAATACTACTACTAGTGAGTGAGAGTATCCGAGAACTTGCATTCGAATGCATGAGATTTCGATTAGCGAATACTATTACTAGTGAGTGACAGTATCCGAATTATTGCATTCGAATGCATGAAATTTCGATTAGCGAATTCTACCACTAGTGAGTGACAGTATCCGAGAACTTGCATTCGAATGATTGAAATTTCGATTAGCGAATACTCCTACTAGTGAGTGACAGTATCCGAGAACTTGCATTTGAATGCATGAAATTTCGATTAGCGAATACTACTACTAGTGAGTGACAGTATCCGAATTATTACATTCGAATGCATGAAATTATGATTAGCGAACACTACTACTAGTGAGTGACAGTATCCGAATTATTGCATTCGAATGCATGAAATTTCGATTAGCGAATACTACTACTAGTGAGTGACAGTATCTGAGAACTTGCATTCGTATGCATGAGATTTCGATTAGCGAATACTACTATTAGTGAGTGACAGTATCCGAATTATTGCATTCGAATGCATTAGATTTCGATTAGCGAATAACACTACTAGTGAGTGACAGTATCCGAATTATTGCATTCGAATGCATGAAATTTCGATTAGCGAATACTACTACTAGTGAGTGACAGTATCCGAATTATTGCCTTCGAATGCATGAAATTTCGATTAGCGAATACTACTACTAGTGAGTGACACTATCCGAATTATTGCATTCGAATGCATGAGATTTCGATTAGCGAATACTACTACTAGTGAGTGACAGTATCCGAGAACTTGCATTCGAATGCATGAGACTTCGATAAGCGAATACTACCACTAGTGAGTGACAGTATCCGAATTATTGCATTCGAATGCATGAAATTTCGATTAGCGAATACTACTACTAGTGAGTGACAGTATCCGAGAACTTGCATTCGAATGCATGAGCTTTCGATTAGCGAATACTACTACTAGTGAGTGACAGTATCCGAATTATTGCATTCGAATGCATGAAATTTCGATTAGCGAATACTACTACTAGTGAGTGACAGTATCCGAATTATTGCATTCGAATGCATGAAATTTCGATTAGCGAATACTACTACTAGTAAGTGACAGTATCCGAATTATTGCATTCGAATGCATGAGATTTCGATTAGCGAATACTACTACTAGTGAGTGACAGTATCCGAGAACTTGCATTCGAATGCATGAGATTTCGATTAGCGAATACTACCACTAGTGAGTGACAGTATCCGAGAACTTGCATTGGAATGCATGAGATTTCGATTAGCGAATACTACTTCTAGTGAGTGACAGTATCCGAGAACTTGCATTCGAATGCATGAGATTTCGATTAGCGAATACTACTACTAGTGAGTGACAGTATCCGAATTATTGCAATTGAATGAATGAGATTTCCTTTAGCGAATACTACTACTAGTCAGTGACAGTTTCCGAATTATTGCTTTCGAATGCAAGAGATTCCGATTAACGAATACTACTACTAGTGAGTGACAGTATCCGAACTATTGCATTCGAATGCAAGAGATTTCGATTAGCGAATACTACTACTAGTGAGTGACAGCATCCGAATTATTGCATTCGAATGCATGAAATTTCGATTAGCGAATACTACTACTAGTGAGTGACAGTATCCGAATTATTGCATTCGAATGCAAGAGATTTCGATTAGCGAATACTACTACTAGTGAGTGACAGTATCCGAATTATTGCATTCGAATGCATGAGATTTCGATTAGCGAATACTACTACTAGTGAGTGACAGTATCCGAGAACTTGCATTCGAATGCATGAGATTTCGATTAGCGAATACTACTACTAGTGACAGTATCCGAGAACTTGCATTCGAATGCAAGAGATTTCGATTAGCGAATACTACTACTAGTGAGTGACAGTATCCGAGAACTTGCATTCGAATGCATGAGATTTCGATTAGCGAATACATCTACTAGTGAGTGACAGTATCCGAATTATTGCATTCGAATGCATGAAATTTCGATTAGCGAATACTACTACTAGTGAGTGAGAGTATCCGAATTATTGCATTCGAATGCATGAAATTTCGATTAGCGGATACTACTACTAGTGAGTGACAGTATCCGAGAACTTGCATTCTAATGCATGAGATTTCGATTAGCGAATACTACTACTAGTGAGTGACAGTATCCGAGAACTTGCATTCGAATGCATGAAATTTCGATTAGCGAATACTACTACTAGTGAGTGACAGTATCCGAATTATTCCATTCGAATGCATGAAATTTCGATTGGCGAATACTACTACTAGTGAGTGACAGTATCCGAATTATTGCATTCGAATGCATGAAATTTCGATTAGCGAACACTACTACTAGTGAGTGACAGTATCCGAATTATTGCATTCGATTGCATGAAATTTCGATTAGCGAATACTACTACTAGTGAGTGACAGTATCCGAGAACTTGCATTCGAATGCATGAGATTTCGATTAGCGAATACTACTCCTAGTGAGTGACAGTATTCGAATTATTGCATTCGAATGCATGAAATTTCCATTAGCGAACACTACCACTAGTGAGAGACAGAATCCGAATTATTGCATTCGAATGCATGAAATTTCGATTAGCGAATACTACTACTAGTGAGTGACAGTATCCGAGAACTTGCATTCGAATGCATGAGATTTCGATTAGCGAATACCACTACTCGTGAGTGACAGTACCCGAGAACTTGCATTCGAATGCATGAGATTTCGATCAGTGAATACTACTACTAGTGAGTGACAGTATCCGAGAACTTGCATTCGAATGCATGAGATTTCGATTAGCGAATACTACTACTAGTAATTGACAGTATCCGAATTATTGCATTCGAATGCATGAAATTTCTATTAACGAATACTACTACTAGTGAGTGACAGTATCCGAGAACTTGCATTCGAATGCATGAGATTTCGATTAGCGATACTACTACTAGTGAGTGACAGTATCCGAATTATTGCATTCGTATGCATGAAATTTCCATTAGGGAATACTACTACTAGTGAGTGACAGTATCCGAGAACTTGCATTCGATTGCATGAAATTTCGATTAGCGAATACTACTACTAGTGAGTGACAGTATCCGAGAACTTGCATTCGAATGCTTGAGATTTCGATTAGCGAATACTACTACTAGTGAGTGACAGTATCCGGATTATTGCATTCGAATGCATGAAATGTCGATTAGCGAATACTACTACTAGTGAGTAACAGTATCCGAGAACTTGCATTCGAATGCATGAAATTTCGATTAGCGAATACTACTACTAGTGAGTGAGAGTATCCGAGAACTTGCATTCGAATGCATGAGATTTCGATTCGCGAATACTACTACTAGTGAGTGACAGCATCCGAATTATTGCATTCGAATGCATGAAATTTCGATTAGCGAATACTACAACTAGTGAGTGACAGTATCCGAATTATTGCATTCGAATACATGAGATTTCGATTAGCGAATACTACTACTAGTGAGTGACAGTATCCGAGAACTTGCATTCGAATGCAAGAGAGTTCGATTAGCGAATACTACTACTAGTGAGTGAGAGTATCCCAGAACTTGCATTCGAATGCATGAGATTTCGATTCGCGAATACTACTACTAGTGAGTGACAGTATCCGAATTATTGCATTCGAATGCATGAAATTTCGATTAGCGGATACTACTACTAGTGAGTGACAGTATCCGAGAACTTGCATTCGAATGCATGAGATTTCGATTAACGAACACTACTACTAGTGAGTGACAGTATCCGAGAACTTGCATTCGAATGCATGAAATTTCGATTAGCGAATACTACTACTAGTGAGTGACAGTATCCGAATTATTGCATTCGAATGCATGAAATTTCGATTAGCGAATACTACTACTTGTGAGTGACAGTATCCGGATTATTGCATTCGAATGCATGAAATTTCGATTAGCGAACACTACTACTAGTGAGTGACAGTATCCGAATTATTGCATTCGAATGCATGAAATTTCGATTAGCGAATACTACTACTAGTGAGTGACAGTATCCGAATTATTTCATTCGAATGCATGAAATTTCGATTAGCGTATACTACTACTAGTGAGTGACAGTATCCGAGAACTTGCATTCGAATGCATGAGATTTCGATTAGTGAATACCACTACTCGTGAGTGACAGTACCCGAGAACTTGCATTCGAATGCATGAGATTTCGATTAGCGAATACTACTACTAGTGAGTGGCAGTATCCGAGAACTTGCATTCGAATGCATGTGATTTCGATTAGCGAATACTACTACTAGTAATTGACAGTATCCGAATTATTGCATTCGAATGCATGAGATTTCGATTAGCGATACTACTACTAGTGAGTGACAGTATCCGAATTATTGCATTCGAATGCATGAAATTTCGATTAGGGAATACTACTACTAGTGAGTGACAGTATCCGAGAACTTGCATTCGATTGCATGAAATTTCGATTAGCGAATACTGCTACTAGTGAGTGACAGTATCCGAGAACCTTCATTCGAATGCATGAGATTTCGATTAGCGAATACTACTACTAGTGAGTGACAGTATCCGAATTATTGCATTCGAATGCATGAAATTTCGAATAGCGAATACTACTACTAGTGAGTGACAGTATCCGAGAACTTGCATTCGAATGCATGAAATTTCGATTAGCGAATACTACTACTAGTGAGTGACAGTATCCGAATTATTGATTTCGAATGCATGAGATTTCGATTCGCGAATACTACTACTAGTGAGTGACAGCATCCGAATTATTGCATTCGAATGCATGAAATTTCGATTAGCGAATACTACAGCTACTGAGTGACAGTATCCGAAGTATTGCATTCGAATACATGAGATTTCGATTAGCGAATACTACTACTAGTGAGTGACAGTATTCGAATGCAAGAGAATTCGATTAGCGAATACTACTACTAGTGAGTGAGGGCATCCGAGAACTTGCATTCGAATGCATGAGATTTCGATTAGCGAATACTACTACTAGTGAGTGACAGTATCCGAATTATTGCATTCGAATGCATGAAATTTCGATTAGCGAATACTACTACTAGTGAGTGACAGTATCCGAGAACTTGCATTCGAATGATTGAAATTTCGATTAGCGAATACTACTACTAGTGAGTGACAGTATCCGAGAACTTGCATTTGAATGCATGAAATTTCGATTAGCGAATACTACTACTAGTGAGTGACAGTATTCGAATTATTACATTCGAATGCATGAAATTACGATTAGCGAACACTACTACTAGTGATTGACAGTATCTGAATTATTGCATTCGAATGCATGAAATTTCGATTTGGCGAATACTACTACTAGTGAGTGACAGTATCCGAGAACTTGCATTCGAATGCATGAGATTTCGATTAGCGAATACTAATCCTAGTGAGTGACAGTATTCGAATTATTGCATTCGAATGCATGAAATTTCGATTAGTGAATACTACTACTAGTGAGTGACAGTATCTGAGAACTTCCATTCGTATGCATGAGATTTCGATTAGCGAATACTACTACTAGTGAGTGACAGTATCTGAATTATTGCATTCGAATGCATGAGATTTCGATTAGCGAATACTACTACTAGTGAGTGACAGTATCCAAATTATTGCATTCAAATGCATGAAATTTCGATTAGCGAATACTACTACTAGTGTGTGACAGTATCCGAATTATTGCATTCGAATGCATGAATTTTCGATCAGCGAATACTACTACTAGTGAGTGACACTATCCGAATTATTGCATTCGAATGCATGAGATTTCGATTAGCGAATACTACTACTAGTGAGTGACAGTATCCGAGAACTTGCATTCGAATGCATGAGATTTGATTAGCGAATACTACCACTAGTGAGTGACAGTATCCGAATTATTGCATTCGAATGCATGAAATTTCGATTAGCGAATACTACTACTAGTGTGTGACAGTATCCGAGAACTTGCATTCGAATGCATGAGCTTTCGATTAGCGAATACTACTACTAGTGAGTGACAGTATCCGAATTATTGCATTCGAATGCATGAGATTTCGATTAGCGAATACTAGTACTAGTGAGTGACAGTATCCGAGAACTTGCATTCGAATGCATGAGATTTCGATTAGCGAATACCACTACTCGTGAGTGACAGTACCCGAGATCTTGCATTCGAATGCATGAGATTTCGATTAGCGAACACTACTACTAGTGAGTGACAGTATCCGAGAACTTGCATTCGAATGCATGAGATTTCGATTAGCGAATACTACTACTAGTAATTGACAGTATCCGAATTATTGCATTCGAATGCATGAAATTTCTATTAACGAATACTACTACTAGTGAGTGACAGTATCCGAGAACTTGCATTCGAATGCATGAGATTTCGATTAGCGGTACTACTACTAGTGAGTGACAGTATCCGAATTATTGCATTCGAATGCATGAAATTTCGATTAGGCAATACTACTACTAGTGAGTGACAGTATCCGAGAACTTGCATTCGATTGCATGAAATTTCGATTAGCGAATACTACTACTAGTGAGTGACAGTATCCGAGAACTTGCATTCGAATGCATGAGATTTCGATTAGCGAATACTACTACTAGTGAGTGACAGTATCCGAATTATTGCATTCGATTGCATGAAATTTCGATTAGCGAATACTACTACTAGTGAGTGACAGGATCCGAGAACTTGCATTCGAATGCATGAAATTTCGATTAGCGAATACTACTACTAGTGAGTGACAGTATCCGAATTATTGCATTCGAGTGCATGAAATTTCGATTAGCGAATACTACTACTACTGAGTGACAGCATCCGAATTATTGCATTCGAATGCATGAAATTTCGATTAGGGAATACTACAACTACTGAGTGACAGTATCCGAATTATTGCATTCGAATACATGAGATTTACATTAGCGAATACTACTACTAGTGAGTGACAGTATCCGAGAACTTGCATTCGAATGCAAGAGAATTCGATTAGCGAATACTACTACTAGTGAGTGAGAGTATCCGAGAACTTGCATTCGAATGCATGAGATTTCGATTAGCGAATACTATTACTAGTGAGTGACAGTATCCGAATTATTGCATTCGAATGCATGAAATTTCGATTAGCGAATACTACTACTAGTGAGTGACAGTATCCGAGAACTTGCATTCGAATGATTGAAATTTCGATTAGCGAATACTCCTACTAGTGAGTGACAGTATCCGAGAACTTGCATTTGAATGCATGAAATTTCGATTAGCGAATACTACTACTAGTGAGTGACAGTATCCGAGAACTTGCATTCGAATGCATGAGATTTCGATTAGCGAATACTACTACTAGTGTGTGAGAGTATCCGAATTATTGCACTCGAATGCAAGAGATTTCAATTAGCGAATACTACTACTAGTGAGTGACAGTATCCGAAATATTACATTCGAATGCATGAAATTACGATTAGCGAACACTACTACTAGTGAGTGACAGTATCCGAATTATTGCATTCGAATGCATGAAATTTCGATTAGCGAATACTACTACTAGTGAGTGACATTATCCGAGAACTTGCATTCGAATGCATGAGATTTCGATTAGCGAATACTACTACTAGTGAGTGACAGTATTCGAATTATTGCATTCGAATGCATGAAATTTCGTTTAGCGAATACTACTACTAGTGAGTGACAGTATCTGAGAACTTGCATTCGTATGCATGAGATTTCGATTAGCGAATACTACTACTAGTGAGTGACAGTATCCGAATTATTGCATTCGAATGCATGAGATTTCGATTAGCGAATAACACTACTAGTGAGTGACAGTATCCGAATTATTGCATTCGAATGCATGAAATTTCGATTAGCGAATACTACTACTAGTGAGTGACAGTATCCGAATTATTGCCTTTGAATGCATGAAATTTCGATTAGCGAATACTACTACTAGTGAGTGACACTATCCGAATTATTGCATTCGAATGCATGAGATTTCGATTAGCGAATACTACTACTAGTCAGTGACAGTATCCGAGAACTTGCATTCGAATGCATGAGACTTCGATTAGCGAATACTACTACTAGTGAGTGACAGTATCCGAATTATTGCATTCGAATGCATGAAATTTCGATTAGCGAATACTACTACTAGTGAGTGACAGTATCCGAGAACTTGCATTCGAATGCATGAGCTTTCGATTAGCGAATACTACTACTAGTGAGTGACAGTATCCGAATTATTGCATTCGAATGCATGAAATTTCGATTAGCGAATACTACTACTAGTGAGTGACAGTATCCGAATTATTGCATTCGAATGCATGAAATTTCGATTAGCGAATACTACTACTAGTGAGTGACAGTATCCGAATTATTGCATTCGAATGCATGAGATTTCGATTAGCGAATACTACTACTAGTACGTGACAGTATCCGAGAACTTGCATTCGAATGCATGAGATTTCGATTAGCGAATACTACCACTAGTGAGTGACAGTATCCGAGAACTTGCATTCGAATGCATGAGATTTCGATTAGCGAATACTACTTCTAGTGAGTGACAGTATCCGAGAACTTGCATTCGAATGCATGAGATTTCGATTAGCGAATACTACTACTAGTGAGTGACAGTATCCGAATTATTGCAATTGAATGAATGAGATTTCGTTTAGCGAATACTACTACTAGTCAGTGACAGTTTCCGAATTATTGCTTTCGAATGCAAGAGATTTCGATTAGCGAATACTACTACTAGTGAGTGACAGTATCCGAATTATTGCATTCGAATGCAAGAGATTTCGATTAGCGAATACTACTACTAGTGAGTGACAGTATCCGAATTATTCCATTCGAATGCATGAAATTTCGATTAGCGAATACTACTACTAGTGAGTGACAGTATCCGAATTATTGCATTCGAATGCATGAGATTTCGATTAGCAAATACTACTACTAGTGAGTGACAGTATCCGAGAACTTGCATTCGAATGCATGAGATTTCGATCAGCGAATACTAATACTAGTGACAGTACCCGAGAACTTGCATTCGAATGCAAGAGATTTCGATTAGCGAATACTACTACTAGTGAGTGACAGTATCCGAATTATTGCATTCGAATGCAAGAGATTTCGACTAGCGAATACTACTACTAGTGAGTGACAATATCCGAGTTATTGCATTCGAATGCATGAAATTTCGATTACCGAATACTACTACTAGTGAGTGACAGTATCCGAATTATTGCATTCGAATGCATGAAATTTCGATTAGCGAATACTACTACTAGTGAGTGACAGTATCCGAATTATTGCATTCGAATGCAAGAGATTTCGACTAGCGAATACTACTACTAGTGAGTGACAGTATTCGAATTATTGCATTCGAATGCATGAAACTTTCGATTAGCGAATGCTACTACTAGTGAGTGACAGTATCCGAATTATTGCAATCGAATGCAAGAGATTTCGATTAGCGAATACTACTACTAGTGAGTGACAGTATCCGAATTATTGCATTCGAATGCATGAGACTTCGGTTAGCGAATACTACTACTAGTGAGTGACAGTATACGAATTATTGCATTCGAATGCATGAGATTTCGATTAGCGAATACTACTACTAGTGAGTGACAGTATCCGAATTATTGCATTCGAATGCATGAAATTTCGATTAGCGAATACTACTACTAATGAGTGACAGCATCCGAATTATTGCATTCGAATGCATGAAATATCGATTAGCGAATACTACAACTAGTGAGTGACAGTATTCGAATTATTGCATTCGAATGCATGAAACTTTCGATTAGCGAATGCTACTACTAGTGAGTGACAGTATCCGAATTATTGCAATCGAATGCAAGAGATTTCGATTAGCGAATACTACTACTAGTGAGTGACAGTATCCGAATTATTGCATTCGAATGCATGAGACTTCGGTTAGCGAATACTACTACTAGTGAGTGACAGTATCCGAATTATTGCATTCGAATGCATGAGATTTCGATTAGCGAATACTACTACTAGTGAGTGACAGTATCCGAATTATTGCATTCGAATGCATGAAATTTCGATTAGGGAATACTACAACTACTGAGTGACAGTATCCGAATTATTGCATTCGAATACATGAGATTTACATTAGCGAATACTACTACTAGTGAGTGACAGTATCCGAGAACTTGCATTCGAATGCAAGAGAATTCGATTAGCGAATACTACTACTAGTGAGTGAGAGTATCCGAGAACTTGCATTCGAATGCATGAGATTTCGATTAGCGAATACTATTACTAGTGAGTGACAGTATCCGAATTATTGCATTCGAATGCATGAAATTTCGATTAGCGAATACTACTACTAGTGAGTGACAGTATCCGAGAACTTGCATTCGAATGATTGAAATTTCGATTAGCGAATACTCCTACTAGTGAGTGACAGTATCCGAGAACTTGCATTTGAATGCATGAAATTTCGATTAGCGAATACTACTACTAGTGAGTGACAGTATCCGAGAACTTGCATTCGAATGCATGAGATTTCGATTAGCGAATACTACTACTAGTGTGTGACAGTATCCGAATTATTGCATTCGAATGCAAGAGATTTCAATTAGCGAATACTACTACTAGTGAGTGACAGTATCCGAAATATTACATTCGAATGCATGAAATTACGACTAGCGAACACTACTACTAGTGAGTGACAGTATCCGAATTATTGCATTCGAATGCATGAAATTTCGATTAGCGAATACTACTACTAGTGAGTGACATTATCCGAGAACTTGCATTCGAATGCATGAGATTTCGATTAGCGAATACTACTACTAGTGAGTGACAGTATTCGAATTATTGCATTCGAATGCATGAAATTTCGTTTAGCGAATACTACTACTAGTGAGTGACAGTATCTGAGAACTTGCATTCGTATGCATGAGATTTCGATTAGCGAATACTACTACTAGTGAGTGACAGTATCCGAATTATTTCATTCGAATGCATGAGATTTCGATTAGCGAATAACACTACTAGTGAGTGACAGTATCCGAATTATTGCATTCGAATGCATGAAATTTGGATTAGCGAATACTACTACTAGTGAGTGACAGTATCCGAATTATTGCCTTCGAATGCATGAAATTTCGATTAGCGAATACTACTACTAGTGAGTGACACTATCCGAATTATTGCATTCGAATGCATGAGATTTCGATTAGCGAATACTACTACTAGTCAGTGACAGTATCCGAGAACTTGCATTCGAATGCATGAGACTTCGATTAGCGAATACTACTACTAGTGAGTGACAGTATCCGAATTATTGCATTCGAATGCATGAAATTTCGATTAGCGAATACTACTACTAGTGAGTGACAGTATCCGAGAACTTGCATTCGAATGCATGAGCTTTCGATTAGCGAATACTACTACTAGTGAGTGACAGTATCCGAATTATTGCATTCGAATGCATGAAATTTCGATTAGCGAATACTACTACTAGTGAGTGACAGTATCCGAATTATTGCATTCGAATGCATGAAATTTCGATTAGCGAATACTACTACTAGTGAGTGACAGTATCCGAATTATTGCATTCGAATGCATGAGATTTCGATTAGCGAATACTACTACTAGTACGTGACAGTATCCGAGAACTTGCATTCGAATGCATGAGATTTCGATTAGCGAATACTACCACTAGTGAGTGACAGTATCCGAGAACTTGCATTCGAATGCATGAGATTTCGATTAGCGAATACTACTTCTAGTGAGTGACAGTATCCGAGAACTTGCATTCGAATGCATGAGATTTCGATTAGCGAATACTACTACTAGTGAGTGACAGTATCCGAATTATTGCAATTGAATGAATGAGATTTCGTTTAGCGAATACTACTACTAGTCAGTGACAGTTTCCGAATTATTGCTTTCGAATGCAAGAGATTTCGATTAGCGAATACTACTACTAGTGAGTGACAGTATCCGAATTATTGCATTCGAATGCAAGAGATTTCGATTAGCGAATACTACTACTAGTGAGTGACAGTATCCGAATTATTCCATTCGAATGCATGAAATTTCGATTAGCGAATACTACTACTAGTGAGTGACAGTATCCGAATTATTGCATTCGAATGCAAGAGATTTCGATTAGCGAATACTACTACTAGTGAGTGACAGTATCCGAATTATTGCATTCGAATGCATGAGATTTCGATTAGCAAATACTACTACTAGTGAGTGACAGTATCCGAGAACTTGCATTCGAATGCATGAGATTTCGATTAGCGAATACTAATACTAGTGACAGTACCCGAGAACTTGCATTCGAATGCAAGAGATTTCGATTAGCGAATACTACTACTAGTGAGTGACAGTATCCGAATTATTGCATTCGAATGCAAGAGATTTCGACTAGCGAATACTACTACTAGTGAGTGACAGTATCCGAGTTATTGCATTCGAATGCATGAAATTTCGATTACCGAATACTACTACTAGTGAGTGACAGTATCCGAATTATTGCATTCGAATGCATGAAATTTCGATTAGCGAATACTACTACTAGTGAGTGACAGTATCCGAATTATTGCATTCGAATGCAAGAGATTTCGACTAGCGAATACTACTACTAGTGAGTGACAGTATTCGAATTATTGCATTCGAATGCATGAAACTTTCGATTAGCGAATGCTACTACTTGTGAGTGACAGTATCCGAATTATTGCAATCGAATGCAAGAGATTTCGATTAGCGAATACTACTACTAGTGAGTGACAGTATCCGAATTATTGCATTCGAATGCATGAGACTTCGGTTAGCGAATACTACTACTAGTGAGTGACAGTATCCGAATTATTGCATTCGAATGCATGAGATTTCGATTAGCGAATACTACTACTAGTGAGTGACAGTATCCGAATTATTGCATTCGAATGCATGAAATTTCGATTAGCGAATACTACTACTAATGAGTGACAGCATCCGAATTATTGCATTCGAATGCATGAAATATCGATTAGCGAATACTACAACTAGTGAGTGACACTATCCGAATTATTGCATTCGAATGCATGAGATTTCGGTTAGCGAATACTACCACTAGTGAGTGACAGTATCCGAGAACTTGCATTCGAATGCAAGAGATTTCGATTAGCGAATACTACTACTAGTGAGTGACAGTATCCGAGAACTTGCATTCGAATGCATGAGATTTCGATTAGCAAATACCACTACTAGTGAGTGACAGTATCCGAGGACTTGCATTCGAATGCATGAAATTTCGATTAGCGAATACTACTACTAGTGAGTGACAGTATCCGAGAACTTGCATTCGAATGCATGAAATTTCGATTCGCGAATACTACTACTAGAGAGTGACAGTATCCGAGAACTTGCATTCGAATGCATGAAATATCGATTAGCGAATACTACTACTAGTGAGTGACAGTATCCGAATTATTGCATTCGAATGCATGCAATTTCGATTAGCGAATACTACTACTAGTGTGTGACAGTATCCGATTTATTGCATTCGAATGCAAGAGATTTCGATTAGCGAATACTACTACTAGTGAGTGACAGTATCCGAATTATTACATTCGAATTCAAGAGCTTTCGATTAGCGAATACTATTACTAGTGAGTGACAGTATCCGAATTATTTGATTCGAATGCAAGAGATTTCGATTAGCGAATACTACTACTAGTGAGTGACAGTATCCGAATTATTGCTTTCGAATGCAAGAGATTTCGATTAGCGAATACTACTACTAGTGAGTGACAGTATCCGAATTATTGTATTCGAATGCAAGAGATTTCGATTAGCGAATACTACTACTACTGAGTTACAGTATCCGAATTATTGCATTCGAATGCATGAGATTTCGATTAGCGAATACTACTACTAGTGAGTGACACTATCCGAATTATTGCATTCGAATGCATGAAATTTAGATTACCGAGTACTACTACTAGTGAGTGACAGTACCCGAGAACTAGCATTCGAATGCGTGAGATTTCGATTAGCGAATACTACTACTAGTGAGTGACAGTATCCGAGAACTTGCATTCGAATGCATGAAATTTCGATTAGCGAATACTGCCACTAGTGAGTGACAGTATCCGAATTATTGCATTCGAATGCATGAAATTTCGATTAGCGAATACTACTACTAGTGAGTGACAGTATCCGAATTATTGCATTCGAATGCATGAAATTTCGATTAGCGAACACTGCTACTAGTGAGTGACAGTATCCGAAGTATTGCATTCGATTGCATGAAATTTCGATTAGCGAATACTACTACTAGTGAGTGACAGTATCCGAGAACTTGCATTCGAATGCATGAGATTTCGATTAGCGAATACTACTCCTAGTGAGTGACAGTATTCGAATTATTGCATTCGAGTGCATGAAATTTTGATTAGCGAACGCTACCACTAGTGAGAGACAGTATTCGAATTATTGCATTCGAATGCATGGAATTTCGATTAGCGAATACTTTTACTAGTGAGTGACAGTATCCGAGAACTTGCATTCGAATTCATGAGATTTCGATTAGCGAATACCACTACTCGTGAGTGACAGTACCCGAGAACTTGCATTCGAATGCATGAGATTTCGATTAGCGAATACTACTACTAGTGAGTGACAGTATCCGAGAACTTGCATTCAAATGCATGAGATTTCGATTAGCGAATACTACTACTAGTAATTGACAGTATCCGAATTATTGCATTCGAATGCATGAAATTTCTATTAACGAATACTACTACTAGTGAGTGACAGTATCCGAGAACTTCCATTCGAATGCATGAGATTTCGATTAGCGATACTACTACTAGTGAGTGACAGTATCCGAATTATTGCATTCGAGTGCATGAAATTTCGATTAGGGAATACTACTACTAGTGAGTGACAGTATCAGAGAACTTGCATTCGATTGCATGAAATTTCGATTAGCGAATACTACTACTAGTGAGTGACGGTATCCGAGAACTTGCATTCGAATGCATGAGATTTCGATTAGCGAATACTACTACTAGTGAGTGACAGTATCCGAATTATTGCATTCGAATGCATGAAATGTCGATTAGCGAATACTACTACTAGTGAGTGACAGTATCCGAGAACTTGCATTCGAATGCATGAAATTTCGATTAGCTAATACTACTACTAGTGAGTGACAGTATCCGAATTATTGCATTCGAATGCATGAGATTTCGATTAGCGAATACTACTACTAGTGAGTGACAGCATCCGAATTATTGCATTCGAATGCATGAAATTTCGATTAGCGAATACTACTACTAGTGAGTGACATTATCCGAGAACTTGCATTCGAATGCATGAGATTTCGATTAGCGAATACTACTACTAGTGAGTGACAGTATTCGAATTATTGCATTCGAATGCATGAAATTTCGTTTAGCGAATACTACTACTAGTGAGTGACAGTATCTGAGAACTTGCATTCGTATGCATGAGATTTCGATTAGCGAATACTACTACTAGTGAGTGACAGTATCCGAATTATTGCATTCGAATGCATGAGATTTCGATTAGCGAATAACACTACTAGTGAGTGACAGTATCCGAATTATTGCATTCGAATGCATGAAATTTCGATTAGCGAATACTACTACTAATGAGTGACAGCATCCGAATTATTGCATTCGAATGCATGAAATATCGATTAGCGAATACTACAACTAGTGAGTGACACTATCCGAATTATTGCATTCGAATGCATGAGATTTCGGTTAGCGAATACTACCACTAGTGAGTGACAGTATCCGAGAACTTGCATTCGAATGCAAGAGATTTCGATTAGCGAATACTACTACTAGTGAGTGACAGTATCCGAATTATTGCATTCGAATGCATGAGACTTCGGTTAGCGAATACTACTACTAGTGAGTGACAGTATCCGAATTATTGCATTCGAATGCATGAGATTTCGATTAGCGAATACTACTACTAGTGAGTGACAGTATCCGAATTATTGCATTCGAATGCATGAAATTTCGATTAGCGAATACTACTACTAATGAGTGACAGCATCCGAATTATTGCATTCGAATGCATGAAATATCGATTAGCGAATACTACAACTAGTGAGTGACACTATCCGAATTATTGCATTCGAATGCATGAGATTTCGGTTAGCGAATACTACCACTAGTGAGTGACAGTATCCGAGAACTTGCATTCGAATGCAAGAGATTTCGATTAGCGAATACTACTACTAGTGAGTGACAGTATCCGAGAACTTGCATTCGAATGCATGAGATTTCGATTAGCAAATACCACTACTAGTGAGTGACAGTATCCGAGGACTTGCATTCGAATGCATGAAATTTCGATTAGCGAATACTACTACTAGTGAGTGACAGTATCCGAGAACTTGCATTCGAATGCATGAAATTTCGATTCGCGAATACTACTACTAGAGAGTGACAGTATCCGAGAACTTGCATTCGAATGCATGAAATATCGATTAGCGAATACTACTACTAGTGAGTGACAGTATCCGAATTATTGCATTCGAATGCATGCAATTTCGATTAGCGAATACTACTACTAGTGTGTGACAGTATCCGATTTATTGCATTCGAATGCAAGAGATTTCGATTAGCGAATACTACTACTAGTGAGTGACAGTATCCGAATTATTACATTCGAATTCAAGAGCTTTCGATTAGCGAATACTATTACTAGTGAGTGACAGTATCCGAATTATTTGATTCGAATGCAAGAGATTTCGATTAGCGAATACTACTACTAGTGAGTGACAGTATCCGAATTATTGCTTTCGAATGCAAGAGATTTCGATTAGCGAATACTACTACTAGTGAGTGACAGTATCCGAATTATTGTATTCGAATGCAAGAGATTTCGATTAGCGAATACTACTACTACTGAGTTACAGTATCCGAATTATTGCATTCGAATGCATGAGATTTCGATTAGCGAATACTACTACTAGTGAGTGACACTATCCGAATTATTGCATTCGAATGCATGAAATTTAGATTACCGAGTACTACTACTAGTGAGTGACAGTACCCGAGAACTAGCATTCGAATGCATGAGATTTCGATTAGCGAATACTACTACTAGTGAGTGACAGTATCCGAGAACTTGCATTCGAATGCATGAAATTTCGATTAGCGAATACTGCCACTAGTGAGTGACAGTATCCGAATTATTGCATTCGAATGCATGAAATTTCGATTAGCGAATACTACTACTAGTGAGTGACAGTATCCGAATTATTGCATTCGAATGCATGAAATTTCGATTAGCGAACACTGCTACTAGTGAGTGACAGTATCCGAAGTATTGCATTCGATTGCATGAAATTTCGATTAGCGAATACTACTACTAGTGAGTGACAGTATCCGAGAACTTGCATTCGAATGCATGAGATTTCGATTAGCGAATACTACTCCTAGTGAGTGACAGTATTCGAATTATTGCATTCGAGTGCATGAAATTTTGATTAGCGAACGCTACCACTAGTGAGAGACAGTATTCGAATTATTGCATTCGAATGCATGGAATTTCGATTAGCGAATACTTTTACTAGTGAGTGACAGTATCCGAGAACTTGCATTCGAATTCATGAGATTTCGATTAGCGAATACCACTACTCGTGAGTGACAGTACCCGAGAACTTGCATTCGAATGCATGAGATTTCGATTAGCGAATACTACTACTAGTGAGTGACAGTATCCGAGAACTTGCATTCAAATGCATGAGATTTCGATTAGCGAATACTACTACTAGTAATTGACAGTATCCGAATTATTGCATTCGAATGCATGAAATTTCTATTAACGAATACTACTACTAGTGAGTGACAGTATCCGAGAACTTCCATTCGAATGCATGAGATTTCGATTAGCGATACTACTACTAGTGAGTGACAGTATCCGAATTATTGCATTCGAGTGCATGAAATTTCGATTAGGGAATACTACTACTAGTGAGTGACAGTATCAGAGAACTTGCATTCGATTGCATGAAATTTCGATTAGCGAATACTACTACTAGTGAGTGACGGTATCCGAGAACTTGCATTCGAATGCATGAGATTTCGATTAGCGAATACTACTACTAGTGAGTGACAGTATCCGAATTATTGCATTCGAATGCATGAAATGTCGATTAGCGAATACTACTACTAGTGAGTGACAGTATCCGAGAACTTGCATTCGAATGCATGAAATTTCGATTAGCTAATACTACTACTAGTGAGTGACAGTATCCGAATTATTGCATTCGAATGCATGAGATTTCGATTAGCGAATACTACTACTAGTGAGTGACAGCATCCGAATTATTGCATTCGAATGCATGAAATTTCGATTAGCGAATACTACTACTAGTGAGTGACATTATCCGAGAACTTGCATTCGAATGCATGAGATTTCGATTAGCGAATACTACTACTAGTGAGTGACAGTATTCGAATTATTGCATTCGAATGCATGAAATTTCGTTTAGCGAATACTACTACTAGTGAGTGACAGTATCTGAGAACTTGCATTCGTATGCATGAGATTTCGATTAGCGAATACTACTACTAGTGAGTGACAGTATCCGAATTATTGCATTCGAATGCATGAGATTTCGATTAGCGAATAACACTACTAGTGAGTGACAGTATCCGAATTATTGCATTCGAATGCATGAAATTTCGATTAGCGAATACTACTACTAGTGAGTGACAGTATCCGAATTATTGCCTTCGAATGCATGAAATTTCGATTAGCGAATACTACTACTAGTGAGTGACACTATCCGAATTATTGCATTCGAATGCATGAGATTTCGATTAGCGAATACTACTACTAGTCAGTGACAGTATCCGAGAACTTGCATTCGAATGCATGAGACTTCGATTAGCGAATACTACTACTAGTGAGTGACAGTATCCGAATTATTGCATTCGAATGCATGAAATTTCGATTAGCGAATACTACTACTAGTGAGTGACAGTATCCGAGAACTTGCATTCGAATGCATGAGCTTTCGATTAGCGAATACTACTACTAGTGAGTGACAGTATCCGAATTATTGCATTCGAATGCATGAAATTTCGATTAGCGAATACTACTACTAGTGAGTGACAGTATCCGAATTATTGCATTCGAATGCATGAAATTTCGATTAGCGAATACTACTACTAGTGAGTGACAGTATCCGAATTATTGCATTCGAATGCATGAGATTTCGATTAGCGAATACTACTACTAGTACGTGACAGTATCCGAGAACTTGCATTCGAATGCATGAGATTTCGATTAGCGAATACTACCACTAGTGAGTGACAGTATCCGAGAACTTGCATTCGAATGCATGAGATTTCGATTAGCGAATACTACTTCTAGTGAGTGACAGTATCCGAGAACTTGCATTCGAATGCATGAGATTTCGATTAGCGAATACTACTACTAGTGAGTGACAGTATCCGAATTATTGCAATTGAATGAATGTGATTTCGTTTAGCGAATACTACTACTAGTCAGTGACAGTTTCCGAATTATTGCTTTCGAATGCAAGAGATTTCGATTAGCGAATACTACTACTAGTGAGTGACAGTATCCGAATTATTGCATTCGAATGCAAGAGATTTCGATTAGCGAATACTACTACTAGTGAGTGACAGTATCCGAATTATTCCATTCGAATGCATGAAATTTCGATTAGCGAATACTACTACTAGTGAGTGACAGTATCCGAATTATTGCATTCGAATGCAAGAGATTTCGATTAGCGAATACTACTACTAGTGAGTGACAGTATCCGAATTATTGCATTCGAATGCATGAGATTTCGATTAGCAAATACTACTACTAGTGAGTGACAGTATCCGAGAACTTGCATTCGAATGCATGAGATTTCGATTAGCGAATACTAATACTAGTGACAGTACCCGAGAACTTGCATTCGAATGCAAGAGATTTCGATTAGCGAATACTACTACTAGTGAGTGACAGTATCCGAATTATTGCATTCGAATGCAAGAGATTTCGACTAGCGAATACTACTACTAGTGAGTGACAGTATCCGAGTTATTGCATTCGAATGCATGAAATTTCGATTACCGAATACTACTACTAGTGAGTGACAGTATCCGAATTATTGCATTCGAATGCATGAAATTTCGATTAGCGAATACTACTACTAGTGAGTGACAGTATCCGAATTATTGCATTCGAATGCAAGAGATTTCGACTAGCGAATACTACTACTAGTGAGTGACAGTATTCGAATTATTGCATTCGAATGCATGAAACTTTCGATTAGCGAATGCTACTACTAGTGAGTGACAGTATCCGAATTATTGCAATCGAATGCAAGAGATTTCGATTAGCGAATACTACTACTAGTGAGTGACAGTATCCGAATTATTGCATTCGAATGCATGAGACTTCGGTTAGCGAATACTACTACTAGTGAGTGACAGTATCCGAATTATTGCATTCGAATGCATGAGATTTCGATTAGCGAATACTACTACTAGTGAGTGACAGTATCCGAATTATTGCATTCGAATGCATGAAATTTCGATTAGCGAATACTACTACTAATGAGTGACAGCATCCGAATTATTGCATTCGAATGCATGAAATATCGATTAGCGAATACTACAACTAGTGAGTGACACTATCCGAATTATTGCATTCGAATGCATGAGATTTCGGTTAGCGAATACTACCACTAGTGAGTGACAGTATCCGAGAACTTGCATTCGAATGCAAGAGATTTCGATTAGCGAATACTACTACTAGTGAGTGACAGTATCCGAGAACTTGCATTCGAATGCATGAGATTTCGATTAGCAAATACCACTACTAGTGAGTGACAGTATCCGAGGACTTGCATTCGAATGCATGAAATTTCGATTAGCGAATACTACTACTAGTGAGTGACAGTATCCGAGAACTTGCATTCGAATGAATGAAATTTCGATTCGCGAATACTACTACTAGAGAGTGACAGTATCCGAGAACTTGCATTCGAATGCATGAAATATCGATTAGCGAATACTACTACTAGTGAGTGACCGTATCCGAATTATTGCATTCGAATGCATGCAATTTCGATTAGCGAATACTACTACTAGTGTGTGACAGTATCCGATTTATTGCATTCGAATGCAAGAGATTTCGATTAGCGAATACTACTACTAGTGAGTGACAGTATCCGAATTATTACATTCGAATTCAAGAGCTTTCGATTAGCGAATACTATTACTAGTGAGTGACAGTATCCGAATTATTTGATTCGAATGCAAGAGATTTCGATTAGCGAATACTACTACTAGTGAGTGACAGTATCCGAATTATTGCTTTCGAATGCAAGAGATTTCGATTAGCGAATACTACTACTAGTGAGTGACAGTATCCGAATTATTGTATTCGAATGCAAGAGATTTCGATTAGCGAATACTACTACTACTGAGTTACAGTATCCGAATTATTGCATTCGAATGCATGAGATTTCGATTAGCGAATACTACTACTAGTGAGTGACACTATCCGAATTATTGCATTCGAATGCATGAAATTTAGATTACCGAGTACTACTACTAGTGAGTGACAGTACCCGAGAACTAGCATTCGAATGCATGAGATTTCGATTAGCGAATACTACTACTAGTGAGTGACAGTATCCGAGAACTTGCATTCGAATGCATGAAATTTCGATTAGCGAATACTGCTACTAGTGAGTGACAGTATCCGAATTATTGCATTCGAATGCATGAAATTTCGATTAGCGAATACTACTACTAGTGAGTGACAGTATCCGAATTATTGCATTCGAATGCATGAAATTTCGATTAGCGAACACTGCTACTAGTGAGTGACAGTATCCGAAGTATTGCATTCGATTGCATGAAATTTCGATTAGCGAATACTACTACTAGTGAGTGACAGTATCCGAGAACTTGCATTCGAATGCATGAGATTTCGATTAGCGAATACTACTCCTAGTGAGTGACAGTATTCGAATTATTGCATTCGAGTGCATGAAATTTTGATTAGCGAACGCTACCACTAGTGAGAGACAGTATTCGAATTATTGCATTCGAATGCATGGAATTTCGATTAGCGAATACTTTTACTAGTGAGTGACAGTATCCGAGAACTTGCATTCGAATTCATGAGATTTCGATTAGCGAATACCACTACTCGTGAGTGACAGTACCCGAGAACTTACATTCGAATGCATGAGATTTCGATTAGCGAATACTACTACTAGTGAGTGACAGTATCCGAGAACTTGCATTCAAATGCATGAGATTTCGATTAGCGAATACTACTACTAGTAATTGACAGTATCCGAATTATTGCATTCGAATGCATGAAATTTCTATTAACGAATACTACTACTAGTGAGTGACAGTATCCGAGAACTTCCATTCGAATGCATGAGATTTCGATTAGCGATACTACTACTAGTGAGTGACAGTATCCGAATTATTGCATTCGAGTGCATGAAATTTCGATTAGGGAATACTACTACTAGTGAGTGACAGTATCAGAGAACTTGCATTCGATTGCATGAAATTTCGATTAGCGAATACTACTACTAGTGAGTGATGGTATCCGAGAACTTGCATTCGAATGCATGAGATTTCGATTAGCGAATACTACTACTAGTGAGTGACAGTATCCGAATTATTGCATTCGAATGCATGAAATGTCGATTAGCGAATACTACTACTAGTTAGTGACAGTATCCGAGAACTTGCATTCGAATGCATGAAATTTCGATTAGCTAATACTACTACTAGTGAGTGACAGTATCCGAATTATTGCATTCGAATGCATGAGATTTCGATTAGCGAATACTACTACTAGTGAGTGACAGCATCCGAATTATTGCATTCGAATGCATGAAATTTCGATTAGCGAATACTACTACTAGTGAGTGACAGTATCCGAGAACTTGCATTCGAATGCAAGAGAATTCGATTAGCGAATACTACTAGTAGTGAGTGAGAGTATCCGAGAACTTGCATTCGAATGCATGAGATCTCGATTAGCGAATACTACTACCAGTGAGTGACAGTATCCGAGAACTTGCATTCGAATGCATGAAATTTCGATTCGCAAATACTACTACTAGTGAGTGACAGTATCCGAGAACTTGCATTCGAATGCATGAAATTTCGATTAGCGAATAATACTACTAGTGAGTGACAGTATCCAAATTATTGCATTCGAATGCATGCAATTTCGATTAGCGAATACTACTACTAGTGTGTGACAGTATCCGAATTATTGCATTCGAAAGCAAGAGATTTCGATTAGCGAATACTATTACTAGTGAGTGACAGTATCCGAATTATTTGATTCGAATGCAAGAGATTTCGATTAGCGAATACTACTACTAGTGAGTGACAGTATCCGAATTATTGCTTTCGAATGCAAGAGATTTCGAGTAGCGAATACTACTACTAGTGAGTGACAGTATCCGAATTATTGTATTCGAATGCAAGAGATTTCGACTAGCGAATACTACTACTAGTGAGTGACAGTATCCGAGTTATTGCATTCGAATGCATGAAATTTCGATTACCGAATACTACTACTAGTGAGTGACAGTATCCGAATTATTGCATTCGAATGCATGAAATTTCGATTAGCGAATACTACTACTAGTGAGTGACAGTATCCGAATTATTGCATTCGAATGCAAGAGATTTCGACTAGCGAATACTACTACTAGTAAGTGACAGTATTCGAATTATTGCATTCGAATGCATGAAACTTTCGATTAGCGAATGCTACTACTAGTGAGTGACAGTATCCGAATTATTGCAATCGAATGCAAGAGATTTCGATTAGCGAATACTACTACTAGTGAGTGACAGTATCCGAATTATTGCATTCGAATGCATGAGACTTCGGTTAGCGAATACTACTACTAGTGAGTGACAGTATCCGAATTATTGCATTCGAATGCATGAGATTTCGATTAGCGAATACTACTACTAGTGAGTGACAGTATCCGAATTATTGCATTCGAATGCATGAAATTTCGATTAGCGAATACTACTACTAATGAGTGACAGCATCCGAATTATTGCATTCAAATGCATGAAATATCGATTAGCGAATACTACAACTAGTGAGTGACACTATCCGAATTATTGCATTCGAATGCATGAGATTTCGGTTAGCGAATACTACCACTAGTGAGTGACAGTATCCGAGAACTTGCATTCGAATGCAAGAGATTTCGATTAGCGAATACTACTACTAGTGAGTGACAGTATCCGAGAACTTGCATTCGAATGCATGAGATTTCGATTAGCAAATACAACTACTAGTGAGTGACAGTATCCGAGGACTTGCATTCGAATGCATGAAATTTCGATTAGCGAATACTACTACTAGTGAGTGACAGTATCCGAGAACTTGCATTCGAATGCATGAAATTTCGATTCGCGAATACTACTACTAGAGAGTGACAGTATCCGAGAACTTGCATTCGAATGCATGAAATATCGATTAGCGAATACTACTACTAGTGAGTGACAGTATCCGAATTATTGCATTCGAATGCATGCAATTTCGATTAGCGAATACTACTACTAGTGTGTGACAGTATCCGATTTATTGCATTCGAATGCAAGAGATTTCGATTAGCGAATACTACTACTAGTGAGTGACAGTATCCGAATTATTACATTCGAATTCAAGAGCTTTCGATTAGCGAATACTATTACTAGTGAGTGACAGTATCCGAATTATTTGATTCGAATGCAAGAGATTTCGATTAGCGAATACTACTACTAGTGAGTGACAGTATCCGAATTATTGCTTTCGAATGCAAGAGATTTCGATTAGCGAATACTACTACTAGTGAGTGACAGTATCCGAATTATTGTATTCGAATGCAAGAGATTTCGATTAGCGAATACTACTACTACTGAGTTACAGTATCCGAATTATTGCATTCGAATGCATGAGATTTCGATTAGCGAATACTACTACTAGTGAGTGACACTATCCGAATTATTGCATTCGAATGCATGAAATTTAGATTACCGAGTACTACTACTAGTGAGTGACAGTACCCGAGAACTAGCATTCGAATGCATGAGATTTCGATTAGCGAATACTACTACTAGTGAGTGACAGTATCCGAGAACTTGCATTCGAATGCATGAAATTTCGATTAGCGAATACTGCTACTAGTGAGTGACAGTATCCGAATTATTGCATTCGAATGCATGAAATTTCGATTAGCGAATACTACTACTAGTGAGTGACAGTATCCGAATTATTGCATTCGAATGCATGAAATTTCGATTAGCGAACACTGCTACTAGTGAGTGACAGTATCCGAAGTATTGCATTCGATTGCATGAAATTTCGATTAGCGAATACTACTACTAGTGAGTGACAGTATCCGAGAACTTGCATTCGAATGCATGAGATTTCGATTAGCGAATACTACTCCTAGTGACTGACAGTATTCGAATTATTGCATTCGAGTGCATGAAATTTTGATTAGCGAACGCTACCACTAGTGAGAGACAGTATTCGAATTATTGCATTCGAATGCATGAAATTTCGATTAGCGAATACTTTTACTAGTGAGTGACAGTATCCGAGAACTTGCATTCGAATTCATGAGATTTCGATTAGCGAATACCACTACTCGTGAGTGACAGTACCCGAGAACTTGCATTCGAATGCATGAGATTTCGATTAGCGAATACTACTACTAGTGAGTGACAGTATCCGAGAACTTGCATTCAAATGCATGAGATTTCGATTAGCGAATACTACTACTAGTAATTGACAGTATCCGAATTATTGCATTCGAATGCATGAAATTTCTATTAACGAATACTACTACTAGTGAGTGACAGTATCCGAGAACTTCCATTCGAATGCATGAGATTTCGATTAGCGATACTACTACTAGTGAGTGACAGTATCCGAATTATTGCATTCGAGTGCATGAAATTTCGATTAGGGAATACTACTACTAGTGAGTGACAGTATCAGAGAACTTGCATTCGATTGCATGAAATTTCGATTAGCGAATACTACTACTAGTGAGTGACGGTATCCGAGAACTTGCATTCGAATGCATGAGATTTCGATTAGCGAATACTACTACTAGTGAGTGACAGTATCCGAATTATTGCATTCGAATGCATGAAATGTCGATTAGCGAATACTACTACTAGTGAGTGACAGTATCCGAGAACTTGCATTCGAATGCATGAAATTTCGATTAGCTAATACTACTACTAGTGAGTGACAGTATCCGAATTATTGCATTCGAATGCATGAGATTTCGATTAGCGAATACTACTACTAGTGAGTGACAGCATCCGAATTATTGCATTCGAATGCATGAAATTTCGATTAGCGAATACTACTACTAGTGAGTGACAGTATCCGAGAACTTGCATTCGAATGCAAGAGAATTCGATTAGCGAATACTACTACTAGTGAGTGAGAGTATCCGAGAACTTGCATTCGAATGCATGAGATCTCGATTAGCGAATACTACTACCAGTGAGTGACAGTATCCGAGAACTTGCATTCGAATGCATGAAATTTCGATTCGCAAATACTACTACTAGTGAGTGACAGTATCCGAGAACTTGCATTCGAATGCATGAAATTTCGATTAGCGAATAATACTACTAGTGAGTGACAGTATCCAAATTATTGCATTCGAATGCATGCAATTTCGATTAGCGAATACTACTACTAGTGTGTGACAGTATCCGAATTATTGCATTCGAAAGCAAGAGATTTCGATTAGCGAATACTATTACTAGTGAGTGACAGTATCCGAATTATTTGATTCGAATGCAAGAGATTTCGATTAGCGAATACTACTACTAGTGAGTGACAGTATCCGAATTATTGCTTTCGAATGCAAGAGATTTCGAGTAGCGAATACTACTACTAGTGAGTGACAGTATCCGAATTATTGTATTCGAATGCAAGAGATTTCGATTAGCGAATACTACTGCTAGTGAGTGACAGTATCCGAATTATTGCATTCGAATGCATGAGATTTCGATTCGCGAATACTACTACTAGTGAGTGACAGTATCCGAATTATTGCATTCGAATGCATGAAATTTAGATTACCGAGTACTACTACTAGTGAGTGACAGTATCCGAGAACTTGCATTCGAATGCATGAGATTTCGATTAGCGAATACTACTACTAGTGAGTGACAGTATCCGAATTATTGCATTCGAATGCATGAAATTTCGATTAGCGAATACTACTACTAGTGAGTGACAGTATCCGAATTATTGCATTCGAATGCATGATATTTCGATTAGCAGATACTATTACTAGTGAGTGACAGTATCCGAGAACTTGCATTCGAATGCATGAGATTTCGATTAACGAATACTGTTACTAGTGAGTGACAGTATCCGAATTATTGCATTCGAATGCATGAAATTTCGATTAGCGAATACTACTACTAGTGAGTGACAGTATCCGAATTATTGCATTCGAATGCAAGAGATTTCGACTAGCGAATACTACTACTAGTGAGTGACAGTATTCGAATTATTGCATTCGAATGCATGAAACTTTCGATTAGCGAATGCTACTACTAGTGAGTGACAGTATCCGAATTATTGCAATCGAATGCAAGAGATTTCGATTAGCGAATACTACTACTAGTGAGTGACAGTATCCGAATTATTGCATTCGAATGCATGAGACTTCGGTTAGCGAATACTACTACTAGTGAGTGACAGTATCCGAATTATTGCATTCGAATGCATGAGATTTCGATTAGCGAATACTACTACTAGTGAGTGACAGTATCCGAATTATTGCATTCGAATGCATGAAATTTCGATTAGCGAATACTACTACTAATGAGTGACAGCATCCGAATTATTGCATTCGAATGCATGAAATATCGATTAGCGAATACTACAACTAGTGAGTGACACTATCCGAATTATTGCATTCGAATGCATGAGATTTCGGTTAGCGAATACTACCACTAGTGAGTGACAGTATCCGAGAACTTGCATTCGAATGCAAGAGATTTCGATTAGCGAATACTACTACTAGTGAGTGACAGTATCCGAGAACTAGCATTCGAATGCATGAGATTTCGATTAGCAAATACCACTACTAGTGAGTGACAGTATCCGAGGACTTGCATTCGAATGCATGAAATTTCGATTAGCGAATACTACTACTAGTGAGTGACAGTATCCGAGAACTTGCATTCGAATGCATGAAATTTCGATTCGCGAATACTACTACTAGAGAGTGACAGTATCCGAGAACTTGCATTCGAATGCATGAAATATCGATTAGCGAATACTACTACTAGTGAGTGACAGTATCCGAATTATTGCATTCGAATGCATGCAATTTCGATTAGCGAATACTACTACTAGTGTGTGACAGTATCCGATTTATTGCATTCGAATGCAAGAGATTTCGATTAGCGAATACTACTACTAGTGAGTGACAGTATCCGAATTATTACATTCGAATTCAAGAGCTTTCGATTAGCGAATACTATTACTAGTGAGTGACAGTATCCGAATTATTTGATTCGAATGCAAGAGATTTCGATTAGCGAATACTACTACTAGTGAGTGACAGTATCCGAATTATTGCTTTCGAATGCAAGAGATTTCGATTAGCGAATACTACTACTAGTGAGTGACAGTATCCGAATTATTGTATTCGAATGCAAGAGATTTCGATTAGCGAATACTACTACTACTGAGTTACAGTATCCGAATTATTGCATTCGAATGCATGAGATTTCGATTAGCGAATACTACTACTAGTGAGTGACACTATCCGAATTATTGCATTCGAATGCATGAAATTTAGATTACCGAGTACTACTACTAGTGAGTGACAGTACCCGAGAACTAGCATTCGAATGCATGAGATTTCGATTAGCGAATACTACTACTAGTGAGTGACAGTATCCGAGAACTTGCATTCGAATGCATGAAATTTCGATTAGCGAATACTGCTACTAGTGAGTGACAGTATCCGAATTATTGCATTCGAATGCATGAAATTTCGATTAGCGAATACTACTCCTAGTGAGTGACAGTATTCGAATTATTGCATTCGAGTGCATGAAATTTTGATTAGCGAACGCTACCACTAGTGAGAGACAGTATTCGAATTATTGCATTCGAATGCATGGAATTTCGATTAGCGAATACTTTTACTAGTGAGTGACAGTATCCGAGAACTTGCATTCGAATTCATGAGATTTCGATTAGCGAATACCACTACTCGTGAGTGACAGTACCCGAGAACTTGCATTCGAATGCATGAGATTTCGATTAGCGAATACTACTACTAGTGAGTGACAGTATCCGAGAACTTGCATTCAAATGCATGAGATTTCGATTAGCGAATACTACTACTAGTAATTGACAGTATCCGAATTATTGCATTCGAATGCATGAAATTTCTATTAACGAATACTACTACTAGTGAGTGACAGTATCCGAGAACTTCCATTCGAATGCATGAGATTTCGATTAGCGATACTACTACTAGTGAGTGACAGTATCCGAATTATTGCATTCGAGTGCATGAAATTTCGATTAGGGAATACTACTACTAGTGAGTGACAGTATCAGAGAACTTGCATTCGATTGCATGAAATTTCGATTAGCGAATACTACTACTAGTGAGTGACGGTATCCGAGAACTTGCATTCGAATGCATGAGATTTCGATTAGCGAATACTACTACTAGTGAGTGACAGTATCCGAATTATTGCATTCGAATGCATGAAATGTCGATTAGCGAATACTACTACTAGTGAGTGACAGTATCCGAGAACTTGCATTCGAATGCATGAAATTTCGATTAGCTAATACTACTACTAGTGAGTGACAGTATCCGAAATATTGCATTCGAATGCATGAGATTTCGATTAGCGAATACTACTACTAGTGAGTGACAGCATCCGAATTATTGCATTCGAATGCATGAAATTTCGATTAGCGAATACTACTACTAGTGAGTGACAGTATCCGAGAACTTGCATTCGAATGCAAGAGAATTCGATTAGCGAATACTACTAGTAGTGAGTGAGAGTATCCGAGAACTTGCATTCGAATGCATGAGATCTCGATTAGCGAATACTACTACCAGTGAGTGACAGTATCCGAGAACTTGCATTCGAATGCATGAAATTTCGATTCGCAAATACTACTACTAGTGAGTGACAGTATCCGAGAACTTGCATTCGAATGCATGAAATTTCGATTAGCGAATAATACTACTAGTGAGTGACAGTATCCAAATTATTGCATTCGAATGCATGCAATTTCGATTAGCGAATACTACTACTAGTGTGTGACAGTATCCGAATTATTGCATTCGAAAGCAAGAGATTTCGATTAGCGAATACTATTACTAGTGAGTGACAGTATCCGAATTATTTGATTCGAATGCAAGAGATTTCGATTAGCGAATACTACTACTAGTGAGTGACAGTATCCGAATTATTGCTTTCGAATGCAAGAGATTTCGAGTAGCGAATACTACTACTAGTGAGTGACAGTATCCGAATTATTGTATTCGAATGCAAGAGATTTCGACTAGCGAATACTACTACTAGTGAGTGACAGTATCCGAGTTATTGCATTCGAATGCATGAAATTTCGATTACCGAATACTACTACTAGTGAGTGACAGTATCCGAATTATTGCATTCGAATGCATGAAATTTCGATTAGCGAATACTACTACTAGTGAGTGACAGTATCCGAATTATTGCATTCGAATGCAAGAGATTTCGACTAGCGAATACTACTACTAGTAAGTGACAGTATTCGAATTATTGCATTCGAATGCATGAAACTTTCGATTAGCGAATGCTACTACTAGTGAGTGACAGTATCCGAATTATTGCAATCGAATGCAAGAGATTTCGATTAGCGAATACTACTACTAGTGAGTGACAGTATCCGAATTATTGCATTCGAATGCATGAGACTTCGATTAGCGAATACTACTACTAGTGAGTGACAGTATCCGAATTATTGCATTCGAATGCATGAGATTTCGATTAGCGAATACTACTACTAGTGAGTGACAGTATCCGAATTATTGCATTCGAATGCATGAAATTTCGATTAGCGAATACTACTACTAATGAGTGACAGCATCCGAATTATTGCATTCGAATGCATGAAATATCGATTAGCGAATACTACAACTAGTGAGTGACACTATCCGAATTATTGCATTCGAATGCATGAGATTTCGGTTAGCGAATACTACCACTAGTGAGTGACAGTATCCGAGAACTTGCATTCGAATGGATGAAATTTCGATTAGCGAATACTACTACTAGTGAGTGACAGTATCCGAGAACTTGCATTCGAATGCATGAGATTTCGATTAGCAAATACCACTACTAGTGAGTGACAGTATCCGAGGACTTGCATTCGAATGCATGAAATTTCGATTAGCGAATACTACTACTAGTGAGTGACAGTATCCGAGAACTTGCATTCGAATGCATGAAATTTCGATTCGCGAATACTACTACTAGAGAGTGACAGTATCCGAGAACTTGCATTCGAATGCATGAAATATCGATTAGCGAATACTACTACTAGTGAGTGACAGTATCCGAATTATTGCATTCGAATGCATGCAATTTCGATTAGCGAATACTACTACTAGTGTGTGACAGTATCCGATTTATTGCATTCGAATGCAAGAGATTTCGATTAGCGAATACTACTACTAGTGAGTGACAGTATCCGAATTATTACATTCGAATTCAAGAGCTTTCGATTAGCGAATACTATTACTAGTGAGTGACAGTATCCGAATTATTTGATTCGAATGCAAGAGATTTCGATTAGCGAATACTACTACTAGTGAGTGACAGTATCCGAATTATTGCTTTCGAATGCAAGAGATTTCGATTAGCGAATACTACTACTAGTGAGTGACAGTATCCGAATTATTGTATTCGAATGCAAGAGATTTCGATTAGCGAATACTACTACTACTGAGTTACAGTATCCGAATTATTGCATTCGAATGCATGAGATTTCGATTAGCGAATACTACTACTAGTGAGTGACACTATCCGAATTATTGCATTCGAATGCATGAAATTTAGATTACCGAGTACTAGTACTAGTGAGTGACAGTACCCGAGAACTAGCATTCGAATGCATGAGATTTCGATTAGCGAATACTACTACTAGTGAGTGACAGTATCCGAGAACTTGCATTCGAATGCATGAAATTTCGATTAGCGAATACTGCTACTAGTGAGTGACAGTATCCGAATTATTGCATTCGAATGCATGAAATTTCGATTAGCGAATACTACTACTAGTGAGTGACAGTATCCGAATTATAGCATTCGAATGCATGAAATTTCGATTAGCGAACACTGCTAGTAGTGAGTGACAGTATCCGAAGTATTGCATTCGATTGCATGAAATTTCGATTAGCGAATACTACTACTAGTGAGTGACAGTATCCGAGAACTTGCATTCGAATGCATGAGATTTCGATTAGCGAATACTACTCCTAGTGAGTGACAGTATTCGAATTATTGCATTCGAGTGCATGAAATTTTGATTAGCGAACGCTACCACTAGTGAGAGACAGTATTCGAATTGTTGCATTCGAATGCATGAAATTTCGATTAGCGAATACTTTTACTAGTGAGTGACAGTATCCGAGAACTTGCATTCGAATTCATGAGATTTCGATTAGCGAATACCACTACTCGTGAGTGACAGTACCCGAGAACTTGCATTCGAATGCATGAGATTTCGATTAGCGAATACTACTACTAGTGAGTGACAGTATCCGAGAACTTGCATTCAAATGCATGAGATTTCGATTAGCGAATACTACTACTAGTAATTGACAGTATCCGAATTATTGCATTCGAATGCATGAAATTTCTATTAACGAATACTACTACTAGTGAGTGACAGTATCCGAGAACTTCCATTCGAATGCATGAGATTTCGATTAGCGATACTACTACTAGTGAGTGACAGTATCCGAATTATTGCATTCGAGTGCATGAAATTTCGATTAGGGAATACTACTACTAGTGAGTGACAGTATCAGAGAACTTGCATTCGATTGCATGAAATTTCGATTAGCGAATACTACTACTAGTGAGTGACGGTATCCGAGAACTTGCATTCGAATGCATGAGATTTCGATTAGCGAATACTACTACTAGTGAGTGACAGTATCCGAATTATTGCATTCGAATGCATGAAATGTCGATTAGCGAATACTACTACTAGTGAGTGACAGTATCCGAGAACTTGCATTCGAATGCATGAAATTTCGATTAGCTAATACTACTACTAGTGAGTGACAGTATCCGAATTATTGCATTCGAATGCATGAGATTTCGATTAGCGAATACTACTACTAGTGAGTGACAGCATCCGAATTATTGCATTCGAATGCATGAAATTTCGATTAGCGAATACTACTACTAGTGAGTGACAGTATCCGAGAACTTGCATTCGAATGCAAGAGAATTCGATTAGCGAATACTACTAGTAGTGAGTGAGAGTATCCGAGAACTTGCATTCGAATGCATGAGATCTCGATTAGCGAATACTACTACCAGTGAGTGACAGTATCCGAGAACTTGCATTCGAATGCATGAAATTTCGATTCGCAAATACTACTACTAGTGAGTGACAGTATCCGAGAACTTGCATTCGAATGCATGAAATATCGATTAGCGAATAATACTACTAGTGAGTGACAGTATCCAAATTATTGCATTCGAATGCATGCAATTTCGATTAGCGAATACTACTACTAGTGTGTGACAGTATCCGAATTATTGCATTCGAAAGCAAGAGATTTCGATTAGCGAATACTATTACTAGTGAGTGACAGTATCCGAATTATTTGATTCGAATGCAAGAGATTTCGATTAGCGAATACTACTACTAGTGAGTGACAGTATCCGAATTATTGCTTTCGAATGCAAGAGATTTCGAGTAGCGAATACTACTACTAGTGAGTGACAGTATCCGAATTATTGTATTCGAATGCAAGAGATTTCGACTAGCGAATACTACTACTAGTGAGTGACAGTATCCGAGTTATTGCATTCGAATGCATGAAATTTCGATTACCGAATACTACTGCTAGTGAGTGACAGTATCCGAATTATTGCATTCGAATGCATGAAATTTCGATTAGCGAATACTACTACTAGTGAGTGACAGTATCCGAATTATTGCATTCGAATGCAAGAGATTTCGACTAGCGAATACTACTACTAGTAAGTGACAGTATTCGAATTATTGCATTCGAATGCATGAAACTTTCGATTAGCGAATGCTACTACTAGTGAGTGACAGTATCCGAATTATTGCAATCGAATGCAAGAGATTTCGATTAGCGAATACTACTACTAGTGAGTGACAGTATCCGAATTATTGCATTCGTATGCATGAGACTTCGATTAGCGAATACTACTACTAGTGAGTGACAGTATCCGAATTATTGCATTCGAATGCATGAGATTTCGATTAGCGAATACTACTACTAGTGAGTGACAGTATCCGAATTATTGCATTCGAATGCATGAAATTTCGATTAGCGAATACTACTACTAATGAGTGACAGCATCCGAATTATTGCATTCGAATGCATGAAATATCGATTAGCGAATACTACAACTAGTGAGTGACACTATCCGAATTATTGCATTCGAATGCATGAGATTTCGGTTAGCGAATACTACCACTAGTGAGTGACAGTATCCGAGAACTTGCATTCGAATGCAAGAGATTTCGATTAGCGAATACTACTACTAGTGAGTGACAGTATCCGAGAACTTGCATTCGAATGCATGAGATTTCGATTAGCAAATACCACTACTAGTGAGTGACAGTATCCGAGGACTTGCATTCGAATGCATGAAATTTCGATTAGCGAATACTACTACTAGTGAGTGACAGTATCCGAGAACTTGCATTCGAATGCATGAAATTTCGATTCGCGAATACTACTACTAGAGAGTGACAGTATCCGAGAACTTGCATTCGAATGCATGAAATATCGATTAGCGAATACTACTACTAGTGAGTGACAGTATCCGAATTATTGCATTCGAATGCATGCAATTTCGATTAGCGAATACTACTACTAGTGTGTGACAGTATCCGATTTATTGCATTCGAATGCAAGAGATTTCGATTAGCGAATACTACTACTAGTGAGTGACAGTATCCGAATTATTACATTCGAATTCAAGAGCTTTCGATTAGCGAATACTATTACTAGTGAGTGACAGTATCCGAATTATTTGATTCGAATGCAAGAGATTTCGATTAGCGAATACTACTACTAGTGAGTGACAGTATCCGAATTATTGCTTTCGAATGCAAGAGATTTCGATTAGCGAATACTACTACTAGTGAGTGACAGTATCCGAATTATTGTATTCGAATGCAAGAGATTTCGATTAGCGAATACTACTACTACTGAGTTACAGTATCCGAATTATTGCATTCGAATGCATGAGATTTCGATTAGCGAATACTACTACTAGTGAGTGACACTATCCGAATTATTGCATTCGAATGCATGAAATTTAGATTACCGAGTACTAGTACTAGTGAGTGACAGTACCCGAGAACTAGCATTCGAATGCATGAGATTTCGATTAGCGAATACTACTACTAGTGAGTGACAGTATCCGAGAACTTGCATTCGAATGCATGAAATTTCGATTAGCGAATACTGCTACTAGTGAGTGACAGTATCCGAATTATTGCATTCGAATGCATGAAATTTCGATTAGCGAATACTACTACTAGTGAGTGACAGTATCCGAATTATTGCATTCGAATGCATGAAATTTCGATTAGCGAACACTGCTAGTAGTGAGTGACAGTATCCGAAGTATTGCATTCGATTGCATGAAATTTCGATTAGCGAATACTACTACTAGTGAGTGACAGTATCCGAGAACTTGCATTCGAATGCATGAGATTTCGATTAGCGAATACTACTCCTAGTGAGTGACAGTATTCGAATTATTGCATTCGAGTGCATGAAATTTTGATTAGCGAACGCTACCACTAGTGAGAGACAGTATTCGAATTATTGCATTCGAATGCATGAAATTTCGATTAGCGAATACTTTTACTAGTGAGTGACAGTATCCGAGAACTTGCATTCGAATTCATGAGATTTCGATTAGCGAATACCACTACTCGTGAGTGACAGTACCCGAGAACTTGCATTCGAATGCATGAGATTTCGATTAGCGAATACTACTACTAGTGAGTGACAGTATCCGAGAACTTGCATTCAAATGCATGAGATTTCGATTAGCGAATACTACTACTAGTAATTGACAGTATCCGAATTATTGCATTCGAATGCATGAAATTTCTATTAACGAATACTACTACTAGTGAGTGACAGTATCCGAGAACTTCCATTCGAATGCATGAGATTTCGATTAGCGATACTACTACTAGTGAGTGACAGTATCCGAATTATTGCATTCGAGTGCATGAAATTTCGATTAGGGAATACTACTACTAGTGAGTGACAGTATCAGAGAACTTGCATTCGATTGCATGAAATTTCGATTAGCGAATACTACTACTAGTGAGTGACGGTATCCGAGAACTTGCATTCGAATGCATGAGATTTCGATTAGCGAATACTACTACTAGTGAGTGACAGTATCCGAATTATTGCATTCGAATGCATGAAATGTCGATTAGCGAATACTACTACTAGTGAGTGACAGTATCCGAGAACTTGCATTCGAATGCATGAAATTTCGATTAGCTAATACTACTACTAGTGAGTGACAGTATCCGAATTATTGCATTCGAATGCATGAGATTTCGATTAGCGAATACTACTACTAGTGAGTGACAGCATCCGAATTATTGCATTCGAATGCATGAAATTTCGATTAGCGAACACTACTACTAGTGAGTGACAGTATCCGAGAACTTGCATTCGAATGCAAGAGAATTCGATTAGCGAATACTACTACTAGTGAGTGAGAGTATCCGAGAACTTGCATTCGAATGCATGAGATCTCGATTAGCGAATACTACTACCAGTGAGTGACAGTATCCGAGAACTTGCATTCGAATGCATGAAATTTCGATTCGCAAATACTACTACTAGTGAGTGACAGTATCCGAGAACTTGCATTCGAATGCATGAAATTTCGATTAGCGAATAATACTACTAGTGAGTGACAGTATCCAAATTATTGCATTCGAATGCATGCAATTTCGATTAGCGAATACTACTACTAGTGTGTGACAGTATCCGAATTATTGCATTCGAAAGCAAGAGATTTCGATTAGCGAATACTATTACTAGTGAGTGACAGTATCCGAATTATTTGATTCGAATGCAAGAGATTTCGATTAGCGAATACTACTACTAGTGAGTGACAGTATCCGAATTATTGCTTTCGAATGCAAGAGATTTCGAGTAGCGAATACTACTACTAGTGAGTGACAGTATCCGAATTATTGTATTCGAATGCAAGAGATTTCGATTAGCGAATACTACTGCTAGTGAGTGACAGTATCCGAATTATTGCATTCGAATGCATGAGATTTCGATTCGCGAATACTACTACTAGTGAGTGACAGTATCCGAATTATTGCATTCGAATGCATGAAATTTAGATTACCGAGTACTACTACTAGTGAGTGACAGTATCCGAGAACTTGCATTCGAATGCATGAGATTTCGATTAGCGAATACTACTACTAGTGAGTGACAGTATCCGAATTATTGCATTCGAATGCATGAAATTTCGATTAGCGAATACTACTACTAGTGAGTGACAGTATCCGAATTATTGCATTCGAATGCATGATATTTCGATTAGCAGATACTATTACTAGTGAGTGACAGTATCCGAGAACTTGCATTCGAATGCATGAGATTTCGATTAACGAATACTATTACTAGTGAGTGACAGAATCCGAGATCTTGCATTCGAATGCATGAAATTTCGATTAGCGAATACTACTACTAGTGAGTGACAGTATCCGAATTATTGCATTCGAATGCATGAAATTTCGATTAGCGAACACTACTACTAGTGAGTGACAGTATCCGAATTATTGCATTCGAATGTATGAAATTTCGATTAGCGAATACTACTACTAGTGAGTGACAGTATCCGAATTATTTCATTCGAATGCATGAAATTTCGATTAGCGAATACTACTACTAGTGAGTGACAGTATCCGAGAACTTGCATTCGATTGCATGAAATTTCGATTAGCGAATACTACTACTAGTGAGTGACAGTATCCGAGAACTTGCATTCGAATGCATGAGATTTCGATTAGCGAATACTACTACTAGTGAGTGACAGTACCCGAGAACTTGCATTCGAAGGCATGAAATTTCGATTAGCGAATACTACTACTAGTGAGTGACAGTATCCGAAAACTTGCATTCGAATGGATGAAATTTCGATTAGCGAATACTACTACTAGTGAGTGACAGTATCCGAATTATTGCATTCGAATGCATGAGATTTCGATTAGCGAATACTACTACTAGTGAGTGACAGCATCCGAATTATTGCATTCGAATGCATGAAATTTCAATTAGCGAATACTACAACTACTGAGTGACAGTATCCGAAATATTGCATTCGAATACATGAGATTTCGATTAGCGAATACTACTACTAGTGAGTGACAGTATCCGAGAACTTGCATTCGAATGCAAGAGAATTCTATTAGCGAATACTACTACTAGTGAGGGAGAGTATCCGAGAACTTGCATTCGAATGCATGAAATTTCGATTAGCGAATACTACTACTAGTGAGTGACAGTATCCGAGAACTTGCATTCGAATGCATGAGATTTCGATTAGCGAATACTACTACTAGTGTGTGACAGTATCCGAATTATTGCATTCGAATGCAAGAGATTTCGATTAGCGAATACTACTACTAGTGAGTGACAGTATCCGAATTATTACATTCGAATTCAAGAGCTTTCGATTAGCGAATACTACTACTAGTGAGTGACAGTATCCGAATTATTTGACTCGAATGCAAGAGATATCGATTAGCGAATACTACTACTAGTGAGTGACAGTATCCGAATTATTGCTTTCGAATGCAAGAGATTTCGATTAGCGAATACTACTACTAGTGAGTGACAGTATCCGAATTATTGTATTCGAATGCAAGAGATTTCGATTAGCGAATACTACTGCTAGTGAGTGACAGTATCCGAATTATTGCATTCGAATGCATGAGATTTCGATTAGCGAATACTACTACTAGTGAGTGACAGTATCCGAATTATTGCATTCGAATGCATGAAATTTCGATTAGCGAATACTACTACTAGTGAGTGACAGTATCCGAATTATTGCATTCGAATGCATGTAATTTCGATTAGCGGATACTACTACTAGTGAGTGACAGTATCCGAGAACTTGCATTCGAATGCATGAGATTTCGAGTAACGAATACTACTACTAGTGAGTGACAGTATCCTAGAACTTGCATTCGAATGCATGAAATTTCGATTCGGGAATACTACTACTAGTGAGTGACAGTATCCGAATTATTGCATTCGAATGCATGAAATTTCGATTAGCGAATACTACTACTAGTGAGTGACAGTATCCGAATTATTGCATTCGAATGCATGAAATATCGATTAGCGAACACTACCACTAGTGAGTGACAGTATCCGAATTATTGCATTCGAATGCATGAAATTTCGATTACCGAATACTACTACTAGTGAGTGACAGTATCCGAGAACTTTCATTCGAATGCATGAGATTTCGATAGGCGAATACTACCCCTAGTGAGTGACAGTATTCGAATTATTGCATTCGAATGCATGAAATTTCGATTAGCGAATACTACTACTAGTGAGTGACAGTATCCGAATTATTTCATTCGAATGCATGAAATTTCGATTAGCGAATACTACTACTAGTGAGTGACAGTATCCGAGAACTTGCATTCGAATGCATGAGATTTGGATTAGCGAATACCACTACTCGTGAGTGACAGTACCCGAGAACTTGCATTCGAATGCAATAGATTTCGATTAGCGAATACTACTACTAGTGAGTGACAGTATCCGAGAACTTGCATTCGAATGCATGAGATTTCGATTAGCGAATACTACTACTAGTAATTGACAGTATCCGAATTATTGCATTCGAATGCATGAAATTTCTATTAACAAATACTACTACTAGTGAGTGACAGTACCCGAGAACTTGCATTCGAATGCATGAAATTTCGATTAGCGAATACTACTACTAGTGAGTGACAGTATCCGAATTATATCATTCGAATGCATGAAATTTCGATTAGCGAATACTACTACTAGTGAGTGACAGTATCCGAGAACTTGCATTCCAATGCATGAAATTTCGATTAGCGAATACTACTACCAGTGAGTGACAGTATCCGAATTATTGCATTCGAATGCATGAGATTTCGATTAGCGAATACTACTACTAGTGAGTGACAGCATCCGAATTATTGCATTCGAATGCATGAAATTTCGATTAGCGAATACTACAACTACTGAGTGACAGTATCCGAATTATTGCATTCGAATACATGAGACTTCGATTAGCGAATACTACTACTAGTGAGTGACAGTATCTGAGAACTTGCATTCGAATGCAAGAGAATTCGATTAGCGAATACTACTACTAGTGAGTGAGAGTATCCCAGAACTTGCATTCGAATGCATGAGATTTCGATTAGCGAATACTACTACTAGTGAGTGACAGTATCCGAGAACTTGCATTCGAATGCATGAGATTTCGATTAGCGAATACTACTACTAGTGAGTGACAGTATCCGCATTATTGCATTCGAATGCATGAAATTTCGATTAGCGAATACTACTACTAGTGGGTGACAGTATCCGAGAACTTGCATTCGAATGGATGAAATTTCGATAAGCGAATACTACTACTAGTGAGCGACAGTATCCGAGAACTTGCATTTGAAAGCATGAAATTTCGATTAGCGAATACTACCACTAGTGAGTGACAGTATCCGAATTATTGCATTCGAATGCATGAAATGTCGATTTGCGAATACTACTACTAGTGAGTGACAGTATCCGAGAACTTGCATTCGAATGCATGAAATTTCGATTAGCGAATACTACTACTAGTGAGTGAAAGTATCCGAATATTTGCATTCGAATGCATGAAATGTCGATTAGCTAATACTACTACTTGTGAGTGACAGTATCCGAATTATTGCATTCGAATGCATGAGATTTCGATTAGCGAATACTACTACTAGTGAGTGACAGCATCCGAATTATTGCATTCGAATGCATGAAATTTCGATTAGCGAATACTACAACTAGTGAGTGACAGTATCCGAATTATTGCATTCGAATACATGAGATTTCGATTAGCGAATACTACTACCAGTGAGTGAAAGTATCCGAGAACTTGCATTCGAATTCATGAAATTTCGATTCGCAAATACTACTACTAGTGAGTGACAGTATCCGAGAACTTGCATTCGAATGCATGAAATTTCGATTAGCGAATAATACTACTAGTGAGTGACAGTATCGAAATTATTGCATTCGAGTGCATGCAATTTCGATTAGCGAATAGTACTACTAGTGTGTGACAGTATCCGAATTATTGCATTCGAATGCAAGAGATTTCGATTAGCGAATAATACTACTAGTGAGTGACAGTATCCGAATTATTACATTCGAATTCAAGAGCTTTCGGTTAGCGAATACTACTACTAGTGAGTGACAGTATCCGAATTATTGTATTCGAATGCAAGAGATTTCGATTAGCGAATACTACTACTAGTGAGTGACAGTATCCGAATTATTGCATTCGAATGCATGAGATTTCGATTCGCGAATACTACTACTAGTGAGTGACAGTATCCGAATTATTGCATTCGAATGCATGAAATTTAGATTACCGAGTACTACTACTAGTGAGTGACAGTATCTGAGAACTTGCATTCGAATTGCTGAGATTTCGATTAGCGAATACTACTACTAGTGAGTGACAGTATCCGAATTATTGCATTCGAATGCATGAAATTTCGATTAGCGAATACTACTACTAGTGAGTGACAGTATCCGAATTATTGCATTCGAATGCATGATATTTCGATTAGCAGATACTACTACTAGTGAGTGACAGTATCCGAGAACTTGCATTCGAATGCATGAGATCTCGATTAACGAATACTACTACTAGTGAGTGACAGTATCCGAGATCTTGCATTCGAATGCATGAAATTTCGATTAGCGAATACTACTACTAGTGAGTGACAGTATCCGAATTATTGCATTCGAATGCATGAAATTTCGATTAGCGAACACTACTACTAGTGAGTGACAGTATCCGAATTATTGCATTCGAATGCATGAAATTTCGATTAGCGAATACTACTACTAGTGAGTGACAGTATCCGAGAACTTTCATTCGAATGCATGAGATTTCGATTAGCGAATACTACCCCTAGTGAGTGACAGTATCCGAATTATTGCATTCGAATGCATGAAATTTCGATTAGCGAATACTACTACTAGTGAGTGACAGTATCCGAATTATTTCATTCGAATGCATGAAATTTCGATTAGCGAATACTACTACTAGTGAGTGACAGTATCCGAGAACTTGCATTCGAATGCATGAGATTTCGATTAGCGAATACCACTACTCGTGAGTGACAGTACCCGAGAACTTGCATTCGAATGCATGAGATTTCGATTAGCGAATACTACTACTAGTGAGTGACAGTATCCGAGAACTTGCATTCGAATGCATGAGATTTCGATTAGCGAATACTACTACTAGTAATTGACAGTATCCGAATTATTGCATTCGAATGCATGAAATTTCTATTAACGAATACTACTACTAGTGAGTGACAGTATCCGAGAACTTGCATTCGAATGCATGAGATTTCGATTAGCGATACTACTACTAGTGAGTGACAGTATCCGAATTATTGCATTCGAATGCATGAAATTTCGATTAGGGAATACTACTACTACTAGTGAGTGACAGTATCCGAGAACTTGCATTCGATTGCATGAAATTTCGATTAGCGAATACTACTACTAGTGAGTGACAGTATCCGAGAACTTGCATTCGAATGCATGAGATTTCGATTAGCGAATACAACTACTAGTGAGTGACAGTATCCGCATTATTGCATTCGAATGCATGAAATTTCGATTAGCGAATACTACTACTAGTGAGTGACAGTACCTGAGGACTTGCATTCGAATGGATGAAATTTCGATTAGCGAATACTACTACTAGTGAGCGACAGTATCCGAATTATTGCATTCCAATGCATGAGATTTCGATTAGCGAATACTACTACTAGTGAGTGACAGTATCCAAGAACTTGCATTCGAATGCAAGAGAATTCGATTAGCGAATACTACTACTAGTGAGTGACAGTATCCGAGAACTTGCATTCGAATGCATGAGATTTCGATTAGCGAATACTACTACTAGTGAGTGACAGTATCCGAATTATTGCATTCGAATGCATGAGATTTCGATTAGCGAATACTACTACTAGTGAGTGACAGTATCCGAGATCTTGCATTCGAATGCATGAGATTTCGAATAGCGAATACTACTACTAGTGAGTGACAGTATCCGAGATCTTGCATTCGAATGCATGAGATTTCGATTAGCGAATACTACTACTAGTGAGTGAGAGTATCCGCGAACTTGCATTCGAATAAATGAGATTTCGATTAGCGAATACTACTACTAGTGAGTGACAGTATCCGAATTATTGCATTCGAATGCATGAAATTTCGATTAGCGAATACTACTACTAGTGAGTGACAGTATCCGAGAACTTGCATTCGAATGATTGAAATTTCGATTAGCGAATACTACTACTAGTGGGTGACAGTATCCGAGAACTTGCATTTGAATTCATGAAATTTCGATTAGCGAATACTACTACTAGTGAGTGACAGTATCCGAGAACTTGTATTCGAATGCAAGAGATTTCGATTAGCGAATACTACTACTAGTGAGTGACAGTATCCGAATTATTACATTCGAATTCAAGAGCTTTCGATTAGCGAATACTACTACTAGTGAGTGACAGTATCCGAATTATTTAACTCGAATGCAAGAGATATCGATTAGCGAATACTACTACTAGTGAGTGACAGTATCCGAATTATTGCTTTCGAATGCAAGAGATTTCGATTAGCGAATACTACTACTAGTGAGTGACAGTATCCGAATTATTGTATTCGAATGCAAGAAATTTCGATTAGCGAATACTACTACTAGTGAGTGACAGTATCCGAATTATTGCATTCGAATGCATGAAATTTCGATTAGCGAATACTACTACTAGTGAGTGACAGTATCCGAATTATTGCATTCGAATGCATGTAATTTCGATTAGCGGATACTACTACTAGTGAGTGACAGTATCCGAGAACTTGCATTCGAATGCATGAGATTTCGATTAACGAATACTACTACTAGTGAGTGACAGTATCCTAGAACTTGCATTCGAATGCATGAAATTTCGATTAGCGAATACTACTACTAGTGAGTGACAGTATCCGAATTATTGCATTCGAATGCATGAAATTTCGATTAGCGAATACTACTACTAGTGAGTGACAGTATCCCAATTATTGCATTCGAATGCATGAAATATCGATTAGCGAACACTACTACTAGTGAGTGACAGTATCCGAATTATTGCATTCGAATGCATGAAATTTCGATTAGCGCATACTACTACTAGTGAGTGACAGTATCCGAGAACTTGCATTCGAATGCATGAGATTTCGATTAGCGAATACTACCCCTAGTGAGTGCCAGTATTCGAATTATTGCATTCGAATGCATGAAATTTCGATTAGCGAATACTACTACTTGTGAGTGACAGTATCCGAATTATTTCATTCGAATGCATGAAATTTCGATTAGCGAATACTACTACTAGTGAGTGACAGTATCCGAGAACTTGCATTCGAATGCATGAGATTTCGGTTAGCGAATACCACTACTCGTGAGTGACAGTACCCGAGAACTTGCATTCGAATGCAATAGATTTCGATTAGCGAATACTACTACTAGTGAGTGACAGTATCCGAGAACTTGCATTCGAATGCATGAGATTTCGATTAGCGAATACTACTACTAGTAATTGACAGTATCCGAATTATTGCATTCGAATGCATGAAATTTCGATTAGGGAATACTACTACTAGTGAGTGACAGTATCCGAGAACTTGCATTCGATTGCATGAAATTTCGATTAGCGAATACTACTACTAGTGAGTGACAGTACCCGAGAACTTGCATTCGAATGCATGAGATTTCGATTAACGAATACTACTACTAGTGAGTGACAGTATTCTAGAACTTGCATTCGAATGCATGAAATTTCGATTAGCGAATACCACTACTCGTGAGTGACAGTACCCCAGAACTTGCATTCGAATGCATGAGATTTCGATTAGCGAATACTTCTACTAGTGAGTGACAGTATCCGAGAACTTGCATTCGAATGCATGAGATTTCGATTAGCGAATACTACTACTAGTAATTGACAGTATCCGAATTATTCCATTCGAATGCATGAAATTTCTATTAACGAATACTACTACTAGTGAGTGACAGTATCCGAGAACTTGCATTCGAATGCATGAGATTTCGATTAGCGATACTACTACTAGTGAGTGACAGTATCCGAATTACTGCATTCGAATGCATGAAATTTCGATTAGGGAATACTACTACTACTAGTGAGTGACAGTATCCGAGAACTTGCATTCGATTGCATGAAATTTCGATTAGCGAATACTAGTACTAGTGAGTGACAGTATCCGAGAACTTGCATTCGAATGCATGAGATTTCGATTAGCGAATACTACTACTAGTGAGCGACAGTATCCGAATTATTGCATTCGAATGCATGAAATTTCGATTAGCGAATACTACTACTAGTGAGTGACAGTATCCGAGAACTTGCATTCGAATGCATGAGATTTCGATTAGCGAATACTACTACTAGTGAGTGACAGTATCCGCATTATTGCATTCGAATGCATGAAATTTCGATTAGCGAATACTACTACTAGTGAGTGACAGTATCCGAGAACTTGCATTCGAATGGATGAAATTTCGATTAGCGAATACTACTACTAGTGAGCGACAGTATCCGAATTATTGCATTCCAATGCATGAGATTTCGATTAGCGAATACTACTACTAGTGAGTGACAGTATCCAAGAACTTGCATTCGAATGCAAGAGAATTCGATTAGCGAATACTACTACTAGTGAGTGAGAGTATCCGAGAACTTGCATTCGAATGCATGAGATTTCGATTAGCGAATACTACTACTAGTCAGTGACAGTATCCGAATTATTGCATTCGAATGCATGAAATTTCGATTAGCGAATACTACTACTAGTGAGTGACACTATCCGAGAACTTGCATTCGAATGATTGAAATTTCGATTAGCGAATACTACTACTAGTGAGTGACAGTATCCGAGAACTTGCATTTGAATTCATGAAATTTCGATTAGCGAATACTACTACTAGTGAGTGACAGTATCCGAGAACTTGTATTCGAATGCATCTGATTTCGATTAGCGAATACTACTACTAGTGTGTGACAGTATCCGAATTATTGCATTCGAATGCAAGAGATTTCGATTAGCGAATACTACTACTAGTGAGTGACAGTATCCGAATTATTACATTCGAATTCAAGAGCTTTCGATTAGCGAATACTACTACTAGTGAGTGACAGTATCCGAATTATTGCTTTCGAATGCAAGAGATTTCGATTAGCGAATACTACTACTAGTGAGTGACAGTATCCGAATTATTGTATTCGAATGCAAGAGATTTCGATTAGCGAATACTACTACTAGTGAGTGACAGTATCCGAATTATTGCATTCGAATGCATGAAATTTCGATTAGCGAATACTACTACTAGTGAGTGACAGTATCCGAATTATTGCATTCGAATGCATGTAATTTCGATTAGCGGATACTACTACTAGTGAGTGACAGTATCCGAGAACTTGCATTCGAATGCATGAGATTTCGATTAACGTATACTACTACTAGTGAGTGACAGTATCCTAGAACTTGCATTCGAATGCATGAAATTTCGATTAGCGAATACTACTACTAGTGTGTGACAGTATCCGAATTATTGCATTCGAATGCATGAAATTTCGATTAGCGAATACTACTACTAGTGAGTGACAGTATCCCAATTATTGCATTCGAATGCATGAAATATCGATTAGCGAACACTACTACTAGTGAGTGACAGTATCCGAATTATTGCATTCGAATGCATGAAATTTCGATTAGCGCATACTACTACTAGTGAGTGACAGTATCCGAGAACTTGCATTCGAATGCATGAGATTTCGATTAGCGAATACTACCCCTAGTGAGTGCCAGTATTCGAATTATTGCATTCGAATGCATGAAATTTCGATTAGCGAATACTACTACTAGTGAGTGACAGTATCCGAATTATTGCATTCGAATGCATGAAATTTCGATTAGCGAATACTACTACTAGTGAGTGACAGTATCCGAATTATTGCATTCGAATGCATGTAATTTCGATTAGCGGATACTACTACTAGTGAGTGACAGTATCCGAGAACTTGCATTCGAATGCATGAGATTTCGATTAACGAATACTACTACTAGTGAGTGACAGTATCCTAGAACTTGCATTCGAATGCATGAAATTTCGATTAGCGAATACTACTACTAGTGAGTGACAGTATCCGAATTATTGCATTCGAATGCATGAAATTTCGATTAGCGAATACTACTACTAGTGAGTGACAGTATCCCAATTATTGCATTCGAATGCATGAAATATCGATTAGCGAACACTACTACTAGTGAGTGACAGTATCCGAATTATTGCATTCGAATGCATGAAATTTCGATTAGCGCATACTACTACTAGTGAGTGACAGTATCCGAGAACTTGCATTCGAATGCATGAGATTTCGATTAGCGAATACTACCCCTAGTGAGTGCCAGTATTCGAATTATTGCATTCGAATGCATGAAATTTCGATTAGCGAATACTACTACTAGTGAGTGACAGTATCCGAATTATTTCATTCGAATGCATGAAATTTCGATTAGCGAATACTACTACTAGTGAGTGACAGTATCCGAGAACTTGCATTCGAATGCATGAGATTTCGATTAGCGAATACCACTACTAGTGAGTGACAGTATCCGAATTATTGCATTCGAATGCATGAGATTTCGATTCGCGAATACTACTACTAGTGAGTGACAGTATCCGAATTATTGCATTCGAATGCATGAAATTTAGATTACCGAGTACTACTACTAGTGAGTGACAGTATCTGAGAACTTGCATTCGAATGCATGAGATTTCGATTAGCGAATACTACTACTAGTGAGTGACAGTATCCGAATTATTGCATTCGAATGCATGAAATATCGATTAGCGAATACTACTACTAGTGAGTGACAGTATCCCAATTATTGCATTCGAATGCATGAAATATCGATTAGCGAACACTACTACTAGTGAGTGACAGTATCCGAATTATTGCATTCGAATGCATGAAATTTCGATTAGCGCATACTACTACTAGTGAGTGACAGTATCCGAGAACTTGCATTCGAATGCATGAGATTTCGATTAGCGAATACTACCCCTAGTGAGTGCCAGTATTCGAATTATTGCATTCGAATGCATGAAATTTCGATTAGCGAATACTACTACTAGTGAGTGACAGTATCCGAATTATTTCATTCGAATGCATGAAATTTCGATTAGCGAATACTACTACTAGTGAGTGACAGTATCCGAGAACTTGCATTCGAATGCATGAGATTTCGATTAGCGAATACCACTACTCGTGAGTGACAGTACCCGAGAACTTGCATTCGAATGCAATAGATTTCGATTAGCGAATACTACTACTAGTGAGTGACAGTATCCGAGAACTTGCATTCGAATGCATGAGATTTCGATTAGCGAATACTACTACTAGTAATTGACAGTATCCGAATTATTGCATTCGAATGCATGAAATTTCGATTAGGGAATACTACTACTAGTGAGTGACAGTATCCGAGAACTTGCATTCGATTGCATGAAATTTCGATTAGCGAATACTACTACTAGTGAGTGACAGTACCCGAGAACTTGCATTCGAATGCATGAGATTTCGATTAACGAATACTACTACTAGTGAGTGACAGTATCCTAGAACTTGCATTCGAATGCATGAAATTTCGATTAGCGAATACCACTACTCGTGAGTGACAGTACCCCAGAACTTGCATTCGAATGCATGAGATTTCGATTAGCGAATACTTCTACTAGTGAGTGACAGTATCCGAGAACTTGCATTCGAATGCATGAGATTTCGTTTAGCGAATACTACTACTAGTAATTGACAGTATCCGAATTATTCCATTCGAATGCATGAAATTTCTATTAACGAATACTACTACTAGTGACAGTATCCGAGAACTTGCATTCGAATGCATGAGATTTCGATTAGCGATACTACTACTAGTGAGTGACAGTATCCGAATTACTGCATTCGAATGCATGAAATTTCGATTAGGGAATACTACTACTACTAGTGAGTGACAGTATCCGAGAACTTGCATTCGATTGCATGAAATTTCGTCTAGCGAATACTAGTACTAGTGAGTGACAGTATCCGAGAACTTGCATTCGAATGCATGAGATTTCGATTAGCGAATACTACTACTAGTGAGCGACAGTATCCGAATTATTGCATTCGAATGCATGAAATTTCGATTAGCGAATACTACTACTAGTGAGTGACAGTATCCGAGAACTTGCATTCGAATGCATGAGATTTCGATTAGCGAATACTACTACTAGTGAGTGACAGTATCCGCATTATTGCATTCGAATGCATGAAATTTCGATTAGCGAATACTACTACTAGTGAGTGACAGTATCCGAGAACTTGCATTCGAATGGATGAAATTTCGATTAGCGAATACTACTACTAGTGAGCGACAGTATCCGAATTATTGCATTCCAATGCATGAGATTTCGATTAGCGAATACTACTACTAGTGAGTGACAGTATCCAAGAACTTGCATTCGAATGCAAGAGAATTCGATTAGCGAATACTACTATTAGTGAGTGAGAGTATCCGAGAACTTGCATTCGAATGCATGAGATTTCGATTAGCGAATACTACTACTAGTCAGTGACAGTATCCGAATTATTGCATTCGAATGCATGAAATTTCGATTAGCGAATACTACTACTAGTGAGTGACAGTATCCGAGAACTTGCATTCGAATGATTGAAATTTCGATTAGCGAATACTACTACTAGTGAGTGACAGTATCCGAGAACTTGCATTTGAATTCATGAAATTTCGATTAGCGAATACTACTACTAGTGAGTGACAGTATCCGAGAACTTGTATTCGAATGCATCTGATTTCGATTAGCGAATACTACTACTAGTGTGTGACAGTATCCGAATTATTGCATTCGAATGCAAGAGATTTCGATTAGCGAATACTACTACTAGTGAGTGACAGTATCCGAATTATTACATTCGAATTCAAGAGCTTTCGATTAGCGAATACTACTACTAGTGAGCGACAGTATCCGAATTATTTGACTCGAATGCAAGAGATATCGATTAGCGAATACTACTACTAGTGAGTGACAGTATCCGAATTATTGCTTTCGAATGCAAGAGATTTCGATTAGCGAATACTACTACTAGTGAGTGACAGTATCCGAATTATTGTATTCGAATGCAAGAGATTTCGATTAGCGAATACTACTACTAGTGAGTGACAGTATCCGAATTATTGCATTCGAATGCATGAAATTTCGATTAGCGAATACTACTACTAGTGAGTGACAGTATCCGAATTATTGCATTCGAATGCATGTAATTTCGATTAGCGGATACTACTACTAGTGAGTGACAGTATCCGAGAACTTGCATTCGAATGCATGAGATTTCGATTAACGTATACTACTACTAGTGAGTGACAGTATCCTAGAACTTGCATTCGAATGCATGAAATTTCGATTAGCGAATACTACTACTAGTGTGTGACAGTATCCGAATTATTGCATTCGAATGCATGAAATTTCGATTAGCGAATACTACTACTAGTGAGTGACAGTATCCCAATTATTGCATTCGAATGCATGAAATATCGATTAGCGAACACTACTACTAGTGAGTGACAGTATCCGAATTATTGCATTCGAATGCATGAAATTTCGATTAGCGCATACTACTACTAGTGAGTGACAGTATCCGAGAACTTGCATTCGAATGCATGAGATTTCGATTAGCGAATACTACCCCTAGTGAGTGCCAGTATTCGAATTATTGCATTCGAATGCATGAAATTTCGATTAGCGAATACTACTACTAGTGAGTGACAGTATCCGAATTATTGCATTCGAATGCATGAAATTTCGATTAGCGAATACTACTACTAGTGAGTGACAGTATCCGAATTATTGCATTCGAATGCATGTAATTTCGATTAGCGGATACTACTACTAGTGAGTGACAGTATCCGAGAACTTGCATTCGAATGCATGAGATTTCGATTAACGAATACTACTACTAGTGAGTGACAGTATCCTAGAACTTGCATTCGAATGCATGAAATTTCGATTAGCGAATACTACTACTAGTGAGTGACAGTATCCGAATTATTGCATTCGAATGCATGAAATTTCGATTAGCGAATACTACTACTAGTGAGTGACAGTATCCCAATTATTGCATTCGAATGCATGAAATATCGATTAGCGAACACTACTACTAGTGAGTGACAGTATCCGAATTATTGCATTCGAATGCATGAAATTTCGATTAGCGCATACTACTACTAGTGAGTGACAGTATCCGAGAACTTGCATTCGAATGCATGAGATTTCGATTAGCGAATACTACCCCTAGTGAGTGCCAGTATTCGAATTATTGCATTCGAATGCATGAAATTTCGATTAGCGAATACTAACTCTAGTGAGTGACAGTATCCGAATTATTTCATTCGAATGCATGAAATTTCGATTAGCGAATACTACTACTAGTGAGTGACAGTATCCGAGAACTTGCATTCGAATGCATGAGATTTCGATTAGCGAATACCACTACTAGTGAGTGACAGTATCCGAATTATTGCATTCGAATGCATGAGATTTCGATTCGCGAATACTACTACTAGTGAGTGACAGTATCCGAATTATTGCATTCGAATGCATGAAATTTAGATTACCGAGTACTACTACTAGTGAGTGACAGTATCTGAGAACTTGCATTCGAATGCATGAGATTTCGATTAGCGAATACTACTACTAGTGAGTGACAGTATCCGAATTATTGCATTCGAATGCATGAAATTTCGATTAGCGAATACTACTACTAGTGAGTGACAGTATCCGAATTATTGCATTCGAATGCATGATATTTCGATTAGCAGATACTACTACTAGTGAGTGACAGTATCCGAGAACTTGCATTCGAATGCATGAGATTTCGATTAACGAATACTACTACTAGTGAGTGACAGTATCCGAGATCTTGCATTCGAATGCATGAAATTTCGATTAGCGAATACTACTACTAGTGAGTGACAGTATCCGAATTATTGCATTCGAATGCATGAAATTTCGATTAGCGAACACTACTACTAGTGAGTGACAGTATCCGAATTATTGCATTCGAATGCATGAAATTTCGATTAGCGAATACTACTACTAGTGAGTGACAGTATCCGAGAACTTTCATTCGAATGCATGAGATTTCGATTAGCGAATACTACCCCTAGTGAGTGACAGTATTCGAATTATTGCATTCGAATGCATGAAATTTCGATTAGCGAATACTACTACTAGTGAGTGACAGTATCCGAATTATTGCATTCGAATGCATGAAATTTCGATTAGCGAATACTACTACTAGTGAGTGACAGTATCCGAGAACTTTCATTCGAATGCATGAGATTTCGATTAGCGAATACTACCCCTAGTGAGTGACAGTATTCGAATTATTGCATTCGAATGCATGAAATTTCGATTAGCGAATACTACTACTAGTGAGTGACAGTATCCGAATTATTGCATTCGAATGCATGAGATTTCGATTAGCGAATACTACTACTAGTGAGTGACAGTATCCGAGATCTTGCATTCGAATGCATGAGATTTCGATTAGCGAATACTAGTACTAGTGAGTGACAGTATCCGAGATCTTGCATTCGAATGCATGAGATTTCGATTAGCGAATACTACTACTAGTGAGTGACAGTATCCGAGAACTTGCATTCGAATGCATGAGATTTCGATTAGCGAATACTACTACTAGTGAGTGACAGTATCCAAGAACTTGCATTCGAATGCAAGAGAATTCGATTAGCGAATACTACTACTAGTGAGTGAGAGTATCCGAGAACTTGCATTCGAATGCATGAGATTTCGATTAGCGAATACTACTACTAGTGAGTGACAGTATCCGAATTATTGCATTCGAATGCATGAAATTTCGATTAGCGAATACTACTACTAGTGAGTGACAGTATCCGAGAACTTGCATTCGAATGATTGAAATTTCGATTAGCGAATACTACTACTAGTGAGTGACAGTATCCGATAACTTGCATTTGAATTCATGAAATTTCGATTAGCGAATACTACTACTAGTGAGTGACAGTATCCGAGAACTTGCATTCGAATGCATGAGATTTCGATTAGCGAATACTACTACTAGTGTGTGACAGTATCCGAATTATTGCATTCGAATGCAAAAGATATCGATTAGCGAATACTACTACTAGTGAGTGACAGTATCCGAATTATTACATTCGAATTCAAGAGCTTTCGATTAGCGAATACTACTACTAGTGAGTGACAGTATCCGAATTATTTGACTCGAATGCAAGAGATATCGATTAGCGAATACTACTACTAGTGAGTGACAGTATCCGAATTATTGCTTTCGAATGCAAGAGATTTCGATTAGCGAATACTACTACTAGTGAGTGACAGTATCCGAATTATTGTATTCGAATGCAAGAAATTTCGATTAGCGAATACTACTACTAGTGAGTGACAGTATCCGAATTATTGCATTCGAATGCATGAAATTTCGATTAGCGAATACTACTACTAGTGAGTGACAGTATCCGAATTATTGCATTCGAATGCATGTAATTTCGATTAGCGGATACTACTACTAGTGAGTGACAGTATCCGAGAACTTGCATTCGAATGCATGAGATTTCGATTAACGAATACTACTACTAGTGAGTGACAGTATCCTAGAACTTGCATTCGAATGCATGAAATTTCGATTAGCGAATACTACTACTAGTGAGTGACAGTATCCCAATTATTGCATTCGAATGCATGAAATATCGATTAGCGAACACTACTACTAGTGAGTGACAGTATCCGAATTATTGCATTCGAATGCATGAAATTTCGATTAGCGCATACTACTACTAGTTAGTGACAGTATCCGAGAACTTGCATTCGAATGCATGCGATTTCGATTAGCGAATACTACCCTAGTGAGTGCCAGTATTCGAATTATTGCATTCGAATGCATGAAATTTCGATTAGCGAATACTACTACTAGTGAGTGACAGTATCCGAATTATTTCATTCGAATGCATGAAATTTCGATTAGCGAATACTACTACTAGTGAGTGACAGTATCCGAGAACTTGCATTCGAATGCATGAGATTTCGATTAGCGAATACCACTACTCGTGAGTGACAGTACCCGAGAACTTGCATTCGAATGCAATAGATTTCGATTAGCGAATACTACTACTAGTAATTGACAGTATCCGAATTATTGCATTCGAATGCATGAAATTTCGATTAGGGAATACTACTACTAGTGAGTGACAGTATCCGAGAACTTGCATTCGATTGCATGAAATTTCGATTAGCGAATACTACTACTAGTGTGTGACAGTACCCGAGAACTTGCATTCGAATGCATGAGATTTCGATTAACGAATACTACTACTAGTGAGTGACAGTATCCTAGAACTTGCATTCGAATGCATGAAATTTCGATTAGCGAATACCACTACTCGTGAGTGACAGTACCCCAGAACTTGCATTCGAATGCATGAGATTTCGATTAGCGAATACTTCTACTAGTGAGTGACAGTATCCGAGAACTTGCATTCGAATGCATGAGATTTCGATTAGCGAATACTACTACTAGTAATTGACAGTATCCGAATTATTGCATTCGAATGCATGAAATTTCTATTAGCGAATACTACTACTAGTGAGTGACAGTATCCGAATTATTGCATTCGAATGCATGAACTTTCGATTAGCGAATACTACTACTAGTGAGTGACAGTATCCGAATTACTGCATTCGAATGCATGAAATTTCGATTAGGGAATATTACTACTACTAGTGAGTGACAGTATCCAAGAACTTGCATTCGATTGCATGAAATTTCGATTAGCGAATACTAGTACTAGTGAGTGACAGTATCCGAGAACTTGCATTCGAATGCATGAGATTTCGATTAGCGAATACTACTACTAGTGAGCGACAGTATCCGAATTATTGCATTCGAATGCATGAAATTTCGATTAGCGAATACTACTACTAGTGAGTGACAGTATCCGAGAACTTGCATTCGAATGCATGAGATTTCGATTAGCGAATACTACTACTAGTGAGTGACAGTATCCGCATTATTGCATTCGAATGCATGAAATTTCGATTAGCGAATACTACTACTAGTGAGTGACAGTATCCGAGAACTTGCATTCGAATGGATGAAATTTCGATTAGCGAATACTACTACTAGTGAGCGACAGTATCCGAATTATTGCATTCCAATGCATGAGATTTCGATTAGCGAATACTACTACTAGTGGGTGACAGTATCCAAGAATTTGCATTCGAATGCAACAGAATTCGATTAGCGAATACTACTACTAGTGAGTGAGAGTATCCGAGAACTTGCATTCGAATGCATGAGATTTCGATTAGCGAATACTACTACTAGTCAGTGACAGTATCCGAATTATTGCATTCGAATGCATGAAATTTCGATTAGCGAATACTACTACTAGTGAGTGACAGTATCCGAGAACTTGCATTCGAATGATTGAAATTTCGATTAGCGAATACTACTACTAGTGAGTGACAGTATCCGAGAACTTGCATTTGAATTCATGAAATTTCGATTAGCGAATACTACTACTAGTGAGTGACAGTATCCGAGAACTTGTATTCGAATGCATCTGATTTCGATTAGCGAATACTACTACTAGTGTGTGACAGTATCCGAATTATTGCATTCGAATGCAAGAGATTTCGATTAGCGAATACTACTACTAGTGAGTGACAGTATCCGAATTATTACATTCGAATTCAAGAGCTTTCGATTAGCGAGTACTACTACTAGTGAGCGACAGTATCCGGATTATTTGACTCGAATGCAAGAGATATCGATTAGCGAATACTACTACTAGTGAGTGACAGTATCCGAATTATTGCTTTCGAATGCAAGAGATTTCGATTAGCGAATACTACTACTAGTGAGTGACAGTATCCGAATTATTGTATTCGAATGCAAGAGATTTCGATTAGCGAATACTACTACTAGTGAGTGACAGTATCCGAATTATTGCATTCGAATGCATGAAATTTCGATTAGCGAATACTACTACTAGTGAGTGACAGTATCCGAATTATTGCATTCGAATGCATGTAATTTCGATTAGCGGATACTACTACTAGTGAGTGACAGTATCCGAGAACTTGCATTCGAATGCATGAGATTTCGATTAACGTATACTACTACTAGTGAGTGACAGTATCCTAGAACTTGCATTCGAATGCATGAAATTTCGATTGGCGAATACTACTACTAGTGTGTGACAGTATCCGAATTATTGCATTCGAATGCATGAAATTTCGATTAGCGAATACTACTACTAGTGAGTGACAGTATCCCAATTATTGCATTCGAATGCATGAAATATCGATTAGCGAACACTACTACTAGTGAGTGACAGTATCCGAATTATTGCATTCGAATGCATGAAATTTCGATTAGCGCATACTACTACTAGTGAGTGACAGTATCCGAGAACTTGCATTCGAATGCATGAGATTTCGATTAGCGAATACTACCCCTAGTGAGTGCCAGTATTCGAATTATTGCATTCGAATGCATGAAATTTCGATTAGCGAATACTACTACTAGTGAGTGACAGTACCCGAATTATTGCATTCGAATGCATGAAATTTCGATTAGCGAATACTACTACTAGTGAGTGACAGTATCCGAATTATTGCATTCGATTGCATGTAATTTCGATTAGCGGATACTACTACTAGTGAGTGACAGTATCCGAGAACTTGCATTCGAATGCATGAGATTTCGATTAACGAATACTACTACTAGTGAGTGACAGTATCCTAGAACTTGCATTCGAATGCATGAAATTTCGATTAGCGAATACTACTACTAGTGAGTGACAGTATCCGAATTATTGCATTCGAATGCATGAAATTTCGATTAGCGAATACTACTACTAGTGAGTGACAGTATCCCAATTATTGCATTCGAATGCATGAAATATCGATTAGCGAACACTACTACTAGTGAGTGACAGTATCCGAATTATTGCATTCGAATGCATGAAATTTCGATTAGCGCATACTACTACTAGTGAGTGACAGTATCCGAGAACTTGCATTCGAATGCATGAGATTTCGATTAGCGAATACTACCCCTAGTGAGTGCCAGTATTCGAATTATTGCATTCGAATGCATGAAATTTCGATTAGCGAATACTACTACTAGTGAGTGACAGTATCCGAATTATTTCATTCGAATGCATGAAATTTCGATTAGCGAATACTACTACTAGTGAGTGACAGTATCCGAGAACTTGCATTCGAATGCATGAGATTTCGATTAGCGAATACCACTACTCGTGAGTGACAGTACCCGAGAACTTGCATTCGAATGCAATAGATTTCGATTAGCGAATACTACTACTAGTAATTGACAGTATCCGAATTATTGCATTCGAATGCATGAAATTTCGATTAGGGAATACTACTACTAGTGAGTGACAGTATCCGAGAACTTGCATTCGATTGCATGAAATTTCGATTAGCGAATACTACTACTAGTGAGTGACAGTACCCGAGAACTTGCATTCGAATGCATGAGATTTCGATTAACGAATACTACTACTAGTGAGTGACAGTATCCTAGAACTTGCATTCGAATGCATGAAATTTCGATTAGCGAATACCACTACTCGTGAGTGACAGTACCCCAGAACTTGCATTCGAATGCATGAGATTTCGATTAGCGAATACTTCTACTAGTGAGTGACAGTATCCGAGAACTTGCATTCGAATGCATGAGATTTCGATTAGCGAATACTACTACTAGTAATTGACAGTATCCGAATTATTGCATTCGAATGCATGAAATTTCTATTAACGAATACTACTACTAGTGAGTGACAGTATCCGAGAACTTGCATTCGAATGCATGAGATTTCGATTAGCGATACTACTACTAGTGAGTGACAGTATCCGAATTACTGCATTCGAATGCATGAAATTTCGATTAGGGAATACTACTACTACTAGTGAGTGACAGTATCCGAGAACTTGCATTCGATTGCATGAAATTTCGATTAGCGAATACTAGTACTAGTGAGTGACAGTATCCGAGAACTTGCATTCGAATGCATGAGATTTCGATTAGGGAATACTACTACTAGTGAGCGACAGTATCCGAATTATTGCATTCGAATGCATGAAATTTCGATTAGCGAATACTACTACTAGTGAGTGACAGTATCCGAGAACTTGCATTCGAATGCATGAGATTTCGATTAGCGAATACTACTACTAGTGAGTGACAGTATCCGCATTATTGCATTCGAATGCATGAAATTTCGATTAGCGAATACTACTACTAGTGAGTGACAGTATCCGAGAACTTGCATTCGAATGGATGAAATTTCGATTAGCGAATACTACTACTAGTGAGCGACAGTATCCGAATTATTGCATTCCAATGCATGAGATTTCGATTAGCGAATACTACTACTAGTGAGTGACAGTATCCAAGAACTTGCATTCGAATGCAAGAGAATTCGATTAGCGAATACTACTACAAGTGAGTGAGAGTATCCGAGAACTTGCATTCGAATGCATGAGATTTCGATTAGCGAATACTACTACTAGTCAGTGACAGTATCCGAATTATTGCATTCGAATGCATGAAATTTCGATTAGCGAATACTACTACTAGTGAGTGACAGTATCCGAGAACTTGCATTCGAATGATTGAAATTTCGATTAGCGAATACTACTACTAGTGAGTGACAGTATCCGAGAACTTGCATTTGAATTCATGAAATTTCGATTAGCGAATACTACTACTAGTGAGTGACAGTATCCGAGAACTTGTATTCGAATGCATCTGATTTCGATTAGCGAATACTACTACTAGTGTGTGACAGTATCCGAATTATTGCATTCGAATGCAAGAGATTTCGATTAGCGAATACTACTACTAGTGAGTGACAGTATCCGAATTATTACATTCGAATTCAAGAGCTTTCGATTAGCGAATACTACTACTAGTGAGCGACAGTATCCGAATTATTTGACTCGAATGCAAGAGATATCGATTAGCGAATACTACTACTAGTGAGTGACAGTATCCGAATTATTGCTTTCGAATGCAAGAGATTTCGATTAGCGAATACTACTACTAGTGAGTGACAGTATCCGAATTATTGTATTCGAATGCAAGAGATTTCGATTAGCGAATACTACTACTAGTGAGTGACAGTATCCGAATTATTGCATTCGAATGCATGAAATTTCGATTAGCGAATACTACTACTAGTGAGTGACAGTATCCGAATTATTGCATTCGAATGCATGTAATTTCGATTAGCGGATACTACTACTAGTGAGTGACAGTATCCGAGAACTTGCATTCGAATGCATGAGATTTCGATTAACGTATACTACTACTAGTGAGTGACAGTATCCTAGAACTTGCATTCGAATGCATGAAATTTCGATTAGCGAATACTACTACTAGTGTGTGACAGTATCCGAATTATTGCATTCGAATGCATGAAATTTCGATTAGCGAATACTACTACTAGTGAGTGACAGTATCCCAATTATTGCATTCGAATGCATGAAATATCGATTAGCGAACACTACTACTAGTGAGTGACAGTATCCGAATTATTGCATTCGAATGCATGAAATTTCGATTAGCGCATACTACTACTAGTGAGTGACAGTATCCGAGAACTTGCATTCGAATGCATGAGATTTCGATTAGCGAATACTACCCCTAGTGAGTGCCAGTATTCGAATTATTGCATTCGAATGCATGAAATTTCGATTAGCGAATACTACTACTAGTGAGTGACAGTATCCGAATTATTTCATTCGAATGCATGAAATTTCGATTAGAGAATACTACTACTAGTGAGTGACAGTATCCGAGAACTTGCAATCGAATGCATGAGATTTCGATTAGCGAATACCACTACTCGTGAGTGACAGTACCCGAGAACTTGCATTCGAATGCAATAGATTTCGATTAGCGAATACTACTACTAGTGAGTGACAGTATCCGAGAACTTGCATTCGAATGCATGAGATTTCGATTAGCGAATACTAATACTAGTAATTGACAGTATCCGAATTATTGCATTCGAATGCATGAAATTTCGATTAGGGAATACTACTACTAGTGAGTGACAGTATCCAAGAACTTGCATTCCATTGCATTAAATTTCGATTAGCGAATACTACTACTAGTGAGTGACAGTAACCGAGAACTTGCATTCGAATGCATGAGATTTCGATTAGCGAATACTACTACTAGTGAGTGACAGTATCCGAATTATATCATTCGAATGCATGAAATTTCGATTAGCGAATACTACTACTAGTGAGTGACAGTATCCGAGAACTTGCATTCCAATGCATGAAATTTCGATTAGCGAATACTACTACTAGTGAGTGACAGTATCCGAATTATTGCATTCGAATGCATGAGATTTCGATTAGCGAATACTACTACTAGTGAGTGACAGCATCCGAATTATTGCATTCGAATGCATGAAATTTCGATTAGCGAATACTACTACTAGTAAGTGACAGTATCCGAGAACTTGCATTTGAAAGCATGAAATTTCGATTAGCGAATACTACTACTAGTGAGTGACAGTATCCGAGAACTTGCATTCGAATGCATGAAATTTCGATTAGCGAATACTACTACCAGTGAGTGACAGTATCCGAGAATTTGCATTCGAATGTATGAAATTTCGATTAGCGAATACTACTACTAGTGAGTGACAGTATCCGAGAACTTGCATTCGAATGCATGAAATTTCAATTCGCGAATACTAGTACTAGTGAGTGACAGTATCCGAGAACTTGCATTCGAATGCATGAAATTTCGATTAGCGAATACTTCTACTATTGAGTGACAGTATCCGAGAACTTGCATTCGAATGCATGAAATTTCGATTAGCGAATACTACTACTAGTGAGTGACAGTATCCGAGAAGTTGCATTCGAATGCATGAAATTTCGATTAGCGAATACTACTACTAGTGAGTGACAGTATCCGAGAACTTGCATTCGAATGCATGAGATTTGGATTAGCGAATACTAGTACTAGTGAGTGACAGTACCCGAGAACTTGCATTCGAATGCATGAAATTTCGATTAGCGAATACTACTACTAGTGAGTGACAGTATCCGAATTATTGCATTCGAATGTATGAAATTTCGATTAGCGAATACTACTACTAGTGAGTGACAGTATCCGAATTATTGCATTCGAATGCATGAGATTTCGATTAGCGAATACTACTACTAGTGAGTGACAGTATCCCAGAACTTGCATTCGAATGCATGAGATTTCGATTAGCGAATACTACCCCTAGTGAGTGACAGTATTCGAATTATAGCATTCGAATGCATGAAATTTCGATTAGCGAATACTACTACTAGTGAGTGACAGTATCCGAATTATTTCATTCGAATGCATGAAATTTCGATTAGCGAATACTACTACTAGTGAGTGACAGTATCCGAGAACTTGCATTCGAATGCATGAGATTTCGATTAGCGAATACCACTACTCGTGAGTGACAGTACCCGAGTACTTGTATTCGAATGCATGAGATTTCGATTAGCGAATACTACTACTAGTGTGTGACAGTATCCGAATTAATGCATTCGAATGCAAGAGATTTCGATTAGCGAATACTACTACTAGTGAGTGACAGTATCCGAATTATTACATTCGAATTCAAGAGCTTTCGATTAGCGAATACTACTACTAGTGAGTGACAGTATCCGAATTATTTGATTCGAATGCAAGAGATATCGATTAGCGAATACTACTACTAGTGAGTGACAGTATCCGAATTATTGCTTTCGAATGCAAGAGATTTCGATTAGCGAATACTACTACTAGTGAGTGACAGTATCCGATTTATTGTATTCGAATGCAAGAGATTTCGATTAGCGAATACTACTACTAGTGAGTGACAGTATCCGAATTATTGCATTCGAATGCATGAGATTTCGATTAGCGAATACTACTACTAGTGAGTGACAGTATCCGAATTATTGCATTCGAATGCATGAAATTTCGATTAGCGAATACTACTACTAGTGAGTGACAGTATCCGAATTATTGCATTCGAATGCATGTAATTTCGATTAGCGGATACTACTACTAGTGAGTGACAGTATCCGAGAACTTGCATTCGAATGCATGAGATTTCGATTAACGAATACTACTACTAGTGAGTGACAGTATCCTAGAACTTGCATTCGAATGCATGAAATTTCGATTAGCGAATACTACTACTAGTGAGTGACAGTATCCGAATATTGCATTCGAATGCATGAAATTTCGATTAGCGAATACTACTACTAGTGAGTGACAGTATCCGAATTATTGCATTCGAATGCATGAAATATCGATTAGCGAACACTACTACTAGTGAGTGACAGTATCCGAATTATTGCATTCGAATGCATGAAATTTCGATTAGCGAATACTACTACTAGTGAGTGACAGTATCCGACAACTTGCATTCGAATGCATGAGATTTCGATTAGCGAATACTACCCCTAGTGAGTGACAGTATTCGAATTATTGCATTCGAATACATGAAATTTCGATTAGCGAATACTACTACTGGTGAGTGACAGTGTCCGAATTATTTCATTCGAATGCATGAAATTTCGATTAGCGAATACTACTACTAGTGAGTGACAGTATCCGAGAACTTGCATTCGAATGCATGAGATTTCGAATAGCGAATACCACTACTCGTGAGTGACAGTAACCGAGAACTTGCATTCGAATGCGATAGATTTCGATTAGCGAATACTACTACTAGTGAGTGACAGTATCCGAGAACTTGCATTCGAATGCATGAGATTTCGATTAGCGAATACTACTACTAGTAATTGACAGTATCCGAATTATTGCATTCGAATGCATGAAATTTCTATTAACGAATACTACTACTAGTGAGTGACAGTATCCGAGAACTTGCATTCGAATGCATGAGATTTCGATTAGCGATACTACTACTAGTGAGTGACAGTATCCGAATTATTGCATTCGAATGCATGAAATTTCGATTAGGGAATACTACTACTAGTGAGTGACAGTATCCGAGAACTTGCATTTGATTGCATGAAATTTCGATTAGCGAATACTACTACTAGTGAGTGACAGTACCCGAGAACCTGCATTCGAATGCATGAGATTTCGATTAGCGAATACTACTACTAGTGAGTGACAGTATCCGAATTATATCATTCGAATGCATGAAATTACGATTAGCGAATACTACTACTAGTGAGTGACAGTATCCGAGAACTTGCATTCTAATGCATGAAATTTCGATTAGCGAATACTACTACTAGTGAGTGACAGTATCCGAGAACTTGCATTTGATTGCATGAAATTTCGATTAGCGAATACTACTACTAGTGAGTGACAGTACCCGAGAACCTGCATTCGAATGCATGAGATTTCGATTAGCGAATACTACTACTAGTGAGTGACAGTATCCGAATTATATCATTCGAATGCATGAAATTACGATTAGCGAATACTACTACTAGTGAGTGACAGTATCCGAGAACTTGCATTCTAATGCATGAAATTTCGATTAGCGAATACTACTACTAGTGAGTGACAGTATCCGAGAACTTGCATTCGAATGCATGAGATTTCGAATAGCGAATACCACTACTCGTGAGTGACAGTAACCGAGAACTTGCATTCGAATGCGATAGATTTCGATTAGCGAATACTACTACTAGTGAGTGACAGTATCCGAGAACTTGCATTCGAATGCATGAGATTTCGATTAGCGAATACTACTACTAGTAATTGACAGTATCCGAATTATTGCATTCGAATGCATGAAATTTCTATTAACGAATACTACTACTAGTGAGTGACAGTATCCGAGAACTTGCATTCGAATGCATGAGATTTCGATTAGCGATACTACTACTAGTGAGTGACAGTATCCGAATTATTGCATTCGAATGCATGAAATTTCGATTAGGGAATACTACTACTAGTGAGTGACAGTATCCGAGAACTTGCATTTGATTGCATGAAATTTCGATTAGCGAATACTACTACTAGTGAGTGACAGTACCCGAGAACCTGCATTCGAATGCATGAGATTTCGATTAGCGAATACTACTACTAGTGAGTGACAGTATCCGAATTATATCATTCGAATGCATGAAATTACGATTAGCGAATACTACTACTAGTGAGTGACAGTATCCGAGAACTTGCATTCTAATGCATGAAATTTCGATTAGCGAATACTACTACTAGTGAGTGACAGTATCCGAGAACTTGCATTCGAATGCATGAAATTTCGATTAGCGAATACTACTACCAGTGAGTGACAGTATCCGAGAATTTGCATTCGAATGTATGAAATTTCGATTAGCGAATACTACTACTAGTGAGTGACAGTATCCGAGAACTTGCATTCGAATGCATGAAATTTCAATTCGCGAATACTAGTACTAGTGAGTGACAGTATCCGAGAACTTGCATTCGAATGCATGAAATTTCGATTAGCGAATACTTCTACTATTGAGTGACAGTATCCGAGAACTTGCATTCGAATGCATGAAATTTCGATTAGCGAATACTACTACTAGTGAGTGACAGTATCCGAGAAGTTGCATTCGAATGCATGAAATTTCGATTAGCGAATACTACTACTAGTGAGTGACAGTATCCGAGAACTTGCATTCGAATGCATGAGATTTGGATTAGCGAATACTAGTACTAGTGAGTGACAGTACCCGAGAACTTGCATTCGAATGCATGAAATTTCGATTAGCGAATACTACTACTAGTGAGTGACAGTATCCGAATTATTGCATTCGAATGTATGAAATTTCGATTAGCGAATACTACTACTAGTGAGTGACAGTATCCGAATTATTGCATTCGAATGCATGAGATTTCGATTAGCGAATACTACTACTAGTGAGTGACAGTATCCCAGAACTTGCATTCGAATGCATGAGATTTCGATTAGCGAATACTACCCCTAGTGAGTGACAGTATTCGAATTATAGCATTCGAATGCATGAAATTTCGATTAGCGAATACTACTACTAGTGAGTGACAGTATCCGAATTATTTCATTCGAATGCATGAAATTTCGATTAGCGAATACTACTACTAGTGAGTGACAGTATCCGAGAACTTGCATTCGAATGCATGAGATTTCGATTAGCGAATACCACTACTCGTGAGTGACAGTACCCGAGTACTTGTATTCGAATGCATGAGATTTCGATTAGCGAATACTACTACTAGTGTGTGACAGTATCCGAATTAATGCATTCGAATGCAAGAGATTTCGATTAGCGAATACTACTACTAGTGAGTGACAGTATCCGAATTATTACATTCGAATTCAAGAGCTTTCGATTAGCGAATACTACTACTAGTGAGTGACAGTATCCGAATTATTTGATTCGAATGCAAGAGATATCGATTAGCGAATACTACTACTAGTGAGTGACAGTATCCGAATTATTGCTTTCGAATGCAAGAGATTTCGATTAGCGAATACTACTACTAGTGAGTGACAGTATCCGATTTATTGTATTCGAATGCAAGAGATTTCGATTAGCGAATACTACTACTAGTGAGTGACAGTATCCGAATTATTGCATTCGAATGCATGAGATTTCGATTAGCGAATACTACTACTAGTGAGTGACAGTATCCGAATTATTGCATTCGAATGCATGAAATTTCGATTAGCGAATACTACTACTAGTGAGTGACAGTATCCGAATTATTGCATTCGAATGCATGTAATTTCGATTAGCGGATACTACTACTAGTGAGTGACAGTATCCGAGAACTTGCATTCGAATGCATGAGATTTCGATTAACGAATACTACTACTAGTGAGTGACAGTATCCTAGAACTTGCATTCGAATGCATGAAATTTCGATTAGCGAATACTACTACTAGTGAGTGACAGTATCCGAATATTGCATTCGAATGCATGAAATTTCGATTAGCGAATACTACTACTAGTGAGTGACAGTATCCGAATTATTGCATTCGAATGCATGAAATATCGATTAGCGAACACTACTACTAGTGAGTGACAGTATCCGAATTATTGCATTCGAATGCATGAAATTTCGATTAGCGAATACTACTACTAGTGAGTGACAGTATCCGAGAACTTGCATTCGAATGCATGAGATTTCGATTAGCGAATACTACCCCTAGTGAGTGACAGTATTCGAATTATTGCATTCGAATACATGAAATTTCGATTAGCGAATACTACTACTGGTGAGTGACAGTGTCCGAATTATTTCATTCGAATGCATGAAATTTCGATTAGCGAATACTACTACTAGTGAGTGACAGTATCCGAGAACTTGCATTCGAATGCATGAGATTTCGAATAGCGAATACCACTACTCGTGAGTGACAGTAACCGAGAACTTGCATTCGAATGCGATAGATTTCGATTAGCGAATACTACTACTAGTGAGTGACAGTATCCGAGAACTTGCATTCGAATGCATGAGATTTCGATTAGCGAATACTACTACTAGTAATTGACAGTATCCGAATTATTGCATTCGAATGCATGAAATTTCTATTAACGAATACTACTACTAGTGAGTGACAGTATCCGAGAACTTGCATTCGAATGCATGAGATTTCGATTAGCGATACTACTACTAGTGAGTGACAGTATCCGAATTATTGCATTCGAATGCATGAAATTTCGATTAGGGAATACTACTACTAGTGAGTGACAGTATCCGAGAACTTGCATTTGATTGCATGAAATTTCGATTAGCGAATACTACTACTAGTGAGTGACAGTACCCGAGAACCTGCATTCGAATGCATGAGATTTCGATTAGCGAATACTACTACTAGTGAGTGACAGTATCCGAATTATATCATTCGAATGCATGAAATTACGATTAGCGAATACTACTACTAGTGAGTGACAGTATCCGAGAACTTGCATTCTAATGCATGAAATTTCGATTAGCGAATACTACTACTAGTGAGTGACAGTATCCGAATTATTGCATTCGAATGCATGAGATTTCGATTAGCGAATACTACTACTAGTGAGTGACAGCATCCGAATTATTGCATTCGAATGCATGAAATTTCGATTAGCGAATACTACAACTACTGAGTGACAGTATCCGAATTATTGCATTCGAATACATGAGACCTAGATTAGCGAATACTACTACTAGTGAGTGACAGTATCCGAGAACTTGCATTCGAATGCAAGAGAATTCGATTAGCGAATACTACTACTAGTGAGTGAGAGTATCCCAGAACTTGCATTCGAATGCATGAGATTTCGATTAGCGAATACTACTACTAGTAAGTGACAGTATCCCAATTATTGCATTCGAATGCATGAAATTTCGATTAGCGAATACTACTACTAGTGAGTGACAGTATCCGAGAACTTGCATTCGAATGATTGAAATATCGATTAGCGAATACTACTACTAGTAAGTGACAGTATCCGAGAACTTGCATTTGAAAGCATGAAATTTCGATTAGCGAATACTACTACTAGTGAGTGACAGTATCCGAGAACTTGCATTCGAATGCATGAAATTTCGATTAGCGAATACTACTACCAGTGAGTGACAGTATCCGAGAATTTGCATTCGAATGCATGAAATTTCGATTAGCGAATACTACTACTAGTGAGTGACAGAATCCGAGAACTTGCATTCGAATGCATGAAATTTCGATTCGCGAATACTAGTACTAGTGAGTGACAGTATCCGAGAACTTGCATTCGAATGCATTAAATTTCGATTAGCGAATACTTCTACTATTGAGTGACAGTATCCGAGAACTTGCATTCGAATGCATGAAATTTCGATTAGCGAATACTACTACTAGTGAGTGACAGTATCCTAGAACTTGCATTCGAATGCATGAAATTTCGATTAGCGAATACTACTACTAGTGAGTGACAGTATCCGAGAACTTGCATTCGAATGCATGAGATTTCGATTAGCGAATACTACTACTAGTGAGTGACAGTACCCGAGAACTTGCATTCGAATGCATGAAATTTCGATTAGCGAATACTACTACTAGTGAGTGACAGTATTCGAATTATTGCATTCGAATGTATGAAATTTCGATTAGCGAATACTACTACTAGTAAGTGACAGTATCCAAGAACTTGCATTTGAAAGCATGAAATTTCGATTAGCGAATACTACTACTAGTGAGTCACAGTATCCGAGAACTTGCATTCGAATGCATGAAATTTCGATTAGCGAATACTACTACTAGTGAGTGACAGTATCCGAGAACTTGCATTCGAATGCATGAAATTTCGATTAGCAAATACTACTACCAGTGAGTGACAGTATCCGAGAATTTGCATTCGAATGCATGAAATTTCGATTAGCGAATACTACTACTAGTGAGTGACAGTATCCGAGAACTTGCATTCGAATGCATGAAATTTCGATTCGCGAATACTAGTACTAGTGAGTGACAGTATCCGAGAACTTGCATTCGAATGCATGAAATTTCGATTAGCGAATACTTCTACTATTGAGTGACAGTATCCGAGAACTTGCATTCGCATGCATGAAATTTCGATTAGCGATAACTACTACTAGTGAGTGACAGTATCCAAGAAGTTGCATTCGAATGCATGAAATTTCGATTAGCGAATACTACTACTAGTGAGTGACAGTATCCGAGAACTTGCATTCGAATGCATGAGATTTCGATTAGCGAATACTACTACTAGTGAGTGACAGTACCCGAGAACTTGCATTCGAATGCATGAAATTTCGATTAGCGAATACTACTACTAGTGAGTGACAGTATTCGAATTATTGCATTCGAATGTATGAAATTTCGATTAGCGAATACTACTACTAGTAAGTGACAGTATCCGAGAACTTGCATTTGAAAGCATGAAATTTCGATTAGCGAATACTACTACTAGTGAGTGACAGTATCCGAGAACTTGCATTCGAATGCATGAAATTTCGATTAGCTAATACTACTACCAGGGAGTGACAGTATCCGAGAATTTGCATTCGAATGCATGAGATTTCGATTAGCGAATACTACGACTAGTGACTGACAGTATCCGAATTATTGCATTCGAATGCATGAAATTTCGATTAGCGAATACTATTACTAGTGAGTGACAGTATCCGAGAACTTGCATTCGAATGCATGAGATTTCGATTAGCGAATACTACTACTAGTGAGTGACAGTATCCGAGAACTTGCATTCGAATGCATGAAATTTCGATTATCGAATACTACTACTAGTGAGCGACAGTATCCGGGAACTTGCATTCGAATGCATGAGATTTCGATTAGCGAATACTACTACTAGTGAGTGACAGTATCTGAATTATTGCATTTGAATGCATGAGATTTCGATTAGCGAATACTAATACTAGTGAGTGACAGTACCCGAGAACTTGCATTCGAATGCATGAAATTTCGATTAGCGAATACTACTACTAGTGAGTGACAGTATCCGAATTATTGCATTCGAATGTATGAAATTTCGATTAGCGAATACTACTACTAGTGAGTGACAGTATCCGAATTATTGCATTCGAATGCATGAGATTTCGATTAGCGAATACTACTACTAGTGAGTGACAGTATCCCAGAACTTGCATTCGAATGCATGAGATTTCGATTACCGGATACTACTACTAGTGAGTGACAGTATCCGAAAACTTGCATTCGAATGCAAGAGATTTCGATTAGCGAATACTACTACTAGTGAGTGACAGTATCCGAATTATTGCATTCGAATGCATGAAATTTCGATTAGCGAATTCTACTACTAGTGAGTGACAGTATCCAAGAACTTGCATTCGAATGCATGAGATTTCGATTAGCGAATACTACGACTAGTGACTGACAGTACCCGAATTATTGCATTCGAATGCATGAAATTTCGATTAGCGAATACTATTACTAGTGAGTGACAGTATCCGAGAACTTGCATTCGAATGCATGAGATTTCGATTAGCGATACTACTACTATTGAGTGACAGTATCCGAATTATTGCATTCGAATGCATGAAATTTCGATTAGGGAATACTACTACTAGTGAGTGACAGTATCCGAGAACTTGCATTCGATTGCACGAAATTTCGATTAGCGAATACTCTTACCAGTGAGTGACAGTATCCGAGAACTTGCATTCGAATGCATGAGATTTCGATTAGCGAATACTACTACTAGTGAGTGACAGTATCGGAATTATTGCATTCGAATGCATTAAATTTCGATTAGAGAATACTACTACTAGTGAGTGACAGTATCCGAGAACTTGCATTCCAATGCATGAAATTTCGATTAGCGAATACTACTACTAGTGAGTGACAGTATCCGAATTATTGCATTCGGATGCATGAGATTTCGATTAGCGAATACTACTACTAGTGAGTGACAGCATCCGAATTATTGCATTCGAATGCATGAAATTTCGATTAGCTAATACTACAACTACTGAGTGACAGTATCCGAATTATTGCATTCGAATACATGAGACTTCGATTAGCGAATACTACTACTAGTGAGTGACAGTATCCGAGAACTTGCATTCGAATGCATGAGATTTCGATTAGCGAATACTACCCCTAGTGAGTGACAGTATTCGAATTATTGCATTCGAATGCATGAAATTTCGATTAGCGAATACTCCTACTAGTGAGTGACAGTGTCCGAATTATTTCATTCGAATGCATGAAATTTCGATTAGCGAATACTACTACTAGTGAGTGACAGTATCCGAGAACTTGCATTCGAATGCATGAGATTTCGATTAGCGAATACCACTACTCGTGAGTGACAGTAACCGAGAACTTGCATTCGAATGCAATAGATTTCGATTAGCGAATACTACTACTAGTGAGTGACATTATCCGAGAACTTGCATTCGAATGCATGAGATTTCGATTAGCGAATGCTACTACTAGTAATTGACAGTATCCGAATTATTGCATTCGAATGCATGAAATTTCGATTAGGGAATACTACTACTAGTGAGTGACAGTATCCGAGAACTTGCATTTGATTGCATGAAATTTCGATTAGCGAATACTACTACTAGAGAGTGACAGTACCCGAGAACTTGCATTCGAATGCATGAGATTTCGATTAGCGAATACTACTACTAGTGAGTGACAGTATCCGAATTATTGCATTCGAATACATGAGATTTCGATTAGCGAATACTACTACTAGTGAGTGACAGCATCCGAATTATTGCATTCGAATGCATGAAATTTCGATTAGCGAATACTACAACTACTGAGTGACAGTATCCGAATTATTGCATTCGAATACATGAGACCTCGATTAGCGAATACTACTACTAGTGAGTGACAGTATCCGAATTATATCATTCGAATGCATGAAATTACGATTAGCGAATACTACTACTAGTGAGTGACAGTATCCGAGAACTTGCATTCTAATGCATGAAATTTCGATTAGCGAATACTACTACTAGTGAGTGACAGTATCCGAATTATTGCATTCGAATGCATGAGATTTCGATTAGCGAATACTACTACTAGTGAGTGACAGCATCCGAGTTATTGCATTCGAATGCATGAAATTTCGATTAGCGAATACTACAACTACTGAGTGACAGTATCCGAATTATTGCATTCGAATACATGAGACCTCGATTAGCGAATACTACTACTAGTGAGTGACAGTATCCGAGAACTTGCATTCGAATGCAAGAGAATTCGATTAGCGAATACTACTACTAGTGAGTGAGAGTATCCCAGAACTTGCATTCGAATGCATGAGATTTCGATTAGCGAATACTACTACTAGTGAGTGACAGTATCCCAATTATTGCATTCGAATGCATGAAATTTCGATTAGCGAATACTACTACTAGTGAGTGACAGTATCCGAGAACTTGCATTCGAATGATTGAAATATCGATTAGCGAATACTACTACTAGTAAGTGACAGTATCCGAGAACTTGCATTTGAAAGCATGAAATTTCGATTAGCGAATACTACTACTAGTGAGTGACAGTATCCGAGAACTTGCATTCGAATGCATGAAATTTCGATTAGCGAATACTACTACCAGTGAGTGACAGTATCCGAGAATTTGCATTCGAATGCATGAAATTTAGATTAGCGAATACTACTACTAGTGAGTGACAGTATCCGAGAACTTGCATTCGAATGCATGAAATTTCGATTCGCGAATACTAGTACTAGTGAGTGACAGTATCCGAGAACTTGCATTCGAATGCATTAAATTTCGATTAGCGAATACTTCTACTATTGAGTGACAGTATCCGAGAACTTGCATTCGAATGCATGAAATTTCGATTAGCGAATACTACTACTAGTGAGTGACAGTATCCGAGAAGTTGCATTCGAATGCATGAAATTTCGATTAGCGAATACTACTACTAGTGAGTGACAGTATCCGAGAACTTGCATTCGAATGCATGAGATTTCGATTAGCGAATACTACTACTAGTGAGTGACAGTACCCGAGAACTTGCATTCGAATGCATGAAATTTCGATTAGCGAATACTACTACTAGTGAGTGACAGTATTCGAATTATTGCATTCGAATGTATGAAATTTCGATTAGCGAATACTACTACTAGTAAGTGACAGTATCCGAGAACTTGCATTTGAAAGCATGAAATTTCGATTAGCGAATACTACTACTAGTGAGTCACAGTATCCGAGAACTTGCATTCGAATGCATGAAATTTCGATTAGCGAATACTACTACTAGTGAGTGACAGTATCCGAGAACTTGCATTCGAATGCATGAAATTTCGATTAGCGAATACTACTACCAGTGAGTGACAGTATCCGAGAATTTGCATTCGAATGCATGAAATTTCGATTAGCGAATACTACTACTAGTGAGTGAGAGTATCCCAGAACTTGCATTCGAATGCATGAAATTTCGATTCGCGAATACTAGTACTAGTGAGTGACAGTATCCGAGAACTTGCATTCGAATGCATGAAATTTCGATTAGCGAATACTTCTACTATTGAGTGACAGTATCCGAGAACTTGCATTCGCATGCATGAAATTTCGATTAGCGAATACTACTACTAGTGAGTGACAGTATCCGAGAAGTTGCATTCGAATGCATGAAATTTCGATTAGCGAATACTACTACTAGTGAGTGACAGTATCCGAGAACTTGCATTCGAATGCATGAGATTTCGATTAGCGAATACTACTACTAGTGAGTGACAGTACCCGAGAACTTGCATTCGAATGCATGAAATTTCGATTAGCGAATACTACTACTAGTGAGTGACAGTATTCGAATTATTGCATTCGAATGTATGAAATTTCGATTAGCGAATACTACTACTAGTAAGTGACAGTATCCGAGAACTTGCATTTGAAAGCATGAAATTTCGATTAGCGAATACTACTACTAGTGAGTGACAGTATCCGAGAACTTGCATTCGAATGCATGAAATTTCGATTAGCTAATACTACTACCAGGGAGTGACAGTATCCGAGAATTTGCATTCGAATGCATGAGATTTCGATTAGCGAATACTACGACTAGTGACTGACAGTATCCGAATTATTGCATTCGAATGCATGAAATTTCGATTAGCGAATACTATTACTAGTGAGTGACAGTATCCGAGAACTTGCATTCGAATGCATGAGATTTCGATTAGCGAATACTACTACTAGTGAGTGACAGTATCCGAGAACTTGCATTCGAATGCATGAAATTTCGATTATCGAATACTACTACTAGTGAGCGACAGTATCCGGGAACTTGCATTCGAATGCATGAGATTTCGATTAGCGAATACTACTACTAGTGAGTGACAGTATCTGAATTATTGCATTCGAATGCATGAGATTTCGATTAGCGAATACTAATACTAGTGAGTGACAGTACCCGAGAACTTGCATTCGAATGCATGAAATTTCGATTAGCGAATACTACTACTAGTGAGTGACAGTATCCGAATTATTGCATTCGAATGTATGAAATTTCGATTAGCGAATACTACTACTAGTGAGTGACAGTATCCGAATTATTGCATTCGAATGCATGAGATTTCGATTAGCGAATACTACTACTAGTGAGTGACAGTATCCCAGAACTTGCATTCGAATGCATGAGATTTCGATTACCGGATACTACTACTAGTGAGTGACAGTATCCGAAAACTTGCATTCGAATGCAAGAGATTTCGATTAGCGAATACTACTACTAGTGAGTGACAGTATCCGAATTATTGCATTCGAATGCATGAAATTTCGATTAGCGAATTCTACTACTAGTGAGTGACAGTATCCAAGAACTTGCATTCGAATGCATGAGATTTCGATTAGCGAATACTACGACTAGTGACTGACAGTACCCGAATTATTGCATTCGAATGCATGAAATTTCGATTAGCGAATACTATTACTAGTGAGTGACAGTATCCGAGAACTTGCATTCGAATGCATGAGTTTTCGATCAGCGATACTACTACTATTGAGTGACAGTATCCGAATTATTGCATTCGAATGCATGAAATTTCGATTAGGGAATACTACTACTAGTGAGTGACAGTATCCGAGAACTTGCATTCGATTGCACGAAATTTCGATTAGCGAATACTCTTACCAGTGAGTGACAGTATCCGAGAACTTGCATTCGAATGCATGAGATTTCGATTAGCGAATACTACTACTAGTGAGTGACAGTATCGGAATTATTGCATTCGAATGCATGAAATTTCGATTAGAGAATACTACTACTAGTGAGTGACAGTATCCGAGAACTTGCATTCCAATGCATAAAATTTCGATTAGCGAATACTACTACTAGTGAGTGACAGTATCCGAATTATTGCATTCGAATGCATGAGATTTCGATTAGCGAATACTACTACTAGTGAGTGACAGCATCCGAATTATTGCATTCGAATGCATGAAATTTCGATTAGCTAATACTACAACTACTGAGTGACAGTATCCGAATTATTGCATTCGAATACATGAGACTTCGATTAGCGAATACTACTACTAGTGAGTGACAGTATCCGAGAACTTGCATTCGAATGCATGAGATTTCGATTAGCGAATACTACCCCTAGTGAGTGACAGTATTCGAATTATTGCATTCGAATGCATGAAATTTCGATTAGCGAATACTCCTACTAGTGAGTGACAGTGTCCGAATTATTTCATTCGAATGCATGAAATTTCGATTAGCGAATACTACTACTAGTGAGTGACAGTATCCGAGAACTTGCATTCGAATGCATGAGATTTCGATTAGCGAATACCACTACTCGTGAGTGACAGTAACCGAGAACTTGCATTCGAATGCAATAGATTTCGATTAGCGAATACTACTACTAGTGAGTGACAGTATCCGAGAACTTGCATTCGAATGCATGAGATTTCGATTAGCGAATACTACTACTAGTAATTGACAGTATCCGAATAATTGCATTCGAATGCATGAAATTTCGATTAGGGAATACTACTACTAGTGAGTGACAGTATCCGAGAACTTGCATTTGATTGCATGAAATTTCGATTAGCGAATACTACTACTAGAGAGTGACAGTACCCGAGAACTTGCATTCGAATGCATGAGATTTCGATTAGCGAATACTACTACTAGTGAGTGACAGTATCCGAATTATTGCATTCGAATACATGAGACCTCGATTAGCGAATACTACTACTAGTGAGTGACAGTATCCGAGAACTTGCATTCGAATGCAAGAGAATTCGATTAGCGAATACTACTACTAGTGAGTGAGAGTATCCCAGAACTTGCATTCGGATGCATGAGATTTCGATTAGCGAATACTACTACTAGTGAGTGACAGTATCCCAATTATTGCATTCGAATGCATGAAATTTCGATTAGCGAATACTACTACTAGTGAGTGACAGTATCCGAGAACTTGCATTCGAATGATTGAAATATCGATTAGCGAATACTACTACTAGTAAGTGACAGTATCCGAGAACTTGCATTTGAAAGCATGAAATTTCGATTAGCGAATACTACTACTAGTGAGTGACAGTATCCGAGAACTTGCATTCGAATGCATGAAATTTCGTTTAGCGAATACTACTACCAGTGAGTGACAGTATCCGAGAATTTGCATTCGAATGCATGAAATTTCGATTAGCGAATACTACTACTAGTGAGTGACAGTATCCGAGAACTTGCATTCGAATGCATGAAATTTCGATTCGCGAATACTGGTACTAGTGAGTGACAGTATCCGAGAACTTGCATTCGAATGCATGAAATTTCGATGAGCGAATACTTCTACTATTGAGTGACAGTATCCGAGAACTTGCATTCGAATGCATGAAATTTCGATTAGCGAATACTACTACTAGTGAGTGACAGTATCCGAGAAGTTGCATTCGAATGCATGAAATTTCGATTAGCGAATACTACTACTAGTGAGTGACAGTATCCGAGAACTTGCATTCGAATGCATGAGATTTCGATTAGCGAATACTACTACTAGTGAGTGACAGTACCCGAGAACTTGCATTCGAATGCATGAAATTTCGATTAGCGAATACTACTACTAGTGAGTGACAGTATCCGAATTATTGCATTCGAATGTATGAAATTTCGATTAGCGAATACTACTACTAGTAAGTGACAGTATCCGAGAACTTGCATTTGAAAGCATGAAATTTCGATTAGCGAATACTACTACTAGTGAGTGACAGTATCCGAGAACTTGCATTCGAATGCATGAAATTTCGATTAGCTAATACTACTACCAGGGAGTGACAGTATCCGAGAATTTGCATTCGAATGCATGAGATTTCGATTAGCGAATACTACGACTAGTGACTTACAGTATCCGAATTATTGCATTCGAATGCATGAAATTTCGATTAGCGAATACTATTACTAGTGAGTGACAGTATGCGAGAACTTGCATTCGAATGCATGAGATTTCGATTAGCGAATACTACTACAAGTGAGTGACAGTATCCGAGAACTTGCATTCGAATGCATGAAATTTCGATTAGCGAATACTACTACTAGTGAGCGAAAGTATCCGGGAACTTGCATTCGAATGCATGAGATTTCGATTAGCGAATACTACTACTAGTGAGTGACAGTATCTGAATTATTGCATTCGAATGCATGAGATTTCGATTAGCGAATACTAATACTAGTGAGTGACAGTACCCGAGAACTTGCATTCGAATGCATGAAATTTCGATTAGCGAATACTACTACTAGTGAGTGACAGTATCCGAATTATTGCATTCTAATGTATGAAATTTCGATTAGCGAATACTACTACTAGTGAGTGACAGTATCCGAATTATTGCATTCGAATGCATGAGATTTCGATTAGCGAATACTACTACTAGTGAGTGACAGTATCCCAGAACTTGCATTCGATTGCATGAGATTTCGATTACCGAATACTACTACTAGTGAGTGACAGTATCCGGGAACTTGCATTCGAATGCAAGAGATTTCGATTAGCGAATACTACTACTAGTGAGTGACAGTATCCGAATTATTGCATTCGAATGCATGAAATTTCGATTAGCGAATTCTACTACTAGTGAGTGACAGTATCCAAGAACTTGCATTCGAATGCATGAGATTTCGATTAGCGAATACTACGACTAGTGACTGACAGTACCCGAATTATTGCATTCGAATGCATGAAATTTCGATTAGCGAATACTATTACTAGTGAGTGACAGTATCCGAGAACTTGCATTCGAATGCATGAGATTTCGATTAGCGATACTACTACTATTGAGTGACAGTATCCGAATTATTGCATTCGAATGCATGAAATTTCGATTAGGGAATACTACTACTAGTGAGTGACAGTATCCGAGAACTTGCATTCGATTGCACGAAATTTCGATTAGCGAATACTACTACCAGTGAGTGACAGTATCCGAGAACTTGCATTCGAATGCATGAGATTTCGATTAGCGAATACTACTACTAGTGAGTGACAGTATCGGAATTATTGCATTCGAATGCATGAAATTTCGATTAGCGAATACTACTACTAGTGAGTGACAGTATCCGAGAACTTGCATTCCAATGCATGAAATTTCGATTAGCGAATACTACTACTAGTGAGTGACAGTATCCGAATTATTGGTTTCGAATGCATGAGATTTCGATTAGCGAATACTACTACAAGTGAGTGACAGCATCCGAATTATTGCATTCGAATGCATGAAATTTCGATTAGCTAATACTACAACTACTGAGTGACAGTATCCGAATTATTGCATTCGAATACATGAGACTTCGATTAGCGAATACTACTACTAGTGAGTGACAGTATCCGAGAACTTGCATTCGAATGCAAGAGAATTCGCTTAGCGAATACTATTACTAGTGAGTGAGAGTATCCCAGAACTTGCATTCGAATGCATGAGATTTCGATTAGCGAATACTACTACTAGTGAGTGACAGTATCCCAATTATTGCATTCGAATGCATGAAATTACGATTAGCGAATACTACTACTAGTGAGTGACAGTATCCGAGAACTTGCATTCGAATGATTGAAATATCGATTAGCGAATACTACTACTAGTAAGTGACAGTATCCGAGAACTTGCATTTGAAAGCATGAAATTTCGATTAGCGAATACTACTACTAGTGAGTGACAGTATCCGAGAACTTGCATTCGAATGCATGAAATTTCGATTAGCGAATACTACGACTAGTGACTTACAGTATCCGAATTATTGCATTCGAATGCATGAAATTTCGATTAGCGAATACTATTACTAGTGAGTAACAGTATCCGAGAACTTGCATTCGAATGCATGAGATTTCGATTAGCGAATACTACTACAAGTGAGTGACAGTATCCGAGAACTTGCATTCGAATGCATGAAATTTCGATTAGCGAATACTACTACTAGTGAGCGACAGTATCCGGGAACTTGCATTCGAATGCATGAGATTTCGATTAGCGAATACTACTACTAGTGAGTGACAGTATCTGAATTAATGCATTCGAATGCATGAGATTTCGATTAGCGAATACTAATACTAGTGAGTGACAGTACCCGAGAACTTGCATTCGAATGCATGAAATTTCGATTAGCGAATACTACTACTAGTGAGTGACAGTATCCGAATTATTGCATTCGAATGTATGAAATTTCGATTAGCGAATACTACTACTAGTGAGTGACAGTATCCGAGAACTTGCATTCGAATGCATGAAATTTCGATTCGCGAATACTAGTACTAGTGAGTGACAGTATCCGAGAACTTGCATTCGAATGCATGAAATTTCGATTAGCGAATACTTCTACTATTGAGTGACAGTATCCGAGAACTTGCATTCGAATGCATGAAATTTCGATTAGCGAATACTACTACTAGTGAGTGCCAGTATCCGAGAAGTTGCATTCGAATGCATTAAATTTCGATTAGCGAATACTACTACTAGTGAGTGACAGTATCCGAATTATTGCATTCGAATGTATGAAATTTCGATTAGCGAATACTACTACTAGTAAGTGACAGTATCCGAGAACTTGCATTTGAAAGCATGAAATTTCGATTAGCGAATACTACTACTAGTGAGTGACAGTATCCGAGAACTTGCATTCGAATGCATGAAATTTCAATTAGCTAATACTACTACCAGGGAGTGACAGTATCCGAGAATTTGCATACGAATGCATGAGATTTCGATTAGCGAATACTACGACTAGTGACTGACATTATCCGAATTATTGCATTCGAATGCATGAAATTTCGATTAGCGAATACTATTACTAGTGAGTGACAGTATCCGAGAACTTGCATTCGAATGCATGAGATTTCGATTAGCGAATACTACTACTAGTGAGTGACAGTATCCGAGAACTTGCATTCGAATGCATGAAATTTCGATTAGCGAATACTACTACTAGTGAGTGACAGTATCCAAGAACTTGCATTCGAATGCATGAGATTTCGATTAGCGAATACTACTACTAGTGAGTGACAGTACCCGAGAACTTGCATTCGAATGCATGAAATTTCGATTAGCGAATACTACTACTAGTGAACGACAGTATCCGGGAACTTGCATTCGAATGCATGAGATTTCGATTAGCGAATACTACTACTAGTGAGTGACAGTATCTGAATTATTGCATTCGAATGCATGAGATTTCGATTAGCGAATACTAATACTAGTGAGTGACAGTACCCGAGAACTTGCATTCGAATGCATGAAATTTCGATTAGCGAATACTACTACTAGTGAGTGACAGTATCCGAATTATTGCATTCGAATGTATGAAATTTCGATTAGCGAATACTACTACTAGTGAGTGACAGTATCCGAATTATTGCATTCGAATGCATGAGATTTCGATTAGCGAATACTACTACTAGTGAGTGACAGTATCCCAGAACTTGCATTCGATTGCATGAGATTTCGATTACCGAATACTACTACTAGTGAGTGACAGTATCCGAGAACTTACATTCGAATGCAAGAGATTTCGGTTAGCGAATACTACTACTAGTGAGTGACAGTATCCGAATTATTGCATTCGAATGCATGAAATTTCGATTAGCGAATTCTACTACTAGTGAGTGACAGTATCCAAGAACTTGCATTCGAATGCATGAGATTTCGATTAGCGAATACTACGACTAGTGACTGACAGTACCCGAATTATTGCATTCGAATGCATGAAATTTCGATTAGCGAATACTATTACTAGTGAGTGACAGTATCCGAGAACTTGCATTCGAATGCATGAGATTTCGATTAGCGATACTACTACTATTGAGTGACAGTATCCGAATTATTGCATTCGAATGCATGAAATTTCGATTAGGGAATACTACTACTAGTGAGTGACAGTATCCGAGAACTTGCATTCGATTGCACGAAATTTCGATTAGCGAATACTACTACCAGTGAGTGACAGTATCCGAGAACTTGCATTCGAATGCATGAGATTTCGATTAGCGAATACTACTACTAGTGAGTGACAGTATCGGAATTATTGCATTCGAATGCATGAAATTTCGATTAGCGAATACTACTACTAGTGAGTGACAGTATCCGAGAACTTGCATTCCAATGCATGAAATTTCGATTAGCGAATACTACTACTAGTGAGTGACAGTATCCGAATTATTGCATTCGAATGCATGAGATTTCGATTAGCGAATACTACTACTAGTGAGTGACAGCATCCGAATTATTGCATTCGAATGCATGAAATTTCGATTAGCTAATACTACAACTACTGAGTGACAGTATCCGAATTATTGCATTCGAATACATGAGACTTCGATTAGCGAATACTACTACTAGTGAGTGACAGTATCCGAGAACTTGCATTCGAATGCAAGAGAATTCGATTAGCGAATACTATTACTAGTGAGTGAGAGTATCCCAGAACTTGCATTCGAATGCATGAGATTTCGATTAGCGAATACTACTACTAGTGAGTGACAGTATCCCAATTATTGCATTCGAATGCATGAAATTACGATTAGCGAATACTACTACTAGTGAGTGACAGTATCCGAGAACTTGCATTCGAATGATTGAAATATCGATTAGCGAATACTACTACTAGTAGGTGACAGTATCCGAGAACTTGCATTTGAAAGCATGAAATTTCGATTAGCGAATACTACTACTAGTGAGTGACAGTATCCGAGAACTTGCATTCGAATGCATGAAATTTCGATTAGCTAATACTACTACCAGGGAGTGACAGTATCCGAGAATTTGCATTCGAATGCATGAAATTTCGATTAGCGAATACTACTACTAGTGAGTGACAGTATCCGAGAACTTGCATTCGAATGCATGAGATTTCGATTAGCGAATACCACTACTCGTGAGTGACAGTACCCGAGAACTTGCATTCGAATGCAATAGATTTCCATTAGCGAATACTACTACTAGTGAGTGACAGTATCCGAGAACTTGCATTCGAATGCATGAGATTTCGATTAGCGAATACTACTACTAGTAATTGACAGTATCCGAATTATTGCATTCGAATGCATGAAATTTCTATTAACGAATACTACTACTAGTGAGTGACAGTATCCGAGAACTTGCATTCGAATGCATGAGATTTCGATTAGCGATACTACTACTAGTGAGTGACAGTATCCGAATTATTGCATTCGAATGCATGAAATTTCGATTAGGGAATACTACTACTAGTGAGTGACAGTATCCGAGAACTTGCATTCGATTGCATGAAATTTCGATAAGCGAATACTACTACTAGTGAGTGACAGTACCCGAGAACTTGCATTCGAATGCATGAGATTTCGATTAGCGAATACTACTACTAGTGAGTGACAGTATCCGAATTATATCATTCGAATGCATGAAATTTCGATTAGCGAATACTACTACTAGTGAGTGACAGTATCCGAGAACTTGCATTCCAATGCATGAAATTTCGATTAGCGAATACTACTACTAGTGAGTGACAGTATCCGAATTATTGCATTCGAATGCATGAGATTTCGATTAGCGAATACTACTACTAGTGAGTGACAGCATCCGAATTATTCCATTCGAATGCATGAAATTTCGATTAGCGAATACTACAACTACTGAATGACAGTATCCGAATTATTGCATTCGAATACATGAGACCTCGATTAGCGAATACTACTACTAGTGAGTGACAGTATCCGAGAACTCGCATTCGAATGCAAGAGAATTCGATTAGCGAATACTACTACTAGTGAGTGAGAGTATCCCAGAACTTGCATTCGAATGCATGACATCTCGATTAGCGAATACTACTACTAGTGAGTGACAGTATCCCAATTATTGCATTCGAATGCATGAAATTTCGATTAGCGAATACTACTACTAGTGAGTGACAGTATCCGAGAACTTGCATTCGAATGATTGAAATATCGATTAGCGAATACTACTACTAGTAAGTGACAGTATCCGAGAACTTGCATTTGAAAGCATGAAATTTCGATTAGCGAATACTACTACTAGTGAGTGACAGTATCCGAGAACTTGCATTCGAATGCATGAAATTTCGATTAGCGAATACTACTACCAGTGAGTGACAGTATCCGAGAATTTGCATTCGAATGCATCAAATTTCGATTAGCGAATACTACTACTAGTGAGTGACAGTATCCGAGAACTTGCATTCGAATGCATGAAATTTCGATTAGCGAATACTTCTACTATTGAGTGACAGTATACGAGAACTTGCATTCGAATGCATGAAATTTCGATTAGCGAATACTACTACTATTGAGTGCCAGTATCCGAGAAGTTGCATTCGAATGCATTAAATTTCGATTAGCGAATACTACTACTAGTGAGTGACAGTATCCGAATTATTGCATTCGAATGTATGAAATTTCGATTAGCGAATACTACTACTAGTAAGTGACAGTATCCGAGAACTTGCATTTGAAAGCATGAAATTTCGATTAGCGAATACTACTACTAGTGAGTGACAGTATCCGAGAACTTGCATTCGAATGCATGAAATTTCAATTAGCTAATACTACTAGCAGGGAGTGACAGTATCCGAGAATTTGCATACGAATGCATGAGATTTCGATTAGCGAATACTACGACTAGTGACTGACATTATCCGAATTATTGCATTCGAATACATGAAATTTCGATTAGCGAATACTATTACTAGTGAGTGACAGTATCCGAGAACTTGCATTCGAATGCATGAGATTTCGATTAGCGAATACTACTACTAGTGAGTGACAGTATCCAAGAACTTGCATTCGAATGCATGAGATTTCGATTAGCGAATACTACTACTAGTGAGTGACAGTACCCGAGAACTTGCATTCGAATGCATGAAATTTCGATTAGCGAATACTACTACCAGTGAACGACAGTATCCGGGAACTTGCATTCGAATGCATGAGATTTCGATTAGCGAATACTACTACTAGTGAGTGACAGTATCTGAATTATTGCATTCGAATGCATGAGATTTCGATTAGCGAATACTAATACTAGTGAGTGACAGTACCCGAGAACTTGCATTCGAATGCATGAAATTTCGATTAGCGAATACTACTACTAGTGAGTGACAGTATCCGAATTATTGCATTCGAATGTATGAAATTTCGATTAGCGAATACTACTACTAGTGAGTGACAGTATCCGAATTATTGCATTCGAATGCATGAGATTTCGATTAGCGAATACTACTACTAGTGAGTGACAGTATCCCAGAACTTGCATTCGATTGCATGAGATTTCGATTACCGAATACTACTACTAGTGAGTGACAGTATCCGAGAACTTACATTCGAATGCAAGAGATTTCGATTAGCGAATACTACTACTAGTGAGTGACAGTATCCGAATTATTGCATTCGAATGCATGAAATTTCGATTAGCGAATTCTACTACTAGTGAACGACAGTATCCGGGAACTTGCATTCGAATGCATGAGATTTCGATTAGCGAATACTACTACTAGTGAGTGACAGTATCTGAATTATTGCATTCGAATGCATGAGATTTCGATTAGCGAATACTAATACTAGTGAGTGACAGTACCCGAGAACTTGCATTCGAATGCATGAAATTTCGATTAGCGAATACTACTACTAGTGAGTGACAGTATCCGAATTATTGCATTCGAATGTATGAAATTTCGATTAGCGAATACTACTACTAGTGAGTGACAGTATCCGAATTATTGCATTCGAATGCATGAGATTTCGATTAGCGAATACTACTACTAGTGAGTGACAGTATCCCAGAACTTGCATTCGATTGCATGAGATTTCGATTACCGAATACTACTACTAGTGAGTGACAGTATCCGAGAACTTACATTCGAATGCAAGAGATTTCGATTAGCGAATACTACTACTAGTGAGTGACAGTATCCGAATTATTGCATTCGAATGCATGAAATTTCGATTAGCGAATTCTACTACTAGTGAGTGACAGTATCCAAGAACTTGCATTCGAATGCATGAGATTTCGATTAGCGAATACTACGACTAGTGACTGACAGTACCCGAATTATTGCATTCGAATGCATGGAATTTCGATTAGCGAATACTATTACTAGCGAGTGACAGTATCCGAGAACTTGCATTCGAATGCATGAGATTTCGATTAGCGATACTACTACTATTGAGTGACAGTATCCGAATTATTGCATTCGAATGCATGAAATTTCGATTAGGGAATACTACCACTAGTGAGTGACAGTATCCGAGAACTTGCATTCGATTGCACGAAATTTCGATTAGCGAATACTACTACCAGTGAGTGACAGTATCCGAGAACTTGCATTCGAATGCATGAGATTTCGATTAGCGAATACTACGACTAGTGAGTGACAGTATCGGAATTATTGCATTCGAATGCATGAAATTTCGATTAGCGAATACTACTACTAGTGAGTGACAGCATCCGAATTATTGCATTCGAATGCATGAAATTTCGATTAGCTAATACTACAACTACTGAGTGACAGTATCCGAATTATTGCATTCGAATACATGAGACTTCGATTAGCGTATACTACTACTAGTGAGTGACAGTATCCGAGAACTTGCATTCGAATGCAAGAGAATTCGATTAGCGAATACTATTACTAGTGAGTGAGAGTATCCCAGAACTTGCATTCGAATGCATGAGATTTCGATTAGCGAATACTACTACTAGTGAGTGACAGTATCCCAATTATTGCATTCGAATGCATGAAATTACGATTAGCGAATACTACTACTAGTGAGTGACAGTATCCGAGAACTTGCATTCGAATGATTGAAATATCGATTAGCGAATACTACTACTAGTAGGTGACAGTATCCGAGAACTTGCATTTGAAAGCATGAAATTTCGATTAGCGAATACTACTACTAGTGAGTGACAGTATCCGAGAACTTGCATTCGAATGCATGAAATTTCGATTAGCTAATACTACTACCAGGGAGTGACAGTATCCGAGAATTTGCATTCGAATGCATGAAATTTCGATTAGCGAATACTACTACTAGTGAGTGACAGTATCCGAGAACTTGCATTCGAATGCATGAGATTTCGATTAGCGAATACCACTACTCGTGAGTGACAGTACCCGAGAACTTGCATTCGAATGCAATAGATTTCCATTAGCGAATACTACTACTAGTGAGTGACAGTATCCGAGAACTTGCATTCGAATGCATGAAATTTCGATTAGCGAATACTACTACTAGTGAGTGACAGTATCCAAGAACTTGCATTCGAATGCATGAGATTTCGATTAGCGAATACTACTACTAGTGAGTGACAGTACCCGAGAACTTGCATTCGAATGCATGAAATTTCGATTAGCGAATACTACTACTAGTGAGTGACAGTATCCGAATTATTGCATTCGAATGCATGAAATTTCGATTAGCGAATACTACTACTAGTGAGCGACAGCATCCGGGAAATTGCATTCGAATGCATGAGATTTCGATTAGCGAATACTACTACTAGTGAGTGACAATATCCGAGAACTTGCATTCGAATGCATGAGATTTCGATTGGCAAATACTACTACTAGTGAGTGACAGTATCCGAATTATTGCATTCGAATGCATGAAATTTAGATTAGGGAATACTACTACTAGTGAGTGACAGTATCCGAGAACTTGCATTCGATTGCATGAAATTTCGATTAGCGAATACTACTACTAGTGAGTGACAGTATCCGAGAAGTTGCATTCGAATGCATGAGATTTCGATTAGCGATACTACTACTATTGAGTGACAGTATCCGAATTATTGCATTCGAATGCATGAAATTTCGATTAGGGAATACTACTACTAGTGAGTGACAGTATCCGAGAACTTGCATTCGATTGCACGAAATTTCGATTAGCGAATACTACTACTAGTGAGTGACAGTATCCGAGAACTTGCATTCGAATGCATGAGATTTCGATTAGCGAATACTACTACTAGTGAGTGACAGTATCCGAATTATTGCATTCGAATGCATGAAATTTCGATTAGCGAATACTACTACTAGTGAGTGACAGTATCCGAGAACTTGCATTCCAATGCATGAAATTTCGATTAGCGAATACTACTACTAGTGAGTGACAGTATCCGAATTATTGCATTCGAATGCATGAGATTTCGATTAGCGAATACTACTACTAGTGAGTGACAGCATCCGAATTATTGCATTCGAATGCATGAAATTTCGATTAGCTAATACTACAACAACTGAGTGACAGCATCCGAATTATTGCATTCGAATACATGAGACTTCGATTAGCGAATACTACTACTAGTGAGTGACAGTATCCGAGAACTTGCATTCGAATGCATGAAATTTCGATTAGCTAATACTACTACCAGGGAGTGACAGTATCCGAGAATTTGCATTCGAATGCATGAAATTTCGATTAGCGAATACTACTACTAGTGAGTGACAGTATCCGAGAACTTGCATTCGAATGCATGAGATTTCGATTAGCGAATACCACTACTCGTGAGTGACAGTACCCGAGAACTTGCATTCGAATGCAATAGATTTCGATTAGCGAATACTACTACTAGTGAGTGATAGTATCCGAGAACTTGCATTCGAATGCATGAGATTTCGATTAGCGAATACTACTACTAGTAATTGACAGTATCCGAATTATTGCATTCGAATGCATGAAATTTCTATTAGCGAATACTACTACTAGTGAGTGACAGTATCCGAGAACTTGCATTCGAATGCATGAGATTTCGATTAGCGATACTACTACTAGTGAGTGACAGTATCCGAATTATTGCATTCGAATGCATGAAATTTCGATTAGGGAATACTACTACTAGTGAGTGACAGTATCCGAGAACTTGCATTCGATTGCATGAAATTTCGATTAGCGAATACTACTACTAGTGAGTGACAGTACCCGAGAACTTGCATTCGAATGCATGAGATTTCGATTAGCGAATACTACTACTAGTGAGTGACAGTATCCGAATTATATCATTCGAATGCATGAAATTTCGATTAGCGAATACTACTACTAGTGAGTGACAGTATCCGAGAACTTGCATTCCAATGCATGAAATTTCGATTAGCGAATACTACTACTAGTGAGTGACAGTATCCGAATTATTGCATTCGAATGCATGAAATTTCGATTAGCGAATACTACAACTACTGAGTGACAGTATCCGAATTATTGCATTCGAATACATGAGTCCTCGATTAGCGAATACTACTACTAGTGAGTGACAGTATCCGAGAACTTGCATTCGAATGCAAGAGAATTCGATTAGCCAATACTACTACTAGTGAGTGAGAGTATCCCAGAACTTGCATTCGAATGCATGAGATTTCGATTAGCGAATACTACTACTAGTGAGTGACAGTATCCCAATTATTGCATTCGAATGCATGAAATTTCGATTAGCGATTACTACTACCAGTGAGTGACAGTATCCAAGAATTTGCATTCGAATGCATGAAATTTCGATTAGCGAATACTACTACTAGTGAGTGACAGTATCCGAGAACTTGCATTCGAATGCATGAAATTTCGATTCGCGAATACTAGTACTAGTGAGTGACAGTATCCGAGAACTTGCATTCGAATGCATGAAATTTCGATTAGCGAATACTTCTACTATTGAGTGACAGTATCCGAGAACTTGCATTCGAATGCATGAAATTTCGATTAGCGAATACTACTACTAGTGAGTGACAGTATCCGAGAAGTTGCATTCGAATGCATTAAATTTCGATTAGCGAATACTACTACTAGTGAGTGACAGTATCCGAAATATTGCATTCGAATGTATGAAATTTCGATTAGCGAATACTACTACTAGTAAGTGACAGTATCCCAGAACTTGCATTTGAAAGCATGAAATTTCGATTAGCGAATACTACTACTAGTGAGTGACAGTATCCGAGAACTTGCATTCGAATGCATGAAATTTCGATTAGCTAAAACTACTACCAGGGAGTGACAGTATCCGAGAATTTGCATACGAATGCATGAGATTTCGATTAGCGAATACTACGACTAGTGACTGACATTATCCGAATTATTGCATTCGAATGCATGAAATTTCGATTAGCGAATACTATTACTAGTGAGTGACACTATCCGAGAACTTGCATTCGAATGCATGAGATTTCGATTAGCGAATACTACTACTAGTGAGTGACAGTATCCGAGAACTTGCATTCGAATGCATGAAATTTCGATTAGCGAATACTACTACTAGTGAGTGACAGTATCCAAGAACTTGCATTCGAATGCATGAGATTTCGATTAGCGAATACTACTACTAGTGAGTGACAGTACCCGAGAACTTGCATTCGAATGCATGAAATTTCGATTAGCGAATACTACTACCAGTGAGTGACAGTATCCGAATTATTGCATTCGAATGCATGAAATTTCGATTAGCGAATACTACTACTAGTGAGCGACAGTATCCGGGAACTTGCATTCGAATGCATGAGATTTCGATTAGCGAATACTACTACTAGTGAGTGACAATATCCGAGAACTTGCATTCGAATGCATGAGATTTCGATTGAAAAATACTACTACTAGTGAGTGACAGTATCCGAATTATTGCATTCGAATGCATGAAATTAAGATTAGGGAATACTACTACTAGTGAGTGACAGTATCCGAGAACTTGCATTCGATTGCATGAAATTTCGATTAGCGAATACTACTACTAGTGAGTGACAGTATCCGAGAAGTTGCATTCGAATGCATGAGATTTCGATTAGCGATACTACTACTATTGAGTGACAGTATCCGAATTATTGCATTCGAATGCATGAAATTTCGATTAGGGAATACTACTACTAGTGAGTGACAGTATCCGAGAACTTGCATTCGATTGCACGAAATTTCGATTAGCGAATACTACTACTAGTGAGTGACAGTATCCGAGAACTTGCATTCGAATGCATGAGATTTAGATTAGCGAATACTACTACTAGTGAGTGACAGTATCCGAATTATTGCATTCGAATGCATGAAATTTCGATTAGCGAATACTACTACTAGTGAGTGACAGTATCCGAGAACTTGCATTCCAATGCATGAAATTTCGATTAGCGAATACTACTACTAGTGAGTGACAGTATCCGAGTTATTGCATTCGAATGCATGAGATTTCGATTAGCGAATACTACTACTAGTGAGTGACAGCATCCGAAATATTGCATTCGAATGCATGAAATTTCGATTAGCCAATACTACAACAACTGAGTGACAGTATCCGAATTATTGCATTCGAATACATGAGACTTCGATTAGCGAATACTACTACTAGTGAGTGACAGTATCCCAATTATTGCATTCGAATGCATGAAATTACGATTAGCGAATACTAGTACTAGTGAGTGACAGTATCCGAGAACTTGCATTCGAATGATTGAAATATCGATTGGCGAATACTACTACTAGTAAGTGACAGTATCCGAGAACTTGCATTTGAAAGCATGAAATTTCGATTAGCGAATACTACTACTAGTGAGTGACAGTATCCGAGAACTTGCATTCGAATGCATGAAATTTCGATTAGCTAATACTACTACCAGGGAGTGACAGTATCCGAGAATTTGCATTCGAATGCATGAAATTTCGATTAGCGAATACTACTACTAGTGAGTGACAGTATCCGAGAACTTGCATTCGAATGCATGAGATTTCGATTAGCGAATACCACTACTCGTGAGTGACAGTACCCGAGAACTTGCATTCGAATGCAATAGATTTCGATTAGCGAATACTACTACTAGTGAGTGATAGTATCCGAGAACTTGCATTCGAATGCATGAGATTTCGATTAGCGAATACTACTACTAGTATTTGACAGTATCCGAATTATTGCATTCGAATGAATGAAATTTCTATTAACGAATACTACTACTAGTGAGTGACAGTATCCGAGAACTTGCATTCGAATGCATGAGATTTCGATTAGCGATACTACTACTAGTGAGTGACAGTATTCGAATTATTGCATTCGAATGCATGAAATTTCGATTAGGGAATACTACTACTAGTGAGTGACAGTATCCGAGAACTTGCATTCGATTGCATGAAATTTCGATTAGCGAATACTACTACTAGTGAGTGACAGTACCCGAGAACTTGCATTCGAATGCATGAGATTTCGATTAGCGAATACTACTACTAGTGAGTGACAGTATCCGAGAACTTGCATTCCAATGCATGAAATTTCGATTAGCGAATACTACTACTAGTGAGTGACAGTATCCGAATTATTGCATTCGAATGCATGAGATTTCGATTAGCGAATACTACTACTAGTGAGTGACAGCATCCGAATTATTGCATTCGAATGCATGAAATTTCGATTAGCGAATACTACAACTACTGAGTGACAGTATCCGAATTATTGCATTCGAATACATGAGACCTCGATTAGCGAATACTACTACTAGTGAGTGACAGTATCCGAGAACTTGCATTCGAATGCAAGAGAATTCGATTAGCGAATACTACTACTAGTGAGTGAGAGTATCCCAGAACTTGCATTCGAATGCATGAGATTTCGATTAGCGAATACTACTACTAGTGAGTGACAGTATCCCAATTATTGCATTCGAATGCATGAAATTTCGATTAGCGAATACTACTACCAGTGAGTGACAGTATCCAAGAATTTGCATTCGAATGCATGAAATTTCGATTAGCGAATACTACTACTAGTGAGTGACAGTATCCGAGAACTTGCATTCGAATGCATGAAATTTCGATTCGCGAATACTAGTACTAGTGAGTGACAGTATCCGAGAACTTGCATTCGAATGCATGAAATTTCGATTAGCGAATACTTCTACTATTGAGTGACAGTATCGGAGAACTTGCATTCGAATGCATGAAATTTCGATTAGCGAATACTACTACTAGTGAGTGACAGTATCCGAGAAGTTGCATTCGAATGCATTAAATTTCGATTAGCGAATACTACTACTAGTGAGTGACAGTATCCGAAATATTGCATTCGAATGTATGAAATTTCGATTAGCGAATACTACTACTAGTAAGTGACAGTATCCGAGAACTTGCATTTGAAAGCATGAAATTTCGATTAGCGAATACTACTACTAGTGAGTGACAGTATCCGAGAACTTGCATTCGAATGCATGAAATTTCGATTAGCTAATACTACTACCAGGGAGTGACAGTATCCGAGAATTTGCATACGAATGCATGAGATTTCGATTAGCGAATACTACGACTAGTGACTGACATTATCCGAATTATTGCATTCGAATGCATGAAATTTCGATTAGCGAATACTACTACTAGTGAGTGACAGTATCCGAGAACTTGCATTCGAATGCATGAAATTTCGATTAGCGAATACTACTACTAGTGAGTGACAGTATCCAAGAACTTGCATTCGAATGCATGAGATTTCGATTAGCGAATACTACTACTAGTGAGTGACAGTACCCGAGAACTTGCATTCGAATGCATGAAATTTCGATTAGCGAATACTACTACTAGTGAGTGACAGTATCCGAATTATTGCATTCGAATGCATGAAATTTCGATTAGCGAATACTACTACTAGTGAGCGACAGTATCCGGGAACTTGCATTCGAATGCATGAAATTTCGATTAGCGAATACTACTACTAGTGAGTGACAGTATCCGAATTATTGCATTCGAATGCATGAAATTTCGATTAGCGAATACTACTACTAGTGAGCGACAGCATCCGGGAACTTGCATTCTAATGCATGAGATTTCGATTAGCGAATACTACTACTAGTGAGTGACAATATCCGAGAACTTGCATTCGAATGCATGAGATTTCGATTGGCAAATACTACTACTAGTGAGTGACAGTATCCGAGAACTTACATTCGAATGCAAGAGATTTCGATTAGCGAATACTACTACTAGTGAGTGACAGTATCCAAGAACTTGCATTCGAATGCATTAGATTTCGATTAGGGAATACTACTACTAGTGAGTGACAGTATCCGAGAACTTGCATTCGATTGCACGAAATTTCGATTAGCGAATACTACTACTAGTGAGTGACAGTATCCGAGAACTTGCATTCGAATGCATGAGATTTCGATTAGCAAATACTACTACTAGTGAGTGACAGTATCTGAATTATTGCATTCGAATGCATGAAATTTCGATTAGCGAATACTACTACTAGTGAGTGACAGTATCCGAGAACTTGCATTCCAATGCATGAAATTTCGATTAGCGAATACTACTACTAGTGAGTGACAGTATCCGAATTATTGCATTCGAATTAATGAGATTTCGATTAGCGAATACTACTACTAGTGAGTGACAGCATCCGAATTATTGCATTCGAATGCATGAAATTTCGATTAGCTAATACTACAACAACTGAGTGACAGTATCCGAATTATTGCATTCGAATACATGAGACTTCGATTAGCGAATACTACTACTAGTGAGTGACAGTATCCCAATTATTGCATTCGAATGCATGAAATTACGATTAGCGAATACTAGTACTAGTGAGTGACAGTATCCGAGAACTTGCATTCGAATGATTGAAATATCGATTGGCGAATACTACTACTAGTAAGTGACAGTATCCGAGAACTTGCATTTGAAAGCATGAAATTTCGATTAGCGAATACTACTACTAGTGAGTGACAGTATCCGAGAACTTGCATTCGAATGCATGAAATTTCGATTAGCTAATACTACTACCAGGGAGTGACAGTATCCGAGAATTTGCATTCGAATGCATGAAATTTCGATTAGCGAATACTACTACTAGTGAGTGACAGTATCCGAGAACTTGCATTCGAATGCATGAGATTTCGATTAGCGAATACCACTACTCGTGAGTGACAGTACCCGAGAACTTGCATTCGAATGCAATAGATTTCGATTAGCGAATACTACTACTAGTGAGTGATAGTATCCGAGAACTTGCATTCGAATGCATGAGATTTCGATTAGCGAATACTACTACTAGTAATTGACAGTATCCGAATTATTGCATTCGAATGAATGAAATTTCTATTAAGGAATACTACTACTAGTGAGTGACAGTATCCGAGAACTTGCATTCGAATGCATGAGATTTCGATTAGCGATACTACTACTAGTGAGTGACAGTATCCGAATTATTGCATTCGAATGCATGAAATTTCGATTAGGGAATACTACTACTAGTGAGTGACAGTATCCGAGAACTTGCATTCGATTGCATGAAATTTCGATTAGCGAATACTACTACTAGTGAGTGACAGTACCCGAGAACTTGCATTCGAATGCATGAGATTTCGATTAGCGAATACTACTACTAGTGAGTGACAGTATCCGAGAACTTGCATTCCAATGCATGAAATTTCGATTAGCGAATACTACTACTAGTGAGTGACAGTATCCGAATTATTGCATTCGAATGCATGAGATTTCGATTAGCGAATACTACTACTAGTGAGTGACAGAATCCGAATTATTGCATTCGAATGCATGAAATTTCGATTAGCGAATACTACAACTACTGAGTGACAGTATCCGAGAACTTGCATTCGAATGATTGAAATATCGATTAGCGAATACTACTACTAGTAAGTGACAGTATCCGAGAACTTGCATTTGAAAGCATGAAATTTCGATTAGCGCATACTACTACTAGTGAGTGACAGTATCCGAGAACTTGCATTCGAATGCCTGAAATTTCGATTAGCGAATACTACTACCAGTGAGTGACAGTATCCGAGAATTTGCATTCGAATGCATGAAATTTCGATTAGCGAATACTACTACTAGTGAGTGACAGTATCCGAGAACTTGCATTCGAATGCATGAAATTTCGATTCGCGAATACTAGTACTAGTGAGTGACAGTATCCGAGAACTTGCATTCGAATGCATGAAATTTCGATTAGCGAATACTTCTACTATTGAGTGACAGTATCCGAGAACTTGCATTCGAATGCATGAAATTTCGATTAGCGAATACTACTACTAGTGAGTGACAGTATCCGAGACGTTGCATTCGAATGCATGAAATTTCGATTAGCGAATACTACTACTAGTGAGTGACAGTATCCGAGAACTTGCATTCGAATGCATGAGATTTCGATTAGCGAATACTACTACTAGTGAGTGACAGACAGTACCCGAGAACTTGCATTCGAATGCATGAAATTTCTATTAGCGAATACTACTACTAGTGAGTGACAGTATCCGAATTATTGCATTCGAATGTATGAAATTTCGATTAACGAATACTACTACTAGTAAGTGACAGTATCCGAGAACTTGCATTTGAAAGCATGAAATTTCGATTAGCGAATACTACTACTAGTGAGTGACAGCATCCGAGAACTTGCATTCGAATGCATGAAATTTCGATTAGCTAATACTACTACCAGTGAGTGACAGTATCCGAGAATTTGCATTCGAATGCATGAGATTTCGATTAGCGAATACTACGACTAGTGACTGACAGTATCCGAATTATTGCATTCGAATGCATGAAATTTCGATTAGCGAATACTATTACTAGTGAGTGACAGTATCCGAGAACTTGCATTCGAATGCATGAGATTTCGATTAGCGAATACTACTACTAGTGAGTGACAGTATCCGAGAACTTGCATTCGAATGCATGAAATTTCGATTAGCGAATACTACTACTAGTGAGTGACAGTATCCGGGAACTTGCATTCGAATGCATGAGATTTCGATTAGCTAATACTACAACAACTGAGTGACAGTATCCGAATTATTGCATTCGAATACATGAGACTTCGATTAGCGAATACTACTACTAGTGAGTGACAGTATCCCAATTATTGCATTCGAATGCATGAAATTACGATTAGCGAATACTAGTACTAGTGAGTGACAGTATCCGAGAACTTGCATTCGAATGATTGAAATATCGATTGGCGAATACTACTACTAGTAAGTGACAGTATCCGAGAACTTGCATTTGAAAGCATGAAATTTCGATTAGCGAATACTACTACTAGTGAGTGACAGTATCCGAATTATTGCATTCGAATGTATGAAATTTCGATTAGCGAATACTACTACTAGTGAGTGACAGCATCCGAATTATTGCATTCGAATGCATGAAATTTCGATTAGCGAATACTACAACTACTGAATGACAGTATCCGAATTATTGCATTCGAATACATGAGACCTCGATTAGCGAATACTACTACTAGTGAGTGACAGTATCCGAGAACTTGCATTCGAATGCAAGAGAATTCGATTAGCGAATACTACTACTAGTGAGTGAGAGTATCCCAGAACTTGCATTCGAATGCATGAGATTTCGATTAGCGAATACTACTACTAGTGAGTGACAGTATCCGAGAACTTGCATTCGAATGATTGAAATATCGATTAGCGAATACTACTACTAGTAAGTGACAGTATCCGAGAACTTGCATTTGAAAGCATGAAATTTCGATTAGCGAATACTACTACTAGTGAGTGACAGTATCCGAGAACTTGCATTCGAATGCATGAAATTTCGATTAGCGAATACTACTACCAGTGAGTGACAGTATCCGAGAATTTGCATTCGAATGCATCAAATTTCGATTAGCGAATACTACTACTAGTGAGTGACAGTATCCGAGAACTTGCATTCGAATGCATGAAATTTCGATTCGCGAATACTAGTACTAGTGAGTGACAGTATCCGAGAACTTGCATTCGAATGCATGAAATTTCGATTAGCGAATACTTCTACTATTGAGTGACAGTATCCGAGAACTTGCATTCGAATGCATGAAATTTCGATTAGCGAATACTACTACTAGTGAGTGCCAGTATCCGAGAAGTTGCATTCGAATGCATTAAATTTCGATTAGCGAATACTACTACTAGTGAGTGACAGTATCCGAATTATTGCATTCGAATGTATGAAATTTCGATTAGCGAATACTACTACTAGTAAGTGACAGTATCCGAGAACTTGCATTTGAAAGCATGAAATTTCGATTAGCGAATACTACTACTAGTGAGTGACAGTATCCGAGAACTTGCATTCGAATGCATGAAATTTCAATTAGCTAATACTACTACCAGGGAGTGACAGTATCCGAGAATTTGCATACGAATGCATGAGATTTCGATTAGCGAATACTACGACTAGTGACTGACATTATCCGAATTATTGCATTCGAATGCATGAAATTTCGATTAGCGAATACTATTACTAGTGAGTGACAGTATCCGAGAACTTGCATTCGAATGCATGAGATTTCGATTAGCGAATACTACTACTAGTGAGTGACAGTATCCGAGAACTTGCATTCGAATGCATGAAATTTCGATTAGCGAATACTACTACTAGTGAGTGACAGTATCCAAGAACTTGCATTCGAATGCATGAGATTTCGATTAGCGAATACTACTACTAGTGAGTGACAGTACCCGAGAACTTGCATTCGAATGCATGAAATTTCGATTAGCGAATACTACTACTAGTGAACGACAGTATCCGGGAACTTGCATTCGAATGCATGAGATTTCGATTAGCGAATACTACTACTAGTGAGTGACAGTATCCAAGAACTTGCATTCGAATGCATGAGATTTCGATTAGCGAATACTAATACTAGTGAGTGACAGTACCCGAGAACTTGCATTCGAATGCATGAAATTTCGATTAGCGAATGCTACTACTAGTGAGTGACAGTATCCGAATTATTGCATTCGAAAGTATGAAATTTCGATTAGCGAATACTACTACTAGTGAGTGACACTATCCGAATTATTGCATTCGAATGCATGAGATTTCGATTAGCGAATACTACTACTAGTGAGTGACAGTATCCCAGAACTTGCATTCGATTGCATGAGATTTCGATTACCGAATACTACTACTAGTGAGTGACAGTATCCGAGAACTTACATTCGAATGCAAGAGATTTCGATTAGCGAATACTACTACTAGTGAGTGACAGTATCCGAATTATTGCATTCGAATGCATGAAATATCGATTAGCGAATTCTACTACTAGTGAGTGACAGTATCCAAGAACTTGCATTCGAATGCATGAGATTTCGATTAGCGAATACTACGACTAGTGACTGACAGTACCCGAATTATTGCATTCGAATGCATGAAATTTCGATTAGCGAATACTATTACTAGTGCGTGACAGTATCCGAGAACTTGCATTCGAATGCATGAGATTTCGATTAGCGATACTACTACTATTGAGTGACAGTATCCGAATTATTGCATTCGAATGCATGAAATTTCGATTAGGGAATACTACTACTAGTGAGTGACAGTATCCGAGAACTTGCATTCGATTGCACGAAATTTCGATTAGCGAATACTACTACCAGTGAGTGACAGTATCCGAGAACTTGCATTCGAATGCATGAGATTTCGATTAGCGAATACTACTACTAGTGAGTGACAGTATCGGAATTATTGCATTCGAATGCATGAAATTTCGATTAGCGAATACTACTACTAGTGAGTGACAGTATCCGAGAACTTGCATTCCAATGCATGAAATTTCGATTAGCGAATACTACTACTAGTGAGTGACAGTATCCGAATTATTGCATTCGAATGCATGAGATTTCGATTAGCGAATACTACTACTAGTGACTGACAGCATCCGAATTATTGCATTCGAATGCATGAAATTTCGATTAGCTAATACTACAACTACTGAGTGACAGTATCCGAATTATTGCATTCGAATACATGAGACTTCGATTAGCGAATACTACTACTAGTGAGTGACAGTATCCGAGAACTTGCATTCGAATGCAAGAGAATTCGATTAGCGAATACTATTACTAGTGAGTGAGAGTATCCCAGAACTTGCATTCGAATGCATGAGATTTCGATTAGCGAATACTACTACTAGTGAGTGACAGTATCCCAATTATTGCATTCGAATGCATGAAATTACGATTAGCGAATACTACTACTAGTGAGTGACAGTATCCGAGAACTTGCATTCGAATGATTGAAATATCGATTAGCGAATACTACTACTAGTAAGTGACAGTATCCGAGAACTTGCATTTGAAAGCATGAAATTTCGATTAGCGAATACTACTACTAGTGAGTGACAGTATCCGAGAACTTGCATTCGAATGCATGAAATTTCGATTAGCTAATACTACTACCAGGGAGTGACAGTATCCGAGAATTTGCATTCGAATGCATGAAATTTCGATTAGCGAATACTACTACTAGTGAGTGACAGTATCCGAGAACTTGCATTCGAATGCATGAAATTTCGATTAGCGAATACTTCTACTATTGAGTGACAGTATCCGAGAACTTGCATTCGAATGCATGAAATTTCGATTAGCGAATACTACTACTAGTGAGTGACAGTATCCAAGAACTTGCATTCGAATGCATTAAATTTCGATTAGCGAATACTACTACTAGTGAGTGACAGTATCCGAATTATTGCATTCGAATGTATGAAATTTCGATTAGCGAATATTACTACTAGTAAGTGACAGTATCCGAGAACTTGCATTTGAAAGCATGAAATTTTGATTAGCGAATACTACTACTAGTGAGTGACAGTATCCGAGAACTTGCATTCGAATGCATGAAATTTCGATTAGCTAATACTACTACCAGGGAGTGACAGTATCCGAGAATTTGCATACGAATGCATGAGATTTCGATTAGCGAATACTACGACTAGTGACTGACATTATCCGAATTATTGCATTCGAATGCATGAAATTTCGATTAGCGAATACTATTACTAGTGAGTGACAGTATCCGAGAACTTGCATTCGAATGCATGAGATTTCGATTAGCGAATACTACTACTAGTGAGTGACAGTATCCGAGAACTTGCATTCGAATGCATGAAATTTCGATTAGCGAATACTACTACTAGTGAGTGACAGTATCCAAGAACTTGCATTCGAATGCATGAGATTTCGATTAGCGAATACTACTACTAGTGAGTGACAGTACCCGAGAACTTGCATTCGAATGCATGAAATTTCGATTAGCGAATACTACTACTAGTGAGTGACAGTATCCGAATTATTGCATTCGAATGCATGAAATTTCGATTAGCGAATACTACTACTAGTGAGCGACAGCATCCGGGAACTTGCATTCGAATGCATGAGATTTCGATTAGCGAATACTACTACTAGAGAGTGACAATATCCGAGAACTTGCATTCGAATGCATGAGATTTCGATTGGCAAATACTACTACTAGTGAGTGACAGTATCCGAATTATTGCATTCGAATGCATGAAATTTAGATTAGGGAATACTACTACTAGTGAGTGACAGTATCCGAGAACTTGCATTCGATTGCATGAAATTTCGATTAGCGAATACTACTACTAGTGAGTGACAGTATCCGAGAAGTTGCATTCGAATGTATGAGATTTCGATTAGCGATACTACTACTATTGAGTGACAGTATCCGAATAATTGCATTCGAATGCATGAAATTTCGATTAGGGAATACTACTACTAGTGAGTGACAGTATCCGAGAACTTGCATTCGATTGCACGAAATTTCGATTAGCGAATACTACTACTAGTGAGTGACAGTATCCGAGAACTTGCATTCGAATGCATGAGATTTCGATTAGCGAATACTACTACTAGTGAGTGACAGTATCCGAATTATTGCATTCGAATGCATGAAATTTCGATTAGCGAATACTACTACTAGTGAGTGACAGTACCCGAGAACTTGCATTCCAATGCATGAAATTTCGATTAGCGAATACTACTACTAGTGAGTGACAGTATCCGAATTATTGCATTCGAATGCATGAGATTTCGATTAGCGAATACTACTACTAGTGAGTGACAGCATCCGAATTATTGCATTCGAATGCATGAAATTTCGATTAGCTAATACTACAACAACTGAGTGACAGCATCCGAATTATTGCATTCGAATACATGAGACTTCGATTAGCGAATACTACTACTAGTGAGTGACAGTATCCGAGAACTTGCATTCGAATGCATGAAATTTCGATTAGCTAATACTACTACCAGGGAGTGACAGTATCCGAGAATTTGCATTCGAATGCATGAAATTTCGATTAGCGAATACTACTACTAGTGAGTGACAGTATCCGAGAACTTGCATTCGAATGCATGAGATTTCGATTAGCGAATACCACTACTCGTGAGTGACAGTACCCGAGAACTTGCATTCGAATGCAATAGATTTCGATTAGCGAATACTACTACTAGTGAGTGATAGTATCCGAGAACTTGCATTCGAATGCATGAGATTTCGATTAGCGAATACTACTACTAGTAATTGACAGTATCCGAATTATTGCATTCGAATGCATGAAATTTCTATTAACGAATACTACTACTAGTGAGTGACAGTATCCGAGAACTTGCATTCGAATGCATGAGATTTCGATTAGCGATACTACTACTAGTGAGTGACAGTATCCGAATTATTGCATTCGAATGCATGAAATTTCGATTAGGGAATACTACTACTAGTGAGTGACAGTATCCGAGAACTTGCATTCGATTGCATGAAATTTCGATTAGCGAATACTACTACTAGTGAGTGACAGTACCCGAGAACTTGCATTCGAATGCATGAGATTTCGATTAGCGAATACTACTACTAGTGAGTGACAGTATCCGAATTATATCATTCGAATGCATGAAATTTCGATTAGCGAATACTACTACTAGTGAGTGACAGTATCCGAGAACTTGCATTCCAATGCATGAAATTTCGATTAGCGAATACTACTACTAGTGAGTGACAGTATCCGAATTATTGCATTCGAATGCATGAGATTTCGATTAGCGAATACTACTACTAGTGAGTGACAGCATCCGAATTATTGCATTGGAATGCATGAAATTTCGATTAGCGAATACTACAACTACTGAGTGACAGTATCCGAATTATTGCATTCGAATACATGAGACCTCGATTAGCGAATACTACTACTAGTGAGTGACAGTATCCGAGAACTTGCATTCGAATGCAAGAGAATTCGATTAGCGAATACTACTACTAGTGAGTGAGAGTATCCCAGAACTTGCATTCGAATGCATGAGATTTCGATTAGCGAATACTACTACTAGTGAGTGACAGTATCCCAATTATTGCATTCGAATGCATGAAATTTCGATTAGCGAATACTACTACCAGTGAGTGACAGTATCCAAGAATTTGCATTCGAATGCATGAAATTTCGATTAGCGAATACTACTACTAGTGAGTGACAGTATCCGAGAACTTGCATTCGAATGCATGAAATTTCGATTCGCGAATACTAGTACTAGTGAGTGACAGTATCCGAGAACTTGCATTCGAATGCATGAAATTTCGATTAGCGAATACTTCTACTATTGAGTGACAGAATCCGAGAACTTGCATTCGAATGCATGAAATTTCGATTAGCGAATACTACTACTAGTGAGTGACAGTATCCGAGAAGTTGCATTCGAATGCATTAAATTTCGATTAGCGAATACTACTACTAGTGAGTGACAGTATCCGAAATATTGCATTCGAATGTATGAAATTTCGATTAGCGAATACTACTACTAGTAAGTGACAGTATCCCAGAACTTGCATTTGAAAGCATGAAATTTCGATTAGCGAATACTACTACTAGTGAGTGACAGTATCCGAGAACTTGCATTCGAATGCATGAAATTTCGATTAGCTAATACTACTACCAGGGAGTGACAGTATCCGAGAATTTGCATACGAATGCATGAGATTTCGATTAGCGAATACTACGACTAGTGACTGACATTATCCGAATTATTGCATTCGAATGCATGAAATTTCGATTAGCGAATACTATTACTAGTGAGTGACAGTATCCGAGAACTTGCATTCGAATGCATGAGATTTCGATTAGCGAATACTACTACTAGTGAGTGACAGTATCCGAGAACTTGCATTCGAATGCATGAAATTTCGATTAGCGAATACTACTACTAGTGAGTGACAGTATCCAAGAACTTGCATTCGAATGCATGAGATTTCGATTAGCGAATACTACTACTAGTGAGTGACAGTACCCGAGAACTTGCATTCGAATGCATGAAATTTCGATTAGCGAATACTACTACCAGTGAGTGACAGTATCCGAATTATTGCATTCGAATGCATGAAATTTCGATTAGCGAATACTACTACTAGTGAGCGACAGTATCCGGGAACTTGCATTCGAATGCATGAGATTTCGATTAGCGAATACTACTACTAGTGAGTGACAATATCCGAGAACTTGCATTCGAATGCATGAGATTTCGATTGGCAAATACTACTACTAGTGAGTGACAGTATCCGAATTATTGCATTCGAATGCATGAAATTAAGATTAGGGAATACTACTACTAGTGAGTGACAGTATCCGAGAACTTGCATTCGATTGCATGAAATTTCGATTAGCGAATACTACTACTAGTGAGTGACAGTATCCGAGAAGTTGCATTCGAATGCATGAGATTTCGATTAGCGATACTACTACTATTGAGTGACAGTATCCGAATTATTGCATTCCAATGCATGAAATTTCGATTAGGGAATACTACTACTAGTGAGTGACAGTATCCGAGAACTTGCATTCGATTGCACGAAATTTCGATTAGCGAATACTACTACTAGTGAGTGACAGTATCCGAGAACTTGCATTCGAATGCATGAGATTTCGATTAGCGAATACTACTACTAGTGAGTGACAGTATCCGAATTATTGCATTCGAATGCATGAAATTTCGATTAGCGAATACTACTACTAGTGAGTGACAGTACCCGAGAACTTGCATTCCAATGCATGAAATTTCGATTAGCGAATACTACTACTAGTGAGTGACAGTATCCGAATTATTGCATTCGAATGCATGAGATTTCGATTAGCGAATACTACTACTAGTGAGTGACAGCATCCGAATTATTGCATTCGAATGCATGAAATTTCGATTAGCTAATACTACAACAACTGAGTGACAGCATCCGAATTATTGCATTCGAATACATGAGACTTCGATTAGCGAATACTACTACTAGTGAGTGACAGTATCCGAGAACTTGCATTCGAATGCATGAAATTTCGATTAGCTAATACTACTACCAGGGAGTGACAGTATCCGAGAATTTGCATTCGAATGCATGAAATTTCGATTAGCGAATACTACTACTAGTGAGTGACAGTATCCGAGAACTTGCATTCGAATGCATGAGATTTCGATTAGCGAATACCACTACTCGTGAGTGACAGTACCCGAGAACTTGCATTCGAATGCAATAGATTTCGATTAGCGAATACTACTACTAGTGAGTGATAGTATCCGAGAACTTGCATTCGAATGCATGAGATTTCGATTAGCGAATACTACTACTAGTAATTGACAGTATCCGAATTATTGCATTCGAATGCATGAAATTTCTATTAACGAATACTACTACTAGTGAGTGACAGTATCCGAGAACTTGCATTCGAATGCATGAGATTTCGATTAGCGATACTACTACTAGTGAGTGACAGTATCCGAATTATTGCATTCGAATGCATGAAATTTCGATTAGGGAATACTACTACTAGTGAGTGACAGTATCCGAGAACTTGCATTCGATTGCATGAAATTTCGATTAGCGAATACTACTACTAGTGAGTGACAGTACCCGAGAACTTGCATTCGAATGCATGAGATTTCGATTAGCGAATACTACTACTAGTGAGTGACAGTATCCGAATTATATCATTCGAATGCATGAAATTTCGATTAGCGAATACTACTACTAGTGAGTGACAGTATCCGAGAACTTGCATTCCAATGCATGAAATTTCGATTAGCGAATACTACTACTAGTGAGTGACAGTATCCGAATTATTGCATTCGAATGCATGAGATTTCGATTAGCGAATACTACTACTAGTGAGTGACAGCATCCGAATTATTGCATTCGAATGCATGAAATTTCGATTAGCGAATACTACAACTACTGAGTGACAGTATCCGAATTATTGCATTCGAATACATGAGACCTCGATTAGCGAATACTACTACTAGTGAGTGACAGTATCCGAGAACTTGCATTCGAATGCAAGAGAATTCGATTAGCGAATACTACTACTAGTGAGTGAGAGTATCCCAGAACTTGCATTCGAATGCATGAGATTTCGATTAGCGAATACTACTACTAGTGAGTGACAGTATCCCAATTATTGCATTCGAATGCATGAAATTTCGATTAGCGAATACTACTACCAGTGAGTGACAGTATCCAAGAATTTGCATTCGAATGCATGAAATTTCGCTTAGCGAATACTACTACTAGTGAGTGACAGTATCCGAGAACTTGCATTCGAATGCATGAAATTTCGATTCGCGAATACTAGTACTAGTGAGTGACAGTATCCGAGAACTTGCATTCGAATGCATGAAATTTCGATTAGCGAATACTTCTACTATTGAGTGACAGAATCCGAGAACTTGCATTCGAATGCATGAAATTTCGATTAGCGAATACTACTACTAGTGAGTGACAGTATCCGAGAAGTTGCATTCGAATGCATTAAATTTCGATTAGCGAATACTACTACTAGTGAGTGACAGTATCCGAAATATTGCATTCGAATGTATGAAATTTCGATTAGCGAATACTACTACTAGTAAGTGACAGTATCCCAGAACTTGCATTTGAAAGCATGAAATTTCGATTAGCGAATACTACTACTAGTGAGTGACAGTATCCGAGAACTTGCATTCGAATGCATGAAATTTCGATTAGCTAATACTACTACCAGGGAGTGACAGTATCCGAGAATTTGCATACGAATGCATGAGATTTCGATTAGCGAATACTACGACTAGTGACTGACATTATCCGAATTATTGCATTCGAATGCATGAAATTTCGATTAGCGAATACTATTACTAGTGAGTGACAGTATCCGAGAACTTGCATTCGAATGCATGAGATTTCGATTAGCGAATACTACTACTAGTGAGTGACAGTATCCGAGAACTTGCATTCGAATGCATGAAATTTCGATTAGCGAATACTACTACTAGTGAGTGACAGTATCCAAGAACTTGCATTCGAATGCATGAGATTTCGATTAGCGAATACTACTACTAGTGAGTGACAGTACCCGAGAACTTGCATTCGAATGCATGAAATTTCGATTAGCGAATACTACTACCAGTGAGTGACAGTATCCGAATTATTGCATTCGAATGCATGAAATTTCGATTAGCGAATACTACTACTAGTGAGCGACAGTATCCGGGAACTTGCATTCGAATGCATGAGATTTCGATTAGCGAATACTACTACTAGTGAGTGACAATATCCGAGAACTTGCATTCGAATGCATGAGATTTCGATTGGCAAATACTACTACTAGTGAGTGACAGTATCCGAATTATTGCATTCGAATGCATGAAATTAAGATTAGGGAATACTACTACTAGTGAGTGACAGTATCCGAGAACTCGCATTCGATTGCATGAAATTTCGATTAGCGAATACTACTACTAGTGAGTGACAGTATCCGAGAAGTTGCATTCGAATGCATGAGATTTCGATTAGCGATACTACTACTATTGAGTGACAGTATCCGAATTATTGCATTCGAATGCATGAAATTTCGATTAGGGAATACTACTACTAGTGAGTGACAGTATCCGAGAACTTGCATTCGATTGCACGAAATTTCGATTAGCGAATACTACTACTAGTGAGTGACAGTATCCGAGAACTTGCATTCGAATGTATGAGATTTCGATTAGCGAATACTACTACTAGTGAGTGACAGCATCCGAATTATTGCATTCGAATACATGAGACTTCGATTAGCGAATACTACTACTAGTGAGTGACAGTATCCGAGAACTTGCATTCGAATGCATGAAATTTCGATTAGCTAATACTACTACCAGGGAGTGACAGTATCCGAGAATTTGCATTCGAATGCATGAAATTTCGATTAGCGAATACTACTACTAGTGAGTGACAGTATCCGAGAACTTGCATTCGAATGCATGAGATTTCGATTAGCGAATACCACTACTCGTGAGTGACAGTACCCGAGAACTTGCATTCGAATGCAATAGATTTCGATTAGCGAATACTACTACTAGTGAGTGATAGTATCCGAGAACTTGCATTCGAATGCATGAGATTTCGATTAGCGAATACTACTACTAGTAATTGACAGTATCCGAATTATTGCATTCGAATGCATGAAATTTCTATTAACGAATACTACTACTAGTGAGTGACAGTATCCGAGAACTTGCATTCGAATGCATGAGATTTCGATTAGCGATACTACTACTAGTGAGTGACAGTATCCGAATTATTGCATTCGAATGCATGAAATTTCGATTAGGGAATACTACTACTAGTGAGTGACAGTATCCGAGAACTTGCATTCGATTGCATGAAATTTCGATTAGCGAATACTACTACTAGTGAGTGACAGTACCCGAGAACTTGCATTCGAATGCATGAGATTTCGATTAGCGAATACTACTACTAGTGAGTGACAGTATCCGAATTATATCATTCGAATGCATGAAATTTCGATTAGCGAATACTACTACTAGTGAGTGACAGTATCCGAGAACTTGCATTCCAATGCATGAAATTTCGATTAGCGAATACTACTACTAGTGAGTGACAGTATCCGAATTATTGCATTCGAATGCATGAGATTTCGATTAGCGAATACTACTACTAGTGAGTGACAGCATCCGAATTATTGCATTCGAATGCATGAAATTTCGATTAGCGAATACTACAACTACTGAGTGACAGTATCCGAATTATTGCATTCGAATACATGAGACCTCGATTAGCGAATACTACTACTAGTGAGTGACAGTATCCGAGAACTTGCATTCGAATGCAAGAGAATTCGATTAGCGAATACTACTACTAGTGAGTGAGAGTATCCCAGAACTTGCATTCGAATGCATGAGATTTCGATTAGCGAATACTACTACTAGTGAGTGACAGTATCCCAATTATTGCATTCGAATGCATGAAATTTCGATTAGCGAATACTACTACCAGTGAGTGACAGTATCCAAGAATTTGCATTCGAATGCATGAAATTTCGATTAGCGAATACTACTACTAGTGAGTGACAGTATCCGAGAACTTGCATTCGAATGCATGAAATTTCGATTCGCGAATACTAGTACTAGTGAGTGACAGTATCCGAGAACTTGCATTCGAATGCATGAAATTTCGATTAGCGAATACTTCTACTATTGAGTGACAGAATCCGAGAACTTGCATTCGAATGCATGAAATTTCGATTAGCGAATACTACTACTAGTGAGTGACAGTATCCGAGAAGTTGCATTCGAATGCATTAAATTTCGATTAGCGAATACTACTACTAGTGAGTGACAGTATCCGAAATATTGCATTCGAATGTATGAAATTTCGATTAGCGAATACTACTACTAGTAAGTGACAGTATCCCAGAACTTGCATTTGAAAGCATGAAATTTCGATTAGCGAATACTACTACTAGTGAGTGACAGTATCCGAGAACTTGCATTCGAATGCATGAAATTTCGATTAGCTAATACTACTACCAGGGAGTGACAGTATCCGAGAATTTGCATACGAATGCATGAGATTTCGATTAGCGAATACTACGACTAGTGACTGACATTATCCGAATTATTGCATTCGAATGCATGAAATTTCGATTAGCGAATACTATTACTAGTGAGTGACAGTATCCGAGAACTTGCATTCGAATGCATGAGATTTCGATTAGCGAATACTACTACTAGTGAGTGACAGTATCCGAGAACTTGCATTCGAATGCATGAAATTTCGATTAGCGAATACTACTACTAGTGAGTGACAGTATCCAAGAACTTGCATTCGAATGCATGAGATTTCGATTAGCGAATACTACTACTAGTGAGTGACAGTACCCGAGAACTTGCATTCGAATGCATGAAATTTCGATTAGCGAATACTACTACCAGTGAGTGACAGTATCCGAATTATTGCATTCGAATGCATGAAATTTCGATTAGCGAATACTACTACTAGTGAGCGACAGTATCCGGGAACTTGCATTCGAATGCATGAGATTTCGATTAGCGAATACTACTACTAGTGAGTGACAATATCCGAGAACTTGCATTCGAATGCATGAGATTTCGATTGGCAAATACTACTACTAGTGAGTGACAGTATCCGAATTATTGCATTCGAATGCATGAAATTAAGATTAGGGAATACTACTACTAGTGAGTGACAGTATCCGAGAACTTGCATTCGATTGCATGAAATTTCGATTAGCGAATACTACTACTAGTGAGTGACAGTATCCGAGAAGTTGCATTCGAATGCATGAGATTTCGATTAGCGATACTACTACTATTGAGTGACAGTATCCGAATTATTGCATTCGAATGCATGAAATTTCGATTAGGGAATACTACTACTAGTGAGTGACAGTATCCGAGAACTTGCATTGGATTGCACGAAATTTCGATTAGCGAATACTACTACTAGTGAGTGACAGTATCCGAGAACTTGCATTCGAATGTATGAGATTTCGATTAGCGAATACTACTACTAGTGAGTGACAGTATCCGAATTATTGCATTCGAATGCATGAAATTTCGATTAGCGAATACTACTACTAGTGAGTGACAGTACCCGAGAACTTGCATTCCAATGCATGAAATTTCGATTAGCGAATACTACTACTAGTGAGTGACAGTATCCGAATTATTGCATTCGAATGCATGAGATTTCGATTAGCGAATACTACTACTAGTGAGTGACAGCATCCGAATTATTGCATTCGAATGCATGAAATTTCGATTAGCTAATACTACAACAACTGAGTGACAGTATCCGAATTATTGCATTCGAATACATGAGACTTCGATTAGCGAATACTACTACTAGTGAGTGACAGTATCCCAATTATTGCATTCGAATGCATGAAATTACGATTAGCGAATACTAGTACTAGTGAGTGACAGTATCCGAGAACTTGCATTCGAATGATTGAAATATCGATTGGCGAATACTACTACTAGTAAGTGACAGTATCCGAGAACTTGCATTTGAAAGCATGAAATTTCGATTAGCGAATACTACTACTAGTGAGTGACAGTATCCGTGAACTTGCATTCGAATGCATGAAATTTCGATTAGCTAATACTACTACCAGGGAGTGACAGTATCCGAGAATTTGCATTCGAATGCATGAAATTTCGATTAGCGAATACTACTACCAGTGAGTGACAGTATCCGAGAACTTGCATTCGAATGCATGAGATTTCGATTAGCGAATACCACTACTCGTGAGTGACAGTACCCGAGAACTTGCATTCGAATGCAATAGATTTCGATTAGCGAATACTACTACTAGTGAGTGATAGTATCCGAGAACATGCATTCGAATGCATGAGATTTCGATTAGCGAATACTACTACTAGTAATTGACAGTATCCGAATTATTGCATTCGAATGAATGAAATTTCTATTAACGAATACTACTACTAGTGAGTGACAGTATCCGAGAACTTGCATTCGAATGCATGAGATTTCGATTAGCGATACTACTACTAGTGAGTGACAGTATCCGAATTATTGCATTCGAATGCATGAAATTTCGATTAGGGAATACTACTACTAGTGAGTGACAGTATCAGAGAACTTGCATTCGATTGCATGAAATTTCGATTAGCGAATACTACTACTAGTGAGTGACAGTACCCGAGAACTTGCATTCGAATGCATGAGATTTCGATTAGCGAATACTACTACTAGTGAGTGACAGTATCCGAGAACTTGCATTCCAATGCATGAAATTTCGATTAGCGAATACTACTACTAGTGAGTGACAGTATCCGAATTATTGCATTCCAATGCATGAGATTTCGATTAGCAAATACTACTACTAGTGAGTGACAGCATCCGAATTATTGCATTCGAATGCATGAAATTTCGATTAGCGAATACTACAACTACTGAGTGACAGTATCCGAATTATTGCATTCGAATACATGAGACCTCGATTAGCGAATACTACTACTAGTGAGTGAGAGTATCCGAGAACTTGCATTCGAATGCAAGAGAATTCGATTAGCGAATACTACTACTAGTGAGTGAGAGTATCCCAGAACTTGCATTCGAATGCATGAGATTTCGATTAGCGAATACTACTACTAGTGAGTGACAGTATCCCAATTATTGCATTCGAATGCATGAAATTTCGATTAGCGAATACTACTACCAGTGAGTGACAGTATCCAAGAATTTGCATTCGAATGCATGAAATTTCGATTAGCGAATACTACTACTAGTGAGTGACAGTATCCGAGAACTTGCATTCGAATGCATGAAATTTCGATTCGCGAATACTAGTACTAGTGAGTGACAGTATCCGAGAACTTGCATTCGAATGCATGAAATTTCGATTAGCGAATACTTCTACTATTGAGTGACAGTATCCGAGAACTTGCATTCGAATGCATGAAATTTCGATTAGCGAATACTACTACTAGTGAGTGACAGTATCCGAGAAGTTGCATTCGAATGCATTAAATTTCGATTAGCGAATACTACTACTAGTGAGTGACAGTATCCGAAATATTGCATTCGAATGTATGAAATTTCGATTAGCGAATACTACTACTAGTAAGTGACAGTATCCGAGAACTTGCATTTGAAAGCATGAAATTTCGATTAGCGAATACTACTACTAGTGAGTGACAGTATCCGAGAACTTGCATTCGAATGCATGAAATTTCGATTAGCTAATACTACTACCAGGGAGTGACAGTATCCGAGAATTTGCATACGAATGCATGAGATTTCGATTAGCGAATACTACGACTAGTGACTGACATTATCCGAATTATTGCATTCGAATGCATGAAATTTCGATTAGCGAATACTATTACTAGTGAGTGACAGTATCCGAGAACTTGCATTCGAATGCATGAGATTTCGATTAGCGAATACTACTACTAGTGAGTGACAGTATCCGAGAACTTGCATTCGAATGCATGAAATTTCGATTAGCGAATACTACTACTAGTGAGTGACAGTATCCAAGAACTTGCATTCGAATGCATGAGATTTCGATTAGCGAATACTACTACTAGTGAGTGACAGTACCCGAGAACTTGCATTCGAATGCATGAAATTTCGATTAGCGAATACTACTACTAGTGAGTGACAGTATCCGAATTATTGCATTCGAATGCATGAAATTTCGATTAGCGAATACTACTACTAGTGAGCGACAGTATCCGGGAACTTGCATTCGAATGCATGAGATTTCGATTAGCGAATACTACTACTAGTGAGTGACAATATCCGAGAACTTGCATTCGAATGCATGAGATTTCGATTGGCAAATACTACTACTAGTGAGTGACAGTATCCGAATTATTGCATTCGAATGCATGAAATTAAGATTAGGGAATACTACTACTAGTGAGTGACAGTATCCGAGAACTTGCATTCGATTGCATGAAATTTCGATTAGCGAATACTACTACTAGTGAGTGACAGTATCCGAGAAGTTGCATTCGAATGCATGAGATTTCGACTAGCGATACTACTACTATTGAGTGACAGTATCCGAATTATTGCATTCGAATGCATGAAATTTCGATTAGGGAATACTACTACTAGTGAGTGACAGTATCCGAGAACTTGCATTCGATTGCACGAAATTTCGATTAGCGAATACTACTACTAGTGAGTGACAGTATCCGAGAACTTGCATTCGAATGCATGAGATTTCGATTAGCGAATACTACTACTAGTGAGTGACAGTATCCGAATTATTGCATTCGAATGCATGAAATTTCGATTAGCGAATACTACTACTAGTGAGTGACAGTATCCGAGAACTTGCATTCCAATGCATGAAATTTCGATTAGCGAATACTACTACTAGTGAGTGACAGTATCCGAATTATTGCATTCGAATGCATGAGATTTCGATTAGCGAATACTACTACTAGTGAGTGACAGCATCCGAATTATTGCATTCGAATGCATGAAATTTCGATTAGCTAATACTACAACAACTGAGTGACAGTATCCGAATTATTGCATTCGAATACATGAGACTTCGATTAGCGAATACTACTACTAGTGAGTGACAGTATCCCAATTATTGCATTCGAATGCATGAAATTACGATTAGCGAATACTAGTACTAGTGAGTGACAGTATCCGAGAACTTGCATTCAAATGATTGAAATATCGATTGGCGAATACTACTACTAGTAAGTGACAGTATCCGAGAACTTGCATTTGAAAGCATGAAATTTCGATTAGCGAATACTACTACTAGTGAGTGACAGTATCCGAGAACTTGCATTCGAATGCATGAAATTTCGATTAGCTAATACTACTACCAGGGAGTGACAGCATCCGAGAATTTGCATTCGAATGCATGAAATTTCGATTAGCGAATACTACTACTAGTGAGTGACAGTATCCGAGAACTTCCATTCGAATGCATGAGATTTCGATTAGCGAATACCACTACTCGTGAGTGACAGTACCCGAGAACTTGCATTCGAATGCAATAGATTTCGATTAGCGAATACTACTACTAGTGAGTGATAGTATCCGAGAACTTGCATTCGAATGCATGAGATTTCGATTAGCGAATACTACTACTAGTAATTGACAGTATCCGAATTATTGCATTCGAATGAATGAAATTTCTATTAACGAATACTACTACTAGTGAGTGACAGTATCCGAGAACTTGCATTCGAATGCATGAGATTTTGATTAGCGATACTACTACTAGTGAGTGACAGTATCCGAATTATTGCATTTGAATGCATGAAATTTCGATTAGGGAATACTACTACTAGTGAGTGACAGTATCCGAGAACTTGCATTCGATTGCATGAAATTTCGATTAGCGAATACTACTACTAGTGAGTGACAGTACCCGAGAACTTGCATTCGAATGCATGAGATTTCGATTAGCGAATACTACTACTAGTGAGTGACAGTATCCGAGAACTTGCATTCCAATGCATGAAATTTCGATTAGCGAATACTACTACTAGTGAGTGACAGTATCCGAATTATTGCATTCAAATGCATGAGATTTCGATTAGCGAATACTACTACTAGTGAGTGACAGCATCCGAATTATTGCATTCGAATGCATGAAATTTCGATTAGCGAATACTACAACTACTGAGTGACAGTATCCGAATTATTGCATTCGAATACATGAGACCTCGATTAGCGAATACTACTACTAGTGAGTGACAGTATCCGAGAACTTGCATTCGAATGCAAGAGAATTCGATTAGCGAATACTACTACTAGTGAGTGAGAGTATCCCAGAACTTGCATTCGAATGCATGAGATTTCGATTAGCGAATACTACTACTAGTGAGTGACAGTATCCCAATTATTGCATTCGAATGCATGAAATTTCCATTAGCGAATACTACTACTAGTGAGTGACAGTATCCGAGAACTTGCATTCGAATGATTGAAATATCGATTAGCGAATACTACTACTAGTAAGTGACAGTATCCGAGAACTTGCATTTGAAAGCATGAAATTTCGATTAGCGCATACTACTACTAGTGAGTGACAGTATCCGAGAACTTGCATTCGAATGCCTGAAATTTCGATTAGCGAATACTACTACCAGTGAGTGACAGTATCCGAGAATTTGCACTCGAATGCATGAAATTTCGATTAGCGAATACTACTACTAGTGAGTGACAGTATCCGAGAACTTGCATTCGAATGCATGAAATTTCGATTCGCGAATACTAGTACTAGTGAGTGACAGTATCCGAGAACTTGCATTCGAATGCATGAAATTTCGATTAGCGAATACTTCTACTATTGAGTGACAGTATCCGAGAACTTGCATTCGAATGCATGAAATTTCGATTAGCGAATACTACTACTAGTGAGTGACAGTATCCGAGAAGTTGCATTCGAATGCATGAAATTTCGATTAGCGAATACTACTACTAGTGAGTGACAGTATCCGAGAACTTGCATTCGAATGCATGAGATTTCGATTAGCGAATACTACTACTAGTGAGTGACAGACAGTACCCGAGAACTTGCATTCGAATGCATGAAATTTCTATTAGCGAATACTACTACTAGTGAGTGACAGTATCCGAATTATTGCATTCGAATGTATGAAATTTCGATTAACGAATACTACTACTAGTAAGTGACAGTATCCGAGAACTTGCATTTGAAAGCATGAAATTTCGATTAGCGAATACTACTACTAGTGAGTGAAAGCATCCGAGAACTTGCATTCGAATGCATGAAATTTCGATTAGCTAATACTACTACCAGGGAGTGACAGTATCCGAGAATTTGCATTCGAATGCATGAGATTTCGATTAGCGAATACTACGACTAGTGACTGACAGTATCCGAATTATTGCATTCGAATGCATGAAATTTCGATTAGCGAATACTATTACTAGTGAGTGACAGTATCCGAGAACTTGCATTCGAATGCATGAGATTTCGATTAGCGAATACTACTACTAGTGAGTGACAGTATCCGAGAACTTGCATTCGAATGCATGAAATTTCGATTAGCGAATACTACTACTAGTGAGTGACAGTATCCGGGAACTTGCATTCGAATGCATGAGATTTCGATTAGCGAATACTACTACTAGTGAGTGACAGTATCTGAATTATTGCATTCGAATGCATGAGATTTCGATTAGCGAATACTAATACTAGTGAGTGACAGTACCCGAGAACTTGCATTCGAATGCATGAAATTTTGATTAGCGGATACTACTACTAGTGAGTGACAGTATCCGAATTATTGCATTCGAATGTATGAAATTTCGATTAGCGAATACTACTACTAGTGAGTGACAGTATCCGAATTATTGCATTCGAATGCATGAGATTTCGATTAGCGAATACTACTACTAGTGAGTGACAGTATCCCAGAACTTGCATTCGAATGCATGAGATTTCGATTACCGAATACTACTACTAGTGAGTGACAGTATCCGAGAACTTGCATTCGAATGCAAGAGATTTCGATTAGCGAATACTACTACTAGTGAGTGACAGTATCCAAATTATTGCATTCGAATGCATGAGATTTCGATTAGCGAATACTACTACTAGTGAGTGACAGTATCCCAGAACTTGCATTCGAATGCATGAGATTTCGATTACCGAATACTACTACTAGTGAGTGACAGTATCCGAGAACTTGCATTCGAATGCAAGAGATTTCGATTAGCGAATTCTACTACTAGTGAGTGACAGTATCCAAGAACTTGCATTCGAATGCATGAGATTTCGATTAGCGAATACTACGACTAGTGACTGACAGTATCCGAATTATTGCATTCGAATGCATGAAATTTCGATTAGCGAATACTATTACTAGTGAGTGACAGTATCCGAGAACTTGCATTCGAATGCATGAGATTTCGATTAGCGAATACTACTACTAGTGAGTGACAGTATCCGAGAACTTGCATTCGAATGCATGAAATTTCGATTAGCGAATACTACTACTAGTGAGCGACAGTATCCGGGAACTTGCATTCGAAGGCATGAGATTTCGATTAGCGAATACTACTACTAGTGAGTGACAGTATCCGAGAACTTGCATTCGAATGCATGAGATTTCGATTAGCAAATACTACTACTAGTGAGTGACAGTATCCGAATTATTGCATTCGAATGCATGAAATTTCGATTAGGGAATACTACTACTAGTGAGTGACAGTATCCGAGAACTTGCATTCGATTGCATGAAATTTCGATTAGCGAATACTACTACTAGTGAGTGACAGTACCCGAGAACTTGCATTCGAATGCATGAGATTTCGATTAGCGAATACTACTACTAGTGAGTGACAGTATCCGAGAACTTGCATTCGAATGCATGAGATTTCGATTAGCGAATACTACTACTAGTGAGTGACAGTATCCGAGAACTTGCATTCGAATGCATGAAATTTCGATTAGCGAATACTACTACTAGTGAGTGACAGTATCCAAGAACTTGCATTCGAATGCATGAGATTTCGATTAGCGAATACTACTACTAGTGAGTGACAGTACCCGAGAACTTGCATTCGAATGCATGAAATTTCGATTAGCGAATACTACTACTAGTGAGTGACAGTATCCGAATTATTGCATTCGAATGCATGAAATTTCGATTAGCGAATACTACTACTAGTGAGCGACAGTATCCGGGAACTTGCATTCGAATGCATGAGATTTCGATTAGCGAATACTACTACTAGTGAGTGACAATATCCGAGAACTTGCATTCGAATGCATGAGATTTCGATTGGCAAATACTACTACTAGTGAGTGACAGTATCCGAATTATTGCATTCGAATGCATGAAATTAAGATTAGGGAATACTACTACTAGTGAGTGACAGTATCCGAGAACTTGCATTCGATTGCATGAAATTTCGATTAGCGAATACTACTACTAGTGAGTGACAGTATCCGAGAAGTTGCATTCGAATGCATGAGATTTCGATTAGCGATACTACTACTATTGAGTGACAGTATCCGAATTATTGCATTCGAATGCATGAAATTTCGATTAGGGAATACTACTACTAGTGAGTGACAGTATCCGAGAACTTGCATTCGATTGCACGAAATTTCGATTAGCGAATACTACTACTAGTGAGTGACAGTATCCGAGAACTTGCATTCGAATGCATGAGATTTCGATTAGCGAATACTACTACTAGTGAGTGACAGTATCCGAATTATTGCATTCGAATGCATGAAATTTCGATTAGCGAATACTACTACTAGTGAGTGACAGTATCCGAGAACTTGCATTCCAATGCATGAAATTTCGATTAGCGAATACTACTACTAGTGAGTGACAGTATCCGAATTATTGCATTCGAATGCATGAGATTTCGATTAGCGAATACTACTACTAGTGAGTGACAGCATCCGAATTATTGCATTCGAATGCATGAAATTTCGATTAGCTAATACTACAACAACTGAGTGACAGTATCCGAATTATTGCATTCGAATACATGAGACTTCGATTAGCGAATACTACTACTAGTGAGTGACAGTATCCCAATTATTGCATTCGAATGCATGAAATTACGATTAGCGAATACTAGTACTAGTGAGTGACAGTATCCGAGAACTTGCATTCAAATGATTGAAATATCGATTGGCGAATACTACTACTAGTAAGTGACAGTATCCGAGAACTTGCATTTGAAAGCATGAAATTTCGATTAGCGAATACTACTACTAGTGAGTGACAGTATCCGAGAACTTGCATTCGAATGCATGAAATTTCGATTAGCTAATACTACTACCAGGGAGTGACAGCATCCGAGAATTTGCATTCGAATGCATGAAATTTCGATTAGCGAATACTACTACTAGTGAGTGACAGTATCCGAGAACTTCCATTCGAATGCATGAGATTTCGATTAGCGAATACCACTACTCGTGAGTGACAGTACCCGAGAACTTGCATTCGAATGCAATAGATTTCGATTAGCGAATACTACTACTAGTGAGTGATAGTATCCGAGAACTTGCATTCGAATGCATGAGATTTCGATTAGCGAATACTACTACTAGTAATTGACAGTATCCGAATTATTGCATTCGAATGAATGAAATTTCTATTAACGAATACTACTACTAGTGAGTGACAGTATCCGAGAACTTGCATTCGAATGCATGAGATTTTGATTAGCGATACTACTACTAGTGAGTGACAGTATCCGAATTATTGCATTTGAATGCATGAAATTTCGATTAGGGAATACTACTACTAGTGAGTGACAGTATCCGAGAACTTGCATTCGATTGCATGAAATTTCGATTAGCGAATACTACTACTAGTGAGTGACAGTACCCGAGAACTTGCATTCGAATGCATGAGATTTCGATTAGCGAATACTACTACTAGTGAGTGACAGTATCCGAGAACTTGCATTCCAATGCATGAAATTTCGATTAGCGAATACTACTACTAGTGAGTGACAGTATCCGAATTATTGCATTCAAATGCATGAGATTTCGATTAGCGAATACTACTACTAGTGAGTGACAGCATCCGAATTATTGCATTCGAATGCATGAAATTTCGATTAGCGAATACTACAACTACTGAGTGACAGTATCCGAATTATTGCATTCGAATACATGAGACCTCGATTAGCGAATACTACTACTAGTGAGTGACAGTATCCGAGAACTTGCATTCGAATGCAAGAGAATTCGATTAGCGAATACTACTACTAGTGAGTGAGAGTATCCCAGAACTTGCATTCGAATGCATGAGATTTCGATTAGCGAATACTACTACTAGTGAGTGACAGTATCCCAATTATTGCATTCGAATGCATGAAATTTCCATTAGCGAATACTACTACTAGTGAGTGACAGTATCCGAGAACTTGCATTCGAATGATTGAAATATCGATTAGCGAATACTACTACTAGTAAGTGACAGTATCCGAGAACTTGCATTTGAAAGCATGAAATTTCGATTAGCGCATACTACTACTAGTGAGTGACAGTATCCGAGAACTTGCATTCGAATGCCTGAAATTTCGATTAGCGAATACTACTACCAGTGAGTGACAGTATCCGAGAATTTGCACTCGAATGCATGAAATTTCGATTAGCGAATACTACTACTAGTGAGTGACAGTATCCGAGAACTTGCATTCGAATGCATGAAATTTCGATTCGCGAATACTAGTACTAGTGAGTGACAGTATCCGAGAACTTGCATTCGAATGCATGAAATTTCGATTAGCGAATACTTCTACTATTGAGTGACAGTATCCGAGAACTTGCATTCGAATGCATGAAATTTCGATTAGCGAATACTACTACTAGTGAGTGACAGTATCCGAGAAGTTGCATTCGAATGCATGAAATTTCGATTAGCGAATACTACTACTAGTGAGTGACAGTATCCGAGAACTTGCATTCGAATGCATGAGATTTCGATTAGCGAATACTACTACTAGTGAGTGACAGACAGTACCCGAGAACTTGCATTCGAATGCATGAAATTTCTATTAGCGAATACTACTACTAGTGAGTGACAGTATCCGAATTATTGCATTCGAATGTATGAAATTTCGATTAACGAATACTACTACTAGTAAGTGACAGTATCCGAGAACTTGCATTTGAAAGCATGAAATTTCGATTAGCGAATACTACTACTAGTGAGTGAAAGCATCCGAGAACTTGCATTCGAATGCATGAAATTTCGATTAGCTAATACTACTACCAGGGAGTGACAGTATCCGAGAATTTGCATTCGAATGCATGAGATTTCGATTAGCGAATACTACGACTAGTGACTGACAGTATCCGAATTATTGCATTCGAATGCATGAAATTTCGATTAGCGAATACTATTACTAGTGAGTGACAGTATCCGAGAACTTGCATTCGAATGCATGAGATTTCGATTAGCGAATACTACTACTAGTGAGTGACAGTATCCGAGAACTTGCATTCGAATGCATGAAATTTCGATTAGCGAATACTACTACTAGTGAGTGACAGTATCCGGGAACTTGCATTCGAATGCATGAGATTTCGATTAGCGAATACTACTACTAGTGAGTGACAGTATCTGAATTATTGCATTCGAATGCATGAGATTTCGATTAGCGAATACTAATACTAGTGAGTGACAGTACCCGAGAACTTGCATTCGAATGCATGAAATTTTGATTAGCGGATACTACTACTAGTGAGTGACAGTATCCGAATTATTGCATTCGAATGTATGAAATTTCGATTAGCGAATACTACTACTAGTGAGTGACAGTATCCGAATTATTGCATTCGAATGCATGAGATTTCGATTAGCGAATACTACTACTAGTGAGTGACAGTATCCCAGAACTTGCATTCGAATGCATGAGATTTCGATTACCGAATACTACTACTAGTGAGTGACAGTATCCGAGAACTTGCATTCGAATGCAAGAGATTTCGATTAGCGAATACTACTACTAGTGAGTGACAGTATCCAAATTATTGCATTCGAATGCATGAGATTTCGATTAGCGAATACTACTACTAGTGAGTGACAGTATCCCAGAACTTGCATTCGAATGCATGAGATTTCGATTACCGAATACTACTACTAGTGAGTGACAGTATCCGAGAACTTGCATTCGAATGCAAGAGATTTCGATTAGCGAATTCTACTACTAGTGAGTGACAGTATCCAAGAACTTGCATTCGAATGCATGAGATTTCGATTAGCGAATACTACGACTAGTGACTGACAGTATCCGAATTATTGCATTCGAATGCATGAAATTTCGATTAGCGAATACTATTACTAGTGAGTGACAGTATCCGAGAACTTGCATTCGAATGCATGAGATTTCGATTAGCGAATACTACTACTAGTGAGTGACAGTATCCGAGAACTTGCATTCGAATGCATGAAATTTCGATTAGCGAATACTACTACTAGTGAGCGACAGTATCCGGGAACTTGCATTCGAAGGCATGAGATTTCGATTAGCGAATACTACTACTAGTGAGTGACAGTATCCGAGAACTTGCATTCGAATGCATGAGATTTCGATTAGCAAATACTACTACTAGTGAGTGACAGTATCCGAATTATTGCATTCGAATGCATGAAATTTCGATTAGGGAATACTACTACTAGTGAGTGACAGTATCCGAGAACTTGCATTCGATTGCATGAAATTTCGATTAGCGAATACTACTACTAGTGAGTGACAGTACCCGAGAACTTGCATTCGAATGCATGAGATTTCGATTAGCGAATACTACTACTAGTGAGTGACAGTATCCGAGAACTTGCATTCCAATGCATGAAATTTCGATTAGCGAATACTACTACTAGTGAGTGACAGTATCCGAATTATTGCATTCGAATGCATGAGATTTCGATTAGCGAATACTACTACTAGTGAGTGACAGCATCCGAATTATTGCATTCGAATGCATGAAATTTCGATTAGCGAATACTACAACTACTGAGTGACAGTATCCGAATTATTGCATTCGAATACATGAGACCTCGATTAGCGATTACTACTACTAGTGAGTGACAGTATCCGAGAACTTGCATTCGAATGCAAGAGAATTCGATTAGCGAATACTACTACTAGTGAGTGAGAGTATCCCAGAACTTGCATTCGAATGCATGAGATTTCGATTAGCGAATACTACTACTAGTGAGTGACAGTATCCCAATTATTGCATTCGAATGCATGAAATTTCCATTAGCGAATACTACTACTAGTGAGTGACAGTATCCGAGAACTTGCATTCGAATGATTGAAATATCGATTAGCGAATACTACTACTAGTAAGTGACAGTATCCGAGAACTTGCATTTGAAAGCATGAAATTTCGATTAGCGCATACTACTACTAGTGAGTGACAGTATCCGAGAACTTGCATTCGAATGCCTGAAATTTCGATTAGCGAATACTACTACCAGTGAGTGACAGTATCCGAGAATTTGCATTCGAATGCATGAAATTTCGATTAGCGAATACTACTACTAGTGAGTGACAGTATCCGAGAACTTGCATTCGAATGCATGAAATTTCGATTCGCGAATACTAGTACTAGTGAGTGACAGTATCCGAGAACTTGCATTCGAATGCATGAAATTTCGATTAGCGAATACTTCTACTATTGAGTGACAGTATCCGAGAACTTGCATTCGAATGCATGAAATTTCGATTAGCGAATACTACTACTAGTGAGTGACAGTATCCGAGAAGTTGCATTCGAATGCATGAAATTTCGATTAGCGAATACTGCTACTAGTGAGTGACAGTATCCGAGAACTTGCATTCGAATGCATGAGATTTCGATTAGCGAATACTACTACTAGTGAGTGACAGACAGTACCCGAGAACTTGCATTCGAATGCATGAAATTTCTATTAGCGAATACTACTACTAGTGAGTGACAGTATCCGAATTATTGCATTCGAATGTATGAAATTTCGATTAACGAATACTACTACTAGTAAGTGACAGTATCCGAGAACTTGCATTTGAAAGCATGAAATTTCGATTAGCGAATACTACTACTAGTGAGTGACAGCATCCGAGAACTTGCATTCGAATGCATGAAATTTCGATTAGCTAATACTACTACCAGGGAGTGACAGTATCCGAGAATTTGCATTCGAAAGCATGAGATTTCGATTAGCGAATACTACGACTAGTGACTGACAGTATCCGAATTATTGCATTCGAATGCATGAAATTTCGATTAGCGAATACTATTACTAGTGAGTGACAGTATCCGAGAACTTGCATTCGAATGCATGAGATTTCGATTAGCGAATACTACTACTAGTGAGTGACAGTATCCGAGAACTTGCATTCGAATGCATGAAATTTCGATTAGCGAATACTACTACTAGTGAGTGACAGTATCCGGGAACTTGCATTCGAATGCATGAGATTTCGATTAGCGAATACTACTACTAGTGAGTGACAGTATCTGAATTATTGCATTCGAATGCATGAGATTTCGATTAGCGAATACTAATACTAGTGAGTGACAGTACCCGAGAACTTGCATTCGAATGCATGAAATTTCGATTAGCGAATACTACTACTAGTGAGTGACAGTATCCGAATTATTGCATTCGAATGTATGAAATTTCGATTAGCGAATACTACTACTAGTGAGTGACAGTATCCGAATTATTGCATTCGAATGCATGAGATTTCGATTAGCGAATACTACTACTAGTGAGTGACAGTATCCCAGAACTTGCATTCGAATGCATGAGATTTCGATTACCGAATACTACTACTAGTGAGTGACAGTATCCGAGAACTTGCATTCGAATGCAAGAGATTTCGATTAGCGAATACTACTACTAGTGAGTGACAGTATCCGAATTATTGCATTCGAATGCATGAAATTTCGATTAGCGAATTCTACTACTAGTGAGTGACAGTATCCAAGAACTTGCATTCGAATGCATGAGATTTCGATTAGCGAATACTACGACTAGTGACTGACAGTATCCGAATTATTGCATTCGAATGCATGAAATTTCGATTAGCGAATACTATTACTAGTGAGTGACAGTATCCGAGAACTTGCATTCGAATGCATGAGATTTCGATTAGCGAATACTACTACTAGTGAGTGACAGTATCCGAGAACTTGCATTCGAATGCATGAAATTTCGATTAGCGAATACTACTACTAGTGAGCGACAGTATCCGGGAACTTGCAATCGAAGGCATGAGATTTCGATTAGCGAATACTACTACTAGTGAGTGACAGTATCCGAGAACTTGCATTCGAATGCATGAGATTTCGATTAGCAAATACTACTACTAGTGAGTGACAGTATCCGAATTATTGCAATCGAATGCATGAAATTTCGATTAGGGAATACTACTACTAGTGAGTGACAGTATCCGAGAACTTGCATTCGATTGCATGAAATTTCGATTAGCGAATACTACTACTAGTGAGTGACAGTATCCGAGAACTTGCATTCGAATGCATGAGATTTCGATTAGCGATACTACTACTATTGAGTGACAGTATCCGAATTATTGCATTCGAATGCATGAAATTTCGATTAGGGAATACTACTACTAGTGAGTGACAGTATCCGAGAACTTGCATTCGAATGCATGAAATTTCGATTAGCTAATACTACTACCAGGGAGTGACAGTATCCGAGAATTTGCATTCGAATGCATGAAATTTCGATTAGCGAATACTACTACTAGTGAGTGACAGTATCCGAGAACTTGCATTCGAATGCATGAGATTTCGATTAGCGAATACCACTACTCGTGAGTGACAGTACCCGAGAACTTGCATTCGAATGCAATAGATTTCGATTAGCGAATACTACTACTAGTGAGTGATAGTATCCGAGAACTTGCATTCGAATGCATGAGATTTCGATTAGCGAATACTACTACTAGTAATTGACAGTATCCGAATTATTGCATTCGAATGCATGAAATTTCTATTAACGAATACTACTACTAGTGAGTGACAGTATCCGAGAACTTGCATTCGAATGCATGAGATTTCGATTAGCGATACTACTACTAGTGAGTGACAGTATCCGAGAACTTGCATTCGAATGCATGAAATTTCGATTAGGGAATACTACTACTAGTGAGTGACAGTATCCGAGAACTTGCATTCGATTGCATGAAATTTCGATTAGCGAATACTACTACTAGTGAGTGACAGTACCCGAGAACTTGCATTCGAATGCATGAGATTTCGATTAGCGAATACTACTACTAGTGAGTGACAGCATCCGAATTATTGCATTCGAATGCATGAAATTTCGATTAGCGAATACTACAACTACTGAGTGACAGTATCCGAATTATTGCATTCGAATACATGAGACCTCGATTAGCGAATACTACTACTAGTGAGTGACAGTATCCGAGAACTTGCATTCGAATGCAAGAGAATTCGATTAGCGAATACTACTACTAGTGAGTGAGAGTATCCCAGAACTTGCATTCGAATGCATGAGATTTCGATTAGCGAATACTACTACTAGTGAGTGACAGTATCCCAATTATTGCATTCGAATGCATGAAATTTCCATTAGCGAATACTACTACTAGTGAGTGACAGTATCCGAGAACTTGCATTCGAATGATTGAAATATCGATTAGCGAATACTACTACTAGTAAGTGACAGTATCCGAGAACTTGCATTTGAAAGCATGAAATTTCGATTAGCGAATACTACTACTAGTGAGTGACAGTATCCGAGAACTTGCATTCGAATGCCTGAAATTTCGATTAGCGAATACTACTACCAGTGAGTGACAGTATCCGAGAATTTGCATTCGAATGCATGAAATTTCGATTAGCGAATACTACTACTAGTGAGTGACAGTATCCGAGAACTTGCATTCGAATGCATGAAATTTCGATTCGCGAATACTAGTACTAGTGAGTGACAGTATCCGAGAACTTGCATTCGAATGCATGAAATTTCGATTAGCGAATACTTCTACTATTGAGTGACAGTATCCGAGAACTAGCATTCGAATGCATGAAATTTCGATTAGCGAATACTACTACTAGTGAGTGACAGTATCCGAGAAGTTGCATTCGAATGCATGAAATTTCGATTAGCGAATACTACTACTAGTGAGTGACAGTATCCGAGAACTTGCATTCGAATGCATGAGATTTCGATTAGCGAATACTACTACTAGTGAGTGACAGACAGTACCCGAGAACTTGCATTCGAATGCATGAAATTTCTATTAGCGAATACTACTACTAGTGAGTGACAGTATCCGAATTATTGCATTCGAATGTATGAAATTTCGATTAACGAATACTACTACTAGTAAGTGACAGTATCCGAGAACTTGCATTTGAAAGCATGAAATTTCGATTAGCGAATACTACTACTAGTGAGTGACAGCATCCGAGAACTTGCATTCGAATGCATGAAATTTCGATTAGCTAATACTACTACCAGGGAGTGACAGTATCCGAGAATTTGCATTCGAATGCATGAGATTTCGATTAGCGAATACTACGACTAGTGACTGACAGTATCCGAATTATTGCATTCGAATGCATTAAATTTCGATTAGCGAATACTATTACTAGTGAGTGACAGTATCCGAGAACTTGCATTCGAATGCATGAGATTTCGATTAGCGAATACTACTACTAGTGAGTGACAGTATCCGAGAACTTGCATTCGAATGCATGAAATTTCGATTAGCGAATACTACTACTAGTGAGCGACAGTATCCGGGAACTTGCATTCGAATGCATGAGATTTCGATTAGCGAATACTACTACTAGTGAGTGACAGTATCTGAATTATTGCATTCGAATGCATGAGATTTCGATTAGCGAATACTAATACTAGTGAGTGACAGTACCCGAGAACTTGCATTCGAATGCATGAAATTTCGATTAGCGAATACTACTACTAGTGAGTGACAGTATCCGAATTATTGCATTCGAATGTATGAAATTTCGATAAGCGAATACTACTACTAGTGAGTGACAGTATCCGAATTATTGCATTCGAATGCATGAGATTTCGATTAGCGAATACTACTACTAGTGAGTGACAGTATCCCAGAACTTGCATTCGAATGCATGAGATTTCGATTACCGAATACTACTACTAGTGAGTGACAGTATCCGAGAACTTGCATTCCAATGCAAGAGATTTCGATTAGCGAATACTACTACTAGTGAGTGACAGTATCCGAATTATTGCATTCGAATGCATGAAATTTCGATTAGCGAATTCTACTACTAGTGAGTGACAGTATCCAAGAACTTGCATTCGAATGCATGAGATTTCGATTAGCGAATACTACGACTAGTGACTGACAGTATCCGAATTATTGCATTCGAATGCATGAAATTTCGATTAGCGAATACTATTACTAGTGAGTGACAGTATCCGAGAACTTGCATTCGAATGCATGAGATTTCGATTAGCGAATACTACTACTAGTGAGTGACAGTATCCGAGAACTTGCATTCGAATGCATGAAATTTCGATTAGCGAATACTACCACTAGTGAGCGACAGTATCCGGGAACTTGCATTCGAATGCATGAGATTTCGATTAGCGAATACTACTACTAGTGAGTGACAGTATCCGAGAACTTGCATTCGAATGCATGAGATTTTGATTAGCAAATACTACTACTAGTGAGTGACAGTATCCGAATTATTGCATTCGAATGCATGAAATTTCGATTAGGGAATACTACTACTAGTGAGTGACAGTATCCGAGAACTTGCATTCGATTGCATGAAATTTCGATTAGCGAATACTACTACTAGTGAGTGACAGTATCCGAGAACTTGCATTCGAATGCATGAGATTTCGATTAGCGATACTACTACTATTGAGTGACAGTATCCGAATTATTGCATTCGAATGCATGAAATTTCGATTAGGGAATACTACTACTAGTGAGTGACAGTATCCGAGAACTTGCATTCGATTGCACGAAATTTCGATTAGCGAATACTACTACTAGTGAGTGACAGTATCCGAGAACTTGCATTCGAATGCATGAGATTTCGATTAGCGAATACTACTACTAGTGAGTGACAGTATCCGAATTATTGCATTCGAATGCATGAAATTTCGATTAGCGAATACTACTACTAGTGAGTGACAGTATCCGAGAACTTGCATTCCAATGCATGAAATTTCGATTAGCGAGTACTACTACTAGTGAGTGACAGTATCCGAATTATTGCATTCGAATGCATGAGATTTCGATTAGCGAATACTACTACTAGTGAGTGACAGCATCCGAATTATTGCATTCGAATGCATGAAATTTCGATTAGCGAATACTACTACTAGTGAGTGACAGTATCCGAGAACTTGCATTCGAATGCATGAAATTTCGATTCGCGAATACTAGTACTAGTGAGTGACAGTATCCGAGAACTTGCATTCGAATGCATGAAATTTCGATTAGCGAATACTACTACTAGTGAGTGACAGTATCCGGGAACTTGCATTCGAATGCATGAGATTTCGATTAGCGAATACTACTACCAGTGAGTGACAGTATCTGAATTATTGCATTCGAATGCATGAGATTTCGATTAGCGAATACTAATACTAGTGAGTGACAGTACCCGAGAACTTGCATTCGAATGCATGAAATTTCGATTAGCGAATACTACTACTAGTGAGTGACAGTATCCGAATTATTGCATTCGAATGTATGAAATTTCGATTAGCGAATACTACTACTAGTGAGTGACAGTATCCGAATTATTGCATTCGAATGCATGAGATTTCGATTAGCGAATACTACTACTAGTGAGTGACAGTATCCCAGAACTTGCATTCGAATGCATGAGATTTCGATTACCGAATACTACTACTAGTGAGTGACAGTATCCGAGAACTTGCATTCGAATGCAAGAGATTTCGATTAGCGAATACTACTACTAGTGAGTGACAGTATCCGAATTATTGCATTCGAATGCATGAAATTTCGATTAGCGAATTCTACTACTACTGAGTGACAGTATCCAAGAACTTGCATTCGAATGCATGAGATTTCGATTAGCGAATACTACGACTAGTGACTGACAGTATCCGAATTATTGCATTCGAATGCATGAAATTTCGATTAGCGAATACTATTACTAGTGAGTGACAGTATCCGAGAACTTGCATTCGAATGCATGAGATTTCGATTAGCGAATACTACTACTAGTGGGTGACAGTATCCGAGAACTTGCATTCGAATGCATGAAATTTCGATTAGCGAATACTACTACTAGTGAGCGACAGTATCCGGGAACTTGCATTCGAATGCATGAGATTTCGATTAGCGAATACTAATACTAGTGAGTGACAGTACCCGAGAACTTGCATTCGAATGCATGAAATTTCGATTAGCGAATACTACTACTAGTGAGTGACAGTATCCGAATTATTGCATTCGAATGTATGCAATTTCGATTAGCGAATACTACTACTAGTGAGTGACAGTATCCGAATTATTGCATTCGAATGCATGAGATTTCGATTAGCGAATACTACTACTAGTGAGTGACAGTATCCCAGAACTTGCATTCGAATGCATGAGATTTCGATTACCGAATACTACTACTAGTGAGTGACAGTATCCGAGAACTTGCATTCGAATGCAAGAGATTTCGATTAGCGAATACTACTACTGGTGAGTGACAGTATCCGAATTATTGCATTCGAATGCATGAAATTTCGATTAGCGAATTCTACTACTAGTGAGTAACAGTATCCAAGAACTTGCATTCGAATGCATGAGATTTCGATTAGCGAATACTACGACTAGTGACTGACAGTATCCGAATTATTGCATTCGAATGCATGAAACTTCGATTAGCGAATACTATTACTAGTGAGTGACTGTATCCGAGAACTTGCATTCGAATGCATGAGATTTCGATTAGCGAATACTACTACTAGTGAGTGACAGTATCCGAGAACTTGCATTCGATTGCATGAAATTTCGATTAGCGAATACTACTACTAGTGAGTGACAGTATCCGAGAACTTGCATTCGATTGCATGAGAATTCGATTAGCGATACTACTACTATTGAGTGACAGTATCCGAATTATTGCATTCGAATGCATGAAATTTCGATTAGGGAATACTACTACTAGTGAGTGACAGTATCCGAGAACTTGCATTCGATTGCATGAGAATTCGATTAGCGATACTACTACTATTGAGTGACAGTATCCGAATTATTGCATTCGAATGCATGAAATTTTGATTAGGGAATACTACTACTAGTGAGTGACAGTATCCGAGAACTTGCATTCGATTGCATGAGAATTCGATTAGCGATACTACTACTATTGAGTGACAGTATCCGAATTATTGCATTCGAATGCATGAAATTTCGATTAGGGAATACTACTACTAGTGAGCGACAGTATCCGAGAACTTGCATTCGATTGCATGAAATTTCGATTAGCGAATACTACTACTAGTGAGTGACAGTATCCGAGAACTTGCATTCGATTGCATGAAATGTCGATTAGCGAATACTACTACTAGTGAGTGACAGTATCCGAGAACTTGCATTCGATTGCATGAAATTTCGATTAGCGAATACTACTACTAGTGAGTGACAGTATCCGAGAACTTGCATTCGATTGCATGAAATTTCGATTAGCGAATACTACTACTAGTGAGTGACAGTAGCCGAGAACTTGCATTCGATTGCATGAGAATTCGATTAGCGATACTACTACTATTGAGTGACAGTATCCGAATTATTGCATTCGAATGCATGAAATTTCGATTAGGGAATACTACTACTAGTGAGTGACAGTATCCGAGAACTTGCATTCGATTGCATGAGAATTCGATTAGCGATACTACTACTATTGAGTGACAGTATCCGAATTATTGCATTCGAATGCATGAAATTTCGATTAGGGAATACTACTACTAGTGAGTGACAGTATCCGAGAACTTGCATTCGATTGCATGAGAATTCGATTAGCGATACTACTACTATTGAGTGACAGTATCCGAATTATTGCATTCGAATGCATGAAATTTCGATTAGGGAATACTACTACTAGTGAGCGACAGTATCCGAGAACTTGCATTCGATTGGACGAAATTTCGATTAGCGAATACTACTACTAGTGAGTGACAGTATCCGAGAACTTGCATTCGAATGCATGAGATTTCGATTAGCGAATACTACTACTAGTGAGTGACAGTATCCGAATTATTGCATTCGAATGCATGAAATTTCGATTAGCGAATACTACTACTAGTGAGTGACAGTATCCGAGAACTTGCATTCCAATGCATGAAATTTCGATTAGCGAATACTACTACTAGTGAGTGACAGTATCCGAGTTATTGCATTCGAATGCATGAGATTTCGATTAGCGAACACTACTACTAGTGAGTGACAGCATCCGAATTATTGCATTCGAATGCATGAAATTTCGAGTAGCTAATACTACAACTACTGAGTGACAGTATCCGAATTATTGCATTCGAATACATGAGACTTCGATTAGCGAATACTACTACTAGTGAGTGACAGTATCCGAGAACTTGCATTCGAATGCAAGAGAATTCGATTAGCGAATACTACTACTAGTGAGTGAGAGTATCCCAGAACTTGCATTCGAATGCATGAGATTTCGATTAGCGAATACTACTACTAGTGAGTGACAGTATCCCAATTATTGCATTCGAATGCATGAAATTTCGATTAGCGAATACTACTACTAGTGAGTGACAGTATCCGAGAACTTGCATTCGAATGATTGAAATATCGATTAGCGAATACTACTACTAGTAAGTGACAGTATCCGAGAACTTGCATTTGAAAGCATGAAATTTCGATTAGCGAATACTACTACTAGTGAGTGACAGTATCCGAGAACTTGCATTCGAATGCATGAAATTTCGATTAGCGAATACTACTACTAGTGAGTGACAGTATCCGAGAACTTGCATTCGAATGCATGAAATTTCGATTCGCGAATACTAGTACTAGTGAGTGACAGTATCCGAGAACTTGCATTCGAATGCATGAAATTTCGATTAGCGAATACTTCTACTATTGAGTGACAGTATTCGAGTACTTGCATTCGAATGCATGAAATTTCGATTAGCGAATACTACTACTAGTGAGTGACAGTATCCGAGAAGTTGCATTCGAATGCATGAAATTTCGATTAGCGAATACTACTACTAGTGAGTGACAGTATCCGAGAACTTGCATTCGAATGCATGAGATTTCGATTAGCGAATACTACTACTAGTGAGTGACAGTACCCGAGAACTTGCATTCGAATGCATGAAATTTCGATTAGCGAATACTACTACTAGTGAGTGACAGTATCCGAATTATTGCATTCGAATGTATGAAATTTCGATTAGCGAATACTACTACTAGTAAGTGACAGTATCCGAGAACTTGCATTTGAAAGCATGAAATTTCGATTAGCGAATACTACTACTAGTGAGTGACAGCATCCGAGAACTTGCATTCGAATGCATGAAATTTCGATTAGCTAATACTACTACCAGGGAGTGACAGTATCCGAGAATTTGCATTCGAATGCATGAGATTTCGATTAGCGAATACTACGACTAGTGACTGACAGTATCCGAATTATTGCATTCGAATGCATGAAATTTCGATTAGCGAATACTATTACTAGTGAGTGACAGTATCCGAGAACTTGCATTCGAATGCATGAGATTTCGATTAGCGAATACTACTACTAGTGAGTGACAGTATCCGAGAACTTGCATTCGAATGCATGAAATTTCGATTAGCGAATACTACTACTAGTGAGCGACAGTATCCGGGAACTTGCATTCGAATGCATGAGATTTCGATTAGCGAATACTACTACTAGTGAGTGACAGTATCTGAATTATTGCATTCGAATGCATGAGATTTCGATTAGCGAATACTAATACTAGTGAGTGACAGTACCCGAGAACTTGCATTCGAATGCATGAAATTTCGATTAGCGAATACTACTACTAGTGAGTGACAGTATCCGATTTATTGCATTCGAATGTATGAAATTTCGATTAGCGAATACTACTACTAGTGAGTGACAGTATCCGAATTATTGCATTCGAATGCATGAGATTTCGATTAGCGAATACTACTACTAGTGAGTGACAGTATCCCAGAACTTGAATTCGAATGCATGAGATTTCGATTACCGAATACTACTACTAGTGAGTGACAGTATCCGAGAACTTGCGTTCGAATGCAAGAGATTTCGATTAGCGAATACTACTACTAGTGAGTGACAGTATCCGAATTATTGCATTCGAATGCATGAAATTTCGATTAGCGAATTCTACTACTAGTGAGTGACAGTATCCAAGAACTTGCATTCGAATGCATGAGATTTCGATTAGCGAATACTACGACTAGTGACTGACAGTATCCGAATTATTGCATTCGAATGCATGCAATTTCGATTAGCGAATACTATTACTAGTGAGTGACAGTATCCGAGAACTTGCATTCGAATGCATGAGATTTCGATTAGCGAATACTACTACTAGTGAGTGACAGTATCCGAGAACTTGCATTCGAATGCATGAAATTTCGATTAGCGAATACTACTACTAGTGAGCGACAGTATCCGGGAACTTGCATTCGAATGCATGAGATTTCGATTAGCGAATACTACTACTAGTGAGTGACAGTATCCGAGAACTTGCATTCGAATGCATGAGATTTCGATTAGCAAATACTACTACTAGTGAGTGACAGTATCCGAATTATTGCATTCGAATGCATGAAATTTCGATTAGGGAATACTACTACTAGTGAGTGACAGTATCCGAGAACTTGAATTCGATTGCATGAAATTTCGATTAGCGAATACTACTACTAGTGAGTGACAGTATCCGAGAACTTGCATTTGAATGCATGAGATTTCGATTAGCGATACTACTACTATTGAGTGACAGTATCCGAATTATTGCATTCGAATGCATGAAATTTCGATTAGGGAATACTACTACTAGTGAGTGACAGTATCCGAGAACTTGCATTCGATTGCACGAAATTTCGATTAGCGAATACTACTACTAGTGAGTGACAGTATCCGAGAACTTGCATTCGAATGCATGAGATTTCGATTAGCGAATACTACTACTAGTGAGTGACAGTATCCGAATTATTGCATTCGAATGCTTGAAATTTCGATTAGCGAATAATACTACTAGTGAGTGACAGTATCCGAGAACTTGCATTCCAATGCATGAAATTTCGATTAGCGAATACTACTACTAGTGAGTGACAGTATCCGAATTATTGCATTCGAATGCATGAGATTTCGATTAGCGAATACTACTACTAGTGAGTGACAGCATCCGAATTATTGCATTCGAATGCATGAAATTTCGATTAGCGAATACTACAACCAGTGAGTGACAGTATCCGAGAATTTGCATTCGAATGCATGAAATTTCGATTAGCGAATACTACTACTAGTGAGTGACAGTATCCGAGAACTTGCATTCGAATGCATGAAATTTCGATTCGCGAATACTAGTACTAGTGAGTGACTGTATCCGAGAACTTGCATTCGAATGCATGAAATTTCGATTAGCGAATACTTCTACTATTGAGTGACAGTATCCGAGAACTTGCATTCAAATGCATGAAATTTCGATTAGCGAATACTACTACTAGTGAGTGACAGTATCCGAGACGTTGCATTCGAATGCATGAAATTTCGATTAGCGAATACTACTACTAGTGAGTGACAGTATCCGAGAACTTGCATTCGAATGCATGAGATTTCGATTAGCGAATACTACTACTAGTGAGTGACAGTACCCGAGAACTTGCATTCGAATGCATGAAATTTCGATTAGCGAATACTACTACTAGTGAGTGACAGTATCCGAATTATTGCATTCGAATGTATGAAATTTCGATTAGCGAATACTACTACTAGTAAGTGACAGTATCCGAGAACTTGCATTTGAAAGCATGAAATTTCGATTAGCGAATACTACTACTAGTGAGTGACAGCATCCGAGAACTTGCATTCGAATGCATGAAATTTCGATTAGCTAATACTACTACCAGGGAGTGACAGTATCCGAGAATTTGCATTCGAATGCATGAGATTTCGATTAGCGAATACTACGACTAGTGACTGACAGTATCCGAATTATTGCATTCGAATGCATGGAATTTCGATTAGCGAATACTATTACTAGTGAGTGACAGTATCCGAGAACTTGCATTCGAATGCATGAGATTTCGATTAGCGAATACTACTACTAGTGAGTGACAGTATCCGAGAACTTGCATTCGAATGCATGAGATTTCGATTAGCGAATACTACTACTAGTGAGTGACAGTACCCGAGAACTTGCATTCGAATGCATGAAATTTCGATTAGCGAATACTACTACTAGTGAGTGACAGTATCCGAATTATTGCATTCGAATGTATGAAATTTCGATTAGCGAATACTACTACTAGTAAGTGACAGTATCCGAGAACTTGCATTTGACAGCACGAAATTTCGATTAGCGAATACTACTACTAGTGAGTGACAGCATCCGAGAACTTGCATTCGAATGCATGAAATTTCGATTAGCTAATACTACTACCAGGGAGTGACAGTATCCGAGAACTTGCATTCGAATGCATGAAATTTCGATTAGCGAATACTACTACTAGTGAGTGACAGTATCCGAATTATTGCATTCGAATGTATGAAATTTCGATTAGCGAATACTACTACTAGTGAGTGACAGTATCCGAATTATTGCATTCGAATGCATGAGATTTCGATTAGCGAATACTACTACTAGTGAGTGACAGTATCCCAGAACTTGCATTCGAATGCATGAGAATTCGATTACCGAATACTACTACTAGTGAGTGACAGTATCCGAGAACTTGCATTCGAATGCAAGAGATTTCGATTAGCGAATACTACTACTAGTGAGTGACAGTATCCGAATTATTGCATTCGAATGCATGAAATTTCGATTAGCGAATTCTACTGCTAGTGAGTGACAGTATCCAAGAACTTGCATTCGAATGCATGAGATTTCGATTAGCGAATACTACGACTAGTGACTGACAGTATCCGAATTATTGCATTCGAATGCATGAAATTTCGATTAGCGAATACTACTACTAGTGAGTGACAGTATCCGAGAACTTGCATTCGAATGCATGAAATTTCGATTAGCGAATACTACTACTAGTGAGCGACAGTATCCGGGAACTTGCATTCGAATGCATGAGATTTCGATTAGCGAATACTACTACTAGTGAGTGACAGTATCCGAGAACTTGCATTCGAATGCATGAGATTTCGATTAGCAAATACTACTACTAGTGAGTGACAGTATCCGAATTATTGCATTCGAATGCATGAAATTTCGATTAGGGAATACTACTACTAGTGAGTGACAGTATCCGAGAACTTGCATTCGATTGCATGAAATTTCGATTTGCGAATACTACTACTAGTGAGTGACAGTATCCGAGAACGTGCATTCGAATGCATGAGATTTCGATTAGCGATACTACTACTATTGAGTGACAGTATCCGAATTATTGCATTCGAATGTATGAAATTTCGATTAGGGAATACTACTACTAGTGAGTGACAGTATCCGAGAACTTGCATTCGATTGCACGAAATTTCGATTAGCGAATACTACTACTAGTGAGTGACAGTATCCGAGAACTTGCATTCGAATGCATGAGATTACGATTAGCGAATACTACTACTAGTGAGTGACAGTATCCGAATTATTGCATTCGAATGCATGAAATTTCGATTAGCGAATACTACTACTAGTGAGTGACAGTATCCGAGAACTTGCATTCCAATGCATGAAATTTCGATTAGCGAATACTACTACTAGTGAGTGAAAGTATCCGAATTATTGCATTCGAATGCATGAGATTTCGATTAGCGAATACTACTACTAGTGAGTGACAGCATCCGAATTATTGCATTCGAATGCATGAAATTTCGATTAGCGAATACTACTACCAGTGAGTGACAGTATCCGAGAATTTGCATTCGAATGCATGAAATTTCGATTAGCGAATACTACTACTAGTGAGTGCCAGTATCCGAGAACTTGCATTCGAATGCATGAAATTTCGATTCGCGAATACTAGTACTAGTGAGTGACAGTATCCGAGAACTTGCATTCGAATGCATGAAATTTCGATTAGCGAATACTTCTACTATTGAGTGACAGTATCCGAGAACTTGCATTCGAATGCATGAAATTTCGATTAGCGAATACTACTACTAGTGAGTGACAGTATCCGAGAAGTTGCATTCGAATGCATGAAATTTCGATTAGCGAATACTACTACTAGTGAGTGACAGTATCCGAGAACTTGCATTCGAATGCATGAGATTTCGATTAGCGAATACTACTACTAGTGAGTGACAGTACCCGAGAACTTGCATTCGAATGCATGAAATTTCGATTAGCGAATACTACTACTAGTGAGTGACAGTATCCGAATTATTGCATTCGAATGTATGAAATTTCGATTAGCGAATACTACTACTAGTAAGTGACAGTATCCGAGAACTTGCATTTGAAAGCATGAAATTTCGATTAGCGAATACTACTACTAGTGAGTGACAGCATCCGAGAACTTGCATTCGAATGCATGAAATTTCGATTAGCTAATACTACTACCAGGGAGTGACAGTATCCGAGAATTTGCATTCGAATGCATGAGATTTCGATTAGCGAATACTACGACTAGTGACTGACAGTATCCGAATTATTGCATTCGAATGTATGAAATTTCGATTAGCGAATACTATTACTAGTGAGTGACAGTATCCGAGAACTTGCATTCGAATGCATGAGATTTCGATTAGCGAATACTACTACTAGTGAGTGACAGTATCCGAGAACTTGCATTCGAATGCATGAGATTTCGATTAGCGAATACTACTACTAGTGAGTGACAGTACCCGAGAACTTGCATTCGAATGCATGAAATTTCGATTAGCGAATACTACTACTAGTGAGTGACAGTATCCGAATTATTGCATTCGAATGTATGAAATTTCGATTAGCGAATACTACTACTAGTAAGTGACAGTATCCGAGAACTTGCATTTGAAAGCATGAAATTTCGATTAGCGAATACTACTACTAGTGAGTGACAGCATCCGAGAACTTGCATTCGAATGCATGAAATTTCGATTAACTAATACTACTACCAGGGAGTGACAGTATCCGAGAACTTGCATTCGAATGCATGAAATTTCGATTAGCGAATACTACTACTAGTGAGTGACAGTATCCGAATTATTGCATTCGAATGTATGAAATTTCGATTAGCGAATACTACTACTAGTGAGTGACAGTATCCGAATTATTGCATTCGAATGCATGAGATTGCGATTAGCGAATACTACTACTAGTGAGTGACAGTATCCCAGAACTTGCATTCGAATGCATGAGATTTCGATTACCGAATACTACTACTAGTGAGTGACAGTATCCGAGAACTTGCATTCGAATGCATGAGATTTCGATTAGCGAATACTACTACTAGTGAGTGACAGTATCCGAATTATTGCATTCGAATGCATGAGATTTCGATTAGCGAATACTACTACTAGTGAGTGACAGCATCCGAATTATTGCATTCGAATGCATGAAATTTCGATTAGCGAATACTACTACCAGTGAGTGACAGTATCCGAGAATTTGCATTCGAATGCATGAAATTTCGATTAGCGAATACTACTACTAGTGAGTGACAGTATCCGAGAACTTCCATTCGAATGCATGAAATTTCGATTCGCGAATACTAGTACTAGTGAGTGACAGTATCCGAGAACTTGCATTCGAATGCATGAAATTTCGATTAGCGAATACTTCTACTATTGAGTGACAGTATCCGAGAACTTGCATTCGAATGCATGAAATTTCGATTAGCGAATACTACTACTAGTGAGTGACAGTATCCGAGAAGTTGCATTCGAATGCATGAAATTTCGATTAGCGAATACTACTACTAGTGAGTGACAGTATCCGAGAACTTGCATTCGAATGCATGAGATTTCGATTAGCGAATACTACTACTAGTGAGTGACAGTACCCGAGAACTTGCATTCGAATGCATGAAATTTCGATTAGCGAATACTACTACTAGTGAGTGACAGTATCCGAATTATTGCATTCGAATGTATGAAATTTCGATTAGCGAATACTACTACTAGTAAGTGACAGTATCCGAGAACTTGCATTTGAAAGCATGAAATTTCTATTAGCGAATACTACTACTAGTGAGTGACAGCATCCGAGAACTTGCATTCGAATGCATGAAATTTCGATTAGCTAATACTACTACCAGGGAGTGACAGTATCCGAGAATTTGCATTCGAATGCATGAGATTTCGATTAGCGAATACTACGACTAGTGACTGACAGTATCCGAATTATTGCAATCGAATGCATGAAATTTCGATTAGCGAATACTACTACTAGTGAGTGACAGTATCCGAATTATTGCATTCGAATGTATGAAATTTCGATTAGCGAATACTACTACTAGTAAGTGACAGTATCCGAGAACTTGCATTTGAAAGCATGAAATTTCGATTAGCGAATACTACTACTAGTGAGTGACAGCATCCGAGAACTTGCATTCGAATGCATGAAATTTCGATTAGCGAATACTTCTACTATTGAGTGACAGTATCCGAGAACTTGCATTCGAATGCATGAAATTTCGATTAGCGAATACTACTACTAGTGAGTGACAGTATCCGAGAAGTTGCATTCGAATGCATGAAATTTCGATTAGCGAATACTACTACTAGTGAGTGACAGTATCCGAGAACTTGCATTCGAATGCATGAGATTTCGATTAGCGAATACTACTACTAGTGAGTGACAGTACCCGAGAACTTGCATTCGAATGCATGAAATTTCGATTAGCGAATACTACTACTAGTGAGTGACAGTATCCGAATTATTGCATTCGAATGTATGAAATTTCGATTAGCGAATACTACTACTAGTAAGTGACAGTATCCGAGAACTTGCATTTGAAAGCATGAAATTTCGATTAGCGAATACTACTACTAGTGAGTGACAGCATCCGAGAACTTGCATTCGAATGCATGAAATTTCGATTAGCTAATACTACTACCAGGGAGTGACAGTATCCGAGAATTTGCATTCGAATGCATGAGATTTCGATTAGCGAATACTACGACTAGTGACTGACAGTATCCGAATTATTGCATTCGAATGTATGAAATTTCGATTAGCGAATACTATTACTAGTGAGTGACAGTATCCGAGAACTTGCATTCGAATGCATGAGATTTCGATTAGCGAATACTACTACTAGTGAGTGACAGTATCCGAGAACTTGCATTCGAATGCATGAGATTTCGATTAGCGAATACTACTACTAGTGAGTGACAGTATCCGAATTATTGCATTCGAATGTATGAAATTTCGATTAGCGAATACTACTACTAGTAAGTGACAGTATCCGAGAACTTGCATTTGAAAGCATGAAATTTCGATTAGCGAATACTACTACTAGTGAGTGACAGCATCCGAGAACTTGCATTCGAATGCATGAAATTTCGATTAACTAATACTACTACCAGGGAGTGACAGTATCCGAGAACTTGCATTCGAATGCATGAAATTTCGATTAGCGAATACTACTACTAGTGAGTGACAGTATCCGAATTATTGCATTCGAATGTATGAAATTTCGATTAGCGAATACTACTACTAGTGAGTGACAGTATCCGAATTATTGCATTCGAATGCATGAGATTGCGATTAGCGAATACTACTACTAGTGAGTGACAGTATCCCAGAACTTGCATTCGAATGCATGAGATTTCGATTACCGAATACTACTACTAGTGAGTGACAGTATCCGAGAACTTGCATTCGAATGCATGAGATTTCGATTAGCGAATACTACTACTAGTGAGTGACAGTATCCGAATTATTGCATTCGAATGCATGAGATTTCGATTAGCGAATACTACTACTAGTGAGTGACAGCATCCGAATTATTGCATTCGAATGCATGAAATTTCGATTAGCGAATACTACTACCAGTGAGTGACAGTATCCGAGAATTTGCATTCGAATGCATGAAATTTCGATTAGCGAATACTACTACTAGTGAGTGACAGTATCCGAGAACTTCCATTCGAATGCATGAAATTTCGATTCGCGAATACTAGTACTAGTGAGTGACAGTATCCGAGAACTTGCATTCGAATGCATGAAATTTCGATTAGCGAATACTTCTACTATTGAGTGACAGTATCCGAGAACTTGCATTCGAATGCATGAAATTTCGATTAGCGAATACTACTACTAGTGAGTGACAGTATCCGAGAAGTTGCATTCGAATGCATGAAATTTCGATTAGCGAATACTACTACTAGTGAGTGACAGTATCCGAGAACTTGCATTCGAATGCATGAGATTTCGATTAGCGAATACTACTACTAGTGAGTGACAGTACCCGAGAACTTGCATTCGAATGCATGAAATTTCGATTAGCGAATACTACTACTAGTGAGTGACAGTATCCGAATTATTGCATTCGAATGTATGAAATTTCGATTAGCGAATACTACTACTAGTAAGTGACAGTATCCGAGAACTTGCATTTGAAAGCATGAAATTTCTATTAGCGAATACTACTACTAGTGAGTGACAGCATCCGAGAACTTGCATTCGAATGCATGAAATTTCGATTAGCTAATACTACTACCAGGGAGTGACAGTATCCGAGAATTTGCATTCGAATGCATGAGATTTCGATTAGCGAATACTACGACTAGTGACTGACAGTATCCGAATTATTGCATTCGAATGCATGAAATTTCGATTAGCGAATACTACTACTAGTGAGTGACAGTATCCGAATTATTGCATTCGAATGTATGAAATTTCGATTAGCGAATACTACTACTAGTAAGTGACAGTATCCGAGAACTTGCATTTGAAAGCATGAAATTTCGATTAGCGAATACTACTACTAGTGAGTGACAGCATCCGAGAACTTGCATTCGAATGCATGAAATTTCGATTAGCTAATACTACTACCAGGGAGTGACAGTATCCGAGAACTTGCATTCGAATGCATGAAATTTCGATTAGCGAATACTACTACTAGTGAGTGACAGTATCCGAATTATTGCATTCGAATGTATGAAATTGCGATTAGCGAATACTACTACTAGTGAGTGACAGTATCCGAGAACTTGCATTCGATTGCACGAAATTTCGATTAGCGAATACTACTACTAGTGAGTGACAATATCCGAGAACTTGCATTCGAATGCATGAGATTTCGATTAGCGAATACTACTACTAGTGAGTGACAGTATCCGAATTATTGCATTCGAATGCATGAAATTTCGATTAGCGAATACTACTACTAGTGAGTGACAGTATCCGAGAACTTGCATTCCAATGCATGAAATTTCGATTAGCGAATACTACTACTAGTGAGTGACAGTATCCGAATTATTGCATTCGAATGCATGAGATTTCGATTAGCGAATACTACTACTAGTGAGTGACAGCATCCGAATTATTGCATTCGAATGCATGAAATTTCGATTAGCGAATGCTACTACCAGTGAGTGACAGTATCCGAGAATTTGCATTCGAAAGCATGAAATTTCGATTAGCGAATACTACTGCTAGTGAGTGACAGTATCCGAGAACTTGCATTCGAATGCATGAAATTTCGATTCGCGAATACTAGTACTAGTGAGTGACAGTATCCGAGAACTTGCATTCGAATGAATGAAATTTCGATTAGCGAATACTTCTACTATTGAGTGACAGTATCCGAGAACTTGCATTCGAATGCATGAAATTTCGATTAGCGAATACTACTACTAGTGAGTGACAGTATCCGAGAAGTTGCATTCGAATGCATGAAATTTCGATTAGCGAATACTACTACTAGTGAGTGACAGTATCCGAGAAGTTGCATTCGAATGCATGAAATTTCGATTAGCGAATACTACTACTAGTGAGTGACAGTATCCGAGAACTTGCATTCGAATGCATGAGATTTCGATTAGCGAATACTACTACTAGTGAGTGACAGTACCCGAGAACTTGCATTCGAATGCATGAAACTTCGATTAGCGAATACTACTACTAGTGAGTGACAGTATCCGAATTATTGCATTCGAATGTATGAAATTTCGATTAGCGAATACTACTACTAGTAAGTGACAGTATCCGAGAACTTGCATTTGAAAGCATGAAATTTCGATTAGCGAATACTACTACTAGTTAGTGACAGCATCCGAGAACTTGCATTCGAATGCATGAAATTTCGATTAGCTAATACTACTACCAGGGAGTGACAGTATCCGAGAATTTGCATTCGAATGCATGAGATTTCGATTAGCGAATACTACGACTAGTGACTGACAGTATCCGAATTATTGCATTCGAATGCATGAAATTTCGATTAGCGAATACTATTACTAGTGAGTGACAGTATCCGAGAACTTGCATTCGAATGCATGAGATTTCGATTAGCGAATACTACTACTAGTGAGTGACAGTATCCGAGAACTTGCATTCGAATGCATGAGATTTCGATTAGCGAATACTACTACTAGTGAGTGACAGTATCCGAATTATTGCATTCGAATGCATGAGATTTCGATTAGCGAATACTACTACTAGTGAGTGACAGCATCCGAATTATTGCATTCGAATGCATGAAATTTCGATTAGCGAATACTACTACCAGTGAGTGACAGTATCCGAGAATTTGCATTCGAATGCATGAAATTTCGATTAGCGAATACTAGTACTAGTGAGTGACAGTATCCGAGAACTTGCATTCGAATGAATGAAATTTCGATTAGCGAATACTTCTACTATTGAGTGACAGTATCCGAGAACTTGCATTCGAATGCATGAAATTTCGATTAGCGAATACTACTACTAGTGAGTGACAGTATCCGAGAAGTTGCATTCGAATGCATGAAATTTCGATTAGCGAATACTACTACTAGTGAGTGACAGTGTCCGAGAAGTTGCATTCGAATGCATGAAATTTCGATTAGCGAATACTACTACTAGTGAGTGACAGTATCCGAGAACTTGCATTCGAATGCATGAGATTTCGATTAGCGAATACTACTACTAGTGAGTGACAGTACCCGAGAACTTGCATTCGAATGCATGAAACTTCGATTAGCGAATACTACTACTAGTGAGTGACAGTATCCGAATTATTGCATTCGAATGTATGAAATTTCGATTAGCGAATACTACTACTAGTAAGTGACAGTATCCGAGAACTTGCATTTGAAAGCACGAAATTTCGATTAGCGAATACTACTACTAGTTAGTGACAGCATCCGAGAACTTGCATTCGAATGCATGAAATTTCGATTAGCTAATACTACTACCAGGGAGTGACAGTATCCGAGAATTTGCATTCGAATGCATGAGATTTCGATTAGCGAATACTACGACTAGTGACTGACAGTATCCGAATTATTGCATTCGAATGCATGAAATTTCGATTAGCGAATACTATTACTAGTGGGTGACAGTATCCGAGAACTTGCATTCGAATGCATGAGATTTCGATTAGCGAATACTACTACTAGTGAGTGACAGTATCCGAGAACTTGCATTCGAATGCATGAGATTTCGATTAGCGAATACTACTACTAGTGAGTGACAGTACCCGAGAACTTGCATCCGAATGCATGAAATTTCGATTAGCGAATACTACTACTAGTGAGTGACAGTATCCGAATTATTGCATTCGAATGTATGAAATTTCGATTAGCGAATACTACTACTAGTAAGTGACAGTATCCGAGAACTTGCATTTGAAAGCATGAAATTTCGATTAGCGAATACTACTACTAGTGAGTGACAGCATCCGAGAACTTGCATTCGAATGCATGAAATTTCGATTAGCTAATACTACTACCAGGGAGTGACAGTATCCGAGAACTTGCATTCGAATGCATGAAATTTCGATTAGCGAATACTACTACTAGTGAGTGACAGTATCCGAATTATTGCATTCGAATGTATGAAATTTCGATTAGCGAATACTACTACTAGTGAGTGACAGTATCCGAATTATTGCATTCGAATGCATGAGATTTCGATTAGCGAATACTACTACTAGTGAGTGACAGTATCCCAGAACTTGCATTCGAATGCATGAGATTTCGATTACCGAATACTACTACTAGTGAGTGACAGTATCCGAGAACTTGCATTCGAATGCAAGAGATTTCGATTAGCGAATACTACTACTAGTGAGTGACAGTATCCGAATTATTGCATTCGAATGCATAAAATTTCGATTAGCGAATTCTACTACTAGTGGGTGACAGTATCCAAGAACTTGCATTCGAATGCATGAGATTTCGATTTGCGAATACTACGACTAGTGACTGACAGTATCCGAATTATTGCATTCGAATGCATGAAATTTCGATTAGCGAATACTATTACTAGTGAGTGACAGTATCCGAGAACTTGCATTCGAATGCATGAGATTTCGATTAGCGAATACTACTACTAGTGAGTGACACTATCCGAGAACTTGCATTCGAATGCATGAAATTTCGATTAGCGAATACTACTACTAGTGAGCGACAGTATCCGGGAACTTGCATTCGAATGCATGAGATTTCGATTAGCGAATACTACTACTAGTGAGTGACAGTATCCGAGAACTTGCATTCGAATGCATGAGATTTCGATTAGCAAATACTACTACTAGTGAGTGACAGTATCCGAATTATTGCATTCGAATGCATGAAATTTCGAATAGGGAATACTACTACTAGTGAGTGACAGTATCCGAGAACTTGCATTCGATTGCATGAAATTTCGATTAGCGAATACTACTACTAGTGAGTGACAGTATCCGAGAACGTGCATTCGAATGCATGAGATTTCGATTAGCGATACTACTACTATTGAGTGACAGTATCCGAATTATTGCATTCGAATGCATGAAATTTCGATTAGGGAATACTACTACTAGTGAGTGACAGTATCCGAGAACTTGCATTCGATTGCACGAAATTTCGATTAGCGAATACTACTACTAGTGAGTGACAGTATCCGAGAACTTGCATTCGAATGCATGAGATTTCGATTAGCGAATACTACTACTAGTGAGTGACAGTATCCGAATTATTGCATTCGAATGCATGAAATTTCGATTAGCGAATACTACTACTAGTGAGTGACAGTATCCGAGAACTTGCATTCCAATGCATGAAATTTCGATTAGCGAATACTACTACTAGTGAGTGACAGTATCCGAATTATTGCATTCGAATGCATGAGATTTCGATTAGCGAATACTACTACTAGTGAGTGACAGCATCCGAATTATTGCATTCGAATGCATGAAATTTCGATTAGCGAATACTACTACCAGTGAGTGACAGTATCCGAGAATTTGCATTCGAATGCATGAAATTTCGATTAGCGAATACTACTACTAGTGAGTGACAGTATCCGAGAACTTGCATTCGAATGCATGAAATTTCGATTCGCGAATACTAGTACTAGTGAGTGACAGTATCCGAGAACTTGCATTCGAATGCATGAAATTTCGATTAGCGAATACTTCTACTATTGAGTGACAGTATCTGAGAACTTGCATTCGAATGCATGAAATTTCGATTAGCGAATACTACTACTAGTGAGTGACAGTATCCGAGAAGTTGCATTCGAATGCATGAGATTTCGATTAGCGAATACTACTACTAGTGAGTGACAGTACCCGAGAACTTGCATTCGAATGCATGAAACTTCGATTAGCGAATACTACTACTAGTGAGTGACAGTATCCGAATTATTGCATTCGAATGTATGAAATTTCGATTAGCGAATACTACTACTAGTAAGTGACAGTATCCGAGAACTTGCATTTGAAAGCATGAAATTTCGATTAGCGATAATACTACTACTAGTTAGTGACAGCATCCGAGAACTTGCATTCGAATGCATGAAATTTCGATTAGCTAATACTACTACCAGGGAGTGACAGTATCCGAGAATTTGCATTCGAATGCATGAGATTTCGATTAGCGAATACTACGACTAGTGACTGACAGTATCCGAATTATTGCATTCGAATGCATGAAATTTCGATTAGCGAATACTATTACTAGTGAGTGACAGTATCCGAGAACTTGCATTCGAATGCATGAGATTTCGATTAGCGAATACTACTACTAGTGAGTGACAGTATCCGAGAACTTGCATTCGAATGCATGAGATTTCGATTAGCGAATACTACTACTAGTGAGTGACAGTATCCGAATTATTGCATTCGAATGCATGAGATTTCGATTAGCGAATACTACTACTAGTGAGTGACAGCATCCGAATTATTGCATTCGAATGCATGAAATTTCGATTAGCGAATACTACTACCAGTGAGTGACAGTATCCGAGAATTTGCATTCGAATGCATGAAATTTCGATTAGCGAATACTAGTACTAGTGAGTGACAGTATCCGAGAACTTGCATTCGAATGAATGAAATTTCGATTAGCGAATACTTCTACTATTGAGTGACAGTATCCGAGAACTTGCATTCGAATGCATGAAATTTCGATTAGCGAATACTACTACTAGTGAGTGACAGTATCCGAGAAGTTGCATTCGAATGCATGAAATTTCGATTAGCGAATACTACTACTAGTGAGTGACAGTGTCCGAGAAGTTGCATTCGAATGCATGAAACTTCGATTAGCGAATACTACTACTAGTGAGTGACAGTATCCGAGAACTTGCATTCGAATGCATGAGATTTCGATTAGCGAATACTACTACTAGTGAGTGACAGTACCCGAGAACTTGCATTCGAATGCATGAAACTTCGATTAGCGAATACTACTACTAGTGAGTGACAGTATCCGAATTATTGCATTCGAATGTATGAAATTTCGATTAGCGAATACTACTACTAGTAAGTGACAGTATCCGAGAACTTGCATTTGAAAGCACGAAATTTCGATTAGCGAATACTACTACTAGTTAGTGACAGCATCCGAGAACTTGCATTCGAATGCATGAAATTTCGATTAGCTAATACTACTACCAGGGAGTGACAGTATCCGAGAATTTGCATTCGAATGCATGAGATTTCGATTAGCGAATACTACGACTAGTGACTGACAGTATCCGAATTATTGCATTCGAATGCATGAAATTTCGATTAGCGAATACTATTACTAGTGGGTGACAGTATCCGAGAACTTGCATTCGAATGCATGAGATTTCGATTAGCGAATACTACTACTAGTGAGTGACAGTATCCGAGAACTTGCATTCGAATGCATGAGATTTCGATTAGCGAATACTACTACTAGTGAGTGACAGTACCCGAGAACTTGCATCCGAATGCATGAAATTTCGATTAGCGAATACTACTACTAGTGAGTGACAGTATCCGAATTATTGCATTCGAATGTATGAAATTTCGATTAGCGAATACTACTACTAGTAAGTGACAGTATCCGAGAACTTGCATTTGAAAGCATGAAATTTCGATTAGCGAATACTACTACTAGTGAGTGACAGCATCCGAGAACTTGCATTCGAATGCATGAAATTTCGATTAGCTAATACTACTACCAGGGAGTGACAGTATCCGAGAACTTGCATTCGAATGCATGAAATTTCGATTAGCGAATACTACTACTAGTGAGTGACAGTATCCGAATTATTGCATTCGAATGTATGAAATTTCGATTAGCGAATACTACTACTAGTGAGTGACAGTATCCGAATTATTGCATTCGAATGCATGAGATTTCGATTAGCGAATACTACTACTAGTGAGTGACAGTATCCCAGAACTTGCATTCGAATGCATGAGATTTCGATTACCGAATACTACTACTAGTGAGTGACAGTATCCGAGAACTTGCATTCGAATGCAAGAGATTTCGATTAGCGAATACTACTACTAGTGAGTGACAGTATCCGAATTATTGCATTCGAATGCATGAAATTTCGATTAGCGAATTCTACTACTAGTGGGTGACAGTATCCAAGAACTTGCATTCGAATGCATGAGATTTCGATTTGCGAATACTACGACTAGTGACTGACAGTATCCGAATTATTGCATTCGAATGCATGAAATTTCGATTAGCGAATACTATTACTAGTGAGTGACAGTATCCGAGAACTTGCATTCGAATGCATGAGATTTCGATTAGCGAATACTACTACTAGTGAGTGACACTATCCGAGAACTTGCATTCGAATGCATGAAATTTCGATTAGCGAATACTACTACTAGTGAGCGACAGTATCCGGGAACTTGCATTCGAATGCATGAGATTTCGATTAGCGAATACTACTACTAGTGAGTGACAGTATCCGAGAACTTGCATTCGAATGCATGAGATTTCGATTAGCAAATACTACTACTAGTGAGTGACAGTATCCGAATTATTGCATTCGAATGCATGAAATTTCGAATAGGGAATACTACTACTAGTGAGTGACAGTATCCGAGAACTTGCATTCGATTGCATGAAATTTCGATTAGCGAATACTACTACTAGTGAGTGACAGTATCCGAGAACGTGCATTCGAATGCATGAGATTTCGATTAGCGATACTACTACTATTGAGTGACAGTATCCGAATTATTGCATTCGAATGCATGAAATTTCGATTAGGGAATACTACTACTAGTGAGTGACAGTATCCGAGAACTTGCATTCGATTGCACGAAATTTCGATTAGCGAATACTACTACTAGTGAGTGACAGTATCCGAGAACTTGCATTCGAATGCATGAGATTTCGATTAGCGAATACTACTACTAGTGAGTGACAGTATCCGAATTATTGCATTCGAATGCATGAAATTTCGATTAGCGAATACTACTACTAGTGAGTGACAGTATCCGAGAACTTGCATTCCAATGCATGAAATTTCGATTAGCGAATACTACTACTAGTGAGTGACAGTATCCGAATTATTGCATTCGAATGCATGAGATTTCGATTAGCGAATACTACTACTAGTGAGTGACAGCATCCGAATTATTGCATTCGAATGCATGAAATTTCGATTAGCGAATACTACTACCAGTGAGTGACAGTATCCGAGAATTTGCATTCGAATGCATGAAATTTCGATTAGCGAATACTACTACTAGTGAGTGACAGTATCCGAGAACTTGCATTCGAATGCATGAAATTTCGATTCGCGAATACTAGTACTAGTGAGTGACAGTATCCGAGAACTTGCATTCGAATGCATGAAATTTCGATTAGCGAATACTTCTACTATTGAGTGACAGTATCTGAGAACTTGCATTCGAATGCATGAAATTTCGATTAGCGAATACTACTACTAGTGAGTGACAGTATCCGAGAAGTTGAGTTCGAATGCATGAAATTTCGATTAGCGAATACTACTACTAGTGAGTGACAGTATCCGAGAACTTGCATTCGAATGCATGAGATTTCGATTAGCGAATACTACTACTAGTGAGTGACAGTACCCGAGAACTTGCATTCGAATGCATGAAATTTCGATTAGCGAATACTACTACTAGTGAGTGACAGTATCCGAATTATTGCATTCGAATGTATGAAATTTCGATTAGCGAATACTACTACCAGTAAGTGACAGTATCCGAGAACTTGCATTTGAAAGCATGAAATTTCGATTAGCGAATACTACTACTAGTGAGTGACAGCATCCCAGAACTTGCATTCGAATGCATGAAATTTCGATTAGCTAATACTACTACCAGGGAGTGACAGTATCCGAGAATTTGCATTCGAATGCATGAGATTTCGATTAGCGAATACTACGACTAGTGACTGACAGTATCCGAATTATTGCATTCGAATGTATGAAATTTCGATTAGCGAATACTATTACTAGTGAGGGACAGTATCCGAGAACTTGCATTCGAATGCATGAGATTTCGATTAGCGAATACTACTACTAGTGAGTGACAGTATCCGAGAACTTGCATTCGAATGCATGAGATTTCGATTAGCGAATACTACTACTAGTGAGTGACAGTACCCGAGAACTTGCATTCGAATGCATGAAATTTCGATTAGCGAATACTACTACTAGTGAGTGACAGTATCCGAATTATTGCATTCGAATGTATGAAATTTCGATTAGCGAATACTACTACTAGTAAGTGACAGTATCCGAGAACTTGCATTTGAAAGCATGAAATTTCGATTAGCGAATACTACTACTAGTGAGTGACAGCATCCGAGAACTTGCATTCGAATGCATGAAATTTCGATTAGCTAATACTACTACCAGGGAGTGACAGTATCCGAGAACTTGCATTCGAATGCATGAAATTTCGATTAGCGAATACTACTACTAGTGAGTGACAGTATCCGAATTATTGCATTCGAATGTATGAAATTTCGATTAGCGAATACTACTACTAGTGAGTGACAGTATCTGAATTATTGCATTCGAATGCATGAGATTTCGATTAGCGAATACTACTACTAGTGAGTGACAGTATCCCAGAACTTGCATTCGAATGCATGAGATTTCGATTACCGAATACTACTACTAGTGGGTGACAGTATCCGAGAACTTGCATTCGAATGCAAGAGATGTCGATTAGCGAATACTACTATTAGTGAGTGACAGTATCCGAATTATTGCATTCGAATGCATGAAATTTCGATTAGCGAATTCTACTACTAGTGAGTGACAGTATCCAAGAACTTGCATTCGAATGCATGAGATTTCGATTAGCGAATACTACGACTAGTGACTGACAGTATCCGCATTATTGCATTCGAATGCATGAAATTTCGATTAGCGAATACTATTACTAGTGAGTGACAGTATCCGAGAACTTGCATTCGAATGCATGAGATTTCGATTAGCGAATACTACTACTAGTGAGTGACAGTATCCGAGAACTTGCATTCGAATGCATGAAATTTCGATTAGCGAATACTACTACTAGTGAGCGACAGTATCCGGGAACTTGCATTCGAATGCATGAGATTTCGATTAGCGAATACTACTACTAGTGAGTGACAGTATCCGAGAACTTGCATTCGAATGCATGAGATTTCGATTAGCAAATACTACTACTAGTGAGTGACAGATTCCGAATTATTGCATTCGAGTGCATGAAATTTCGATTAGGGAGTACTACTACTAGTGAGTGACAGTATCCGAGAACTTGCATTCGATTGCATGAAATTTCGATTAGCGAATACTACTACTAGTGAGTGACAGTATCCGAGAACGTGCATTCGAATGCATGAGATTTCGATTAGCGATACTACTACTATTGAGTGACAGTATCCGAATTATTGCATTCGAATGCATGAAATTTCGATTAGGGAATACTACTACTAGTGAGTGACAGTATCCGAGAACTTGCATTCGATTGCACGAAATTTCGATTAGCGAATACTACTACTAGTGAGTGACAGTATCCGAGAACTTGCATTCGAATGCATGAGATTTCGATTAGCGAATACTACTACTAGTGTGTGACAGTATCCGAATTATTGCATTCGAATGCATGAAATTTGGATTAGCGAATACTACTACTAGTGAGTGACAGTATCCGAGAACTTGCATTCCAATGCATGAAATTTCGATTAGCGAATACTACTACTAGTGAGTGACAGTATCCGAATTATTGCATTCGAATGCATGAGATTTCGATTAGCGAATACTACTACTAGTGAGTGACAGCATCCGAATTATTGCATTCGAATGCATGAAATTTCGATTAGCGAATACTACTACCAGTGAGTGACAGTATCCGAGAATTTGCATTCGAATGCATGAAATTTCGATTAGCGAATACTACTACTAGTGAGTGACAGTATCCGAGAACTTGCATTCGAATGCATGAAATTTCGATTCGCGAATACTAGTACTAGTGAGTGACAGTATCCGAGAACTTGCATTCGAATGCATGAAATTTCGATTAGCGAATACTTCTACTATTGAGTGACAGTATCCGAGAACTTGCATTCGAATGCATGAAATTTCGATTAGCGAATACTACTACTAGTGAGTGACAGTATCCGAGAAGTTGCATTCGAATGCATGAAATTTCGATTAGCGAATACTACAACTAGTGAGTGACAGTATCCGAGAACTTGCATTCGAATGCATGAGATTTCGATTAGCGAATACTACTATTAGTGAGTGACAGTACCCGAGAACTTGCATTCGAATGCATGAAATTTCGATTAGCGAATACTACTACTAGTGAGTGACAGTATCCGATTTATTGCATTCGAATGTATGAAATTTCGATTAGCGAATACTACTACTAGTAAGTGACAGTATCCGAGAACTTGCATTTGAAAGCATGAAATTTCGACTAGCGAATACTACTACTAGTGAGTGACAGCATCCGAGAACTTGCATTCGAATGCATGAAATTTCGATTAGCTAATACTACTACCAGGGAGTGACAGTATCCGAGAATTTGCATTCGAATGCATGAGATTTCGATTAGCGAATACTACGACTAGTGACTGACAGTATCCGAATTATTGCATTCGAATGCATGAAATTTCGATTAGCGAATACTATTACTAGTGAGTGACAGTATCCGAGAACTTGCATTCGAATGCATGAGATTTCGATTAGCGAATACTACTACTAGTGTGTGACAGTATCCGAATTATTGCATTCGAATGCATGAAATTTGGATTAGCGAATACTACTACTAGTGAGTGACAGTATCCGAGAACTTGCATTCCAATGCATGAAATTTCGATTAGCGAATACTACTACTAGTGAGTGACAGTATCCGAATTATTGCATTCGAATGCATGAGATTTCGATTAGCGAATACTACTACTAGTGAGTGACAGCATCCGAATTATTGCATTCGAATGCATGAAATTTCGATTAGCGAATACTACTACCAGTGAGTGACAGTATCCGAGAATTTGCATTCGAATGCATGAAATTTCGATTAGCGAATACTACTACTAGTGAGTGACAGTATCCGAGAACTTGCATTCGAATGCATGAAATTTCGATTCGCGAATACTAGTACTAGTGAGTGACAGTATCCGAGAACTTGCATTCGAATGCATGAAATTTCGATTAGCGAATACTTCTACTATTGAGTGACAGTATCCGAGAACTTGCATTCGAATGCATGAAATTTCGATTAGCGAATACTACTACTAGTGAGTGACAGTATCCGAGAAGTTGCATTCGAATGCATGAAATTTCGATTAGCGAATACTACAACTAGTGAGTGACAGTATCCGAGAACTTGCATTCGAATGCATGAGATTTCGATTAGCGAATACTACTATTAGTGAGTGACAGTACCCGAGAACTTGCATTCGAATGCATGAAATTTCGATTAGCGAATACTACTACTAGTGAGTGACAGTATCCGATTTATTGCATTCGAATGTATGAAATTTCGATTAGCGAATACTACTACTAGTAAGTGACAGTATCCGAGAACTTGCATTTGAAAGCATGAAATTTCGACTAGCGAATACTACTACTAGTGAGTGACAGCATCCGAGAACTTGCATTCGAATGCATGAAATTTCGATTAGCTAATACTACTACCAGGGAGTGACAGTATCCGAGAATTTGCATTCGAATGCATGAGATTTCGATTAGCGAATACTACGACTAGTGACTGACAGTATCCGAATTATTGCATTCGAATGCATGAAATTTCGATTAGCGAATACTATTACTAGTGAATGACAGTATCCGAGAACTTGCATTCGAATGCATGAGATTTCGATTAGCGAATACTACTACTAGTGAGTGACAGTATCCGAGAACTTGCATTCGAATGCATGAAATTTCGATTAGCGAATACTACTACTAGTGAGCGACAGTATCCGGGAACTTGCATTCGAATGCATGAGATTTCGATTAGCGAATACTACTACTAGTGAGTGACAGTATCTGAATTATTGCATTCGAATGCATGAGATTTCGATTAGCGAATACTAATACTAGTGAGTGACAGTACCCGAGAACTTGCATTCGAATGCATGAAATTTCGATTAGCGAATACTACTACTAGTGAGTGACAGTATCCGAATTATTGCATTCGAATGTATGAAATTTCGATTAGCGAATACTACCACTAGTGAGTGACAGTATCCGAATTATTGCATTCGAATGCATGAGATTTCGATTAGCGAATACTACTACTAGTGAGTGACAGTATCCCAGAACTTACATTCGAATGCATGAGATTTCGATTACCGAATACTACTACTAGTGAGTGACAGTATCCGAGAACTTGCATTCGAATGCAAGAGATTTCGATTAGCGAATACTACTACTAGTGAGTGACAGTATCCGAATTATTGCATTCGAATGCATGAAATTTCGATTAGCGAATTCTACTTCTAGTGAGTGACAGTATCCAAGAACTTGCATTCGAATGCATGAGATTTCGATTAGCGAATACTACGACTAGTGACTGACAGTATCCGAATTATTGCATTCGAATGCATGAAATTTCGATTAGCGAATACTATTACTAGTGAGTGACAGTATCCGAGAACTTGCATTCGAATGCATGAGATTTCGATTAGCGAATACTACTACTAGTGAGTGACAGTATCCGAGAACTTGCATTCGAATGCATGAAATTTCGATTAGCGAATACTACTACTAGTGAGCGACAGTATCCGGGAACTTGCATTCGAATGCATGAGATTTCGATTAGCGAATACTACTACTAGTGAGTGACAGTATCCGAGAACTTGCATTCGAATGCATGAGATTTCGATTAGCAAATACTACTACTAGTGAGTGACAGTATCCGAATTATTGCATTCGAATGCATGATATTTCGATTAGGGAATACTACTACTAGTGAGTGACAGTATCCGAGAACTTGCATTCGATTACATGAAATTTCGATTAGCGAATACTACTACTAGTGTGTGACAGTATCCGAGAACTTGCATTCGAATGCATGAGATTTCGATTAGCGATACTACTACTATTGAGTGACAGTATCCGAATTATTGCATTCGAATGCATGAAATTTCGATTAGGGAATACTACTACTAGTGAGTGACAGTATCCGAGAACTTGCATTCGATTGCACGAAATTTCGGTTAGCAAATACTACTACTAGTGAGTGACAGTATCCGAGAACTTGCATTCGAATGCATGAGATTTCGATTAGCGAATACTACTACTAGTGAGTGACAGTATCCGAATTATTGCATTCGAATGCATGAAATTTCGATTAGCGAATACTACTACTAGTGAGTGACAGTATCCGAGAACTTGCATTCCAATGCATGAAATTTCGATTAGCGAATACTACTACTAGTGAGTGACAGTATCCGAATTATTGCATTCGAATGCATGAGATTTCGATTAGCGAATACTACTACTAGTGAGTGACAGCATCCGAATTATTGCATTCGAATGCATGAAATTTCGATTATGAGTACTACTACCAGTGAGTGACAGTATCCGAGAATTTGCATTCGAATGCATGAAATTTCGATTAGCGAATACTACTACTAGTGAGTGACAGTATCCCAGAACTTGCATTCGAATGCATGAAATTTCGATTCGCGAATACTAGTACTAGTGAGTGACAGTATCCGAGAACTTGCATTCGAATGCATGAAATTTCGATTAGCGAATACTTCTACTATTGAGTGACAGTATCCGAGAACTTGCATTCGAATGCATGAAATTTCGATTAGCGAATTCTACTACTAGTGAGTGACAGTATCCAAGAACTTGCATTCGAATGCATGAAATTTCGATTAGCGAATACTACTACTAGTGAGTGACAGTATCCCAGAACTTGCATTCGAATGCATGAAATTTCGATTCGCGAATACTAGTACTAGTGAGTGACAGTATCCCAGAACTTGCATTCGAATGCATGAGATTTCGATTACCGAATACTACTACTAGTGGGTGACAGTATCCGAGAACTTGCATTCGAATGCAAGAGATGTCGATTAGCGAATACTACTATTAGTGAGTGACAGTATCCGAATTATTGCATTCGAATGCATGAAATTTCGATTAGCGAATTCTACTACTAGTGAGTGACAGTATCCAAGAACTTGCATTCGAATGCATGAGATTTCGATTAGCGAATACTACGACTAGTGACTGACAGTATCCGCATTATTGCATTCGAATGCATGAAATTTCGATTAGCGAATACTATTACTAGTGAGTGACAGTATCCGAGAACTTGCATTCGAATGCATGAGATTTCGATTAGCGAATACTACTACTAGTGAGTGACAGTATCCGAGAACTTGCATTCGAATGCATGAAATTTCGATTAGCGAATACTACTACTAGTGAGCGACAGTATCCGGGAACTTGCATTCGAATGCATGAGATTTCGATTAGCGAATACTACTACTAGTGAGTGACAGTATCCGAGAACTTGCATTCGAATGCATGAGATTTCGATTAGCAAATACTACTACTAGTGAGTGACAGATTCCGAATTATTGCATTCGAGTGCATGAAATTTCGATTAGGGAGTACTACTACTAGTGAGTGACAGTATCCGAGAACTTGCATTCGATTGCATGAAATTTCGATTAGCGAATACTACTACTAGTGAGTGACAGTATCCGAGAACGTGCATTCGAATGCATGAGATTTCGATTAGCGATACTACTACTATTGAGTGACAGTATCCGAATTATTGCATTCGAATGCATGAAATTTCGATTAGGGAATACTACTACTAGTGAGTGACAGTATCCGAGAACTTGCATTCGATTGCACGAAATTTCGATTAGCGAATACTACTACTAGTGAGTGACAGTATCCGAGAACTTGCATTCGAATGCATGAGATTTCGATTAGCGAATACTACTACTAGTGTGTGACAGTATCCGAATTATTGCATTCGAATGCATGAAATTTGGATTAGCGAATACTACTACTAGTGAGTGACAGTATCCGAGAACTTGCATTCCAATGCATGAAATTTCGATTAGCGAATACTACTACTAGTGAGTGACAGTATCCGAATTATTGCATTCGAATGCATGAGATTTCGATTAGCGAATACTACTACTAGTGAGTGACAGCATCCGAATTATTGCATTCGAATGCATGAAATTTCGATTAGCGAATACTACTACCAGTGAGTGACAGTATCCGAGAATTTGCATTCGAATGCATGAAATTTCGATTAGCGAATACTACTACTAGTGAGTGACAGTATCCGAGAACTTGCATTCGAATGCATGAAATTTCGATTCGCGAATACTAGTACTAGTGAGTGACAGTATCCGAGAACTTGCATTCGAATGCATGAAATTTCGATTAGCGAATACTTCTACTATTGAGTGACAGTATCCGAGAACTTGCATTCGAATGCATGAAATTTCGATTAGCGAATACTACTACTAGTGAGTGACAGTATCCGAGAAGTTGCATTCGAATGCATGAAATTTCGATTAGCGAATACTACAACTAGTGAGTGACAGTATCCGAGAACTTGCATTCGAATGCATGAGATTTCGATTAGCGAATACTACTATTAGTGAGTGACAGTACCCGAGAACTTGCATTCGAATGCATGAAATTTCGATTAGCGAATACTACTACTAGTGAGTGACAGTATCCGATTTATTGCATTCGAATGTATGAAATTTCGATTAGCGAATACTACTACTAGTAAGTGACAGTATCCGAGAACTTGCATTTGAAAGCATGAAATTTCGACTAGCGAATACTACTACTAGTGAGTGACAGCATCCGAGAACTTGCATTCGAATGCATGAAATTTCGATTAGCTAATACTACTACCAGGGAGTGACAGTATCCGAGAATTTGCATTCGAATGCATGAGATTTCGATTAGCGAATACTACGACTAGTGACTGACAGTATCCGAATTATTGCATTCGAATGCATGAAATTTCGATTAGCGAATACTATTACTAGTGAGTGACAGTATCCGAGAACTTGCATTCGAATGCATGAGATTTCGATTAGCGAATACTACTACTAGTGTGTGACAGTATCCGAATTATTGCATTCGAATGCATGAAATTTGGATTAGCGAATACTACTACTAGTGAGTGACAGTATCCGAGAACTTGCATTCCAATGCATGAAATTTCGATTAGCGAATACTACTACTAGTGAGTGACAGTATCCGAATTATTGCATTCGAATGCATGAGATTTCGATTAGCGAATACTACTACTAGTGAGTGACAGCATCCGAATTATTGCATTCGAATGCATGAAATTTCGATTAGCGAATACTACTACCAGTGAGTGACAGTATCCGAGAATTTGCATTCGAATGCATGAAATTTCGATTAGCGAATACTACTACTAGTGAGTGACAGTATCCGAGAACTTGCATTCGAATGCATGAAATTTCGATTCGCGAATACTAGTACTAGTGAGTGACAGTATCCGAGAACTTGCATTCGAATGCATGAAATTTCGATTAGCGAATACTTCTACTATTGAGTGACAGTATCCGAGAACTTGCATTCGAATGCATGAAATTTCGATTAGCGAATACTACTACTAGTGAGTGACAGTATCCGAGAACTTGCATTCCAATGCATGAAATTTCGATTAGCGAATACTACTACTAGTGAGTGACAGTATCCGAATTATTGCATTCGAATGCATGAGATTTCGATTAGCGAATACTACTACTAGTGAGTGACAGTATCCGAGAAGTTGCATTCGAATGCATGAAATTTCGATTAGCGAATACTACAACTAGTGAGTGACAGTATCCGAGAACTTGCATTCGAATGCATGAGATTTCGATTAGCGAATACTACTATTAGTGAGTGACAGTACCCGAGAACTTGCATTCGAATGCATGAAATTTCGATTAGCGAATACTACTACTAGTGAGTGACAGTATCCGATTTATTGCATTCGAATGTATGAAATTTCGATTAGCGAATACTACTACTAGTAAGTGACAGTATCCGAGAACTTGCATTTGAAAGCATGAAATTTCGACTAGCGAATACTACTACTAGTGAGTGACAGCATCCGAGAACTTGCATTCGAATGCATGAAATTTCGATTAGCTAATACTACTACCAGGGAGTGACAGTATCCGAGAATTTGCATTCGAATGCATGAGATTTCGATTAGCGAATACTACGACTAGTGACTGACAGTATCCGAATTATTGCATTCGAATGCATGAAATTTCGATTAGCGAATACTATTACTAGTGAGTGACAGTATCCGAGAACTTGCATTCGAATGCATGAGATTTCGATTAGCGAATACTACTACTAGTGAGTGACAGTATCCGAGAACTTGCATTCGAATGCATGAAATTTCGATTAGCGAATACTACTACTAGTGAGCGACAGTATCCGGGAACTTGCATTCGAATGCATGAGATTTCGATTAGCGAATACTACTACTAGTGAGTGACAGTATCTGAATTATTGCATTCGAATGCATGAGATTTCGATTAGCGAATACTAATACTAGTGAGTGACAGTACCCGAGAACTTGCATTCGAATGCATGAAATTTCGATTAGCGAATACTACTACTAGTGAGTGACAGTATCCGAATTATTGCATTCGAATGTATGAAATTTCGATTAGCGAATACTACCACTAGTGAGTGACAGTATCCGAATTATTGCATTCGAATGCATGAGATTTCGATTAGCGAATACTACTACTAGTGAGTGACAGTATCCCAGAACTTACATTCGAATGCATGAGATTTCGATTACCGAATACTACTACTAGTGAGTGACAGTATCCGAGAACTTGCATTCGAATGCAAGAGATTTCGATTAGCGAATACTACTACTAGTGAGTGACAGTATCCGAATTATTGCATTCGAATGCATGAAATTTCGATTAGCGAATTCTACTTCTAGTGAGTGACAGTATCCAAGAACTTGCATTCGAATGCATGAGATTTCGATTAGCGAATACTACGACTAGTGACTGACAGTATCCGAATTATTGCATTCGAATGCATGAAATTTCGATTAGCGAATACTATTACTAGTGAGTGACAGTATCCGAGAACTTGCATTCGAATGCATGAGATTTCGATTAGCGAATACTACTACTAGTGAGTGACAGTATCCGAGAACTTGCATTCGAATGCATGAAATTTCGATTAGCGAATACTACTACTAGTGAGCGACAGTATCCGGGAACTTGCATTCGAATGCATGAGATTTCGATTAGCGAATACTACTACTAGTGAGTGACAGTATCCGAGAACTTGCATTCGAATGCATGAGATTTCGATTAGCAAATACTACTACTAGTGAGTGACAGTATCCGAATTATTGCATTCGAATGCATGATATTTCGATTAGGGAATACTACTACTAGTGAGTGACAGTATCCGAGAACTTGCATTCGATTGCATGAAATTTCGATTAGCGAATACTACTACTAGTGTGTGACAGTATCCGAGAACTTGCATTCGAATGCATGAGATTTCGATTAGCGATACTACTACTATTGAGTGACAGTATCCGAATTATTGCATTCGAATGCATGAAATTTCGATTAGGGAATACTACTACTAGTGAGTGACAGTATCCGAGAACTTGCATTCGATTGCACGAAATTTCGGTTAGCAAATACTACTACTAGTGAGTGACAGTATCCGAGAACTTGCATTCGAATGCATGAGATTTCGATTAGCGAATACTACTACTAGTGAGTGACAGTATCCGAATTATTGCATTCGAATGCATGAAATTTCGATTAGCGAATACTACTACTAGTGAGTGACAGTATCCGAGAACTTGCATTCCAATGCATGAAATTTCGATTAGCGAATACTACTACTAGTGAGTGACAGTATCCGAATTATTGCATTCGAATGCATGAGATTTCGATTAGCGAATACTACTACTAGTGAGTGACAGCATCCGAATTATTGCATTCGAATGCATGAAATTTCGATTATGAGTACTACTACCAGTGAGTGACAGTATCCGAGAATTTGCATTCGAATGCATGAAATTTCGATTAGCGAATACTACTACTAGTGAGTGACAGTATCCCAGAACTTGCATTCGAATGCATGAAATTTCGATTCGCGAATACTAGTACTAGTGAGTGACAGTATCCGAGAACTTGCATTCGAATGCATGAAATTTCGATTAGCGAATACTTCTACTATTGAGTGACAGTATCCGAGAACTTGCATTCGAATGCATGAAATTTCGATTAGCGAATACTACTACTAGTGAGTGACAGTATCCGAGAAGTTGCATTCGAATGCATGAAATTTCGATTAGCGAATACTACTACTAGTGAGTGACAGTATCCGAGAACTTGCATTCGAATGCATGAGATTTCGATTAGCGAATACTACTACTAGTGAGTGACAGTACCCGAGAACTTGCATTCGAATGCATGAAATTTCGATTAGCGAATACTACTACTAGTGAGTGACAGTATCCTAATTATTGCATTCGAATGTATGAAATTTCGATTAGCGAATACTACTACTAGTAAGTGACAGTATCCGAGAACTTGCATTTGAAAGCATGAAATTTCGATTAGCGAATACTACTACTAGTGAGTGACAGCATCCGGGAACTTGCATTCGAATGCATGAGATTTCGATTAGCGAATACTACTACTAGTGAGTGACAGTATCTGAATTATTGCATTCGAATGCATGAGATTTCGATTAGCGAATACTAATACTAGTGAGTGACAGTACCCGAGAACTTGCATTCGAATGCATGAAATTTCGATTAGCGAATACTACTACTAGTGAGTGACAGTATCCGAATTATTGCATTCGAATGTATGAAATTTCGATTAGCGAATACTACTACTAGTGAGTGACAGTATCCGAATTATTGCATTCGAATGCATGAGATTTCGATTAGCGAATACTACTACTAGTGAGTGACAGTATCCCAGAACTTGCATTCGAATGCATGAGATTTCGATTACCGAATACTACTACTAGTGAGTGACAGTATCCGAGAACTTGCATTCGAATTCAAGAGATTTCGATTAGCGAATACTACTACTAGTGAGTGACAGTATCCGAATTATTGCATTCGAATGCATGAAATTACGATTAGCGAATTCTACTACTAGTGAGTGACAGTATCCAAGAACTTGCATTCGAATGCATGAGATTTCGATTAGCGAATACTACGACTAGTGACTAACAGTATCCGAAATATTGCATTCGAATGCATGAAATTTCGATTAGCGAATACTATTACTAGTGAGTGACAGTATCCGAGAACTTGCATTCGAATGCAAGAGATTTCGATTAGCGAATACTACTACTAGTGGGTGACAGTATCCGAGAACTTGCATTGGAATGCATGAAATTTCGATTAGCGAATACTACTACTAGTGAGCGACAGTATCCGGGAACTTGCATTCGAATGCATGAGATTTCGATTAGCGAATACTACTACTAGTGAGTGACAGTATCCGAGAACTTGCATTCGAATGCATGAGATTTCGATTAGCAAATACTACTACTAGTGAGTGACAGTATCCGAATTATTGCATTCGAATGCATGAAATTTCGATTAGGGAATACTACTACTAGTGAGTGACAGTATCCGAGAACTTGCATTCGATTGCATGAAATTTCGATTAGCGAATACTACTACTAGTGAGTGACAGTATCCGAGAACTTGCATTCGAATGCATGAGATTTCGATTAGCGATACTACTACTATTGAGTGACAGTATCCGAATTATTGCATTCGAATGCATGAAATTTCGATTAGGGAATACTACTACTAGTGAGTGACAGTATCCGAGAACGTGCATTCGAATGCATGAGATTTCGATTAGCGATACTACTACTAGTGAGTGACAGTATCCGAGAACTTGCATTCGAATGCATGAGATTTCGATTAGCGAATACTACTACTAGTGAGTGACAGTATCCGAATTATTGCATTCGAATGAATGAAATTTCGATTAGCGAATACTACTACTAGTGAGTGACAGTATCCGAGAACTTGCATTCCAATGCATGAAATTTCGATTAGCGAATACTACTACTAGTGAGTGACAGTATCCGAATTATTGCATTCGAATGCATGAGATTTCGATTAGCGAATACTACTACTAGTGAGTGACAGCATCCGAATTATTGCATTCGAATGCATGAAATTTCGAGTAGCTAATACTACAACTACTGAGTGACAGTATCCGAATTATTGCATTCGAATTCATGAGACTTCGATTAGCGAATACTACTACTAGTGAGTGACAGTATCCGAGAACTTGCATTCGAATGCAAGAGAATTCGATTAGCGAATACTATTACTAGTGAGTGAGAGTATCCCAGAACTTGCATTCGAATGCATGAGATTTCGATTAGCGAATACTACTACTAGTGAGTGACAGTATCCCAATTATTGCATTCGAATGCATGAAATTACGATTAGCGAATACTACTACTAGTGAGTGACAGTATCCGAGAACTTGCATTCGAATGATTGAAATATCGATTAGCGAATACTACTACTAGTAAGTGACAGTATCCGAGAACTTGCATTTGAAAGCATCAAATTTCGATCAGCGAATACTACTACTAGTGAGTGACAGTATCCGAGAACTTGCATTCGAATGCATGAAATTTCGATTAGCTAATACGACTACCAGGGAGTGACAGTATCCGAGAATTTGCATTCGAATGCATGAAATTTCGATTAGCGAATACTACTACTAGTGAGTGACAGTATCCGAGAACTTGCATTCGAATGCATGAAATTTCGATTCGCGAATACTAGTACTAGTGAGTGACAGTATCCGAGAACTTGCATTCAAATGCATGATATTTCGATTAGCGAATACTTCTACTATTGAGTGACAGTATCCGAGAACTTGCATTCGAATGCATGAAATTTCGATTAGCGAACACTACTACTAGTGAGTGACACTATCCGAGAAGTTGCATTCGAATGCATGAAATTTCGATTATCGAATACTACTACTAGTGAGTGACAGTATCCGAGAACTTGCATTCGAATGCATGAGATTTCGATTAGCGAATACTACTACTAGTGAGTGACAGTACCCGAGAACTTGCATTCGAATGCATGAAATTTCGATTAGCGAATACTACTACTAGTGAGTGACAGTATCCGAATTATTGCATTCGAATGTATGAAATTTCGATTAGCGAATACTACTACTAGTGAGTGACAGTATCCGAATTATTGCATTCGAATGCATGAGATTTCGATTAGCGAATACTACTACTAGTGAGTGACAGTATCCGAGAACTTGCATTCGAATGCAAGAGATTTCGATTAGCAAATACTACTCCTAGTGAGTGACAGTATACGAATTATTGCATTCGAATGCATGAAATTTCGATTAGCGAATTCTACTACTAGTGAGTGACAGTATCCAAGAACTTGCATTCGAATGCATGAAATTTCGATTAGCGAATACTATTACTAGTGAGTGACAGTATCCGAGAACTTGCATTCGAATGCATGAGATTTCGATTAGCGAATACTAATACTAGTGAGTGACAGTATCCGAGAACTTGCATTCGAATGCATGAAATTTCGATTAGCGAATACTACTACTAGTGAGCGACAGTATCCGGGAACTTGCATTCGAATGCATGAGATTTCGATTAGCGAATACTACTACTAGTGAGTACCAGTATCCGAGAACTTGCATTCGAATGCATGAGATTTCGATTAGCAAATACTACTACTAGTGAGTGACAGTATCCGAATTATTGCATTCGAATGCATGAAATTTCGATTAGCGAATTTTACTACTAGTGAGTGACAGTATCCGAGGACTTGCATCCGAATACATGAGATTTCGATTAGCGAATACTACTACTAGTGAGAGACAGTATCCGAGAACTTGCATTCGAATGCATGAGATTTCGATTAGCGAATACTACTACTAGTGAGTGACAGTATCCGATTTATTGCATTTGAATGCATGCAATTTCCATTAGCGAATACTACTACTAGTGAGTGACAGTATCCGAATTATTGCATTCGAATGCAAGAGATTTCGATTAGCGAATACTACTACTAGTGAGTGACAGTATCCGAATTATTACATTCGAATGCGAGAGCTTTCGATCAGCGAATACTACTACTAGTGAGTGACAGTATCCGAATTATTGCATTCGAATGCATGAGATTTCGATTAGCGAATACTACTACTAGTGAGTGACAGTATCCGAACTATTGCATTCGAATGCATGAAATTTTATTAGCGAATACTACTACTAATGAGTGACAGTATCCGAATTATTGCATTCGAATGCATGAGATTTCGATTAGCGAATACTACTACTAGTGAGTGACAGTATCCGAATTATTGCATTCGAATGCATGAAATTTTGATTAGCGAATACTACTACTAGTGAGTGACAGTATCCGAGAACTTGCATTCGAATGCATGAGATTTCGATTAGCGAATACTAATACTAGTGGGTGACAGTATTCGAATTATTGCATTCCAATGCGTGAAATTTCGATTAGCGAATACTACTACTAGTGAGTGACAGTATCCGAATTATTGCATTCGAATGCATGAAATTACGATTAGCGAACACTACTACTAGTGAGTGACAGTATCCGAATTATTGCATTCGAATGCATGAAATTTCGATTAGCGAATACTACTACTAGTGAGTGACAGTATCCGAGAACTTGCATTCGAATGCATGAGATTTCGATTAGCGAATACTACTCCTAGTGAGTGACAGTATTCGAATTATTGCATTCGAATGCATGAAATTTCGATTAGCGAATGCTACTACTAGTGAGTGACAGCATCCGAATTATTTCATTCGAATGCATGAAATTTCGATTAGCGATTACTACTACTAGTGAGTGACAGTATCCGAATTATTGCATTCGAATGCATGAAATTACGATTAGCGAACACTACTACTAGTGAGTGACAGTATCCGAATTATTGCATTCGAATGCATGAAATTTCGATTAGCGAATACTACTACTAGTGAGTGACAGTATCAGACAACTTGCATTCGAATGCATGAGATTTCGATTAGCGAATACTACTACTAGTGAGTGACAGTATCTGAGAACTTGCATTCGTATGCATGAGATTTCGATTAGCGAATACTACTACTAGTGAGTGACAGTATCCGAATTATTGCATTCGAATTCATGAGATTTCGATTAGCGAATACTACTACTAGTGAGTGACAGTATCCGAGAACTTGCATTCGAATGCATGAGATTTCGATTAGCGAATACTCCTACTAGTGAGTGACAGTATCCGAATTATTGCATTCGAATGCATGAAATTTCGATTAGCGAATACTACTACTAGTGAGTGACAGTATCCGAATTATTGCATTCGAATGCATGAGATTTCGATTAGCGAATACTACTACTAGTGAGTGACAGTATCTGAGAACTTGCATTCGTATGCATGAGATTTCGATTAGCGAATACTACTACTAGTGAGTGACAGTATCCGAATTATTGCATTCGAATGCATGAAATTTCGATTAGCGAATACTACTACTAGTGAGTGACAGTATCCGAATTATTGCATTCGAATGCATGAAATTTCGATTAGCAAATACTACTACTAGTGAGTGACACTATCCGAATTATTGCATTCGAATGCATGAGATTTCGATTAGCGAATACTACTACTAGTGAGTGACAGTATCCGAGAACTTGCATTCGAATGCATGAGATTTCGATTAGCGAATACTACTACTAGTGAGTGACAGTATCCGAGAACTTGAATTCGAATGCATGAGATTTCGATTAGCGAATACTACTACTAGTGAGTGACAGTATCCGAATTATTGCATTCGAATGCAAGAGATTTCGATTAGCGAATACTACTTCTAGTGAGTGACAGTATCCGAATTATTGTATTCGAATGCAAGAGATTTCGATTAGCGAATACTACTACTAGTGAGTGACAGTATCCGAATTATTGCATTCGAATGCATGAGATTTCGATTAGCGAATACTACTACTAGTGAGTGACAGTATCAGAGAACTTGCATTCGAATGCATGAAATTTCGATTAGCGAATACTACTACTAGTGAGTGACAGTATCCGAGAACTTACATTCGAATGCATGAAATTTCGATTAGCGAATACTACTACTAGTGAGTGACAGTATCCGAATTATTGCATTCGAATGCATGAGATTTCGATTAGCGAATACTACTACTATTGAGTGACAGTATCCTAATTATTGCATTCGAATGCATGAAATTTCGATTAGCGAATACTACTACTAGTGAGTGACAGTATCCGAATTATTGCATTCGAATGCATGAGTTTTCGATTAGCGAATACTACTACTAGTGAGTCACAGTATCCCAGAACTTCCATTCGAATGCATGAGATTTCGATTAGCGAATACTACTACTAGTGAGTGACAGTATCCGAGAACTTGCATTCGAATGCAAGAGATTTCGATTAGCGAATACTACTACTAGTGAGTGACAGTATCCGAATTATTGCATTCGAATGCATGAAATTTCGATTAGCGAATACTACTACTAGTGAGTGACAGTATCCGAGAACTTGCATTCGAATGCATGAGATTTCGATTAGCGAATACTACGACTAATGACTGACAGTATCCGAATTATTGCATTCGAATGCATGAAATTTCGATTAGCGAATACTACTACTAGTGAGTGACAGTATCCGAGAACTTGCATTCGAATGCATGAGATTTCGATTAGCGAATACTACTACTAATGAGTGACAGTATCCGAGAACTTGCATTCGAATGCATGAAATTTCGATTAGCGAATACTACTACTAGTGAGCGACAGTATCCGAGAACTTGCATTCGAATGCATGAGATTTCGATTAGCGAATACTACTACTAGTGAGTGACAGTATCCGAGAACTTGCATTCGAGTGCATGAGATTTCGATTAGCAAATACTACTACTAGTGAGTGACAGTATCCGAATTATTGCATTCGAATGCATGAAATTGTGATTAGTGAATACTACTACTAGTGAGTGACAGTATCCGAGAACTTGCATCCGAATACATGAGATTTCGATTAGCGAATACTACTACTAGTGAGTGACAGTATCCGAGAACTTGCATTCGAATGCATGAGATTTCCATTAGCGAATACTGCTTCTAGTGAGTGACAGTATCCGAATTATTGCATTCGAATGCATGCAATTTCGATTAGCGAATACTACTACTAGTGAGTGACAGTATCCGAATTATTGCATTCGTATGCAAGAGATTTCGATTAGCGAATACTACTACTAGTGAGTGACAGTATACGAATTATTACATTCGAATGCAAGAGCTTTCGATTAGAGAATACTACTACTAGTGAGTGACAGTATCCGAATTATTTGATTCGAATGCAAGAGATTTCGATTAGCGAATACTACTACTAGTGAGTGACAGTATCCGAATTATTGCTTTCGAATGCAAGAGATTTCGATTAGCGAACACTACTACTAGTGAGTGACAGTATCCGAATTATTATATTCGAATGCAAGAGATTTCGATTAGCGAATACTACTACTAGTGAGTGACAGTATCCGAGAACTTGCATTCGAATGCATGAGATTTCGATTAGCGAATACTACTACTAGTGGGTGACAGTATCCGAGAACTTGCATTCGAATGCATGAAATTTCGATTAGCGAATACTACTACTAGTGAGCGACAGTATCCGGGAACTTGCATTCGAATGCATGAGATTTCGATTAGCGAATACTACTACTAGTGAGTGACAGTGTCCGAGAACTTGCATTCGAATGCATGAGATTTCGATTAGCAAATACTACTACTAGTGAGTGACAGTATCCGAATTATTGCATTCGAATGCATGAAATTTCGATTAGCGAATACTACTACTAGTGAGTGACAGAATCCGAGGTCTTGCATCCGAATACATGAGATTTCGATTAGCGAATACTACTACTAGTGAGTGACAGTATCCGAGAACTTGCATTCGAATGCATGAGATTTCGATTAGCGAATACTACTACTAGTGAGTGACAGTATCCCAGAACTTGCATTCGAATGCATGAGATTTCGATTAGCGAATACTACTACTAGTGAGTGACAGTATCCGAGAACTTGCATTCGAATGCAAGAGATTTCGATTAGCGAATACTACTACTAGTGAGTGACAGTATCCGAATTATTGCATTCGAATGCATGAAATTTCGATTAGCGAATTCTACTACTAGTGAGTGACAGTATCCAAGAACTTGCATTCGAATGCATGAGATTTCGATTAGCGAATACTACGACTAGTGACTGACAGTATCCGAATTATTGCATTCGAATGCATGAAATTTCGATTAGCGAATACTATTACTAGTGAGTGACAGTATCCGAGAACTTGCATTCGAATGCATGAGATTTCGATTAGCGAATACTACTACTAGTGAGTGACAGTATCCGAGAACTTGCATTCGAATGCATGAGATTTCGATTAGCGAATACTAATACTAGTGGGTGACAGTATTCGAATTATTGCATTCCAATGCGTGAAATTTCGATTAGCGAATACTACTACTAGTGAGTGACAGTATCCGAATTATTGCATTCGAATGCATGAAATTACGATTAGCGAACACTACTACTAGTGAGTGACAGTATCCGAATTATTGCATTCGAATGCATGAAATTTCGATTAGCGAATACTACTACTAGTGAGTGACAGTATCCGAGAACTTGCATTCGAATGCATGAGATTTCGATTAGCGAATACTACTCCTTGAGTGACAGTATTCGAATTATTGCATTCGAATGCATGAAATTTCGATTAGCGAATGCTACTACTAGTGAGTGACAGCATCCGAATTATTTCATTCGAATGCATGAAATTTCGATTAGCGATTACTACTACTAGTGAGTGACAGTATCCGAATTATTGCATTCGAATGCATGAAATTACGATTAGCGAACACTACTACTAGTGAGTGACAGTATCCGAATTATTGCATTCGAATGCATGAAATTTCGATTAGCGAATACTACTACTAGTGAGTGATAGTATCCGAGAACTTGCATTCGAATGCATGAGATTTCGATTAGCGAATACTACTCCTAGTGAGTGACAGTATTCGAATTATTGCATTCGAATGCATGAAATTTCCATTAGCGAATACTACTACTAGTGAGTGACAGTATCAGACAACTTGCATTCGAATGCATGAGATTTCGATTAGCGAATACTACTACTAGTGAGTGACAGTATCTGAGAACTTGCATTCGTATGCATGAGATTTCGATTAGCGAATACTACTACCAGTGAGTGACAGTATCCGAATTATTGCATTCGAATGCATGAGATTTCGATTAGCGAATACTACTACTAGTGAGTGACAGTATCCGAGAACTTGCATTCGAATGCATGAGATTTCGATTAGCGAATACTCCTACTAGTGAGTGACAGTATCCGAATTATTGCATTCGAATGCATGAAATTTCGATTAGCGAATACTACTACTAGTGAGTGACAGTATCCGAATTATTGCATTCGAATGCATGAGATTTCGATTCGCGAATACTACTACTAGTGAGTGACAGTATCCGAATTATTGCATTCGAATGCAAGAAATTTCGATTAGCGAATACTACTACTAGTGAGTGACAGTATCCGAATTATCGCATTCGAATGCATGAAATTTCGATTAGCAAATACTACTACTAGTGAGTGACACTATCCGAATTATTGCATTCGAATGCATGAGATTTCGATTAGCGAATACTACTACTAGTGAGTGACAGTATCCGAGAACTTGCATTCGAATGCATGAGATTTCGATTAGCGAATACTACTACTAGTGAGTGACAGTATCCGAGAACTTGAATTCGAATGCATGAGATTTCGATTAGCGAATACTACTACTAGTGAGTGACAGTATCCGAATTATTGCATTCGAATGCAAGAGATTTCGATTAGCGAATACTACTTCTAGTGAGTGACAGTATCCGAATTATTGTATTCGAATGCAAGAGATTTCGATTAGCGAATACTACTACTAGTGAGTGACAGTATCCGAATTATTGCATTCGAATGCATGAGATTTCGATTAGCGAATACTACTACTAGTGAGTGACAGTATCAGAGAACTTGCATTCAAATGCATGAAATTTCGATTAGCGAATACTTCTACTATTGAGTGACAGTATCCGAGAACTTGCATTCGAATGCATGAAATTTCGATTAGCGAATACTACTACTAGTGAGTGACAGTATCCGAGAAGTTGCATTCGAATGCATGAAATTTCGATTAGCGAATACTACTACTAGTGAGTGACAGTATCCGAGAACTTGCATTCGAATGCATGAGATTTCGATTAGCGAATACTACTACTAGTGAGTGACAGTACCCGAGAACTTGCATTCGAATGCATGAAATTTCGATTAGCAAATACTACTACTAGTGAGTGACAGTATCCGAATTATTGCATTCGAATGTATGAAATTTCGATTAGCGAATACTACTACTAGTGAGTGACAGTATCCGAATTATTGCATTCGAATGCATGAGATTTCGATTAGCGAATACTACTACTAGTGAGTGACAGTATCACAGAACTTGCATTCGAATGCATGAGATTTCGATTAGCGAATACTACTACTAGTGAGTGACAGTATCCGAGAACTTGCATTCGAATGCAAGAGATTTCGATTAGCGAATACTACTCCTAGTGAGTGACAGTATCCGAATTATTGCATTGGAATGCATGAAATTTCGATTAGCGAATTCTACTACTAGTGAGTGACAGTATCCAAGAACTTGCATTCGAATGCATGAGATTTCGATTAGCGAATACTACGACTAGTGACTGACAGTATTCGAATTATTGCATTCGAATGCATGAAATTTCGATAAGCGAATACTATTACTAGTGAGTGACAGTATCCGAGAACTTGCATTCGAATGCATGAGATTTCGATTAGCGAATACTACTACTAGTGAGTGACAGTATCCGAGAACTTGCATTCGAGTGCATGAAATTTCGATTAGCGAATACTACTACTAGTGAGTGACAGTATCCGGGAACTTGCATTCGAATGCATGAGATTTCGATTAGCGAATACTACTACTAGTGAGTGACAGTATCCGAGAACTTGCATTCGAATGCATGAGATTTCGATTAGCAAATACTACTACCAGTGAGTGACAGTATCCGAATTATTGCATTCGAATGCATGAAATTTCGATTAGCGAATACTACTACTTTTAAGTGACAGGTTCCGAGGACTTGCATCCGAATACATGAGACTTCGATTAGCGAATACTACTACTAGTGAGTGACAGTATCCGAGAACTTGCATTCGAATGCATGAGATTTCGATTAGCGAATACTACTACTAGTGAGTGACAGTATCCGATTTATTGCATTCGAATACATGCAATTTCCATTAGCGAATACTACTACTAGTGAGTGACAGTATCCGAATTATTGCATTCGAATGCAAGAGATTTCGATTAGCGAATACTACAACTAGTGAGTGACAGTATCCAAATTATTACATTCGAATTAGAGAGCTTTCGATCAGCGAATACTACTACTAGTGAGTGACAGTATCCGAATTATTTGATTCGAATGCATGAGATTTCGATTAGCGAGTACTACTACTAGTGAGTGACAGTATCCGAATTATTGTATTCGAATGCAAGAGATTTCGATTAGCGAATACTACTACTAGTGAGTGACAGTATCCGAATTATTGCATTCGAATGCATGAGATTTCGATTAGCGAATACTACTACTAGTGAGTGACAGTATCCGAATTATTGCATTCGAATGCATGAAATTTTGATTAGCGAATACTACTACTAGTGAGTGACAGTATCCGAGAACTTGCATTCGAATGCATGAGATTTCGATTAGCGAATACTACTCCTAGTGAGTGACAGTATTCGAATTATTGCATTCGAATGCATGAAATTTCGATTAGCGAATACTACTACTAGTGAGTGACAGTATCAGACAACTTGCATTCGAATGCATGAGATTTCGATTAGCGAATACTACTACTAGTGAGTGACAGTATCCGAGAACTTGCATTCGAATGCATGAAATTTCGATTAGCGAATACTACTACTAGTGAGTGACAGTATCTGAGAACTTGCATTCGTATGCATGAGATTTTGATTAGCGAATACTACTACTAGTGAGTGACAGTATCCGAATTATTGCATTCGAATGCATGAGATTTCGATTAGCGAATACTACTACTAGTGAGTGACAGTATCCGAGAACTTGCATTCGAATGCATGAGATTTCCATTAGCGAATACTACTACTAGTGAGTGACAGTATCCGAATTATTGCATTCGAATGCATGAAATTTCGATTAGCGAATACTACTACTAGTGAGTGACAGTATCAGAATTATTGCATTCGAACGCATGAGATTTCGATTAGCGAATACTACTACTAGTGAGTGACAGTATCCGAATTATTGCATTCGAATGCATGAAATTTCGATTAGCGAATACTACTACTAGTGAGTGACAACTATCCAAATTATTGCATTCGAATGCATGAAATTTCGATTAGCAAATACTACTACTAGTGAGTGAATCTATCCGAATTATTGCATTCGAATGCATGAGATTTCGATTAGCGAATACTACTACTAGTGAGTGACAGTATCCAAGAACTTGCATTCGAATGCATGAGATTTCGATTAGCGAATACTACTACTAGTGAGTGACAGTATCCGCGAACTTGAATTCGAATGCATGAGATTTCGATTAGCGAATACTACTACTAGTGAGTGACAGTATCCGAATTATTGCATTCGAATGCATGAAATTTCGATTAGCGAATACTACTACTAGTGAGTGACAGTATCCGAATTATTGTATTCGAATGCAAGAGATTTCGATTAGCGAATACTACTACTAGTGAGTGACAGTATCCGAATTATTGCATTCGAATGCATGAAATTTCGATTAGCGAATACTACTACTAGTGAGTGACAGTATCCGAGAACTTGCATTGCAATGCATGAAATTTCGATTAGCGAATACTACTACTAGTGAGTGACAGTATCCGAATTATTGCATTCGTATGCAAGAGATTTCGATTAGCAAATACTACTACTAGTGAGTGACAGTATCCGAATTATTGCATTCGAATGCATGAAATTTCGATTAGTGAATACTACTACTAGTGAGTGACAGTATCCGAGAACTTGCATCCGAATACATGAGATTTCGATTAGCGAATACTACTACTAGTGAGTGACAGTATCCGAGAACTTGCATTCGAATGCATGAGATTTCGATTAGCGAATACTGCTTCTAGTGAGTGACAGTATCCGAATTATTGCATTCGAATGCATGCAATTTCGATTAGCGAATACTACTACTAGTGTGTGACAGTATCCGAATTATTGCATTCGTATGCAAGAGATTTCGATTAGCGAATACTACTACTAGTGAGTGACAGTATACGAATTATTACATTCGAATGCAAGAGCTTTCGATTAGAGAATACTACTACTAGTGAGTGACAGTATCCGAATTATTTGATTCGAATGCAAGAGATTTCGATTAGCGAATACTACTACTAGTGAGTGACAGTATCCGAATTATTGCTTTCGAATGCAAGAGATTTCGATTAGCGAACACTACTACTAGTGAGTGACAGTATCCGAATTATTGTATTCGAATGCAAGAGATTTCGATTAGCGAATACTACTACTAGTGAGTGACAGTATCCGAGAACTTGCATTCGAATGCATGAGATTTCGATTAGCGAATACTACTACTAGTGAGTGACAGTATCCGAGAACTTGCATTCGAATGCATGAAATTTCGATTAGCGAATACTACTACTAGTGAGCGACAGTATCCGGGAACTTGCATTCGAATGCATGAGATTTCGATTAGCGAATACTACTACTAGTGAGTGACAGTGTCCGAGAACTTGCATTCGAATGCATGAGATTTCGATTAGCAAATACTACTACTAGTGAGTGACAGTATCCGAATTATTGCATTCGAATGCATGAAATTTCGATTAGCGAATACTACTACTAGTGAGTGACAGAATCCGAGGACTTGCATCCGAATACATGAGATTTCGATTAGCGAATACTACTACTAGTGAGTGACACTATCCGAGAACTTGCATTCGAATGCATGAGATTTCGATTAGCGAATACTACTACTAGTGAGTGACAGTATCCCAGAACCTGCATTCGAATGCATGAGATTTCGATTAGCGAATACTACTACTAGTGAGTGACAGTATCCGAGAACTTGCATTCGAATGCAAGAGATTTCGATTAGCGAATACTACTACAAGTGAGTGACAGTATCCGAATTATTGCATTCGAATGCATGAAATTTCGATTAGCGAATTCTACTACTAGTGAGTGACAGTATCCAAGAACTTGCATTCGAATGCATGAGATTTCGATTAGTGAATACTACGACTAGTGACTGACAGTATCCGAATTATTGCATTCGAATGCATGAAATTTCGATTAGCGAATACTATTACTAGTGAGTGACAGTATCCGAGAACTTGCATTCGAATGCATGAGATTTCGATTAGCGAATACTACTACTAGTGAGTGACAGTATCCGAGAACTTGCATTCCAATGCATGAAATTTCGATTAGCGAATACTACTACTAGTGAGTGACAGTATCCGAATTATTGCATTCGTATGCAAGAGATTTCGATTAGCAAATACTACTACTAGTGAGTGACAGTATCCGAATTATTGCATTCGAATGCATGAAATTTCGATTAGTGAATACTACTACTAGTGAGTGACAGTATCCGAGAACTTGCATCCGAATACATGAGATTTCGATTAGCGAATACTACTACTAGTGTGTGACAGTTTCCGAGAACTTGCATTCGAATGCATGAGATTTCGATTAGCGAATACTGCTTCTAGTGAGTGACAGTATCCGAATTATTGCATTCGAATGCATGCAATTTCGATTAGCGAATACTACTACTAGTGTGTGACAGTATCCGAATTATTGCATTCGTATGCAAGAGATTTCGATAAGCGAGTACTACTACTAGTGAGTGACAGTATACGAATTATTACATTCGAATGCAAGAGCTTTCGATTAGAGAATACTACTACTAGTGAGTGACAGTATCCGAATTATTTGATTCGAATGCAAGAGATTTCGATTAGCGAATACTACTACTAGTGAGTGACAGTATCCGAATTATTGCTTTCGAATGCAAGAGATTTCGATTAGCGAACACTACTACTAGTGAGTGACAGTATCCGAATTATTGTATTCGAATGCAAGAGATTTCGATTAGCGAATACTACTACTAGTGAGTGACAGTATCCGAGAACTTGCATTCGAATGCATGAGATTTCGATTAGCGAATACTACTACTAGTGAGTGACAGTATCCGAGAACTTGCATTCGAATGCATGAAATTTCGATTAGCGAATACTACTACTAGTGAGCGACAGTATCCGGGAACTTGCATTCGAATGCATGAGATTTCGATTAGCGAATACTACTACTAGTGAGTGACAGTGTCCGAGAACTTGCATTCGAATGCATGAGATTTCGATTAGCAAATACTACTACTAGTGAGTGACAGTATCCGAATTATTGCATTCGAATGCATGAAATTTCGATTAGCGAATACTACTACTAGTGAGTGACAGAATCCGAGGACTTGCATCCGAATACATGAGATTTCGATTAGCGAATACTACTACTAGTGAGTGACACTATCCGAGAACTTGCATTCGAATGCATGAGATTTCGATTAGCGAATACTACTACTAGTGAGTGACAGTATCCCAGAACTTGCATTCGAATGCATGAGATTTCGATTAGCGAATACTACTACTAGTGAGTGACAGTATCCGAGAACTTGCATTCGAATGCAAGAGATTTCGATTAGCGAATACTACTACTAGTGAGTGACAGTATCCGCGAACTTGAATTCGAATGCATGAGATTTCGATTAGCGAATACTACTACTAGTGAGTGACAGTATCCGAATTATTGCATTCGAATGCATGAAATTTCGATTAGCGAATACTACTACTAGTGAGTGACAGTATCCGAATTATCGTATTCGAATGCAAGAGATTTCGATTAGCGAATACTACTACTAGTGAGTGACAGTATCCGAATTATTGCATTCGAATGCATGAAATTTCGATTAGCGAATACTACTACTAGTGAGTGACAACTATCCGAATTATTGCATTCGAATGCATGAAATTTCGATTAGCAAATACTACTACTAGTGAGTGAATCTATCCGAATTATTGCATTCGAATGCATGAGATTTCGATTAGCGAATACTACTACTAGTGAGTGACAGTATCCAAGAACTTGCATTCGAATGCATGAGATTTCGATTAGCGAATACTACTACTAGTGAGTGACAGTATCCGCGAACTTGAATTCGAATGCATGAGATTTCGATTAGCGAATACTACTACTAGTGAGTGACAGTATCCGAATTATTGCATTCGAATGCATGAAATTTCGATTAGCGAATACTACTACTAGTGAGTGACAGTATCCGAATTATTGTATTCGAATGCAAGAGATTTCGATTAGCGAATACTACTACTAGTGAGTGACAGTATCCGAATTATTGCATTCGAATGCATGAAATTTCGATTAGCGAATACTACTACTAGTGAGTGACAGTATCCGAGAACTTGCATTGCAATGCATGAAATTTCGATTAGCGAATACTACTACTAGTGAGTGACAGTATCCGAATTATTGCATTCGTATGCAAGAGATTTCGATTAGCAAATACTACTACTAGTGAGTGACAGTATCCGAATTATTGCATTCGAATGCATGAAATTTCGATTAGTGAATACTACTACTAGTGAGTGACAGTATCCGAGAACTTGCATCCGAATACATGAGATTTCGATTAGCGAATACTACTACTAGTGAGTGACAGTATCCGAGAACTTGCATTCGAATGCATGAGATTTCGATTAGCGAATACTGCTTCTAGTGAGTGACAGTATCCGAATTATTGCATTCGAATGCATGCAATTTCGATTAGCGAAGACTACTACTAGTGAGTGACAGTATACGAATTATTACATTCGAATGCAAGAGCTTTCGATTAGAGAATACTACTACTAGTGAGTGACAGTATCCGAATTATTTGATTCGAATGCAAGAGATTTCGATTAGCGAATACTACTACTAGAGAGTGACAGTATCCGAATTATTGCTTTCGAATGCAAGAGATTTCGATTAGCGAACACTACTACTAGTGAGTGACAGTATCCGAATTATTGTATTCGAATGCAAGAGATTTCGATTAGCGAATACTACTACTAGTGAGTGACAGTATCCGAGAACTTGCATTCGAATGCATGAGATTTCGATTAGCGAATACTACTACTAGTGAGTGACAGTATCCGAGAACTTGCATTCGAATGCATGAAATTTCGATTAGCGAATACTACTACTAGTGAGCGACAGTATCCGGGAACTTGCATTCGAATGCATGAGATTTCGATTAGCGAATACTACTACTAGTGAGTGACAGTGTCCGAGAACTTGCATTCGAATGCATGAGATTTCGATTAGCAAATACTACTACTAGTGAGTGACAGTATCCGAATTATTGCATTCGAATGCATGAAATTTCGATTAGCGAATACTACTACTAGTGAGTGACAGAATCCGAGGACTTGCATCCGAATACATGAGATTTCGATTAGCGAATACTACTACTAGTGAGTGACACTATCCGAGAACTTGCATTCGAATGCATGAGATTTCGATTAGCGAATACTACTACTAGTGAGTGACAGTATCCCAGAACCTGCATTCGAATGCATGAGATTTCGATTAGCGAATACTACTACTAGTGAGTGACAGTATCCGAGAACTTGCATTGGAATGCAAGAGATTTCGATTAGCGAATACTACTACTAGTGAGTGACAGTATCCGAATTATTGCATTCGAATGCATGAAATTTCGATTAGCGAATTCTACTACTAGTGAGTGACAGTATCCAAGAACTTGCATTCGAATGCATGAGATTTCGATTAGTGAATACTACGACTAGTGACTGACAGTATCCGAATTATTGCATTCGAATGCATGAAATTTCGATTAGCGAATACTATTACTAGTGAGTGACAGTATCCGAGAACTCGCATTCGAATGCATGAGATTTCGATTAGCGAATACTACTACTAGTGAGTGACAGTATCCGAGAACTTGCATTCCAATGCATGAAATTTCGATTAGCGAATACTACTACTAGTGAGTGACAGTATCCGAATTATTGCATTCGTATGCAAGAGATTTCGATTAGCAAATACTACTACTAGTGAGTGACAGTATCCGAATTATTGCATTCGAATGCATGAAATTTCGATTAGTGAATACTACTACTAGTGAGTGACAGTATCCGAGAACTTGCATCCGAATACATGAGATTTCGATTAGCGAATACTACTACTAGTGTGTGACAGTATCCGAGAACTTGCATTCGAATGCATGAGATTTCGATTAGCGAATACTGCTTCTAGTGAGTGACAGTATCCGAATTATTGCATTCGAATGCATGCAATTTCGATTAGCGAATACTACTACTAGTGTGTGACAGTATCCGAATTATTGCATTCGTATGCAAGAGATTTCGATAAGCGAATACTACTACTAGTGAGTGACAGTATACGAATTATTACATTCGAATGCAAGAGCTTTCGATTAGAGAATACTACTACTAGTGAGTGACAGTATCCGAATTATTTGATTCGATTGCAAGAGATTTCGATTAGCGAATACTACTACTAGTGAGTGACAGTATCCGAGAACTTGCATTCGAATGCATGAGATTTCGATTAGCGAATACTACTACTAGTGAGTGACAGTATCCGAGAACTTGCATTCGAATGCATGAAATTTCGATTAGCGAATACTACTACTAGTGAGCGACAGTATCCGGGAACTTGCATTCGAATGCATGAGATTTCGATTAGCGAATACTACTACTAGTGAGTGACAGTGTCCGAGAACTTGCATTCGAATGCATGAGATTTCGATTAGCAAATACTACTACTAGTGAGTGACAGTATCCGAATTATTGCATTCGAATGCATGAAATTTCGATTAGCGAATACTACTACTAGTGAGTGACAGAATCCGAGGACTTGCATCCGAATACATGAGATTTCGATTAGCGAATACTACTACTAGTGAGTGACACTATCCGAGAACTTGCATTCGAATGCATGAGATTTCGATTAGCGAATACTACTACTAGTGAGTGACAGTATCCCAGAACTTGCATTCGAATGCATGAGATTTCGATTAGCGAATACTACTACTAGTGAGTGACAGTATCCGAGAACTTGCATTCGAATGCAAGAGATTTCGATTAGCGAATACTACTACTAGTGAGTGACAGTATCCGCGAACTTGAATTCGAATGCATGAGATTTCGATTAGCGAATACTACTACTAGTGAGTGACAGTATCCGAATTATTGCATTCGAATGCATGAAATTTCGATTAGCGAATACTACTACTAGTGAGTGACAGTATCCGAATTATCGTATTCGAATGCAAGAGATTTCGATTAGCGAATACTACTACTAGTGAGTGACAGTATCCGAATTATTGCATTCGAATGCATGAAATTTCGATTAGCGAATACTACTACTAGTGAGTGACAACTATCCGAATTATTGCATTCGAATGCATGAAATTTCGATTAGCAAATACTACTACTAGTGAGTGAATCTATCCGAATTATTGCATTCGAATGCATGAGATTTCGATTAGCGAATACTACTACTAGTGAGTGACAGTATCCAAGAACTTGCATTCGAATGCATGAGATTTCGATTAGCGAATACTACTACTAGTGAGTGACAGTATCCGCGAACTTGAATTCGAATGCATGAGATTTCGATTAGCGAATACTACTACTAGTGAGTGACAGTATCCGAATTATTGCATTCGAATGCATGAAATTTCGATTAGCGAATACTACTACTAGTGAGTGACAGTATCCGAATTATTGTATTCGAATGCAAGAGATTTCGATTAGCGAATACTACTACTAGTGAGTGACAGTATCCGAATTATTGCATTCGAATGCATGAAATTTCGATTAGCGAATACTACTACTAGTGAGTGACAGTATCCGAGAACTTGCATTGCAATGCATGAAATTTCGATTAGCGAATACTACTACTAGTGAGTGACAGTATCCGAATTATTGCATTCGTATGCAAGAGATTTCGATTAGCAAATACTACTACTAGTGAGTGACAGTATCCGAATTATTGCATTCGAATGCATGAAATTTCGATTAGTGAATACTACTACTAGTGAGTGACAGTATCCGAGAACTTGCATCCGAATACATGAGATTTCGATTAGCGAATACTACTACTAGTGAGTGACAGTATCCGAGAACTTGCATTCGAATGCATGAGATTTCGATTAGCGAATACTGCTTCTAGTGAGTGACAGTATCCGAATTATTGCATTCGAATGCATGCAATTTCGATTAGCGAATACTACTACTAGTGTGTGACAGTATCCGAATTATTGCATTCGTATGCAAGAGATTTCGATTAGCGAATACTACTACTAGTGAGTGACAGTATACGAATTATTACATTCGAATGCAAGAGCTTTCGATTAGAGAATACTACTACTAGTGAGTGACAGTATCCGAATTATTTGATTCGAATGCAAGAGATTTCGATTAGCGAATACTACTACTAGAGAGTGACAGTATCCGAATTATTGCCTTCGAATGCAAGAGATTTCGATTAGCGAACACTACTACTAGTGAGTGACAGTATCCGAATTATTGTATTCGAATGCAAGAGATTTCGATTAGCGAATACTACTACTAGTGAGTGACAGTATCCGAGAACTTGCATTCGAATGCATGAGATTTCGATTAGCGAATACTACTACTAGTGAGTGACAGTATCCGAGAACTTGCATTCGAATGCATGAAATTTCGATTAGCGAATACTACTACTAGTGAGCGACAGTATCCGGGAACTTGCATTCGAATGCATGAGATTTCGATTAGCGAATACTACTACTAGTGAGTGACAGTGTCCGAGAACTTGCATTCGAATGCATGAGATTTCGATTAGCAAATACTACTACTTGTGAGTGACAGTATCCGAATTATTGCATTCGAATGCATGAAATTTCGATTAGCGAATACTACTACTAGTGAGTGACAGAATCCGAGGACTTGCATCCGAATACATGAGATTTCGATTAGCGAATACTACTACTAGTGAGTGACACTATCCGAGAACTTGCATTCGAATGCATGAGATTTCGATTAGCGAATACTACTACTAGTGAGTGACAGTATCCCAGAACCTGCATTCGAATGCATGAGATTTCGATTAGCGAATACTACTACTAGTGAGTGACAGTATCCGAGAACTTGCATTGGAATGCAAGAGATTTCGATTAGCGAATACTACTACTAGTGAGTGACAGTATCCGAATTATTGCATTCGAATGCATGAAATTTCGATTAGCGAATTCTACTACTAGTGAGTGACAGTATCCAAGAACTTGCATTCGAATGCATGAGATTTCGATTAGTGAATACTACGACTAGTGACTGACAGTATCCGAATTATTGCATTCGAATGCATGAAATTTCGATTAGCGAATACTATTACTAGTGAGTGACAGTATCCGAGAACTCGCATTCGAATGCATGAGATTTCGATTAGCGAATACTACTACTAGTGAGTGACAGTATCCGAGAACTTGCATTCCAATGCATGAAATTTCGATTAGCGAATACTACTACTAGTGAGTGACAGTATCCGAATTATTGCATTCGTATGCAAGAGATTTCGATTAGCAAATACTACTACTAGTGAGTGACAGTATCCGAATTATTGCATTCGAATGCATGAAATTTCGATTAGTGAATACTACTACTAGTGAGTGACAGAATCCGAGAACTTGCATCCGAATACATGAGATTTCGATTAGCGAATACTACTACTAGTGTGTGACAGTATCCGAGAACTTGCATTCGAATGCATGAGATTTCGATTAGCGAATACTGCTTCTAGTGAGTGACAGTATCCGAATTATTGCATTCGAATGCATGCAATTTCGATTAGCGAATACTACTACTAGTGTGTGACAGTATCCGAATTATTGCATTCGTATGCAAGAGATTTCGATAAGCGAATACTACTACTAGTGAGTGACAGTATACGAATTATTACATTCGAATGCAAGAGCTTTCGATTAGAGAATACTACTACTAGTGAGTGACAGTATCCGAATTATTTGATTCGATTGCAAGAGATTTCGATTAGCGAATACTACTACTAGTGAGTGACAGTATCCGAATTATTGCTTTCGAATGCAAGAGATTTCGATTAGCGAACACTACTACTAGTGAGTGACAGTATCCGAATTATTGTATTCGAATGCAAGAGATTTCGATTAGCGAATACTACTACTAGTGAGTGACAGTATCCGAGAACTTGCATTCGAATGCATGAAATTTCGATTAGCGAATACTACTACTAGTGAGCGACAGTATCCGGGAACTTGCATTCGAATGCATGAGATTTCGATTAGCGAATACTACTACTAGTGAGTGACAGTGTCCGAGAACTTGCATTCGAATGCATGAGATTTCGATTAGCAAATACTACTACTAGTGAGTGACAGTATCCGAATTATTGCATTCGAATGCATGAAATTTCGATTAGCGAATACTACTACTAGTGAGTGACAGAATCCGAGGACTTGCATCCGAATACATGAGATTTCGATTAGCGAATACTACTACTAGTGAGTGACACTATCCGAGAACTTGCATTCGAATGCATGATATTTCGATTAGCGATACTACTACTATTGAGTGACAGTATCCGAGAACTTGCATTCGAATGCATGAAATTTCGATTCGCGAATACTACTACTAGTGAGTGACAGTATCCGAGAACTTGCATTCGAATGCATGATATTTCGATTAGCGATACTACTACTAGTGAGTGACAGTATCCCAGAACTTGCATTCGAATGCATGAGATTTCGATTAGCGAATACTACTACTAGTGAGTGACAGTATCCGAGAACTTGCATTCGAATGCAAGAGATTTCGATTAGCGAATACTACTACTAGTGAGTGACAGTATCCGAATTATTGCATTCGAATGCATGAAATTTCGATTAGCGAATTCTACTGCTAGTGAGTGACAGTATCCAAGAACTTGCATTCGAATGCATGAGATTTCGATTAGTGAATACTATGACTAGTGACTGACAGTATCCGAATTATTGCATTCGAATGCATGAAATTTCGATTAGCGAATACTATTACTAGTGAGTGACAGTATCCGAGAACTTGCATTCGAATGCATGAGATTTCGATTAGCGAATACTACTACTAGTGAGTGACAGTATCCGAGAACTTGCATTCGAATGCATGAAATTTCGATTAGCGAATACTACTACTAGTGAGCGACAGTATCCGGGAACTTGCATTCGAATGCATGAGATTTCGATTAGCGAATACTACTACTAGTGAGTGACAGTATCCGAGGACTTGCATTCGAATGCATGAGATTTCGATTAGCAAATACTACTACTAGTGAGTGACAGTATCCGAACTATTGCATTCGAATGCATGAAATTTCGATTAGGGAATACTACTTCTAGTGAGTGACAGTATCCGAGAACTTGCATTCGATTGCATGAGATTTCGATTAGCGATACTACTACTATTGAGTGACAGTATCCGAGAACTTGCATTCGAATGCATGAAATTTCGATTCGCGAATACTAGTACTAGTGAGTGACAGTATCCGAGAACTTGCATTCAAATGCATGAAATTTCGATTAGCGAATACTTCTACTATTGAGTGACAGTATCCGAGAACTTGCATTCGAATGCATGAAATTTCGATTAGCGAATACTACTACTAGTGAGTGACAGTATCCGAGAAGTTGCATTCGAATGCATGAAATTTCGATTAGCGAATACTACTACTAGTGACTGACAGTATCCGAGAACTTGCATTCGAATGCATGAGATTTCGATTAGCGAATACTACTACTAGTGAGTGACAGTACCCGAGAACTTGCATTCGAATGCATGAAATTTCGATTAGCGAATACTACTACTAGTGAGTGACAGTATCCGAATTATTGCATTCGAATGTATGAAATTTCGATTAGCGAATACTACTACTAGTGAGTGACAGTATCCGAATTATTGCATTCGAATGCATGAGATTTCGATTAGCGAATACTACTACTAGTGAGTGACAGTATCCCAGAACTTGCATTCGAATGCATGAGATTTCGATTAGCGAATACTACTACTAGTGAGTGACAGTATCCGAGAACTTGCATTCGAATGCAAGAGATTTCGATTAGCGAATACTACTCCTAGTGAGTGACAGTATCCGAATTATTGCATTCGAATGCATGAAATTTCGATTAGCGAATTCTACTACTAGTGAGTGACAGTATCCAAGAACTTGCATTCGAATGCATGAGATTTCGATTAGCGAATACTACGACTAGTGACTGACAGTATTCGAATTATTGCATTCGAATGCATGAAATTTCGATTAGCGAATACTATTACTAGTGAGTGACAGTATCCGAGAACTTGCATTCGAATGCATGAGATTTCGATTAGCGAATACTACTACTAGTGAGTGACAGTATCCGAGAACTTGCATTCGAATGCATGAAATTTCGAATAGCGAATACTACTACTAGTGAGCGACAGTATCCGGGAACTTGCATTCGAATGCATGAGATTTCGACTAGCGAATACTACTACTAGTGAGTGACAGTATCCGAGAACTTGCATTCGAATGCATGAGATTTCGATTAGCAAATACTACTACTAGTGAGTGACAGTATCCGAATTATTGCATTCGAATGCATGAAATTTCGATTAGCGAATACTACTACTAGTGAGTGACAGTATCCGAGGACCTGCATCCGAATACATGAGATTTCGATTAGCGAATACTACTACTAGTGAGTGACAGTATCCGAGAACTTGCATTCGAATGCATGAGATTTCGATTAGCGGATACTACTACTAGTGAGTGACAGTATCCGATTAATTGCATTCGAATGCATGCAATTTCCATTAGCGAATACTACTACTAGTGAGTGACAGTATCCGAATTATTGCATTCGAATGCAAGAGATTTCGATTAGCGAATACTACTACTAGTGAGTGACAGTATCCGAATTATTACATTCGAATGCGAGAGCTTTCGATCAGCGAATACTACTACTAGTGAGTGACAGTATCCGAATTATTTGATTCGAATGCATGAGATTTCGATTAGCGAATACTACTACTAGTGAGTGACAGTATCCGAATTATTGTATTCGAATGCAAGAGATTTCGATTAGCGAATACTACTACTAGTGAGTGACAGTATCCGAATTATTGCATTCGAATGCATGAGATTTCGATTAGCGAATACTACTACTAGTGAGTGACAGTATCCGAATTATTGCATTCGAATGCATGAAATTTTGATTAGCGAATACTACTACTAGTGACTGACAGTATCCGAGAACTTGCATTCGAATGCATGAGATTTCGATTAGCGAATACTACTACTAGTGAGTGACAGTATTCGAATTATTGCATTCGAATGCATGAAATTTCGATTAGCGAATACTACTACTAGTGAGTGACAGTATTCGAATTATTGCATTCGAATGCATGAAATTTCGATTAGCGAACACTACTACTAGTGAGTGACAGTATCCGAATTATTGCATTCGAATGCATGAAATTTCGATTAGCGAATACTACTACTAGTGAGTGACAGTATCCGAGAACTTGCATTCGAATGCATGAGATTTCGATTAGCGAATACTACTCCTAGTGAGTGACAGTATTCGAATTATTGCATTCGAATGCATGAAATTTCGATTAGCGAATGCTACTACTAGTGAGTGACAGCATCCGAATTATTTCATTCGAATGCATGAAATTTCGATTAGCGAATACTACTACTAGTGAGTGACAGTATCAGACAACTTGCATTCGAATGCATGAGATTTCGATTAGCGAATACTACTACTAGTGAGTGACAGTATCCGAGAACTTGCATTCGAATGCATGAAATTTCGATTAGCGAATACTACTACTAGTGAGTGACAGTATCTGAGAACTTGCATTCGTATGCATGAGATTTCGATTAGCGAATACTACTACTAGTGAGTGACAGTATCCGAATTATTGCATTCGAATGCATGAGATTTCGATTAGCGAATACTACTACTAGTGAGTGACAGTATCCGAGAACTTGCATTCCAATGCATGAGATTTTGATTAGCGAATACTACTACTAGTGAGTGACAGTATCCGAACTATTGCATTCGAATGCATGAAATTTCGATTAGCGAATACTACTACTAGTGAGTGACAGTATCCGAATTATTGCATTCGAATGCATGAGATTTCGATTAGCGAATACTACTACTAGTGAGTGACAGTATCCGAATTATTGCATTCGAATGCATGAAATTTCGATTAGCGAATACTACTACTAGTGAGTGACAGTATCCGAATTATTGCATTCGAATGCACTAAATTTCGATTAGCAAATACTACTACTAGTGAGTGACAGTATCCGAATTATTGCATTCGAATGCATGAGATTTCGATTAGCGAATACTACTACTAGTGAGTGACAGTATCCGAGAACTTGCATTCGAATGCATGAGATTTCGATTAGCGAATACTACTCCTAGTGAGTGAAAGTATTCGAATTATTGCATTTGAATGCATGAAATTTCGATTAGCGAATGCTACTACTAGTGAGTGACAGCATCCGAATTATTTCATTCGAATGCATGAAATTTCGATTAGCGAATACTACTACTAGTGAGTGACAGTATCAGACAACTTGCATTCGAATGCATGAGATTTCGATTAGCGAATACTACTACTAGTGAGTGACAGTATCCGAGAACTTGCATTCGAATGCATGAAATTTCGATTAGCGAATACTACTACTAGTGAGTGGCAGTATCTGAGAACTTGCATTCGTATGCATGAGATTTCGATTAGCGAATACTACTACTCGTGAGTGACAGTATCCGAATTATTGCATTCGAATGCATGAGATTTCGATTAGCGAATACTACTACTAGTGAGTGACAGTATACGAGAACTTGCATTCGAATGCATGAGATTTCGATTAGCGAATACTACTACTAGTGAGTGACAGTATCCGAATTATTGCATTCGAATGCATGAAATTTCGATTAGCGAATACTACTACTAGTGAGTGACAGTATCCGAATTATTGCATTCGAATGCATGAGATTTCGATTAGCGAATACTACTACTAGTGAGTGACAGTATCCGAATTATTGCATTCGAATGCATGAAATTTCGATTAGCGAATACTACTACTAGTGAGTGACAGTATCCGAATTATTGCATTCGAATGCACTAAATTTCGATTAGCAAATACTACTTCTAGTGAGTGACACTATCCGAATTATTGCATTCGAATGCATGAGATTTCGATTAGCGAATACTACTACTAGTGAGTGACAGTATCCGAGAACTTGCATTCGAATGCATGAGATTTCGATTAGCGAATACTACTACTAGTGAGTGACAGTATCCGAGAACTTGCATTCGAATGCATGAGATTTCGATTAGCGATACTACTACTATTGAGTGACAGTATCCGAATTATTGCATTCGAATGCATGAAATTTCGATTAGGGAATACTACTACTAGTGAGTGACAGTATCCGAGAACTTGCATTCGATTGCACGAAATTTCGATTAGCGAATACTACTACTAGTGAGTGACAGTATCCGAGAACTTGCATTCGAATGCATGAGATTTCGATTAGCGAATACTACTACTAGTGAGTGACAGTATCCGAATTATTGCATTCGAATGCATGAAATTTCGATTAGCGAATACTACTACTAGTGAGTGACAGTATCCGAGAACTTGCATTCCAATGCATGAAATTTCGATTAGCGAATACTACTACTAGTGAGTGACAGTATCCGAATTATTGCATTCGAATGCATGAGATTTCGATTAGCGAATACTACTACTAGTGAGTGACAGCATCCGAATTATTGCATTCGAATGCATGAAATTTCGATTAGCTAATACTACAACTACTGAGTGACAGTATCCGAATTATTGCATTCGAATACATGAGACTTCGATTAGCGAATACTACTACTAGTGAGTGACAGTATCCGAGAACTTGCATTCGAATGCAAGAGAATTCGATTAGCGAATACTATTACTAGTGAGTGAGAGTATCCCAGAACTTGCATTCGAATGCATGAGATTTCGATTAGCGAATACTACTACTAGTGAGTGACAGTAACCCAATTATTGCATTCGAATGCAAGAGATTTCGATTAGCGAATACTACTACTAGTGAGTGACAGTATCCGAATTATTACATTCGAATGCGAGAGCTTTCGATCAGCGAATACTACTACTAGTGAGTGACAGTATCCGAATTATTTGATTCGAATGCATGAGATTTCGATTAGCGAATACTACTACTAGTGAGTGACAGTATCCGAATTATTGTATTCGAATGCAAGAGATTTCGATTAGCGAATACTACTACTAGTGAGTGACAGTATCCGAATTATTGCATTCGAATGCATGAGATTTCGATTAGCGAATACTACTACTAGTGAGTGACAGTATCCAAGAACTTGCATTCGAATGCATGAGATTTCGATTAGCGAATACTACTACTAGTGAGTGACAGTATCCGCGAACTTGAATTCGAATGCATGAGATTTCGATTAGCGAATACTACTACTAGTGAGTGACAGTATCCGAATTATTGCATTCGAATGCATGAAATTTTGATTAGCGAATACTACTACTAGTGAGTGACAGTATCCGAGAACTTGCATTCGAATGCATGAGATTTCGATTAGCGAATACTACTACAAGTGAGTGACAGTATTCGAATTATTGTATTCGAATGCATGAAATTTCGATTAGCGAATACTACTACTAGTGAGTGACAGTATTCGAATTATTGCATTCGAATGCATGAAATTTCGATTAGCGATTACTACTACTAGTGAGTGACAGTATCCGAATTATTGCATTCGAATGCATGAAATTACGATTAGCGAACACTACTACTAGTGAGTGACAGTATCCGAATTATTGCATTCGAATGCATGAAATTTCGATTAGCGAATACTACTACTAGTGAGTGACAGTATCCGAGAACTTGCATTCGAATGCATGAGATTTCGATTAGCGAATACTACTCCTAGTGAGTGACAGTATTCGAATTATTGCATTCGAATGCATGAAATTTCGATTAGCGAATGCTACTACTAGTGAGTGACAGCATCCGAATTATTTCATTCGAATGCATGAAATTTCGATTAGCGAATACTACTACTAGTGAGTGACAGTATCAGACAACTTGCATTCGAATGCATGAGATTTCGATTAGCGAATACTACTACTAGTGAGTGACAGTATCCGAGAACTTGCATTCGAATGCATGAAATTTCGATTAGCGAATACTACTACTAGTGAGTGACAGTATCTGAGAACTTGCATTCGTATGCATGAGATTTCGATTAGCGAATACTACTACTAGTGAGTGACAGTATCCGAATTATTGCATTCGAAGGCATGAGATTTCGATTAGCGAATACTACTACTAGTGAGTGACAGTATCCGAGAACTTGCATTCGAATGCATGAGATTTCGATTAGCGAATACTACTACTAGTGAGTGACAGTATCCGAAATATTGCATTCGAATGCATGAAATTTCGATTAGCGAATACTACTACTAGTGAGTGACAGTATCCGAATTATTGCATTCGAATGCATGAGATTTCGATTAGTGAATACTACTACTAGTGAGTGACAGTATCCGAATTATTGCATTCGAATGCATGAAATTTCGATTAGCGAATACTACTACTAGTGAGTGACAATATCCGAATTATTGCATTCGAATGCACTAAATTTCGATTAGCAAATACTACTACTAGTGAGTGACACTATCCGAATTATTGCATTCGAATGCATGAGATTTCGATTAGCGAATACTACTACTAGTGAGTGACAGTATCCGAATTATTGCATTCCAATGCATAGAATTTCGATTAGCGAATACTACTACTAGTGAGTGACAGTATCCGAGAACTTGCATTCCAATGCATGAAATTTCGATTAGCGAATACTACTACTAGTGAGTGACAGTATCCGAATTATTGCATTCGAATGCATGAGATTTCGATTAGCGAATACTACTACTAGTGAGTGACAGCATCCGAATTATTGCATTCCAATGCATAGAATTTTGATTAGCGAATACTACTACTAGTGAGTGACAGTATCCGAGAACTTGCATTCCAATGCATGAAATTTCGATTAGCTAATACTACAACTACTGAGTGACAGTATCCGAATTATTGCATTCGAATACATGAGACTTCGATTAGCGAATACTACTACTAGTGAGTGACAGTATCCGAGAACTTGCATTCGAATGCAAGAGAATTCGATTAGCGAATACTATTACTAGTGAGTGAGAGTATCCCAGAACTTGCATTCGAATGCATGAGATTTCGATTAGCGAATACTACTACTAGTGAGTGACAGTATCCCAATTATTGCATTCGAATGCATGAAATTTCGATTAGCGAATACTACTACTAGTGAGTGACAGTATCCGAGAACTTGCATTCGAATCATTGAAATATCGATTAGCGAATACTACTACTAGTAAGTGACAGTATCCGAGAACTTGCATTTGAAGGCATGAAATTTCGATTAGCGAATACTACTACTAGTGAGTGACAGTATCCGAGAACTTGCATTCGAATGCATGAAATTTCGATTAGCTAATACTACTACCAGGGAGTGACAGTATCCGAGAATTTGCATTCGAATGCATGAAATTTCGATTAGCGAATACTACTACTAGTGAGTGACAGTATCCGAGAACTTGCATTCAAATGCATGAAATTTCGATTAGCGAATACTACTACTAGTGAGTGACAGTATCCGAGGACTTGCATCCGAATACATGAGATTTCGATTAGCGAATACTACTACTAGTGAGTGACAGTATCCGAGAACTTGCATTCGAATGCATGAGATTTCGATTAGCGAATACTACTACTAGTGAGTGACAGTATCCGATTTATTGCATTCGAATGCATGCAATTTCCATTAGCGAATACTACTACTAGTGAGTGACAGTATCCGAATTATTGCATTCGAATGCAAGAGATTTCGATTAGCGAATACTACTACTAGTGAGTGACAGTATCCGAATTATTACATTCGAATGCGAGAGCTTTCGATCAGCGAATACTATTACTAGTGAGTGACAGTATCCGAATTATTTGATTCGAATGCATGAGATTTCGATTAGCGAATACTACTACTAGTGAGTGACAGTATCCGAATTATTGTATTCGAATGCAAGAGATTTCGATTAGCGAATACTACTACTAGTGAGTGACAGTATCCGAATTATTGCATTCGAATGCATGAGATTTCGGTTAGCGAATACTACTACTAGTGAGTGACAGTATCCGAATTATTGCATTCGAATGCATGAAATTTTGATTAGCGAATACTACTACTAGTGAGTGACAGTATCCGAGAACTTGCATTCGAATGCATGAGATTTCGATTAGCGAATACTACTACTAGTGAGTGACAGTATTCGAATTATTGCATTCGAATGCATGAAATTTCGATTAGCAAATACTACTACTAGTGAGTGACAGTATTCGAATTATTGCATTCGAATGCATGAAATTTCGATTAGCGATTACTACTACTAGTGAGTGACAGTATCCGAATTATTGCATTCGAATGCATGAAATTACGATTAGCGAACACTACTACTAGTGAGTGACAGTATCCGAATTATTGCATTCGAATGCATGAAATTTCGATTAGCGAATACTACTACTAGTGAGTGACAGTATCCGAGAACTTGCATTCGAATGCATGAGATTTCGATTAGCGAATACTACTCCTAGTGAGTGACAGTATTCGAATTATTGCATTCGAATGCATGAAATTTCGATTAGCGAATGCTACTACTAGTGAGTGACAGCATCCGAATTATTTCATTCGAATGCATGAAATTTCGATTAGCGAATACTACTACTAGTGAGTGACAGTATCAGACAACTTGCATTCGAATGCATGAGATTTCGATTAGCGAATACTACTACTAGTGAGTGACAGTATCCGAGAACTTGCATTCGAATGCATGAAATTTCGATTAGCGAATACTACTACTAGTGAGTGACAGTATCTGAGAACTTGCATTCGTATGCATGAGATTTCGATTAGCGAATACTACTACTAGTGAGTGACAGTATCCGAATTATTGCATTCGAATGCATGAGATTTCGATTAGCGAATACTACTACTAGTGAGTGACAGTATCCGAGAACTTGCATTCGAATGCATGAGATTTCGATTAGCGAATACTACTACTAGTGAGTGACAGTATCCGAATTATTGCATTCGAATGCATGAAATTTCGATTAGCTAATACTACTACTAGTGAGTGACAGTATCCGAATTATTGCATTCGAATGCATGAGATTTCGATTAGCGAATACTACTACTAGTGAGTGACAGTATCCGAATTATTGCATTCGAATGCATGAAATTTCGATTAGGGAATACTACTACTAGTGAGTGACAGTATCCGAGAACTTGCATTCGATTGCACGAAATTTCGATTAGCGAATACTACTACTAGTGAGTGACAGTATCCTAGAACTTGCATTCGAATGCATGAGATTTCGATTAGCGAATACTACTACTAGTGAGTGAATGTATCCGAACTATTGCATTCGAATGCATGAAATTTCGATTAGCGAATACTACTACTAGTGAGTGACAGTATCCGAGAACTTGCATCCCAATGCATGAAATTTCGATTAGCGAATACTACTACAAGTGAGTGACAGTATCCGAATTATTGCATTCGAATGCATGAGATTTCGATTACCGAATACTACTACTAGTGAGTGACAGCATCCGAATTATTGCATTCGAATGCATGAAATTTTGATTAGCTAATACTACAACTACTGAGTGACAGTATCCGAATTATTGCATTCGAATACATGAGACTTCGATTAGCGAATACTACTACTAGTGAGTGACAGTATCCGAGAACTTGCATTCGAATGCAAGAGAATTCGATTAGCGAGTACTATTACTAGTGAGTGAGAGTATCCCAGAACTTGCATTGGAATGCATGAGATTTCGATTAGCGAATACTACTACTAGTGAGTGACAGTAACCCAATTATTGCATTCGAATGCATGAAATTTCGATTAGCGAATACTACTACTAGTGAGTGACAGTATCCGAGAACTTGCATTCGAATGATTGAAATATCGATTAGCGAATACTACTATTAGTGAGTGACAGTATCCGAATTATTGCATTCGAATGCATGAAATTTCGATTAGCGAATACTACTACTAGTGAGTGACAGTATCCGATTTATTGCATTCGAATGCATGCAATTTCCATTAGCGAATACTACTACTAGTGAGTGACAGTATCCGAATTATTGCATTCGAATGCATGAAATTTCGATTAGCGAATACTACTACTAGTGAGTGACAGTATCCGAATTATTGCATTCGAATGCATGAGATTTCGATTAGCGAATACTACTACTAGTGAGTGACAGTATCCGAGAACTTGCATTCGAATGCATGAGATTTCGATTAGCGAATACTACTACTAATGAGTTACTGTATCCGAGAACTTGCATTCGAATGCATGAAATTTCGATTAGCGAATACTACTACTAGTGAGCGACAGTATCCGGGAACTTGCATTCGAATGCATGAGATTTCGATTAGCGAATACTACTACTAGTGAGTGACAGTATCCGAGAACTTGCATTCGAGTGCATGAGATTTCGATTAGCAAATACTACTACTAGTGAGTGACAGTATCCGAATTATTGCATTCGAATGCATGAAATTTCGATTAGTGAATACTACTACTAGTGAGTGACAGTATCCGAGAACTTGCATCCGAATACATGAGATTTCGATTAGCGAATACTACCACTAGTGAGTGACAGTATCCGAGAACTTGCATTCGAATGCATGAGATTTCGATTAGCGAATACTGCTTCTAGTGAGTCACAGTATCCGAATTATTGCATTCGAATGCAAGAGATTTCGATTAGCGAATACTACTACCAGTGAGTGACAGTATCCGAATTATTGCATTCGAATGCATGAAATTTCGATTAGCGAATACAACTACTAGTGAGTGACAGTATCCGAGAACTTGCATTCGAATGCAAGAGATTTCGATTAGCGAATACTACTACCAGTGAGTGACAGTATCCAAATTATTGCATTCGAATGCATGAAATTTCGATTAGCGAATACTACTACTAGTGAGTGACAGTATCCGAGAACTTGCATTCGAATGCATGAGATTTCGATTAGCGAATACTACGACTAATGACTGACAGTATCCGAATTATTGCATTCGAATGCATGAAATTTCGATTAGCGAATACTACTACTAGTGAGTGACAGTATCCGAGAACTTGCATTCGAATGCATGAGATTTCGATTAGCGAATACTACTACTAATGAGTTACTGTATCCGAGAACTTGCATTCGAATGCATGAAATTTCGATTAGCGAATACTACTACTAGTGAGCGACAGTATCCGGGAACTTGCATTCGAATGCATGAGATTTCGATTAGCGAATACTACTACTAGTGAGTGACAGTGTCCGAGAACTTGCATTCGAGTGCATGAGATTTCGATTAGCAAATACTACTACTAGTGAGTGACAGTATCCGAATTATTGCATTCGAATGCATGAAATTTCGATTAGTGAATACTACTACTAGTGGGTGACAGTATCCGAGAACTTGCATCCGAATACATGAGATTTCCATTAGCGAATACTACCACTAGTGAGTGACAGTATCCGAGAACTTGCATTCGAATGCATGAGATTTCGATTAGCGAATACTGCTTCTAGTGAGTCACAGTATCCGAGTTATTGCATTCGAATGCATGAAATTTCGATTAGCGAATACTACTACTAGTGAGCGACAGTATCCGAATTATTGCATTCGTATGCAAGAGATTTCGATTAGCGAATACTACTACTAGTGAGTGACAGTATCCGAATTATTACATTCGAATGCAAGAGCTTTCGATTAGAGAATACTACTACTAGTGAGTGACAGTATCCGAATTATTTGATTCGAATGCAAGAGATGTCGATTAGCGAATACTACTAGTTGTGAGTGACAGTATCCGAATTATTGCTTTCGAATGCAAGAGATTTCGATTAGCGAACACTACTACTAGTGAGTGACAGTATCCGAATTATTGCATTCGAATGCACGAAATTTCGATTAGCGAATACTACTACTAGTGAGTGACAGTATCCGAATTATTGCATTCGAATGCATGAAATTTCGATTAGCGGATACTACTACTAGTGAGTGACAGTATCCGGGAACTTGCATTCGAATGCATGAGATTTCGATTAGCGAATACTACTACTAGTGAGTGACAGTATCCGAGAACTTGCATTCGAATGCATGAAATTTCGATTAGCGAATACTACTACTAGTGAGTGACAGCATCCGAATTATTGCATTCGAATGCATGAAATTTCGATTAGCCAATACTACTACTAGTGAGTGACAGTATCCGAATTATTGCATTCGAATGCATGAAATTACGATTAGCGAACACTACTACTAGTGAGTGACAGTATCCGAATTATTGCATTCGAATGCATGAAATTTTGATTAGCGAATACCACTACTAGTGAGTGACAGTATCCGAGAACTTGCATTCGAATGCATGAGATTTCGATTAGCGAATACTACTCCTAGTGAGTGACAGTATTCGAATTATTGCATTCGAATGCATGAAATTTCGATTAGTGAATACTACTACTAGTGAGTGACAGTATCCGAGAACTTGCAACCGAATACATGAGATTTCGATTAGCGAATACTACCACTAGTGAGTGACAGTATCCGAGAACTTGCATTCGAATGCATGAGATTTCGATTAGCGAATACTGCTTCTAGTGAGTGACAGTATCCGAGTTATTGCATTCGAATGCATGAAATTTCGATTAGCGAATACTACTACTAGTGAGTGACAGTATCCGAATTATTGCATTCGTATGCAAGAGATTTCGTTTAGCGAATACTACTACTAGTGAGTGACAGTATCCGAATTATTACATTCGAATGCAAGAGCTTTCGATTAGAGAATACTACTACTAGTGAGTGACAGTATCCGAATTATTTGATTCGAATGCAAGAGATGTCGATTAGCGAATACTACTACTAGTGAGTGACAGTATCCGAATTATTGCTTTCGAATGCAAGAGATTTCGATTAGCGAACACTACTACTGGTGAGTGACAGTATCCGAATTATTGCATTCGAATGCACGAAATTTCGATTAGCGAATACTACTACTAGTGAGTGACAGTATCCGAATTATTGCATTCGAATGCATGAAATTTCGATTAGCGGATACTACTACTAGTGAGTGACAGTATCCGAGAACTTGCATTCGAATGCATGAAATTTCGATTAGCGAATACTACTACTAGTGAGTGACAGTATTCGAATTATTGCATTCGAATGCATGAAATTTCGATTAGCGAATACTACTCCTAGTGAGTGACAGTATTCGAATTATTGCATTCGAATGCATGAAATTTCGATTAGCGAATACTACTACTAGTGAGTGACAGCATCTGAGAACTTGCATTCGTAAGCATGAGATTTCGATTAGCGAATACTACTACTAGTGAGTGACAGTATCCGAATTATTGCATTCGAATGCATGAGATTTCGATTAGCGAATACTACTACTAGTGAGTGACAGTATCCGAGAACTTGCATTCGAATGCATGAAATTTCGATTAGCGAATACTACTACTAGTGAGTGACAGTATTCGAATTATTGCATTCGAATGCATGAAATTTCGATTAGCGAATACTACTCCTAGTGAGTGACAGTATTCGAATTATTGCATTCGAATGCATGAAATTTCGATTAGCGAATACTACTACTAGTGAGTGACAGCATCTGAGAACTTGCATTCGTAAGCATGAGATTTCGATTAGCGAATACTACTACTAGTGAGTGACAGTATCCGAATTATTGCATTCGAATGCATGAGATTTCGATTAGCGAATACTACTACTAGTGAGTGACAGTATCCGAATTATTGCATTCGAATGCATGAAATTTCGATTAGCGAATACTACTACTAGTGAGTGACAGTATCCGAATTATTGCATTCGAATGCATGAAATTTCGATTAGCGAATACTACTACCAGTAGGTGACACTATCCGAATTATTGCATTCGAATGCATGAGATTTCGATTAGCGAATACTACTACTAGTGAGTGACAGTGTCCTAGAACTTGCATTCGAATGCATGAGATTTCCATTAGCGAATACTACCAATAGTGAGTGACAGTATCCGAATTATTGCATTCGAATGCATGAAATTTCGATTAGCGAATACTACTACTAGTGAGTGACAGTATCCGAGAACTTGCATTCGAATGCATGAAATTTCGATTAGCGAATACTACTACTAGTGGGTGACAGTATCCGAATTATTGCATTCGAATGCATGAGATTTCGATTAGCGAATACTACTACTAGTGAGTGACAGTATCCGAATTATTGCATTCGAATGCATGAAATTTCGATTAGCGAATACTACTACTAGTGAGTGACAGTATCCGAATTATTGCATTCGAATGCATGAGATTTCGATTAGCGAATACTACTACTAGTGAGTGACAGGATCCCAGAACTTGCATTCGAATGCATGAGATTTCGATTAGCGAATACTACTACTAGTGAGTGACAGTATCCGAGAACTTGCATTCGAATGCAAGAGATTTCGATTAGCGAATACTACTACCAGTGAGTGACAGTATCCAAATTATTGCATTCGAATGCATGAAATTTCGATTAGCGAATACTACTACTAGTGAGTGACAGTATCCGAGAACTTGCATTCGAATGCATGAGATTTCGATTAGCGAATACTACTACTAATGAGTTACTGTATCCGAGAACTTGCATTCGAATGCATGAAATTTCGATTAGCGAATACTACTACTAGTGAGCGACTGTATCCGGGAACTTACATTCGAATGCATGAGATTTCGATTAGCGAATACTACTACTTGTGAGTGACAGTATCCGAGAACTTGCATTCGAGTGCATGAGATTTCGATTAGCAAATACTACTACTAGTGAGTGACAGTATCCGAATTATTGCATTCGAATGCATGAAATTTCGATTAGTGAATACTACTACTAGTGAGTGACAGTATCCGAGAACTTGCATCCGAATACATGAGATTTCGATTAGCGAATACTACCACTAGTGAGTGACAGTATCCGAGAACTTGCATTCGAATGCATGAGATTTCGATTAGCGAATACTGCTTCTAGTGAGTGACAGTATCCGAGTTATTGCATTCGAATGCATGAAATTTCGATTAGCGAATACTACTACTAGTGAGTGACAGTATCCGAATTATTGCATTCGTATGCAAGAGATTTCGTTTAGCGAATACTACTACTAGTGAGTGACAGTATCCGAATTATTACATTCGAATGCAAGAGCTTTCGATTAGAGAATACTACTACTAGTGAGTGACAGTATCCGAATTATTTGATTCGAATGCAAGAGATGTCGATTAGCGAATACTACTACTAGTGAGTGACAGTATCCGAATTATTGCTTTCGAATGCAAGAGATTTCGATTAGCGAACACTACTACTAGTGAGTGACAGTATCCGAATTATTGCATTCGAATGCACGAAATTTCGATTAGCGAATACTACTACTAGTGAGTGACAGTATCCGAATTATTGCATTCGAATGCATGAAATTTCGATTAGCGGATACTACTACTAGTGAGTGACAGTATCCGGGAACTTGCATTCGAATGCATGAGATTTCGATTAGCGAATACTACTACTAGTGAGTGACAGTATCCGAGAACTTGCATTCGAATGCATGAAATTTCGATTAGCGAATACTACTACTAGTGAGTGACAGTATCCGAATTATTGCATTCGAATGCATGAAATTACGATTAGCGAACACTACTACTAGTGAGTGACAGTATCGGAATTATTGCATTCGAATGCATGAAATTTTGATTAGCGAATACTACTACTAGTGAGTGACAGTATCCGAGAACTTGCATTCGAATGCATGAGATTTCGATTAGCGAATACTACTCCTAGTGAGTGACAGTATTCGAATTATTGCATTCGAATGCATGAAATTTCGATTAGCGAATACTACTACTAGTGAGTGACAGCATCTGAGAACTTGCATTCGTAAGCATGAGATTTCGATTAGCGAATACTACTACTAGTGAGTGACAGTATCCGAATTATTGCATTCGAATGCATGAGATTTTGATTAGCGAATACTACTACTAGTGAGTGACAGTATCCGAATTATTGCATTCGAATGCATGAAATTTCGATTAGCGAATACTACTACTAGTGAGTGACAGTATCCGAATTATTGCATTCGAATGCATGAAATTTCGATTAGCGAATACTACTACCAGTGAGTGACACTATCCGAATTATTGCATTCGAATGCATGAGATTTCGATTAGCGAATACTACTACTAGTGAGTGACAGTATCCGAGAACTTGCATTCGAATGCATGAGATTTCCATTAGCGAATACTACCAATAGTGAGTGACAGTATCCGATTTATTGCATTCGAATGCATGAAATTTCGATTAGCGAATACTACTACTAGTGAGTGACAGTATCCGAGAACTTGCATTCGAATGCATGAAATTTCGATTAGCGAATACTACTACTAGTGGGTGACAGTATCCGAATTATTGCATTCGAATGCATGAGATTTCGATTAGCGAATACTACTACTAGTGAGTGACAGTATCCGAATTATTGCATTCGAATGCATGAAATTTCGATTAGCGAATACTACTACTAGTGAGTGACAGTATCCGAATTATTGCATTCGAATGCATGAGATTTCGATTAGCGAATACTACTACTAGTGAGTGACAGTATCCCAGAACTTGCATTCGAATGCATGAGATTTCGATTAGCGAATACTACTACTAGTGAGTGACAGTATCCGAGAACTTGCATTCGAATGCAAGAGATTTCGATTAGCGAATACTACTACCAGTGAGTGACAGTATCCAAATTATTGCATTCGAATGCATGAAATTTCGATTAGCAAATACTACTACTAGTGAGTGACAGTATCCGAGAACTTGCATTCGAATGCATGAGATTTCGATTAGCGAATACTACGACTAATGACTGACAGTATCCGAATTATTGCATTCGAATGCATGAAATTTCGATTAGCGAATACTACTACTAATGAGTTACTGTATCCGAGAACTTGCATTCGAATGCATGAAATTTCGATTAGCGAATACTACTACTAGTGAGCGACAGTATCCGGGAACTTGCATTCGAATGCATGAGATTTCGATTAGCGAATACTACTACTAGTGAGTGACAGTATCCGAGAACTTGCATTCGAGTGCATGAGATTTCGATTAGCAAATACTACTACTAGTGAGTGACAGTATCCGAATTATTGCATTCGAATGCATGAAATTAAGATTAGTGAATACTACTACTAGTGAGTGACAGTATCCGAGAACTTGCATCCGAATACATGAGATTTCGATTAGCGAATACTACCACTAGTGAGTGACAGTATCCGAGAACTTGCATTCGAATGCATGAGATTTCGATTAGCGAATACTGCTTCTAGTGAGTGACAGTATCCGAGTTATTGCATTCGAATGCATGAAATTTCGATTAGCGAATACTACTACTAGTGAGTGACAGTATCCGAATTATTTGATTCCAATGCAAGAGATGTCGATTAGCGAATACTACTACTAGTGAGTGACAGTATCCGAATTATTGCTTTCGAATGCAAGAGATTTCGATTAGCGAACACTACTACTAGTGAGTGACAGTATCCGAATTATTGCATTCGAATGCACGAAATTTCGATTAGCGAATACTACTACTAGTGAGTGACAGTATCCAAATTATTGCATTCGAATGCATGAAATTTCGATTAGCGGATACTACTACTAGTGAGTGACAGTATCCGGGAACTTGCATTCGAATGCATGAGATTTCGATTAGCGAATACTACTACTAGTGAGTGACAGTATCCGAGAACTTGCATTCGAATGCATGAAATTTCGATTAGCGAATACTACTACTAGTGAGTGACAGTATCCGAATTATTGCATTCGAATGCATGAAATTTCGATTAGCCAATACTACTACTAGTGAGTGACAGTATCCGAATTATTGCATTCGAATGCATGAAATTACGATTAGCGAACACTACTACTAGTGAGTGACAGTATCGGAATTATTGCATTCGAATGCATGAAATTTTGATTAGCGAATACTACTACTAGTGAGTGACAGCATCTGAGAACTTGCATTCGTAAGCATGAGATTTCGATTAGCAAATACTACAACTAGTGAGTGACAGTATCCGAATTATTGCATTCGAATGCATGAGATTTCGATTAGCGAATACTACTACTAGTGAGTGACAGTATCCGAATTATTGCATTCGAATGCATGAAATTTCGATTAGCGAATACTACTACTAGTGAGTGACAGTATCCCAATTATTGCATTCGAATGCATGAAATTTCGATTAGCGAATACTACTACCAGTGAGTGACACTATCCGAATTATTGCATTCGAATGCATGAGATTTCGATTAGCGAATACTACTACTAGTGAGTGACAGTATCCGAGAACTTGCATTCGAATGCATGAGATTTCCATTAGCGAATACTACCAATAGTGAGTGACAGTATCCGAATTATTGCATTCGAATGCATGAAATTTCGATTAGCGAATACTACTACTAGTGAGTGACAGTATCCGAGAACTTGCATTCGAGTGCATGAAATTTCGATTAGCGAGTACTACTACTAGTGGGTGACAGTATCCGAATTATTGCATTCGAATGCATGAGATTTCGATTAGCGAATACTACTACTAGTGAGTGACAGTATCCGAGAACTTGCATTCGAATGCATGAGATTTCGATTAGCGAATACTACCACTAGTGAGTGACAGTATCCGAGAACTTGCATTCGAATGCATGAGATTTCGATTAGCGAATACTACTTCTAGTGAGTGACAGTATCCGAGAACTTGCATTCGAATGCATGAGATTTCGTTTAGCGAATACTACTACTAGTCAGTGACAGTTTCCGAATTATTGCTTTCGAATGCAAGAGATTTCGATTAACGAATTCTACTACTAGTGAGTGACAGCATCCGAATTATTGCATTCGAATGCAAGAGATTTCGATTAGCGAATACTACTACTAGTGAGTGACAGTATCCGAATTATTGCATTCGAATGCAAGAGATTTCGATTAGCGAATACTACTACTAGTGAGTGACAGTATCCGAATGATTGCATTCGAATGCATGAAATTTCTTTTAGCGAATACTACTACTAGTGAGTGACAGTATCCGAATTATTGCATTCGAATGCTAGAGATTTCGATTAGCGAATACTACTACTAGTGAGTGACAGTATCCGAATTATTGCATTCGAATGCATGAGATTTCGATTAGCGAATACTACTACTAGTGAGTGACAGTATCCGAGAACTTGCATTCGAATGCATGAGATTTCGATTAGCGAATACTACTACTAGTGACAGTATCCGAGAACTTGCATTCGAATGCAAGAGATTTCGATTAGCGAATACTACTACTAGTGAGTGACAGTATCCGAATTATTGCATTCGAATGCATGAAATTTCGATTAGCGAATACTACTACTAGTGAGTGACAGTATCCGAATTATTGCATTCGAGTGCATGAAATTTCGATTAGCGAATACTACTGCTAGTGTGTGACAGTATCCGAATTATTGCATTCGAATGCAAGTGATTTCGAATGGCGAGTACTACTACTAGTGAGTGACAGTATCCGAATTATTGCATTCGAACGCATGAAATTTCGATTAGCGAATACTACTACTAGTGAGTGACAGTATCCGAATTATTGCGTTCGAATGCATGAAATTTCGATTAGTGAATACTACTACTAGTGAGTGACAGTATCCGAGAACTTGCATCCGAATACATGAGATTTCGATTAGCGAATACTACCACTAGTGAGTGACAGTATCCGAGAGCTTGCATTCGAATGCATGAGATTTCGATTAGCGAATACTGCTTCTAGTGAGTGACAGTATCCGAGTTATTGCATTCGAATGCATGAAATTTCGATTAGCAAATACTACTACTAGTGAGTGACAGTATCCGAATTATTGCATTCGTATGCAAGAGATTTCGATTAGCGAATACTACTACTAGTGAGTGACAGTATCCGAATTATTACATTCGAATGCAAGAGTTTCGATTTGAGAATACTACTACTAGTGAGTGACAGTGTCCGAATTATTTGATTCGAATGCAAGAGATGTCGATTAGCGAATACTACTACTAGTGAGTGACAGTATCCGAATTATTGCTTTCGAATGCAAGAGATTTCGATTAGCGAACACTACTACTAGTGAGTGACAGTATCCGAATTATTGCATTCGAATGCACGAAATTTCGATTAGCGAATACTACTACTAGTGAGTGACAGTATCCGAATTATTGCATTCGAATGCATGAAATTTCGATTAGCGGATACTACTACTAGTGAGTGACAGTGTCCGGGAACTTGCATTCGAATGCATGAGATTTCGATTAGCGAATACTACTACTAGTGAGTGACAGTATCCGAGAACTTGCATTCGAATGCATGAGATTTCGATTAGCGAATACTACTACTGGTGAGTGACAGTATCCGAATTATTGCATTCGAATGCATGAAATTTCGATTAGCCAATGCTACTACTAGTGAGTGACAGTATCCGAATTATTGCATTCGAATGCATGAAATTACGATTAGCGAACACTACTACTAGTGAGTGACAGTATCGGAATTATTGCATTCGAATGCATGAAATTTTGATTAGCGAATACTACTACTAGTGAGTGACAGTATCCGAGAACTTGCATTCGAATGCATGAGATTTCGATTAGCGAATACTACTCCTAGTGAGTGACAGTATTCGAATTATTGCATTCGAATGCATGAGATTTCGATTAGCGAATACTACTACTAGTGAGTGACAGGATCCCAGAACTTGCATTCGAATGCATGAGATTTCGATTAGCGAATACTACTACTAGTGAGTGACAGTATCCGAGAACTTGCATTCGAATGCAAGAGATTTCGATTAGCGAATACTACTACCAGTGAGTGACAGTATCCAAATTATTGCATTCGAATGCATGAAATTTCGATTAGCGAATACTACTACTAGTGAGTGACAGTATCCGAGAACTTGCATTCGAATGCATGAGATTTCGATTAGCGAATACTACTACTAATGAGTTACTGTATCCGAGAACTTGCATTCGAATGCATGAAATTTCGATTAGCGAATACTACTACTAGTGAGCGACTGTATCCGGGAACTTACATTCGAATGCATGAGATTTCGATTAGCGAATACTACTACTTGTGAGTGACAGTATCCGAGAACTTGCATTCGAGTGCATGAGATTTCGATTAGCAAATACTACTACTAGTGAGTGACAGTATCCGAATTATTGCATTCGAATGCATGAAATTTCGATTAGTGAATACTACTACTAGTGAGTGACAGTATCCGAGAACTTGCATCCGAATACATGAGATTTCGATTAGCGAATACTACCACTAGTGAGTGACAGTATCCGAGAACTTGCATTCGAATGCATGAGATTTCGATTAGCGAATACTGCTTCTAGTGAGTGACAGTATCCGAGTTATTGCATTCGAATGCATGAAATTTCGATTAGCGAATACTACTACTAGTGAGTGACAGTATCCGAATTATTGCATTCGTATGCAAGAGATTTCGTTTAGCGAATACTACTACTAGTGAGTGACAGTATCCGAATTATTACATTCGAATGCAAGAGCTTTCGATTAGAGAATACTACTACTAGTGAGTGACAGTATCCGAATTATTTGATTCGAATGCAAGAGATGTCGATTAGCGAATACTACTACTAGTGAGTGACAGTATCCGAATTATTGCTTTCGAATGCAAGAGATTTCGATTAGCGAACACTACTACTAGTGAGTGACAGTATCCGAATTATTGCATTCGAATGCACGAAATTTCGATTAGCGAATACTACTACTAGTGAGTGACAGTATCCGAATTATTGCATTCGAATGCATGAAATTTCGATTAGCGGATACTACTACTAGTGAGTGACAGTATCCGGGAACTTGCATTCGAATGCATGAGATTTCGATTAGCGAATACTACTACTAGTGAGTGACAGTATCCGAGAACTTGCATTCGAATGCATGAAATTTCGATTAGCGAATACTACTACTAGTGAGTGACAGTATCCGAATTATTGCATTCGAATGCATGAAATTACGATTAGCCAACACTACTACTAGTGAGTGACAGTATCGGAATTATTGCATTCGAATGCATGAAATTTTGATTAGCGAATACTACTACTAGTGAGTGACAGTATCCGAGAACTTGCATTCGAATGCATGAGATTTCGATTAGCGAATACTACTCCTAGTGAGTGACAGTATTCGAATTATTGCATTCGAATGCATGAAATTTCGATTAGCGAATACTACTACTAGTGAGTGACAGCATCTGAGAACTTGCATTCGTAAGCATGAGATTTCGATTAGCGAATACTACTACTAGTGAGTGACAGTATCCGAATTATTGCATTCGAATGCATGAGATTTTGATTAGCGAATACTACTACTAGTGAGTGACAGTATCCGAATTATTGCATTCGAATGCATGAAATTTCGATTAGCGAATACTACTACTAGTGAGTGACAGTATCCGAATTATTGCATTCGAATGCATGAAATTTCGATTAGCGAATACTACTACCAGTGAGTGACACTATCCGAATTATTGCATTCGAATGCATGAGATTTCGATTAGCGAATACTACTACTAGTGAGTGACAGTATCCGAGAACTTGCATTCGAATGCATGAGATTTCCATTAGCGAATACTACCAATAGTGAGTGACAGTATCCGAATTATTGCATTCGAATGCATGAAATTTCGATTAGCGAATACTACTACTAGTGAGTGACAGTATCCGAGAACTTGCATTCGAATGCATGAAATTTCGATTAGCGAATACTACTACTAGTGGGTGACAGTATCCGAATTATTGCATTCGAATGCATGAGATTTCGATTAGCGAATACTACTACTAGTGAGTGACAGTATCCGAATTATTGCATTCGAATGCATGAAATTTCGATTAGCGAATACTACTACTAGTGAGTGACAGTATCCGAATTATTGCATTCGAATGCATGAGATTTCGATTAGCGAATACTACTACTAGTGAGTGACAGTATCCCTGAACTTGCATTCGAATGCATGAGATTTCGATTAGCGAATACTACTACTAGTGAGTGACAGTATCCGAGAACTTGCATTCGAATGCAAGAGATTTCGATTAGCGAATACTACTACCAGTGAGTGACAGTATCCAAATTATTGCATTCGAATGCATGAAATTTCGATTAGCAAATACTACTACTAGTGAGTGACAGTATCCGAGAACTTGCATTCGAATGCATGAGATTTCGATTAGCGAATACTACGACTAATGACTGACAGTATCCGAATTATTGCATTCGAATGCATGAAATTTCGATTAGCGAATACTACTACTAATGAGTTACTGTATCCGAGAACTTGCATTCGAATGCATGAAATTTCGATTAGCGAATACTACTACTAGTGAGCGACAGTATCCGGGAACTTGCATTCGAATGCATGAGATTTCGATTAGCGAATACTACTACTAGTGAGTGACAGTATCCGAGAACTTGCATTCGAGTGCATGAGATTTCGATTAGCAAATACTACTACTAGTGAGTGACAGTATCCGAATTATTGCATTCGAATGCATGAAATTAAGATTAGTGAATACTACTACTAGTGAGTGACAGTATCCGAGAACTTGCATCCGAATACATGAGATTTCGATTAGCGAATACTACCACTAGTGAGTGACAGTATCCGAGAACTTGCATTCGAATGCATGAGATTTCGATTAGCGAATACTGCTTCTAGTGAGTGACAGTATCCGAGTTATTGCATTCGAATGCATGAAATTTCGATTAGCGAATACTACTACTAGTGAGTGACAGTATCCGAATTATTTGATTCCAATGCAAGAGATGTCGATTAGCGAATACTACTACTAGTGAGTGACAGTATCCGAATTATTGCTTTCGAATGCAAGAGATTTCGATTAGCGAACACTACTACTAGTGAGTGACAGTATCCGAATTATTGCATTCGAATGCACGAAATTTCGATTAGCGAATACTACTACTAGTGAGTGACAGTATCCAAATTATTGCATTCGAATGCATGAAATTTCGATTAGCGGATACTACTACTAGTGAGTGACAGTATCCGGGAACTTGCATTCGAATGCATGAGATTTCGATTAGCGAATACTACTACTAGTGAGTGACAGTATCCGAGAACTTGCATTCGAATGCATGAAATTTCGATTAGCGAATACTACTACTAGTGAGTGACAGTATCCGAATTATTGCATTCGAATGCATGAAATTTCGATTAGCCAATACTACTACTAGTGAGTGACAGTATCCGAATTATTGCATTCGAATGCATGAAATTACGATTAGCGAACACTACTACTAGTGAGTGACAGTATCGGAATTATTGCATTCGAATGCATGAAATTTTGATTAGCGAATACTACTACTAGTGAGTGACAGCATCTGAGAACTTGCATTCGTAAGCATGAGATTTCGATTAGCAAATACTACAACTAGTGAGTGACAGTATCCGAATTATTGCATTCGAATGCATGAGATTTCGATTAGCGAATACTACTACTAGTGAGTGACAGTATCCGAATTATTGCATTCGAATGCATGAAATTTCGATTAGCGAATACTACTACTAGTGAGTGACAGTATCCCAATTATTGCATTCGAATGCATGAAATTTCGATTAGCGAATACTACTACCAGTGAGTGACACTATCCGAATTATTGCATTCGAATGCATGAGATTTCGATTAGCGAATACTACTACTAGTGAGTGACAGTATCCGAGAACTTGCATTCGAATGCATGAGATTTCCATTAGCGAATACTACCAATAGTGAGTGACAGTATCCGAATTATTGCATTCGAATGCATGAAATTTCGATTAGCGAATACTACTACTAGTGAGTGACAGTATCCGAGAACTTGCATTCGAGTGCATGAAATTTCGATTAGCGAGTACTACTACTAGTGGGTGACAGTATCCGAATTATTGCATTCGAATGCATGAGATTTCGATTAGCGAATACTACTACTAGTGAGTGACAGTATCCGAGAACTTGCATTCGAATGCATGAGATTTCGATTAGCGAATACTACCACTAGTGAGTGACAGTATCCGAGAACTTGCATTCGAATGCATGAGATTTCGATTAGCGAATACTACTTCTAGTGAGTGACAGTATCCGAGAACTTGCATTCGAATGCATGAGATTTCGTTTAGCGAATACTACTACTAGTCAGTGACAGTTTCCGAATTATTGCTTTCGAATGCAAGAGATTTCATTTAACGAATTCTACTACTAGTGAGTGACAGCATCCGAATTATTGCATTCGAATGCAAGAGATTTCGATTAGCGAATACTACTACTAGTGAGTGACAGTATCCGAATTATTGCATTCGAATGCAAGAGATTTCGATTAGCGAATACTACTACTAGTGAGTGACAGTATCCGAATGATTGCATTCGAATGCATGAAATTTCTTTTAGCGAATACTACTACTAGTGAGTGACAGTATCCGAATTATTGCATTCGAATGCTAGAGATTTCGATTAGCGAATACTACTACTAGTGAGTGACAGTATCCGAATTATTGCATTCGAATGCATGAGATTTCGATTAGCGAATACTACTACTAGTGAGTGACAGTATCCGAGAACTTGCATTCGAATGCATGAGATTTCGATTAGCGAATACTACTACTAGTGACAGTATCCGAGAACTTGCATTCGAATGCAAGAGATTTCGATTAGCGAATACTACTACTAGTGAGTGACAGTATCCGAATTATTGCATTCGAATGCATGAAATTTCGATTAGCGAATACTACTACTAGTGAGTGACAGTATCCGAATTATTGCATTCGAGTGCATGAAATTTCGATTAGCGAATACTACTACTAGTGTGTGACAGTATCCGAATTATTGCATTCGAATGCAAGTGATTTCGAATGGCGAGTACTACTACTAGTGAGTGACAGTATCCGAATTATTGCATTCGAACGCATGAAATTTCGATTAGCGAATACTACTACTAGTGAGTGACAGTATCCGAATTATTGCGTTCGAATGCATGAAATTTCGATTAGTGAATACTACTACTAGTGAGTGACAGTATCCGAGAACTTGCATCCGAATACATGAGATTTCGATTAGCGAATACTACCACTAGTGAGTGACAGTATCCGAGAGCTTGCATTCGAATGCATGAGATTTCGATTAGCGAATACTGCTTCTAGTGAGTGACAGTATCCGAGTTATTGCATTCGAATGCATGAAATTTCGATTAGCAAATACTACTACTAGTGAGTGACAGTATCCGAATTATTGCATTCGTATGCAAGAGATTTCGATTAGCGAATACTACTACTAGTGAGTGACAGTATCCGAATTATTACATTCGAATGCAAGAGTTTCGATTTGAGAATACTACTACTAGTGAGTGACAGTGTCCGAATTATTTGATTCGAATGCAAGAGATGTCGATTAGCGAATACTACTACTAGTGAGTGACAGTATCCGAATTATTGCTTTCGAATGCAAGAGATTTCGATTAGCGAACACTACTACTAGTGAGTGACAGTATCCGAATTATTGCATTCGAATGCACGAAATTTCGATTAGCGAATACTACTACTAGTGAGTGACAGTATCCGAATTATTGCATTCGAATGCATGAAATTTCGATTAGCGGATACTACTACTAGTGAGTGACAGTGTCCGGGAACTTGCATTCGAATGCATGAGATTTCGATTAGCGAATACTACTACTAGTGAGTGACAGTATCCGAGAACTTGCATTCGAATGCATGAGATTTCGATTAGCGAATACTACTACTGGTGAGTGACAGTATCCGAATTATTGCATTCGAATGCATGAAATTTCGATTAGCCAATGCTACTACTAGTGAGTGACAGTATCCGAATTATTGCATTCGAATGCATGAAATTACGATTAGCGAACACTACTACTAGTGAGTGACAGTATCGGAATTATTGCATTCGAATGCATGAAATTTTGATTAGCGAATACTACTACTAGTGAGTGACAGTATCCGAGAACTTGCATTCGAATGCATGAGATTTCGATTAGCGAATACTACTCCTAGTGAGTGACAGTATTCGAATTATTGCATTCGAATGCATGAAATTTCGATTAGCGAATACTACTACTAGTGAGTGACAGCATCTGAGAACTTGCATTCGTAAGCATGAGATTTCGATTAGCGAATACTACTACTAGTGAGTGACAGTATCCGAATTATTGCATTCGAATGCATGAGATTTCGATTAGCGAATACTACTACTAGTGAGTGACAGTATCCGAATTATTGCATTCGAATGCATGAAATTTCGATTAGCGAATACTACTACTAGTGAGTGACAGTATCCGAATTATTGCATTCGAATGCATGAAATTACGATTAGCGAACACTACTACTAGTGAGTGACAGTATCGGAATTATTGCATTCGAATGCATGAAATTTTGATTAGCGAATACTACTACTAGTGAGTGACAGTATCCGAGAACTTGCATTCGAATGCATGAGATTTCGATTAGCGAATACTACTCCTAGTGAGTGACAGTATTCGAATTATTGCATTCGAATGCATGAAATTTCGATTAGCGAATACTACTACTAGTGAGTGACAGCATCTGAGAACTTGCATTCGTAAGCATGAGATTTCGATTAGCGAATACTACTACTAGTGAGTGACAGTATCCGAATTATTGCATTCGAATGCATGAGATTTCGATTAGCGAATACAACTACTAGTGAGTGACAGTATCCGAGAACTTGCATTGGAATGCATGAGATTTCGATTAGCGAATACTACTACTAGTGACAGTATCCGAGAACTTGCATTCGAATGCAAGAGATTTCGATTAGCGAATACTACTACTAGTGAGTGACAGTATCCGAATTATTGCATTCGAATGCATGAAATTTCGATTAGCGAATACTACTACTAGTGAGTGATAGTATCCGAATTATTGCATTCGAGTGCATGAAATTTCGATTAGCGAATACTACTACTAGTGTGTGACAGTATCCGAATTATTGCATTCGAATGCAAGTGATTTCGAATGGCGAATACTACTACTAGTGAGTGACAGTATCCGAATTATTGCATTCGAACGCATGAAATTTCGATTAGCGAATACTACTACTAGTGAGTGACAGTATCCGAATTATTGCGTTCGAATGCAAGAGATTTCGATTAGCGAATACTACTACTAGTGAGTGACAGTATCCGAATTATTGTATTCGAATGCAAGAGATTTCGATTAGCGAATACTACTACTACTAGTGACAGTATCCGAGAACTTGCATTCGAATGCAAGAGATTTCGATTAGCGAATACTACTACTAGTGAGTGACAGTATCCGAATTATTGCATTCGAATGCATGAAATTTCGATTAGCGAATACTACTACTAGTGAGTGACAGTATCCGAATTATTGCATTCGAGTGCATGAAATTTCGATTAGCGAATACTACTACTAGTGAGTGACAGTATCCGAATTATTGCATTCGAATGCATGAGATTTCGATTAGCGAATACTACTACTAGTGGGTGACAGTATCCGAGAACTTGCATTCGAATGCATCAGATTTCGATTAGCGAATACTACTACTAGTGAGTGACAGTATCCGAGAACTTGCATTCGAATGCAAGAGATTTCGATTGGCGAATACTACTACTAGTGAGTGACAGTATCCGAGAACTTGCATTCGAATGCATGAGATTTCGAATAGCGAATGCTACCACTAGTGAGTGACAGTATCCGAGAACTTGCATTCGAATGCATGAGATTTCGTTTAGCGAATACTACTACTAGTCAGTAACAATATCCGAGAACTTGCATTCGAATGCATGAGATTTCGATTAGCGAATACTACCACTAGTGAGTGACAGTATCCGAGAACTTGCATTCGAATGCATGAGATTTCGATTAGCGAATACTACTACTAGTGAGTGACAGTATCCGAGAACTTGCATTCGAATGCATGAGATTTCGATTAGCGAATACTACTACTAGTGAGTGACAGTATCCGAGAACTTGCATTCGAATGCATGAGATTTTGATTAGCGAATACTACTACTAGTGAGTAACAGTATCCGAATTATTGCAATCGAATGCATGAGATTTCGTTTAGCGAATACTACTGCTAGTCAGTGACAGTATCCGAATTATTGCTTTCGAATGCAAGAGATTTCGATTAGCGAATACTACTACTAGTGAGTGACAGTATCCGAGAACTTTCATTCGAATGCATGAGATTTCGATTAGCGAATACTACTACTAGTGAGTGACAGTATCGGAGAACTTGCATTCGAATGCATGAGATTTTGATTAGCGAATACTACTACTAGTGAGTAACAGTATCCGAATTATTGCAATCGAATGCATGAGATTTCGTTTAGCGAATACTACTGCTAGTCAGTGACAGTATCCGAATTATTGCTTTCGAATGCAAGAGATTTCGATTAGCGAATACTACTACTAGTGAGTGACAGTATCCGAGAACTTGCATTCGAATGCATGAGATTTCGATTAGCGAATACTACTACTAGTGAGTGACAGTATCCGAGAACTTGCATTCGAATGCATGAGATTTTGATTAGCGAATACTACTACTAGTGAGTAACAGTATCCGAATTATTGCAATCGAATGCATGAGATTTCGTTTAGCGAATACTACTGCTAGTCAGTGACAGTATCCCAATTATTGCTTTCGAATGCAAGAGATTTCGATTAGCGAATACTACTACTAGTGAGTGACAGTATCCGAATTATTGCATTCGAATGCAAGAGATTTCGATTAGTGAATACTACTACTAGTGAGCGACAGTATCCGAATTATTGCATACGAATGCATGAAATTTCGATTAGCGAATACTACTCCTAGTGTGTGACAGTATCCGAAGTATTGCATTCGAATGCAAGTGATTTCGATTAGCGAATACTACCACTAGTGAGTGACAGTATCCGAGAACTTGCATTCGAATGCATGAGATTTCGATTAGCGAATACTACTACTAGTGAGTGACAGTATCCGAGAACTTGCATTCGAATGCATGAGATTTTGATTAGCGAATACTACTACTAGTGAGTGACAGTATCCGAATAATTGCAATCGAATGCATGAGATTTCGTTTAGCGAATACTACTACTAGTCAGTGACAGTTTCCGAATTATTGCTTTCGAATGCAAGAGATGTCGATTAGCGAATACTACTACTAGTGAGTGACAGTATCCGAATTATTGCATTCGAATGCAAGAGATTTCGATTAGCGAATACTGCTACTAGTGAGTGACAGTATCCGAATTATTGCATTCGAATGCAAGAGATTTCGATTAGCGAATACTACTACTAGTGAGTGACAGTATCCGAGAACTTGCATTCGAATGCATGAAATTTCGATTAGCGAATACTACTACTAGTGAGAAACAGTATCCGAATTATTGCATTCGAATGCAAGAGACTTCGATTAGCGAATTTTACTACTAGTGAGTGACAGTATCCGAGAACTTGCATTCGAATGCATGAAATTTCGATTAGCGAATACTACTACTAGTGAGTGACAGTATCCAAATTATTGCATTCGACTGCAAGAGATTTCGATTAGCGAATACTACTACTAGTGAGTGACAGTATCCGAATTATTGCATTCGACTGCAAGAGATTTCGATTAGCGAATAATACTACTAGTGAGTGACAGTATCCGAATTATTGCATTCGAATGCATGAGATTTCGATTAGCGAATACTACTACTAGTGGGTGACAGTATCCGAAAACTTGCATTCGAATGCATCAGATTTCGATTAGCGAATACTACTACTAGTGAGTGACAGTATCCGAGAACTTGCATTCGAATGCAAGAGATTTCGATTAGCGAATACTACTACTAGTGAGTGACAGTATCCGAGAACTTGCATTCGAATGCATGAGATTTCGATTAGCGAATGCTACCACTAGTGAGTGACAGTATCCGAGAACTTGCATTCGAATGCATGAGATTTCGATTAGCGAATACTACTCCTAGTGAGTGACAGTATCCGAGAACTTGCATTCGAATGCATGAGAATTCGATTAGCGAATACTACTACTAGTGAGTGACAGTATCCGTATTATTGCAATCGAATGCATGAGATTTCGTTTAGCGAATACTACTACTAGTCAGTAACAGTATCCGAGAACTTGCATTCGAATGCATGAGATTTCGATTAGCGAATACTACCACTAGTGAGTGACAGTATCCGAGAACTTGCATTCGAATGCATGAGATTTCGATTAGCGAATACTACTACTAGTGAGTGACAGTATCCGAGAACTTGCATTCGAATGCATGAGATTTTGATTAGCGAATACTACTACTAGTGAGTAACAGTATCCGAATTATTGCAATCGAATGCATGAGATTTCGTTTAGCGAATACTACTGCTAGTCAGTGACAGTATCCGAATTATTGCTTTCGAATGCAAGAGATTTCGATTAGCGAATACTACTACTAGTGAGTGACAGTATCCGAATTATTGCATTCGAATGCAAGAGATTTCGATTAGTGAATACTACTACTAGTGAGCGACAGTATCCGAATTATTGCATACGAATGCATGAAATTTCGATTAGCGAATACTACTCCTAGTGTGTGACAGTATCCGAAGTATTGCATTCCAATGCAAGTGATTTCGATTAGCGAATACTACTACTAGTGAGTGACAGTATCCGAATTATTGCATTCGAATGCATGAAATTTCGATTAGCGAATACTACTACTAGTGAGTGATTGTATCCGAATTATTGCATTCGAATGCAAGAGATTTCGATTAGCGAATACTACTACTAGTGAGTGACAGTATCCGAATTATTGTATTCGAATGCAAGAGATTTAGATTTGCGAATACTACTACTAGTGAGTGACAGTATCCGAATTATTGCATTCGAATGCATGACATTTCCATCAGCGAATACTACTACTTGTGAGTGACTGTATCCGAGAACTTGCATTCGAATGCATGAGATTTCGATTAGCGAATACTACTACTAGTGAGTGACAGTATCCGAATTATTGCATTCGAATGCATGAAATTTCGGTTAACGAATACTACTACTAGTGAGTGACAGTATCCGAATTATTGCATTCGAATGCATGAGATTTCGATTAGCGAATACTACTACTAGTGAGTGACAGTATCCGAGAACTTGCATTCGAATGCATGAGATTTCGATTAGCGAATACTACCACTAGTGAGTGACAGTATCCGAGAACTTGCATTCGAATGCATGAGATTTCGATTAGCGAATACTACTACTAGTGAGTGACAGTATCCGAGAACTTGCATTCGAATGCATGAGATTTTGATTAGCGAATACTACTACTAGTGAGTGACAGTATCCGAATAATTGCAATCGAATGCATGAGATTTCGTTTAGCGAATACTACTACTAGTCAGTGACAGTTTCCGAATTATTGCTTTCGAATGCAAGAGATGTCGATTAGCGAATACTACTACTAGTGAGTGACAGTATCCGAACTATTGCATTCGAATGCAAGAGATTTCGGTTAGCGAATACTGCTACTAGTGAGTGACAGTATCCGAATTATTGCATTCGAATGCAAGAGATTTCGATTAGCGAATACTACTACTAGTGAGTGACAGTATCCGAGAACTTGCATTGGAATGCATGAAATTTCGATTAGCGAATACTACTACTAGTGAGAAACAGTATCCGAATTATTGCATTCGAATGCAAGAGACTTCGATTAGCGAATACTACTACTAGTGAGTGACAGTATCCGAATTATTGCATTCGACTGCAAGAGATTTCGATTAGCGAATACTACTACTAGTGAGTGACAGTATCCGAGAACTTGCATTCGAATGCAAGAGATTTCGATTAGGAATACTACTTCTAGTGAGTGACAGTATGCGAATTATTGCATTCCAATGCATGAGATTTCGATTAGCGAATACTACTACTAGTGAGTGAAAGTATCCGAGAACTTGCATTCGAATGCATGAGATTTCGATTAGCGAATACTACTACTAGTGAGTGACAGTATCCGAGAACTTGCATTCGAATGCAAGAGATTTCGATTAGCGAATACTACTACTAGTGAGTGACAGTATGCGAATTATTGCATTCGAACGCTAGAGATTTCGATTAGCGAATACTACTACTAGTGAGTGACAGTATCCGAATTATTGCATTCGAATGCATGAAATTTCGATTAGCGAATACTACTACTAGTGAGTGACAGTATCCGAATTATTGCATTCAAATTCATGAAATTTCGATTAGCGAATACTACTACTAGTGAGTGACAGTATCCGAATTATTGCATTCGAATGCAAGTGATTTCGATTAGCGAATACTACTACTAGTGAGTGACAGTATCCGAATTATTGCATTCGAATGCATGAAATTTCGATTAGCGAATGCTACTACTAGTGAGTGACAGTATCCGAATTATTGTATTCGAATGCAAGAGATTTCGATTAGCGAATTCTACTTCTAGTGAGTGACAGTATCCCAATTATTGTTTTCGAATGCAAGAGATTTCGATTAGCGAATACTACTACTAGTGAGTGACAGTATCCGAATTATTGCATTCGAATACATGAAATTTCGATTAGCGAATACTACTACTAGTGAGTGACAGTATCCGAATTATTGCATTCGAATGATTGAAATTTGGATTAGCTAATACTACTACTAGTGAGTGACAGTATCCGAATTATGAAATTCGAATGCTTGAACTTTCGATTAGCGAGTACTACTACTAGTGAGTGACAGTATCCGAGAATTTGCATTCGAATGCATGAAATTTCGATTAGCGAATACTGCTACTAGTGAGTGACAGTATCCGAATTATTGCATTCGAATGCATGAGATTGCGATTAGCGAATACTACTACTAGTGAGTGACAGTATCCGAATTATTGCATTCGAATGCATGAAATTTCGATTAGCGAATACTACTACTAGTGAGTGACAGTATCCGAGAACTTGCATTCGAATGCATGAGATTTCGATTAGCGAATGCTACCACTAGTGAGTGACAGTATCCGAGAACTTGCATTCGAATGCATGAGATTTCGATTAGCGAATACTACTCCTAGTGAGTGACAGTATCCGAGAACTTGCATTCGAATGCATGAGAATTCGATTAGCGAATACTACTACTAGTGAGTGACAGTATCCGTATTATTGCAATCGAATGCATGAGATTTCGTTTAGCGAATACTACTACTAGTCAGTAACAGTATCCGAGAACTTGCATTCGAATGCATGAGATTTCGATTAGCGAATACTACCACTAGTGAGTGACAGTATCCGAGAACTTGCATTCGAATGCATGAGATTTCGATTAGCGAATACTACTACTAGTGAGTGACAGTATCCGAGAACTTGCATTCGAATGCATGAGATTTTGATTAGCGAATACTACTACTAGTGAGTAACAGTATCCGAATTATTGCAATCGAATGCATGAGATTTCGTTTAGCGAATACTACTGCTAGTCAGTGACAGTATCCGAATTATTGCTTTCGAATGCAAGAGATTTCGATTAGCGAATACTACTACTAGTGAGTGACAGTATCCGAATTATTGCATTCGAATGCAAGAGATTTCGATTAGTGAATACTACTACTAGTGAGTGACAGTATCCGAATTTTTGCATTCGAATGCAAGAGATTTCGATTAGCGTATGCTACTACTAGTGAGTGACAGTATCCGAATTATTGCATTCGAATGCTTGAAATTTCGATTAACGAATACTACTACTAGTGAGAAACAGTATCCGAATTATTGCATTCGAATGCAAGAGACTTCGATTAGCGAATACTACTACTAGTGAGTGACAGTATCCGAATTATTGCATTCGACTGCAAGAGATTTCGATTAGCGAATACTACTACTAGTGAGTGACAGTATCCGAATTATTGCATTCGAATGCAAGAGATTTCGATTAGCCAATACTACTTCTAGTGAGTGACAGTATCCGAGAACTTGCATTCGAATGCATGAGATTTCGATTAGCGAATACTACCACTAGTGAGTGACATTATCCGAGAACTTGCATTCGAATGCATGAGAATTCGATTAGCGAATACTACTACTAGTGAGTGACAGTATCCGTATTATTGCAATCGAATGCATGAGATTTCGTTTAGCGAATACTACTACTAGTCAGTGACAGTTTCCGAATTATTGCTTTCGAAAGCAGGAGATTTCGATTAGCGAATACTACTACTAGTGAGTGACATTATCCGAATTATTGCATTCGAATGCAAGAGATTTCGATTAGCGAATACTACTACTAGTGAGTGACAGTATCCGAATTATTGCATTCGAATGCAAGAGATTTCGATTAGCGAATACTACTACTAGTGAGTGACAGTATCCGAGAACTTGCATTCGAATGCAAGAGATTTCGATTAGCGAATACTACTACTAGTGAGTGACAGTATCCGAATTATTGCATTCGAATGCAAGAGATTTCGATTAGCGAATACTACCACTAGTGAGTGACAGTATCCGAATTATTGCATTCGAATGCATGAAATTTCGATTAGCGAATACTACTACTAGTGAGTGACAGTATCCGAATTATTGCATTCGAATGCAAGAGATTTCGATTAGCGAATACTACCACTAGTGAGTGACAGTATCCGAATTATTGCATTCGAATCCATGAAATTTCGAATAGCGAATACTACTACTAGTATGTGACAGTATCCGAATTATTGCATTCGAATGCAAGTGATTTCGATTAGCGAATACTACTACCAGTGAGTGACAGTATCCGAATTATTGCATTCGAATGCATGAAATTTGGATTAGCGAATACTACTACTAGTGAGTGACAGTATCCGAATTATTGCATTCGAATGCATGAAATTTCGATTAGCGAATACTACTACTAGTGAGTGACAGTATCCGAATTATTGCATTCGAATGCATGAGATTTCGATTAGCGAATGCTACTACTAATGAGTGACAGTATCCGAATTATTGCATTCAAATACATGAAATTTCGATTAGCGAATACTACTACTAGTGAGTGACAGTATCCGAATTATTGCATTCGAATGCATGAAATTACGATTAGCGAATACTACTACTAGTGAGTGACAGTATCCGAATTATGGCATTCGAATGCATGAACTTTCGATTAGCGAATACTACTACTAGTGAGTGACAGTATCCGAAAACTTGCATTCGAATGCATGAAATTTCGATTAGCGAATACTACTACTAGTGAGAAACAGTATCCGAATTATTGCATTCGAATGCAAGAGACTTCTATTAGCGAATACTACTACTAGTGAGTGACAGTATCCGACAACTTGCATTCGAATGCATGAGATTTCGATTAGCGAATACTACCACTAGTGAGTGACAGTATCCGAGAACTTGCATTCGAATGCATGAGATTTCGTTTAGCGAATACTACCACTAGTGAGTGACAGTATCCGAAAACTTGCATTCGAATGCATGAAATTTCGATTAGCGAATACTTCTACTAGTGAGAAACAGTATCCGAATTATTGCATTCGACTGCAAGAGATTTCGATTAGCGAATACTACTACTAGTGAGTGACAGTATCCGAGAACTTGCATTCGAATGCATGAAATTTCGATTAGCGAATACTACTACTAGTGAGAAACAGTATCCGAATTATTGCATTCGAATGCATGAGATTTCCATTAGCGAATACTACCAATAGTGAGTGACAGTATCCGAATTATTGCAATCGAATGCATGAAATTTCGATTAGCGAATACTACTACTAGTGAGTGACAGTATCCGAGAACTTGCATTCGAATGCATGAGCTTACGATTAGCGAATACTACTACTAGTGAGTGACGGTATCCGAATTATTGCATTCGAATGCATGAAATTTCGATTAGCGAATACTACTACTAGTGAGTGACAGTATCCGAATTATTGCATTCGAATGCATGAAATTTCGATTAGCGAATACTACTACTAGTGGGTGACAGTATCCGAATTATTGCATTCGAATGCATGAGATTTCGATTAGCGAATACTACTACTAGTGAGTGACAGTATCCGAGAACTTGCATTCGAATGCATGAGATTTCGATTAGCGAATACTACTACTAGTGAGTGACAGTATCCGAATTATTGCATTCGAATGTATGAAATTTCGATTAGCGAATACTACTACTAGTGAGTGACAGTATCCGAATTATGGCATTCGAATGCATGAGATTTCGATTAGCGAATACTACTACTAGTGAGTGACAGTATCTGAGAACTTGCATTCGAATGCATGAGATTTCGATTAGCGAATACTACCACTAGTAAGTGACAGTATCCGAGAACTTGCATTCGAATGCATGAGATTTCGATTAGCGAATACTACTACTAGTGAGTGACAGTATCCGAATTATTGCAATCGAATGCATGATATTTCGTTTAGCGAATACTACCACTAGTCAGTGACAGTTTCCGAATTATTGCTTTCGAATGCAAGAGATTTCGATTAGCGAATACTACTACTAGTGAGTGACAGTATCCGAATTATTGCATTCGAATGCAAGAGATTTCGATTAGCGAATACTGCTACTAGTGAGTGACAGTATCCGAATTATTGCATTCGAATGCAAGAGATTTCGATTAGCGAATACTACTACTAGTGAGTGACAGTATCCGAATTATTGCATTCGACTGCAAGAGATTTCGATTAGCGAATACTACTACTAGTGAGTGACAGTATCCGAGAACTTGCATTCGAATGCAAGAGATTTCGATTAGCGAATACTACTTCTAGTGAGTGACAGTATCCGAGAACTTGCATTCGAATGCATGAAATTTCGATAAGCGAATACTATTACTACTGAGTGACAGTATCGGAATTATTGCATTCGAATGCATGAGATTGCGATTAGCGAATACTACTACTAGTGAGTGACAGTATCCGAATTATTGCATTCGAATGCATGAAATTTCGATTAGCGAATACTACTACGAGTGAGTGACAGTATCCGAGAACTTGCATTCGAATGCATGAGATTTCGATTAGCGAATACTACTACTAGTGAGTGACAGTATCCGAGAACTTGCATTCGAATGCATGAGATTTCGATTAGCGAATACTACCACTAGTGAGCGACAGTATCCGAGAACTTGCATTCGAATGCATGAGATTTCGATTAGCGAATACTACTCCTAGTGAGTGACAGTATCCGAGAACTTGCATTCGTATGCATGAGAATTCGATTAGCGAATACTACTACTACTGAGTGACAGTATCCGTATTATTGCAATCGAATGCATGAGATTTCGTTTAGCGAATACTACTACTAGTCAGTGACAGTTTCCGAATTATTGCTTGCGAAAGCAAGAGATTTCGATTAGCGAATACTACTACTAGTGAGTGACAGTATCCGAATTATTGCATTCGAATGCAAGAGATTTTGATTAGCGAATACTACTACTAGGGAGTGACAGTATCCGAATTAATTCATTCGAATGCAAGAGATTTCGATTAGCGAATACTACTACTAGTGAGTGACAGTATCCGAATTATTGCATTCGAATGCATGAAATTTCGATTAGCGAATACTACTTCTAGTGAGAAACAGTATCCGAATTATTGCATTCGAATGCAAGAGACTTCGATTAGCGAATACTACTACTAGTGAGTGACAGTATCCGAATTATTGCATTCGAATGCAATAGATTTCGATTAGCGAATAATACTACTAGTGAGTGACAGTATCCGAATTATTGCATTCGAATGCATGACATTTCGATTAGCGAATACTACTACTAGTGAGTGACAGTATCCGAGAACTTGCATACGAATGCATCAGATTTCGATTAGCGAATACTACTACTAGTGAGTGACAGTATCCGAGTACTTGCATTCGAATGCAAGAGATTTCGATTAGCGAATACTACTACTAGTGAGTAACAGTATCCGAATTATTGCATTTAATGCAAGAGATTTCGATTAGCGAATACTACCACTAGTTGGTGACAGTATCCGAATTATTGCATTCGAATGCATGAAATTTCGATTAGCGAATACTACTACTAGTGAGTGACAGTATCCGAATTATTGCATTCGAATGCATGAAATTTCGATTAGCGAATACTACTACTATTGTGTGACAGTATCCGAATTATTGCTTTCGAATGCAAGTGATTTCGATTAGCGAATACTACTACTAGTGAGTGACAGTATCCGAATTATTGCATTCGAATGCATGAAATTTCGATTAGCGAATACTACTACTAGTGAGTGACAGTATCCGAATTATTGCATTCGAATGCAAGAGATTTCGATTAGCGAATACTACTACTAGTGAGTGACAGTATCCGAATTATTGTATTCGAATGCAAGAGATTTCGATTAGCGAATACTACTACGAGTGAGTGACAGTATCCGAGAACTTGCATTCGAATGCATGAGATTTCGATTAGCGAATACTACTACTAGTGAGTGACAGTATCCGAATTATTGCATTCGAATGCATGAAATTTCGATTAGCGAATACTACTACTAGTGAGTGACAGTATCCGAATTATTGCATTCGAATGCATGAGATTTCGATTAGCGAATACTACTACTAGTGAGTGACAGTATCCGAATTATTGCATTCGAATTCATGAAATTTCGATTAGCGAATACTACTACTAGTGAGTGACAGTATCCGAATTATTGCATTCGAATGCATTAAATTTCGATTAGCGAATACTACTACCAGTGAGTGACAGTATCCGAATTATGGCATTCGAACGCATGAACTTTCGATTAGCCAATACTACTACTAGTGAGTGACAGTATCCGAGAACTTGCATTCGAATGCATGAGATTTTGATTAGCGAATACTACTACTAGTGAGTGACAGTATACGTATTATTGCAATCGAATGCATGAGATTTCGTTTAGCGAATACTACTACTAGTCAGTGACAGTATCCGAATTATTGCTTTCGAATGCAAGAGATTTCGTTTAGCGAATACTACTACTAGTGAGTGACAGTATCCGAATTATTGCATTCGAATGCAAGAGATTTCGATTAGTGAATACTACTACTAGTGAGTGACAGTATCCGAATTATTGCATTCGAATGCAAGAGATTTCGATTAGCGAATACTACTACTAGTGAGTGACAGTATCCGAATTATTGCATTCGAATGCATGAAATTTCGATTAGCGAAGACTACTACTAGTGAGAAACAGTATCCGAATTATTGCATTCGAATGCAAGAGACTTCGATTAGCGAATACTACTACTGGTGAGTGACAGTATCCGAATCATTGCATTCGACTGCAAGAGATTTCGATCAGCGAATACTACTACTAGTGAGTGACAGTATCCGAATTATTGCATTCGAATGCAAGAGATTTCGATTAGCGAATACTACTTCTAGTGAGTGACAGTATCCAAGAACTTGCATTCGAATGCATGAGATTTCGATTAGCGAATACTACCACTAGTGAGTGACAGTATCCGAGAACTTGCATTCGAATGCATGAGAATTCGATTAGCGAATATTACTACTAGTGAGTGACAGTATCCGTATTATTGCAATCGAATGCATGAGATTTCGTTTAGCGAATACTACTACTAGTCAGTGACAGTTTCCGAATTATTGCTTTCGAAAGCAAGAGATTTCGATTAGCGAATACTACTACTGGTGAGTGACAGTATCCGAATTATTGCATTCGAATGCAAGAGATTTCGATTAGCGAATACTACTACTAGTGAGTGACAGTATCCGAATTATTGCATTCGAATGCAAGAGATTTCGATTAGCGAATACTACTACTAGTGAGTGACAGTATCCGAATTATTGCATTCGAATGCATGAAATTTCGATTAGCGAATACTACTACTAGTGAGAAACAGTATCCGGATTATTGCATTCGAATGCAAGAGACTTCGATTAGCGAATACTACTACTAGTGAGTGACAGTATCCAAATTATTGTATTCGACTGCAAGAGATTTCGATTAGCGAATACTACTACTAGTGAGAGACAGTATCCGAATTATTGCATTCGAATGCAAGAGATTTCGATTAGCGAATAATACTACTAGTGAGTGACAGTATCCGAATTATTGCATTCGAATGCATGAGATTTCGATTAGCGAATACTACTACTAGTGGGTGACAGTATCCGAGAACTTGCATTCGAATGCATCAGATTTCGATTAGCGAATACTACTACTAGTGAGTGACAGTATCCGAATTATTGCATTCGAATGCTTGAGATTTCCATTAGCGAATACTACTACTAGTGAGTGACAGTATCCGAATTATGGCATTCGAATGCATGAACTTTCGATTAGCGAATACTACTACTAGTGAGTGACAGTATCCGAGAACTTGCATTCGAATGCATGAGATTTCGATTAGCGAATACTACCACTAGTGAGTGACAGTATCCGAGAACTTGCATTCGAATGCATGAGATTTCGATTAGCAAATACTACTACTAGTGAGTGACAGCATCCGAATTATTGCAATCGAATGCATGAGATTTCGTTTAGCGAATACTACTACTAGTCAGTGACAGTTTCCGAATTATTGCTTTCGAATGCAAGAGATTTCGATTAGCGAATACTACTACTAGTGAGTGATAGTATCCGAATTATTGCATTCGAATGCAAGAGATTTCGATTAGCGAATACTACTACTAGTGAGTGACAGTATCCGAATTATTGCATTCGAATGCAAGAGATTTCGATTAGCGAATACTACTACTAGTGAGTGACAGTATCCGAATTATTGCATTCGAATGCATGAAATTTCGATTAGCGAATACTACTACTAGTGAGAAACAGTATCCGAATTATTGCATTCGAATGCAAGAGTCTTCTATTAGCGAATACTACTACTAGTGAGTGACAGTATCCGAATTATTGCATTCGACTGCAAGAGATTTCGATTAGCGACTACTACTACTAGTGAGTGACAGTATCCGAGAACTTGCATTCGAATGCATGAAATTTCGATTAGCGAATACTACTACTAGTGAGAAACAGTATCCGAATTATTGCATTCGAATGTAAGAGACTTCGATTAGCAGATACTACTACTAGTGAGTGACAGTATCCGAATTATTGCATTCGACTGCAAGAGATTTCGATTAGCGAATACTACTACTAGTGAGTGACAGTATCCGAGAACTTGCATTCGAATGCAAGAGATTTCGATTAGCGAATACTACTTCTAGTGAGTGACAGTATGCGAATTATTGCATTCCAATGCATGAGATTTCCATTAGCGAATACTACTACTAGTGATTGACAGTATCCGAGAACTTGCATTCGAATGCATGAGATTTCGATTAGCGAATACTACTACTAGTGAGTGACAGTATCCGAGAACTTGCATTCGAATGCAAGAGATTTCGATTAGCGAATACTACTACTAGTGAGTGACAGTATCCGAATTATTGCATTCGAATGCAAGAGATTTCGATTAGCGAATACTACTACTAGTGAGTGACAGTATCCGAATTATTGCATTCGAATGCATGAAATTTCGATTAGCGAATACTACTACTAGTGAGTGACAGTATCCGAATTATTGCATTCAAATTCATGAAATTTCGATTAGCGAATACTACTACTAGTGAGTGACAGTATCCGAATTATTGCATTCGAATGCAAGTGATTTCGATTAGAGAATACTACTACTAGTGAGCGACAGTATCCGAATTATTGCATTCGAATGCATGAAATTTCGATTAGCGAATACTACTACTAGTGCGTGACAGTATCCGAATTATTGCATTCGAATGCAAGAGATTTCGATTAGCGAATACTACTACTAGTGAGTGACAGTATCCGAATTATTGTATTCGAATGCAAGAGATTTCGATTAGCGAATACTACTACTAGTGAGTGACAGTATCCAAGAACTTGCATTCGAATGCATGAGATTTCGATTAGCGAATACTACTACTAGTGAGTGACAGTATCCGAATTATTGCATTCGAATGCATGAAATTTCGATTAGCGAATACTACTACTAGTAAGTGACAGTATCCGAATTATTGCATTCGAATGCATGAGATTTCGATTAGCGAATACTACTACTAGTGAGTGACAGTATCCGAATTATTGCATTCGAATACATGAAATTTCGATTAGCGAATACTACTACTAGTGAGTGACAGTATCCGAATTATTGCATTCGAATGCATTAAATTTCGATTAGCGAATACTACTACCAGTGAGTGACAGTATCCGAATTATGGCATTCGAACGCATGAACTTTCGATTAGCCAATACTACTACTAGTGAGTGACAGTATCCGAGAACTTGCATTCGAATGCATGAGATTTCGATTAGCGAACACTACCACTAGTGAGTGACAGTATCCGAGAACTTGCATTCGACTGCATGAGATTTCGATTAGCGAATACTACTACTAGTGAGTGACAGTATCCGAGAACTTGCATTCGCATGCATGAGATTTTGATTAGCGAATACTACTACTAGTGAGTGACAGTATCCGAGAACTTGCATTCGAATGCGTGAGATTTCGATTAGCGAATACCTCATTAGTGAGTGACAGTATCCGAGAACTTGCATTCGAATGCATGAGATTTCGATTAGCGAATACTACTCCTAGTGAGTGACAGTATCCGAGAACTTGCATTCGAATGCATGAGATTTCGATTAGCGAATACTACTTCTAGTGAGTGACAGTATCCGAGAACTTGCATTCGAATGCATGAGATTTCGATTAGCGAATACTACCACTAGTGAGTGACAGTATCCGAGAACTTGCATTCGAATGCATGAGATTTCGATTAGCGAATACTACTCCTAGTGAGTGACAGTATCCGAGAACTTGCATTCGTATGCATGAGAATTCGATTAGCGAATACTACTACTACTACTGAGTGACAGTATCCGTATTATTGCAATCGAATGCATGAGATTTCGTTTAGCGAATACTACTACTAGTCAGTGACAGTTTCCGAATTATTGCTTGCGAAAGCAAGAGATTTCGATTAGCGAATACTACTACTAGTGAGTGACAGTATCCGAATTATTGCATTCGAATGCAAGAGATTTTGATTAGCGAATACTACTACTAGGGAGTGACAGTATCCGAATTAATTCATTCGAATGCAAGAGATTTCGATTAGCGAATACTACTACTAGTGAGTGACAGTATCCGAATTATTGCATTCGAATGCATGAAATTTCGATTAGCGAATACTACTTCTAGTGAGAAACAGTATCCGAATTATTGCATTCGAATGCAAGAGACTTCGATTAGCGAATACTACTACTAGTGAGTGACAGTATCCGAATTATTGCATTCGAATGCAATAGATTTCGATTAGCGAATAATACTACTAGTGAGTGACAGTATCCGAATTATTGCATTCGAATGCATGACATTTCGATTAGCGAATACTACTACTAGTGAGTGACAGTATCCGAGAACTTGCATACGAATGCATCAGATTTCGATTAGCGAATACTACTACTAGTGAGTGACAGTATCCGAGAACTTGCATTCGAATGCAAGAGATTTCGATTAGCGAATACTACTACTAGTGAGTAACAGTATCCGAATTATTGCATTTAATGCAAGAGATTTCGATTAGCGAATACTACCACTAGTGAGTGACAGTATCCGAATTATTGCATTCGAATGCATGAAATTTCGATTAGCGAATACTACTACTAGTGAGTGACAGTATCCGAATTATTGCATTCGAATGCATGAAATTTCGATTAGCGAATACTACTACTATTGTGTGACAGTATCCGAATTATTGCTTTCGAATGCAAGTGATTTCGATTAGCGAATACTACTACTAATGAGTGACAGTATCCGAATTATTGCATTCGAATGCATGAAATTTCGATTAGCGAATACTACTACTAGTGTGTGACAGTATCCGAATTATTGCATTCGAATGCAAGAGATTTCGATTAGCGAATACTACTACTAGTGAGTGACAGTATCCGAATTATTGTATTCGAATGCAAGAGATTTCGATTAGCGAATACTACTACTAGTGAGTGACAGTATCCGAGAACTTGCATTCGAATGCATGAGATTTCGATTAGCGAATACTACTACTAGTGAGTGACAGTATCCGAATTATTGCATTCGAATGCATGAAATTTCGATTAGCGAATACTACTACTAGTGAGTGACAGTATCCGAATTATTGCATTCGAATGCATGAGATTTCGATTAGCGAATACTACTACTAGTGAGTGACAGTATCCGAATTATTGCTTTCGAATACATGAAATTTCGATTAGCGAATACTACTACTAGTGAGTGACAGTATCCGAATTATTGCATTCGAATGCATTAAATTTCGATTAGCGAATACTACTACTAGTGAGTGACAGTATCCGAATTATTGCATTCGAATGCATGAAATTTCGATTAGCGAATACTACTACTAGTGAGTGACAGTATCCGAGAACTTGCATTCGAATGCATGAGATTTTGATTAGCGAATACTACTACTAGTGAGTGACAGTATCCGTATTATTGCAATCGAATGCATGAGATTTCGTTTAGCGAATACTACTACTAGTCAGTGACAGTATCCGAATTATTGCTTTCGAATGCAAGAGATTTCGTTTAGCGAATACTACTACTAGTGAGTGACAGTATCCGAATTATTGCATTCGAATGCATGAAATTTCGATTAGCGAATACTACTACTAGTGAGAAACAGTATCCGAATTATTGCATTCGAATGCAAGAGACTTCGATTAGCGAATACTACTACTAGTGAGTGACAGTATCCGAATCATTGCATTCGACTGCAAGAGATTTCGATCAGCGAATACTACTACTAGTGAGTGATAGTATCCGAATTATTGCATTCGAATGCAACAGATTTCGATTAGCGAATACTACTTCTAGTGAGTGACAGTATCCAAGAACTTGCATTCGAATGCATGAGATTTCGATTAGCGAATACTACACTAGTGAGTGACAGTATCCGAGAACTTGCATTCGAATGCATGAGAATTCGATTAGCGAATATTACTACTAGTGAGTGACACTATCCGTATTATTGCAATCGAATGCATGAGATTTCGTTTAGCGAATACTACTACTAGTCAGTGACAGTTTCCGAATTATTGCTTTCGAATGCAAGAGATTTCGATTAGCGAATACTACTACTAGTGAGTGATAGTATCCGAATTATTGCATTCGAATGCAAGAGATTTCGATTAGCGAATACTACTACTAGTGAGTGACAGTATCCGAATTATTGCATTCGAATGCATGAAATTTCGATTAGCGAATACTACTACTAGTGAGAAACAGTATCCGGATTATTGCATTCGAATGCAAGAGACTTCGATTAGCGAATACTACTACTAGTGAGTGACAGTATCCAAATTATTGTATTCGACTGCAAGAGATTTCGATTAGCGAATACTACTACTAGTGAGTGACAGTATCCGAATTATTGCATTCGAATGCAAGAGATTTCGATTAGCGAATAATACTACTAGTGAGTGACAGTATCCGAATTATTGCATTCGAATGCATGAGATTTCGATTAGCGAATACTACTACTTGTGGGTGACAGTATCCGAGAACTTGCATTCGAATGCATCAGATTTCGATTAGCGAATACTACTACTAGTGAGTGACAGTATCCGAATTATTGCATTCGAATGCTTGAGATTTCCATTAGCGAATACTACTATTAGTGAGTGACAGTAACCGAATTATGGCATTCGAATGCATGAACTTTCGATTAGCGAATACTACTACTAGTGAGTGACAGTATCCGAGAACTTGCATTCGAATGCATGAGATTTCGATTAGCGAATACTACTACTAGTGAGTGACAGCATCCGAATTATTGCAATCGAATGCATGAGATTTCGTTTAGCGAATACTACTACTAGTCAGTGACAGTTTCCGAATTATTGCTTTCGAATGCAAGAGATTTCGATTAGCGAATACTACTACTAGTGAGTGATAGTATCCGAATTATTGCATTCGAATGCAAGAGATTTCGATTAGCGAATACTACTACTAGTGAGTGACAGTATCCGAATTATTGCATTCGAATGCAAGAGATTTCGATTAGCGAATACTACTACTAGTGAGTGACAGTATCCGAATTATTGCATTCGAATGCATGAAGTTTCGATTAGCGAATACTACTACTAGTGAGAAACAGTATCCGAATTATTGCATTCGAATGCAAGAGTCTTCTATTAGCGAATACTACTACTAGTGAGTGACAGTATCCGAATTATTGCATTCGACTGCAAGAGATTTCGATTAGCGACTACTACTACTAGTGAGAGACAGTATCCGAGAACTTGCATTCGAATGCATGAAATTTCGATTAGCGAATACTACTACTAGTGAGAAACAGTATCCGAATTATTGCATTCGAATGTAAGAGACTTCGATTAGCAAATACTACTACTAGTGAGTGACAGTATCCGAATTATTGCATTCGACTGCAAGAGATTTCGATTAGCGAATGCTACTTCTAGTGAGTGACAGTATGCGAATTATTGCATTCCAATGCATGAGATTTCGATTAGCGAATACTACTACTAGTGATTGACAGTATCCGAGAACTTGCATTCGAATGCATGAGATTTCGATTAGCGAATACTACTACTAGTGAGTGACAGTATCCGAGAACTTGCATTCGAATGCAAGAGATTTCGATTAGCGAATACTACTACTAGGGAGTGACAGTATCCGAATTATTGCATTCGAATGCAAGAGATTTCGATTAGCGAATACTACTACTAGTGAGTGACAGTATCCGAATTATTGCATTCGAATGCATGAAATTTCGATTAGCGAATACTACTACTAGTGAGTGACAGTATCCGAATTATTGCATTCAAATTCATGAAATTTCGATTAGCGAATACTACTACTAGTGAGTGACAGTATCCGAATTATTGCATTCGAATGCAAGTGATTTCGATTAGCGAATACTACCACTAGTGAGCGACAGTATCCGAATTATTGCATTCGAATGCATGAAATTTCGATTAGCGAATACTACTACTAGTGCGTGACAGTATCCGAATTATTGCATTCGAATGCAAGAGATTTCGATTAGCGAATACTACTACTAGTGAGTGACAGTATCCGAATTATTGTATTCGAATGCATGAGATTTCGATTAGCGAATACTACTACTAGTGAGTGACAGTATCCAAGAACTTGCATTCGAATGCATGAGATTTCGATTAGCGAATACTACTACTAGTGAGTGACAGTATCCGAATTATTGCATTCGAATGCATGAAATTTCGATTAGCGAATACTACTACTAGTGAGTGACAGTATCCGAATTATTGCATTCGAATGCATGAGATTTCGATTAGCGAATACTACTACTAGTGAGTGACAGTATCCGAATTATTGCATTCGAATACATGAAATTTCGATTAGCGAATACTACTACTAGTGAGTGACAGTATCCGAATTATTGCATTCGAATGCATTAAATTTCGATTAGCGAATACTACTACCAGTGAGTGACAGTATCCGAATTATGGCATTCGAACGCATGAACTTTCGATTAGCCAATACTACTACTAGTGAGTGACAGTATCCGAGAACTTGCATTCGAATGCATGAGATTTCGATTAGCGAACACTACCACTAGTGAGTGACAGTATCCGAGAACTTGCATTCGAATGCATGAGATTTTGATTAGCGAATACTACTACTAGTGAGTGACAGTATCCGTATTATTGCAATCGAATGCATGAGATTTCGTTTAGCGAATACTACTACTAGTAAGTGAAAGTATCCGAATTATTGCTTTCGAATGCAAGAGATTTCGTTTAGCGAATACTACTACCAGTGAGTGACAGTATCCGAATTATTGCATTCGAATGCAAGAGATTTCGATTAGTGAATACTACTACTAGTGAGTCACAGTATCCGAATTATTGCATTCGAATGCAAGAGATTTCGATTAGCGAATACTACTACTAGTGAGTGACAGTATCCGAATTATTGCATTCGAATGCATGAAATTTCGATTAGCGAATACTACTACTAGTGAGAAACAGTATCCGAATTATTGCATTCGAATGCAAGAGACTTCGATTAGCGAATACTACTACTAGTGAGTGACAGTATCCGAATCAGTGCATTCGACTGCAAGAGATTTCGATTAGCGAATACTACTACTAGTGAGTGACAGTATCCGAATTATTGCATTCGAATGCAAGAGATTTCGATTAGCGAATACTACTTCTAGTGAGTGACAGTATCCGAGAACGTGCATTCGAATGCATGAGATTTCGATTAGCGAATACTACCACTAGTGAGTGACATTATCCGCGAACTTGCATTCGAATGCATGAGATTTCGATTAGCGAATACTACTCCTAGTGAGTGACAGTATCCGAGAACTTGCATTCGAATGCATGAGAATTCGATTAGCGAATATTACTACTAGTGAGTGACAGTATCCGTATTATTGCAATCGAATGCATGAGATTTCGTTTAGCGAATACTACTACTAGTCAGTGACAGTTTCCGAATTATTGCTTTCGAAAGCAAGAGATTTCGATTAGCGAATACTACTACTAGTGAGTGACAGTATCCGAATTATTGCATTCGAATGCAAGAGATTTCGATTAGCGAATACTACTACTAGTGAGTGACAGTATCCGAATTATTGCATTCGAATGCAAGAGATTTCGATTAGCGAATACTACTACTAGTGAGTGACAGTATCCGAATTATTGCATTCGAATGCATGAAATTTCGATTAGCGAATACTACTACTAGTGAGAAACAGTATCCGGATTATTGCATTCGAATGCAAGAGACTTCGATTAGCGAATACTACTACTAGTGAGTGACAGTATCCGAATTATTGCATTCGAATACATGAAATTTCGATTAGCGAATACTACTACTAGTGAGTGACAGTATCCGAATTATTGCATTCGAATGCATGAGATTTCGATTAGCGAATACTACTACTAGTGAGTGACAGTATCCGAATTATTGCATTCGAATACATGAAATTTCGATTAGCGAATACTACTACTAGTGAGTGACAGTATCCGAATTATTGCATTCGAATGCATTAAATTTCGATTAGCGAATACTACTACCAGTGAGTGACAGTATCCGAATTATGGCATTCGAACGCATGAACTTTCGATTAGCCAATACTACTACTAGTGAGTGACAGTATCCGAGAACTTGCATTCGAATGCATGAGATTTCGATTAGCGAACACTACCACTAGTGAGTGACAGTATCCGAGAACTTGCATTCGAATGCATGAGATTTCGATTAGCGAATACTACTACTAGTGAGTGACAGTATCCGAGAACTTGCATTCGAATGCATGAGATTTTGATTAGCGAATACTACTACTAGTGAGTGACAGTATCCGAGAACTTGCATTCGAATGCGTGAGATTTCGATTAGCGAATACTACCACTAGTGAGTGACAGTATCCGAGAACTTGCATTCGAATGCAAGAGATTTCGATTAGCGAATACTTTTACTAGTGAGTGACAGTATCCGAATTATTGCATTCGAATGCAAGAGATTTCGGTTAGCGAATACTACTACTAGTGAGTGACAGTATCCGAATTATTGCATTCGAATGCATGAAATTTCGATTAGCGAATACTACTACTAGTGAGTGACAGTATCCGAATTATTGCATTCAAATTCATGAAATTTCGATTAGCGAATACTACTACTAGTGAGTGACAGTATCCGAATTATTGCATTCGAATGCAAGTGATTTCGATTAGCGAATACTACTACTACTGAGTGACAGTATCCGAATTATTGCATTCGAATGCATGAAATTTCGATTAGCGAATACTACTACTAGTGAGTGACAGTATCCGAATTATTGTATTCGAATGCAAGAGATTTCGATTAGCGAATACTACTTCTAGTGAGTGACAGTATCCCAATTATTGTATTCGAATGCAAGAGATTTCGATTAGCGAATACTACTACTAGTGAGTGACAGTATCCGAATTATTGCATTCGAATGCATGAGATTTCGATTAGCGAATACTACTACTAGTGAGTGACAGTATTCGAATTATTGCATTCGAATACATGAAATTTCGATTAGCGAATACTACTACTAGTGAGTGACAGTATCCGAATTATTGCATTCGAATGATTGAAATTTGGATTAGCTAATACTACTACTAGTGAGTGACAGTATCCGAATTATGAAATTCGAATGCTTGAACTTTCGATTAGCGAATACTACTACTAGTGAGTGACAGTATCCGAGAACTTGCATTCGAATTCATGAAATTTCGATAAGCGAATACTACTACTAGTGAGTGACAGTATCCGAATTATTGCATTCGAAAGCATGAGATTGCGATTAGCGAATACTACTACTAGTGAGTGACAGTATCCGAATTCTTGCATTCGAATGCATGAGATTTCGATTAGCGAATACTACTACTAGTGAGTGACAGTATCCGAATTATTGCATTCGAATGCATGAGATTTCGATTAACGAATACTACTACTAGTGAGTGACAGTATCCGAATCATTGCATTCGAATTCATGAGATTTCGATTAGCGAATGCTACCACTAGTGAGTGACAGTATCCGAGAACTTGCATTCGAATGCATGAGATTTCTATTAGCGAATACTACTCCTAGTGAGTGACAGTATCCGAGAACTTGCATTCGAATGCATGAGAATTCGATTAGCGAATACTACTACTAGTGAGTGACAGTATCCGAATTATTGCATTCGACTGCAAGAGATTTCGATTAGCGAATACTACTACTAGTGAGTGACAGTATCCGAATTATTGCATTCGAATGCAAGAGATTTCGATTAGCGAATACTACTACTAGTGAGTGACAGTGTCCGAATTATTGCATTCGAATGCAAGAGATTTCGATTAGCGAATACTGCTACTAGTGAGTGACAGTATCCGAATTATTGCATTCGAATGCATGAAATTTCGATTAGCGAATACTACTACTAGTGAGAAACAGTATCCGAATTATTGCATTCGAATGCAAGAGACTTCGATTAGCGAATACTACTACTAGTGAGTGACAGTATCCGAATTATTGCATTCGACTGCAAGAGATTTCGATTAGCGAATACTACTAGTAGTGAGTGATAGTATCCGAGAACTTGCATTCGAATGCAGGAGATTTCGATTAGCGAATACTACTTCTAGTGAGTGACAGTATGCGAATTATTGCATTCCAATGCATGAGATTTCGATTAGCGAATACTACTACTAGTGAGTGACAGTATCCGAGAACTTGCATTCAAATGCATGAGATTTTGATTAGCGAATACTACTACTAGTGAGTTACAGTATCCGAGAACTTGCATTCGAATGCAAGAGATTTCGATTAGCGAATACTACTACTAGTGAGTGACAGTATCCGAATTATTGCATTCGAATGCAAGAGATTTCGGTTAGCGAATACTACTACTAGTGAGTGACAGTATCCGAATTATTGCATTCGAATGCATGAAATTTCGATTAGCGAATACTACTACTAGTGAGTGACAGTATCCGAATTATTGCATTCAAATTCATGAAATTTCGATTAGCGAATACTACTACTAGTGAGTGACAGTATCCGAATTATTGCATTCGAATGCAAGTGATTTCAATTAGCGAATACTACTACTAGTGAGTGACAGTATCCGAATTATTGCATTCGAATGCATGAAATTTCGATTAGCGAATACTACTACTAGTGAGTGACAGTATCCGAATTATTGTATTCGAATGCAAGAGATTTCGATTAGCGAATACTACTTCTAGTGAGTAACAGTATCCCAATTATTGTATTCGAATGCAACAGATTTCGATTAGCGAATACTACTACTAGTGAGTGACAGTATCCGAATTATTGCATTCGAATGCATGAGATTTCGATTAGCGAATACTACTACTAGTGAGTGACAGTATCCGAATTATTGCATTCGAATGATTGAAATTTGGATTAGCTAATACTATTACTAGTGAGTGACAGTATCCGAATTATGAAATTCGAATGCTTGAACTTTCGATTAGCGAATACTACTACTAGTGAGTGACAGTATCCGAGAACTAGCATTCGAATGCATGAGATTGCGATTAGCGAATACTACTACTAGTGAGTGACAGTATCCGAATTATTGCATTCGAATGCATGAGATTTCGATTAGCGAATACTACTACTAGTGAGTGACAGTATCCGAATTATTGCATTCTAATGCATGAGATTTCGATTAACGAATACTACTACTAGTGAGTGACAGTATCCGAATTATTGCATTCGATTGCATGAGATTTCGATTAGCGAATGCAACCACTAGTGAGTGACAGTATCCGAGAACTTGCATTCGAATGCATGAGATTTCGATTAGCGAATACTACTCCTAGTGAGTGACAGTATCCGAGAACTTGCATTCGAATGCATGAGAATTCGATTAGCGAATACTACTACTAGTGAGTGACAGTATCCGAATTATTGCATTCGACTGCAAGAGATTTCGATTAGCGAATACTACTACTAGTGAGTGACAGTATCCGAGAACTTGCATTCGAATGCAAGAGATTTCGATTAGCGAATACTACTACTAGTGAGTGACAGTATCCGAGAACTTGCATTCGAATGCAAGAGATTTCGATTAGCGAATACTACTACTAGTGAGTGACAGTATCCGAATTATTGCATTCGAATGCAAGAGATTTCGATTAGCGAATACTACTACTAGTGAGTGACAGTATCCGAATTATTGCATTCGAATGCATGAAATTTCGATTAGCGAATACTACTACTAGTGAGTGACAGTATCCGAATTATTGCATTCAAATTCATGAAATTTCGATTAGCGAATACTACTACTAGTGAGTGACAGTATCCGAATTATTGCATTCGAATGCAAGTGATTTCGATTAGCGAATACTACCACTAGTGAGCGACAGTATCCGAATTATTGCATTCGAATGCATGAAATTTCGATTAGCGAATACTACTACTAGTGCGTGACAGTATCCGAATTATTGCATTCGAATGCAAGAGATTTCGATTAGCGAATACTAATACTAGTGAGTGACAGTATCCGAATTATTGTATTCGAATGCAAGAGATTTCGATTAGCGAATACTACTACTAGTGAGTGACAGTATCCAAGAACTTGCATTCGAATGCATGAGATTTCGATTTGCGAATACTACTACTAGTGAGTGACAGTATCCGAATTATTGCATTCGAATGCATGAAATTTCGATTAGCGAATACTACTACTAGTGAGTGACAGTATCCGAATTATTGCATTCGAATGCATGAGATTTCGATTAGCGAATACTACTACTAGTGAGTGACAGTATCCGAATTATTGCATTCGAATACATGAAATTTCGATTAGCGAATACTACTACTAGTGAGTGACAGTATCCGAATTATTGCATTCGAATGCATTAAATTTCGATTAGCGAATACTACTACCAGTGAGTGACAGTATCCAAACTATGGCATTCGAACGCATGAGATTTCGATTACCGAATACTACTACTAGTGAGTGGCAGTATCCGAGAACTTGCATTCGAATGCATGAGATTTTGATTAGCGAATACTACTACTAGTAAGTGACAGTATCCGAATTATTGCAATCGAATGCATGAGATTTCGTTTAGCGAATACTACTACTAGTCAGTGACAGTATCCGAATTATTGCTTTCGAATGCAAGAGAATTCGATTAGCGAATACTACACCTAGTGAGTGACAGTATCCGAATTATTGCATTCGACTGCAAGAGATTTCGATTAGCGAATACTACTACTAGTGAGTTACAGTATCCGAATTCTTGCATTCGAATGCAAGAGATTTCGATTAGCGAATACTACTACTAGTGAGTGACAGTATCCGAATTATTGCATTCGAATGCAAGAGATTTCGATTAGCGAATACTACTACTAGTGAGTGACAGTATCCGAATTATTGCATTCGAATGCATGAAATTTCGATTAGCGAATACTACTACTAGTGAGAAACAGTATCCGGATTATTGCATTCGAATGCAAGAGACTTCGATTAGCGAATACTACTACTAGTGAGTGACAGTATCCAAATTATTGCATTCGACTGCAAGAGATTTCGATTAGCGAATACTACTACTAGTGAGTGACAGTATCCGAATTATTGCATTCAAATTCATGAAATTTCGATTAGCGAATACTACTACTAGTGAGTGAAAGTATCCGAATTATTGCATTCGAATGCATGAAATTTCGATTAGCGAATACTACTACTAGTGAGTGACAGTATCCGAGAACTTGCATTCGAATGCATGAGATTTCGATTAGCGAATACTACTACTAGTGAGTGACAGTATCCGAGAACTTGCATTCGAATGCAAGAGATTTCGATTAGCGAATACTACTACTAGTGAGTGACAGTATCCGAATTATTGCATTCGAATGCAAGAGATTTCGGATAGCGAATACTACTACTAGTGAGTGACAGTATCCGAATTATTGCATTCGAATGCATGTAATTTCGATTAGCGAATACTACTACTAGTGAGTGACAGTATCCGAATTATTGCATTCAAATTCATGAAATTTCGATTAGCGAATACTACTACTAGTGAGTGACAGTATCCGAATTATTGCATTCGAATGCAAGTGATTTCGATTAGCGAATACTACTACTAGTGAGTGACAGTATCCGAATTATTGCATTCGAATGCAAGAGATTTCGATTAGCGAATACTACTACTAGTGAGTGACAGTATCCGAATTATTGCATTCGAATGCATGAGATTTCGATTAGCGAATACTACTACTAGTGAGTGACAGTATTCGAATTATTGCATTCGAATACATGAAATTTCGATTAGCGAATACTACTACTAGTGAGTGACAGTATCCGAATTATTGCATTCGAATGATTGAAATTTGGATTAGCTAATACTACTACTAGTGAGTGACAGTATCCGAATTATGAAATTCGAATGCTTGAACTTTCGATTAGCGAATACTACTACTAGTGAGTGACAGTATCCGAGAACTTGCATTCGAATTCATGAAATTTCGATAAGCGAATACTACTACTAGTGAGTGACAGTATCCGAATTATTGCATTCGAAAGCATGAGATTGCGATTAGCGAATACTACTACTAGTGAGTGACAGTATCCGAATTCTTGCATTCGAATGCATGAGATTTCGATTAGCGAATACTACTACTAGTGAGTGACAGTATCCGAATTATTGCATTCGAATGCATGAGATTTCGATTAACGAATACTACTACTAGTGAGTGACAGTATCCGAATTATTGCATTCGAATGCATGAGATTTCGATTAGCGAATGCTACCACTAGTGAGTGACAGTATCCGAGAACTTGCATTCGAATGCATGAGATTTCGATTAGCGAATACTACTCCTAGTGAGTGACAGTATCCGAGAACTTGCATTCGAATGCATGAGTTTTCGATTAGCGAATACTACTACTAGTGAGTGACAGTATCCGAATTATTGCATTCGACTGCAAGAGATTTCGATTAGCGAATACTACTACTAGTGAGTGACAGTATCCGAATTATTGCATTCGAATGCAAGAGATTTCGATTAGCGAATACTACTACTAGTGAGTGACAGTATCCGAATTATTGCATTCGAATGCAAGAGATTTCGATTAGCGAATACTACTACTAGTGAGTGACAGTATCCGAATTATTGCATTCGAATGCATGAAATTTCGATTAGCGAATACTACTACTAGTGAGAAACAGTATCCGAATTATTGCATTCGAATGCAAGAGACTTCGATTAGCAAATACTACTACTAGTGAGTGACAGTATCCGAATTATTGCATTCGACTGCAAGAGATTTCGATTAGCGAATACTACTAGTAGTGAGTGACAGTATCCGAGAACTTGCATTCGAATGCAGGAGATTTCGATTAGCGAATACTACTTCTAGTGAGTGACAGTATGCGAATTATTGCATTCCAATGCATGAGATTTCGATTAGCGAATACTACTACTAGTGAGTGACAGTATCCGAGAACTTGCATTCGAATGCATGAGATTTCGATTAGCGAATACTACTACTAGTGAGTGACAGTATCCGAGAACTTGCATTCGAATGCAAGAGATTTCGATTAGCGAATACTACTACTAGTGAGTGACAGTATCCGAATTATTGCATTCGAATGCAAGAGATTTCGGTTAGCGACTACTACTACTAGTGAGTGACAGTATCCGAATTATTGCATTCGAATGCATGAAATTTCGATTAGCGAATACTACTACTAGTGAGTGACAGTATCCGAATTATTGCATTCAAATTCATGAAATTTCGATTAGCGAATACTACTACTAGTGAGTGACAGTATCCGAATTATTGCATTCGAATGCAAGTGATTTCGATTAGCGAATACTACTACTAGTGAGTGACAGTATCCGAATTATTGCATTCGAATGCATGAAATTTCGATTAGCGAATACTACTACTAGTGAGTGACAGTATCCGAATTATTGTATTCGAATGCAAGAGATTTCGATTAGCGAATACTACTTCTAGTGAGTGACAGTATCCCAATTATTGTATTCGAATGCAAGAGATTTCGATTAGCGAATACTACTACTAGTGAGTGACAGTATCCGAATTATTGCATTCGAATGCATGAGATTTCGATTAGCGAATACTACTACTAGTGAGTGACAGTATCCGAATTATTGCATTCGAATACATGAAATTTCGATTAGCGAATACTACTACTAGTGAGTGACAGTATCCGAATTATTGCATTCGAATGATTGAAATTTGGATTAGCTAATACTACTACTAGTGAGTGACAGTATCCGAATTATGAAATTCGAATGCTTGAACTTTCGATTAGCGAATACTACTACTAGTGAGTGACAGTATCCGAGAACTTGCATTCGAATTCATGAAATTTCGATAAGCGAATACTACTACTAGTGAGTGACAGTATCCGAATTATTGCATTCGAAAGCATGAGATTGCGATTAGCGAATACTACTACTAGTGAGTGACAGTATCCGAATTCTTGCATTCGAATGCATGAGATTTCGATTAGCGAATACTACTACTAGTGAGTGACAGTATCCGAATTATTGCATTCGAATGCATGAGATTTCGATTAACGAATACTACTACTAGTGAGTGACAGTATCCGAATTATTGCATTCGAATGCATGAGATTTCGATTAGCGAATGCTACCACTAGTGAGTGACAGTATCCGAGAACTTGCATTCGAATGCATGAGATTTCGATTAGCGAATACTACTCCTAGTGAGTGACAGTATCCGAGAACTTGCATTCGAATGCATGAGTTTTCGATTAGCGAATACTACTACTAGTGAGTGACAGTATCCGAATTATTGCATTCGACTGCAAGAGATTTCGATTAGCGAATACTACTACTAGTGAGTGACAGTATCCGAATTATTGCATTCGAATGCAAGAGATTTCGATTAGCGAATACTACTACTAGTGAGTGACAGTATCCGAATTATTGCATTCGAATGCAAGAGATTTCGATTAGCGAATACTACTACTAGTGAGTGACAGTATCCGAATTATTGCATTCGAATGCATGAAATTTCGATTAGCGAATACTACTACTAGTGAGAAACAGTATCCGAATTATTGCATTCGAATGCAAGAGACTTCGATTAGCAAATACTACTACTAGTGAGTGACAGTATCCGAATTATTGCATTCGACTGCAAGAGATTTCGATTAGCGAATACTACTAGTAGTGAGTGACAGTATCCGAGAACTTGCATTCGAATGCAGGAGATTTCGATTAGCGAATACTACTTCTAGTGAGTGACAGTATGCGAATTATTGCATTCCAATGCATGAGATTTCGATTAGCGAATACTACTACTAGTGAGTGACAGTATCCGAGAACTTGCATTCGAATGCATGAGATTTCGATTAGCGAATACTACTACTAGTGAGTGACAGTATCCGAGAACTTGCATTCGAATGCAAGAGATTTCGATTAGCGAATACTACTACTAGTGAGTGACAGTATCCGAATTATTGCATTCGAATGCAAGAGATTTCGGTTAGCGACTACTACTACTAGTGAGTGACAGTATCCGAATTATTGCATTCGAATGCATGAAATTTCGATTAGCGAATACTACTACTAGTGAGTGACAGTATCCGAATTATTGCATTCAAATTCATGAAATTTCGATTAGCGAATACTACTACTAGTGAGTGACAGTATCCGAATTATTGCATTCGAATGCAAGTGATTTCGATTAGCGAATACTACTACTAGTGAGTGACAGTATCCGAATTATTGCATTCGAATGCATGAAATTTCGATTAGCGAATACTACTACTAGTGAGTGACAGTATCCGAATTATTGTATTCGAATGCAAGAGATTTCGATTAGCGAATACTACTTCTAGTGAGTGACAGTATCCCAATTATTGTATTCGAATGCAAGAGATTTCGATTAGCGAATACTACTACTAGTGAGTGACAGTATCCGAATTATTGCATTCGAATGCATGAGATTTCGATTAGCGAATACTACTACTAGTGAGTGACAGTATCCGAATTATTGCATTCGAATACATGAAATTTCGATTAGCGAATACTACTACTAGTGAGTGACAGTATCCGAATTATTGCATTCGAATGATTGAAATTTGGATTAGCTAATACTACTACTAGTGAGTGACAGTATCCGAATTATGAAATTCGAATGCTTGAACTTTCGATTAGCGAATACTACTACTAGTGAGTGACAGTATCCGAGAACTTGCATTCGAATTCATGAAATTTCGATAAGCGAATACTACTACTAGTGAGTGACAGTATCCGAATTATTGCATTCGAAAGCATGAGATTGCGATTAGCGAATACTACTACTAGTGAGTGACAGTATCCGAATTCTTGCATTCGAATGCATGAGATTTCGATTAGCGAATACTACTACTAGTGAGTGACAGTATCCGAATTATTGCATTCGAATGCATGAGATTTCGATTAACGAATACTACTACTAGTGAGTGACAGTATCCGAATTATTGCATTCGAATGCATGAGATTTCGATTAGCGAATGCTACCAGTAGTGAGTGACAGTATCCGAGAACTTGCATTCGAATGCATGAGATTTCGATTAGCGAATACTACTCCTAGTGAGTGACAGTATCCGAGAACTTGCATTCGAATGCATGAGATTTCGATTAGCGAATACTACTACTAGTGAGTGACAGTATCCGAATTATTGCATTCGACTGCAAGAGATTTCGATTAGCGAATACTACTACTAGTGAGTGACAGTATCCGAATTATTGCATTCGAATGCAAGAGATTTCGATTAGCGAATACTACTACTAGTGAGTGACAGTATCCGAATTATTGCATTCGAATGCAAGAGATTTCGGTTAGCGAATGCTACTACTAGTGAGTGACAGTATCCGAATTATTGCATTCGAATGCATGAAATTTCGATTAGCGAATACTACTACTAGTGAGAAACAGTATCCGAATTATTGCATTCGAATGCAAGAGACTTCGATTAGCGAATACTACTACTAGTGAGTGACAGTATCCGAATTATTGCATTCGACTGCAAGAGATTTCGATTAGCGAATACTACTAGTAGTGAGTGACAGTATCCGAGAACTTGCATTCGAATGCAGGAGATTTCGATTAGCGAATACTACTTCTAGTGAGTGACAGTATGCGAATTATTGCATTCCAATGCATGAGATTTCGATTAGCGAATACTACTACTAGTGAGTGACAGTATCCGAGAACTTGCATTCGAATTCATGAAATTTCGATAAGCGAATACTACTACTAGTGAGTGACAGTATCCGAATTATTGCATTCGAAAGCATGAGATTGCGATTAGCGAATACTACTACTAGTGAGTGACAGTATCCGAATTCTTACATTCGAATGCATGAGATTTCGATTAGCGAATACTACTACTAGTGAGTGACAGTATCCGAATTATTGCATTCGAATGCATGAGATTTCGATTAACGAATACTACTACTAGTGAGTGACAGTATCCGAATTATTGCATTCGAATGCATGAGATTTCGATTAGCGAATGCTACCACTAGTGAGTGACAGTATCCGAGAACTTGCATTCGAATGCATGAGATTTCGATTAGCGAATACTACTCCTAGTGAGTGACAGTATCCGAGAACTTGCATTCGAATGCATGAGTTTTCGATTAGCGAATACTACTACTAGTGAGTGACAGTATCCGAATTATTGCATTCGACTGCAAGAGATTTCGATTAGCGAATACTACTTCTAGTGAGTGACAGTATGCGAATTATTGCATTCCAATGCATGAGATTTCGATTAGCGAATACTACTACTAGTGAGTGACAGTATCCGAGAACTTGCATTCGAATGCATGAGATTTCGATTAGCGAATACTACTACTAGTGAGTGACAGTATCCGAGAACTTGCATTCGAATGCAAGAGATTTCGATTAGTGAATACTACTACTAGTGAGTGACAGTATCCGAATTATTGCATTCGAATGCAAGAGATTTCGGTTAGCGAATACTACTACTAGTGAGTGACAGTATCCGAATTATTGCATTCGAATGCATGAAATTTCGATTAGCGAATACTACTACTAGTGAGTGACAGTATCCGAATTATTGCATTCAAATTCATGAAATTTCGATTAGCGAATACTACTACTAGTGAGTGACAGTATCCGAATTATTGTATTCGAATGCAAGAGATTTCGATTAGCGAATACTACTACTAGTGAGTGACAGTATCCGAATTATTGCATTCGAATGCATAAGATTTCGATTAGCGAATACTACTACTAGTGAGTGACAGTATCCGAATTATTGCATTCGAATACATGAAATTTCGATTAGCGAATACTACTACTAGTGAGTGACAGTATCCGAATTATTGCATTCGAATGATTGAAATTTGGATTAGCTAATACTACTACTAGTGAGTGACAGTATCCGAATTATGAAATTCGAATGCTTGAACTTTCGATTAGCGAATACTACTACTAGTGAGTGACAGTATCCGAGAACTTGCATTCGAATTCATGAAATTTCGATAAGCGAATACTACTACTAGTGAGTGACAGTATCCGAATTATTGCATTCGAAAGCATGAGATTGCGATTAGCGAATACTACTACTAGTGAGTGACAGTATCCGAATTCTTGCATTCGAATGCATGAGATTTCGATTAGCGAATACTACTACTAGTGAGTGACAGTATCCGAATTATTGCATTCGAATGCATGAGATTTCGATTAACGAATACTACTACTAGTGAGTGACAGTATCCGAATTATTGCATTCGAATGCATGAGATTTCGATTAGCGAATGCTACCAGTAGTGAGTGACAGTATCCGAGAACTTGCATTCGAATGCATGAGATTTCGATTAGCGAATACTACTCCTAGTGAGTGACAGTATCCGAGAACTTGCATTCGAATGCATGAGAATTCGATTAGCGAATACTACTACTAGTGAGTGACAGTATCCGAATTATTGCATTCGACTGCAAGAGATTTCGATTAGCGAATACTACTACTAGTGAGTGACAGTATCCGAATTATTGCATTCGAATGCAAGAGATTTCGATTAGCGAATACTACTACTAGTGAGTGACAGTATCCGAATTATTGCATTCGAATGCAAGAGATTTCGGTTGGCGAATGCTACTACTAGTGAGTGACAGTATCCGAATTATTGCATTCGAATGCATGAAATTTCGATTAGCGAATACTACTACTAGTGAGAAACAGTATCCGAATTATTGCATTCGAATGCAAGAGACTTCGATTAGCGAATACTACTACTAGTGAGTGACAGTATCCGAATTATTGCATTCGACTGCAAGAGATTTCGATTAGCGAATACTACTAGTAGTGAGTGACAGTATCCGAGAACTTGCATTCGAATGCAGGAGATTTCGATTAGCGAATACTACTTCTAGTGAGTGACAGTATGCGAATTATTGCATTCCAATGCATGAGATTTCGATTAGCGAATACTACTACTAGTGAGTGACAGTATCCGAGAGCTTGCATTCGAATGCATGAGATTTTGATTAGCGAATACTACTACTAGTGAGTGACAGTATCCGAGAACTTGCATTCGAATGCAAGAGATTTCGATTAGCGAATACTACTACTAGTGAGTGACAGTATCCGAATTATTGCATTCGAATGCAAGAGATTTCGGTTAGCGAAGACTACTACTAGTGAGTGACAGTATCCGAATTATTGCATTCGAATGCATGAAATTTCGATTAGCGAATACTACTACTAGTGAGTGACATTATCCGAGAACTTGCATTCGAATGCAAGAGATTTCGATTAGCGAATACTACTACTAGTGAGTGACAGTATCCGAATTATTGCATTCGAATGCAAGAGATTTCGATTAGCGAATACTACTACTAGTGAGTGACAGTATCCGAGAACTTGCATTCCAATGCAAGAGATTTCGATTAGCGAATACTACTACTAGTGAGTGACAGTATCCGAATTATTGCATTCGAATGCAAGAGATTTCGATTAGCGAATACTACCACTGGTGAGTGACAGTATCCGAATTATTGCATTCGAATGCATGAAACTTCGATTAGCGAATACTACTACTAGTGAGTGACAGTATCCGAATTATTGCATTCGAATGCAAGAGATTTCGATTAGCGAATACTACTACTAGTGAGTGACAGTATCCGAATTATTGTATTCGAATGCAAGAGATTTCGAGTAGCGAATACTACTACTAGTGAGTGACAGTATCCGAATTATTGCATTCGAATGCATGAGATTTCGATTAGCGAATACTACTACTAGTGAGTGACAGTATCCGAGAACTTGCATTCGAATACATGAGAGTTCGATTAGCGAATACTACTACTAGTGAGTGACAGTATCCGAATTATTGCATTGGAATGCAAGTGATTTCGATTAGCGAATACTACTACTAGTGAGTGACAGTATCCGAATTATTGCATTCGAATGCATGAAATTTCGATTAGCGAATACTACTACTAGTGAGTGACAGTATCCGAATTATTGTATTCGAATGCAAGAGATTTCGATTAGCGAATACTACTTCTAGTGAGTGACAGTATCCCAAATATTGTATTCGAAAGCAAGAGATTTCCATTAGCGAATACTACTACTAGTGAGTGACAGTATCCGAATTATTGCATTCGAATGCATGAGATTTCGATTAGCGAATACTACTACTAGTGAGTGACAGTATCCGAATTATTGCATTCGAATACATGAAATTTCGATTAGCGAATACCACTACTAGTGAGTGACAGTATCCGAATTATTTCATTCGAATGATTGAAATTTGGATTAGCTAATACTACTACTAGTGAGTGACAGTATCCGAATTATGAAATTCGAATGCTTGAACTTTCGATTAGCGAATACTACTACTAGTGAGTGACAGTATCCGAGAACTTGCATTCGAATTCATGAAATTTCGATTAGCGAATACTACTACTAGTGAGTGACAGTATCCGAATTATTGCATTCGAATGCATGAGATTGCGATTAGCGAATACTACTACTAGTGAGTGACAGTATCCGAATTATTGCATTCGAATGCATGAGATTTCGATTAACGAATACTACTACTAGTGAGTGACAGTATCCGAATTATTGCATTCGAATGCATGAGATTTCGATTAGCGAATGCTACCACTAGTGAGTGACAGTATCCGAGAACTTGCATTCGAATGCATGAGATTTCGATTAGCGAATACTACACCTAGTGAGTGACAGTATCCGAGAACTTGCATTCGAATGCATGAGAATTCGATTAGCGAATACTACTACTAGTGAGTGACAGTATCCGTATTATTGCAATCGAATGCATTAGATTTCGTTTAGCGAATACTACTACTAGTCAGTAACAGTATCCGAGAACTTGCATTCGAATGCATGAGATTTCGATTAGCGAATACTACCACTAGTGAGTGACAGTATCCGAGAACTTGCATTCGAATGCATGAGATTTCGATTAGCGAATACTACTACTAGTAAGTGACCGTATCCGAGAACTTGCATTCGAATGCATGAGATTTTGATTAGCAAATACTACTACTAGTGAGTGACAGTATCCGAATTATTGCAATCGAATGCATGAGATTTCGTTTAGCGAATACTACTACTAGTCAGTGACAGTATCCGAATTATTGCTTTCGAATGCATGAGATTTCGATTAGCGAATACTACTCCTAGTGAGTGACAGTATCCGAATTATTGCATTCGACTGCAAGAGATTTCGATTAGCGAATACTACTACTAGTGAGTGACAGTATCCGAATTATTGCATTCGAATGCAAGAGATTTCGATTAGCGAATACTACTTCTAGTGAGTGACAGTATCCGAGAACTTGCATTCGAATGCATGAGATTTCGATTAGCGAATACTACCACTAGTGAGTGACATTATCCGAGAACTTGCATTCGAATGCATGAGATTTCGATTAGCGAATACTACTCCTAGTGAGTGACAGTATCCGAGAACTTGCATTCGAATGCATGAGAATTCGATTAGCGAATACTACTACTAGTGAGTGACAGTATCCGTATTATTGCAATCGAATGCATGAGATTTCGTTTAGCGAATACTACTACTAGTCAGTGACAGTTTCCGAATTATTGCTTTCGAAAGCATGAAATTTCGATTAGCGAATACTACTACTAGTGGGTGACAGTATCCGAATTATTGCATTCGAATGCATGAAACTTCGATTAGCGAATACTACTACTAGTGAGTGACAGTATCCGAATTATTGCATTCGAATGCAAGAGATTTCGATTAGCGAATACTACTACTAGTGAGTGACAGTATCCGAATTATTGTATTCGAATGCAAGAGATTTCGAGTAGCGAATACTAGAACTAGTGAGTGACAGTATCCGAATTATTGCATTCGAATGCATGAGATTTCGATTAGCGAATACTACTACTAGTGAGTGACAGTATCCTAGAACTTGCATTCGAATACATGAGATTTCGATTAGCGAATACTACTACTAGTGAGTGACAGTATCCGAATTATTGCATTCGAATGCATCAAATTTCGATTAGCGAATACTACTACTAGTGAGTGACAGTATCCGAATTATTGCATTCGAATGCATGAGATTTCGATTAGCGAATACTACTACTAGTGAGTGACAGTATCCGAATTATTGCATTCGAATACATGAAATTTCGATTAGCGAATACTACTACTAGTGAGTGACAGTATCCGAATTATTGCATTCGAATGCATGAAATTTCGATTAGCGAATACTACTACTAGTGAGTGACAGTATCCGAAAACTTGCATTCGAATGCATGAACTTTCGATTAGCGAATACTACTACTAGTGAGTGACAGTATCCGAAAACTTGCATTCGAATGCATGAGATTTCGATTAGCGAATACTACCACTAGTGAGTGACAGTATCCGAGAACTTGCATTCGAATGCATGAGATTTCGATTAGCGAATACTACTACTAGTGAGTGACAGTATCCGAGAGCTTGCATTCGAATGCATGAGATTTTGATTAGCGAATACTACTACTAGTGAGTGACAGTATCCGAATTATTGCAATCGAATGCATGAGATTTCGTTTAGCGAATACTACTACTAGTCAGTGACAGTTTCCGAATTATTGCTTTCGAATGCAAGAGATTTCGATTAGCGAATACTACTACTAGTGAGTGACAGTATCCGAATTATTGCATTCGAATGCAAGAGATATCGATTAGCGAATACTACTACTAGTGAGTGACAGTATCCGAATTAATGCATTCGAATGCAAGAGATTTCGATTAGCGAATACTACTACTAGTGAGTGACAGTATCCAAATTATTGCATTCGAATGCATGAAATTTCGATTAGCGAATACTACTACTAGTGAGAAACAGTATCCGAATTATTGCATTCGAATGCAAGAGACTCCTATTAGCGAATACTACTACTAGTGAGTGACAGTATCCGAATTATTGCTTTCGACTGCAAGAGATTTCGATTAGCGAATACTACTACTAGTGAGTGACAGTATCCGAGAACTTGCATTCGAATGCAAGAGATTTCGATTAGCGAATACTACCTCTAGTGAGTGACAGTATGCGAATTATTGCATTCCAATGCATGAGATTTCGATTAGCGAATACTACTACTAGTGGATGACAGTATCCGAGAACTTGCATTCGAATGCATGAGATTTCGATTAGCGAATACTACTACTAGTGAGTGACAGTATCCGAGAACTTGCATTCGAATGCAAGAGATTTCGATTAGCGAATACTACTACTAGTAAGTGACAGTATCCGAATTATTGCATTCGAATGCAAGTGATTTCGATTAGCGAATACTACTACTAGTGAGTGACAGTATCCGAATTATTGCATTCGAATGCATGAAATTTCGATTAGCGAATACTACTACTAGTGAGTGACAGTATCCGAATTATTGTATTCGAATGCAAGAGATTTCGATTAGCGAATACTACTACTAGTGAGTGACAGTATCCCAATTATTGTATTCGAATGCAAGAGATTTCGATTAGCGAATACTACGACTAGTGAGTGACAGTATCCGAATTATTGCATTCGAATGCATGAGATTTCGATTAGCGAATACTACTACTAGTGAGTGACAGTATCCGAATTATTGCATTCGAATGCATGAGATTTCGATTAGCGAATACTACTACTAGTGAGTGACAGTATCCGAATTATTGCATTCGAATACATGAAATTTCGATTAGCGAATACTACTACTAGTGAGTGACAGTATCCGAATTATTGCATTCGAATGATTGAAATTTGGATTAGCTAATACTACTACTAGTGAGTGACAGTATCCGAATTATGAAATTCGAATGCTTGAACTTTCGATTAGCGAATACTACTACTAGTGAGTGACAGTATCCGAGAACTTGCATTCGAATGCATGAAATTTCGATTAGCGAATACTACTACTAGTGAGTGACAGTATCCGAATTATTGCATTCGAATGCATGAGATTGCGATTAGCGAATACTACTACTAGTGAGTGACAGTATCCGAATTATTGCATTCGAATGCATGAGATTTCGATTAGCGAATACTACTACTAGTGAGTGACAGTATCCGAATTATTGCATTCGAATGCACGAGATTTCGATTAACGAATACTACTACTAGTGAGTGACAGTATCCGAATTATTGCATTCGAATGCATGAGATTTCGATTAGCGAATACTACTACTAGTGAGTGACAGTATCCGAATTATTGCATTCGACTGCAAGAGATTTCGATTAGCGAATGCTACTACTAGTGAGTGACAGTATCCGAGAACTTGCATTCGAATGCATGAAATTTCGATTAGCGAATACTACTACTAGTGAGAAACAGTATCCGAATTATTGCATTCGAATGCAAGAGACTTCTATTAGCGAATACTACTACTAGTGAGTGACAGTATCCGAATTATTGCATTCGACTGCAAGAGATTTCGATTAGTGAATACTACTACTAGTGAGTGACAGTATCCGAGAACTTGCATTCGAATGCAAGAGATTTCGATTAGCGAATACTACTTCTAGTGAGTGACAGTATGCGAATTATTGCATTCCAATGCATGAGATTTCGATTAGCGAATACTACTACTAGTGAGTGACAGTATCCGAGAACTTGCATCCGAATGCATGAGATTTCGATTAGCGAATACTACTACTAGTGAGTGACAGTATCCGAGAACTTGCATTCGAATGCAAGAGATTTCGATTAGCGAATACTACTACTAGTGAGTGACAGTATCCGAATTATTGCATTCGAATGCAAGAGATTTCGGTTAGCGAATACTACTACTAGTGAGTGACAGTATCCGAATTATTGCATTCGAATGCATGAAATTTCGATTAGCGAATACTACTACTAGTGAGTGACAGTATCCGAATTATTGCATTCAAATTCATGAAATTTCGATTAGCGAATACTACTACTAGTGAGTGACAGTATCCGAATTATTGCATTCGAATGCAAGTGATTTCGATTAGCGAATACTACTACTAGTGAGTGACAGTATCCGAATTATTGCATTCGAATGCATGAAATTTCGATTAGCGAATACTACTACTAGTGAGTGACAGTATCCGAATTATTGTATTCGAATGCAAGAGATTTCGATTAGCGAATACTACTTCTAGTGAGTGACAGTATCCCAATTATTGTATTCGAATGCAAGAGATTTCGATTAGCGAATACTACTACTAGTGAGTGACAGTATCCGAATTATTGCATTCGAATGCATGAGATTTCGATTAGCGAATACTACTACTAGTGAGTGACAGTATCCGAATTATTGCATTCGAATACATGAAATTTCGATTAGCGAATACTACTACTAGTGAGTGACAGTATCCGAATTATTGCATTCGAATGATTGAAATTTTAATTAGCTAATACTACTACTAGTGAGTGACAGTATCCGAATTATGAAATTCGAATGCTTGAACTTTCGATTAGCGAATACTACTACTAGTGAGTGACAGTATCCGAGAACTTGCATTCGAATTCATGAAATTTCGATTAGCGAATACTACTACTAGTGAGTGACAGTATCCCAATTATTGCATTCGAATGCATGAGATTGCAATTAGCGAATACTACTACTAGTGAGTGACAGTATCCGAATTATTGCATTCGAATGCATGAGATTTCGATTAGCGAATACTACTACTAGTGAGTGACAGTATCCGAATTATTGCATTTGAATGCATGAGATTTCGATTAACGAATACTACTACTAGTGAGTGACAGTATCCGAATTATTGCATTCGAATGCATGAGATTTCGATTAGCGAATGCTACCACTAGTGAGTGACAGTATCCGAGAACTTGCATTCGAATGCATGAGATTTCGATTAGCGAATACTACTCCTAGTGAGCGACAGTATCCGAGAACTTGCATTCGAATGCATGAGAATTCGATTAGCGAATACTACTACTAGTGAGTGACAGTATCCGAATTATTGCATTCGAATGCATGAGATTTTGATTAGCGAATACTACCACTAGTGAGTGACAGTATCCGAATTATTGTATTCGAATGCATGAGATTTCGATTAGCGAATACTACTACTAGTGAGTGACAGTATCCGAGAACTTGCATTCGAATGCATGAGATTTTGATTAGCGAATACTACTACTAGTGAGTGACAGTATCCGAACTATTGCAATCGAATGCATGAGACTTCGTTTAGCGAATACTACTACTAGTCAGTGACAGTATCCGAATTATTGCTTTCGAATGCAAGAGATTTCGATTAGCGAATACTACTACTAGTGAGTGACAGTATCCGAATTATTGCATTCGACTGCAAGAGATTTCGATTAGCGAATACTACTACTAGTGAGTGACAGTATCCGAATTATTGCATTCGAATGCAAGAGATTTCGATTAGCGAATACTACTTCTAGTGAGTGACAGTATCCGAGAACTTGCATTCGAATGCATGAGATTTCGATTAGCGAATACTACCACTAGTGAGTGACATTATCCGAGAACTTGCATTCGAATGCATGAGATTTCGATTAGCGATTACTAATCCTAGTGAGTGACAGTATCCGAGAACTTGCATTCGAATGCATGAGAATTCGATTAGCGAATACTACTACTAGTGAGTGACAGTATCCGTATTATTGCAATCGAATGCATGAGATTTCGTTTACTGAATACTACTACTAGTCAGTGACAGTTTCCGAATTATTGCTTTCGAAAGAAAGAGATTTCGATTAGCGAATACTACTACTAATGAGTGACAGTATCCGAATTATTGCATTCGAATGCAAGAGATTTCGATTAGCGAATACTACTACTAGTGAGTGACAGTATCCGAAAACTTGCATTCGAATGCATGAACTTTCGATTAGCGAATACTACTACTAGTGAGTGACAGTATCCGAAAACTTGCATTCGAATGCATGAGATTTCGATTAGCGAATACTACCACTAGTGAGTGACAGTATCCGAGAACTTGCATTCGAATGCATGAGATTTCGATTAGCGAATACTACTACTAGTGAGTGACAGTATCCGAGAGCTTGCATTCGAATGCATGAGATTTTGATTAGCGAATACTACTACTAGTGAGTGACAGTATCCGAATTATTGCAATCGAATGCATGAGATTTCGTTTAGCGAATACTACTACTAGTCAGTGACAGTTTCCGAATTATTGCTTTCGAATGCAAGAGATTTCGATTAGCGAATACTACTACTAGTGAGTGACAGTATCCGAATTATTGCATTCGAATGCAAGAGATATCGATTAGCGAATACTACTACTAGTGAGTGACAGTATCCGAATTAATGCATTCGAATGCAAGAGATTTCGATTAGCGAATACTACTACTAGTGAGTGACAGTATCCAAATTATTGCATTCGAATGCATGAAATTTCGATTAGCGAATACTACTACTAGTGAGAAACAGTATCCGAATTATTGCATTCGAATGCAAGAGACTCCTATTAGCGAATACTACTACTAGTGAGTGACAGTATCCGAATTATTGCTTTCGACTGCAAGAGATTTCGATTAGCGAATACTACTACTAGTGAGTGACAGTATCCGAGAACTTGCATTCGAATGCAAGAGATTTCGATTAGCGAATACTACCTCTAGTGAGTGACAGTATGCGAATTATTGCATTCCAATGCATGAGATTTCGATTAGCGAATACTACTACTAGTGGATGACAGTATCCGAGAACTTGCATTCGAATGCATGAGATTTCGATTAGCGAATACTACTACTAGTGAGTGACAGTATCCGAGAACTTGCATTCGAATGCAAGAGATTTCGATTAGCGAATACTACTACTAGTAAGTGACAGTATCCGAATTATTGCATTCGAATGCAAGTGATTTCGATTAGCGAATACTACTACTAGTGAGTGACAGTATCCGAATTATTGCATTCGAATGCATGAAATTTCGATTAGCGAATACTACTACTAGTGAGTGACAGTATCCGAATTATTGTATTCGAATGCAAGAGATTTCGATTAGCGAATACTACTACTAGTGAGTGACAGTATCCCAATTATTGTATTCGAATGCAAGAGATTTCGATTAGCGAATACTACGACTAGTGAGTGACAGTATCCGAATTATTGCATTCGAATGCATGAGATTTCGATTAGCGAATACTACTACTAGTGAGTGACAGTATCCGAATTATTGCATTCGAATGCATGAGATTTCGATTAGCGAATACTACTACTAGTGAGTGACAGTATCCGAATTATTGCATTCGAATACATGAAATTTCGATTAGCGAATACTACTACTAGTGAGTGACAGTATCCGAATTATTGCATTCGAATGATTGAAATTTGGATTAGCTAATACTACTACTAGTGAGTGACAGTATCCGAATTATGAAATTCGAATGCTTGAACTTTCGATTAGCGAATACTACTACTAGTGAGTGACAGTATCCGAGAACTTGCATTCGAATGCATGAAATTTCGATTAGCGAATACTACTACTAGTGAGTGACAGTATCCGAATTATTGCATTCGAATGCATGAGATTGCGATTAGCGAATACTACTACTAGTGAGTGACAGTATCCGAATTATTGCATTCGAATGCATGAGATTTCGATTAGCGAATACTACTACTAGTGAGTGACAGTATCCGAATTATTGCATTCGAATGCACGAGATTTCGATTAACGAATACTACTACTAGTGAGTGACAGTATCCGAATTATTGCATTCGAATGCATGAGATTTCGATTAGCGAATACTACTACTAGTGAGTGACAGTATCCGAATTATTGCATTCGACTGCAAGAGATTTCGATTAGCGAATGCTACTACTAGTGAGTGACAGTATCCGAGAACTTGCATTCGAATGCATGAAATTTCGATTAGCGAATACTACTACTAGTGAGAAACAGTATCCGAATTATTGCATTCGAATGCAAGAGACTTCTATTAGCGAATACTACTACTAGTGAGTGACAGTATCCGAATTATTGCATTCGACTGCAAGAGATTTCGATTAGTGAATACTACTACTAGTGAGTGACAGTATCCGAGAACTTGCATTCGAATGCAAGAGATTTCGATTAGCGAATACTACTTCTAGTGAGTGACAGTATGCGAATTATTGCATTCCAATGCATGAGATTTCGATTAGCGAATACTACTACTAGTGAGTGACAGTATCCGAGAACTTGCATCCGAATGCATGAGATTTCGATTAGCGAATACTACTACTAGTGAGTGACAGTATCCGAGAACTTGCATTCGAATGCAAGAGATTTCGATTAGCGAATACTACTACTAGTGAGTGACAGTATCCGAATTATTGCATTCGAATGCAAGAGATTTCGGTTAGCGAATACTACTACTAGTGAGTGACAGTATCCGAATTATTGCATTCGAATGCATGAAATTTCGATTAGCGAATACTACTACTAGTGAGTGACAGTATCCGAATTATTGCATTCAAATTCATGAAATTTCGATTAGCGAATACTACTACTAGTGAGTGACAGTATCCGAATTATTGCATTCGAATGCAAGTGATTTCGATTAGCGAATACTACTACTAGTGAGTGACAGTATCCGAATTATTGCATTCGAATGCATGAAATTTCGATTAGCGAATACTACTACTAGTGAGTGACAGTATCCGAATTATTGTATTCGAATGCAAGAGATTTCGATTAGCGAATACTACTTCTAGTGAGTGACAGTATCCCAATTATTGTATTCGAATGCAAGAGATTTCGATTAGCGAATACTACTACTAGTGAGTGACAGTATCCGAATTATTGCATTCGAATGCATGAGATTTCGATTAGCGAATACTACTACTAGTGAGTGACAGTATCCGAATTATTGCATTCGAATACATGAAATTTCGATTAGCGAATACTACTACTAGTGAGTGACAGTATCCGAATTATTGCATTCGAATGATTGAAATTTTAATTAGCTAATACTACTACTAGTGAGTGACAGTATCCGAATTATGAAATTCGAATGCTTGAACTTTCGATTAGCGAATACTACTACTAGTGAGTGACAGTATCCGAGAACTTGCATTCGAATTCATGAAATTTCGATTAGCGAATACTACTACTAGTGAGTGACAGTATCCCAATTATTGCATTCGAATGCATGAGATTGCAATTAGCGAATACTACTACTAGTGAGTGACAGTATCCGAATTATTGCATTCGAATGCATGAGATTTCGATTAGCGAATACTACTACTAGTGAGTGACAGTATCCGAATTATTGCATTTGAATGCATGAGATTTCGATTAACGAATACTACTACTAGTGAGTGACAGTATCCGAATTATTGCATTCGAATGCATGAGATTTCGATTAGCGAATGCTACCACTAGTGAGTGACAGTATCCGAGAACTTGCATTCGAATGCATGAGATTTCGATTAGCGAATACTACTCCTAGTGAGCGACAGTATCCGAGAACTTGCATTCGAATGCATGAGAATTCGATTAGCGAATACTACTACTAGTGAGTGACAGTATCCGAATTATTGCATTCGAATGCATGAGATTTTGATTAGCGAATACTACCACTAGTGAGTGACAGTATCCGAATTATTGTATTCGAATGCATGAGATTTCGATTAGCGAATACTACTACTAGTGAGTGACAGTATCCGAGAACTTGCATTCGAATGCATGAGATTTTGATTAGCGAATACTACTACTAGTGAGTGACAGTATCCGAACTATTGCAATCGAATGCATGAGACTTCGTTTAGCGAATACTACTACTAGTCAGTGACAGTATCCGAATTATTGCTTTCGAATGCAAGAGATTTCGATTAGCGAATACTACTACTAGTGAGTGACAGTATCCGAATTATTGCATTCGACTGCAAGAGATTTCGATTAGCGAATACTACTACTAGTGAGTGACAGTATCCGAATTATTGCATTCGAATGCAAGAGATTTCGATTAGCGAATACTACTTCTAGTGAGTGACAGTATCCGAGAACTTGCATTCGAATGCATGAGATTTCGATTAGCGAATACTACCACTAGTGAGTGACATTATCCGAGAACTTGCATTCGAATGCATGAGATTTCGATTAGCGATTACTAATCCTAGTGAGTGACAGTATCCGAGAACTTGCATTCGAATGCATGAGAATTCGATTAGCGAATACTACTACTAGTGAGTGACAGTATCCGTATTATTGCAATCGAATGCATGAGATTTCGTTTACTGAATACTACTACTAGTCAGTGACAGTTTCCGAATTATTGCTTTCGAAAGAAAGAGATTTCGATTAGCGAATACTACTACTAATGAGTGACAGTATCCGAATTATTGCATTCGAATGCAAGAGATTTCGATTAGCGAATACTACTACTAGTGAGTGACAGTATCCGAATTATTGCATTCGAATGCAAGAGATTTCGATTAGCGAATACTACTACTAGTGAGTGACAGTATCCGAGAACTTGCATTCGAATGCAAGAGATTTCGATTAGCGAATACTACTACTAGTGAGTGACAGTATCCGAATTATTGCATTCGAATGCAAGAGATTTCGATTAGCGAATACTACCACTGGTGAGTGACAGTATCCGAATTATTGCATTCGAATGCATGAAATTTCGATTAGCGAATACTACTACTAGTGAGTGACAGTATCCGAATTATTGCATTCGAATGCATGAAATTTCGAATAGCGAATACTACTACTAGTATGTGACAGTATCCGAATTATTGCATTCGAATGCAAGTGATTTCGATTAGCGAATACTACTACTAGTGAGTGACAGTATCCGAATTATTGCATTCGAATGCATGAAACTTCGATTAGCGAATACTACTACTAGTGAGTGACAGTATCCGAATTATTGCTTCGAATGCAAGAGATTTCGATTAGCGAATACTACTACTAGTGAGTGACAGTATCCGAATTATTGTATTCGAATGCAAGAGATTTCGAGTAGCGAATACTACTACTAGTGAGTGACAGTATCCGAATTATTGCATTCGAATGCATGAGATTTCGATTAGCGAATACTACTACTAGTGAGTGACAGTATCCGAGAACTTGCATTCGAATGCATGAGATTTCGATTAGCGAATACTACTACTAGTGAGTGACAGTATCCGAATTATTGCATTCGAATGCATGAAATTTCGATTAGCGAATACTACTAGTAGTGAGTGACAGTATCCGAATTATTGCATTCGAATGCATGAGATTTCGATTAGCGAATACTACTACTAGTGAGTGACAGTATCCGAATTATTGCATTCGAATACATGAAATTTCGATTAGCGAATACTACTACTAGTGAGTGACAGTATCCGAATTATTGCATTCGAATGCATGAAATTTCGATTAGCCAATACTACTACTAGTGAGTGACAGTATCCGAATTATGGCATTCGAATGCATGGACTTTCGATTAGCGAATACTACTACTAGTGAGTGACAGTATCCGAAAACTTGCATTCGAATGCATGAGATTTCGATTAGCGAATACTACCACTAGTGAGTGACAGTATCCGAGAACTTGCATTCGAATGCATGAGATTTCGATTAGCGAATACTACTACTAGTGAGTGACAGTATCCGAGAGCTTGCATTCGAATGCATGAGATTTTGATTAGCGAATACTACTACTAGTGAGTGACAGTATCCGAATTATTGCAATCGAATGCATGAGATTTCGTTTAGCGAATACTACTACTAGTCAGTGACAGTTTCCGAATTATTGCTTTCGAATGCAAGAGATTTCGATTAGCGAATACTACTACTAGTGAGTGACAGTATCCGAATTATTGCATTCGAATGCAAGAGATTTCGATTAGCGAATACTACTACTAGTGAGTGACAGTATCCGAATTATTGCATTCGAATGCAAGAGATTTCGATTAGCGAATACTACTACTAGTGAGTGACAGTATCCGAATTATTGCATTCGAATGCATGAAATTTCGATTAGCGAATACTACTACTAGTGAGTGACAGTATCCGAATTATTGCATTCGAATGCATGAGATTTCGATTAGCGAATACTACTACTAGTGAGTGACAGTATCCGAATTATTGCATTCGAATACATGAAATTTCGATTAGCGAATACTACTACTAGTGAGTGACAGTATCCGAATTATTGCATTCGAATGATTGAAATTTGGATTAGCTAATACTACTACTAGTGAGTGACAGTATCCGAATTATGAAATTCGAATGCTTGAACTTTCGATTAGCGAATAGTACTACTAGTGAGTGACAGTATCCGAGAACTTGCATTCGAATGCATGAGATTTCGATTAACGAATACTACTACTAGTGAGTGACAGTATCCGAATTATTGCATTCGAATGCATGAGATTTCGATTAGCGAATACTACTACTAGTGAGTGACAGTATCCGAATTATTGCATTCGAATACATGAAATTTCGATTAGCGAATACTATCATTAGTGAGTGACAGTATCCGAATTATTGCATTCGAATGCATGAAATTTCGATTAGCGAATCCTACTACTAGTGAGTGACAGTATCCGAATTATGGCATTCGAATGCATGAACTTTCGATTAGCGAATACTACTACTAGTGAGTGACAGTATCCGAAAACTTGCATTCAAATGCATGAGATTTCGATTAGCGAATACTACCACTAGTGAGTGACAGTATCCGAGAACTTGCATTCGAATGCATGAGATTTCGACTAGCGAATACTACTACTATTGAGTGACAGTATCCGAGAGCTTGCATTCGAATGCATGAGATTTTGATTAGCGAATACTACTACTAGTCAGTGACAGTTTCCGAATTATTGCTTTCGAATGCAAGAGATTTCGATTAGCGAATACTACTACTAGTGAGTGACAGTATCCGAATTATTGCATTCGAATGCAAGAGATTTCGATTAGCGAATACTACTACTAGAGAGTGACAGTATCCGAATTATTGCATTCGAATGCAAGAGATTTCGATTAGCGAATACTACTACTAGTGAGTGACAGTATCCGAATTATTGCATTCGAATGCATGAACTTTCGATTAGCGAATACTACTACTAGTGAGTGACAGTATCCGAAAACTTGCATTCGAATGCATGAGATTTCGATACGCGAATACTACCACTAGTGAGTGACAGTATCCGAGAACTTGCATTCGAATGCATGAGATTTCCATTAGCGAATACTACTACTAGTGAGTGACAGTATCCGAGAGCTTGCATTCGAATGCATGAGATTTTGATTAGCGAATACTACTACTAGTGAGTGACAGTATCCGAATTATTGCAATCGAATGCATGAGATTTCGTTTAGCGAATACTACTACTAGTCAGTGACAGTTTCCGAATTATTGCTTTCGAATGCAAGAGATTTCGATTAGCGAATACTACTACTAGTGAGTGACAGTATCCGAATTATTGCATTCGAATGCAAGAGATTTCGATTAGCGAATACTACTACTAGTGAGTGACAGTATCCGAATTATTGCATTCGAATGCAAGAGATTTCGATTAGCGAATACTACTACTAGTGAGTGACAGTATCCGAATTATTGCATTCGAATGCATGAAATTTCGATTAGCGAATACTACTACTAGTGAGTGACAGTATCCGAATTATTGCATTCGAATGCATGAGATTTCGATTAGCGAATACTACTACTAGTGAGTGACAGTATCCGAATTATTGCATTCGAATACATAAAATTTCGATTAGCGAATACTACTACTAGTGAGTGACAGTATCCGAATTATTGCATTCGAATGAATGAAATTTGGATTAGCTAATACTACTACTAGTGAGTGACAGTATCCGAATTATGAAATTCGAATGCTTGAACTTTCGATTAGCGAATAGTACTACTAGTGAGTGACAGTATCCGAGAACTTGCATTCGAATGCATGAGATTTCGATTAACGAATACTACTACTAGTGAGTGACAGTATCCGAATTATTGCATTCGAATGCATGAGATTTCGATTAGCGAATACTACTACTAGTGAGTGACAGTATCCGAATTATTGCATTCGAATACATGAAATTTCGATTAGCGAATACTACTATTAGTGAGTGACAGTATCCGAATTATTGCATTCGAATGCATGAAATTTCGATTAGCGAATACTACTACTAGTGAGTGACAGTATCCGAATTATGGCATTCGAATGCATGAACTTTCGATTAGCGAATACTACTACTAGTGAGTGACAGTATCCGAAAACTTGCATTCAAATGCATGAGATTTCGATTAGCGAATACTACCACTAGTGAGTGACAGTATCCGAGAACTTGCATTCGAATGCATGAGATTTCGATTAGCGAATACTACTACTATTGAGTGACAGTATCCGAGAGCTTGCATTCGAATGCATGAGATTTTGATTAGCGAATACTACTACTAGTGAGTGACAGTATCCGAATTATTGCAATCGAATGCATGAGACTTCGTTTAGCGAATACTACTACTAGTCAGTGACAGTTTCCGAATTATTGCTTTCGAATGCAAGAGATTTCGATTAGCGAATACTACTACTAGTGAGTGACAGTATCCGAATTATTGCATTCGAATGCAAGAGATTTCGATTAGCGAATACTATTACTAGTGAGTGACAGTATCCGAATTATTGCATTCGAATGCAAGAGATTTCGATTAGCGAATACTACTACTAGTGAGTGACAGTATCCGAATTATTGCATTCGAATGCATGAACTTTCGATTAGCGAATACTACTACTAGTGAGTGACAGTATCCGAAAACTTGCATTCGAATGCATGAGATTTCGATTAGCGAATACTACCACTAGTGAGTGACAGTATCCGAGAACTTGCATTCGAATGCATGAGATTTCGATTAGCGAATACTACTACTAGTGAGTGACAGTATCCGAGAGCTTGCATTCGAATGCATGAGATTTTGATTAGCGAATACTACTACTAGTGAGTGACAGTATCCGAATTATTGCAATCGAATGCATGAGATTTCGTTTAGCGAATACTACTACTAGTCAGTGACAGTTTCCGAATTATTGCTCTCGAATGCAAGAGATTTCGATTAGCGAATACTACTACTAGTGAGTGACAGTATCCGAATTATTGCATTCGAATGCAAGAGATTTCGATTAGCGAATACTACTACTAGTGAGTGACAGTATCCGAATTATTGCATTCGAATGCATGAAATTTCGATTAGCGAATACTACTACTAGTGAGAAACAGTATCCGAATTATTGCATTCGAATGCAAGAGACTTTCCTTAGCGAATACTACTACTAGTGAGTGACAGTATCCGAATTATTGCTTTCGACTGCAAGAGATTTCGATTAGCGAATACTACTACTAGTGAGTGACAGTATCCGAGAACTTGCATTCGAATGCATGAAATTTTGATTAGCGAATACTACTACTAGTGAGAAACAGTATCCGAATTATTGCATTCGAATGCAAGAGACTTCGATTAGCGAATACTACTACTAGTGAGTGACAGTATCCGAATTATTGCATTCGACTGCAAGAGACTTCGATTAGCGAATACTACTACTAGTGAGTGACAGTATCCGAGAACTTGCATTCGAATGCAAGAGATTTCGATTAGCGAATACTACTTCTAGTGAGTGACAGTATGCGAATTATTGCATTCCAATGCATGAGATTTCGATTAGCGAATACTACTACTAGTGAGTGACAGTATCCGAGAACTTGCATTCGAATGCATGAGATTTCGATTAGCGAATACTAATACTAGTGAGTGACAGTATCCGAATTATTGCATTCGAATGCATGAAATTTCGATTAGCGAATACTACTACTAGTGAGTGACAGTATCCGAATTATTGTATTCGAATGCAAGAGATTTCGATTAGCGAATACTACTACTAGTGAGTGACAGTATCCCAATTATTGTATTCGAATGCAAGAGATTTCGATTAGCGAATACTACTACTAGTGAGTGACAGTATCCGAATTATTGCATTCGAATGCATGAGATTTCGATTAGCGAATACTACTACTAGTGAGTGACAGTATCCGAATTATTGCATTCGAATGCATGAGATTTCGGTTAGCGAATACTACTACTAGTGAGTGACAGTATCCGAATTATTGCATTCGAATACATGAAATTTCGATTAGCGAATACTACTACTAGTGAGTGACAGTATCCGAATTATTGCATTCGAATGATTGAAATTTGGATTAGCTAATACTACTACTAGTGAGTGACAGTATCCGAATTATGAAATTCGAATGCTTGAACTTTCGATTAGCGAATAGTACTACTAGTGAGTGACAGTATCCGAGAACTTGCATTCGAATGCATGAAATTTCGATTAGCGAATACTACTACTAGTGAGTGACAGTATCCGAATTATTGCATTCGAATGCACGAGATTGCGATTAGCGAATACTACTACTAGTGAGTGACAGTATCCGAATTATTGCATTCGAATGCATGAGATTTCGATTAGCGAATACTACTACTAGTGAGTGACAGTATCCGAATTATTGCATTCGAATGCATGAGATTTCGATTAACGAATACTACTACTAGTGAGTGACAGTATCCGAATTATTGCATTCGAATGCATGAGATTTCGATTAGCGAATACTACTACTAGTGAGTGACAGTATCCGAATTATTGCATTCGAATACATGAAATTTCGATTAGCGAATACTACTATTAGTGAGTGACAGTATCTGAATTATTGCATTCGAATGCATGAACTTTCGATTAGCGAATACTACTACTAGTGAGTGACAGTATCCGAAAACTTGCATTCAAATGCATGAGATTTCGATTAGCGAATACTACCACTAGTGAGTGACAGTATCCGAGAACTTGCATTCGAATGCATGAGATTTCGATTAGCGAATACTACTACTAGTGAGTGACAGTATCCGAGAGCTAGCATTCGAATGCATGAGATTTCGTTTAGCGAATACTACTACTAGTCAGTGACAGTTTTCGAATTATTGCTTTCGAATGCAAGAGATTTCGATTAGCGAATACTACTACTAGTGAGTGACAGTATCCGAATTATTGCATTCGAATGCAAGAGATTTCGATTAGCGAATACTACTACTAGTGAGTGACAGTATCCGAATTATTGCATTCGAATGCATGAAATTTCGATTAGCGAATACTACTACTAGTGAGAAACAGTATCCGAATTATTGCATTCGAATGCAAGAGACTTTCGTTAGCGAATACTACTACTAGTGAGTGACAGTATCCGAATTATTGCTTTCGACTGCAAGAGATTTCGATTAGCGAATACTACTACTAGTGAGTGACAGTATCCGAGAACTTGCATTCGAATGCATGAAATTTCGATTAGCGAATACTACTACTAGTGAGAAACAGTATCCGAATTATTGCATTCGAATGCAAGAGACTTCGATTAGCGAATACTACTACTAGTGAGTGACAGTATCCGAATTATTGCATTCGACTGCAAGAGATTTCGATTAGCGAATACTACTACTAGTGAGTGACAGTATCCGAGAACTTGCGTTCGAATGCAAGAGATTTCGATTAGCGAATACTACTTCTAGTGAGTGACAGTATGCGAATTATATCATTCCAATGCATGAGATTTCGATTAGCGAATACTACTACTAGTGAGTGACAGTATCCGAGAGCTTGCATTCGAATGCAAGAGATTTCGATTAGCGAATACTACCACTAGTGAGTGACAGTATCCGAATTATTGCATTCGAATGCAAGAGATTTCGATTTGCGCATACTACTACTAGTGAGTGACAGTATCCGAATTATTGCATTCGAATGCATGAAATTTCGATTAGCGAATACTACTACTAGTGAGTGACAGTATCCGAATTATTGCATTCAAATTCATGAAATTTCGATTAGCGAATACTACTACTAGTGAGTGACAGTATCCGAATTATTGCATTCGAATGCAAGTGATTTCGATTAGCGAATACTACTACTAGTGAGTGACAGTATCCGAATTATTGCATTCGAATGCATGAAATTTCGATTAGCGAATACTACTACTAGTGAGTGACAGTATCCCAATTATTGTATTCGAATGCAAGAGATTTCGATTAGCGAATACTACTACTAGTGAGTGACAGTATCCGAATTATTGCATTCGAATGCATGAGATTTCGATTAGCGAATACTACTACTAGTGAGTGACAGTATCCGAATTATTGCATTCGAATGCATGAAATTTCGATTAGCGAATACTACTACTAGTGAGTGACAGTATCCGAATTATTGCATTCGAATGCATGAGATTGCGATTAGCGAATACTACTACTAGTGAGTGACAGTATCCGAATTATTGCATTCGAATCCATTAAATTTCGATTAGCGAATACTACTACTAGTGAGTGACAGTATCCGAGAACTTGCATTCGAATGCATGAGATTTCGATTAGCGAATACTACTACTAGTGAGTGACAGTATCCGAATTATTGCATTCGAATGCATGAGATTTCGATTAACGAATACTACTACTAGTGAGTGACAGTATCCGAATTATTGCATTCGAATACATGAAATTCCGATTAGCGAATACTACTACTAGTGAGTGACAGTATCCGAATTATTGCATTCGAATGCCTGAAATTTCGATTAGCGAATACTACTACTAGTGAGTGACAGTATCCGAATTATGGCATTCGAATGCATGAACTTTCGATTAGCGAATACTAATACTAGTGAGTGACAGTATCCGAGAACTTGCATTCGAATGCATGAGATTTCGATTAGCGAATACTACCACTAGTGAGTGACAGTATCCGAGAACTTGCATTCGAATGCATGAGATTTCGATTAGCTAATACTACTACCAGTGAGTGACAGTATCCGAATTATTGCGATCGAATGCATGAGATTTCGTTTAGCGAATACTACTACTGGTCAGTGACAGTTTCCGAATTATTGCTTTCGAATTCAAGAGATTTCGATTAGCGAATACTACTACTAGTGAGTGACAGTATCCGAATTATTGCATTCGAATGCATGAGATTGCGATTAGCGAATACTACTACTAGTGAGTGACAGTATCCGAATTATTGCATTCGAATGCATGAAATTTCGATTAGCGAATACTACTACCAGAGAGTTACAGTATCCGAGAACTTGCATTCGAATGCATGAGATTTCGATTAGCGAAAACTACTACTAGTGAGTGACAGTATCCGAGAACTTGCATTCGAATGCATGAGATTTCGATTAGCGAATACTACTCATAGTGAGTGACAGTATCCGAGAACTTGCATTCGATGGATGAGAATTCGATTAGCGAATACTACTACTAGTGAGTGACAGTATCCGTATTATTGCAATCGAATGCATGAGATTTCGTTTAGCGAATACTACTACTAGTCAGTGACAGTTTCCGAATTATTGCTTTCGATTGCAAGAGATTTCGATTAGCGAATACTACCACTAGTGAGTGACAGTATCCGAATTATTGCATTCGAATGCAAGAGATTTTGATTAGCGAGTACTACTACTAGTGAGTGACAGTATCCGAATTATTGCATTCGAATGCAAGAGATTTCGATTAGCGAATAATACTACTAGTGAGTGACAGTATCCGAATTATTGCATTCGAATGCATGAGATTTCGATTAGCGAATACTACTACTACTAGTGAGTGACAGTATCCGAGAACTTGCATTCGAATGCATGAGATTTCGATTAGCGAATACTACTACTAGTGAGTGACAGTATCCGAGAACTTGCATTCGAATGCAAGAGATTTCGATTAGCGAATACTACTTTTAGTGAGTGACAGTATGCGAATTATTGCATTCCAATGCATTAGATTTCGATTAGCGAATACTACTACTAGTGAGTGACAGTATCCGAGAACTTGCATTCGAATGCATGAGATTTCGATTAGCGAATACTACTACTAGTGAGTGACAGTATCCGAGAACTTGCATTCGAATGCAAGAGATTTCGATTAGCGAATACTACTACTAGTGAGTGACAGTATCCGAATTATTGCATTCGAATGCAAGAGATTTCGATTAGCGAATACTACTACTCGTGAGTGACTGTATCCGAATTATTGCATTCGAATGCATGAAATTTCGATTAGCGAATACTACTACTAGTGAGTGACAGTATCCGAATTATTGCATTCGAATGCATGAAATTTCGATTAGCGAATACTACTACTAGTGAGTGACAGTATCCGAATTATTGTATTCGAATGCAAGAGATTTCGATTAGCGAATACTACTACTAGTGAGTGACAGTATCCCAATTATTGTATTCGAATGCAAGAGATTTCGATTAGCGAATACTACTACTAGTGAGTGACAGTATCCGAATTATTGCATTCGAATGCATGAGATTTCGATTAGCGAATACTACTACTAGTGAGTGACAGTATCCGAATTATTGCATTCGAATGCATGAGATTTCGATTAGCGAATACTACTACTAGTGAGTGACAGTATCCGAATTATTGCATTCGAATACATGAAATTTCGATTAGAGAATACTACTACTAGTGAGTGACAGTATCCGAGAACTTGCATTCGAATGCATGAGATTTCGATTAGCGAATACTACTACTAGTGAGTGACAGTATCCGAATTATTGCATTCGAATGCATGAGATTTCGATTAACGAATACTACTACTAGTGAGTGACAGTATCCGAATTATTGCATTCGAATACATGAAATTCCGATTAGCGAATACTACTACTAGTGAGTGACAGTATCCGAATTATTGCATTCGAATGCCTGAAATTTCGATTAGCGAATACTACTACTAGTGAGTGACAGTATCCGAATTATGGCATTCGAATGCATGAACTTTCGATTAGCGAATACTAATACTAGTGAGTGACAGTATCCGAGAACTTGCATTCGAATGCATGAGATTTCGATTAGCGAATACTACCACTAGTGAGTGACAGTATCCGAGAACTTGCATTCGAATGCATGAGATTTCGATTAGCTAATACTACTACTAGTGAGTGACAGTATCCGAATTATTGCAATCGAATGCATGAGATTTCGTTTAGCGAATACTACTACTAGTCAGTGACAGTTTCCGAATTATTGCTTTCGAATTCAAGAGATTTCGATTAGCAAATACTACTACTAGTGAGTGACAGTATCCGAATTATTGCATTCGAATGCATGAGATTGCGATTAGCGAATACTACTTCTAGTGAGTGACAGTATCCGAATTATTGCATTCGAATGCATGAAATTTCGATTAGCAAATACGACTACCAGTGAGTTACAGTATCCGAGAACTTGCATTCGAATGCATGAGATTTCGATTAGCGAATACTACTACTAGTGAGTGACAGTATCCGAGAACTTGCATTCGAATGCATGAGATTTCGATTAGCGAATACTACTCCTAGTGAGTGACAGTATCCGAGAACTTGCATTCGAATGCATGAGAATTCGATTAGCGAATACTACTACTAGTGAGTGACAGTATCCGTATTATTGCAATCGAATGCATGAGATTTCGTTTAGCGAATACTACTACTAGTCAGTGACAGTTTCCGAATTATTGCTTTCGAAAGCAAGAGATTTGGATTAGCGAATACTACCACTAGTGAGTGACAGTATCCGAATTATTGCATTCGAATGCAAGAGATTTTGATTAGCGAGTACTACTACTAGTGAGTGACAGTATCCGAATTATTGCATTCGAATGCAAGAGATTTCGATTAGCGGATACTACTACTAGTGATTGACAGTATCCGAATTATTGCATTCGTATGCATGAAATTTCGATTAGCGAATACTACTACTAGTGAGAAACAGTATCCGAATTATTGCATTCGAATGCAAGAGACTTCGATTAGCGAATACTACTACTAGTGAGTGACAGTATCCAAATTATTGCATTCGACTGCAAGAGATTTCGATTAGCGAATACTACTACTAGTGAATGACAGTATCCGAATTATTGCATTCGAATGCAAGAGATTTCGATTAGCGAATAATACTACTAGTGAGTGACAGTATCCGAATTATTGCATTCGAATGCATGAGATTTCGATTAGCGAATACTACTACTACTAGTGAGTGACAGTATCCGAGAACTTGCATTCGAATGCATGAGATTTCGATTAGCGAATACTACTACTAGTGAGTGACAGTATCCGAGAACTTGCATTCGAATGCAAGAGATTTCGATTAGCAAATACTACTACTAGTGAGTGACAGTATCCGAATTATTGCATTCGAATGCATGAAATTTCGATTAGCGAATACTACTACTAGTGAGAAACAGTATGCGAATTATTGCATTCGAATGCAAGAGACTTCTATTAGCGAATACTACTACTAGTGAGTGACAGTATCCGAATTATTGAATTCGACTGCAAGAGATTTCGATTAGCGAATACTACTACTAGTGAGTGACAGTATCCGAGAACTTGCATTCGAATGCATGAAATTTCGATTAGCGAATACTACTACTAGTGAGAAACAGTATCCGAATTATTGCATTCGAATGCAAGAGACTTCGATTAGCGAATACTACTACTAGTGAGTGACAGTATCCGAATTATTGCATTCGACTGCAAGAGATTTCGATTAGCGAATACTACTACTAGTGAGTGACAGTATCCGAGAACTTGCATTCGAATGCAAGAGATTTCGATTAGCGAATACTACTTCTAGTGAGTGACAGTATGCGAATTATTGCATTCCAATGCATGAGATTTCGATTAGCGAATACTACTACTAGTGGGTGACAGTATCCGAGAACTTGCATTCGAATGCATGAGATTTCGATTAGCGAATACTACTACTAGTGAGTGACAGTATCCGAGAACTTGCATTCGAATGCAAGAGATTTCGATTAGCGAATACTACTACTAGTGAGTGACAGTATCCGAATTATTGCATTCGAATGCAAGAGATTTCGATTAGTGAATACTACTACTCGTGAGTGACTGTATCCGAATTATTGCATTCGAATGCATGAAATTTCGATTAGCGAATACTACTACTAGTGAGTGACAGTATCCGAATTATTGCATTCGAATGCATGAAATTTCGATTAGCGAATACTACTACTAGTGAGTGACAGTATCCGAATTATTGTATTCGAATGCAAGAGATTTCGATTAGCGAATACTACTACTAGTGAGTGACAGTATCCCAATTATTGTATTCGAATGCATGAGATTTCGATTAGCGAATACTACTACTAGTGAGTGACAGTATCCGAATTATTGCATTCGAATGCATGAGATTTCGATTAGCGAATACTACTACTAGTGAGTGACAGTATCCGAATTATTGCATTCGAATGCATGAGATTTCGATTAGCGAATACTACTACTAGTGAGTGACAGTATCCGAATTATTGCATTCGAATACATGAAATTTCGATTAGAGAATACTACTACTAGTGAGTGACAGTATCCGAATTATTGCATTCGAATGATTGAAATTTGGATTAGCTAATACTACTACTAGTGAGTGACAGTATCCGAATTATGAAATTCGAATGCTTGAACTTTCGATTAGCGAATACTACTACTAGTGAGTGACAGTATCCGAGAACTTGCATTAGAATGCATGAAATTTCGATTAGCGAATACTACTACTAGTGAGTGACAGTATCCGAATTATTGCATTCGAATGCATGAGATTGCGATTAGCGAATACTACTGCTAGTGAGTGACAGTATCCGAATTAGTGCATTCGAATGCATGAGATTTCGATTAGCGAATACTACTACTAGTGAGTGACAGTATCCGAATTATTGCATTCGAATGCATGAGATTTTGATTAACGAATACTACTACTAGTGAGTGACAGTATCCGAATTATTGCATTCGAATGCATGAGATTTCGATTAGCGAATACTACTACTAGTGAGTGACAGTATCCGAATTATTGCATTCGAATACATGAAATTTCGATTAGCGAATACTACTATTAGTGAGTGACAGTATCCGAATTATTGCATTCGAATGCATGAAATTTCGATTAGCGAATACTACTACTAGTGAGTGACAGTATCCGAATTATGGCATTCGAATGCATGAACTTTCGATTAGCGAATACTACTACTAGTGAGTGACAGTATCCGAAAACTTGCATTCGAATGCATGAGATTTCGATTAGCGAATACTACCACTAGTGAGTGACAGTATCCGAGATCTTGCATTCGAATGCATGAGATTTCGATTAGCGAATACTACTACTAGTGAGTGACAGTATCCGAATTATTGCAATCGAATGCATGAGATTTCGTTTAGCGAATACTACTACTAGTCAGTGACAGTTTCCGAATTATTGCTTTCGAATGCAAGAGATTTCGATTAGCGAATACTTCTACTAGTGAGTGACAGTATCCGAATTATTGCATTCGAATGCAAGAGATTTCGATTAGCGAATACTACTACTAGTGAGTGACAGTATCCGAATTATTGCATTCGAATGCAAGAGATTTCGATTAGCGAATACTACTACTAGTGAGTGACAGTATCCGAATTATTGCATTCGAATGCATGAAATTTCGATTAGCGAATACTACTACTAGTGAGAAACAGTATCCGAATTATTGCATTCGAATGCAAGAGACTTCTATTAGCGAATACTACTACTAGTGAGTGACAGTATCCGAATTATTGCTTTCGACTGCAAGAGATTTCGATTAGCGAATACTACTACTAGTGAGTGACAGTATCAGAGAACTTGCATTCGAATGCATGAAATTTCGATTAGCGAATACTACTACTAGTGAGAAACAGTATCCGAATTATTGCATTCGAATGCAAGAGACTTCGATTAGCGAATACTACTACTAGTGAGTGACAGTATCCGAATTATTGCATTCGACTGCAAGAGATTTCGATTAGCGAATACTACTACTAGTGAGTGACAGTATCCGAGAACTTGCATTCGAATGCAAGAGATTTCGATTAGCGAATACTACTTCTAGTGAGTGACAGTATGCGAATTATTGCATTCCAATGCATGAGATTTCGATTAGCGAATACTACTACTAGTGAGTGACAGTATCCGAAAACTTGCATTCGAATGCAAGAGATTTCGATTAGCGAATACTACTACTAGTGAGTGACAGTATCCGAATTATTGCATTCGAATGCAAGAGATTTCGATTAGCGAATACTACTACTAGTGAGTGACAGTATCCGAATTATTGCATTCGAATGCATGAAATTTCGATTAGCGAATACTACTACTAGTGAGTGACAGTATCCGAATTATTGCATTCAAATTCATGAAATTTCGATTAGCGAATACTACTACTAGTGAGTGACAGTATCCGAATTATTGCATTCGAATGCAAGTGATTTCGATTAGCGAATACTACTACTAGTGAGTGACAGTATCCGAATTATTGCATTCGAATGCATGAAATTTCGATTAGCGAATACTACTACTAGTGAGTGACAGTATCCCAATTATTGTATTCGAATGCAAGAGATTTCGATTAGCGAATACTACTACTAGTGAGTGACAATATCCGAATTATTGCATTCGAATGCATGAGATTTCGATTAGCGAATACTACTACTAGTGAGTGACAGTATCCGAATTATTGCATTCGAATGCATTAGATTTCGATTAGCGAATACTGCTACTAGTGAGTGACAGTATCCGAATTATTGCATTCGAATACATGAAATTTCGATTAGCGAATACTACTACAAGTGAGTGACAGTATCCGAATTATTGCAAACGAATGATTGAAATTAAGATTAGCTAATACTACTACTAGTGAGTGGCAGTATCCGAATTATGAAATTCGAATGCTTGAACTTTCGATTAGCGAATACTACTACTAGTGAGTGACAGTATCCGAATTATTGCATTCGAATGCATGAAATTTCGATTAGCGAATACTACTACTAGTGAGTGACAGTATCCGAATTATTGCATTCGAATGCATGAGATTGCGATTAGCGAATACTACTACTAGTGAGTGACAGTATCCGAATTATTGCATTCGAATGCAACAAAATTTCGATTAGCGAATACTACTACTAGTGAGTGACTGTATCCGAATTATTGCATTCGAATGCAAGAGATTTCGACTAGCGAATACTACTACTAGTGAGTGACAGTATCCCAATTATTGTATTCGAATGCAAGAGATTTCGATTAGCGAATACTACTACTAGTGAGTGACAGTATCCGAATTATTGCATTCGAATGCATGAGATTTCGATTAGCGAATACTACTACTAGTGAGTGACAGTATCCGAATTATTGCATTCGAATGCATGAGATTTCGATTAGCGAATACTACTACTAGTGAGTGACAGTATCCGAATTATTGCATTCGAATACATGAAATTTCGATTAGCGAATACAACTACTAGTGAGTGACAGTATCCGAATTATTGCATTCGAATGATTGAAATTTGGATTAGCTAATACTACTACTAGTGAGTGACAGTATCCGAATTATGAAATTCGAATGCTTGAACTTTCGATTAGCGAATACTACTACTAGTGTGTGACAGTATCCGAGAACTTGCATTCGAATGCATGAAATTTCGATTAGCGAATACTACCACCAGTGAGTGATAGTATCCGAATTATTGCATTCGAATGCATGAGATTGCGATTAGCGAATACTACTACTAGTGAGTGACAGTATCCGAATTATTGCATTCGAATGCATGAGATTTCGATTAGCGAATACTACTACTAGTGAGTGACAGTATCCGAATTATTGCATTCGAATGCATGAGATTTCGATTAACGAATACTACTACTAGTGAGTGACAGTATCCGAATTATTGCATTCGAATGCATGAGATTTCGATTAGCGAATACTACTACTAGTGAGTGACAGTATCCGAATTATTGCATTCGAATACATGAAATTTCGATTAGCGAATACTACTATTAGTGAGTGACAGTATCCGAATTATTGCATTCGAATGCATGAAATTTCGATTAGCGAATACTACTACTAGTGAGTGACAGTATCCGAATTATGGCATTCGAATGCATGAACTGTCGATTAGCGAATACTACTACTAGTGAGTGACAGTATCCGAAAACTTGCATTCGAATGCATGAGATTTCGATTAGCGAATACTACCACTAGTGAGTGACAGTATCCGAGAACTATCATTCGAATGCATGAGATTTCGATTAGCGTATACTACTACTAGTAAGTGACAGTATCCGAGAGCTTGCATTCGAATGCATGAGATTTTGATTAGCGAATACTACTACTAGTGAGTGACAGTATCCGAATTATTGCAATCGAATGCATGAGATTTTGATTAGCGAATACTACTACTAGTGAGTGACAGTATCCGAATTATTGCAATCGAATGCATGAGATTTCGATTAGCGAATACTACTACTAGTGAGTGACAGTATCCGAATTATTGCAATCGAATGCATGAGATTTCGTTTAGCGAATACTACTACTAGTCAGTGACAGTTTCCGAATTATTGCTTTCGAATGCAAGAGATTTCGATTAGCGAATACTACTACTAGTGAGTGACAGTATCCGAATTATTGCATTCGAATGCAAGAGATTTCGATTAGCGAATACTACTACTAGTGAGTGACAGTATCCCAATTATTGTATTCGAATGCAAGAGATTTCGATTAGCGAATACTACTACTAGTGAGTGACAATATCCGAATTATTGCATTCGAATGCATGAGATTTCGATTAGCGAATACTACTACTAGTGAGTGACAGTATCCGAATTATTGCATTCGAATACATGAAATTTCGATTAGAGAATACTACTACTAGTGAGTGACAGTTTCCGAATTATTGCTTTCGAATGCAAGAGATTTCGATTAGCGAATACTACTACTAGTGAGTGACAGTATCCGAATTATTGCATTCGAATGCAAGAGATTTCGATTAGCGAATACTACTACTAGTGAGTGACAGTATCCCAATTATTGTATTCGAATGCAAGAGATTTCGATTAGCGAATACTACTACTAGTGAGTGACAATAACCGAATTATTGCATTCGAATGCATGAGATTTCGATTAGCGAATACTACTACTAGTGAGTGACAGTATCCGAATTATTGCATTCGAATGCATTAGATTTCGATTAGCGAATACTGCTACTGGTGAGTGACAGTATCCGAATTATTGCATTCGAATACATGAAATTTTGATTAGCGAATACTACTACAAGTGAGTGACAGTATCCGAATTATTGCATTCGAATGATTGAAATTAGGATTAGCTAATACTACTACTAGTGAGTGGCAGTATCCGATTTATGAAATTCGAATGCTTGAACTTTCGATTAGCGAATACTACTACTAGTGAGTGACAGTATCCGAATTATTGCATTCGAATGCATGAAATTTCGATTAGCGAATACTACTACTAGTGAGTGACAGTATCCGAATTATTGCATTCGAATGCATGAGATTGCGATTAGCGAATACTACTACTAGTGAGTGACAGTATCCGAATTATTGCATTCGAATGCAAGAGATTTCGATTAGCGAATACTACTACTAGTGAGTGACTGTATCCGAATTATTGCATTCGAATGCATGAAATTTCGATTAGCGAATACTACTACTAGTGAGTGACAGTATCCGAATTATTGCATTCGAATGTAAGTGATTTCGATTAGCGAATACTACTACTAGTGAGTGACAGTATCCGAATTATTGCATTCGAATGCATGAAATTTCGATTAGCGAATACTACTACTAGTGAGTGACAGTATCCGAATTATTGTATTCGAATGCAAGAGATTTCGATTAGCGAATACTACTACTAGTGAGTGACAGTATCCCAATTATTGTATTCGAATGCAAGAGATTTCGATTAGCAAATACTACTACTAGTGAGTGACAGTATCCGAATTATTGCATTCGAATGCATGAGATTTCGATTAGCGAATACTACTACTAGTGAGTGACAGTATCCGAATTATTGCATTCGAATGCATGAGATTTCGATTAGCGAATACTACTACTAGTGAGTGACAGTATCCGAATTATTGCATTCGAATACATGAAATTTCGATTAGCGAATACAACTACTAGTGAGTGACAGTATCCGAATTATTGCATTCGAATGATTGAAATTTGGATTAGCTAATACTACTACTAGTGAGTGACAGTATCCGAATTATGAAATTCGAATGCTTGAACTTTCGATTAGCGAATACTACTACTAGTGTGTGACAGTATCCGAGAACTTGCATTCGAATGCATGAAATTTCGATTAGCGAATACTACCACCAGTGAGTGATAGTATCCGAATTATTGCATTCGAATGCATGAGATTGCGATTAGCGAATACTACTACTAGTGAGTGACAGTATCCGAATTATTGCATTCGAATGCATGAGATTTCGATTAGCGAATACTACTACTAGTGAGTGACAGTATCCGAATTATTGCATTCGAATGCATGAGATTTCGATTAACGAATACTACTACTAGTGAGTGACAGTATCCGAATTATTGCATTCGAATGCATGAGATTTCGATTAGCGAATACTACTACTAGTGAGTGACAGTATCCGAATTATTGCATTCGAATACATGAAATTTCGATTAGCGAATACTACTATTAGTGAGTGACAGTATCCGAATTATTGCATTCGAATACATGAAATTTCGATTAGCGAATACTACTATTAGTGAGTGACAGTATCCGAATTATTGCATTCGAATGCATGAAATTTCGATTAGCGAATACTACTACTAGTGAGTGACAGTATCCGAATTATGGCATTCGAATGCATGAACTGTCGATTAGCGAATACTACTACTAGTGAGTGACAGTATCCGAAAACTTGCATTCGAATGCATGAGATTTCGATTAGCGAATACTACCACTAGTGAGTGACAGTATCCGAGAACTATCATTCGAATGCATGAGATTTCGATTAGCGTATACTACTACTAGTAAGTGACAGTATCCGAGAGCTTGCATTCGAATGCATGAGATTTTGATTAGCGAATACTACTACTAGTGAGTGACAGTATCCGAATTATTGCAATCGAATGCATGAGATTTTGATTAGCGAATACTACTACTAGTGAGTGACAGTATCCGAATTATTGCAATCGAATGCATGAGATTTCGATTAGCGAATACTACTACTAGTGAGTGACAGTATCCGAATTATTGCAATCGAATGCATGAGATTTCGTTTAGCGAATACTACTACTAGTCAGTGACAGTTTCCGAATTATTGCTTTCGAATGCAAGAGATTTCGATTAGCGAATACTACTACTAGTGAGTGACAGTATCCGAATTATTGCATTCGAATGCAAGAGATTTCGATTAGCGAATACTACTACTAGTGAGTGACAGTATCCCAATTATTGTATTCGAATGCAAGAGATTTCGATTAGCGAATACTACTACTAGTGAGTGACAATATCCGAATTATTGCATTCGAATGCATGAGATTTCGATTAGCGAATACTACTACTAGTGAGTGACAGTATCCGAATTATTGCATTCGAATACATGAAATTTCGATTAGAGAATACTACTACTAGTGAGTGACAGTTTCCGAATTATTGCTTTCGAATGCAAGAGATTTCGATTAGCGAATACTACTACTAGTGAGTGACAGTATCCGAATTATTGCATTCGAATGCAAGAGATTTCGATTAGCGAATACTACTACTAGTGAGTGACAGTATCCCAATTATTGTATTCGAATGCAAGAGATTTCGATTAGCGAATACTACTACTAGTGAGTGACAATATCCGAATTATTGCATTCGAATGCATGAGATTTCGATTAGCGAATACTACTACTAGTGAGTGACAGTATCCGAATTATTGCATTCGAATGCATTAGATTTCGATTAGCGAATACTGCTACTGGTGAGTGACAGTATCCGAATTATTGCATTCGAATACATGAAATTTTGATTAGCGAATACTACTACAAGTGAGTGACAGTATCCGAATTATTGCATTCGAATGATTGAAATTAGGATTAGCTAATACTACTACTAGTGAGTGGCAGTATCCGAATTATGAAATTCGAATGCTTGAACTTTCGATTAGCGAATACTACTACTAGTGAGTGACAGTATCCGAATTATTGCATTCGAATGCATGAAATTTCGATTAGCGAATACTACTACTAGTGAGTGACAGTATCCGAATTATTGCATTCGAATGCATGAGATTGCGATTAGCGAATACTACTACTAGTGAGTGACAGTATCCGAATTATTGCATTCGAATGCAAGAGATTTCGATTAGCGAATACTACTACTAGTGAGTGACTGTATCCGAATTATTGCATTCGAATGCATGAAATTTCGATTAGCGAATACTACTACTAGTGAGTGACAGTATCCGAATTATTGCATTCGAATGTAAGTGATTTCGATTAGCGAATACTACTACTAGTGAGTGACAGTATCCGAATTATTGCATTCGAATGCATGAAATTTCGATTAGCGAATACTACTACTAGTGAGTGACAGTATCCGAATTATTGTATTCGAATGCAAGAGATTTCGATTAGCGAATACTACTACTAGTGAGTGACAGTATCCCAATTATTGTATTCGAATGCAAGAGATTTCGATTAGCGAATACTACTACTAGTGAGTGACAGTATCCGAATTATTGCATTCGAATGCATGAGATTTCGATTAGCCAATACTACTACTAGTGAGTGACAGTATCCGAATTATTGCATTCGAATGCATGAGATTTCGATTAGCGAATACTACTACTAGTGAGTGACAGTATCCGAATTATTGCATTCGAATACATGAAATTTCGATTAGCGAATACAACTACTAGTGAGTGACAGTATCCGAATTATTGCTTTCGAATGATTGAAATTTGGATTAGCTAATACTACTACTAGTGAGTGACAGTATCCGAATTATGAAATTCGAATGCTTGAACTTTCGATTAGCGAATACTACTACTAGTGTGTGACAGTATCCGAGAACTTGCATTCGAATGCATGAAATTTCGATTAGCGAATACTACCACTAGTGAGTGATAGTATCCGAATTATTGCATTCGAATGCATGAGATTGCGATTAGCGAATACTACTACTAGTGAGTGACAGTATCCGAATTATTGCATTCGAATGCATGAGATTTCGATTAGCGAATACTACTACTAGTGAGTGACAGTATCCGAATTATTGCATTCGAATGCATGAGATTTCGATTAACGAATACTACTACTAGTGAGTGACAGTATCCGAATTATTGCATTCGAATGCATGAGATTTCGATTAGCGAATACTACTACTAGTGAGTGACAGTATCCGAATTATTGCATTCGAATACATGAAATTTCGATTAGCGAATACTACTATTAGTGAGTGACAGTATCCGAATTATTGCATTCGAATGCATGAAATTTCGATTAGCGAATACTACTACTAGTGAGTGACAGTATCCGAATTATGGCATTCGAATGCATGAACTTTCGATTAGCGAATACTACTACTAGTGAGTGACAGTATCCGAAAACTTGCATTCGAATGCATGAGATTTCGATTAGCGAATACTACCACTAGTGAGTGACACTATCCGAGAACTATCATTCGAATGCATGAGATTTCGATTAGCGTATACTACTACTAGTAAGTGACAGTATCCGAGAGCTTGCATTCGAATGCATGAGATTTTGATTAGCGAATACTACTACTAGTGAGTGACAGTATCCGAATTATTGCAATCGAATGCATGAGATTTTGATTAGCGAATACTACTACTAGTGAGTGACAGTATCCGAATTATTGCAATCGAATGCATGAGATTTCGATTAGCGAATACTACTACTAGTGAGTGACAGTATCCGAATTATTGCAATCGAATGCATGAGATTTCGTTTAGCGAATACTACTACTAGTCAGTGACAGTTTCCGAATTATTGCTTTCGAATGCAAGAGATTTCGATTAGCGAATACTACTACTAGTGAGTGACAGTATCCGAATTATTGCATTCGAATGCAAGAGATTTCGATTAGCGAATACTACTACTAGTGAGTGACAGTATCCCAATTATTGTATTCGAATGCAAGAGATTTCGATTAGCGAATACTACTACTAGTGAGTGACAATATCCGAATTATTGCATTCGAATGCATGAGATTTCGATTAGCGAATACTACTACTAGTGAGTGACAGTATCCGAATTATTGCATTCGAATACATGAAATTTCGATTAGAGAATACTACTACTAGTGAGTGACAGTTTCCGAATTATTGCTTTCGAATGCAAGAGATTTCGATTAGCGAATACTACTACTAGTGAGTGACAGTATCCGAATTATTGCATTCGAATGCAAGAGATTTCGATTAGCGAATACTACTACTAGTGAGTGACAGTATCCCAATTATTGTATTCGAATGCAAGAGATTTCGATTAGCGAATACTACTACTAGTGAGTGACAATATCCGAATTATTGCATTCGAATGCATGAGATTTCGATTAGCGAATACTACTACTAGTGAGTGACAGTATCCGAATTATTGCATTCGAATGCATTAGATTTCGATTAGCGAATACTGCTACTGGTGAGTGACAGTATCCGAATTATTGCATTCGAATACATGAAATTTTGATTAGCGAATACTACTACAAGTGAGTGACAGTATCCGAATTATTGCATTCGAATGATTGAAATTAGGATTAGCTAATACTACTACTAGTGAGTGGCAGTATCCGAATTATGAAATTCGAATGCTTGAACTTCCGATTAGCGAATACTACTACTAGTGAGTGACAGTATCCGAATTATTGCATTCGAATGCATGAAATTTCGATTAGCGAATACTACTACTAGTGAGTGACAGTATCCGAATTATTGCATTCGAATGCATGAGATTGCGATTAGCGAATACTACTACTAGTGAGTGACAGTATCCGAATTATTGCATTCGAATGCAAGAGATTTCGATTAGCGAATACTACTACTAGTGAGTGACTGTATCCGAATTATTGCATTCGAATGCATGAAATTTCGATTAGCGAATACTACTACTAGTGAGTGACAGTATCCGAATTATTGCATTCGAATGTAAGTGATTTCGATTAGCGAATACTACTACTAGTGAGTGACAGTATCCGAATTATTGCATTCGAATGCATGAAATTTCGATTAGCGAATACTACTACTAGTGAGTGACAGTATCCGAATTATTGTATTCGAATGCAAGAGATTTCGATTAGCGAATACTACTACTAGTCAGTGACAGTATCCCAATTATTGTATTCGAATGCAAGAGATTTCGATTAGCGAATACTACTACTAGTGAGTGACAGTATCCGAATTATTGCATTCGAATGCATGAGATTTCGATTAGCGAATACTACTACTAGTGAGTGACAGTATCCGAATTATTGCATTCGAATGCATGAGATTTCGATTAGCGAATACTACTACTAGTGAGTGACAGTATCCGAATTATTGCATTCGAATACATGAAATTTCGATTAGCGAATACAACTACTAGTGAGTGACAGTATCCGAATTATTGCTTTCGAATGATTGAAATTTGGATTAGCTAATACTACTACTAGTGAGTGACAGTATCCGAATTATGAAATTCGAATGCTTGAACTTTCGATTAGCGAATACTACTACTAGTGTGTGACAGTATCCGAGAACTTGCATTCGAATGCATGAAATTTCGATTAGCGAATACTACCACTAGTGAGTGATAGTATCCGAATTATTGCATTCGAATGCATGAGATTGCGATTAGCGAATACTACTACTAGTGAGTGACAGTATCCGAATTATTGCATTCGAATGCATGAGATTTCGATTAGCGAATACTACTACTAGTGAGTGACAGTATCCGAATTATTGCATTTGAATGCATGAGATTTCGATTAACGAATACTACTACTAGTGAGTGACAGTATCCGAATTATTGCATTCGAATGCATGAGATTTCGATTAGCGAATACTACTACTAGTGAGTGACAGTATCCGAATTATTGCATTCGAATACATGAAATTTCGATTAGCGAATACTACTATTAGTGAGTGACAGTATCCGAATTATTGCATTCGAATGCATGAAATTTCGATTAGCGAATACTACTACTAGTGAGTGACAGTATCCGAATTATGGCATTCGAATGCATGAACTTTCGATTAGCGAATACTACTACTAGTGAGTGACAGTATCCGAAAACTTGCATTCGAATGCATGAGATTTCGATTAGCGAATACTACCACTAGTGAGTGACAGTATCCGAGAACTATCATTCGAATGCATGAGATTTCGATTAGCGTATACTACTACTAGTAAGTGACAGTATCCGAGAGCTTGCATTCGAATGCATGAGATTTTGATTAGCGAATACTACTACTAGTGAGTGACAGTATCCGAATTATTGCAATCGAATGCATGAGATTTTGATTAGCGAATACTACTACTAGTGAGTGACAGTATCCGAATTATTGCAATCGAATGCATGAGATTTCGATTAGCGAATGCTACTACTAGTGAGTGACAGTATCCGAATTATTGCAATCGAATGCATGAGATTTCGTTTAGCGAATACTACTACTAGTCAGTGACAGTTTCCGAATTATTGCTTTCGAATGCAAGAGATTTCGATTAGCGAATACTACTACTAGTGAGTGACAGTATCCGAATTATTGCATTCGAATGCAAGAGATTTCGATTAGCGAATACTACTACTAGTGAGTGACAGTATCCGAATTATTGCATTCGAATGCAAGAGATTTCGATTAGCGAATACTACTACTAGTGAGTGACAGTATCCGAATTATTGCATTCGAATGCATGAAATTTCGATTAGCGAATACTACTACTAGTGAGAAACAGTATCCGAATTATTGCATTCGAATGCAAGAGACTTCTATTAGCGAATACTACTACTAGTGAGTGACAGTATCCGAATTATTGCATTCGAATGCATGAGATTTCGATTAGCGAATACTACTACTAGTGAGTGACAGTGTCCGAATTATTGCATTCGAATACATGAAATTTCGATTAGCGAATACTACTATTAGTGAGTGACAGTATCCGAATTATTGCATTCGAATGCATGAAATTTCGATTAGCGAATACTACTACTAGTGAGTGACAGTATCCGAATTATGGCATTCGAATGCATGAACTGTCGATTAGCGAATACTACTACTAGTGAGTGACAGTATCCGAAAACTTGCATTCGAATGCATGAGATTTCGATTAGCGAATACTACCACTAGTGAGTGACAGTATCCGAATTATGAAATTCGAATGCTTGAACTTTCGATTAGCGAATACTACTACTAGTGTGTGACAGTATCCGAGAACTTGCATTCGAATGCATGAAATTTTGATTAGCGAATACTACCACTAGTGAGTGATAGTATCCGAATTATTGCATTCGAATGCATGAGATTGCGATTAGCGAATACTACTACTAGTGAGTGACAGTATCCGAATTATTGCATTCGAATGCATGAGATTTCGATTAGCGAATACTACTACTAGTGAGTGACAGTATCCGAATTATTGCATTCGAATGCATGAGATTTCGATTAACGAATACTACTACTAGTGAGTGACAGTATCCGAATTATTGCATTCGAATGCATGAAATTTCGATTAGCGAATACTACTACTAGTGAGAAACAGTATCCGAATTATTGCATTCGAATGCAAGAGACTTCTATTAGCGAATACTACTACTAGTGAGTGACAGTATCCGAATTATTGCATTCGAATGCATGAGATTTCGATTAGCGAATACTACTACTAGTGAGTGACAGTATCCGAATTATTGCATTCGAATACATGAAATTTCGATTAGCGAATACTACTATTAGTGAGTGACAGTATCCGAATTATTGCATTCGAATGCATGAAATTTCGATTAGCGAATACTACTACTAGTGAGTGACAGTATCCGAATTATGGCATTCGAATGCATGAACTGTCGATTAGCGAATACTACTACTAGTGAGTGACAGTATCCGAAAACTTGCATTCGAATGCATGAGATTTCGATTAGCGAATACTACCACTAGTGAGTGACAGTATCCGAGAACTATCATTCGAATGCATGAGATTTCGATTAGCGTATACTACTACTAGTAAGTGACAGTATCCGAGAGCTTGCATTCGAATGCATGAGATTTTGATTAGCGAATACTACTACTAGTGAGTGACAGTATCCGAATTATTGCAATCGAATGCATGAGATTTTGATTAGCGAATACTACTACTAGTGAGTGACAGTATCCGAATTATTGCAATCGAATGCATGAGATTTCGATTAGCGAATACTACTACTAGTGAGTGACAGTATCCGAATTATTGCAATCGAATGCATGAGATTTCGTTTAGCGAATACTACTACTAGTCAGTGACAGTTTCCGAATTATTGCTTTCGAGTGCAAGAGATTTCGATTAGCGAATACTACTACTAGTGAGTGACAGTATCCGAATTATTGCATTCGAATGCAAGAGATTTCGATTAGCGAATACTACTACTAGTGAGTGACAGTATCCCAATTATTGTATTCGAATGCAAGAGATTTCGATTAGCGAATACTACTACTAGTGAGTGACAATATCCGAATTATTGCATTCGAATGCATGAGATTTCGATTAGCGAATACTACTACTAGTGAGTGACAGTATCCGAATTATTGCATTCGAATACATGAAATTTCGATTAGAGAATACTACTACTAGTGAGTGACAGTTTCCGAATTATTGCTTTCGAATGCAAGAGATTTCGATTAGCGAATACTACTACTAGTGAGTGACAGTATCCGAATTATTGCATTCGAATGCAAGAGATTTCGATTTGCGAATACTACTACTAGTGAGTGACAGTATCCCAATTATTGTATTCGAATGCAAGAGATTTCGATTAGCGAATACTACTACTAGTGAGTGACAATATCCGAATTATTGCATTCGAATGCATGAGATTTCGATTAGCGAATACTACTACTAGTGAGTGACAGTATCCGAATTATTGCATTCGAATGCATTAGATTTCGATTAGCGAATACTGCTACTAGTGAGTGACAGTATCCGAATTATTGCATTCGAATACATGAAATTTCGATTAGCGAATACTACTACAAGTGAGTGACAGTATCCGAATTATTGCATTCGAATGATTGAAATTAGGATTAGCTAATACTACTACTAGTGAGTGGCAGTATCCGAATTATGAAATTCGAATGCTTGAACTTTCGATTAGCGAATACTACTACTAGTGAGTGACAGTATCCGAATTATTGCATTCGAATGCATGAAATTTCGATTAGCGAATACTACTACTAGTGAGTGACAGTATCCGAATTATTGCATTCGAATGCATGAGATTGCGATTAGCGAATAGTACTACTAGTGAGTGACAGTATCCGAATTATTGCATTCGAATGCAAGAGATTTCGATTAGCGAATACTACTACTAGTGAGTGACTGTATCCGAATTATTGCATTCGAATGCATGAAATTTCGATTAGCGAATACTACTACTAGTGAGTGACAGTATCCGAATTATTGCATTCGAATGCAAGTGATTTCGATTAGCGAATACTACTACTAGTGAGTGACAGTATCCGAATTATTGCATTCGAATGCATGAAATTTCGATTAGCGAATACTACTACTAGTGAGTGACAGTATCCGAATTATTGTATTCGAATGCAAGAGATTTCGATTAGCGAATACTACTACTAGTGAGTGACAGTATCCCAATTATTGTATTCGAATGCAAGAGATTTCGATTAGCGAATACTACTACTAGTGAGTGACAGTATCCGAATTATTGCATTCGAATGCATGAGATTTCGATTAGCGAATACTACTACTAGTGAGTGACAGTATCCGAATTATTGCATTCGAATACATGAAATTTCGATTAGCGAATACAACTACTAGTGAGTGACAGTATCCGAATTACTGCATTCGAATGATTGAAATTTGGATTAGCTAATACTACTACTAGTGAGTGACAGTATCCGAATTATGAAATTCGAATGCTTGAACTTTCGATTAGCGAATACTACTACTAGTGTGTGACAGTATCCGAGAACTTGCATTCGAATGCATGAAATTTCGATTAGCGAATACTACCACTAGTGAGTGATAGTATCCGAATTATTGCATTCGAATGCATGAGATTGCGATTAGCGAATACTACTACTAGTGAGTGACAGTATCCGAATTATTGCATTCGAATGCATGAGATTTCGATTAGCGAATACTACTACTAGTGAGTGACAGTATCCGAATTATTGCATTCGAATGCATGAGATTTCGATTAACGAATACTACTACTAGTGAGTGACAGTATCCGAATTATTGCATTCGAATGCATGAGATTTCGATTAGCGAATACTACTACTAGTGAGTGACAGTATCCGAATTATTGCATTCGAATACATGAAATTTCGATTAGCGAATACTACTATTAGTGAGTGACAGTATCCGAATTATTGCATTCGAATGCATGAAATTTCGATTAGCGAATACTACTACTAGTGAGTGACAGTATCCGAATTATGGCATTCGAATGCATGAACTTTCGATTAGCGAATACTACTACTAGTGAGTGACAGTATCCGAAAACTTGCATTCGAATGCATGAGATTTCGATTAGCGAATACTACCACTAGTGAGTGACAGTATCCGAGAACTATCATTCGAATGCATGAGATTTCGATTAGCGTATACTACTACTAGTAAGTGACAGTATCCGAGAGCTTGCATGCGAATGCATGAGATTTTGATTAGCGAATACTACTACTAGTGAGTGACAGTATCCGAATTATTGCAATCGAATGCATGAGATTTTGATTAGCGAATACTACTACTAGTGAGTGACAGTATCCGAATTATTGCAATCGAATGCATGAGATTTCGATTAGCGAATACTACTACTAGTGAGTCACAGTATCCGAATTATTGCAATCGAATGCATGAGATTTCGTTTAGCGAATACTACTACTAGTCAGTGACAGTTTCCGAATAATTGCTTTCGAATGCAAGAGATTTCGATTAGCGAATACTACTACTAGTGAGTGACAGTATCCGAATTATTGCATTCGAATGCAAGAGATTTCGATTAGCGAATACTACTACTAGTGAGTGACAGTATCCGAATTATTGCATTCGAATGCAAGAGATTTCGATTAGCGAATACTACTACTAGTGAGTGACAGTATCCGAATTATTGCATTCGAATGCATGAAATTTCGATTAGCGAATACTACTACTAGTGAGTGACAGTATCCGAATTATGGCATTCGAATGCATGAACTTTCGATTAGCGAATACTACTACTAGTGAGTGACAGTATCCGAAAACTTGCATTCGAATGCATGAGATTTCGATTAGCGAATACTACCACTAGTGAGTGACAGTATCCGAGAACTATCATTCGAATGCATGAGATTTCGATTAGCGTATACTACTACTAGTAAGTGACAGTATCCGAGAGCTTGCATTCGAATGCATGAGATTTTGATTAGCGAATACTACTACTAGTGAGTGACAGTATCCGAATTATTGCAATCGAATGCATGAGATTTTGATTAGCGAATACTACTACTAGTGAGTGACAGTATCCGAATTATTGCAATCGAATGCATGAGATTTCGATTAGCGAATACTACTACTAGTGAGTGACAGTATCCGAATTATTGCAATCGAATGCATGAGATTTCGTTTAGCGAATACTACTACTAGTCAGTGACAGTTTCCGAATTATTGCTTTCGAATGCAAGAGATTTCGATTAGCGAATACTACTACTAGTGAGTGACAGTATCCGAATTATTGCATTCGAATGCAAGAGATTTCGATTAGCGAATACTACTACTAGTGAGTGACAGTATCCGAATTATTGCATTCGAATGCAAGAGATTTCGATTAGCGAATACTACTACTAGTGAGTGACAGTATCCGAATTATTGCATTCGAATGCATGAAATTTCGATTAGCGAATACTACTACTAGTGAGAAACAGTATCCGAATTATTGCATTCGAATGCAAGAGACTTCTATTAGCGAATACTACTACTAGTGAGTGACAGTATCCGAATTATTGCATTCGAATGCATGAGATTTCGATTAGCGAATACTACTACTAGTGAGTGACAGTGTCCGAATTATTGCATTCGAATACATGAAATTTCGATTAGCGAATACTACTATTAGTGAGTGACAGTATCCGAATTATTGCATTCGAATGCATGAAATTTCGATTAGCGAATACTACTACTAGTGAGTGACAGTATCCGAATTATGGCATTCGAATGCATGAACTGTCGATTAGCGAATACTACTACTAGTGAGTGACAGTATCCGAAAACTTGCATTCGAATGCATGAGATTTCGATTAGCGAATACTACCACTAGTGAGTGACAGTATCCGAATTATGAAATTCGAATGCTTGAACTTTCGATTAGCGAATACTACTACTAGTGTGTGACAGTATCCGAGAACTTGCATTCGAATGCATGAAATTTTGATTAGCGAATACTACCACTAGTGAGTGATAGTATCCGAATTATTGCATTCGAATGCATGAGATTGCGATTAGCGAATACTACTACTAGTGAGTGACAGTATCCGAATTATTGCATTCGAATGCATGAGATTTCGATTAGCGAATACTACTACTAGTGAGTGACAGTATCCGAATTATTGCATTCGAATGCATGAGATTTCGATTAACGAATACTACTACTAGTGAGTGACAGTATCCGAATTATTGCATTCGAATGCATGAAATTTCGATTAGCGAATACTACTACTAGTGAGAAACAGTATCCGAATTATTGCATTCGAATGCAAGAGACTTCTATTAGCGAATACTACTACTAGTGAGTGACAGTATCCGAATTATTGCATTCGAATGCATGAGATTTCGATTAGCGAATACTACTACTAGTGAGTGACAGTATCCGAATTATTGCATTCGAATACATGAAATTTCGATTAGCGAATACTACTATTAGTGAGTGACAGTATCCGAATTATTGCATTCGAATGCATGAAATTTCGATTAGCGAATACTACTACTAGTGAGTGACAGTATCCGAATTATGGCATTCGAATGCATGAACTGTCGATTAGCGAATACTACTACTAGTGAGTGACAGTATCCGAAAACTTGCATTCGAATGCATGAGATTTCGATTAGCGAATACTACCACTAGTGAGTGACAGTATCCGAGAACTATCATTCGAATGCATGAGATTTCGATTAGCGTATACTACTACTAGTAAGTGACAGTATCCGAGAGCTTGCATTCGAATGCATGAGATTTTGATTAGCGAATACTACTACTAGTGAGTGACAGTATCCGAATTATTGCAATCGAATGCATGAGATTTTGATTAGCGAATACTACTACTAGTGAGTGACAGTATCCGAATTATTGCAATCGAATGCATGAGATTTCGATTAGCGAATACTACTACTAGTGAGTGACAGTATCCGAATTATTGCAATCGAATGCATGAGATTTCGTTTAGCGAATACTACTACTAGTCAGTGACAGTTTCCGAATTATTGCTTTCGAGTGCAAGAGATTTCGATTAGCGAATACTACTACTAGTGAGTGACAGTATCCGAATTATTGCATTCGAATGCAAGAGATTTCGATTAGCGAATACTACTACTAGTGAGTGACAGTATCCCAATTATTGTATTCGAATGCAAGAGATTTCGATTAGCGAATACTACTACTAGTGAGTGACAATATCCGAATTATTGCATTCGAATGCATGAGATTTCGATTAGCGAATACTACTACTAGTGAGTGACAGTATCCGAATTATTGCATTCGAATACATGAAATTTCGATTAGAGAATACTACTACTAGTGAGTGACAGTTTCCGAATTATTGCTTTCGAATGCAAGAGATTTCGATTAGCGAATACTACTACTAGTGAGTGACAGTATCCGAATTATTGCATTCGAATGCAAGAGATTTCGATTTGCGAATACTACTACTAGTGAGTGACAGTATCCCAATTATTGTATTCGAATGCAAGAGATTTCGATTAGCGAATACTACTACTAGTGAGTGACAATATCCGAATTATTGCATTCGAATGCATGAGATTTCGATTAGCGAATACTACTACTAGTGAGTGACAGTATCCGAATTATTGCATTCGAATGCATTAGATTTCGATTAGCGAATACTGCTACTAGTGAGTGACAGTATCCGAATTATTGCATTCGAATACATGAAATTTCGATTAGCGAATACTACTACAAGTGAGTGACAGTATCCGAATTATTGCATTCGAATGATTGAAATTAGGATTAGCTAATACTACTACTAGTGAGTGGCAGTATCCGAATTATGAAATTCGAATGCTTGAACTTTCGATTAGCGAATACTACTACTAGTGAGTGACAGTATCCGAATTATTGCATTCGAATGCATGAAATTTCGATTAGCGAATACTACTACTAGTGAGTGACAGTATCCGAATTATTGCATTCGAATGCATGAGATTGCGATTAGCGAATAGTACTACGAGTGAGTGACAGTATCCGAATTATTGCATTCGAATGCAAGAGATTTCGATTAGCGAATACTACTACTAGTGAGTGACTGTATCCGAATTATTGCATTCGAATGCATGAAATTTCGATTAGCGAATACTACTACTAGTGAGTGACAGTATCCGAATTATTGCATTCGAATGCATGAGATTTCGATTAGCGAATACTACTACTAGTGAGTGACAGTATCCGAATTATTGCATTCGAATGCATGAGATTTCGATTAACGAATACTACTACTAGTGAGTGACAGTATCCGAATTTTTGCATTCGAATGCATGAGATTTCGATTAGCGAATACTACTACTAGTGAGTGACAGTATCCGAATTATTGCATTCGAATACATGAAATTTCGATTAGCGAATACTACTATTAGTGAGTGACAGTATCCGAATTATTGCATTCGAATGCATGAAATTTCGATTAGCGAATACTACTACTAGTGAGTGACAGTATCCGAATTATGGCATTCGAATGCATGAACTTTCGATTAGCGAATACTACTACTAGTGAGTGACAGTATCCGAAAACTTGCATTCGAATGCATGAGATTTCGATTAGCGAATACTACCACTAGTGAGTGACAGTATCCGAGAACTATCATTCGAATGCATGAGATTTCGATTAGCGTATACTACTACTAGTAAGTGACAGTATCCGAGAGCTTGCATTCGAATGCATGAGATTTTGATTAGCGAATACTACTACTAGTGAGTGACAGTATCCGAATTATTGCAATCGAATGCATGAGATTTTGATTAGCGAATACTACTACTAGTGAGTGACAGTATCCGAATTATTGCAATCGAATGCATGAGATTTCGATTTGCGAATACTACTACTAGTGAGTCACAGTATCCGAATTATTGCAATCGAATGCATGAGATTTCGTTTAGCGAATACTACTACTAGTCAGTGACAGTTTCCGAATTATTGCTTTCGAATGCAAGAGATTTCGATTAGCGAATACTACTACTAGTGAGTGACAGTATCCGAATTATTGCATTCGAATGCAAGAGATTTCGATTAGCGAATACTACTACTAGTGAGTGACAGTATCCGAATTATTGCATTCGAATGCAAGAGATTTCGATTAGCGAATACTACTACTAGTGAGTGACAGTATCCGAATTATTGCATTCGAATGCATGAAATTTCGATTAGCGAATACTACTACTAGTGAGTGACAGTATCCGAATTATGGCATTCGAATGCATGAACTTTCGATTAGCGAATACTACTACTAGTGAGTGACAGTATCCGAAAACTTGCATTCGAATGCATGAGATTTCGATTAGCGAATACTACCACTAGTGAGTGACAGTATCCGAGAACTATCATTCGAATGCATGAGATTTCGATTAGCGTATACTACTACTAGTAAGTGACAGTATCCGAGAGCTTGCATTCGAATGCATGAGATTTTGATTAGCGAATACTACTACTAGTGAGTGACAGTATCCGAATTATTGCAATCGAATGCATGAGATTTTGATTAGCGAATACTACTACTAGTGAGTGACAGTATCCGAATTATTGCAATCGAATGCATGAGATTTCGATTAGCGAATACTACTACTAGTGAGTGACAGTATCCGAATTATTGCAATCGAATGCATGAGATTTCGTTTAGCGAATACTACTACTAGTCAGTGACAGTTTCCGAATTATTGCTTTCGAATGCAAGAGATTTCGATTAGCGAATACTACTACTAGTGAGTGACAGTATCCGAATTATTGCATTCGAATGCAAGAGATTTCGATTAGCGAATACTACTACTAGTGAGTGACAGTATCCGAATTATTGCATTCGAATGCAAGAGATTTCGATTAGCGAATACTACTACTAGTGAGTGACAGTATCCGAATTATTGCATTCGAATGCATGAAATTTCGATTAGCGAATACTACTACTAGTGAGAAACAGTATCCGAATTATTGCATTCGAATGCAAGAGACTTCTATTAGCAAATACTACTACTAGTGAGTGACAGTATCCGAATTATTGCATTCGAATGCATGAGATTTCGATTAGCGAATACTACTACTAGTGAGTGACAGTGTCCGAATTATTGCATTCGAATACATGAAATTTCGATTAGCGAATACTACTATTAGTGAGTGATAGTATCCGAATTATTGCATTCGAATGCATGAAATTTCGATTAGCGAATACTACTACTAGTGAGTGACAGTATCCGAATTATGGCATTCGAATGCATGAACTGTCGATTAGCGAATACTGCTACTAGTGAGTGACAGTATCCGAAAACTTGCATTCGAATGCATGAGATTTCGATTAGCGAATACTACCACTAGTGAGTGACAGTATCCGAATTATGAAATTCGAATGCTTGAACTTTCGATTAGCGAATACTACTACTAGTGTGTGACAGTATCCGAGAACTTGCATTCGAATGCATGAAATTTTGATTAGCGAATACTACCACTAGTGAGTGATAGTATCCGAATTATTGCATTCGAATGCATGAGATTGCGATTAGCGAATACTACTACTAGTGAAATACAGTATCCGAATTATTGCATTCGAATGCATGAGATTTCGATTAGCGAATACTACTACTAGTGAGTGACAGTATCCGAATTATTGCATTCGAATGCATGAGATTTCGATTAACGAATACTACTACTAGTGAGTGACAGTATCCGAATTATTGCATTCGAATGCATGAAATTTCGATTAGCGAATACTACTACTAGTGAGAAACAGTATCCGAATTATTGCATTCGAATGCAAGAGACTTCTATTAGCGAATACTACTACTAGTGAGTGACAGTATCCGAATTATTGCATTCGAATGCATGAGATTTCGATTAGCGAATACTACTACTAGTGAGTGACAGTATCCGAATTATTGCATTCGAATACATGAAATTTCGATTAGCGAATACTACTATTAGTGAGTGACAGTATCCGAATTATTGCATTCGAATGCATGAAATTTCGATTAGCGAATACTACTACTAGTGAGTGACAGTATCCGAATTATGGCATTCGAATGCATGAACTGTCGATTAGCGAATACTACTACTAGTGAGTGACAGTATCCGAAAACTTGCATTCGAATGCATGAGATTTCGATTAGCGAATACTACCACTAGTGAGTGACAGTATCCGAGAACTATCATTCGAATGCATGAGATTTCGATTAGCGTATACTACTACTAGTAAGTGACAGTATCCGAGAGCTTGCATTCGAATGCATGAGATTTTGATTAGCGAATACTACTACTAGTGAGTGACAGTATCCGAATTATTGCAATCGAATGCATGAGATTTTGATTAGCGAATACTACTACTAGTGAGTGACAGTATCCGAATTATTGCAATCGAATGCATGAGATTTCGATTAGCGAATACTACTACTAGTGAGTGACAGTATCCGAATTATTGCAATCGAATGCATGAGATTTCGTTTAGCGAATACTACTACTAGTCAGTGACAGTTTCCGAATTATTGCTTTCGAGTGCAAGAGATTTCGATTAGCGAATACTACTACTAGTGAGTGACAGTATCCGAATTATTGCATTCGAATGCAAGAGATTTCGATTAGCGAATACTACTACTAGTGAGTGACAGTATCCGAATTATTGCATTCGAATACATGAAATTTCGATTAGAGAATACTACTACTAGTGAGTGACAGTTTCCGAATTATTGCTTTCGAATGCAAGAGATTTCGATTAGCGAATACTACTACTAGTGAGTGACAGTATCCGAATTATTGCATTCGAATGCAAGAGATTTCGATTTGCGAATACTACTACTAGTGAGTGACAGTATCCCAATTATTGTATTCGAATGCAAGAGATTTCGATTAGCGAATACTACTACTAGTGAGTGACAATATCCGAATTATTGCATTCGAATGCATGAGATTTCGATTAGCGAATACTACTACTAGTGAGTGACAGTATCCGAATTATTGCATTCGAATGCATTAGATTTCGATTAGCGAATACTGCTACTAGTGAGTGACAGTATCCGAATTATTGCATTCGAATACATGAAATTTCGATTAGCGAATACTACTACAAGTGAGTGACAGTATCCGAATTATTGCATTCGAATAATTGAAATTAGGATTAGCTAATACTACTACTAGTGAGTGGCAGTATCCGAATTATGAAATTCGAATGCTTGAACTTTCGATTAGCGAATACTACTACTAGTGAGTGACAGTATCCGAATTATTGCATTCGAATGCATGAAATTTCGATTAGCGAATACTACTACTAGTGAGTGACAGTATCCGAATTATTGCATTCGAATGCATGAGATTGCGATTAGCGAATAGTACTACTAGTGAGTGACAGTATCCGAATTATTGCATTCGAATGCAAGAGATTTCGATTAGCGAATACTACTACTAGTGAGTGACTGTATCCGAATTATTGCATTCGAATGCATGAAATTTCGATTAGCGAATACTACTACTAGTGAGTGACAGTATCCGAATTATTGCATTCGAATGCAAGTGATTTCGATTAGCGAATACTACTACTAGTGAGTGACAGTATCCGAATTATTGCATTCGAATGCATGAAATTTCGATTAGCGAATACTACTACTAGTGAGTGACAGTATCCGAATTATTGTATTCGAATGCAAGAGATTTCGATTAGCGAATACTACTACTAGTGAGTGACAGTATCCCAATTATTGTATTCGAATGCAAGAGATTTCGATTAGCGAATACTACTACTAGTGAGTGACAGTATCCGAATTATTGCATTCGAATGCATGAGATTTCGATTAGCGAATACTACTACTAGTGAGTGACAGTATCCGAATTATTGCATTCGAATGCATGAGATTTCGATTAGCGAATACTACTACTAGTGAGTGACAGTATCCGAATTATTGCATTCGAATACATGAAATTTCGATTAGCGAATACAACTACTAGTGAGTGACAGTATCCGAATTACTGCATTCGAATGATTGAAATTTGGATTAGCTAATACTACTACTAGTGAGTGACAGTATCCGAATTATGAAATTCGAATGCTTGAACTTTCGATTAGCGAATACTACTACTAGTGTGTGACAGTATCCGAGAACTTGCATTCGAATGCATGAAATTTCGATTAGCGAATACTACCACTAGTGAGTGATAGTATCCGAATTATTGCATTCGAATGCATGAGATTTCGATTAGCGAATACTACTACTAGTGAGTGACAGTATCCGAATTATTGCATTCGAATACATGAAATTTCGATTAGCGAATACTACTATTAGTGAGTGACAGTATCCGAATTATTGCATTCGAATGCATGAAATTTCGATTAGCGAATACTACTACTAGTGAGTGACAGTATCCGAATTATGGCATTCGAATGCATGAACTTTCGATTAGCGAATACTACTACTAGTGAGTGACAGTATCCGAAAACTTGCATTCGAATGCATGAGATTTCGATTAGCGAATACTACCACTAGTGAGTGACAGTATCCGAGAACTATCATTCGAATGCATGAGATTTCGATTAGCGTATACTACTACTAGTAAGTGACAGTATCCGAGAGCTTGCATTCGAATGCATGAGATTTTGATTAGCGAATACTACTACTAGTGAGTGACAGTATCCGAATTATTGCAATCGAATGCATGAGATTTTGATTAGCGAATACTACTACTAGTGAGTGACAGTATCCGAATTATTGCAATCGAATGCATGAGATTTCGATTAGCGAATACTACTACTAGTGAGTGACAGTATCCGAATTATTGCAATCGAATGCATGAGATTTCGTTTAGCGAATACTACTACTAGTCAGTGACAGTTTCCGAATTATTGCTTTCGAATGCAAGAGATTTCGATTAGCGAATACTACTACTAGTGAGTGACAGTATCCGAATTATTGCATTCGAATGCAAGAGATTTCGATTAGCGAATACTACTACTAGTGAGTGACAGTATCCGAATTATTGCATTCGAATGCAAGAGATTTCGATTAGCGAATACTACTACTAGTGAGTGACAGTATCCGAATTATTGCATTCGAATGCATGAAATTTCGATTAGCGAATACTACTACTAGTGAGAAACAGTATCCGAATTATTGCATTCGAATGCAAGAGACTTCTATTAGCGAATACTACTACTAGTGAGTGACAGTATCCGAATTATTGCATTCGAATGCATGAGATTTCGATTAGCGAATACTACTACTAGTGAGTGACAGTATCCGAATTATTGCATTCGAATACATGAAATTTCGATTAGCGAATACTACTATTAGTGAGTGACAGTATCCGAATTATTGCATTCGAATGCATGAAATTTCGATTAGCGAATACTACTACTAGTGAGTGACAGTATCCGAATTATGGCATTCGAATGCATGAACTTTCGATTAGCGAATACTACTACTAGTGAGTGACAGTATCCGAAAACTTGCATTCGAATGCATGAGATTTCGATTAGCGAATACTACCACTAGTGAGTGACAGTATCCGAGAACTTGCATTCGAATGCATGAAATTTCGATTAGCGAATACTACCACTAGTGAGTGATAGTATCCGAATTATTGCATTCGAATGCATGAGATTGCGATTAGCGAATACTACTACTAGTGAGTGACAGTATCCGAATTATTGCATTCGAATGCATGAGATTTTGATTAGCGAATACTACTACTAGTGAGTGACAGTATCCGAATTATTGCATTCGAATGCATGAGATTTCGATTAACGAATACTACTACTAGTGAGTGACAGTATCCGAATTATTGCATTCGAATGCATGAGATTTCGATTAGCGAATACTACTACTAGTGAGTGACAGTATCCGAATTATTGCATTCGAATACATGAAATTTCGATTAGCGAATACTACTATTAGTGAGTGACAGTATCCGAATTATTGCATTCGAATGCATGAAATTTCGATTAGCGAATACTACTACTAGTGAGTGACAGTATCCGAATTATGGCATTCGAATGCATGAACTTTCGATTAGCGAATACTACTACTAGTGAGTGACAGTATCCGAAAACTTGCATTCGAATGCATGAGATTTCGATTAGCGAATACTACCACTAGTGAGTGACAGTATCCGAGAACTATCATTCGAATGCATGAGATTTCGATTAGCGTATACTACTACTAGTAAGTGACAGTATCCGAGAGCTTGCATTCGAATGCATGAGATTTTGATTAGCGAATACTACTACTAGTGAGTGACAGTATCCGAATTATTGCAATCGAATGCATGAGATTTTGATTAGCGAATACTACTACTAGTGAGTGACAGTATCCGAATTATTGCAATCGAATGCATGAGATTTCGATTAGCGAATACTACTACTAGTGAGTGACAGTATCCGAATTATTGCAATCGAATGCATGAGATTTCGTTTAGCGAATACTACTACTAGTCAGTGACAGTTTCCGAATTATTGCTTTCGAATGCAAGAGATTTCGATTAGCGAATACTACTACTAGTGAGTGACAGTATCCGAATTATTGCATTCGAATGCAAGAGATTTCGATTAGCGAATACTACTACTAGTGAGTGACAGTATCCGAATTATTGCATTCGAATGCAAGAGATTTCGATTAGCGAATACTACTACTAGTGAGTGACAGTATCCGAATTATTGCATTCGAATGCATGAAATTTCGATTAGCGAATACTACTACTAGTGAGAAACAGTATCCGAATTATTGCATTCGAATGCAAGAGACTTCTATTAGCGAATACTACTACTAGTGAGTGACAGTATCCGAATTATTGCATTCGAATGCATGAGATTTCGATTAGCGAATACTACTACTAGTGAGTGACAGTATCCGAATTATTGCATTCGAATACATGAAATTTCGATTAGCGAATACTACTATTAGTGAGTGACAGTATCCGAATTATTGCATTCGAATGCATGAAATTTCGATTAGCGAATACTACTACTAGTGAGTGACAGTATCCGAATTATGGCATTCGAATGCATGAACTGTCGATTAGCGAATACTACTACTAGTGAGTGACAGTATCCGAAAACTTGCATTCGAATGCATGAGATTTCGATTAGCGAATACTACCACTAGTGAGTGACAGTATCCGAGAACTATCATTCGAATGCATGAGATTTCGATTAGCGTATACTACTACTAGTAAGTGACAGTATCCGAGAGCTTGCATTCGAATGCATGAGATTTTGATTAGCGAATACTACTACTAGTGAGTGACAGTATCCGAATTATTGCAATCGAATGCATGAGATTTTGATTAGCGAATACTACTACTAGTGAGTGACAGTATCCGAATTATTGCAATCGAATGCATGAGATTTCGATTAGCGAATACTACTACTAGTGAGTGACAGTATCCGAATTATTGCAATCGAATGCATGAGATTTCGTTTAGTGAATACTACTACTAGTCAGTGACAGTTTCCGAATTATTGCTTTCGAGTGCAAGAGATTTCGATTAGCGAATACTACTACTAGTGAGTGACAGTATCCGAATTATTGCATTCGAATGCAAGAGATTTCGATTAGCGAATACTACTACTAGTGAGTGACAGTATCCCAATTATTGTATTCGAATGCAAGAGATTTCGATTAGCGAATACTACTACTAGTGAGTGACAATATCCGAATTATTGCATTCGAATGCATGAGATTTCGATTAGCGAATACTACTACTAGTGAGTGACAGTATCCGAATTATTGCATTCGAATACATGAAATTTCGATTAGAGAATACTACTACTAGTGAGTGACAGTTTCCGAATTATTGCTTTCGAATGCAAGAGATTTCGATTAGCGAATACTACTACTAGTGAGTGACAGTATCCGAATTATTGCATTCGAATGCAAGAGATTTCGATTTGCGAATACTACTACTAGTGAGTGACAGTATCCCAATTATTGTATTCGAATGCAAGAGATTTCGATTAGCGAATACTACTACTAGTGAGTGACAATATCCGAATTATTGCATTCGAATGCATGAGATTTCGATTAGCGAATACTACTACTAGTGAGTGACAGTATCCGAATTATTGCATTCGAATGCATTAGATTTCGATTAGCGAATACTGCTACTAGTGAGTGACAGTATCCGAATTATTGCATTCGAATACATGAAATTTCGATTAGCGAATACTACTACAAGTGAGTGACAGTATCCGAATTATTGCATTCGAATGATTGAAATTAGGATTAGCTAATACTACTACTAGTGAGTGGCAGTATCCGAATTATGAAATTCGAATGCTTGAACTTTCGATTAGCGAATACTACTACTAGTGAGTGACAGTATCCGAATTATTGCATTCGAATGCATGAAATTTCGATTAGCGAATACTACTACTAGTGAGTGACAGTATCCGAATTATTGCATTCGAATGCATGAGATTGCGATTAGCGAATAGTACTACTAGTGAGTGACAGTATCCGAATTATTGCATTCGAATGCAAGAGATTTCGATTAGCGAATACTACTACTAGTGAGTGACTGTATCCGAATTATTGCATTCGAATGCATGAAATTTCGATTAGCGAATACTACTACTAGTGAGTGACAGTATCCGAATTATTGCATTCGAATGCAAGTGATTTCGATTAGCGAATACTACTACTAGTGAGTGACAGTATCCGAACTATTGCACTCGAATGCATGAAATTTCGATTAGCGAATACTACTACTAGTGAGTGAAAGTATCCGAATTATTGTATTCGAATGCAAGAGATTTCGATTAGCGAATACTACTACTAGTGAGTGACAGTATCCCAATTATTGTATTCGAATGCAAGAGATTTCGATTAGCGAATACTACTACTAGTGAGTGACAGTATCCGAATTATTGCATTCGAATGCATGAGATTTCGATTAGCGAATACTACTACTAGTGAGTGACAGTATCCGAATTATTGCATTCGAATGCATGAGATTTCGATTAGCGAATACTACTACTAGTGAGTGACAGTATCCGAATTATTGCATTCGAATACATGAAATTTCGATTAGCGAATACTACTATTAGTGAGTGACAGTATCCGAATTATTGCATTCGAATGCATGAAATTTCGATTAGCGAATACTACTACTAGTGAGTGACAGTATCCGAATTATGGCATTCGAATGCATGAACTTTCGATTAGCGAATACTACTACTAGTGAGTGACAGTATCCGAAAACTTGCATTCGAATGCATGAGATTTCGATTAGCGAATACTACCACTAGTGAGTGACAGTATCCGAGAACTATCATTCGAATGCATGAGATTTCGATTAGCGTATACTACTACTAGTAAGTGACAGTATCCGAGAGCTTGCATTCGAATGCATGAGATTTTGATTAGCGAATACTACTACTAGTGAGTGACAGTATCCGAATTATTGCAATCGAATGCATGAGATTTTGATTAGCGAATACTACTACTAGTGAGTGACAGTATCCGAATTATTGCAATCGAATGCATGAGATTTCGATTAGCGAATACTACTACTAGTGAGTGACAGTATCCGAATTATTGCAATCGAATGCATGAGATTTCGTTTAGCGAATACTACTACTAGTCAGTGACAGTTTCCGAATTATTGCTTTCGAATGCAAGAGATTTCGATTAGCGAATACTACTACTAGTGAGTGACAGTATCCGAATTATTGCATTCGAATGCAAGAGATTTCGATTAGCGAATACTACTACTAGTGAGTGACAGTATCCGAATTATTGCATTCGAATGCAAGAGATTTCGATTAGCGAATACTACTACTAGTGAGTGACAGTATCCGAATTATTGCATTCGAATGCATGAAATTTCGATTAGCGAATACTACTACTAGTGAGAAACAGTATCCGAATTATTGCATTCGAATGCAAGAGACTTCTATTAGCGAATACTACTACTAGTGAGTGACAGTATCCGAATTATTGCATTCGACTGCAAGAGATTTCGATTAGCGAATACTACTACTAGTGAGTGACAGTATCCGAGAACTTGCATTCGAATGCAAGAGATTTCGATTAGCGAATACTACTTCTAGTGAGTGACAGTATGCGAATTATTGCATTCCAATGCATGAGATTTCGATTAGCGAATACTACTACTAGTGAGTGACAGTATCCGAAAACTTGCATTCGAATGCAAGAGATTTCGATTAGCGAATACTACTACTAATAGTGAGTGACAGTATCCGAGTTATTGCATTCGAATGCAAGAGATTTCGATTAGCGAATACTACTACTAGTGAGTGACAGTATCCGAATTATTGCATTCGAATGCATGAAATTTCGATTAGCGAATACTACTACTAGTGAGTGACAGTATCCGAATTATTGCATTCAAATTCATGAAATTTCGATTAGCGAATACTACTACTAGTGAGTGACAGTATCCGAATTATTGCATTCGAATACAAGTGATTTCGATTAGCGAATACTACTACTAGTGAGTGACAGTATCCGAATTATTGCATTCGAATGCATGAAATTTCGATTAGCGAATACTACTACTAGTGAGTGACAGTATCCCAATTATTGTATTCGAATGCAAGAGATTTCGATTAGCGAATACTACTACTAGTGAGTGACAATATCCGAATTATTGCATTCGAATGCATGAGATTTCGATTGGCGAATACTACTACTAGTGAGTGACAGTATCCGAATTATTGCATTCGAATGCATTAGATTTCGATTAGCGAATACTGCTACTAGTGAGCGACAGTATCCGAATTATTGCATTCGAATACATGAAAATTCGATTAGCGAATACTACTACAAGTGAGCGACAGTATCCGAATTATTGCATTCGAATGATTGAAATTAGGATTAGCTAATACTACTACTAGTGAGTGGCAGTATCCGAATTATGAAATTCGAATGCTTGAACTTTCGATTAGCGAATACTACTACTAGTGAGTGACAGTATCCGAATTATTGCATTCGAATGCATGAAATTTCGATTAGCGAATACTACTACTAGTGAGTGACAGTATCCGAATTATTGCATTCGAATGCATGAGATTGCGATTAGCGAATACTACTACTAGTGAGTGACAGTATCCGAATTATTGCATTCGAATGCAAGAGATTTCGATTAGCGAATACTACTACTAGTGAGTGACTGTATCCGAATTATTGCATTCGAATGCATGAAATTTCGATTAGCGAATACTACTACTAGTGAGTGACAGTATCCGAATTATTGCATTCGAATGCAAGTGATTTCGATTAGCGAATACTACTACTAGTGAGTGACAGTATCCGAATTATTGCATTCGAATGCATGAAATTTCGATTAGCGAATACTACTACTAGTGAGTGACAGTATCCGAATTATTGTATTCGAATGCAAGAGATTTCGATTAGCGAATACTACTACTAGTGAGTGACAGTATCCCAATTATTGTATTCGAATGCAAGAGATTTCGATTAGCGAATACTACTACTAGCGAGTGACAGTATCCGAATTATTGCATTCGAATGCATGAGATTTCGATTAGCGAATACTACTACTAGTGAGTGACAGTATCCGAATTATTGCATTCGAATGCATGAGATTTCGATTAGCGAATACTACTACTAGTGAGTGACAGTATCCGAATTATTGCATTCGAATACATGAAATTTCGATTAGCGAATACAACTACTAGTGAGTGACAGTATCCGAATTATTGCATTCGAATGATTGAAATTTGGATTAGCTAATACTACTACTAGTGAGTGACAGTATCCGAATTATGAAATTCGAATGCTTGAACTTTCGATTAGCGAATACTACTACTAGTGTGTGACAGTATCCGAGAACTTGCATTCGAATGCATGAAATTTCGATTAGCGAATACTACCACTAGTGAGTGATAGTATCCGAATTATTGCATTCGAATGCATGAGATTGCGATTAGCGAATACTACTACTAGTGAGTGACAGTATCCGAATTATTGCATTCGAATGCATGAGATTTCGATTAGCGAATACTACTACTAGTGAGTGACAGTATCCGAATTATTGCATTCGAATGCATGAGATTTCGATTAACGAATACTACTACTAGTGAGTGACAGTATCCGAATTATTGCATTCGAATGCATGAGATTTCGATTAGCGAATACTACTACTAGTGAGTGACAGTATCCGAATTATTGCATTCGAATACATGAAATTTCGATTAGCGAATACTACTATTAGTGAGTGACAGTATCCGAATTATTGCATTCGAATGCATGAAATTTCGATTAGCGAATACTACTACTAGTGAGTGACAGTATCCGAATTATGGCATTCGAATGCATGAACTTTCGATTAGCGAATACTACTACTAGTGAGTGACAGTATCCGAAAACTTGCATTCGAATGCATGAGATTTCGATTAGCGAATACTACCACTAGTGAGTGACAGTATCCGAGAACTATCATTCGAATGCATGAGATTTCGATTAGCGTATACTACTACTAGTAAGTGACAGTATCCGAGAGCTTGCATTCAAATGCATGAGATTTTGATTAGCGAATACTACTACTAGTGAGTGACAGTATCCGAATTATTGCAATCGAATGCATGAGATTTCGTTTAGCGAATACTACTACTAGTGAGTGACAGTATCCGAATTATGAAATTCGAATGCTTGAACTTTCGATTAGCGAATACTACTACTAGTGAGTGACAGTATCCGAGAACTTGCATTCGAATGCATGAAATTTCGATTAGCGAATACTACTACTAGTGAGTGACAGTATCCGAATTATTGTATTCGAATGCAAGAGATTTCGATTAGCGAGTACTACTACTAGTGAGTGACAGTATCCCAATTATTGTATTCGAATGCAAGAGATTTCGATTAGCGAATACTACTACTAGTGAGTGACAGTATCCGAATTATTGCATTCGAATGCATGAGATTTCGATTAGCGAATACTACTTCTAGTGAGTGACAGTATCCGAATTATTGCATTCGAATGCATGAGATTTCGATTAGCGAATACTACTACTAGTGAGTGACAGTATCCGAATTATTGCATTCGAATACATGAAATTTAAATTAGAGAATACTACTACTAGTGAGTGACAGTATCCGAGAACTTGCATTCGAATGCATGAGATTTCGATTAGCGAATACTACTACTAGTGAGTGACAGTATCCGAATTATTGCATTCGAATGCATGAGATTTCGATTAACGAATACTACTACTAGTGAGTGACAGTATCCGAATTATTGCATTCGAATACATGAAATTCCGATTAGCGAATACTACTACTAGTGAGTGACAGTATCCGAATTATTGCATTCGAATGCCTGAAATTTCGATTAGCGAATACTACTACTAGTGAGTGACAGTATCCGAATTATGGCATTCGAGTGCATGAACTTTCGATTAGCGAATACTAATACTAGTGAGTGACAGTATCCGAGAACTTGCATTCGAATGCATGAGATTTCGATTAGCGAATACTACCACTAGTGAGTGACAGTATCCGAGAACTTGCATTCGAATGCATGAGATTTCGATTAGCTAATACTACTACTAGTGAGTGACAGTATCCGAATTATTGCAATCGAATGCATGAGATTTCGTTTAGCGAATACTACTACTAGTCAGTGACAGTTTCCGAATTATTGCTTTCGAATTCAAGAGATTTCGATTAGCGAATACTACTACTAGTGAGTGACAGTATCCGAATTATTGCATTCGAATGCATGAGATTGCGATTAGCGAATACTACTACTAGTGAGTGACAGTATCCGAATTATTGCATTCGAATGCATGAAATTTCGATTAGCAAATACGACTACCAGTGAGTTACAGTATCCGAGAACTTGCATTCGAATGCATGAGATTTCGATTAGCGAATACTACTACTAGTGAGTGACAGTATCCGAGAACTTGCATTCGAATGCATGAGATTTCGATTAACGAATACTACTCCTAGTGAGTGACAGTATCCGAGAACTTGCATTCGAATGCATGAGAATTCGATTAGCGAATACTACTACTAGTGAGTGACAGTATCCGTATTATTGCAATCGAATGCATGAGATTTCGTTTAGCGAATACTACTACTAGTCAGTGACAGTTTCCGAATTATTGCTTTCGAAAGCAAGAGATTTGGATTAGCGAATACTACCACTAGTGAGTGACAGTATCCGAATTATTGCATTCGAATGCAAGAGATTTTGATTAGCGAGTACTACTACTAGTGAGTGACAGTATCCGAATTATTGCATTCGAATGCAAGAGATTTCGATTAGCGAATACTACTACTAGTGAGTGACAGTATCCGAATTAATGCATTCGAATGCATGAAATTTCGATTAGCGAATACTACTACTAGTGAGAAACAGTATCCGAATTATTGCATTCGAATGCAAGAGACTTCGATTAGCGAATACTACTACTAGTGAGTGACAGTATCCAAATTATTGCATTCGACTGCAAGAGATTTCGATTAGCGAATACTACTACTAGTGAATGACAGTATCCGAATTATTGCATTCGAATGCAAGAGATTTCGATTAGCGAATAATACTACTAGTGAGTGACAGTATCCGAATTATTGCATTCGAATGCATGAGATTTCGATTAGCGAATACTACTACTACTAGTGAGTGACAGTATCCGAGAACTTGCATTCGAATGCATGAGATTTCGATTAGCGAATACTACTACTAGTGAGTGACAGTATCCGAGAACTTGCATTCGAATGCAAGAGATTTCGATTAGCAAATACTACTACTAGTGAGTGACAGTATCCGAATTATTGCATTCGAATGCATGAAATTTCGATTAGCGAATACTACTACTAGTGAGAAACAGTATCCGAATTATTGCATTCGAATGCAAGAGACTTCTATTAGCGAATACTACTACTAGTGAGTGACAGTATCCGAATTATTGAATTCGACTGCAAGAGATTTCGATTAGCGAATACTACTACTAGTGAGTGACAGTATCCGAGAACTTGCATTCGAATGCATGAAATTTCGATTAGCGAATACTACTACTAGTGAGAAACAGTATCCGAATTATTGCATTCGAATGCAAGAGACTTCGATTAGCGAATACTACTACTAGTGAGTGACAGTATCCGAATTATTGCATTCGACTGCAAGAGATTTCGATTAGCGAATACTACTACTAGTGAGTGACAGTATCCGAGAACTTGCATTCGAATGCAAGAGATTTCGATTAGCGAATACTACTTCTAGTGAGTGACAGTATCCGAGAACTTGCATTCGAATGCATGAGATTTCGATTAGCGAATACTACTACTAGTGAGTGACAGTATCCGAGAACTTGCATTCCAATGCATGAGATTTCGATTAGCGAATACTACTACTAGTGAGTGACAGTATCCGAGAACTTGCATTCGAATGCATGAGATTTCGATTAGCGAATACTACTACTAGTGAGTGACAGTATCCGAGAACTTGCATTCGAATGCAAGAGATTTCGATTAACGAATACTACTACTAGTGAGTGACAGTATCCGAATTATTGCATTCGAATGCAAGAGATTTCGATTAGCGAATACTACTACTCGTGAGTGACTGTATCCGAATTATTGCATTCGAATGCATGAAATTTCGATTAGCGAATACTACTACTAGTGAGTGACAGTATCCGAATTATTGCATTCGAATGCATGAAATTTCGATTAGCGAATACTACTACTAGTGAGTGACAGTATCCGAATTATTGTATTCGAATGCAAGAGATTTCGATTAGCGAATACTACTACTAGTGAGTGACAGTATCCCAATTATTGTATTCGAATGCAAGAGATTTCGATTAGCGAATACTACTACTAGTGAGTGACAGTATCCGAATTATTGCATTCGAATGCATGAGATTTCGATTAGCGAATACTACTACTAGTGAGTGACAGTATCCGAATTATTGCATTCGAATACATGAAATTTCGATTAGAGAATACTACTACTAGTGAGTGACAGTATCCGAATTATTGCATTCGAATGATTGAAATTTGGATTAGCTAATACTACTACTAGTGAGTGACAGTATCCGAATTATGAAATTCGAATGCTTGAACTTTCGATTAGCGAATACTACTACTAGTGAGTGACAGTATCCGAGAACTTGCATTAGAATGCATGAAATTTCGATTAGCGAATACTACTACTAGTGAGTGACAGTATCCGAATTATTGCATTCGAATGCATGAGATTGCGATTAGCGAATACTACTACTAGTGAGTGACAGTATCCGAATTAGTGCATTCGAATGCATGAGATTTCGATTAGCGAATACTACTACTAGTGAGTGACAGTATCCGAATTATTGCATTCGAATGCATGAGATTTTGATTAACGAATACTACTACTAGTGAGTGACAGTATCCGAATTATTGCATTCGAATGCATGAGATTTCGATTAGCGAATACTACTACTAGTGAGTGACAGTATCCGAATTATTGCATTCGAATACATGAAATTTCGATTAGCGAATACTACTATTAGTGAGTGACAGTATCCGAATTATTGCATTCGAATGCATGAAATTTCGATTAGCGAATACTACTACTAGTGAGTGACAGTATCCGAATTATGGCATTCGAATGCATGAACTTTCGATTAGCGAATACTACTACTAGTGAGTGACAGTATCCGAAAACTTGCATTCGAATGCATGAGATTTCGATTAGCGAATACTACCACTAGTGAGTGACAGTATCCGAGAACTTGCATTCGAATGCATGAGATTTCGATTAGCGAATACTACTACTAGTGAGTGACAGTATCCGAGAGCTTGCATTCGAATGCATGAGATTTCGATTAGCTAATACTACTACTAGTGAGTGACAGTATCCGAATTATTGCAATCGAATGCATGAGATTTCGTTTAGCGAATACTACTACTAGTCAGTGACAGTTTCCGAATTATTGCTTTCGAATTCAAGAGATTTCGATTAGCGAATACTACTACTAGTGAGTGACAGTATCCGAATTATTGCATTCGAATGCATGAGATTGCGATTAGCGAATACTACTACTAGTGAGTGACAGTATCCGAATTATTGCATTCGAATGCATGAAATTTCGATTAGCAAATACGACTACCAGTGAGTTACAGTATCCGAGAACTTGCATTCGAATGCATGAGATTTCGATTAGCGAATACTACTACTAGTGAGTGACAGTATCCGAGAACTTGCATTCGAATGCATGAGATTTCGATTAACGAATACTACTCCTAGTGAGTGACAGTATCCGAGAACTTGCATTCGAATGCATGAGAATTCGATTAGCGAATACTACTACTAGTGAGTGACAGTATCCGTATTATTGCAATCGAATGCATGAGATTTCGTTTAGCGAATACTACTACTAGTCAGTGACAGTTTCCGAATTATTGCTTTCGAAAGCAAGAGATTTGGATTAGCGAATACTACCACTAGTGAGTGACAGTATCCGAATTATTGCATTCGAATGCAAGAGATTTTGATTAGCGAGTACTACTACTAGTGAGTGACAGTATCCGAATTATTGCATTCGAATGCAAGAGATTTCGATTAGCGAATACTACTACTAGTGAGTGACAGTATCCGAATTAATGCATTTGAATGCATGAAATTTCGATTAGCGAATACTACTACTAGTGAGAAACAGTATCCGAATTATTGCATTCGAATGCAAGAGACTTCGATTAGCGAATACTACTACTAGTGAGTGACAGTATCCAAATTATTGCATTCGACTGCAAGAGATTTCGATTAGCGAATACTACTACTAGTGAATGACAGTATCCGAATTATTGCATTCGAATGCAAGAGATTTCGATTAGCGAATAATACTACTAGTGAGTGACAGTATCCGAATTATTGCATTCGAATGCATGAGATTTCGATTAGCGAATACTACTACTACTAGTGAGTGACAGTATCCGAGAACTTGCATTCGAATGCATGAGATTTCGATTAGCGAATACTACTACTAGTGAGTGACAGTATCCGAGAACTTGCATTCGAATGCAAGAGATTTCGATTAGCAAATACTACTACTAGTGAGTGACAGTATCCGAATTATTGCATTCGAATGCATGAAATTTCGATTAGCGAATACTACTACTAGTGAGAAACAGTATCCGAATTATTGCATTCGAATGCAAGAGACTTCTATTAGCGAATACTACTACTAGTGAGTGACAGTATCCGAATTATTGAATTCGACTGCAAGAGATTTCGATTAGCGAATACTACTACTAGTGAGTGACAGTATCCGAGAACTTGCATTCGAATGCATGAAATTTCGATTAGCGAATACTACTACTAGTGAGAAACAGTATCCGAATTATTGCATTCGAATGCAAGAGACTTCGATTAGCGAATACTACTACTAGTGAGTGACAGTATCCGAATTATTGCATTCGACTGCAAGAGATTTCGATTAGCGAATACTACTACTAGTGAGTGACAGTATCCGAGAACTTGCATTCGAATGCAAGAGATTTCGATTAGCGAATACTACTTCTAGTGAGTGACAGTATGCGAATTAGTGCATTCCAATGCATGAGATTTCGATTAGCGAATACTACTACTAGTGAGTGACAGTATCCGAGAACTTGCATTCGAATGCATGAGATTTCGATTAGCGAATACTACTACTAGTGAGTGACAGTATCCGAGAACTTGCATTCGAATGCAAGAGATTTCGATTAACGAATACTACTACTAGTGAGTGACAGTATCCGAATTATTGCATTCGAATGCAAGAGATTTCGATTAGCGAATACTACTACTCGTGAGTGACTGTATCCGAATTATTGCATTCGAATGCATGAAATTTCGATTAGCGAATACTACTACTAGTGAGTGACAGTATCCGAATTATTGCATTCGAATGCATGAAATTTCGATTAGCGAATACTACTACTAGTGAGTGACAGTATCCGAATTATTGTATTCGAATGCAAGAGATTTCGATTAGCGAATACTACTACTAGTGAGTGACAGTATCCCAATTATTGTATTCGAATGCAAGAGATTTCGATTAGCGAATACTACTACTAGTGAGTGACAGTATCCGAATTATTGCATTCGAATGCATGAGATTTCGATTAGCGAATACTACTACTAGTGAGTGACAGTATCCGAATTATTGCATTCGAATACATGAAATTTCGATTAGAGAATACTACTACTAGTGAGTGACAGTATCCGAATTATTGCATTCGAATGATTGAAATTTGGATTAGCTAATACTACTACTAGTGAGTGAAAGTATCCGAATTATGAAATTCGAATGCTTGAACTTTCGATTAGCGAATACTACTACTAGTGAGTGACAGTATCCGAGAACTTGCATTAGAATGCATGAAATTTCGATTAGCGAATACTACTACTAGTGAGTGACAGTATCCGAATTATTGCATTCGAATGCATGAGATTGCGATTAGCGAATACTACTACTAGTGAGTGACAGTATCCGAATTAGTGCATTCGAATGCATGAGATTTCGATTAGCGAATACTACTACTAGTGAGTGACAGTATCCGAATTATTGCATTCGAATGCATGAGATTTTGATTAACGAATACTACTACTAGTGAGTGACAGTATCCGAATTATTGCATTCGAATGCATGAGATTTCGATTAGCGAATACTACTACTAGTGAGTGACAGTATCCGAATTATTGCATTCGAATACATGAAATTTCGATTAGCGAATACTACTATTAGTGAGTGACAGTATCCGAATTATTGCATTCCAATGCATGAAATTTCGATTAGCGAATACTACTACTAGTGAGTGACAGTATCCGAATTATGGATTCGAATGCATGAACCTTCGATTAGCGAATACTACTACTAGTGAGTGACAGTATCCGAAAACTTGCATTCGAATGCATTGAGATTTCGATTAGCGAATACTACCACTAGTGAGTGACAGTATCCGAGAACTTGCATTCGAATGCATGAGATTTCGATTAGCGAATACTACTACTAGTGAGTGACAGTATCCGAGAGCTTGCCTTCGAATGCATGAGATTTTGATTAGCGAATACTACTACTAGTGAGTGACAGTATCCGAATTATTGCAATCGAATGCATGAGATTTCGTTTAGCGAATACTACTACTAGTCAGTGACAGTTTCCGAATTATTGCTTTCGAATGCAAGAGATTTCGATTAGCGAATACTACTACTAGTGAGTGACAGTATCAGAATTATTGCATTCGAATGCAAGAGATTTCGATTAGCGAATACTACTACTAGTGAGTGACAGTATCCGAATTATTGCATTCGAATGCAAGAGATTTCGATTAGCGAATACTACTACTAGTGAGTGACAGTATCCGAATTATTGCATTCGAATGCATGAAATTTCGATTAGCGAATACTACTACTAGTGAGAAACAGTATCCGAATTATTGCATTCGAATGCAAGAGACTTCTATTAGCGAATACTACTACTAGTGAGTGACAGTATCCGAATTATTGCTTTCGACTGCAAGAGATTTCGATTAGCGAATACTACTACTAGTGAGTGACAGTATCAGAGAACTTGCATTCGAATGCATGAAATTTCGATTAGCGAATACTACTACTAGTGAGAAACAGTATCCGAATTATTGCATTCGAATGCAAGAGACTTCGATTAGCGAATACTACTACTAGTGAGTGACAGTATCCGAATTATTGCATTCGACTGCAAGAGATTTCGATTAGCGAATACTACTACTAGTGAGTGACAGTATCCGAGAACTTGCATTCGAATGCAAGAGATTTCGATTAGCGAATACTAATTCTAGTGAGTGACAGTATGCGAATTATTGCATTCCAATGCATGAGATTTCGATTAGCGAATACTACTACTAGTGAGTGACAGTATCCGAAAACTTGCGTTCGAATGCAAGAGATTTCGATTAGCGAATACTACCACTAGTGAGTGACAGTATCCGAATTATTGCATTCGAATGCAAGAGATTTCGATTAGCGAATACTACTACTAGTGAGTGACAGTATCCGAATTATTGCATTCGAATGCATGAAATTTCGATTAGCGAATACTAATTCTAGTGAGTGACAGTATGCGAATTATTGCATTCCAATGCATGAGATTTCGATTAGCGAATACTACTACTAGTGAGTGACAGTATCCGAGAACTTGCATTCGAATGCATGAGATTTCGATTAGCGAATACTACTACTAGTGAGTGACAGTATCCGAGAACTTGCATTCGAATGCAAGAGATTTCGATTAACGAATACTACTACTAGTGAGTGACAGTATCCGAATTATTGCATTCGAATGCAAGAGATTTCGATTAGCGAATACTACTACTCGTGAGTGACTGTATCCGAATTATTGCATTCGAATGCATGAAATTTCGATTAGCGAATACTACTACTAGTGAGTGACAGTATCCGAATTATTGCATTCGAATGCATGAAATTTCGATTAGCGAATACTACTACTAGTGAGTGACAGTATCCGAATTATTGTATTCGAATGCAAGAGATTTCGATTAGCGAATACTACTACTAGTGAGTGACAGTATCCGAATTATTGCATTCGAATGCATGAGATTTCGATTAGCGAATACTACTACTAGTGAGTGACAGTATCCGAATTATTGCATTCGAATGCATGAGATTTCGATTAGCGAATACTACTACTAGTGAGTGACAGTATCCGAATTATTGCATTCGAATACATGAAATTTCGATTAGAGAATACTACTACTAGTGAGTGACAGTATCCGAATTATTGCATTCGAATGATTGAAATTTGGATTAGCTAATACTACTACTAGTGAGTGACAGTATCCGAATTATGAAATTCGAATGCTTGAACTTTCGATTAGCGAATACTACTACTAGTGAGTGACAGTATCCGAGAACTTGCATTAGAATGCATGAGATTTCGATTAGCGAATACTACTACTAGTGAGTGACAGTGTCCGAGAACTTGCATTCGAATGCATGAAATTTCGATTAGCGAATACTACTACTAGTGAGTGACAGTATCCGAGAAGTTGCATTCGAATGCATGAGATTTCGATTAGCGAATACTACTACTAGTGAGTGACAGTATCCGAGAACTTGCATTCGAGTGCATGAGATTTCAATTAGCGAATACTACTACTAGTGAGTGACAGTATCCGAGACCTTGAATTCGAATCCAGAGATTGCGATTAGCGAATACTACTACTAGTGAGTGACAGTATCCGAATTATTGCAATCGAACACATGAGATTTCCTTTAGCGAATACTACAACTAGTCAGTGACAGTTTCCGAATTATTGCTTTCGAATGCAAGAGATTTCGATTAGCGAATACTACTACTAGTGAGTGACAGTATCCGAATTATTGCATTCGAATGCAAGAAATTTCGATTAGCGAATGCTACTACTAGTGACTGACAGTATCCGAATTATTGCATTCGAATGCATGAAATTTCGATTAGCAAATACTGCTACTAGTGAGTGACAGTATCCGAGAACTTGCATTCGAATGCATGAGATTTCGATTAGCGAATACTACTACTAGTGAGTGACAGTGTCCGAGAACTTGCATTCGAATGCATGAAATTTCGATTAGCGAATACTACTACTAGTGACTGACAGTATCCGTGATCTTGCATTCGAATGCATGAGATTTCGATTAGCGAATACTACCACTAGTGAGTGACAGTATCCGAGAACTTGCATTCGAATGCATGAGATTTCGATTAGCGAATACTACTACTAGTGAGTGACAGTATCCGAGAACTTGCATTCGAATGCATGAGATTTCGATTAGCGAATACTACTACTAGTGAGTGACAGTATCCGAGAACTTGCATTCGAGTGCATGAGATTTCAATTAGCGAATACTACTACTAGTGAGTGACAGTATCCGAGACCTTGAATTCGAATCCAGAGATTGCGATTAGCGAATACTACTACTAGTGAGTGACAGTATCCGAATTATTGCAATCGAACACATGAGATTTCCTTTAGCGAATACTACAACTAGTCAGTGACAGTTTCCGAATTATTGCTTTCGAATGCAAGAGATTTCGATTAGCGAATACTACTACTAGTGAGTGACAGTATCCGAATTATTGCATTCGAATGCAAGAAATTTCGATTAGCGAATGCTATTACTAGTGACTGACAGTATCCGAATTATTGCATTCGAATGCATGAGATTTCGATTAGCGAATACTACTACTAGTGAGTGACAGTATCCGAATTATTGCATTCGAATGCATGAAATTTCGATTAGCGAATACTACTACTAGTGAGTGACAGTATCCGAATTATTGCATTCGAATGCATGAAATTTCGATTAGCGAATACTACTACTAGAGAGTGACAGTATACGAATTATTGCATTCGAATGCATGAGATTTCGATTAAAGAATACTACTACTAGTGAGTGACAGTATCCGAATTATTGCATTCGAATGCATGAAATTTCGATTAGCGCATACTACTACTAGTGAGTGACAGTATCCGAATTATTGCATTCGAATGCATAAAATTTCGATTAGCGAATACTACTACTAGGGAGTGACAGTATCCGAATTATGGCATTTGAATGCATGAAATTTCAATTAGCGAATACTACTACTAGTGAGTGACAGTATCCGAATTATTGCATTCGAATGCATGAGATTGCGATTAGCGAATACTACTACTAGTGAGTGACAGAATCCGAATTATTGCATTCGAATGCATGAAATTTCGATTAGCAAATACTGCTACTAGTGAGTGAGAGTATCCGAGAACTTGCATTCGAATGCATGAGATTTCGATTAGCGAATACTACTACTAGTGAGTGACAGTGTCCGAGAACTTGCATTCGAATGCATGAAATTTCGATTAGCGAATACTACTACTAGTGACTGACAGAATCCGTGATCTTGCATTCGAATGCATGAGATTTCGATTAGCGAATACTACCACTAGTGAGTGACAGTATCCGAATTATTGCATTCGAATGCATGAGATTTCGATTAGCGAATACTACTACTAGTGAGTGACAGTATCCGAATTATTGCATTCGAATGCATGAAATTTCGATTAGCGAATACTACTACTAGTGAGTGACAGTATCCGAATTATTGCTTTCGAATGCATGAAATTTTGATTAGCGAATACTACTACTAGAGAGTGACAGTATCCGAATTATTGCATTCGAATGCATGAGATTTCGATTAGCGAATACTACTACTAGTGAGTGACTATCCGAGAACTTGCATTCGAATGCATGAAATTTCGATTAGCGAGTACTACTACTAGTGAGTGACAGTATCCGAATTATTGCATTCGAATGCATGAAATTTCGATTAGCGAATACTGCTACTAGTGAGTGACAGTATCCCAATTATGGCATTCGAATACATGAAATTTCGATTAGCGAATACTACTACTAGTGAGTGACAGTATCCGAGAACTTGCATTCGAATGCATGAAATTTCGATTAGCGAATACTACTACTAGTGAGTGACAGTATCGGAATTATTGCATTCGAATGCATGAGATTGCGATTAGCGAATACTACTACTAGAGAGTGACAGTATCCGAATTATTGCATTCGAATGCATGAAATTTCGATTAGCGAATACTACTACTAGTGAGTGACAGTATCCGAGAACTTGCATTCGATGGCATGAGATTTCGATTAGCGAATACTACTACTAGTGAGTGACAGTATCCGAGAACTTGCATTCGAATGCATGAGATTTCGATTAGCGAATACTACTACTAGTGAGTGACAGTATCCGAGACCTTGAATTCGAATCCAGAGATTGCGATTAGCGAATACTACTACTAGTGAGTGACAGTATCCGAATTATTGCAATCGAACACATGAGATTTCCTTTAGCGAATACTACAACTAGTCAGTGACAGTTTCCGAATTATTGCTTTCGAATGCAAGAGATTTCGATTAGCGAATACTACTACTAGTGAGTGACAGTATCCGAATTATTGCATTCGAATGCAAGAAATTTCGATTAGCGAATGCTACTACTAGTGAGTGACAGTATCCGAATTATTGCATTCGAATGCATGAAATTTCGATTAGCGAATACTACTACTAGTGAGTGACAGTATCCGAATTATTGCATTCGAATGCATGAAATTTCGATTAGCGAATACTACTACTAGTGAGTGACAGTATCCGAATTATTGCATTCGAATGCATGAAATTTCGATTAGCGAATACTACTACTAGTGAGTGACAGTATACGAATTATTGCATTCGAATGCATGAGATTTCGATTAGCGAATACTACTACTAGTGAGTGACAGTATCCGAATTATTGCATTCGAATGCATGAAATTTCGATTAGCGAATACTACTACTAGTGAGTGACAGTATACGAATTATTGCATTCGAATGCATGAGATTTCGATTAGCGAATACTACTACTAGTGAGTGACAGTATACGAATTATTGCATTCGAATGCATGAGATTTCGATTAGCGAATACTACTACTAGTGAGTGACAGTATCCGAATTATTGCATTCGAATGCATGAAATTTCGATTAGCGAATACTACTACTAGTGAGTGACAGTATACGAATTATTGCATTCGAATGCATGAGATTTCGATTAGCGAATACTACTACTAGTGAGTGACAGTATCCGAATTATTGCATTCGAATGCATGAAATTTCGATTAGCGCATACTACTACTAGTGAGTGACAGTATCCGAATTATTGCATTCGAATGCATGAAATTTCGATTAGCGAATACTACTACTAGTGAGTGACAGTATCCGTATTATTACATTCGAATGCACAAAATTTCGATTAGCGAATACTACTACTAGTGAGTGACAGTATCCGAATTATGGCATTCGAATGCATGAAATTTCAATTAGCGAATACTACTACTAGTGAGTGACAGTATCCGAATTATTGCATTCGAATGCATGAGATTGCGATTAGCGAATACTACTACTAGTGAGTGACAGAATCCGAATTATTGCATTCGAATGCATGAAATTTCGATTAGCAAATACTACTACTAGTGAGTGACAGTATCCGAGAACTTGCATTCAAATGCATGAGATTTCGATTAGCGAATACTACTACTAGTGAGTGACAGTGTCCGAGAACTTGCATTCGAATGCATGAAATTTCGATTAGCGAATACTACTACTAGTGAGTGACAGTATCCGTGAACTTGCATTCGAATGCATGAGATTTCGATTAGCGAATACTACCACTAGTGAGTGACAGTATCCGAATTATTGCATTCGAATGCATGAGATTTCGATTAGCGAATACTACTACTAGTGAGTGACAGTATCCGAATTATTGCATTCGAATGCATGAAATTTCGATTAGGGAATACTACTACTAGTGAGTGACAGTATCCGAATTTTTGCATTCGAATGCATGAAATTTCGATTAACGAATACTACTACTAGAGTGTGACAGTATCCGAATTATTGCATTCGAATGCATGAGATTTCGATTAGCGAATACTACTACTAGTGAGTGACAGTATCCGAGAACTTGCATTCGAATGCATGAGGTTTCGATTAGCGGATACTACTACTAGTGAGTGACAGTATCCGAATTATTGCATTCGAATGCATGAAATTTCGATTAGCGAATACTACTACTAGTGAGTGACAGTATCCGAATTATTGCATTCGAATGCATGAACTTTCGATTAGCGAATACTACTACTAGTGAGTAACAGTATCCGAGAACTTGCATTCGAATGCATGAAATTTCGATTAGCGAATACTACTACTAGTGAGTGACAGTATCCGAATTATTGCATTCGAATGCATTAAATTTCGATTAGCGAATACTACTACTAGTGAGTGACAGTATCCGAATTATTGCATTCGAATGCATTAAATTTCGATTAGCGAATACTACTACTAGTGAGTGACAGTATCCGAATTATTGCATTCGAATACATGAAATATCGATTAGCGAATACTACTACTAGTGAGTGACAGTGTCCGAGAACTTGCATTCGAATGCATGAAATTTCGATTAGCGAATACTACTACAAGTGAGTGACAGTATCCGTGATCTTGCATTCGAATGCATGAGATTTCGATTAGCGAATACTACTACTAGTGAGTGACAGTATCCGAGAACTTGAATTCGAATGCATGAGATTTCGATTAGCGAATACTACTACTAGTGAGTGACAGTATCCGAATTATTGCAATCGAATGCATGAGATTTCCTTTAGCGAAAACTACAACTAGTCAGTGACAGTTTCCGAATTATTGCTTTCGAATGCAAGAGATTTCGATTAGCGAATACTACTACTAGTGAGTGACAGTATCCGAATTATTGCATTCGAATGCACGAAATTTCGATTAGCGCATACTACTACTAGTGAGTGACAGTATCCGAATTATTGCATTCGAATGCATGAAATTTCGATTAGCGAATACTACTACTAGTGAGTGACAGTATCCGAATTATTGCTTTCGAATGCATGAAATTTCGATTAGCGAATACTACTACTAGTGAGTGACAGTATCCGAATTATGGCATTCGAATGCATGAGGTTGCGATTAGCGAATACTACTACTAGTGAGTGACAGAATCCGAATTATTGCATTCGAATGCATGAAATTTCGATTAGCAAATACTGCTACTAGTGAGTGACAGTATCCGAGAACTTGCATTCGAATGCATGAGATTTCGATTAGCGAATACTACTACTAGTGAGTGACAGTGTCCGAGAACTTGCATTCGAATGCATGAAATTTCGATTAGCGAATACTACTACTAGTGACTGACAGTATCCGTGATCTTGCATTCGAATGCATGAGATTTCGATTAGCGAATACTACCACTAGTGAGTGACAGTATCCGAATTATTGCATTCGAATGCATGAGATTTCGATTAGCGAATACTACTACTATTGAGTGACAGTATCCGAATTATTGCATTCGAATGCATGAAATTTCGATTAGCGAATACTACTACTAGTGAGTGACAGTATCCGAATTATTGCTTTCGAATGCATGAAATTTCGATTAGCGAATACTACTACTAGTGAGTGACAGTATCCGAGAACTTGCATTCGAATGCATGAGATTTCGATTAGCGAATACTACTACAAGTGAGTGACAGTATCCGAGAACTTGCATTCGAATGCATGAGATTTCGATTAGCGAATACTACTACTAGTGAGTGACAGTATCCGAGAACTTGCAATCGAATACATGAAATATCGATTAGCGAATACTACTACTAGTGAGTGACAGTATCCGAATTATTGCATTCGAATGCATGAAATTTCGATTAGCGAATACTACTACTAGTGAGTGACAGTATCCGAATTATTGCATTCGAATGCATGAACTTTCGATTAGCGAATACTACTACTAGTGAGTAACAGTATCCGAGAACTTGCATTCGAATGCATGAAATTTCGATTAGCGAATACTACTACTAGTGAGTGACAGTATCCGAATTATTGCATTCGAATGCATTAAATTTCGATTAGCGAATACTACTACTAGTGAGTGACAGTATCCGAATTATTGCATTCGAATGCATGAAATTTCGATTAGCGAATACTACTACTAGAGAGTGACAGTATCCGAGAACTTGCATTCAAATGCATGAGATTTCGATTAGCGAATACTACTACAAGTGAGTGACAGTATCCGAGAACTTGCATTCGAATGCATGAGATTTCGATTAGCGAATACTACTTCTAGTGAGTGACAGTATCCGAGAACTTGCATTTGAATGCATGAGATTTCGATTAGCGAATACTACTACTAGTGAGTGACAGTATCCGAGAACTTGAATTCGAATGCATGAGATTTCGATTAGCGAATACTACTACTAGTGAGTGACAGTATCCGAATTATTGCAATCGAATGCATGAGATTTCCTTTAGCGAATACTACAACTAGTCAGTGACAGTTTCCGAATTATTGCTTTCGAATGCAAGAGATTTCGATTAGCGAATACTACTACTAGTGAGTGACAGTATCCGAATTATTGCATTCGAATGCAAGAAATTTCGATTAGCGCATACTACTACTAGTGAGTGACAGTATCCGAATTATTGCATTCGAATGCATGAAATTTCGATTAGCGAATACTACTACTAGTGAGTGACAGTATCCGAATTATTGCTTTCGAATGCATGAAATTTCGATTAGCGAATACTACTACTAGTGAGTGACAGTATCCGAATTATGGCATTCGAATGCATGAGGTTGCGATTAGCGAATACTACTACCAGTGAGTGACAGAATCCGAATAATTGCATTCGAATGCATGAAATTTCGATTAGCAAATACTGCTACTAGTGAGTGACAGTATCCGAGAACTTGCATTCGAATGCATGAGATTTCGATTAGCGAATACTACTACTAGTGAGTGACAGTGTCCGAGAACTTGCATTCGAATGCATGAAATTTCGATTAGCGAATACTACTACTAGTGACTGACAGAATCCGTGATCTTGCATTCGAATGCATGAGATTTCGATTACCGAATACTACCACTAGTGAGTGACAGTATCCGAATTATTGCATTCGAATGCATGAGATTTCGATTAGCGAATACTACTACTAGTGAGTGACAGTATCCGAATTATTGCATTCGAATGCATGAAATTTCGATTAGCGAATACTACTACTAGTGAGTGACAGTATCCGAATTATTGCTTTCGAATGCATGAAATTTCGATTAGCGAATACTACTACTAGTGAGTGACAGTATCCGAGAACTTGCATTCGAATGCATGAGATTTCGATTAGCGAATACTACTACTAGTGAGTGACAGTATCCGAGAACTTGCATTCGAATGCATGAGATTTCGATTAGCGAATACTACTACTAGTGAGTGACAGTATCCGAGAACTTGCATTCGAGTGCATGAGATTTCAATTAGCGAATACTACTACTAGTGAGTGACAGTATCCGAGACCTTGAATTCGAATCCAGAGATTGCGATTAGCGAATACTACTACTAGTGAGTGACAGTATCCGAATTATTGCAATTGAACACATGAGATTTCCTTTAGCGAATACTACAACTAGTCAGTGACAGTTTCCGAATTATTGCTTTCGAATGCAAGAGATTTCGATTAGCGAATACTACTACTAGTGAGTGACAGTATCCGAATTATTGCATTCGAATGCAAGAAATTTCGATTAGCGAATGCTACTACTAGTGACTGACAGTATCCGAATTATTGCATTCGAATGCATGAGATTTCGATTAGCGAATACTACTACTAGTGAGTGACAGTATCCGAATTATTGCATTCGAATGCATGAAATTTCGATTAGCGAATACTACTACTAGTGAGTGACAGTATCCGAATTATTGCATTCGAATGCATGAAATTTCGATTAGCGAATACTACTACTAGAGAGTGACAGTATACGAATTATTGCATTCGAATGCATGAGATTTCGATTAAAGAATACTACTACTAGTGAGTGACAGTATCCGAATTATTGCATTCGAATGCATGAAATTTCGATTAGCGCATACTACTACTAGTGAGTGACAGTATCCGAATTATTGCATTCGAATGCATAAAATTTCGATTAGCGAATACTACTACTAGTGAGTGACAGTATCCGAATTATGGCATTTGAATGCATGAAATTTCAATTAGCGAATACTACTACTAGTGAGTGACAGTATCCGAATTATTGCATTCGAATGCATGAGATTGCGATTAGCGAATACTACTACTAGTGAGTGACAGAATCCGAATTATTGCATTCGAATGCATGAAATTTCGATTAGCAAATACTACTACTAGTGAGTGACAGTATCCGAGAACTTGCATTCAAATGCATGAGATTTCGATTAGCGAATACTACTACTAGTGAGTGACAGTGTCCGAGAACTTGCATTCGAATGCATGAAATTTCGATTAGCGAATACTACTACTAGTGAGTGACAGTATCCGTGAACTTGCATTCGAATGCATGAGATTTCGATTAGCGAATACTACCACTAGTGAGTGACAGTATCCGAATTATTGCATTCGAATGCATGAGATTTCGATTAGCGAATACTACTACTAGTGAGTGACAGTATCCGAATTATTGCAGTCGAATGCATGAAATTTCGATTAGGGAATACTACTACTAGTGAGTGACAGTATCCGAATTTTTGCATTCGAATGCATGAAATTTCGATTAACGAATACTACTACTAGAGTGTGACAGTATCCGAATTATTGCATTCGAATGCATGAGATTTCGATTAGCGAATACTACTACTAGTGAGTGACAGTATCCGAGAACTTGCATTCGAATGCATGAGGTTTCGATTAGCGAATACTACTACTAGTGAGTGACAGTATCCGAATTATTCGAATGCATGAAATTTCGATTAGCGAATACTACTACTAGTGAGTGACAGTATCCGAATTATTGCATTCGAATGCATGAACTTTCGATTAGCGAATACTACTACTAGTGAGTAACAGTATCCGAGAACTCGCATTCGAATGCATGAAATTTCGATTAGCGAATACTACTACTAGTGAGTGACAGTATCCGAATTATTGCATTCGAATGCATTAAATTTCGATTAGCGAATACTACTACCAGTGAGTGACAGTATCCGAATTATTGCATTCGAATGCATGAACTTTCGATTAGCGAATACTACTACTAGTGAGTAACAGTATCCGAGAACTTGCATTCGAATGCATGAAATTTCGATTAGCGAATACTACTACTAGTGAGTGACAGTATCCGAATTATTGCATTCGAATGCATTAAATTTCGGTTAGCGAATACTACTACTAGTGAGTGACAGTATCCGAATTATTGCATTCGAATGCATTAAATTTCGATTAGCGAATACTACTACTAGTGAGTGACAGTATCCGAATTATTGCATTCGAATACATGAAATATCGATTAGCGAATACTACTACTAGTGAGTGACAGTATCCGAATTATTGCATTCGAATGCATGAAATTTCGATTAGCGAATACTACTACTAGTGAGTGACAGTATCCGAATTATTGCATTCGAATGCATGAACTTTCGATTAGCGAATACTACTACTAGTGAGTAACAGTATCCGAGAACTTGCATTCGAATGCATGAAATTTCGATTAGCGAATACTACTACTAGTGAGTGACAGTATCCGAATTATTGCATTCGAATGCATTAAATTTCGATTAGCGAATACTACTACTAGTGAGTGACAGTATCCGAATTATTGCATTCGAATGCATGAAATTTCGATTAGCGAATACTACTACTAGAGAGTGACAGTATACGAGAACTTGCATTCAAATGCATGAGATTTCGATTAGCGAATACTACTACAAGTGAGTGACAGTATCCGAGAACTTGCATTCGAATGCATGAGATTTCGATTAGCGAATACTACTACTAGTGAGTGACAGTATCCGAGAACTTGCATTTGAATGCATGAGATTTCGATTAGCGAATACTACTACTAGTGAGTGACAGTATCCGAATTATTGCAATCGAATGCATGAGATTTCCTTTAGCGAATACTACAACTAGTCAGTGACAGTTTCCGAATTATTGCTTTCGAATGCAAGAGATTTCGATTAGCGAATACTACTACTAGTGAGTGACAGTATCCGAATTATTGCATTCGAATGCAAGAAATTTCGATTAGCGCATACTACTACTAGTGAGTGACAGTATCCGAGAACTTGCATTCGAATGCATGAGATTTCGATTAGCGAATACTACTACTAGTGAGTGACAGTATCCGAGAACTTGCATTCGAGTGCATGAGATTTCAATTAGCGAATACTACTACTAGTGAGTGACAGTATCCGAGAACTTGCATTTGAATGCATGAGATTTCGATTAGCGAATACTACTACTAGTGAGTGACAGTATCCGAGAACTTGAATTCGAATGCATGAGATTTCGATTAGCGAATACTACTACTAGTGAGTGACAGTATCCGAATTATTGCAATCGAATGCATGAGATTTCCTTTAGCGAATACTACAACTAGTCAGTGACAGTTTCCGAATTATTGCTTTCGAATGCAAGAGATTTCGATTAGCGAATACTACTACTAGTGAGTGACAGTTTCCGAATTATTGCTTTCGAATGCATGAAATTTCGATTAGCGAATACTACTACTAGTGAGTGACAGTATCCGAATTATTGCTTTCGAATGCATGAAATTTCGATTAGCGAATACTACTACTAGTGAGTGACAGTATCCGAGAACTTGCATTCGAATGCATGAGATTTCGATTAGCGAATACTACTACTAGTGAGTGACAGTATCCGAGAACTTGCATTCGAATGCATGAGATTTCGATTAGCGAATACTACTACTAGTGAGTGACAGTATCCGAGAACTTGCATTCGAGTGCATGAGATTTCAATTAGCGAATACTACTACTAGTGAGTGACAGTATCCGAGACCTTGAATTCGAATCCAGAGATTGCGATTAGCGAATACTACTACTAGTGAGTGACAGTATCCGAATTATTGCAATTGAACACATGAGATTTCCTTTAGCGAATACTACAACTAGTCAGTGACAGTTTCCGAATTATTGCTTTCGAATGCAAGAGATTTCGATTAGCGAATACTACTACTAGTGAGTGACAGTATCCGAATTATTGCATTTGAATGCAAGAAATTTCGATTAGCGAATGCTACCACTAATGACTGACAGTATCCGAATTATTGCATTCGAATGCATGAGATTTCGATTAGCGAATACTACTACTAGTGAGTGACAGTATCCGAATTATTGCATTCGAATGCATGAAATTTCGATTAGCGAATACTACTACTAGTGAGTGACAGTATCCGAATTATTGCATTCGAATGCATGAAATTTCGATTAGCGAATACTACTACTAGAGAGTGACAGTATACGAATTATTGCATTCGAATGCATGAGATTTCGATTAAAGAATACTACTACTAGTGAGTGACAGTATCCGAATTATTGCATTCGAATGCATGAAATTTCGATTAGCGCATACTACTACTAGTGAGTGACAGTATCCGAATTATTGCATTCGAATGCATAAAATTTCGATTAGCGAATACTACTACTAGTGAGTGACAGTATCCGAATTATGGCATTTGAATGCATGAAATTTCAATTAGCGAATACTACTACTAGTGAGTGACAGTATCCGAATTATTGCATTCGAATGCATGAGATTGCGATTAGCGAATACTACTACTAGTGAGTGACAGAATCCGAATTATTGCATTCGAATACATGAAATTTCGATTAGCAAATACTACTACTAGTGAGTGACAGTATCCGAGAACTTGCATTCAAATGCATGAGATTTCGATTAGCGAATACTACTACTAGTGAGTGACAGTGTCCGAGAACTTGCATTCGAATGCATGAAATTTCGATTAGCGAATACTACTACTAGTGAGTGACAGTATCCGTGAACTTGCATTCGAATGCATGAGATTTCGATTAGCGAATACTACCACTAGTGAGTGACAGTATCCGAATTATTGCATTCGAATGCATGAGATTTCGATTAGCGAATACTACTACTAGTGAGTGACAGTATCCGAATTATTGCAGTCGAATGCATGAAATTTCGATTAGGGAATACTACTACTAGTGAGTGACAGTATCCGAATTTTTGCATTCGAATGCATGAAATTTCGATTAACGAATACTACTACTAGAGTGTGACAGTATCCGAATTATTGCATTCGAATGCATGAGATTTCGATTAGCGAATACTACTACTAGTGAGTGACAGTATCCGAGAACTTGCATTCGAATGCATGAGGTTTCGATTAGCGAATACTACTACTAGTGAGTGACAGTATCCGAATTATTCGAATGCATGAAATTTCGATTAGCGAATACTACTACTAGTGAGTGACAGTATCCGAATTATTGCATTCGAATGCATGAACTTTCGATTAGCGAATACTACTACTAGTGAGTAACAGTATCCGAGAACTTGCATTCGAATGCATGAAATTTCGATTAGCGAATACTACTACTAGTGAGTGACAGTATCCGAATTATTGCATTCGAATGCATTAAATTTCGATTAGCGAATACTACTACCAGTGAGTGACAGTATCCGAATTATTGCATTCGAATGCATGAACTTTCGATTAGCGAATACTACTACTAGTGAGTAACAGTATCCGAGAACTTGCATTCGAATGCATGAAATTTCGATTAGCGAATACTACTACTAGTGAGTGACAGTATCCGAATTATTGCATTCGAATGCATTAAATTTCGATTAGCGAATACTACTACTAGTGAGTGACAGTATCCGAATTATTGCATTCGAATGCATTAAATTTCGATTAGCGAATACTACTACTAGTGAGTGACAGTATCCGAATTATGGCATTCGAATACATGAAATATCGATTAGCGAATACTACTACTAGTGAGTGACAGTATCCGAATTATTGCATTCGAATGCATGAAATTTCGATTAGCGAATACTACTACTAGTGAGTGACAGTATCCGAATTATTGCATTCGAATGCATGAACTTTCGATTAGCGAATACTACTACTAGTGAGTAACAGTATCCGAGAACTTGCATTCGAATGCATGAAATTCCGATTAGCGAATACTACTACTAGTGAGTGACAGTATCCGAATTATTGCATTCGAATGCATTAAATTTCGATTAGCGAATACTACTACTAGTGAGTGACAGTATCCGAATTATTGCATTCGAATGCATGAAATTTCGATTAGCGAATACTACTACTAGAGAGTGACAGTATCCGAGAACTTGCATTCAAATGCATGAGATTTCGATTAGCGAATACTACTACAAGTGAGTGACAGTATCCGAGAACTTGCATTCGAATGCATGAGATTTCGATTAGCGAATACTACTACTAGTGAGTGACAGTATCCGAGAACTTGCATTTGAATGCATGAGATTTCGATTAGCGAATACTACTACTAGTGAGTGACAGTATCCGAGAACTTGAATTCGAATGCATGAGATTTCGATTAGCGAATACTACTACTAGTGAGTGACAGTATCCGAATTATTGCAATCGAATGCATGAGATTTCCTTTAGCGAATACTACAACTAGTCAGTGACAGTTTCCGAATTATTGCTTTCGAATGCAAGAGATTTCGATTAGCGAATACTACTACTAGTGAGTGACAGTATCCGAATTATTGCATTCGAATGCAAGAAATTTCGATTAGCGCATACTACTACTAGTGAGTGACAGTATCCGAATTATTGCATTCGAATGCATGAAATTTCGATTAGCGAATACTACTACTAGTGAGTGACAGTATCCGAATTATTGCTTTCGAATGCATGAAATTTCGATTAGCGAATACTACTACTAGTGAGTGACAGTATCCGAATTATGGCATTCGAATGCATGAGGTTGCGATTAGCGAATACTACTACTAGTGAGTGACAGAATCCGAATTATTGCATTCGAATGCATGAAATTTCGATTAGCAAATACTGCTACTAGTGAGTGACAGTGTCCGAGAACTTGCATTCGAATGCATGAGATTTCGATTAGCGAATACTACTACTAGTGAGTGACAGTGTCCGAGAACTTGCATTCGAATGCATGAAATTTCGATTAGCGAATACAACTACTAGTGACTGACAGTATCCGTGATCTTGCATTCGAATGCATGAGATTTCGATTAGCGAATACTACCACTAGTGAGTGACAGTATCCGAATTATTGCATTCGAATGCATGAGATTTCGATTAGCGAATACTACTACTAGTGAGTGACAGTATCCGAATTATTGCATTCGAATGCATGAAATTTCGATTAGCGAATACTACTACTAGTGAGTGACAGTATCCGAATTATTGCTTTCGAATGCATGAAATTTCGATTAGCGAATACTACTACTAGAGAGTGACAGTATCCGAATTATTGCATTCGAATGCATGAGATTTCGATTAGCGAATACTACTACTAGTGAGTGACTATCCGAGAACTTGCATTCGAATGCATGAAATTTCGATTAGCGAATACTACTACTAGTGAGTGACAGTATCCAAATTATTGCATTCGAATGCATGAAATTTCGATTAGCGAATACTGCTACTAGTGAGTGACAGTATCCGAATTATGGCATTCGAATACATGAAATTTCGATTAGCGAATACTACTACTAGTGAGTGACAGTATCCGAGAACTTGCATTCGAATGCATGAAATTTCGATTAGCGAATACTACTACTAGTGAGTGACAGTATCGGAATTATTGCATTCGAATGCATGAGATTGCGATTAGCGAATACTACTACTAGTGAGTGACAGTATCCGAATTATTTCATTCGAATGCATGAAATTTCGATTAGCGAATACTACTACTAGTGAGTGACAGTGTCCGAGAACTTGCATTCGAATGCATGAAATTTCGATTAGCGAATACTACTACTAGTGACTGACAGTATCCGTGATCTTGCATTCGAATGCATGAGATTTCGATTAGCGAATACTACCACTAGTGAGTGACAGTATCCGAATTATTGCATTCGAATGCATGAGATTTCGATTAGCGAATACTACTACTAGTGAGTGACAGTATCCGAATTATTGCATTCGAATGCATGAAATTTCGATTAGCGAATACTACTACTAGTGAGTGACAGTATCCGAATTATTGCTTTCGAATGCATGAAATTTCGATTAGCGAATACTACTACTAGTGAGTGACAGTATCCGAGAACTTGCATTCGAATGCATGAGATTTCGATTAGCGAATACTACTACTAGTGAGTGACAGTATCCGAGAACTTGCATTCGAATGCATGAGATTTCGATTAGCGAATACTACTACTAGTGAGTGACAGTATCCGAGAACTTGCATTCGAGTGCATGAGATTTCAATTAGCGAATACTACTACTAGTGAGTGACAGTATCCGAGAGCTTGAATTCGAATCCAGAGATTGCGATTAGCGAATACTACTACTAGTGAGTGACAGTATCCGAATTATTGCAATCGAACACATGAGATTTCCTTTAGCGAATACTACAACTAGTCAGTGACAGTTTCCGAATTATTGCTTTCGAATGCAAGAGATTTCGATTAGCGAATACTACTACTAGTGAGTGACAGTATCCGAATTATTGCATTCGAATGCAAGAAATTTCGATTAGCGAATGCTACTACTAGTGACTGACAGTATCCGAATTATTGCATTCGAATGCATGAGATTTCGATTAGCGAATACTACTACTAGTGAGTGACAGTATCCGAATTATTGCATTCGAATGCATGAAATTTCGATTAGCGAATACTACTACTAGTGAGTGACAGTATCCGAATTATTGCATTCGAATGCATGAAATTTCGATTAGCGAATACTACTACTAGAGAGTGACAGTATACGAATTATTGCATTCGAATGCATGAGATTTCGATTAAAGAATACTACTACTAGTGAGTGACAGTATCCGAATTATTGCATTCGAATGCATGAAATTTCGATTAGCGCATACTACTACTAGTGAGTGACAGTACCCGAATTATTGCATTCGAATGCATAAAATTTCGATTAGCGAATACTACTACTAGTGAGTGACAGTATCCGAATTATGGCATTTGAATGCATGAAATTTCAATTAGCGAATACTACTACTAGTGAGTGACAGTATCCGAATTATTGCATTCGAATGCATGAGATTGCGATTAGCGAATACTACTACTAGTGAGTGACAGAATCCGAATTATTGCATTCAAATGCATGAAATTTCGATTAGCAAATACTACTACTAGTGAGTGACAGTATCCGAGAACTTGCATTCAAATGCATGAGATTTCGATTAGCGAATACTACTACTAGTGAGTGACAGTGTCCGAGAACTTGCATTCGAATGCATGAAATTTCGATTAGCGAATACTACTACTAGTGAGTGACAGTATCCGTGAACTTGCATTCGAATGCATGAGATTTCGATTAGCGAATACTACTACTAGTGAGTAACAGTATCCGAGAACTTGCATTCGAATGCATGAAATTTCGATTAGCGAATACTACTACTAGTGAGTGACAGTATCCCAATTATTGCATTCGAATGCATTAAATTTCGATTAGCGAATACTACTACCAGTGAGTGACAGTATCCGAATTATTGCATTCGAATGCATGAACTTTCGATTAGCGAATACTACTACTAGTGAGTAACAGTATCCGAGAACTTGCATTCGAATGCATGAAATTTCGATTAGCGAATACTACTACTAGTGAGTGACAGTATCCGAATTATTGCATTCGAATGCATTAAATTTCGATTAGCGAATACTACTACTAGTGAGTGACAGTATCCGAATTATTGCATTCGAATGCATTAAATTTCGATTAGCGAATACTACTACTAGTGAGTGACAGTATCCGAATTATGGCATTCGAATACATGAAATATCGATTAGCGAATACTACTACTAGTGAGTGACAGTATCCGAATTATTGCATTCGAATGCATGAAATTTCGATTAGCGAATACTACTACTAGTGAGTGACAGTATCCGAATTATTGCATTCGAATGCATGAACTTTCGATTAGCGAATACTACTACTAGTGAGTAACAGTATCCGAGAACTTGCATTCGAATGCATGAAATTTCGATTAGCGAATACTACTACTAGTGAGTGACAGTATCCGAATTATTGCATTCGAATGTATTAAATTTCGATTAGCGAATACTACTACTAGTGAGTGACAGTATCCGAATTATTGCATTCGAATGCATGAAATTTCGATTAGCGAATACTACTACTAGAGAGTGACAGTATCCGAGAACTTGCATTCAAATGCATGAGATTTCGATTAGCGAATACTACTACAAGTGAGTGACAGTATCCGAGAACTTGCATTCGAATGCATGAGATTTCGATTAGCGAATACTACTACTAGTGGGTGACAGTATCCGAGAACTTGCATTTGAATGCATGAGATTTCGATTAGCGAATACTACTACTAGTGAGTGACAGTATCCGAGAACTTGAATTCGAATGCATGAGATTTCGATTAGCGAATACTACTACTAGTGAGTGACAGTATCCGAATTATTGCAATCGAATGCATGAGATTTCCTTTAGCGAATACTACAACTAGTCAGTGACAGTTTCCGAATTATTGCTTTCGAATGCAAGAGATTTCGATTAGCGAATACTACTACTAGTGAGTGACAGTATCCGAATTATTGCATTCGAATGCAAGAAATTTCGATTAGCGCATACTACTACTAGTGAGTGACAGTATCCGAATTATTGCATTCGAATGCATGAAATTTCGATTAGCGAATACTACTACTAGTGAGTGACAGTATCCGAATTATTGCTTTCGAATGCATGAAATTTCGATTAGCGAATACTACTACTAGTGAGTGACAGTATCCGAATTATGGCATTCGAATGCATGAGGCTGCGATTAGCGAATACTACTACTAGTGAGTGACAGAATCCGAATTATTGCATTCGAATGCATGAAATTTCGATTAGCAAATACTGCTACTAGTGAGTGACAGTATCCGAGAACTTGCATTCGAATGCATGAGATTTCGATTAGCGAATACTACTACTAGTGAGTGACAGTGTCCGAGAACTTGCATTCGAATGCATGAAATTTCGATTAGCGAATACTACTACTAGTGACTGACAGTATCCGTGATCTTGCATTCGAATGCATGAGATTTCGATTAGCGAATACTACCACTAGTGAGTGACAGTATCCGAATTATTGCATTCGAATGCATGAGATTTCGATTAGCGAATACTACTACTAGTGAGTGACAGTATCCGAATTATTGCATTCGAATGCATGAAATTTCGATTAGCGAATACTACTACTAGTGAGTGACAGTATCCGAATTATTGCTTTCGAATGCATGAAATTTCGATTAGCGAATACTACTACTAGAGAGTGACAGTATCCGAATTATTGCATTCGAATGCATGAGATTTCGATTAGCGAATACTACTACTAGTGAGTGACTATCCGAGAACTTGCATTCGAATGCATGAAATTTCGATTAGCGAATACTACTACTAGTGAGTGACAGTATCCGAATTATTGCATTCGAATGCATGAAATTTCGATTAGCGAATACTGCTACTAGTGAGTGACAGTATCCGAATTATGGCATTCGAATACATGAAATTTCGATTAGCGAATACTACTACTAGTGAGTGACAGTATCCGAGAACTTGCATTCGAATGCATGAAATTTCGATTAGCGAATACTACTACTAGTGAGTGACAGTATCGGAATTATTGCATTCGAATGCATGAGATTGCGATTAGCGAATACTACTACTAGTGAGTGACAGTATCCGAATTATTGCATTCGAATGCATGAAATTTCGATTAGCGAATACTACTACTAGTGAGTGACAGTGTCCGAGAACTTGCATTCGAATGCATGAAATTTCGATTAGCGAATACTACTACTAGTGACTGACAGTATCCGTGATCTTGCATTCGAATGCATGAGATTTCGATTAGCGAATACTACCACTAGTGAGTGACAGTATCCGAATTATTGCATTCGAATGCATGAGATTTCGATTAGCGAATACTACTACTAGTGAGTGACAGTATACGAATTATTGCATTCGAATGCATGAAATTTCGATTAGCGAATACTACTACTAGTGAGTGACAGTATCCGAATTATTGCTTTCGAATGCATGAAATTTCGATTAGCGAATACTACTACTAGTGAGTGACAGTATCCGAGAACTTGCATTTGAATGCATGAGATTTCGATTAGCGAATACTACTACTAGTGAGTGACAGTATCCGAGAACTTGCATTCGAATGCATGAGATTTCGATTAGCGAATACTACTACTAGTGAGTGACAGTATCCGAGAACTTGCATTCGAGTGCATGAGATTTCAATTAGCGAATACTACTACTAGTGAGTGACAGTATCCGAGAGCTTGAATTCGAATCCAGAGATTGCGATTAGCGAATACTACTACTAGTGAGTGACAGTATCCGAATTATTGCATTCGAATGCATGAAATTTCGATTAGCGAATACTACTACTAGAGAGTGACAGTATACGAATTATTGCATTCGAATGCATGAGATTTCGATTAAAGAATACTACTACTAGTGAGTGACAGTATCCGAATTATTGCATTCGAATGCATGAAATTTCGATTAGCGCATACTACTACTAGTGAGTGACAGTATCCGAATTATTGCATTCGAATGCATAAAATTTCGATTAGCGAATACTACTACTAGTGAGTGACAGTATCCGAATTATGGCATTTGAATGCATGAAATTTCAATTAGCGAATACTACTACTAGTGAGTGACAGTATCCGAATTATTGCATTCGAATGCATGAGATTGCGATTAGCGAATACTACTACTAGTGAGTGACAGAATCCGAATTATTGCATTCGAATGCATGAAATTTCGATTAGCAAATACTACTACTAGTGAGTGACAGTATCCGAGAACTTGCATTCAAATGCATGAGATTTCGATTAGCGAATACTACTACTAGTGAGTGACAGTGTCCGAGAACTTGCATTCGAATGCATGAAATTTCGATTAGCGAATACTACTACTAGTGAGTGACAGTATCCGTGAACTTGCATTCGAATGCATGAGATTTCGATTAGCGAATACTACCACTAGTGAGTGACAGTATCCGAATTATTGCATTCGAATGCATGAGATTTCGATTAGCGAATACTACTACTAGTGAGTGACAGTATCCGAATTATTGCATTCGAATGCATGAAATTTCGATTAGGGAATACTACTACTAGTGAGTGACAGTATCCGAATTTTTGCATTCGAATGCATGAAATTTCGATTAACGAATACTACTACTAGAGTGTGACAGTATCCGAATTATTGCATTCGAATGCATGAGATTTAGATTAGCGAATACTACTACTAGTGAGTGACAGTATCCGAGAACTTGCATTCGAATGCATGAGGTTTCGATCAGCGAATACTACTACTAGTGAGTGACAGTATCCGAATTATTCGAATGCATGAATGTTCGATTAGCGAATACTACTACTAGTGAGTGACAGTACCCGAATTATTGCATTCGAATGCATGAACTTTCGATTAGCGAATACTACTACTAGTGAGTAACAGTATCCGAGAACTTGCATTCGAATGCATGAAATTTCGATTAGCGAATACTACTACTAGTGAGTGACAGTATCCGAATTATTGCATTCGAATGCATTAAATTTCGATTAGCGAATACTACTACCAGTGAGTGACAGTATCCGAATTATTGCATTCGAATGCATGAACTTTCGATTAGCGAATACTACTACTAGTGAGTAACAGTATCCGAGAACTTGCATTCGAATGCATGAAATTTCGATTAGCGAATACTACTACTAGTGAGTGACAGTATCCGAATTATTGCATTCGAATGCATTAAATTTCGATTAGCGAATACTACTACTAGTGAGTGACAGTATCCGAATTATTGCATTCGAATGCATTAAATTTCGATTAGCGAATACTACTACTAGTGAGTGACAGTATCCGAATTATTGCATTCGAATACATGAAATATCGATTAGCGAATACTACTACTAGTGAGTGACAGTATCCGAATTATTGCATTCGAATGCATGAAATTTCGATTAGCGAATACTACTACTAGTGAGTGACAGTATCCGAATTATTGCATTCGAATGCATGAACTTTCGATTAGCGAATACTACTACCAGTGAGTAACAGTATCCGAGAACTTGCATTCGAATGCATGAAATTTCGATTAGCGAATACTACTACTAGTGAGTGACAGTATCCGTGAACTTGCATTCGAATGCATGAGATTTCGATTAGCGAATACTACCACTAGTGAGTGACAGTATCCGAATTATTGCATTCGAATGCATGAGATTTCGATTAGCGAATACTACTACTAGTGAGTGACAGTATCCGAATTATTGCATTCGAATGCATGAAATTTCGATTAGCGAATACTACTACTAGTGAGTGACAGTATCCGAGAACTTGCATTCGAATGCATGAGATTTCGATTAGCGAATACTACTACTAGTGAGTGACAGTATCCGAGAACTTGCATTCGAATGCATGAGATTTCGATTAGCGAATACTACTACTAGTGAGTGACAGTATCCGAATTATGGCATTCGAATGCATGAGCTTTCGATTAGCGAATACTACTACTAGTGAGTAACAGTATCCGAATTATGGCATTCGAATGCATGAAATTTCGATTAGCGAATACTACTACTAGTGAGTGACAGTATCCGAGAACTTGCATTCGAATGCATGAAATTTCGATTAGCGAATACTACTACTAGTGAGTGACAGTATCCGAATTATTGCATTCGAATGCATGAAATTTCGATTAGCGATTACTACTACTAGTGAGTGACAGTATCCGAGAACTTGCATTCGAATGCATGAGATTTCGATTAGCGAATACTACTACTAGTGAGTGACAGTATCCGAATTATGGCTTTCGAATGCATGAGCTTTCGATTAGCGAATACTACTACTAGTGAGTAACAGTATCCGAATTATGGCATTCGAATGCATGAAATTTCGATTAGCGAATACTACTACTAGTGAGTGACAGTATCCGAGAACTTGCATTCGAATGCATGAGATTTCGATTAGCGAATACTACTACTAGTGAGTGACAGTATCCGAATTATTGCATTCGAATGCATGAGATTTCGATTAGCGAATACTGCTACTAGTGAGTGACAGTATCCGAATTATTGCATTCGAATACATGAAATTTCGATTAGCGAATACTACTACTAGTGAGTGAAAGTATCCGAATTATTGCATTCGAATGCATGAAATTTCGATTAGCGAATACTACTACTAGTGAGTGACAGTATCCGAATTATTGCATTCGAATGCATGAACTTTCGATTAGCGAATACTACTACTAGTGAGTAACAGTATCCGAGAACTTGCATTCGAATGCATGAAATTTCGATTAGCGAATACTACTACTAGTGAGTGACAGTATCCGAATTATTGCATTCGAATGCATTAAATTTCGATTAGCGAATACTACTACTAGTGAGTGACAGTATCCGAATTATTGCATTCGAATGCATGAAATTTCGATTAGCGAATACTACTACTAGAGAGTGACAGTATCCGAGAACTTGCATTCGAATGCATGAGATTTCGATTAGCGAATACTACTACAAGTGAGTGACAGTATCCGAATTATTGCATTCGAATGCATGAGATTTCGATTAGCGAATACTACTACTAGTGAGTGACAGTATCCGAATTATTGCATTCGAATGCATGAAATTTCGATTAGCGAATACTACTACTAGTGAGTGACAGTATCCGAATTATTGCTTTCGAATGCATGAAATTTCGATTAGCGAATACTACTACTAGAGAGTGACAGTATCCGAATTATTGCATTCGAATGCATGAGATTTCGATTAGCGAATACTACTACTAGTGAGTGACTATCCGAGAACTTGCATTCGAATGCATGAAATTTCGATTAGCGAATACTACTACTAGTGAGTGACAGTATCCGAATTATTGCATTCGAATGCATGAAATTTCGATTAGCGAATACTGCTACTAGTGAGTGACAGTATCCGAATTATGGCATTCGAATACATGAAATTTCGATTAGCGAATACTACTACTAGTGAGTGACAGTATCCGAGAACTTGCATTCGAATGCATGAAATTTCGATTAGCGAATACTACTACTAGTGAGTGACAGTATCGGAATTATTGCATTCGAATGCATGAGATTGCGATTAGCGAATACTACTACTAGTGAGTGACAGTATCCGAATTATTGCATTCGAATGCATGAAATTTCGATTAGCGAATACTACTACTAGTGAGTGACAGTGTCCGAGAACTTGCATTCGAATGCATGAAATTTCGATTAGCGAATACTACTACTAGTGACTGACAGTATCCGTGATCTTGCATTCGAATGCATGAGATTTCGATTAGCGAATACTACCACTAGTGAGTGACAGTATCCGAATTATTGCATTCGAATGCATGAGATTTCGATTAGCGAATACTACTACTATGAGTGACAGTATCCGAATTATTGCATTCGAATGCATGAAATTTCGATTAGCGAATACTACTACTAGTGAGTGACAGTATCCGAATTATTGCTTTCGAATGCATGAAATTTCGATTAGCGAATACTACTACTAGTGAGTGACAGTATCCGAGAACTTGCATTCGAATGCATGAGATTTCGATTAGCGAATACTACTACTAGTGAGTGACAGTATCCGAGAACTTGCATTCGAATGCATGAGATTTCGATTAGCGAATACTACTACTAGTGAGTGACAGTATCCGAGAACTTGCATTCGAGTGCATGAGATTTCAATTAGCGAATACTACTACTAGTGAGTGACAGTATCCGAGAGCTTGAATTCGAATCCAGAGATTGCGATTAGCGAATACTACTACTAGTGAGTGACAGTATCCGAATTATTGCAATCGAACACATGAGATTTCCTTTAGCGAATACTACAACTAGTCAGTGAACGTTTCCGAATTATTGCTTTCGAATGCAAGAGATTTCGATTAGCGAATACTACTACTAGTGAGTGACAGTATCCGAATTATTGCATTCGAATGCAAGAAATTTCGATTAGCGAATGCTACTACTAGTGACTGACAGTATCCGAATTATTGCATTCGAATGCATGAGATTTCGATTAGCGAATACTACTACTAGTGAGTGACAGTATCCGAATTATTGCATTCGAATGCATGAAATTTCGATTAGCGAATACTACTACTAGTGAGTGACAGTATCCGAATTATTGCATTCGAATGCATGAAATTTCGATTAGCGAATACTACTACTAGAGAGTGACAGTATACGAATTATTGCATTCGAATGCATGAGATTTCGATTAAAGAATACTACTACTAGTGAGTGACAGTATCCGAATTATTGCATTCGAATGCATGAAATTTCGATTAGCGCATACTACTACTAGTGAGTGACAGTATCCGAATTATTGCATTCGAATGCATAAAATTTCGATTAGCGAATACTACTACTAGTGAGTGACAGTATCCGAATTATGGCATTTGAATGCATGAAATTTCAATTAGCGAATACTACTACTAGTGAGTGACAGTATCCGAATTATTGCATTCGAATGCATGAGATTGCGATTAGCGAATACTACTACTAGTGAGTGACAGAATCCGAATTATTGCATTCGAATGCATGAAATTTCGATTAGCAAATACTACTACTAGTGAGTGACAGTATCCGAGAACTTGCATTCAAATGCATGAGATTTCGATTAGCGAATACTACTACTAGTGAGTGACAGTGTCCGAGAACTTGCATTCGAATGCATGAAATTTCGATTAGCGAATACTACTACTAGTGAGTGACAGTATCCGTGAACTTGCATTCGAATGCATGAGATTTCGATTAGCGAATACTACCACTAGTGAGTGACAGTATCCGAATTATTGCATTCGAATGCATGAGATTTCGATTAGCGAATACTACTACTAGTGAGTGACAGTATCCGAATTATTGCATTCGAATGCATGAAATTTCGATTAGGGAATACTACTACTAGTGAGTGACAGTATCCGAATTTTTGCATTCGAATGCATGAAATTTCGATTAACGAATACTACTACTAGAGTGTGACAGTATCCGAATTATTGCATTCGAATGCATGAGATTTAGATTAGCGAATACTACTACTAGTGAGTGACAGTATCCGAGAACTTGCATTCGAATGCATGAGGTTTCGATCAGCGAATACTACTACTAGTGAGTGACAGTATCCGAATTATTCGAATGCATGAAATTTCGATTAGCGAATACTACTACTAGTGAGTGACAGTATCCGAATTATTGCATTCGAATGCATGAACTTTCGATTAGCGAATACTACTACTAGTGAGTAACAGTATCCGAGAACTTGCATTCGAATGCATGAAATTTCGATTAGCGAATACTACTACTAGTGAGTGACAGTATCCGAATTATTGCATTCGAATGCATTAAATTTCGATTAGCGAATACTACTACCAGTGAGTGACAGTATCCGAATTATTGCATTCGAATGCATGAACTTTCGATTAGCGAATACTACTACTAGTGAGTAACAGTATCCGAGAACTTGCATTCGAATGCATGAAATTTCGATTAGCGAATACTACTACTAGTGAGTGACAGTATCCGAATTATTGCATTCGAATGCATTAAATTTCGATTAGCGAATACTACTACTAGTGAGTGACAGTATCCGAATTATTGCATTCGAATGCATTAAATTTCGATTAGCGAATACTACTACTAGTGAGTGACAGTATCCGAATTATTGCATTCGAATACATGAAATATCGATTAGCGAATACTACTACTAGTGAGTGACAGTATCCGAATTATTGCATTCGAATGCATGAAATTTCGATTAGCGAATACTACTACTAGTGAGTGACAGTATCCGAATTATTGCATTCGAATGCATGAACTTTCGATTAGCGAATACTACTACCAGTGAGTAACAGTATCCGAGAACTTGCATTCGAATGCATGAAATTTCGATTAGCGAATACTACTACTAGTGAGTGACGGTATCCGAATTATTGCATTCGAATGCATTAAATTTCGATTAGCGAATACTACTACTAGTGAGTGACAATATCCGAATTATTGCATTCGAATGCATGAAATTTCGATTAGCGAATACTACTACTAGAGAGTGACAGTATCCGAGAACTTGCATTCAAATGCATGAGATTTCGATTAGCGAATACTACTACAAGTGAGTGACAGTATCCGAGAACTTGCATTCGAATGCATGAGATTTCGATTAGCGAATACTACTACTAGTGAGTGACAGTATCCGAGAACTTGCATTTGAATGCATGAGATTTCGATTAGCGAATACTACTACTAGTGAGTGACAGTATCCGAGAACTTGAATTCGAATGCATGAGATTTCGATTAGCGAATACTACTACTAGTGAGTGACAGTATCCGAATTATTGCAATCGAATGCATGAGATTTCCTTTAGCGAATACTACAACTAGTCAGTGACAGTTTCCGAATTATTGCTTTCGAATGCAAGAGATTTCGATTAGCGAATACTACTACTAGTGAGTGACAGTATCCGAATTATTGCATTCGAATGCAAGAAATTTCGATTAGCGCATACTACTACTAGTGAGTGACAGTATCCGAATTATTGCATTCGAATGCATGAAATTTCGATTAGCGAATACTACTACTAGTGAGTGACAGTATCCGAATTATTGCTTTCGAATGCATGAAATTTCGATTAGCGAATACTACTACTAGTGAGTGACAGTATCCGAATTATGGCATTCGAATGCATGAGGTTGCGATTAGCGAATACTACTACTAGTGAGTGACAGAATCCGAATTATTGCATTCGAATGCATGAAATTTCGATTAGCAAATACTGCTACTAGTGAGTGACAGTATCCGAGAACTTGCATTCGAATGCATGAGATTTCGATTAGCGAATACTACTACTAGTGAGTGACAGTGTCCGAGAACTTGCATTCGAATGCATGAAATTTCGATTAGCGAATACTACTACTAGTGACTGACAGTATCCGTGATCTTGCATTCGAATGCATGAGATTTCGATTAGCGAATACTACCACTAGTGAGTGACAGTATCCGAATTATTGCATTCGAATGCATGAGATTTCGATTAGCGAATACTACTACTAGTGAGTGACAGTATCCGAATTATTGCATTCGAATGCATGAAATTTCGATTAGCGAATACTACTACTAGTGAGTGACAGTATCCGAATTATTGCTTTCGAATGCATGAAATTTCGATTAGCGAATACTACTACTAGAGAGTGACAGTATCCGAATTATTGCATTCGAATGCATGAGATTTCGATTAGCGAATACTACTACTAGTGAGTGACTTTCCGAGAACTTGCATTCGAATGCATGAAATTTCGATTAGCGAATACTACTACTAGTGAGTGACAGTATCCGAATTATTGCATTCGAATGCATGAAATTTCGATTAGCGAATACTGCTACTAGTGAGTGACAGTATCCGAATTATGGCATTCGAATACATGAAATTTCGATTAGCGAATACTACTACTAGTGAGTGACAGTATCCGAGAACTTGCATTCGAATGCATGAAATTTCGATTAGCGAATACTACTACTAGTGAGTGACAGTATCGGAATTATTGCATTCGAATGCATGAGATTGCGATTAGCGAATACTACTACTAGTGAGTGACAGTATCCGAATTATTGCATTCGAATGCATGAAATTTCGATTAGCGAATACTACTACTAGTGAGTGACAGTATCCGAGAACTTGCATTCGAATGCATGAGATTTCGATTAGCGAATACTACTACTAGTGAGCGACAGTATCCGAGAACTTGCATTCGAATGCATGAGATTTCGATTAGCGAATACTACTACTAGTCAGTGACAGTATCCGAGAACTTGCATTCGAGTGCATGAGATTTCAATTAGCGAATACTACTACTAGTGAGTGACAGTATCCGAGATCTTGAATTCGAATCCAGAGATTGCGATTAGCGAATACTACTACTAGTGAGTGACAGTATCCGAATTATTGCAATCGAACACATGAGATTTCCTTTAGCGAATACTACAACTAGTCAGAGACAGTTTCCGAATTATTGCTTTCGAATGCAAGAGATTTCGATCAGCGAATACTACTACTAGTGAGTGACAGTATCCGAATTATTGCATTCGAATGCAAGAAATTTCGATTAGCGAATGCTACTACTAGTGAGTGACAGTATCCAATTTTTGCATTCGAATGCATGAAATTTCGATTAGCGCATACTACTACTAGTGAGTGACAGTATCCGAATTATTGCATTCGAATGCATGAAATTTCGATTAGCGAATACTACTACTAGTGAGTGACAGTATCCGAATTATTGCATTCGAATGCATAAAATTTCGATTAGCGAATACTACTACTAGTGAGTGACAGTATCCGAATTATGGCATTCGAATGCATGAAATTTCAATTAGCGAATACTACTACTAGTGAGTGACAGTATCCGAATTATTGCATTCGAATGCATGAGATTGCGATTAGCGAATACTACTACTAGTGAGTGACAGAATCCGAATTATTGCATTCGAATGCATGAAATTTCGATTAGCAAATACTACTACTAGTGAGTGACAGTATCCGAGAACTTGCATTCAAATGCATGAGATTTCGATTAGCGAATACTACTACTAGTGAGTGACAGTGTCCGAGAACTTGCATTCGAATGCATGAAATTTCGATTAGCGAATACTACTACTAGTGAGTGACAGTATCCGTGAACTTGCATTCGAATGCATGAGATTTCGATTAGCGAATACTACCACTAGTGAGTGACAGTATCCGAATTATTGCATTCGAATACATGAGATTTCGATTAGCGAATACTACTACTAGTGAGTGACAGTATCCGAATTATTGCATTCGAATGCATGAAATTTCGATTAACGAATACTACTACTAGAGTGTGACAGTATCCGAGAACTTTCATTCGAATGCATGAGGTTTCGATTAGCGAATACTACTACTAGTGAGTGACAGTATCCGAGAACTTGCATTCGAATGCATGAAATTTCGATTAGCGAATACTACTACTAGTGAGTGACAGTATCCGAATTATTGCATTCGAATGCATGAGATTGCGATTAGCGAATACTACTACTAGTGAGTGACAGTATCCGAATTATTGCATTCGAATGCATGAAATTTCGATTAGCGAATACTACTACTAGTGAGTGACAGTATCCGAGAACTTGCATTCGAATGCATGAGATTTCGATTAGCGAATACTACTACTAGTGAGTGACAGTATCCGAGAACTTGCATTCGAATGCATGAGATTTCGATTAGCGAATACTACTACTAGTGAGTGACAGTATCCGAATTATGGCATTCGAATGCATGAGCTTTCGATTAGCGAATACTACTACTAGTGAGTAACAGTATCCGAATTATGGCATTCGAATGCATGAAATTTCGATTAGCGAATACTACTACTAGTGAGTGACAGTATCCGAGAACTTGCATTCGAATGCATGAAATTTCGATTAGCGAATACTACTACTAGTGAGTGACAGTATCCGAATTATTGCATTCGAATGCATGAAATTTCGATTAGCGATTACTACTACTAGTGAGTGACAGTATCCGAGAACTTGCATTCGAATGCATGAGATTTCGATTAGCGAATACTACTACTAGTGAGTGACAGTATCCGAATTATGGCTTTCGAATGCATGAGCTTTCGATTAGCGAATACTACTACTAGTGAGTAACAGTATCCGAATTATGGCATTCGAATGCATGAAATTTCGATTAGCGAATACTACTACTAGTGAGTGACAGTATCCGAGAACTTGCATTCGAATGCATGAGATTTCGATTAGCGAATACTACTACTAGTGAGTGACAGTATCCGAATTATTGCATTCGAATGCATGAGATTTCGATTAGCGAATACTGCTACTAGTGAGTGACAGTATCCGAATTATTGCATTCGAATACATGAAATTTCGATTAGCGAATACTACTACTAGTGAGTGACAGTATCCGAATTATTGCATTCGAATGCATGAAATTTCGATTAGCGAATACTACTACTAGTGAGTGACAGTATCCGAATTATTGCATTCGAATGCATGAACTTTCGATTAGCGAATACTACTACTAGTGAGTAACAGTATCCGAGAACTTGCATTCGAATGCATGAAATTTCGATTAGCGAATACTACTACTAGTGAGTGACAGTATCCGAATTATTGCATTCGAATGCATTAAATTTCGATTAGCGAATACTACTACTAGTGAGTGACAGTATCCGAATTATTGCATTCGAATGCATGAAATTTCGATTAGCGAATACTACTACTAGAGAGTGACAGTATCCGAGAACTTGCATTCGAATGCATGAGATTTCGATTAGCGAATACTACTACAAGTGAGTGACAGTATCCGAGAACTTGCATTCGAATGCATGAGATTTCGATTAGCGAATACTACTACTAGTGAGTGACAGTATCCGAGAACTTGCATTTGAATGCATGAGATTTCGATTAGCGAATACTACTACTAGTGAGTGACAGTATCCGAGAACTTGAATTCGAATGCATGAGATTTCGATTAGCGAATACTACTACTAGTGAGTGACAGTATCCGAATTATTGCAATCGAATGCATGAGATTTCCTTTAGCGAATACTACAACTAGTCAGTGACAGTTTCCGAATTATTGCTTTCGAATGCAAGAGATTTCGATTAGCGAATACTACTACTAGTGAGTGACAGTATCCGAATTATGGCATTCGAATGCATGAGGTTGCGATTAGCGAATACTACTACTAGTGAGTGACAGAATCCGAATTATTGCATTCGAATGCATGAAATTTCGATTAGCAAATACTACTACTAGTGAGTGACAGTATCCGAGAACTTGCATTCGAATGCATGAGATTTCGATTAGCGAATACTACTACTAGTGAGTGACAGTGTCCGAGAACTTGCATTCGAATGCATGAAATTTCGATTAGCGAATACTACTACTAGTGACTGACAGTATCCGTGATCTTGCATTCGAATGCATGAGATTTCGATTAGCGAATACTACCACTAGTGAGTGACAGTATCCGAATTATTGCATACGAATGCATGAGGTTTCGATTAGCGAATACTACTACTAGTGAGTGACAGTCTCCGAATTATTGCATTCGAATGCATGAAATTTCGATTAGCGAATACTACTACTAGTGAGTGACAGTATCCGAATTATTGCTTTCGAATGCATGAAATTTCGATTAGCGAATACTACTACTAGAGAGTGACAGTATCCGAATTATTGCATTCGAATGCATGAGATTTCGATTAGCGAATACTACTACTAGTGAGTGACTATCCGAGAACTTGCATTCAAATGCATGAAATTTCGATTAGCGAATACTACTACTAGTGAGTGACAGTATCCGAATTATTGCATCCGAATGCATGAAATTTCGATTAGCGATTACTACTACTAGTGAGTGACAGTATCCGAAGTATGGCATTCGAATGCATGAGCTTTCGATTAGCGAATACTACTAGTATCCGAATTATGGCATTCGAATGCATGAAATTTCGATTAGCGAATACTACTACTAGTGAGTGACAGTATCCGAGAACTTGCATTCGAATGCATGAGATTTCGATTAGCCAATACTACTACTAGTGAGTGACAGTATCCGAATTATTGCATTCGAATACATGAAATTTCGATTAGCGAATACTACTACTAGTGAGTGACAGTATCCGAATTATAGCATTCGAATGCATGAAATTTCGATTAGCGAATACTACTACTAGTGAGTGACAGTATCCGAATTATTGCATTCGAATGCATGAACTTTCGATTAGCGAATACTACTACTAGTGAGTAACAGTATCCGAGAACTTGCATTCGAATGCATGAAATTTCGATTAGCGAATACTACTACTAGTGAGTGACAGTATCCGAATTATTGCATTCGAATGCGTTAAATTTCGATTAGCGAATACTACATCTAGTGAGTGACAGTATCCGAATTATTGCATTCGAATGCATGAAATTTCGATTAGCGAATACTACTACTAGAGAGTGACAGTATCCGAGAACTTGCATTCAAATGCATGAGATTTCGATTAGCGAATACTACTACAAGTGAGTGACAGTATCCGAGAACTTGCATTCGAATGCATGAAATTTCGATTAGCGAATACTACTACTAGTGAGTGACAGTATCCGAGAATTTGCATTTGAATGCATGAGATTTCGATTAACGAATACTACTACTAGTGAGTCACAGTATCCGAGAACTTGAATTCGAATGCATGAGATTTCGATTAGCGAATACTACTACTAGTGAGTGACAGTATCCGAATTATTGCAATCGAATGCATGAGATTTCCTTTAGCGAATACTACAACTAGTCAGTGACAGTTTCCGAATTATTGCTTTCGAATGCAAGAGATTTCGATTAGCGAATACTACTACTAGTGAGTGACAGTATCCGAATTATTGCATTCGAATGCAAGAAATTTCGATTAGCGAATGCTACTACTAGTGAGTGACAGTATCCGAATTATTGCATTCGAATGCATGAGATTTCGATTAGCGAATACTACTACTAGTGAGTGACAGTATCCGAATTATTGCATTCGAATGCATGAAATTTCGATTAGCGAATTCTACTACTAGTGAGTGACAGAATCCGAATTATTGCATTCGAATGCATGAAATTTCGATTAGCAAATACTACTACTAGTGAGTGACAGTATCCGAGAACTTGCATTCAAATGCATGAGATTTCGATTAGCGAATACTACTACTAGTGAGTGACAGTGTCCGAGAACTTGCATTCGAATGCATGAAATTTCGATTAGCGAATACTACTACTAGTGAGTGACAGTATCCGTGAACTTGCATTCGAATGCATGAGATTTCGATTAGCGAATACTACCACTAGTGAGTGACAGTATCCGAATTATTGCATTCGAATGCATGAGATTTCGATTAGCGAATACTACTACTAGTGAGTGACAGTATCCGAATTATTTCATTCGAATGCATGAAATTTCGATTAGGGAATACTACTACTAGTGAGTGACAGTATCCGAATTTTTGCATTCGAATGCATGAAATTTCGATTAACGAATACTACTACTAGAGTGTGACAGTATCCGAATTATTGCATTCGAATGCATGAGATTTAGATTAGCGAATACTACTACTAGTGAGTGACAGTATCCGAGAACTTGCATTCGAATGCATGAGGTTTCGATCAGCGAATACTACTACTAGTGAGTGACAGTATCCGAATTATTCGAATGCATGAAATTTCGATTAGCGAATACTACTACTAGTGAGTGACAGTATCCGAATTATTGCATTCGAATGCATGAACTTTCGATTAGCGAATACTACTACTAGTGAGTAACAGTATCCGAGAACTTGCATTCGAATGCATGAAATTTCGATTAGCGAATACTACTACTAGTGAGTGACAGTATCCGAATTATTGCATTCGAATGCATTAAATTTCGATTAGCGAATACTACTACCAGTGAGTGACAGTATCCGAATTATTGCATTCGAATGCATGAACTTTCGATTAGCGAATACTACTACTAGTGAGTAACAGTATCCGAGAACTTGCATTCGAATGCATGAAATTTCGATTAGCGAATACTACTACTAGTGAGTGACAGTATCCGAATTATTGCATTCGAATGCATTAAATTTCGATTAGCGAATACTACTACTAGTGAGTGACAGTATCCGAATTATTGCATTCGAATGCATTAAATTTCGATTAGCGAATACTACTACTAGTGAGTGACAGTATCCGAATTATTGCATTCGAATACATGAAATATCGATTAGCGAATACTACTACTAATGAGTGACAGTATCCGAATTATTGCATTCGAATGCATGAAATTTCGATTAGCGAATACTACTACTAGTGAGTGACAGTATCCGAATTATTGCATTCGAATGCATGAACTTTCGATTAGCGAATACTACTACCAGTGAGTAACAGTATCCGAGAACTTGCATTCGAATGCATGAAATTTCGATTAGCGAATACTACTACTAGTGAGTGACAGTATCCGAATTATTGCATTCGAATGCATTAAATTTCGATTAGCGAATACTACTACTAGTGAGTGACAGTATCCGAATTATTGCATTCGAATGCATGAAATTTCGATTAGCGAATACTACTACTAGAGAGTGACAGTATCCGAGAACTTGCATTCAAATGCATGAGATTTCGATTAGCGAATACTACTACAAGTGAGTGACAGTATCCGAGAACTTGCATTCGAATGCATGAGATTTCGATTAGCGAATACTACTACTAGTGAGTGACAGTATCCGAGAACTTGCATTTGAATGCATGAGATTTCGATTAGCGAATACTACTACTAGTGAGTGACAGTATCCGAGAACTTGAATTCGAATGCATGAGATTTCGATTAGCGAATACTACTACTAGTGAGTGACAGTATCCGAATTATTGCAATCGAATGCATGAGATTTCCTTTAGCGAATACTACAACTAGTCAGTGACAGTTTCCGAATTATTGCTTTCGAATGCAAGAGATTTCGATTAGCGAATACTACTACTAGTGAGTGACAGTATCCGAATTATTGCATTCGAATGCATTAAATTTCGATTAGCGAATACTACTACTAGTGAGTGACAGTATCCGAATTATTGCATTCGAATGCATGAAATTTCGATTAGCGAATACTACTACTAGAGAGTGACAGTATCCGAGAACTTGCATTCAAATGCATGAGATTTCGATTAGCGAATACTACTACAAGTGAGTGACAGTATCCGAGAACTTGCATTCGAATGCATGAGATTTCGATTAGCGAATACTACTACTAGTGAGTGACAGTATCCGAGAACTTGCATTTGAATGCATGAGATTTCGATTAGCGAATACTACTACTAGTGAGTGACAGTATCCGAGAACTTGAATTCGAATGCATGAGATTTCGATTAGCGAATACTACTACTAGTGAGTGACAGTATCCGAATTATTGCAATCGAATGCATGAGATTTCCTTTAGCGAATACTACAACTAGTCAGTGACAGTTTCCGAATTATTGCTTTCGAATGCAAGAGATTTCGATTAGCGAATACTACTACTAGTGAGTGACAGTATCCGAATTATTGCATTCGAATGCAAGAAATTTCGATTAGCGCATACTACTACTAGTGAGTGACAGTATCCGAATTATTGCATTCGAATGCATGAAATTTCGATTAGCGAATACTACTACTAGTGAGTGACAGTATCCGAATTATTGCTTTCGAATGCATGAAATTTCGATTAGCGAATACTACTACTAGTGAGTGACAGTATCCGAATTATGGCATTCGAATGCATGAGGTTGCGATTAGCGAATACTACTACTAGTGAGTGACAGAATCCGAATTATTGCATTCGAATGCATGAAATTTCGATTAGCAAATACTGCTACTAGTGAGTGACAGTATCCGAGAACTTGCATTCGAATGCATGAGATTTCGATTAGCGAATACTACTACTAGTGAGTGACAGTGTCCGAGAACTTGCATTCGAATGCATGAAATTTCGATTAGCGAATACTACTACTAGTGACTGACAGTATCCGTGATCTTGCATTCGAATGCATGAGATTTCGATTAGCGAATACTACCACTAGTGAGTGACAGTATCCGAATTATTGCATTCGAATGCATGAGATTTCGATTAGCGAATACTACTACTAGTGAGTGACAGTATCCGAATTATTGCATTCGAATGCATGAAATTTCGATTAGCGAATACTACTACTAGTGAGTGACAGTATCCGAATTATTGCTTTCGAATGCATGAAATTTCGATTAGCGAATACTACTACTAGAGAGTGACAGTATCCGAATTATTGCATTCGAATGCATGAGATTTCGATTAGCGAATACTACTACTAGTGAGTGACTATCCGAGAACTTGCATTCGAATGCATGAAATTTCGATTAGCGAATACTACTACTAGTGAGTGACAGTATCCGAATTATTGCATTCGAATGCATGAAATTTCGATTAGCGAATACTGCTACTAGTGAGTGACAGTATCCGAATTATGGCATTCGAATACATGAAATTTCGATTAGCGAATACTACTACTAGTGAGTGACAGTATCCGAGAACTTGCATTCGAATGCATGAAATTTCGATTAGCGAATACTACTACTAGTGAGTGACAGTATCGGAATTATTGCATTCGAATGCATGAGATTGCGATTAGCGAATACTACTACTAGTGAGTGACAGTATCCGAATTATTGCATTCGAATGCATGATATTTTCGATTAGCGAATACTACTACTAGTGAGTGACAGTATCCGAGAACTTGCATTCGAATGCATGAGATTTCGATTAGCGAATACTACTACTAGTGAGCGACAGTATCCGAGAACTTGCATTCGAATGCATGAGATTTCGAATAGCGAATACTACTACTAGTCAGTGACAGTATCCGAGAACTTGCATTCGAGTGCATGAGATTTCAATTAGCGAATACTACTACTAGTGAGTGACAGTATCCGAGACCTTGAATTCGAATCCAGAGATTGCGATTAGCGAATACTACTACTAGTGAGTGACAGTATCCGAATTATTGCAATCGAACACATGAGATTTCCTTTAGCGAATACTACAACTAGTCAGAGACAGTTTCCGAATTATTGCTTTCGAATGCAAGAGATTTCGATCAGCGAATACTACTACTAGTGAGTGACAGTATCCGAATTATTGCATTCGGATGCAAGAAATTTCGATTAGCGAATGCTACTACTAGTGAGTGACAGTATCCAATTTTTGCATTCGAATGCATGAAATTTCGATTAGCGCATACTACTACTAGTGAGTGACAGTATCCGAATTATTGCATTCGAATGCATGAAATTTCGATTAGCGAATACTACTACTAGTGAGTGACAGTATCCGAATTATTGCATTCGAATGCATAAAATTTCGATTAGCGAATACTACTACTTGTGAGTGACAGTATCCGAATTATGGCATTCGAATGCATGAAATTTCAATTAGCGAATACTACTACTAGTGAGTGACAGTATCCGAATTATTGCATTCGAATGCATGAGATTGCGATTAGCGAATACTACTACTAGTGAGTGACAGAATCCGAATTATTGCATTCGAATGCATGAAATTTCGATTAGCAAATACTACTACTAGTGAGTGACAGTATCCGAGAACTTGCATTCAAATGCATGAGATTTCGATTAGCGAATACTACTACTAGTGAGTGACAGTGTCCGAGAACTTGCATTCGAATGCATGAAATTTCGATTAGCGAATACTACTACTAGTGAGTGACAGTATCCGTGAACTTGCATTCGAATGCATGAGATTTCGATTAGCGAATACTACCACTAGTGAGTGACAGTATCCGAATTATTGCATTCGAATACATGAGATTTCGATTAGCGAATACTACTACTAGTGAGTGACAGTATCCGAATTATTGCATTCGAATGCATGAAATTTCGATTAGGGAATACTACTACTAGTGAGTGACAGTATCCGAATTTTTGCATTCGAATGCATGAAATTTCGATTAACGAATACTACTACTAGAGTGTGACAGTATCCGAGAACTTTCATTCGAATGCATGAGGTTTCGATTAGCGAATACTACTACTAGTGAGTGACAGTATCCGAGAACTTGCATTCGAATGCATGAAATTTCGATTAGCGAATACTACTACTAGTGAGTGACAGTATCCGAATTATTGCATTCGAATGCATGAGATTGCGATTAGCGAATACTACTACTAGTGAGTGACAGTATCCGAATTATTGCATTCGAATGCATGAAATTTCGATTAGCGAATACTACTACTAGTGAGTGACAGTATCCGAGAACTTGCATTCGAATGCATGAGATTTCGATTAGCGAATACTACTACTAGTGAGTGACAGTATCCGAGAACTTGCATTCGAATGCATGAGATTTCGATTAGCGAATACTACTACTAGTGAGTGACAGTATCCGAATTATGGCATTCGAATGCATGAGCTTTCGATTAGCGAATACTACTACTAGCGAGTAACAGTATCCGAATTATGGCATTCGAATGCATGAAATTTCAATTAGCGAATACTACTACTAGTGAGTGACAGTATCCGAGAACTTGCATTCGAATGCATGAAATTTCGATTAGCGAATACTACTACTAGTGAGTGACAGTATCCGAATTATTGCATTCGAATGCATGAAATTTCGATTAGCGATTACTACTACTAGTGAGTGACAGTATCCGAGAACTTGCATTCGAATGCATGAGATTTCGATTAGCGAATACTACTACTAGTGAGTGACAGTATCCGAATTATGGCTTTCGAATGCATGAGCTTTCGATTAGCGAATACTACTACTAGTGAGTAACAGTATCCGAATTATGGCATTCGAATGCATGAAATTTCGATTAGCGAATACTACTACTAGTGAGTGACAGTATCCGAGAACTTGCATTCGAATGCATGAGATTTCGATTAGCGAATACTACTACTAGTGAGTGACAGTATCCGAATTATTGCATTCGAATGCATGAGATTTCGATTAGCGAATACTGCTACTAGTGAGTGACAGTATCCGAATTATTGCATTCGACTACATGAAATTTCGATTAGCGAATACTACTACTAGTGAGTGACAGTATCCGAATTATTGCATTCGAATGCATGAAATTTCGATTAGCGAATACTACTACTAGTGAGTGACAGTATCCGAATTATTGCATTCGAATGCATGAACTTTCGATTAGCGAATACTACTACTAGTGAGTAACAGTATCCGAGAACTTGCATTCGAATGCATGAAATTTCGATTAGCGAATACTACTACTAGTGAGTGACAGTATCCGAATTATTGCATTCGAATGCATTAAATTTCGATTAGCGAATACTACTACTAGTGAGTGACAGTATCCGAATTATTGCATTCGAATGCATGAAATTTCGATTAGCGAATACTACTACTAGAGAGTGACAGTATCCGAGAACTTGCATTCGAATGCATGAGATTTCGATTAGCGAATACTACTACAAGTGAGTGACAGTATCCGAGAACTTGCATTCGAATGCATGAGATTTCGATTAGCGAATACTACTACTAGTGAGTGACAGTATCCGAGAACTTGCATTTGAATGCATGAGATTTCGATTAGCGAATACTACTACTAGTGAGTGACAGTATCCGAGAACTTGAATTCGAATGCATGAGATTTCGATTAGCGAATACTACTACTAGTGAGTGACAGTATCCGAATTATTGCAATCGAATGCATGAGATTTCCTTTAGCGAATACTACAACTAGTCAGTGACAGTTTCCGAATTATTGCTTTCGAATGCAAGAGATTTCGATTAGCGAATACTACTACTAGTGAGTGACAGTATCCGAATTATGGCATTCGAATGCATGAGGTTGCGATTAGCGAATACTACTACTAGTGAGTGACAGAATCCGAATTATTGCATTCGAATGCATGAAATTTCGATTAGCAAATACTACTACTAGTGAGTGACAGTATCCGAGAACTTGCATTCGAATGCATGAGATTTCGATTAGCGAATACTACTACTAGTGAGTGACAGTGTCCGAGAACTTGCATTCGAATGCATGAAATTTCGATTAGCGAATACTACTACTAGTGACTGACAGTATCCGTGATCTTGCATTCGAATGCATGAGATTTCGATTAGCGAATACTACCACTAGTGAGTGACAGTATCCGAATTATTGCATTCGAATGCATGAGATTTCGATTAGCGAATACTACTACTAGTGAGTGACAGTCTCCGAATTATTGCATTCGAATGCATGAAATTTCGATTAGCGAATACTACTACTAGTGAGTGACAGTATCCGAATTATTGCTTTCGAATGCATGAAATTTCGATTAGCGAATACTACTACTAGAGAGTGACAGTATCCGAATTATTGCATTCGAATGCATGAGATTTCGATTAGCGAATACTACTACTAGTGAGTGACTATCCGAGAACTTGCATTCAAATGCATGAAATTTCGATTAGCGAATACTACTACTAGTGAGTGACAGTATCCGAATTATTGCATCCGAATGCATGAAATTTCGATTAGCGATTACTACTACTAGTGAGTGACAGTATCCGAATTATGGCATTCGAATGCATGAGCTTTCGATTAGCGAATACTACTAGTATCCGAATTATGGCATTCGAATGCATGAAATTTCGATTAGCGAATACTACTACTAGTGAGTGACAGTATCCGAGAACTTGCATTCGAATGCATGAGATTTCGATTAGCCAATACTACTACTAGTGAGTGACAGTATCCGAATTATTGCATTCGAATACATTAAATTTCGATTAGCGAATACTACTACTAGTGAGTGACAGTATCCGAATTATAGCATTCGAATGCATGAAATTTCGATTAGCGAATACTACTACTAGTGAGTGACAGTATCCGAATTATTGCATTCGAATGCATGAACTTTCGATTAGCGAATACTACTACTAGTGAGTAACAGTATCCGAGAACTTGCATTCGAATGCATGAAATTTCGATTAGCGAATACTACTACTAGTGAGTGACAGTATCCGAATTATTGCATTCGAATGCGTTAAATTTCGATTAGCGAATACTACATCTAGTGAGTGACAGTATCCGAATTATTGCATTCGAATGCATGAAATTTCGATTAGCGAATACTACTACTAGAGAGTGACAGTATCCGAGAACTTGCATTCAAATGCATGAGATTTCGATTAGCGAATACTACTACAAGTGAGTGACAGTATCCGAGAACTTGCATTCGAATGCATGAAATTTCGATTAGCGAATACTACTACTAGTGAGTGACAGTATCCGAGAATTTGCATTTGAATGCATGAGATTTCGATTAACGAATACTACTACTAGTGAGTCACAGTATCCGAGAACTTGAATTCGAATGCATGAGATTTCGATTAGCGAATACTACTACTAGTGAGTGACAGTATCCGAATTATTGCAATCGAATGCATGAGATTTCCTTTAGCGAATACTACAACTAGTCAGTGACAGTTTCCGAATTATTGCTTTCGAATGCAAGAGATTTCGATTAGCGAATACTACTACTAGTGAGTGACAGTATCCGAATTATTGCATTCGAATGCAAGAAATTTCGATTAGCGAATGCTACTACTAGTGAGTGACAGTATCCGAATTATTGCATTCGAATGCATGAGATTTCGATTAGCGAATACTACTACTAGTGAGTGACAGTATCCGAATTATTGCATTCGAATGCATGAAATTTCGATTAGCGAATTCTACTACTAGTGAGTGACAGTATCCGAACTATTGCATTCGAATGCATGAGATCTCGATTAGCGAATACTACTACTAGTGAGTGACAGTATCCGAATTATTGCATTCGAATGCATGAAATTTCGATTAGCGCATACTACTACTAGTGAGTGACAGAATCCGAATTATTGCATTCGAATGCATGAAATTTCGATTAGCAAATACTACTACTAGTGAGTGACAGTATCCGAATTATTGCATTCGAATGCATGAACTTTCGATTAGCGAATACTACTACTAGTGAGTAACAGTATCCGAGAACTTGCATTCGAATGCATGAAATTTCGATTAGCGAATACTACTACTAGTGAGTGACAGTATCCGAATTATTGCATTCGAATGCATGAGATTTCGATTAGCGAATACTACTACTAGTGAGTGACAGTCTCCGAATTATTGCATTCGAATGCATGAAATTTCGATTAGCGAATACTACTACTAGTGAGTGACAGTATCCGAATTATTGCTTTCGAATGCATGAAATTTCGATTAGCGAATACTACTACTAGAGAGTGACAGTATCCGAATTATTGCATTCGAATGCATGAGATTTCGATTAGCGAATACTACTACTAGTGAGTGACTATCCGAGAACTTGCATTCAAATGCATGAAATTTCGATTAGCGAATACTACTACTAGTGAGTGACAGTATCCGAATTATTGCATCCGAATGCATGAAATTTCGATTAGCGATTACTACTACTAGTGAGTGACAGTATCCGAATTATGGCATTCGAATGCATGAGCTTTCGATTAGCGAATACTACTAGTATCCGAATTATGGCATTCGAATGCATGAAATTTCGATTAGCGAATACTACTACTAGTGAGTGACAGTATCCGAGAACTTGCATTCGAATGCATGAGATTTCGATTAGCCAATACTACTACTAGTGAGTGACAGTATCCGAATTATTGCATTCGAATACATTAAATTTCGATTAGCGAATACTACTACTAGTGAGTGAAAGTATCCGAATTATAGCATTCGAATGCATGAAATTTCGATTAGCGAATACTACTACTAGTGAGTGACAGTATCCGAATTATTGCATTCGAATGCATGAACTTTCGATTAGCGAATACTACTACTAGTGAGTAACAGTATCCGAGAACTTGCATTCGAATGCATGAAATTTCGATTAGCGAATACTACTACTAGTGAGTGACAGTATCCGAATTATTGCATTCGAATGCGTTAAATTTCGATTAGCGAATACTACATCTAGTGAGTGACAGTATCCGAATTATTGCATTCGAATGCATGAAATTTCGATTAGCGAATACTACTACTAGAGAGTGACAGTATCCGAGAACTTGCATTCAAATGCATGAGATTTCGATTAGCGAATACTACTACAAGTGAGTGACAGTATCCGAGAACTTGCATTCGAATGCATGAAATTTCGATTAGCGAATACTACTACTAGTGAGTGACAGTATCCGAGAATTTGCATTTGAATGCATGAGATTTCGATTAACGAATACTACTACTAGTGAGTCACAGTATCCGAGAACTTGAATTCGAATGCATGAGATTTCGATTAGCGAATACTACTACTAGTGAGTGACAGTATCCGAATTATTGCAATCGAATGCATGAGATTTCCTTTAGCGAATACTACAACTAGTCAGTGACAGTTTCCGAATTATTGCTTTCGAATGCAAGAGATTTCGATTAGCGAATACTACTACTAGTGAGTGACAGTATCCGAATTATTGCATTCGAATGCAAGAAATTTCGATTAGCGAATGCTACTACTAGTGAGTGACAGTATCCGAATTATTGCATTCGAATGCATGAGATTTCGATTAGCGAATACTACTACTAGTGAGTGACAGTATCCGAATTATTGCATTCGAATGCATGAAATTTCGATTAGCGAATTCTACTACTAGTGAGTGACAGTATCCGAACTATTGCATTCGAATGCATGAGATCTCGATTAGCGAATACTACTACTAGTGAGTGACAGTATCCGAATTATTGCATTCAAATGCATGAAATTTCGATTAGCGCATACTACTACTAGTGAGTGACAGTATCCGAATTATTGCATTCGAATGCATGAAATTTCGATTAGCGAATACTACTACTAGTGAGTGACAGAATCCGAATTATTGCATTCGAATGCATGAAATTTCGATTAGCAAATACTACTACTAGTGAGTGACAGTATCCGAGAACTTGCATTCGAATGCATGAGATTTCGATTAGTGAATACTACTACTAGTGAGTGACAGTGTCCGAGAACTTGCATTCGAATGCATGAAATTTCGATTAGCGAATACTACTACTAGTGACTGACAGTATCCGTGATCTTGCATTCGAATGCATGAGATTTCGATTAGCGAATACTACCACTAGTGAGTGACAGTATCCGAATTATTGCATTCGAATGCATGAGATTTCGATTTGCGAATACTACTACTAGTGAGTGACAGTATCCGAATTATTGCATTCGAATGCATGAAATTTCGATTAGCGAATACTACTACTAGTGAGTGACAGTATCCGAATTATTGCTTTCGAATGCATGAAATTTCGATTAGCGAATACTACTACTAGAGAGTGACAGTATCCGAATTTTTGCATTCGAATGCATGAAATTTCGATTAACGAATACTACTACTAGAGTGTGACAGTATCCGAGAACTTGCATTCGAATGCATGAGGTTTCGATTAGCGAATACTACTACTAGTGAGTGACAGTATCCGAGAACTTGCATTCGAATGCATGAAATTTCGATTAGCGAATACTACTACTAGTGAGTGACAGTATCCGAATTATTGCATTCGAATGCATGAGATTGCGATTAGCGAATACTACTACTAGTGAGTGACAGTATCCGAATTATTGCATTCGAATGCATGAAATTTCGATTAGCGAATACTACTACTAGTGAGTGACAGTATCCGAGAAGTTGCATTCGAATGCATGAGATTTCGATTAGCGAATACTACTACTAGTGAGTGACAGTATCCGAGAACTTGCATTCGAATGCATGAGATTTCGATTAGCGAATACTACTACTAGTGAGTGACAGTATCCGAATTATGGCATTCGAATGCATGAGCTTTCGATTAGCGAATACTACTACTAGTGAGTAACAGTATCCGAATTATGGCATTCGAATGCATGAAATTTCGATTAGCGAATACTACTACTAGTGACTGACAGTATCCGTGATCTTGCATTCGAATGCATGAGATTTCGATTAGCGAATACTACCACTAGTGAGTGACAGTATCCGAATTATTGCATTCGAATGCATGAGATTTCGATTAGCGAATACTACTACTAGTGAGTGACAGTATCCGAATTATTGCATTCGAATGCATGAAATTTCGATTAGCGAATACTACTACTAGTGAGTGACAGTATCCGAATTATTGCTTTCGAATGCATGAAATTTCGATTAGCGAATACTACTACTAGAGAGTGACAGTATCCGAATTATTGCATTCGAATGCATGAGATTTCGATTAGCGAATACTACTACTAGTGAGTGACTATCCGAGAACTTGCATTCGAATGCATGAAATTTTCGATTAGCGAATACTACTACTAGTGAGTGAGAGTATCGGAATTATTGCATTCGAATGCATGAGATTGCGATTAGCGAATACTACTACTAGTGAGTGACAGTATCCGAATTATTGCATTCGAATGCATGAAATTTCGATTAGCGAATACTACTACTAGTGAGTGACAGTATCCGAGAACTTGCATTCGAATGCATGAGATTTCGATTAGCGAATACTACTACTAGTGAGCGACAGTATCCGAGAACTTGCATTCGAATGCATGAGATTTCGATTAGCGAATACTACTACTAGTCAGTGACAGTATCCGAGAACTTGCATTCGAGTGCATGAGATTTCAATTAGCGAATACTACTACTAGTGAGTGACAGTATCCGAGACCTTGAATTCGAATCCAGAGATTGCGATTAGCGAATACTACTACTAGTGAGTGACAGTATCCGAATTATTGCAATCGAACACATGAGATTTCCTTTAGCGAATACTACAACTAGTCAGAGACAGTTTCCGAATTATTGCTTTCGAATGCAAGAGATTTCGATCAGCGAATACTACTACTAGTGAGTGACAGTATCCGAATTATTGCATTCGAATGCAAGAAATTTCGATTAGCGAATGCTACTACTAGTGAGTGACAGTATCCAATTTTTGCATTCGAATGCATGAGATTTCGATTAGCGAATACTACTACTAGTGAGTGACAGTATCCGAATTATTGCATTCGAATGCATGAAATTTCGATTAGCGAATACTACTACTAGTGAGTGACAGTATCCGAATTATTGCATTCGAATGCATGAAATTTCGATTAGCGAATACTACTACTAGTGAGTGACAGTATACGAATTATTGCATTCGAATGCATGAGATTTCGATTAGCGAATACTACTACTAGTGAGTGACAGTATCCGAATTATTGCATTCGAATGCCTGAAATTTCGATTAGCGAATACTACTACTAGTGAGTGACAGTATCCGAATTATTGCATTCGAATGCATAAAATTTCGATTAGCGAATACTACTACTAGTGAGTGACAGTATCCGAATTATGGCATTCGAATGCATGAAATTTCAATTAGCGAATACTACTACTAGTGAGTGACAGTATCCGAATTATTGCATTCGAATGCATGAGATTGCGATTAGCGAATACTACTACTAGTGAGTGACAGAATCCGAATTATTGCATTCGAATGCATGAAATTTCGATTAGCAAATACTACTACTAGTGAGTGACAGTATCCGAGAACTTGCATTCAAATGCATGAGATTTCGATTAGCGAATACTACTACTAGTGAGTGACAGTGTCCGAGAACTTGCATTCGAATGCATGAAATTTCGATTAGCGAATACTACTACTAGTGAGTGACAGTATCCGTGAACTTGCATTCGAATGCATGAGATTTCGATTAGCGAATACTACCACTAGTGAGTGACAGTATCCGAATTATTGCATTCGAATACATGAGATTTCGATTAGCGAATACTAATACTAGTGAGTGACAGTATCCGAATTATTGCATTCGAATGCATGAAATTTCGATTAGGGAATACTACTACTAGTGAGTGACAGTATCCGAATTTTTGCATTCGAATGCATGAAATTTCGATTAACGAATACTACTACTAGAGTGTGACAGTATCCGAGAACTTTCATTCGAATGCATGAGGTTTCGATTAGCGAATACTACTACTAGTGAGTGACAGTATCCGAGAACTTGCATTCGAATGCATGAAATTTCGATTAGCGAATACTACTACTAGTGAGTGACAGTATCCGAATTATTGCATTCGAATGCATGAGATTGCGATTAGCGAATACTACTACTAGTGAGTGACAGTATCCGAATTATTGCATTCGAATGCATGAAATTTCGATTAGCGAATACTACTACTAGTGAGTGACAGTATCCGAGAACTTGCATTCGAATGCATGAGATTTCGATTAGCGAATACTACTACTAGTGAGTGACAGTATCCGAGAACTTGCATTCGAATGCATGAGATTTCGATTAGCGAATACTACTACTAGTGAGTGACAGTATCCGAATTATGGCATTCGAATGCATGAGCTTTCGATTAGCGAATACTACTACTAGTGAGTAACAGTATCCGAATTATGGCATTCGAATGCATGAAATTTCGATTAGCGAATACTACTACTAGTGAGTGACAGTATCCGAGAACTTGCATTCGAATGCATGAAATTTCGATTAGCGAATACTACTACTAGTGAGTGACAGTATCCGAATTATTGCATTCGAATGCATGAAATTTCGATTAGCGATTACTACTACTAGTGAGTGACAGTATCCGAGAACTTGCATTCGAATGCATGAGATTTCGATTAGCGAATACTACTACTAGTGAGTGACAGTATCCGAATTATGGCTTTCGAATGCATGAGCTTTCGATTAGCGAATACTACTACTAGTGAGTAACAGTATCCGAATTATGGCATTCGAATGCATGAAATTTCGATTAGCGAATACTACTACTAGTGAGTGACAGTATCCGAGAACTTGCATTCGAATGCATGAGATTTCGATTAGCGAATACTACTACTAGTGAGTGACAGTATCCGAATTATTGCATTCGAATGCATGAGATTTCGATTAGCGAATACTGCTACTAGTGAGTGACAGTATCCAAATTATTGCATTCGAATACATGAAATTTCGATTAGCGAATACTACTACTAGTGAGTGACAGTATCCGAATTATTGCATTCGAATGCATGAAATTTCGATTAGCGAATACTACTACTAGTGAGTGACAGTATCCGAATTATTGCATTCGAATGCATGAACTTTCGATTAGCGAATACTACTACTAGTGAGTAACAGTATCCGAGAACTTGCATTCGAATGCATGAAATTTCGATTAGCGAATACTACTACTAGTGAGTGACAGTATCCGAATTATTGCATTCGAATGCATTAAATTTCGATTAGCGAATACTACTACTAGTGAGTGACAGTATCCGAATTATTGCATTCGAATGCATGAAATTTCGATTAGCGAATACTACTACTAGAGAGTGACAGTATCCGAGAACTTGCATTCGAATGCATGAGATTTCGATTAGCGAATACTACTACAAGTGAGTGACAGTATCCGAGAACTTGCATTCGAATGCATGAGATTTCGATTAGCGAATACTACTACTAGTGAGTGACAGTATCCGAGAACTTGCATTTGAATGCATGAGATTTCGATTAGCGAATACTACTACTAGTGAGTGACAGTATCCGAGAACTTGAATTCGAATGCATGAGATTTCGATTAGCGAATACTACTACTAGTGAGTGACAGTATCCGAATTATTGCAATCGAATGCATGAGATTTCCTTTAGCGAATACTACAACTAGTCAGTGACAGTTTCCGAATTATTGCTTTCGAATGCAAGAGATTTCGATTAGCGAATACTACTACTAGTGAGTGACAGTATCCGAATTATGGCATTCGAATGCATGAGGTTGCGATTAGCGAATACTACTACTAGTGAGTGACAGAATCCGAATTATTGCATTCGAATGCATGAAATTTCGATTAGCAAATACTACTACTAGTGAGTGACAGTATCCGAGAACTTGCATTCGAATGCATGAGATTTCGATTAGCGAATACTACTACTAGTGAGTGACAGTGTCCGAGAACTTGCATTCGAATGCATGAAATTTCGATTAGCGAATACTACTACTAGTGACTGACAGTATCCGTGATCTTGCATTCGAATGCATGAGATTTCGATTAGCGAATACTACCACTAGTGAGTGACAGTATCCGAATTATTGCATTCGAAAGCATGAGATTTCGATTAGCGAATACTACTACTAGTGAGTGACAGTCTCCGAATTATTGCATTCGAATGCATGAAATTTCGATTAGCGAATACTACTACTAGTGAGTGACAGTATCCGAATTATTGCTTTCGAATGCATGAAATTTCGATTAGCGAATACTACTACTAGAGAGTGACAGTATCCGAATTATTGCATTCGAATGCATGAGATTTCGATTAGCGAATACTACTACTAGTGAGTGACTATCCGAGAACTTGCATTCAAATGCATGAAATTTCGATTAGCGAATACTACTACTAGTGAGTGACAGTATCCGAATTATTGCATCCGAATGCATGAAATTTCGATTAGCGATTACTACTACTAGTGAGTGACAGTATCCGAATTATGGCATTCGAATGCATGAGCTTTCGATTAGCGAATACTACTAGTATCCGAATTATGGCATTCGAATGCATGAAATTTCGATTAGCGAATACTACTACTAGTGAGTGACAGTATCCGAGAACTTGCATTCGAATGCATGAGATTTCGATTAGCCAATACTACTACTAGTGAGTGACAGTATCCGAATTATTGCATTCGAATACATGAAATTTCGATTAGCGAATACTACTACTAGTGAGTGACAGTATCCGAATTATAGCATTCGAATGCATGAAATTTCGATTAGCGAATACTACTACTAGTGAGTGACAGTATCCGAATTATTGCATTCGAATGCATGAACTTTCGATTAGCGAATACTACTACTAGTGAGTAACAGTATCCGAGAACTTGCATTCGAATGCATGAAATTTCGATTAGCGAATACTACTACTAGTGAGTGACAGTATCCGAATTATTGCATTCGAATGCGTTAAATTTCGATTAGCGAATACTACATCTAGTGAGTGACAGTATCCGAATTATTGCATTCGAATGCATGAAATTTCGATTAGCGAATACTACTACTAGAGAGTGACAGTATCCGAGAACTTGCATTCAAATGCATGAGATTTCGATTAGCGAATACTACTACAAGTGAGTGACAGTATCCGAGAACTTGCATTCGAATGCATGAAATTTCGATTAGCGAATACTACTACTAGTGAGTGACAGTATCCGAGAATTTGCATTTGAATGCATGAGATTTCGATTAACGAATACTACTACTAGTGAGTCACAGTATCCGAGAACTTGAATTCGAATGCATGAGATTTCGATTAGCGAATACTACTACTAGTGAGTGACAGTATCCGAATTATTGCAATCGAATGCATGAGATTTCCTTTAGCGAATACTACAACTAGTCAGTGACAGTTTCCGAATTATTGCTTTCGAATGCAAGAGATTTCGATTAGCGAATACTACTACTAGTGAGTGACAGTATCCGAATTATTGCATTCGAATGCAAGAAATTTCGATTAGCGAATGCTACTACTAGTGAGTGACAGTATCCGAATTATTGCATTCGAATGCATGAGATTTCGATTAGCGAATACTACTACTAGTGAGTGACAGTATCCGAATTATTGCATTCGAATGCATGAAATTTCGATTAGCGAATTCTACTACTAGTGAGTGACAGTATCCGAACAATTGCATTCGAATGCATGAGATCTCGATTAGCGAATACTACTACTAGTGAGTGACAGTATCCGAATTATTGCATTCGAATGCATGAAATTTCGATTAGCGCATACTACTACTAGTGAGTGACAGTATCCGAATTATTGCATTCGAATGCATGAAATTTCGATTAGCGAATACTACTACTAGTGAGTGACAGAATCCGAATTATTGCATTCGAATGCATGAAATTTCGATTAGCAAATACTACTACTAGTGAGTGACAGTATCCGAGAACTTGCATTCGAATGCATGAGATTTCGATTAGTGAATACTACTACTAGTGAGTGACAGTGTCCGAGAACTTGCATTCGAATGCATGAAATTTCGATTAGCGAATACTACTACTAGTGACTGACAGTATCCGTGATCTTGCATTCGAATGCATGAGATTTCGATTAGCGAATACTACCACTAGTGAGTGACAGTATCCGAATTATTGCATTCGAATGCATGAGATTTCGATTTGCGAATACTACTACTAGTGAGTGACAGTATCCGAATTATTGCATTCGAATGCATGAAATTTCGATTAGCGAATACTACTACTAGTGAGTGACAGTATCCGAATTATTGCTTTCGAATGCATGAAATTTCGATTAGCGAATACTACTACTAGAGAGTGACAGTATCCGAATTTTTGCATTCGAATGCATGAAATTTCGATTAACGAATACTACTACTAGAGTGTGACAGTATCCGAGAACTTGCATTCGAATGCATGAGGTTTCGATTAGCGAATACTACTACTAGTGAGTGACAGTATCCGAGAACTTGCATTCGAATGCATGAAATTTCGATTAGCGAATACTACTACTAGTGAGTGACAGTATCCGAATTATTGCATTCGAATGCATGAAATTTCGATTAGCGAATACTACTACTAGTGAGTGACAGTATCCGAGAAGTTGCATTCGAATGCATGAGATTTCGATTAGCGAATACTACTACTAGTGAGTGACAGTATCCGAGAACTTGCATTCGAATGCATGAGATTTCGATTAGCGAATACTACTACTAGTGAGTGACAGTATCCGAATTATGGCATTCGAATGCATGAGCTTTCGATTAGCGAATACTACTACTAGTGAGTAACAGTATCCGAATTATGGCATTCGAATGCATGAAATTTCGATTAGCGAATACTACTACCAGTGAGTGACAGTAGCCGAGAACTTGCATTCGAATGCATGAAATTTCGATTAGCGAATACTACTACTAGTGAGTGACAGTATCCGAATTATTGCATTCGAATGCATGAAATTTCGATTAGCGATTACTACTACTAGTGAGTGACAGTATCCGAGAACTTGCATTCGAATGCATGAGATTTCATTTAGCGAATACTACTACTAGTGAGTGACAGTATCCGAATTATGGCTTTCGAATGCATGAGCTTTCGATTAGCGAATACTACTACTAGTGAGTAACAGTATCCGAATTATGGCATTCGAATGCATGAAATTTCGATTAGCGAATACTACTACTAGTGAGTGACAGTATCCGAGAACTTGCATTCGAATGCATGAGATTTCGATTAGCGAATACTACTACTAGTGAGTGACAGTATCCGAATTATTGCATTCGAATGCATGAGATTTCGATTAGCGAATACTGCTACTAGTGAGTGACAGTATCCGAATTATTGCATTCGAATACATGAAATTTCGATTAGCGAATACTACTACTAGTGAGTGACAGTATCCGAATTATTGCATTCGAATGCATGAAATTTCGATTAGCGAATACTACTACTAGTGAGTGACAGTATCCGAATTATTGCATTCGAATGCATGAACTTTCGATTAGCGAATACTACTACTAGTGAGTAACAGTATCCGAGAACTTGCATTCGAATGCATGAAATTTCGATTAGCGAATACTACTACTAGTGAGTGACAGTATCCGAATTATTGCATTCGAATGCATTAAATTTCGATTAGCGAATACTACTACTAGTGAGTGACAGTATCCGAATTATTGCATTCGAATGCATGAAATTTCGATTAGCGAATACTACTACTAGAGAGTGACAGTATCCGAGAACTTGCATTCGAATGCATGAGATATCGATTAGCGAATACTACTACAAGTGAGTGACAGTATCCGAGAACTTGCATTCGAATGCATGAGATTTCGATTAGCGAATACTACTACTAGTGAGTGACAGTATCCGAGAACTTGCATTTGAATGCATGAGATTTCGATTAGCGAATACTACTACTAGTGAGTGACAGTATCCGAGAACTTGAATTCGAATGCATGAGATTTTGATTAGCGAATACTACTACTAGTGAGTGACAGTATCCGAATTATTGCAATCGAATGCATGAGATTTCCTTTAGCGAATACTACAACTAGTCAGTGACAGTTTCCGAATTATTGCTTTCGAATGCAAGAGATTTCGATTAGCGAATACTACTACTAGTGAGTGACAGTATCCGAATTATGGCATTCGAATGCATGAGGTTGCGATTAGCGAATACTACTACTAGTGAGTGACAGAATCCGAATTATTGCATTTGAATGCATGAAATGTCGATTAGCAAATACTACTACTAGTGAGTGACAGTATCCGAGAACTTGCATTCGAATGCATGAGATTTCGATTAGCGAATACTACTACTAGTGAGTGACAGTGTCCGAGAACTTGCATTCGAATGCATGAAATTTCGATTAGCGAATACTACTACTAGTGACTGACAGTATCCGTGATCTTGCATTCGAATGCATGAGATTTCGATTAGCGAATACTACCACTAGTGAGTGACAGTATCCGAATTATTGCATTCGAATGCATGAGATTTCGATTAGCGAATACTACTACTAGTGAGTGACAGTCTCCGAATTATTGCATTCGAATGCATGAAATTTCGATTAGCGAATACTACTACTAGTGAGTGACAGTATCCGAATTATTGCTTTCGAATGCATGAAATTTCGATTAGCGAATACTACTACTAGAGAGTGACAGTATCCGAATTATTGCATTCGAATGCATGAGATTTCGATTAGCGAATACTACTACTAGTGAGTGACTATCCGAGAACTTGCATTCAAATGCATGAAATTTCGATTAGCGAATACTACTCCTAGTGAGTGACAGTATCCGAATTATTGCATCCGAATGCATGAAATTTCGATTAGCGATTACTACTACTAGTGAGTGACAGTATCCGAATTATGGCATTCGAATGCATGAGCTTTCGATTAGCGAATACTACTACTAGTGAGTAACAGTATCCGAATTATGGCATTCGAATGCATGAAATTTCGATTAGCGAATACTACTACTAGTGAGTGACAGTATCCGAGAACTTGCATTCGAATGCATGAGATTTCGATTAGCCAATACTACTACTAGTGAGTGACAGTATCCGAATTATTGCATTCGAATACATGAAATTTCGATTAGCGAATACTACTACTAGTGAGTGACAGTATCCGAATTATAGCATTCGAATGCATGAAATTTCGATTAGCGAATACTACTACTAGTGAGTGACAGTATCCGAATTATTGCATTCGAATGCATGAACTTTCGATTAGCGAATACTACTACTAGTGAGTAACAGTATCCGAGAACTTGCATTCGAATGCATGAAATTTCGATTAGCGAATACTACTAATAGTGAGTGACAGTATCCGAATTATTGCATTCGAATGCGTTAAATTTCGATTAGCGAATACTACATCTAGTGAGTGACAGTATCCGAATTATTGCATTCGAATGCATGAAATTTCGATTAGCGAATACTACTACTAGAGAGTGACAGTGTCCGAGAACTTGCATTCAAATGCATGAGATTTCGATTAGCGAATACTACTACAAGTGAGTGACAGTATCCGAGAACTTGCATTCGAATGCATGAAATTTCGATTAGCGAATACTACTACTAGTGAGTGACAGTATCCGAGAATTTGCATTTGAATGCATGAGATTTCGATTAACGAATACTACTACTAGTGAGTGACAGTATCCGAGAACTTGAATTCGAATGCATGAGATTTCGATTAGCGAATACTACTACTAGTGAGTGACAGTATCCGAATTATTGCAATCGAATGCATGAGATTTCCTTTAGCGAATACTACAACTAGTCAGTGAAAGTTTCCGAATTATTGCTTTCGAATGCAAGAGATTTCGATTAGCGAATACTACTACTAGTGAGTGACAGTATCCGAATTATTGCATTCGAATGCAAGAAATTTCGATTAGCGAATGCTACTACTAGTGAGTGACAGTATCCGAATTATTGCATTCGAATGCATGAGATTTCGATTAGCGAATACTACTACTAGTGAGTGACAGTATCCGAATTATTGCATTCGAATGCATGAAATTTCGATTAGCGAATTCTACTACTAGTGAGTGACAGTATCCGAACTATTGCATTCGAATGCATGAGATCTCGATTAGCGAATACGACTACCAGTGAGTGACAGTATCCGAATTATTGCATTCGAATGCATGAAATTTCGATTAGCGCATACTACTACTAGTGAGTGACAGTATCCGAATTATTGCATTCGAATGCATGAAATTTCGATTAGCGAATACTACTACTAGTGAGTGACAGAATCCGAATTATTGCTTTCGAATGCATGAAATTTCGATTAGCAAATACTACTACTAGTGAGTGACAGTATCCGAGAACTTGCATTCGAATGCATGAGATTTCGATTAGTGAATACTACTACTAGTGAGTGACAGTGTCCGAGAACTTGCATTCGAATGCATGAAATTTCGATTAGCGAATACTACTACTAGTGACTGACAGTATCCGTGATCTTGCATTCGAATGCATGAGATTTCGATTAGCGAATACTACCACTAGTGAGTGACAGTATCCGAATTATTGCATTCGAATGCATGAGATTTCGATTTGCGAATACTACTACTAGTGAGTGACAGTATCCGAATTATTGCATTCGAATGCATGAAATTTCGATTAGCGAATACTACTACTAGTGAGTGACAGTATCCGAATTATTGCTTTCGAATGCATGAAATTTCGATTAGCGAATACTACTACTAGAGAGTGACAGTATCCGAATTATTGCATTCGAATGCATGAGATTTCGATTAGCGAATACTACTACTAGTGAGTGACTATCCGAGAACTTGCATTCGAATGCATGAAATTTCGATTAGCGAATACTACTACTAGTGAGTGACAGTATCCGAGAATTTGCATTTGAATGCATGAGATTTCGATTAACGAATACTACTACTAGTGAGTGACAGTATCCGAGAACTTGAATTCGAATGCATGAGATTTCGATTAGCGAATACTACTACTAGTGAGTGACAGTATCCGAATTATTGCAATCGAATGCATGAGATTTCCTTTAGCGAATACTACAACTAGTCAGTGAAAGTTTCCGAATTATTGCTTTCGAATGCAAGAGATTTCGATTAGCGAATACTACTACTAGTGAGTGACAGTATCCGAATTATTGCATTCGAATGCAAGAAATTTCGATTAGCGAATACTACTACTAGTGAGTGACAGTATCCGAGAACTTGCATTCGAATGCATGAGATTTCGATTAGCGAATACTACTACTAGTGAGTGACAGTATCCGAATTATTGCATTCGAATGCATGAGATTTCGATTAGCGAATACTGCTACTAGTGAGTGACAGTATCCGAATTATTGCATTCGAATACATGAAATTTCGATTAGCGAATACTACTACTAGTGAGTGACAGTATCCGAATTATTGCATTCGAATGCATGAAATTTCGATTAGCGAATACTACTACTAGTGAGTGACAGTATCCGAATTATTGCATTCGAATGCATGAACTTTCGATTAGCGAATACTACTACTAGTGAGTAACAGTATCCGAGAACTTGCATTCGAATGCATGAAATTTCGATTAGCGAATACTACTACTAGTGAGTGACAGTATCCGAATTATTGCATTCGAATGCATTAAATTTCGATTAGCGAATACTACTACTAGTGAGTGACAGTATCCGTATTATTGCATTCGAATGCATGAAATTTCGATTAGCGAATACTACTACTAGAGAGTGACAGTATCCGAGAACTTGCATTCGAATGCATGAGATTTCGATTAGCGAATACTACTACAAGTGAGTGACAGTATCCGAGAACTTGCATTCGAATGCATGAGATTTCGATTAGCGAATACTACTACTAGTGAGTGACAGTATCCGAGAACTTGCATTTGAATGCATGAGATTTCGATTAGCGAATACTACTACTAGTGAGTGACAGTATCCGAGAACTTGAATTCGAATGCATGAGATTTTGATTAGCGAATACTACTACTAGTGAGTGACAGTATCCGAATTATTGCAATCGAATGCATGAGATTTCCTTTAGCGAATACTACAACTAGTCAGTGACAGTTTCCGAATTATTGCTTTCGAATGCAAGAGATTTCGATTAGCGAATACTACTACTAGTGAGTGACAGTATCCGAATTATGGCATTCGAATGCATGAGGTTGCGATTAGCGAATACTACTACTAGTGAGTGACAGAATCCGAATTATTGCATTCGAATGCATGAAATTTCGATTAGCAAATACTACTCCTAGTGAGTGACAGTATCCGAGAACTTGCATTCGAATGCATGAGATTTCGATTAGCGAATACTACTACTAGTGAGTGACAGTGTCCGAGAACTTGCATTCGAATGCATGAAATTTCGATTAGCGAATACTACTACTAGTGACTGACAGTATCCGTGATCTTGCATTCGAATGCATGAGATTTCGATTAGCGAATACTACCACTAGTGAGTGACAGTATCCGAATTATTGCATTCGAATGCATGAGATTTCGATTAGCGAATACTACTACTAGTGAGTGACAGTCTCCGAATTATTGCATTCGAATGCATGAAATTTCGATTAGCGAATACTACTACTAGTGAGTGACAGTATCCGAATTATTGCTTTCGAATGCATGAAATTTCGATTAGCGAATACTACTACTAGAGAGTGACAGTATCCGAATTATTGCATTCGAATGCATGAGATTTCGATTAGCGAATACTACTACTAGTGAGTGACTATCCGAGAACTTGCATTCAAATGCATGAAATTTCGATTAGCGAATACTACTGCTAGTGAGTGACAGTATCCGAATTATTGCATCCGAATGCATGAAATTTCGATTAGCGATTACTACTACTAGTGAGTGACAGTATCCGAATTATGGCATTCGAATGCATGAGCTTTCGATTAGCGAATACTACTACTAGTGAGTAACAGTATCCGAATTATGGCATTCGAATGCATGAAATTTCGATTAGCGAATACTACTACTAGTGAGTGACAGTATCCGAGAACTTGCATTCGAATGCATGAGATTTCGATTAGCCAATACTACTACTAGTGAGTGACAGTATCCGAATTATTGCATTCGAATACATGAAATTTCGATTAGCGAATACTACTACTAGTGAGTGACAGTATCCGAATTATAGCATTCGAATGCATGAAATTTCGATTAGCGAATACTACTACTAGTGAGTGACAGTATCCGAATTATTGCATTCGAATGCATGAACTTTCGATTAGCGAATACTACTACTAGTGAGTAACAGTATCCGAGAACTTGCATTCGAATGCATGAAATTTCGATTAGCGAATACTACTACTAGTGAGTGACAGTATCCGAATTATTGCATTCGAATGCGTTAAATTTCGATTAGCGAATACTACATCTAGTGAGTGACAGTATCCGAATTATTGCATTCGAATGCATGAAATTTCGATTAGCGAATACTACTACTAGAGAGTGACAGTGTCCGAGAACTTGCATTCAAATGCATGAGATTTCGATTAGCGAATACTACTACAAGTGAGTGACAGTATCCGAGAACTTGCATTCGAATGCATGAAATTTCGATTAGCGAATACTACTACTAGTGAGTGACAGTATCCGAGAATTTGCATTTGAATGCATGAGATTTCGATTAACGAATACTACTACTAGTGAGTGACAGTATCCGAGAACTTGAATTCGAATGCATGAGATTTCGATTAGCGAATACTACTACTAGTGAGTGACAGTATCCGAATTATTGCAATCGAATGCATGAGATTTCCTTTAGCGAATACTACAACTAGTCAGTGAAAGTTTCCGAATTATTGCTTTCGAATGCAAGAGATTTCGATTAGCGAATACTACTACTAGTGAGTGACAGTATCCGAATTATTGCATTCGAATGCAAGAAATTTCGATTAGCGAATGCTACTACTAGTGAGTGACAGTATCCGAATTATTGCATTCGAATGCATGAGATTTCGATTAGCGAATACTACTACTAGTGAGTGACAGTATCCGAATTATTGCATTCGAATGCATGAAATTTCGATTAGCGAATTCTACTACTAGTGAGTGACAGTATCCGAACTATTGCATTCGAATGCATGAGATCTCGATTAGCGAATACGACTACCAGTGAGTGACAGTATCCGAATTATTGCATTCGAATGCATGAAATTTCGATTAGCGCATACTACTACTAGTGAGTGACAGTATCCGAATTATTGCATTCGAATGCATGAAATTTCGATTAGCGAATACTACTACTAGTGAGTGACAGAATCCGAATTATTGCATTCGAATGCATGAAATTTCGATTAGCAAATACTACTACTAGTGAGTGACAGTATCCGAGAACTTGCATTCGAATGCATGAGATTTCGATTAGTGAATACTACTACTAGTGAGTGACAGTGTCCGAGAACTTGCATTCGAATGCATGAAATTTCGATTAGCGAATACTACTACTAGTGACTGACAGTATCCGTGATCTTGCATTCGAATGCATGAGATTTCGATTAGCGAATACTACCACTAGTGAGTGACAGTATCCGAATTATTGCATTCGAATGCATGAGATTTCGATTTGCGAATACTACTACTAGTGAGTGACAGTATCCGAATTATTGCATTCGAATGCATGAAATTTCGATTAGCGAATACTACTACTAGTGAGTGACAGTATCCAAATTATTGCTTTCGAATGCATGAAATTTCGATTAGCGAATACTACTACTAGAGAGTGACAGTATCCGAATTATTGCATTCGAATGCATGAGATTTCGATTAGCGAATACTACTACTAGTGAGTGACTATCCGAGAACTTGCATTCGAATGCATGAAATTTCGATTAGCGAATACTACTACTAGTGAGTGACAGTATTCGAATTATTGCATTCGAATGCATGAAATTTCGATTAGCGAATACTGCTACTAGTGAGTGACAGTATCCGAATTATGGCATTCGAATACATGAAATTTCGATTAGCGAATACTACTACTAGTGAGTGACAGTATCCGAGAACTTGCATTCGAATGCATGAAATTTCGATTAGCGAATACTACTACTAGTGAGTGACAGTATCGGAATTATTGCATTCGAATGCATGAGATTGCGATTAGCGAATACTACTACTAGTGAGTGACAGTATCCGAATTATTGCATTCGAATGCATGAAATTTCGATTAGCGAATACTACTACTAGTGAGTGACAGTATCCGAGAACTTGCATTCGAATGCATGAGATTTCGATTAGCGAATACTACTACTAGTGAGTGACAGTATCCGAGAACTTGCATTCGAATGCATGAGATTTCGATTAGCGAATACTACTACTAGTGAGTGACAGTATCCGAGTACTTGCATTCGAGTGCATGAGATTTCAATTAGCGAATACTACTACTAGTGAGTGACAGTATCCGAGACCTTGAATTCGAATCCAGAGATTGCGATTAGCGAATACTACTACTAGTGAGTGACAGTATCCGAATTATTGCAATCGAACACATGAGATTTCCTTTAGCGAATACTACAACTAGTCAGTGACAGTTTCCGAATTATTGCTTTCGAATGCAAGAGATTTCGATTAGCGAATACTACTACTAGTGAGTGACAGTATCCGAATTATTGCATTCGAATGCAAGAAATTTCGATTAGCGAATGCTACTACTAGTGAGTGACAGTATCCGAATTATTGCATTCGAATGCATGAGATTTCGATTAGCGAATACTACTACTAGTGAGTGACAGTATCCGAATTATTGCATTCGAATGCATGAAATTTCGATTAGCGAATACTACTACTAGTGAGTGACAGTATCCGAATTATTGCATTCGAATGCATGAAATTTCGATTAGCGAATACTACTACTAGTGAGTGGCAGTATCCGAATTATTGCATTCGAATGCATGGGATTTCGATTAGCGAATACTACTACTAGTGAGTGACAGTATCCGAATTATTGCATTCGAATGCATGAAATTTCGATTAGCGCATACTACTACTAGTGAGTGACAGTATCCGAATTATTGCATTCGAATGCATGAAATTTCGATTAGCGAATACTACTACTGGTGAGTGACAGTATCCGAATTATTGCATTCGAATGCATGAAATTTCGATTAGCGAATACTACTACTAGTGAGTGACAGTATCCGAGAACTTGCATTCGAATGCATGAAATTTCGATTAGCGAATACTACTACTAGTGAGTGACAGTATCCGAGAACTTGCATTCGAATGCATGAGATTTCGATTAGTGAATTCTACTACTAGTGAGTGACAGATTCCGAGAACTTGCATTCTAATGCATGTGATTTCGATTAGCGAATACTACTACTAGTGAGTGACAGTATCCGAATTATTGCAAACGAATGCATGAGATTTCCTTTAGCGAATACTACAACTAGTCAGTGACAGTTTCCGAATTATTGCTTTCGAATGCAAGAGATTTCGATTAGCGAATACTACTACTAGTGAGTGACAGTATCCGTGAACTTGCATTCGAATGCATGAGATTTCGATTAGCGAATACTACCACTAGTGAGTGACAGTATCCGAATTATTGCATTCGAATGCATGAGATTTCGATTAGCGAATACTACTACTAGTGAGTGACAGTATCCGAATTATTGCATTCGAATGCATGAAATTTCGATTAGGGAATACTACTACTAGTGAGTGACAGTATCCGAATTTTTGCATTCGAATGCATGAAATTTCGATTAACGAATACTACTACTAGAGAGTGATAGTATCCGAGAACTTGCATTCGAATGCATGAGGTTTCGATTAGCAAATACTACTACTAGTGAGTGACAGTATCCGAGAACTTGCATTCGAATGCATGAAATTTCGATTAGCGAATACTACTACTAGTGAGTGACAGTATCCGAATTATTGCATTCGAATGCATGAGATTGCGATTAGCAAATACTACTACTAGTGAGTGACAGTATCCGAATTATTGCATTCGAATGCATGAAATTTCGATTAGCGAATACTACTACTAGTGAGTGACAGTATCCGAGAACTTGCATTCGAATGCATGAGATTTCGATTAGCGAATACTACTACTAGTGAGTGACAGTATCCGAGAACTTGCATTCGAATGCAAGAGATTTCGATTAGCGAATACTACTACTAGTGACTGACAGTATCCGAATTATGGCATTCGAATGCATGAGCTTTCGATTAGCGAATACTACTACTAGTGAGTAACAGTATCCGAATTATGGCATTCGAATGCATGAAATTTCGATTAGCGAATACTACTACTAGTGAGTGACAGTATCCGAGAACTTGCATTCGAATGCATGAAATTTCGATTAGCGAATACTACTACTAGTGAGTGACAGTATCCGAATTATTGCATTCGAATGCATGAAATTTCGATTAGCGATTACTACTACTAGTGAGTGACAGTATCCGAATTATGGCATTCGAATGCATGAGCTTTCGATTAGCGAATACTACTACTAGTGAGTAACAGTATCCGAATTATGGCATTCGAATGCATGAAATTTCGATTAGCGAATACTACTACTAGTGAGTGACAGTATCCGAATTATTGCATTCGAATGCATGAGATTTCGATTAGCGAATACTACTACTAGTGAGTGACAGTATCCGAATTATTGCATTCGAATGCATGAAATTTCGATTAGCGAATACTAATACTAGTGAGTGACAGTATCCGAGTTATTGCATTCGAATGCATGAACTTTCGATTAGCGAATACTACTACTAGTGAGTAACAGTATCCGAGAACTTGCATTCGAATGCATGAAATTTCGATTAGCGAATACTACTACTAGTGAGTGACAGTATCCGAATTATTGCGTTCGAATGCCTTAAATTTCGATTAGCGAATACTATTACTAGTGAGTGACAGGATCCGAATTATTGCATTCGAATGCATGAAATTTCGATTAGCGAATACTACTACTAGAGAGTGACAGTATCCGAGAACTTGCATTCGAAGGCATGAGATTTCGATTAGCGAATACTACTACAAGTGAGTGACAGTATCCGAGAACTTGCATTCGAATGCATGACATTTCGATTAGCGAATACTACTACTAGTGAGTGACAGTATCCGAGAACTTGCATTTGAATGCATGAGATTTCGATTAGCGAATACTACTACTAGTGAGTGACAGTATCCGAGAACTTGAATTCGAATGCATGAGATTTCAATTAGCGAATACTACTACTAGTGAGTGACAGTATCCGAATTATTGCAATCGAATGCATGAGATTTCCTTTAGCGAATACTACAACTAGTCAGTGACAGTTTCCGAATTATTGCTTTCGAATGCAAGAGATTTCGATTAGCGAATACTACTACTAGTGAGTGACAGTATCCGAATTATTGCATTCGAATGCAAGAAATTTCGATTAGCGAATGCTACTACTAGTGAGTGACAGTATCCGAATTATTGCATTCGAATGCATGAGATTTCGATTAGCGAATACTACTACTAGTGAGTGACAGTATCCGAATTATTGCATTCGAATGCATGAAATTTCGATTAGCGAATTCTACTACTAGTGAGTGACAGTATCCGAACTATTGCATTCGAATGCATGAGATCTCGATTAGCGAATACTACTACTAGTGAGTGACAGTATCCGAATTATTGCATTCGAATGCATGAAATTTCGATTAGCGCATACTACTACTAGTGAGTGACAGTATCCGAATTATTGCATTCGAATGCATGAAATTTCGATTAGCGAATACTACTACTAGTGAGTGACAGTATCCGAATTATTGCTTTCGAATGCATGAAATTTCGATTAGCGAATACTACTACTAGTGAGTGACAGTATCCGAATTATGGCATTCGAATGCATGAGGTTGCGATTAGCGAATACTACTACTAGTGAGTGACAGAATCCGAATTATTGCATTCGAATGCATGAAATTTCGATTCGCAAATACTACTACTAGTGAGTGACAGTATCCGAGAACTTGCATTCGAATGCATGAGATTTCGATTAGCGAATACTACTACTAGTGAGTGACAGTGTCCGAGAACTTGCATTCGAATGCATGAAATTTCGATTAGCGAATACTACTACTAGTGACTGACAGTATCCGTGATCTTGCATTCGAGTGCATGAGATTTCGATTAGCGAATACTACCACTAGTGAGTGACAGTATCCGAATTATTGCATTCGAATGCATGAGATTTCGATTAGCGAATACTACTACTAGTGAGTGACAGTATCCGAATTATTGCATTCGAATGCATGAAATTTCGATTAGCGAATACTACTACTAGTGAGTGACAGTATCCGAATTATTGCTTTCGAATGCATGAAATTTCGATTAGCGAATACTACTACTAGAGAGTGACAGTATCCGAATTATTGCATTCGAATGCATGAGATTTCGATCAGCGAATACTACTACTAGTGAGTGACTATCCGAGAACTTGCATTCGAATGCATGAAATTTCGATTAGCGAATACTACTACTAGTGAGTGACAGTATCCGAATTATTGCATTCGAATGCATGAAATTTTGATTAGCAAATACTGCTACTAGTGAGTGACAGTATCCGAATTATGGCATTCGAATACATGAAATTTCGATTAGCGAATACTACTACTAGTGAGTGACAGTATCCGAGAACTTGCATTCGAATGCATGAAATTTCGATTAGCGAATACTACTACTAGTGAGTGACAGTATCGGAATTATTGCATTCGAATGCATGAGATTGCGATTAGCGAATACTACTACTAGTGAGTGACAGTATCCGAATTATTGCATTCGAATGCATGAAATTTCGATTAGCGAATACTACTACTAGTGAGTGACAGTATCCGAGAACTTGCATTCGAATGCATGAGATTTCGATTAGCGAATACTACTACTAGTGAGTGACAGTATCCGAGAACTTGCATTCGAATGCATGAGATTTCGATTAGCGAATACTACTACTAGTGAGTGACAGTATCCGAGAACTTGAATTCGAATCCAGAGATTGCGATTAGCGAATACTACTACTAGTGAGTGACAGTATCCGAATTATTGCAATCGAACACATGAGATTTCCTTTAGCGAATACTACAACTAGTCAGTGACAGTTTCCGAATTATTGCTTTCGAATGCAAGAGATTTCGATTAGCGAATACTACTACTAGTGAGTGACAGTATCCGAATTATTGCATTCGAATGCAAGAAATTTCGATTAGCGAATGCTACTACTAGTGAGTGACAGTATCCGAATTATTGCATTCGAATGCATGAGATTTCGATTAGCGAATACTACTACTAGTGAGTGACAGTATCCGAATTATTGCATTCGAATGCATGAAATTTCGATTAGCGAATACTACTACTAGTGAGTTACAGTATCCGAATTATTGCATTCGAATGCATGAAATTTCGATTAGCGAATACTACTACTAGTGAGTGACAGTATCCGAATTATTGCATTCGAATGCATGAGATTTCGATTAGCGAATACTACTACTAGTGAGTGACAGTATCCGAATTATTGCATTCGAATGCATGAAATTTCGATTAGCGCATACTACTACTAGTGAGTGACAGTATCCGAATTATTGCATTCGAATGCATGAAATTTCGATTAGCGAATGCTACTACTAGTGAGAGACAGTATCCGAATTATTGCATTCGAATGCATGAAATTTCGATTAGCGAATACTACTACTAGTGAGTGAAAGTATCCGAATTATGGCATTCGAATGCATGAAATTTCAATTAGCGAATACTACTACTAGTGAGTGACAGTATCCGAATTATTGCATTCGAATGCATGAGATTGCGATTAGCGAATACTACTACTAGTGAGTGACAGAATCCGAATTATTGCATTCGAATGCATGAAATTTCGATTAGCAAATACTACTACTAGTGAGTGACAGTATCCGAGAACTTGCATTCAAATGCATGAGATTTCGATTAGCGAATACTACTACTAGTGAGTGACAGTGTCCGAGAACTTGCATTCGAATGCATGAAATTTCGATTAGCGAATACTACTACTAGTGAGTGACAGTATCCGTGAACTTGCATTCGAATGCATGAGATTTCGATTAGCGAATACTACCACTAGTGAGTGACAGTATCCGAATTATTGCATTCGAATGCATGAAATTTCGATTAGCGAATACTGCTACTAGTGAGTGACAGTATCCGAATTATGGCATTCGAATACATGAAATTTCGATTAGCGAATACTACTACTAGTGAGTGACAGTATCCGAGAACTTGCATTCGAATGCATGAAATTTCGATTAGCGAATACTACTACTAGTGAGTGACAGTATCGGAATTATTGCATTCGAATGCATGAGATTGCGATTAGCTAATACTACTACTAGTGAGTGACAGTATCCGAATTATTGCATTCGAATGCATGAAATTTCGATTAGCGAACACTACTACTAGTGAGTGACAGTATCCGAGAACTTGCATTCGAATGCATGAGATTTCGATTAGCGAATACTACTACTAGTGAGTGACAGTATCCGAGAACTTGCATTCGAATGCATGAGATTTCGATTAGCGAATACTACTACTAGTGAGTGACAGTATCCGAGAACTTGCATTCGAGTGCATGAGATTTCAATTAGCGAATACTACTTCTAGTGAGTGACAGTATCCGAGACCTTGAATTCGAATCCAGAGATTGCGATTAGCGAATACTACTACTAGTGAGTGACAGTATCCGAATTATTGCAATCGAACACATGAGATTTCCTTTAGCGAATACTACAACTAGTCAGTGACAGTATCCGAATTATTGCATTCGAATGCATGAAATTTCGATTAGCGAATACTACTACTAGTGAGTGACAGTATCCGAATTTTTGCATTCGAATGCATGAAATTTCGATTAGCGAATACTACTACTAGAGAGTGACAGTATCCGAATTATTGCATTCGAATGCATGAGATTTCGATTAGCGAATACTACTACTAGTGAGTGACAGTATCCGAGAACTTGCATTCGAATGCATGAGGTTTCGATTAGCGAATACTACTACTAGTGAGTGACAGTATCCGTGAGCTTGCATTCGAATGCATGAGATTTCGATTAGCGAATACTACCACTAGTGAGTGACCGTATCCGAATTATTGCATTCGAATACATGAGATTTCGATTAGCGAATACTACTACTAGTGAGTGACAGTATCCGAATTATTGCATTCGAATGCATGAAATTTCGATTAGCGAATACTACTACTAGTGAGTGACAGTATCCGAATTTTTGCATTCGAATGCATGAAATTTCGATTAGCGAATACTACTACTAGAGAGTGACAGTATCCGAATTATTGGATTCGAATGCATGACATTTCGATTAGCGAATACTACTACTAGTGAGTGACAGTATCCGAGAACTTGCATTCGAATGCATGAGGTTTCGATTAGCGAATACTACTACTAGTGAGTGACAGTATCCGAGAACTTGCATTCGAATGCATGAAATTTCGATTAGCAAATACTACTACTAGTGAGTGACAGTATCCGAATTATTGCATTCGAATGCATGAGATTGCGATTAGCGAATACTACTACTAGTGAGTGACAGTATCCGAATTAGTGCATTCGAATGCATGAAATTTCGATTAGCGAATACTACTACTAGTGAGTGACAGTATCCGAGAACTTGCATTCGAATGCATGAGATTTCGATTAGCGAATACTACTACTAGTGAGTGACAGTATCCGAGAACTTGCATTCGAATGCATGAGATTTCGATTAGCGAATACTACTACTAGTGAGTGACAGTATCCGAATTATGGCATTCGAATGCATGAGCTTTCGATTAGCGAATACTACTACTAGTGAGTAACAGTATCCGAATTATGGCATTCGAATGCATGAAATTTCGAGTAGCGAATACTACTACTAGTGAGTGACAGTATCCGAGAACTTGCATTCGAATGCATGAAATTTCGATTAGCGAATACTACTACTAGTGAGTGACAGTATCCGAATTATTGCATTCGAATGCATGAAATTTCGATTAGCGATTACTACTACTAGTGAGTGACAGTATCTGAATTATGGCATTCGAATGCATGACCTTTCGATTAGCGAATACTACTACTAGTGAGTAACAGTATCCGAATTATGGCATTCGAATGCATGAAATTTCAATTAGCGAATACTACTACTAGTGAGTGACAGTATCCGAGAACTTGCATTCGAATGCATGAGATTTCGATTAGCGAATACTACTACTAGTGAGTGACAGTATCCGAATTATTGCATTCGAATGCATGAGATTTCGATTAGCGAATACTACTACTAGTGAGTGACAGTATCCGAATTATTGCATTCGAATACATGAAATTTCGGTTAGCGAATACTACTACTAGTGAGTGACAGTATCCGAATTATTGCATTCGAATGCATGAAATTTCGATTAGCGAATACTACTACTAGTGAGTGACAGTATCAGAATTATTGCATTCGAATGCATGAAATTTCGATTAGCGAATACTACTACTAATGAGTGACAGTATCCGAATTATGGCATTCGAATGCATGAAATTTCAATTAGCGAATACTACTACTAGTGAGTGACAGTATCCGAATTATTGCATTCGAATGCATGAAATTTCGATTAGCAAATACTACTACTAGTGAGTGACAGTATCCGAGAACTTGCATTCGAATGCATGAAATTTCGATTAGCGAATACTACTACTAGTGAGTGACAGTATCCGTGAACTTGCATTCGAATGCATGAGATTTCGATTAGCGAATACTACCACTAGTGAGTGACAGTATCCGAATTATTGCATTCGAATGCATGAGATTTCGATTAGCGAATACTACTACTAGTGAGTGACAGTATCCGAATTATTGCATTCGAATGCATGAAATTTCGATTAGCGAATACTACTACTAGTGAGTGACAGTATCCGAATTATTGCATTCGAATGCATGAAATTTCGATTAGCGAATACTACTACTAGAGAGTGACAGTATCCGAATTATTGCATTCGAATGCATGAGATTTCGATTAGCGAATACTACTACTAGTGAGTGACAGTATCCGAGAACTTGCATTCGAATGCATGAGATTTCGATTAGCGAATACTACTACTAGTGAGTGACAGTATCCGAGAACTTGCATTCGAATGCATGAGATTTCGATTAGCGAATACTACTACTAGTGAGTGACAGTATCCGAATTATTGCATTCGAATGCATGAAATTTCGATTAGCGAATACTACTACTAGTGAGTGACAGTACCGAATTATTGCATTCGAATGCATGAAATTTCGATTAGCCAATACTGCTACTAGTGAGTGACAGTATCCGAATTATGGCATTCGAATGCATGAAATTTCGATTAGCGAATACTACTACTAGTGAGTGACAGTATCCGAGAACTTGCATTCGAATGCATGAAATTTCGATTAGCGAATACTACTACTAGTGAGTGACAGTATCCGAGAACTTGCATTCGAATGCATGAGATTTCGATTAGTGAATTCTACTACTAGTGAGTGACAGATTCCGAGAACTTGCATTCGAATGCATGTGATTTCGATTAGCGAATACTACTACTAGTGAGTGACAGTATCCGAATTATTGCAAACGAATGCATGAGATTTCCTTTAGCGAATACTACAACTAGTCAGTGACAGTTTCCGAATTATTGCTTTCGAATGCAAGAGATTTCGATTAGCGAATACTACTACTAGTGAGTGACAGTATCCGAATTATTGCATTCGAATGCATGAAATTTCGATTAGCGAATACTACCACTAGTGAGTGACAGTATCCGAATTATTGCATTCGAATGCATGAAATTTCGATTAGCGAATACTACTACTAGAGAGTGACAGTTTCCGAGAACTTGCATTCGAATGCATGAGATTTCGATTAGCGAATACTACTACTAGTGAGTGACAGTATCCGAGAACTTGCATTCGAATGCATGAGATTTCGATTAGCGAATACTACTACTAGTGAGTGACAGTATCCGAGAACTTGCATTCGAATGCATGAGATTTTGATTAGCGAATACTACTACTAGTGAGTGACAGTATCCGAGAACTTGAATTGGAATGCATGAGATTTCGATTAGCGAATACTACTACTAGTGAGTGACAGTATCCGAATTATTGCAATCGAATGCATGAGATTTCCTTTAGCGAATACTGCTACTAGTCAGTGACAGTTTCCGAATTATTGCTTTCGAATGCAAGAGATTTCGATTAGCGAATACTACTACTAGTGAGTGACAGTATCCGAATTATTGCATTCGAATGCAAGAAATTTCGATTAGCGAATGCTACTACTAGTGAGTGACAGTATCCGAATTATTGCATTCGAATGTATGAGATTTCGATTAGCGAATACTAGTACTAGTGAGTGACAGTATCCGAGAACTTGCATTCGAATGCATGAGATTTCGATTACCGAATACTACTACTAGTGAGTGACAGTACCGAATTATTGCATTCGAATGCATGAAATTTCGATTAGCGAATACTGCTACTAGTGAGTGACAGTATCCGAATTATGGCATTCGAATGCATGAAATTTCGATTAGCGAATACTACTACTAGTGAATGACAGTATCCGAGAACTTGCATTCGAATGCATGAAATTTCGATTAGCGAATACTACTACTAGTGAGTGACAGTATCCGAATTATTGCATTCGAATGCATGAGATTGCGATTAGCGAATACTACTACTAGTGAGTGACAGTATCTGAATTATTGCATTCGAATGCATGAAATTTCGATTAGCGAATACTACTACTAGTGAGTGACAGTATCCGAGAACTTGCATTCGAATGCATGAGATTTCGATTAGCGAATACTACTACTAGTGAGTGACAGTATCCGAGAACTTGCATTCGAATGCATGAGATTTCGATTAGCGAATACTACTACTAGTGAGTGACAGTATCCGAGAACTTGCATTCGAATGCATGAGATTTCGATTAGTGAATTCTACTACTAGTGAGTGACATTATCCGAGAACTTGCATTCGAATGCATGAGATTTCGATTAGCGAATACTACTACTAGTGACTGACAGTATCCGAATTATTGCAAACGAATGCATGAGATTTCCGTTAGCGAATACTACTACTAGTCAGTGACAGTTTCCGAATTATTGCTTTCGAATGCAAGAGATTTCGATTAGCGAATACTACTACTAGTGAGTGACAGCATCCGAATTATTGCATTCGAATGCATGAAATTACGATTAGCGAATACTACCACTAGTGAGTGACAGTATCCGAATTATGGCATTCGAATGCATGAACTTTCGATTAGCGAATACTACTACTAGTGAGTGACAGTATCCAAGAACTTGCATTCGAATGCATGAAATTTCGATTAGCGAATACTACTACTAGTGAGTGACAGTATCCAAATTATTGCATTCGATGCATGAAATTTCGATTAGCGAATACTACCACTAGTGAGTGACAGTATCCGAATTATTGCAATCGAATGCATGAAATTTCGATTAGCGAATACTACTACTAGAGAGTGACAGTATGCGAGAACTTGCATTCGAATGCATGAGATTTCGATTAGCGAATACTACTACTAGTGAGTGACAGTATCCGAGAACTTGCATTCGAATGCATGAGATTTCGATTAGCGAATACTACTACTAGTGAGTGACAGTATCCGAGAACTTGCATTCGAATGCATGAGATTTTGATTAGCGAATACTACTACTAGTGAGTGACAGTATCCGAGAACTTGAATTGGAATGCATGAGATTTCGATTAGCGAATACTACTACTAGTGAGTGACAGTATCCGAATTATTGCAATCGAATGCATGAGATTTCCTTTAGCGAATACTACTACAAGTCAGTGACAGTTTCCGAATTATTGCTATCGAATGCAAGAGATTTCGATTAGCGAATACTACTACTAGTGAGTGACGGTATCCGAATTATTGCATTCGAATGCAAGAAATTTCGATTAGCGAATGCTACTACTAGTGAGTGACAGTATCCGAATTATTGCATTCGAATGTATGAGTTTTCGATTAGCGAATACTACTACTAGTGAGTGACAGTATCCGAATTATTTCATTCGAATGCATGAAATTTCGATTAGCGAATACTACTACTAGTGAGTGACAGTATACGAATTATTGCATTCGAATGCATGAAATTTCGATTAGCGAATACTACTACTAGTGAGTGACAGTATCCGAATTATTGCATTCGAATGCATGAAATTTCGATTAGCGAATACTACTACTAGTGAGTGACAGTATTCGAATTATGGCATTCGAATGCATGAAATTTCGATTAGCGAATACTACTACTAGTGAGTGACAGTATCCGAATTATAGCATTCGAATGCATGAAATTTCGATTAGCGAATACTACTAATAGTGAGTGACAGTATCCGAATTATTGCATTCGAATGCATGAAATTTCGATTAGCGAATACTACTACTAGATAGTGACAGTATCCGAATTATTGCATTCGAATGCATGAGATTTCGAATAGCGAATACTACTACTAGTGAGTGACAGTATCCGAGAACTTGCATTCGAATGCTTGATATTTCGATTAGCGAATACTACTACTAGTAAGTGACAGTATCCGAGAACTTGCATTCGAATGCATGAAATTTCGATTAGCGAATACTACTACTAGTGAGTGACGTAGCCGAGAACTTGCATTGGAATGCATGAAATTTCGATTAGCGAATACTACTACTAGTGAGTGACAGTATCCGAATTATTGCATTCGAATGCATGAAATTTCGATTAGCGAATACTACTACTAGTGAGTGACAGTATCCGAATTATTGCATTCGAATGCATGAAATTTCGATTAGCGAATACTGCTACCAGTGAGTGACAGTATCCGAATTATGGCATTTGAATGCATGAGATTGCGATTAGCGAATACTACTACTAGTGAGTGACAGTATCCGAATTATTGTATTCGAATGCATGAAATTTGGATTAGCGAATACTACTACTATAGAGTGACAGTATCCGAGTTCTTGCATTCGAATGCATGAGATTTCGATTAGCGAATACTACTACTAGTGAGTGACAGTATCCGACAACTTGCATTCGAATGCATGAGATTTCGATTAGCGAATACTATTACTAGTGAGTGACAGTATCCGAGAACTTGCATTCGAATGCATGAGATATCGATTAGCGAATACTACTACTAGTGAGTGACAGTATCCGAATTATTGCAAACGAATGCATGAGATTTCCTTTAGCGAATACTACTACAAGTCAGTGACAGTTTCCGAATTATTGCTTTCGAATGCAAGAGATTTCGATTAGCGAATACTACTACTAGTGAGTGACAGTATCTGAATTATTGCATTCGAATGCATGAAATTTCGATTAGCGAATACTACTACTAGTGAGTGACAGTATCCGAGAACTTGCATTCGAATGCATGAAATTTCGATTAGCGAATACTACTACTAGTGAGTGACAGTATCCGAATTATTGCATTCGAATGCATGAAATTTCGATTAGCGAATACTACTACTAGTGAGTGACAGTATCCGAATTATTGCATTCGAATGCATGAAATTTCGATTAGCGAATACTACTACTATAGAGTGACAGTATCCGAGAACTTGCATTCGAATGCATGAGATTTCGATTAGCGAATACTACTACTAGTGAGTGACAGTATCCGAGATCTTGCATTCGAATGCATGAGATTTCGATTAGCGAATACTACTACTAGTGAGTGACAGTATCCGAGAACTTGCATTCGAATGCATGAGATTTCGATTAGCGAACACTACTACTAGTGAGTGACAGTATCCGAGAACTTGAATTCGAATGCATGAGATTTCGATTAGCGAATACTATTACTAGTGAGTGACAGTATCCGAATTATTGCAATCGAATGCATGAGATTTCCTTTAGCGAATACTACTACTAGTCAGTGACAGTTTCCGAATTATTGCTTTCGAATGCGAGAGATTTCGATTAGCGAATACTACTACTAGTGAGTGACAGTATCCGAATTATTGCATTCGAATGCATGAGAATTCGATTAGCGAATACTACTACTAGTGAGTGACAGTATTCGAATTATTGCATTCGAATGCATGAAATTTCGATTAGCGAATACTACTACTAGTCAGTGACAGCATCCTAATTATTGCATTCGAATGCATGAAATTTCGATTAGCGAATACTACTACTAGTGAGTGACACTATCCGAATTATTGCATTCGAATGCATGAAATTTCGATTAGCGAATACTACTACTAGTGAGTGACAGTATCCGAATTATGGCATTCGAAGGCATGAAATTTCAATTAGCGAATACTACTACTAGTAAGTGACAGTATCCGAATTATTGCATTCGAATGCATGAGATTGCGATTAGCGAATACTACTACTAGTGAGTGAAAGAATCCGAATTATTGCATTCGAGTGCATGAAATTTCGATTAGCAAATACCACTACTAGTGAGTGACAGTATCCGAGAACTTGCATTCGAATGCATGAGATTTCGATTAGCGAGTACTACTACTAGTGAGTGACAGTATCCGAATTATTGTAATCGAATGCACGAGATTTCGTTTAGCGAAAACTACTACTAGTCAGTGACAGTTTCCGAATTATTGCTTTCGAATGCAAGAGATTTCCATTAGCGAATACTACTACTAGTGAGTGACAGTATCCGAATTATTGCATTCGAATGCAAGAGATTTCGATTAGCGAATACTACTACTAGTGAGTGACAGTATCCGAATTATTGCATTCGTATGCAAGAGATTTCGATTAGCGAACACTACTACTAGTGAGTGACAGTATCCGAATTATTGCATTCGAATGCAAGAGATTTCGATTAGCGAATACTATTACTAGTGAGTGACAGTATCCGAATTATTGTATTCGAATGCAAGAGATTTCGATTAGCGAATACTACTACTAGTGAGTGACAGTATCCGAATTATTGCATTCGAATGCATGAAATTTCGATTAGCGAATACTACTACTAGTGATTACAGTTTCCGAGAACTTGCATTCGAATGCATGAGATTTCGATTAGCGAATACTACTACTAGTGAGTGACAGTATCCGAATTATTGCATTCGAATGCATGAAATTTCGATTAGCGAATACTACTACTAGTGGGTGACAGTATCCGAATTATTGCATTCGAATGCATGAAATTTCGATTAGCGGATACTACTACTAGTGAGTGACAGTATCCGAGAACTTGCATTCGAATGCATGACATTCGATTAGCGAATACTACTACTAGTGAGTGACAGTATCCGAGAACTTGCATTCGAATGCATGAGATTTCGATTAGCGAATAATACCACTAGTGAGTGACAGTATCCGAGAACTTGCATTCGAATGCATGAGATTTCGATTAGCGAATACTACTACTAGTGAGTGACAGTATCCGAGAACTTGCATTCGAATGCATGAAATTTCGATTAGCGAATACTACTACTAGTGAGTGACAGTATCCGAGAACTTGCATTAGAATGCATGTGATTTCGATTAGCGAATACTACTACTAGAGAGTGACAGTATCCGAATTATTGCATTCGAATGCATGAGATTTCGATTAGCGAATACTACTACTAGTGAGTGACAGTATCCGAATTATTGCATTCGAATGCATGAAATTTCGATTAGCGAATACTGCTACTAGTGAGTGACAGTATCCGAATTATGGCATTCGAATGCATGAAATTTCGATTAGCGAATACTACTACTAGAGAGTGACAGTATCCAAGAACTTGCATTCGAATGCATGAAATTTCGATTAGCGAATACTACTATTAGTGAGTGACAGTATCCGAATTATTGCATTCGAATGCATGAGATTGCGCTTAGCGAATACTACTACTAGTGAGTGACAGTATCCGAATTATTGCATTCGAATGCATGAAATTTCGATTAGCGAATACTACTACTAGTGAGTGACAGTATCCGAGAACTTGCATTCGAATGCATGAGATTTCGATTAGCGAATACTACTACTAGTGAGTGACAGTATCCGAGAACTTGCATTCGAATGCATGAGATTTCGATTAGCGAATACTACTACTAGTGAGTGACATTATCCGAGAACTTGCATTCGAATGCATGAGATTTCGATTAGTGAATTCTACTACTAGTGAGTGACAGTATCCGAGAACTTGCATTCGAGTGCATGAGATTTCGATTAGCGAATACTACTACTAGTGAGTGACAGTATCCGAATTATTGCAAACGAATACATGAGATTTCCTTTAGCGAATACTACTACTAGTCAGTGACAGTTTCCGAATTATTGCTCTCGAATGCAAGAGATTTCGATTAGCGAATACTACTACTAGTGAGTGACAGTATCCGAATTATTGCATTCGAATGCATGAAATTTCGATTAGCGAATACTACCACTAGTGAGTGACAGTATCCGAATTATGGCATTCGAATGCATGAACTTTCGATTAGCGAATACTACTACTAGTGAGTAACAGTATCCGAGAACTTGCATTCGAATGCATGAAATTTCGATTAGCGAATACTACTACTAGTGAGTGACAGTATCCAAATTATTGCATTCGAATGCATGAAATTTCGATTAGCGAATACTACCACTAGTGAGTGATAGTATCCGAATTATTGCATTCGAATGCATGAAATTTCGATTAGCGAATACTACTACTAGAGAGTGACAGTATCCGAGAACTTGCATTCGAATGCATGAGATTTCGATTAGCGAATACTACTACTACTGAGTGACAGTATCCGAGAACTTGCATTCGAATGCATGAGATTTCGATTAGCGAATACTACTACTAGTGAGTGACAGTATCCGAGAACTTGCATTCGAATGCATGAGATTTTGATTAGCGAATACTACTACTAGTGATTGACAGTATCCGAGAACTTGAATTGGAATGCATGAGATTTCGATTAGCGAATACTACTACTAGTGAGTGACAGTATCCGAATTATTGCAATCGAATGCATGAGATTTCCTTTAGCGAATACTACTACTAGTCAGTGACAGTTTCCGAATTATTGCTTTCGAATGCAAGAGATTTCGATTAGCGAATACTACTACTAGTGAGTGACAGTATCCGAATTATTGCATTCGAATGCAAGAAATTTCGATTAGCGAATGCTACTACTAGTGAGTGACAGTATCCGAATTATTGCATTCGAATGTATGAGATTTCGATTTGCGAATACTACTACTAGTGAGTGACAGTATCCGAATTATTGCATTCGAATGCATGAAATTTCGATTAGCGAATACTACTACTAGTGAGTGACAGTATACGAATTATTGCATTCGAATGCATGAAATTTCGATTAGCGAATACTACTACTAGTGAGTGACAGTATCCGAATTATTGCATTCGAATGCATGAAATTTCGATTAGCGAATACTACTACTAGTGAGTGACAGTATTCGAATTATGGCATTCGAATGCATGAAATTTCGATTAGCGAATACTACTACTAGTGAGTGACAGTATCCGAGAACTTGCATTCGAATGCATGAGATTTCGATTAGTGAATTCTACTACTAGTGAGTGACAGTATCCGAGAACTTGCATTCGAATGCATGAGATTTCGATTAGCGAATACTACTACTAGTGAGTGACAGTATCCGAATTATTGCAAACGAATGCATGAGATTTCCTTTAGCGAATACTACTACTAGTCAGTGACAGTTTCCGAATTATTGCTTTCGAATGCAAGAGATTTCGATTAGCGAATACTACTACTAGTGAGTGACAGTATCCGAATTATTGCATTCGAATGCATGAAATTTCGATTAGCGAATTCTACCACTAGTGAGTGACAGTATCCGAATTATGGCATTCGAATGCATGAACTTTCGATTAGCGAATACTACCACTAGTGAGTGACAGTATCCAAATTATTGCATTCGAATGCATGAAATTTCGATTAACGAATACTACCACTAGTGAGTGACAGTATCCGAGAACTTGCATTCGAATGCATGAAATTTCGATTAGCGAATACTACTACTAGTTAGTGACAGTATCCGAGAACTTGCATTCGAATGCATGAGATTTCGATTAGCGAATACTATTACTAGTGAGTGACAGTATCCGAGAACTTGCATTCGAATGCATGAGATTTCGATTAGCGAATACTACTACTAGTGAGTGACAGCATCCGAGAACTTGCATTCGAATGCATGAGATTTCGATTAGTGAATTCTACTACTAGTGAGTGACGGTATCCGAGAACTTGCATTCGAATGCATGAGATTTCGATTAGCGAATACTACTACTAGTGAGTGACAGTATCCGAATTATTGCAAACGAATGCATGAGATTTCCTTTAGCGAATACTACTACTAGTCAGTGACAGTTTCCGAATTATTGCTTTCGAATGTAAGAGATTTCGATTAGCGAGTACTACTACTAGTGAGTGACAGTATCCGAATTATTGCATTCGAATGCATGAAATTTCGATTAGCGAATACTACCACTAGTGAGTGACAGTATCCGAATTATGGCATTCGAATGCATGAACTTTCGATTAGCGAATACTACTACTAGTGAGTAACAGTATCCGAGAGCTTGCATTCGAATGCATGAAATTTCGATTAGCGAATACTACTACTAGTGAGTGACAGTATCCAAATTATTGCATTCGAATGCATGAAATTTCGATTAGCGAATACTACCACTAGTGAGTGACAGTATCCGAATTATTGCATTCGAATGCATGAAATTTCGATTAGCGAATACTACTACTAGAGAGTGACAGTATCCGAGAACTTGCATTCGAATGCATGAGATTTCGATTAGCGAATACTACTACTGGTGAGTGACAGTATCCGAGAACTTGCATTCGAATGCATGAGATTTCGATTAGCGAATACTACTACTAGTGAGTGACAGTATCCGAGAACTTGCATTCGAATGCATGAGATTTTGATTAGCGAATACTACTACTAGTGAGTGACAGTATCCGAGAACTTGAATTGGAATGCATGAGATTTCGATTAGCGAATGCTACTACTAGTGAGTGACAGTATCCGAATTATTGCAATCGAATGCATGAGATTTCCTTTAGCGAATACTACTACTAGTCAGTGACAGTTTCCGAATTATTGCTTTCGAATGCAAGAGATTTCGATTAGCGAATACTACTACTAGTGAATAACAGTATCCGAATTATTGCATTCGAATGCAAGAAATTTCGATTAGCGAATGCTACTACTAGTGAGTGACAGTATCCGAATTATTGCATTCGAATGTATGAGATTTCGATTAGCGAATACTACTACTAGTGAGTGACAGTATCCGAATTATTGCATTCGAATGCATGAAATTTCGATTAGCGAATACTACTACTAGTGAGTGACAGTATACGAATTATTGCATTCGAATGCATGAAATTTCGATTAGCGAATACTACTACTAGTGAGTGACAGTATCCGAATTATTGCATTCGAATGCATGAAATTTCGATTAGCGAATACTACTACTAGTGAGTGACAGTATTCGAATTATGGCATTCGAATGCATGAAATTTCGATTAGCGAATACTACTACTAGTGAGTGACAGTATCCGAATTATTGCATTCGAATGCATGAAATTTCGATTAGCGAATACTACCACTAGTGAGTGACAGTATCCGAATTATGGCATTCGAATGCATCAACTTTCGATTAGCGAATACTACTATTAGTGAGTAACAGTATCCGAGAACTTGCATTCGAATGCATGAAATTTCGATTAGCGAATACTACTACTAGTGGGTGACAGTATCCAAATTATTGCATTCGAATGCATGAAATTTCGATTAGCGAATACTACCACTAGTGAGTGACAGTATCCGAATTATTGCATTCGAATGCATGAAATTTCGATTAGCGAATACTACTACTAGAGAGTGACAGTATCCGAGAAGTTGCATTCGAATGCATGAGATTTCGATTAGCGAATACTACTACTAGTGAGTGACAGTATCCGAGAACTTGCATTCGAATGCATGAGATTTCGATTAGCGAATACTACTACTAGTGAGTGACAGTATCCGAGAACTTGCATTCGAATGCATGAGATTTTGATTAGCGAATACTACTACTAGTGAGTGACAGTATCCGAGAACTTGAATTGGAATGCATGAGATTTCAATTAGCGAATACTACTACTAGTGAGTGACAGTATCCGAATTATTGCAATCGAATGCATGAGATTTCCTTTAGCGAATACTACTACTAGTCAGTGACAGTTTCCGAATTATTGCTTTCGAATGCAAGTGATTTCGATTAGCGAATACTACTACTAGTGAGTGACAGTATCCGAATTATTGCATTCGAATCCAAGAAATTTCGATTAGCGAATGCTACTACTAGTGAGTGACAGTATCCGAATTCGATTAGCGAATACTACTACAAGTGAGTGACAGTATCCGAATTATTGCATTCGAATGCATGAAATTTCGATTAGCTAATACTACTACTAGTGAGTGACAGTATACGAATTATTGCATTCGAATGCATGAAAATTCGATTAGCGAATACTACTACTAGTGAGTGACAGTATCCGAATTATTGCATTCGAATGCATGAAACTTCGATTAGCGAATACTACTACTAGTGAGTGACAGTATTCGAATTATGGCATTCCAATGCATGAAATTTCGATTAGCGAATACTACTACTAGTGAGTGACAGTATCCGGATTATAGCATTCGAATGCATGAAATTTCGATTATCGAATACTACTACTAGTGAGTGACAGTATCCGAGAACTTGCATTCAAATGCATGATATTTCGATTAGCGAATACTACTACTAGTGAGTGACAGTATCCGAATTATTGCAAACGAATGCATGAGATTTCCTTTAGCGAATACTACTACTAGTCAGTGACAGTTTCCGAATTATTGCTTTCGAATGCAAGAGATTTCGATTAGCGAATACTACTACTAGTGAGTGAAAGTATCCGAATTATTGCATTCGAATGCATGAAATTTCGATTAGCGACTACTACCACTAGTGAGTGACAGTATCCGAATTATGGCATTCGAATGAATGAACTTTCGATTAGCGAATACTACTACTAGTGAGTAACAGTATCCGAGAACTTGCATTCGAATGCATGAAATTTCGATTAGCGAATACTACTACTAGTGAGTGACAGTATCCAAATTATTGCATTCGAATGCATGAAATTTCGATTAGCGAATACTACGACTAGTGAGTGACAGTATCCGAATTATTGCATTCGAATGCATGAAATTTCGATTAGCGAATACTACTACTAGAGAGTGACAGTATCCGAGAACTTGCATTCGAATGCATGAGATTTCGATTAGCGAATACTACTACTAGTGAGTGACACAATCCGAGAACTTGCATTCGAATGCATGAGATTTCGATTAGCGAATACTACTACTAGTGAGTGACAGTATCCGAGAACTTGCATTCGAATGCATGAGATTTTGATTAGCGAATACTACTACTAGTGAGTGACAGTATCCGAGAACTTGAATTGAAATGCATGAGATTATGATTAGCGAATACTACTACTAGTGAGTGACAGTATCCGAATTATTGCAATCGAATGCATGAGATTTCCTTTAGCGAATACTACTACTAGTCAGTGACAGTTTCCGAATTATTGCTTTCGAATGCAAGAGATTTCGATTAGCGAATACTACTACTAGTGAGTGACAGTATCCGAATTATTGCATCCGAATGCAAGAAATTTCGATTAGCGAATGCTACTACTAGTGAGTGACAGTATCCGAATTATTGCATTCGAATGTATGAGATTTCGATTAGCGAATACTACTACTAGTGAGTGACAGTATCCGAATTATTGCATTCGAATGCATGACATTTCGATTAGCGAATACTACTACTAGTGAGTGACAGTATACGAATTATTGCATTCGAATGCATGAAATTTCGATTAGCGAATACTACTACTAGTGAGTGACAGTATCCGAATTATTGCATTCGAATGCATGAAATTTCGATTAGCGAATACTACTACTAGTGAGTGACAGTATTCGAATTATGGCATTCGAATGCATGAAATTTCAATTAGCGAATACTACTACTAGTGAGTGACAGTATCCGAGAACTTGCATTCGAATGCATGAAATTTCGATTAGCGAATACTACTACTAGTGAGTGACAGTATCCGAATTATTGCATTCGAATGCATGAAATTTCGATTAGCGAATACTACCACTAGAGAGTGACAGTATCCGAATTATTGCATTCGAATGCATGAGATTTCGATTAGCGAATACTACTACTAGTGAGTGACAGTATCCGAGAACTTGCATTCGAATGCATGAAATTTCGATTAGCGAATACTACTACTAGTGAGTGACAGTATCCGAGAACTTGCATTAGAATGCATGTGATTTCGATTAGCGAATACTACTACTAGAGAGTGACAGTATCCGAATTATTGCATTCGAATGCATGAGATTTCGATTAGCGAATACTACTACTAGTGAGTGACAGTATCCGAATTATTGCATTCGAATGCATGAAATTTCGATTAGCGAATACTGCTACTAGTGAGTGACAGTATCCGAATTATGGCATTCGAATGCATGAAATTTCGATTAGCGAATACTACTACTAGAGAGTGACAGTAACCAAGAACTTGCATTCGAATGCATGAAATTTCGATTAGCGAATACTACTATTAGTGAGTGACAGTATCCGAATTATTGCATTCGAATGCATGAGATTGCGCTTAGCGAATACTACTACTAGTGAGTGACAGTATCCGAATTATTGCATTCGAATGCATGAAATTTCGATTAGCGAATACTACTACTAGTGAGTGACAGTATCCGAGAACTTGCATTCGAATGCATGAGATTTCGATTAGCGAATACTACTACTAGTGAGTGACAGTATCCGAGAACTTGCATTCGAATGCATGAGATTTCGATTAGCGAATACTACTACTAGTGAGTGACATTATCCGAGAACTTGCATTCGAATGCATGAGATTTCGATTAGTGAATTCTACTACTAGTGAGTGACAGTATCCGAGAACTTGCATTCGAATGCATGAGATTTCGATTAGCGAATACTACTACTAGTGAGTGACAGTATCCGAATTATTGCAAACGAATACATGAGATTTCCTTTAGCGAATACTACTACTAGTCAGTGACAGTTTCCGAATTATTGCTCTCGAATGCAAGAGATTTCGATTAGCGAATACTACTACTAGTGAGTGACAGTATCCGAATTATTGCATTCGAATGCATGAAATTTCGATTAGCGAATACTACCACTAGTGAGTGACAGTATCCGAATTATGGCATTCGAATGCATGAACTTTCGATTAGCGAATACTACTACTAGTGAGTAACAGTATCCGAGAACTTGCATTCGAATGCATGAAATTTCGATTAGCGAATACTACTACTAGTGAGTGACAGTATCCAAATTATTGCATTCGAATGCATGAAATTTCGATTAGCGAATACTACCACTAGTGAGTGATAGTATCCGAATTATTGCATTCGAATGCATGAAATTTCGATTAGCGAATACTACTACTAGAGAGTGACAGTATCCGAGAACTTGCATTCGAATGCATGAGATTTCGATTAGCGAATACTACTACTACTGAGTGACAGTATCCGAGAACTTGCATTCGAATGCATGAGATTTCGATTAGCGAATACTACTACTAGTGAGTGACAGTATCCGAGAACTTGCATTCGAATGCATGAGATTTTGATTAGCGAATACTACTACTAGTGATTGACAGTATCCGAGAACTTGAATTGGAATGCATGAGATTTCGATTAGCGAATACTACTACTAGTGAGTGACAGTATCCGAATTATTGCAATCGAATGCATGAGATTTCCTTTAGCGAATACTACTACTAGTCAGTGACAGTTTCCGAATTATTGCTTTCGAATGCAAGAGATTTCGATTAGCGAATACTACTACTAGTGAGTGACAGTATCCGAATTATTGCATTCGAATGCAAGAAATTTCGATTAGCGAATGCTACTACTAGTGAGTGACAGTATCCGAATTATTGCATTCGAATGTATGAGATTTCGATTTGCGAATACTACTACTAGTGAGTGACAGTATCCGAATTATTGCATTCGAATGCATGAAATTTCGATTAGCGAATACTACTACTAGTGAGTGACAGTATACGAATTATTGCATTCGAATGCATGAAATTTCGATTAGCGAATACTACTACTAGTGAGTGACAGTATCCGAATTATTGCATTCGAATGCATGAAATTTCGATTAGCGAATACTACTACTAGTGAGTGACAGTATTCGAATTATGGCATTCGAATGCATGAAATTTCGATTAGCGAATACTACTACTAGTGAGTGACAGTATCCGAGAACTTGCATTCGAATGCATGAGATTTCGATTAGTGAATTCTACTACTAGTGAGTGACAGTATCCGAGAACTTGCATTCGAATGCATGAGATTTCGATTAGCGAATACTACTACTAGTGAGTGACAGTATCCGAATTATTGCAAACGAATGCATGAGATTTCCTTTAGCGAATACTACTACTAGTCAGTGACAGTTTCCGAATTATTGCTTTCGAATGCAAGAGATTTCGATTAGCGAATACTACTACTAGTGAGTGACAGTATCCGAATTATTGCATTCGAATGCATGAAATTTCGATTAGCGAATTCTACCACTAGTGAGTGACAGTATCCGAATTATGGCATTCGAATGCATGAACTTTCGATTAGCGAATACTACTACTAGTGAGTGACAGTATCCAAATTATTGCATTCGAATGCATGAAATTTCGATTAACGAATACTACCACTAGTGAGTGACAGTATCCGAGAACTTGCATTCGAATGCATGAAATTTCGATTAGCGAATACTACTACTAGTTAGTGACAGTATCCGAGAACTTGCATTCGAATGCATGAGATTTCGATTAGCGAATACTATTACTAGTGAGTGACAGTATCCGAGAACTTGCATTCGAATGCATGAGATTTCGATTAGCGAATACTACTACTAGTGAGTGACAGTATCCGAGAACTTGCATTCGAATGCATGAGATTTCGATTAGTGAATTCTACTACTAGTGAGTGACGGTATCCGAGAACTTGCATTCGAATGCATGAGATTTCGATTAGCGAATACTACTACTAGTGAGTGACAGTATCCGAATTATTGCAAACGAATGCATGAGATTTCCTTTAGCGAATACTACTACTAGTCAGTGACAGTTTCCGAATTATTGCTTTCGAATGTAAGAGATTTCGATTAGCGAGTACTACTACTAGTGAGTGACAGTATCCGAATTATTGCATTCGAATGCATGAAATTTCGATTAGCGAATACTACCACTAGTGAGTGACAGTATCCGAATTATGGCATTCGAATGCATGAACTTTCGATTAGCGAATACTACTACTAGTGAGTAACAGTATCCGAGAGCTTGCATTCGAATGCATGAAATTTCGATTAGCGAATACTACTACTAGTGAGTGACAGTATCCAAATTATTGCATTCGAATGCATGAAATTTCGATTAGCGAATACTACCACTAGTGAGTGACAGTATCCGAATTATTGCATTCGAATGCATGAAATTTCGATTAGCGAATACTACTACTAGAGAGTGACAGTATCCGAGAACTTGCATTCGAATGCATGAGATTTCGATTAGCGAATACTACTACTGGTGAGTGACAGTATCCGAGAACTTGCATTCGAATGCATGAGATTTCGATTAGCGAATACTACTACTAGTGAGTGACAGTATCCGAGAACTTGCATTCGAATGCATGAGATTTTGATTAGCGAATACTACTACTAGTGAGTGACAGTATCCGAGAACTTGAATTGGAATGCATGAGATTTCGATTAGCGAATACTACTACTAGTGAGTGACAGTATCCGAATTATTGCAATCGAATGCATGAGATTTCCTTTAGCGAATACTACTACTAGTCAGTGACAGTTTCCGTATTATTGCTTTCGAATGCAAGAGATTTCGATTAGCGAATACTACTACTAGTGAATAACAGTATCCGAATTATTGCATTCGAATGCAAGAAATTTCGATTAGCGAATGCTACTACTAGTGAGTGACAGTATCCGAATTATTGCATTCGAATGTATGAGATTTCGATTAGCGAATACTACTACTAGTGAGTGACAGTATCCGAATTATTGCATTCGAATGCATGAAATTTCGATTAGCGAATACTACTACTAGTGAGTGACAGTATACGAATTATTGCATTCGAATGCATGAAATTTCGATTAGCGAATACTACTACTAGTGAGTGACAGTATCCGAATTATTGCATTCGAATGCATGAAATTTCGATTAGCGAATACTACTACTAGTGAGTGACAGTATTCGAATTATGGCATTCGAATGCATGAAATTTCGATTAGCGAATACTACTACTAGTGAGTGACAGTATCCGAATTATTGCATTCGAATGCATGAAATTTCGATTAGCGAATACTACCACTAGTGAGTGACAGTATCCGAATTATGGCATTCGAATGCATCAACTTTCGATTAGCGAATACTACTATTAGTGAGTAACAGTATCCGAGAACTTGCATTCGAATGCATGAAATTTCGATTAGCGAATACTACTACTAGTGGGTGACAGTATCCAAATTATTGCATTCGAATGCATGAAATTTCGATTAGCAAATACTACCACTAGTGAGTGACAGTATCCGAATTATTGCATTCGAATGCATGAAATTTCGATTAGCGAATACTACTACTAGAGAGTGACAGTATCCGAGAAGTTGCATTCGAATGCATGAGATTTCGATTAGCGAATACTACTACTAGTGAGTGACAGTATCCGAGAACTTGCATTCGAATGCATGAGATTTCGATTAGCGAATACTACTACTAGTGAGTGACAGTATCCGAGAACTTGCATTCGAATGCATGAGATTTTGATTAGCGAATACTACTACTAGTGAGTGACAGTATCCGAGAACTTGAATTGGAATGCATGAGATTTCAATTAGCGAATACTACTACTAGTGAGTGACAGTATCCGAATTATTGCAATCGAATGCATGAGATTTCCTTTAGCGAATACTACTACTAGTCAGTGACAGTTTCCGAATTATTGCTTTCGAATGCAAGTGATTTCGATTAGCGAATACTACTACTAGTGAGTGACAGTATCCGAATTATTGCATTCGAATCCAAGAAATTTCGATTAGCGAATGCTACTACTAGTGAGTGACAGTATCCGAATTCGATTAGCGAATACTACTACAAGTGAGTGACAGTATCCGAATTATTGCATTCGAAGGCATGAAATTTCGATTAGCTAATACTACTACTAGTGAGTGACAGTATACGAATTATTGCATTCGAATGCATGAAAATTCGATTAGCGAATACTACTACTAGTGAGTGACAGTATCCGAATTATTGCATTCGAATGCATGAAACTTCGATTAGCGAATACTACTACTAGTGAGTGACAGTATTCGAATTATGGCATTCCAATGCATGAAATTTCGATTAGCGAATACTACTACTAGTGAGTGACAGTATCCGGATTATAGCATTCGAATGCATGAAATTTCGATTAGCGAATACTACTACTAGTGAGTGACAGTATCCGAGAACTTGCATTCAAATGCATGATATTTCGATTAGCGAATACTACTACTAGTGAGTGACAGTATCCGAATTATTGCAAACGAATGCATGAGATTTCCTTTAGCGAATACTACTACTAGTCAGTGACAGTTTCCGAATTATTGCTTTCGAATGCAAGAGATTTCGATTAGCGAATACTACTACTAGTGAGTGAAAGTATCCGAATTATTGCATTCGAATGCATGAAATTTCGATTAGCGACTACTACCACTAGTGAGTGACAGTATCCGAATTATGGCATTCGAATGCATGAACTTTCGATTAGCGAATACTACTACTAGTGAGTAACAGTATCCGAGAACTTGCATTCGAATGCATGAAATTTCGATTAGCGAATACTACTACTAGTGAGTGACAGTATCCAAATTATTGCATTCGAATGCATGAAATTTCGATTAGCGAATACTACGACTAGTGAGTGACAGTATCCGAATTATTGCATTCGAATGCATGAAATTTCGATTAGCGAATACTACTACTAGAGAGTGACAGTATCCGAGAACTTGCATTCGAATGCATGAGATTTCGATTAGCGAATACTACTACTAGTGAGTGACACTATCCGAGAACTTGCATTCGAATGCATGAGATTTCGATTAGCGAATACTACTACTAGTGAGTGACAGTATCCGAGAACTTGCATTCGAATGCATGAGATTTTGATTAGCGAATACTACTACTAGTGAGTGACAGTATCCGAGAACTTGAATTGGAATGCATGAGATTATGATTAGCGAATACTACTACTAGTGAGTGACAGTATCCGAATTATTGCAATCGAATGCATGAGATTTCCTTTAGCGAATACTACTACTAGTCAGTGACAGTTTCCGAATTATTGCATCCGAATGCAAGAAATTTCGATTAGCGAATGCTACTACTAGTGAGTGACAGTATCCGAATTATTGCATTCGAATGTATGAGATTTCGATTAGCGAATACTACTACTAGTGAGTGACAGTATCCGATTTATTGCATTCGAATGCATGACATTTCGATTAGCGAATACTACTACTAGTGAGTGACAGTATACGACTTATTGCATTCGAATGCATGAAATTTCGATTAGCGAATACTACTACTAGTGAGTGACAGTATCCGAATTATTGCATTCGAATGCATGAAATTTCGATTAGCGAATACTACTACTAGTGAGTGACAGTATTCGAATTATGGCATTCGAATGCATGAAATTTCGATTAGCGAATACTACTACTAGTGAGTGACAGTATCCGGGAACTTGCATTCGAATGCATGAAATTTCGATTAGCGAATACTACTACTAGTGAGTGACAGTATCCGAATTATTGCATTCGAATGCATGAAATTTCGATTAGCGAATACTACCACTAGAGAGTGACAGTATCCGAATTATTGCATTCGAATGCATGAGATTTCGATTAGCGAATACTACTACTAGTGAGTGACAGTATCCGAGAACTTGCATTCGAATGCATGAGATTTCGATTAGCGAATACTACTACTGGTGAGTGACAGTATCCGAGAACTTGCATTCGAATGCATGAGATTTCGATTAGCGAATACTACTACTAGTGAGTGACAGTATCCGTATTATTGCAAACGAATGCATGAGATTTCCTTTAGCAAATACTACTACTAGTCAGTGACAGTTTCCGAATTATTGCTTTCGAATGCAAGAGATTTCGATTAGCGAATACTACTACTAGTGAGTGACAGTATCCGAATTATTGCATTCGAATGAATGAAATTTCGATTAGCGAATACTACTACTAGAGAGTGACAGTATCCGAGAACTTGCATTCGAATGCATGAGATTTCGATTAGCGAATACTACTACTAGTGAGTGACAGTATCCGTATTATTGCAAACGAATGCATGAGATTTCCTTTAGCAAATACTACTACTAGTCAGTGACAGTTTCCGAATTATTGCTTTCGAATGCAAGAGATTTCGATTAGGGAATACTACTACTAGTGAGTGACAGTATCCGAATTATTGCATTCGAATGAATGAAATTTCGATTAGCGAATACTACCACTAGTGAGTGACAGTATCCGAATTATGGCATTCGAATGCATGAACTTTCGATTAGCGAATACTACTACTAGTGAGTAACAGTATCCGAGAACTTGCATTCGAATTAATGAAATTTCGATTAGCGAATACTACTACTAGTGAGTGACAGTATCCAAATTATTGCATTCGAATGCATGAAATTTCGATTAGCGAATACTACCACTAGTGAGTGACAGTATCCGAATTATTGCATTCGAATGCATGAAATTTCGATTAGCGAATACTACTACTAGAGAGTGACAGTATCCGAGAACTTGCATTCGAATGCATGAGATTTCGATTAGCGAATACTACTACTAGTGAGTGACACAATCCGAGAACTTGCATTCGAATGCATGAGATTTCGATTAGCGAATACTACTACTAGTGAGTGACAGTATCCGAGAACTTGCATTCGAATGCATGAGATTTTGATTAGCGAATACTACTACTAGTGAGTGACAGTATCCGAGAACTTGAATTGGAATGCATGAGATTTCGATTAGCGAATACTACTACTAGTGAGTGACAGTATCCGAATTATTGCAATCGAATGCATGAGATTTCCTTTAGCGAATACTACTACTAGTCAGTGACAGTTTCCGAATTATTGCTTTCGAATGCAAGAGATTTCGATTAGCGAATACTACTACTAGTGAGTGACAGTATCCGAATTATTGCATTCGAATGCAAGAAATTTCGATTAGCGAATGCTACTACTAGTGAGTGACAGTATCCGAATGATTGCATTCGAATGTATGAGATTTCGATTAGCGAATACTACTACTAGTGAGTGACAGTATCCGAATTATTGCAAACGAATGCATGAGATTTCCTTTAGCGAATACTACTACTAGTCAGTGACAGTTTCCGACTTATTGCTTTCGAATGCAAGAGATTTCGAATAGCGAATAGTACTACTAGTGAGTGACAGTATCCGAATTATTGCATTCGAATGCATGAAATTTGGATTAGCGAATACTACCACTAGTGAGTGACAGTATCCGAATTATGGCATTCGAATGCATGAAATTTCGATTAGCGAATACTACTACTAGTGAGTAACAGTATCCGAGAACTTGCATTCGAATGCATGAAATTTCGATTAGCGAATACTACTACTAGTGAGTGACAGTATCCAAATTATTGCATTCGAATGCATGAAATTTCGATTAGCGAATACTACCACTAGTGAGTGACAGTATCCGAATTATTGCATTCGAATGCATGAAATTTCAATTAGCGAATACTACTACTAGAGAGTGACAGTATCCGAGAACTTGCATTCGAATGCATGAGATTTCGATTAGCGAATACTACTACTAGTGAGTGACACTATCCGAGAACTTGCATTCGAATGCATGAGATTTCGATTAGCGAATACTACTACTAGTGAGTGACAGTATCCGAGAACTTGAATTGGAATGCATGAGATTTCGATTAGCGAATACTACTACTAGTGAGTGACAGTATCCGAATTATTGCAATCGAATGCATGAGATTTCCTTTAGCGAATACTACTACTAGTCAGTGACAGTTTCCGAATTATTGCTTTCGAATGCAAGAGATTTCGATTAGCGAATACTACTACTAGTGAGTGACAGTATCCGAATTATTGCATTCGAATGCAAGAAATTTCGATTAGCGAATGCTACTACTAGTGAGTGACAGTATCCGAATTATTGCATTCGAATGCATGAAATTTCGATTAGCGAATACTACTACTAGTGAGTGACAGTATACGAATTATTGCATTCGAATGCATGAAATTTCGATTAGCGAATACTACTACTAGTGAGTGACAGTATCCGAATTATTGCATTCGAATGCATGAAATTTCGATTAGCGAATACTACTACTAGTGAGTGACAGTATTCGAATTATGGCATTCGAATGCATGAAATTTCGATTAGCGAATACTACTACTAGTGAGTGACAGTATCCGAGAACTTGCATTCGAATGCATGAAATTTCGATTAGCGAATACTACTACTAGTGAGTGACAGTATCCGAATTATTGCATTCGAATGCATGAAATTTCGATTAGCGAATACTACTACTAGAGAGTGACAGTATCCGAATTATTGCATTCGAATGCATGAGATTTCGATTAGCGAATACTACTACTAGTGAGTGACAGTATCCGAGAACTTGCATTCGAATGCATGAGATTTCGATTAGCGAATACTACTACTGGTGAGTGACAGTATCCGAGAACTTGCATTCGAATGCATGAGATTTCGATTAGCGAATACTACTACTAGTGAGTGACAGTATCCGAATTATTGCAAACGAATGCATGAGATTTCCTTTAGCGAATACTACTACTAGTCAGTGACAGTTTCCGAATTATTGCTTTCGAATGCAAGAGATTTCGATTAGCGAATACTACTACTAGTGAGTGACAGTATCCGAATTATTGCATTCGAATGCATGAAATTTCGATTAGCGAATACTACCACTAGTGAGTGACAGTATCCGAATTATGGCATTCGAATGCATGAACTTTCGATTAGCGAATACTACTACTAGTGAGTGACACTATCCGAGAACTTGCATTCGAATGCATGAGATTTCGATTAGCGAATACTACTACTAGTGAGTGACAGTATCCGAGAACTTGCATTCGAATGCATGAGATTTTGATTAGCGAATACTACTACTAGTGAGTGACAGTATCCGAGAACTTGAATTGGAATGCATGAGATTTCGATTAGCGAATACTACTACTAGTGAGTGACAGTATCCGAATTATTGCAATCGAATGCATGAGATTTCCTTTAGCGAATACTACTACTAGTCAGTGACAGGTTCCGAATTATTGCTTTCGAATGCAAGAGATTTCGATTAGCGAATACTACTACTAGTGAGTGACAGTATCCGAATTATTGCATTCGAATGCAAGAAATTTCGATTAGCGAATGCTACTACTAGTGAGTGACAGTATCCGAATTATTGCATTCGAATGTATGAGATTTCGATTAGCGAATACTACTACTAGTGAGTGACAGTATCCGAATTATTGCATTCGAATGCATGAAATTTCGATTAGCGAATACTACTACTAGTGAGTGACAGTATACGAATTATTGCATTCGAATGCATGAAATTTCGATTAGCGAATACTACTACTAGTGAGTGACAGTATCCGAATTATTGCATTCGAATGCATGAAATTTCGATTAGCGAATACTACTACTAGTGAGTGACAGTATTCGAATTATGGCATTCGAATGCATGAAATTTCGATTAGCGAATACTACTACTAGTGAGTGACAGTATCCGAGAGCTTGCATTCGAATGCATGAAATTTCGATTAGCGAATACTACTACTAGTGAGTGACAGTATCCGAATTATTGCATTCGAATGCATGAAATTTCGATTAGCGAATACTACTACTAGAGAGTGACAGTATCCGAATTATTGCATTCGAATTCATGAGATTTCGATTAGCGAATACTACTACTAGTGAGTGACAGTATCCGAGAACTTGCATTCGAATGCATGAGATTTCGATTAGCGAATACTACTACTGGTGAGTGACAGTATCCGAGAACTTGCATTCGAATGCATGAGATTTCGATTAGCGAATACTACTACTAGTGAGTGACAGTATCCGTATTATTGCAAACGAATGCATGAGATTTCCTTTAGCGAATACTACTACTAGTCAGTGACAGTTTCCGAATTATTGCTTTCGAATGCAAGAGATTTCGATTAGCGAATACTACTACTAGTGAGTGACAGTATCCGAATTATTGCATTCGAATGCATGAAATTTCGATTAGCGAATACTACCACTAGTGAGTGACAGTATCCGAATTATGGCATTCGAATGCATGAACTTTCGATTAGCGAATACTACTACTAGTGAGTAACAGTATCCGAGAACTTGCATTCGAATGCATGAAATTTCGATTAGCGAATACTACTACTAGTGAGTGACAGTATCCAAATTATTGCATTCGAATGCATGAAATTTCGATTAGCGAATACTACCACTAGTGAGTGACAGTATCCGAATTATTGCATTCGAATGCATGAAATTTCGATTAGCGAATACTACTACTAGAGAGTGACAGTATCCGAGAACTTGCATTCGAATGCATGAGATTTCGATTAGCGAATACTACTACTGGTGAGTGACAGTATCCGAGAACTTGCATTCGAATGCATGAGATTTCGATTAGCGAATACTACTACTAGTGAGTGACAGTATCCGAGAACTTGCATTCGAATGCATGAGATTTTGATTAGCGAATACTACTACTAGTGAGTGACAGTATCCGAGAACTTGAATTGGAATGCATGAGATTTCGATTAGCGAATACTACTACTAGTGAGTGACAGTATCCGAATTATTGCAATCGAATGCATGGGATTTCCTTTAGCGAATACTACTACTAGTCAGTGACAGTTTCCGAATTATTGCTTTCGAATGCAAGAGATTTCGATTAGCGAATACTACTACTAGTGAATAACAGTATCCGAATTATTGCATTCGAATGCAAGAAATTTCGATTAGCGAATGCTACTACTAGTGAGTGACAGTATCCGAATTATTGCATTCGAATGTATGAGATTTCGATTAGCGAATACTACTACTAGTGAGTGACAGTATCCGAATTATTGCATTCGAATGCATGAAATTTCGATTAGCGAATACTACTTCTAGTGAGTGACAGTATACGAATTATTGCATTCGAATGCATGAAATTTCGATTAGCGAATACTACTACTAGTGAGTGACAGTATCCGAATTATTGCATTCGAATGCATGAAATTTCGATTAGCGAATACTACTACTAGTGAGTGACAGTATTCGAATTATGGCATTCGAATGCATGAAATTTCGATTAGCGAATACTACTACTAGTGAGTGACAGTATCCGAATTATTGCATTCGAATGCATGAAATTTCGATTAGCGAATACTACCACTAGTGAGTGACAGTATCCGAATTATGGCATTCGAATGCATCAACTTTCGATTAGCGAATACTACTATTAGTGAGTAACAGTATCCGAGAACTTGCATTCGAATGCATGAAATTTCGATTAGCGAATACTACTACTAGTGGGTGACAGTATCCAAATTATTGCATTCGAATGCATGAAATTTCGATTAGCGAATACTACCACTAGTGAGTGACAGTATCCGAATTATTGCATTCGAATGCATGAAATTTCGATTAGCGAATACTACTACTAGAGAGTGACAGTATCCGAGAAGTTGCATTCGAATGCATGAGATTTCGATTAGCGAATACTACTACTAGTGAGTGACAGTATCCGAGAACTTGCATTCGAATGCATGAGATTTCGATTAGCGAATACTACTACTAGTGAGTGACAGTATCCGAGAACTTGCATTCGAATGCATGAGATTTTGATTAGCGAATACTACTACTAGTGAGTGACAGTATCCGAGAACTTGAATTGGAATGCATGAGATTTCGATTAGCGAATACTACTACTAGTCAGTGACAGTTTCCGAATTATTGCTTTCGAATGCAAGAGATTTCGATTAGCGAATACTACTACTAGTGAATAACAGTATCCGAATTATTGCATTCAAATGCAAGAAATTTCGATTAGCGAATGCTACTACTAGTGAGTGACAGTATCCGAATTATTGCAATCGAATGCATGGGATTTCCTTTAGCGAATACTACTACTAGTCAGTGACAGTTTCCGAATTATTGCTTTCGAATGCAAGAGATTTCGATTAGCGAATACTACTACTAGTGAATAACAGTATCCGAATTATTGCATTCGAATGCAAGAAATTTCGATTAGCGAATGCTACTACTAGTCAGTGACAGTTTCCGAATTATTGCTTTCGAATGCAAGAGATTTCGATTAGCGAATACTACTACTAGTGAATAACAGTATCCGAATTATTGCATTCAAATGCAAGAAATTTCGATTAGCGAATGCTACTACTAGTGAGTGACAGTATCCGAATTATTGCAATCGAATGCATGAGATTTCCTTTAGCGAATACTACTACTAGTGAGTGACAGTATCCGAGAACTTGAATTGGAATGCATGAGATTATGATTAGCGAATACTACTACTAGTGAGTGACAGTATCCGAATTATTGCAATCGAATGCATGAGATTTCCTTTAGCGAATACTACTACTAGTCAGTGACAGTTTCCGAATTATTGCTTTCGAATGCAAGAGATTTCGATTAGCGAATACTACTACTAGTGAGTGACAGTATCCGAATTATTGCATTCGAATGCAAGAAATTTCGATTAGCGAATGCTACTACTAGTGAGTGACAGTATCCGAATTATTGCATTCGAATGTATGAGATTTCGATTAGCGAATACTACTACTAGTGAGTGACAGTATCCGAATTATTGCATTCGAATGCATGAAATTTCGATTAGCGAATACTACTACTAGTGAGTGACAGTATACGAATTATTGCATTCGAATGCATGAAATTTCGATTAGCGAATACTACTACTAGTGAGTGACAGTATCCGAATTATTGCATTCGAATGCATGAAATTTCGATTAGCGAATACTACTACTAGTGAGTGACAGTATTCGAATTATGGCATTCGAATGCATGAAATTTCGATTAGCGAATACTACTACTAGTGAGTGACAGTATCCGAGAACTTGCATTCGAATGCATGAAATTTCGATTAGCGAATACTACTACTAGTGAGTGACAGTATCCGAATTATTGCATTCGAATGCATGAAATTTCGATTAGCGAATACTACTACTAGAGAGTGACAGTATCCGAATTATTGCATTCGAATGCATGAGATTTCGATTAGCGAATACTACTACTAGTGAGTGACAGTATCCGAGAACTTGCATTCGAATGCATGAGATTTCGATTAGCGAATACTACTACTGGTGAGTGACAGTATCCGAAAACTTGCATTCGAATGCATGAGATTTCGATTAGCGAATACTACTACTAGTGAGTGACAGTATCCGTATTATTGCAAACGAATGCATGAGATTTCCTTTAGCGAATACTACTACTAGTCAGTGACAGTTTCCGAATTATTGCTTTCGAATGCAAGAGATTTCGATTAGCGAATACTACTACTAGTGAGTGACAGTATCCGAATTATTGCATTCGAATGAATGAAATTTCGATTAGCGAATACTACCACTAGTGAGTGACAGTATCCGAATTATGGCATTCGAATGCATGAACTTTCGATTAGCGAATACTACTACTAGTGAGTAACAGTATCCGAGAACTTGCATTCGAATGCATGAAATTTCGATTAGCGAATACTACTACTAGTGAGTGACAGTATCCAAATTATTGCATTCGAATGCATGAAATTTCGATTAGCGAATACTACCACTAGTGAGTGACAGTATCCGAATTATTGCATTCGAATGCATGAAATTTCGATTAGCGAATACTACTACTAGAGAGTGACAGTATCCGAGAACTTGCATTCGAATGCATGAGATTTCGATTAGCGAATACTACTACTAGTGAGTGACACAATCCGAGAACTTGCATTCGAATGCATGAGATTTCGATTAGCGAATACTACTACTAGTGAGTGACAGTATCCGAGAACTTGCATTCGAATGCATGAGATTTTGATTAGCGAATACTACTACTAGTGAGTGACAGTATCCGAGAACTTGAATTGGAATGCATGAGATTTCGATTAGCGAATACTACTACTAGTGAGTGACAGTATCCGAATTATTGCAATCGAATGCATGAGATTTCCTTTAGCGAATACTACTACTAGTCAGTGACAGTTTCCGAATTATTGCTTTCGAATGCAAGAGATTTCGATTAGCGAATACTACTACTAGTGAGTGACAGTATCCGAATTATTGCATTCGAATGCAAGAAATTTCGATTAGCGAATGCTACTACTAGTGAGTGACAGTATCCGAATGATTGCATTCGAATGTATGAGATTTCGATTAGCGAATACTACTACTAGTGAGTGACAGTATCCGAATTATTGCAAACGAATGCATGAGATTTCCTTTAGCGAATACTACTACTAGTCAGTGACAGTTTCCGAATTATTGCTTTCGAATGCAAGAGATTTCGATTAGCGAATAGTACTACTAGTGAGTGACAGTATCCGAATTATTGCATTCGAATGCATGAAATTTCGATTAGCGAATACTACCACTAGTGAGTGACAGTATCCGAATTATGGCATTCGAATGCATGAAATTTCGATTAGCGAATACTACTACTAGTGAGTAACAGTATCCGAGAACTTGCATTCGAATGCATGAAATTTCGATTAGCGAATACTACTACTAGTGAGTGACAGTATCCAAATTATTGCATTCGAATGCATGAAATTTCGATTAGCGAATACTACCACTAGTGAGTGACAGTATCCGAATTATTGCATTCGAATGCATGAAATTTCGATTAGCGAATACTACTAGTAGAGAGTGACAGTATCCGAGAACTTGCATTCGAATGCATGAGATTTCGATTAGCGAATACTACTACTAGTGAGTGACACTATCCGAGAACTTGCATTCGAATGCATGAGATTTCGATTAGCGAATACTACTACTAGTGAGTGACAGTATCCGAGAACTTGAATTGGAATGCATGAGATTTCGATTAGCGAATACTACTACTAGTGAGTGACAGTATCCGAATTATTGCAATCGAATGCATGAGATTTCCTTTAGCGAATACTACTACTAGTCAGTGACAGTTTCCGAATTATTGCTTTCGAATGCAAGAGATTTCGATTAGCGAATACTACTACTAGTGAGTGACAGTATCCGAATTATTGCATTCGAATGCAAGAAATTTCGATTAGCGAATGCTACTACTAGTGAGTGACAGTATCCGAATTATTGCATTCGAATGTATGAGATTTCGATTAGCGAATACTACTACTAGTGAGTGACAGTATCCGAATTATTGCATTCGAATGCATGAAATTTCGATTAGCGAATACTACTACTAGTGAGTGACAGTATACGAATTATTGCATTCGAATGCATGAAATTTCGATTAGCGAATACTACTACTAGTGAGTGACAGTATCCGAATTATTGCATTCGAATGCATGAAATTTCGATTAGCGAATACTACTACTAGTGAGTGACAGTATTCGAATTATGGCATTCGAATGCATGAAATTTCGATTAGCGAATACTACTACTAGTGAGTGACAGTATCCGAGAACTTGCATTCGAATGCATGAAATTTCGATTAGCGAATACTACTACTAGTGAGTGACAGTGTCCGAATTATTGCATTCGAATGCATGAAATTTCGATTAGCGAATACTACTACTAGAGAGTGACAGTATCCGAATTATTGCATTCGAATGCATGAGATTTCGATTAGCGAATACTACTACTAGTGAGTGACAGTATCCGAGAACTTGCATTCGAATGCATGAGATTTCGATTAGCGAATACTACTACTAGTCAGTGACAGTTTCCGAATTATTGCTTTCGAATGCAAGAGATTTCGATTAGCGAATACTACTACTAGTGAGTGACAGTATCCGAATTATTGCATTCGAATGCAAGAAATTTCGATTAGCGAATGCTACTACTAGTGAGTGACAGTATCCGAATGATTGCATTCGAATGTATGAGATTTCGATTAGCGAATACTACTACTAGTGAGTGACAGTATCCGAATTATTGCAAACGAATGCATGAGATTTCCTTTAGCGAATACTACTACTAGTCAGTGACAGTTTCCGAATTATTGCTTTCGAATGCAAGAGATTTCGAATAGCGAATAGTACTACTAGTGAGTGACAGTATCCGAATTATTGCATTCGAATGCATGAAATTTCGATTAGCGAATACTACCACTAGTGAGTGACAGTATCCGAATTATGGCATTCGAATGCATGAAATTTCGATTAGCGAATACTACTACTAGTGAGTAACAGTATCCGAGAACTTGCATTCGAATGCATGAAATTTCGATTAGCGAATACTACTACTAGTGAGTGACAGTATCCAAATTATTGCATTCGAATGCATGAAATTTCGATTAGCGAATACTACCACTAGTGAGTGACAGTATCCGAATTATTGCATTCGAATGCATGAAATTTCGATTAGCGAATACTACTACTAGAGAGTGACAGTATCCGAGAACTTGCATTCGAATGCATGAGATTTCGATTAGCGAATACTACTACTAGTGAGTGACACTATCCGAGAACTTGCATTCGAATGCATGAGATTTCGATTAGCGAATACTACTACTAGTGAGTGACAGTATCCGAGAACTTGAATTGGAATGCATGAGATTTCGATTAGCGAATACTACTACTAGTGAGTGACAGTATCCGAATTATTGCAATCGAATGCATGAGATTTCCTTTAGCGAATACTACTACTAGTCAGTGACAGTTTCCGAATTATTGCTTTCGAATGCAAGAGATTTCGATTAGCGAATACTACTACTAGTGAGTGACAGTATCCGAATTATTGCATTCGAATGCAAGAAATTTCGATTAGCGAATGCTACTACTAGTGAGTGACAGTATCCGAATTATTGCATTCGAATGCATGAAATTTCGATTAGCGAATACTACTACTAGTGAGTGACAGTATACGAATTATTGCATTCGAATGCATGAAATTTCGATTAGCGAATACTACTACTAGTGAGTGACAGTATCCGAATTATTGCATTCGAATGCATGAAATTTCGATTAGCGAATACTACTACTAGTGAGTGACAGTATTCGAATTATGGCATTCGAATGCATGAAATTTCGATTAGCGAATACTACTACTAGTGAGTGACAGTATCCGAGAACTTGCATTCGAATGCATGAAATTTCGATTAGCGAATACTACTACTAGTGAGTGACAGTATCCGAATTATTGCATTCGAATGCATGAAATTTCGATTAGCGAATACTACTACTAGAGAGTGACAGTATCCGAATTATTGCATTCGAATGCATGAGATTTCGATTAGCGAATACTACTACCAGTGAGTGACAGTATCCGAGAACTTGCATTCGAATGCATGAGATTTCGATTAGCGAATACTACTACTGGTGAGTGACAGTATCCGAGAACTTGCATTCGAATGCATGAGATTTCGATTAGCGAATACTACTACTAGTGAGTGACAGTATCCGAATTATTGCAAACGAATGCATGAGATTTCCTTTAGCGAATACTACTACTAGTCAGTGACAGTTTCCGAATTATTGCTTTCGAATGCAAGAGATTTCGATTAGCGAATACTACTACTAGTGAGTGACAGTATCCGAATTATTGCATTCGAATGCATGAAATTTCGATTAGCGAATACTACCACTAGTGAGTGACAGTATCCGAATTATGGCATTCGAATGCATGAACTTTCGATTAGCGAATACTACTACTAGTGAGTGACACTATCCGAGAACTTGCATTCGAATGCATGAGATTTCGATTAGCGAATACTACTACTAGTGAGTGACAGTATCCGAGAACTTGCATTCGAATGCATGAGATTTTGATTAGCGAATACTACTACTAGTGAGTGACAGTATCCGAGAACTTGAATTGGAATGCATGAGATTTCGATTAGCGAATACTACTACTAGTGAGTGACAGTATCCGAATTATTGCAATCGAATGCATGAGATTTCCTTTAGCGAATACTACTACTAGTCAGTGACAGGTTCCGAATTATTGCTTTCGAATGCAAGAGATTTCGATTAGCGAATACTACTACTAGTGAGTGACAGTATCCGAATTATTGCATTCGAATGCAAGAAATTTCGATTAGCGAATGCTACTACTAGTGAGTGACAGTATCCGAATTATTGCATTCGAATGTATGAGATTTCGATTAGCGAATACTACTACTAGTGAGTGACAGTATCCGAATTATTGCATTCGAATGCATGAAATTTCGATTAGCGAATACTACTACTAGTGAGTGACAGTATACGAATTATTGCATTCGAATGCATGAAATTTCGATTAGCGAATACTACTACTAGTGAGTGACAGTATCCGAATTATTGCATTCGAATGCATGAAATTTCGATTAGCGAATACTACTACTAGTGAGTGACAGTATTCGAATTATGGCATTCGAATGCATGAAATTTCGATTAGCGAATACTACTACTAGTGAGTGACAGTATCCGAGAGCTTGCATTCGAATGCATGAAATTTCGATTAGCGAATACTACTACTAGTGAGTGACAGTATCCGAGAACTTGCATTCGAATGCATGAGATTTCGATTAGCGAATACTACTACTGGTGAGTGACAGTATCCGAGAACTTGCATTCGAATGCATGAGATTTCGATTAGCGAATACTACTACTAGTGAGTGACAGTATCCGTATTATTGCAAACGAATGCATGAGATTTCCTTTAGCGAATACTACTACTAGTCAGTGACAGTTTCCGAATTATTGCTTTCGAATGCAAGAGATTTCGATTAGCGAATACTACTACTAGTGAGTGACAGTATCCGAATTATTGCATTCGAATGCATGAAATTTCGATTAGCGAATACTACCACTAGTGAGTGACAGTATCTGAATTATGGCATTCGAATGCATGAACTTTCGATTAGCGAATACTACTACTAGTGAGTAACAGTATCCGAGAACTTGCATTCGAATGCATGAAATTTCGATTAGCGAATACTACTACTAGTGAGTGACAGTATCCAAATTATTGCATTCGAATGCATGAAATTTCGATTAGCGAATACTACCACTAGTGAGTGACAGTATCCGAATTATTGCATTCGAATGCATGAAATTTCGATTAGCGAATACTACTATTAGAGAGTGACAGTATCCGAGAACTTGCATTCGAATGCATGAGATTTCGATTAGCGAATACTACTACTGGTGAGTGACAGTATCCGAGAACTTGCATTCGAATGCATGAGATTTCGATTAGCGAATACTACTACTAGTGAGTGACAGTATCCGAGAACTTGCATTCGAATGCATGAGATTTTGATTAGCGAATACTACTACTAGTGAGTGACAGTATCCGAGAACTTGAATTGGAATGCATGAGATTTCGATTAGCGAATACTACTACTAGTGAGTGACAGTATCCGAATTATTGCAATCGAATGCATGGGATTTCCTTTAGCGAATACTACTACTAGTCAGTGACAGTTTCCGAATTATTGCTTTCGAATGCAAGAGATTTCGATTAGCGAATACTACTACTAGTGAATAACAGTATCCGAATTATTGCATTCGAATGCAAGAAATTTCGATTAGCGAATGCTACTACTAGTGAGTGACAGTATCCGAATTATTGCATTCGAATGTATGAGATTTCGATTAGCGAATACTACTACTAGTGAGTGACAGTATCCGAATTATTGCATTCGAATGCATGAAATTTCGATTAGCGAATACTACTACTAGTGAGTGACAGTATACGAATTATTGCATTCGAATGCATGAAATTTCGATTAGCGTATACTACTACTAGTGAGTGACAGTATCCGAATTATTGCATTCGAATGCATGAAATTTCGATTAGCGAATACTACTACTAGTGAGTGACAGTATTCGAATTATGGCATTCGAATGCATGAAATTTCGATTAGCGAATACTACTACTAGTGAGTGACAGTATCCGAATTATTGCATTCGAATGCATGAAGTTTCGATTAGCGAATACTACCACTAGTGAGTGACAGTATCCGAATTATGGCATTCGAATGCATCAACTTTCGATTAGCGAATACTACTATTAGTGAGTAACAGTATCCGAGAACTTGCATTCGAATGCATGAAATTTCGATTAGCGAATACTACTACTAGTGGGTGACAGTATCCAAATTATTGCATTCGAATGCATGAAATTTCGATTAGCGAATACTACCACTAGTGAGTGACAGTATCCGAATTATTGCATTCAAATGCATGAAATTTCGATTAGCGAATACTACTACTAGAGAGTGACAGTATCCGAGAAGTTGCATTCGAATGCATGAGATTTCGATTAGCGAATACTACTACTAGTGAGTGACAGTATCCGAGAACTTGCATTCGAATGCATGAGATTTCGATTAGCGAATACTACTACTAGTGAGTGACAGTATCCGAGAACTTGCATTCGAATGCATGAGATTTTGATTAGCGAATACTACTACTAGTGAGTGACAGTATCCGAGAACTTGAATTGGAATGCATGAGATTTCGATTAGCGAATACTACTACTAGTCAGTGACAGTTTCCGAATTATTGCTTTCGAATGCAAGAGATTTCGATTAGCGAATACTACTACTAGTGAATAACAGTATCCGAATTATTGCATTCAAATGCAAGAAATTTCGATTAGCGAATGCTACTACTAGTGAGTGACAGTATCCGAATTATTGCAATCGAATGCTTGAGATTTCCTTTAGCGAATACTACTACTAGTGAGTGACAGTATCCGAGAACTTGAATTGGAATGCATGAGATTATGATTAGCGAATACTACTACTAGTGAGTGACAGTATCCGAATTATTGCAATCGAATGCATGAGATTTCCTTTAGCGAATACTACTACTAGTCAGTGACAGTTTCCGAATTATTGCTTTCGAATGCAAGAGATTTCGATTAGCGAATACTACTACTAGTGAGTGACAGTATCCGAATTATTGCATTCGAATGCAAGAAATTTCGATTAGCGAATGCTACTACTAGTGAGTGACAGTATCCGAATTATTGCATTCGAATGTATGAGATTTCGATTAGCGAATACTACTACTAGTGAGTGACAGTATCCGAATTATTGCATTCGAATGCATGAAATTTCGATTAGCGAATACTACTACTAGTGAGTGACAGTATACGAATTATTGCATTCGAATGCATGAAATTTCGATTAGCGAATACTACTACTAGTGAGTGACAGTATCCGAATTATTGCATTCGAATGCATGAAATTTCGATTAGCGAATACTACTACTAGTGAGTGACAGTATTCGAATTATGGCATTCGAATGCATGAAATTTCGATTAGCGAATACTACTACTAGTGAGTGACAGTATCCGAGAACTTGCATTCGAATGCATGAAATTTCGATTAGCGAATACTACTACTAGTGAGTGACAGTATCCGAATTATTGCATTCGAATGCATGAAATTTCGATTAGCGAATACTACTACTAGAGAGTGACAGTATCCGAATTATTGCATTCGAATGCATGAGATTTCGATTAGCGAATACTACTACTGGTGAGTGACAGTATCCGAGAACTTGCATTCGAATGCATGAGATTTCGATTAGCGAATACTACTACTAGTGAGTGACAGTATCCGTATTATTGCAAACGAATGCATGAGATTTCCTTTAGCGAATACTACTACTAGTCAGTGACAGTTTCCGAATTATTGCTTTCGAATGCAAGAGATTTCGATTAGCGAATACTACTACTAGTGAGTGACAGTATCCGAATTATTGCATTCGAATGAATGAAATTTCGATTAGCGAATACTACCACTAGTGAGTGACAGTATCCGAATTATGGCATTCGAATGCATGAACTTTCGATTAGCGAATACTACTACTAGTGAGTAACAGTATCCGAGAACTTGCATTCGAATGCATGAAATTTCGATTAGCGAATACTACTACTAGTGAGTGACAGTATCCAAATTATTGCATTCGAATGCATGAAATTTCGATTAGCGAATACTACCACTAGTGAGTGACAGTATCCGAATTATTGCATTCGAATGCATGAAATTTCGATTAGCGAATACTACTACTAGAGAGTGACAGTATCCGAGAACTTGCAATCGAATGCATGAGATTTCGATTAGCGAATACTACTACTAGTGAGTGACACAATCCGAGAACTTGCATTCGAATGCATGAGATTTCGATTAGCGAATACTACTACTAGTGAGTGACAGTATCCGAGAACTTGCATTCGAATGCATGAGATTTTGATTAGCGAATACTACTACTAGTGAGTGACAGTATCCGAGAACTTGAATTGGAATGCATGAGATTTCGATTAGCGAATACTACTACTAGTGAGTGACAGTATCCGAATTATTGCAATCGAATGCATGAGATTTCCTTTAGCGAATACTACTACTAGTCAGTGACAGTTTCCGAATTATTGCTTTCGAATGCAAGAGATTTCGGTTAGCGAATACTATTACTAGTGAGTGACAGTATCCGAATTATTGCATTCGAATGCAAGAAATTTCGATTAGCGAATGCTACTACTAGTGAGTGACAGTATCCGAATGATTGCATTCGAATGTATGAGATTTCGATTAGCGAATACTACTACTAGTGAGTGACAGTATCCGAATTATTGCAAACGAATGCATGAGATTTCCTTTAGCGAATACTACTACTAGTCAGTGACAGTTTCCGAATTATTGCTTTCGAATGCAAGAGATTTCGATTAGCGAATAGTACTACTAGTGAGTGACAGTATCCGAATTATTGCATTCGAATGCATGAAATTTCGATTAGCGAATACTACCACTAGTGAGTGACAGTATCCGAATTATGGCATTCGAATGCATGAAATTTCGATTAGCGAATACTACTACTAGTGAGTAACAGTATCCGAGAACTTGCATTCGAATGCATGAAATTTCGATTAGCGAATACTACTACTAGTGAGTGACAGTATCCAAATTATTGCATTCGAATGCATGAAATTTCGATTAGCGAATACTACCACTAGTGAGTGACAGTATCCGAATTATTGCATTCGAATGCATGAAATTTCGATTAGCGAATACTACTACTAGAGAGTGACAGTATCCGAGAACTTGCATTCGAATGCATGAGATTTCGATTAGCGAATACTACTACTAGTGAGTGACACTATCCGAGAACTTGCATTCGAATGCATGAGATTTCGATTAGCGAATACTACTACTAGTGAGTGACAGTATCCGAGCACTTGAATTGGAATGCATGAGATTTCGATTAGCGAATACTACTACTAGTGAGTGACAGTATCCGAATTATTGCAATCGAATGCATGAGATTTCCTTTAGCGAATACTACTACTAGTCAGTGACAGTTTCCGAATTATTGCTTTCGAATGCAAGAGATTTCGATTAGCGAATACTACTACTCATGAGTGACAGTATCCGAATTATTGCATTCGAATGCAAGAAATTTCGATTAGCGAATGCTACTACTAGTGAGTGACAGTATCCGAATTATTGCATTCGAATGTATGAGATTTCGATTAGCGAATACTACTACTAGTGAGTGACAGTATCCGAATTATTGCATTCGAATGCATGAAATTTCGATTAGCGAATACTACTACTAGTGAGTGACAGTATACGAATTATTGCATTCGAATGCATGAAATTTCGATTAGCGAATACTACTACTAGTGAGTGACAGTATCCGAATTATTGCATTCGAATGCATGAAATTTCGATTAGCGAATACTACTACTAGTGAGTGACAGTATTCGAATTATGGCATTCGAATGCATGAAATTTCGATTAGCGAATACTACTACTAGTGAGTGACAGTATCCGAGAACTTGCATTCGAATGCATGAAATTTCGATTAGCGAATACTACTACTAGTGAGTGACAGTATCCGAATTATTGCATTCGAATGCATGAAATTTCGATTAGCGAATACTACTACTAGAGAGTGACAGTATCCGAATTATTGCATTCGAATGCATGAGATTTCGATTAGCGAATACTACTACTAGTGAGTGACAGTATCCGAGAACTTGCATTCGAATGCATGAGATTTCGATTAGCGAATACTACTACTGGTGAGTGACAGTATCCGAGAACTTGCATTCGAATGCATGAGATTTCGATTAGCGAATACTACTACTAGTGAGTGACAGTATCCGAATTATTGCAAACGAATGCATGAGATTTCCTTTAGCGAATACTACTACTAGTCAGTGACAGTTTCCGAATTATTGCTTTCGAATGCAAGAGATTTCGATTAGCGAATACTACTACTAGTGAGTGACAGTATCCGAATTATTGCATTCGAATGCATGAAATTTCGATTAGCGAATACTACCACTAGTGAGTGACAGTATCCGAATTATGGCATTCGAATGCATGAACTTTCGATTAGCGAATACTACTACTAGTGAGTAACAGTATCCGAGAACTTGCATTCGAATGCATGAAATTTCGATTAGCGAATACTACTACTAGTGAGTGACAGTATCCAAATTATTGCATTCGAATGCATGAAATTTCGATTAGCGAATACTACCACTAGTGAGTGACAGTATCCGAATTATTGCATTCGAATGCATGAAATTTCGATTAGCGAATACTACTACTAGTGAGTGACACTATCCGAGAACTTGCATTCGAATGCATGAGATTTCGATTAGCGAATACTACTACTAGTGAGTGACAGTATCCGAGAACTTGCATTCGAATGCATGAGATTTTGATTAGCGAATACTACTACTAGTGAGTGACAGTATCCGAGAACTTGAATTGGAATGCATGAGATTTCGATTAGCGAATACTACTACTAGTGAGTGACAGTATCCGAATTATTGCAATCGAATGCATGAGATTTCCTTTAGCGAATACTACTACTAGTCAGTGACAGTTTCCAAATTATTGCTTTCGAATGCAAGAGATTTCGATTAGCGAATACTACTACTAGTGAGTGACAGTATCCGAATTATTGCATTCGAATGCAAGAAATTTCGATTAGCGAATGCTACTACTAGTGAGTGACAGTATCCGAATTATTGCATTCGAATGTATGAGATTTCGATTAGCGAATACTACTACTAGTGAGTGACAGTATCCGAATTATTGCATTCGAATGCATGAAATTTCGATTAGCGAATACTACTAATAGTGAGTGACAGTATACGAATTATTGCATTCGAATGCATGAAATTTCGATTAGCGAATACTACTACTAGTGAGTGACAGTATCCGAATTATTGCATTCGAATGCATGAAATTTCGATTAGCGAATACTACTACTAGTGAGTGACAGTATTCGAATTATGGCATTCGAATGCATGAAATTTCGATTAGCGAATACTACTACTAGTGAGTGACAGTATCCGAGAACTTGCATTCGAATGCATGAAATTTCGATTAGCGAATACTACTACTAGTGAGTGACAGTATCCGAATTATTGCATTGGAATGCATGAAATTTCGATTAGCGAATACTACTACTAGAGAGTGACAGTATCCGAATTATTGCATTCGAATTCATGAGATTTCGATTAGCGAATACTACTACTAGTGAGTGACAGTATCCGAGAACTTGCATTCGAATGCATGAGATTTCGATTAGCGAATACTACTACTGGTGAGTGACAGTATCCGAGAACTTGCATTCGAATGCATGAGATTTCGATTAGCGAATACTACTACTAGTGAGTGACAGTATCCGTATTATTGCAAACGAATGCATGAGATTTCCTTTAGCGAATACTACTACTAGTCAGTGACAGTTTCCGAATTATTGCTTTCGAATGCAAGAGATTTCGATTAGCGAATACTACTACTAGTGAGTGACAGTATCCGAATTATTGCATTCGAATGCATGAAATTTCGATTAGCGAATACTACCACTAGTGAGTGACAGTATCCGAATTATGGCATTCGAATGCATGAACTTTCGATTAGCGAATACTACTACTAGTGAGTAACAGTATCCGAGAACTTGCATTCGAATGCATGAAATTTCGATTAGCGAATACTACTACTAGTGAGTGACAGTATCCAAATTATTGCATTCGAATGCATGAAATTTCAATTAGCGAATACTACCACTAGTGAGTGACAGTATCCGAATTATTGCATTCGAATGCATGAAATTTCGATTAGCGAATACTACTACTAGAGAGTGACCGTATCCGAGAACTTGCATTCGAATGCATGAGATTTCGATTAGCGAATACTACTACTGGTGAGTGACAGTATCCGAGAACTTGCATTCGAATGCATGAGATTTCGATTAGCGAATACTACTACTAGTGAGTGACAGTATCCGAGAACTTGCATTCGAATGCATGAGATTTTGATTAGCGAATACTACTACTAGTGAGTGACAGTATCCGAGAACTTGAATTGGAATGCATGAGATTTCGATTAGCGAATACTACTACTAGTGAGTGACAGTATCCGAATTATTGCAATCGAATGCATGGGATTTCCTTTAGCGAATACTACTACTAGTCAGTGACAGTTTCCGAATTATTGCTTTCGAATGCAAGAGATTTCGATTAGCGAATACTACTACTAGTGAATAACAGTATCCGAATTATTGCATTCGAATGCAAGAAATTTCGATTAGCGAATGCTACTACTAGTGAGTGACAGTATCCGAATTATTGCATTCGAATATATGAGATTTCGATTAGCGAATACTACTACTAGTGAGTGACAGTATCCGAATTATTGCATTCGAATGCATGAAATTTCGATTAGCGAATACTACTACTAGTGAGTGACAGTATACGAATTATTGCATTCGAATGCATGAAATTTCGATTAGCGAATACTACTACTAGTGAGTGACAGTATCCGAATTATTGCATTCGAATGCATGAAATTTCGATTAGCGAATACTACTACTAGTGAGTGACAGTATTCGAATTATGGCATTCGAATGCATGAAATTTCGATTAGCGAATACTACTACTAGTGAGTGACAGTATCCGAATTATTGCATTCGAATGCATGAAATTTCGATTAGCGAATACTACCACTAGTGAGTGACAGTATCCGAATTATGGCATTCGAATGCATCAACTTTCGATTAGCGAATACTACTATTAGTGAGTAACAGTATCCGAGAACTTGCATTCGAATGCATGAAATTTCGATTAGCGAATACTACTACTAGTGGGTGACAGTATCCAAATTATTGCATTCGAATGCATGAAATTTCGATTAGCGAATACTACCACTAGTGAGTGACAGTATCCGAATTATTGCATTCGAATGCATGAAATTTCGATTAGCGAATACTACTACTAGAGAGTGACAGTATCCGAGAAGTTGCATTCGAATGCATGAGATTTCGATTAGCGAATACTACTACTAGTGAGTGACAGTATCCGAGAACTTGCATTCGAATGCATGAGATTTCGATTAGCGAATACTACTACTAGTGAGTGACAGTATCCGAGAACTTGCATTCGAATGCATGAGATTTTGATTAGCGAATACTACTACTAGTGAGTGACAGTATCCGAGAACTTGAATTGGAATGCATGAGATTTCGATTAGCGAATACTACTACTAGTCAGTGACAGTTTCCGAATTATTGCTTTCGAATGCAAGAGATTTCGATTAGCGAATACTACTACTAGTGAATAACAGTATCCGAATTATTGCATTCGAATGCAAGAAATTTCGATTAGCGAATGCTACTACTAGTGAGTGAAAGTATCCGAATTATTGCAATCGAATGCATGAGATTTCCTTTAGCGAATACTACTACTAGTCAGTGACAGTTTCCGAATTATTGCTTTCGAATGCAAGTGATTTCGATTAGCGAATACTACTACTAGTGAGTTACAGTATCCGAATTATTGCATTCGAATCCAAGAAATTTCGATTAGCGAATGCTACTACTAGTGAGTGACAGTATCCGAATTCGATTAGCGAATACTACTACAAGTGAGTGACAGTATCCGAATTATTGCATTCGAATGCATGAAATTTCGATTAGCTAATACTACTACTAGTGAGTGACAGTATCCGAATTATTGCATTCGAATGCATGAAACTTCGATTAGCGAATACTACTACTAGTGAGTGACAGTATTCGAATTATGGCATTCCAATGCATGAAATTTCGATTAGCGAATACTACTACTAGTGAGTGACAGTATCCGGATTATAGCATTCGAATGCATGAAATTTCGATTAGCGAATACTACTACTAGTGAGTGACAGTATCCGAGAACTTGCATTCGAATGCATGATATTTCGATTAGCGAATACTACTACTAGTGAGTGACAGTATCCGAATTATTGCAAACGAATGCATGAGATTTCCTTTAGCGAATACTACTACTAGTCAGTGACAGTTTCCGAATTATTGCTTTCGAATGCAAGAGATTTCGATTAGCGAATACTACTACTAGTGAGTGAAAGTATCCGAATTATTGCATTCGAATGCATGAAATTTCGATTAGCGACTACTACCACTAGTGAGTGACAGTATCCGAATTATGGCATTCGAATGCATGAACTTTCGATTAGCGAATACTACTACTAGTGAGTAACAGTATCCGAGAACTTGCATTCGAATGCATGAAATTTCGATTAGCGAATACTAAAACTAGTGAGTGACAGTATCCAAATTATTGCATTCGAATGCATGAAATTTCGATTAGCGAATACTACCACTAGTGAGTGACAGTATCCGAATTATTGCATTCGAATGCATGAAATTTCGATTAGCGAATACTACTACTAGAGAGTGACAGTATCCGAGAACTTGCATTCGAATGCATGAGATTTCGATTAGCGAATACTACTAGTGAGTGACACTATCCGAGAACTTGCATTCGAATGCATGAGATTTCGATTAGCGAATACTACTACTAGTGAGTGACAGTATCCGAGAACTTGCATTCGAATGCATGAGATTTTGATTAGCGAATACTACTACTAGTGAGTGACAGTATCCGAGAACTTGAATTGGAATGCATGAGATTTCGATTAGCGAATACTACTACTAGTGAGTGACAGTATCCGAATTATTGCAATCGAATGCATGAGATTTCCTTTAGCGAATACTACTACTAGTCAGTGACAGTTTCCGAATTATTGCTTTCGAATGCAAGAGATTTCGATTAGCGAATACTACTACTAGTGAGTGACAGTATCCGAATTATTGCATTCGAATGCAAGAAATTTCGATTAGCGAATGCTACTACTAGTGAGTGACAGTATCCGAATTATTGCATTCGAATGTATGAGATTTCGATTAGCGAATACTACTACTAGTGAGTGACAGTATCCGAATTATTGCATTCGAATGCATGAAATTTCGATTAGCGAATACTACTACTAGTGAGTGACAGTATACGAATTATTGCATTCGAATGCATGAAATTTCGATTAGCGAATACTACTACTAGTGAGTGACAGTATCCGAATTATTGCATTCGAATGCATGAAATTTCGATTAGCGAATACTACTACTAGTGAGTGACAGTATTCGAATTATGGCATTCGAATGCATGAAATTTCGATTAGCGAATACTACTACTAGTGAGTGACAGTATCCGAGAACTTGCATTCGAATGCATGAAATTTCGATTAGCGAATACTACTACTAGTGAGTGACAGTATCCGAATTATTGCATTCGAATGCATGAAATTTCGATTAGCGAATACTACTACTAGAGAGTGACAGTATCCGAATTATTGCATTCGAATGCATGAGATTTCGATTAGCGAATACTACTACTAGTGAGTGACAGTATCCGAGAACTTGCATTCGAATGCATGAGATTTCGATTAGCGAATACTACTACTGGTGAGTGACAGTATCCGAGAACTTGCATTCGAATGCATGAGATTTCGATTAGCGAATACTACTACTAGTGAGTGACAGTATCCGTATTATTGCAAACGAATGCATGAGATTTCCTTTAGCGAATACTACTACTAGTCAGTGACAGTTTCCGAATTATTGCTTTCGAATGCAAGAGATTTCGATTAGCGAATACTACTACTAGTGAGTGACAGTATCCGAATTATTGCATTCGAATGCATGAAATTTCGATTAGCGAATACTACCACTAGTGAGTGACAGTATCCGAATTATGGCATTCGAATGCATGAACTTTCGATTAGCGAATACTACTACTAGTGAGTAACAGTATCCGAGAACTTGCATTCCAATGCATGAAATTTCGATTAGCGAATACTACTACTAGTGAGTGACAGTATCCAAATTATTGCATTCGAATGCATGAAATTTCGATTAGCGAATACTACCACTAGTGAGTGACAGTATCCGAATTATTGCATTCGAATGCATGAAATTTCGATTTGCGAATACTACTACTAGAGAGTGACAGTATCCGAGAACTTGCATTCGAATGCATGAGATTTCGATTAGCGAATACTACTACTAGTGAGTGACACTATCCGTGAACTTGCATTCGAATGCATGAGATTTCGATTAGCGAATACTACTACTAGTGAGTGACAGTATCCGAGAACTTGCATTCGAATGCATGAGATTTTGATTAGCGAATACTACTACTAGTGAGTGACAGTATCCGAGAACTTGAATTGGAATGCATGAGATTTCGATTAGCGAATACTACTACTAGTGAGTGACAGTATCCGAATTATTGCAATCGAATGCATGAGATTTCCTTTAGCGAATACTACTACTAGTCAGTGACAGTTTCCGAATCATTGCTTTCGAATGCAAGAGATTTCGGTTAGCGAATACTACTACTAGTGAGTGACAGTATCCGAATTATTGCATTCGAATGCAAGAAATTTCGATTAGCGAATGCTACTACTAGTGAGTGACAGTATCCGAATTATTGCATTCGAATGTATGAGATTTCGATTAGCGAATACTACTACTAGTGAGTGACAGTATCCGAATTATTGCAAACGAATGCATGAGATTTCCTTTAGCGAATACTACTACTAGTCAGTGACAGTTTCCGAATTATTGCTTTCGAATGCAAGAGATTTCGATTAGCGAATACTACTACTAGTGAGTGACAGTATCCGAATTATTGCATTCGAATGCATGAAATTTCGATTAGCGAATACTACCACTAGTGAGTGACAGTATCCGAATTATGGCATTCGAATGCATGAACTTTCGATTAGCGAATACTACTACTAGTGAGTAACAGTATCCGAGAACTTGCATTCGAATGCATGAAATTTCGATTAGCGAATACTACTACTAGTGAGTGACAGTATCCAAATTATTGCATTCGAATGCATGAAATTTCGATTAGCGAATACTACCACTAGTGAGTGACAGTATCCGAATTATTGCATTCGAATGCATGAAATTTCGATTAGCGAATACTACTACTAGAGAGTGACAGTATCCGAGAACTTGCATTCGAATGCATGAGATTTCGATTAGCGAATACTACTACTAGTGAGTGACACTATCCGAGAACTTGCATTCGAATGCATGAGATTTCGATTAGCGAATACTACTACTAGTGAGTGACAGTATCCGAGAACTTGCATTCGAATGCATGAGATTTTGATTAGCGAATACTACTACTAGTGAGTGACAGTATCCGAGAACTTGAATTGGAATGCATGAGATTTCGATTAGCGAATACTACTACTAGTGAGTGACAGTATCCGAATTATTGCATTCGAATGCAAGAAATTTCGATTAGCGAATGCTACTACTAGTGAGTGACAGTATCCGAATTATTGCATTCGAATGTATGAGATTTCGATTAGCGAATACTACTACTAGTGAGTGACAGTATCCGAATTATTGCAAACGAATGCATGAGATTTCCTTTAGCGAATACTACTACTAGTCAGTGACAGTTTCCGAATTATTGCTTTCGAATGCAAGAGATTTCGATTAGCGAATAGTACTACTAGTGAGTGACAGTATCCGAATTATTGCATTCGAATGCATGAAATTTCGATTAGCGAATACTACCACTAGTGAGTGACAGTATCCGAATTATGGCATTCGAATGCATGAAATTTCGATTAGCGAATACTACTACTAGTGAGTAACAGTATCCGAGAACTTGCATTCGAATGCATGAAATTTCGATTAGCGAATACTACTACTAGTGAGTGACAGTATCCAAATTATTGCATTCGAATGCATGAAATTTCGATTAGCGAATACTACCACTAGGGAGTGACAGTATCCGAATTATTGCATTCGAATGCATGAAATTTCGATTAGCGAATACTACTACTAGAGAGTGACAGTATCCGAGAACTTGCATTCGAATGCATGAGATTTCGATTAGCGAATACTACTACTAGTGAGTGACACTATCCGAGAACTTGCATTCGAATGCATGAGATTTCGATTAGCCAATACTACTACTAGTGAGTGACAGTATCCGAGAACTTGCATTCGAATGCATGAGATTTTGATTAGCGAATACTACTACTAGTGAGTGACAGTATCCGAGAACTTGAATTGGAATGCATGAGATTTCGATTAGCGAATACTACTACTAGTGAGTGACAGTATCCGAATTATTGCAATCGAATGCATGAGATTTCCTTTAGCGAATACTACTACTAGTCAGTGACAGTTTCCGAATTATTGCTTTCGAATGCAAGAGATTTCGATTAGCGAATACTACTACTAGTGAGTGACAGTATCGGAATTATTGCATTCGAATGCAAGAAATTTCGATTAGCGAATGCTACTACTAGTGAGTGACAGTATCCGAATTATTGCATTCGAATGTATGAGATTTCGATTAGCGAATACTACTACTAGTGAGTGACAGTATCCGAATTATTGCATTCGAATGCATGAAATTTCGATTAGCGAATACTACTACTAGTGAGTGACAGTATATGAATTATTGCATTCGAATGCATGAAATTTCGATTAGCGAATACTACTACTAGTGAGTGACAGTATCCGAATTATTGCATTCGAATGCATGAAATTTCGATTAGCGAATACTACTACTAGTGAGTGACAGTATTCGAATTATGGCATTCGAATGCATGAAATTTCGATTAGCGAATACTACTACTAGTGAGTGACAGTATCCGAGAACTTGCATTCGAATGCATGAAATTTGGATTAGCGAATACTACTACTAGTGAGTGACAGTATCCGAATTATTGCATTCGAATGCATGAAATTTCGATTAGCGAATACTACTACTAGAGAGTGACAGTATCCGAATTATTGCATTCGAATGCATGAGATTTAGATTAGCGAATACTACTACTAGTGAGTGACAGTATCCGAGAACTTGCATTCGAATGCATGAGATTTCGATTAGCGAATACTACTACTGGTGAGTGACAGTATCCGAGAACTTGCATTCGAATGCATGAGATTTCGATTAGCGAATACTACTACTAGTGAGTGACAGTATCCGAATTATTGCAAACGAATGCATGAGATTTCCTTTAGCGAATACTACTACTAGTCAGTGACAGTTTCCGAATTATTGCTTTCGAATGCAAGAGATTTCGATTAGCGAATACTACTACTAGTGAGTGACAGTATTCGAATTATTGCATTCGAATGCATGAAATTTCGATTAGCGAATACTACCACTAGTGAGTGACAGTATCCGAATTATGGCATTCGAATGCATGAACTTTCGATTAGCGAATACTACTACTAGTGAGTAACAGTATCCGAGAACTTGCATTCGAATGCATGAAATTTCGATTAGCGAATACTACTACTAGTGAGTGACAGTATCCAAATTATTGCATTCGAATGCATGAAATTTCGATTAGCGAATACTACCACTAGTGAGTGACAGTATCCGAATTATTGCATTCGAATGCATGAAATTTCGATTAGCGAATACTACTACTAGAGAGTGACAGTATCCGAGAACTTGCATTCGAATGCATGAGATTTCGATTAGCGAATACTACTACTAGTGAGTGACACTATCCGAGAACTTGCATTCGAATGCATGAGATTTCGATTAGCGAATACTACTACTAGTGAGTGACAGTATCCGAGAACTTGCATTCGAATGCATGAGATTTTGATTAGCGAATACTACTACTAGTGAGTGACAGTATCCGAGAACTTGAATTGGAATGCATGAGATATCGATTAGCGAATACTACTACTAGTGAGTGACAGTATCCGAATTATTGCAATCGAATGCATGAGATTTCCTTTAGCGAATACTACTACTAGTCAGTGACAGTTTCCGAATTATTGCTTTCGAATGCAAGAGATTTCGATTAGCGAATACTACTACTAGTGAGTGACAGTATCCGAATTATTGCATTCGAATGCATGAAATTTCGATTAGCGAATACTACCACTAGTGAGTGACAGTATCCGAATTATGGCATTCGAATGCATGAACTTTCGATTAGCGATTACTACTACTAGTGAGTAACAGTATCCGAGAACTTGCATTCGAATGCATGAAATTTCGATTAGCGAATACTACTACTAGTGAGTGATAGTATCCAAATTATTGCATTCGAATGCATGAAATTTCGATTAGCGAATACTACCACTAGTGAGTGACAATATCCGAATTATTGCATTCGAATGCATGAAATTTCGATTAGCGAATACTACTACTAGAGAGTGACAGTATCCGAGAACTTGCATTCGAATGCATGTGATTTCGATTAGCGAATACTACTACTTGTGAGTGACACTATCCGAGAACTTGAATAGGAATGCATGAGATTTCGATTAGCGAATACTACCACTAGTGAGTGACAGTATCCGAATTATTGCAATCGAATGCATGAGATTTCCTTTAGCGAATACTACTACTAGTCAGTGACAGTTTCCGAATTATTGCTTTCGAATGCAAGAGATTTCGATTAGCGAATACTACTACTAGTGAGTGACAGTATCCGATTTATTGCATTCGAATGCAAGAAATTTCGATTAGCGAATGCTACTACTAGTGAGTGACAGTATCCGAATTATTGCATTCGAATGTATGAGATTTCGATTAGCGAATACTACTACTAGTGAGTGACAGTATCCAAATTATTGCATTCGAATGCATGAAATTTCGATTAGCGAATACTACTACTAGTGAGTGACAGTATCCGAATTATTGCATTCGAATGCATGAAATTTCGATTAGCGAATACTACTACTAATGAGTGACAGTATTCGAATTATGGCATTCGAATGCATGAAATTTCGATTAGCGAATACTACTACTAGTGAGTGACAGTATCCGAGAACTTGCATTCGAATGCATGAGATTTCGATTAGCGAATACTACTACTGGTGAGTGACAGTATCCGAATTATTGCATTCGAATGCATGAAATTTCGGTTAGCGAATACTACTACTAGAGAGTGACAGTATCCGAATTATTGCATTCGAATGCATGAGATTTCGATTAGCGAATACTACTACTAGTGAGTGACAGTATCCGAGAACTTGCATTCGAATGCATGAGATTTCGATTAGCGAATACTACTACTGGTGAGTGACAGTATCCGAGAACTTGCATTCGAATGCATGAGATTTCGATTAGCGAATACTACTACTAGTGAGTGACAGAATCCGAGAACTTGAATTCGAATGCAAGAGATTTCGATTAGCGAATACTACTACTAGTGAGTGACAGTATCCGAATTATTGCATTCGAATGCAAGAGATTTCGATTAGCGAATACTACTACTAGTGAGTGACAGTATCCGAATTATTGCATTCGTATGCAAGAGATTTCGATTAGCGAATACTACTACTAGTGAGTGACAGTATCCGAATTATTGCATTCGAATGCAAGAGATTTCGATTAGCGAATACTACTACTAGTGGGTGACAGTATCCGAACTATTGCATTCGAATGCCAGAGAATTCGATTAGCGAATACTACTACTAGTGAGTGACAGTATTCGAATTATGGTATTCGAATGCAAGAGATTTCGATTAGCGAATACTACTACTAGTGAGTGACAGTATCCGAATTATTGCATTCGAATGCATGTAATTTCGATTAGCGAATACTACTACTAGTGATTACAGTTTCCGAGAACTTGCATTCGAATGCATGAGATTTCGATTAGCGAATACTACTACTAGTGAGTGACAGTATCCGAATTATTGCATTCGAATGCAAGAAATTTCGATTAGCGAATACTACTACTAGTGGGTGACAGTATCCGAATTATTGCATTCGAATGCATGAAATTTCGATTAGCGGATACTACTACTAGTGAGTGACAGTATCCGAGAACTTGCATTCGAATTCATGACATTTCGATTAGCGAATACTACTACTAGTGAGTGACAGTATCCGAATTATTGCATTCGAATGCATGAAATTTCGATTAGCGAATACTACTACTAGTGGGTGACAGTATCCGAATTATTGCAATCGAATGCATGAGATTTCCTTTAGCGAATACTACTACTAGTCAGTGACAGTTTCCGAATTATTGCTTTCGAATGCAAGAGATTTCGATTAGCGAATACTACTACTAGTGAGTGACAGTATCCGAATTATTGCATTCGAATGCAAGAAATTTCGATTAGCGAATGCTACTACTAGTGAGTGACAGTATCCGAATTATTGCATTCGAATGTATGAGATTTCGATTAGCGAATACTACTACTAGTGAGTGACAGTATCCGAATTATTGCATTCGAATGCATGAAATTTCGATTAGCGAATACTACTACTAGTGAGTGACAGTATACGAATTATTGCATTCGAATGCATGAAATTTCGATTAGCGAATACTACTACTAGTGAGTGACAGTATCCGAATTATTGCATTCGAATGCATGAAATTTCGATTAGCGAATACTACTACTAGTGAGTGACAGTATTCGAATTATGGCATTCGAATGCATGAAATTTCGATTAGCGAATACTACTACTAGTGAGTGACAGTATCCGAGAACTTGCATTCGAATGCATGAAATTTCGATTAGCGAATACTACTACTAGTGAGTGACAGTATCCGAATTATTGCATTCGAATGCATGAAATTTCGATTAGCGAATACTACTACTAGAGAGTGACAGTATCCGAATTATTGCATTCGAATGCATGAGATTTCGATTAGCGAATACTACTACTAGTGAGTGACAGTATCCGAGAACTTGCATTCGAATGCATGAGATTTCGATTAGCGAATACTACTACTGGTGAGTGACAGTATCCGAATTATTGCATTCGAATGTATAAGATTTCGATTAGCGAATACTACTACTAGTGAGTGACAGTATCCGAATTATTGCAAACGAATGCATGAGATTTCCTTTAGCGAATACTACTACTAGTCAGTGACAGTTTCCGAATTATTGCTTTCGAATGCAAGAGATTTCGATTAGCGAATACTACTACTAGTGAGTGACAGTATCCGAATTATTGCATTCGAATGCATGAAATTTCGATTAGCGAATACTACCACTAGTGAGTGACAGTATCCGAATTATGGCATTCGAATGCATGAACTTTCGATTAGCGAATACTACTACTAGTGAGTAACAGTATCCGAGAACTTGCATTCGAATGCATGAAATTTCGATTAGCGAATACTACTACTAGTGAGTGACAGTATCCAAATTATTGCATTCGAATGCATGAAATTTTGATTAGCGAATACTACCACTAGAGAGTGACAGTATCCGAGAACTTGCATTCGAATGCATGAGATTTCGATTAGCGAATACTACTACTTGTGAGTGACACTATCCGAGAACTTGCATTCGAATGCATGAGATTTCGATTAGCGAATACTACTACTAGTGAGTGACACTATCCGAGAACTTGCATTCGAATGCATGAGATTTTGATTAGCGAATACTACTACTAGTGAGTGACAGTATCCGAGAACTTGAATTGGAATGCATGAGATTTCGATTAGCGAATACTACTACTAGTGAGTGACAGTATCCGAATTATTGCAATCGAATGCATGAGATTTCCTTTAGCGAATACTACTACTAGTCAGTGACAGTTTCCGAATTATAGCTTTCGAATGCAAGAGATTTCGATTAGCGAATACTACTACTAGTGAGTGACAGTATCCGAATTATTGCATTCGAATGCAAGAAATTTCGATTAGCGAATGCTACTACTAGTGAGTGACAGTATCCGAATTATTGCATTCGAATGTATGAGATTTCGATTAGCGAATACTACTACTAGTGAGTGACAGTATCCAAATTATTGCATTCGAATGCATGAAATTTCGATTAGCGAATACTACTACTAGTGAGTGACAGTATACGAATTATTGCATTCGAATGCATGAAATTTCGATTAGCGAATACTACTACTAGTGAGTGACAGTATCCGAATTATTGCGTTCGAATGCATGAAATTTCGATTAGCGAATACTACTACTAGTGAGTGACAGTATTCGAATTATGGCATTCGAATGCATGAAATTTCGATTAGCGAATACTACTACTAGTGAGTGACAGTATCCGAGAACTTGCATTCGAATGCGTGAAATTTCGATTAGCGAATACTACTACTAGTGAGTGACAGTATCCGAATTATTGCATTCGAATGCATGAAATTTCGGTTAGCGAATACTACTACTAGAGAGTGACAGTATCCGAATTATTGCATTCGAATGCATGAGATTTCGATTAGCGAATACTACTACTAGTGAGTGAAAGTATCCGAGAACTTGCATTCGAATGCATGAGATTTCGATTAGCGAATACTACTACTGGTGAGTGACAGTATCCGAGAACTTGCATTCGAATGCATGAGATTTCGATTAGCGAATACTACTACTAGTGAGTGACAGTATCCGAGAACTTGAATTCGAATGCATGAGATTTCGATTAGCGAATACTACTACTAGTGAGTGACAGTATCCGAATTATTGCAATCGAATGCATGAGATTTCCTTTAGCGAATACTACTACTAGTCAGTGACAGTTTCCGAATTATTGCTTTCGAATGCAAGAGATTTCGATAAGCGAATACTACTACTAGTGAGTGACAGTATCCGAATTATTGCATTCGAATGCAAGAAATTTCGATTAGCGAATGCCACTACTAGTGAGTGACAGTATCCGAATTATTGCATTCGAATGCATGAGATTTTGATTAGCGAATACTACTACTAGTGAGTGACAGTATTCGAATTATTGCATTCGAATGCATGATATTTTCGATTAGCGAATACTACTACTAGTCAGTGACAGCATCCTAATTATTGCATTCGAATGCATGAAGTTTCGATTAGCGAATACTACTACTAGTGAGTGACACTATCCGAATTATTGCATTCGAATGCATGAAATTTCGATTAGCGAATACTACCACTAGTGAGTGAAAGTATCCGAATTATGGCATTCGAATGCATGAAATTTCAAATAGCGAACACTACTACTAGTAAGTGACAGTATCCGAATTATTGCATTCGAATGCATGAGATTGCGATTAGCGAATACTACTACTAGTGAGCGAAAGAATCCGAATTATTGCATTCGAATGCATGAAATTTCGATTAGCAAATACTACTACTAGTGAGTGACAGTATCCGAGAACTTGCATTCGAATGCATGAGATTTCGATTAGCGAATACTACTACTAGTGAGTGACAGTATCCGAATTATTGTAATCGAATGCACGAGATTTCGTTTAGCGAAAACTACTACCTGTCAGTGACAGTTTCCGAATTATTGCTTTCGAATGCAAGAGATTTCGATTAGCGAATACTACTACTAGTGAGTGACAGTATCCGAATTATTGCATTCGAATGCAAGAGATTTCGATTAGCGAATACTACTACTAGTGAGTGACAGTATCCGAATTACTGCATTCGTATGCAAGAGATTTCGATTAGCGAATACTACTACTAGTGAGTGACAGTATCCGAATTATTGCATTCGAATGCAAGAGATTTCGATTAGCGAATACTACTACTAGTGGGTGACAGTATCCGAATTATTGCATTCGAATGCAAGAGAATTCGATTAGCGAATACTACTACTAGTGAGTGACAGTATTCGAATTATGGTATTCGAATGCAAGAGATTTCGATTAGCGAATACTACTACTAGTGAGTGACAGTATCCGAATTATTGCATTCGAATGCATGTAATTTCGATTAGCGAATACTACTACTAGTGATTACAGTTTCCGAGAACTTGCATTCGAAAGCATGAGATTTCGATTAGCGAATACTACTACTAGTGAGTGACAGTATCCGAATTATTGCATTCGAATGCATGAAATTTCGATTAGCGAATACTACTACTAGTGGGTGACAGTATCCGAATTATTGCATTCGAATGCATGAAATTTCGATTAGCGGATACTACTACTAGTGAGTGACAGTATCCGAGAACTTGCATTCGAATGCATGACATTTCGATTAGCGAATACTACTACTAGTGAGTGACAGTATCCGAGAACTTGCATTCGAATGCATGAGATTTCGATTAGCGAATACTACTACTAGTGATTGACACTCTGAATTATTGCATTCGAATACATGAAATTTCGATTAGCGAATACTACCACTAGTGAGTGACAGTATCCGAATTATTGCATTCCAATGCATGAAATTTCGATTAGCGGATGCCAATACTAGTGAGTGACAGTATCCGAGAACTTGCATTCGAATGCATGAGATTTCGATTAGCGAATACTACTACTAGTGAGTGACAGTATCCGAGAACTTGCATTCGAATGCATGAAATTTCGATTAGCGAATACTACTACTAGTGAGTGACAGTATCCGAGAACTTGCATTCGAATGCATGAGATTTCGATTAGCGAATACTACTACTAGAGAGTGACAGTTTCCGAATTATTGCATTCGAATGCATGAGATTTCGATTAGCGAATACTACTACTAGTGAGTGACAGTATCCGAGAACTTGCATTCGAATGCATGATATTTCGATTAGCGAATACTACTACTAGTGAGTGACAGTATCCGAGAACTTGCATTCGAATACATGAGATTTCGATTAGCGAATACTACTACTAGTCAGTGACAGTTTCCGAATTATTGCTTTCGAATGCAAGAGATTTCGATAAGCGAATACTACTACTAGTGAGTGACAGTATCCGAATTATTGCATTCGAATGCAAGAAATTTCGATTAGCGAATGCCACTACTAGTGAGTGACAGTATCCGAATTATTGCATTCGAATGCATGAGATTTTGATTAGCGAATACTACTACTAGTGAGTGACAGTATTCGAATTATTGCATTCGAATGCATGATATTTTCGATTAGCGAATACTACTACTAGTCAGTGACAGCATCCTAATTATTGCATTCGAATGCATGAAGTTTCGATTAGCGAATACTACTACTAGTGAGTGACACTATCCGAATTATTGCATTCGAATGCATGAAATTTCGATTAGCGAATACTACTACTAGTGAGTGACAGTATCCGAATTATGGCATTCGAATGCATGAAATTTCAAATAGCGAACACTACTACTAGTAAGTGACAGTATCCGAATTATTGCATTCGAATGCATGAGATTGCGATTAGCGAATACTACTACTAGTGAGCGAAAGAATCCGAATTATTGCATTCGAATGCATGAAATTTCGATTAGCAAATACCACTACTAGTGAGTCACAGTATCCGAGAACTTGCATTCGAATGCATGAGATTTCGATTAGCGAATACTACTACTAGTGAGTGACAGTATCCGAATTATTGTAATCGAATGCACGAGATTTCGTTTAGCGAAAACTACTACTAGTCAGTGACAGTTTCCGAATTATTGCTTTCGAATGCAAGAGATTTCGATTAGCGAATACTACTACTAGTGAGTGACAGTATCCGAATTATTGCATTCGAATGCAAGAGATTTCGATTAGCGAATACTACTACTAGTGAGTGACAGTATCCGAATTACTGCATTCGTATGCAAGAGATTTCGATTAGCGAATACTACTACTAGTGAGTGACAGTATCCGAATTATTGCATTCGAATGCAAGAGATTTCGATTAGCGAATACTACTACTAGTGGGTGACAGTATCCGAATTATTGCATTCGAATGCAAGAGAATTCGATTAGCGAATACTACTACTAGTGAGTGACAGTATTCGAATTATGGTATTCGAATGCAAGAGATTTCGATTAGCGAATACTACTACTAGTGAGTGACAGTATCCGAATTATTGCATTCGAATGCATGTAATTTCGATTAGCGAATACTACTACTAGTGATTACAGTTTCCGAGAACTTGCATTCGAAAGCATGAGATTTCGATTAGCGAATACTACTACTAGTGAGTGACAGTATCCGAATTATTGCATTCGAATGCATGAAATTTCGATTAGCGAATACTACTACTAGTGGGTGACAGTATCCGAATTATTGCATTCGAATGCATGAAATTTCGATTAGCGGATACTACTACTAGTGAGTGACAGTATCCGAGAACTTGCATTCGAATGCATGACATTTCGATTAGCGAATACTACTACTAGTGAGTGACAGTATCCGAGAACTTGCATTCGAATGCATGAGATTTCGATTAGCGAATACTACTACTAGTGATTGACACTCTGAATTATTGCATTCGAATACATGAAATTTCGATTAGCGAATACTACCACTAGTGAGTGACAGTATCCGAATTATTGCATTCCAATGCATGAAATTTCGATTAGCGGATGCTAATACTAGTGAGTGACAGTATCCGAGAACTTGCATTCGAATGCATGAGATTTCGATTAGCGAATACTACTACTAGTGAGTGACAGTATCCGAGAACTTGAATTCGAATGCATGAGATTTCGATTAGCGAATACTACTACTAGTGAGTGACAGTATCCGAATTATTGCAATCGAATGCATGAGATTTCCTTTAGCGAATACTACTACTAGTCAGTGACAGTTTCCGAATTATTGCTTTCGAATGCAAGAGATTTCGATAAGCGAATACTACTACTAGTGAGTGACAGTATCCGAATTATTGCATTCGAATGCAAGAAATTTCGATTAGCGAATGCCACTACTAGTGAGTGACAGTATCCGAATTATTGCATTCGAATGCATGAGATTTTGATTAGCGAATACTACTACTAGTGAGTGACAGTATTCGAATTATTGCATTCGAATGCATGATATTTTCGATTAGCGAATACTACTACTAGTCAGTGACAGCATCCTAATTATTGCATTCGAATGCATGAAGTTTCGATTAGCGAATACTACTACTAGTGAGTGACACTATCCGAATTATTGCATTCGAATGCATGAAATTTCGATTAGCGAATACTACCACTAGTGAGTGAAAGTATCCGAATTATGGCATTCGAATGCATGAAATTTCAAATAGCGAACACTACTACTAGTAAGTGACAGTATCCGAATTATTGCATTCGAATGCATGAGATTGCGATTAGCGAATACTACTACTAGTGAGCGAAAGAATCCGAATTATTGCATTCGAATGCATGAAATTTCGATTAGCAAATACTACTACTAGTGAGTGACAGTATCCGAGAACTTGCATTCGAATGCATGAGATTTCGATTAGCGAATACTACTACTAGTGAGTGACAGTATCCGAATTATTGTAATCGAATGCACGAGATTTCGTTTAGCGAAAACTACTACCTGTCAGTGACAGTTTCCGAATTATTGCTTTCGAATGCAAGAGATTTCGATTAGCGAATACTACTACTAGTGAGTGACAGTATCCGAATTATTGCATTCGAATGCAAGAGATTTCGATTAGCGAATACTACTACTAGTGAGTGACAGTATCCGAATTACTGCATTCGTATGCAAGAGATTTCGATTAGCGAATACTACTACTAGTGAGTGACAGTATCCGAATTATTGCATTCGAATGCAAGAGATTTCGATTAGCGAATACTACTACTAGTGGGTGACAGTATCCGAATTATTGCATTCGAATGCAAGAGAATTCGATTAGCGAATACTACTACTAGTGAGTGACAGTATTCGAATTATGGTATTCGAATGCAAGAGATTTCGATTAGCGAATACTACTACTAGTGAGTGACAGTATCCGAATTATTGCATTCGAATGCATGTAATTTCGATTAGCGAATACTACTACTAGTGATTACAGTTTCCGAGAACTTGCATTCGAAAGCATGAGATTTCGATTAGCGAATACTACTACTAGTGAGTGACAGTATCCGAATTATTGCATTCGAATGCATGAAATTTCGATTAGCGAATACTACTACTAGTGGGTGACAGTATCCGAATTATTGCATTCGAATGCATGAAATTTCGATTAGCGGATACTACTACTAGTGAGTGACAGTATCCGAGAACTTGCATTCGAATGCATGACATTTCGATTAGCGAATACTACTACTAGTGAGTGACAGTATCCGAGAACTTGCATTCGAATGCATGAGATTTCGATTAGCGAATACTACTACTAGTGATTGACACTCTGAATTATTGCATTCGAATACATGAAATTTCGATTAGCGAATACTACCACTAGTGAGTGACAGTATCCGAATTATTGCATTCCAATGCATGAAATTTCGATTAGCGGATGCCAATACTAGTGAGTGACAGTATCCGAGAACTTGCATTCGAATGCATGAGATTTCGATTAGCGAATACTACTACTAGTGAGTGACAGTATCCGAGAACTTGCATTCGAATGCATGAAATTTCGATTAGCGAATACTACTACTAGTGAGTGACAGTATCCGAGAACTTGCATTCGAATGCATGAGATTTCGATTAGCGAATACTACTACTAGAGAGTGACAGTTTCCGAATTATTGCATTCGAATGCATGAGATTTCGATTAGCGAATACTACTACTAGTGAGTGACAGTATCCGAGAACTTGCATTCGAATGCATGATATTTCGATTAGCGAATACTACTACTAGTGAGTGACAGTATCCGAGAACTTGCATTCGAATACATGAGATTTCGATTAGCGAATACTACTACTAGTCAGTGACAGTTTCCGAATTATTGCTTTCGAATGCAAGAGATTTCGATAAGCGAATACTACTACTAGTGAGTGACAGTATCCGAATTATTGCATTCGAATGCAAGAAATTTCGATTAGCGAATGCCACTACTAGTGAGTGACAGTATCCGAATTATTGCATTCGAATGCATGAGATTTTGATTAGCGAATACTACTACTAGTGAGTGACAGTATTCGAATTATTGCATTCGAATGCATGATATTTTCGATTAGCGAATACTACTACTAGTCAGTGACAGCATCCTAATTATTGCATTCGAATGCATGAAGTTTCGATTAGCGAATACTACTACTAGTGAGTGACACTATCCGAATTATTGCATTCGAATGCATGAAATTTCGATTAGCGAATACTACTACTAGTGAGTGACAGTATCCGAATTATGGCATTCGAATGCATGAAATTTCAAATAGCGAACACTACTACTAGTAAGTGACAGTATCCGAATTATTGCATTCGAATGCATGAGATTGCGATTAGCGAATACTACTACTAGTGAGCGAAAGAATCCGAATTATTGCATTCGAATGCATGAAATTTCGATTAGCAAATACCACTACTAGTGAGTCACAGTATCCGAGAACTTGCATTCGAATGCATGAGATTTCGATTAGCGAATACTACTACTAGTGAGTGACAGTATCCGAATTATTGTAATCGAATGCACGAGATTTCGTTTAGCGAAAACTACTACTAGTCAGTGACAGTTTCCGAATTATTGCTTTCGAATGCAAGAGATTTCGATTAGCGAATACTACTACTAGTGAGTGACAGTATCCGAATTATTGCATTCGAATGCAAGAGATTTCGATTAGCGAATACTACTACTAGTGAGTGACAGTATCCGAATTACTGCATTCGTATGCAAGAGATTTCGATTAGCGAATACTACTACTAGTGAGTGACAGTATCCGAATTATTGCATTCGAATGCAAGAGATTTCGATTAGCGAATACTACTACTAGTGGGTGACAGTATCCGAATTATTGCATTCGAATGCAAGAGAATTCGATTAGCGAATACTACTACTAGTGAGTGACAGTATTCGAATTATGGTATTCGAATGCAAGAGATTTCGATTAGCGAATACTACTACTAGTGAGTGACAGTATCCGAATTATTGCATTCGAATGCATGTAATTTCGATTAGCGAATACTACTACTAGTGATTACAGTTTCCGAGAACTTGCATTCGAAAGCATGAGATTTCGATTAGCGAATACTACTACTAGTGAGTGACAGTATCCGAATTATTGCATTCGAATGCATGAAATTTCGATTAGCGAATACTACTACTAGTGGGTGACAGTATCCGAATTATTGCATTCGAATGCATGAAATTTCGATTAGCGGATACTACTACTAGTGAGTGACAGTATCCGAGAACTTGCATTCGAATGCATGACATTTCGATTAGCGAATACTACTACTAGTGAGTGACAGTATCCGAGAACTTGCATTCGAATGCATGAGATTTCGATTAGCGAATACTACTACTAGTGATTGACACTCTGAATTATTGCATTCGAATACATGAAATTTCGATTAGCGAATACTACCACTAGTGAGTGACAGTATCCGAATTATTGCATTCCAATGCATGAAATTTCGATTAGCGGATGCTAATACTAGTGAGTGACAGTATCCGAGAACTTGCATTCGAATGCATGAGATTTCGATTAGCGAATACTACTACTAGTGAGTGACAGTATCCGAGAACTTGCATTCGAATGCATGAAATTTCGATTAGCGAATACTACTACTAGTGAGTGACAGTATCCGAGAACTTGCATTCGAATGCATGAGATTTCGATTAGCGAATACTACTACTAGAGAGTGACAGTATCCGAATTATTGCATTCGAATGCATGAGATTTCGATTAGCGAATACTACTACTAGTGAGTGACAGTATCCGAGAACTTGCATTCGAATGCATGAGATTTCGATTAGCGAATACTACTACTAGTGAGTGACAGTATCCGAGAACTTGCATTCGAATACATGAGATTTCGATTAGCGAATACTACTACTAGTGAGTGTCAGTATCCGAATTATTGCATTCGAATGCATGAAATTTCGATTAGCGAATACTACTACTAGTGAGTGACAGTATCCGAATTATTGCATTCGAATGCATGAGATTGCGATTAGCGAATACTACTACTAGTGAGTGACAGTATCCGAATTATTGCATTCGAATGCATGAAATTTCGATTAGCGAATACTACTACTAGTGAGTGACAGTATCCGAGAACTTGCATTCGAATGCATGAGATTTCGATTAGCGAATACTTCTACTAGTGAGTGACAGTATCCGAGAACTTGCATTCGAATGCATGAGATTTCGATTAGTGAATTCTACTACTAGTGAGATACAGTATCCGAGAACTTGCATTCGAATGCATGAGATTTCGATTAGCGAATACTACTACTAGTGAGTGACAGTATGCGAATTATTGCAAACGAATGCATGAGATTTCCTTTAGCGAATACTACTACTAGTCAGTGACAGTTTCCGAATTATTGCTTTCGAATGCAAGAGATTTCGATTAGCGAATACTACTACTAGTGAGTGACAGTATCCGAATTATTGCATTCGAATGCATGAAATTTCGATTAGCGAATACTACCACTAGTGAGTGACAGTATCCGAATTATGGCATTCGAATGCATGAACTTTCGATTAGCGAATACTACTACTGGTGAGTAACAGTATCCGAGAACTTGCATTCGAATGCATGAAATTTCGATTAGCGAATACTACTACTAGTGAGTGACAGTATCCAAATTATTGCATTCGAATGCATGAAATTTTGATTAGCGAATACTACCACTAGTGAGTGACAGTATTCGAATTATTGCATTCGAATGCATGAAATTTCGATTAGCGAATACTACTACTAGAGAGTGACAGTATCCGAGAACTTGCATTCGAATGCATGAGATTTCGATTAGCGAATACTACTACTAGTGAGTGACAGTATCCGAGAACTTGCATTCGAATGCATGAGATTTCGATTAGCGAATACTACTACTAGTGATTGACAGTATCCGAGAATTTGCATTCGAATGCATGAGATTTTGATTAGCGAATACTACTACTAGTGAGTGATAGTATCCGAGAACTTGAATTGGAATGCATGAGATTTCGATTAGCGAATACTACTACTAGTGAATGACAGTATTCGAATTATTGCATTCGAATGCATGAAATTTCGATTAGCGAATACTACTACTAGAGAGTGACAGTATCCGAGAACTTGCATTCGAATGCATGAGATTTCGATTAGCGAATACTACTACTAGTGAGTGACAGTATTCGAATTATGGTATTCGAATGCAAGAGATTTCGATTAGCGAATACTACTACTAGTGAGTGACAGTATCCGAATTATTGCATTCGAATGCATGTAATTTCGATTAGCGAATACTACTACTAGTGATTACAGTTTCCGAGAACTTGCATTCGAAAGCATGAGATTTCGATTAGCGAATACTACTACTAGTGAGTGACAGTATCCGAATTATTGCATTCGAATGCATGAAATTTCGATTAGCGAATACTACTACTAGTGGGTGACAGTATCCGAATTATTGCATTCGAATGCATGAAATTTCGATTAGCGGATACTACTACTAGTGAGTGACAGTATCCGAGAACTTGCATTCGAATGCATGACATTTCGATTAGCGAATACTTCTACTAGTGAGTGACAGTATCCGAGAACTTGCATTCGAATGCATGAGATTTCGATTAGCGAATACTACTACTAGTGATTGACACTCTGAATTATTGCATTCGAATACCTGAAATTTCGATTAGCGAATACTACCACTAGTGAGTGACAGTATCCGAATTATTGCATTCCAATGCATGAAATTTCGATTAGCGGATACTAATACTAGTGAGTGACAGTATCCGAGAACTTGCATTCGAATGCATGAGATTTCGATTAGCGAATACTACTACTAGTGAGTGACAGTATCCGAGAACTTGCATTCGAATGCAAGAAATTTCGATTAGCGAATACTACTACTAGTGAGTGACAGTATCCGAGAACTTGCATTCGAATGCATGAGATTTCGATTAGCGAATACTACTACTAGAGAGTGACAGTATCCGAATTATTGCATTCGAATGCATGAGATTTCGATTAGCGAATACTACTACTAGCGAGTGACAGTATCCGAGAACTTGCATTCAAATGCATGAAATTTCGATTAGCGAATACTACTACTAGTGAGTGACAGTATCCGAATTATTGCATTCGAATGCATGAGATTGCGATTAGCGAATACTACTACTAGTGAGTGACAGTATCCGAATTATTGCATTCGAATGCATGAGATTTCGATTAGCGAATACTACTACTAGTGAGTGACAGTATCCGAGAACTTGCATTCGAATACATGAGATTTCGATTAGCGAATACTACTACTAGTGAGTGTCAGTATCCGAATTATTGCATTCGAATGCATGAAATTTCGATTAGCGAATACTACTACTAGTGAGTGACAGTATCCGAATTATTGCATTCGAATGCATGAGATTGCGATTAGCGAATACTACTACTAGTGAGTGACAGTATCCGAATTATTGCATTCGAATGCATGAAATTTCGATTAGCGAATACTACTACTAGTGAGTGACAGTATCCGAGAACTTGCATTCGAATGCATGAGATTTCGATTAGCGAATACTTCTACTAGTGAGTGACAGTATCCGAGAACTTGCATTCGAATGCATGAGATTTCGATTAGTGAATTCTACTACTAGTGAGATACAGTATCCGAGAACTTGCATTCGAATGCATGAGATTTCGATTAGCGAATACTACTACTAGTGAGTGACAGTATCCGAATTATTGCAAACGAATGCATGAGATTTCCTTTAGCGAATACTACTACTAGTCAGTGACAGTTTCCGAATTATTGCTTTCGAATGCAAGAGATTTCGATTAGCGAATACTACTACTAGTGAGTGACAGTATCCGAATTATTGCATTCGAATGCATGAAATTTCGATTAGCGAATACTACCACTAGTGAGTGACAGTATCCGAATTATGGCATTCGAATGCATGAACTTTCGATTAGCGAATACTACTACTAGTGAGTAACAGTATCCGAGAACTTGCATTCGAATGCATGAAATTTCGATTAGCGAATACTACTACTAGTGAGTGACAGTATCCAAATTATTGCATTCGAATGCATGAAATTTTGATTAGCGAATACTACCACTAGTGAGTGACAGTATTCGAATTATTGCATTCGAATGCATGAAATTTTGATTAGCGAATACTACTACTAGTGAGTGATAGTATCCGAGAACTTGAATTGGAATGCATGAGATTTCGATTAGCGAATACTACTACTAGTGAATGACAGTATTCGAATTATTGCATTCGAATGCGCGAAATTTCGATTAGCGAATACTACTACTAGAGAGTGACAGTATCCGAGAACTTGCATTCGAATGCATGAGATTTTGATTAGCGAATACTACTACTAGTGAGTGATAGTATCCGAGAACTTGAATTGGAATGCATGAGATTTCGATTAGCGAATACTACTACTAGTGAGTGACAGTATCCGAATTATTGCAATCGAATGCATGATATTTCCTCTAGCGAATACTACTACTAGTCAGTGACAGTTTCCGAATTATTGCTTTCGAATGCAAGAGATTTCGATTAGCGAATACTACTACTAGTGAGTGACAGTATCCGAATTATTGCATTCCAATGCAAGAAATTTCGATTAGCGAATGCTACTACTAGTGAGTGACAGTATCCGAATTATTGCATTCGAATGTATGAGATTTCGATTAGCGAATACTACTACTAGTGAGTGACAGTATCCGAATTATTGCATTCGAATGCATGAAATTTCGATTAGCGAATACTACTACTAGTGAGTGACAGTATACGAATTATTGCATTCGAATGCATGAAATTTCGATTAGCGAATACTACTACTAGTGAGTGACAGTATCCGAATTATTGCATTCGAATGCATGAAATTTCGATTAGCGAATACTACTACTAGTGAGTGACAGTATTCGAATTATGGCATTCGAATGCATGAAATTTCGATTAGCGAATACTACTACTAGTGAGTGACAGTATCCGAATTATTGCATTCGATTGCATGAAATTTCGATTAGCGAATACTACTACTAGAGAGTGACAGTATCCGAATTATTGCATTCGAATGCATGAGATTTCGATTAGCGAATACTACTACTAGTGAGTGACAGTATCCGAGAACTTGCATTCGAATGCTTGAGATTTCGATTAGCGAATACTACTACTAGTTAGTGACAGTATCCTAGAACTTGCATTCGAATGCATGAGATTTCGATTAGCGAATACTACTACTAGTGAGTGACAGTATCCGAATTATTGCATTCGAATGCATGAAATTTCGATTAGCGAATACTACTACTAGTGAGTGACAGTATCCGAGAACTTGCATTCGAATGCATGAGATTTCGATTAGCGAATACTTCTACTAGTGAGTGACAGTATCCGAGAACTTGCATTCGAATGCATGAGATTTCGATTAGTGAATTCTACTACTAGTGAGATACAGTATCCGAGAACTTGCATTCGAATGCATGAGATTTCGATTAGCGAATACTACTACTAGTGAGTGACAGTATCCGAATTATTGCAAACGAATGCATGAGATTTCCTTTAGCGAATACTACTACTAGTCAGTGACAGTTTCCGAATTATTGCTTTCGAATGCAAGAGATTTCGATTAGCGAATACTACTACTAGTGAGTGACTATCCGAGAACTTGCATTCGAATGCATGAAATTTCGATTAGCGAATACTACCACTAGTGAGTGACAGTATCCGAATTATGGCATTCGAATGCATGAACTTTCGATTAGCGAATACTACTACTAGTGAGTAACAGTATCCGAGAACTTGCATTCGAATGCATGAAATTTCGATTAGCGAATACTACTACTAGTGAGTGACAGTATCCAAATTATTGCATTCGAATGCATGAAATTTTGATTAGCGAATACTACCACTAGTGAGTGACAGTATTCGAATTATTGCATTCGAATGCATGAAATTTCGATTAGCGAATACTACTACTAGAGAGTGACAGTATCCGAGAACTTGCATTCGAATGCATGAGATTTCGATTAGCGAATACTACTACTAGTGAGTGACAGTATCCGAGAACTTGCATTCGAATGCATGAGATTTCGATTAGCGAATACTACTACTAGTGATTGACAGTATCCGAGAATTTGCATTCGAATGCATGAGATTTTGATTAGCGAATACTACTACTAGTGAGTGATAGTATCCGAGAACTTGAATTGGAATGCATGAGATTTCGATTAGCGAATACTACTACTAGTGAATGACAGTATTCGAATTATTGCATTCGAATGCATGAAATTTCGATTAGCGAATACTACTACTAGAGAGTGACAGTATCCGAGAACTTGCATTCGAATGCATGAGATTTCGATTAGCGAATACTACTACTAGTGAGTGACAGTATCCGAGAACTTGCATTCGAATGCATGAGATTTCGATTAGCGAATACTACTACTAGTGAGTGACAGTATCCGAATTATTGCATTCCAATGCAAGAAATTTCGATTAGCGAATGCTACTACTAGTGAGAGACAGTATCCGAGAACTTGCATTCGAATGTATGAGATTTCGATTAGCGAATACTACTACTAGTGAGTGACAGTATCCGAATTATTGCATTCGAATGCATGAAATTTCGATTAGCGAATACTACTACTAGTGAGTGACAGTATACGAATTATTGCATTCGAATGCATGAAATTTCGATTAGCGAATACTACTACTAGTGAGTGACAGTATCCGAATTATTGCATTCGAATGCATGAAATTTCAATTAGCGAATACTACTACTAGTGAGTGACAGTATTCGAATTATGGCATTCGAATGCATGTAATTTCGATTAGCGAATACTACTACTAGTGAGTGACAGTATCCGAATTATAGCATTCGAATGCATGAAATTTCGATTAGCGAATACTACTACTAGTGAGTGACAGTATCCGAATTATTGCATTCGATTGCATGAAATTTCGATTAGCGAATACTACTGCTAGTGGGTGACAGTATCCGAATTATAGCATTCGAATGCATGAAATTTCGATTAGCGGATACTACTACTAGTGAGTGACAGTATCCGAGAACTTGCATTCGAATGCATGACATTTCGATTAGCGAATACTACTACTAGTGAGTGACAGTATCCGAGAACTTGCATTCGAATGCATGAGATTTCGATTAGCGAATACTACTACTAGTGATTGACACTCTGAATTATTGCATTCGAATACATGAAATTTCGATTAGCGAATACTACCACTAGTGAGTGACAGTATCCGAATTATTGCATTCCAATGCATGAAATTTCGATTAGCGGATACTAATACTAGTGAGTGACAGTATCCGAGAACTTGCATTCGAATGCATGAGATTTCGATTAGCGAATACTACTACTAGTGAGTGACAGTATCCGAGAACTTGCATTCGAATGCATGAAATTTCGATTAGCGAATACTACTACTAGTGAGTGACAGAATCCGAGAACTTGCATTCGAATGCATGAGATTTCGATTAGCGAATACTACTACTAGAGAGTGACAGTATCCGAATTATTGCATTCGAATGCATGAGATTTCGATTAGCGAATACTACTACTAGTGAGTGACAGTATCCGAGAACTTGCATTCGAATGCATGAGATTTCGATTAGCGAATACTACTACTAGTGAGTGACAGTATCCGAGAACTCGCATTCGAATACATGAGATTTCGATTAGCGAATACTACTACTAGTGAGTGACAGTATCCGAATTATTGCATTCGAATGCATGAAATTTCGATTAGCGAATACTACTACTAGTGAGTGACAGTATCCGAATTATTGCATTCGAATGCATGAGATTGCGATTAGCGAATACTACTACTAGTGAGTGACAGTATCCGAATTATTGCATTCGAATGCATGAAATTTCGATTAGCGAATACTACTACTAGTGAGTGACAGTGTCCGAGAACTTGCATTCAAATGCATGAGATTTCGATTAGTGAATTCTACTACTAGTGAGATACAGTATCCGAGAACTTGCATTCGAATGCATGAGATTTCGATTAGCGAATACTACTACTAGTGAGTGACAGTATCCGAATTATTGCAAACGAATGCATGAGATTTCCTTTAGCGAATACTACTACTAGTCAGTGACAGTTTCCGAATTATTGCTTTCGAATGCAAGAGATTTCGATTAGCGAATACTACTACTAGTGAGTGACAGTATCCGAATTATTGCATTCGAATGCATGAAATTTCGATTAGCGAATACTACCACTAGTGAGTGACAGTATCCGAATTATGGCATTCGAATGCATGAACTTTCGATTAGCGAATACTACTACTAGTGAGTAACAGTATCCGAGAACTTGCATTCGAATGCATGAAATTTCGATTAGCGAATACTACTACTAGTGAGTGACAGTATCCAAATTATTGCATTCGAATGCATGAAATTTTGATTAGCGAATACTACCACTAGTGAGTGACAGTATTCGAATTATTGCATTCGAATGCATGAAATTTCGATTAGCGAATACTACTACTAGAGAGTGACAGTATCCGAGAACTTGCATTCGAATGCATGAGATTTCGATTAGCGAATACTACTACTAGTGAGTGACAGTATCCGAGAACTTGCATTCGAATGCATGAGATTTCGATTAGCGAATACTACTACTAGTGAGTGACAGTATCCGAGAATTTGCATTCGAATGCATGAGATTTTGATTAGCGAATACTACTACTAGTGAGTGATAGTATCCGAGAACTTGAATTGGAATGCATGAGATTTCGATTAGCGAATACTACTACTAGTGAGTGACAGTATCCGAATTATTGCAATCGAATGCATGATATTTCCTCTAGCGAATACTACTACTAGTCAGTGACAGTTTCCGAATTATTGCTTTCGAATGCAAGAGATTTCGATTAGCGAATACTACTACTAGTGAGTGACAGTATCCGAATTATTGCATTCCAATGCAAGAAATTTCGATTAGCGAATGCTACTACTAGTGAGTGACAGTATCCGAATTATTGCATTCGAATGTATGAGATTTCGATTAGCGAATACTACTACTAGTGAGTGACAGTATCCGAATTATTGCATTCGAATGCATGAAATTTCGATTAGCGAATACTACTACTAGTGAGTGACAGTATACGAATTATTGCATTCGAATGCATGAAATATCGATTAGCGAATACTACTACTAGTGAGTGACAGTATCCGAATTATTGCATTCGAATGCATGAAATTTCGATTAGCGAATACTACTACTAGTGAGTGACAGTATTCGAATTATGGCATTCGAATGCATGAAATTTCGATTAGCGAATACTACTACTAGTGAGTGACAGTATCCGAATTATTGCATTCGATTGCATGAAATTTCGATTAGCGAATACTACTACTAGAGAGTGACAGTATCCGAATTATTGCATTCGAATGCATGAGATTTCGATTAGCGAATACTACTACTAGTGAGTGACAGTATCCGAGAACTTGCATTCGAATGCTTGAGATTTCGATTAGCAAATACTACTACTAGTTAGTGACAGTATCCTAGAACTTGCATTCGAATGCATGAGATTTCGATTAGCGAATACTACTACTAGTGAGTGACAGTATCTGAATTATTGCATTCGAATGCATGAAATTTCGATTAGCGAATACTACTACTAGTGAGTGACAGTATCCGAGAACATCCATTGGAATGCATGAAATTTCGATTAGCGAATACTACTACTAGTGAGTGACAGTATCCGAATTATTGCATTCGAATGCATGAAATTTCGATTAGCGAATACTACTACTAGTGAGTGCCAGTATCCGAATTATTGCATTCGAATGCATGAAATTTCGATTAGCGAATACTGCTACCAGTGAGTGACAGTATCCGAATTATGGCATTCGAATGCATGAAATTTCGATTAGCGAATACTACTACTAGTGAGTGACAGTATCCGAGAACTTGCATTCGAATGCATGAAGTTTCTTTTAGCGAATACTACTACTAGTGAGTGACAGTATCCGAATTATTGCATTCGAATGCATGAGATTGCGATTAGCGAATAATACTACTAGTGAGTGACAGTATCCGAGAACTTGCATTCGAATGCATGAGATTTCGATTAGCGAATACTACTACTAGTGAGTGACAGTATCCGAGAACTCGCATTCGAATACATGAGATTTCGATTAGCGAATACTACTACTAGTGAGTGACAGTATCCGAATTATTGCATTCGAATGCATGAAATTTCGATTAGCGAATACTACTACTAGTGAGTGACAGTATCCGAATTATTGCATTCGAATGCATGAGATTGCGATTAGCGAATACTACTACTAGTGAGTGACAGTATCCGAATTATTGCATTCGAATGCATGAAATTTCGATTAGCGAATACTACTACTAGTGAGTGACAGTGTCCGAGAACTTGCATTCAAATGCATGAGATTTCGATTAGTGAATTCTACTACTAGTGAGATACAGTATCCGAGAACTTGCATTCGAATGCATGAGATTTCGATTAGCGAATACTACTACTAGTGAGTGACAGTATCCGAATTATTGCAAACGAATGCATGAGATTTCCTTTAGCGAGTACTACTACTAGTCAGTGACAGTTTCCGAATTATTGCTTTCGAATGCAAGAGATTTCGATTAGCGAATACTACTACTAGTGAGTGACAGTATCCGAATTATTGCATTCGAATGCATGAAATTTCGATTAGCGAATACTACCACTAGTGAGTGACAGTATCCGAATTATGGCATTCGAATGCATGAACTTTCGATTAGCGAATACTACTACTAGTGAGTAACAGTATCCGAGAACTTGCATTCGAATGCATGAAATTTCGATTAGCGAATACTACTACTAGTGAGTGACAGTATCCAAATTATTGCATTCGAATGCATGAAATTTTGATTAGCGAATACTACCACTAGTGAGTGACAGTATTCGAATTATTGCATTCGAATGCATGAAATTTCGATTAGCGAATACTACTACTAGAGAGTGACAGTATCCGAGAACTTGCATTCGAATGCATGAGATTTCGATTAGCGAATACTACTACTAGTGAGTGACAGTATCCGAGAACTTGCATTCGAATGCATGAGATTTCGATTAGCGAATACTACTACTAGTGAGTGACAGTATCCGAGAATTTGCATTCGAATGCATGAGATTTTGATTAGCGAATACTACTACTAGTGAGTGATAGTATCCGAGAACTTGAATTGGAATGCATGAGATTTCGATTAGCGAATACTACTACTAGTGAGTGACAGTATCCGAATTATTGCAATCGAATGCATGATATTTCCTCTAGCGAATACTACTACTAGTCAGTGACAGTTTCCGAATTATTGCTTTCGAATGCAAGAGATTTCGATTAGCGAATACTACTACTAGTGAGTGACAGTATCCGAATTATTGCATTCCAATGCAAGAAATTTCGATTAGCGAATGCTACTACTAGTGAGTGACAGTATCCGAATTATTGCATTCGAATGTATGAGATTTCGATTAGCGAATACTACTACTAGTGAGTGACAGTATCCGAATTATTGCATTCGAATGCATGAAATTTCGATTAGCGAATACTACTACTAGTGAGTGACAGTATACGAATTATTGCATTCGAATGCATGAAATTTCGATTAGCGAATACTACTACTAGTGAGTGACAGTATCCGAATTATTGCATTCGAATGCATGAAATTTCGATTAGCGAATACTACTACTAGTGAGTGACAGTATTCGAATTATGGCATTCGAATGCATGAAATTTCGATTAGCGAATACTACTACTAGTGAGTGACAGTATCCGAATTATTGCATTCGGTTGCATGAAATTTCGATTAGCGAATACTACTACTAGAGAGTGACAGTATCCGAATTATTGCATTCGAATGCATGAGATTTCGATTAGCGAATACTACTACTAGTGAGTGACAGTATCCGAGAACTTGCATTCGAATGCTTGAGATTTCGATTAGCGAATACTACTACTAGTTAGTGACAGTATCCTAGAACTTGCATTCGAATGCATGAGATTTCGATTAGCGAATACTACTACTAGTGAGTGACAGTATCTGAATTATTGCATTCGAATGCATGAAATTTCGATTAGCGAATACTACTACTAGTGAGTGACAGTATCCGAGAACATCCATTGGAATGCATGAAATTTCGATTAGCGAATACTACTACTAGTGGGTGACAGTATCCGAATTATTGCATTCGAATGCATGAAATTTCGATTAGCGAATACTACTACTAGTGAGTGCCAGTATCCGAATTATTGCATTCGAATGCATGAAATTTCGATTAGCGAATACTGCTACCAGTGAGTGACAGTATCCGAATTATGGCATTCGAATGCATGAAATTTCGATTAGCGAATACTACTACTAGTGAGTGACAGTATCCGAGAACTTGCATTCGAATGCATGAAGTTTCTTTTAGCGAATACTACTACTAGTGAGTGACAGTATCCGAATTATTGCATTCGAATGCATGAGATTGCGATTAGCGAATACTACTACTAGTGAGTGACAGTATCCGAATTGTTGTATTCGAATGCATGAAATTTCGATTAGCGAATACTACTACTATAGAGTGACAGTATCCGAGAACTTGCATTCGAATGCATGAGATTTCGATTAGCGAATACTACTACTAGTGAGTGACAGTTTCCGACAACTTGCATTCGAATGCATGAGATTTCGATTAACGAATACTACTACTAGTGAGTGACAGTATCCGAGAGCTTGCATTCGAATGCATGAGATTTCGATTAGTGAATTCTACTTCTAGTGAGTGACAGTATCCGAGAACTTACATTCGAATGCATGAGATTTCGATTAGCGAATACTACTACTAGTGAGTGACAGTATCCGAATTATTGCAAACGAATGCATGAGATTTCCTTTAGCGAATACTACTACTAGTCAGGGACAGTTTCCGAATTATTGCTTTCGAATGCAAGAGATTTCGATTAGCGAATGCTACTACTAGTGAGTGACAGTATCCGAATTATTGCATTCGAATGCATGAAATTTCGATTAGCGAATACTACTACTAGTGAGTGACAGTATCCGAATTATGGCATTCGAATGCATGAACTTTCGATTAGCGAATACTACTACTAGTGAGTGACAGTATCCGAGAACTTGCATTCGAATGCATGAAATTTTGATTAGCGAATACTACTACTAGTGAGTGACAGTATCCGAATTATTGCATTCGAATGCATGAAATTTCGATTAGCGAATACTACTACTAGTGAGTGACAGTATCCGAATTATTGCATTCGAATGCATGAAATTTCGATTAGCGAATACTACTACTATAGAGTGACAGTATCCGAGAACTTGCATTCGAATGCATGAGACTTCGATTAGCGAATACTGCTACTAGTGAGTGACAGTATCCGAGATCTTGCATTCGAATGCATGAGATTTCGATTAGCGAATGCTTCTACTAGTGAGTGACAGTATCCGAGAACTTGCATTCGAATGCATGAGATTTCGATTAGCGAATACTACTACTAGTGAGTGACAGTATCCGAGAACTTGAATTCGAATGCATGAGATTTCGATTAGCGAATACTACTACTAGTGAGTGACAGTATCGGAATTATTGCAATCGAATGCATGAGATTTCCTTTAGCGAAGACTACTACTAGTCAGTGACAGTTTCCGAATTATTGCTTTCGAATGCAAGAGATTTCGATTAGCGAATACTACTACTAGTGAGTGACAGTATCCGAATTATTGCATTCGAATGCAAGAAATTTCGATTAGCGAATGCTACTACTAGTGAGTGACAGTATCCGAATTATCGCATTCGAATGCATGAGATTTCGATTAGCGAATACTACTACTAGTGAGTGACAGTATTCGATTTATTGCATTCGAATGCATGAAATTTCGATTAGCGAATACTACTACTAGTCAGTGACAGCATCCTAATTATTGCATTCGAATGCATGAAATTTCGATTAGCGAATACTACTACTAGTGAGTGACAGTATCCGAATTATTGCATTCGAATGCATGAAATTTCGATTAGCGAGTACTACTACTAGTGAGTGACAGTATCCGAATTCTGGCATTCGAAGGCATGAAATTTCGATTAGCGAATACTACTACTAGTGAGTGACAGTATCCGAATTATTGCATTCGGTTGCATGAAATTTCGATTAGCGAATACTACTACTAGAGAGTGACAGTATCCGAATTATTGCATTCGAATGCATGAGATTTCGATTAGCGAATACTACTACTAGTGAGTGACAGTATCCGAGAACTTGCATTCGAATGCTTGAGATTTCGATTAGCGAATACTACTACTAGTTAGTGACAGTATCCTAGAACTTGCATTCGAATGCATGAGATTTCGATTAGCGAATACTACTACTAGTGAGTGACAGTATCTGAATTATTGCATTCGAATGCATGAAATTTCGATTAGCGAATACTACTACTAGTGAGTGACAGTATCCGAGAACATCCATTGGAATGCATGAAATTTCGATTAGCGAATACTACTACTAGTGGGTGACAGTATCCGAATTATTGCATTCGAATGCATGAAATTTCGATTAGCGAATACTACTACTAGTGAGTGCCAGTATCCGAATTATTGCATTCGAATGCATGAAATTTCGATTAGCGAATACTGCTACCAGTGAGTGACAGTATCCGAATTATGGCATTCGAATGCATGAAATTTCGATTAGCGAATACTACTACTAGTGAGTGACAGTATCCGAGAACTTGCATTCGAATGCATGAAGTTTCTTTTAGCGAATACTACTACTAGTGAGTGACAGTATCCGAATTATTGCATTCGAATGCATGAGATTGCGATTAGCGAATACTACTACTAGTGAGTGACAGTATCCGAATTGTTGTATTCGAATGCATGAAATTTCGATTAGCGAATACTACTACTATAGAGTGACAGTATCCGAGAACTTGCATTCGAATGCATGAGATTTCGATTAGCGAATACTACTACTAGTGAGTGACAGTTTCCGACAACTTGCATTCGAATGCATGAGATTTCGATTAACGAATACTACTACTAGTGAGTGACAGTATCCGAGAGCTTGCATTCGAATGCATGAGATTTCGATTAGTGAATTCTACTTCTAGTGAGTGACAGTATCCGAGAACTTACATTCGAATGCATGAGATTTCGATTAGCGAATACTACTACTAGTGAGTGACAGTATCCGAATTATTGCAAACGAATGCATGAGATTTCCTTTAGCGAATACTACTACTAGTCAGGGACAGTTTCCGAATTATTGCTTTCGAATGCAAGAGATTTCGATTAGCGAATGCTACTACTAGTGAGTGACAGTATCCGAATTATTGCATTCGAATGCATGAAATTTCGATTAGCGAATACTACTACTAGTGAGTGACAGTATCCGAGAACTTGCATTCGAATGCATGAGATTTCGATTAGCGAATACTACTACTAGTGAGTGACAGTATCCGACTTATTGTAATCGAATGCACGAGATTTCGTTTAGCGAAAACTACTACTAGTCAGTGACAGTTTCCGAAATATTGCTTTCGAATGCAAGAGATTTCGATTAGCGTATACTACTACTAGTGAGTGACAGTATCCGAATTATTGCATTCGAATGCAAGAGATTTCGATTAGCGAATACTACCACTAGTGAGTGACAGTATCCGAATTATTGCATTCGTATGCAAGAGATTTCGATTAGCGAATACTACTACTAGTGAGTGACAGTATCCGAATTATTGCATTCGAATGCAAGAGATTTCGATTAGCGAATACTACTACTAGTGGGTGACAGTATCCGAATTATTGCATTCGAATGCAAGAGATTTCGATTAGCGAATACTACTACTAGTGAGTGACAGTATCCGAATTATTGTATTCGAATGCAAGAGATTTCGATTAGCGAATACTACTATTAGTGAGTGACAGTATCCGAATTATTGCATTCGAATGCATGAAATTTCGATTAGCGAATACTACTACTAGTGATTACAGTTTCCGAGAACTTGCATTCGAATGCATGAGATTTCGATTAGCGAATACTACTACTAGTGAGTGACAGTATCCGAGAACTTGCATTCGAATGCATGGGATTTTGATTAGCGAATACTACTACTAGTGAGTGACAGTATCCGAGAACTTGAATTGGAATGCATGAGATTTCGATTAGCGAATACTACTACTAGTGAGTGACAGTATCCGAATTATTGCAACCGAATGCATGATATTTCCTTTAGCGAATACTACTACTAGTCAGTGACAGTTTCCGAATTATTGCTTTCGAATGCAAGAGATTTCGATTAGCGAATACTACTACTAGTGAGTGACAGTATACGAATTATTGCATTCGAATGCAAGAAATTTCGATTAGCGTATGCTACTACTAGTGAGTGACAGTATCCGAATTATTGCATTCGAATGTATGAGATTTCGATTAGCGAATACTACTACTAGTGAGTGACAGTATCCGAATTATTGCATTCGAATGCATGAAACTTCGATTAGCGAATACTACTACTAGTGAGTGACAGTATACGAATTATTGCATTCGAATGCATGAAATTTCGATTAGCGAATACTACTACTAGGGAGTGACAGTATCCGAATTATTGCATTCGAATGCATGAAATTTCGATTAGCGAATACTACTACTAGTGAGTGACAGTATTCGAATTACGGCATTCGAATGCATGAAATTTCGATTAGCGAATACTACTACTAGTGAGTGACAGTATCCGAATTATAGCATTCGAATGCATGAAATTTCGATTAGCGAATACTACTACTAGTGAGTGACAGTATCCGAATTATTGCATTCGATTGCATGAAATTTCGATTAGCGAATACTACTACTAGAGAGTGACAGTATCCGAATTATTGCATTCGAATGCATGAGACTTCGATTAGCGAATACTACTACAAGTGAGTGACAGTATCCGAGAACTTGCATTCGAATGCTTGAGATTTCGATTAGCGAATACTACTACTAGTGAGTGACAGTATCCGAGAACTTGCATTCGAATGCATGAGATTTCGATTAGCGAATACTACTACTAGTGAGTGACAGTATCCGAATTATTGCATTCGAATGCATGAAATTTCGATTAGCGAATACTACTACTAGTGAGTGACAGTATCCGAGAACATGCATTGGAATGCATGAAATTTCGATTAGCGAATACTACTACTAGTCAGGGACAGTTTCCGAATTATTGCTTTCGAATGCAAGAGATTTCGATTAGCGAATACTACTACTAGTGAGTGACAGTATCCGAATTATTGCATTCGAATGCATGAAATTTCGATTAGCGAATACTACTACTAGTGAGTGACAGTATCCGAATTATGGCATTCGAATGCATGAACTTTCGATTAGCGAATACTACTACTAGTGAGTGACAGTATCCGAGAACTTGCATTCGAATGCATGAAATTTTGATTAGCGAATACTACTACTAGTGAGTGACAGTATCCGAATTATTGCATTCGAATGCATGAAATTTCGATTAGCGAATACTACTACTAGTGAGTGACAGTATCCGAATTATTGCATTCGAATGCATGAAATTTCGATTAGCGAATACTACTACTATAGAGTGACAGTATCCGAGAACTTGCATTCGAATGCATGAGACTTCGATTAGCGAATACTACTACTAGTGAGTGACAGTATCCGAGATCTTGCATTCGAATGCATGAGATTTCGATTAGCGAATACTTCTACTAGTGAGTGACAGTATCCGAGAACTTGCATTCGAATGCATGAGATTTCGATTAGCGAATACTACTACTAGTGAGTGACAGTATCCGAGAACTTGAATTCGAATGCATGAGATTTCGATTAGCGAATACTACTACTAGTGAGTGACAGTATCCGAATTATTGCAATCGAATGCATGAGATTTCCTTTAGCGAATACTACTACTAGTCAGTGACAGTTTCCGAATTATTGCTTTCGAATGCAAGAGATTTCGATTAGCGAATACTACTACTAGTGAGTGACAGTATCCGAATTATTGCATTCGAATGCAAGAAATTTCGATTAGCGAATGCTACTACTAGTGAGTGACAGTATCCGAATTATCGCATTCGAATGCATGAGATTTCGATTAGCGAATACTACTACTAGTGAGTGACAGTATTCGAATTATTGCATTCGAATGCATGAAATTTCGATTAGCGAATAATACTACTAGTCAGTGACAGCATCCTAATTATTGCATTCGAATGCATGAAATTTCGATTAGCGAATACTACTACTAGTGAGTGACAGTATCCGAATTATTGCATTCGAATGCATGAAATTTCGATTAGCGAGCACTACTACTAGTGAGTGACAGTATCCGAATTATGGCATTCGAAGGCATGAAATTTCAATTAGCGAATACTACTACTAGTAAGTGACAGTATCCGAATTATTGCATTCGAATGCATGAGATTGCGATTAGCGAATACTACTACTAGTGAGTGAAAGAATCCGAATTATTGCATTCGAATGCATGAAATTTCGATTAGCAAATACTACTACTAGTGAGTGACAGTATCCGAGAACTTGCATTCGAATGCATGAGATTTCGATTAGCGAATACTACTACTAGTGAGTGACAGTATCCGAATTATTGTAATCGAATGCACGAGATTTCGTTTAGCGAAAACTACTACTAGTCAGTGACAGTTTCCGAATTATTGCTTTCGAATGCAAGAGATTTCGATTAGCGTATACTACTACTAGTGAGTGACAGTATCCGAATTATTGCATTCGAATGCAAGAGATTTCGATTAGCGAATACTACTACTAGTGAGTGACAGTATCCGAATTATTGCATTCGTATGCAAGAGATTTCGATTAGCGAATACTACTACTAGTGAGTGACAGTATCCGAATTATTGCATTCGAATGCAAGAGATTTCGATTAGCGAATACTACTACTAGTGAGTGACAGTATCCGAGAACTTGTATTCGAATGCAAGAGATTTCGATTAGCGAATACTACTATTAGTGAGTGACAGTATCCGAATTATTGCATTCGAATGCATGAAATTTCGATTAGCGAATACTACTACTAGTGATTACAGTTTCCGAGAACTTGCATTCGAATGCATGAGATTTCGACTAGCGAATACTACTACTAGTGAGTGACAGTATCCGAGAACTTGCATTCGAATGCATGGGATTTTGATTAGCGAATACTACTACTAGTGAGTGACAGTATCCGAGAACTTGAATTGGAATGCATGAGATTTCGATTAGCGAATACTACTACTAGTGAGTGACAGTATCGGAATTATTGCAATCGAATGCATGATATTTCCTTTAGCGAATACTACTACTAGTCAGTGACAGTTTCCGAATTATTGCTTTCGAATGCAAGAGATTTCGATTAGCGAATACTACTACTAGTGAGAGACAGTATCCGAATTATTGCATTCGAATGCAAGAAATTTCGATTAGCGTATGCTACTACTAGTGAGTGACAGTATCCGAATTATTGCATTCGAATGTATGAGATTTCGATTAGCGAATACTACTACTAGTGAGTGACAGTATCCGAATTATTGCATTCGAATGCATGAAACTTCGATTAGCGAATACTACTACTAGTGAGTGACAGTATACGAATTATTGCATTCGAATGCATGAAATTTCGATTAGCGAATACTACTACTAGGGAGTGACAGTATCCGAATTATTGCATTCGAATGCATGAAATTTCGATTAGCGAATACTACTACTAGTGAGTGACAGTATTCGAATTACGGCATTCGAATGCATGAAATTTCGATTAGCGAATACTACTACTAGTGAGTGACAGTATCCGAATTATAGCATTCGAATGCATGAAATTTCGATTAGCGAATACTACTACTAGTGAGTGACAGTATCCGAATTATTGCATTCGATTGCATGAAATTTCGATTAGCGAATACTACTACTAGAGAGTGACAGTATCCGAATTATTGCATTCGAATGAATGAGATTTCGATTAGCGAATACTACTACAAGTGAGTGACAGTATCCGAGAACTTGCATTCGAATGCTTGAGATTTCGATTAGCGAATACTACTACTAGTGAGTGACAGTATCCGAGAACTTGCATTCGAATGCATGAGATTTCGATTAGCGAATACTACTACTAGTGAGTGACAGTATCCGAATTATTGCATTCGAATGCATGAAATTTCAATTAGCGAATACTACTACTAGTGAGTGACAATATCCGAGAACATGCATTGGAATGCATGAAATTTCGATTAGCGAATACTACTACTAGTGAGTGACAGTATCCGACAACTTGCATTCGAATGCATGAGATTTCGATTAGCGAATACTACTACTAGTGAGTGACAGTATCCGAGAACTTGCATTCGAATGCATGAGATTTCGATTAGTGAATTCTAATACTAGTGAGTGACAGTATCCGAGAACTTACATTTGAATGCATGAGATTTCGATTAGCGAATACTACTACTAGTGAGTGACAGTATCCGAATTATTGCAAACGAATGCATGAGATTTCCTTTAGCGATTACTACTACTAGTCAGTGACAGTTTCCGAATTATTGCTTTCGAATGCAAGAGATTTCGATTAGCGAATACTACTACTAGTGAGTGACAGTATCCGAATTATTGCATTCGAATGCATGAAATTTCGATTAGCGAATACTACTACTAGTGGGTGACAGTATCCGAATTATGGCATTCGAATGCATGAACTTTCGATTAGCGAATACTACTACTAGTGAGTGACAGTATCCGAGAACTTGCATTCGAATGCATGAAATTTTGATTAGCGAATACTACTACAAGTGAGTGACAGTATCCGAATTATTGCATTCGAATGCATGAAATTTCGATTAGCGAATACTACTACTAGTAAGTGACAGTATCCGAGAACTTGCATTCGAATGCATGAAATTTCGATTAGCGAATACTACTACTAGTGAGTGACAGTATCCGAGAACTTGCATTCGAATGCATGAGATTTCGATTAGCGAATACTACTACTAATGAGTGACAGTATCCGAGAACTTGAATTCGAATGCATGAGATTTCGATTAGCGAATACTACTACTAGTGAGTGACAGTATCCGAATTATTGCAATCGAATGCATGAGATTTCCTTTAGCGAATACTACTACTAGTCAGTGACAGTTTCCGAATTATTGCTTTCGAATGCAAGAGATTTCGATTAGCGAATACTACTACTAGTGAGTGACAGTATCCGAATTATTGCATTCGAATGCAAGAAATTTCGATTAGCGAATGCTACTACTAGTGAGTGACAGTATCCGAATTATCGCATTCGAATGCATGAGATTTCGATTAGCGAATACTACTACTAGTGAGTGACAGTATTCGAATTATTGCATTCGAATGCATGAAATTTCGATTAGCGAATACTACTACTAGTCAGTGACAGCATCCTAATTATTGCATTCGAATGCATGAACTTTCGATTAGCGAATACTACTACTAGTGAGTGACAGTATCCGAATTATTGCATTCGAATGCATGAAATTTTGATTAGCGAGTACTACTACTAGTGAGTGACAGTATCCGAATTATGGCATTCGAAGGCATGAAATTTCAATTAGCGAATACTACTACTAGTAAGTGACAGTATACGAATTATTGCATTCGAATGCATGAAATTTCGATTAGCGAATACTACTACTAGTGAGTGACAGCATTCGAATTACGGCATTCGAATGCATGAAATTTCGATTAGCGAATACTACTACTAGTGAGTGACAGTATCCGAATTATAGCATTCGAATGCATGAAATTTCGATTAGCGAATACTACTACTAGTGAGTGACAGTATCCGAATTATTGCATTCGATTGCATGAAATTTCGATTAGCGAATACTACTACTAGAGAGTGACAGTATCCGAATTATTGCTTTCGAATGCATGAGATTTCGATTAGCGAATACTACTACAAGTGAGTGACAGTATCCGAGAACTTGCATTCGAATGCTTGAGATTTCGATTAGCGAATACTACTACTAGTGAGTGACAGTATCCGAGAACTTGCATTCGAATGCATGAGATTTCGATTAGCGAATACTACTACTAGGGAGTGACAGTATCCGAATTATTGCATTCGAATGCATGAAATTTCGATTAGCGAATACTACTACTAGTGAGTGACAGTATCCGAGAACATGCATTGGAATGCATGAAATTTCGATTAGCGAATACTACTACTAGTGAGTGACAGTATCCGACAACTTGCATTCGAATGCATGAGATTTCGATTAGCGAATACTACTACTAGTGAGTGACAGTCTCCGAGAACTTGCATTCGAATGCATGAGATTTCGATTAGTGAATTCTAATACTAGTGAGTGACAGTATCCGAGAACTTACATTTGAATGCATGAGATTTCGATTAGCGAATACTACTACTAGTGAGTGACAGTATCCGAATTATTGCAAACGAATGCATGAGATTTCCTTTAGCGATTACTACTACTAGTCAGTGACAGTTTCCGAATTATTGCTTTCGAATGCAAGAGATTTCGATTAGCGAATACTACTACTAGTGAGTGACAGTATCCGAATTATTGCATTCGAATGCATGAAATTTCGATTAGCGAATACTACTACTAGTGGGTGACAGTATCCGAATTATGGCATTCGAATGCATGAACTTTCGATTAGCGAATACTACTACTAGTGAGTGACAGTATCCGAGAACTTGCATTCGAATGCATGAAATTTTGATTAGCGAATACTACTACAAGTGAGTGACAGTATCCGAATTATTGCATTCGAATGCATGAAATTTCGATTAGCGAATACTACTACTAGTGAGTGACAGTATCCGAGAACTTGCATTCGAATGCATGAAATTTCGATTAGCGAATACTACTACTATAGAGTGACAGTATCCGAGAACTTGCATTCGAATGCATGAGATTTCGATTAGCGAATACTACTACTAGTGAGTGACAGTATCCGAGAACTTGAATTCGAATGCATGAGATTTCGATTAGCGAATACTACTACTAGTGAGTGACAGTATCCGAATTATTGCAATCGAATGCATGAGATTTCCTTTAGCGAATACTACTACTAGTCAGTGACAGTTTCCGAATTATTGCTTTCGAATGCAAGAGATTTCGATTAGCGAATACTACTACTAGTGAGTGACAGTATCCGAATTATTGCATTCGAATGCAAGAAATTTCGATTAGCGAATGCTACTACTAGTGAGTGACAGTATCCGAATTATCGCATTCGAATGCATGAGATTTCGATTAGCGAATACTACTACTAGTGAGTGACAGTATTCGAATTATTGCATTCGAATGCATGAAATTTCGATTAGCGAATACTACTACTAGTCAGTGACAGCCCCCTAATTATTGCATTCGAATGCATGAACTTTCGATTAGCGAATACTACTACTAGTGAGTGACAGTATCCGAATTATTGCATTGGAATGCATGAAATTTTGATTAGCGAGTACTACTACTAGTGAGTGACAGTATCCGAATTATGGCATTCAAAGGCATGAAATTTCAATTAGCGAATACTACTACTAGTAAGTGACAGTATCCGAATTATTGCATTCGAATGCATGAGATTGCGATTAGCGAATACTACTACTAGTGAGTGAAAGAATCCGAATTATTGCATTCGAATGCATGAAATTTCGATTAGCAAATACTACTACTAGTGAGTGACAGTATCCGAGAACTTGCATTCGAATGCATGAGATTTCCATTAGCGAATACTACTACTAGTGAGTGACGGTATCCGAATTATTGTAATCGAATGCACGAGATTTCGTTTAGCGAAAACCACTACTGGTCAGTGACAGTTTCCGAATTATTGCTTTCGAATGCAAGAGATTTCGATTAGCGAATACTACTACTAGTGAGTGACAGTATCCGAATTATTGCATTCGAATGCAAGTGATTTCGATTAGCGAATACTACTACTAGTGAGTGACAGTATCCGAATTATTGCATTCGTATGCAAGAGATTTCGATTAGCGAATACTACTACTAGTGAGTGACAGTATCCGAATTATTGCATTCGAATGTAAGAGATTTCGATTAGCGAATACTACTACTAGTGGGTGACAGTATAGGAATTATTGCATTCGAATGCAAGAAATTTCGATTAGCGAATACTACTACTAGTGAGTGACAGTATCCGAATTATTGTATTCGAATGCAAGAGATTTCGATTAGCGAATACTACTATTAGTGAGTGACAGTATCCGAATTATTGCATTCGAATGCATGAAATTTCGATTAGCGAATACTACTACTAGTGATTACAGTTTCCGAGAACTTGCATTCGAATGCATGAGATTTCGATAAGCGAATACTACTACCAGTGAGTGACAGTATCCGAATTATTGCATTCGAATGCATGAAATTTCGATTAGCGAATACTACTACTAGTGGGTGACAGTATCCGAATTATTGCATTCGAATGCATGAAATTTCGATTAGCGGATACTACTATTAGTAAGTGACAGTATCCGAGAACTTGCATTCGAATGCATGACATTTCGATTAGCGAATACTACTACTAGTGAGTGACAGTATCCGAGAACTTGCATTCGAATACAAGAGATTTCGATTAGCGAATACTACTACTAGTGATTGACACTATCTGAATTATTGCATTCGAATACATGAAATTTCGATTAGCGAATACTACTACTAGTGAGCGACAGTATCCGAATTATTGCATTCCAATGCATGAAATTTCGATTAGCGGATACTAATACTAGTGAGTGACAGTATCCGAGAACTTGCATTCGAATGCATGAGATTTCGATTAGCGAATACTACTACTAGTGAGTGACAGTATCCGAGAACTTGCATTCGAATGCATGAGATTTCGATTAGCGAATACTACTACTAGTGACTGAAAGTATCCGAGAACTTGAATTCGAATGCATGAGATTTCGATTAGCGAATACTACTACTAGTGAGTGACAGTATCCGAATTATTGCAATCGAATGCATGAGATTTCCTTTAGCGAATACTACTACTAGTCAGTGACATTTTCCGAATTATTGCTTTCGAATGGAAGAGATTTCGATTAGCGAATACTACTACTAGTGAGTGACAGTATCCGAATTATTGCATTCGAATGCAAGAAATTTGGATTAGCGAATGTTACTACTAGTGAGTGACAGTATCCGAATTATTGCATTCGAATGCATGAGATTTCGATTAGCGAATACTACTACTAGTGAGTGACAGTATTCGAATTATTGCATTCGAATGCATGAAATTTCGATTAGCGAATACTACTACTAGTCAGTGACAGCATCCTAATTATTGCATTCGAATGCATGAAATTTCGATTAGCGAATACTACTACTAGTGAGTGACAGTATCCGAATTATTGTAATCGAATGCACGAGATTTCGTTTAGCGAAAACTACTACTAGTCAGTGACAGTTTCCGAATTATTGCTTTCGAATGCAAGAGATTTCGATTAGCGAATACTACTACTAGTGAGTGACAGTATCCGAATTATTGCATTCGAATGCAAGAGATTTCGATTAGCGAATACTACTACTAGTGAGTGACAGTATCCGAATTATTGCATTCGTATGCAAGAGATTTCGATTAGCGAATACTACTACTAGTGAGTGACAGTATCCGAACTATTGCATTCGAATGCAAGAGATTTGGATTAGCGAATACTACTACTAGTGGGTGACAGTATCCGAATTATTGCATTCGAATGCAAGAGATTTCGATTAGCGAATACTACTACTAGTGAGTGACACTATCCGAATTATTGTATTCAAATGCAAGAGATTTCGATTAGCGAATACTACTACTAGTGAGTGACAGTATCCGAATTATTGCATTCGAATGCATGAAATTTCGATTAGCGAATACTACTACTAGTGAGTGACAGTATCCGAAATATTGCATTCGAATGCATGAAATTTCGATTAGCGAATACTACTACTAGTGGGTGACAGTATCCGAATTATTGCATGCGAATGCATGAAATTTCGATTAGCGGATACTACTACAAGTGAGTGACAGTATCCGAGAACTTGCATTCGAATGCATGAGATTTCGATTAGCGAATACTACTACTAGTGAGTGACAGTATCCGAATTATTGCATTCGAATGCATGAAATTTCGATTAGCGAATACTACTACTAGTGGGTGACAGTATCCGAATTATTGCATTCGAATGCATGAAATTTCGATTAGCAAATACTACTACTAGTGAGTGACAGTATCCGAGAACTTGCATTCGAATGCATGAGATTTCGATTAGCGAATACTACTACTAGTGAGTGACAGTATCCGAGAACTTGCATTCGAATGCATGAAATTTCGATTAGCGAATACTACTACTAGTGAGTGACAGTATCCGTGAACTTGCATTCGAATGCATGAGATTTCGATTAGCGAATACTACCACCAGTGAGTGACAGTATCCAAATTATTGCATTCGAATGCATGAGATTTCGATTAGCGAATACTACTACTAGTGAGTGACAGTATCCGATTTATTGCATTCGAATGCATGAAATTTCGATTAGCGAATACTACTACTAGTGAGTGACAGTATCCGAAATATTGCATTCGAATGCATGAAATTTCGATTAGCGAATACTACTACTAGAGAGTGACAGTATCCGAATTATTGCAATCGAATGCATGAGATTTCCTTTAGCGAATACTACTACTAGTCAGTGACATTTTCCGAATTATTGCTTTCGAATGGAAGAGATTTCGATTAGCGAATACTACTACTAGTGAGTGACAGTATCCGAATTATTGCATTCGAATGCAAGAAATTTGGATTAGCGAATGTTACTACTAGTGAGTGACAGTTTTCGAATTATTGCATTCGAATGCATGAGATTTCGATTAGCGAATACTACTACTAGTGAGTGACAGTATTCGAATTATTGCATTCGAATGCATGAAATTTCGATTAGCGAATACTACTACTAGTCAGTGACAGCATCCTAATTATTGCATTCGAATTCATGAAATTTCGATTAGCGAATACTACTACTAGTGAGTGACAGTATCCGAATTATTGTAATCGAATGCACGAGATTTCGTTTAGCGAAAACTACTACTAGTCAGTGACAGTTTCCGAATTATTGCTTTCGAATGCAAGAGATTTCGATTAGCGAATACTACTACTAGTGAGTGACAGTATCCGAATTATTGCATTCGAATGCAAGAGATTTCGATTAGCGAATACTACTACTAGTGAGTGACAGTATCCGAATTATTGCATTCGTATGCAAGAGATTTCGATTAGCGAATACTACTACTAGTGAGTGACAGTATCCGAACTATTGCATTCGAATGCAAGAGATTTGGATTAGCGAATACTACTACTAGTGGGTGACAGTATCCGAATTATTGCATTCGAATGCAAGAGATTTCGATTAGCGAATACTACTACTAGTGAGTGACACTATCCGAATTATTGTATTCAAATGCAAGAGATTTCGATTAGCGAATACTACTACTAGTGAGTGACAGTATCCGAATTATTGCATTCGAATGCATGAAATTTCGATTAGCGAATACTACTACTAGTGAGTGACAGTATCCGAAATATTGCATTCGAATGCATGAAATTTCGATTAGCGAATACTACTACTAGTGGGTGACAGTATCCCAATTATTGCATGCGAATGCATGAAATTTCGATTAGCGGATACTACTACAAGTGAGTGACAGTATCCGAGAACTTGCATTCGAATGCATGAGATTTCGATTAGCGAATACTACTACTAGTGAGTGACAGTATCCGAATTATTGCATTCGAATGCATGAAATTTCGATTAGCGAATACTACTACTAGTGGGTGACAGTATCCGAATTATTGCATTCGAATGCATGAAATTTCGATTAGCGGATACTACTACTAGTGAGTGACAGTATCCGAGAACTTGCATTCGAATGCATGACATTTCGATTAGCGAATACTACTACTAGTGAGTGACAGTATCCGAGAACTTGCATTCGAATGCATGAGATTTCGATTAGCGAATACTACTACTAGTGATTGACACTATCTCAGTTATTGCATTCGAATACATGAAATTTCGATTAGCGAATACTACTACTAGTGAGTGACAGTATCCGAATATTGCATTCCAATGCATGAAATTTCGATTAGCGGATACTAATACTAGTGAGTGACAGTATCCGAGAACTTGCATTCGAATGCATGAGATTTCGATTAGCGAATACTACTACTAGTGAGTGACAGTATCCGAGAACTTGCATTCGAATGCATGAAATTTCGATTAGCGAATACTACTACTAGTGAGTGACAGTATCCGAGAACTTGCATTCGAATGCATGAGATTTCGATTAGCGAATACTACTTCTAGTGAGAGACGGTATCCGTATTATTGCATTCGAATGCATGAGATTTCGATTAGCGAATACTACTACTAGAGAGGGACAGTATCCGAGAACTTGCATTCGAATGCATGAGATTTCGATTAGCGAATACTACTACTAGTGAGTGACAGTATCCGAGAACTTGCATTCGAATGCATGAGATTTCGATTAGCGAATACTACCACTAGTGAGTGACAGTATCCGAATTATTGCATTCGAATGCATGAAATTTCGATTAGCGAATACTACTACTAGTGTGTGACAGTATCCGAGAACTTGCATTCGAATATATGAAATTTTGATTAGCGAGTACTACTACTAGTGAGTGACAGTATCCGAATTATTATATTCGAATGCATGAAATTTCGATTAGCGAATACTACTACTAGTGAGTGACAGAATCCGAATTATTGCATTCGAATGCATGAAATTTCGATTAGCAAATACTACTACTAGTGAGTGACAGTATCCGAGAACTTGCATTCGAATGCATGAAATTTCGATTAGCGAATACTACTACTAGTGAGTGACAGTATCCGTGAACTTGCATTCGAATGCATGAGATTTCGATTAGCGAATACTACCACCAGTGAGTGACAGTATCCAAATTATTGCATTCGAATGCATGAGATTTCGATTAGCGAATACTACTACTAGTGAGTGACAGTATCCGAATTATTGCATTCGAATGCATGAAATTTCGATTAGCGAATACTACTACTAGTGAGTGACAGTATCCGAAATATTGCATTCGAATGCATGAAATTTCGATTAGCGAATACTACTACTAGAGAGTGACAGTATCCGAATTATTGCATTCGAATGCATGAGATTTCGATTAGCGAATACTACTACTAGTGAGTGACAGTATCCGAGAACTTGCATTCGAATGCTTGAGATATCGATTAGCGAATACTACTACTAGTGAGTGACAGTATCCGAGAACTTGCATTCGAATGCATGAGATTTCGATTAGCGAAGACTACTACTAGTGAGTGACAGTATCCGAATTATTGCATTCGAATGCATGAAATTTCAATTAGCGAATACTACTACTAGTGAGTGACAGTATCCGAGAACTTGCATTAGAATGCATGAAATTTCGATAAGCGAATACTACTACTAGTGAGTGACAGTATCCGAATTATTGCATTCGAATGCATGAAATTTCGATTAGCGAATACTACTACTAGTGAGTGACAGTATCCGAATTATTGCATTCGAATGCATGAAATTTCGATTAGCGAATACTGCTACTAGTGAGTGACAGTATCCGAATTATGGCATTCGAATGCATGAAATTTCGATTAGCGAATACTACTACTAGTGAGTGACAGTATCCGAGAACTTGCATTCGAATGCATGAAATTTCTTTTAGCGAATACTACTACTAGTGAGTGACAGTATCCGAATTATTGCATTCGAATGCATGAGATTGCGATTAGCGAATACTACTACAAGTGAGTGACAGTATCCGAATTATTGCATTCGAATGCATGAAATTTCGATTAGCGAATACTACTACTATAGAGTGACAGTATCCGAGAACTTGCATTCGAATGCATGAGATTTCGATTAGCGAATACTACTACTAGTGAGGGACAGTATCCGAGAACTTGCATTCGAATGCATGAGATTTCGATTAGCGAATACTACTACTAGTGAGTGACAGTATCCGAGAACTTGCATTCGAATGCATGAGATTTCCATTAGCGAATACTACCACTAGTGAGTGACAGTATCCGAATTATTGCATTCGAATGCATGAAATTTCGATTAGCGAATACTACTACTAGTGTGTGACAGTATCCGAGAACTTGCATTCGAATATATGAAATTTTGATTAGCGAGTACTACTACTAGTGAGTGACAGTATCCGAATTATTATATTCGAATGCATGAAATTTCGATTAGCGAATACTACTACTAGTGAGTGACAGAATCCGAATTATTGCATTCGAATGCATGAAATTTCGATTAGCAAATACTACTACTAGTGAGTGACAGTATCCGAGAACTTGCATTCGAATGCATGAGATTTCGATTAGCGAATACTACTACTAGTGAGTGACAGTATCCGAGAGCTTGCATTCGAATGCATAAAATTTCGATTAGCGAATACTACTACTAGTGAGTGACAGTATCCGTGAACTTGCATTCGAATGCATGAGATTTCGATTAGCGAATACTACCACCAGTGAGTGACAGTATCCAAATTATTGCATTCGAATGCATGAGATTTCGATTAGCGAATACTACTACTAGTGAGTGACAGTATCCGAATTATAGCATTCGAATGCATGAAATTTCGATTAGCGAATACTACTACTAGTGAGTGACAGTATCCGAATTATTGCATTCGAATGCATGAAATTTAGATTAGCGAATACTACTACTAGAGAGTGACAGTATCCGAATTATTGCATTCGAATGCATGAGATTTCGATTAGCGAATACTACTACTAGTGAGTGACAGTATCCGAGAACTTGCATTCGAATGCTTGAGATTTCGATTAGCGAATACTACTACTAGTGAGTGACAGTATCCGAGAACTTGCATTCGAATGCATGAGATTTCGATTAGCGAATACTACTACTAGTGAGTGACAGTATCCGAATTATTGCATTCGAATGCATGAAATTTCGATTAGCGAATACTACTACTAGTGAGTGACAGTATCCGAATTATTGCATTCGAATGCATGAAATTTCGATTAGCGAATACTACTACTAGTGAGTGACAGTATCCGAATTATTGCATTCGAATGCATGAAATTTCTTTTAGCGAATACTACTACTAGTGAGTGACAGTATCCGAATTATTGCATTCGAATGCATGAGATTGCGATTAGCGAATACTACTACAAGTGAGTGACAGTATCCGAATTATTGCATTCGAATGCATGAAATTTCGATTAGCGAATACTACTACTATAGAGTGACAGTATCCGAGAACTTGCATTCGAATGCATGAGATTTCGATTAGCGAATACTACTACTAGTGAGTGACAGTATCCGAGAACTTGCATTTGAATGCATGAGATTTCGATTAGTGAATTCTCCTACTAGTGAGTGACAGTATCCGAGAACTTGCATTCGAATGCATGAGATTTCGATTAGCGAATACTACTACTAGTGAGTGACAGTATCCGAATTATTGCAAACGAATGCATGAGATTTCCTTTAGCGAATACTACTACTAGTCAGTGACAGTTTCCGAATTATTGCTTTCGAATGAAAGAGATTTCGATTAGCGAATACTACTACTAGTGAGTGACAGTATCCGAATTATTGCATTCGAATGCATGAAATTTCGATTAGCGAATACTACTACTAGTGAGTGACAGTATCCGAATTATTGCATTCGAATGCATGAAATTTCGATTAGCGAATACTACTACTATAGAGTGACAGTATCCGAGAACTTGCATTCGAATGCATGAAATTTTGATTAGCGAATACTACTACAAGTGAGTGACAGTATCCGAATTATTGCATTCGAATGCATGAAATTTCGATTAGCGAATACTACTACTAGTGAGTGACAGTATCCGAATTATTGCATTCGAATGCATGAAATTTCGATTAGCGAATACTACTACTATAGAGTGACAGTATCCGAGAACTTGCATTCGAATGCATGAGATTTCGATTAGCGAATACTACTACTAGTGAGTGACAGTATCCGAGAACTTGAATTCGAATGCATGAGATTTCGATTAGCGAATACTACTACTAGTGAGTGACAGTATCCGAATTATTGCAATCGAATGCATGAGATTTCCTTTAGCGAATACTACTACTAGTCAGTGACAGTTTCCGAATTATTGCTTTCGAATGCAAGAGATTTCGATTAGCGAATACTACTACTAGTGAGTGACAGTATCCGAATTATTGCATTCGAATGCAAGAAATTTCGATTAGCGAATGCTACTACTAGTGAGTGACAGTATCCGAATTATCGCATTCGAATGCATGAGATTTCGATTAGCGAATACTACTACTAGTGAGTGACAGTATTCGAATTATTGCATTCGAATGCATGAAATTTCGATTAGCGAATACTAGTACTAGTCAGTGACAGCATCCTAATTATTGCATTCGAATGCATGAACTTTCGATTAGCGAATACTACTACTAGTGAGTGACAGTATCCGAATTATTGCATTCGAATGCATGAAATTTTGATTAGTGAGTACTTCTACTAGTGAGTGACAGTATCCGAATTATGGCATTCGAAGGCATGAAATTTCAATTAGCGAATACTACTACTAGTAAGTGACAGTATCCGAATTATTGCATTCGAATGCATGAGATTGCGATTAGCGAATACTACTACTAGTGAGTGAAAGAATCCGAATTATTGCATTCGAATGCATGAAATTTCGATTAGCAAATACTACTACTAGTGAGTGACAGTATCCGAGAACTTGCATTCGAATGCATGAGATTTCCATTAGCGAATACTACTACTAGTGAGTGACAGTATCCGAATTATTGTAATCGAATGCACGAGATTTCGTTTAGCGAAAACTACTACTAGTCAGTGACAGTTTCCGAATTATTGCTTTCGAATGCAAGAGATTTCGATTAGCGAATACTACTACTAGTGAGTGACAGTATCCGAATTATTGCATTCGAATGCAAGTGATTTCGATTAGCGAATACTACTACTAGTGAGTGACAGTATCCGAATTATTGCATTCGTATGCAAGAGATTTCGATTAGCGAATACTACTACTAGTGAGTGACAGTATCCGAATTATTGCATTCGAATGTAAGAGATTTCGATTAGCGAATACTACTACTAGTGGGTGACAGTATCCGAATTATTGCATTCGAATGCAAGAGATTTCGTATAGCGAATACTACTACTAGTGAGTGACAGTATCCGAATTATTGTATTCGAATGCAAGAGATTTCGATTAGCGAATACTACTATTAGTGAGTCACAGTATCCGAATTATTGCATTCGAATGCATGAAATTTCGATTAGCGAATACTACTACTAGTGATTACAGTTTCCGAGAACTTGCATTCGAATGCATGAGATTTCGATAAGCGAATACTACTACCAGTGAGTGACAGTATCCGAATTATTGCATTCGAATGCATGAAATTTCGATTAGCGAATACTACTACTAGTGGGTGACAGTATCCGAATTATTGCATTCGAATGCATGAAATTTCGATTAGCGGATACTACTATTAGTGAGTGACAGTATCCGAGAACTTGCATTCGAATGCATGACATTTCGATTAGCGAATACTACTACTAGTGAGTGACAGTATCCGAGAACTTGCATTCGAATACATGAGATTTCGATTAGCGAATACTACTACTAGTGATTGACACTATCTGAATTATTGCATTCGAATACATGAAATTTCGATTAGCGAATACTACTACTAGTGAGTGACAGTATCCGAATTATTGCATTCCAATGCATGAAATTTCGATTAGCGGATACTAATACTAGTGAGTGACAGTATCCGAGAACTTGCATTCGAATGCATGAGATTTCGATTAGCGAATACTACTACTAGTGAGTGACAGTATCCGAGAACTTGCATTCGAATGCATGAGATTTCGATTAGCGAATACTACTACTAGTGACTGAAAGTATCCGAGAACTTGAATTCGAATGCATGAGATTTCGATTAGCGAATACTACTACTAGTGAGTGACAGTATCCGAATTATTGCAATCGAATGCATGAGATTTCCTTTAGCGAATACTACTACTAGTCAGTGACATTTTCCGAATTATTGCTTTCGAATGGAAGAGATTTCGATTAGCGAATACTACTACTAGTGAGTGACAGTATCCGAATTATTGCATTCGAATGCAAGAAATTTGGATTAGCGAATGTTACTACTAGTGAGTGACAGTATCCGAATTATTGCATTCGAATGCATGAGATTTCGATTAGCGAATACTACTACTAGTGAGTGACAGTATTCGAATTATTGCATTCGAATGCATGAAATTTCGATTAGCGAATACTACTACTAGTCAGTGACAGCATCCTAATTATTGCATTCGAATGCATGAAATTTCGATTAGCGAATACTACTACTAGTGAGTGACAGTATCCGAATTATTGTAATCGAATGCACGAGATTTCGTTTAGCGAAAACTACTACTAGTCAGTGACAGTTTCCAAATTATTGCTTTCGAATGCAAGAGATTTCGATTAGCGAATACTACTACTAGTGAGTGACAGTATCCGAATTATTGCATTCGAATGCAAGAGATTTCGATTAGCGAATACTACTACTAGTGAGTGACAGTATCCGAATTATTGCATTCGTATGCAAGAGATTTCGATTAGCGAATACTACTACTAGTGAGTGACAGTATCCGAACTATTGCATTCGAATGCAAGAGATTTGGATTAGCGAATACTACTTCTAGTGGGTGACAGTATCCGAATTATTGCATTCGAATGCAAGAGATTTCGATTAGCGAATACTACTACTAGTGAGTGACACTATCCGAATTATTGTATTCAAATGCAAGAGATTTCGATTAGCGAATACTACTACTAGTGAGTGACAGTATCCGAATTATTGCATTCGAATGCATGAAATTTCGATTAGCGAATACTACTACTAGTGAGTGACAGTATCCGAATTATTGCATTCGAATGCATGAAATTTCGATTAGCGAATACTACTACTAGTGGGTGACAGTATCCGAATTATTGCATGCGAATGCATGAAATTTCGATTAGCGGATACTACTACTAGTGAGTGACAGTATCCGAGAACTTGCATTCGAATGCATGAGATTTCGATTAGCGAATACTACTACTAGTGAGTGACAGTATCCGAATTATTGCATTCGAATGCATGAAATTTCGATTAGCGAATACTACTACTAGTGGGTGACAGTGTCCGAATTATTGCATTCGAATGCATGAAATTTCGATTAGCGGATACTACTACTAGTGAGTGACAGTATCCGAGAACTTGCATTCGAATGCATGACATTTCGATTAGCGAATACTACTACTAGTGAGTGACAGTATCCGAGAACTTGCATTCGAATGCATGAGATTTCGATTAGCGAATACTACTACTAGTGATTGACACTATCTCAGTTATTGCATTCGAATACATGAAATTTCGATTAGCGAATACTACTACTAGTGAGTGACAGTATCCGAATTATTGCATTCCAATGCATGAAATTTCGATTAGCGGATACTAATACTAGTGAGTGACAGTATCCGAGAACTTGCATTCGAATGCATGAGATTTCGATTAGCGAATACTACTACTAGTGAGTGACAGTATCCGAGAACTTGCATTCGAATGCATGAAATTTCGATTAGCGAATACTACTACTAGTGAGTGACAGTATCCGAGAACTTGCATTCGAATGCATGAGATTTCGATTAGCGAATACTACTACTAGTGAGAGACGGTATCCGTATTATTGCATTCGAATGCATGAGATTTCGATTAGCGAATACTACTACTAGTGAGGGACAGTATCCGAGAACTTGCATTCGAATGCATGAGATTTCGATTAGCGAATACTACTACTAGTGAGTGACAGTATCCGAGAACTTGCATTCGAATGCATGAGATTTCGATTAGCGAATACTACTACTAGTGAGTGACAGTATCCGAATTATTGCATTCGAATGCATGAAATTTCGATTAGCGAATACTACTACTAGTGTGTGACAGTATCCGAGAACTTGCATTCGAATATATGAAATTTTGATTAGCGAGTACTACTACTAGTGAGTGACAGTATCCGAATTATTATATTCGAATGCATGAAATTTCGATTAGCGAATACTACTAATAGTGAGTGACAGAATCCGAATTATTGCATTCGAATGCATGAAATTTCGATTAGCAAATACTACTACTAGTGAGTGACAGTATCCGAGAACTTGCATTCGAATGCATGAGATTTCGATTAGCGAATACCACTACTAGTGAGTGACAGTATCCGAGAACTTGCATTCGAATGCATGAAATTTCGATTAGCGAATACTACTATTAGTGAGTGACAGTATCCGTGAACTTGCATTCGAATGCATGAGATTTCGATTAGCGAATACTACCACCAGTGAGTGACAGTATCCAAATTATTGCATTCGAATGCATGAGATTTCGATTAGCGAATACTACTACTAGTGAGTGACAGTATCCGAATTATTGCATTCGAATGCATGAAATTTCGATTAGCGAATACTACTACTAGTGAGTGACAGTATCCGAATTATTGAATTCGAATGCATGAAATTTCGATTAGCGAATACTACTACTAGAGAGTGACAGTATCCGAATTATTGCATTCGAATGCATGAGATTTCGATTAGCGAATACTACTACTAGTGAGTGACAGTATCCGAGAACTTGCATTCGAATGCTTGAGATTTCGATTAGCGAATACTACTACTAGTGAGTGACAGTATCCGAGAACTTGCATTCGAATGCATGAGATTTCGATTAGCGAAGACTACTACTAGTGAGTGACAGTATCCGAATTATTGCATTCGAATGCATGAAATTTCAATTAGCGAATACTACTACTAGTGAGTGACAGTATCCGAGAACTTGCATTAGAATGCATGAAATTTCGATAAGCGAATACTACTACTAGTGAGTGACAGTATCCGAATTATTGCATTCGAATGCATGAAATTTCGATTAGCGAATACTACTACTAGTGAGTGACAGTATCCGAATTATTGCATTCGAATGCATGAAATTTCGATTAGCGAATACTGCTACTAGTGAGTGACAGTATCCGAATTATGGCATTCGAATGCATGAAATTTCGATTAGCGAATACTACTACTAGTGAGTGACAGTATCCGAGAACTTGCATTCGAATGCATGAAATTTCTTTTAGCGAAAACTACTACTAGTGAGTGACAGTATCCGAATTATTGCATTCGAATGGATGAGATTGCGATTAGCGAATACTACTACAAGTGAGTGACAGTATCCGAATTATTGCATTCGAATGCATGAAATTTCGATTAGCGAATACTACTACTATAGAGTGACAGTATCCGAGAACTTGCATTCGAATGCATGAGATTTCGATTAGCGAATACTACTACTAGTGAGGGACAGTATCCGAGAACTTGCATTCGAATGCATGAGATTTCGATTAGCGAATACTACTACTAGTGAGTGACAGTATCCGAGAACTTGCATTCGAATGCATGAGATTTCCATTAGCGAATACTACCACTAGTGAGTGACAGTATCCGAATTATTGCATTCGAATGCATGAAATTTCGATTAGCGAATACTACTACTAGTGTGTGACAGTATCCGAGAACTTGCATTCGAATATATGAAATTTTGATTAGCGAGTACTACTACTAGTGAGTGACAGTATCCGAATTATTATATTCGAATGCATGAAATTTCGATTAGCGAATACTACTACTAGTGAGTGACAGAATCCGAATTATTGCATTCGAATGCATGAAATTTCGATTAGCAAATACTACTACTAGTGAGTGACAGTATCCGAGAACTTGCATTCGAATGCATGAGATTTCGATTAGCGAATACTACTACTAGTGAGTGACAGTATCCGAGAACTTGCATTCGAATGCATAAAATTTCGATTAGCGAATACTACTACTAGTGAGTGACAGTATCCGTGAACTTGCATTCGAATGCATGAGATTTCGATTAGCGAATACTACCACCAGTGAGTGACAGTATCCAAATTATTGCATTCGAATGCATGAGATTTCGATTAGCGAATACTACTACTAGTGAGTGACAGTATCCGAATTATTGCATTCGAATGCATGAAATTTCGATTAGCGAATACTACTACTAGTGAGTGACAGTATCCGAATTATTGCATTCGAATGCATGAAATTTAGATTAGCGAATACTACTACTAGAGAGTGACAGTATCCGAATTATTGCATTCGAATGCATGAGATTTCGATTAGCGAATACTACTACTAGTGAGTGACAGTATCCGAGAACTTGCATTCGAATGCTTGAGATTTCGATTAGCGAATACTACTACTAGTGAGTGACAGTATCCGAGAACTTGCATTCGAATGCATGAGATTTCGATTAGCGAATACTACTACTAGTGAGTGACAGTATCCGAATTATTGCATTCGAATGCATGAAATTTCGATTAGCGAATACTACTACTAGTGAGTGACAGTATCCGAATTATTGCATTCGAATGCATGAAATTTCGATTAGCGAATACTACTACTAGTGAGTGACAGTATCCGAATTATTGCATTCGAATGCATGAAATTTCTTTTAGCGAATACTACTACTAGTGAGTGACAGTATCCGAATTATTGCATTCGAATGCATGAGATTGCGATTAGCGAATACTACTACAAGTGAGTGACAGTATCCGAATTATGGCATTCGAATGCATGAAATTTCGATTAGCGAATACTACTACTATAGAGTGACAGTATCCGAGAACTTGCATTCGAATGCATGAGATTTCGATTAGCGAATACTACTACTAGTGAGTGACAGTATCCGAGAACTTGCATTTGAATGCATGAGATTTCGATTAGCGAATACTACTACTAGTGAGTGACAGTATCCGAGACCTTGCACTCGAATGCATGAGATTTCGATTAGTGAATTCTCCTACTAGTGAGTGACAGTATCCGAGAACTTGCATTCGAATGCATGAGATTTTGATTAGCGAATACTACTACTAGTGAGTGACAGTATCCGAATTATTGCAAACGAATGCATGAGATTTCCTTTAGCGAATACTACTACTAGTCAGTGACAGTTTCCGAATTATTGCTTTCGAATGAAAGAGATTTCGATTAGCGAATACTACTACTAGTGAGTGACAGTATCCGAATTATTGCATTCGAATGCATGAAATTTCGATTAGCGAATACTACTACTAGTGAGTGACAATATCCGATTTATGGCATTCGAATGCATGAAATTTCGATTAGCGAATACTACTACTAGAGAGTGACAGTATCCGAATTATTGCATTCGAATGCATGAGATTTCGATTAGCGAATACTACTACTAGTGAGTGACAGTATCCGAGAACTTGCATTCCAATGCATGAAATTTCGATTAGCGAATACTACTACTAGTGATTGACAGTATCCGTGAACTTGCATTCGAATGCATGAGATTTCGATTAGCGAATACTACCACCAGTGAGTGACAGTATCCGAATTATTGCATTCGAATGCATGAGATTTCGATTAGCGAATACTACTACTAGTGAGTGACAGTATCCGAATTATTGCATTCGAATGCATGAAATTTCGATTAGCGAATACTACTACTAGAGAATGACAGTATCCGAATTATTGCATTCGAATGCATGAGATTTCGATTAGCGAATACTACTACTAGTGAGTGACAGTATCCGAGAACTTGCATTCGAATGCTTGAGATTTCGATTAGCGAATACTACTACTAGTGAGTGACAGTATCCGAGAACTTGCATTCGAATGCATGAGATTTCGATTAGCGAATACTACTACTAGTGAGTGACAGTATCCGAATTATTGCATTCGAATGCATGAAATTTCGATTAGCGAATACTACTACTAGTGAGTGACAGTATCCGAGAACTTGCATTGGAATGCATGAACTTTCGATTAGCGAATACTACTACTTGTGAGTGACAGTATCCGAAATATTGCATTCGAATGCATGAAATTTCGATTAGCGAATACTACTACTAGTGAGTGACAGTATCCGAATTATTGCATTCGAATGCATGAAATTTCGATTAGCGAATACTGCTACTAGTGAGTGACAGTATCCGAATTATGGCATTCGAATGCATGAAATTTCGATTAGCGAATACTACTACTAGTGAGTGACAGTATCCGAGAACTTGCATTCGAATGCATGAAATTTCTTTTAGCGAATACTACTACTAGTGAGTGACAGTATCCGAATTATTGCATTCGAATGCATGAGATTGCGATTAGCGAATACTACTACTAGTGAGTGACAGTATCCGAATTATTGCATTCGAATGCATGAAATTTCGATTAGCGAATACTACTACTATAGAGTGACAGTATCCGAGAACTTGCATTCGAATGCATGAGATTTCGATTAGCGAATACTACTACTAGTGAGTGACAGTATCCGAGAACTTGCATTCGAATGCATGAGATTTCGATTAGCGAATACTACTACTAGTGAGTGACAGTATCCGAGAACTTGCACTCGAATGCATGAGATTTCGATTAGTGAATTCTACTACTAGTGAGTGACAGTATCCGAGAACTTGCATTCGAATGCATGAGATTTCGATTAGGGAATACTACTACTAGTGACTGACAGTATCCGAATTATTGCAAACGAATGCATGAGATTTCCTTTAGCGAATATTACTACTAGTCAGTGACAGTTTCCGAATTATTTCTTTCGAATGCAAGAGATTTCGATTAGCGAATACTACTACTAGTGAGTGACAGTATCCGAATTATTGCATTCGAATGCATGAAATTTCGATTAGCAAATTCTACTACTAGTGAGTGACAATATCCGAATTATGGCATTCGAATGCACGAACTTTCGATTAGCGAATACTACTACTAGTGAGTGACAGTATCCGACAACTTGCATTCGAATGCATGAAATTTCGATTAGCGAATACTACTACTATAGAGTGACAGTATCCGAGAACCTGCATTCGAATGCATGAGATTTCGATTAGCGAATACTACTACTACTGAGTGACAGTATCCGAGATCTTGCATTCGAATGCATGAGATTTCGATTAGCGAATACTACTACTAGTGAGTGACAGTATCCGAGAACTTGCATTCGAATGCATGAGATTTCGTTTAGCGAATACTGCTACTAGATAGTGACAGTATCCGAGAACTTGAATTCGAATGCATGAGATTTCGATTAGCGAATACTACTACTAGTGATTGACACTATCTGAGTTACTGCATTCGAATACATGAAATTACGATTAGCGAATACTACTACTAGTGAGTGACAGTATCCGAATCATTGCATTCCAATGCATGAAATTTCGATTAGCGGATACTAATACTAGTGAGTGACAGTATCCGAGAACTTGCATTCGAATGCATGAGATTTCGATTAGCGAATACTACTACTAGTGATTGAGACTATCTGAATTATTGCATTCGAATACATGAAATTTCGATTAGCGAATACTACTACTAGTGAGTGACAGTATCCGAAATATTGCATTCCAATGCATGAAATTTCGATTAGCGGATACTAATACTAGTGAGTGACAGTATCCGAGAACTTGCATTCGAATGCATGAGATTTCGATTAGCGAATACTACTACTAGTGAGTGACAGTATCCGAGAACTTGCATTCGAATGCATGAGATTTCGATTAGCGAATACTACTACTAGTGAGTGACAGTATCCGAGAACTTGCATTCGAATGCATGAGATTTCGATTAGCGAATACTACTACTAGTGAGTGACAGTATTCGAATTATTGCATTCGAATGCAAGAAATTTGGATTAGCGAATGCTACTACTAGTGAGTGACAGTATTCGAATTATTGCATTCGAATGCATGAAATTTCGATTAGCGAATACTACTACTAGTCAGTGACAGCATCCTAATTATTGCATTCCAATGCATGAAATTTCGATTAGCGAATACTACTACTAGTGAGTGACAGTATCCGAATTATTGCATTCGAATGCATGAAATTTCGATTAGCGAATACTACTACTAGTGAGTGACAGTATCCGAATTATGGCATTCGAAGGCATGAAATCTCAATTAGCGAATACTACTACTAGTAAGTGACAGTATTCGAATTATTGCATTCGAATGCATGAGATTGCGATTAGCGAATACTACTACCAGTGAGTGACAGTATCCGAATTATTGCATTCGAATGCATGAGATTTCGATTAGCGAATACTACTACTAGTGAGTGACAGTATCCGAATTATTGTAATCGAATGCACGAGATTTCGTTTAGCGAAAACTACTACATGTCAGTGACAGTTTCCGAATTATTGCTTTCGAATGCAAGAGATTTCGATTAGCGAATACTACCACTAGTGAGTGACAGTATCCGAATTATTGCATTCGAATGCAAGAGATTTCGATTAGCGAATACTACTACTAGTGAGTGACAGTATCCGAATTATTGCATTCGTATGCAAGAGATTTCGATTAGCGAATACTACTACTAGTGAGTGACAGTATCCGAATTATTGCATTCGAATGCAAGAGATTTCGATTAGCGAATACTACTACTAGTGGGTGACAGTATCCGAATTATTGCATTCGAATGCAAGAGATTCCGATTAGCGAATACTACTACTAGTGAGTGACAGTATCCGAATTATTGTATTCAAATGCAAGAGATTTCGATTAGCGAATACTACTACTAGTGAGTGACAGTATCCGAATTATTGCATTCGAATGCATGAAATTTCGATTAGCGAATACTACTACTACTGATTACAGTTTCCGAGAACTTGCATTCGAATGCATGAGATTTCGATTAGCGAATACTACTACTAGTGAGTGACAGTATCCGAATTATTGCATTCGAATGCATGAAATTTCGATTAGCGAATACTACTACTAGTGGGTGACAGTATCCGAATTATTGCATTCGAATGCATGAAATTTCGATTAGCGGATACTACTACTAGTGAGTGACAGTATCCGAGAACTTGCATTCGAATGCATGACATTTCGATTAGCGAATACTACTACTAGTGAGTGACAGTATCCGAGAACTTGCACTCGAATGCATGAGATTTCGATTAGTGAATTCTCCTACTAGTGAATGACAGTATCCGAGAACTTGCATTCGAATGCATGAGATTTCGATTAGCGAATACTACTACTAGTGAGTGACAGTATCCGAATTATTGCAAACGAATGCATGAGATTTCCTTTAGCGAATACTACTACTAGTCAGTGACAGTTTCCGAATTATTGCTTTCGAATGAAAGAGATTTCGATTAGCGAATACTACTACTAGTGAGTGACAGTATCCGAATTATTGCATTCGAATGCATGAAATTTCGATTAGCGAATACTACTACTAGTGAGTGACAATATCCGATTTATGGCATTCGAATGCATGAACTTTCGATTAGCGAATACTACTACTAGTGAGTGACAGTATCCGAGAACTTGCATTCGAATGCATGAAATTTCAATTAGCGAATACTACTACTAGTGAGTGACAGTATCCGAATTATTGCATTCGAATGCATGAAATTTCGATTAGCCAATACTACTACTAGTGAGTGACAGTATCCGAATTATTACATTCGAATGCATGAAATTTCGATTAGCGAATACTACTACTAGAGAGTGACAGTATCCGAATTATTGCATTCCAATGCATGAAATTTCGATTAGCGAATACTACTACTAGTGATTGACAGTATCCGTGAACTTGCATTCGAATGCATGAGATTTCGATTAGCGAATACTACCACCAGTGAGTGACAGTATCCGAATTATTGCATTCGAATGCATGAGATTTCGATTAGCGAATACTACTACTAGTGAGTGACAGTATCCGAATTATTGCATTCGAATGCATGAAATTTCGATTAGCGAATACTACTACTAGTGAGTGACAGTATCCGAGAACTTGCATTCGAATGCATGAGATTTCGATTAGCGAATACTGATACTAGATAGTGACAGTATCCGAGAACTTGAATTCGAATGCATGAGATTTCGATTAGCGAATACTACTACTAGTGATTGACACTATCTGAGTTATTGCATTCGAATACGTGAAATTACGATTAGCGAATACTACTACTAGTGAGTGACAGTATCCGAATTATTGCATTCCAATGCATGAAATTTCGATTAGCGGATACTAATACTAGTGAGTGACAGTATCCGAGAACTTGCATTCGAATGCATGAGATTTCGATTAGCGAATACTACTACTAGTGATTGACACTATCTGAATTATTGCATTCGAATACATGAAATTTCGATTAGCGAATACTACTACTAGTGAGTGACAGTATCCGAAATATTGCATTCCAATGCATGAAATTTCGATTAGCGGATACTAATACTAGTGAGTGACAGTATCCGAGAACTTGCATTCGAATGCATGAGATTTCGATTAGCGAATACTACTACTAGTGAGTGACAGTATCCGAGAACTTGCATTCGAATGCATGAGATTTCGATTAGCGAATACTACTACTAGTGAGTGACAGTATTCGAATTATTGCATTCGAATGCAAGAAATTTGGATTAGCGAATGCTACTACTAGTGAGTGACAGTATTCGAATTATTGCATTCGAATGCATGAAATTTCGATTAGCGAATACTACTACTAGTCAGTGACAGCATCCTAATTATTGCATTCCAATGCATGAAATTTCGATTAGCGAATACTACTACTAGTGAGTGACAGTATCCGAATTATTGCATTCGAATGCATGAAATTTCGATTAGCGAATACTACTACTAGTGAGTGACAGTATCCGAATTATGGCATTCGAAGGCATGAAATCTCAATTAGCGAATACTACTACTAGTAAGTGACAGTATTCGAATTATTGCATTCGAATGCATGAGATTGCGATTAGCGAATACTACTACCAGTGAGTGACAGTGTCCGAATTATTGCATTCGAATGCATGAGATTTCGATTAGCGAATACTACTACTAGTGAGTGACAGTATCCGAATTATTGTAATCGAATGCACGAGATTTCGTTTAGCGAAAACTACTACATGTCAGTGACAGTTTCCGAATTATTGCTTTCGAATGCAAGAGATTTCGATTAGCGAATACTACCACTAGTGAGTGACAGTATCCGAATTATTGCATTCGAATGCAAGAGATTTCGATTAGCGAATACTACTACTAGTGAGTGACAGTATCCGAATTATTGCATTCGTATGCAAGAGATTTCGATTTGCGAATACTACTACTAGTGAGTGACAGTATCCGAATTATTGCATTCGAATGCAAGAGATTTCGATTAGCGAATACTACTACTAGTGGGTGACAGTATCCGAATTATTGCATTCGAATGCAAGAGATTCCGATTAGCGAATACTACTACTAGTGAGTGACAGTATCCGAATTATTGTATTCAAATGCAAGAGATTTCGATTAGCGAATACTACTACTAGTGAGTGACAGTATCCGAATTATTGCATTCGAATGCATGAAATTTCGATTAGCGAATACTACTACTAGTGATTACAGTTTCCGAGAACTTGCATTCGAATGCATGAGATTTCGATTAGCGAATACTACTACTAGTGAGTGACAGTATCCGAATTATTGCATTCGAATGCATGAAATTTCGATTAGCGAATACTACTACTAGTGGGTGACAGTATCCGAATTATTGCATTCGAATGCATGAAATTTCGATTAGCGGATACTACTACTAGTGAGTGACAGTATCCGAGAACTTGCATTCGAATGCATGACATTTCGATTAGCGAATACTACTACTAGTGAGTGACAGTATCCGAGAACTTGCACTCGAATGCATGAGATTTCGATTAGTGAATTCTCCTACTAGTGAATGACAGTATCCGAGAACTTGCATTCGAATGCATGAGATTTCGATTAGCGAATACTACTACTAGTGAGTGACAGTATCCGAATTATTGCAAAAGAATGCATGAGATTTCCTTTAGCGAATACTACTACTAGTCAGTGACAGTTTCCGAATTATTGCTTTCGAATGAAAGAGATTTCGATTAGCGAATACTACTACTAGTGAGTGACAGTATCCGAATTATTGCATTCGAATGCATGAAATTTCGATTAGCGAATACTACTACTAGTGAGTGACAATATCCGATTTATGGCATTCGAATGCATGAACTTTCGATTAGCGAATACTACTACTAGTGAGTGACAGTATCCGAGAACTTGCATTCCAATGCATGAAATTTCGATTAGCGAATACTACTACTAGTGATTGACAGTATCCGTGAACTTGCATTCGAATGCATGAAATTTCAATTAGCGAATACTACTACTAGTGAGTGACAGTATCCGAATTATTGCATTCGAATGCATGAAATTTCGATTAGCGAATACTACTACTAGTGAGTGACAGTATCCGAATTATTACATTCGAATGCATGAAATTTCGATTAGCGAATACTACTACTAGAGAGTGACAGTATCCGAATTATTGCATTCGAATGCATGAGATTTCGATTAGCGAATACTACTACTAGTGAGTGACAGTATCCGAGAACTTGCATTCCAATGCATGAAATTTCGATTAGCGAATACTACTACTAGTGATTGACAGTATCCGTGAACTTGCATTCGAATGCATGAGATTTCGATTAGCGAATACTACCACCAGTGAGTGACAGTATCCGAATTATTGCATTCGAATGCATGAGATTTCGATTAGCGAATACTACTACTAGTGATTGACACTATCTGAATTATTGCATTCGAATACATGAAATTTCGATTAGCGAATACTACTACTAGTGAGTGACAGTATCCGAAATATTGCATTCCAATGCATGAAATTTCGATTAGCGGATACTAATACTAGTGAGTGACAGTATCCGAGAACTTGCATTCGAATGCATGAGATTTCGATTAGCGAATACTACTACTAGTGAGTGACAGTATCCGAGAACTTGCATTCGAATGCATGAGATTTCGATTAGCGAATACTACTACTAGTGAGTGACAGTATCCGAGAACTTGCATTCGAATGCATGAGATTTCGATTAGCGAATACTACTACTAGTGAGTGACAGTATTCGAATTATTGCATTCGAATGCAAGAAATTTGGACTAGCGAATGCTACTACTAGTGAGTGACAGTATTCGAATTATTGCATTCGAATGCATGAAATTTCGATTAGCGAATACTACTACTAGTCAGTGACAGCATCCTAATTATTGCATTCCAATGCATGAAATTTCGATTAGCGAATACTACTACTAGTGAGTGACAGTATCCGAATTATTGCATTCGAATGCATGAAATTTCGATTAGCGAATACTACTACTAGTGAGTGACAGTATCCGAATTATGGCATTCGAAGGCATGAAATCTCAATTAGCGAATACTACTACTAGTAAGTGACAGTATTCGAATTATTGCATTCGAATGCATGAGATTGCGATTAGCGAATACTACTACCAGTGAGTGACAGTATCCGAATTATTGCATTCGAATGCATGAGATTTCGATTAGCGAATACTACTACTAGTGAGTGACAGTATCCGAATTATTGTAATCGAATGCACGAGATTTCGTTTAGCGAAAACTACTACATGTCAGTGACAGTTTCCGAATTATTGCTTTCGAATGCAAGAGATTTCGATTAGCGAATACTACCACTAGTGAGTGACAGTATCCGAATTATTGCATTCGAATGCAAGAGATTTCGATTAGCGAATACTACTACTAGTGAGTGACAGTATCCGAATTATTGCATTCGTATGCAAGAGATTTCGATTAGCGAATACTACTACTAGTGAGTGACAGTATCCGAATTATTGCATTCGAATGCAAGAGATTTCGATTAGCGAATACTACTACTAGTGGGTGACAGTATCCGAATTATTGCATTCGAATGCAAGAGATTCCGATTAGCGAATACTACTACTAGTGAGTGACAGTATCCGAATTATTGTATTCAAATGCAAGAGATTTCGATTAGCGAATACTACTACTAGTGAGTGACAGTATCCGAATTATTGCATTCGAATGCATGAAATTTCGATTAGCGAATACTACTACTAGTGATTACAGTTTCCGAGAACTTGCATTCGAATGCATGAGATTTCGATTAGCGAATACTACTACTAGTGAGTGACAGTATCCGAATTATTGCATTCGAATGCATGAAATTTCGATTAGCGAATACTACTACTAGTGGGTGACAGTATCCGAATTATTGCATTCGAATGCATGAAATTTCGATTAGCGGATACTACTACTAGTGAGTTACAGTATCCGAGAACTTGCATTCGAATGCATGACATTTCGATTAGCGAATACTACTACTAGTGAGTGACAGTATCCGAGAACTTGCACTCGAATGCATGAGATTTCGATTAGTGAATTCTCCTACTAGTGAATGACAGTATCCGAGAACTTGCATTCGAATGCATGAGATTTCGATTAGCGAATACTACTACTAGTGAGTGACAGTATCCGAATTATTGCAAACGAATGCATGAGATTTCCTTTAGCGAATACTACTACTAGTCAGTGACAGTTTCCGAATTATTGCTTTCGAATGAAAGAGATTTCGATTAGCGAATACTACTACTAGTGAGTGACAGTATCCGAATTATTGCATTCGAATGCATGAAATTTCGATTAGCGAATACTACTACTAGTGAGTGACAATATCCGATTTATGGCATTCGAATGCATGAACTTTCGATTAGCGAATACTACTACTAGTGAGTGACAGTATCCGAGAACTTGCATTCGAATGCATGAAATTTCAATTAGCGAATACTACTACTAGTGAGTGACAGTATCCGAATTATTGCATTCGCATGCATGAAATTTCGATTAGCGAATACTACTACTAGTGAGTGACAGTATCCGAATTATTACATTCGAATGCATGAAATTTCGATTAGCGAATACTACTACTAGAGAGTGACAGTATCCGAATTATTGCATTCGAATGCATGAGATTTCGATTAGCGAATACTACTACTAGTGAGTGACAGTATCCGAGAACTTGCATTCCAATGCATGAAATTTCGATTAGCGAATACTACTACTAGTGATTGACAGTATCCGTGAACTTGCATTCGAATGCATGAGATTTCGATTAGCGAATACTACCACCAGTGAGTGACAGTATCCGAATTATTGCATTCGAATGCATGAGATTTCGATTAGCGAATACTACTACTAGTGAGTGACAGTATCCGAGAACTTGCATTCGAATGCATGAGATTTCGATTAGCGAATACTGCTACTAGATAGTGACAGTATCCGAGAACTTGAATTCGAATGCATGAGATTTCGATTAGCGAATACTACTACTAGTGATTGACACTATCTGAGTTATTGCATTCGAATACATGAAATTACGATTAGCGAATACTACTACTAGTGAGTGACAGTATCCGAATTATTGCATTCCAATGCATGAAATTTCGATTAGCGGATACTAATACTAGTGAGTGACAGTATCCGAGAACTTGCATTCGAATGCATGAGATTTCGATTAGCGAATACTACTACTAGTGATTGACACTATCTGAATTATTGCATTCGAATACATGAAATTTCGATTAGCGAATACTACTACTAGTGAGTGACAGTATCCGAAATATTGCATTCCAATGCATGAAATTTCGATTAGCGGATACTAATACTAGTGAGTGACAGTATCCGAGAACTTGCATTCGAATGCATGAGATTTCGATTAGCGAATACTACTACTAGTGAGTGACAGTATCCGAGAACTTGCATTCGAATGCATGAGATTTCGATTAGCGAATACTACTACTAGTGAGTGACAGTATCCGAGAACTTGCATTCGAATGCATGAGATTTCGATTAGCGAATACTACTACTAGTGAGTGACAGTATTCGAATTATTGCATTCGAATGCAAGAAATTTGGATTAGCGAATGCTACTACTAGTGAGTGACAGTATTCGAATTATTGCTTTCGAATGAAAGAGATTTCGATTAGCGAATACTACTACTAGTGAGTGACAGTATCCGAATTATTGCATTCGAATGCATGAAATTTCGATTAGCGAATACTACTACTAGTGAGTGACAATATCCGATTTATGGCATTCGAATGCATGAACTTTCGATTAGCGAATACTACTACTAGTGAGTGACAGTATCCGAGAACTTGCATTCGAATGCATGAAATTTCAATTAGCGAATACTACCACCAGTGAGTGACAGTATCCGAATTATTGCATTCGAATGCATGAGATTTCGATTAGCGAATACTACTACTAGTGAGTGACAGTATCCGAATTATTGCATTCGAATGCATGAAATTTCGATTAGCGAATACTACTACTAGAGAGTGACAGTATCCGAATTATTGCATTCGAATGCATGAGATTTCGATTAGCGAATACTACTACTAGTGAGTGACAGTATCCGAGAACTTGCATTCGAATGCATGAGATTTCGATTAACGAATACTACTACTAGTGAGTGACAGTATCCGTATTATTGCATTCGAATGCATGAAATTTCGATTAGCGAATACTACTACTAGTGAGTGACAGTATCCGAGAACTTGCATTGGAATGCATGAACTTAAGATTAGCGAATACTACTACTTGTGAGTGACAGTATCCGAATTATTGCATTCGAATGCATGAAATTTCGATTAGCGAATACTACTACTAGTGAGTGACAGTATCCGAATTATTGCATTCGAATGCATGAAATTTCGATTAGCGAATACTGCTACTAGTGAGTGACAGTATCCGAATTATGGCATTCGAATGCATGAAATTTCGATTAGCGAATACTACTACTAGTGAGTGACAGTATCCGAGAACTTGCATTCGAATGCATGAAATTTCTTTTAGCGAATACTACTACTAGTGAGTGACAGTATCCGAATTATTGCATTCGAATGCATGAGATTGCGATTAGCGAATACTACTACTAGTGAGTGACAGTATCCGAATTATTGCATTCGAATGCATGAAATTTCGATTAGCGAATACTACTACTATAGAGTGACAGTATCCGAGAACTTGCATTCGAATGCATGAGATTTCGATTCGCGAATACTACTACTAGTGAGTGACAGTATCCGAGAACTTGCATTCGAATGCATGAGATTTCGATTAGCGAATACTACTACTAGTGAGTGAATGTATCCGAGAACTTGCACTCGAATGCATGAGATTTCGATTAGGGAATACTACTACTAGTGAGTGACAGTATCCGAATTATTGCAAACGAATGCATGAGATTTCCTTTAGCGAATATTACTACTAGTCAGTGACAGTTTCCGAATTATTTCTTTCGAATGCAAGAGATTTCGATTAGCGAATACTACTACTAGTGAGTGACAGTATCCGAATTATTGCATTCGAATGCATGAAATTTCGATTAGCGAATTCTACTACTAGTGAGTGACAATATCCGAATTTTGGCATTCGAATGCACGAACTTTCGATTAGCGAATACTACTACTAGTGAGTGACAGTATCCGAGAACTTGCATTCGAATGCATGAAATTTCAATTAGCGAATACTACTACTAGTGAGTGACAGTATCCGAATTATTGCATTCGAACGCATGAAATTTCCATTAGCGAATACTACTACTAGTGAGTGACAGTATCCGAATTATTGCATTCGAATGCATGAAATTTCGATTAGCGAATACTACTACTATAGAGTGACAGTATCCGAGAACCTGCATTCGAATGCATGAGATTTCGATTAGCGAATACTACTACTACTGAGTGACAGTAATCGAGATCTTGCATTCGAATGCATGAGATTTCGATTAGCGAATACTACTACTAGTGAGTGACAGTATCCGAGAACTTGCATTCGAATGCATGAGATTTCGATTAGCGAATACTGCTACTAGATAGTGACAGTATCCGAGAACTTGAATTCGAATGCATGAGATTTCGATTAGCGAATACTACTACTAGTAATTGACACTATCTGAGTTATTGCATTCGAATACATGAAATTTCGATTAGCGAATACTACTACTAGTGAATGACAGTATCCGAATTATTGCATTCCAATGCATGAAATTTCGATTAGCGGATACTAATACTAGTGAGTGACAGTATCCGAGAACTTGCATTCGAATGCATGAGATTTCGATTAGCGAATACTACTACTAGTGATTGACACTATCTGAATTATTGCATTCGAATACATGAAATTTCGATTAGCGAATACTACTACTAGTGAGTGACAGTATCCGAAATATTGCATTCCAATGCATGAAATTTCGATTAGCGGATACTAATACTAGTGAGTGACAGTATCCGAGAACTTGCATTCGAATGCATGAGATTTCGATTAGCGAATACTACTACTAGTGAGTGACAGTATCCGAGAACTTGCATTCGAATGCATGAGATTTCGATTAGCGAATACTACTACTAGTGAGTGACAGTATCCGAGAACTTGCATTCGAATGCATGAGATTTCGATTAGCGAATACTACTACTAGTGAGTGACAGTATCCGAGAACTTGAATTCGAATGCATGAGATTTCGATTAGCGAATACTACTACTAGTGAGTGACAGTATCCGAATTATTGCAATCGAATGCATGAGATTTCCTTTAGCGAATACTACTACTAGTCAGTGACAGTTTCCGAATTATTGCTTTCGAATGCAAGAGATTTCGATTAGCGAATACTACTACTAGTGAGTGACAGTATCCGAATTATTGCATTCGAATGCAAGAAATTTGGATTAGCGAATGCTACTACTAGTGAGTGACAGTATTCGAATTATTGCATTCGAATGCATGAAATTTCGAATAGCGAATACTACTACTAGTCAGTGACAGCATCCTAATTATTGCATTCCAATGCATGAAATTTCGATTAGCGAATACTACTACTAGTGAGTGACAGTATCCGAATTATGGCATTCGAAGGCATGAAATTTCAATTAGCGAATACTACTACTAGTAAGTGACAGTATTCGAATTATTGCATTCGAATGCATGAGATTGCGATTAGCGAATACTACTACCAGTGAGTGACAGTATCCGAATTATTGCATTCGAATGCATGAGATTTCGATTAGCGAATACTACTACTAGTGAGTGACAGTATCCGAATTATTGTAATCGAATGCACGAGATTTCGTTTAGCGAAAACTACTACATGTCAGTGACAGTTTCCGAATTATTGCTTTCGAATGCAAGAGATTTCGATTAGCGAATACTACTACTAGTGAGTGACAGTATCCGAATTATTGCATTCGAATGCAAGAGATTTCGATTAGCGAATACTACTACTAGTGAGTGACAGTATCCGAATTATTGCATTCGTATGCAAGAGATTTCGATTAGCGAATACTACTACTAGTGAGTGACAGTATCCGAATTATTGCATTCGAATGCAAGAGATTTCGATTAGCGAATACTACTACTAGTGGGTGACAGTATCCGAATTATTGCATTCGAATGCAAGAGATTTCGATTAGCGAATACTACTACTAGTGAGTGACAGTATCCGAAATATTGTATTCAAATGCAAGAGATTTCGATTAGCGAATACTACTACTAGTGAGTGACAGTATCCGAATTATTGCATTCGAATGCATGAAATTTCGATTAGCGAATACTACTACTAGTGATTACAGTTTCCGAGAACTTGCATTCGAATGCATGAGATTTCGATTAGCGAATACTACTACTAGTGAGTGACAGTATCCGAATTATTGCATTCGAATGCATGAAATTTCGATTAGCGAATACTACTACTAGTGGGTGACAGTATCCGAATTATTGCATTCGAATGCATTTAATTTCGATTAGCGGATACTACTACTAGTGATTGACACTATCTGAGTTATTGCATTCGAATACATGAAATTTCGATTAGCGAATACTACTACTAGTGAGTGACAGTATCCGAATTATTGCATTCCAATGCATGAAATTTCGATTAGCGGATACTAATACTAGTGAGTGAATGTATCCGAGAACTTGCATTCGAATGCATGAGATTTCGATTAGCGAATACTACTACTAGTGAGTGACAGTATCCGAGAACTTGCATTCGAATGCATGAAATTTCGATTAGCGAATACTACTACTAGTGAGTGACAGTATCCGAGAACTTGCATTCGAATGCATGAGATTTCGATTAGCGAATACTACTACTAGTGAGTGACAGTATCCGAATTATTGCATTCGAATGCATGAGATTTCGATTAGCGAATACTACTACTAGTGATTGACACTATCTGAGTTATTGCATTCGAATACATGAAATTTCGATTAGCGAATACTACTACTAGTGAGTGACAGTATCCGAATTATTGCATTCCAATGCATGAAATTTCGATTAGCGGATACTAATACTAGTGAGTGACAGTATCCGAGAACTTGCATTCGAATGCATGAGATTTCGATTAGCGAATACTACTACTAGTGAGTGACAGTATCCGAGAACTTGCATTCGAATGCATGAAATTTCGATTAGCGAATACTACTACTAGTGAGTGACAGTATCCGGGAACTTGCATTCGAATGCATGAGATTTCGATTAGCGAATACTACTACTAGTGAGTGACAGTATCCGAATTATTGCAAACGAATGCATGAGATTTCCTTTAGCGAATATTACTACTAGTCAGTGACAGTTTCCGAATTATTTCTTTCGAATGCAAGAGATTTCGATTAGCGAATACTACTACTAGTGAGTGACAGTATCCGAATTATTGCATTCGAATGCATGAAATTTCGATTAGCGAATTCTACTACTAGTGAGTGACAATATCCGAATTATGGCATTCGAATGCACGAACTTTCGATTAGCGAATACTACTACTAGTGAGTGACAGTATCCGAGAACTTGCATTCGAATGCATGAAATTTCAATTAGCGAATACTACTACTAGTGAGTGACAGTATCCGAATTATTGCATTCGAATGCATGAAATTTCGATTAGCGAATACTACTACTAGTGAGTGACAGTATCCGAATTATTACATTCGAATGCATGAAATATCGATTAGCGAATACTACTACTAGAGAGTGACAGTATCCGAATTATTGCATTCGAATGCATGAGATTTCGATTAGCGAATACTACTACTAGTGAGTGACAGTATCCGAGAACTTGCATTCCAATGCATGAAATTTCGATTAGCGAATACTACTACTAGTGATTGACAGTATCCGTAAACTTGCATTCGAATGCATGAGATTTCGATTAGCGAATACTACCACCAGTAAGTGACAGTATCCGAATTATTGCATTCGAATGCATGAGATTTCGATTAGCGAATACTACTACTAGTGAGTGACAGTATCCGAATTATTGCATTCGAATGCATGAAATTTCGATTAGCGAATACTACTACTAGAGAGTGACAGTATCCGAATTATTGCATTCGAATGCATGAGATTTCGATTAGCGAATACTACTACTAGTGAGTGACAGTATCCGAGAACTTGCATTCGAATGCTTGAGATTTCGTTTAGCGAATACTACTACTAGTGAGTGACAGTATCCGAGAACTTGCATTCGAATGCATGAGATTTCGATTAACGAATACTACTACTAGTGAGTGACAGTATCCGTATTATTGCATTCGAATGCATGAAATTTCGATTAGCGAATACTACTACTAGTGAGTGACAGTATCCGAGAACTTGCATTGGAATGCATGAACTTTCGATTAGCGAATACTACTACTTGTGAGTGACAGTATCCGAATTATTGCATTCGAATGCATGAAATTTCGATTAGCGAATACTACTACTAGTGAGTGACAGTATCCGAATTATTGCATTCGAATGCATGAAATTTCGATTAGCGAATACTGCTACTAGTGAGTGACAGTATCCGAATTATGGCAATCGAATGCATGAAATTTCGATTAGCGAATACTACTACTAGTGAGTGACAGTATCCGAGAACTTGCATTCGAATGCATGAAATTTCTTTTAGCGAATACTACTACTAGTGAGTGACAGTATCCGAATTATTGCATTCGAATGCATGAGATTGCGATTAGCGAATACTACTGCTAGTGAGTGACAGTATCCGAATTATTGCATTCGAATGCATGAAATTTCGATTAGCGAATACTACTACTATAGAGTGACAGTATCCGAGAACTTGCATTCGAATGCATGAGATTTCGATTCGCGAATACTACTACTAGTGAGTGACAGTATCCGAGAACTTGCATTCGAATGCATGAGATTTCGATTAGCGAATACTACTACTAGTGAGTGAATGTATCCGAGAACTTGCACTCGAATGCATGAGATTTCGATTAGGGAATACTACTACTAGTGAGTGACAGTATCCGAATTATTGCAAACGAATGCATGAAATTTCGATTAGCGAATACTACTACTAGTGAGTGACAGTATCCGAATTATTGCATTCGAATGCATGAAATTTCGATTAGCGAATTCTACTACTAGTGAGTGACAATATCCGAATTTTGGCATTCGAATGCACGAACTTTCGATTAGCGAATACTACTACTAGTGAGTGACAGTATCCGAGAACTTGCATTCGAATGCATGAAATTTCAATTAGCGAATACTACTACTAGTGAGTGACAGTATCCGAATTATTGCATTCGAATGCATGAAATTTCCATTAGCGAATACTACTACTAGTGAGTGACAGTATCCGAATTATTGCATTCGAATGCATGAAATTTCGATTAGCGAATACTACTACTATAGAGTGACAGTATCCGAGAACCTGCATTCGAATGCATGAGATTTCGATTAGCGAATACTACTACTACTGAGTGACAGTATCCGAGATCTTGCATTCGAATGCATGAGATTTCGATTAGCGAATACTACTACTAGTGAGTGACAGTATCCGAGAACTTGCATTCGAATGCATGAGATTTCGATTAGCGAATACTGCTACTAGATAGTGACAATATCCGAGAACTTGAATTCGAATGCATGAGATTTCGATTAGCGAATACTACTACTAGTAATTGACACTATCTGAGTTATTGCATTCGAATACATGAAATTTCGATTAGCGAATACTACTACTAGTGAGTGACAGTATCCGAATTATTGCATTCCAATGCATGAAATTTCGATTAGCGGATACTAATACTAGTGAGTGACAGTATCCGAGAACTTGCATTCGAATGCATGAGATTTCGATTAGCGAATACTACTACTAGTGATTGACACTATCTGAATTATTGCATTCGAATACATGAAATTTCGATTAGCGAATACTACTACTAGTGAGTGACAGTATCCGAAATATTGCATTCCAATGCATGAAATTTCGATTAGCGGATACTAATACTAGTGAGTGACAGTATCCGAGAACTTGCATTCGAATGCATGAGATTTCGATTAGCGAATACTACTACTAGTGAGTGACAGTATCCGAGAACTTGCATTTGAATGCATGAGATTTCGATTAGCGAATACTACTACTAGTGAGTGACAGTATCCGAGAACTTGCATTCGAATGCATGAGATTTCGATTAGCGAATACTACTACTAGTGAGTGACAGTATCCGAGAACTTGAATTCGAATGCATGAGATTTCGATTAGCGAATACTACTACTAGTGAGTGACAGTATCCGAATTATTGCAATCGAATGCATGAGATTTCCTTTAGCGAATACTACTACTAGTCAGTGACAGTTTCCGAATTATTGCTTTCGAATGCAAGAGATTTCGATTAGTGAATACTACTACTAGTGAGTGACAGTATCCGAATTATTGCATTCGAATGCAAGAAATTTGGAATAGCGAATGCTACTACTAGTGAGTGACAGTATTCGAATTATTGCATTCGAATGCATGAAATTTCGATTAGCGAATACTACTACTAGTCAGTGACAGCATCCTAATTATTGCATTCCAATGCATGAAATTTCGATTAGCGAATACTACTACTAGTGAGTGACAGTATCCGAATTATTGCATTCGAATGCATGAAATTTCGATTAGCGAATACTACTACTAGTGAGTGACAGTATCCGAATTATGGCATTCGAAGGCATGAAATTTCAATTAGCGAATACTACTACTAGTAAGTGACAGTATTCGAATTATTGCATTCGAATGCATGAGATTGCGATTAGCGAATACTACTACCAGTGAGTGACAGTATCCGAATTATTGCATTCGAATGCATGAGATTTCGATTAGCGAATACTACTACTAGTGAGTGACAGTATCCGAATTATTGTAATCGAATGCACGAGATTTCGTTTAGCGAAAACTACTACATGTCAGTGACAGTTTCCGAATTATTGCTTTCGAATGCAAGAGATTTCGATTAGCGAATACTACTACTAGTGAGTGACAGTATCCGAATTATTGCATTCGAATGCAAGAGATTTCGATTAGCGAATACTACTACTAGTGAGTGACAGTATCCGAATTATTGCATTCGTATGCAAGAGATTTCGATTAGCGAATACTACTACTAGTGAGTGACAGTATCCGAATTATTGCATTCGAATGCAAGAGATTTCGATTAGCGAATACTACTACTAGTGGGTGACAGTATCCGAATTATTGCATTCGAATGCAAGAGATTTCGATTAGCGAATACTACTACTAGTGAGTGACAGTATCCGAATTATTGTATTCAAATGCAAGAGATTTCGATTAGCGAATACTACTACTAGTGAGTGACAGTATCCGAATTATTGCATTCGAATGCATTTAATTTCGATTAGCGGATACTACTACTAGTGAGTGACAGTATCCGAGAACTTGCATTCGAATGCATGACATTTCGATTAGCGAATACTACTACTAGTGAGTGACAGTATCCGAATTATTGCATTCGAATGCAAGAGATTTCGATTAGCGAATACTACTACTAGTGAGTGACAGTATCCGAATTATTGCATTCGTATGCAAGAGATTTCGATTAGCGAATACTACTACTAGTGAGTGACAGTATCCGAATTATTGCATTCGAATGCAAGAGATTTCGATTAGCGAATACTACTACTAGTGGGTGACAGTATCCGAATTATTGCATTCGAATGCATGAAATTTCGATTAGCGAATACTACTACTAGTGATTACAGTTTCCGAGAACTTGCATTCGAATGCATGAGATTTCGATTAGCGAATACTACTACTAGTGAGTGACAGTATCCGAATTATTGCATTCGAATGCATGAAATTTCGATTAGCGAATACTACTACTAGTGGGTGACAGTATCCGAATTAATGCATTCGAATGCATTTAATTTCGATTAGCGGATACTACTACTAGTGAGTGACAGTATCCGAGAACTTGCATTCGAATGCATGACATTTCGATTAGCGAATACTACTACTAGTGAGTGACAGTATTCGAGAACTTGCATTCGAATGCATGAGATTTCGATTAGCGAATACTACTACTAGTGATTGACACTATCTGAGTTATTGCATTCGAATACATGAAATTTCGATTAGCGAATTCTACTACTAGTGAGTGACAGTATCCGAATTATTGCATTCCAATGCATGAAATTTCGATTAGCGGATACTAATACTAGTGAGTGAATGTATCCGAGAACTTGCATTCGAATGCATGAGATTTCGATTAGCGAATACTACTACTAGTGAGTGACAGTATCCGAGAACTTGCATTCGAATGCATGAAATTTCGATTAGCGAATACTACTACTAGTGAGTGACAGTATCCGAGAACTTGCATTCGAATGCATGAGATTTCGATTAGCGAATACTACTACTAGTGAGTGACAGTATCCGAATTATTGCATTCGAATGCATGAGATTTCGATTAGCGAATACTACTACTAGTGATTGACACTATCTGAGTTATTGCATTCGAATACATGAAATTTCGATTAGCGAATACTACTACTAGTGAGTGACAGTATCCGAATTATTGCATTCCAATGCATGAAATTTCGATTAGCGGATACTAATACTAGTGAGTGACAGTATCCGAGAACTTGCATTCGAATGCATGAGATTTCGATTAGCGAATACTACTACTAGTGAGTGACAGTATCCGAGAACTTGCATTCGAATGCATGAAATTTCGATTGGCGAATACTACTACTAGTGAGTGACAGTATCCGAATTATTGCAAACGAATGCATGAGATTTCCTTTAGCGAATATTACTACTAGTCAGTGACAGTTTCCGAATTATTTCTTTCGAATGCAAGAGATTTCGATTAGCGAATACTACTACTAGTGAGTGACAGTATCCGAATTATTGCATTCGAATGCATGAAATTTCGATTAGCGAATTCTACTACTAGTGAGTGACAATATCCGAATTATGGCATTCGAATGCACGAACTTTCGATTAGCGAATACTACTACTAGTGAGTGACAGTATCCGAGAACTTGCCTTCGAATGCATGAAATTTCAATTAGCGAATACTACTACTAGTGAGTGACAGTATCCGAATTATTGCATTCGAATGCATGAAATTTCGATTAGCGAATACTACTACTATAGAGTGACAGTATCCGAGAACTTGCATTCGAATGCATGAGATTTCGATTAGCGAATACTACTACTACTGAGTGACAGTATCCGAGATCTTGCATTCGAATGCATGAGATTTCGATTAGCGAATACTACTACTAGTGAGTGACAGTATCCGAGAACTTGCATTCGAATGCATGAGATTTCGATTAGCGAATACTGCTACTAGATAGTGACAGTATCCGAGAACTTGAATTCGAATGCATGAGATTTCGATTAGCGAATACTACTACTAGTGATTGACACTATCTGAGTTATTGCATTCGAATACATGAAATTTCGATTAGCGAATACTACTACTAGTGAGTGACAGTATCCGAATTATTGCATTCCAATGCATGAAATTTCGATTAGCGGATACTAATACTAGTGAGTGACAGTATCCGAGAACTTGCATTCGAATGCATGAGATTTCGATTAGCGAATACTACTACTAGTGAGTGACAGTATCCGAGAACTTGCATTCGAATGCATGAAATTTCGATTAGCGAATACTACTACTAGTGAGTGACAGTATCCGAGAACTTGCATTCGAATGCATGAGATTTCGATTAGCGAATACTACTACTAGTGAGTGACAGTATCCGAATTATTGCATTCGAATGCATGAGATTTCGATTAGCGAATACTACTACTAGTGAGTGATAGTATCCGAATTATTGCATTCGAATGCATGAAAGTTCGATTAGCGAATACTACTACTAGTGAGAGACGGTATCCGAATTATTGCATTCGAATGCATGAGATTTCGAATAGCGAATACTACTACTAGTGAGGGACAGTATCCGAGAACTTGCATTCGAATGCATGAGATTTCGATTAGCGAATACTACTACTAGTGAGTGACAGAATCCGAGAACTTGCATTCGAATGCATGAGATTTCGATTAGCGAATACTACCACTAGTGAGTGACAGTACCCGAATTATTGCATTCGAATGCATGAAATTTCGATTAGCGAATACTACTACTAGTGTGTGACAGTATCCGAGAACTTGCATTCGAATATATGAAATTTTGATTAGCGAGTACTACTACTAGTGAGTGACAGTATCCGAATTATTATATTCGAATGCATGAAATTTCGATTAGCGAATACTACTACTAGTGAGTGACAGAATCCGAATTATTGCATTCGAATGCATGAAATTTCGATTAGCAAATACTACTACTAGTGAGTGACAGTATCCGAGAACTTGCATTCGAATGCATGAGATTTCGATTAGCGAATACTACTACTAGTGAGTGACAGTATCCGAGAACTTGCATTCGAATGCATGAAATTCCGATTAGCGAATACTACTACTAGTGAGTGACAGTATCCGTGAACTTGCATTCGAATGCATGAGATTTCGATTAGCGAATACTACCACCAGTGAGTGACAGTATCCGAATTATTGCATTCGAATGCATGAGATTTCGATTAGCGAATACTAATACTAGTGAGTGACAGTATCCGAGAACTTGCATTCGAATGCATGAGATTTCGATTAGCGAATACTACTACTAGTGAGTGACAGTATCCGAGAACTTGCATTTGAATGCATGAGATTTCGATTAGCGAATACTACTACTAGTGAGTGACAGTATCCGAGAACTTGAATTCGAATGCATGAGATTTCGATTAGCGAATACTACTACTAGTGAGTGACAGTATCCGAATTATTGCAATCGAATGCATGAGATTTCCTTTAGCGAATACTACTATTAGTCAGTGACAGTTTCCGAACTATTGCTTTCGAATGCAAGAGATTTCGATTAGCGAATACTACTACTAGTGAGTGACAGTATCCGAATTATTGCATTCGAATGCAAGAAATTTGGAATAGCGAATGCTACTACTAGTGAGTGACAGTATTCGAATTATTGCATTCGAATGCATGAAATTTCGATTAGCGAATACTACTACTAGTCAGTGACAGCATCCGAATTATTGCATTCCAATGCATGAAATTTCGATTAGCGAATACTACTACTAGTGAGTGACAGTATCCGAATTATTGCATTCGAATGCATGAAATTTCGATTAGCGAATACTACTACTAGTGAGTGACAGTATCCGAATTATGGCATTCGAAGGCATGAAATTTCAATTAGCGAATACTACTACTAGTAAGTGACAGTATTCGAATTATTGCATTCGAATGCATGAGATTGCGATTAGCGAATACTACTACCAGTGAGTGACAGTATCCGAATTATTGCATTCGAATGCATGAGATTTCGATTAGCGAATACTACTACTAGTGAGTGACAGTATCCGAATTATTGTAATCGAATGCACGAGATTTCGTTTAGCGAAAACTACTACATGTCAGTGACAGTTTCCGAATTATTGCTTTCGAATGCAAGAGATTTCGATTAGCGAATACTACTACTAGTGAGTGACAGTATCCGAATTATTGCATTCGAATGCAAGAGATTTCGATTAGCGAATACTACTACTAGTGAGTGACAGTATCCGAATTATTGCATTCGTATGCAAGAGATTTCGATTAGCGAATACTACTACTAGTGAGTGACAGTATCCGAAATATTGCATTCGAATGCAAGAGATTTCGATTAGCGAATACTACTACTAGTGGGTGACAGTATCCGAATTATTGCATTCGAATGCAAGAGATTTCGATTAGCGAATACTACTACTAGTGAGTGACAGTATCCGAATTATTGTATTCAAATGCAAGAGATTTCGATTAGCGAATACTACTACTAGTGAGTGACAGTATCCGAATTATTGCATTCGAATGCATGAAATTTCGATTAGCGAATACTACTACTAGTGGGTGACAGTATCCGAATTATTGCATTCGAATGCATTTAATTTCGATTAGCGGATACTACTACTAGTGAGTGACAGTATCCGAGAACTTGCATTCGAATGCATGACATTTCGATTAGCGAATACTACTACTAGTGAGTGACAGTATTCGAGAACTTGCATTCGAATGCATGAGATTTCGATTAGCGAATACTACTACTAGTGATTGACACTATCTGAGTTATTGCATTCGAATACATGAAATTTCGATTAGCGAATACTACTACTAGTGAGTGACAGTATCCGAATTATTGCATTCCAATGCATGAAATTTCGATTAGCGAATACTACTACTAGTGGGTGACAGTATCCGAATTATTGCATTCGAATGCATTTAATTTCGATTAGCGGATACTACTACTAGTGAGTGACAGTATCCGAGAACTTGCATTCGAATGCATGACATTTCGATTAGCGAATACTACTACTAGTGAGTGACAGTATTCGAGAACTTGAATTCGAATGCATGAGATTTCGATTAGCGAATACTACTACTAGTGATTGACACTATCTGAGTTATTGCATTCGAATACATGAAATTTCGATTAGCGAATACTACTACTAGTGAGTGACAGTATCCGAATTATTGCATTCCAATGCATGAAATTTCGATTAGCGGATACTAATACTAGTGAGTGAATGTATCCGAGAACTTGCATTCGAATGCATGAGATTTCGATTAGCGAATACTACTACTAGTGAGTGACAGTATCCGAGAACTTGCATTCGAATGCATGAAATTTCGATTAGCGAATACTACTACTAGTGAGTGACAGTATCCGAGAACTTGCATTCGAATGCATGAGATTTCGATTAGCGAATACTACTACTAGTGAGTGACAGTATCCGAATTATTGCATTCGAATGCATGAGATTTCGATTAGCGAATACTACTACTAGTGATTGACACTATCTGAGTTATTGCATTCGAATACATGAAATTTCGATTAGCGAATACTACTACTAGTGAGTGACAGTATCCGAATTATTGCATTCCAATGCATGAAATTTCGATTAGCGGATACTAATACTAGTGAGTGACAGTATCCGAGAACTTGCATTCGAATGCATGAGATTTCGATTAGCGAATACTACTACTAGTGAGTGACAGTATCCGAGAACTTGCATTCGAATGCATGAAATTTCGATTAGCGAATACTACTACTAGTGAGTGACAGTATCCGGGAACTTGCATTCGAATGCATGAGATTTCGATTAGCGAATACTACTACTAGTGAGTGACAGTATCCGAATTATTGCAAACGAATGCATGAGATTTCCTTTAGCGAATATTACTACTAGTCAGTGACAGTTTCCGAATTATTTCTTTCGAATGCAAGAGATTTCGATTAGCGAATACTACTACTAGTGAGTGACAGTATCCGAATTATTGCATTCGAATGCATGAAATTTCGATTAGCGAATTCTACTACTAGTGAGTGACAATATCCGAATTATGGCATTCGAATGCACGAACTTTCGATTAGCGAATACTACTACTAGTGAGTGACAGTATCCGAGAACTTGCATTCGAATGCATGAAATTTCAATTAGCGAATACTACTACTAGTGAGTGACAGTATCCGAATTATTGCATTCGAATGCATGAAATTTCGATTAGCGAATACTACTACTATAGAGTGACAGTATCCGAGAACTTGCATTCGAATGCATGAGATTTCGATTAGCGAATACTACTACTACTGAGTGACAGTATCCGAGATCTTGCATTCGAATGCATGAGATTTCGATTAGCGAATACTACTACTAGTGAGTGACAGTATCCGAGAACTTGCATTCGAATGCATGAGATTTCGATTAGCGAATACTGCTACTAGATAGTGACAGTATCCGAGAACTTGAATTCGAATGCATGAGATTTCGATTAGCGAATACTACTACTAGTGATTGACACTATCTGAGTTATTGCATTCGAATACATGAAATTTCGATTAGCGAATACTACTACTAGTGAGTGACAGTATCCGAATTATTGCATTCCAATGCATGAAATTTCGATTAGCGGATACTAATACTAGTGAGTGACAGTATCCGAGAACTTGCATTCGAATGCATGAGATTTCGATTAGCGAATACTACTACTAGTGAGTGACAGTATCCGAGAACTTGCATTCGAATGCATGAAATTTCGATTAGCGAATACTACTACTAGTGAGTGACAGTATCCGAGAACTTGCATTCGAATGCATGAGATTTCGATTAGCGAATACTACTACTAGTGAGTGACAGTATCCGAATTATTGCATTCGAATGCATGAGATTTCGATTAGCGAATACTACTACTAGTGAGTGATAGTATCCGAATTATTGCATTCGAATGCATGAAAGTTCGAATAGCGAATACTACTACTAGTGAGAGACGGTATCCGAATTATTGCATTCGAATGCATGAGATTTCGAATAGCGAATACTACTACTAGTGAGGGACAGTATCCGAGAACTTGCATTCGAATGCATGAGATTTCGATTAGCGAATACTACTACTAGTGAGTGACAGAATCCGAGAACTTGCATTCGAATGCATGAGATTTCGATTAGCGAATACTACCACTAGTGAGTGACAGTACCCGAATTATTGCATTCGAATGCATGAAATTTCGATTAGCGAATACTACTACTAGTGTGTGACAGTATCCGAGAACTTGCATTCGAATATATGAAATTTTGATTAGCGAGTACTACTACTAGTGAGTGACAGTATCCGAATTATTATATTCGAATGCATGAAATTTCGATTAGCGAATACTACTACTAGTGAGTGACAGAATCCGAATTATTGCATTCGAATGCATGAAATTTCGATTAGCAAATACTACTACTAGTGAGTGACAGTATCCGAGAACTTGCATTCGGATGCATGAGATTTCGATTAGCGAATACTACTACTAGTGAGTGACAGTATCCGAGAACTTGCATTCGAATGCATGAAATTCCGATTAGCGAATACTACTACTAGTGAGTGACAGTATCCGTGAACTTGCATTCGAATGCATGAGATTTCGATTAGCGAATACTACCACCAGTGAGTGACAGTATCCGAATTATTGCATTCGAATGCATGAGATTTCGATTAGCGAATACTACTACTAGTGAGTGACAGTATCCGAATTATTGCATTCGAATGCATGAAATTTCGATTAGCGAATACTACTACTAGTGAGTGACAGTATCCTAATTATTGCATTCGAATGCATGAGATTTCGATTAGCGAATACTACTACTAGTGAGTGACAGTATCCGAGAACTTGCATTCGAATGCTTGAGATTTCGATTAGCGAATACTACTACTAGTGAGTGACAGTATCCGAGAACTTGCATTCGAATGCATGAGATTTCGATTAGCGAATACTACTACTAGTGAGTGACAGTATCCGAATTATTGCATTCGAATGCATGAAATTTCGATTAGCGAATACTACTACTAGTGAGTGACAGTATCCGAGAACTTGCATTGGAATGCATGAAATTTCGATTAGCGAATACTACTACTAGTGAGTGACAGTATCCGCATTATTGCATTCGAATGCATGAAATTTCGATTAGCGAATACTACTACTAGTGAGTGACAGTATCCGAATTATTGCATTCGAATGCATGAAATTTCGATTAGCGAATACTGCTACTAGTGAGTGACAGTATCCGAATTATGGCATTCGAATGCATGAAATTTCGATTAGCGAATACTACTACTAGTGAGTGACAGTATCCGAGAACTTGCATTCGAATGCATGAAATTTCGATTAGCGAATACTACTACTAGTGAGTGACAGTATCCGACAACTTGCATTCGAATGCATGAGATTGCGATTAGCGAATACTACTACTAGTGAGTGACAGAATCCGAATTATTGCATTCGAATGCATGAAATTTCGATTAGCGAATACTACTACTAGTGAGTGACAGTATCCGAGAACTTGCATTCGAATGCATGAGATTTCGATTAGCGAATACTACTACTAGTGAGTGACAGTATCCGAGAACTTGCATTCGAATGCATGAGATTTCGATTAGCGAATACTACTACTAGTGAGTGACAGTATCCGAGAACTTGCACTCGAATGCATGAGATTTCGATTAGTGAATTCTCCTACTAGTGAGTCACAGTATCCGAGAACTTGCATTCGAATACATGAGATTTCGATTAGCGAATACTACTACTAGTGAGTGACAGTATCCGAATTATTGCAAACGAATGCATGAGATTTCCTTTAGCGAATACTACTACTAGTCAGTGACAGTTTCCGAATCATTGCTTTCGAATGAAAGAGATTTCGATTAGCGAATACTACTACTAGTGAGTGACAGTATCCGAATTATTGCATTCGAATGCATGAAATTTCGATTAGCGAATACTACTACTAGTGAGTGACAAGATCCGAATTATGGCATTCGAATTCATGAACTTTCGATTAGCGAATACTACTACTAGTGAGTGACAGTATCCGAGAACTTGCATTCGAATGCATGAAATTTCAATTAGCGAATACTACTACTAGTGAGTGACAGTATCCGAATTATTGCATTCGAATGCATGAAATTTCGATTAGCGAATACTACTACTAATGAGTGACAGTATCCGAATTATTGCATTCGAATGCATGAAATTTCGATTAGCGAATACTACTACTAGAGAGTGACAGTATCCGAATTATTGCATTCGAATGCATGAGATTTCGATTAGCGAATACTACTACTAGTGAGTGACAGTATCCGAGAACTTGCATTCCAATGCATGAAATTTCGATTAGCGAATACTACTACTAGTGATTGACAGTATCCGTGAACTTGCATTCGAATGCATGAGATTTCGATTAGCGAATACTACCACCAGTGACTGACAGTATCCGAATTATTGCATTCGAATGCATGAGATTTCGATTAGCGAATACTACTACTAGTGAGTGACAGTATCCGAATTATTGCTTTCGAATGCATGAAATTTCGATTAGCGAATACTACTACTAGTGAGTGACAGTATCCGAATTATTGCATTCGAATGCATGAAATTTCGATTAGCGAATACTACTACTAGCGAGTGACAGTATCCGAATTATTGCATTCGAATGCATGAGATTCCGATTAGCAAATACTACTACTAGTGATTGACAGTATCCGAGAACTTGCATTCGAATGCTTGAGATTTCGATTAGCGAATACTACTACTAGTGAGTGACAGTATCCGAGAACTTGCATTCGAATGCATGAGATTTCGATTAAAGAATACTACTACTAGTGAGTGACAGTATCCGAATTATTGCATTCGAATGCATGAAATTTCGATTAGCGAATACTACTACTAGTGAGTGACAGTATCCGAGAACTTGCATTGGAATGCATGAACTTTCGATTAGCGAATACTACTACTACTAGTGAGTGACAGTATCCGAATTATTGCATTCGAATGCATGAAATTTCGATTAGCGAATACTACTACTAGTGAGTGACAGTATCCGAATTATTGCATTCGAATGCATGAAATTTCGATTAGCGAATACTGCTACTAGTGAGTGAAAGTATCCGAATTATGGCATTCGAATGCATGAAATTTCGATTAGCGAATACTACTACTAGTGAGTGACAGTATCCGAGAACTTGCATTCGAATGCATGAAATTTCTTTTAGCGAATACTACTACTAGTGAGTGACAGTATCCGAATTATTGCATTCGAATGCATGAGATTGCGATTAGCGAATACTACTACTAGTGAGTGACAGTATCCGAATTATTGCATTCGAATGCATGAAATTTCGATTAGCGAATACTACTACTATAGAGTGACAGTATCCGAGAACTTGCATTCGAATGCATGAGATTTCGATTAGCGAATACTACTACTAGTGAGTGACAGTATCCGAGAACTTGCATTCGAATGCATGAGATCTCGATTAGCGAATACTACTACTAGTGAGTGACAGTATCCGAGAACTTGCACTCGAATGCATGAGATTTCGATTAGTGAATTCTACTACTAGTGAGTGACAGTATCCGAGAACTTGCATTCGAATGCATGAGATTTCGATTAGCGAATACTACTACTAGTGAGTGACAGTATCCGAATTATTGCAAACGAATGCATGAGATTTCCTTTAGCGAATACTACTACTAGTCAGTGGCAGTTTCCAAATTATTTCTTTCGAATGCAAGAGATTTCGATTAGCGAATACTACTACTAGTGAGTGACAGTATCCGAATTATTGCATTCGAATGCATGAAATTTCGATTAGCGAATTCTACTACTAGTGGGTGACAATATCCAAATTATGGCATTCGAATGCATGAACTTTCGATTAGCGAATACTACTACTAGTGAGTGACAGTATCCGAATTATTGCATTCGAATGCATGAAATTTCGATTAGCGAATACTACTACTAGTGAGTGACAGTATCCGAATTATTGCATTCGAATGCATGAAATTTCGATTAGCGAATACTACTACTATAGAGTGACAGTATCCGAGAACTTGCATTCGAATGCATGAGATTTCGATTAGCGAATACTACTACTACTGAGTGACAGTATCCGAGATCTTGCATTCGAATGCATGAGATTTCGATTAGCGAATACTACTACTAGTGAGTGACAGTATCCGAGAACTTGCATTCCAATGCATGAAATTTCGATTAGCGAATACTACTACTAGTGATTGACAGTATCCGTGAACTTGCATTCGAATGCATGAGATTTCGATTAGCGAATACTACCACCAGTGACTGACAGTATCCGAATTATTGCATTCGAATGCATGAGATTTCGATTAGCGAATACTGCTACTAGTGAGTGACAGTATCCGAATTATGGCATTCGAATGCAAGAAATTTCGATTAGCGAATGCTACTACTAGTGAGTGACAGTATCCGAATTATTGCATTCGAATGCATGAGATTTCGATTAGCGAATACTACTACTAGTGAGTGACAGTATCCGAATTATTGCATTTGAATGCATGAAATTTCGATTAGCGAATACTACTACTAGTGAGTGACAGTATCCAAATTATTGCATTCGAATGCATGAAATTTCGATTAGCGAATACTACTACTAGTGAGTGACAGTATCCGAATTATGGCATTCGAAGGCATGAAATTTCAATTAGCGAATACTACTACTAGTAAGTGACAGTATCCCAATTATTGCATTCGAATGCATGAGATTGCGATTAGCGAATACTACTACTAGTGAGTGACAGTATCCGAGAACTTGCATTCGAATGCATTAGATTTCGATTAGCGAATACTACTACTAGTGTGTGACAGTATCCGAATTATTGCAATCGAATGCACGAGATTTCGTTTAGCGAATACTACTACTAGTCAGTGACAGTTTCCGAATTATTGCTTTCGAATGCAAGAGATTTCGATTAGCGAATACTACTACTAGTGAGTGACAGTATCCGAATTATTGCAATCGAATGCAAGAGATTTCGATTAGCGAATACTACTACTAGTGAGTGACAGTATCCGAATTATTGCATTCGTATGCAAGAGATTTCGATTAGCGATTACTACTACTAGTGAGTGACAGTATCCGAATTATTGCATTCGAATGCAAGAAATTTCGATTAGCGAATACTACTACTAGTGAGTGACAGTATCCGAATTATTGCATTCGAATGCAATAGATTTTGATTAGCGAATACTACTACTAGTGAGTGACAGTATCCGAATTATTGTATTCGAATGCAAGAGATTTCGATTAGCGAATACTACTACTAGTGAGTGACAGTATCCGAATTATTGCATTCGAATGCATGAAATTTCGATTAGCGAATACTAATACTAGTGATTACAGTTTCCGAGAACTTGCATTCGAATGCATGAGATTTCGATTAGCGAATACTACTACTAGTGAGTGTCAGTATCCGAATTATTGCATTCGAATGCATGAAATTTCGATTAGCGAATACTACTACTAGTGGGTGACAGTATCCGAATTATTGCATTCGAATGCATGAAATTTCGATTAGCGAATACTACTACTAGTGAGTGACAGTATCCGAATTATTGCATTCCAATGCATGAAATTTCGATTAGCGGATACTAATACTAGTGAGTGACAGTATCCGAGAACTTGCCTTTGAATGCATGAGATTTCGATTAGCGAATACTACTACTAGTGAGTGACAGTATCCGAGAACTTGCATTCGAATGCATGAAATTTCGATTAGCGAATACTACTACTAGTGAGTGATAGTATCCGAGAACTTGCATTCGAATGCATGAGATTTCGATTAGCGAATACTACTACTAGTGAGTGACAGTATCCGAATTATTGCATTCGAATGCATTAAATTTCGATTAGCGAATACTACCACTAGTGAGCGACAGTATCCGAATTATTGCATTCGAATGCATGAAATTTCGATTACCGAATACTACTACTAGTGAGAGACGGTATCCGAATTATTGCATTCGAATGCATGAGATTTCGATTAGCGAATACTACTACTAGTGAGTGACAGTATCTGAGAACTTGAATTCGAATGCATGAGATTTCGATTAGCGAATACTGCTACTAGTGAGTGACAGTATCCGAGAACTTGCATTCGAATGCATGAGATTTCGATTAGCGAATACTACCACTAGTGAGGGACAGTATCCGAATTATTGCATTCGAACGCATGAAATTTCGATTAGCGAATACTACTGCTAGTGAGTGACAGTATCCGAATTATGGCATTCGAATGCATGAAATTTCGATTAGCGAATACTACTACTAGTGAGTGACAGTATCCGAGAACTTGCATTCGAATGCATGAAATTTCGATTAGCGAATACTACTACTAGTGAGTGACAGTATCCGAATTATGACATTCGAATGCATGAGATTGCGATTAGCGAATACTACTACTAGTGAGTGACAGAATCCGAATTATTGCATTCGAATGCATGAAATTTCGATTAGCGAATACTACTACTAGTGAGTGACAGTATCCGAGAACTTGCATTCGAATGCATGAGATTTCGATTAGCGAATACTACTACTAGTGAGTGACAGTATCCGAGAACTTGCATTCGAATGCATGACATTTCGATTTGCTAATACTACTACTAGTGAGTGACAGTATCCGAGTTATGGCATTCGAATGCATGAACTTTCGATTAGCGAATACTACTACTACTAGTGAGTGACAGTATCCGAATTATTGCATTCGAATGCATGAAATTTCGATTAGCGAATACTACTACTAGTGAGTGACAGTATCTGAATTATTGCATTCGAATGCATGAAATTTCGATTAGCGAATACTTCTACTAGTGAGTGACAGTATCCGAATTATGGCATTCGAATGCATGAAATTTCGATTAGCGAATACTATTACTAGTGAGTGACAGTATCCGAGAACTTGCATTCGAATGCATGAAATTTCTTTTAGCGAATACTACTACTAGTGAGTGACAGTATCCGAATTATTGCATTCGAATGCATGAGATTGCGATTAGCGAATACTACTACTAGTGAGTGACAGTATCCGAATTATTGCATTCGAATGCATGAAATTTCGATTAGCGAATACTACTACTATAGAGTGACAGTATCCGAGAACTTGCATTCGAATGCATGAGATTTCGATTAGCGAATACTACTACTAGTGAGTGACAGTATCCGAGAACTTGCATTCGAATGCATGAGATTTCGATTAGCGAATACTACTACTAGTGAGTCACAGTATCCGAGAACTTGCACTCGAATGCATGAGATTTCGATTAGTGAATTCTACTACTAGTGAGTGACAGTATACGAGAACTTGCATTCGAATGCATGAGATTTCGATTAGCGAATACTACTACTAGTGAGTGACAGTATCCGAATTATTGCATTCGAATGCATGAAATTTCGATTAGCGAATTCTACTACTAGTGAGTGACAATATCCGAATTATGGCATTCGAATGCATGAACTTTCGATTAGCGAATACTACTACTAGTGAGTGACAGTATCCGAGAACTTGCATTCGAATGCATGAAATTTCGATTAGCGAATACTACTACTAGTGAGTGACAGTATCCGAATTATTGCATTCGAATGCATGAAATTTCGATTAGCGAATACTACTACTATAGAGTGACAGTATCCGAGAACTTGCATTCGAATGCATGAGATTTCGATTAGCGAATACTACTACTACTGAGTGACAGTATCCGAGATCTTGCATTCGAATGCATGAGATTTCGATTAGCGAATACTACTACTAGTGAGTGACAGTATCCTAGAACTTGCATTCGAATGCATGAGATTTCGATTAGCGAATACTACTACTAGTGAGTGACAGTATCCGAATTATTGCTTTCGAATGCAAGAGATTTCGATTAGCGAATACTACTACTAGTGAGTGACAGTATCCGAATTATTGCAATCGAATGCAAGAGATTTCGATTAGCGAATACTGCTACTAGTGAGTGACAGTATCCGAGAACTTGAATTCGAATGCATGAGATTTCGATTAGCGAATACTACTACTAGTGAGTGACAGTATCCGAATTATTGCAATCGAATGCATGAGATTTCCTTTAGCGAATTCTACTACTAGTGAGTGACAGTATCCAAATTATTGCATTCGAATGCATGAAATTTCGATTAGCGAATACTACTACTAGTGAGTGACAGTATCCGAATTATGGCATTCGAAGGCATGAAATTTCAATTAGCGAATACTACTACTAGTAAGTGACAGTATCCCAATTATTGCATTCGAATACATGAGATTGCGATTAGCGAATACTACTACTAGTGAGTGACAGTATCCGAGAACTTGCATTCGAATGCATGAGATTTCGATTAGCGAATACTACTACTAGTGTGTGACAGTATCCGAATTATTGCAATCGAATGCACGAGATTTCGTTTAGCGAATACTACTACTAGTCAGTGACAGATTCCGAATTATTGCTTTCGAATGCAAGAGATTTCGATTAGCGAATACTACTACTAGTGAGTGACAGTATCCGAATTATTGCAATCGAATGCAAGAGATTTCGATTAGCGAATACTACTACTAGTGAGTGACAGTATCCGAATTATTGCATTCGTATGCAAGAGATTTCGATTAGCGAATACTACTACTAGTGAGTGACAGTATCCGAATTATTGCATTCGAATGCAAGAAATTTCGATTAGCGAATACTACTACTAGTGAGTGACAGTATCCGAATTATTGCATTCGAATGCAAGAGATTTTGATTAGCGAATACTACTACTAGTGAGTGACAGTATCCGAATTATTGTATTCGAATGCAAGAGATTTCGATTAGCGAATACTACTAATAGTGAGTGACAGTATCCGAATTATTGCATTCGAATGCATGAAATTTCGATTAGCGAATACTACTACTAGTGATTACAGTTTCCGAGAACTTGCATTCGAATGCATGAGATTTCGATTAGCGAATACTACTACTAGTGAGCGACAGTATCCGAATTATTGCATTCGAATGCATGAAATTTCGATTAGCGAATACTACTACTAGTGAGTGACAGTATCCGAATTATTGCATTCGAATGCATGAAATTTCGATTAGCGGATACTACTACTAGTGAGTGACAGTATCCGAGAACTTGCATTCGAATGCATGAGATTTCGATTAGCGAATACTACTACTAGTGAGTGACAGTATGCGAGAACTTGCATACGAATGCATGAAATTTCGATTAGCGAATACTACTTCTAGTGAGTGATAGTATCCGAGAAGTTGCATTCGAATGCATGAGATTTCGATTAGCGAATACTACTACTAGTGAGTGACAGTATCCGAATTATTGCATTCGAATGCATTAAATTTCGATTAGCGAATACTACCACTAGTGAGCGACAGTATCCGAATTATTGCATTCGAATGCATGAAATTTCGATTACCGAATACTACTACTAGTGAGAGACGGTATCCGAATTATTGCATTCGAATACATGAGATTTCGATTAGCGAATACTACTACTAGTGAGTGACAGTATCTGAGAACTTGAATTCGAATGCATGAGATTTCGATTAGCGAATACTGCTACTAGTGAGTGACAGTATCCGAGAACTTGCATTCGAATGCATGAGATTTCGATTAGCGAATACTACCACTAGTGAGGGACAGTATCCGAATTATTGCATTCGAATGCATGAAATTTCGATTAGCGAATACTACTACTAGTGAGTGACAGTATCCGAGAACTTGCATTCTAATACATGAAATTTTGATTAGCGAGTACTACTACTAGTGAGTGACAGTATCCGAATTATTGCATTCGAATGCATGAAATTTCGATTAGCGAATACTACTGCTAGTGAGTGAAAGTATCCGAATTATGGCATTCGAATGCATGAAATTTCGATTAGCGAATACTACTACTAGTGAGTGACAGTATCCGAGAACTTGCATTCGAATGCATGAGATTTCGATTAGCGAATACTACTACTAGTGAGTCACAGTATCCGAGAACTTGCACTCGAATGCATGAGATTTCGATTAGTGAATTCTACTACTAGTGAGTGACAGTATACGAGAACTTGCATTCGAATGCATGAGATTTCGATTAGCGAATACTACTACTAGTGAGTGACAGTATCCGAATTATTGCATTCGAATGCATGAAATTTCGATTAGCGAATTCTACTACTAGTGAGTGACAATATCCGAATTATGGCATTCGAATGCATGAACTTTCGATTAGCGAATACTACTACTAGTGAGTGACAGTATCCGAGAACTTGCATTCGAATGCATGAAATTTCGATTAGCGAATACTACTACTAGTGAGTGACAGTATCCGAATTATTGCATTCGAATGCATGAAATTTCGATTAGCGAATACTACTACTATAGAGTGACAGTATCCGAGAACTTGCATTCGAATGCATGAGATTTCGATTAGCGAATACTACTACTACTGAGTGACAGTATCCGAGATCTTGCATTCGAATGCATGAGATTTCGATTAGCGAATACTACTACTAGTGAGTGACAGTATCCTAGAACTTGCATTCGAATGCATGAGATTTCGATTAGCGAATACTACTACTAGTGAGTGACAGTATCCGAATTATTGCTTTCGAATGCAAGAGATTTCGATTAGCGAATACTACTACTAGTGAGTGACAGTATCCGAATTATTGCAATCGAATGCAAGAGATTTCGATTAGCGAATACTGCTACTAGTGAGTGACAGTATCCGAGAACTTGAATTCGAATGCATGAGATTTCGATTAGCGAATACTACTACTAGTGAGTGACAGTATCCGAATTATTGCAATCGAATGCATGAGATTTCCTTTAGCGAATTCTACTACTAGTGAGTGACAGTATCCAAATTATTGCATTCGAATGCATGAAATTTCGATTAGCGAATACTACTACTAGTGAGTGACAGTATCCGAATTATGGCATTCGAAGGCATGAAATTTCAATTAGCGAATACTACTACTAGTAAGTGACAGTATCCCAATTATTGCATTCGAATACATGAGATTGCGATTAGCGAATACTACTACTAGTGAGTGACAGTATCCGAGAACTTGCATTCGAATGCATGAGATTTCGATTAGCGAATACTACTACTAGTGTGTGACAGTATCCGAATTATTGCAATCGAATGCACGAGATTTCGTTTAGCGAATACTACTACTAGTCAGTGACAGTTTCCGAATTATTGCTTTCGAATGCAAGAGATTTCGATTAGCGAATACTACTACTAGTGAGTGACAGTATCCGAATTATTGCAATCGAATGCAAGAGATTTCGATTAGCGAATACTACTACTAGTGAGTGACAGTATCCGAATTATTGCATTCGTATGCAAGAGATTTCGATTAGCGAATACTACTACTAGTGAGTGACAGTATCCGAATTATTGCATTCGAATGCAAGAAATTTCGATTAGCGAATACTACTACTAGTGAGTGACAGTATCCGAATTATTGCATTCGAATGCAAGAGATTTTGATTAGCGAATACTACTACTAGTGAGTGACAGTATCCGAATTATTGTATTCGAATGCAAGAGATTTCGATTAGCGAATACTACTAATAGTGAGTGACAGTATCCGAATTATTGCATTCGAATGCATGAAATTTCGATTAGCGAATACTACTACTAGTGATTACAGTTTCCGAGAACTTGCATTCGAATGCATGAGATTTCGATTAGCGAATACTACTACTAGTGAGCGACAGTATCCGAATTATTGCATTCGAATGCATGAAATTTCGATTAGCGAATACTACTACTAGTGAGTGACAGTATCCGAATTATTGCATTCGAATGCATGAAATTTCGATTAGCGGATACTACTACTAGTGAGTGACAGTATCCGAGAACTTGCATTCGAATGCATGAGATTTCGATTAGCGAATACTACTACTAGTGAGTGACAGTATGCGAGAACTTGCATACGAATGCATGAAATTTCGATTAGCGAATACTACTTCTAGTGAGTGATAGTATCCGAGAAGTTGCATTCGAATGCATGAGATTTCGATTAGCGAATACTACTACTAGTGAGTGACAGTATCCGAATTATTGCATTCGAATGCATTAAATTTCGATTAGCGAATACTACCACTAGTGAGCGACAGTATCCGAATTATTGCATTCGAATGCATGAAATTTCGATTACCGAATACTACTACTAGTGAGAGACGGTATCCGAATTATTGCATTCGAATACATGAGATTTCGATTAGCGAATACTACTACTAGTGAGTGACAGTATCTGAGAACTTGAATTCGAATGCATGAGATTTCGATTAGCGAATACTGCTACTAGTGAGTGACAGTATCCGAGAACTTGCATTCGAATGCATGAGATTTCGATTAGCGAATACTACCACTAGTGAGGGACAGTATCCGAATTATTGCATTCGAATGCATGAAATTTCGATTAGCGAATACTACTACTAGTGAGTGACAGTATCCGAGAACTTGCATTCTAATACATGAAATTTTGATTAGCGAGTACTACTACTAGTGAGTGACAGTATCCGAATTATTGCATTCGAATGCATGAAATTTCGATTAGCGAATACTACTGCTAGTGAGTGAAAGTATCCGAATTATGGCATTCGAATGCATGAAATTTCGATTAGCGAATACTACTACTAGTGAGTGACAGTATCCGAGAACTTGCATTCGAATGCATGAAATTTCGATTAGCGAATACTACTACTAGTGAGTGACAGTATCCGAAGTATTGCATTCGAATGCATGAGATTGCGATTAGCGAATACTACTACTAGTGAGTGACAGAATCCGAATTATTGCATTCGAATGCATGAAATTTCGATTAGCGAATACTACTACTAGTGAGTGACAGTATCCGAGAACTTGCATTCGAATGCATGAGATTTCGATTAGCGAATACTACTACTAGTGAGTGACAGTATCCGAGAACTTGCATTCGAATGCATGACATTTCGATTTGCTAATACTACTACTAGTGAGTGACAGTATCCGAGTTATGGCATTCGAATGCATGAACTTTCGATTAGCGAATACTACTACTACTAGTGAGTGACAGTATCCGAATTATTGCATTCGAATGCATGAAATTTCGATTAGCGAATACTACTACTAGTGAGTGACAGTATCCGAATTATTGCATTCGAATGCATGAAATTTCGATTAGCGAATACTGCTACTAGTGAGTGACAGTATCCGAATTATGGCATTCGAATGCATGAAATTTCGATTAGCGAATACTATTACTAGTGAGTGACAGTATCCGAGAACTTGCATTCGAATGCATGAGATTTCGATTAAAGAATACTACTACTAGTGAGTGACAGTATCCGAATTATTGCATTCGAATGCATGAAATTTCGATTAGCGAATACTACTACTATAGAGTGACAGTATCCGAGAACTTGCATTCGAATGCATGAGATTTCGATTAGCGAATACTACTACTAGTGAGTGACAGTATCCGAGAACTTGCATTCGAATGCATGAGATTTCGATTAGCGAATACTACTACTAGTGAGTCACAGTATCCGAGAACTTGCACTCGAATGCATGAGATTTCGATTAGTGAATTCTACTACTAGTGAGTGACAGTATACGAGAACTTGCATTCGAATGCATGAGATTTCGATTAGCGAATACTACTACTAGTGAGTGACAGTATCCGAATTATTGCATTCGAATGCATGAAATTTCGATTAGCGAATTCTACTACTAGTGAGTGACAATATCCGAATTATGGCATTCGAATGCATGAACTTTCGATTAGCGAATACTACTACTAGTGAGTGACAGTATCCGAGAACTTGCATTCGAATGCATGAAATTTCGATTAGCGAATACTACTACTAGTGAGTGACAGTATCCGAATTATTGCATTCGAATGCATGAAATTTCGATTAGCGAATACTACTACTATAGAGTGACAGTATCCGAGAACTTGCATTCGAATGCATGAGATTTCGATTAGCGAATACTACTACTACTGAGTGACAGTATCCGAGATCTTGCATTCGAATGCATGAGATTTCGATTAGCGAATACTACTACTAGTGAGTGACAGTATCCGAGAACTTGCATTCGAATGCATGAGATTTCGATTAGCGAATACTACTACTAGTGAGTGACAGTATCCGAATTATTGCTTTCGAATGCAAGAGATTTCGATTAGCGAATACTACTACTAGTGAGTGACAGTATCCGAATTATTGCAATCGAATGCAAGAGATTTCGATTAGCGAATACTGCTACTAGTGAGTGACAGTATCCGAGAACTTGAATTCGAATGCATGAGATTTCGATTAGCGAATACTACTACTAGTGAGTGACAGTATCCGAATTATTGCAATCGAATGCATGAGATTTCCTTTAGCGAATTCTACTACTAGTGAGTGACAGTATCCAAATTATTGCATTCGAATGCATGAAATTTCGATTAGCGAATACTACTACTAGTGAGTGACAGTATCCGAATTATGGCATTCGAAGGCATGAAATTTCAATTAGCGAATACTACTACTAGTAAGTGACAGTATCCCAATTATTGCATTCGAATACATGAGATTGCGATTAGCGAATACTACTACTAGTGAGTGACAGTATCCGAGAACTTGCATTCGAATGCATGAGATTTCGATTAGCGAATACTACTACTAGTGTGTGACAGTATCCGAATTATTGCAATCGAATGCACGAGATTTCGTTTAGCGAATACTACTACTAGTCAGTGACAGTTTCCGAATTATTGCTTTCGAATGCAAGAGATTTCGATTAGCGAATACTACTACTAGTGAGTGACAGTATCCGAATTATTGCAATCGAATGCAAGAGATTTCGATTAGCGAATACTACTACTAGTGAGTGACAGTATCCGAATTATTGCATTCGTATGCAAGAGATTTCGATTAGCGAATACTACTACTAGTGAGTGACAGTATCCGAATTATTGCATTCGAATGCAAGAAATTTCGATTAGCGAATACTACTACTAGTGAGTGACAGTATCCGAATTATTGCATTCGAATGCAAGAGATTTTGATTAGCGAATACTACTACTAGTGAGTGACAGTATCCGAATTATTGTATTCGAATGCAAGAGATTTCGATTAGCGAATACTACTAATAGTGAGTGACAGTATCCGAATTATTGCATTCGAATGCATGAAATTTCGATTAGCGAATACTACTACTAGTGATTACAGTTTCCGAGAACTTGCATTCGAATGCATGAGATTTCGATTAGCGAATACTACTACTAGTGAGCGACAGTATCCGAATTATTGCATTCGAATGCATGAAATTTCGATTAGCGAATACTACTACTAGTGAGTGACAGTATCCGAATTATTGCATTCGAATGCATGAAATTTCGATTAGCGGATACTACTACTAGTGAGTGACAGTATCCGAGAACTTGCATTCGAATGCATGAGATTTCGATTAGCGAATACTACTACTAGTGAGTGACAGTATGCGAGAACTTGCATTCGAATGCATGAAATTTCGATTAGCGAATACTACTTCTAGTGAGTGATAGTATCCGAGAAGTTGCATTCGAATGCATGAGATTTCGATTAGCGAATACTACTACTAGTGAGTGACAGTATCCGAATTATTGCATTCGAATGCATTAAATTTCGATTAGCGAATACTACCACTAGTGAGCGACAGTATCCGAATTATTGCATTCGAATGCATGAAATTTCGATTACCGAATACTACTACTAGTGAGAGACGGTATCCGAATTATTGCATTCGAATACATGAGATTTCGATTAGCGAATACTACTACTAGTGAGTGACAGTATCTGAGAACTTGAATTCGAATGCATGAGATTTCGATTAGCGAATACTGCTACTAGTGAGTGACAGTATCCGAGAACTTGCATTCGAATGCATGAGATTTCGATTAGCGAATACTACCACTAGTGAGGGACAGTATCCGAATTATTGCATTCGAATGCATGAAATTTCGATTAGCGAATACTACTACTAGTGAGTGACAGTATCCGAGAACTTGCATTCGAATACATGAAATTTTGATTAGCGAGTACTACTACTAGTGAGTGACAGTATCCGAATTATTGCATTCGAATGCATGAAATTTCGATTAGCGAATACTACTGCTAGTGAGTGAAAGTATCCGAATTATGGCATTCGAATGCATGAAATTTCGATTAGCGAATACTACTACTAGTGAGTGACAGTATCCGAGAACTTGCATTCGAATGCATGAAATTTCGATTAGCGAATACTACTACTAGTGAGTGACAGTATCCGAAGTATTGCATTCGAATGCATGAGATAGCGATTAGCGAATACTACTACTAGTGAGTGACAGAATCCGAATTATTGCATTCGAATGCATGAAATTTCGATTAGCGAATACTACTACTAGTGAGTGACAGTATCCGAGAACTTGCATTCGAATGCATGAGATTTCGATTAGCGAATACTACTACTAGTGAGTGACAGTATCCGAGAACTTGCATTCGAATGCATGACATTTCGATTTGCTAATAGTACTACTAGTGAGTGACAGTATCCGAGTTATGGCATTCGAATGCATGAACTTTCGATTAGCGAATACTACTACTACTAGTGAGTGACAGTATCCGAATTATTGCATTCGAATGCATGAAATTTCGATTAGCGAATACTACTACTAGTGAGTGACAGTATCCGAATTATTGCATTCGAATGCATGAAATTTCGATTAGCGAATACTGCTACTAGTGAGTGACAGTATCCGAATTATGGCATTCGAATGCATGAAATTTCGATTAGCGAATACTATTACTAGTGAGTGACAGTATCCGAGAACTTGCATTCGAATGCATGAAATTTCTTTTAGCGAATACTACTACTAGTGAGTGACAGTATCCGAATTATTGCATTCGAATGCATGAGATTGCGATTAGCGAATACTACTACTAGTGAGTGACAGTATCCGAATTATTGCATTCGAATGCATGAAATTTCGATTAGCGAATACTACTACTATAGAGTGACAGTATCCGAGAACTTGCATTCGAATGCATGAGATTTCGATTAGCGAATACTACTACTAGTGAGTGACAGTATCCGAGAACTTGCATTCGAATGCATGAGATTTCGATTAGCGAATACTACTACTAGTGAGTGACAGTATCCGAGAACTTGCACTCGAATGCATGAGATTTCGATTAGTGAATTCTACTACTAGTGAGTGACAGTATCCGAGAACTTGCATTCGAATGCATGAGATTTCGATTAGCGAATACTACTACAAGTGAGTGACAGTATCCGAGAACTTGCACTCGAATGCATGAGATTTCGATTAGTGAATTCTACTACTAGTGAGTGACAGTATACCTGAACTTGCATTCGAATGCATGAGATTTCGATTAGCGAATACTACTACTAGTGAGTGACAGTATCCGAATTATTGCAAACGAATGCATGAGATTTCCTTTAGCGAATACTACTACTAGTCAGTGACAGTTTCCAAATTATTTCTTTCGCATGCAAGAGATTTCGATTAGCGAATACTACTACTAGTGAGTGACAGTATCCGAATTATTGCATTCGAATGCATGAAATTTCGATTAGCGAATTCTACTACTAGTGAGTGACAATATCCGAATTATGGCATTCGAATGCATGAACTTTCGATTCGCGAATACTACTACTAGTGAGTGACAGTATCCGAGAACTTGCATTCGAATGCATGAAATTTCGATTAGCGAATACTACTACTAGTGAGTGACAGTATCCGAATTATTGCATTCGAATGCATGAAATTTCGATTAGCGAATACTACTACTATAGAGTGACAGTATCCGAGAACTTGCATTCGAATGCATGAGATTTCGATTAGCGAATACTACTACTACTGAGTGACAGTATCCGAGATCTTGCATTCGAATGCATGAGATTTCGATTAGCGAATACTACTACTAGTGAGTGACAGTATCCGAGAACTTGCATTCGAATGCATGAGATTTCGATTAGCGAATACTGCTACTAGTGAGTGACAGTATCCGAGAACTTGAATTCGAATGCATGAGATTTCGATTAGCGAATACTACTACTAGTGAGTGACAGTATCCGAATTATTGCAATCGAATGCATGAGATTTCCTTTAGCGAATTCTACTACTAGTGAGTGACAGTATCCAAATTATTGCATTCGAATGCATGAAATTTCGATTAGCGAATACTACTACTAGTGAGTGACAGTATCCGAATTATGGCATTCGAAGGCATGAAATTTCAATTAGCGAATACTACTACTAGTAAGTGACAGTATCCCAATTATTGCATTCGAATGCATGAGATTGCGATTAGCGAATACTACTACTAGTGAGTGACAGTATCCGAGAACTTGCATTCGAATGCATGAGATTTCGATTAGCGAATACTACTACTAGTGTGTGACAGTATCCGAATTATTGCAATCGAATGCACGAGATTTCGTTTAGCGAATACTACTACTAGTCAGTGACAGTTTCCGAATTATTGCTTTCGAATGCAAGAGATTTCGATTAGCGAATACTACTACTAGTGAGTGACAGTATCCGAATTATTGCAATCGAATGCAAGAGATTTCGATTAGCGAATACTACTACTAGTGAGTGACAGTATCCGAATTATTGCATTCGTATGCAAGAGATTTCGATTAGCGAATACTACTACTAGTGAGTGACAGTATCCGAATTATTGCATTCGAATGCAAGAAATTTCGATTAGCGAATACTACTACTAGTGAGTGACAGTATCCGAATTATTGCATTCGAATGCAAGAGATTTTGATTAGCGAATACTACTACTAGTGAGTGACAGTATCCGAATTATTGTATTCGAATGCAAGAGATTTCGATTAGCGAATACTACTACTAGTGAGTGACAGTATCCGAATTATTGCATTCGAATGCATGAAATTTCGATTAGCGAATACTACTACTAGTGATTACAGTTTCCGAGAACTTGCATTCGAATGCATGAGATTTCGATTAGCGAATACTACTACTAGTGAGCGACAGTATCCGAATTATTGCATTCGAATGCATGAAATTTCGATTAGCGAATACTACTACTAGTGAATGACAGTATCCGAATTATTGCATTCGAATGCATGAAATTTCGATTAGCGGATACTACTACTAGTGAGTGACAGTATCCGAGAACTTGCATTCGAATGCATGAGATTTCGATTAGCGAATACTACTACTAGTGAGTGACAGTATGCGAGAACTTGCATTTGAATGCATGAGATTTCGATTAGCGAATACTACTACTAGTGAGTGACAGTATCCGAGAACTTGCATTCGAATGCATGAAATTTCGATTAGCGAATACTACTACTAGTGAGTGATAGTATCCGAGAAGTTGCATTCGAATGCATGAGATTTCGATTAGCGAATACTACTACTAGTGAGTGACAGTATCCGAATTATTGCATTCGAATGCATTAAATTTCGATTAGCGAATACTGCTACTAGTGAGTGACAGTATCCGAATTATGGCATTCGAATGCATGAAATTTCGATTAGCGAATACTATTACTAGTGAGTGACAGTATCTGAGAACTTGAATTCGAATGCATGAGATTTCGATTAGCGAATACTGCTACTAGTGAGTGACAGTATCCGAGAACTTGCATTCGAATGCATGAGATTTCGATTAGCGAATACTACCACTAGTGAGGGACAGTATCCGAATTATTGCATTCGAATGCATGAAATTTCGATTAGCGAATACTACTACTAGTGAGTGACAGTATCCGAGAACTTGCATTCGAATACATGAAATTTTGATTAGCGAGTACTACTACTAGTGAGTGACAGTATCCGAATTATTGCATTCGAATGCATGAAATTTCGATTAGCGAATACTACTACTATAGAGTGACAGTATCCGAGAACTTGCATTCGAATGCATGAGATTTCGATTAGCGAATACTACTACTAGTGAGTGACAGTATCCGAGAACTTGCATTCGAATGCATGAGATTTCGATTAGCGAATACTACTACTAGTGAGTGACAGTATCCGAGAACTTGCACTCGAATGCATGAGATTTCGATTAGTGAATTCTACTACTAGTGAGTGACAGTATCCGAGAACTTGCATTCGAATGCATGAGATTTCGATTAGCGAATACTACTACAAGTGAGTGACAGTATCCGAGAACTTGCACTCGAATGCATGAGATTTCGATTAGTGAATTCTACTACTAGTGAGTGACAGTATACGAGAACTTGCATTCGAATGCATGAGATTTCGATTAGCGAATACTACTACTAGTGAGTGACAGTATCCGAATTATTGCAAACGAATGCATGAGATTTCCTTTAGCGAATACTACTACTAGTCAGTGACAGTTTCCAAATTATTTCTTTCGCATGCAAGAGATTTCGATTAGCGAATACTACTACTAGTGAGTGACAGTATCCGAATTATTGCATTCGAATGCATGAAATTTCGATTAGCGAATTCTACTACTAGTGAGTGACAATATCCGAATTATGGCATTCGAATGCATGAACTTTCGATTAGCGAATACTACTACTAGTGAGTGACAGTATCCGAGAACTTGCATTCGAATGCATGAAATTTCGATTAGCGAATACTACTACTAGTGAGTGACAGTATCCGAATTATTGCATTCGAATGCATGAAATTTCGATTAGCGAATACTACTACTATAGAGTGACAGTATCCGAGAACTTGCATTCGAATGCATGAGATTTCGATTAGCGAATACTACTACTACTGAGTGACAGTATCCGAGATCTTGCATTCGAATGCATGAGATTTCGATTAGCGAATACTACTACTAGTGAGTGACAGTATCCGAGAACTTGCATTCGAATGCATGAGATTTCGATTAGCGAATACTGCTACTAGTGAGTGACAGTATCCGAGAACTTGAATTCGAATGCATGAGATTTCGATTAGCGAATACTACTACTAGTGAGTGACAGTATCCGAATTATTGCAATCGAATGCATGAGATTTCCTTTAGCGAATTCTACTACTAGTGAGTGACAGTATCCAAATTATTGCATTCGAATGCATGAAATTTCGATTAGCGAATACTACTACTAGTGAGTGACAGTATCCGAATTATGGCATTCGAAGGCATGATATTTCAATTAGCGAATACTACTACTAGTAAGTGACAGTATCCCAATTATTGCATTCGAATGCATGAGATTGCGATTAGCGAATACTACTACTAGTGAGTGACAGTATCCGAGAACTTGCATTCGAATGCATGAGATTTCGATTAGCGAATACTACTACTAGTGTGTGACAGTATCCGAATTATTGCAATCGAATGCACGAGATTTCGTTTAGCGAATACTACTACTAGTCAGTGACAGTTTCCGAATTATTGCTTTCGAATGCAAGAGATTTCGATTAGCGAATACTACTACTAGTGAGTGACAGTATCCGAATTATTGCAATCGAATGCAAGAGATTTCGATTAGCGAATACTACTACTAGTGAGTGACAGTATCCGAATTATTGCATTCGTATGCAAGAGATTTCGATTAGCGAATACTACTACTAGTGAGTGACAGTATCCGAATTATTGCATTCGAATGCAAGAAATTTCGATTAGCGAATACTACTACTAGTGAGTGACAGTATCCGAATTATTGCATTCGAATGCAAGAGATTTTGATTAGCGAATACTACTACTAGTGAGTGACAGTATCCGAATTATTGTATTCGAATGCAAGAGATTTCGATTAGCGAATACTACTACTAGTGAGTGACAGTATCCGAATTATTGCATTCGAATGCATGAAATTTCGATTAGCGAATACTACTACTAGTGATTACAGTTTCCGAGAACTTGCATTCGAATGCATGAGATTTCGATTAGCGAATACTACTACTAGTGAGCGACAGTATCCGAATTATTGCATTCGAATGCATGAAATTTCGATTAGCGAATACTACTACTAGTGAATGACAGTATCCGAATTATTGCATTCGAATGCATGAAATTTCGATTAGCGGATACTACTACTAGTGAGTGACAGTATCCGAGAACTTGCTTTCGAATGCATGAGATTTCGATTAGCGAATACTACTACTAGTGAGTGACAGTATGCGAGAACTTGCATTTGAATGCATGAGATTTCGATTAGCGAATACTACTACTAGTGAGTGACAGTATCCGAGAACTTGCATTCGAATGCATGAAATTTCGATTAGCGAATACTACTACTAGTGAGTGATAGTATCCGAGAAGTTGCATTCGAATGCATGAGATTTCGATTAGCGAATACTACTACTAGTGAGTGACAGTATCCGAATTATTGCATTCGAATGCATTAAATTTCGATTAGCGAATACTGCTACTAGTGAGTGACAGTATCCGAATTATGGCATTCGAATGCATGAAATTTCGATTAGCGAATACTATTACTAGTGAGTGACAGTATCTGAGAACTTGAATTCGAATGCATGAGATTTCGATTAGCGAATACTGCTACTAGTGAGTGACAGTATCCGAGAACTTGCATTCGAATGCATGAGATTTCGATTAGCGAATACTACCACTAGTGAGGGACAGTATCCGAATTATTGCATTCGAATGCATGAAATTTCGATTAGCGAATACTACTACTAGTGAGTGACAGTATCCGAGAACTTGCATTCGAATACATGAAATTTTGATTAGCGAGTACTACTACTAGTGAGTGACAGTATCCGAATTATTGCATTCGAATGCATGAAATTTCGATTAGCGAATACTACTGCTAGTGAGTGACAGTATCCGAATTATGGCATTCGAATGCATGAAATTTCGATTAGCGAATACTACTACTAGTGAGTGACAGTATCCGAGAACTTGCATTCGAATGCATGAAATTTCGATTAGCGAATACTACTACTAGTGAGTGACAGTATCCGAAGTATTGCATTCGAATGCATGAGATTGCGATTAGCGAATACTACTACTAGTGAGTGACAGAATCCGAATTATTGCATTCGAATGCATGAAATTTCGATTAGCGAATACTACTACTAGTGAGTGACAGTATCCGAGAACTTGCATTCGAATGCATGAGATTTCGATTAGCGAATACTACTACTAGTGAGTGACAGTATCCGAGAACTTGCATTCGAATGCATGACATTTCGATTTGCTAATACTACTACTAGTGAGTGACAGTATCCGAGTTATGGCATTCGAATGCATGAACTTTCGATTAGCGAATACTACTACTACTAGTGAGTGACAGTATCCGAATTATTGCATTCGAATGCATGAAATTTCGATTAGCGAATACTACTACTAGTGAGTGACAGTATCCGAATTATTGCATTCGAATGCATGAAATTTCGATTAGCGAATACTGCTACTAGTGAGTGACAGTATCCGAACTATGGCATTCGAATGCATGAAATTTCGATTAGCGAATACTATTACTAGTGAGTGACAGTATCCGAGAACTTGCATTCGAATGCATGAAATTTCTTTTAGCGAATACTACTACTAGTGAGTGACAGTATCCGAATTATTGCATTCGAATGCATGAGATTGCGATTAGCGAATACTACTACTAGTGAGTGACAGTATCCGAATTATTGCATTCGAATGCATGAAATTTCGATTAGCGAATACTACTACTATAGAGTGACAGTATCCGAGAACTTGCATTCGAATGCATGAGATTTCGATTAGCGAATACTACTACTAGTGAGTGACAGTATCCGAGAACTTGCATTCGAATGCATGAGATTTCGATTAGCGAATACTACTACTAGTGAGTGACAGTATCCGAGAACTTGCACTCGAATGCATGAGATTTCGATTAGTGAATTCTACTACTAGTGAGTGACAGAATCCGAGAATTTGCATTCGAATGCATGAGATTTCGATTAGCGAATACTACTACTAGTGAGTGACAGTATCCGAATTATTGCAAACGAATGCATGAGATTTCCTTTAGCGAATACTACTACTAGTCAGTGACAGTTTCCAAATTATTTCTTTCGCATGCAAGAGATTTCGATTAGCGAATACTACTACTAGTGAGTGACAGTATCCGAATTATTGCATTCGAATGCATGAAATTTCGATTAGCGAATTCTACTACTAGTGAGTGACAATATCCGAATTATGGCATTCGAATGCATGAACTATCGATTAGCGAATACTACTACTAGTGAGTGACAGTATCCGAGAACTTGCATTCGAATGCATGAAATTTCGATTAGCGAATACTACTACTAGTGAGTGACAGTATCCGAATTATTGCATTCGAATGCATGAAATTTCGATTAGCGAATACTACTACTATAGACTGACAGTATCCGAGAACTTGCATTCGAATGCATGAGATTTCGATTAGCGAATACTACTACTACTGAGTGACAGTATCCGAGATCTTGCATTCGAATGCATGAGATTTCGATTAGCGAATACTACTACTAGTGAGTGACAGTATCCGAGAACTTGCATTCGACTGCATGAGATTTCGATTAGCGAATACTGCTACTAGTGAGTGACAGTATCCGAGAACTTGAATTCGAATGCATGAGATTGCGATTAGCGAATACTACTACTAGTGAGTGACAGTATCCGAATTATTGCAATCGAATGCATGAGATTTCCTTTAGCGAATACTACTACTAGTCAGTAACAGTTTCCGAATTATTGCTTTCGAAATCAAGAGATTTCGATTAGCGAATACTACTACTAGTGAGTGACAGTATCCGAATTATTGCATTCGAATGCAAGAAATTTCGATTAGCGAATGCTACTACTAGTGAGTGACAGTATCCGAATTATTGCATTCGAATGCATGAGATTTCGATTAGCGAATACTACTACTAGTGAGTGACAGTATCCTAATTATTGCATTCGAATGCATGAAATTTCGATTAGCGAATACTACTACTAGTGAGTGACAGTATCCAAATTATTGCATTCGAATGCATGAAATTTCGATTAGCGAATACTACTACTAGTCAGTGACAGTATCCGAATAATGGCATTCGAAGGCATGAAATTTCAATTAGCGAATACTACTACTAGTAAGTGACAGTATCCCAATTATTGCATTCGAATGCATGAGATTGCGATTAGCGAATACTACTACTAGTGAGTGACAGTATCCGAGAACTTGCATTCGAATGCATGAGATTTCGATTAGCGAATACTACTACTAGTGAGTGACAGTATCCGAATTATTGCATTCGTATGCAAGAGATTTCGATTAGCGAATACTACTACTAGTGAGTGACAGTATCCGAATTATTGCATTCGAATGCAAGAGATTTCGATTATCGAATACTACTACTAGTGAGTGACAGTATCCGAATTATTGCATTCGAATGCACGAAATTTCGAATAGCGAATACTACTACTAGTGATTACAGTTTCCGAGAACTTGCATTCGAATGCATGAGATTTCGATTAGCGAATACTACTACTAGTGAGTGACAGTATCCGAATTATTGCATTCGAATGCATGAAATTTCGATTAGCGAATACTACTACTAGTGGGTGACAGTATCCGAATTATTGCATTCGAATGCATGAAATTTCGATTAGCGGATACTACTACTAGTGAGTGACAGTATCCGAGAACTTGCATTCGAATGCATGAGATTTCGATTAGCGAATACTACTACTAGTGAGTGACAGTATGCGAGAACTTGCATTCGAATGCATGAGATTTCGATTAGCGAATACTACTACTAGTGATTGACACTATCTGAATTCTTGCATTCGAATACATGAAATTTCGATTAGCGAATACTACTACTAGTGAGTGACAGTATCCGAATTATTGCATTCCAATGCATGAAATTTCGATTAGCGGATACTAATACTAGTGAGTGACAGTATCCGAGAACTTGCATTTGAATGCATGAGATTTCGATTAGCGAATACTACTACTAGTGAGTGACAGTATCCGAGAACTTGCATTCGAATGCATGAAATTTCGATTAGCGAATACTACTACTAGTGAGTGATAGTATCCGAGAACTTGCATTCGAATGCATGAGATTTCGATTAGCAAATACTACTACTGATGAGTGACAGTATCCGAATTATTACATTCGAATGCAAGAGCTTTCCATTAGCGAATACTACTACTGGTGAGTGACAGTATCCGAATTATTGCATTCGAATGCAAGAGATTTCGATTAGCGAATACTACTACTAGTTAGTGACAGTATCCGAATTATTGCATTCGAATGCATGAAATTTCGATTAGCGAATACTTCTACTAGTGAGTGACAGTATCCGAATTATTGCATTCGAATGCATTAAATTTCGATTAGCGAATACTACCACTAGTGAGCGACAGTATCCGAATTATTGCATTCGAATGCATGAAATTTCGATTACCGAATACTACTACTAGTGAGAGACGGTATCTGAGAACTTGAATTTGAATGCATGAGATTTCATTTAGCGAATACTGCTACTAGTGAGTGACAGTATCCGAGAACTTCTATTCGAATGCATGAGATTTCGATTAGCGAATACTACCACTAGTGAGGGACAGTATCCGAATTATTGCATTCGAATGCATGAAATTTCGATTAGCGAATACTACTACTAGTGAGTGACAGTATCCGAGAACTTGCATTCGAATACATGAAATTTTGATTAGCGAGTACTACTACTAGTGAGTGACAGTATCCGAATTATTGCATTCGAATGCATGAAATTTCGATTAGCGAATACTACTGCTAGTGAGTGACAGTATCCGAATTATGGCATTCGAATGCATGAAATTTCGATTAGCGAATACTACTACTAGTGAGTGACAGTATCCGAGAACTTGCATTCGAATGCATGAAATTTCGATTAGCGAATACTACTACTAGTGAGTGACAGTATCCGAATTATTGCATTCGAATGCATGAGATTGCGATTAGCGAATACTACTACTAGTGAGTGACAGAATCCGAATTATTGCATTCGAATGCATGAAATTTCGATTAGCGAATACTACTACTAGTGAGTGACAGTATCCGAGAACTTGTATTCGAATGCATGAGATTTCGATTAGCGAATACTACTACTAGTGAGTGACAGTATCCGAGAACTTGCATTCGAATGCATGACATTTCGATTTGCTAATACTACTACTAGTGAGTGACAGTATCCGAGTTATGGCATTCGAATGCATGAACTTTCGATTAGCAAATACTACTACTAGTGAGTGACAGTATCCGAGAACTTGCATTCGAATGCATGAAATTTCGATTAGCGAATGCTACTACTAGTGAGTGACAGTATCCGAATTATTGCATTCGAATGCAAGAGATTTCGATTAGCGAATACTACTACTAGTGAGTGACAGTATCCAAATTATTGCATTCGAATGCAAGAGATTTCGCTTAGCGAATACTACTACTGATGAGTGACAGTATCCGAATTATTACATTCGAATGCAAGAGCTTTCCATTAGCGAATACTACTACTGGTGAGTGACAGTATCCGAATTATTGCATTCGAATGCAAGAGATTTCGATTAGCGAATACTACTACTAGTTAGTGACAGTATCCGAATTATTGCATTCGAATGCATGAAATTTCGATTAGCGAATACTACTACTAGTGAGTGACAGTATCCGAATTATTGCATTCGAATGCATGAAATTTTGATTAGCGAATACTACTACTAGTGAGTGACAGTATCCGAATTATTGCATTCGAATGCAAGAGATTTCGATTAGCGAATACTACTACTAGTGAGTGACAGTATCCGAATTATTGTATTCGAATGCAAGAGTTTTCGATTATCGAATACTACTACTAGTGAGTGACAGTATCCGAATTATTGCATTCGAATGCATGAAATTTCGATTAGCGAATACTACTACTAGTAAGTGACAGTATCCGAATTATTGCATTCGAATGCATGAGATTGCGATTAGCGAATACTACTACTAGTGAGTGACAGAATCCGAATTATTGCATTCGAATGCATGAAATTTCGATTAGCGAATACTACTACTAGTGAGTGACAGTATCCGAGAACTTGCATTCGAATGCATGAGATTTCGATTAGCGAATACTACTACTAGTGAGTGACAGTATCCGAGAACTTGCATTCGAATGCATGACATTTCGATTTGCTAATACTACTACTAGTGAGTGACAGTATCCGAGTTATGGCATTCGAATGCATGAACTTTCGATTAGCAAATACTACTACTAGTGAGTGACAGTATCCGAGAACTTGCATTCGAATGCATGAAATTTCGATTAGCGAATGCTACTACTAGTGAGTGACAGTATCCGAATTATTGCATTCGAATGCAAGAGATTTCGATTAGCGAATACTACTACTAGTGAGTGACAGTATCCGAATTATTGCATTCGAATGCAAGAGATTTCGATTAGCGAATACTACTACTGATGAGTGACAGTATCCGAATTATTACATTCGAATGCAAGAGCTTTCGATTAGCGAATACTACTACTGGTGAGTGACAGTATCCGAATTATTGCATTCGAATGCAAGAGATTTCGATTAGCGAATACTACTACTAGTTAGTGACAGTATCCGAATTATTGCATTCGAATGCATGAAATTTCGATTAGCGAATACTACTACTAGTGAGTGACAGTATCCGAATTATTGCATTCGAATGCATGAAATTTCGATTAGCGAATACTACTACTAGTGAGTGACAGTATCCGAATTATTGCATTCGAATGCATGAAATTTCGATTAGCGAATACTACTACTAGTGAGTGACAGTATCCGAATTATTGCATTCGAATGCAAGAGATAACGATTAGCGAATACTACTACTAGTGAGTGACAGTATCCGAATTATTGTATTCGAACGCAAGAGTTTTCGATTATCGAATACTACTACTAGTGAGTGACAGTATCCGAATTGTTGCATTCGAATGCATGAGATTTCGATTAGCGAATACTACTACTAGTGATTGACACTATCCGAGAACTTGCATTCGAATGCATGAAATTTCGATTAGCGAATACTACTACTAGTGAGTGACAGTATCCGAATTATTGCATTCGAATGCATGAGATTTCGATTAGCGAATACTACTACTAGTGAGTGACAGTATCCGAGAACTTGCATTCGAATGCATGAAATTTCGATTAGCGAATACTACTACTAGTGAGTGACAGTATCCGAGAACTTGTATTCGAATGCATGAGATTTCGATTAGCGAATACTACTACTAGTGAGTGACAGTATCCGAGAACTTGCATTCGAATGCATGACATTTCGATTTGCTAATACTACTACTAGTGAGTGACAGTATCCGAGTTATGGCATTCGAATGCATGAACTTTCGATTAGCAAATACTACTACTAGTGAGTGACAGTATCCGAGAACTTGCATTCGAATGCATGAAATTTCGATTATCGAATACTACTACTAGTGAGTGACAGTATCCGAATTGTTGCATTCGAATGCATGAGATTTCGATTAGCGAATACTACTACTAGTGATTGACACTATCCGAGAACTTGCATTCGAATACATGAAATTTGGATTAGCGAATACTACTACTAGTGAGTGACAGTATCCGAATTATTGCATTCGAATGCATGAGATTTCGATTAGCGAATACTACTACTAGTGAGTGACAGTATCCGAGAACTTGCATTCGAATGCATGAAATTTCGATTAGCGAATACTACTACTAGTGAGTGACAGTATCCGAGAACTTGCATTCGAATGCATGAGATTTCGATTAGCGAATACTACTACTAGTGAGTGACAGTATCCGAATTATTGCATTCGAATGCATGAGATTTCGATTAGCGAATACTACCACTAGTGAGGGACAGTATCCGAATTATTGCATTCGAATGCATGAAATTTCGATTAGCGAATACTACTACTAGTGTGTGACAGTATCCGAGAACTTGCATTCGAATACATGAAATTTCGATTAGCGAGTGCTACTACTAGTGAGTGACAGTATCCGAATTATGGCATTCGAATGCATGAAATTTCGATTAGCGAATACTACTACTAGTGAGTGACAGTATCCGAGAACTTGCATTCGAATGCATGAAATTTCGATTAGCGAATACTACTACTAGTGAGTGACAGTATCCGAATTATTGCATTCGAATGCATGAGATTGCGATTAGCGAATACTACTACTAGTGAGTGACAGAATCCGAATTATTGCATTCGAATGCATGAAATTTCGATTAGCGAATACTACTACTAGTGAGTGACAGTATCCGAGAACTTGCATTCGAATGCATGACATTTCGATTTGCTAATACTACTACTAGTGAGTGACAGAATCCGAGTTATGGCATTCGAATGCATGAACTTTCGATTAGCAAATACTACTACTAGTGAGTGACAGTATCCGAGAACTTGCATTCGAATGCATGAAATTTCGATTAGCGAATGCTACTACTAGTGAGTGACAGTATCCGAATTATTGCATTCGAATGCAAGAGATTTCGATTAGCGAATACTACTACTAGTGAGTGACAGTATCCGAATTATTGAATTCGAATGCAAGAGATTTCGATTAGCGAATACTACTACTGATGAGTGACAGTATCCGAATTATTACATTCGAATGCAAGAGCTTTCGATTAGCGAATACTACTACTGGTCAGTGACAGTATCCGAATTATTGCATTCGAATGCAAGAGATTTCGATTAGCGAATACTACTACTAGTTAGTGACAGTATCCGAATTATTGCATTCGAATGCATGAAATTTCGATTAGCGAATACTACTACTAGTGAGTGACAGTATCCGAATTATTGCATTCGAATGCATGAAATTTCGATTAGCGAATACTACTACTAGTGAGTGACAGTATCCGAATTATTGCATTCGAATGCATGAAATTTCGATTATCGAATACTACTACTAGTGAGTGACAGTATCCGAATTATTGCATTCGAATGCATGAAATTTCGATTAGCGAATACTACTACTAGTGAGTGACAGTATCCGAATTATTGCATTCGAATGCATGAGATTGCGATTAGCGAATACTACTACTAGTGAGTGACAGATTCCGAATTATTGCATTCGAATGCATGAAATTTCGATTAGCGAATACTACTACTAGTGAGTGACAGTATCCGAGAACTTGCATTCGAATGCATGAGATTTCGATTAGCGAATACTACTACTAGTGATTGACACTATCCGAATTATTGCATTCGAATACATGAAATTTGGATTAGCGAATACTACTAATAGTGAGTGACAGTATCCGAATTATTGCATTCGAATGCATGAGATTTCGATTAGCGAATACTACTACTAGTGAGTGACAGTATCCGAGAACTTGCATTCGAATGCATGAAATTTCGATTAGCGAATACTACTACTAGAGAGTGACAGTATCCGAGAACTTGCATTCGAATGCATGAGATTTCGATTAGCGAATACTACTACTAGTGAGTGACAGTATCCGAATTATTGCATTCGAATGCATGAGATTTCGATTAGCGAATACTACCACTAGTGAGGGACAGTATCCGAATTATTACATTCGAATGCATGAAATTTCGATTAGCGAATACTACTACTAGTGTGTGACAGTATCCGAGAACTTGCATTCGAATACATGAAATTTTGATTAGCGAGTACTACTACTAGTGAGTGACAGTATCCGAATTATTGCATTCGAATGCATGAAATTTCGATTAGCGAATACTACTACTAGTGAGTGACAGTATCCGAATTATGGCATTCGAATGCATGAAATTTCGATTAGCGAATACTACTACTAGTGAGTGACAGTATCCGAGAACTTGCATTCGAATGCATGAAATTTCGATTAGCGAATACTACTACTAGTGAGTGACAGTATCCGTATTATTGCATTCGAATGCATGAGATTGCGATTAGCGAATACTACTACTAGTGAGTGACAGAATCCGAATTATTGCATTCGAATGCATGAAATTTCGATTAGCGAATACTACTACTAGTGAGTGACAGTATCCGAGAACTTGCATTCGAATGCATGAGATTTCGATTAGCGAATACTACTACTAGTGAGTGACAGCATCCGAGAACTTGCATTCGAATGCATGAAATTTCGATTTGCTAATACTACTACTAGTGAGTGACAGTATCCGAGTTATGGCATTCGAATGCATGAACTTTCGATTAGCGAATACTACTACTAGTGAGTGACAGTATCCGAGAACTTGCATTCGAATGCATGAAATTTCGATTAGCGAATGCTACTACTAGTGAGTGACAGTATCCGAATTATTGCATTCGAATGCAAGAGATTTCGATTAGCGAATACTACTACTAGTGAGTGACAGTATCCGAATTATTGCATTCGAATGCAAGAGATTTCGATTAGCGAATACTACTACTGATGAGTGACAGTATCCGAATTATTACATTCGAATGCAAGAGCTTTCGATTAGCGAATACTACTACTGGTGAGTGACAGTATCCGAATTATTGCATTCGAATGCAAGAGATTTCGATTAGCGAATACTACTACTAGTTAGTGACAGTATCCGAATTATTGCATTCGAATGCATGAAATTTCGATTAGCGAATACTACTACTAGTGAGTGACAGTATCCGAATTATTGCATTCGAATGCATGAAATTTCGATTAGCGAATACTACTACTAGTGAGTGACAGTATCCGAATTATTGCATTCGAATGCAAGAGATTTCGATTAGCGAATACTACTACTAGTAAGTGACAGTATCCGAATTATTGTATTCGAATGCAAGAGTTTTCGATTATCGAATACTACTACTAGTGAGTGACAGTATCCGAATTATTGCATTCGAATGCATGAGATTTCGATTAGCGAATACTACTACTAGTGATTGACACTATCCGAATTATTGCATTCGAATACATGAAATTTCGATTTTCGAATACTACTACTAGTGAGTGACAGTATCCGAGAACTTGCATTCGAATGCATGAGATTTCGATTAGCGAATACTACTACTAGTGAGTGACAGTATCCGAGAACTTGCATTCGAATGCATGAAATTTCGATTAGCGAATACTACTACTAGTGAGTGGAGTATCCGAGAACTTGCATTCGAATTCATGAGATTTCGATTAGCGAATACTACTACTAGTGAGTGACAGTATCCGAATTATTGCATTCGAATGCATGAGATTTCGATTAGCGAATACTACCACTAGTGAGTGACAGTATCCGAATTATTGCATTCGAATGCATGAAATTTCGATTAGCGAATACTACTACTAGTGAGTGACAGTATCCGAATTATTGCATTCGAATGCATGAAATTTCGATTAGCGAATACTACTACTAGTGAGTGACGGTATCCGAATTCTTGCATTCGAGTGCATGAGATTTGGATTAGCGAATACTACTACTAGTGAGTGACAGTATCCGAGAACTTGCATTCGAATGCATGAGATTTCGATTAGCGAATACTACTACTAGTGAGTGACAGTATCCGAATTATTGCATTCGAATGCATGAAATTTCGATTAGCGAATACTACTACTAGTGAGTGACAGTATCCGAGAACTTGCATTCGAATACATGAAATTTCGAGTAGCGAATACTACTACTAGTGAGTGACAGTATCCGAATTATTGCATTCGAATGCATGAAATTTCGATTAGCGAATACTACTACTAGTGAGTGACAGTATCCGAATTATTGCATTCGAATGCATGAGATTGCGATTAGCGAATACTACTACTAGTGAGTGACAGAATCCGAATTATTGCATTCGAATGCATGAAATTTCGATTAGCGAATACTACTACTAGTGAGTGACAGTATCCGAGAACTTGCATTCGAATGCATGAGATTTCGATTAGCGAATACTACTACTAGTGAGTGACAGTATCCGAATTATTGCTTTCGAATGCAAGAGATTTCGATTAGCGAATACTACTACTAGTGAGTGACAGTATCCGAATTATTGCATTCGAATGCAAGAGATTTCGACTAGCGAATACTACTACTAGTGAGTGACAGTATCCGAATTATTGCATTCGAATGCAAGAGATTTCGATTAGCGAATACTACTACTGGTGAGTGACAGTATCCGAATTATTGCATTCGAATGCAAGAGATTTCGATTAGCGAATACTACTACTAGTGAGTGACAGTTTCCGAATTATTGCATTCGAACGCAAGAGATTTCGATTAGCGAATACTACTACTAGTGAGTGACAGTATCCGAATTATTACATTCGAATGCAAGAAATTTCGATTAGCGAATACTACTGCTAGTGAGTGACAGTATCCGAATTATTGCATTCGAATGCAAGAGATTTCGATTAGCGAATACTACTACTAGTGAGTGACAGAATCCGAATTATTACATTCGAATGCATGAAATTTCGATTAGCGAATACTACTACTAGTGAGTGACAGTATCCGAATTATTGCATTCGAATGCATGAAATTTCGATTAGCGAATACTACTACTAGTGAGTGACAGTATCCGAATTATTGCATTCGAATGCATGAGATTGCGATTAGCGAATACAACTACTAGTGAGTGACAGAATCCGAATTATTGCATTCGAATGCATGAAATTTCGATTAGCGAATACTACTACTAGTGAGTGACAGTATCCGAGAACTTGCATTCGAATACATGAAATTTCGAGTAGCGAATACTACTACTAGTGAGTGACAGTATCCGAATTATTGCATTCGAATGCATGAAATTTCGATTAGCGAATACTACTACTAGTGAGTGACAGTATCCGAATTATTGCATTCGAATGCATGAGATTGCGATTAGCGAATACTACTACTAGTGAGTGACAGAATCCGAATTATTGCATTCGAATGCATGAAATTTCGATTAGCGAATACTACTACTAGTGAGTGACAGTATCCGAGAACTTGCATTCGAATGCATGAGATTTCGATTAGCGAATACTACTACTAGTGAGTGACAGTATCCGAATTATTGCTTTCGAATGCAAGAGATTTCGATTAGCGAATACTACTACTAGTGAGTGACAGTATCCGAATTATTGCATTCGAATGCAAGAGATTTCGATTAGCGAATACTACTACTAGTGAGTGACAGTATCCGAATTATTGCATTCGAATGCAAGAGATTTCGATTAGCGAATACTACTACTGGTGAGTGACAGTATCCGAATTATTGCATTCGAATGCAAGAGATTTCGATTAGCGAATACTACTACTAGTGAGTGACAGTTTCCGAATTATTGCATTCGAATGCAAGAGATTTCGATTAGCGAATACTACTACTAGTGAGTGACAGTATCCGAATTATTACATTCGAATGCAAGAAATTTCGATTAGCGAATACTACTGCTAGTGAGTGACAGTATCCGAATTATTGCATTCGAATGCAAGAGATTTCGATTAGCGAATACTACTACTAGTGAGTGACAGAATCCGAATTATTACATTCGAATGCATGAAATTTCGATTAGCGAATACTACTACTAGTGAGTGACAGTATCCGAATTATTGCATTCGAATGCATGAAATTTCGATTAGCGAATACTACTACTAGTGAGTGACAGTATCCGAATTATTGCATTCGAATGCAAGAGATTTCGATTAGCGGATACTACTACTAGTGAGTGACAGTATCCGAGAACTTGCATTCGAATGCATGAGATTTCGATTAGCGAATACTACTACTAGTGAGTGACAGTATCCGAGAACTTGCATTCGAATGCATGAGATTTCGATTAGCGAATACTACTACTAGTGAGTGACAGTATCCGAGAACTTGCATTCGAATGCATGAGATTTCGATTAGCGAATACTACTACTAGTGGGTGACAGTATCCGAATTATTGCATTCGAATGCATGAAATTTCGATTAGCGAATACAACTACTAGTGAGTGACAGTATCCGAGAACTTGCATTCGAATACATGAAATTTCGATTAGCGAATACTACTACCAGTGAGTGACAGTATCCGAATTATTGCATTCGAATGCATGAAATTTCGATTAGCGAATACTACTACTAGTGAGTGACAGTATCCGAATTATTGCATTCGAATGCATGAAAATTCGATTAGCGAATACTACCACTAGTGAGTGACAGTATCCGAATTATGGCATTCGAATGCATGTTATTTCGATTAGCGAATACTACTACTAGTGAGTGACAGTATCCGAATTATGGCATTCGAATGCATGAAATTTCGATTAGCGAATACTACTACTAGTGAGTGACAGTATCCGAGAACTTGCATTCGAATGCATGAAATTTCGATAAGCGAATACTACTACTAGTGAGTGACAGTATCCGAATTATTGCATTCGAATGCATGAGATTGCGATTAGCGAATACTACTACTAGTGAGTGACAGAATCCGAATCATTGCTTTCGAATGCATGAAATTTCGATTAGCGAATACTACTACTAGTGAGTGACAGTATCCGAGAACTTGCATTCGAATGCATGAGATTTCGATTAGCGAATACTACTACTAGTGAGTGACAGTATCCAAGAACTTGCATTCGAATGCATGAAATTTCGATTTGCTAATACTACTACTAGTGAGTGACAGTATCCAAGTTATGGCATTCGAATGCATGAACTTTCGATTAGCAAATACTACTACTAGTGAGAGACAGTATCCGAGAACTTGCATTCGAATGCATGAAATTTCGATTAGCGAATGCTACTACTAGTGAGTGACAGTATCCGAATTATTGCATTCGAATGCAAGAGATTTCGATTAGCGAATACTACTACTAGTGAGTGACAGTATCCGAATTATTGCATTCGAATGCAAGAGATTTCGATTAGCGAATACTACTACTGATGAGTGACAGTATCCGAATTATTACATTCGAATGCAAGAGTTTTCGATTAGCGAATACTACTACTGGTGAGTGACAGTATTCGAATTATTGCATTCGAATGCAAGAGATTTCGATTAGCGAATACTACTACTAGTTAGTGACAGTATCCGAATTATTGCATTCGAATGCATGAAATTTCGATTAGCGAATACTACTACTAGTGAGTGACAGTATCCGAATTATTGCATTCGAATGCATGAAACTTCGATTAGCGAATACTACTACTAGTGAGTGACAGTATCCGAATTATTGCATTCGAATGCATGAAATTTCGATTAGCGAATACTACTACTAGTGAGTGACAGTATCCGAATTATTGCATTCGAATGCAAGAGATTTCGATTAGCGAATACTACTACTAGTGAGTGACAGTATCCGAATTATTGTATTCGAATGCAAGAGTTTTCGATTATCGAATACTACTACTAGTGAGTGACAGTATCCGAATTATTGCATTCGAATGCATGAGATTTCGATTAGCGAATACTATTACTAGTGATTGACACTATCCGAATTATTGCATTCGAATACATGAAATTTGGATTAGCGAATACTACTACTAGTGAGTGACTATATCCGAATTATTGCATTCGAATGCATGAGATTTCGATTAGCGAATACTACTACTAGTGAGTGACAGTATCCGAGAACTTGCATTCGAATGCATGAAATTTCGATTAGCGAATACTACTACTAGAGAGTGACAGTATCCGAGAACTTGCATTCGAATGCATGAGATTTCGATTAGCGAATACTACTACTAGTGAGTGACAGTATCCGAATTATTGTATTCGAATGCATGAGATTTCGATTAGCGAATACTACCACTAGTGAGGGACAGTATCCGAATTATTGCATTCGAATGCATGAAATTTCGATTAGGGAATACTACTACTAGTGTGTGACAGTATCCGAGAACTTGCATTCGAATACATGAAATTTTGATTAGCGAGTACTACTACTAGTGAGTGACAGTATCCGAATTATTGCATTCGAATGCATGAAATTTCGATTAGCGAATACTACTACTAGTGAGTGACAGTATCCGAATTATGGCATTCGAATGCATGAAATTTCGATTAGCGAATACTACTACTAGTGAGTGACAGTATCCGAGAACTTGCATTCGAATGCATGAAATTTCGATTAGCGAATACTACTACTCTTGAGTGACAGTGTCCGAATTATTGCATTCGAATGCATGAGATTGCGATTAGCGAATACTACTACTAGTGAGTGACAGAATCCGAATTATTGCATTCGAATGCATGAAATTTCGATTTGCGAATACTACTACTAGTGAGTGACAGTATCCGAGAACTTGCATTCGAATGCATGAGATTTCGATTAGCGAATACTACTACTAGTGAGTGACAGCATCCGAGAACTTGCATTCGAATGCATGAAATTTCGATTTGCTAATACTACTACTAGTGAGTGACAGTATCCGAGTTATGGCATTCGAATGCATGAACTTTCGATTAGCGAATACTACTACTAGTGAGTGACAGTATCCGAGAACTTGCATTCGAATGCATGAAATTTCGATTAGCGAATGCTACTACTAGTGAGTGACAGTATCCGAATTATTGCATTCGAATGCAAGAGATTTCGATTAGCGAATACTACTACTAGTGAGTGACAGTATCCGAATTATTGCATTCGAATGCAAGAGATTTCGATTAGCGAATACTACTACTGATGAGTGACAGTATCCGAATTATTACATTCGAATGCAAGAGCTTTCGATTAGCGAATACTACTACTGGTGAGTGACAGTATCCGAATTATTGCATTCGAATGCAAGAGATTTCGATTAGCGAATACTACTACTAGTTAGTGACAGTATCCGAATTATTGCATTCGAAGGCATGAAATTTCGATTAGCGAATACTACTACTAGTGAGTGACAGTATCCGAATTATTGCATTCGAATGCATGAAATTTCGATTAGCGAATACTACTACTAGTGAGTGACAGTATCCGAATTATTGCATTCGAATGCATGAAATTTCGATTAGCGAATACTACTACTAGTGAGTGACAGTATCCGAATTATTGCATTCGAATGCAAGAGATTTCGATTAGCGAATACTACTACTAGTAGGTGACAGTATCCGAATTATTGTATTCGAATGCAAGAGTTTTCGATTATCGAATACTACTACTAGTGAGTGACAGTATCCGAATTATTGCATTCGAATGCATGAGATTTCGATTAGCGAATACTACTACTAGTGATTGGCACTATCCGAATTATTGCATTCGAATACATGAAATTTCGATTAGCGAATACTACTACTAGTGAGTGACAGTATCCGAATTATTGCATTCGAATGCATGAAATTTCGATTAGCGGATACTACTACTAGTGAGTGACAGTATCCGAGAACATGCATTCGAATGCATGAGATTTCGATTAGCGAATACTACTACTAGTGAGTGACAGTATCCGAGAACTTGCATTCGAATGCATGAAATTTCGATTAGCGAATACTACTACTAGTGAGTGGAGTATCCGAGAACTTGCATTCGAATTCATGAGATTGCGATTAGCGAATACTACTACTAGTGAGTGACAGAATCCGAATTATTGCATTCGAATGCATGAAATTTCGATTAGCGAATACTACTACTAGTGAGTGACAGTATCCGAGAACTTGCATTCGAATGCATGAGATTTCGATTAGCGAATACTACTACTAGTGAGTGACAGTATCCGAATTATTGCTTTCGAATGCAAGAGATTTCGATTAGCGAATACTACTACTAGTGAGTGACAGTATCCGAATTATTGCATTCGAATGCAAGAGATTTCGATTAGCGAATACTACTACTAGTGAGTGACAGTATCCGAATTATTGCATTCGAATGCAAGAGATTTCGATTAGCGAATACTACTACTGGTAAGTGACAGTATCCGAATTATTGCTTTCGAATGCAAGAGATTTCGATTAGCGAATACTACTACTAGTGAGTGCCAGTTTCCGAATTTTTGCATTCGAATGCAAGAGATTTCGATTAGCGAATACTACCACTAGTGATTGACACTATCCGAATTATTGCATTCGAATACATGAAATTTCGATTAGCGAATACTACTACTAGTGAGTGACAGTATCCGAATTATTGCATTCGAATGCATGAAATTTCGATTAGCGGATACTACTACTAGTGAGTGACAGTATCCGAGAACATGCATTCGAATGCATGAGATTTCGATTAGCGAATACTACTACTAGTGAGTGACAGTATCCGAGAACTTGCATTCGAATGCATGAAATTTCGATTAGCGAATACTACTACTAGTGAGTGGAGTATCCGAGAACTTGCATTCGAATTCATGAGATTTCGATTAAAGAATACTACTACTAGTGAGTGACAGTATCCGAATTATTGCATTCGAATGCATGAGATTTCGATTAGCGAATACTACCACTAGTGAGTGACAGTATCCGAATTATTGCAATTGAATGCATGAAATTTCGATTAGCGAATACTACTACTAGTGAGTGACAGTATCCGAATTATTGCATTCGAATGCATGAAATTTCGATTAGCGAATACTACTACTAGTGAGTGACGGTATCCGAATTCTTGCATTCGAGTGCATGAGATTTGGATTAGCGAATACTACTACTAGTGAGTGACAGTATCCGAGAACTTGCATTCGAATGCATGAGATTTCGATTAGCGAATGCTACTACTAGTGAGTGACAGTATCCGAATTAGTGCATTCGAATGCATGAAATTTCGATTAGCGAATACTACTACTAGTGCGTGACAGTATCCGAGAACTTGCATTCGAATACATGAAATTTCGATTAGCGAATACTACTACTAGTGAGTGACAGTATCCGAATTATTGCATTCGAATGCATGAAATTTCGATTAGCGAATACTACTACTAGTGAGTGACAGTATCCGAATTATTGCATTCGAATGCATGAGATTGCGATTAGCGAATACTACTACTAGTGAGTGACAGGATCCGAATTATTGCATTCGAATGCATGAAATTTCGATTAGCGAATACTACTACTAGTGAGTGACAGTATCCGAGAACTTGCATTCGAATGCATGAGATTTCGATTAGCGAATACTACTACTAGTGAGTGACAGTATCCGAATTATTGCTTTCGAATGCAAGAGATTTCGATTAGCGAATACTACTACTAGTGAGTGACAGTATCCGAATTATTGCATTCGAATGCAAGAGATTTCGATTAGCGAATACTGCTACTAGTGAGTGACAGTATCCGAATTATTGCATTCGAATGCAAGAGATTTCGATTAGCGAATACTACTACTGGTGAGTGACAGTATCCGAATTATTGCATTCGAATGCAAGAGATTTCGATTAGCGAATACTACTACTAGTGAGTGACAGTTTCCGAATTATTGCATTCGAATGCAAGAGATTTCGATTAGCGAATACTACCACTAGTGAGTGACAGTATCCGAATTATTACATTCGAATGCAAGAAATTTCGATTAGCGAATACTACTACTAGTGAGTGACAGTATCCGAATTATTGCATTCGAATGCAAGAGATTTCGATTAGCATATACTACTACTAGTGAGTGACAGTATCCGAATTATTGCATTCGAATGCATGAAATTTCGATTAGCGAATACTACTACTAGTGAGTGACAGTATCCGAATTATTGCATTCGAATGCAAGAGATTTCGATTAGCGGATACTACTACTACTGAGTGACAGTATCCGAGAACTTGCATTCGAATGCATGAGATTTCGATTAGCGAATACTACTACTAGTGAGTGACAGTATCCGAGAACTTGCATTCGAATGCATGAGATTTCGATTAGCGAATACTACTACTAGTGAGTGACAGTATCCGAGAACTTGCATTCGAATGCATGAGATTTCGATTAGCGAATACTACTACTAGTGAGTGACAGTATCCGAATTATTGCATTCGAATGCATGAAATTTCGATTAGCGAATACAACTACTAGTGAGTGACAGTATCCGAGAACTTGCATTCGAATACATGAAATTTCGATTAGCGAATACTACTACTAGTGAGTGACAGTATCCGAATTATTGCATTCGAATGCATGAAATTTCGATTAGCGAATACTACTACTAGTGAGTGACAGTATCCGAAATATTGCATTCGAATGCATGAAAATTCGATTAGCGAATACTACCACTAGTGAGTGACAGTATCCGAATTATGGCATTCGAATGCATGTTATTTCGATTAGCGAATACTACTACTAGTGAGTGACAGTATCCGAGAACTTGCATTCGAATGCAAGAGATTTCGATTAGCGAATACTACTACTAGTGAGTGACAGTATCCGAATTATTGCATTCGAATGCAAGAGATTTCGATTAGCGAATACTACTACTGATGAGTGACAGTATCCGAATTATTACATTCGAATGCAAGAGCTTTCGATTAGCGAATACTACTACTGGTGAGTGACAGTATCCGAATTATTGCATTCGAATGCATGAAATTTCGATTAGCGAATACTACTACTAGTGAGTGACAGTATCCGAATTATTGCATTCGAATGCATGAAATTTCGATTAGCGAATACTACTACTAGTGAGTGACAGTATCCGAATTATTGCATTCGAATGCATGAAATTTCGATTAGCGAATACTACTACTAGTGAGTGACAGTATCCGAATTATTGCATTCGAATGCAAGAGATTTCGATTAGCGAATACTACTACTAGTAAGTGACAGTATCCGAATTATTGTATTCGAATGCAAGAGTTTTCGATTATCGAATACTACTACTAGTGAGTGACGGTATCCGAATTATTGCATTCGAATGCATGAGATTTCGATTAGCGAATACTACTACTAGTGATTGGCACTATCCGAATTATTGCATTCGAATACATGAAATTTCGATTAGCGAATACTACTACTAGTGAGTGACAGTATCCGAATTATTGCATTCGAATGCATGAAATTTCGATTAGCGGATACTACTACTAGTGAGTGACAGTATCCGAGAACTTGCATTCGAATGCATGAGATTTCGATTAGCGAATACTACTACTAGTGAGTGACAGTATCCGAATTAGTGCATTCGAATGCATGAAATTTCGATTAGCGAATACTACTACTAGTGCGTGACAGTATCCGAGAACTTGCATTCGAATACATGAAGTTTCGATTAGCGAATACTACTACTAGTGAGTGACAGTATCCGAATTATTGCATTCGAATGCATGAAATTTCGATTAGCGAATACTACTACTAGTGAGTGACAGTATCCGAATTATTGCATTCGAATGCATGAGATTGCGATTAGCGAATACTACTACTAGTGAGTGACAGAATCCGAATTATTGCATTCGAATGCATGAAATTTCGATTAGCGAATACTACTACTAGTGAGTGACAGTATCCGAGAACTTGCATTCGAATGCATGAGATTTCGATTAGCGAATACTACTACTAGTGAGTGACAGTATCCGAATTATTGCTTTCGAATGCAAGAGATTTCGATTAGCGAATACTACTACTAGTGAGTGACAGTATCCGAATTATTGCATTCGAATGCAAGAGATTTCGATTAGCGAATACTACTACTAGTGAGTGACAGTATCCGAATTATTGCATTCGAATGCAAGAGATTTCGATTAGCGAATACTACTACTGTTGAGTGACAGTATCCGAATTATTGCATTCGAATGCAAGAGATTTCGATTAGCGAATACTACTACTAGTGAGTGACAGTTTCCGAATTATTGCATTCGAATGCAAGAGATTTCGATTAGCGAATACTACCACTAGTGATTGACACTATCCGAATTATTGCATTCGAATACATGAAATTTCGATTAGCGAATACTACTACTAGTGAGTAACAGTATCCGAATTATTGCATTCGAATGCATGAAATTTCGATTAGCGGATACTACTACTAGTGAGTGACAGTATCCGAGAACTTGCATTCGAATGCATGAGATTTCGATTAGCGAATACTACTACTAGTGAGTGACAGTATCCGAATTATTGCAATCGAATGCATGAGATTTCGTTTAGCGAATACTACTACTAGTCAGGGACAGTTTCCGAATTATTGCTTTCGAATGCAAGAGATTTCGATTAGCGAATACTACTACTAGTGAGTGACAGTATCCGAATTATTGCATTCGAATGCAAGAGATTTCGATTAGCGAATACTACTACTAGTGAGTGACAGTATCCGAATTATTGCATTCGAATGCAAGAGATTTCGATTAGCGAATACTACTACTGGTGAGTGACAGTATCCGAATTATTGCATTCGAATGCACGAGATTTCGATTAGCGAATACTACTACTAGTGAGTGACAGTTTCCGAATTATTGCATTCGAATGCAAGAGATTTCGATTAGCGAATACTACTACTAGTGAGTGACAGTATCCAAGAACTTGCATTCGAATGCATGAAATTTCGATTTGCTAATACTACTACTAGTGAGTGACAGTATCCGAATTATGGGATTCGAATGCATGAACTTTCGATTAGCGAATACTACTACTAGTGAGTGACAGTATCCGAGAACTTGCATTCGAATGCATGAAATTTCGATTAGCGAATGATACTACTAGTGAGTGACAGTATCCGAATTATTGCATTCGAATGCAAGAGATTTCGATTAGCGAATACTACTACTAGTGAGTGACAGTATCCGAATTATTGCATTCGAATGCAAGAGATTTCGATTAGCGAATACTACTACTGATGAGTGACAGTATCCGAATTATTACATTCGAATGCCAGAGCTTTCGATTAGCGAATACTACTACTGGTGAGTGACAGTATCCGAATTATTGCATTCGAATGCAAGAGATTTCGATTAGCGAATACTACTACTAGTTAGTGACAGTATCCGAATTATTGCATTCGAATGCATGAAATTTCGATTAGCGAATACTACTACTAGTGAGTGACAGTATCCGAATTATTGCATTCGAATGCATGAAATTTCGATTAGCGAATACTACTACTAGTGAGTGACAGTATCCGAATTATTGCATTCGAATGCATGAAATTTCGATTAGCGAATACTACTACTAGTGAGTGACAGTATCCGAATTATTGCATTCGAATGCAAGAGATTTCGATTAGCGAATACTACTACTAGTGAGTGATAATATCCGAATTATTGTATTCGAATGCAAGAGTTTTCGATTATCGAATACTACTACTAGTGAGTGACAGTATCCGAATTATTGCATTCGAATGCATGAGATTTCGATTAGCGAATACTACTACTAGTGATTGACACTATCCGAATTATTGCATTCGAATACATGAAATTTCGATTAGCGAATACTACTACTAGTGAGTGACAGTATCCGAATTATTGCATTCGAATGCATGAAATTTCGATTAGCGGATACTACTACTAGTGAGTGACAGTATTCGAGAACTTGCATTCGAATGCATGAGATTTCGATTAGCGAATACTACTACTAGTGAGTGACAGTATCCGAGAACTTGCATTCGAATGCATGAGATTTCGATTAGCGAATACTACTACTAGTGAGTGACAGTATCCGAATTATGGCATTCGAATGCATGAAATTTCGATTAGCGAATACAACTACTAGTGAGTGACAGTATCCGAGAACTTGCATTCGAATACATGAAATTTCGATTAGCGAATACTACTACTAGTGAGTGACAGTATCCGAAATATTGCATTCGAATGCATGAAATTTCGATTAGCGAATACTACTACTAGTGAGTGACAGTATCCGAAATATTGCATTCGAATGCATGAGATTTCGATTAGCGAATACTACTACTAGTGATTGACACTATCCGAATTATTGCATTCGAATACATGAAATTTCGAATAGCGAATACTACTACTAGTGAGTGACAGTATCCGAATTATTGCATTCGAATGCATGAAATTTCGATTAGCGGATACTACTACTAGTGAGTGACAGTATTCGAGAACTTGCATTCGAATGCATGAGATTTCGATTAGCGAATACTACTACTAGTGAGTGACAGTATCCGAGAACTTGCATTCGAATGCATGAGATTTCGATTAGCGAATACTACTACTAGTGAGTGACAGTATCCGAATTATTGCATTCGAATGCATGAAATTTCGATTAGCGAATACAACTACTAGTGAGTGACAGTATCCGAGAACTTGCATTCGAATACATGAAATTTCGATTAGCGAATACTACTACTAGTGAGTGACAGTATCCGAATTATTGCATTCGAATGCATGAAATTTCGATTAGCGAATACTACTACTAGTGAGTGACAGTATCCGAAATATTGCATTCGAATGCATGAAAATTCGATTAGCGAATACTACCACTAGTGAGTGACAGTATCCGAATTATGGCATTCGAATGCATGTTATTTCGATTAGCGAATACTACTACTAGTGAGTGACAGTATCCGAGAACTTGCATTCGAATGCATGAAATTTCGATTAGCGAATACTACTACTAGTGAGTGACAGTATCCGAATTATTGCATTCGAATGCATGAGATTGCGATTAGCGAATACTACTACTAGCGAGTGACAGAATCCGAATTATTGCATTCGAATGCATGAAATTTCGATTAGCGAATACTACTACTAGTGAGTGACAGTATCCGAGAACTTGCATTCGAATGCATGAGATTTCGATTAGCGAATACTACTACTAGTGAGTGACAGTATCCAAGAACTTGCATTCGAATGCATGAAATTTCGATTTGCTAATACTACTACTAGTGAGTGACAGTATCCGAGTTATGGCATTCGAATGCATGAAATTTCGATTAGCGAATACTACTACTAGTGAGTGACAGTATCCGAGAACTTGCATTCGAATGCATGAAATTTCGATTAGCGAATGATACTACTAGTGAGTGACAGTATCCGAATTATTGCATTCGAATGCAAGAGATTTCGATTAGCGAATACTACTACTGATGAATGACAGTATCCGAATTATTACATTCGAATGCAAGAGCTTTCGATTAGCGAATACTACTACTGGTGAGTGATAGTATCCGAATTATTGCATTCGAATGCAAGAGATTTCGATTAGCGAATACTACTACTAGTTAGTGACAGTATCCGAATTATTGCATTCGAATGCATGAAATTTCGATTAGCGAATACTACTACTAGAGAGTGACAGTATCCGAATTATTGCATTCGAATGCATGAAATTTCGATTAGCGAATACTACTACTAGTGAGTGACAGTATCCGAATTATTGCATTCGAATGCATGAAATTTCGATTAGCGAATACTACCACTAGTGAGTGACAATATCCGAACTATTGCATTCGAATGCAAGAGATTTCGATTAGCGAATACTACTACTAGTGAGTGACAGTATCCGAATTATTGTATTCGAATGCAAGAGTTTTCGATTATCGAATACTACTACTAGTGAGTGACAGTATCCGAATTATTGCATTCGAATGCATGAGATTTCGATTAGCGAATACTACTACTAGTGATTGACACTATCCGAATTATTGCATTCGAATACATGAAATTTCGATTAGCGAATACTACTACTAGTGAGTGACAGTATCCGAATTATTGCATTCGAATGCATGAAATTTCGATTAGCGGATACTACTACTAGTGAGTGACAGTATCCGAGAACTTGCATTCGAATGCATGAGATTTCGATTAGCGAATACTACTACTAGTGAGTGACAGTATCCGAATTATTGCAATCGAATGCATGAGGTTTCGTTTAGCGAATACTACTACTAGTCAGGGACAGTTTCCGAATTATTGCTTTCGAATGCAAGAGATTTCGATTAGCGAATACTACTACTAGTGAGTGACAGTATCCGAATTATTGCATTCGAATGCAAGAGATTTCGATTAGCGAATACTACTACTAGTGAGTGACAGTATCCGAATTATTGCATTCGAATGCAAGAGATTTCGATTAGCGAATACTACTACTGGTGAGTGACAGTATCCGAATTATTGCATTCGAATGCAAGAGATTTCGATTAGCGAATACTACTACTAGTGAGTGACAGTTTCCGAATTATTGCATTCGAATGCAAGAGATTTCGATTAGCGAATACTACTACTAGTGAGTGACAGTATCCAAGAACTTGCATTCGAATGCATGAAATTTCGATTTGCTAATACTACTACTAGTGAGTGACAGTATCCGAGTTATGGCATTCGAATGCATGAACTTTCGATTAGCGAATACTACTATTAGTGAGTGACAGTATCCGAGAACTTGCATTCGAATGCATGAAATTTCGATTAGCGAATGATACTACTAGTGAGTGACAGTATCCGAATTATTGCATTCGAATGCAAGAGATTTCGATTAGCGAATACTACTACTAGTGAGTGACAGTATCCGAATTATTGCATTCGAATGCAAGAGATTTCGATTAGCGAATACTACTACTGATGAGTGACAGTATCCGAATTATTACATTCGAATGCAAGAGCTTTCGATTAGCGAATACTACTACTGGTGAGTGACAGTATCCGAATTATTGCATTCGAATGCAAGAGATTTCGATTAGCGAATACTACTACTAGTTAGTGACAGTATCCGAATTATTGCATTCGAATGCATGAAATTTCGATTAGCGAATACTACTACTAGTGAGTGACAGTACCCGAATTATTGCATTCGAATGCATGAAATTTCGATTAGCGAATACTACTACTAGTGAGTGACAGTATCCGAATTATTGCATTCGAATGCATGAAATTTCGATTAGCGAATACTACTACTAGTGAGTGACAGTATCCGAATTATTGCATTCGAATGCAAGAGATTTCGATTAGCGAATACTACTACTAGTGAGTGATAATATCCGAATTATTGTATTCGAATGCAAGAGTTTTCGATTATCGAATACTACTACTAGTGAGTGACAGTATCCGAATTGTTGCATTCGAATGCATGAGATTTCGATTAGCGAATACTACTACTAGTGATTGACACTATCCGAATTATTGCATTCGAATACATGAAATTTCGATTAGCGAATACTACTACTAGTGAGTGACAGTATCCGAATTATTGCATTCGAATGCATGAAATTTCGATTAGCGGATACTACTACTAGTGAGTGACAGTATTCGTGAACTTGCATTCGAATGCATGAGATTTCGATTAGCGAATACTACTACTAGTTAGTGACAGTATCCGAGAACTTGCATTCGAATGCATGAGATTTCGATTAGCGAATACTACTACTAGTGAGTGACAGTATCCGAATTATTGCAATCGAATGCATGAGATTTCGTTTAGCGAATACTACTACTAGTCAGTGACAGTTTCCGAATTATTGCTTTCGAATGCAAGAGATTTCGATTAGCGAATACTACTACTAGTGAGTGACAGTATCCGAATTATTGCATTCGAATGCATGAGATTTCGATTAGCGAATACTACTACTAGTGATTGACACTATCCGAATTATTGCATTCGAATACATGAAATTTCGATTAGCGAATACTACTACTAGTGAGTGACAGTATCCGAATTATTGCATTCGAATGCATGAACTTTCGATTAGCGGATACTACTACTAGTGAGTGACAGTATCCGAGAACTTGCATTCGAATGCATCAGATTTCGATTAGCGAATACTACTACTAGTGAGTGACAGTATCCGAGAACTTGCATTCGAATGCATGAGATTTCGATTAGCGAATACTACTACTAGTGAGTGACAGTATCCGAATTATTGCAATCGAATGCATGAGATTTCGTTTAGCGAATACTACTACTAGTCAGTGACAGTTTCCGAATTATTGCTTTCGAATGCAAGAGATTTCGATTAGCGAATACTACTACTAGTGAGTGACAGTATCCGAATTATTGCATTCGAATGCAAGAGATTTCGATTAGCGAATACTACTACTAGTGAGTGACAGTATCCGAATTATTGCATTCGAATGCAAGAGATTTCGATTAGCGAATACTACTACTGGTGAGTGACAGTATCCGAGTTATTGCATTCGAATGCATGAGATTTCGATTAGCGAATACTACTACTAGTGAGTGACAGTTTCCGAATTATTGCATTCGAATGCAAGAGATTTCGATTAGCGAATACTACCACTAGTGAGTGACAGTATCCGAATTATTACATTCGAATGCAAGAAATTTCGATTAGCGAATACTACTACTAGTGAGTGACAGTATCCGAATTATTGCATTCGAATGCAAGAGATTTCGATTAGCGAATACTACTACTAGTGAGTGACAGAATCCGAATTATTACATTCGAATGCATGAAATTTCGATTAGCGAATACTACTACTAGTGAGTGACAGTATCCGAATTATTGCATTCGAATGCATGAAATTTCGATTAGCGAATACTACTACTAGTGAGTGACAGTATCCGAATTATTGCATTCGAATGCAAGAGATTTCGATTAGCGGATACTACTACTAGTGAGTGACAGTATCCGAGAACTTGCATTCGAATGCATGAGATTTCGATTAGCCAATACTACTACTAGTGAGTGACAGTATCCGAGAACTTGCATTCGAATGCATGAGATTTCGATTAGCGAATACTACTACCAGTGAGTGACAGTATCCGAGAACTTGCATTCGAATGCATGAGATTTCGATTAGCGAATACTACTACTAGTGAGTGACAGTATCCGAATTATTGCATTCGAATGCATGAAATTTCGATTAGCGAATACAACTACTAGTGAGTGTCAGTATCCGAGAACTTGCATTCGAATACATGAAATTCCGATTAGCGAATACTACTACTAGTGAGTGACAGTATCCGAATTATTGCATTCGAATGCATGAAATTTCGATTAGCGAATACTACTACTAGTGAGTGACAGTATCCGAATTATTGCATTCGAATGCATGAAAATTGGATTAGCGAATACCACCACTAGTGAGTGGCAGTATCCGAATTATGGCATTCGAATGCATGTTATTTCGATTAGCGAATACTACTACTAGTGAGTGACAGTATCCGAATTATGGCATTCGAATGCATGAAATTTCGATTAGCGAATACTACTACTAGTGAGTGACAGTATCCGAGAACTTGCATTCGAATGCATGAAATTTCGATTAGCGAATACTACTACTAGTGAGTGACAGTATCCGAATTATTGCATTCGAATGCATGAGATTGCGATTAGCGAATACTACTACTAGTGAGTGACAGAATCCGAATTATTGCATTCGAATGCATGAAATTTCGATTAGCGAATACTACTACAAGTGAGTGACAGTATCCGAGAACTTGCATTCGAATGCATGAGATTTCGATTAGCGAGTACTACTACTAGTGAGTGACAGTATCCAAGAACTTGCATTCGAATGCATGAAATTTCGATTTGCTAATACTACTACTAGTGAGTGACAGTATCCGAGTTATGGCATTCGAATGCATGAACTTTCGATTAGCGAATACTACTACTAGTGAGTGACAGTATCCGAGAACTTGCATTCGAATGCATGAAATTTCGATTAGCGAATGATACTACTAGTGAGTGACAGTATCCGAATTATTGCATTCGAATGCAAGAGATTTCGATTAGCGAATACTACTACTAGTGAGTGACAGTATCCGAATTATTGCATTCGAATGCAAGAGATTTCTATTAGCGAATACTACTACTGATGAGTGACAGTATCCGAATTATTACATTCGAATGCAAGAGCTTTCGATTAGCGAATACTACTACTGGTGAGTGACAGTATCCAAATTATTGCATTCGAATGCAAGAGATTTCGATTAGCGAATACTACTACTAGTTAGTGACAGTATCCGAATTATTGCATTCGAATGCATGAAATTTCGATTAGCGAATACTACTACTAGTGAGTGACAGTATCCGAATTATTGCATTCGAATGCATGAAATTTCGATTAGCGGATACTACTACTAGTGAGTGACAGTATTCGAGAACTTGCATTCGAATGCATGAGATTTCGATTAGCGAATACTACTACTAGTGAGTGACAGTATCCGAGAACTTGCATTCGAATGCATGAGATTTCGATTAGCGAATACTACTACTAGTGAGTGACAGTATCCGAATTATGGCATTCGAATGCATGAAATTTCGATTAGCGAATACAACTACTAGTGAGTGACAGTATCCGAGAACTTGCATTCGAATACATGAAATTTCGATTAGCGAATACTACTACTAGTGAGTGACAGTATCCGAATTATTGCATTCGAATGCATGAAATTTCGATTAGCGAATACTACTACTAGTGAGTGACAGTATCCGAAATATTGCATTCGAATGCATGAGATTTCGATTAGCGAATACTACTACTAGTGATTGACACTATCCGAATTATTGCATTCGAATACATGAAATTTCGAATAGCGAATACTACTACTAGTGAGTGACAGTATCCGAATTATTGCATTCGAATGCATGAAATTTCGATTAGCGGATACTACTACTAGTGAGTGACAGTATTCGAGAACTTGCATTCGAATGCATGAGATTTCGATTAGCGAATACTACTACTAGTGAGTGACAGTATCCGAGAACTTGCATTCGAATGCATGAGATTTCGATTAGCGAATACTACTACTAGTGAGTGACAGTATCCGAATTATTGCATTCGAATGCATGAAATTTCGATTAGCGAATACAACTACTAGTGAGTGACAGTATCCGAGAACTTGCATTCGAATACATGAAATTTCGATTAGCGAATACTACTACTAGTGAGTGACAGTATCCGAATTATTGCATTCGAATGCATGAAATTTCGATTAGCGAATACTACTACTAGTGAGTGACAGTATCCGAAATATTGCATTCGAATGCATGAAAATTCGATTAGCGAATACTACCACTAGTGAGTGACAGTATCCGAATTATGGCATTCGAATGCATGTTATTTCGATTAGCGAATACTACTACTAGTGAGTGACAGTATCCGAGAACTTGCATTCGAATGCATGAAATTTCGATTAGCGAATACTACTACTAGTGAGTGACAGTATCCGAATTATTGCATTCGAATGCATGAGATTGCGATTAGCGAATACTACTACTAGCGAGTGACAGAATCCGAATTATTGCATTCGAATGCATGAAATTTCGATTAGCGAATACTACTACTAGTGAGTGACAGTATCCGAGAACTTGCATTCGAATGCATGAGATTTCGATTAGCGAATACTACTACTAGTGAGTGACAGTATCCAAGAACTTGCATTCGAATGCATGAAATTTCGATTTGCTAATACTACTACTAGTGAGTGACAGTATCCGAGTTATGGCATTCGAATGCATGAAATTTCGATTAGCGAATACTACTACTAGTGAGTGACAGTATCCGAGAACTTGCATTCGAATGCATGAAATTTCGATTAGCGAATGATGCTACTAGTGAGTGACAGTATCCGAATTATTGCATTCGAATGCAAGAGATTTCGATTAGCATATACTACTACTGATGAATGACAGTATCCGAATTATTACATTCGAATGCAAGAGCTTTCGATTAGCGAATACTACTACTGGTGAGTGATAGTATCCGAATTATTGCATTCGAATGCAAGAGATTTCGATTAGCGAATACTACTACTAGTTAGTGACAGTATCCGAATTATTGCATTCGAATGCATGAAATTTCGATTAGCGAATACTACTACTAGAGAGTGACAGTATCCGAATTATTGCATTCGAATGCATGAAATTTCGATTAGCGAATACTACTACTAGTGAGTGACAGTATCCGAATTATTGCATTCGAATGCATGAAATTTCGATTAGCGAATACTACCACTAGTGAGTGACAAAATCCGAATTATTGCATTCGAATGCAAGAGATTTCGATTAGCGAATACTACTACTAGTGAGTGACAGTATCCGAATTATTGTATTCGAATGCAAGAGTTTTCCAGTATCGAATACTACTACTAGTGAGTGACAGTATCCGAATTATTGCATTCGAATGCATGAGATTTCGATTAGCGAATACTACTACTAGTGATTGACACTATCCGAATTATTGCATTCGAATACATGAAATTTCGATTAGCGAATACTACTACTAGTGAGTGACAGTATCCGAATTATTGCATTCGAATGCATGAAATTTCGATTAGCGGATACTACTACTAGTGAGTGACAGTATCCGAGAACTTGCATTCGAATGCATGAGATTTCGATTAGCGAATACTACTACTAGTGAGTGACAGTATCCGAATTATTGCAATCGAATGCATGAGATTTCGTTTAGCGAATACTACTACTAGTCAGGGACAGTTTCCGAATTATTGCTTTCGAATGCAAGAGATTTCGATTAGCGAATACTACTACTAGTGAGTGACAGTATCCGAATTATTGCATTCGAATGCAAGAGATTTCGATTAGCGAATACTACTACTAGTGAGTGACAGTATCCGAATTATTGCATTCGAATGCAAGAGATTTCGATTAGCGAATACTACTACTGGTGAGTGACAGTATCCGAATTATTGCATTCGAATGCAAGAGATTTCGATTAGCGAATACTACTACTAGTGAGTGACAGTTTCCGAATTATTGCATTCGAATGCAAGAGATTTCGATTAGCGAATACTACTACTAGTGAGTGACAGTATCCAAGAACTTGCATTCGAATGCATGAAATTTCGATTTGCTAACACTACTACTAGTGAGTGACAGTATCCTAGTTATGGCATTCGAATGCATGAACTTTCGATTAGCGAATACTACTATTAGTGAGTGACAGTATCCGAGAACTTGCATTCGAATGCATGAAATTTCGATTAGCGAATGATACTACTAGTGAGTGACAGTATCCGAATTATTGCATTCGAATGCAAGAGATTTCGATTAGCGAATACTACTACTAGTGAGTGACAGTATCCGAATTATTGCATTCGAATGCAAGAGATTTCGATTAGCGAATACTACTACTGATGAGTGACAGTATCCGAATTATTACATTCGAATGCAAGAGCTTTCGATTAGCGAATACTACTACTGGTGAGTGACAGTATCCGAATTATTGCATTCGAATGCAAGAGATTTCGATTAGCGAATACTACTACTAGTTAGTGACAGTATCCGAATTATTGCATTCGAATGCATGAAATTTCGATTAGCGAATACTACTACTAGTGAGTGACAGTATCCGAATTATTGCATTCGAATGCATGAAATTTCGATTAGCGAATACTACTACTAGTGAGTGACAGTATCCGAATTATTGCATTCGAATGCATGAAATTTCGATTAGCGAATACTACTACTAGTGAGTGACAGTATCCGAATTATTGCATTCGAATGCAAGAGATTTCGATTAGCGAATACTACTACTAGTGAGTGATAATATCCGAATTATTGTATTCGAATGCAAGAGTTTTCGATTATCGAATACTACTACTAGTGAGTGACAGTATCCGAATTGTTGCATTCGAATGCATGAGATTTCGATTAGCGAATACTACTACTAGTGATTGACACTATCCGAATTATTGCATTCGAATACATGAAATTTCGATTAGCGAATACTACTACTAGTGAGTGACAGTATCCGAATTATTGCATTCGAATGCATGAAATTTCGATTAGCGGATACTACTACTAGTGAGTGACAGTATTCGTGAACTTGCATTCGAATGCATGAGATTTCGATTAGCGAATACTACTACTAGTGAGTGACAGTATCCGAGAACTTGCATTCGAATGCATGAGATTTCGATTAGCGAATACTACTACTAGTGAGTGACAGTATCCGAATTATTGCAATCGAATGCATGAGATTTCGTTTAGCGAATACTACTACTAGTCAGTGACAGTTTCCGAATTATTGCTTTCGAATGCAAGAGATTTCGATTAGCGAATACTACTACTAGTGAGTGACAGTATCCGAATTATTGCATTCGAATGCATGAGATTTCGATTAGCGAATACTACTACTAGTGATTGACACTATCCGAATTATTGCATTCGAATACATGAAATTTCGATTAGCGAATACTACTACTAGTGAGTGACAGTATCCGAATTATTGCATTCGAATGCATGAACTTTCGATTAGCGGATACTACTACTAGTGAGTGACAGTATCCGAGAACTTGCATTCGAATGCATGAGATTTCGATTAGCGAATACTACTACTAGTGAGTGACAGTTTCCGAATTATTGCATTCGAATGCAAGAGATTTCGATTAGCGAATACTACTACTAGTGAGTGACAGTATCCAAGAACTTGCATTCGAATGCATGAAATTTCGATTTGCTAATACTACTACTAGTGAGTGACAGTATCCTAGTTATGGCATTCGAATGCATGAACTTTCGATTAGCGAATACTACTATTAGTGAGTGACAGTATCCGAGAACTTGCATTCGAATGCATGAAATTTCGATTAGCGAATGATACTACTAGTGAGTGACAGTATCCGAATTATTGCATTCGAATGCAAGAGATTTCGATTAGCGAATACTACTACTAGTGAGTGACAGTATCCGAATTATTGCATTCGAATGCAAGAGATTTCGATTAGCGAATACTACTACTGATGAGTGACAGTATCCGAATTATTACATTCGAATGCAAGAGCTTTCGATTAGCGAATACTACTACTGGTGAGTGACAGTATCCGAATTATTGCATTCGAATGCAAGAGATTTCGATTAGCGAATACTACTACTAGTTAGTGACAGTATCCGAATTATTGCATTCGAATGCATGAAATTTCGATTAGCGAATACTACTACTAGTGAGTGACAGTATCCGAATTATTGCATTCGAATGCATGAAATTTCGATTAGCGAATACTACTACTAGTGAGTGACAGTATCCGAATTATTGCATTCGAATGCATGAAATTTCGATTAGCGAATACTACTACTAGTGAGTGACAGTATCCGAATTATTGCATTCGAATGCAAGAGATTTCGATTAGCGAATACTACTACTAGTGAGTGATAATATCCGAATTATTGTATTCGAATGCAAGAGTTTTCGATTATCGAATACTACTACTAGTGAGTGACAGTATCCGAATTGTTGCATTCGAATGCAAGAGATTTCGATTAGCGAATACTACTACTAGTGAGTGACAGTTTCCGAATTATTGCATTCGAATGCAAGAGATTTCGATTAGCGAATACTACTACTAGTGAGTGACAGTATCCAAGAACTTGCATTCGAATGCATGAAATTTCGATTTGCTAACACTACTACTAGTGAGTGACAGTATCCTAGTTATGGCATTCGAATGCATGAACTTTCGATTAGCGAATACTACTATTAGTGAGTGACAGTATCCGAGAACTTGCATTCGAATGCATGAAATTTCGATTAGCGAATGATACTACTAGTGAGTGACAGTATCCGAATTATTGCATTCGAATGCAAGAGATTTCGATTAGCGAATACTACTACTAGTGAGTGACAGTATCCGAATTATTGCATTCGAATGCAAGAGATTTCGATTAGCGAATACTACTACTGATGAGTGACAGTATCCGAATTATTACATTCGAATGCAAGAGCTTTCGATTAGCGAATACTACTACTGGTGAGTGACAGTATCCGAATTATTGCATTCGAATGCAAGAGATTTCGATTAGCGAATACTACTACTAGTTAGTGACAGTATCCGAATTATTGCATTCGAATGCATGAAATTTCGATTAGCGAATACTACTACTAGTGAGTGACAGTATCCGAATTATTGCATTCGAATGCATGAAATTTCGATTAGCGAATACTACTACTAGTGAGTGACAGTATCCGAATTATTGCATTCGAATGCATGAAATTTCGATTAGCGAATACTACTACTAGTGAGTGACAGTATCCGAATTATTGCATTCGAATGCAAGAGATTTCGATTAGCGAATACTACTACTAGTGAGTGATAATATCCGAATTATTGTATTCGAATGCAAGAGTTTTCGATTATCGAATACTACTACTAGTGAGTGACAGTATCCGAATTGTTGCATTCGAATGCATGAGATTTCGATTAGCGAATACTACTACTAGTGATTGACACTATCCGAATTATTGCATTCGAATACATGAAATTTCGATTAGCGAATACTACTACTAGTGAGTGACAGTATCCGAATTATTGCATTCGAATGCATGAAATTTCGATTAGCGGATACTACTACTAGTGAGTGACAGTATTCGTGAACTTGCATTCGAATGCATGAGATTTCGATTAGCGAATACTACTACTAGTGAGTGACAGTATCCGAGAACTTGCATTCGAATGCATGAGATTTCGATTAGCGAATACTACTACTAGTGAGTGACAGTATCCGAATTATTGCAATCGAATGCATGAGATTTCGTTTAGCGAATACTACTACTAGTCAGTGACAGTTTCCGAATTATTGCTTTCGAATGCAAGAGATTTCGATTAGCGAATACTACTACTAGTGAGTGACAGTATCCGAATTATTGCATTCGAATGCATGAGATTTCGATTAGCGAATACTACTACTAGTGATTGACACTATCCGAATTATTGCATTCGAATACATGAAATTTCGATTAGCGAATACTACTACTAGTGAGTGACAGTATCCGAATTATTGCATTCGAATGCATGAACTTTCGATTAGCGGATACTACTACTAGTGAGTGACAGTATCCGAGAACTTGCATTCGAATGCATGAGATTTCGATTAGCGAATACTACTACTAGTGAGTGACAGTTTCCGAATTATTGCATTCGAATGCAAGAGATTTCGATTAGCGAATACTACTACTAGTGAGTGACAGTATCCAAGAACTTGCATTCGAATGCATGAAATTTCGATTTGCTAATACTACTACTAGTGAGTGACAGTATCCTAGTTATGGCATTCGAATGCATGAACTTTCGATTAGCGAATACTACTATTAGTGAGTGACAGTATCCGAGAACTTGCATTCGAATGCATGAAATTTCGATTAGCGAATGATACTACTAGTGAGTGACAGTATCCGAATTATTGCATTCGAATGCAAGAGATTTCGATTAGCGAATACTACTACTAGTGAGTGACAGTATCCGAATTATTGCATTCGAATGCAAGAGATTTCGATTAGCGAATACTACTACTGATGAGTGACAGTATCCGAATTATTACATTCGAATGCAAGAGCTTTCGATTAGCGAATACTACTACTGGTGAGTGACAGTATCCGAATTATTGCATTCGAATGCAAGAGATTTCGATTAGCGAATACTACTACTAGTTAGTGACAGTATCCGAATTATTGCATTCGAATGCATGAAATTTCGATTAGCGAATACTACTACTAGTGAGTGACAGTATCCGAATTATTGCATTCGAATGCATGAAATTTCGATTAGCGAATACTACTACTAGTGAGTGACAGTATCCGAATTATTGCATTCGAATGCATGAAATTTCGATTAGCGAATACTACTACTAGTGAGTGACAGTATCCGAATTATTGCATTCGAATGCAAGAGATTTCGATTAGCGAATACTACTACTAGTGAGTGATAATATCCGAATTATTGTATTCGAATGCAAGAGTTTTCGATTATCGAATACTACTACTAGTGAGTGACAGTATCCGAATTGTTGCATTCGAATGCATGAGATTTCGATTAGCGAATACTACTACTAGTGATTGACACTATCCGAATTATTGCATTCGAATACATGAAATTTCGATTAGCGAATACTACTACTAGTGAGTGACAGTATCCGAATTATTGCATTCGAATGCATGAAATTTCGATTAGCGGATACTACTACTAGTGAGTGACAGTATTCGTGAACTTGCATTCGAATGCATGAGATTTCGATTAGCGAATACTACTACTAGTGAGTGACAGTATCCGAGAACTTGCATTCGAATGCATGAGATTTCGATTAGCGAATACTACTACTAGTGAGTGACAGTATCCGAATTATTGCAATCGAATGCATGAGATTTCGTTTAGCGAATACTACTACTAGTCAGTGACAGTTTCCGAATTATTGCTTTCGAATGCAAGAGATTTCGATTAGCGAATACTACTACTAGTGAGTGACAGTATCCGAATTATTGCATTCGAATGCATGAGATTTCGATTAGCGAATACTACTACTAGTGATTGACACTATCCGAATTATTGCATTCGAATACATGAAATTTCGATTAGCGAATACTACTACTAGTGAGTGACAGTATCCGAATTATTGCATTCGAATGCATGAACTTTCGATTAGCGGATACTACTACTAGTGAGTGACAGTATCCGAGAACTTGCATTCGAATGCATGAGATTTCGATTAGCGAATACTACTACTAGTGAGTGACAGTATCCGAGAACTTGCATTCGAATGCATGAGATTTCGATTAGCGAATACTACTACTAGTGAGTGACAGTATCCGAATTATTGCAATCGAATGCATGAGATTTCGTTTAGCGAATACTACTACTAGTCAGTGACAGTTTCCGAATTATTGCTTTCGAATGCAAGAGATTTCGATTAGCGAATACTACTACTAGTGAGTGACAGTATCCGAATTATTGCATTCGAATGCAAGAGATTTCGATTAGCGAATACTACTACTAGTGAGTGACAGTATCCGAATTATTGCATTCGAATGCAAGAGATTTCGATTAGCGAATACTACTACTGGTGAGTGACAGTATCCGAGTTATTGCATTCGAATGCATGAGATTTCGATTAGCGAATACTACTACTAGTGAGTGACAGTTTCCGAATTATTGCATTCGAATGCAAGAGATTTCGATTAGCGAATACTACCACTAGTGAGTGACAGTATCCGAATTATTACATTCGAATGCAAGAAATTTCGATTAGCGAATACTACTACTAGTGAGTGACAGTATCCGAATTATTGCATTCGAATGCAAGAGATTTCGATTAGCGAATACTACTACTAGTGAGTGACAGAATCCGAATTATTACATTCGAATGCATGAAATTTCGATTAGCGAATACTACTACTAGTGAGTGACAGTATCCGAATTATTGCATTCGAATGCATGAAATTTCGATTAGCGAATACTACTACTAGTGAGTGACAGTATCCGAATTATTGCATTCGAATGCAAGAGATTTCGATTAGCGGATACTACTACTAGTGAGTGACAGTATCCGAGAACTTGCATTCGAATGCATGAGATTTCGATTAGCGAATACTACTACTAGTGAGTGACAGTATCCGAGAACTTGCATTCGAATGCATGAGATTTCGATTAGCGAATACTACTACCAGTGAGTGACAGTATCCGAGAACTTGCATTCGAATGCATGAGATTTCGATTAGCGAATACTACTACTAGTGAGTGACAGTATCCGAATTATTGCATTCGAATGCATGAAATTTCGATTAGCGAATACAACTACTAGTGAGTGTCAGTATCCGAGAACTTGCATTCGAATACATGAAATTCCGATTAGCGAATACTACTACTAGTGAGTGACAGTATCCGAATTATTGCATTCGAATGCATGAAATTTCGATTAGCGAATACTACTACTAGTGAGTGACAGTATCCGAATTATTGCATTCGAATGCATGAAAATTCGATTAGCGAATACCACCACTAGTGAGTGGCAGTATCCGAATTATGGCATTCGAATGCATGTTATTTCGATTAGCGAATACTACTACTAGTGAGTGACAGTATCCGAATTATGGCATTCGAATGCATGAAATTTCGATTAGCGAATACTACTACTAGTGAGTGACAGTATCCGAGAACTTGCATTCGAATGCATGAAATTTCGATTAGCGAATACTACTACTAGTGAGTGACAGTATCCGAATTATTGCATTCGAATGCATGAGATTGCGATTAGCGAATACTACTACTAGTGAGTGACAGAATCCGAATTATTGCAATCGAATGCATGAAATTTCGATTAGCGAATACTACTACAAGTGAGTGACAGTATCCGAGAACTTGCATTCGAATGCATGAGATTTCGATTAGCGAGTACTACTACTAGTGAGTGACAGTATCCAAGAACTTGCATTCGAATGCATGAAATTTCGATTTGCTAATACTACTACTAGTGAGTGACAGTATCCGAGTTATGGCATTCGAATGCATGAACTTTCGATTAGCGAATACTACTACTAGTGAGTGACAGTATCCGAGAACTTGCATTCGAATGCATGAAATTTCGATTAGCGAATGATACTACTAGTGAGTGACAGTATCCGAATTATTGCATTCGAATGCAAGAGATTTCGATTAGCGAATACTACTACTAGTGAGTGACAGTATCCGAATTATTGCATTCGAATGCAAGAGATTTCTATTAGCGAATACTACTACTGATGAGTGACAGTATCCGAATTATTACATTCGAATGCAAGAGCTTTCGATTAGCGAATACTACTACTGGTGAGTGACAGTATCCAAATTATTGCATTCGAATGCAAGAGATTTCGATTAGCGAATACTACTACTAGTTAGTGACAGTATCCGAATTATTGCATTCGAATGCATGAAATTTCGATTAGCGAATACTACTACTAGTGAGTGACAGTATCCGAATTATTGCATTCGAATGCATGAAATTTCGATTAGCGAATACTACTACTAGTGAGTGACAGTATCCGAATTATTGCATTCGAATGCATGAAATTTCGATTAGCGAATACTACTACTAGTGAGTGACAGTATCCGAATTATTGCATTCGAATGCAAGAGATTTCGATTAGCGAATACTACTACTAGTGAGTGATAGTATCCGAATTATTGTATTCGAATGCAAGAGTTTTCGATTATCGAATACTACTACTAGTGAGTGACAGTATCCGAATTATTGCATTCGAATGCATGAGATTTCGATTAGCGAATACTACTACTAGTGATTGACACTATCTGAATTATTGCATTCGAATACATGAAATTTCGATTAGCGAATACTACTACTAGTGAGTGACAGTATCCGAATTATTGCATTCGAATGCATGAAATTTCGATTAGCGGATACTACTACTAGTGAGTGACAGTATTCGAGAACTTGCATTCGAATGCATGAGATTTCGATTAGCGAATACTACTACTAGTGAGTGACAGTATCCGAGAACTTGCATTCGAATGCATGAGATTTCGATTATCGAATACTACTACTAGTGAGTGACAGTATCCGAATTATTGCAATCGAATGCATGAGATTTCGTTTAGCGAATACTACTACTAGTCAGTGACAGTTTCCGAATTATTGCTTTCGAATCCAAGAGATTTCGATTAGCGAATACTACTACTAGTGAGTGACAGTATCCGAATTATTGCTTTCGAATGCATGAGATTTCGATTAGCGAATACTACTACTAGTGATTGACACTATCCGAATTATTGCATTCGAATACATGAAATTTCGATTAGCGAATACTACTACTAGTGAGTGACAGTATCCGAATTATTGCAGTCGAATGCATGAAATTTCGATTAGCGGATACTACTACTAGTGAGTGACAGTATCCGAGAACTTGCATTCGAATGCATGAGATTTCGATTAGCGAATACTACTACTAGTGAGTGACAGTATCCGAGAACTTGCATTCGAATGCATGAGATTTCGATTAGCGAATACTACTACTAGTGAGTGACAGTATCCGAATTATTGCAATCGAATGCATGAGATTTCGTTTAGCGAATACTACTACTAGCCAGTGACAGTTTCCGAATTATTGCTTTCGAATGCAAGAGATTTCGATTAGCGAATACTACTACTAGTGAGTGACAGTATCCGAATTATTGCATTCGAATGCAAGAGATTTCGATTAGCGAATACTACTACTGGTGAGTGACAGTATCCGAGTTATTGCATTCGAATGCAAGAGATTTCGATTAGCGAATACTACTACTAGTGAGTGACAGTTTCCGAATTATTGCATTCGAATGCAAGAGATTTCGATTAGCGAATACTACTACTAGTGAGTGACAGTATCCGAATTATTACATTCGAATGCAAGAAATTTCGATTAGCGAATACTACTACTAGTGAGTGACAGTATCCGAATTATTGCATTCGAATGCAAGAGATTTCGATTAGCGAATACTACTACTAGTGAGTGACAGAATCCGAATTATTACATTCGAATGCATGAAATTTCGATTAGCGAATACTACTACTAGTGAGTGACAGTATCCGATTTATTGCATTCGAATGCATGAAATTTCGATTAGCGAATACTACTACTAGTGAGTGACAGTATCCGAATTATTGCATTCGAATGCAAGAGATTTCGATTAGCGGATACTACTACTAGTGAGTGACAGTATCCGAGAACTTGCATTCGAATGCATGAGATTTCGATTAGCGAATACTACTACTAGTGAGTGACAGTATCCGAGAACTTGCATTCGAATGCATGAGATTTCGATTAGCGAATACTACTACCAGTGAGTGACAGTATCCGAGAACTTGCATTCGAATGCATGAGATTTCGATTAGCGAATACTACTACTAGTGAGTGACAGTATCCGAATTATTGCATTCGAATGCATGAAATTTCGATTAGCGAATACAACTACTAGTGAGTGTCAGTATCCGAGAACTTGCATTCGAATACATGAAATTTCGATTAGCGAATACTACTACTAGTGAGTGACAGTATCCGAATTATTGCATTCGAATGCATGAAATTTCGATTAGCGAATACTACTACTAGTGAGTGACAGTATCCGAATTATTGCATTCGAATGCATGAAAATTCGATTAGCGAATACTACCACTAGTGAGTGACAGTATCCGAATTATGGCATTCGAATGCAAGAGATTTCGATTAGCGAATACTACTACTAGTGAGTGACAGTTTCCGAATTATTGCATTCGAATGCAAGAGATTTCGATTAGCGAATACTACTACTGGTGAGTGACAGTATCCGAGTTATTGCATTCGAATGCAAGAGATTTCGATTAGCGAATACTACTACTAGTGAGTGACAGTATCCGAGAACTTGCATTCGAATGCATGAAATTTCGATTAGCGAATACTACTACTGGTGAGTGACAGTATCCGAGTTATTGCATTCGAATGCAAGAGATTTCGATTAGCGAATACTACTACTAGTGAGTGACAGTTTCCGAATTATTGCATTCGAATGCAAGAGATTTCGATTAGCGAATACTAATACTAGTGAGTGACAGTATCCGAATTATTACATTCGAATGCAAGAAATTTCGATTAGCGAATACTACTACTAGTGAGTGACAGTATCCGAATTATTGCATTCGAATGCAAGAGATTTCGATTAGCGAATACTACTACTAGTGAGTGACAGATTCCGAATTATTACATTCGAATGCATGAAATTTCGATTAGCGAATACTACTACTAGTGAGTGACAGTATCCGATTTATTGCATTCGAATGCATGAAATTTCGATTAGCGAATACTACTACTAGTGAGTGACAGTATCCGAATTATTGCATTCGAATGCAAGAGATTTCGATTAGCGGATACTACTACTAGTGAGTGACAGTATCCGAGAACTTGCATTCGAATGCATGAGATTTCGATTAGCGAATACTACTACTAGTGAGTGACAGTATCCGAGAACTTGCATTCGAATGCATGAGATTTCGATTAGCGAATACTACTACCAGTGAGTGACAGTATCCGAGAACTTGCATTCGAATGCATGAGATTTCGATTAGCGAATACTACTACTAGTGAGTGACAGTATCCGAATTATTGCATTCGAATGCATGAAATTTCGATTAGCGAATACAACTACTAGTGAGTGTCAGTATCCGAGAACTTGCATTCGAATACATGAATTTTCGATTAGCGAATACTACTACTAGTGAGTGACAGTATCCGAATTATTGCATTCGAATGCATGAAATTTCGAATAGCGAATACTACTACTAGTGAGTGACAGTATCCGAATTATTGCATTCGAATGCATGAAAATTCGATTAGCGAATACTACCACTAGTGAGTGACAGTATCCGAATTATGGCATTCGAATGCATGTTATTTCGATTAGCGAATACTACTACTAGTGAGTGACAGTATCCGAATTATGGCATTCGAATGCATGAAATTTCGATTAGCGAATACTACTACTAGTGAGTGACAGTATCCGAGAACTTGCATTCGAATGCATGAAATTTCGATTAGCAAATACTACTACTAGTGAGCAACAGTATCCGAATTATTGCATTCGAATGCATGAGATTGCGATTAGCGAATACTACTACTAGTGAGTGACAGAATCCGAATTATTGCATTCGAATGCATGAAATTTCGATTAGCGAATACTACTACTAGTGAGTGACAGTATCCGAGAACTTGCATTCGAATGCATGAGATTTCGATTAGCGAATACTACTACTAGTGAGTGACAGTATCCAAGAACTTGCATTCGAATGCATGAAATTTCGATTTGCTAATACTACTACTAGTGAGTGACAGTATCCGAGTTATGGCATTCGAATGCATGAACTTTCGATTAGCGAATACTACTACTAGTGAGTGACAGTATCCGAGAACTTGCATTCGAATGCATGAAATTTCGATTAGCGAATGATACTACTAGTGAGTGACAGTATCCGAATTATTGCATTCGAATGCAAGAGATTTCGATTAGCGAATACTACTACTAGTGAGTGACAGTATCCGAATTATTGCATTCGAATGCAAGAGATTTCGATTAGCGAATACTACTACTAGTTAGTGACAGTATCCGAATTATTGCATTCGAATGCATGAAATTTCGATTAGCGAATACTACTACTAGTGAGTGACAGTATCCGAATTATTGCATTCGAATGCATGAAATTTCGATTAGCGAATACTACTACTAGTGAGTGACAGTATCCGAATTATTGCATTCGAATGCATGAAATTTCGATTAGCGAATACTACTACTAGTGAGTGACAGTATCCGAATTATTGCATTCGAATGCAAGAGATTTCGATTAGCGAATACTACTACTAGTGAGTGACAGTATCCGAATTATTGTATTCGAATGCAAGAGTTTTCGGTTATCGAATACTACTACTAGTGAGTGACAGTATCCGAATTATTGCATTCGAATGCATGAGATTTCGATTAGCGAATACTACTACTAGTGATTGACACTATCCGAGTTATTGCATTCGAATACATGAAATTTCGATTAGCGAATACTACTACTAGTGAGTGACAGTATCCGAATTATTGCATTCGAATGCATGAAATTTCGATTAGCGGATACTACTACTAGTGAGTGACAGTATCCGAGAACTTGCATTCGAATGCATGAGATTTCGATTAGCGAGTACTACTACTAGTGAGTGACAGTATCCGAATTATTGCATTCGAAGGCATGAGATTTCGATTAGCGAATACTACCACTAGTGAGTGACAGTATCCGAATTATTGCATTCGAATGCATGAAATTTCGATTAGCGAATACTACTACTAGTGAGTGACAGTATCCGAATTATTGCATTCGAATGCATGAAATTTCGATTAGCGAATACTACTACTAGTGAGTGACGGTATCCGAATTCTTGCATTCGAGAGCATGAGATTTGGATTAGCGAATACTACTACTAGTGAGTGACAGTATCCGAGAACTTGCATTCGAATGCATGAGATTTCGATTAGCGAATACTACTACTAGCGAGTGACAGTATCCGAATTATTGCATTCGAATGCATGAAATTTCGATTAGCGAATACTACTAGTAGTGAGTGACAGTATCCGAATTATTGCATTCGAATGCATGAGATTGCGATTAGCGAATACTACTACTAGTGAGTGACAGAATCCGAATTATTGCATTCGAATGCATGAAATTTCGATTAGCGAATACTACTACTAGTGAGTGACAGTATCCGAGAACTTGCATTCGAATGCATGAGATTTCGATTAGCGAATACTACTACTAGTGAGTGACAGTATCCGAATTATTGCAATCGAATGCATGAGATTTCGTTTAGCGAATACTACTACTAGTCAGTGACAGTTTCCGAATTATTGCTTTCGAATGCAAGAGATTTCGATTAGCGAATACTACTACTAGTGAGTGACCGTATCCGAATTATTGCATTCGAATGCAAGAGATTTCGATTAGCGAATACTACTACTAGTGAGTGACAGTATCCGAATTATTGCATTCGAATGCAAGAGATTTCGATTAGCGAATACTACTACTGGTGAGTGACAGTATCCGAATTATTGCATTCGAATGCAAGAGATTTCGATTAGCGAATACTACTACTAGTGAGTGACAGTTTCCGAATTATTGCATTCGAATGCAAGAGATTTCAATTAGCGAATACTACTACTAGTGAGTGACAGTATCCGAATTATTACATTCGAATGCAAGAAATTTCGATTAGCGAATACTACTACTAGTCAGTGACAGTATCCGAATTATTGCATTCGAATGCAAGAGATTTCGATTAGCGAATACTACTACTAATGAGTGACAGAATCCGAATTATTACATTCGAATGCATGAAATTTCGATTAGCGAATACTACTACTAGTGAGTGACAGTATCCGAATTATTGCATTCGAATGCATGAAATTTCGATTAGCGAATACTACTACTAGTGAGTGACAGTATCCGAGAACTTGCATTCGAATGCATGAGATTTCGATTAGCGAATACTACTACTAGTGAGTGACAGTATCCGAGAACTTGCATTCGAATGCATGAAATTTCGATTAGCGAATACTACTACTAGTGAGTGACAGTATCCGAGAACTTGCATTTGAATGCATGAGATTTCGATTAGCGAATACTACTACTAGTGAGTGACAGTATCCGAATTATTGCATTCGAAGGCATGAGATTTCGATTAGCGCATACTACCACTAGTGAGTGACAGTATCCGAATTATTTCATTCGAATGCATGAAATTTCGATTAGCGAATACTACTACTAGTGAGTGACAGTATCCGAATTATTGCATTCGAATGCATGAAATTTCGATTAGCGAATACTACTACTAGTGAGTGACGGTATCCGAATTCTTGCATTCGAGTGCATGAGATTTGGATTAGCGAATACTACTAGTAGTGAGTGACAGTATCCGAATTATTGTATTCGAATGCAAGAGTTTTCGATTATCGAATACTACTACTAGTGAGTGACAGTATCCGAATTATTGCATTCGAATGCATGAGATTTCGATTAGCGAATACTACTACTAGTGATTGACACTATCCGAATTATTGCATTCGAATACATGAAATTTCGATTAGCGAATACTACTACTAGTGAGTGACAGTATCCGAATTATTGCATTCGAATGCATGAAATTTCGATTAGCGGATACTACTACTAGTGAGTGACAGTATCCGAGAACTTGCATTCGAATGCATGAGATTTCGATTAGCGAATACTACTACTAGTGAGTGACAGTATCCGAGAACTTGCATTCGAATGCATGAAATTTCGATTAGCGAATACTACTACTAGTGAGTGACAGTATCCGAGAACTTGCATTTGAATGCATGAGATTTCGATTAGCGAATACTACTACTAGTGAGTGACAGTATCCGAATTATTGCATTCGAAGGCATGAGATTTCGATTAGCGAATACTACCACTAGTGAGTGACAGTATCCGAATTATTGCATTCAAATGCATGAAATTTCGATTAGCGAATACTACTACTAGTGAGTGACAGTATCCGAATTATTGCATTCGAATGCATGAAATTTCGATTAGCGAATACTACTACTAGTGAGTGACGGTATCCGAATTCTTGCATTCGAGTGCATGAGATTTGGATTAGCGAATACTACTACTAGTGAGTGACAGTATCCGAGAGCTTGCATTCGAATGCATGAGATTTCGATTAGCGAATACTACTACTAGTGAGTGACAGTATCCGAATTATTGCATTCGAATGCATGAAATTTCGATTAGCGAATACTACTACTAGTGAGTGACAGTATCCGAATTATTGCATTCGAATGCATGAGATTGCGATTAGCGAATACTACCACTAGTGAGTGACAGAATCCGAATTATTGCATTCGAATGCATGAAATTTCGATTAGCGAATACTACTACTAGTGAGTGACAGTATCCGAGAACTTGCATTCGAATGCATGAGATTTCGATTAGCGAATACTACTACCAGTGAGTGACAGTATCCGAATTATTGCAATCGAATGCATGAGATTTCGTTTAGCGAATACTACTACTAGTCAGTGACAGTTTCCGAATTATTGCTTTCGAATGCAAGAGATTTCGATTAGCGAATACTACTACTAGTGAGTGACAGTATCCGAATTATTGCATTCGAATGCAAGAGATTTCGATTAGCGAATACTACTACTACTGAGTGACAGTATCCGAATTATTGCATTCGAATGCAAGAGATTTCGATTAGCGAATACTACTACTAGTGAGTGACAGTTTCCGAATTATTGCATTCGAATGCAAGAGATTTCGATTAGCGAATACTACTACTAGTGAGTGACAGTATCCGAATTATTACATTCGAATGCAAGAAATTTCGATTAGCGAATACTACTACTAGTCAGTGACAGTATCCGAATTATTGCATTCGAATGCAAGAGATTTCGATTAGCGAATACTACTACTAGTGAGTGACAGAATCCGAATTATTACATTCGAATGCATGAAATTTCGATTAGCGAATACTACTACTAGTGAGTGACAGTATCCGAATTATTGCATTCGAATGCATGAAATTTCGATTAGCGAATACTACTACTAGTGAGTGACAGTATGCGAATTATTGCATTCGAATGCAAGAGATTTCGATTAGCGGATACTACTACTAGTGAGTGACAGTATCCGAGAACTTGCATTCGAATGCATGAGATTTCGATTAGCGAATACTACTACTAGTGAGTGACAGTATCCGAGAACTTGCATTCGAATGCATGAGATTTCGATTAGCGAATACTACTACTAGTGAGTGACAGTATCCGAGAACTTGCATTCGAATGCATGAGATTTCGATTAGCGAATACTACTACTAGTGAGTGACAGTATCCGAAATATTGCATTCGAATGCATGAAATTTCGATTAGCGAATACAACTACTAGTGAGTGACAGTATCCGAGAACTTGCATTCGAATACATGAAATTTCGATTAGCGAATACTACTACTAGTGAGTGACAGTATCCGAATTATTGCATTCGAATGCATGAAATTTCGATTAGCGAATACTACTACTAGTGAGTGACAGTATCCGAATTATTGCATTCGAATGCATGAAAATTCGATTAGCGAATACTACCACTAGTGAGTGACAGTATCCGAATTATGGCATTCGAATGCATGTTATTTCGATTAGCGAATACTACTACTAGTGAGTGACAGTATCCGAGAACTTGCATTCGAATGCATGAAATTTCGATTAGCGAATACTACTACTAGTGAGTGACAGTATCCGACAACTTGCATTCGAATGCATGAGATTGCGATTAGCGAATACTACTACTAGTGAGTGACAGAATCCGAATTATTGAATTCGAATGCATGAAATTTCGATTAGGGAATACTACTACTAGTGAGTGACAGTATCCGAGAACTTGCATTCGAATGCATGAGATTTCGATTAGCAAATACTACTACTAGTGAGTGACAGTATCCAAATTATTGCAACCGAATGCATGAGATTTCGTTTAGCGAATACTACTACTAGTCAGTGACAGTTTCCGAATTATTGCTTTCGAATGCAAGAGATTTCGATTAGCGAATACTACTACTAGAGAGTGACAGTATCCGAATTATTGCATTCGAATGCAAGAGATTTCGATTAGCGAATACTACTACTAGTCAGTGACAGTATCCGAATTATTGCATTCGAATGCAAGAGATTTCGATTAGCGAATACTACTACTAGTGAGTGACAGAATCCGAATTATTACATTCGAATGCATGAAATTTCGATTAGCGAATACTACTACTAGTGAGTGACAGTATCCGAATTATTGCATTCGAATGCATGAAATTTCGATTAGCGAATACTACTACTAGTGAGTGACAGTATCCGAATTATTGCATTCGAATGCAAGAGATTTCGATTAGCGAATACTACTAGTAGTGAGTGACAGTATCCGAATTATTGTATTCGAATGCAAGAGTTTTCGATTATCGAATACTACTACTAGTGAGTGACAGTATCCGAATTATTGCATTCGAATGCATGAGATTTCGATTAGCGAATACTACTACTAGTGATTGACACTATCCGAATTATTGCATTCGAATACATGAAATTTCGATTAGCGAATACTACTACTAGTGAGTGACAGTATCCGAATTATTGCATTCGAATGCATGAAATTTCGATTAGCGGATACTACTACTAGTGAGTGACAGTATCCGAGAACTTGCATTCGAATGCATGAGATTTCGATTAGCGAATACTACTACTAGTGAGTGACAGTATCCGAGAACTTGCATTCGAATGCATGAAATTTCGATTAGCGAATACTACTACTAGTGAGTGACAGTATCCGAGAACTTGCATTCGAATGCATGAGATTTCGATTAGCGAATACTACTACTAGTGAGTGACAGTATCCGAATTATTGCATTCGAAGGCATGAGATTTCGATTAGCGAATACTACCACTAGTGAGTGACAGTATCCGAATTATTGCATTCGAATGCATGAAATTTCTATTAGCGAATACTACTACTAGTGAGTGACAGTATCCGAATTATTGCATTCGAATGCATGAAATTTCGATTAGCGAATACTACTACTAGTAAGTGACGGTATCCGAATTCTTGCATTCGAGTGCATGAGATTTGGATTAGCGAATACTACTACTAGTGAGTGACAGTATCCGAGAGCTTGCATTCGAATGCATGAGATTTCGATTAGCGAATACTACTACTAGTGAGTGACAGTATCCGAATTATTGCATTCAAATGCATGAAATTTCGATTAGCGAATACTACTACAAGTGAGTGACAGTATCCGAATTATTGCATTCGAATGCATGAGATTGCGATTAGCGAATACTACTACTAGTGAGTGACAGAATCCGAATTATTGCATTCGAATGCATGAAATTTCGATTAGCGGATACTACTACTAGTGAGTGACAGTATCCGAGAACTTGCATTCGAATGCATGAGATTTCGATTAGCGAATACTACTACCAGTGAGTGACAGTATCCGAATTATTGCAATCGAATGCATGAGATTTCGTTTAGCGAATACTACTACTAGTCAGTGACAGTTTCCGAATTATTGCTTTCGAATGCAAGAGATTTCGATTAGCGAATTCTACTACTAGTGAGTGACAGTATCCGAATTATTGCATTCGAATGCAAGAGATTTCGATTAGCGAATACTACTACTACTGAGTGACAGTATCCGAATTATTTATTCGAATGCAAGAGATTTCGATTAGCGAATACTACTACTGGTGAGTGACAGTATCCGAATTATTGCATTCGAATGCAAGAGATTTCGATTAGCGAATACTACTACTAGTGAGTGACAGTTTCCGAATTATTGCATTCGAATGCAAGAGATTTCGATTAGCGAATACTACTACTAGTGAGTGACAGTATCCGAATTATTACATTCGAATGCAAGAAATTTCGATTAGCGAATACTACTACTAGTCAGTAACAGTATCCGAATTATTGCATTCGAATGCAAGAGATTTCGATTAGCGAATACTACTACTAGTGAGTGACAGAATCCGAATTATTACATTCGAATGCATGAAATTTCGATTAGCGAATACTACAACTAGTGAGTGAGAGTATCCGAATTATTGCATTCGAATGCATGAAATTTCGATTAGCGAATACTACTACTAGTGAGTGACAGTATCCGAATTATTGCATTCGAATGCAAGAGATTTCGATTAGCGGATACTACTAATAGTGAGTGACAGTATCCGAGAACTTGCATTCGAATGCATGAGATTTCGATTAGCGAATACTACTACTAGTGAGTGACAGTATCCGAGAACTTGCATTCGAATGCATGAGATTTCGATTAGCGAATACTACTACTAGTGAGTGACAGTATCCGAGAACTTGCATTCGAATGCATGAGATTTCGATTAGCGAATACTACTACTAGTGAGTGACAGTATCCGAAATATTGCATTCGAATGCATGAAATTTCGATTAGCGAATACAACTACTAGTGAGTGACAGTATCCGAGAACTTGCATTCGAATACATGAAATTTTGATTAGCGAATACTACTACTAGTGAGTGACAGTATCCGAATTATTGCATTCGAATGCATGAAATTTCGATTAGCGAATACTACTACTAGTGAGTGACAGTATCCGAATTATTGCATTCGAATGCATGAAAATTCGATTAGCGAATACTACCACTAGTGAGTGACAGTATCCGAATTATGGCATTCGAATGCATGTTATTTCGATTAGCGAATACTACTATTAGTGAGTGACAGTATCCGAGAACTTGCATTCGAATGCATGAGATTGCGATTAGCGAATACTACTACTAGTGAGTGACAGAATCCGAATTATTGAATTCGAATGCATGAAATTTCGATTAGGGAATACTACTACTAGTGAGTGACAGTATCCGAGAACTTGCATTCGAATGCATGAGATTTCGATTAGCAAATACTACTACTAGTGAGTGACAGTATCCAAATTATTGCAATCGAATGCATGAGATTTCGTTTAGCGAATACTACTACTAGTCAGTGACATTTTCCGAATTATTGCTTTCGAATGCAAGAGATTTCGATTAGCGAATACTACTACTAGTGAGTGACAGTATCCGAATTATTGCATTCGAATGCAAGAGATTTCGATTAGCGAATACTACTACTAGTGAGTGACAGTATCCGAATTATTGCATTCGAATGCAAGAGATTTCGATTAGCGAATACTACTACTAGTGAGTGACAGTATCCGAATTATTGCATTCGAATGCAAGAGATTTCGATTAGCGAATACTACTACTAGTGAGTGACAGTATCCGAATTATTACATTCGAATGCAAGATATTTCGATTAGCGAATACTACTACTAGTGAGTGACAGTATCCGAATTATTGCATTCGAATGCATGAGATTTCGATTAGCGAATACTACCACTAGTGAGTGACAGTATCCGAATTATTGCATTCGAATGCATGAAATTTCGATTAGCGAATACTACTACTAGTGAGTGACAGTATCCGAATTATTGTATTCGAATGCAAGAGATTTCGATTAGCGAATACTACTAGTAGTGAGTGACAGTATCCGAATTATTGTATTCGAATTCAAGAGTTTTCGATTATCGAATACTACTACTAGTGAGTGACAGTATCCGAATTATTGCATTCGAATGCATGAGATTTCGATTAGCGAATACTACTACTAGTGATTGACACTATCCGAATTATTGCATTCGAAAACATGAAATTTCGATTAGCGAATACTACTACTTGTGAGTGACAGTATCCGGATTATTGCATTCGAATGCATGAAATTTCGATTAGCGGATACTACTACTAGTGAGTGACAGTATCCGAGAACTTGCATTCGAATGCATGAGATTTCGATTAGCGAATACTACTACCAGTGAGTGACAGTATCCGAATTATTGCAATCGAATGCATGAGATTTCGTTTAGCGAATACTACTACTAGTCAGTGACAGTTTCCGAATTATTGCTTTCGAATGCAAGAGATTTCGATTAGCGAATACTACTACTAGTGAGTGACAGTATCCGAATTATTGCATTCGAATGCAAGAGATTTCGATTAGCGAATACTACTACTACTGAGTGACAGTATCCGAATTATTGCATTCGAATGCAAGAGATTTCGATTAGCGAATACTACTACTGGTGAGTGACAGTATCCGAATTATTGCATTCGAATGCAAGAGATTTCGATTAGCGAATACTACTACTAGTGAGTGACAGTTTCCGAATTATTGCATTCGAATGCAAGAGATTTCGATTAGCGAATACTACTACTAGTGAGTGACAGTATCCGAATTATTACATTCGAATGCAAGAAATTTCGATTAGCGAATACTACTACTAGTGAGTGACAGTATCCGAGAACTTGCATTCGAATGCATGAGATTTCGATTAGCGAATACTACTACTAGTGAGTGACAGTATCCGAGAACTTGCATTCGAATGCATGAGATTTCGATTAGCGAATACTACTACTAGTGAGTGACAGTATCCGAAATATTGCATTCGAATGCATGAAATTTCGATTAGCGAATACAACTACTAGTGAGTGACAGTATCCGAGAACTTGCATTCGAATACATGAAATTTCGATTAGCGAATACTACTACTAGTGAGTGACAGTATCCGAATTATTGCATTCGAATGCATGAAATTTCGATTAGCGAATACTACTACTAGTGAGTGACAGTATCCGAATTATTGCATTCGAATGCATGAAAATTCGATTAGCGAATACTACCACTAGTGAGTGACAGTATCCGAATTATGGCATTCGAATGCATGTTATTTCGATTAGCGAATACTACTACTAGTGAGTGACAGTATCCGAGAACTTGCATTCGAATGCATGAAATTTCGATTAGCGAATACAACTACTAGTGAGTGACAGTATCCGACAACTTGCATTCGAATGCATGAGATTGCGATTAGCGAATACTACTACTAGTGAGTGACAGAATCCGAATTATTGAATTCGAATGCATGAAATTTCGATTAGGGAATACTACTACTAGTGAGTGACAGTATCCGAGAACTTGCATTCGAATGCATGAGATTTCGATTAGCGAATACTACTACTAGTGAGTGACAGTATCCGAGAACTTGCATTCGAATGCATGAAATTTCGATTAGCGAATACTACTACTAGTGAGTGACAGTATCCGAGAACTTGCATTCGAATGCATGAGATTTCGATTAGCGAATACTACTACTAGTGAGTGACAGTATCCGAATTATTGCATTCGAAGGCATGAGATTTCGATTAGCGAATACTACCACTAGTGAGTGACAGTATCCGAATTATTGCATTCGAATGCATGAAATTTCGATTAGCGAATACTACTACTAGTGAGTGACAGTATCCGAATTATTGCATTCGAATGCATGAAATTTCGATTAGCGAATACTACTACTAGTGAGTGACGGTATCCGAATTCTTGCATTCGAGTGCATGAGATTTGGATTAGCGAATACTACTACTAGTGAGTGACAGTATCCGAGAGCTTGCATTCGAATGCATGAGATTTCGATTAGCGAATACTACTACTAGTGAGTGACAGTATCCGAATTATTGCATTCGAATGCATGAAATTTCGATTAGCGAATACTACCACTAGTGAGTGACAGTATCCGAATTATTGCATTCGAATGCATGAGATTGCGATTAGCGAATACTACTACTAGTGAGTGACAGAATCCGAATTATTGCATTCGAATGCATGAAATTTCGATTAGCGGATACTACTACTAGTGAGTGACAGTATCCGAGAACTTGCATTCGAATGCATGAGATTTCGATTAGCGAATACCGCTACCAGTGAGTGACAGTATCCGAATTATTGCAATCGAATGCATGAGATTTCGTTTAGCGAATACTACTACTAGTCAGTGACAGTTTCCGAATTATTGCTTTCGAATGCAAGAGATTTCGATTAGCGAATTCTACTACTAGTGAGTGACATTATCCGAATTATTGCATTCGAATGCAAGAGATTTCGATTAGCGAATACTACTACTACTGAGTGACAGTATCCGAATTATTTATTCGAATGCAAGAGATTTCGATTAGCGAATACTACTACTGGTGAGTGACAGTATCCGAATTATTGCATTCGAATGCAAGAGATTTCGATTAGCGAATACTACTACTAGTGAGTGACAGTTTCCGAATTATTGCATTCGAATGCAAGAGATTTCGATTAGCGAATACTACTACTAGTGAGTGACAGTATCCGAATTATTACATTCGAATGCAAGAAAATTCGATTAGCGAATACTACTACTAGTCAGTGACAGTATCCGAATTATTGCATTCGAATGCAAGAGATTTCGATTAGCGAATACTACTACTAGTGAGTGACAGAATCCGAATTATTACATTCGAATGCATGAAATTTCGATTAGCGAATACTACTACTAGTGAGTGACAGTATCCGAATTATTGCATTCGAATGCATGAAATTTCGATTAGCGAATACTACTACTAGTGAGTGACAGTATCCGAATTATTGCATTCGAATGCAAGAGATTTCGATTAGCGGATACTACTAATAGTGAGTGACAGTATCCGAGAACTTGCATTCGAATGCATGAGATTTCGATTAGCGAATACTACTACTAGTGAGTGACAGTATCCGAGAACTTGCATTCGAATGCATGAGATTTCGATTAGCGAATACTACTACTAGTGAGTGACAGTATCCGAGAACTTGCATTCGAATGCATGAGATTTCGATTAGCGAATACTAATACTAGTGAGTGACAGTATCCGAAATATTGCATTCGAATGCATGAAATTTCGATTAGCGAATACAACTACTAGTGAGTGACAGTATCCGAGAACTTGCATTCGAATACATGAAATTTTGATTAGCGAATACTACTACTAGTGAGTGACAGTATCCGAATTATTGCATTCGAATGCATGAAATTTCGATTAGCGAATACTACTACTAGTGAGTGACAGTATCCGAATTATTGCATTCGAATGCATGAAAATTCGATTAGCGAATACTACCACTAGTGAGTGACAGTATCCGAATTATTGCATTCGAATGCAAGAGATTTCGATTAGCGAATACTACTACTAGTGAGTGACAGTATCCGAATTATTACATTCGAATGCAAGAAATTTCGATTAGCGAATACTACTACTAGTGATTGACAGTATCCGAGAACTTGCATTCGAATGCATGAGATTTCGATTAGCGAATACTACTACTAGTGAGTGACAGTATCCGAGAACTTGCATTCGAATGCATGAGATTTCGATTAGCGAATACTACTACTAGTGAGTGACAGTATCCGAATTATTGCATTCGAATGCATGAAATTTCGATTAGCGAATACTACTACTAGTGAGTGACAGTATCCGAATTATTGCATTCGAATGCATGAAAATTCGATTAGCGAATACTACCACTAGTGAGTGACAGTATCCGAATTATGGCATTCGAATGCATGTTATTTCGATTAGCGAATACTACTACTAGTGAGTGACAGTATCCGAGAACTTGCATTCGAATGCATGAAATTTCGATTAGCGAATACTACTACTAGTGAGTGACAGTATCCGACAACTTGCATTCGAATGCATGAGATTGCGATTAGCGAATACTACTACTAGTGAGTGACAGAATCCGAATTATTGAATTCGAATGCATGAAATTTCGATTAGGGAATACTACTACTAGTGAGTGACAGTATCCGAGAACTTGCATTCGAATGCATGAGATTTCGATTAGCAAATACTACTACTAGTGAGTGACAGTATCCAAATTATTGCAATCGAATGCATGAGATTTCGTTTAGCGAATACTACTACTAGTCAGTGACAGTTTCCGAATTATTGCTTTCGAATGCAAGAGATTTCGATTAGCGAATACTACTACTAGTGAGTGACAGTATCCGAATTATTGCATTCGAATGCAAGAGATTTCGATTAGCGAATACTACTACTAGTGAGTGACAGTATCCGAATTATTGCATTCGAATGCAAGAGATTTCGATTAGCGAATACTACTACTAGTGAGTGACAGTATCCGAATTATTGCATTCGAATGCAAGAGATTTCGATTAGCGAATACTACTACTAGTGAGTGACAGTATCCGAATTATTACATTCGAATGCAAGATATTTCGATTAGCGAATACTACTACTAGTGAGTGACAGTATCCGAATTATTGCATTCGAATGCATGAGATTTCGATTAGCGAATACTACCACTAGTGAGTGACAGTATCCGAATTATTGCATTCGAATGCATGAAATTTCGATTAGCGAATACTACTACTAGTGAGTGACAGTATCCGAATTATTGTATTCGAATGCAAGAGATTTCGATTAGCGAATACTACTAGTAGTGAGTGACAGTATCCGAATTATTGTATTCGAATGCAAGAGTTTTCGATTATCGAATACTACTACTAGTGAGTGACAGTATCCGAATTATTGCATTCGAATGCATGAGATTTCGATTAGCGAATACTACTACTAGTGATTGACACTATCCGAATTATTGCATTCGAAAACATGAAATTTCGATTAGCGAATACTACTACTTGTGAGTGACAGTATCCGAATTATTGCATTCGAATGCATGAAATTTCGATTAGCGGATACTACTACTAGTGAGTGACAGTATCCGAGAACTTGCATTCGAATGCATGAGATTTCGATTTGCGAATACTACTACAAGTGAGTGACAGTATCCGAATTATTGCAATCGAATGCATGAGATTTCGTTTAGCGAATACTACTACTAGTCAGTGACAGTTTCCGAATTATTGCTTTCGAATGCAAGAGATTTCGATTAGCGAATACTACTACTAGTGAGTGACAGTATCCGAATTATTGCATTCGAATGCAAGAGATTTCGATTAGCGAATACTACTACTACTGAGTGACAGTATCCGAATTATTGCATTCGAATGCAAGAGATTTCGATTAGCGAATACTACTACTGGTGAGTGACAGTATCCGAATTATTGCATTCGAATGCAAGAGATTTCGATTAGCGAATACTACTACTAGTGAGTGACAGTTTCCGAATTATTGCATTCGAATGCAAGAGATTTCGATTAGCGAATACTACTACTAGTGAGTGACAGTATCCGAATTATTACATTCGAATGCAAGAAATTTCGATTAGCGAATACTACTACTAGTGAGTGACAGTATCCGAATTATTGCATTCGAATGCATGAAAATTCGATTAGCGAATACTACCACTAGTGAGTGACAGTATCCGAATTATGGCATTCGAATGCATGTTATTTCGATTAGCGAATACTACTACTAGTGAGTGACAGTATCCGAGAACTTGCATTCGAATGCATGAAATTTCGATTAGCGAATACTACTACTAGTGAGTGACAGTATCCGACAACTTGCATTCGAATGCATGAGATTGCGATTAGCGAATACTACTACTAGTGAGTGACAGAATCCGAATTATTGAATTCGAATGCATGAAATTTCGATTAGCGAATACTACTACTAGTGAGTGACAGTATCCGAGAACTTGCATTCGAATGCATGAGATTTCGATTAGCAAATACTACTACTAGTGAGTGACAGTATCCAAATTATTGCAATCGAATGCATGAGATTTCGTTTAGCGAATACTACTACTAGTCAGTGACAGTTTCCGAATTATTGCTTTCGAATGCAAGAGATTTCGATTAGCGAATACTACTACTAGTGAGTGACAGTATCCGAATTATTGCATTCGAATGCAAGAGATTTCGATTAGCGAATACTACTACTAGTGAGTGACAGTATCCGAATTATTGCATTCGAATGCAAGAGATTTCGATTAGCGAATACTACTACTAGTGAGTGACAGTATCCGAATTATTGCATTCGAATGCAAGAGATTTCGATTAGCGAATACTACTACTAGTGAGTGACAGTATCCGAATTATTACATTCGAATGCAAGATATTTCGATTAGCGAATACTACTACTAGTGAGTGACAGTATCCGAATTATTGCATTCGAATGCATGAGATTTCGATTAGCGAATACTACCACTAGTGAGTGACAGTATCCGAATTATTGCATTCGAATGCATGAAATTTCGATTAGCGAATACTACTACTAGTGAGTGACGGTATCCCAATTATTGCACTGGAATGCATGAAATTTCGATTAGCGAATACTACAACTGGTGAGTGACGGTATCCGAATTCTTGCATTCGAATGCATGAGATTTCGATTAGCGAATACTACTACTAGTGAGTGACAGTATCCGAGAACTTGCACTCGAATGCATGAGATTTCGATTAGCGAATACTACTACTAGTGAGTGACAGTATCCGAATTATTGCAATCGAATGCATGAGATTTCGTTTAGCGAATACTACTACTAGTCAGTGACAGTTTCCGAATTATTGCTTTCGAATGCAAGAGATTTCGATTAGCGAATACTACTACTAGTGAGTGACAGTATCCGAATTATTGCATTCGAATGCATGAGATTTCGATTAGCGAATACTACTACTAGTGATTGACACTATCCGAATTATTGCATTCGAATACATGAAATTTCGATTAGCGAATACTACTACTAGTGAGTGACAGTATCCGAATTATTGCATTCGAATGCATGAAATTTCGATTAGCGGATACTACTACTAGTGAGTGACAGTATCCGAGAACTTGCATTCGAATGCATGAGATTTCGATTAGCGAATACTACTACTAGTGAGTGACAGTATCCGAGAACTTGCATTCGAATGCATGAGATTTCGATTAGCGAATACTACTACTAGTGAGTGACAGTATCCGAATTATTGCAATCGAATGCATGAGATTTCGTTTAGCGAATACTACTACTAGTCAGTGACAGTTTCCGAATTATTGCTTTCGAATGCAAGAGACTTCGATTAGCGAATACTACTACTAGTGAGTGACAGTATCCGAATTATTGCATTCGAATGCAAGAGATTTTGATTAGCGAATACTACTACTAGTGAGTGACAGTATCCGAATTATTGCATTCGAATGCAAGAGATTTCGATTAGCGAATACTAATACTGGTGAGTGACAGTATCCGAGTTATTGCATTCGAATGCAAGAGATTTCGATTAGCGAATACTACTACTAGTGAGTGACAGTTTCCGAATTATTGCATTCGAATGCAAGAGACTTCGATTAGCGAATACTACTACTAGTGAGTGACAGTATCCGAATTATTACATTCGAATGCAAGAAATTTCGATTAGCGAATACTACTACTAGTGAGTGACAGAATCCGAATTATTACATTCGAATGCATGAAATTTCGATTAGCGAATACTACTACTAGTGAGTGACAGTATCCGAATTATTGCATTCGAATGCAAGAAATTTCGATTAGCGAATACTACTACTAGTGAGTGACAGTATCCGAATTATTGCATTCGAATGCAAGAGATTTCGATTAGCGGATACTACTACTAGTGAGTGACAGTATCCGAGAACTTGCATTCGAATGCATGAGATTTCGATTAGCGAATACTACTACTAGTGAGTGACAGTATCCGAGAACTTGCATTCGAATGCATGAGATTTCGATTAGCGAATACTACTACTAGTGAGTGACAGTATCCGAGAACTTGCATTCGAATGCATGAAATTTCGATTAGCGAATACTACTACTAGTGAGTGACAGTATCCGAATTATTGCATTCGAATGCATGAAATTTCGATTAGCGAATACAACTACTAGTGAGTGACAGTATCCGAGAACTTGCATTCGAATACATGAAATTTCGATTAGCGAATACTACTACTAGTGAGTGACAGTATCCGAATTATTGCATTCGAATGCATGAAATTTCGATTAGCGAATACGACTACTAGTGAGTGACAGTATCCGAATTATTGCATTCGAATGCATGAAAATTCGATTAGCGAATACTACCACTAGTGAGTGACAGTATCCGAATTATGGCATTTGAATGCATGTTATTTCGATTAGCGAATACTACTACTAGTGAGTGACAGTATCCGAATTATGGCATTCGAATGCATGAAATTTCGATTAGCGAATACTACTACTAGTGAGTGACAGTATCCGAGAACTTGCATTCGAATGCATGAAATTTCGATTAGCGAATACTACTACTAGTGAGTGACAGTATCCAAGAACTTGCATTCGAATGCATGAAATTTCGATTTGCTAATACTACTACTAGTGAGTGACAGTATCCGAGTTATGGCATTCGAATGCATGAACTTTCGATTAGCTAATACTACTACTAGTGAGTGACAGTATCCGAGAACTTGCATTCGAATGCATGAAATTTCGATTAGCGAATGATACTACTAGTGAGTGACAGTATCCGAATTATTGCATTCGAATGCAAGAGATTTCGATTAGCGAATACTACTACTAGTGAGTGACAGTATCCGAATTACTGCATTCGAATGCAAGAGATTTCGATTAGCGAATACTACTACTGATGAGTGACAGTATCCGAATTATTACATTCGAATGCAAGAGCTTTCGATTAGCGAATACTACTACTGGTGAGTGACAGTATCCGAATTATTGCATTCGAATGGAAGAGATTTCGATTAGCGAATACTACTACTAGTGAGTGACAGTATCCGAATTATTGCATTCGAATGCATGAAATTTCGATTAGCGAATACTACTACTAGTGAGTGACAGTATCCGAATTATTGCATTCGAATGCATGAAATTTCGATTAGCGAATACTACTACTAGTGAGTGACAGTATCCGAATTATTGCATTCGAATGCATGAAATTTCGATTAGCGAATACTACTACTAGTGAGTGACAGTATCCGAATTATTGCATTCGAAAGCAAGAGATTTCGATTAGCGAATACTACTACTAGTAGTGACAGTATCCGAATTATTGCATTCGAATGCAAGAGTTTTCGACTATCGAATACTACTACTAGTGAGTGACAGTATCCGAATTATTGCATTCGAATGCATGAGATTGCGATTAGCGAATACTACTACTAGTGATTGACACTATCCGAATTATTGCATTCGAATACATGAAATTTTGATTAGCGAATACTGCTACTAGTGAGTGACAGTATCCGTATTATTGCATTCGAATGCATGAAATTTCGATTAGCGGATACTACTGCTAGTGAGTGACAGTATCCGAGAACTTGCATTTTAAATGCATGAGACTTCGATTAGCGAATACTACTACTAGTGAGTGACAGTATTCGAGAACTTGCATTCGAATGCATGAAATTTCGATTAGCGAATACTACTACTAGTGAGTGACAGTATCCGAGGACTTGCATTCGAATGCATGAGATTTCGATTAGCGAATACTACTACTAGTGAGTGACAGTATCCGAATTATTGCATTCGAATGCATGAGATTTCGATTAGCGAATACTACCACTAGTGAGTGACAGTATCCGAATTATTGCATTCGAATGCATGAAATTTCGATTAGCGAATACTACCACTAGTGAGTGACAGTATCCGAATTGTTGCATTCGAATGCATGAAATTTCGATTAGCGAATACAACTACTAGTGAGTGACAGTATCCGAGAACTTGCATTTGAATACATGAAATTTCGATTAGCGAATACTACTACTAGTGAGTGACAGTATCCGAATTATTGCATTCGAATGCATGAAATTTCGATTAGCGAATACTACTACTAGTGAGTGACAGTATCCGAATTATGGCATTCGAATGCATGAAATTTCGATTAGCGAATACTACTACTAGTGAGTGACAGTATCCGAATTATTGCAATCGAATGCATGAGATTTCGTTTAGCGAATACTACTACTAGTCAGTGACAGTTTCCGAATTATTGCTTTCGAATGCAAGAGACTTCGATTAGCGAATACTACTACTAGTGAGTGACAGTATCCGAATTATTGCATTCGAATGCAAGAGATTTTGATTAGCGAATACTACTACTAGTGAGTGACAGTATCCGAATTATTGCATTCGAATGCAAGAGATTTCGATTAGCGAATACTAATACTGGTGAGTGACAGTATCCGAGTTATTGCATTCGAATGCAAGAGATTTCGATTAGCGAATACTACTACTAGTGAGTGACAGTTTCCGAATTATTGCATTCGAATGCAAGAGACTTCGATTAGCGAATACTACTACTAGTGAGTGACAGTATCCGAATTATTACATTCGAATGCAAGAAATTTCGATTAGCGAATACTACTACTAGTGAGTGACAGAATCCGAATTATTACATTCGAATGCATGAAATTTCGATTAGCGAATACTACTACTAGTGAGTGACAGTATCCGAATTATTGCATTCGAATGCAAGAAATTTCGATTAGCGAATACTACTACTAGTGAGTGACAGTATCCGAATTATTGCATTCGAATGCAAGAGATTTCGATTAGCGGATACTACTACTAGTGAGTGACAGTATCCGAGAACTTGCATTCGAATGCATGAGATTTCGATTAGCGAATACTACTACTAGTGAGTGACAGTATCCGAGAACTTGCATTCGAATGCATGAGATTTCGATTAGCGAATACTACTACTAGTGAGTGACAGTATCCGAGAACTTGCATTCGAATGCATGAAATTTCGATTAGCGAATACTACTACTAGTGAGTGACAGTATCCGAATTATTGCATTCGAATGCATGAAATTTCGATTAGCGAATACAACTACTAGTGAGTGACAGTATCCGAGAACTTGCATTCGAATACATGAAATTTCGATTAGCGAATACTACTACTAGTGAGTGACAGTATCCGAATTATTGCATTCGAATGCATGAAATTTCGATTAGCGAATACGACTACTAGTGAGTGACAGTATCCGAATTATTGCATTCGAATGCATGAAAATTCGATTAGCGAATACTACCACTAGTGAGTGACAGTATCCGAATTATGGCATTTGAATGCATGTTATTTCGATTAGCGAATACTACTACTAGTGAGTGACAGTATCCGAATTATGGCATTCGAATGCATGAAATTTCGATTAGCGAATACTACTACTAGTGAGTGACAGTATCCGAGAACTTGCATTCGAATGCATGAAATTTCGATTAGCGAATACTACTACTAGTGAGTGACAGTATCCGAATTATTGCATTCGAATGCATGAAATTTCGATTAGCGAATACTACTACTAGTGAGTGACAGTATCCGAATTATTGCATTCGAATGCAAGAGATTTCGATTAGCGAATACTACTACTAGTGAGTGACAGTATCCGAATTATTGTATTCGAATGCAAGAGTTTTGGATTATCGAATACTACTACTAGTGAGTGACAGTATCCGAATTATTGCATTCGAATGCATGAGATTTCGATTAGCGAATACTACTACTAGTGATTGACACTATCCGAATTATTGCATTCGAATACATGAAATTTCGATTAGCGAATACTACTACTAGTGAGTGACAGTATCCGAATTATTGCATTCGAATGCATGAAATTTCGATTAGCGGATACTACTACTAGTGAGTGACAGTATCCGAGAACTTGCATTCGAATGCATGAGATTTCGATTAGCGAATACTACTACTAGTGAGTGACAGTATCCGAGAACTTGCATTCGAATGCATGAAATTTCGATTAGCGAATACTACTACTAGTGAGTGACAGTATCCGAGAACTTGCATTCGAATGCATGAGATTTCGATTAGCGAATACTACTACTAGTGAGTGACAGTATCCGAATTATTGCATTCGAATGCATGAGATTTCGATTAGCGAATACTACCACTAGTGAGTGACAGTATCCGAATTATTGCATTCGAATGCATGAAATTTCGATTAGCGAATACTACTACTAGTGAGTGACAGTATCCGAATTATTGCATTCGAATGCATGAAATTTCGATTAGCTACTACTACTACTACTAGAGAGTGACGGTATCCGAATTCTTGCATTCGAGTGCATGAGATTTGGATTAGCGAATACTACTACTAGTGAGTGACAGTATCCGAGAACTTGCATTCGAATGCATGAGATTTCGATTAGCGAATACTACTACTAGTGAGTGACAGTATCCGAATTATTGCATTCGAATGCATGAAATTTCGATTAGCGAATACTACTACTAGTGAGTGACAGTATCCGAATTATTGCATTCGAATGCATGAGATTGCGACTAGCGAATACTACTACTAGTGAGTGACAGAATCCGAATTATTGCATTCGAATGCATGAAATTTCGATTAGCGGATACTACTACTAGTGAGTGACAGTATCCGAGAACTTGCATTCGAATGCATGAGATTTCGATTAGCGAATACTACTACTAGTGAGTGACAGTATCCGAGAACTTGCATTCGAATGCATGAAATTTCGATTAGCGAATACTACTACTAGTGAGTGACAGTATCCGAGAACTTGCATTCGAATGCATGAGATTTCGATTAGCGAATACTACTACTAGTGAGTGACAGTATCCGAATTATTGCATTCGAATGCATGAGATTGCGATTAGCGAATACTACTACTAGTGATTGACACTATCCGAATTATTGCATTCGAATACATGAAATTTTGATTAGCGAATACTGCTACTAGTGAGTGACAGTATCCGTATTATTGCATTCGAATGCATGAAATTTCGATTAGCGGATACTACTACTAGTGAGTGACAGTATCCGAGAACTTGCATTTGAATGCATGAGATTTCGATTAGCGAATACTACTACTAGTGAGTGACAGTATTCGAGAACTTGCATTCGAATGCATGAAATTTCGATTAGCGAATACTACTACTAGTGAGTGACAGTATCCGAGAACTTGCATTCGAATGCATGAGATTTCGATTAGCGAATACTACTACTAGTGAGTGACAGTATCCGAATTATTGCATTCGAATGCATGAGATTTCGATTAGCGAATACTACCACTAGTGAGTGACAGTATCCGAATTATTGCATTCGAATGCATGAAATTTCGATTAGCGAATACTACTACTAGTGAGTGACAGTATCCGAATTGTTGCATTCGAATGCATGAAATTTCGATTAGCGAATACAACTACTAGTGAGTGACAGTATCCGAGAACTTGCATTTGAATACATGAAATTTCGATTAGCGAATACTACTACTATTGAGTGACAGTATCCGAATTATTGCATTCGAATGCATGAAATTTCGATTAGCGAATACGACTACTAGTGAATGACAGTATCCGAATTATTGCTTTCGAATGCATGAAAATTCGATTAGCGAATACTACCACTAGTGAGTGACAGTATCCGAATTATGGCATTGGAATGCATGTTATTTCGATTAGCGAATACTACTACTAGTGAGTGACAGTATCCGAGAACTTGCATTCGAATGCATGAAATTTCGATTAGCGAATACTACTACTAGTGAGTGACAGTATCCGAATTATTGCATTCGAATGCATGAGATTGCGATTAGCGAATACTACTACTAGTGAGTGACAGAATCCGAATTATTGCATTCGAATGCATGAAATTTCGATTAGCGAATACTACTACTAGTGAGTGACAGTATCCGAGAACTTGCATTCGAATGCATGAGATTTCGATTAGCGAATACTACTACTAGTGAGTGACAGTATCCAAGAACTTGCATTCGAATACATGAAATTTCGATTTGCTAATACTACTACTAGTGAGTGACAGTATCCGAGTTATGGCATTCGAATGCATGAACTTTCGATTAGCGAATACTACTACTAGTGAGTGACAGTATCCGAGAACTTGCATTCGAATGCATGAAATTTCGATTAGCGAATGATACTACTAGTGAGTGACAGTATCCGAATTATTGCATTCGAATGCAAGAGATTTCGATTAGCGAATACTACTACTAGTGAGCGACAGTATCCGAATTATTGCATTCGAATGCAAGAGATTTCGATTAGCGAATACTACTACTGATGAGTGACAGTATCCGAATTATTACATTCGAATGCAAGAGCTTTCGATTAGCGAATACTACTACTGGTGAGTGACAGTATCCGAGTTATTGCATTCGAATGCAAGAGATTTCGATTAGCGAATACTACTACTAGTGAGTGACAGTTTCCGAATTATTGCATTCGAATGCAAGAGACTTCGATTAGCGAATACTACTACTAGTGAGTGACAGTATCCGAATTATTACATTCGAATGCAAGAAATTTCGATTGGCGAATACTACTACTAGTGAGTGACAGAATCCGAATTATTACATTCGAATGCATGAAATTTCGATTAGCGAATACTACTACTAGTGAGTGACAGTATCCGAATTATTGCATTCGAATGCAAGAAATTTCGATTAGCGAATACTACTACTAGTGAGTGACAGTATCCGAATTATTGCATTCGAATGCAAGAGATTTCGATTAGCGGATACTACTACTAGTGAGTGACAGTATCCGAGAACTTGCATTCGAATGCATGAGATTTCGATTAGCGAATACTACTACTAGTGAGTGACAGTATCCGAGAACTTGCATTCGAATGCATGAGATTTCGATTAGCGAATACTACTACTAGTGAGTGACAGTATCCGAGAACTTGCATTCGAATGCATGAAATTTCGATTAGCGAATACTACTACTAGTGAGTGACAGTATCCGAATTATTGCATTCGAATGCATGAAATTTCGATTAGCGAATACAACTACTAGTGAGTGACAGTATCCGAGAACTTGCATTCGAATACATGAAATTTCGATAACGAATACTACTACTAGTGAGTGACAGTATCCGAATTATTGCATTCGAATGCATGAAATTTCGATTAGCGAATACGACTACTAGTGAGTGACAGTATCCGAATTATTGCATTCGAATGCATGAAAATTCGATTAGCGAATACTACCACTAGTGAGTGACAGTATCCGAATTATGGCATTTGAATGCATGTTATTTCGATTAGCGAATACTACTACTAGTGAGTGACAGTATCCGAATTATGGCATTCGAATGCATGAAATTTCGATTAGCGAATACTACTACTAGTGAGTGACAGTATCCGAGAACTTGCATTCGAATGCATGAAATTTCGATTAGCGAATACTACTACTAGTGAGTGACAGTATCCAAGAACTTGCATTCGAATGCATGAAATTTCGATTTGCTAATACTACTACTAGTGAGTGACAGTATCCGAGTTATGGCATTCGAATGCATGAACTTTCGATTAGCTAATACTACTACTAGTGAGTGACAGTATCCGAGAACTTGCATTCGAATGCATGAAATTTCGATTAGCGAATGATACTACTAGTGAGTGACAGTGTCCGAATTATTGCATTCGAATGCAAGAGATTTCGATTAGCGAATACTACTACTAGTGAGTGACAGTATCCGAATTACTGCATTCGAATGCAAGAGATTTCGATTAGCGAATACTACTACTGATGAGTGACAGTATCCGAATTATTACATTCGAATGCAAGAGCTTTCGATTAGCGAATACTACTACTGGTGAGTGACAGTATCCGAATTATTGCATTCGAATGGAAGAGATTTCGATTAGCGAATACTACTACTAGTGAGTGACAGTATCCGAATTATTGCATTCGAATGCATGAAATTTCGATTAGCGAATACTACTACTAGTGAGTGACAGTATCCGAATTATTGCATTCGAATGCATGAAATTTCGATTAGCGAATACTACTACTAGTGAGTGACAGTATCCGAATTATTGCATTCGAATGCATGAAATTTCGATTAGCGAATACTACTACTAGTGAGTGACAGTATCCGAATTATTGCATTCGAAAGCAAGAGATTTCGATTAGCGAATACTACTACTAGTAGTGACAGTATCCGAATTATTGCATTCGAATGCAAGAGTTTTCGATTATCGAATACTACTACTAGTGAGTGACAGTATCCGAATTATTGCATTCGAATGCATGAGATTGCGATTAGCGAATACTACTACTAGTGATTGACACTATCCGAATTATTGCATTCGAATACATGAAATTTTGATTAGCGAATACTGCTACTAGTGAGTGACAGTATCCGTATTATTGCATTCGAATGCATGAAATTTCGATTAGCGGATACTACTGCTAGTGAGTGACAGTATCCGAGAACTTGCATTTTAAATGCATGAGACTTCGATTAGCGAATACTACTACTAGTGAGTGACAGTATTCGAGAACTTGCATTCGAATGCATGAAATTTCGATTAGCGAATACTACTACTAGTGAGTGACAGTATCCGAGGACTTGCATTCGAATGCATGAGATTTCGATTAGCGAATACTACTACTAGTGAGTGACAGTATCCGAATTATTGCATTCGAATGCATGAGATTTCGATTAGCGAATACTACCACTAGTGAGTGACAGTATCCGAATTATTGCATTCGAATGCATGAAATTTCGATTAGCGAATACTACCACTAGTGAGTGACAGTATCCGAATTGTTGCATTCGAATGCATGAAATTTCGATTAGCGAATACAACTACTAGTGAGTGACAGTATCCGAGAACTTGCATTTGAATACATGAAATTTCGATTAGCGAATACTACTACTAGTGAGTGACAGTATCCGAATTATTGCATTCGAATGCATGAAATTTCGATTAGCGAATACTACTACTAGTGAGTGACAGTATCCGAATTATGGCATTCGAATGCATGAAATTTCGATTAGCGAATACTACTACTAGTGAGTGACAGTATCCGAATTATTGCAATCGAATGCATGAGATTTCGTTTAGCGAATACTACTACTAGTCAGTGACAGTTTCCGAATTATTGCTTTCGAATGCAAGAGACTTCGATTAGCGAATACTACTACTAGTGAGTGACAGTATCCGAATTATTGCATTCGAATGCAAGAGATTTTGATTAGCGAATACTACTACTAGTGAGTGACAGTATCCGAATTATTGCATTCGAATGCAAGAGATTTCGATTAGCGAATACTAATACTGGTGAGTGACAGTATCCGAGTTATTGCATTCGAATGCAAGAGATTTCGATTAGCGAATACTACTACTAGTGAGTGACAGTTTCCGAATTATTGCATTCGAATGCAAGAGACTTCGATTAGCGAATACTACTACTAGTGAGTGACAGTATCCGAATTATTACATTCGAATGCAAGAAATTTCGATTAGCGAATACTACTACTAGTGAGTGACAGAATCCGAATTATTACATTCGAATGCATGAAATTTCGATTAGCGAATACTACTACTAGTGAGTGACAGTATCCGAATTATTGCATTCGAATGCAAGAAATTTCGATTAGCGAATACTACTACTAGTGAGTGACAGTATCCGAATTATTGCATTCGAATGCAAGAGATTTCGATTAGCGGATACTACTACTAGTGAGTGACAGTATCCGAGAACTTGCATTCGAATGCATGAGATTTCGATTAGCGAATACTACTACTAGTGAGTGACAGTATCCGAGAACTTGCATTCGAATGCATGAGATTTCGATTAGCGAATACTACTACTAGTGAGTGACAGTATCCGAGAACTTGCATTCGAATGCATGAAATTTCGATTAGCGAATACTACTACTAGTGAGTGACAGTATCCGAATTATTGCATTCGAATGCATGAAATTTCGATTAGCGAATACAACTACTAGTGAGTGACAGTATCCGAGAACTTGCATTCGAATACATGAAATTTCGATTAGCGAATACTACTACTAGTGAGTGACAGTATCCGAATTATTGCATTCGAATGCATGAAATTTCGATTAGCGAATACGACTACTAGTGAGTGACAGTATCCGAATTATTGCATTCGAATGCATGAAAATTCGATTAGCGAATACTACCACTAGTGAGTGACAGTATCCGAATTATGGCATTTGAATGCATGTTATTTCGATTAGCGAATACTACTACTAGTGAGTGACAGTATCCGAATTATGGCATTCGAATGCATGAAATTTCGATTAGCGAATACTACTACTAGTGAGTGACAGTATCCGAGAACTTGCATTCGAATGCATGAAATTTCGATTAGCGAATACTACTACTAGTGAGTGACAGTATCCGAATTATTGCATTCGAATGCATGAAATTTCGATTAGCGAATACTACTACTAGTGAGTGACAGTATCCGAATTATTGCATTCGAATGCAAGAGATTTCGATTAGCGAATACTACTACTAGTGAGTGACAGTATCCGAATTATTGTATTCGAATGCAAGAGTTTTGGATTATCGAATACTACTACTAGTGAGTGACAGTATCCGAATTATTGCATTCGAATGCATGAGATTTCGATTAGCGAATACTACTACTAGTGATTGACACTATCCGAATTATTGCATTCGAATACATGAAATTTCGATTAGCGAATACTACTACTAGTGAGTGACAGTATCCGAATTATTGCATTCGAATGCATGAAATTTCGATTAGCGGATACTACTACTAGTGAGTGACAGTATCCGAGAACTTGCATTCGAATGCATGAGATTTCGATTAGCGAATACTACTACTAGTGAGTGACAGTATCCGAGAACTTGCATTCGAATGCATGAAATTTCGATTAGCGAATACTACTACTAGTGAGTGACAGTATCCGAGAACTTGCATTCGAATGCATGAGATTTCGATTAGCGAATACTACTACTAGTGAGTGACAGTATCCGAATTATTGCATTCGAATGCATGAGATTTCGATTAGCGAATACTACCACTAGTGAGTGACAGTATCCGAATTATTGCATTCGAATGCATGAAATTTCGATTAGCGAATACTACTACTAGTGAGTGACAGTATCCGAATTATTGCATTCGAATGCATGAAATTTCGATTAGCTACTACTACTACTACTAGAGAGTGACGGTATCCGAATTCTTGCATTCGAGTGCATGAGATTTGGATTAGCGAATACTACTACTAGTGAGTGACAGTATCCGAGAACTTGCATTCGAATGCATGAGATTTCGATTAGCGAATACTACTACTAGTGAGTGACAGTATCCGAATTATTGCATTCGAATGCATGAAATTTCGATTAGCGAATACTACTACTAGTGAGTGACAGTATCCGAATTATTGCATTCGAATGCATGAGATTGCGACTAGCGAATACTACTACTAGTGAGTGACAGAATCCGAATTATTGCATTCGAATGCATGAAATTTCGATTAGCGGATACTACTACTAGTGAGTGACAGTATCCGAGAACTTGCATTCGAATGCATGAGATTTCGATTAGCGAATACTACTACTAGTGAGTGACAGTATCCGAGAACTTGCATTCGAATGCATGAAATTTCGATTAGCGAATACTACTACTAGTGAGTGACAGTATCCGAGAACTTGCATTCGAATGCATGAGATTTCGATTAGCGAATACTACTACTAGTGAGTGACAGTATCCGAATTATTGCATTCGAATGCATGAGATTGCGATTAGCGAATACTACTACTAGTGATTGACACTATCCGAATTATTGCATTCGAATACATGAAATTTTGATTAGCGAATACTGCTACTAGTGAGTGACAGTATCCGTATTATTGCATTCGAATGCATGAAATTTCGATTAGCGGATACTACTACTAGTGAGTGACAGTATCCGAGAACTTGCATTTGAATGCATGAGATTTCGATTAGCGAATACTACTACTAGTGAGTGACAGTATTCGAGAACTTGCATTCGAATGCATGAAATTTCGATTAGCGAATACTACTACTAGTGAGTGACAGTATCCGAGAACTTGCATTCGAATGCATGAGATTTCGATTAGCGAATACTACTACTAGTGAGTGACAGTATCCGAATTATTGCATTCGAATGCATGAGATTTCGATTAGCGAATACTACCACTAGTGAGTGACAGTATCCGAATTATTGCATTCGAATGCATGAAATTTCGATTAGCGAATACTACTACTAGTGAGTGACAGTATCCGAATTGTTGCATTCGAATGCATGAAATTTCGATTAGCGAATACAACTACTAGTGAGTGACAGTATCCGAGAACTTGCATTTGAATACATGAAATTTCGATTAGCGAATACTACTACTATTGAGTGACAGTATCCGAATTATTGCATTCGAATGCATGAAATTTCGATTAGCGAATACGACTACTAGTGAATGACAGTATCCGAATTATTGCTTTCGAATGCATGAAAATTCGATTAGCGAATACTACCACTAGTGAGTGACAGTATCCGAATTATGGCATTGGAATGCATGTTATTTCGATTAGCGAATACTACTACTAGTGAGTGACAGTATCCGAGAACTTGCATTCGAATGCATGAAATTTCGATTAGCGAATACTACTACTAGTGAGTGACAGTATCCGAATTATTGCATTCGAATGCATGAGATTGCGATTAGCGAATACTACTACTAGTGAGTGACAGAATCCGAATTATTGCATTCGAATGCATGAAATTTCGATTAGCGAATACTACTACTAGTGAGTGACAGTATCCGAGAACTTGCATTCGAATGCATGAGATTTCGATTAGCGAATACTACTACTAGTGAGTGACAGTATCCAAGAACTTGCATTCGAATACATGAAATTTCGATTTGCTAATACTACTACTAGTGAGTGACAGTATCCGAGTTATGGCATTCGAATGCATGAACTTTCGATTAGCGAATACTACTACTAGTGAGTGACAGTATCCGAGAACTTGCATTCGAATGCATGAAATTTCGATTAGCGAATGATACTACTAGTGAGTGACAGTATCCGAATTATTGCATTCGAATGCAAGAGATTTCGATTAGCGAATACTACTACTAGTGAGCGACAGTATCCGAATTATTGCATTCGAATGCAAGAGATTTCGATTAGCGAATACTACTACTGATGAGTGACAGTATCCGAATTATTACATTCGAATGCAAGAGCTTTCGATTAGCGAATACTACTACTGGTGAGTGACAGTATCCGAATTATTGCATCCGAATGCAAGAGATTTCGATTAGCGAATACTACTACTAGTTAGTGACAGTATCCGAATTATTGCATTCGAATGCATGAAATTTCGATTAGCGAATACTACTACTAGTGAGTGACAGTATCCGAATTATTGCATTCGAATGCATGAAATTTCGATTAGCGAATACTACTACTAGTGAGTGACAGTATCCGAATTATTGCATTCGAATGCAAGAGATTTCGATTAGCGAATACTACTACTAGTGAGTGACAGTATCCGAATTATTGTATTCGAATGCAAGAGTTTTGGATTATCGAATACTACTACTAGTGAGTGACAGTATCCGAATTATTGCATTCGAATGCATGAGATTTCGATTAGCGAATACTACTACTAGTGATTGACACTATCCGAATTATTGCATTCGAATACATGAAATTTCGATTAGCGAATACTACTACTAGTGAGTGACAGTATCCGAATTATTGCATTCGAATGCATGAAATTTCGATTAGCGGATACTACTACTAGTGAGTGACAGTATCCGAGAACTTGCATTCGAATGCATGAGATTTCGATTAGCGAATACTACTACTAGTGAGTGACAGTATCCGAGAACTTGCATTCGAATGCATGAAATTTCGATTAGCGAATACTACTACTAGTAAGTGACAGTATCCGTGAACTTGCATTCGAATGCATGAGATTTCGATTAGCGAATACTACTACTAGTGAGTGACAGTATCCGAATTATTGCATTCGAATGCATGAGATTTCGATTAGCGAATACTACCACTAGTGAGTGACAGTATCCGAATTATTGCATTCGAATGCATGAAATTTCGATTAGCGAATACTACTACTAGTGAGTGACAGTATCCGAATTATTGCATTCGAATGCATGAAATTTCGATTAGCTACTACTACTACTACTAGAGAGTGACGGTATCCGAATTCTTGCATTCGAGTGCATGAGATTTGGATTAGCGAATACTACTACTAGTGAGTGACAGTATCCGAGAACTTGCATTCGAATGCATGAGATTTCGATTAGCGAATACTACTACTAGTGAGTGACAGTATCCGAATTATTGCATTCGAATGCATGAAATTTCGATTAGCGAATACTACTACTAGTGAGTGACAGTATCCGAATTATTGCATTCGAATGCATGAGATTGCGACTAGCGAATACTACTACTAGTGAGTGACAGAATCCGAATTATTGCATTCGAATGCATGAAATTTCGATTAGCGAATACTACTACTAGTGAGTGACAGTATCCGAGAACTTGCATTCGAATGCTTGAGATTTCGATTAGCGAATACTACTACTAGTGAGTGACAGTATCCGAATTATTGCAATCGAATGCATGAGATTTCGTTTAGCGAATACAACTACTAGTCAGTGACAGTTTCCGAATTATTGCTTTCGAATGCAAGAGATTTCGATTAGCGAATACTACTACTAGTGAGTGACAGTATCCGAATTATTGCATTCGAATGCAAGAGATTTCGATTAGCGAATACTACTACTAGTGAGTGACAGTATCCGAATTATTGCATTCGAATGCAAGAGATTTCGATTAGCGAATACTACTACTGGTGAGTGACAGTATCCGAATTATTGCATTCCAATGCAAGAGATTTCGATTAGCGAATACTACTACTAGTGAGTGACAGTTTCCGAATTATTGCATTCGAATGCAAGAGATTTCGATTAGCGAATACTACTACTAGTGAGTGACAGTATCCGAATTATTACATTCGAATGCAAGAAATTTCGAATAGCGAATACTACTACTAGTGAGTGACAGTATCCGAATTATTGCATTCGAATGCATGAAATTTCGATTAGCGAATACTACTACTAGTGAGTGACAGTATCCGAATTATTGCATTCGAATGCAAGAGATTTCGATTAGCGGATACTACTACTAGTGAGTGACAGTATCCGAGAACTTGCATTCGAATGCATGAGATTTCGATTAGCGAATACTACTACTAGCGAGTGACAGTATCCGAGAACTTGCATTCGAATGCATGAGATTTCGATTAGCGAATACTACTACTAGTGAGTGACAGTATCCGAGAACTTGCATTCGAATGCATGAGATTTCGATTAGCGAATACTACTACTAGTGAGTGACAGTATCCGAAGTATTGCATTCGAATGCATGAAATTTCGATTAGCGAATACAACTACTAGTGAGTGACAGTATCCGAGAACTTGCATTCGAATACATGAAATTTCGATTTGCGAATACTACTACTAGGGAGTGACAGTATCCGAATTATTGCATTCGAATGCATGAAATTTCGATTAGCGAATACTACTACTAGTGAGTGACAGTATCCGAATTATTGCATTCGAATGCATGAAAATTCGATTAGCGAATACTACCACTAGTGAGTGACAGTATCCGAATTATGGCATTCGAATGCATGTTATTTCGATTAGCGAATACTACTACTAGTGAGTGACAGTATCCGAGAACTTGCATTCGAATGCATGAGATTTCGATTAGCAAATACTACTACTAGTGAGTGACAGTATCCGAATTATTGCAATCGAATGCATGAGATTTCGTTTAGCGAATACTACTACTAGTCAGTGACAGTTTCCGAATTATTGCTTTCGAATGCAAGAGATTTCGATTAGCGAATACTACTACTAGTGAGTGACAGTATCCGAATTATTGCATTCGAATGCAAGAGATTTCGATTATCGAATACTACTACTAGTGAGTGACAGTATCCGAATTATTGCATTCGAATGCAAGAGATTTCGATTAGCGAATACTACTACTAGTGAGTGACAGTATCCGAATTATTACATTCGAATGCAAGATATTTCGATTAGCGAATACTACTACTAGTGAGTGACATATCCGAATTATTGCATTCGAATGCATGAGATTTCGATTAGCGAATACTACCACAAGTGAGTGACAGTATCCGAATTATTGCATTCGAATGCATGAAATTTCGATTAGCGAATACTACTACTAGTGAGTGACGGTATCCGAATTATTGCATTGGAATGCATGAAATTTCGATTAGCGAATACTACAACTAGTGAGTGACGGTATCCGAATTCTTGCATTCGAATGCATGAGATTTCGATTAGCGAATACTACTACTAGTGAGTGACAGTATCCGAGAACTTGCACTCGAATGCATGAGATTTCGATTAGCGCATACTACTACTAGTGAGTGACAGTATCCGAGAACTTGCATTCGAATGCATGAAATTTCGATTAGCGAATACTACTACTAGTGAGTGACAGTATCCGAATTATTGCATTCGAATGCATGAGATTTCGATTAGCGAATACTACTACTAGTGAGTGACAGTATCCGAGACTTGCATTCGAATGCATGAGATTTCGATTAGCGAATACTACTACTACTAGTGAGTGACAGTATCCGAATTATTGCATTCGAATGCATGAAATTTCGATTAGCGAATACTACTACTAGTGAGAGACAGTATCCGAATTATTGCATTCGAATGCACGAAATTTCGATTAGCGAATACTACTACTAGTGAGTGACGGTATCCGAATTATTGCATTCGAATGCAAGAGATTTCGATTAGCGATTACTACTACTAGTGAGTGACAGTATCCGAATTATTGCATTCGAATGCAAGAGATTTCGATTAGCGAATACTACTACTAGTGAGTGACAGTATCCGAATTATTACATTCGAATGCAAGATATTTCGATTAGCGAATACTACTACTAGTGAGTGACAGTATCCGAATTATTGCATTCGAATGCATGAGATTTCGATTAGCGAATACTACCACTAGTGAGTGACAGTATCCGAATTATTGCATTCGAATGCATGAAATTTCGATTAGCGAATACTACTACTAGCGAGTGACGGTATCCGAATTATTGCATTGGAATGCATGAAATTTCGATTAGCGAATACTACAACTAGTGAGTGACGGTATCCGAATTCTTGCATTCGAATGCATGAGATTTCGATTAGCGAATACTACTACTAGTGAGTGACAGTATCCGAGAACTTGCACTCGAATGCATGAGATTTCGATTAGCGCATACTACTACTAGTGAGTGACAGTATCCGAGAACTTGCATTCGAATGCATGAAATTTCGATTAGCGAATACTACTACTAGTGAGTGACAGTATCCGAATTATTGCATTCGAATGCATGAGATTTCGATTAGCGAATACTACTACTAGTGAGTGATAGTATCCGAGACTTGCATTCGAATGCATGAGATTTCGATTAGCGAATACTACTACTACTAGTGAGTGACAGTATCCGAATTATTGCATTCGAATGCATGAAATTTCGATTAGCGAATACTACTACTAGTGAGTGACAGTATCCGAATTATTGCATTCGAATGCACGAAATTTCGATTAGCGAATACTACTACTAGTGAGTGACAGTATACGAGAACTTGCATTCGAATGCATGAAATTTCGACTGGCGAATACTACTACTAGTGAGTGACAGTATCCGAATTATTGCATTCGAATGCATGAGATTGCGATTAACGAATACTACTACTAGTGAGTGACAGAATCCGAATTATTGCATTCGAATGCATGAAATTCCGATTAGCGAATACTACTACTAGTGAGTGACAGTATCCGAGAACTTGCATTCGAATGCATGAGATTTCGATTAGCGAATACTACTACTAGTGAGTGCCAGTATCCTTATTATTGCAATCGAATGCATGAGATTTCGTTTAGCGAATACTACTACTAGTCAGTGACAGTATCCGAATTATTGCATTCGAATGCAAGAGATTTCGATTAGCGAATACTACTACTAGTGAGTGACAGTATCCGAATTATTGCATTCGAATGCAAGAGATTTCGATTAGCGAATACTACTACTAGTGAGTGACAGTATCCGAATTATTGCATTCGAATGCAAGAGATTTCGATTAGCGAATACTACAACTAGTGAGTGACAGTATCCGAATTAATGCATTCGAATGCAAGAGATTTCGATTAGCGAATACTACTACTAGTGAGTGACAGTATCCGAATTATTACATTCGAATGCAAGAAATTTCGACTAGCGAATACTACTACTAGTGAGTGACAGTATCCGAATTATTGCATTCGAATGCATGAGATTTCGATTAGCGAATACTACCACTAGTGAGTGACAGTATCCGAATTGTTGCATTCGAATGCATGAAATTTCGATTAGCGAATACTACTACTAGTGAGTGACAGTATCCGAATTATTGCATTCGAATGCATGAAATTTCGATTAGCAAATACTACTACTAGTGAGTGACGGTATCCGAATTATTGCATTCGAATGCATGAAATTTCGATTAGCGGATACTACTACTAGTGAGTGACAGTATCCGAGAACTTGCATTCGAATGCATGAGATTTCGATTAGCGAATACTACTACTAGTGAGTGACAGTATCCGAATTATTGCATTCGAATGCAAGAGATTTCGATTAGCGAATACTACTACTAGTGAGTGACAGTTTCCGAATTATTGCATTCGAATGCAAGAGATTTCGATTAGCGAATACTACTACTAGTGAGTGACAGTATCCGAATTATTACATTCGAATGCAAGAAATTTCGATTAGCGAATACTACTACTAGTGAGTGACAGTATCCGAATTACTGCATTCGAATGCAAGAGATTTCGATTAGCGAATACTACTACTAGTGAGTGACAGAATTCGAATTATTACATTCGAATGCATGAAATTTCGATTAGCGAATACTACTACTAGTGAGTGACAGTATCCGAATTATTGCATTCGAATGCATGAAATTTCGATTAGCGAATACTACTACTAGTGAGTCACAGTATCCGAATTATTGCATTCGAATGCAAGAGATTTCGATTAGCGAATACTACCACTAGTGAGTGACAGTATCCGAATTATTGCATTCGAATGCATGAAATTTCGATTAGCGGATACTACTACTAGTGAGTGACAGTATCCGAGAACTTGCATTCGAATGCATGAGATTTCGATTAGCGAATACTACTACTAGTGAGTGACAGTATCCGAGAACTTGCATTCGAATGCATGAGATTTCGATTAGCGAATACTACTACTAGGGAGTGACAGTATCCGACAACTTGCATTCGAATGCATGAGATTGCGATTAGCGAATACTACTGCTAGTGAGTGACAGAATCCGAATTATTGCATTCGAATGCATGAAATTTCGATTAGCGAATACTACTACTAGTGAGTGACAGTATCCGAGAACTTGCATTCGAATGCATGAGATTTCGATTAGTAAATACTACTACTAGTGAGTGACAGTATCCGAATTATTGCAATCGAATGCATGAGATTTCGTTTAGCGAATACTACTACTAGTCAGTGACACCTTCCGAATTATTGCTTTCGAATGCAAGAGATTTCGATTAGCGAATACTACTACTAGTGAGTGACAGTATCCGAATTATTGCATTCGAATGCAAGAGATTTCGATTAGCGAATACTACTACTAGTGAGTGACAGTATCCGAATTATTGCATTCGAATGCAAGAGATTTCGATTAGCGAATACTACTACTAGCGAGTGACAGTATCCGAATTATTACTATCGAATGCAAGAAATTTCGATTAGCGGATACTACTACTAGTGGGTGACAGTATCCGAGAACTTGCATTCGAATGCAAGAGATTTCGATTAGCGAATACTACTACTAGAGAGTGACAGTATCCGAGAACTTGCATTCGAATGCAAGAGATTTCGATTAGCGAATACTACTACTAGTGAGTGACAGTATCCGAGAACTTGCATTCGAATGCATGAGATTTCGATTAGCGAATACTACTACTAGCGAGTGACAGTATCCTTATTATTGCAATCGAATGCATGAGATTTCGTTTAGCGAATACTACTACTAGTCAGTGACAGTATCCGAATTATTGCATTCGAATGCAAGAGATTTCGATTAGCGAATACTACTACTAGTGAGTGACAGTATCCGAATTATTGCATTCGAATGCAAGAGATTTTGATTAGCGAATACTACTACTAGTGAGTGAGAGTATCCGAATTATTGCATTCGAATGCAAGAGATTTCGATTAGCGAATACTACTACTAGTGAGTGACAGTATCCGAATTAATGCATTCGAATGCAACAGATTTCGATTAGCGAATACTACTACTAGTGAGTGACAGTATCCGAATTATTACATTCGAATGCATGAGATTTCGATTAGCGAATACTACCACTAGTGAGTGACAGTATCCGAATTGTTGCATTCGAATGCATGAAATTTCGATTGGCGAATACTACTACTAGTGAGTGACAGTATCCGAATTATTGCATTCGAATGCATGAAACTTCGATTAGCGAATACTACTACTAGTGAGTGACAGTATCCGAATTATTGCATTCGAATGCATGAAATTTCGATTAGCGAATACTACTACTAGTGAGTGACAGTATCCGAATTGTTGCATTCGAATGCATGAAAATTCGATTAGCGAATACTACCACTAGTGAGTGACAGTATCCGAATTATGGCATTCGAATGCATGTTATTTCGATTAGCGAATACTACTACTAGTGAGTGACAGTATCCGAGAACTTGCATTCGAATGCATGAAATTTCGATTAGCGAATACTACTACTAGTGAGTGACAGTATCCGACAACTTGCATTCGAATGCATGAGATTGCGATTAGTGAATACTACTACTAGTGAGTGACAGTATCCGAATTATTACATTCGAATGCAAGAAATTTCGATTAGCGAATACTACTACAGGTGAGTGACAGTATCCGAATTATTGCATTCGAATGCAAGAGATCTCGATTAGCGAATACTACTACTAATGAGTGACAGAATCCGAATTATTACATTCGAATGCATGAAATTTCGATTAGCGAATACTACTACTAGTGAGTGACAGTATCCGAATTATTGCATTCGAATGCATGAAATTTCGATTAGCGAATACTACTACTAGTGAGTGACAGTATCCGAATTATTGCATTCGAATGCAAGAGATTTCGATTAGCGAATACTACTACTAGTGAGTGACAGTATCCGAATTATTGCATTCGAATGCATGAAATTTCGATTAGCGGATACTACTACTAGTGAGTGACAGTATCCGAGAACTTGCATTCGAATGCATGGGATTTCGATTAGCGAATACTGCTACTAGTGAGTGACAGTATATGAGAACTTGCATTCGAATGCATGAGATTTCGATTAGCGAATACTACTACTAGTGAGTGACAGTATCCGAGAACTTGCATTCGAATGCATGAGATTTCGATTAGCGAATACTACTACTAGTGAGTGACAGTATCCGAATTATTGCATTCGAATGCATAAAATTTCGATTAGCGAATACTACTACTAGTGAGTGACAGTATCCGAGAACTTGCATTCGAATGCATGAGATTTCGATTAGCGAATACTACTACTAGTGAGTGACAGTATCCGAGAACTTGCATTCGAATGCATGAAATTTCGATTAGCGAATACTACTACTAGTGAGTGACAGTATCCGAATTATTGCATTCGAATGCATGAAATTTCGATTAGCGAATACAACTACTAGTGAGTGACAGTATCCGAGAACTTGCATTCGAATACATGAAATTTCGATTAGCGAATACTACTACTAGTGAGTGACAGTATCCGAATTATTGCATTCGAATGCATGAAATTTCGATTAGCGAATACGACTACTAGTGAGTGACAGTATCCGAATTATTGCATTCGAATGCATGAAAATTCGATTAGCGAATACTACCACTAGTGAGTGACAGTATCCGAATTATGGCATTTGAATGCATGTTATTTCGATTAGCGCATACTACTACTAGTGAGTGACAGTATCCGAATTATGGCATTCGAATGCATGAAATTTCGATTAGCGAATACTACTACTAGTGAGTGACAGTATCCGAGAACTTGCATTCGAATGCATGAAATTTCGATTAGCGAATACTACTACTAGTGAGTGACAGTATCCAAGAACTTGCATTCGAATGCATGAAATTTCGATTTGCTAATACTACTACTAGTGAGTGACAGTATCCGAGTTATGGCATTCGAATGCATGAACTTTCGATTAGCTAATACTACTACTAGTGAGTGACAGTATCCGAGAACTTGCATTCGAATGCATGAAATTTCGATTAGCGAATGATACTACTAGTGAGTGACAGTATCCGAATTATTGCATTCGAATGCAAGAGATTTCGATTAGCGAATACTACTACTAGTGAGTGACAGTATCCGAATTACTGCATTCGAATGCAAGAGATTTCGATTAGCGAATACTACTACTGATGAGTGACAGTATCCGAATTATTACATTCGAATGCAAGAGCTTTCGATTAGCGAATACTACTACTGGTGAGTGACAGTATCCGAATTATTGCATTCGAATGCAAGAGATTTCGATTAGCGAATACTACTACTAGTGAGTGACAGTATCCGAATTATTGCATTCGAATGCATGAAATTTCGATTAGCGAATACTACTACTAGTGAGTGACAGTATCCGAATTATTGCATTCGAATGCACGAAATTTCGATTAGCGAATACTACTACTAGTGAGTGACAGTATCCGAATTATTGCATTCGAATGCATGAAATTTCGATTAGCGAATACTACTACTAGTGAGTGACAGTATCCGAATTATTGCATTCGAAAGCAAGAGATTTCGATTAGCGAATACTACTACTAGTAGTGACAGTATCCGAATTATTGTATTCGAATGCAAGAGTTTTCGATTATCGAATACTACTACTAGTGAGTGACAGTATCCGAATTATTGCATTCGAATGCATGAGATTGCGATTAGCGAATACTACTACTAGTGATTGACACTATCCGAATTATTGCATTCGAATACATGAAATTTTGATTAGCGAATACTGCTACTAGTGAGTGACAGTATCCGTATTATTGCATTCGAATGCATGAAATTTCGATTAGCGGATACTACTACTAGTGAGTGACAGTATCCGAGAACTTGCATTTGAATGCATGAGACTTCGATTAGCGAATACTACTACTAGTGAGTGACAGTATTCGAGAACTTGCATTCGAATGCATGAAATTTCGATTAGCGAATACTACTACTAGTGAGTGACAGTATCCGAGAACTTGCATTCGAATGCATGAGATTTCGATTAGCGAATACTACTACTAGTGAGTGACAGTATCCGAATTATTGCATTCGAATGCATGAGATTTCGATTAGCGAATACTACCACTAGTGAGTGACAGTATCCGAATTATTGCATTCGAATGCATGAAATTTCGATTAGCGAATACTACTACTAGTGAGTGACAGTATCCGAATTGTTGCATTCGAATGCATGAAATTTCGATTAGCGAATACAACTACTAGTGAGTGACAGTATCCGAGAACTTGCATTTGAATACATGAAATTTCGATTAGCGAATACTACTACTAGTGAGTGACAGTATCCGAATTATTGCATTCGAATGCATGAAATTTCGATTAGCGAATACTACTACTAGTGAGTGACAGTATCCGAATTATGGCATTCGAATGCATGAAATTTCGATTAGCGAATACTACTACTAGTGAGTGACAGTATCCGAGAACTTGCATTCGAATGCATGAAATTTCGATTAGCGAATACTACTACTAGTGAGTGACAGTATCCAAGAACTTGCATTCGAATGCATGAAATTTCGATTTGCTAATACTACTACTAGTGAGTGACAGTATCCGAGTTATGGCATTCGAATGCATGAACTTTCGATTAGCTAATACTACTACTAGTGAGTGACAGTATCCGAGAACTTGCATTCGAATGCATGAAATTTCGATTAGCGAATGATACTACTAGTGAGTGACAGTATCCGAATTATTGCATTCGAATGCAAGAGATTTCGATTAGCGAATACTACTACTAGTGAGTGACAGTATCCGAATTACTGCATTCGAATGCAAGAGATTTTGATTAGCGAATACTACTACTGATGAGTGACAGTATCCGAATTATTACATTCGAATGCAAGAGCTTTCGATTAGCGAATACTACTACTGGTGAGTGACAGTATCCGAATTATTGCATTCGAATGCAAGAGATTTCGATTAGCGAATACTACTACTAGTGAGTGACAGTATCCGAATTATTGCATTCGAATGCATGAAATTTCGATTAGCGAATACTACTACTAGTGAGTGACAGTATCCGAATTATTGCATTCGAATGCATGAAATTTCGATTAGCGAATACTACTACTAGTGAGTGACAGTATCCGAATTATTGCATTCGAATGCATGAAATTTCGATTAGCGAATACTACTACTAGTGAGTGACAGTATCCGAATTATTGCATTCGAAAGCAAGAGATTTCGATTAGCGAATACTACTACTAGTAGTGACAGTATCCGAATTATTGTATTCGAATGCAAGAGTTTTCGATTATCGAATACTACTACTAGTGAGTGACAGTATCCGAATTATTGCATTCGAATGCATGAGATTGCGATTAGCGAATTCTACTACTAGTGATTGACACTATCCGAATTATTGCATTCGAATACATGAAATTTTGATTAGCGAATACTGCTACTAGTGAGTGACAGTATCCGTATTATTGCATTCGAATGCATGAAATTTCGATTAGCGGATACTACTACTAGTGAGTGACAGTATCCGAGAACTTGCATTTGAATGCATGAGATTTCGATTAGCGAATACTACTACTAGTGAGTGACAGTATTCGAGAACTTGCATTCGAATGCATGAAATTTCGATTAGCGAATACTACTACTAGTGAGTGACAGTATCCGAGAACTTGCATTCGAATGCATGAGATTTCGATTAGCGAATACTACTACTAGTGAGTGACAGTATCCGAATTATTGCATTCGAATGCATGAGATTTCGATTAGCGAATACTACCACTAGTGAGTGACAGTATCCGAATTATTGCATTCGAATGCATGAAATTTCGATTAGCGAATACTACTACTAGTGAGTGACAGTATCCGAATTGTTGCATTCGAATGCATGAAATTTCGATTAGCGAATACAACTACTAGTGAGTGACAGTATCCGAGAACTTGGATTTGAATACATGAAATTTCGATTAGCGAATACTACTACTAGTGAGTGACACAATCCGAATTATTGCATTCGAATGCATGAAATTTCGATTAGCGAATACGACTACTAGTGAGTGACAGTATCCGAATTATTGCATTCGGATGCATGAAAATTCGATTAGCGAATACTACCACTAGTGAGTGACAGTATCCGAATTATGGCATTGGAATGCATGTTATTTCGATTAGCGAATACTACTACTAGTGAGTGACAGTATCCGAGAACTTGCATTCGAATGCATGAAATTTCGATTAGCGAATACTACTACTAGTGAGTGACAGTATCCGAATTATTGCATTCGAATGCATGAGATTGCGATTAGCGAATACTACTACTAGTGAGTGACAGAATCCGAATTATTGCATTCGAATGCATGAAATTTCGATTAGCGAATACTACTACTAGTGAGTGACAGTATCCGAGAACTTGCATTCGAATGCATGAGATTTCGATTAGCGAATACTACTACTAGTGAGTGACAGTATCCAAGAACTTGCATTCGAATACATGAAATTTCGATTTGCTAATACTACTACTAGTGAGTGACAGTATCCGAGTTATGGCATTCGAATGCATGAACTTTCGATTAGCGAATACTACTACTAGTGAGTGACAGGATCCGAGAAATTGCATTCGAATGCATGAAATTTCGATTAGCGAATGATACTACTAGTGAGTGACAGTATACGAATTATTGCATTCGATTGCAAGAGATTTCGATTAGCGAATACTACTACTAGTGAGTGACAGTATCCGAATTATTGCATTCGAATGCAAGAGATTTCGATTAGCGAATACTACTACTGATGAGTGACAGTATCCGAATTATTACATTCGAATGCAAGAGCTTTCGATTAGCGAATACTACTACTGGTGAGTGACAGTATCCGAATTATTGCATTCGAATGCAAGAGATTTCGATTAGCGAATACTACTACTAGTTAGTGACAGTATCCGAATTATTGTATTCGAATGCATGAAATTTCGATTAGCGAATACTACTACTAGTGAGTGACAGTATCCGAATTATTGCATTCGAATGCATGAAATTTCGATTAGCGAATACTACTACTAGTGAGTGACAGTATCCGAATTATTGCATTCGAATGCAAGAGATTTCGATTAGCGAATACTACTACTAGTGAGTGACAGTATCCGAGAACTTGCATTCGAATGCATGAAATTTCGATTAGCGAATACTACTACTAGTGAGTGACAGTATCCGAATTATTGCATTCGAATGCATGAGATTGCGATTAGCGAATACTACTACTAGTGAGTGACAGAATCCGAATTATTGCATTCGAATGCATGAAATTTCGATTAGCGAATACTACTACTAGTGAGTGACAGTATCCGAGAACTTGCATTCGAATGCATGAGATTTCGAGCAGCGAATACTACTACTAGTGAGTGACAGTATCCAAGAACTTGCATTCGAATACATGAAATTTCGATTTGCTAATACTACTACTAGTGAGTGACAGTATCCGAGTTATGGCATTCGAATGCATGAACTTTCGATTAGCGAATACTACTACTAGTGAGTGACAGTATCCGAGAACTTGCATTCGAATGCATGAAATTTCGATTAGCGAATGATACTACTAGTGAGTGACAGTATCCGAATTATTGCATTCGAATGCAAGAGATTTCGATTAGCGAATACTACTACTAGTGAGCGACAGTATCCGAATTATTGCATTCGAATGCAAGAGATTTCGATTAGCGAATACTACTACTGATGAGTGACAGTATCCGAATTATTACATTCGAATGCAAGAGCTTTCGATTAGCGAATACTACTACTGGTGAGTGACAGTATCCGAATTATTGCATCCGAATGCAAGAGATTTCGATTAGCGAATACTACTACTAGTTAGTGACAATATCCGAATTATTGCATTCGAATGCATGAAATTTCGATTAGCGAATACTACTACTAGTGAGTGACAGTATCCGAATTATTGCATTCGAATGCATGAAATTTCGATTAGCGAATACTACTACTAGTGAGTGACAGTATCCGAATTATTGCATTCGAATGCAAGAGATTTCGATTAGCGAATACTACTACTAGTGAGTGACAGTATCCGAATTATTGTATTCGAATGCAAGAGTTTTGGATTATCGAATACTACTACTAGTGAGTGACAGTATCCGAATTATTGCATTCGAATGCATGAGATTTCGATTAGCGAATACTACTACTAGTGATTGACACTATCCGAATTATTGCATTCGAATACATGAAATTTCGATTAGCGAATACTACTACTAGTGAGTGACAGTATCCGAATTATTGCATTCGAATGCATGAAATTTCGATTAGCGGATACTACTACTAGTGAGTGACAGTATCCGAGAACTTGCATTCGAATGCATGAGATTTCGATTAGCGAATACTACTACTAGTGAGTGACAGTATCCGAGAACTTGCATTCGAATGCATGAAATTTCGATTAGCGAATACTACTACTAGTGAGTGACAGTATACGAGAACTTGCATTCGAATGCATGAGATTTCGATTAGCGAATACTACTACTAGTGAGTGACAGTATCCGAATTATTGCATTCGAATGCATGAGATTTCGATTAGCGAATACTACCACTAGTGAGTGACAGTATCCGAATTATTGCATTCGAATGCATGAAATTTCGATTAGCGAATACTACTACTAGTGAGTGACAGTATCCGAATTATTGCATTCGAATGCATGAAATTTCGATTAGCTACTACTACTACTACTAGAGAGTGACGGTATCCGAATTCTTGCATTCGAGTGCATGAGATTTGGATTAGCGAATACTACTACTAGTGAGTGACAGTATCCGAGAACTTGCATTCGAATGCATGAGATTTCGATTAGCGAATACTACTACTAGTGAGTGACAGTATCCGAATTATTGCATTCGAATGCATGAAATTTCGATTAGCGAATACTACTACTAGTGAGTGACAGTATCCGAATTATTGCATTCGAATGCATGAGATTGCGACTAGCGAATACTACTACTAGTGAGTGACAGAATCCGAATTATTGCATTCGAATGCATGAAATTTCGATTAGCGAATACTACTACTAGTGAGTGACAGTATCCGAGAACTTGCATTCGAATGCTTGAGATTTCGATTAGCGAATACTACTACTAGTGAGTGACAGTATCCGAATTATTGCAATCGAATGCATGAGATTTCGTTTAGCGAATACAACTAGTCAGTGACAGTTTCCGAATTATTGCTTTCGAATGCAAGAGATTTCGATTAGCGAATACTACTACTAGTGAGTGACAGTATCCGAATTATTGCATTCGAATGCAAGAGATTTCGATTAGCGAATACTACTACTATTGAGTGACAGTATCCGAATTATTGCATTCGAATGCAAGAGATTTCGATTAGCGAATACTACTACTGGTGAGTGACAGTATCCGAATTATTGCATTCCAATGCAAGAGATTTCGATTAGCGAATACTACTACTAGTGAGTGACAGTTTCCGAATTATTGCATTCGAATGCAAGAGATTTCGATTAGCGAATACTACTACTAGTGAGTGACAGTATCCGAATTATTACATTCGAATGCAAGAAATTTCGAATAGCGAATACTACTACTAGTGAGTGACAGTATCCGAATTATTGCATTCGAATGCATGAAATTTCGATTAGCGAATACTACTACTAGTGAGTGACAGTATCCGAATTATTGCATTCGAATGCAAGAGATTTCGATTAGCGGATACTACTACTAGTGAGTGACAGTATCCGAGAACTTGCATTCGAATGCATGAGATTTCGATTAGCGAATACTACTACTAGCGAGTGACAGTATCCGAGAACTTGCATTCGAATGCATGAGATTTCGATTAGCGAATACTACTACTAGTGAGTGACAGTATCCGAGAACTTGCATTCGAATGCATGAGATTTCGATTAGCGAATACTACTACTAGTGAGTGACAGTATCCGAATTATTGCATTCGAATGCATGAAATTTCGATTAGCGAATACAACTACTAGTGAGTGACAGTATCCGAGAACTTGCATTCGAATACATGAAATTTCGATTTGCGAATACTACTACTAGGGAGTGACAGTATCCGAATTATTGCATTCGAATGCATGAAATTTCGATTAGCGAATACTACTACTAGTGAGTGACAGTATCCGAATTATTGCATTCGAATGCATGAAAATTCGATTAGCGAATACTACCACTAGTGAGTGACAGTATCCGAATTATGGCATTCGAATGCATGTTATTTCGATTAGCGAATACTACTACTAGTGAGTGACAGTATCCGAGAACTTGCATTCGAATGCATGAAATTTCGATTAGCGAATACTACTACTAGTGAGTGACAGTATCCGACAACTTGCATTCGAATGCATGAGATTGCGATTAGCGAATACTACTACTAGTGAGTGACAGAATCCGAATTATTGCATTCGAATGCATGAAATTTCGATTAGCGAATACTACTACTAGTGAGTGACAGTATCCGAGAACTTGCATTCGAATGCATGAGATTTCGATTAGCAAATACTACTACTAGTGAGTGACAGTATCCGAATTATTGCAATCGAATGCATGAGATTTCGTTTAGCGAATACTACTACTAGTCAGTGACAGTTTCCGAATTATTGCTTTCGAATGCAAGAGATTTCGATTAGCGAATACTACTACTAGTGAGTGACAGTATCCGAATTATTGCATTCGAATGCAAGAGATTTCGATTAGCGAATACTACTACTAGTGAGTGACAGTATCCGAATTATTGCATTCGAATGCAAGAGATTTCGATTAGCGAATACTACTACTAGTGAGTGACAGTATCCGAATTATTACATTCGAATGCAAGATATTTCGATTAGCGAATACTACTACTAGTGAGTGACATATCCGAATTATTGCATTCGAATGCATGAGATTTCGATTAGCGAATACTACCACTAGTGAGTGACAGTATCCGAATTATTGCATTCGAATGCATGAAATTTCGATTAGCGAATACTACTACTAGTGAGTGACGGTATCCGAATTATTGCATTGGAATGCATGAAATTTCGATTAGCGAATACTACAACTAGTGAGTGACGGTATCCGAATTCTTGCATTCGAATGCATGAGATTTCGATTAGCGAATACTACTACTAGTGAGTGACAGTATCCGAGAACTTGCACTCGAATGCATGAGATTTCGATTAGCGCATACTACTACTAGTGAGTGACAGTATCCGAGAACTTGCATTCGAATGCATGAAATTTCGATTAGCGAATACTACTACTAGTGAGTGACAGTATCCGAATTATTGCATTCGAATGCATGAGATTTCGATTAGCGAATACTACTACTAGTGAGTGACAGTATCCGAGACTTGCATTCGAATGCATGAGATTTCGATTAGCGAATACTACTACTACTAGTGAGTGACAGTATCCGAATTATTGCATTCGAATGCATGAAATTTCGATTAGCGAATACTACTACTAGTGAGAGACAGTATCCGAATTATTGCATTCGAATGCACGAAATTTCGATTAGCGAATACTACTACTAGTGAGTGACGGTATCCGAATTATTGCATTCGAATGCAAGAGATTTCGATTAGCGATTACTACTACTAGTGAGTGACAGTATCCGAATTATTGCATTCGAATGCAAGAGATTTCGATTAGCGAATACTACTACTAGTGAGTGACAGTATCCGAATTATTACATTCGAATGCAAGATATTTCGATTAGCGAATACTACTACTAGTGAGTGACAGTATCCGAATTATTGCATTCGAATGCATGAGATTTCGATTAGCGAATACTACCACTAGTGAGTGACAGTATCCGAATTATTGCATTCGAATGCATGAAATTTCGATTAGCGAATACTACTACTAGCGAGTGACGGTATCCGAATTATTGCATTGGAATGCATGAAATTTCGATTAGCGAATACTACAACTAGTGAGTGACGGTATCCGAATTCTTGCATTCGAATGCATGAGATTTCGATTAGCGAATACTACTACTAGTGAGTGACAGTATCCGAGAACTTGCACTCGAATGCATGAGATTTCGATTAGCGCATACTACTACTAGTGAGTGACAGTATCCGAGAACTTGCATTCGAATGCATGAAATTTCGATTAGCGAATACTACTACTAGTGAGTGACAGTATCCGAATTATTGCATTCGAATGCATGAGATTTCGATTAGCGAATACTACTACTAGTGAGTGATAGTATCCGAGACTTGCATTCGAATGCATGAGATTTCGATTAGCGAATACTACTACTACTAGTGAGTGACAGTATCCGAATTATTGCATTCGAATGCATGAAATTTCGATTAGCGAATACTACTACTAGTGAGTGACAGTATCCGAATTATTGCATTCGAATGCACGAAATTTCGATTAGCGAATACTACTACTAGTGAGTGACAGTATACGAGAACTTGCATTCGAATGCATGAAATTTCGACTGGCGAATACTACTACTAGTGAGTGACAGTATCCGAATTATTGCATTCGAATGCATGAGATTGCGATTAACGAATACTACTACTAGTGAGTGACAGAATCCGAATTATTGCATTCGAATGCATGAAATTCCGATTAGCGAATACTACTACTAGTGAGTGACAGTATCCGAGAACTTGCATTCGAATGGATGAGATTTCGATTAGCGAATACTACTACTAGTGAGTGCCAGTATCCTTATTATTGCAATCGAATGCATGAGATTTCGTTTAGCGAATACTACTACTAGTCAGTGACAGTATCCGAATTATTGCATTCGAATGCAAGAGATTTCGATTAGCGAATACTACTACTAGTGAGTGACAGTATCCGAATTATTGCATTCGAATGCAAGAGATTTCGATTAGCGAATACTACTACTAGTGAGTGACAGTATCCGAATTATTGCATTCGAATGCAAGAGATTTCGATTAGCGAATACTACAACTAGTGAGTGACAGTATCCGAATTAATGCATTCGAATGCAAGAGATTTCGATTAGCGAATACTACTACTAGTGAGTGACAGTATCCGAATTATTACATTCGAATGCAAGAAATTTCGACTAGCGAATACTACTACTAGTGAGTGACAGTATCCGAATTATTGCATTCGAATGCATGAGATTTCGATTAGCGAATACTACCACTAGTGAGTGACAGTATCCGAATTGTTGCATTCGAATGCATGAAATTTCGATTAGCGAATACTACTACTAGTGAGTGACAGTATCCGACAACTTGCATTCGAATGCATGAGATTGCGATTAGCGAATACTACTACTAGTGAGTGACAGAATCCGAATTATTGCATTCGAATGCATGAAATTTCGATTAGCGAATACTACTACTAGTGAGTGACAGTATCCGAGAACTTGCATTCGAATGCATGAGATTTCGATTAGCAAATACTACTACTAGTGAGTGACAGTATCCGAATTATTGCAATCGAATGCATGAGATTTCGTTTAGCGAATACTACTACTAGTCAGTGACAGTTTCCGAATTATTGCTTTCGAATGCAAGAGATTTCGATTAGCGAATACTACTACTAGTGAGTGACAGTATCCGAATTATTGCATTCGAATGCAAGAGATTTCGATTAGCGAATACTACTACTAGTGAGTGACAGTATCCGAATTATTGCATTCGAATGCAAGAGATTTCGATTAGCGAATACTACTACTAGTGAGTGACAGTATCCGAATTATTACATTCGAATGCAAGATATTTCGATTAGCGAATACTACTACTAGTGAGTGACATATCCGAATTATTGCATTCGAATGCATGAGATTTCGATTAGCGAATACTACCACTAGTGAGTGACAGTATCCGAATTATTGCATTCGAATGCATGAAATTTCGATTAGCGAATACTACTACTAGTGAGTGACGGTATCCGAATTATTGCATTGGAATGCATGAAATTTCGATTAGCGAATACTACAACTAGTGAGTGACGGTATCCGAATTCTTGCATTCGAATGCATGAGATTTCGATTAGCGAATACTACTACTAGTGAGTGACAGTATCCGAGAACTTGCACTCGAATGCATGAGATTTCGATTAGCGCATACTACTACTAGTGAGTGACAGTATCCGAGAACTTGCATTCGAATGCATGAGATTTCGATTAGCGAATACTACTACTAGTGAGTGACAGTATCCGAATTATTGCATTCGAATGCATGAGATTTCGATTAGCGAATACTACTACTAGTGAGTGACAGTATCCGAGACTTGCATTCGAATGCATGAGATTTCGATTAGCGAATACTACTACTACTAGTGAGTGACAGTATCCGAATTATTGCATTCGAATGCATGAAATTTCGATTAGCGAATACTACTACTAGTGAGAGACAGTATCCGAATTATTGCATTCGAATGCACGAAATTTCGATTAGCGAATACTACTACTAGTGAGTGACGGTATCCGAATTATTGCATTCGAATGCAAGAGATTTCGATTAGCGATTACTACTACTAGTGAGTGACAGTATCCGAATTATTGCATTCGAATGCAAGAGATTTCGATTAGCGAATACTACTACTAGTGAGTGACAGTATCCGAATTATTACATTCGAATGCAAGATATTTCGATTAGCGAATACTACTACTAGTGAGTGACAGTATCCGAATTATTGCATTCGAATGCATGAGATTTCGATTAGCGAATACTACCACTAGTGAGTGACAGTATCCGAATTATTGCATTCGAATGCATGAAATTTCGATTAGCGAATACTACTACTAGCGAGTGACGGTATCCGAATTATTGCATTGGAATGCATGAAATTTCGATTAGCGAATACTACAACTAGTGAGTGACGGTATCCGAATTCTTGCATTCGAATGCATGAGATTTCGATTAGCGAATACTACTACTAGTGAGTGACAGTATCCGAGAACTTGCACTCGAATGCATGAGATTTCGATTAGCGCATACTACTACTAGTGAGTGACAGTATCCGAGAACTTGCATTCGAATGCATGAAATTTCGATTAGCGAATACTACTACTAGTGAGTGACAGTATCCGAATTATTGCATTCGAATGCATGAGATTTCGATTAGCGAATACTACTACTAGTGAGTGATAGTATCCGAGACTTGCATTCGAATGCATGAGATTTCGATTAGCGAATACTACTACTACTAGTGAGTGACAGTATCCGAATTATTGCATTCGAATGCATGAAATTTCGATTAGCGAATACTACTACTAGTGAGTGACAGTATCCGAATTATTGCATTCGAATGCACGAAATTTCGATTAGCGAATACTACTACTAGTGAGTGACAGTATACGAGAACTTGCATTCGAATGCATGAAATTTCGACTGGCGAATACTACTACTAGTGAGTGACAGTATCCGAATTATTGCATTCGAATGCATGAGATTGCGATTAACGAATAATACTACTAGTGAGTGACAGAATCCGAATTATTGCATTCGAATGCATGAAATTCCGATTAGCGAATACTACTACTAGTGAGTGACAGTATCCGAGAACTTGCATTCGAATGCATGAGATTTCGATTAGCGAATACTACTACTAGTGAGTGCCAGTATCCTTATTATTGCAATCGAATGCATGAGATTTCGTTTAGCGAATACTACTACTAGTCAGTGACAGTATCCGAATTATTGCATTCGAATGCAAGAGATTTCGATTAGCGAATACTACTACTAGTGAGTGACAGTATCCGAATTATTGCATTCGAATGCAAGAGATTTCGATTAGCGAATACTACTACTAGTGAGTGACAGTATCCGAATTATTGCATTCGAATGCAAGAGATTTCGATTAGCGAATACTACAACTAGTGAGTGACAGTATCCGAATTAATGCATTCGAATGCAAGAGATTTCGATTAGCGAATACTACTACTAGTGAGTGACAGTATCCGAATTATTACATTCGAATGCAAGAAATTTCGACTAGCGAATACTACTACTAGTGAGTGACAGTATCCGAATTATTGCATTCGAATGCATGAGATTTCGATTAGCGAATACTACCACTAGTGAGTGACAGTATCCGAATTGTTGCATTCGAATGCATGAAATTTCGATTAGCGAATACTACTACTAGTGAGTGACAGTATCCGAATTATTGCATTCGAATGCATGAAATTTCGATTAGCAAATACTACTACTAGTGAGTGACGGTATCCGAATTATTGCATTCGAATGCATGAAATTTCGATTAGCGGATACTACTACTAGTGAGTGACAGTATCCGAGAACTTGCATTCGAATGCATGAGATTTCGATTAGCGAATACTACTACTAGTGAGTGACAGTATCCGAATTATTGCATTCGAATGCAAGAGATTTCGATTAGCGAATACTACTACTAGTGAGTGACAGTTTCCGAATTATTGCATTCGAATGCAAGAGATTTCGATTAGCGAATACTACTACTAGTGAGTGACAGTATCCGAATTATTACATTCGAATGCAAGAAATTTCGATTAGCGAATACTACTACTAGTGAGTGACAGTATCCGAATTACTGCATTCGAATGCAAGAGATTTCGATTAGCGAATACTACTACTAGTGAGTGACAGAATTCGAATTATTACATTCGAATGCATGAAATTTCGATTAGCGAATACTACTACTAGTGAGTGACAGTATCCGAATTATTGCATTCGAATGCATGAAATTTCGATTAGCGAATACTACTACTAGTGAGTCACAGTATCCGAATTATTGCATTCGAATGCAAGAGATTTCGATTAGCGAATACTACCACTAGTGAGTGACAGTATCCGAATTATTGCATTCGAATGCATGAAATTTCGATTAGCGGATACTACTACTAGTGAGTGACAGTATCCGAGAACTTGCATTCGAATGCATGAGATTTCGATTAGCGAATACTACTACTAGTGAGTGACAGTATCCGAGAACTTGCATTCGAATGCATGAGATTTCGATTAGCGAATACTACTACTAGGGAGTGACAGTATCCGACAACTTGCATTCGAATGCATGAGATTGCGATTAGCGAATACTACTGCTAGTGAGTGACAGAATCCGAATTATTGCATTCGAATGCATGAAATTTCGATTAGCGAATACTACTACTAGTGAGTGACAGTATCCGAGAACTTGCATTCGAATGCATGAGATTTCGATTAGTAAATACTACTACTAGTGAGTGACAGTATCCGAATTATTGCAATCGAATGCATGAGATTTCGTTTAGCGAATACTACTACTAGTCAGTGACACCTTCCGAATTATTGCTTTCGAATGCAAGAGATTTCGATTAGCGAATACTACTACTAGTGAGTGACAGTATCCGAATTATTGCATTCGAATGCAAGAGATTTCGATTAGCGAATACTACTACTAGTGAGTGACAGTATCCGAATTATTGCATTCGAATGCAAGAGATTTCGATTAGCGAATACTACTACTAGCGAGTGACAGTATCCGAATTATTGCATTCGAATGCAAGAGATTTCGATTAGCGAATACTACTACTAGTGAGTGACAGTATCCGAATTATTACTATCGAAAGCAAGAAATTTCGATTAGCGGATACTACTACTAGAGAGTGACAGTATCCGAGAACTTGCATTCGAATGCAAGAGATTTCGATTAGCGAATACTACTACTAGTGAGTGACAGTTACCGAGAACTTGCATTCGAATGCATGAGATTTCGATTAGCGAATACTACTACTAGCGAGTGACAGTATCCTTATTATTGCAATCGAATGCATGAGATTTCGTTTAGCGAATACTACTACTAGTCAGTGACAGTATCCGAATTATTGCATTCGAATGCAAGAGATTTCGATTAGCGAATACTACTACTAGTGAGTGACAGTATCCGAATTATTACATTCGAATGCAAGATATTTCGATTAGCGAATACTACTACTAGTGAGTGACATATCCGAATTATTGCATTCGAATGCATGAGATTTCGATTAGCGAATACTACCACTAGTGAGTGACAGTATCCGAATTATTGCATTCGAATGCATGAAATTTCGATTAGCGAATACTACTACTAGTGAGTGACGGTATCCGAATTATTGCATTCGAATGCATGAAATTTCGATTAGCGAATACTACAACTAGTGAGTGACGGTATCCGAATTCTTGCATTCGAATGCATGAGATTTCGATTAGCGAATACTACTACTAGTGAGTGACAGTATCCGAGAACTTGCACTCGAATGCATGAGATTTCGATTAGCGCATACTACTACTAGTGAGTGACAGTATCCGAGAACTTGCATTCGAATGCATGAAATTTCGATTAGCGAATACTACTACTAGTGAGTGACAGTATCCGAATTATTGCATTCGAATGCATGAGATTTCGATTAGCGAATACTACTACTAGTGAGTGACAGTATCCGAGACTTGCATTCGAATGCATGAGATTTCGATTAGCGAATACTACTACTACTAGTGAGTGACAGTATCCGAATTATTGCATTCGAATGCATGAAATTTCGATTAGCGAATACTACTACTAGTGAGAGACAGTATCCGAATTATTGCATTCGAATGCACGAAATTTCGATTAGCGAATACTACTACTAGTGAGTGACGGTATCCGAATTATTGCATTCGAATGCAAGAGATTTCGATTAGCGATTACTACTACTAGTGAGTGACAGTATCCGAATTATTGCATTCGAATGCAAGAGATTTCGATTAGCGAATACTACTACTAGTGAGTGACAGTATCCGAATTATTACATTCGAATGCAAGATATTTCGATTAGCGAATACTACTACTAGTGAGTGACAGTATCCGAATTATTGCATTCGAATGCATGAGATTTCGATTAGCGAATACTACCACTAGTGAGTGACAGTATCCGAATTATTGCATTCGAATGCATGAAATTTCGATTAGCGAATACTACTACTAGCGAGTGACGGTATCCGAATTATTGCATTGGAATGCATGAAATTTCGATTAGCGAATACTACAACTAGTGAGTGACGGTATCCGAATTCTTGCATTCGAATGCATGAGATTTCGATTAGCGAATACTACTACTAGTGAGTGACAGTATCCGAGAACTTGCACTCGAATGCATGAGATTTCGATTAGCGCATACTACTACTAGTGAGTGACAGTATCCGAGAACTTGCATTCGAATGCATGAAATTTCGATTAGCGAATACTACTACTAGTGAGTGACAGTATCCGAATTATTGCATTCGAATGCATGAGATTTCGATTAGCGAATACTACTACTAGTGAGTGATAGTATCCGAGACTTGCATTCGAATGCATGAGATTTCGATTAGCGAATACTACTACTACTAGTGAGTGACAGTATCCGAATTATTGCATTCGAATGCATGAAATTTCGATTAGCGAATACTACTACTAGTGAGTGACAGTATCCGAATTATTGCATTCGAATGCACGAAATTTCGATTAGCGAATACTACTACTAGTGAGTGACAGTATACGAGAACTTGCATTCGAATGCATGAAATTTCGACTGGCGAATACTACTACTAGTGAGTGACAGTATCCGAATTATTGCATTCGAATGCATGAGATTGCGATTAACGAATACTACTACTAGTGAGTGACAGAATCCGAATTATTGCATTCGAATGCATGAAATTCCGATTAGCGAATACTACTACTAGTGAGTGACAGTATCCGAGAACTTGCATTCGAATGCATGAGATTTCGATTAGCGAATACTACTACTAGTGAGTGCCAGTATCCTTATTATTGCAATCGAATGCATGAGATTTCGTTTAGCGAATACTACTACTAGTCAGTGACAGTATCCGAATTATTGCATTCGAATGCAAGAGATTTCGATTAGCGAATACTACTACTAGTGAGTGACAGTATCCGAATTATTGCATTCGAATGCAAGAGATTTCGATTAGCGAATACTACTACTAGTGAGTGACAGTATCCGAATTATTGCATTCGAATGCAAGAGATTTCGATTAGCGAATACTACAACTAGTGAGTGACAGTATCCGAATTAATGCATTCGAATGCAAGAGATTTCGATTAGCGAATACTACTACTAGTGAGTGACAGTATCCGAATTATTACATTCGAATGCAAGAAATTTCGACTAGCGAATACTACTACTAGTGAGTGACAGTATCCGAATTATTGCATTCGAATGCATGAGATTTCGATTAGCGAATACTACCACTAGTGAGTGACAGTATCCGAATTGTTGCATTCGAATGCATGAAATTTCGATTAGCGAATACTACTACTAGTGAGTGACAGTATCCGACAACTTGCATTCGAATGCATGAGATTGCGATTAGCGAATACTACTACTAGTGAGTGACAGAATCCGAATTATTGCATTCGAATGCATGAAATTTCGATTAGCGAATACTACTACTAGTGAGTGACAGTATCCGAGAACTTGCATTCGAATGCATGAGATTTCGATTAGCAAATACTACTACTAGTGAGTGACAGTATCCGAATTATTGCAATCGAATGCATGAGATTTCGTTTAGCGAATACTACTACTAGTCAGTGACAGTTTCCGAATTATTGCTTTCGAATGCAAGAGATTTCGATTAGCGAATACTACTACTAGTGAGTGACAGTATCCGAATTATTGCATTCGAATGCAAGAGATTTCGATTAGCGAATACTACTACTAGTGAGTGACAGTATCCGAATTATTGCATTCGAATGCAAGAGATTTCGATTAGCGAATACTACTACTAGTGAGTGACAGTATCCGAATTATTACATTCGAATGCAAGATATTTCGATTAGCGAATACTACTACTAGTGAGTGACATATCCGAATTATTGCATTCGAATGCATGAGATTTCGATTAGCGAATACTACCACTAGTGAGTGACAGTATCCGAATTATTGCATTCGAATGCATGAAATTTCGATTAGCGAATACTACTACTAGTGAGTGACGGTATCCGAATTATTGCATTGGAATGCATGAAATTTCGATTAGCGAATACTACAACTAGTGAGTGACGGTATCCGAATTCTTGCATTCGAATGCATGAGATTTCGATTAGCGAATACTACTACTAGTGAGTGACAGTATCCGAGAACTTGCACTCGAATGCATGAGATTTCGATTAGCGCATACTACTACTAGTGAGTGACAGTATCCGAGAACTTGCATTCGAATGCATGAAATTTCGATTAGCGAATACTACTACTAGTGAGTGACAGTATCCGAATTATTGCATTCGAATGCATGAGATTTCGATTAGCGAATACTACTACTAGTGAGTGACAGTATCCGAGACTTGCATTCGAATGCATGAGATTTCGATTAGCGAATACTACTACTACTAGTGAGTGACAGTATCCGAATTATTGCATTCGAATGCATGAAATTTCGATTAGCGAATACTACTACTAGTGAGAGACAGTATCCGAATTATTGCATTCGAATGCACGAAATTTCGATTAGCGAATACTACTACTAGTGAGTGACGGTATCCGAATTATTGCATTCGAATGCAAGAGATTTCGATTAGCGATTACTACTACTAGTGAGTGACAGTATCCGAATTATTGCATTCGAATGCAAGAGATTTCGATTAGCGAATACTACTACTAGTGAGTGACAGTATCCGAATTATTACATTCGAATGCAAGATATTTCGATTAGCGAATACTACTACTAGTGAGTGACAGTATCCGAATTATTGCATTCGAATGCATGAGATTTCGATTAGCGAATACTACCACTAGTGAGTGACAGTATCCGAATTATTGCATTCGAATGCATGAAATTTCGATTAGCGAATACTACTACTAGCGAGTGACGGTATCCGAATTATTGCATTGGAATGCATGAAATTTCGATTAGCGAATACTACAACTAGTGAGTGACGGTATCCGAATTCTTGCATTCGAATGCATGAGATTTCGATTAGCGAATACTACTACTAGTGAGTGACAGTATCCGAGAACTTGCACTCGAATGCATGAGATTTCGATTAGCGCATACTACTACTAGTGAGTGACAGTATCCGAGAACTTGCATTCGAATGCATGAAATTTCGATTAGCGAATACTACTACTAGTGAGTGACAGTATCCGAATTATTGCATTCGAATGCATGAGATTTCGATTAGCGAATACTACTACTAGTGAGTGATAGTATCCGAGACTTGCATTCGAATGCATGAGATTTCGATTAGCGAATACTACTACTACTAGTGAGTGACAGTATCCGAATTATTGCATTCGAATGCATGAAATTTCGATTAGCGAATACTACTACTAGTGAGTGACAGTATCCGAATTATTGCATTCGAATGCACGAAATTTCGATTAGCGAATACTACTACTAGTGAGTGACAGTATACGAGAACTTGTATTCGAATGCATGAAATTTCGACTGGCGAATACTACTACTAGTGAGTGACAGTATCCGAATTATTGCATTCGAATGCATGAGATTGCGATTAACGAATAATACTACTAGTGAGTGACAGAATCCGAATTATTGCATTCGAATGCATGAAATTCCGATTAGCGAATACTACTACTAGTGAGTGACAGTATCCGAGAACTTGCATTCGAATGCATGAGATTTCGATTAGCGAATACTACTACTAGTGAGTGCCAGTATCCTTATTATTGCAATCGAATGCATGAGATTTCGTTTAGCGAATACTACTACTAGTCAGTGACAATATCCGAATTATTGCATTCGAATGCAAGAGATTTCGATTAGCGAATACTACTACTAGTGAGTGACAGTATCCGAATTATTGCATTCGAATGCAAGAGATTTCGATTAGCGAATACTACTACTAGTGAGTGACAGTATCCGAATTATTGCATTCGAATGCAAGAGATTTCGATTAGCGAATACTACAACTAGTGAGTGACAGTATCCGAATTAATGCATTCGAATGCAAGAGATTTCGATTAGCGAATACTACTACTAGTGAGTGACAGTATCCGAATTATTACATTCGAATGCAAGAAATTTCGACTAGCGAATACTACTACTAGTGAGTGACAGTATCCGAATTATTGCATTCGAATGCATGAGATTTCGATTAGCGAATACTACCACTAGTGAGTGACAGTATCCGAATTGTTGCATTCGAATGCATGAAATTTCGATTAGCGAATACTACTACTAGTGAGTGACAGTATCCGAATTATTGCATTCGAATGCATGAAATTTCGATTAGCAAATACTACTACTAGTGAGTGACGGTATCCGAATTATTGCATTCGAATGCATGAAATTTCGATTAGCGGATACTACTACTAGTGAGTGACAGTATCCGAGAACTTGCATTCGAATGCATGAGATTTCGATTAGCGAATACTACTACTAGTGAGTGACAGTATCCGAATTATTGCATTCGAATGCAAGAGATTTCGATTAGCGAATACTACTACTAGTGAGTGACAGTTTCCGAATTATTGCATTCGAATGCAAGAGATTTCGATTAGCGAATACTACTACTAGTGAGTGACAGTATCCGAATTATTACATTCGAATGCAAGAAATTTCGATTAGCGAATACTACTACTAGTGAGTGACAGTATCCGAATTACTGCATTCGAATGCAAGAGATTTCGATTAGCGAATACTACTACTAGTGAGTGACAGAATTCGAATTATTACATTCGAATGCATGAAATTTCGATTAGCGAATACTACTACTAGTGAGTGACAGTATCCGAATTATTGCATTCGAATGCATGAAATTTCGATTAGCGAATACTACTACTAGTGAGTCACAGTATCCGAATTATTGCATTCGAATGCAAGAGATTTCGATTAGCGAATACTACCACTAGTGAGTGACAGTATCCGAATTATTGCATTCGAATGCATGAAATTTCGATTAGCGGATACTACTACTAGTGAGTGACAGTATCCGAGAACTTGCATTCGAATGCATGAGATTTCGATTAGCGAATACTACTACTAGTGAGTGACAGTATCCGAGAACTTGCATTCGAATGCATGAGATTTCGATTAGCGAATACTACTACTAGGGAGTGACAGTATCCGACAACTTGCATTCGAATGCATGAGATTGCGATTAGCGAATACTACTGCTAGTGAGTGACAGAATCCGAATTATTGCATTCGAATGCATGAAATTTCGATTAGCGAATACTACTACTAGTGAGTGACAGTATCCGAGAACTTGCATTCGAATGCATGAGATTTCGATTAGTAAATACTACTACTAGTGAGTGACAGTATCCGAATTATTGCAATCGAATGCATGAGATTTCGTTTAGCGAATACTACTACTAGTCAGTGACACCTTCCGAATTATTGCTTTCGAATGCAAGAGATTTCGATTAGCGAATACTACTACTAGTGAGTGACAGTATCCGAATTATTGCATTCGAATGCAAGAGATTTCGATTAGCGAATACTACTACTAGTGAGTGACAGTATCCGAATTATTGCATTCGAATGCAAGAGATTTCGATTAGCGAATACTACTACTAGCGAGTGACAGTATCCGAATTATTGCATTCGAATGCAAGAGATTTCGATTAGCGAATACTACTACTAGTGAGTGACAGTATCCGAATTATTACTATCGAAAGCAAGAAATTTCGATTAGCGGATACTACTACTAGAGAGTGACAGTATCCGAGAACTTGCATTCGAATGCAAGAGATTTCGATTAGCGAATACTACTACTAGTGAGTGACAGTTACCGAGAACTTGCATTCGAATGCATGAGATTTCGATTAGCGAATACTACTACTAGCGAGTGACAGTATCCTTATTATTGCAATCGAATGCATGAGATTTCGTTTAGCGAATACTACTACTAGTCAGTGACAGTATCCGAATTATTGCATTCGAATGCAAGAGATTTCGATTAGCGAATACTACTACTAGTGAGTGACAGTATCCGAATTATTGCATTCGAATGCAAGAGATTTTGATTAGCGAATACTACTACTAGTGAGTGAGAGTATCCGAATTATTGCATTCGAATGCAAGAGATTTCGATTAGCGAATACTACTACTAGTGAGTGACAGTATCCGAATTAATGCATTCGAATGCAACAGATTTCGATTAGCGAATACTACTACTAGTGAGTGACAGTATCCGAATTATTACATTCGAATGCATGAGATTTCGATTAGCGAATACTACCACTAGTGAGTGACAGTATCCGAATTGTTGCATTCGAATGCATGAAATTTCGATTGGCGAATACTACTACTAGTGAGTGACAGTATCCGAATTATTGCATTCGAATGCATGAAACTTCGATTAGCGAATACTACTACTAGTGAGTAACAGTATCCGAATTATTGCATTCGAATGCATGAAATTTCGATTAGCGAATACTACTACTAGTGAGTGACAGTATCCGAATTGTTGCATTCGAATGCATGAAAATTCGATTAGCGAATACTACCACTAGTGAGTGACAGTATCCGAATTATGGCATTCGAATGCATGTTATTTCGATTAGCGAATACTACTACTAGTGAGTGACAGTATCCGAGAACTTGCATTCGAATGCATGAAATTTCGATTAGCGAATACTACTACTAGTGAGTGACAGTATCCGACAACTTGCATTCGAATGCATGAGATTGCGATTAGTGAATACTACTACTAGTGAGTGACAGTATCCGAATTATTACATTCGAATGCAAGAAATTTCGATTAGCGAATACTACTACAGGTGAGTGACAGTATCCGAATTATTGCATTCGAATGCAAGAGATTTCGATTAGCGAATACTACTACTAATGAGTGACAGAATCCGAATTATTACATTCGAATGCATGAAATTTCGATTAGCGAATACTACTACTAGTGAGTGACAGTATCCGAATTATTGCATTCGAATGCATGAAATTTCGATTAGCGAATACTACTACTAGTGAGTGACAGTATCCGAATTATTGCATTCGAATGCAAGAGATTTCGATTAGCGAATACTACTACTAGTGAGTGACAGTATCCGAATTATTGCATTCGAATGCATGAAATTTCGATTAGCGGATACTACTACTAGTGAGTGACAGTATCCGAGAACTTGCATTCGAATGCATGGGATTTCGATTAGCGAATACTGCTACTAGTGAGTGACAGTATATGAGAACTTGCATTCGAATGCATGAGATTTCGATTAGCGAATACTACTACTAGTGAGTGACAGTATCCGAGAACTTGCATTCGAATGCATGAGATTTCGATTAGGGAATACTACTACTAGTGATTGACAGTATCCGAATTATTGCATTCGAATGCATAAAATTTCGATTAGCGAATACTACTACTAGTGAGTGACAGTATCCGAGAACTTGCATTCGAATACATGAAATTTCGATTAGCGAATACTACTACTAGTGAGTGACAGTATCCGAATTATTGCATTCGAATGCATGAAATTTCGATTAGCGAATACTACTACTAGTGAGTGACAGTATCCGAAATATTGCATTCGAATGCATGAAAATTCGATTAGCGAATACTACCACTAGTGAGTGACAGTATCCGAATTATGGCATTCGAATACATGTTATTTCGATTAGCGAATACTACTACTAGTGAGTGACAGTATCCGAGAACTTGCATTCGAATGCATGAAATTTCGATTAGCGAATACTACTACTAGTGAGTGACAGTATCCGACAACTTGCATTCGAATGCATGAGCTTGCGATTAGCGAGTACTACTACTAGTGAGTGACAGTATCCGAATTATTGCAATCGAATGCATGAGATTTCGTTTAGCGGATACTACTACTAGTCAGTGACAGTTTCCGAATTATTGCTTTCGAATGCAAGAGATTTCGATTAGCGAATACTACTACTAGTGAGTGACAGTATCCGAATTATTGCACTCGAATGCAAGAGATTTCGATTAGCGAATACTACTACTAGTGAGTGACAGTATCCGAATTATTGCATTCGAATGCAAGAGATTTCGATTAGCGAATACTACTACTAGTGAGTGACAGTATCCGAATTATTGCATTCGAATGCAAGAGATTTCGTTTAGCGAATACTACTACTAGTGAGTGACAGTATCCGAATTATTGCATTCGAATGCAAGAGATTTCGATTAGCGAATACTACTACTAGTGAGTGACAGTATCCGAATTATTACATTCGAATGCAAGAAATTTCGATTAGCGAATACTACTACTAGTGAGTGACAGTATCCGAATTATTGCATTCGAATGCATGAGATTTCAATTAGCGAATACTACCACTAGTCAGTGACAGTATCCGAATTATTGCATTCGAATGCATGAAATTTCGATTAGCGAATACTACTACTAGTGAGTGACGGTATCCGAATTATTGCATTGGAGTGCATGAAATTTCGATTAGCGAATACTACTACTAGTGAGTGACGGTATCCGAATTCTTGCATTCGAATGCATGAGATTTCGATTAGCGAATACTACTACTAGTGAGTGACAGTATCCGAGAACTTGCATTCGAATGCATGAGATTTCGATTAGCGAATACTACTACTAGTGAGTGACAGTATCCGAGAACTTGCATTCGAATGCATGAAATTTCGATTAGCGAATACTACTACTAGTGAGTGACAGTATCCGAATTATTGCATTCGAATGCATGAAATTTCGATTAGCGGATACTACTACTAGTGAGTGACAGTATCCGAATTATTGCATTCGAATGCAAGAGATTTCGTTTAGCGAATACTACTACTAGTGAGTGACAGTATCCGAATTATTGCATTCGAATGCAAGAGATTTCGATTAGCGAATACTACTACTAGTGAGTGACAGTATCCGAATTATTACATTCGAATGCAAGAAATTTCGATTAGCGAATACTACTACTAGTGAGTGACAGTATCCGAATTATTGCATTCGAATGCATGAGATTTCGATTAGCGAATACTACCACTAGTCAGTGACAGTATCCGAATTATTGCATTCGAATGCATGAAATTTCGATTAGCGAATACTACTACTAGTGAGTGACAGTATCCGAATTATTGCATTCGAATGCATGAAATTTCGATTAGCGGATACTACTACTAGTGAGTGACAGTATCCGAGAACTTGCATTCGAATGCATGGGATTTCGATTAGCGAATACTACTACTAGTGAGTGACGGTATCCGAGAACTTGCATTCGAATGCATGAGATTTCGATTAGCGAATACTACCACTAGTGAGTGACAGTATCCGAATTATTGCATTCGAATGCATGAAATTTCGATTAGCGAATACTACTACTAGTGAGTGACAGTATCCGAGAACTTGCATTCGAATACATGAAATTTCGACTAGCGAATACTACCACTAGTGAGTGACAGTATCCGAATTATTGCATTCGAATGCATGAAATTTCGATTAGCGAATACTACTACTAGTGAGTGACAGTATCCGAATTGTTGCATTCGAATGCATGAAAATTCGATTAGCGAATACTACCACTAGTGAGTGACAGTATCCGAATTATGGCATTCGAATGCATGTTATTTCGATTAGCGAATACTACTACTAGTGAGTGACAGAATCCGAATTATTGCATTCGAATGCATGAAATTTCGATTAGCGAATACTACTACTAGTGAGTGACAGTATCCGAGAACTTGCATTCGAATGCATGAGATTTCGATTAGCAAATACTACTACTAGTGAGTGACAGTATCCGAATTATTGCAATCGAATGCATGAGATTTCGTTTAGCGGATACTACTACTAGTCAGTGACAGTTTCCGAATTATTGCTTTCGAATGCAAGAGATTTCGATTAGCGAATACTACTACTAGTGAGTGACAGTATCCGAATTATTGCACTCGAATGCAAGAGATTTCGATTAGCGAATACTACTACTAGTGAGTGACAGTATCCGAATTATTGCATTCGAATGCAAGAGATTTCGATTAGCGAATACTACTACTAGTGAGTGACAGTATCCGAATTATTGCATTCGAATGCAAGAGATTTCGTTTAGCGAATACTACTACTAGCGAGTGACAGTATCCGAATTATTGCATTCGAATGCAAGAGATTTCGATTAGCGAATACTACAAGTGAGTGACAGTATCCGAATTATTACATTCGAATGCAAGAAATTTCGATTAGCGAATACTACTACTAGTGAGTGACAGTATCCGAATTATTGCATTCGAATGCATGAGATTTCGATTAGCGAATACTACCACTAGTGAGTGACAGTATCCGAATTATTGCATTCGAATGCATGAAATTTCGATTAGCGAATACTACTACTAGTGAGTGACGGTATCCGAATTATTGCATTGGAATGCATGAAATTTCGATTAGCGAATACTACTACTAGTGAGTGACGGTATCCGAATTCTTGCATTCGAATGCATGAGATTTCGATTAGCGAATACTACTACTAGTGAGTGACAGTATCCGAGAACTTGCATTCGAATGCACGATATTTCGATTAGCGAATACTACTACTAGTGAGTGACAGTATCCGAGAACTTGCATTCGATTGCATGAAATTTCGATTAGCGAATACTACTACTAGTGAGTGACAGTATCCAAATTATTGCATTCGAATGCATGAGATTGCGATTAGCGAATACTACTACTAGTGAGTGACAGTATCCGAATTATTGCGCTCGAATGCATGAAATTTCGATTAGCGAATACTACTATTAGTGAGTGACAGTATCCGAATTATTGCATTCGAAAGCATGAGATTTCGATTAGCGAATACTACTACTAGTGAGTGACAGTATCCGAGAACTTGCTCTCGAATGCATGAGATTTCGATTAGCGAATACTACTACTACTAGTGAGTGACAGTATCCGAATTATTGCATTCGAATGCATGAAATTTCGATTAGCGAATACTAATACTAGTGAGTGACAGTATCCGAATTATTGCATTCGAATGCACGAAATTTCGATTAGCGAATACTACTACTAGTGAATGACAGTATACGAGAACTTGCATTCGAATGCATGAAATTTCGACTGGCGAATACTACTACTAGTGAGTAACAGTATCCGAATTATTGCATTCGAATGCATGAGATTGCGGTTAGCGAATACTACTACTAGTGAGTGACAGAATCCGAATTATTGCATTCGAATGCATGAAATTCCGATTAGCGAATACTACTACTAGTGAGTGACAGTATCCGAGAACTTGCATTCGAATGCATGAGATTTCGATTAGCGAATACTACTACTAGTGAGTGACAGTATCCTTATTATTGCAATCGAATGCATGAGATTTCGTTTAGCGAATACTACTACTAGTTAGTGACAGTATCCGAATTATTGCATTCGAATGCAAGAGATTTCGATTAGCGAATACTACTACTAGTGAGTGACAGTATCCGAATTATTGCATTCGAATGCAAGAGATTTCGATTAGCGAATACTACTACTAGTGAGTGACAGTATCCGAATTATTGCATTCGAATGCAAGATATTTCGATTAGCGAATACTACTACTAGTGAGTGACAGTATCCGAATTATTACATTCGAATGGAAGAAATTTCGATTAGCGAATACTACTACTAGTGAGTGACAGTATCCGAATTATTGCATTCGAATGCATGAGATTTCCATTAGCGAACACTACCACTAGTGAGTAATAGTATCCGAATTGTTGCATTCGAATGCATGAAATTTCGATTAGCGAATACTACTACTAGTGAGTGACAGTATCCGAATTATTGCATTCGAATGCATGAAATTTCGATTAGACAATACTACTACTAGTGAGTGACAGTATCCGAATTATTGCATTCGAATGCATGAAATTTCGATTAGCGGATACTACTACTAGTGAGTGACAGTATCCGAGAACTTGCATTCGAATGCATGAGATTTCGATTAGCGAATACTACTACTAGTGAGTGAGAGTATCCGAGAACTTGCATTCGAATGCATGAGATTTCGATTAGCGAATACTACTACTAGTGATTGACACTAGCCGAATTATTGCATTCGAATACATGAAATTTCGATTAGCGAATACTACTACTAGTGAGTGACAGTATCCAAATTATTGCATTCGAATGCATGAAATTTCGATTAACGGATACTACTACTAGTGAGTGACAGTATCCGAGAACTTGCATTCGAATGCATGAGATTTCGATTAGCGAATACTACTACTAGAGAGTGACAGTATCCGAGAACTTGCATTCGAATGCATGAAATTTCGATTAGCGAATACTACTACTAGTGAGTGAAAGTATCCGAATTATTGCATTCGAATGCATGAAATTTCGATTAGCGAATACTACTACTAGTGAGTGACGGTATCCGAATTCTTGCATTCGAATGCATGAGATTTCGATTAGCGAATACTACTACTAGTGAGTGACAGTATCCGAATTGTTGCATTCGAATGCATGAAATTTCGATTGGCGAATACTACTACTAGTTAGTGACAGTATCCGAATTATTGCATTCGAATGCATGAAATTTCGATTAGCGAATACTACTACTAGTGAGTGACAGTATCCGAATTATTGCATTCGAATGCATGAAATTTCGATTAGCGGATACTACTACTAGTGAGTGACAGTATCCGAGAACTTGCATTCAAATGCATGAGATTTCGATTAGCGAATACTACTACTAGTGAGTGACAGTATCCGAATTATTGCATTCGAATGCAAGAGATTTCGATTAGCGAATACTACTACTAGTGAGTGACAGTTTCCGAATTATTGCATTCGAATGCAAGAGATTTCGATTAGCGAATACTACTACTAGTGAGTGACAGTATCCGAATTATTACATTCGAATGCAAGAAATTTCGATTAGCGAATAGTACTACTAGTGAGTGACAGTATCCGAATTATTGCATTCGAATGCAAGAGATTTCGATTAGCGAATACTACCACTAGTGAGTGACAGAATCCGAATTATTACATTCGAATGCATGAAATTTCGATTAGCGAATACTACTACTAGTGAGTGACAGTATCCGAATTATTGCGCTCGAATGCATGAAATTTCGATTAGCGAATACTACTACTAGTGAGTGACAGTATCCGAATTATTGCATTCGAAAGCATGAGATTTCGATTAGCGAATACTACTACTAGTGAGTGACAGTATCCGAGAACTTGCATTCGAATGCATGAGATTTCGATTAGCGAATACTACTACTACTAGTGAGTGACAGTATCCGAATTATTGCATTCGAATGCATGAAATTTCGATTAGCGAATACTAATACTAGTGAGTGACAGTATCCGAATTATTGCATTCGAATGCACGAAATTTCGATTAGCGAATACTACTACTAGTGAGTGACAGTATACGAGAACTTGCATTCGAATGCATGAAATTTCGACTGGCGAATACTACTACTAGTGAGTAACAGTATCCGAATTATTGCATTCGAATGCATGAGATTGCGGTTAGCGAATACTACTACTAGTGAGTGACAGAATCCGAATTATTGCATTCGAATGCATGAAATTCCGATTAGCGAATACTACTACTAGTGAGTGACAGTATCCGAGAACTTGCATTCGAATGCATGAGATTTCGATTAGCGAATACTACTACTAGTGAGTGACAGTATCCTTATTATTGCAATCGAATGCATGAGATTTCGTTTAGCGAATACTACTACTAGTTAGTGACAGTATCCGAATTATTGCATTCGAATGCAAGAGATTTCGATTAGCGAATACTACTACTAGTGAGTGACAGTATCCGAATTATTGCATTCGAATGCAAGATATTTCGATTAGCGAATACTACTACTAGTGAGTGACAGTATCCGAATTATTACATTCGAATGGAAGAAATTTCGATTAGCGAATACTACTACTAGTGAGTGACAGTATCCGAATTATTGCATTCGAATGCATGAGATTTCGATTAGCGAACACTACCACTAGTGAGTAATAGTATCCGAATTGTTGCATTCGAATGCATGAAATTTCGATTAGCGAATACTACTACTAGTGAGTGAGAGTATCCGAGAACTTGCATTCGAATGCATGAAATTTCGATTAGACAATACTACTACTAGTGAGTGACAGTATCCGAATTATTGCATTCGAATACATGAAATTTCGATTAGCGAATACTACTACTAGTGAGTGACAGTATCCAAATTATTGCATTCGAATGCATGAAATTTCGATTAACGGATACTACTACTAGTGAGTGACAGTATCCGAGAACTTGCATTCGAATGCATGAGATTTCGATTAGCGAATACTACTACTAGAGATTGACAGTATCCGAGAACTTGCATTCGAATGCATGAAATTTCGATTAGCGAATACTACTACTAGTGAGTGACAGTATCCGAGAACTTGCATTTGAATGCATGAGATTTCGATTAGGGAACACTACTACTAGTGAGTGACAGTATCCGAATTATTGCATTCGAATGCATGAGATTTCGATTAGCGAATACTACCACTAGTGAGTGACAGTATCCGAATTATTGCATTCGAATGCATGAAATTTCGATTAGCGAATACTACTACTAGTGAGTGAAAGTATCCGAATTATTGCATTCGAATGCATGAAATTTCGATTAGCGAATACTACTACTAGTGAGTGACGGTATCCGAATTCTTGCATTCGAATGCATGAGATTTCGATTAGCGAATACTACTACTAGTGAGTGACAGTATCCGAATTGTTGCATTCGAATGCATGAAATTTCGATTGGCGAATACTACTACTAGTTAGTGACAGTATCCGAATTATTGCATTCGAATGCATGAAATTTCGATTAGCGAATACTACTACTAGTGAGTGACAGTATCCGAATTATTGCATTCGAATGCATGAAATTTCGATTAGCGGATACTACTACTAGTGAGTGACAGTATCCGAGAACTTGCATTCGAATGCATGAGATTTCGATTAGCGAATACTACTACTAGTGAGTGACAGTATCCGAATTATTGCATTCGAATGCAAGAGATTTCGATTAGCGAATACTACTACTAGTGAGTGACAGTTTCCGAATTATTGCATTCGAATGCAAGAGATTTCGATTAGTGAATACTACTACTAGTGAGTGACAGTATCCGAATTATTACATTCGAATGCAAGAAATTTCGATTAGCGAATAGTACTACTAGTGAGCGACAGTATCCGAATTATTGCATTCGAATGCAAGAGATTTTGATTAGCGAATACTACCACTAGTGAGTGACAGAATCCGAATTATTACATTCGAATGCATGAAATTTCGATTAGCGAATACTACTACTAGTGAGTGACAGTATCCGAATTATTGCATTCGAATGCATGAAATTTCGATTAGCGAATACTACTACTAGTGAGTGACAGTATCCGAATTATTGCATTCGAATGCAAGAGATTTCGATTAGCGAATACTACCACTAGTGAGTGACAGTATCCGAATTATTGCATTCGAATGCATGAAATTTCGATTAGCGGATACTACTACTAGTGAGTGACAGTATCCGAGAACTTGCATTCGAATGCATGGCATTTCGATTAGCGAATACTACTACTAGTGAGTGACAGTATCCGAGAACTTGCATTCGAATGCATGAGATTTCGATTAGCGAATACTACTACTAATGAGTGACAGTATCCGAGAACTTGCATTCGAATGCATGAGATTTCGATTAGCGAATACTACTACTAGTGAGTGATAGTATCCGAATTATTGCATTCGAATGCATGAAATTTCGATTAGCGAATACTACTACTAGTGAGTGACAGTATCCGAGAACTTGCATTCGAATACATGAAATTTCGATTAGCGAATACTACTACTAGTGAGTGACAGTATCCGAATTATTGCATTCGAATGCATGAAATTTCGATTAGCGAATACTACTACTAGTGAGTGACAGTTTCCGAATTATTGCATTCGAATGCATGAAAATTCGATTAGCGAATACTACCACTAGTGAGTGACAGTATCCGAATTATGGCATTCGAATGCATGTTATTTCGATTGGCGAATACTACTACTAGTGAGTGACAGTATCCGAGAACTTGCATTCGAATGCATGAAATTTCGATTAGCGAATACTACTACTAGTGAGTGACAGTATCCGACAACTTGCATTCGAATGCATGAGATTGCGAGTAGCGAATACTACTACTAGTGAGTGACAGAATCCGAATTATTGCATTCGAATGCATGAAATTTCGATTAGCGAATACTACTACTAGTGAGTGACAGTATCCGAGAACTTGCATTCGAATGCATGAGATTTCGATTACCAAATACTACTACTAGTGAGTAACAGTATCCGAATTATTGCAATCGAATGCATGAGATTTCGTTTAGCGGATACTACTACTAGTCAGTGACAGTTTCCGAATTATTGCTTTCGAATGCAAGAGATTTCGATTAGCGAATACTACTACTAGTGAGTGACAGTATCCGAATTATTGCACTCAAATGCAAGAGATTTTGATTAGCGAATACTACTACTAGTGAGTGACAGTATCCGAATTATTGCATTCGAATGCAAGAGATTTCGTTTAGCGAATACTACTACTAGTGAGTGACAGTATCCGAATTATTGCATTCGAATGCAAGAAATTTCGATTAGCGAATACTACTACTAGTGAGTCACAGTATCCGAATTATTACATTCGAATGCAAGAAATTTCGATTAGCGAATACTACTACTAGTGAGTGACAGTATCCGAATTATTGCATTCGAATGCATGAGATTTCGATTAGCGAATACTACCACTAGTGAGTGACAGTATCCGAATTATTGCATTCGAATGCATGAAATTTCGATTAGCGAATACTACTACTAGTGAGTGACAGTATCCGAGAACTTGCATTCGAATGCATGAAATTTCGATTAGCGAATACTACTACTAGTGAGTGACAGTATCCAAATTATTGCATTCGAATGCATGAAATTTCGATTAGCGAATACTACTACTAGTGAGTGACAGTATCCGAATTATTGCATTCGAATGCATGAAATTTCGATTAGCGGATACTACTACTAGTGAGTGACAGTATCCGAGAACTTGCATTCGAATGCATGAGATTTCGATTAGCGAATACTACTACTAGTGAGTGACAGTATCCGAATTATTGCATTCGAATGCAAGAGATTTCGATTAGCGAATACTACTACTAGTGAGTGACAGTTTCCGAATTATTGCATTCGAATGCAAGAGATTTCGATTAGCGAATACTACTACTAGTGAGTGACAGTATCCGAATTATTACATTCGAATGCAAGAAATTTCGATTAGCGAATACTACTACAAGTGAGTGACAGTATCCGAATTATTGCATTCGAATGCATGAAATTTCGGTTAGCGAATACTACTACTAGAGAGTGACAGTATCCGAATTATTGCATTCGAATGCATGAAATTTCGATTAGCGGATACTACTACTAGTGAGTGACAGTATCCGAGAACTTGCATTCGAATGCATGGGATTTCGATTAGCGAATACTACTACTAGTAAGTGACAGTATCCGAGAACTTGCATTCGAATGCATGAGATTTCGATTAGCGAATACTACTACTAGTGAGTGACAGTATCCGAGAACTTGCATTCGAATGCATGAGATTTCGATTAGCGAATACTACTACTTGTGAGTGACAGTATCCGAATTATTGCATTCGAATGCATGAAATTTCGATTAGCGAATACTACTACTAGTGAGTGACAGTATCCGAGAACTTGCATTCGAATACATGAAATTTCGATTAGCGAATACTACTACTAGTGAGTGACAGTATCCGAATTATTGCATTCGAATGCATGAAATTTCGATTAGCGAATACTACTACTAGTGAGTGACAGTATCCGAATTATTGCATTCGAATGCATGAAAATTCGATTAGCGAATACTACCACTAGTGAGTGACAGTATCCGAATTATGGCATTCGAATGCATGTTATTTCGATTAGCGAATACTACTACTAGTGAGTGACAGTATCCGAGAACTTGCATTCGCATGCATGAAATTTCGATTAGCGAATACTACTACTAGTGAGTGACAGTATCCGACAACTTGCATTCGAATGCATGAGATTGCGATTAGCGAATACTACTACTAGTGAGTGACAGTATCCGAATTATTGCGCTCGAATGCATGAAATTTCGATTAGCGAATACTACTACTAGTGAGTGACAGTATCCGAATTATTGCATTCGAATGCATGTGATTTCGATTAGCGAATACTACTACTAGTGAGTGACAGTATCCGAGAACTTGCATTCGAATGCATGAGATTTCGATTAGCGAATACTACTACTACTAGTGAGTGACAGTATCCGAATTATTGCATTCGAATGCATGAAATTTCGATTAGCGAATACTACTACTAGTGAGTGACAGTATCCGAATTATTGCATTCGAATGCACGAAATTTCGATTAGCGAATACTACTACTAGTGAGTGACAGTATACGAGAACTTGCATTCGAATGCATGAAATTTCGACTGGCGAATACTACTACTAGTGAGTGACAGTATCCGAATTATTGCATTCGAATGCATGAGATTGCGGTTAGCGAATACTACTACTAGTGAGTGACAGAATCCGAATTATTGCATTCGAATGCATGAAATTCCGATTAGCGAATACTACTACTAGTGAGTGACAGTATCCGAGAACTTGCATTCGAATGCATGAGATTTCGATTAGCGAATACTACTACTAGTGAGTGACAGTATCCTTATTATTGCAATCGAATGCATGAGATTTCGTTTAGCGAATACTACTACTAGTCAGTGACAGTATCCGAATTATTGCATTCGAATGCAAGAGATTTCGATTAGCGAATACTACTACTAGTGAGTGACAGTATCCGAATTATTGCATTCGAATGCAAGAGATTTCGATTAGCGAATACTACTACTAGTGAGTGACAGTATCCGAATTATTGTATTCGAATGCAAGAGACTTCGATTAGCTAATACTACTACTAGTGAGTGACAGTATCCGAATTATTGCATTCGAATGCAAGATATTTCGATTAGCGAACACTACTACTAGTGAGTGACAGTATCCGAATTATTACATTCGAATGCATGAGATTTCGATTAGCGAACACTACCACTAGTGAGTGACAGTATCCGAATTGTTGCATTCGAATGCATGAAATTTCGATTAGCGAATACTACTACTAGTGAGTGACAGTATCCGAATTATTGCATTCGAATGCATGAAATTTCGATTAGCGAATACTACTACTAGTGAGTGACAGTATCCGAATTATTGCATCCGAATGCATGAAATTTCGATTAGCGGATACTACTACTAGTGAGTGACAGTATCCGAGAACTTGTATTCGAATGCATGAGATTTCGATTAGCGAATACTACTACTAGTGAGTGACAGTATCCGAGAACTTGCATTCGAATGCATGAGATTTCGATTAGCGAATACTACTACTAGTGATTGACACTAGCCGAATTATTGCATTCGAATACATGAAATTTCGATTAGCGAATACTACTACTAGTGAGTGACAGTATCCGAATTATTGCAATCGAATGCATGAAATTTCGATTAACGGATACTACTACTAGTAAGTGACAGTATCCGAGAACTTGCATTCGAATGCATGAGATTTCGATTAGCGAATACTACTACTAGTGAGTGACAGTATCCGAGAACTTGCATTCGAATGCATGAAATTTCGATTAGCGAATACTACTACTAGTGAGTGACAGTATCCGAGAACTTGCATTTGAATGCATGAGATTTCGATTAGCGAATACTACTACTAGTGAGTGACAGTATCCGAATTATTGCATTCGAATGCATGAGATTTCGATTAGCGAATACTACCACTAGTGAGTGACAGTATCCGAATTATTGCATTCGAATGCATGAAATTTCGATTAGCGAATACTACTACTAGTGAGTGAAAGTATCCGAATTATTGCATTCGAATGCATGAAATTTCGATTAGCGAATACTACTACTAGTGAGTGACGGTATCCGAATTCTTGCATTCGAATGCATGAGATTTCGATTAACGAATACTACTACTAGTGAGTGACAGTATCCGAGAACTTGCATTCGAATGCATGAGATTTCGATTAGCGAATACTACTACTAGTGAGTGACAGTATCCGAGAACTTGCATTCGAATGCATGAGATTTCGATTAGCGAATACTACTACTAGTGAGTGACAGTATCCGAATTATTGCATTCGAATGCATGAAATTTCGATTAGCGAATACTACTACTAGTGAGTGACAGTATCCGAGAACTTGCATTCGAATACATGAAATTTCGATTAGCGAATACTACTACTAGTGAGTGACAGTATCCGAATTATTGCATTCGAATGCATGAAATTTCGATTAGCGAATACTACTACTAGTGGGTGACAGTATCCGAATTATTGCATTCGAATGCATGAAATTTCGGTTAGCGAATACTACTACTAGTGAGTGACAGTATCCGAATTATTGCATTCGAATGCATGAAATTTCGATTAGCGAATACTACTAATAGTGAGTGACAGTATCCGAATTATTGCATTCGAATGCAAGAGATTTCGATTAGCGAATACTACTACTTGTGAGTGACAGGATCCGAATTATTGCATTCGAATGCATGAAATTTCGATTAGCGGATACTACTACTAGTGAGTGACAGTATCCGAGAACTTGCATTCGAATGCATGGGATTTCGATTAGCGAATACTACTACTAGTGAGTGACAGTATCCGAGAACTTGCATTCGAATGCATGAGATTTCGATTAGCGAATACTACTACTAGTGAGTGACAGTATCCGAGAACTTGCATTCGAATGCATGAGATTTCGATTAGCGAATACTACTACTTGTGAGTGACAGTATCCGAATTATTGCATTCGAATGCATGAAATTTCGATTAGCGAATACTACTACTAGTGAGTGACAGTATCCGAGAACTTGCATTCGAATACATGAAATTTCGATTAGCGAATACTACTACTAGTGAGTGACAGTATCCGAATTATTGCATTCGAATGCATGAAATTTCGATTAGCGAATACTACTACTAGTGAGTGACAGTATCCGAATTATTGCATTCGAATGCATGAAAATTCGATTAGCGAATACTACCACTAGTGAGTGACAGTATCCGAATTATGGCATTCGAATGCATGTTATTTCGATTAGCGAATAGTACTACTAGTGAGTGACAGTATCCGAGAACTTGCATTCGCATGCATGAAATTTCGATTAGCGAATACTACTACTAGTGAGTGACAGTATCCGACAACTTGCATTCGAATGCATGAGATTGCGATTAGCGAATACTACTACTAGTGAGTGACAGTATCCGAATTATTGCGCTCGAATGCATGAAATTTCGATTAGCGAATACTACTACTAGTGAGTGACAGTATCCGAATTATTGCATTCGAATGCATGTGATTTCGATTAGCGAATACTACTACTAGTGAGTGACAGTATCCGAGAACTTGCATTCGAATGCATGAGATTTCGATTAGCGAATACTACTACTACTAGTGAGTGACAGTATCCGAATTATTGCATTCGAATGCATGAAATTTCGATTAGCGAATACTACTACTAGTGAGTGACAGTATCCGAATTATTGCATTCGAATGCACGAAATTTCGATTAGCGAATACTACTACTAGTGAGTGACAGTATACGAGAACTTGCATTCGAATGCATGAAATTTCGACTGGCGAATACTACTACTAGTGAGTGACAGTATCCGAATTATTGCATTCGAATGCATGAGATTGCGGTTAGCGAATACTACTACTAGTGAGTGACAGAATCCGAATTATTGCATTCGAATGCATGAAATTCCGATTAGCGAATACTACTACTAGTGAGTGACAGTATCCGAGAACTTGCATTCGAATGCATGAGATTTCGATTAGCGAATACTACTACTAGTGAGTGACAGTATCCTTATTATTGCAATCGAATGCATGAGATTTCGTTTAGCGAATACTACCACTAGTCAGTGACAGTATCCGAATTATTGCATTCGAATGCAAGAGATTTCGATTAGCGAATACTACTACTAGTGAGTGACAGTATCCGAATTATTGCATTCGAATGCAAGAGATTTCGATTAGCGAATACTACTACTAGTGAGTGACAGTATCCGAATTATTGCATTCGAATGCAAGAGACTTCGATTAGCGAATACTACTACTAGTGAGTGACAGTATCCGAATTATTGCATTCGAATGCAAGATATTTCGATTAGCGAACACTACTACTAGTGAGTGACAGTATCCGAATTATTACATTCGAATGGAAGAAATTTCGATTAGCGAATACTACTACTAGTGAGTGAGAGTATCCGAATTATTGCATTCGAATGCATGAGATTTCGATTAGCGAACACTACCACTAGTGAGTGACAGTATCCGAATTGTTGCATTCGAATGCATGAAATTTCGATTAGCGAATACTACTACTAGTGAGTGACAGTATCCGAATTATTGCATTCGAATGCATGAAATTTCGATTAGCGAATACTACTACTAGTGAGTGACAGTATCCGAATTATTGCATTCGAATGCATGAAATTTCGATTAGCGGATACTACTACTAGTGAGTGACAGTATCCGAGAACTTGTATTCGAATGCATGAGATTTCGATTAGCGAATACTACTACTAGTGAGTGACAGTATCCGAATTATTGCAATCGAATGCATGAAATTTCGATTAACGGATACTACTACTAGTAAGTGACAGTATCCGAGAACTTGCATTCGAATGCATGAGATTTCGATTAGCGAATACTACTACTAGTGAGTGACAGTATCCGAGAACTTGCATTCGAATGCATGAAATTTCGATTAGCGAATACTACTACTAGTGAGTGACAGTATCCGAGAACTTGCATTCGAATGCATGAAATTTCGATTAGCGAATACTACTACTAGTGAGTGACAGTATCCGAGAACTTGCATTTGAATGCATGAGATTTCGATTAGCGAATACTACTACTAGTGAGTGACAGTATCCGAATTATTGCATTCGAATGCATGAGATTTCGATTAGCGAATACTACCACTAGTGAGTGACAGTATCCGAATTATTGCATTCGAATGCATGAAATTTCGATTAGCGAATACTACTACTAGTGAGTGAAAGTATCCGAATTATTGCATTCGAATGCATGAAATTTCGATTAGCGAATACTACTACTAGTGAGTGACGGTATCCGAATTCTTGCATTCGAATGCATGAGATTTCGATTAACGAATACTACTACTAGTGAGTGACAGTATCCGAGAACTTGCATTCGAATGCATGAGATTTCGATTAGCGAATACTACTACTAGTGAGTGACAGTATCCGAGAACTTGCATTCGAATGCATGAGATTTCGATTAGCGAATACTACTACTAGTGAGTGACAGTATCCGAATTATTGCATTCGAATGCATGAAATTTCGATTAGCGAATACTACTACTAGTGAGTGACAGTATCCGAGAACTTGCATTCGAATACATGAAATTTCGATTAGCGAATACTACTACTAGTGAGTGACAGTATCCGAATTATTGCATTCGAATGCATGAAATTTCGATTAGCGAATACTACTACTAGTGAGTGACAGTATCCGAATTATTGCATTCGAATGCATGAAATTTCGGTTAGCGAATACTACTACTAGTGAGTGACAGTATCCGAATTATTGCATTCGAATGCATGAAATTTCGATTAGCGAATACTACTACTAGTGAGTGACAGTATCCGAATTATTGCATTCGAATGCAAGAGATTTCGATTAGCGAATACTACTACTTGTGAGTGACAGGATCCGAGTTATTGCATTCGAATGCATGAAATTTCAATTAGCGGATACTACTACTAGTGAGTGACAGTATCCGAGAACTTGCATTCGAATGCATGGGATTTCGATTAGCGAATACTACTACTAGTGAGTGACAGTATCCGAGAACTTGCATTCGAATGCATGAGATTTCGATTAGCGAATACTACTACTAGTGAGTGACAGTATCCGAGAACTTGCATTCGAATGCATGAGATTTCGATTAGCGAATACTACTACTTGTGAGTGACAGTATCCGAATTATTGCATTCGAATGCATGAAATTTCGATTAGCGAATACTACTACTAGTGAGTGACAGTATCCGAGAACTTGCATTCGAATACATGAAATTTCGATTAGCGAATACTACTACTAGTGAGTGACAGTATCCGAATTATTGCATTCGAATGCATGAAATTTCGATTAGCGAATACTACTACTAGTGAGTGACAGTATCCGAATTATTGCATTCGAATGCATGAAAATTCGATTAGCGAATACTACCACTAGTGAGTGACAGTATCCGAATTATGGCATTCGAATGCATGTTATTTCGATTAGCGAATAGTACTACTAGTGAGTGACAGTATCCGAGAACTTGCATTCGCATGCATGAAATTTCGATTAGCGAATACTACTACTAGTGAGTGACAGTATCCGACAACTTGCATTCGAATGCATGAGATTGCGATTAGCGAATACTACTACTAGTGAGTGACAGTATCCGACAACTTGCATTCGAATGCATGAGATTTCGATTAGCGAATACTACTACTACTAGTGAGTGACAGTATCCGAATTATTGCATTCGAATGCATGAAATTTCGATTAGCGAATACTACTACTAGTGAGTGACAGTATCCGAATTATTGCATTCGAATGCACGAAATTTCGATTAGCGAATACTACTACTAGTGAGTGACAGTATACGAGAACTTGCATTCGAATGCATGAAATTTCGACTGGCGAATACTACTACTAGTGAGTGACAGTATCCGAATTATTGCATTCGAATGAATGAGATTGCGGTTAGCGAATACTACTACTAGTGAGTGACAGAATCCGAATTATTGCATTCGAATGCATGAAATTCCGATTAGCGAATACTACTACTAGTGAGTGACAGTATCCGAGAACTTGCATTCGAATGCATGAGATTTCGATTAGCGAATACTACTACTAGTGAGTGACAGTATCCTTATTATTGCAATCGAATGCATGAGATTTCGTTTAGCGAATACTACTACTAGTCAGTGACAGTATCCGAATTATTGCATTCGAATGCAAGAGATTTCGATTAGCGAATACTACTACTAGTGAGTGACAGTATCCGAATTATTGCATTCGAATGCAAGAGATTTCGATTAGCGAATACTACTACTAGTGAGTGACAGTATCCGAATTATTGCATTCGAATGCAAGAGACTTCGATTAGCGAATACTACTACTAGTGAGTGACAGTATCCGAATTATTGCATTCGAATGCAAGATATTTCGATTAGCGAACACTACTACTAGTGAGTGACAGTATCCGAATTATTACATTCGAATGGAAGAAATTTCGATTAGCGAATACTACTACTAGTGAGTGAGAGTATCCGAATTATTGCATTCGAATGCATGAGATTTCGATTAGCGAACACTACCACTAGTGAGTGACAGTATCCGAATTGTTGCATTCGAATGCATGAAATTTCGATTAGCGAATACTACTACTAGTGAGTGACAGTATCCGAATTATTGCATTCGAATGCATGAAATTTCGATTAGCGAATACTACTACTAGTGAGTGACAGTATCCGAATTATTGCATTCGAATGCATGAAATTTCGATTAGCGGATACTACTACTAGTGAGTGACAGTATCCGAGAACTTGTATTCGAATGCATGAGATTTCGATTAGCGAATACTACTACTAGTGAGTGACAGTATCCGAATTATTGCAATCGAATGCATGAAATTTCGATTAACGGATACTACTACTAGTAAGTGACAGTATCCGAGAACTTGCATTCGAATGCATGAGATTTCGATTAGCGAATACTACTACTAGTGAGTGACAGTATCCGAGAACTTGCATTCGAATGCATGAAATTTCGATTAGCGAATACTACTACTAGTGAGTGACAGTATCCGAGAACTTGCATTCGAATGCATGAAATTTCGATTAGCGAATACTACTACTAGTGAGTGACAGTATCCGAGAACTTGCATTTGAATGCATGAGATTTCGATTAGCGAATACTACTACTAGTGAGTGACAGTATCCGAATTATTGCATTCGAATGCATGAGATTTCGATTAGCGAATACTACCACTAGTGAGTGACAGTATCCGAATTATTGCATTCGAATGCATGAAATTTCGATTAGCGAATACTACTACTAGTGAGTGAAAGTATCCGAATTATTGCATTCGAATGCATGAAATTTCGATTAGCGAATACTACTACTAGTGAGTGACGGTATCCGAATTCTTGCATTCGAATGCATGAGATTTCGATTAACGAATACTACTACTAGTGAGTGACAGTATCCGAGAACTTGCATTCGAATGCATGAGATTTCGATTAGCGAATACTACTACTAGTGAGTGACAGTATCCGAGAACTTGCATTCGAATGCATGAGATTTCGATTAGCGAATACTACTACTAGTGAGTGACAGTATCCGAATTATTGCATTCGAATGCATGAAATTTCGATTAGCGAATACTACTACTAGTGAGTGACAGTATCCGAGAACTTGCATTCGAATACATGAAATTTCGATTAGCGAATACTACTACTAGTGAGTGACAGTATCCGAATTATTGCATTCGAATGCATGAAATTTCGATTAGCGAATACTACTACTAGTGAGTGACAGTATCCGAATTATTGCATTCGAATGCATGAAATTTCGGTTAGCGAATACTACTACTAGTGAGTGACAGTATCCGAGAACTTGCATTCGAATGCATGAGATTTCGATTAGCGAATACTACTACTAGTGATTGACACTAGCCGAATTATTGCATTCGAATGCATGAGATTTCGATTAGCGAATACTACTACTAGTGAGTGACAGTATCCGAATTATTGCATTCGAATGCATGAAATTTCGATTAGCGAATACTACTACTAGTGAGTGACAGTATCCGAAATATTGCATTCGAATGCATGAAATTTCGATTAGCGAATACTACTACTAGTGAGTGACAGTATCCGAATTATTGCATTCGAATGCATGAAATTTCGATTAGCGGATACTACTACTAGTGAGTGACAGTATCCGAGAACTTGTATTCGAATGCATGAGATTTCGATTAGCGAATACTACTACTAGTGAGTGACAGTATCCGAGAACTTGCATTCGAATGCATGAGATTTCGATTAGCGAATACTACTACTAGTGATTGACACTAGCCGAATTATTGCATTCGAATACATGAAATTTCGATTAGCGAATACTACTACTAGTGAGTGACGGTATCCGAATTATTGCATTGGAGTGCATGAAATTTCGATTAGCGAATACTACTACTAGTGAGTGACGGTATCCGAATTCTTGCATTCGAATGCATGAGATTTCGATTAGCGAATACTACTACTAGTGAGTGACAGTATCCGAGAACTTGCATTCGAATGCATGAGATTTCGATTAGCGAATACTACTACTAGTGAGTGACAGTATCCGAGAACTTGCATTCGAATGCATGAAATTTGGATTAGCGAATACTACTACTAGTGAGTGACAGTATCCGAATTATTGCATTCGAATGCATGAAATTTCGATTAGCGGATACTACTACTAGTGAGTGACAGTATCCGAATTATTGCATTCGAATGCAAGAGATTTCGTTTAGCGAATACTACTACTAGTGAGTGACAGTATCCGAATTATTGCATTCGAATGCAAGAGATTTCGATTAGCGAATACTACTACTAGTGAGTGACAGTATCCGAATTATTACATTCGAATGCAAGAAATTTCGATTAGCGAATACTACTACTAGTGAGTGACAGTATCCGAATTATTGCATTCGAATGCATGAGATTTCGATTAGCGAATACTACCACTAGTCAGTGACAGTATCCGAATTATTGCATTCGAATGCATGAAATTTCGATTAGCGAATACTACTACTAGTGAGTGACAGTATCCGAATTATTGCATTCGAATGCATGAAATTTCGATTAGCGGATACTACTACTAGTGAGTGACAGTATCCGAGAACTTGCATTCGAATGCATGGGATTTCGATTAGCGAATACTACTACTAGTGAGTGACGGTATCCGAGAACTTGCATTCGAATGCATGAGATTTCGATTAGCGAATACTACTACTAGTGAGTGACAGTATCCGAGAACTTGCATTCGAATGCATGAGATTTCGATTAGCGAATACTACTACTAGTGAGTGACAGTATCCGAATTATTGCATTCGAATGCATGAAATTTCGATTAGCGAATACTACTACTAGTGAGTGACAGTATCCGAGAACTTGCATTCGAATACATGAAATTTCGACTAGCGAATACTACCACTAGTGAGTGACAGTATCCGAATTATTGCATTCGAATGCATGAAATTTCGATTAGCGAATACTACTACTAGTGAGTGACAGTATCCGAATTATTGCATTCGAATGCATGAAATTTCGGTTAGCGAATACTACTACTAGTGAGTGACAGTATCCGAATTATTGCATTCGAATGCATGAAATTTCGATTAGCGAATACTACTACTAGTGAGTGACAGTATCCGAATTATTGCATTCGAATGCAAGAGATTTCGATTAGCGAATACTACTACTTGTGAGTGACAGGATCCGAGTTATTGCATTCGAATGCATGAAATTTCAATTAGCGGATACTACTACTAGTGAGTGACAGTATCCGAGAACTTGCATTCGAATGCATGGGATTTCGATTAGCGAATACTACTACTAGTGAGTGACAGTATCCGAGAACTTGCATTCGAATGCATGAGATTTCGATTAGCGAATACTACTACTAGTGAGTGACAGTATCCGAGAACTTGCATTCGAATGCATGAGATTTCGATTAGCGAATACTACTACTTGTGAGTGACAGTATCCGAATTATTGCATTCGAATGCATGAAATTTCGATTAGCGAATACTACTACTAGTGAGTGACAGTATCCGAGAACTTGCATTCGAATACATGAAATTTCGATTAGCGAATACTACTACTAGTGAGTGACAGTATCCGAATTATTGCATTCGAATGCATGAAATTTCGATTAGCGAATACTACTACTAGTGAGTGACAGTATCCGAATTATTGCATTCGAATGCATGAAAATTCGATTAGCGAATACTACCACTAGTGAGTGACAGTATCCGAATTATGGCATTCGAATGCATGTTATTTCGATTAGCGAATAGTACTACTAGTGAGTGACAGTATCCGAGAACTTGCATTCGCATGCATGAAATTTCGATTAGCGAATACTACTACTAGTGAGTGACAGTATCCGACAACTTGCATTCGAATGCATGAGATTGCGATTAGCGAATACTACTACTAGTGAGTGACAGTATCCGAATTATTGCGCTCGAATGCATGAAATTTCGATTAGCGAATACTACTACTAGTGAGTGACAGTATCCGAATTATTGCATTCGAATGCATGTGATTTCGATTAGCGAATACTACTACTAGTGAGTGACAGTATCCGAGAACTTGCATTCGAATGCATGAGATTTCGATTAGCGAATACTACTACTACTAGTGAGTGACAGTATCCGAATTATTGCATTCGAATGCATGAAATTTCGATTAGCGAATACTACTACTAGTGAGTGACAGTATCCGAATTATTGCATTCGAATGCACGAAATTTCGATTAGCGAATACTACTACTAGTGAGTGACAGTATACGAGAACTTGCATTCGAATGCATGAAATTTCGACTGGCGAATACTACTACTAGTGAGTGACAGTATCCGAATTATTGCATTCGAATGCATGAGATTGCGGTTAGCGAATACTACTACTAGTGAGTGACAGAATCCGAATTATTGCATTCGAATGCATGAAATTCCGATTAGCGAATACTACTACTAGTGAGTGACAGTATCCGAGAACTTGCATTCGAATGCATGAGATTTCGATTAGCGAATACTACTACTAGTGAGTGACAGTATCCTTATTATTGCAATCGAATGCATGAGATTTCGTTTAGCGAATACTACTACTAGTCAGTGACAGTATCCGAATTATTGCATTCGAATGCAAGAGATTTCGATTAGCGAATACTACTACTAGTGAGTGACAGTATCCGAATTATTGCATTCGAATGCAAGAGATTTCGATTAGCGAATACTACTACTAGTGAGTGACAGTATCCGAATTATTGCATTCGAATGCAAGAGACTTCGATTAGCGAATACTACTACTAGTGAGTGACAGTATCCGAATTATTGCATTCGAATGCAAGATATTTCGATTAGCGAACACTACTACTAGTGAGTGACAGTATCCGAATTATTACATTCGAATGGAAGAAATTTCGATTAGCGAATACTACTACTAGTGAGTGAGAGTATCCGAATTATTGCATTCGAATGCATGAGATTTCGATTAGCGAACACTACCACTAGTGAGTGACAGTATCCGAATTGTTGCATTCGAATGCATTAAATTTCGATTAGCGAATACTACTACTAGTGAGTGACAGTATCCGAAATATTGCATTCGAATGCATGAAATTTCGATTAGCGAATACTACTACTAGTGAGTGACAGTATCCGAATTATTGCATTCGAATGCATGAAATTTCGATTAGCGGATACTACTACTAGTGAGTGACAGTATCCGAGAACTTGTATTCGAATGCATGAGATTTCGATTAGCGAATACTACTACTAGTGAGTGACAGTATCCGAGAACTTGCATTCGAATGCATGAGATTTCGATTAGCGAATACTACTACTAGTGATTGACACTAGCCGAATTATTGCATTCGAATACATGAAATTTCGATTAGCGAATACTACTACTAGTGAGTGACGGTATCCGAATTATTGCATTGGAGTGCATGAAATTTCGATTAGCGAATACTACTACTAGTGAGTGACGGTATCCGAATTCTTGCATTCGAATGCATGAGATTTCGATTAGCGAATACTACTACTAGTGAGTGACAGTATCCGAGAACTTGCATTCGAATGCATGAGATTTCGATTAGCGAATACTACTACTAGTGAGTGACAGTATCCGAGAACTTGCATTCGAATGCATGAAATTTGGATTAGCGAATACTACTACTAGTGAGTGACAGTATCCGAATTATTGCATTCGAATGCATGAAATTTCGATTAGCGGATACTACTACTAGTGAGTGACAGTATCCGAATTATTGCATTCGAATGCAAGAGATTTCGTTTAGCGAATACTACTACTAGTGAGTGACAGTATCCGAATTATTGCATTCGAATGCAAGAGATTTCGATTAGCGAATACTACTACTAGTGAGTGACAGTATCCGAATTATTACATTCGAATGCAAGAAATTTCGATTAGCGAATACTACTACTAGTGAGTGACAGTATCCGAATTATTGCATTCGAATGCATGAGATTTCGATTAGCGAATACTACCACTAGTCAGTGACAGTATCCGAATTATTGCATTCGAATGCATGAAATTTCGATTAGCGAATACTACTACTAGTGAGTGACAGTATCCGAATTATTGCATTCGAATGCATGAAATTTCGATTAGCGGATACTACTACTAGTGAGTGACAGTATCCGAGAACTTGCATTCGAATGCATGGGATTTCGATTAGCGAATACTACTACTAGTGAGTGACGGTATCCGAGAACTTGCATTCGAATGCATGAGATTTCGATTAGCGAATACTACTACTAGTGAGTGACAGTATCCGAGAACTTGCATTCGAATGCATGAGATTTCGATTAGCGAATACTACTACTAGTGAGTGACAGTATCCGAATTATTGCATTCGAATGCATGAAATTTCGATTAGCGAATACTACTACTAGTGAGTGACAGTATCCGAGAACTTGCATTCGAATACATGAAATTTCGACTAGCGAATACTACCACTAGTGAGTGACAGTATCCGAATTATTGCATTCGAATGCATGAAATTTCGATTAGCGAATACTACTACTAGTGAGTGACAGTATCCGAATTGTTGCATTCGAATGCATGAAAATTCGATTAGCGAATACTACCACTAGTGAGTGACAGTATCCGAATTATGGCATTCGAATGCATGTTATTTCGATTAGCGAATACTACTACTAGTGAGTGACAGTATCCGAGAACTTGCATTCGAATGCATGAAATTTCGATTAGCGAATACTACTACTAGTGAGTGACAGTATCCGACAACTTGCATTCGAATGCATGAGATTGCGATTAGTGAATACTACTACTAGTGAGTGACAGAATCCGAATTATTGCATTCGAATGCATGAAATTTCGATTAGCGAATACTACTACTAGTGAGTGACAGTATCCGAATTATTGCAATCGAATGCATGAGATTTCGTTTAGCGGATACTACTACTAGTCAGTGACAGTTTCCGAATTATTGCTTTCGAATGCAAGAGATTTCGATTAGCGAATACTACTACTAGTGAGTGACAGTATCCGAATTATTGCATTCGAATGCAAGAGATTTCGATTAGCGAATACTACTACTAGTGAGTGACAGTATCCGAATTATTGCATTCGAATGCAAGAGATTTCGATTAGCGAATACTACTACTAGTGAGTGACAGTATCCGAATTATTGCATTCGAATGCATGAAATTTCGATTAGCGGATACTACTACTAGTGAGTGACAGTATCCGAGAACTTGCATTCGAATGCATGGGATTTCGATTAGCGAATACTGCTACTAGTGAGTGACAGTATCCGAGAACTTGCATTCGAATGCATGAGATTTCGATTAGCGAATACTACTACTAGTGAGTGACAGTATCCGAGAACTTGCATTCGAATGCATGAGATTTCGATTAGCGAATACTACTACTAGTGAGTGACAGTATCCGAATTATTGCATTCGAATGCATAAAATTTCGATTAGCGAATACTACTACTAGTGAGTGACAGTATCCGAGATCTTGCATTCGAATACATGAAATTTCGATTAGCGAATACTACTACTAGTGAGTGACAGTATCCGAATTATTGCATTCGAATGCATGAAATTTCGATTAGCGAATACTACTACTAGTGAGAGACAGTATCCGAATTATTGCATTCGAATGCATGAAAATTCGATTAGCGAATACTACCACTAGTGAGTGACAGTACCCGAATTATGGCATTCGAATGCATGTTATTTCGATTAGCGAATACTACTACTAGTGAGTGACAGTATCCGAGAACTTGCATTCGAATGCATGAAATTTCGATTAGCGAATACTACTACTAGTGAGTGACAGTATCCGACAACTTGCATTCGAATGCATGAGATTGCGATTAGCGAGTACTACTACTAGTGAGTGACAGTATCCGAATTATTGCAATCGAATGCATGAGATTTCGTTTAGCGGATACTACTACTAGTCAGTGACAGTTTCCGAATTATTGCTTTCGAATGCAAGAGATTTCGATTAGCGAATACTACTACTAGTGAGTGACAGTATCCGAATTATTGCACTCGAATGCAAGAGATTTCGATTAGCGAATACTACTACTAGTGAGTGACAGTATCCGAATTATTGCATTCGAATGCAAGAGATTTCGATTAGCGAATACTACTGCTAGTGAGTGACAGTATCCGAAGTATTGCATTCGAATGCAAGAGATTTCGTTTAGCGAATACTACTACTAGTGAGTGACAGTATCCGATATATTGCATTCGAATGCAAGAGATTTCGATTAGCGAATACTACTACTAGTGAGTGACAGTATCCGAATTATTACATTCGAATGCAAGAAATTTCGATTAGCGAATACTACTACTAGTGAGTAACAGTATCCGAATTATTGCATTCGAATGCATGAGATTTCGATTAGCGAATACTACCACTAGTCAGTGACAGTATCCGAATTATTGCATTCGAATGCATGAAATTTCGATTAGCGAATACTACTACTAGTGAGTGACGGTATCCGAATTATTGCATTGGAGTGCATGAAATTTCGATTAGCGAATACTACTACTAGTGAGTGACGGTATCCGAATTCTTGCATTCGAATGCATGAGATTTCGATTAGCGAATACTACTACTAGTGAGTGACAGTATCCGAGAACTTGCATTCGAATGCATGAGATTTCGATTAGCGAATACTACTACTAGTGAGTGACAGTATCCGAGAACTTGCATTCGAATGCATGAAATTTCGATTAGCGAATACTACTACTAGTGAGTGACAGTATCCGAATTATTGCATTCGAATGCATGAAATTTCGATTAGCGGATACTACTACTAGTGAGTGACAGTATCCGAATTATTGCATTCGAATGCAAGAGATTTCGTTTAGCGAATACTACTACTAGTGAGTGACAGTATCCGAATTATTGCATTCGAATGCAAGAGATTTCGATTAGCGAATACTACTACTAGTGAGTGACAGTATCCGAATTATTACATTCGAATGCAAGAAATTTCGATTAGCGAATACTACTACTAGTGAGTGACAATATCCGAATTATTGCATTCGAATGCATGAGATTTCGATTAGCGAATAATACCACTAGTCAGTGACAGTATCCGAATTATTGCATTCGAATGCATGAAATTTCGATTAGCGAATACTACTACTAGTGAGTGACAGTATCCGAATTATTGCATTCGAATGCATGAAATTTCGATTAGCGGATACTACTACTAGTGAGTGACAGTATCCGAGAACTTGCATTCGAATGCATGAAATTTCGATTAGCGAATACTACTACTAGTGAGTGACGGTATCCGAGAACTTGCATTCGAATGCATGAGATTTCGATTAGCGAATACTACTACTAGTGAGTGACAGTATCCGAGAACTTGCATTCGAATGCATGAGATTTCGATTAGCGAATACTACTACTAGTGAGTGACAGTATCCGAATTATTGCATTCGAATGCATGAAATTTCGATTAGCGAATACTACTACTAGTGAGTGACAGTATCCGAGAACTTGCATTCGAATACATGAGATTTCGACTAGCGAATACTACCACTAGTGAGTGACAGTATCCGAATTATTGCATTCGAATGCATGAAATTTCGATTAGCGAATACTACTACTAGTGAGTGACAGTATCCGAATTGTTGCATTCGAATGCATGAAAATTCGATTAGCGAATACTACCACTAGTGAGTGACAGTATCCGAATTATGGCATTCGAATGCATGTTATTTCGATTAGCGAATACTACTACTAGTGAGTGACAGTATCCGAGAACTTGCATTCGAATGCATGAAATTTCGATTAGCGAATACTACTACTAGTGAGTGACAGTATCCGACAACTTGCATTCGAATGCATGAGATTGCGATTAGTGAATACTACTACTAGTGAGTGACAGAATCCGAATTATTGCATTCGAATGCATGAAATTTCGATTAGCGAATACTACTACTAGTGAGTGACAGTATCCGAATTATTGCAATCGAATGCATGAGATTTCGTTTAGCGGATACTACTACTAGTCAGTGACAGTTTCCGAATTATTGCTTTCGAATGCAAGAGATTTCGATTAGCGAATACTACTACTAGTGAGTGACAGTATCCGAATTATTGCACTCGAATGCAAGAGATTTCGATTAGCGAATACTACTACTAGTGAGTGACAGTATCCGAATTATTGCATTCGAATGCAAGAGATTTCGATTAGCGAATACTACTACTAGTGAGTGACAGTATCCGAATTATTGCATTCGAATGCATGAGATTTCGTTTAGCGGATACTACTACTAGTCAGTGACAGTTTCCGAATTATTGCTTTCGAATGCAAGAGATTTCGATTAGCGAATACTACTACTAGTGAGTGACAGTATCCGAATTATTGCACTCGAATGCAAGAGATTTCGATTAGCGAATACTACTACTAGTGAGTGACAGTATCCGAATTATTGCATTCGAATGCAAGAGATTTCGATTAGCGAATACTACTACTAGTGAGTGACAGCATCCGAATTATTGCATTCGAATGCAAGAGATTTCGTTTAGCGAATACTACTACTAGCGAGTGACAGTATCCGAATTATTGCATTCGAATGCAAGAGATTTCGATTAGCGAATACTACAAGTGAGTGACAGTATCCGAATTATTACATTCGAATGCAAGAAATTTCGATTAGCGAATACTACTACTAGTGAGTGACAGTATCCGAATTATTGCATTCGAATGCATGAGATTTCGATTAGCGAATACTACCACTAGTGAGTGACAGTATCCGAATTATTGCATTCGAATGCATGAAATTTCGATTAGCGAATACTACTACTAGTGAGTGACGGTATCCGAATTATTGCATTGGAATGCATGAAATTTCGATTAGCGAATACTACTACTAGTGAGTGACGGTATCCGAATTCTTGCATTCGAATGCATGAGATTTCGATTAGCGAATACTACTACTAGTGAGTGACAGTATCCGAGAACTTGCATTCGAATGCACGATATTTCGATTAGCGAATACTACTACTAGTGAGTGACAGTATCCGAGAACTTGCATTCGAATGCATGAAATTTCGATTAGCGAATACTACTACTAGTGAGTGACAGTATCCAAATTATTGCATTCGAATGCATGAGATTGCGATTAGCGAATACTACTACTAGTGAGTGACAGTATCCGAATTATTGCGCTCGAATGCATGAAATTTCGATTAGCGAATACTACTACTAGTGAGTGACAGTATCCGAATTATTGCATTCGAGTGCATGAGATTTCGATTAGCGAATACTACTACTAGTGAGTGACAGTATCCGAGAACTTGCATTCGAATGCATGAGATTTCGATTAGCGAATACTACTACTACTAGTGAGTGACAGTATCCGAATTATTGCATTCGAATGCATGAAATTTCGATTAGCGAATACTAATACTAGTGAGTGACAGTATCCGAATTATTGCATTCGAATGCACGAAATTTCGATTAGCGAATACTACTACTAGTGAGTGACAGTATACGAGAACTTGCAATCGAATGCATGAAATTTCGACTGGCGAATACTACTACTAGTGAGTGACAGTATCCGAATTATTGCATTCGAATGCATGAGATTGCGGTTAGCGAATACTACTACTACTAGTGAGTGACAGAATCCGAATTATTGCATTCGAATGCATGAAATTCCGATTAGCGAATACTACTACTAGTGAGTGACAGTATCCGAGAACTTGCATTCGAATGCATGAGATTTCGAATAGCGAATACTACTACTAGTGAGTGACAGTATCCTTATTATTGCAATCGAATGCATGAGATTTCGTTTAGCGAATACTACTACTAGTCAGTGACAGTATCCGAATTATTGCATTCGAATGCAAGAGATTTCGATTAGCGAATACTACTACTAGTGAGTGACAGTATCCGAATTATCGCATTCGAATGCAAGAGATTTCGATTAGCGAATACTACTACTAGTGAGTGACAGTATCCGAATTATTGCATTCGAATGATAGATATTTCGATTAGCGAATACTACTACTAGTGAGTGACAGTATCCGAATTATTACATTCGAATGGAAGAAATATCGATTAGCGAATACTACTACTAGTGAGTGACAGTATCCGAATTATTGCATTCGAATGCATGAGATTTCGATTAGCGAACACTACCACTAGTGAGTGATAGTATCCGAATTGTTGCATTCGAATGCATGAAATTTCGATTAGCGAATACTACTACTAGTGAGTGACAGTATCCGAATTATTGCATTCGAATGCATGAAATTTCGATTAGACAATACTACTACTAGTGAGTGACAGTATCCGAATTATTGCATTCGAATACATGAAATTTCGATTAGCGGATACTACTACTAGTGAGTGACAGTATCCGAGAACTTGCATTCGAATGCATGAGATTTCGATTAGCGAATACTACTACTAGTGAGTGAGAGTATCCGAGAACTTGCATTCGAATGCATGAGATTTCGATTAGCGAATACTACTACTAGTGATTGACACTAGCCGGATTATTGCATTCGAATACATGAAATTTCGATTAGCGAATACTACTACTAGTGAGTGACAGTATCCGAATTATTGCATTCGAATGCATGAAATTTCGATTAACGGATACTACTACTAGTGAGTGACAGTATCCGAGAACTTGCATTCGAATGCATGAGATTTCGATTAGCGAATACTACTACTAGTGAGTGACAGTATCCGAGAACTTGCATTCGAATGCATGAAATTTCGATTAGCGAATACTACTACTAGTGAGTGACAGTATCCGAGAACTTGCATTTGAATGCATGAGATTTCGATTAGCGAACACTACTACTAGTGAGTGACAGTATCCGAATTATTGCATTCGAATGCATGAGATTTCGATTAGCGAATACTACCACTAGTGAGTGACAGTATCCGAATTATTGCATTCGAATGCATGAAATTTCGATTAGCGAATACTACTACTAGTGAGTGAAAGTATCCGAATTATTGCATTCGAATGCATGAAATTTCGATTAGCGAATACTACTACTAGTGAGTGACGGTATCCGAATTCTTGCATTCGAATGCATGAGATTTCGATTAGCGAATACTACTACTAGTGTGTGACAGTATCCGAGTTGTTGCATTCGAATGCATGAAATTTCGATTGGCGAATACTACTACTAGTTAGTGACAGTATCCGAATTATTGCATTCGAATGCATGAAATTTCGATTAGCGAATACTACTACTAGTGAGTGACAGTATCCGAATTATTGCATTCGAATGCATGAAATTTCGATTAGCGGATACTACTACTAGTGAGTGACAGTATCCGAGAACTTGCATTCGAATGCATGAGATTTCGATTAGCGAATACTACTACTAGTGAGTGACAGTATCCGAATTATTGCATTCGAATGCAAGAGATTTCGATTAGCGAATACTATTACTAGTGAGTGACAGTTTCCGAATTATTGCATTCGAATGCAAGAGATTTCGATTAGCGAATACTACCACTAGTGAGTGACAGTATCCGAATTATTACATTCGAATGCAAGAAATTTCGATTAGCGAATAGTACTACCAGTGAGTGACAGTATCCGAATTATTGCATTCGAATGCAAGAGATTTCGATTAGCGAATACTACTACTAGTGAGTGACAGAATCCGAATTATTACATTCGAATGCATGAAATTTCGATTAGCGAATACTACTACTAGTGAGTGACAGTATCCGAATTATTGCATTCGAATGCATGAAATTTCGATTAGCGAATACTACTACTAGTGAGTGACAGTATCCGAATTATTGCATTCGAATGCAAGAGATTTCGATTAGCGAATACTACCACTAGTGAGTGACAGTATCCGAGAACTTGCATTCGAATGCATGAAATTTCGATTAGCGAATACTACTACTAGTGAGTGACAGTATCCGACAACTTGCATTCGAATGCATGAGATTGCGATTAGCGAGTACTACTACTAGTGAGTGACAGTATCCGAATTATTGCAATCGAATGCATGAGATTTCGTTTAGCGGATACTACTACTAGTCAGTGACAGTTTCCGAATTATTGCTTTCGAATGCAAGAGATTTCGATTAGCGAATACTACTATTAGTGAGTGACAGTATCCGAATTATTGCACTCGAATGCAAGAGATTTCGATTAGCGAATACTACTACTAGTGAGTGACAGTATCCGAATTATTGCATTCGAATGCAAGAGATTTCGATTAGCGAATACTACTACTAGTGAGTGACAGTATCCGAATTATTGCATTCGAATGCAAGAGATTTCGTTTAGCGAATACTACTACTAGTGAGTGACAGTATCCGAATTATTGCATTCGAATGCAAGAGATTTCGATTAGCGAATACTACTACTAGTGAGTGACAGTATCCGAATTATTACATTCGAATGCAAGAAATTTCGATTAGCGAATACTACTACTAGTGAGTGACAGTATCCGAATTATTGCATTCGAATGCATGAGATTTCGATTAGCGAATACTACCACTAGTCAGTGACAGTATCCGAATTATTGCATTCGAATGCATGAAATTTCGATTAGCGAATACTACTACTAGTGAGTGACGGTATCCGAATTATTGCATTGGAGTGCATGAAATTTCGATTAGCGAATACTACTACTAGTGAGTGACGGTATCCGAATTCTTGCATTCGAATGCATGAGATTTCGATTAGCGAATACTACTACTAGTGAGTGACAGTATCCGAGAACTTGCATTCGAATGCATGAGATTTCGATTAGCGAATACTACTACTAGTGAGTGACAGTATCCGAGAACTTGCATTCGAATGCATGAAATTTCGATTAGCGAATACTACTACTAGTGAGTGACAGTATCCGAATTATTGCATTCGAATGCATGAAATTTCGATTAGCGGATACTACTACTAGTGAGTGACAGTATCCGAGAACTTGCATTCGAATGCATGAGATTTCGAATAGCGAATACTACTAGTGAGTGACAGTATACGAATTATTGCATTCGAATGCAAGAGATTTCGATTAGCGAATACTACTACTAGTGAGTGACAGTATCCGAATTATTACATTCGAATGCAAGAAATTTCGATTAGCGAATACTACTACTAGTGAGTGACAGTATCCGAATTATTGCATTCGAATGCATGAGATTTCGATTAGCGAATACTACCACTAGTCAGTGACAGTATCCGAATTATTGCATTCGAATGCATGAAATTTCGATTAGCGAATACTACTACTAGTGAGTGACAGTATCCGAATTATTGCATTCGAATGCATGAAATTTCGATTAGCGGATACTACTACTAGTGAGTGACAGTATCCGAGAACTTGCATTCGAATGCATGGGATTTCGATTAGCGAATACTACTACTAGTGAGTGACGGTATCCGAGAACTTGCATTCGAATGCATGAGATTTCGATTAGCGAATACTACTACTAGTGAGTGACAGTATCCGAGAACTTGCATTCGAATGCATGAGATTTCGATTAGCGAATACTACTACTAGTGAGTGACAGTATCCGAATTATTGCATTCGAATGCATGAAATTTCGATTAGCGAATACTACTACTAGTGAGTGACAGTATCCGAGAACTTGCATTCGAATACATGAAATTTCGACTAGCGAATACTACCACTAGTGAGTGACAGTATCCGAATTATTGCATTCGAATGCATGAAATTTCGATTAGCGAATACTACTACTAGTGAGTGACAGTATCCGAATTGTTGCATTCGAATGCATGAAAATTCGATTAGCGAATACTACCACTAGTGAGTGACAGTATCCGAATTATGGCATTCGAATGCATGTTATTTCGATTAGCGAATACTACTACTAGTGAGTGACAGTATCCGAGAACTTGCATTCGAATGCATGATATTTCGAATAGCGAATACTACTACTAGTGAGTGACAGTATCCTTATTATTGCAATCGAATGCATGAGATTTCGTTTAGCGAATACTACTACTAGTCAGTGACAGTATCCGAATTATTGCATTCGAATGCAACAGATTTCGATTAGCGAATACTACTACTAGTGAGTGACAGTATCCGAATTATTGCATTCGAATGCAAGAGATTTCGATTAGCGAATACTACTACTAGTGAGTGACAGTATCCGAATTATTGCATTCGAATGCAAGATATTTCGATTAGCGAATACTACTACTAGTGAGTGACAGTATCCGAATTATTACATTCGAATGGAAGAAATATCGATTAGCGAATACTACTACTAGTGAGTGACAGTATCCGAATTATTGCATTCGAATGCATGAGATTTCGATTAGCGAACACTACCACTAGTGAGTGATAGTATCCGAATTGTTGCATTCGAATGCATGAAATTTCGATTAGCGAATACTACTACTAGTGAGTGACAGTATCCGAATTATTGCATTCGAATGCATGAAATTTCGATTAGACAATACTACTACTAGTGAGTGACAGTATCCGAATTATTGCATTCGAATGCATGAAATTTCGATTAGCGGATACTACTACTAGTGAGTGACAGTATCCGAGAACTTGCATTCGAATGCATGAGATTTCGATTAGCGAATACTACTACTAGTGAGTGAGAGTATCCGAGAACTTGCATTCGAATGCATGAGATTTCGATTAGCGAATACTACTACTAGAGATTGACACTAGCCGGATTATTGCATTCGAATACATGAAATTTCGATTAGCGAATACTACTACTAGTGAGTGACAGTATCCGAATTATTGCATTCGAATGCATGAAATTTCGATTAACGGATACTACTACTAGTGAGTGACAGTATCCGAGAACTTGCATTCGAATGCATGAGATTTCGATTAGCGAATACTACTACTAGTGAGTGACAGTATCCGAGAACTTGCATTCGAATGCATGAAATTTCGATTAGCGAATACTACTACTAGTGAGTGACAGTATCCGAGAACTTGCATTTGAATGCATGAGATTTCGATTAGCGAACACTACTACTAGTGAGTGACAGTATCCGAATTATTGCATTCGAATGCATGAGATTTCGATTAGCGAATACTACCACTAGTGAGTGACAGTATCCGAATTATTGCATTCGAATGCATGAAATTTCGATTAGCGAATACTACTACTAGTGAGTGAAAGTATCCGAATTATTGCATTCGAATGCATGAAATTTCGATTAGCGAATACTACTACTAGTGAGTGACGGTATCCGAATTCTTGCATTCGAATGCATGAGATTTCGATTAGCGAATACTGCTACTAGTGAGTGACAGTATCCGAGTTGTTGCATTCGAATGCATGAAATTTCGATTGGCGAATACTACTACTAGTTAGTGACAGTATCCGAATTATTGCATTCGAATGCATGAAATTTCGATTAGCGAATACTACTACTAGTGAGTGACAGTATCCGAATTATTGCATTCGAATGCATGAAATTTCGATTAGCGGATACTACTACTAGTGAGTGACAGTATCCGAGAACTTGCATTCGAATGCATGAGATTTCGATTAGCGAATACTACTACTAGTGAGTGACAGTATCCGAATTATTGCATTCGAATGCAAGAGATTTCGATTACCGAATACTATTACTAGTGAGTGACAGTTTCCGAATTATTGCATTCGAATGCAAGAGATTTCGATTAGCGAATACTACCACTAGTGAGTGACAGTATCCGAATTATTACATTCGAATGCAAGAAATTTCGATTAGCGAATAGTACTACTAGTGAGTGACAGTATCCGAATTATTGCATTCGAATGCAAGAGATTTCGATTAGCGAATACTACTACTAGTGAGTGACAGAATCCGAATTATTACATTCGAATGCATGAAATTTCGATTAGCGAATACTACTACTAGTGAGTGACAGTATCCGAATTATTGCATTCGAATGCATGAAATTTCGATTAGCGAATACTACTACTAGTGAGTGACAGTATCCGAATTATTGCATTCGAATGCAAGAGATTTCGATTAGCGAATACTACCACTAGTGAGTGACAGTATCCGAGAACTTGCATTCGAATGCATGAAATTTCGATTAGCGAATACTACTACTAGTGAGTGACAGTATCCGACAACTTGCATTCGAATGCATGAGATTGCGATTAGCGAGTACTACTACTAGTGAGTGACAGTATCCGAATTATTGCAATCGAATGCATGAGATTTCGTTACCGGATACTACTACTAGTCAGTGACAGTTTCCGAATTATTGCTTTCGAATGCAAGAGATTTCGATTAGCGAATACTACTATTAGTGAGTGACAGTATCCGAATTATTGCACTCGAATGCAAGAGATTTCGATTAGCGAATACTACTACTAGTGAGTGACAGTATCCGAATTATTGCATTCGAATGCAAGAGATTTCGATTAGCGAATACTACTACTAGTGAGTGACAGTATCCGAATTATTGCATTCGAATGCAAGAGATTTCGTTTAGCGAATACTACTACTAGTGAGTGACAGTATCCGAATTATTGCATTCGAATGCAAGAGATTTCGATTAGCGAATACTACTACTAGTGAGTGACAGTATCCGAATTATTACATTCGAATGCAAGAAATTTCGATTAGCGAATACTACTACTAGTGAGTGACAGTATCCGAATTATTGCATTCGAATGCATGAGATTTCGATTAGCGAATACTACCACTAGTCAGTGACAGTATCCGAATTATTGCATTCGAATGCATGAAATTTCGATTAGCGAATACTACTACTAGTGAGTGACGGTATCCGAATTATTGCATTGGAGTGCATGAAATTTCGATTAGCGAATACTACTACTAGTGAGTGACGGTATCCGAATTCTTGCATTCGAATGCATGAGATTTCGATTAGCGAATACTACTACTAGTGAGTGACAGTATCCGAGAACTTGCATTCGAATGCATGAGATTTCGATTAGCGAATACTACTACTAGTGAGTGACAGTATCCGAGAACTTGCATTCGAATGCATGAAATTTCGATTAGCGAATACTACTACTAGTGAGTGACAGTATCCGAATTATTGCATTCGAATGCATGAAATTTCGATTAGCGGATACTACTACTAGTGAGTGACAGTATCCGAGAACTTGCATTCGAATGCATGAGATTTCGAATAGCGAATACTACTGGTGAGTGACAGTATACGAATTATTGCATTCGAATGCAAGAGATTTCGATTAGCGAATACTACTACTAGTGAGTGACAGTATCCGAATTATTACATTCGAATGCAAGAAATTTCGATTAGCGAATACTACTACTAGTGAGTGACAGTATCCGAATTATTGCATTCGAATGCATGAGATTTCGATTAGCGAATACTACCACTAGTCAGTGACAGTATCCGAATTATTGCATTCGAATGCATGAAATTTCGATTAGCGAATACTACTACTAGTGAGTGACAGTATCCGAATTATTGCATTCGAATGCATGAAATTTGGATTAGCGGATACTACTACTAGTGAGTGACAGTATCCGAGAACTTGCATTCGAATGCATGGGATTTCGATTAGCGAATACTACTACTAGTGAGTGACGGTATCCGAGAACTTGCATTCGAACGCATGAGATTTCGATTAGCGAATACTACTACTAGTGAGTGACAGTATCCGAGAACTTGCATTCGAATGCATGAGATTTCGATTAGCGAATACTACTACTAGTGAGTGACAGTATCCGAATTATTGCATTCGAATGCATGAAATTTCGATTAGCGAATACTACTACTAGTGAGTGACAGTATCCGAGAACTTGCATTCGAATACATGAAATTTCGACTAGCGAATACTACCACTAGTGAGTGACAGTATCCGAATTATTGCATTCGAATGCATGAAATTTCGATTAGCGAATACTACTACTAGTGAGTGACAGTATCCGAATTGTTGCATTCGAATGCATGAAAATTCGATTAGCGAATACTACCACTAGTGAGTGACAGTATCCGAATTATGGCATTCGAATGCATGTTATTTCGATTAGCGAATACTACTACTAGTGAGTGACAGTATCCGAGAACTTGCATTCGAATGCATGAAATTTCGATTAGCGAATACTACTACTAGTGAGTGACAGTATCCGACAACTTGCATTCGAATGCATGAGATTGCGATTAGTGAATACTACTACTAGTGAGTGACAGAATCCGAATTATTGCATTCGAATGCATGAAATTTCGATTAGCGAATACTACTACTAGTGAGTGACAGTATCCGAGAACTTGCATTCGAATGCATGAGATTTCGATTAGCAAATACTACTACTAGTGAGTGACAGTATCCGAATTATTGCAATCGAATGCATGAGATTTCGTTTAGCGGATACTACTACTAGTCAGTGACAGTTTCCGAATTATTGCTTTCGAATGCAAGAGATTTCGATTAGCGAATACTACTACTAGTGAGTGACAGTATCCGAATTATTGCACTCGAATGCAAGAGATTTCGATTAGCGAATACTACTACTAGTGAGTGACAGTATCCGAATTATTGCATTCGAATGCAAGAGATTTCGATTAGCGAATACTACTACTAGTGAGTGACAGTATCCGAATTATTGCATTCGAATGCAAGAGATTTCGTTTAGCGAATACTACTACTAGCGAGTGACAGTATCCGAATTATTGCATTCGAATGCAAGAGATTTCGATTAGCGAATACTACAAGTGAGTGACAGTATCCGAATTATTACATTCGAATGCAAGAAATTTCGATTAGCGAATACTACTACTAGTGAGTGACAGTATCCGAATTATTGCATTCGAATGCATGAGATTTCGATTAGCGAATACTACCACTAGTGAGTGACAGTATCCGAATTATTGCATTCGAATGCATGAAATTTCGATTAGCGAATACTACTACTAGTGAGTGACGGTATCCGTATTATTGCATTGGAATGCATGAAATTTCGATTAGCGAATACTACTACTAGTGAGTGACGGTATCCGAATTCTTGCATTCGAATGCATGAGATTTCGATTAGCGAATACTACTACTAGTGAGTGACAGTATCCGAGAACTTGCATTCGAATGCACGATATTTCGATTAGCGAATACTACTACTAGTGAGTGACAGTATCCGAGAACTTGCATTCGAATGCATGAAATTTCGATTAGCGAATACTACTACTAGTGAGTGACAGTATCCAAATTATTGCATTCGAATGCATGAGATTGCGATTAGCGAATACTACTACTAGTGAGTGACAGTATCCGAATTATTGCGCTCGAATGCATGAAATTTCGATTAGCGAATACTACTACTAATGAGTGACAGTATCCGAATTATTGCATTCGAATGCATGAGATTTCGATTAGCGAATACTACTACTAGTGAGTGACAGTATCCGAGAACTTGCATTCGAATGCATGAGATTTCGATTAGCGAATACTACCACTACTAGTGAGTGACAGTATCCGAATTATTGCATTCGAATGCATGAAATTTCGAATAGCGAATACTAATACTAGTGAGTGACAGTATCCGAATTATTGCATTCGAATGCACGAAATTTTGATTAGCGAATACTACTACTAGTGAGTGACAGTATACGAGAACTTGAATTCGAATGCATGAAATTTCGACTGGCGAATACTACTACTAGTGAGTGACAGTATCCGAATTATTGTATTCGAATGCATGAGATTGCGGTTAGCGAATACTACTACTAGTGAGTGACAGAATCCGAATTATTGCATTCGAATGCATGAAATTCCGATTAGCGAATACTACTACTAGTGAGTGACAGTATCCGAGAACTTGCATTCGAATGCATGAGATTTCGAATAGCGAATACTACTACTAGTGAGTGACAGTATCCTTATTATTGCAATCGAATGCATGAGATTTCGTTTAGCGAATACTACTACTAGTCAGTGACAGTATCCGAATTATTGCATTCGAATGCAAGAGATTTCGATTAGCGAATACTACTACTAGTGAGTGACAGTATCCGAATTATTGCATTCGAATGCAAGAGATTTCGATTAGCGAATACTACTACTAGTGAGTGACAGTATCCGAATTATTGCATTCGAATGCAAGATATTTCGATTAGCGAATACTACTACTAGTGAGTGACAGTATCCGAATTATTACATTCGAATGGAAGAAATATCGATTAGCGAATACTACTACTAGTGAGTGACAGTATCCGAATTATTGCATTCGAATGCATGAGATTTCGATTAGCGAACACTACCTTTAGTGAGTGATAGTATCCGAATTGTTGCATTCGAATGCATGAAATTTCGATTAGCGAATACTACTACTAGTGAGTGACAGTATCCGAATTATTGCATTCGAATGCATGAAATTTCGATTAGACAATACTACTACTAGTGAGTGACAGTATCCGAATTATTGCATTCGAATGCATGAAATTTCGATTAGCGGATACTACTACTAGTGAGTGACAGTATCCGAGAACTTGCATTCGAATGCATGAGATTTCGATTAGCGAATACTACTACTAGTGAGTGAGAGTATCCGAGAACTTGCATTCGAATGCATGAGATTTCGATTAGCGAATACTACTACTAGTGATTGACACTAGCCGGATTATTGCATTCGAATACATGAAATTTCGATTAGCGAATACTACTACTAGTGAGTGACAGTATCCGAATTATTGCATTCGAATGCATGAAATTTCGATTAACGGATACTACTACTAGTGAGTGGCAGTATCCGAGAACTTGCATTCGAATGCATGAGATTTCGATTAGCGAATACTACTACTAGTGAGTGACAGTATCCGAGAACTTGCATTCGAATGCATGAAATTTCGATTAGCGAATACTACTACTAGTGAGTGACAGTATCCGAGAACTTGCATTTGAATGCATGAGATTTCGATTAGCGAACACTACTACTAGTGAGTGACAGTATCCGAATTATTGCATTCGAATGCATGAGATTTCGATTAGCGAATGCTACCACTAGTGAGTGACAGTATCCGAATTATTGCATTCGAATGCATGAAATTTCGATTAGCGAATACTACTACTAGTGAGTGAAAGTATCCGAATTATTGCATTCGAATGCATGAAATTTCGATTAGCGAATACTACTACTAGTGAGTGACGGTATCCGAATTCTTGCATTCAAATGCATGAGATTTCGATTAGCGAATACTACTACTAGTGAGTGACAGTATCCGATTTGTTGCATTCGAATGCATGAAATTTCGATTGGCGAATACTACTACTAGTTAGTGACAGTATCCGAATTATTGCATTCGAATGCATGAAATTTCGATTAGCGAATACTACTACTAGTGAGTGACAGTATCCGAATTATTGCATTCGAATGCATGAAATTTCGATTAGCGGATACTACTACTAGTGAGTGACAGTATCCGAGAACTTGCATTCGAATGCAAGAGATTTCGATTAGCGAATACTACTACTAGTGAGTGACAGTATCCGAATTATTGCATTCGAATGCAAGAGATTTCGTTTAGCGAATACTACTACTAGCGAGTGACAGTATCCGAATTATTGCATTCGAATGCAAGAGATTTCGATTAGCGAATACTACAAGTGAGTGACAGTATCCGAATTATTACATTCGAATGCAAGAAATTTCGATTAGCGAATACTACTACTAGTGAGTGACAGTATCCGAATTATTGCATTCGAATGCATGAGATTTCGATTAGCGAATACTACCACTAGTGAGTGACAGTATCCGAATTATTGCATTCGAATGCATGAAATTTCGATTAGCGAATACTACTACTAGTGAGTGACGGTATCCGTATTATTGCATTGGAATGCATGAAATTTCGATTAGCGAATACTACTACTAGTGAGTGACGGTATCCGAATTCTTGCATTCGAATGCATGAGATTTCGATTAGCGAATACTACTATTAGTGAGTGACAGTATCCGAGAACTTGCATTCGAATGCACGATATTTCGATTAGCGAATACTACTACTAGTGAGTGACAGTATCCGAGAACTTGCATTCGAATGCATGAAATTTCGATTAGCGAATACTACTACTAGTGAGTGACAGTATCCGAGAACTTGCATTCGAATGCATGAGATTTCGATTAGCGAATACTACTACTAGTGAGTGACAGTATCCGAGAACTTGCATTCGAATGCATGAGATTTCGATTAGCGAATACTACTACTAGTGAGTGATAGTATCCGAATTATTGCATTCGAATGCATGAAATTTCGATTAGCGAATACTACTACTAGTGAGTGACAGTATCGGAGAACTTGCATTCGAATACATGAAATTTCGATTAGCGAATACTACTACTAGTGAGTGACAGTATCCGAATTATTGCATTCGAATGCATGAAATTTCGATTAGCGAATACTACTACTAGTGAGTGACAGTTTCCGAATTATTGCATTCGAATGCATGAAAATTCGATTAGCGAATACTACCACTAGTGAGTGACAGTATCCGAATTATGGCATTCGAATGCATGTTATTTCGATTAGCGAATACTACTACTAGTGAGTGACAGTATCCGAGAACTTGCATTCGAATGCATGAAATTTCGATTAGCGAATACTACTACTAGTGAGTGACAGTATCCGACAACTTGCATTCGAATGCATGAGATTGCGATTAGCGAATACTACTACTAGTGAGTGACAGAATCCGAATTATTGCATTCGAATGCATGAAATTTCGATTAGCGAATACTACTACTAGTGAGTGACAGTATCCGAGAACTTGCATTCGAATGCATGAGATTTCGATTACCAAATACTACTACTAGTGAGTGACAGTATCCGAATTATTGCAATCGAATGCATGAGATTTCGTTTAGCGGATACTACTACTAGTCAGTGACAGTTTCCGAATTATTGCTTTCGAATGCAAGAGATTTCGATTAGCGAATACTACTACTAGTGAGTGACAGTATCCGAATTATTGCACTCAAATGCAGGAGATTTTGATTAGCGAATACTACTACTAGTGAGTGACAGTATCCGAATTATTGCATTCGAATGCAAGAGATTTCGTTTAGCGAATACTACTACTAGTGAGTGACAGTATCCGAATTATTGCATTCGAATGCAAGAGATTTCGATTAGCGAATACTACTACTAGTGAGTCACAGTATCCGAATTATTACATTCGAATGCAAGAAATTTCGATTAGCGAATACTACTACTAGTGAGTGACAGTATCCGAATTATTGCATTCGAATGCATGAGATTTCGATTAGCGAATACTACTACTAGTGAGTGACAGTATCCGAATTATTGCATTCGAATGCATGAAATTTCGATTAGCGAATACTACTACTAGTGAGTGACAGTATCCGAGAACTTGCATTCGAATGCATGAAATTTCGATTAGCGAATACTACTACTAGTGAGTGACAGTATCCAAATTATTGCATTCGAATGCATGAAATTTCGATTAGCGAATACTACTACTAGTGAGTGACAGTATCCGAATTATTGCATTCGAATGCATGAAATTTCGATTAGCGGATACTACTACTAGTGAGTGACAGTATCCGAATTATTGCATTCGAATGCAAGAGATTTCGATTAGCGAATACTACTACTAGTGAGTCACAGTATCCGAATTATTACATTCGAATGCAAGAAATTTCGATTAGCGAATACTACTACTAGTGAGTGACAGTATCCGAATTATTGCATTCGAATGCATGAGATTTCGATTAGCTAATACTACCACTAGTGAGTGACAGTATCCGAATTATTGCATTCGAATGCATGAAATTTCGATTAGCGAATACTACTACTAGTGAGTGACAGTATCCGAGAACTTGCATTCGAATGCATGAAATTTCGATTAGCGAATACTACTACTAGTGAGTGACAGTATCCAAATTATTGCATTCGAATGCATGAAATTTCGATTAGTGAATACTACTACTAGTGAGTGACAGAATCCGAATTATTGCATTCGAATGCATGAAATTTCGATTAGCGAATACTACTACTAGTGAGTGACAGTATCCGAGAACTTGCATTCGAATGCATGAGATTTCGATTAGCAAATACTACTACTAGTGAGTGACAGTATCCGAATTATTGCAATCGAATGCATGAGATTTCGTTTAGCGGATACTACTACTAGTCAGCGACAGTTTCCGAATTATTGCTTTCGAATGCAAGAGATTTCGATTAGCGAATACTACTACTAGTGAGTGACAGTATCCGAATTATTGCACTCGAATGCAAGAGATTTCGATTAGCGAATACTACTACTAGTGAGTGACAGTATCCGAATTATTGCATTCGAATGCAAGAGATTTCGATTAGCGAATACTACTACTAGTGAGTGACAGTATCCGAATTATTGCATTCGAATGCAAGAGATTTCGTTTAGCGAATACTACTACTAGCGAGTGACAGTATCCGAATTATTGCATTCGAATGCAAGAGATTTCGATTAGCGAATACTACAAGTGAGTGACAGTATCCGAATTATTACATTCGAATGCAAGAAATTTCGATTAGCGAATACTACTACTAGTGAGTGACAGTATCCGAATTATTGCATTCGAATGCATGAGATTTCGATTAGCGAATACTACCACTAGTGAGTGACAGTATCCGAATTATTGCATTCGAATGCATGAAATTTCGATTAGCGAATACTACTACTAGTGAGTGACGGTATCCGTATTATTGCATTGGAATGCATGAAATTTCGATTAGCGAATACTACTACTAGTGAGTGACGGTATCCGAATTCTTGCATTCGAATGCATGAGATTTCGATTAGCGAATACTACTACTAGTGAGTGACAGTATCCGAATTATTGCATTCGAATGCAAGAGATTTCGTTTAGCGAATACTACTACTAGCGAGTGACAGTATCCGAATTATTGCATTCGAATGCAAGAGATTTCGATTAGCGAATACTACAAGTGAGTGACAGTATCCGAATTATTACATTCGAATGCAAGAAATTTCGATTAGCGAATACTACTACTAGTGAGTGACGGTATCCGTATTATTGCATTGGAATGCATGAAATTTCGATTAGCGAATACTACTACTAGTGAGTGACGGTATCCGAATTCTTGCATTCGAATGCATGAGATTTCGATTAGCGAATACTACTATTAGTGAGTGACAGTATCCGAGAACTTGCATTCGAATGCACGATATTTCGATTAGCGAATACTACTACTAGTGAGTGACAGTATCCGAGAACTTGCATTCGAATGCATGAAATTTCGATTAGCGAATACTACTACTAGTGAGTGACAGTATCCGAGAACTTGCATTCGAATGCATGAGATTTCGATTAGCGAATACTACTACTAGTGAGTGACAGTATCCGAGAACTTGCATTCGAATGCATGAGATTTCGATTAGCGAATACTACTACTAGTGAGTGATAGTATCCGAATTATTGCATTCGAATGCATGAAATTTCGATTAGCGAATACTACTACTAGTGAGTGACAGTATCGGAGAACTTGCATTCGAATACATGAAATTTCGATTAGCGAATACTACTACTAGTGAGTGACAGTATCCGAATTATTGCATTCGAATGCATGAAATTTCGATTAATGAATACTACTACTAGTGAGTGACAGTTTCCGAATTATTGCATTCGAATGCATGAAAATTCGATTAGCGAATACTACCACTAGTGAGTGACAGTATCCGAATTATGGCATTCGAATGCATGTTATTTCGATTAGCGAATACTACTACTAGTGAGTGACAGTATCCGAGAACTTGCATTCGAATGCATGAAATTTCGATTAGCGAATACTACTACTAGTGAGTGACAGTATCCGACAACTTGCATTCGAATGCATGAGATTGCGATTAGCGAATACTACTACTAGTGAGTGACAGAATCCGAATTATTGCATTCGAATGCATGAAATTTCGATTAGCGAATACTACTACTAGTGAGTGACAGTATCCGAGAACTTGCATTCGAATGCATGAGATTTCGATTACCAAATACTACTACTAGTGAGTGACAGTATCCGAATTATTGCAATCGAATGCATGAGATTTCGTTTAGCGGATACTACTACTAGTCAGTGACAGTTTCCGAATTATTGCTTTCGAATGCAAGAGATTTCGATTAGCGAATACTACTACTAGTGAGTGACAGTATCCGAATTATTGCACTCAAATGCAGGAGATTTTGATTAGCGAATACTACTACTAGTGAGTGACAGTATCCGAATTATTGCATTCGAATGCAAGAGATTTCGTTTAGCGAATACTACTACTAGTGAGTGACAGTATCCGAATTATTGCATTCGAATGCAAGAGATTTCGATTAGCGAATACTACTACTAGTGAGTCACAGTATCCGAATTATTACATTCGAATGCAAGAAATTTCGATTAGCGAATACTACTACTAGTGAGTGACAGTATCCGAATTATTGCATTCGAATGCATGAGATTTCGATTAGCGAATACTACTACTAGTGAGTGACAGTATCCGAATTATTGCATTCGAATGCATGAAATTTCGATTAGCGAATACTACTACTAGTGAGTGACAGTATCCGAGAACTTGCATTCGAATGCATGAAATTTCGATTAGCGAATACTACTACTAGTGAGTGACAGTATCCAAATTATTGCATTCGAATGCATGAAATTTCGATTAGCGAATACTACTACTAGTGAGTGACAGTATCCGAATTATTGCATTCGAATGCATGAAATTTCGATTAGCGGATACTACTACTAGTGAGTGACAGTATCCGAATTATTGCATTCGAATGCAAGAGATTTCGATTAGCGAATACTACTACTAGTGAGTCACAGTATCCGAATTATTACATTCGAATGCAAGAAATTTCGATTAGCGAATACTACTACTAGTGAGTGACAGTATCCGAATTATTGCATTCGAATGCATGAGATTTCGATTAGCGAATACTACCACTAGTGAGTGACAGTATCCGAATTATTGCATTCGAATGCATGAAATTTCGATTAGCGAATACTACTACTAGTGAGTGACAGTATCCGAGAACTTGCATTCGAATGCATGAAATTTCGATTAGCGAATACTACTACTAGTGAGTGACAGTATCCAAATTATTGCATTCGAATGCATGAAATTTCGATTAGTGAATACTACTACTAGTGAGTGACAGAATCCGAATTATTGCATTCGAATGCATGAAATTTCGATTAGCGAATACTACTACTAGTGAGTGACAGTATCCGAGAACTTGCATTCGAATGCATGAGATTTCGATTAGCAAATACTACTACTAGTGAGTGACAGTATCCGAATTATTGCAATCGAATGCATGAGATTTCGTTTAGCGGATACTACTACTAGTCAGCGACAGTTTCCGAATTATTGCTTTCGAATGCAAGAGATTTCGATTAGCGAATACTACTACTAGTGAGTGACAGTATCCGAATTATTGCACTCGAATGCAAGAGATTTCGATTAGCGAATACTACTACTAGTGAGTGACAGTATCCGAATTATTGCATTCGAATGCAAGAGATTTCGATTAGCGAATACTACTACTAGTGAGTGACAGTATCCGAATTATTGCATTCGAATGCAAGAGATTTCGTTTAGCGAATACTACTACTAGCGAGTGACAGTATCCGAATTATTGCATTCGAATGCAAGAGATTTCGATTAGCGAATACTACAAGTGAGTGACAGTATCCGAATTATTACATTCGAATGCAAGAAATTTCGATTAGCGAATACTACTACTAGTGAGTGACAGTATCCGAATTATTGCATTCGAATGCATGAGATTTCGATTAGCGAATACTACCACTAGTGAGTGACAGTATCCGAATTATTGCATTCGAATGCATGAAATTTCGATTAGCGAATACTACTACTAGTGAGTGACGGTATCCGTATTATTGCATTGGAATGCATGAAATTTCGATTAGCGAATACTACTACTAGTGAGTGACGGTATCCGAATTCTTGCATTCGAATGCATGAGATTTCGATTAGCGAATACTACTACTAGTGAGTGACAGTATCCGAGAACTTGCATTCGAATGCACGATATTTCGATTAGCGAATACTACTACTAGTGAGTGACAGTATCCGAGAACTTGCATTCGAATGCATGAAACTTCGATTAGCGAATACTACTACTAGTGAGTGACAGTATCCAAATTATTGCATTCGAATGCATGAGATTGCGATTAGCGAATACTACTACTAGTGAGTGACAGTATCCGAATTATTGCGCTCGAATGCATGAAATTTCGATTAGCGAATACTACTACTAGTGAGTGACAGTATCCGAATTATTGCATTCGAATGCATGAGATTTCGATTAGCGAATACTACTACTAGTGAGTGACAGTATCCGAGAACTTGCATTCGAATGCATGAGATTTCGATTAGCGAATACTACTACTACTAGTGAGTGACAGTATCCGAATTATTGCATTCGAATGCATGAAATTTCGATTAGCGAATACTAATACTAGTGAGTGACAGTATCCGAATTATTGCATTCGAATGCACGAAATTTCGATTAGCGAATACTACTACTAGTGAGTGACAGTATACGAGAACTTGCATTCGAATGCATGAAATTTCGACTGGCGAATACTACTACTAGTGAGTGACAGTATCCGAATTATTGCATTCGAATGCATGAGATTGCGGTTAGCGAATACTACTACTAGTGAGTGACAGAATCCGAATTATTGCATTCGAATGCATGAAATTCCGATTAGCGAATACTACTACTAGTGAGTGACAGTATCCGAGAACTTGCATTCGAATGCATGAGATTTCGAATAGCGAATACTACTACTAGTGAGTGACAGTATCCTTATTATTGCAATCGAATGCATGAGATTTCGTTTAGCGAATACTACTACTAGTCAGTGACAGTATCCGAATTATTGCATTCGAATGCAAGAGATTTCGATTAGCGAATACTACTACTAGTGAGTGACAGTATCCGAATTATTGCATTCGAATGCAAGAGATTTCGATTAGCGAATACTACTACTAGTGAGTGACAGTATCCGAATTATTGCATTCGAATGCAAGATATTTCGATTAGCGAATACTACTACTAGTGAGTGACAGTATCCGAATTATTACATTCGAATGGAAGAAATATCAATTAGCGAATACTACTACTAGTGAGTGACAGTATCCGAATTATTGCATTCGAATGCATGAGATTTCGATTAGCGAACACTACCTTTAGTGAGTGATAGTATCCGAATTGTTGCATTCGAATGCATGAAATTTCGATTAGCGAATACTACTACTAGTGAGTGACAGTATCCGAATTATTGCATTCGAATGCATGAAATTTCGATTAGACAATACTACTACTAGTGAGTGACAGTATCCGAATTATTGCATTCGAATGCATGAAATTTCGATTAGCGGATACTACTACTAGTGAGTGACAGTATCCGAGAACTTGCATTCGAATGCATGAGATTTCGATTAGCGAATACTACTACTAGTGAGTGAGAGTATCCGAGAACTTGCATTCGAATGCATGAGATTTCGATTAGCGAATACTACTACTAGTGATTGACACTAGCCGGATTATTGCATTCGAATACATGAAATTTCGATTAGCGAATACTACTACTAGTGAGTGACAGTATCCGAATTATTGCATTCGAATGCATGAAATTTCGATTAACGGATACTACTACTAGTGAGTGACAGTATCCGAGAACTTGCATTCGAATGCATGAGATTTCGATTAGCGAATACTACTACTAGTGAGTGACAGTATCCGAGAACTTGCATTCGAATGCATGAAATTTCGATTAGCGAATACTACTACTAGTGAGTGACAGTATCCGAGAACTTGCATTTGAATGCATGAGATTTCGATTAGCGAACACTACTACTAGTGAGTGACAGTATCCGAATTATTGCATTCGAATGCATGAGATTTCGATTAGCGAATACTACCACTAGTGAGTGACAGTATCCGAATTATTGCATTCGAATGCATGAAATTTCGATTAGCGAATACTACTACTAGTGAGTGAAAGTATCCGAATTATTGCATTCGAATGCATGAAATTTCGATTAGCGAATACTACTACTAGTGAGTGACGGTATCCGAATTCTTGCATTCGAATGCATGAGATTTCGATTAGCGAATACTACTACTAGTGAGTGACAGTATCCGAATTGTTGCATTCGAATGCATGAAATTTCGATTGGCGAATACTACTACTAGTTAGTGACAGTATCCGAATTATTGCATTCGAATGCATGAAATTTCGATTAGCGAATACTACTACTAGTGAGTGACAGTATCCGAATTATTGCATTCGAATGCATGAAATTTCGATTAGCGGATACTACTACTAGTGAGTGACAGTATCCGAGAACTTGCATTCGAATGCAAGAGATTTCGATTAGCGAATACTACTACTAGTGAGTGACAGTATCCGAATTATTGCATTCGAATGCATGAAATTTCGATTAGCGAATACTACTACTAGTGAGTGACGGTATCCGTATTATTGCATTGGAATGCATGAAATTTCGATTAGCGAATACTACTACTAGTGAGTGACGGTATCCGAATTCTTGCATTCGAATGCATGAGATTTCGATTAGCGAATACTACCACTAGTGAGTGACAGTATCCGAATTATTGCATTCGAATGCATGAAATTTCGATTAGCGAATACTACTACTAGTGAGTGAAAGTATCCGAATTATTGCATTCGAATGCATGAAATTTCGATTAGCGAATACTACTACTAGTGAGTGACGGTATCCGAATTCTTGCATTCGAATGCATGAGATTTCGATTAGCGAATACTACTACTAGTGAGTGACAGTATCCGAATTATTGCATTCGAATGCATGAAATTTCGATTAGCGAATACTACTACTAGTGAGTGACGGTATCCGTATTATTGCATTGGAATGCATGAAATTTCGATTAGCGAATACTACTACTAGTGAGTGACGGTATCCGAATTCTTGCATTCGAATGCATGAGATTTCGATTAGCGAATACTACTACTAGTGAGTGACAGTATCCGAGAACTTGCATTCGAATGCACGATATTTCGATTAGCGAATACTACTACTAGTGAGTGACAGTATCCGAGAACTTGCATTCGAATGCATGAAACTTCGATTAGCGAATACTACTACTAGTGAGTGACAGTATCCAAATTATTGCATTCGAATGCATGAGATTGCGATTAGCGAATACTACTACTAGTGAGTGACAGTATCCGAATTATTGCGCTCGAATGCATGAAATTTCGATTAGCGAATACTACTACTAGTGAGTGACAGTATCCGAATTATTGCATTCGAATGCATGAGATTTCGATTAGCGAATACTACTACTAGTGAGTGACAGTATCCGAGAACTTGCATTCGAATGCATGAGATTTCGATTAGCGAATACTACTACTACTAGTGAGTGACAGTATCCGAATTATTGCATTCGAATGCATGAAATTTCGATTAGCGAATACTAATACTAGTGAGTGACAGTATCCGAATTATTGCATTCGAATGCACGAAATTTCGATTAGCGAATACTACTACTAGTGAGTGACAGTATACGAGAACTTGCATTCGAATGCATGAAATTTCGACTGGCGAATACTACTACTAGTGAGTGACAGTATCCGAATTATTGCATTCGAATGCATGAGATTGCGGTTAGCGAATACTACTACTAGTGAGTGACAGAATCCGAATTATTGCATTCGAATGCATGAAATTCCGATTAGCGAATACTACTACTAGTGAGTGACAGTATCCGAGAACTTGCATTCGAATGCATGAGATTTCGAATAGCGAATACTACTACTAGTGAGTGACAGTATCCTTATTATTGCAATCGAATGCATGAGATTTCGTTTAGCGAATACTACTACTAGTCAGTGACAGTATCCGAATTATTGCATTCGAATGCAAGAGATTTCGATTAGCGAATACTACTACTAGTGAGTGACAGTATCCGAATTATTGCATTCGAATGCAAGAGATTTCGATTAGCGAATACTACTACTAGTGAGTGACAGTATCCGAATTATTGCATTCGAATGCAAGATATTTCGATTAGCGAATACTACTACTAGTGAGTGACAGTATCCGAATTATTACATTCGAATGGAAGAAATATCGATTAGCGAATACTACTACTAGTGAGTGACAGTATCCGAATTATTGCATTCGAATGCATGAGATTTCGATTAGCGAACACTACCTTTAGTGAGTGATAGTATCCGAATTGTTGCATTCGAATGCATGAAATTTCGATTAGCGAATACTACTACTAGTGAGTGACAGTATCCGAATTATTGCATTCGAATGCATGAAATTTCGATTAGACAATACTACTACTAGTGAGTGACAGTATCCGAATTATTGCATTCGAATGCATGAAATTTCGATTAGCGGATACTACTACTAGTGAGTGACAGTATCCGAGAACTTGCATTCGAATGCATGAGATTTCGATTAGCGAATACTACTACTAGTGAGTGAGAGTATCCGAGAACTTGCATTCGAATGCATGAGATTTCGATTAGCGAATACTACTACTAGTGATTGACACTAGCCGGATTATTGCATTCGAATACATGAAATTTCGATTAGCGAATACTACTACTAGTGAGTGACAGTATCCGAATTATTGCATTCGAATGCATGAAATTTCGATTAACGGATACTACTACTAGTGAGTGACAGTATCCGAGAACTTGCATTCGAATGCATGAAATTTCGATTAGCGAATACTACTACTAGTGAGTGACAGTATCCGAGAACTTGCATTTGAATGCATGAGATTTCGATTAGCGAACACTACTACTAGTGAGTGACAGTATCCGAATTATTGCATTCGAATGCATGAGATTTCGATTAGCGAATACTACCACTAGTGAGTGACAGTATCCGAATTATTGCATTCGAATGCATGAAATTTCGATTAGCGAATACTACTACTAGTGAGTGAAAGTATCCGAATTATTGCATTCGAATGCATGAAATTTCGATTAGCGAATACTACTACTAGTGAGTGACGGTATCCGAATTCTTGCATTCGAATGCATGAGATTTCGATTAGCGAATACTACTACTAGTGAGTGACAGTATCCGAATTGTTGCATTCGAATGCATGAAATTTCGATTGGCGAATACTACTACTAGTTAGTGACAGTATCCGAATTATTGCATTCGAATGCATGAAATTTCGATTAGCGAATACTACTACTAGTGAGTGACAGTATCCGAATTATTGCATTCGAATGCATGAAATTTCGATTAGCGGATACTACTACTAGTGAGTGACAGTATCCGAGAACTTGCATTCGAATGCAAGAGATTTCGATTAGCGAATACTACTACTAGTGAGTGACAGTATCCGAATTATTGCATTCGAATGCAAGAGATTTCGTTTAGCGAATACTACTACTAGCGAGTGACAGTATCCGAATTATTGCATTCGAATGCAAGAGATTTCGATTAGCGAATACTACAAGTGAGTGACAGTATCCGAATTATTACATTCGAATGCAAGAAATTTCGATTAGCGAATACTACTACTAGTGAGTGACAGTATCCGAATTATTGCATTCGAATGCATGAGATTTCGAGTAGCGAATACTACCACTAGTGAGTGACAGTATCCGAATTATTGCATTCGAATGCATGAAATTTCGATTAGCGAATACTACTACTAGTGAGTGACGGTATCCGTATTATTGCATTGGAATGCATGAAATTTCGATTAGCGAATACTACTACTAGTGAGTGACGGTATCCGAATTCTTGCATTCGAATGCATGAGATTTCGATTAGCGAATACTAGTACTAGTGAGTGACAGTATCCGAGAACTTGCATTCGAATGCACGATATTTCGATTAGCGAATACTACTACTAGTGAGTGACAGTATCCGAGAACTTGCATTCGAATGCATGAAATTTCGATTAGCGAATACTACTACTAGTGAGTGACAGTATCCGAGAACTTGCATTCGAATGCATGAGATTTCGATTAGCGAATACTACTACTAGTGAGTGACAGTATCCGAGAACTTGCATTCGAATGCATGAGATTTCGATTAGCGAATACTACTACTAGTGAGTGATAGTATCCGAATTATTGCATTCGAATGCATGAAATTTCGATTAGCGAATACTACTACTAGTGAGTGACAGTATCCGAATTATTGCATTCGAATGCATGAAATTTCGATTAGCGAATACTACTACTAGTGAGTGACAGTTTCCGAATTATTGCATTCGAATGCATGAAAATTCGATTAGCGAATACTACCACTAGTGAGTGACAGTATCCGAATTATGGCATTCGAATGCATGTTATTTCGATTAGCAAATACTACTACTAGTGAGTGACAGTATCCGAGAACTTGCATTCGAATGCATGAAATTTCGATTAGCGAATACTACTACTAGTGAGTGACAGTATCCGACAACTTGCATTCGAATGCATGAGATTGCGATTAGCGAATACTACTACTAGTGAGTGACAGAATCCGAATTATTGCATTCGAATGCATGAAATTTCGATTAGCGAATACTACTACTAGTGAGTGACAGTATCCGAGAACTTGCATTCGAATGCATGAGATTTCGATTACCAAATACTACTACTAGTGAGTGACAGTATCCGAATTATTGCAATCGAATGCATGAGATTTCGTTTAGCGGATACTACTACTAGTCAGTGACAGTTTCCGAATTATTGCTTTCGAATGCAAGAGATTTCGATTAGCGAATACTACTACTAGTGAGTGACAGTATCCGAATTATTGCACTCAAATGCAAGAGATTTTGATTAGCGAATACTACTACTAGTGAGTGACAGTATCCGAATTATTGCATTCGAATGCAAGAGATTTCGTTTAGCGAATACTACTACTAGTGAGTGACAGTATCCGAATTATTGCATTCGAATGCAAGAGATTTCGATTAGCGAATACTACTACTAGTGAGTCACAGTATCCGAATTATTACATTCGAATGCAAGAAATTTCGATTAGCGAATACTACTACTAGTGAGTGACAGTATCCGAATTATTGCATTCGAATGCATGAGATTTCGATTAGCGAATACTACCACTAGTGAGTGACAGTATCCGAATTATTGCATTCGAATGCATGAAATTTCGATTAGCGAATACTACTACTAGTGAGTGACAGTATCCGAGAACTTGCATTCGAATGCATGAAATTTCGATTAGCGAATACTACTACTAGTGAGTGACAGTATCCAAATTATTGCATTCGAATGCATGAAATTTCGATTAGCGAATACTACTACTAGTGAGTGACAGTATCCGAATTATTGCATTCGAATGCATGAAATTTCGATTAGCGGATACTACTACTAGTGAGTGACAGTATCCGAGAACTTGCATTCGAATGCATGAGATTTCGATTAGCGAATACTACTACTAGTGAGTGACAGTATCCGAATTATTGCATTCGAATGCAAGAGATTTCGATTAGCGAATACTACTACTAGTGAGTGACAGTTTCCGAATTATTGCATTCGAATGCAAGAGATTTCGATTAGCGAATACTACTACTAGTGAGTGACAGTATCCGAATTATTACATTCGAATGCAAGAAATTTCGATTAGCGAATACTACTACTAGTGAGTGACAGTATCCGAATTATTGCATTCGAATGCATGAAATTTCGGTTAGCGAATACTACTACTAGAGAGTGACAGTATCCGAATTATTGCATTCGAATGCATGAAATTTCGATTAGCGAATACTACTACTAGTGAGTGACAGTATCCGAATTATTGCATTCGAATGCAAGAGATTTCGATTAGCGAATACTACTACTAGTGAGTGACAGTATCCGAATTATTGCATTCGAATGCATGAAATTTCGATTAGCGGATACTACAACTAGTGAGTGACAGTATCCGAGAACTTGCATTCGAATGCATGGGATTTCGATTAGCGAATACTACTACTAGTAAGTGACAGTATCCGAGAACTTGCATTCGAATGCATGAGATTTCGATTAGCGAATACTACTACTAGTGAGTGACAGTATCCGAGAACTTGCATTCGAATGCATGAGATTTCGATTAGCGAATACTACTACTTGTGAGTGACAGTATCCGAATTATTGCATTCGAATGCATGAAATTTCGATTAGCGAATACTACTACTAGTGAGTGACAGTATCCGAGAACTTGCATTCGAATACATGAAATTTCGATTACCGAATACTACTACTAGTGAGTGACAGTATCCGAATTATTGCATTCGAATGCATGAAATTTCGATTAGCGAATACTACTACTAGTGAGTGACAGTATCCGAATTATTGCATTCGATAGCATGAAAATTCGATTAGCGAATACTACCACTAGTGAGTGACAGTATCCGAATTATGGCATTCGAATGCATGTTATTTCGATTAGCGAATACTACTACTAGTGAGTGACAGTATCCGAGAACTTGCATTCGCATGCATGAAATTTCGATTAGCGAATACTATTACTAGTGAGTGACAGTATCCGACAACTTGCATTCGAATGCATGAAATTGCGATTAGCGAATACTACTACTAGTGAGTGACAGTATCCGAATTATTGCGCTCGAATGCATGAAATTTCGATTAGCGAATACTACTACTAGTGAGTGACAGTATCCGAATTATTGCATTCGAATGCATGTGATTTCGATTAGCGAATACTACTACTAGTGAGTGACAGTATCCGAGAACTTGCATTCGAATGCATGAGATTTCGATTAGCGAATACTACTACTACTAGTGAGTGACAGTATCCGAATTATTGCATTCGAATGCATGAAATTTCGATTAGCGAATACTACTACTAGTGAGTGACAGTATCCGAATTATTGCATTCGAATGCACGAAATTTCGATTAGCGAATACTACTACTAGTGAGTGACAGTATACGAGAACTTGCATTCGAATGCATGAAATTTCGACTGGCGAATACTACTACTAGTGAGTGACAGTATCCGAATTATTGCATTCGAATGCATGAGATTGCGGTTAGCGAATACTACTACTAGTGAGTGACAGAATCCGAATTATTGCATTCGAATGCATGAAATTCCGATTAGCGAATACTACTACTAGTGAGTGACAGTATCCGAGAACTTGCATTCGTATGCATGAGATTTCGATTAGCGAATACTACTACTAGTGAGTGACAGTATCCTTATTATTGCAATCGAATGCATGAGATTTCGTTTAGCGAATACTACTACTAGTCAGTGACAGTATCCGAATTATTGCATTCGAATGCAAGAGATTTCGATTAGCGAATACTACTACTAGTGAGTGACAGTATCCGAATTATTGCATTCGAATGCAAGAGATTTCGATTAGCGAATACTACTACTAGTGAGTGACAGTATCCGAATTATTGCATTCGAATGCAAGAGACTTCGATTAGCTAATACTACTACTAGTGAGTGACAGTATCCGAATTATTGCATTCGAATGCAAGAGATTTCGATTAGCGAATACTACTACTAGTGAGTGACAGTATCCGAATTATTGCATTCGAATGCATGAGATTTCGATTAGCGAACACTACCACTAGTGAGTGACTGTATCCGAATTGTTGCATTCGAATGCATGAAATTTCGATTAGCGAATACTACTACTAGTGAGTGACAGTATCCGAATTATTGCATTCGAATGCATTAAATTTCGATTAGCGAATACTACTACTAGTGAGTGACAGTATCCGAATTATTGCATTCGAATGCATGAAATTTCGATTAGCGGATACTACTACTAGTGAGTGACAGTATCCGAGAACTTGTATTCGAATGCATGAGATTTCGATTAGCGAATACTACTACTACTGAGTGACAGTATCCGAGAACTTGCATTCGAATGCATGAGATTTCGATTAGCGAATACTACTACTTGTGATTGACACTAGCCGAATTATTGCATTCGAATACATGAAATTTCGATTAGCGAATACTACTACTAGTGAGTGACAGTATCCGAATTATTGCAATCGAATGCATGAAATTTCGATTAACGGATACTACTACTAGTAAGTGACAGTATCCGAGAACTTGCATTCGAATGCATGAGATTTCGATTAGCGAATACTACTACTAGTGAGTGACAGTATCCGAGAACTTGCATTCGAATGCATGAAATTTCGATTAGCGAATACTACTACTAGTGAGTGACAGTATCCGAGAACTTGCATTTGAATGCATGAGATTTCGATTAGCGAATACTACTACTAGTGAGTGACAGTATCCGAATTATTGCATTCGAATGCATGAGATTTCGATTAGCGAATACTACCAGTAGTGAGTGACAGTATCCGAATTATTGCATTCGAATGCATGAAATTTCGATTAGCGAATACTACTACTAGTGAGTGAAAGTATTCGAATTATTGCATTCGAATGCATGAAATTTCGATTAGCGAATACTACTACTAGTGAGTGACGGTATGCGAATTCTTGCATTCGAATGCATGAGATTTCGATTAACGAATACTACTACTAGTGAGTGACAGTATCCGAGAACTTGCATTCGAATGCATGAGATTTCGATTAGCGAATACTACTACTAGTGAGTGACAGTATCCGAGAACTTGCATTCGAATGCATGAGATTTCGATTAGCGAATACTACTACTAGTGAGTGACAGTATCCGAATTATTGCATTCGAATGCATGAAATTTCGATTAGCGAATACTACTACTAGTGAGTGACAGTATCCGAGAACTTGCATTCGAATACATGAAATTTCGATTAGCGAATACTACTACTAGTGAGTGACAGTATCCGAATTATTGCATTCGAATGCATGAAATTTCGATTAGCGAATACTACTACTAGTGAGTGACAGTATCCGAATTATTGCATTCGAATGCATTAAATTTCGGTTAGCGAATACTACTACTAGTGAGTGACAGTATCCGAATTATTGCATTCGAATGCATGAAATTTCGATTAGCGAATACTACTACTAGTGAGTGACAGTATCCGAATTATTGCATTCGAATGCAAGAGATTTCGATTAGCGAATACTACTACTTGTGAGTGACAGTATCCGAATTATTGCATTCGAATGCATGAAATTTCGATTAGCGGATACTACTACTAGTGAGTGACAGTATCCGAGAACTTGCATTCGAATGCATGGGATTTCGATTAGCGAATACTACTACTAGTGAGTGACAGTATCCGAGAACTTGCATTCGAATGCATGAGATTTCGATTAGCGAATACTACTACTAGTGAGTGACAGTATCCGAGAACTTGCATTCGAATGCATGAGATTTCGATTAGCGAATACTACTACTTGTGAGTGACAGTATCCGAATTATTGCATTCGAATGCATGAAATTTCGATTAGCGAATACTACTACTAGTGAGTGACAGTATCCGAATTATTGCATTCGAATGCATGAAATTTCGATTAGCGAATACTAATACTAGTGAGTGACAGTATCCGAATTATTGCATTCGAATGCATGAAAATTCGATTAGCGAATACTACCACTAGTGAGTGACAGTATCCGAATTATGGCATTCGAATGCATGTTATTTCGATTAGCGAATACTACTACTAGTGAGTGACAGTATCCGAGAACTTGCATTCGCATGCATGAAATTTCGATTAGCGAATACTACTACTAGTGAGTGACAGTATCCGACAACTTGCATTCGAATGCATGAGATTGCGATTAGCGAATACTACTACTAGTGAGTGACAGTATCCGAATTATTGCGCTCGAATGCATGAAATTTCGATTAGCGAATACTACTACTAGTGAGTGACAGTATCCGAATTATTGCATTCGAATGCATGTGATTTCGATTAGCGAATACTACTACTAGTGAGTGACAGTATCCGAGAACTTGCATTCGAATGCATGAGATTTCGATTAGCGAATACTACTACTACTAGTGAGTGACAGTATCCGAATTATTGCATTCGAATGCATGAAATTTCGATTAGCGAACACTACTACTAGTGAGTGACAGTATCCGAATTATTGCATTCGAATGCACGAAATTTCGATTAGCGAATACTACTACTAGTGAGTGACAGTATACGAGAACTTGCATTCGAATGCATGAAATTTCGACTGGCGAATACTACTACTAGTGAGTGACAGTATCCGAATTATTGCATTCGAATGCAAGAGACTTCGATTAGCTAATACTACTACTAGTGAGTGACAGTATCCGAATTATTGCATTCGAATGCAAGAGATTTCGATTAGCGAATACTACTACTAGTGAGTGACAGTCTCCGAATTATTGCATTCGAATGCATGAGATTTCGATTAGCGAACACTACCACTAGTGAGTGACTGTATCCGAATTGTTGCATTCGAATGCATGAAATTTCGATTAGCGAATACTACTACTAGTGAGTGACAGTATCCGAATTATTGCATTCGAATGCATGAAATTTCGATTAGCGAATACTACTACTAGTGAGTGACAGTATCCGAATTATTGCATTCGAATGCATGAAATTTCGATTAGCGGATACTACTACTAGTGAGTGACAGTATCCGAGAACTTGTATTCGAATGCATGAGATTTCGATTAGCGAATACTACTACTAGTGAGTGACAGTATCCGAGAACTTGCATTCGAATGCATGAGATTTCGATTGGCGAATACTACTACTAGTGATTGACACTAGCCGAATTATTGCATTCGAATACATGAAATTTCGATTAGCGAATACTACTACTAGTGAGTGACAGTATCCGAATTATTGCAATCGAATGCATGAAATTTCGATTAACGGATACTACTACTAGTAAGTGACAGTATCCGAGAACTTGCATTCGAATGCATGAGATTTCGATTAGCGAATACTACTACTAGTGAGTGACAGTATCCGAGAACTTGCATTCGAATGCATGAAATTTCGATTAGCGAATACTACTACTAGTGAGTGACAGTATCCGAGAACTTGCATTTGAATGCATGAGATTTCGATTAGCGAATACTACTACTAGTGAGTGACAGTATCCGAATTATTGCATTCGAATGCATGAGATTTCGATTAGCGAATACTACCACTAGTGAGTGACAGTATCCGAATTATTGCATTCGAATGCATGAAATTTCGATTAGCGAATACTACTACTAGTGAGTGAAAGTATCCGAATTATTGCATTCGAATGCATGAAATTTCGATTAGCGAATACTACTACTAGTGAGTGACGGTATGCGAATTCTTGCATTCGAATGCATGAGATTTCGATTAACGAATACTACTACTAGTGAGTGACAGTATCCGAGAACTTGCATTCGAATGCATGAGATTTCGATTAGCGAATACTACTACTAGTGAGTGACAGTATCCGAGAACTTGCATTCGAATGCATGAGATTTCGATTAGCGAATACTACTACTAGTGAGTGACAGTATCCGAATTATTGCATTCGAATGCATGAAATTTCGATTAGCGAATACTACTACTAGTGAGTGACAGTATCCGAGAACTTGCATTCGAATACATGAAATTTCGATTAGCGAATACTACTACTAGTGAGTGACAGTATCCGAATTATTGCATTCGAATGCATGAAATTTCGATTAGCGAATACTACTACTAGTGAGTGACAGTATCCGAATTATTGCATTCGAATGCATGAAATTTCGGTTAGCGAATACTACTACTAGTGAGTGACAGTATCCGAATTATTGCATTCGAATGCATGAAATTTCGATTAGCGAATACTACTACTAGTGAGTGACAGTATCCGAATTATTGCATTCGAATGCAAGAGATTTCGATTAGCGAATACTACTACTTGTGAGTGACAGTATCCGAATTATTGCATTCGAATGCATGAAATTTCGATTAGCGGATACTACTACTAGTGAGTGACAGTATCCGAGAACTTGCATTCGAATGCATGGGATTTCGATTAGCGAATACTACTACTAGTGAGTGACAGTATCCGAGAACTTGCATTCGAATGCATGAGATTTCGATTAGCGAATACTACTACTAGTGAGTGACAGTATCCGAGAACTTGCATTCGAATGCATGAGATTTCGATTAGCGAATACTACTACTTGTGAGTGACAGTATCCGAATTATTGCATTCGAATGCATGAAATTTCGATTAGCGAATACTACTACTAGTGAGTGACAGTATCCGAATTATTGCATTCGAATGCATGAAATTTCGATTAGCGAATACTAATACTAGTGAGTGACAGTATCCGAATTATTGCATTCGAATGCATGAAAATTCGATTAGCGAATACTACCACTAGTGAGTGACAGTATCCGAATTATGGCATTCGAATGCATGTTATTTCGATTAGCGAATACTACTACTAGTGAGTGACAGTATCCGAGAACTTGCATTCGCATGCATGAAATTTCGATTAGCGAATACTACTACTAGTGAGTGACAGTATCCGACAACTTGCATTCGAATGCATGAGATTGCGATTAGCGAATAATACTACTAGTGAGTGACAGTATCCGAATTATTGCGCTCGAATGCATGAAATTTCGATTAGCGAATACTACTACTAGTGAGTGACAGTATCCGAGAACTTGCATTCGAATGCATGAGATTTCGATTAGCGAATACTACTACTACTAGTGAGTGACAGTATCCGAATTATTGCATTCGAATGCATGAAATTTCGATTAGCGAACACTACTACTAGTGAGTGACAGTATCCGAATTATTGCATTCGAATGCACGAAATTTCGATTAGCGAATACTACTACTAGTGAGTGACAGTATACGAGAACTTGCATTCGAATGCATGAAATTTCGACTGGCGAATACTACTACTAGTGAGTGACAGTATCCGAATTATTGCATTCGAATGCATGAGATTGCGGTTAGCGAATACTACTACTAGTGAGTGACAGAATCCGAATTATTGCATTCGAATGCATGAAATTCCGATTAGCGAATACTACTACTAGTGAGTGACAGTATCCGAGAACTTGCATTCGAATGCATGAGATTTCGATTAGCGAATACTACTACTAGTGAGTGACAGTATCCTTATTATTGCAATCGAATGCATGAGATTTCGTTTAGCGAATACTACTACTAGTCAGTGACAGTATCCGAATTATTGCATTCGAATGCAAGAGATTTCGATTAGCGAATACTACTACTAGTGAGTGACAGTATCCGAATTATTGCATTCGAATGCAAGAGATTTCGATTAGCGAATACTACTACTAGTGAGTGACAGTATCCGAATTATTGCATTCGAATGCAAGAGACTTCGATTAGCGAATACTACTACTAGTGAGTGACAGTATCCGAATTATTGCATTCGAATGCAAGATATTTCGATTAGCGAACACTACTACTAGTGAGTGACAGTATCCGAATTATTACATTCGAATGGAAGAAATTTCGATTAGCGAATACTACTACTAGTGAGTGACAGTATCCGAATTATTGCATTCGAATGCATGAGATTTCGAGTAGCGAACACTACCACTAGTGAGTGACAGTATCCGAATTGTTGCATTCGAATGCATGAAATTTCGATTAGCGAATACTACTACTAGTGAGTGACAGTATCCGAATTATTGCATTCGAATGCAAGAGATTTCGATTAACGAATACTACTACTAGTGAGTGACAGTATCCGAATTATTGCATTCGAATTCAAGTGATTTCGATTAGCGAATACTACTACTATCGAGTGACAGTATCCGAATTATTGCATTCGAATGCATGAGATTTCGACTAGCGAATACTACTACTAGTGAGTGACAGTATCCGAATTATTGCATTCGAATGCAAGAGATTTCGATTAGCGAATACTACTACTAGTGAGTGACAGTATCCGAATTATTACATTCGAATGCAAGAAATTTTGATTAGCGAATACTACTACTAGTGAGTGACAGTATCCGAATTATTGCATTCCAATGCAAGAGATTTTGATTAGCGAATACTACTACTAGTGAGTGACAGTATCCGAATTATTGCTATCGATTGCAAGAGATTTCGATCAGCGAATACTACTACTAGTGAGTGACAGTATCCGAGAACTTGCATTCGAATGCATGAGATTTCGATTAGCGAATACTACTACTAGTCAGTGACAGTTTCCGAATCATTGCTTTCGAATGCAAGAGATTTCGATTAGCGAATACTACTACTAGTGAGTGACAGTATCCGAATTATTGCATTCGAATGCATGAAATTTCGGTTAACGAATACTACTACTAGTGAGTGACAGTATCCGAATTATTGCATTCGAATGCATGAAATTTCAATTAGCGAATACTACTACTAGTGAGTGACAGTATCCGAATTATTGCATTCGAATGCAAGAGATTTCGATTAGCGAATACTAGTACTTGTGAGTGACAGTATCCGAATTATTGCATTCGAATGCATGAAATTTCGATTAGCGGATACTACTACTAGTGAGTGACAGTATCCGAGAACTTGCATTCGAATGCATGGGATTTCGATTAGCGAATACTACTACTAGTGAGTGACAGTATCCGAGAACTTGCATTCGAATGCATGAGATTTCGATTAGCGAATACTACTACTAGTGAGTGACAGTATCCGAGAACTTGCATTCGAATGCATGAGATTTCGATTAGCGAATACTACTACTTGTGAGTGACAGTATCCGAATTATTGCATTCGAATGCATGAAATTTCGATTAGCGAATACTACTACTAGTGAGTGACAGTATCCGAGAACTTGCATTCGAATACATGAAATTTCGATTAGCGAATACTACTACTAGTGAGTGACAGTATCCGAATTATTGCATTCGAATGCATGAAATTTCGATTAGCGAATACTACTACTAGTGAGTGACAGTATCCGAATTATTGCATTCGAATGCATGAAAATTCGATTAGCGAATACTACCACTAGTGAGTGACAGTATCCGAATTATGGCATTCGAATGCATGTTATTTCGATTAGCGAATACTACTACTAGTGAGTGACAGTATCCGAGAACTTGCATTCGCATGCATGAAATTTTGATTAGCGAATACTACTACTAGTGAGTGACAGTATCCGACAACTTGCATTCGAATGCATGAGATTGCGATTAGCGAATACTACTACTAGTGAGTGACAGTATCCGAATTATTGCGCTCGAATGCATGAAATTTCGATTAGCGAATACTACTACTAGAGAGTGAGAGTATCCGAATTATTGCATTCGAATGCATGTGATTTCGATTAGCGAATACTACTACTAGTGAGTGACAGTATCCGAGAACTTGCATTCGAATGCATGAGATTTCGATTAGCGAATACTACTACTACTAGTGAGTGACAGTATCCGAATTATTGCATTCGAATGCATGAAATTTCGATTAGCGAATACTACTACTAGTGAGTGACAGTATCCGAATTATTGCATTCGAATGCACGAAATTTCGATTAGCGAATACTACTACTAGTGAGTGACAGTATACGAGAACTTGCATTCGAATGCATGAAATTTCGACTGGCGAATACTACTACTAGTGAGTGACAGTATCCGAGAACTTGTATTCCAATGCATGAGATTTCGATTAGCGAATACTACTACTAGTGAGTGACAGTATCCGAGAACTTGCATTCGAATGCATGAGATTTCGATTAGCGAATACTACTACTAGTGATTGACACTAGCCGAATTATTGCATTCGAATACATGAAATTTCGATTAGCGAATACTACTACTAGTGAGTGACAGTATCCGACTTATTGCAATCGAATGCATGAAATTTCGATTAACGGATACTACTACTAGTAAGTGACAGTATCCGAGAACTTGCATTCGAATGCATGAGATTTCGATTAGCGAATACTACTACTAGTGAGTGACAGTATCCGAGAACTTGCATTCGAATGCATGAAATTTCGATTAGCGTATACTACTACTAGTGAGTGACAGTATCCGAGAACTTGCATTTGAATGCATGAGATTTCGATTAGCGAATACTACTACTAGTGAGTGACAGTATCCGAGAACTTGCATTCGAATGCATGAGATTTCGATTAGCGAATACTACTACTAGTGAGTGACAGTATCCGAATTATTGCATTCGAATGCATGTGATTTCGATTAGCGAATACTACTACTAGTGAGTGACAGTATCCGAGAACTTGCATTCGAATGCATGAGATTTCGATTAGCGAATACTACTACTAGTGAGTGACAGTATCCGAATTATTGCATTCGAATGCATGAGATTTCGAATAGCGAATACTACCACTAGTGAGTGACAGTATCCGAATTATTGCATTCGAATGCATGAAATTTCGATTAGCGAATACTACTACTAGTGAGTGAAAGTATCCGAATTATTGCATTCGAATGCATGAAATTTCGATTAGCGAATACTACTACTAGTGAGTGACGGTATCCGAATTCTTGCATTCGAATGCATGAGATTTCGATTAACGAATACTACTACTAGTGAGTGACAGTATCCGAGAACTTGCATTCGAATGCATGAGATTTCGATTAGCGAATACTACTACTAGTGAGTGACAGTATCCGAGAGCTTGCATTCGAATGCATGAGATTTCGATTAGCGAATACTACTACTAGTGAGTGACAGTATCCGAATTATTGCATTCGAATGCATGAAATTTCGATTAGCGAATACTACTACTAGTGAGTGACAGTATCCGAATTATTGCATTCGAATGCATGAAATTTCGATTAGCGAATACTACTACTAGTGAGTTACAGTATCCGAATTATGGCATTCGAATGCATGAAATTTCGATTAGCGAATACTACTACTAGTGAGTGACAGTATCCGAGAACTTGCATTCGAATGCATGAAATTTCGATTAGCGAATACTACTACTAGTGAGTGACAGTATCCGAATTATTGCATTCGAATGCATGAGATTGCGAATAGCGAATACTACTACTAGTGAGTGACAGAATCCGAATTATTGCATTCGAATGCATGAAATTTGGATTAACTAATACTACTACTAGTGAGTGACAGTATCTGAGAACTTGCATTCGAATGCATGAGATTTCGATTAGCGAATACTACTACTAGTGAGTGACAGTATCCGAATTATTGCAACCGAATGCATGAGATTTCGTTTAGCGAATACTACTACTAGTCAGTGACAGTTTCCGAAATATTGCTTACGAATGCAAGAGATTTCGATTAGCGAATACTACTACTAGTGAGTGACAGTATCCGAATTATTGCATTCGAATGCAAGAGATTTCGATTAGCGAATACTACTACTAGTGAGTGACAGTATCCGAATTATTGCATTCGAATGCAAGAGATTTCAATTAGGGAATACTACTACTGGTGAGTGACAGTATCCGAATTATTGCATTCGAATGCAAGAGATTTCGATTAGCGAATACTACTACTAGTGAGTGACAGTATCCGAATTATTGCATTCGAATGCAAGAGATTTCGATTAGCGAATACTACTACTAGTCAGTGACAGTATCCGAATTATTACATTCGAATGCAAGAAATTTCGAACAGCGAATACTACTACTAGTGAGTGACAGTATCTGAATCATTGGTTTCGAATGCAAGAGATTTCGATTAGCGAATACTACTACTAGTGAGTGACAGTATCCGAATTATTGCATTCGAATGCATGAAATTTCGGTTAGCGAATACTACTACTAGTGAGTGACAGTATCCGAATTATTGCATTCGAATGCATGAAATTTCGATTAGCGAATACTACTACTAGTGAGTGACAGTATCCGAATTATTGCATTCGAATGCAAGAGATTTCGATTAGCGAATACTACTACTTGTGAGTGACAGTATCCGAATTATTGCATTCGAATGCATGAAATTTCGATTAGCGGATACTACTACTAGTGAGTGACAGTATCCGAGAACTTGCATTCGAATGCATGGGATTTCGATTAGCGAATACTACTACTAGTGAGTGACAGTATCCGAGAACTTGCATTCGAATGCATGAGATTTCGATTAGCGAATACTACTACTAGTGAGTGACAGTATCCGAGAACTTGCATTCGAATGCATGAGATTTCGATTAGCGAATACTACTACTTGTGAGTGACAGTATCCGAATTATTGCATTCGAATGCATGTGATTTCGATTAGCGAATACTACTACTAGTGAGTGACAGTATCCGAGAACTTGCATTCGAATGCATGAGATTTCGATTAGCGAATACTACTACTACTAGTGAGTGACAGTATCCGAATTATTGCATTCGAATGCATGAAATTTCGATTAGCGAATACTACTACTAGTGAGTGACAGTATCCGAATTATTGCATTCGAATGCACGAAATTTCGATTAGCGAATACTACTACTAGTGAGTGACAGTATACGAGAACTTGCATTCGAATGCATGAAATTTCGACTGGCGAATACTACTACTAGTGAGTGACAGTATCCGAGAACTTGTATTCGAATGCATGAGATTTCGATTAGCGAATACTACTACTAGTGAGTGACAGTATCCGAGAACTTGCATTCGAATGCATGAGATTTCGATTAGCGAATACTACTACTAGTGATTGACACTAGCCGAATTATTGCATTCGAATACATGAAATTTCGATTAGCGAATACTACTACTAGTGAGTGACAGTATCCGAATTATTGCAATCGAATGCATGAAATTTCGATTAACGGATACTACTACTAGTAAGTGACAGTATCCGAGAACTTGCATTCGAATGCATGAGATTTCGATTAGCGAATACTACTACTAGTGAGTGACAGTATCCGAGAACTTGCATTCGAATGCATGAAATTTCGATTAGCGTATACTACTACTAGTGAGTGACAGTATCCGAGAACTTGCATTTGAATGCATGAGATTTCGATTAGCGAATACTACTACTAGTGAGTGACAGTATCCGAATTATTGCATTCGAATGCATGAGATTTCGAATAGCGAATACTACCACTAGTGAGTGACAGTATCCGAATTATTGCATTCGAATGCATGAAATTTCGATTAGCGAATACTACTACTAGTGAGTGAAAGTATCCGAATTATTGCATTCGAATGCATGAAATTTCGATTAGCGAATACTACTACTAGTGAGTGACAGTATCCGAATTATTGCATTCGAATGCAAGAGATTTCGATTAGCGAATACTACTACTAGTGAGTGACAGTATCCGAATTATTGCAATCGAATGCATGAGATTTCGTTTAGCGATTACTACTACTAGTCAGTGACAGTTTCCGAATTATTGCTTTCGAATGCAAGAGATTTTGATTAGCGAATACTACTACTAGTGAGTGACAGTATCCGAATTATTGCATTCGAATGCAAGAGATTTCGATTAGCGAATACTACTACTAGTGAGTGACAGAATCCGAATTATTGCATTCGAATGCATGAAATTTCGATTAGCGAATACTACTACTAGTGAGTGACAGTATCCGAAAACTTGCATTCGAATGCATGAGATTTCGATTAGCGAATACTACTACTAGTGAGTGACAGTATCCGAATTATTGCAATTGAATGCATGAGATTTCGTTTAGCGATTACTACTACTAGTCAGTGACAGTTTCCGAATTATTGCTTTCGAATGCAAGAGATTTTGATTAGCGAATACTACTACTAGTGAGTGACAGTATCCGAATTATTGCATTCGAATGCAAGAGATTTCGATTAGCCAATACTACTACTAGTGAGTGACAGTATCCGAATTATTGCATTCGAATGCAAGAGATTTCGATTAGCGAATACTACTACTAGTGAGTGACAGTATCCGAATTATTGCATTCTAATGCATGAGATTTCGACTAGCGAATACTACTACTAGTGAGTGACAGTATCCGAATTATTGCATTCGAATACAAGAGATTTCGATTAGCGAATACTACTACTAGTGAGTGACAGTATCCGAATTATTGCTTTCGATTGCAAGAGATTTCGATCAGCGAATACTACTACTAGTGAGTGACAGTATCCGAGAACTTGCATTCGAATGCATGAGATTTCGATTAGCGAATACTACTACTAGTCAGTGACAGTTTCCGAATCATTGCTTTCGAATGCAAGAGATTTCGATTAGCGAATACTACTACTAGTGAGTGACAGTATCCGAATTATTGCATTCGAATGCAAGAGATTCCGATTAGCGAATACTACTACTAGTGAGCGACAGTATCCGAATTATTGCATTCGAATGCAAGAGATTTCGATTAACGAATACTACTACTAGTGAGTGACAGTATCCGAATTATTGCATTCGAATGAAAGGGAATTTGATTAGCGAATACTACTACTAGTGAGTGACAGTATCCGAATTATTGCATTCGAATGCAAGAGATTTCGATTAGCGAATACTACTACTAGTGAGTAACAGTATCCGAATTATTGCATTTGAATGCATGTAATTTCGATTAGCGAATACTACTACTAGTGAGTGAAAGTATCCGATTTATTGCATTCGAATGCATGAAATTTCGATTAGCGAATACTACTACTAGTGAGTGACAGTATCCGAATTATTGCATTCGAATGCAAGAGATTTCGATTACCGAATACTACTAGTGAGTGACAGTATCCGAATTATTGCATTCGAATGCATGAGATCTTAATTAGCGAATACTACTACTAGTGAGTAACAGTATCCAAATTATTGCATTCAAATGCATGAAATTTCGATTAGCGAATACTACTACTAGTGAGTGACAGTATCCGAATTATTGCATTCGAATGCAAGAGATTTCGATTAGCGAATACTTCTACTTGTGAGTGACAGTATCCGAATTATTGCATTCGAATGCATGAAATTTCGATTAGCGGATACTACTACTAGTGAGTGACAGTATCCGAGAACTTGCATTCGAATGCATGGGATTTCGATTAGCGAATACTACTACTAGTGAGTGACAGTATCCGAGAACTTGCATTCGAATGCATGAGATTTCGATTAGCGAATACTACTACTAGTGAGTGACAGTATCCGAGAACTTGCATTCGAATGCATGAGATTTCGATTAGCGAATACTACTACTTGTGAGTGACAGTATCCGAATTATTGCATTCGAATGCATGTGATTTCGATTAGCGAATACTACTACTAGTGAGTGACAGTATCCGAGAACTTGCATTCGAATGCATGAGATTTCGATTAGCGAATACTACTACTAGTGATTGACACTAGCCGAATTATTGCATTCGAATACATGAAATTTCGATTAGCGAATACTACTACTAGTGAGTGACAGTATCCGAATTATTGCAATCGAATGCATGAAATTTCGATTAACGGATACTACTACTAGTAAGTGACAGTATCCGAGAACTTGCATTCGAATGCATGAGATTTCGATTAGCGAATACTACTACTAGTGAGTGACAGTATCCGAGAACTTGCATTCGAATGCATGAAATTTCGATTAGCGTATACTACTACTAGTGAGTGACAGTATCCGAGAACTTGCATTTGAATGCATGAGATTTCGATTAGCGAATACTACTACTAGTGAGTGACAGTATCCGAATTATTGCATTCGAATGCATGAAATTTCGATTAGCGAATACTACTACTAGTGAGTGAAAGTATCCGAATTATTGCATTCGAATGCATGAAATTTCGATTAGCGAATACTACTACTAGTGAGTGACAGTATCCGAATTATTGCATTCGAATGCAAGAGATTTCGATTAGCGAATACTACTACTAGTGAGTGACAGTATCCGAATTATTGCAATCGAATGCATGAGATTTCGTTTAGCGATTACTACTACTAGTCAGTGACAGTTTCCGAATTATTGCTTTCGAATGCAAGAGATTTTGATTAGCGAATACTACTACTAGTGAGTGACAGTATCCGAATTATTGCATTCGAATGCAAGAGATTTCGATTAGCGAATACTACTACTAGTGAGTGACAGAATCCGAATTATTGCATTCGAATGCATGAAATTTCGATTAGCGAATACTACTACTAGTGAGTGACAGTATCCGAAAACTTGCATTCGAATGCATGAGATTTCGATTAGCGAATACTACTACTAGTGAGTGACAGTATCCGAATTATTGCAATTGAATGCATGAGATTTCGTTTAGCGATTACTACTACTAGTCAGTGACAGTTTCCGAATTATTGCTTTCGAATGCAAGAGATTTTGATTAGCGAATACTACTACTAGTGAGTGACAGTATCCGAATTATTGCATTCGAATGCAAGAGATTTCGATTAGCGAATACTACTACTAGTGAGTGACAGTATCCGAATTATTGCATTCGAATGCAAGAGATTTCGATTAGCGAATACTACTACTAGTGAGTGACAGTATCCGAATTATTGCATTCGAATGCATGAGATTTCGACTAGCGAATACTACTACTAGTGAGTGACAGTATCCGAATTATTGCATTCGAATACAAGAGATTTCGATTAGCGAATACTACTACTAGTGAGTGACAGTATCCGAATTATTGCTTTCGATTGCAAGAGATTTCGATCAGCGAATACTACTACTAGTGAGTGACAGTATCCGAGAACTTGCATTCGAATGCATGAGATTTCGATTAGCGAATACTACTACTAGTCAGTGACAGTTTCCGAATCATTGCTTTCGAATGCAAGAGATTTCGATTAGCGAATACTACTACTAGTGAGTGACAGTATCCGAATTATTGCATTCGAATGCAAGAGATTCCGATTAGCGAATACTACTACTAGTGAGTGACAGTATCCGAATTATTGCATTCGAATGCAAGAGATTTCGATTAACGAATACTACTACTAGTGAGTGACAGTATCCGAATTATTGCATTCGAATGAAAGGGAATTCGATTAGCGAATACTACTACTAGTGAGTGACAGTATCCGAATTATTATATTCGAATGCAAGAGATTTCGATTAGCGCATACTACTACTAGTGGGTGACAGTATCCGAATTATTGCATTCGAATGCAAGAGATTTCGATTAGCGAATACTACTACTAGTGAGTAACAGTATCCGAATTATTGCATTTGAATGCATGTAATTTCGATTAGCGAATACTACTACTAGTGAGTGAAAGTATCCGATTTATTGCATTCGAATGCATGAAATTTCGATTAGCGAATACTACTACTAGTGAGTGACAGTATCCGAATTATTGCATTCGAATGCAAGAGATTTCGATTACCGAATACTACTAGTGAGTGACAGTATCCGAATTATTGCATTCGAATGCATGAGATCTTAATTAGCGAATACTACTACTAGTGAGTGACAGTATCCAAATTATTGCATTCGAATGCATGAAATTTCGATTAGCGAATACTACTACTAGTGAGTGACAGTATCCGAGAACTTGCATTCGAATGCATGAGATTTCGATTAGCGAATACTACTACTAGTGAGTGACAGTATCCGAGAACTTGCATTCGAATGCATGAGATTTCCATTAGCGAATACTACTACTAGTGAGTGACAGTATCCGAATTATTGCATTCGAATGCATGAAATTTCGATTAGCGGATACTACTACTAGTGAGTGACAGCATCCGAGAACTTGCATTCGAATGCATGAGATTTCGATTAGCGAATACTACTACTAGTGAGTGACAGTATCCGAGAACTTGCATTCCAATGCATGAGATTTCGATTAGCGAATACTACTACTAGTGATTGACACTTTCCGAATTATTGCATTCGAATACATGAAATTTCGATTAGCGAATACTACTACTAGTGAGTGACAGTATCCGAATTATTGCATTCGAATGCATGAAATTTCGATTAGCGGATACTACTACTAGTGAGTGACAGTATCCGAGAACCTGCATTCGAATGCATGAGATTTCGATTAGCGAATACTACTACTAGTGAGTGACAGTATCCGAGAACTTGCATTCGAATGCATGAAATTTCGATTAGCGAATACTACTACTAGTGAGTGACAGTATACGTGAACTTGCATTCGAATGCATGAGATTTCGATTAGCGAATACTACTACTAGTGAGTGACAGTATCCGAATTAGTGCATTCGAATGCATGAAATTTCGATTAGCGAATACTACTACTAGTGAGTGACAGTATCCGAATTAGTGCATTCGAATGCATGAAATTTCGATTAGCGAATACTACTACTAGTGAGTGACAGTATCCGAATTATTGCATTCGAATGCATGAAATTTCGATTAGCGAATACTAATACTAGTGAGTGACGGTATCCGAATTCTTGCATTCGAATGCATGAGATTTCGATTAGCGAATACTACTACTAGTGAGTGACAGTATCCGAGAACTTGCATTCGAATGCATGAGATTTCGATTAGCGAATACTACTACTAGTGAGTGACAGTATCCGAATTATGGCATTCGAATGCATGAAATTTCGATTAGCGAATACTACTACTAGTGAGTGACAGTATCCGAGAACTTGCATTCGAATACATGAAATTTCGATTAGCGAATACTACTACTAGTGAGTGACAGTATCCGAATTATTGCATTCGAATGCATGAAATTTCGATTGGCGAATACTACTACTAGTGAGTGACAGTATCCGAGAACTTGCATTCGAATGCATGAAATTTCGATTAGCGAATACTACTACTAGTGAGTGACAGTATCCGAATTATTGCATTCGAATGCATGAGATTGCGATTAGCGAATACTACTACTAGTGAGTGACAGAATCCGAATTATTGCATTCGAATGCATGAAATTTCGATTAGCGAATACTACTACTAGTGAGTGACAGTATCCGAGAACTTGCATTCGAATGCATGAGATTAGAATCAGCGAATACTACTACTAGTCAGTGACAGTTTCCGAATTATTGCTTTCGAATGCAAGAGATTTCGATTAGCGAATACTACTACTAGTGAGTGACAGTATCCGAATTATTGCATTCGAATGCAAGAGATTTCGATTAGCGAATACTACTACTAGAGAGTGACAGTATCCGAATTATTGCATTCGAATGCAAGAGATTTCGATTAGCGAATAGAACTACAAGTGAGTGACAGTATATGAATTATTGCATTCGAATGCAAAAGATTTCGATTAGCGAATACTACTACTAGTGAGTGACAGTATCCGAATTATTACATTCGAATGCAAGAGATTTCGATTAGCGAATACTACTACTAGTGAGTGACAGTATCCGAATTATTACATTCGAATGCAAGAAATTTCGATTAGCGAATACTACTACTAGTGAGTGACAGTATCCGAATTATTGCATTCGAATGCAAGAGATTTCGATTAGCGAATACTACTACTAGTGAGTGACAGTATCCGAATTATTGCATTCGAATGCATGAAATTTCGATTAGCGAATACTACTACTAGTGAGTGACAGTATCCGAATTATTGCATTCGAATGCATGAAATTTCGATTAGCGAATACTACTACTAGTGAGTGACAGTATCCGAATTATTGCATTCGAATGCAAGAGATTTCGATTAGCGAATACTACTACTAGTGAGTGACAGTATCCGAATTATTGCATTCGAATGCATGAGATTTCGATTAGCGAATACTACTACTAGTGAGTGACAGAATCCGAATTATTGCATTCGAATGCATGAAATTTCGATTAGCGAATACTACTACTAGTGAGTGACAGTATCCGAGAACTTGCATTCGAATGCATGAGATTTCGACTAGCGAATACTACTACTAGTGAGTGACAGTATCCGAATTATTGCAATCGAATGCATGAGATTTTGTTTAGCGAATACTACTACTAGTCAGTGACAGTTTCCGAATTATTGCTTTCGAATGCAAGAGATTTCGATTAGCGAATACTACTACTAGTGAGTGACATTATCCGAATTACTGCATTCGAATGCAAGAGATTTCGATTAGCGAATACTACTACTAGTGAGTGACAGAATCCGAATTATTGCATTCGAATGCAAGAGATTTCAAGTAACGAATACTACTACTAGTGAGTGACAGTATCCGAATTATTGCATTCGAATGCAAGAGATTTCGATTAGCGAATACTACTACTAGTGAGTGACAGTATCCGAATTATTACATTCGAATGCAAGAGATTTCGATTAGCGAATACTACTACTAGTGAGTGACAGTATCCGAATTATTGCATCCGAATGCAAGAGATTTCGAGTAGCGAATACTACTACTAGTGAGTGACAGTATCCGAATTATTGCATTCGAATGCATGTAATTTCGACTAGCGAATACTACTACTAGTGAGTGACAGTATCCGAATTATTGCATTCGAATGCATGAAATTTCGATTAGCGAATACTACTACTAGTGAGTGACAGTATCCGAATTATTGCATTCGAATGCAAGAGATTTCGATTATCGAATACTACTACTAGTGAGTGACAGTATCCGAATTATTGCATTCGAATGCATGAGATTTCGATTAGCGAATACTACTACTAGTGAGTGACAGTATCCGAATTATTGCATTCGAATGCATGAAATTTCGATTAGCGAATACTACTGCTAGTGAGTGACAGTATCCGAACTATTTTATTCGAATGCAAGAGATTTCGATTAGGGAATACTGCTACTAGTGATTGACAGTATCCGAATTATTGCATTCGAATGCATGAGATTTCGATTAGCGAATACTACTACTAGTGAGTGAAAGTATCCGAATTATTGCATTCCAATGCATGTAATTTCGATTAGCGAATACTACTACTGGTGAGTGACAGTATCCGAGAACTTGCATTCGAATGCATGAGATTTCGATTAGCGAATACTACTACTAGTGAGTGACAGTATCCGAGGACTTGCATTCGAATGCATGAGATTTCGATTAGCGAATACTACTACTAGTGATTGACACTATCCGAATTATTGCATTCGAATACATGAAATTTCGATTAGCGAATACTACTACTAGTGAGTGACAGTATCCGAATTATTGCATTCGAATGCATGAAATTTCGATTAGCGGATACTACTACTAGTGAGTGACAGTATCCGAGAACTTGCATTCGAATGCATGAGATTTCGATTAGCGAATACTACTACTAGTGATTGACAGTATCCGAGAACTTGCATTCGAATGCATGAAATTTCGATTAGGGAATACTACTACTAGTGAGTGAGAGTATCCGAATTATTGCATTCGAATGCATGAGATTTCGATTAGCGAATACTACTACTAGTGAGTGACAGTATCCGAATTATTGCATTCGAATGCATGAAATTTCGATTAGTGAATACTACTACTAGTGAGTGACAGTATCCCAATTATTGCATTCGAATGCATGAAATTTCGATTAGCGAATACTACTACTAGAAAGTGACAGTATCCGAATTATTGCATTCGAATGCATGAGATTTCGATTAGCGAATACTACTACTAGTGAGTGACAGTATCCGAGAACTTGCATTCGAATGCATGAGATTTCGATTAGCGAATACTACTACTAGTGAGTGACAGTATCCGAATTATTGCATTCGAATGCAAGAGATTTCAACTAGCGAATACTACTACTAGTGAGTGACAGTATCTGAATTATTGCATTCGAATGCAAGAGATTTTGATTAGCGAATACTACTACTAGTGAGTGACAGTATCCGAATTATTGCTTTCGAATGCAAGAGATTTCGATTAGCGAATACTACTACTAGTGAGTGACAGTATCCGAATTATTGCATTCGAATGCATGAAATTTCGATTAGCGAATACTACTGCTAGTGAGTGACAGTATCCGAACTATTTTATTCGAATGCAAGAGATTTCGATTAGGGAATACTGCTACTAGTGATTGACAGTATCCGAATTATTGCATTCGAATGCATGAGATTTCGATTAGCGAATACTACTACTAGTGAGTGAAAGTATCCGAATTATTGCATTCCAATGCATGTAATTTCGATTAGCGAATACTACTACTGGTGAGTGACAGTATCCGAGAACTTGCATTCGAATGCATGAGATTTCGATTAGCGAATACTACTACTAGTGAGTGACAGTATCCGAGGACTTGCATTCGAATGCATGAGATTTCGATTAGCGAATACTACTACTAGTGATTGACACTATCCGAATTATTGCATTCGAATACATGAAATTTCGATTAGCGAATACTACTACTAGTGAGTGACAGTATCCGAATTATTGCATTCGAATGCATGAAATTTCGATTAGCAGATACTACTACTAGTGAGTGACAGTATCCGAGAACTTGCATTCGAATGCATGAGATTTCGATTAGCGAATACTACTACTAGTGATTGACAGTATCCGAGAACTTGCATTCGAATGCATGAAATTTCGATTAGGGAATACTACTACTAGTGAGTGAGAGTATCCGAATTATTGCATTCGAATGCATGAGATTTCGATTAGCGAATACTACTACTAGTGAGTGACAGTATCCGAATTATTGCATTCGAATGCATGAAATTTCGATTAGTGAATACTACTACTAGTGAGTGACAGTATCCCAATTATTGCATTCGAATGCATGAAATTTCGATTAGCGAATACTACTACTAGAAAGTGACAGTATCCGAATTATTGCATTCGAATGCATGAGATTTCGATTAGCGAATACTACTACTAGTGAGTGACAGTATCCGAGAACTTGCATTCGAATGCATGAGATTTCGATTAGCGAATACTACTACTAGTGAGTGACAGTATCCGAATTATTGCATTCGAATGCAAGAGATTTCGATTAGCGAATACTACTACTAGTGAGTGACAGTATCCGAATTATTGCATTCGAATGCAAGAGATTTCGATTAGCGAATACTACTACTAGTGAGCGACAGTATCCGAATTATTGCATTCGAATGCAAGAGATTTCAACTAGCGAATACTACTACTAGTGAGTGACAGTATCTGAATTATTGCATTCGAATGCAAGAGATTTTGATTAGCGAATACTACTACTAGTGAGTGACAGTATCCGAATTATTGCTTTCGAATGCAAGAGATTTCGATTAGCGAATACTACTACTAGTGAGTGACAGTATCCGAGAACTTGCATTCGAATATATGAGATTTCGATTAGCGAATACTACTACTAGTCAGTGATAGTTTCCGAATCATTGCTTTCGAATGCAAGAGATTTCGATTAGCGAATACTACTACTTGTGAGTGACAGTATCCGAATTATTGCATTCGAATGCAAGAGATTCCGATTAGCTTATACTACTACTAGTGAGTGACAGTATCCGAATTAATGCATTCGAATGCATGAGATTTCGATTAGCGAATACTACTACTAGTGAGTGACAGTATCCGAGAACTTGCATTCGAATGCATGAGATTTCCATTAGCGAATACTACTACTAGTGAGTGACAGTATCCGAATTATTGCATTCGAATGCATGAAATTTCGATTAGCGGATACTACTACTAGTGAGTGACAGTATCCGAGAACTTGCATTCGAATGCATGAGATTTCGATTAGCGAATACTACTACTAGTGATTGACACTATCCGAATTATTGCATTCGAATACATGAAATTTCGATTAGCGAATACTACTACTAGTGAGTGACAGTATCCGAATTATTGCATTCGAATGCATGAAATTTCGATTAGCGGATACTACTACTAGTGAGTGACAGTATCCGAGAACCTGCATTCGACTGCATGAAATTTCGATTAGCGAATACTACTACTATTGAGTGACAGTATCCGAGAACTTGCATTCGAATGCATGAAATTTCGATTAGCGAATACTACTACTAGTAAGTGACAGTATCCGAGAACTTGCATTCGAATGCATGCGATTTCGATTAGCGAATACTACTACTAGTGAGTGACAGTATCCGAATTATTGCATTCGAATGCAAGAGATTCCGATTAGCGAATACTACTACTAGTGAGTGACAGTATCCGAGAACTTGCATTCGAATGCAAGAGATTTCGATTAGCGAATACTACTACTAGTGAGTGACAGAATCCGAATTATTGCATTCGAATGCAAGAGATTTCGACTAGCGAATACTACTACTAGTGAGTGAAATATCCGAATTATTGCATTCGAATGCAAGAGATTTCGATTAGCGAATACTACTACTAGTGAGTGACAGTATCCGAATTATTACATTCGAATGCAAGAAATTTCGATTAGCGAATACTACTACTAGTGAGTGACAGTATCCGAATTATTGCATTCTAATGCAAGAGATTTTGATTAGCGAATACTACTACTAGTGAGTGACAGTATCCGAATTATTGCTTTCGAATGCAAGAGATTTCGATTAGCGAATACTACTACTTGTGAGTGACAGTATCCGAATTATTGCATTCGAATGCAAGAGATTCCGATTAGCTTATACTACTACTAGTGAGTGACAGTATCCGAATTAATGCATTCGAATGCATGAGATTTCGATTAGCGAATACTACTACTAGTGAGTGACAGTATCCGAGAACTTGCATTCGAATGCATGAGATTTCCATTAGCGAATACTACTACTAGTCAGTGACAGTTTCCGAATCATTGCTTTCGAATGCAAGAGATTTCGATTAGCGAATACTACTACTTGTGAGTGACAGTATCCGAATTATTGCATTCGAATGCAAGAGATTCCGATTAGCTTATACTACTACTAGTGAGTGACAGTATCCGAATTAATGCATTCGAATGCATGAGATTTCGATTAGCGAATACTACTACTAGTGAGTGACAGTATCCGAGAACTTGCATTCGAATGCATGAGATTTCCATTAGCGAATACTACTACTAGTGAGTGACAGTATCCGAATTATTGCATTCGAATGCATGAAATTTCGATTAGCGGATACTACTACTAGTGAGTGACAGTATCCGAGAACTTGCATTCGAATGCATGAGATTTCGATTAGCGAATACTACTACTAGTGATTGACACTATCCGAATTATTGCATTCGAATACATGAAATTTCGATTAGCGAATACTACTACTAGTGAGTGACAGTATCCGAATTATTGCATTCGAATGCATGAAATTTCGATTAGCGGATACTACTACTAGTGAGTGACAGTATCCGAGAACCTGCATTCGAATGCATGAAATTTCGATTAGCGAATACTACTACTATTGAGTGACAGTATCCGAGAACTTGCATTCGAATGCATGAAATTTCGATTAGCGAATACTACTACTAGTAAGTGACAGTATCCGAGAACTTGCGTTCGAATGCATGAGATTTCGATTAGCGAATACTACTACTAGTGAGTGACAGTATCCGAATTATTGCATTCGAATGCAAGAGATTTCGATTAGCGAATACTACTACTAGTGAGTGACAGTATCCGAATTATTGCATTCGAATGCAAGAGATTTCGACTAGCGAATACTACTACTAGTGAGTGAAATATCCGAATTATTGCATTCGAATGCAAGGGATTTCGATTAGCGAATACTACTACTAGTGAGTGACAGTATCCGAATTATTACATTCGAATGCAAGAAATTTCGATTAGCGAATACTACTACTAGTGAGTGACAGTATCCGAATTATTGCATTCGAATGCAAGAGATTTTGATTAGCGAATACTACTACTAGTGAGTGACAGTATCCGAATTATTGCTTTCGAATGCAAGAGATTTCGATTAGCGAATAAGACTACTAGTGAGTGACAGTATCCGAGAACTTGCATTCGAATATATGAGATTTCGATTAGCGAATACTACTACTAGTCAGTGACAGTTTCCGAATCATTGCTTTCGAATGCAAGAGATTTCGATTAGCGAATACTACTACTAGTGAGTGACAGTATCCGAATTATTGCATTCGAATGCAAGAGATTCCGATTAGCTTATACTACTACTAGTGAGTGACAGTATCCGAATTATTGCATTCGAATGCATGAGATTTCCATTAGCGAATACTACTACTAGTGAGTGACAGTATCCGAATTATTACATTCGAATGCATGAAATTTCGATTAGCGGATACTACTACTAGTGAGTGACAGTATCCGAGAACTTGCATTCGAATGCATGAGATTTCGATTAGCGAATACTGCTACTAGTGAGTGACAGTATCCGAGAACTTGCATTCGAATGCATGAGATTTCGATTAGCGAATACTACTACTAGTGATTGACACTATACGAATTATTGCATTCGAATACATGAAATTTCGATTAGCGAATACTACTACTAGTGAGTGACAGTATCCGAATTATTGCATTCGAATGCATGAAATTTTGATTAGCGGATACTACTACTAGTGAGTGACAGTATCCGAGAACCTGCATTCGAATGCATGAGATTTCGATTAGCGAATACTACTACTAGTGAGTGACAGTATCCGAGAACTTGCATTCGAATGCATGAAATTTCGATTAGCGAATACTACTACTAGTGAGTGACAGTATACGTGAACTTGCATTCGAATGCATGAGATTTCGATTAGCGAATACTACTACTAGTGAGTGACAGTATCCGAATTAGTGCATTCGAATGCATGAGATTTCGAATAGCGAATACTACTACTAGTGAGTGACATTATCCGAATTATTGCATTCGAATGCATGAAATTTCGATTAGCGAATTCTACTACTAGTGAGTGACAGTATCCGAATTATTGCATTCGAATGCATGAAATTTCGATTAGCGAATACTACTACTAGTGAGTGACGGTATCCGAATTCTTGCATTCGAATGCATGAGATTTTGATTAGCGAATACTACTACTAGTGAGTGACAGTATCCGAGAACTTGCATTCGAATGCATGAGATTTCGATTAGCGAATACTACTACTAGTGAGTGACAGTATCCGAGAACTTGCATTCGAATGCATGAGATTTCGTTTAGCGAATACTACTACTAGTGCGTGACAGTATCCGAATTATGGCATTCGAATGCATGAAATTTCGATTAGCGAATACTACTACTAGTGAGTGACAGTATCCGAGAACTTGCATTCGAATACATGAAATTTCGATTAGCGAATACTACTACTAGTGAGTGACAGTATCCGAGTTATTGCATTCGAATGCATGAAATTTCGATTAGCGAATACTACTACTAGTGACTGACAGTATCCGAATTATTGCATTCGAATGCATGAAATTTCGATTAGCGAATACTACTACTAGTGAGTGACAGTATCCGAGAACTTGCATTCGAATGCATGAAATTTCGATTAGCGAATACTACTACTAGTGAGTGACAGTATCCGAATTATTGCATTCGAATGCATGAGATTGCGATTAGCGAATACTACTACTAGTGAGTGACAGTATCCGAGAACTTGCATTCGAATGCATGAGATTTCGATCAGCGAATACTACTACTAGTCAGTGACAGTTTCCGAAGTATTGCTTTCGAATGCAAGAGATTTCGATTAGCGAATACTACTACTAGTGAGTGACAGTATCCGAATTATTGCATTCGAATGCAAGAGATTTCGATTAGCGAATACTACTACTAGAGAGTGACAGTATCCGAATTAATGCATTCGAATGCAAGAGATTTCGATTAGCGAATACTACTACAAGTGAGTGACAGTATATGAATTATTGCATTCGAATGCAAAAGATTTCGATTAGCAAATACTACTACTAGTGAGTGACAGTATCCGAATTATTACATTCCAATGCAAGAGATTTCGATTAGCGAATACTACTACTAGTGAGTGACAGTATCCGAATTATTACATTCGAATGCAAGAAATTTCGATTAGCGAATACTACTACTAGTGAGTGACAGTATCCGAATTATTGCATTCGAATGCAAGAGATTTCGATTAGCGAATACTATTACTAGTGAGTGACAGTATCCGAATTATTGCATTCGAATGCAAGAGATTTCGATTACCGAATACTACCACTAGTGAGTGACAGTATCCGAATTATTGCATTCGAATGCATGAGATTTCGATTAGCGAATACTACTACTAGTGAGTGACAGAATCCGAATTATTGCATTCGAATGCATGAAATTTCGATTAGCGAATACTACTACTAGTGAGTGACAGTATCCGGGAACTTGCATTCGAATGCATGAGATTTCGATTAGCGAATACTACTACTAGTGAGTGACAGTATCCGAATTATTGCAATCGAATACATGAGATTTCGTTTAGCGAATACGACTACTAGTCAGTGACAGTTTCCGAATTATTGCTTTCGAATGCAAGAGATTTCGATTAGCGAATACTACAACTAGTGAGTGACAGTATTCGAATTATTGCATTCGAATGCAAGAGATTTCGATTAGCGAATACTACTACTAGTGAGTGACATTATCCGAATTATTGCATTCGAATGCAAGAGATTTCGACTAGCGAATACTACTACTAGTGAGTGAAATATCCGAATTATTGCATTCGAATGCAAGAGATTTCGATTAGCGAATACTACTACTAGTGAGTGACAGTATCCGAATTATTACATTCGAATGCAAGAAATTTCGATTAGCGAATACTACTACTAGTGAGTGACAGTATCCGAATTATTGCATTCGAATGCAAGAGATTTTGATTAGCGAATACTACTACTAGTGAGTGACAGTATCCGAATTATTGCTTTCGAATGCAAGAGATTTCGATTAGCGAATAAGACTACTAGTGAGTGACAGTATCCGAGAACTTGCATTCGAATATATGAGATTTCGATTAGCGAATACTACTACTAGTCAGTGACAGTTTCCGAATCATTGCTTTCGAATGCAAGAGATTTCGATTAGCGAATACTACTACTAGTGAGTGACAGTATCCGAATTATTGCATTCGAATGCAAGAGATTCCGATTAGCTTATACTACTACTAGTGAGTGACAGTATCCGAATTATTGCATTCGAATGCATGAGATTTCCATTAGCGAATACTACTACTAGTGAGTGACAGTATCCGAATTATTACATTCGAATGCATGAAATTTCGATTAGCGGATACTACTACTAGTGAGTGACAGTATCCGAGAACTTGCATTCGAATGCATGAGATTTCGATTAGCGAATACTACTACTAGTGAGTGACAGTATCCGAGAACTTGCATTCGAATGCATGAGATTTCGATTAGCGAATACTACTACTAGTGATTGACACTATACGAATTATTGCATTCGAATACATGAAATTTCGATTAGCGAATACTACTACTAGTGAGTGACAGTATCCGAATTATTGCATTCGAATGCATGAAATTTTGATTAGCGGATACTACTACTAGTGAGTGACAGTATCCGAGAACCTGCATTCGAATGCATGAGATTTCGATTAGCGAATACTACTACTAGTGAGTGACAGTATCCGAGAACTTGCATTCGAATGCATGAAATTTCGATTAGCGAATACTACTACTAGTGAGTGACAGTATACGTGAACTTGCATTCGAATGCATGAGATTTCGATTAGCGAATACTACTACTAGTGAGTGACAGTATCCGAATTAGTGCATTCGAATGCATGAGATTTCGAATAGCGAATACTACTACTAGTGAGTGACATTATCCGAATTATTGCATTCGAATGCATGAAATTTCGATTAGCGAATACTACTACTAGTGAGTGACAGTATCCGAAATATTGCATTCGAATGCATGAAATTTCGATTAGCGAATACTACTACTAGTGAGTGACGGTATCCGAATTCTTGCATTCGAATGCATGAGATTTCGATTAGCGAATACTACTACTAGTGAGTGACAGTATCCGAGAACTTGCATTCGAATGCATGAGATTTCGATTAGCGAATACTACTACTAGTGAGTGACAGTATCCGAGAACTTGCATTCGAATGCATGAGATTTCGATTAGCGAATACTACTACTAGTGCGTGACAGTATCCGAATTATGGCATTCGAATGCATGAAATTTCGATTAGCGAATACTACTACTAGTGAGTGACAGTATCCGAGAACTTGCATTCGAATACATGAAATTTCGATTAGCGAATACTACTACTAGTGAGTGACAGTATCCGAGTTATTGCATTCGAATGCATGAAATTTCGATTAGCGAATACTACTACTAGTGACTGACAGTATCCGAATTATTGCATTCGAATGCATGAAATTTCGTTTAGCGAATACTACTACTAGTGAGTGACAGTATCCGAATTACGGCATTCGAATGCATCAAATTTCGATTAGCGAATACTACTACTAGTGAGTGACAGTATCCGAGAACTTGCATTCGAATGCATGAAATTTCGATTAGCGAATACTACTACTAGTGAGTGACAGTATCCGAATTATTGCATTCGAATGCATGAGATTGCGATTAGCGAATACTACTACTAGTGAGTGACAGAATCCGAAATATTGCATTCGAATGCATGAAATTTCGATTAGCGAATATTACTACTAGTGAGTGACAGTATCCGAGAACTTGCATTCGAATGCATGAGATTTCGATCAGCGAATACTACTACTAGTCAGTGACAGTTTCCGAATTATTGCTTTCGAATGCAAGAGATTTCGATTAGCGAATACTACTACTAGTGAGTGACAGTATCCGAATTATTGCATTCGAATGCAAGAGATTTCGATTAGCGAATACTACTACTAGAGAGTGACAGTATCCGAATTAATGCATTCGAATGCAAGAGATTTCGATTAGCGAATACTACTACAAGTGAGTGACAGTATATGAATTATTGCATTCGAATGCAAAAGATTTCGATTAGCGAATACTACTACTAGTGAGTGACAGTATCCGAATTATTACATTCGAATGCAAGAGATTTCGATTAGCGAATACTACTACTAGTGAGTGACAGTATCCGAATTATTACATTCGAATGCAAGAAATTTCAATTAGCGAATACTACTACTAGTGAGTGACAGTATCCGAATTATTGCATTCGAATGCAAGAGATTTCGATTAGCGAATACTGCTACTAGTGAGTGACAGTATCCGGATTATTGCATTCGAATGCATGAAATTTCGATTAGCGAATACTACTACTAGTGAGTGACAGTATCCGAATTATTGCATTCGAATGCATGAAATTTCGATTAGCGAATACTATTACTAGTGAGTGACAGTATCCGAATTATTGCATTCGAATGCAAGAGATTTCGATTAGCGAATACTACTACTAGTGAGTGACAGTATCCGAATTATTGCATTCGAATGCATGAGATTTCGATTAGCGAATACTACTACTAGTGAGTGACAGAATCCGAATTATTGCATTCGAATGCATGAAATTTCGATTAGCGAATACTACTACTAGTGAGTGACAGTATCCGAGAACTTGCATTCGAATGCATGAGATTTCGATTAGCGAATACAACTACTAGTGAGTGACAGTATCCGAATTATTGCAATCGAATACATGAGATTTCGTTTAGCGAATACGACTACTAGTCAGTGACAGTTTCCGAATTATTGCTTTCGAATGCAAGAGATTTCGATTAGCGAATACTACAACTAGTGAGTGACAGTATTCGAATTATTGCATTCGAATGCAAGAGATTTCGATTAGCGAATACTACTACTAGTGAGTGACATTATCCGAATTACTGCATTCGAATGCAAGAGATTTCGATTAGCGAATACTACTACTAGTGAGTGACAGAATCCGAATTATTGCATTCGAATGCAAGAGATTTCGATTAACGAATACTACCACTAGTGAGTGACAGTATCCGAATTATTGCATTCGAACGCAAGAGATTTCCATTAGCGAATACTACTACTAGTGAGTGACAGTATCCGAATTATTACATTCGAATGCAAGAGATTTCGATTAGCGAATACTACTACTAGTGAGTGACAGTATCCGAATTATTGCATCCGAATGCAAGATATTTCGAGTAGCGAATACTACTACTAGTGAGTGACAGTATCCGAATTATTGCATTCGAATGCATGTAATTTCGATTAGCGAATACTACTACTAGTGAGTGACAGTATCCGAATTATTGCATTCGAATACATGAAATTTCGATTAGCGAATACTACTACTAGTGAGTGACAGTATCCGAATTATTGCATTCGAATGCAAGAGATTTCGATTATCGAATACTACTACTAGTGAGTGACAGTATCCGAATTCTTGCATTCGAATGCATGAGATTTCGATTAGCGAATACTACTACTAGTGAGTGACAGTATCCGAGAACTTGCATTCGAATGCATGAGATTTCGATTAGCGAATACTACTACTAGTGAGTGACAGTATCCGAATTATTGCATTCGAATGCATGAAATTTCGATTAGCGAATACTACTACTAGTGAGTGACAGCATCCGAACTATTTCATTCGAATGCAAGAGATTTCGATTAGCGAATACTACTACTAGTGAGTGACAGTATCCGAATTATTGCATTCGAATGCATGAGATTTCGATTAGCGAATACTACTACTAGTGAGTGACAGTATCCGAATTATTGCATTCGAATGCATGAAATTTCGATTAGCGAATACTACTACTAGTGAGTGACAGTATCCGAACCATTTCATTCGAATGCAAGAGATTTCGATTAGCGAATACTACTACTAGTAATTGACAGTATCCGAATTATTGCATTCCAATGCATGTAATTTCGATTAGCGAATACTACTACTAGTGAGTGACAGTATCCGAGAACTTGCATTCGAATGCATGAGATTTCGATTAGCGAATACTACTACTAGTGAGTGACAGTATCCGAGAACTTGCATTCGAATGCATGAGATTTCGATTAGCGAATACTACTACTAGTGATTGACACTATCCGAATTATTGCATTCGAATACATGAAATTTCGATTAGCGAATACTACTACTAGTGAGTGACAGTATCCGAATTATTGCATTCGAATGCATGAAATTTCGATTAGCGGATACTACTACTAGTGAGTGACAGTATCCGAATTATTGTATTCGAATGCATGTAATTTCGATTAGCGAATACTACTACTAGTGAGTGACAGTATCCGAATTATTGCATTCGAATGCATGAAATTTCGATTAGCGAATACAACTACTAGTGAGTGACAGTATCCGAATTATTGCATTCGAATGCAAGAGATTTCGATTATCGAATACTACTACTAGTGAGTGACAGTATCCGAATTATTGCATTCGAATGCATGAGATTTCGATTAGCGAATACTACTACTAGTGAGTGACAGTATCCGAGAACTTGCATTCGAATGCATGAGATTTCGATTAGCGAATACTACTACTAGTGAGTGACAGTATCCGAATTATTGCATTCGAATGCATGAAATTTCGATTAGCGAATACTACTACTAGTGAGTGACAGTATCCGAACTATTTCATTCGAATGCAAGAGATTTCGATTAGCGAATACTACTACTAGTGAGTGACAGTATCCGAATTATTGCATTCGAATGCATGAGATTTCGATTAGCCAATACTACTACTAGTGAGTGACAGTATCCGAATTATTGCATTCGAATGCATGAAATTTCGATTAGCGAATACTACTACTAGTGAGTGACAGTATCCGAACTATTTCATTCGAATGCACGAGATTTCGATTAGCGAATACTACTACTAGTAATTGACAGTATCCGAATTATTGCATTCCAATGCATGTAATTTCGATTAGCGAATACTACTACTAGTGAGTGACAGTATCCGAGAACTTGCATTCGAATGCATGAGATTTCGATTAGCGAATACTACTACTAGTGAGTGACAGTATCCGAGAACTTGCATTCGAATGCATGAGATTTCGATTAGCGAATACTACTACTAGTGATTGACACTATCCGAATTATTTCATTCGAATACATGAAATTTCGATCAGCGAATACTACTACTAGTGAGTGACAGTATCCGAATTATTGCATTCGAATGCATGAAATTTCGATTAGCGGATACTACTACTAGTGAGTGACAGTATCCGAGAACTTGCATTCGAATGCATGAGATTTCGATTAGCGAATACTACTACTAGTGATTGACAGTATCCGAGAACTTGCATTCGAATGCATGAAATTTCGATTAGCGAATACTACTACTAGTGAGTGAGAGTATCCGAATTATTGCATTCGAATGCATGAGATTTCGATTAGCGAATACTACTACTAGTGAGTGACAGTATCCGAATTATTGCATTCGAATGCATGAAATTTCGATTAGTGAATACTACCACTAGTGAGTGACAGTATCCGAATTATTGCATTCGAATGCATGAAATTTCGATTAGCGAATACTACTACTAGAGGGTGACAGTATCCGAATTATTGCATTCGAATGCATGAGATTTCGATTAGCGAATACTACTACTAGTGAGTGACAGTATCCGAGCACTTGCATTCGAATGCATGAGATTTCGATTAGCGAATACTACTACTAGTGAGTGACAGTATCCGAATTATTGCATTCGAATGCAAGAGATTTCGATTAGCGAATACTACTACTAGTGAGTGACAGTATCCGAATTATTGCATTCGAATGCAAGAGATTTCGATTAGCGAATACTACTACTAGTGAGTGACAGTATCCGAATTATTGCATTCGAATGCAAGAGATTTCGACTAGCGAATACTACTACTAGTGAGTGACAGTGTCCGAATTATTGCATTCGAATGCAAGAGATTTCGATTAGCGAATACTACTACTAGTGAGTGACAGTATCCGAATTATTACATTCGAATGCAAGAAATTTCGATTAGCGAATACTACTACTAGTGAGTCACAGTATCCGAATTATTGCATTCGAATGCAAGAGATTTTGATTAGCGAATACTACTACTAGTGAGTGACAGTATCCGAATTATTGCTTTCGAATGCAAGAGATTTCGATTAGCGAATACTACTACTAGTGAGTGACAGTATCCGAGAACTTGCATTCGAATATATGAGATTTAGATTAGCGAATACTACTACTAGTCAGTGACAGTTTCCGAATCATTGCTTTCGAATGCAAGAGATTTCGATTAGCGAATACTACTACTAGTGAGTGACAGTATCCGAATTATTGCATTCGAATGCAAGAGATTCCGATTAGCTTATACTACTACTAGTGAGTGACAGTATCCGAATTATTGCATTCGAATGCATGAGATTTCGATTAGCGAATACTACTACTAGTATGTGACAGTATCCGAATTAATGCATTCGAATGCATGAAATTTCGATTAGCGAATACTACTACTAGTGAGTGACAGTATCCGAATTATTGCATTCGAATGCAAGAGATTTCGATTATCGAATACTACTACTACTGAGTGACAGTATCCGTATTATTGCATTCGAATGCATGAAATTTTAATTGGCGAATACTACTACTAGTGAGTGACAGTATCCCAATTATTGCATTCGAATGCATGAAATTTCGATTAGCGAATACTACTACTAGTGAGTGACAGTATCCGAATTATTGCATTCGAATGCATGAGATTTCGATTAGCGAATACTACTACTAGTGAGTGACAGTATCCGAATTATTGCATTCGAATGCATGAAATTTCGATTAGCGAATACTACTACTAGTGAGTGACAGTACCCGAACTATTTCATTCGAATGCAAGAGATTTCGATTAGCGAATACTACTACTAGTGAGTGACAGTATCCGAATTATTGCATTCGAATGCATGAGATTTCGATTAGCGAATACTACTACTAGTGTGTGACAGTATCCGAATTATTGCATTCGAAGGCATGAAATTTCGATTAGCGAATACTACTACTAGTGAGTGACAGTATCCGAACTATTTCATTCGAATGCAAGAGATTTCGATTAGCGAATACTACTACTAGTGAGTGACAGTATCCGAATTATTGCATTCGAATGCATGAAATTTCGATTAGCGAATACTACTACTAGTGAGTGACAGTATCCGAGAACTTGCATTCGAATTCATGAGATTTCGATTAGCGAATACTACTACTAGTGAGTGACAGTATCCGAGAACTTGCATTCGAATGCATGAGATTTCGATTAGCGAATACTACTACTAGTGATTGACACTATCCGAATTATTGCATTCGAATACATGAAATTTCGATTAGCGAATAGTACTACTAGTGAGTGACAGTATCCGAATTATTGCATTCGAATGCATGAAATTTCGATTAGCGGATACTACTACTAGTGAGTGACAGTATCCGAATTATTGCATTCGAATGCATGTAATTTCGATTAGCGAATACTACTACTAGTGAGTGACAGTATCCGAATTATTGCATTCGAATGCATGAAATTTCGATTAGCGAATACAACTACTAGTGAGTGACAGTATCCGAATTATTGCATTCGAATGCAAGAGATTTCGATTATCGAATACTACTACTAGTGAGTGACAGTATCCGAATTATTGCATTCGAATGCATGAGATTTCGATTAGCGAATACTACTACTAGTGAGTGACAGTATCCGAGAACTTGCATTCGAATGCATGAGATTTCGATTAGCGAATACTACTACTAGTGAGTGACAGTATCCGAATTATTGCATTCGAATGCATGAAATTTCGATTAGCGAATACTACTACTAGTGAGTGACAGTATCCGAACTATTTCATTCGAATGCAAGAGATTTCGATTAGCGAATACTACTACTAGTGAGTGACAGTATCCGAATTATTGCATTCGAATGCATGAGATTTCGATTAGCGAATACTACTACTAGTGAGTGACAGTATCCGAATTATTGCATTCGAATGCATGAAATTTCGATTAGCGAATACTACTACTAGTGAGTGACAGTATCCGAACTATTTCATTCGAATGCACGAGATTTCGATTAGCGAATACTACTACTAGTAATTGACAGTATCCGAATTATTGCATTCCAATGCATGTAATTTCGATTAGCGAATACTACTACTAGTGAGTGACAGTATCCGAGAACTTGCATTCGAATGCATGAGATTTCGATTAGCGAATACTACTACTAGTGAGTGACAGTATCCGAGAACTTGCATTCGAATGCATGAGATTTCGATTAGCGAATACTACTACTAGTGATTGACACTATCCGAATTATTTCATTCGAATACATGAAATTTCGATCAGCGAATACTACTACTAGTGAGTGACAGTATCCGAATTATTGCATTCGAATGCATGAAATTTCGATTAGCGGATACTACTACTAGTGAGTGACAGTATCCGAGAACTTGCATTCGAATGCATGAGATTTCGATTAGCGAATACTACTACTAGTGATTGACAGTATCCGAGAACTTGCATTCGAATGCATGAAATTTCGATTAGCGAATACTACTACTAGTGAGTGAGAGTATCCGAATTATTGCATTCGAATGCATGAGATTTCGATTAGCGAATACTACTACTAGTGAGTGACAGTATCCGAATTATTGCATTCGAATGCATGAAATTTCGATTAGTGAATACTACCACTAGTGAGTGACAGTATCCGAATTATTGCATTCGAATGCATGAAATTTCGATTAGCGAATACTACTACTAGAGGGTGACAGTATCCGAATTATTGCATTCGAATGCATGAGATTTCGATTAGCGAATACTACTACTAGTGAGTGACATTATCCGAATTACTGCATTCGAATGCAAGAGATTTCGATTAGCGAATACTACTACTAGTGAGTGACAGAATCCGAATTATTGCATTCGAATGCAAGAGATTTCGATTAACGAATACTACCACTAGTGAGTGACAGTATCCGAATTATTGCATTCGAACGCAAGAGATTTCCATTAGCGAATACTACTACTAGTGAGTGACAGTATCCGAATTATTACATTCGAATGCAAGAGATTTCGATTAGCGAATACTACTACTAGTGAGTGACAGTATCCGAATTATTGCATCCGAATGCAAGAGATTTCGAGTAGCGAATACTACTACTAGTGAGTGACAGTATCCGAATTATTGCATTCGAATGCATGTAATTTCGATTAGCGAATACTACTACTAGTGAGTGACAGTATCCGAATTATTGCATTCGAATACATGAAATTTCGATTAGCGAATACTACTACTAGTGAGTGACAGTATCCGAATTATTGCATTCGAATGCAAGAGATTTCGATTATCGAATACTACTACTAGTGAGTGACAGTATCCGAATTCTTGCATTCGAATGCATGAGATTTCGATTAGCGAATACTACTACTAGTGAGTGACAGTATCCGAGAACTTGCATTCGAATGCATGAGATTTCGATTAGCGAATACTACTACTAGTGAGTGACAGTATCCGAATTATTGCATTCGAATGCATGAAATTTCGATTAGCGAATACTACTACTAGTGAGTGACAGCATCCGAACTATTTCATTCGAATGCAAGAGATTTCGATTAGCGAATACTACTACTAGTGAGTGACAGTATCCGAATTATTGCATTCGAATGCATGAGATTTCGATTAGCGAATACTACTACTAGTGAGTGACAGTATCCGAATTATTGCATTCGAATGCATGAAATTTCGATTAGCGAATACTACTACTAGTGAGTGACAGTATCCGAACCATTTCATTCGAATGCAAGAGATTTCGATTAGCGAATACTACTACTAGTAATTGACAGTATCCGAATTATTGCATTCCAATGCATGTAATTTCGATTAGCGAATACTACTACTAGTGAGTGACAGTATCCGAGAACTTGCATTCGAATGCATGAGATTTCGATTAGCGAATACTACTACTAGTGAGTGACAGTATCCGAGAACTTGCATTCGAATGCATGAGATTTCGATTAGCGAATACTACTACTAGTGATTGACACTATCCGAATTATTGCATTCGAATACATGAAATTTCGATTAGCGAATACTACTACTAGTGAGTGACAGTATCCGAATTATTGCATTCGAATGCATGAAATTTCGATTAGCGGATACTACTACTAGTGAGTGACAGTATCCGAATTATTGCATTCGAATGCATGAAATTTCGATTAGCGGATACTACTACTAGTGAGTGAAAGTTTCCGAGAACTTGCATTCGAATGCATGAGATTTCGATTAGCGAATACTACTACTAGTGATTGACAGTATCCGAGAACTTGCATTCGAATGCATGAAATTTCGATTAGCGAATACTACTACTAGTGAGTGAGAGTATCCGAATTATTGCATTCGAATGCATGAGATTTCGATTAGCGAATACTACTACTAGTGAGTGACAGTATCCGAATTATTGCATTCGAATGCATGAAATTTCGATTAGTGAATACTACCACTAGTGAGTGACAGTATCCGAATTATTGCATTCGAATGCATGAAATTTCGATTAGCGAATACTACTACTAGAGGGTGACAGTATCCGAATTATTGCATTCGAATGCATGAGATTTCGATTAGCGAATACTACTACTAGTGAGTGACAGTATCCGAATTATTGCATTCGAATGCATGAGATTTCGATTAGCGAATACTACTACTAGTGAGTGACAGAATCCGAATTATTGCATTCGAATGCATGAAATTTCGATTAGCGAATACTACTACTAGTGAGTGACAGTATCCGAGAACTTGCATTCGAATGCATGAGATTTCGATTAGCGAATACAACTACTAGTGAGTGACAGTATCCGAATTATTGCAATCGAATACATGAGATTTCGTTTAGCGAATACGACTACTAGTCAGTGACAGTTTCCGAATTATTGCTTTCGAATGCAAGAGATTTCGATTAGCGAATACTACAACTAGTGAGTGACAGTATTCGAATTATTGCATTCGAATGCAAGAGATTTCGATTAGCGAATACTACTACTAGTGAGTGACATTATCCGAATTACTGCATTCGAATGCAAGAGATTTCGATTAGCGAATACTACTACTAGTGAGTGACAGAATCCGAATTATTGCATTCGAATGCAAGAGATTTCGATTAACGAATACTACCACTAGTGAGTGACAGTATCCGAATTATTGCATTCGAACGCAAGAGATTTCCATTAGCGAATACTACTACTAGTGAGTGACAGTATCCGAATTATTACATTCGAATGCAAGAGATTTCGATTAGCGAATACTACTACTAGTGAGTGACAGTATCCGAATTATTGCATCCGAATGCAAGAGATTTCGAGTAGCGAATACTACTACTAGTGAGTGACAGTATCCGAATTATTGCATTCGAATGCATGTAATTTCGATTAGCGAATACTACTACTAGTGAGTGACAGTATCCGAATTATTGCATTCGAATACATGAAATTTCGATTAGCGAATACTACTACTAGTGAGTGACAGTATCCGAATTATTGCATTCGAATGCAAGAGATTTCGATTATCGAATACTACTACTAGTGAGTGACAGTATCCGAATTCTTGCATTCGAATGCATGAGATTTCGATTAGCGAATACTACTACTAGTGAGTGACAGTATCCGAGAACTTGCATTCGAATGCATGAGATTTCGATTAGCGAATACTACTACTAGTGAGTGACAGTATCCGAATTATTGCATTCGAATGCATGAAATTTCGATTAGCGAATACTACTACTAGTGAGTGACAGCATCCGAACTATTTCATTCGAATGCAAGAGATTTCGATTAGCGAATACTACTACTAGTGAGTGACAGTATCCGAATTATTGCATTCGAATGCATGAGATTTCGATTAGCGAATACTACTACTAGTGAGTGACAGTATCCGAATTATTGCATTCGAATGCATGAAATTTCGATTAGCGAATACTACTACTAGTGAGTGACAGTATCCGAACCATTTCATTCGAATGCAAGAGATTTCGATTAGCGAATACTACTACTAGTAATTGACAGTATCCGAATTATTGCATTCCAATGCATGTAATTTCGATTAGCGAATACTACTACTAGTGAGTGACAGTATCCGAGAACTTGCATTCGAATGCATGAGATTTCGATTAGCGAATACTACTACTAGTGAGTGACAGTATCCGAGAACTTGCATTCGAATGCATGAGATTTCGATTAGCGAATACTACTACTAGTGATTGACACTATCCGAATTATTGCATTCGAATACATGAAATTTCGATTAGCGAATACTACTACTAGTGAGTGACAGTATCCGAATTATTGCATTCGAATGCATGAAATTTCGATTAGCGGATACTACTACTAGTGAGTGACAGTATCCGAATTATTGCATTCGAATGCATGTAATTTCGATTAGCGAATACTACTACTAGTGAGTGACAGTATCCGAATTATTGCATTCGAATGCATGAAATTTCGATTAGCGAATACAACTACTAGTGAGTGACAGTATCCGAATTATTGCATTCGAATGCAAGAGATTTCGATTATCGAATACTACTACTAGTGAGTGACAGTATCCGAATTATTGCATTCGAATGCATGAGATTTCGATTAGCGAATACTACTACTAGTGAGTGACAGTATCCGAGAACTTGCATTCGAATGCATGAGATTTCGATTAGCGAATACTACTACTAGTGAGTGACAGTATCCGAATTATTGCATTCGAATGCATGAAATTTCGATTAGCGAATACTACTACTAGTGAGTGACAGTATCCGAACTATTTCATTCGAATGCAAGAGATTTCGATTAGCGAATACTACTACTAGTGAGTGACAGTATCCGAATTATTGCATTCGAATGCATGAGATTTCGATTAGCCAATACTACTACTAGTGAGTGACAGTATCCGAATTATTGCATTCGAATGCATGAAATTTCGATTAGCGAATACTACTACTAGTGAGTGACAGTATCCGAACTATTTCATTCGAATGCACGAGATTTCGATTAGCGAATACTACTACTAGTAATTGACAGTATCCGAATTATTGCATTCCAATGCATGTAATTTCGATTAGCGAATACTACTACTAGTGAGTGACAGTATCCGAGAACTTGCATTCGAATGCATGAGATTTCGATTAGCGAATACTACTACTAGTGAGTGACAGTATCCGAGAACTTGCATTCGAATGCATGAGATTTCGATTAGCGAATACTACTACTAGTGATTGACACTATCCGAATTATTTCATTCGAATACATGAAATTTCGATCAGCGAATACTACTACTAGTGAGTGACAGTATCCGAATTATTGCATTCGAATGCATGAAATTTCGATTAGCGGATACTACTACTAGTGAGTGACAGTATCCGAGAACTTGCATTCGAATGCATGAGATTTCGATTAGCGAATACTACTACTAGTGATTGACAGTATCCGAGAACTTGCATTCGAATGCATGAAATTTCGATTAGCGAATACTACTACTAGTGAGTGAGAGTATCCGAATTATTGCATTCGAATGCATGAGATTTCGATTAGCGAATACTACTACTAGTGAGTGACAGTATCCGAATTATTGCATTCGAATGCATGAAATTTCGATTAGTGAATACTACCACTAGTGAGTGACAGTATCCGAATTATTGCATTCGAATGCATGAAATTTCGATTAGCGAATACTACTACTAGAGGGTGACAGTATCCGAATTATTGCATTCGAATGCATGAGATTTCGATTAGCGAATACTACTACTAGTGAGTGACAGTATCCGAGCACTTGCATTCGAATGCATGAGATTTCGATTAGCGAATACTACTACTAGTGAGTGACAGTATCCGAATTATTGCATTCGAATGCAAGAGATTTCGATTAGCGAATACTACTACTAGTGAGTGACAGTATCCGAATTATTGCATTCGAATGCAAGAGATTTCGATTAGCGAATACTACTACTAGTGAGTGACAGTATCCGAATTATTGCATTCGAATGCAAGAGATTTCGACTAGCGAATACTACTACTAGTGAGTGACAGTGTCCGAATTATTGCATTCGAATGCAAGAGATTTCGATTAGCGAATACTACTACTAGTGAGTGACAGTATCCGAATTATTACATTCGAATGCAAGAAATTTCGATTAGCGAATACTACTACTAGTGAGTCACAGTATCCGAATTATTGCATTCGAATGCAAGAGATTTTGATTAGCGAATACTACTACTAGTGAGTGACAGTATCCGAATTATTGCTTTCGAATGCAAGAGATTTCGATTAGCGAATACTACTACTAGTGAGTGACAGTATCCGAGAACTTGCATTCGAATATATGAGATTTCGATTAGCGAATACTACTACTAGTCAGTGACAGTTTCCGAATCATTGCTTTCGAATGCAAGAGATTTCGATTAGCGAATACTACTACTAGTGAGTGACAGTATCCGAATTATTGCATTCGAATGCAAGAGATTCCGATTAGCTTATACTACTACTAGTGAGTGACAGTATCCGAATTATTGCATTCGAATGCATGAGATTTCGATTAGCGAATACTACTACTAGTATGTGACAGTATCCGAATTAATGCATTCGAATGCATGAAATTTCGATTAGCGAATACTACTACTAGTGAGTGACAGTATCCGAATTATTGCATTCGAATGCAAGAGATTTCGATTATCGAATACTACTACTACTGAGTGACAGTATCCGTATTATTGCATTCGAATGCATGAAATTTTAATTGGCGAATACTACTACTAGTGAGTGACAGTATCCCAATTATTGCATTCGAATGCATGAAATTTCGATTAGCGAATACTACTACTAGTGAGTGACAGTATCCGAATTATTGCATTCGAATGCATGAGATTTCGATTAGCGAATACTACTACTAGTGAGTGACAGTATCCGAATTATTGCATTCGAATGCATGAAATTTCGATTAGCGAATACTACTACTAGTGAGTGACAGTACCCGAACTATTTCATTCGAATGCAAGAGATTTCGATTAGCGAATACTACTACTAGTGAGTGACAGTATCCGAATTATTGCATTCGAATGCATGAGATTTCGATTAGCGAATACTACTACCAGTGTGTGACAGTATCCGAATTATTGCATTCGAAGGCATGAAATTTCGATTAGCGAATACTACTACTAGTGAGTGACAGTATCCGAACTATTTCATTCGAATGAAAGAGATTTCGATTAGCGAATACTACTACTAGTGAGTGACAGTATCCGAATTATTGCATTCGAATGCATGAAATTTCGATTAGCGAATACTACTACTAGTGAGTGACAGTATCCGAGAACTTGCATTCGAATTCATGAGATTTCGATTAGCGAATACTACTACTAGTGAGTGACAGTATCCGAGAACTTGCATTCGAATGCATGAGATTTCGATTAGCGAATACTACTACTAGTGATTGACACTATCCGAATTATTGCATTCGAATACATGAAATTTCGATTAGCGAATAGTACTACTAGTGAGTGACAGTATCCGAATTATTGCATTCGAATGCATGAAATTTCGATTAGCGGATACTACTACTAGTGAGTGACAGTATCCGAATTATTGCATTCGAATGCATGTAATTTCGATTAGCGAATACTACTACTAGTGAGTGACAGTATCCGAATTATTGCATTCGAATGCATGAAATTTCGATTAGCGAATACAACTACTAGTGAGTGACAGTATCCGAATTATTGCATTCGAATGCAAGAGATTTCGATTATCGAATACTACTACTAGTGAGTGACAGTATCCGAATTATTGCATTCGAATGCATGAGATTTCGATTAGCGAATACTACTACTAGTGAGTGACAGTATCCGAGAACTTGCATTCGAATGCATGAGATTTCGATTAGCGAATACTACTACTAGTGAGTGACAGTATCCGAATTATTGCATTCGAATGCATGAAATTTCGATTAGCGAATACTACTACTAGTGAGTGACAGTATCCGAACTATTTCATTCGAATGCAAGAGATTTCGATTAGCGAATACTACTACTAGTGAGTGACAGTATCCGAATTATTGCATTCGAATGCATGAGATTTCGATTAGCGAATACTACTACTAGTGAGTGACAGTATCCGAATTATTGCATTCGAATGCATGAAATTTCGATTAGCGAATACTACTACTAGTGGGTGACAGTATCCGAACTATTTCATTCGAATGCACGAGATTTCGATTAGCGAATACTACTACTAGTAATTGACAGTATCCGAATTATTGCATTCCAATGCATGTAATTTCGATTAGCGAATACTACTACTAGTGAGTGAGAGTATCCGAGAACTTGCATTCGAATGCATGAGATTTCGATTAGCGAATACTACTACTAGTGAGTGACAGTATCCGAGAACTTGCATTCGAATGCATGAGATTTCGATTAGCGAATACTACTACTAGTGATTGACACTATCCGAATTATTTCATTCGAATACATGAAATTTCGATCAGCGAATACTACTACTAGTGAGTGACAGTATCCGAATTATTGCATTCGAATGCATGAAATTTCGATTAGCGGATACTACTACTAGTGAGTGACAGTATCCGAGAACTTGCATTCGAATGCATGAGATTTCGATTAGCGAATACTACTACTAGTGATTGACAGTATCCGAGAACTTGCATTCGAATGCATGAAATTTCGATTAGCGAATACTACTACTAGTGAGTGAGAGTATCCGAATTATTGCATTCGAATGCATGAGATTTCGCTTAGCGAATACTACTACTAGTGAGTGACAGTATCCGAATTATTGCATTCGAATGCATGAAATTTCGATTAGTGAATACTACCACTAGTGAGTGACAGTATCCGAATTATTGCATTCGAATGCATGAAATTTCGATTAGCGAATACTACTACTAGAGGGTGACAGTATCCGAATTATTGCATTCGAATGCATGAGATTTCGATTAGCGAATACTACTACTAGTGAGTGACAGTATCCGAGCACTTGCATTCGAATGCATGAGATTTCGATTAGCGAATACTACTACTAGTGAGTGACAGTATCCGAATTATTGCATTCGAATGCAAGAGATTTCGATTAGCGAATACTACTACTAGTGAGTGACAGTATCCGAATTATTGCATTCGAATGCAAGAGATTTCGATTAGCGAATACTACTACTAGTGAGTGACAGTATCCGAATTATTGCATTCGAATGCAAGAGATTTCGACTAGCGAATACTACTACTAGTGAGTGACAGTGTCCGAATTATTGCATTCGAATGCAAGAGATTTCGATTAGCGAATACTACTACTAGTGAGTGACAGTATCCGAATTATTACATTCGAATGCAAGAAATTTCGATTAGCGAATACTACTACTAGTGAGTCACAGTATCCGAATTATTGCATTCGAATGCAAGAGATTTTGATTAGCGAATACTACTACTAGTGAGTGACAGTATCCGAATTATTGCTTTCGAATGCAAGAGATTTCGATTAGCGAATACTACTACTAGTGAGTGACAGTATCCGAATTATTGCATTCGAATGCATGAGATTTCGATTAGCGAATACTACTACTAGTGAGTGACAGTATCCGAATTATTGCATTCGAATGCATGAAATTTCGATTAGCGAATACTACTACTAGTGAGTGACAGTATCCGAACTATTTCATTCGAATGCACGAGATTTCGATTAGCGAATACTACTACTAGTAATTGACAGTATCCGAATTATTGCATTCCAATGCATGTAATTTCGATTAGCGAATACTACTACTAGTGAGTGACAGTATCCGAGAACTTGCATTCGAATGCATGAGATTTCGATTAGCGAATACTACTACTAGTGAGTGACAGTATCCGAGAACTTGCATTCGAATGCATGAGATTTCGATTAGCGAATACTACTACTAGTGATTGACACTATCCGAATTATTTCATTCGAATACATGAAATTTCGATCAGCGAATACTACTACTAGTGAGTGACAGTATCCGAATTATTGCATTCGAATGCATGAAATTTCGATTAGCGGATACTACTACTAGTGAGTGACAGTATCCGAGAACTTGCATTCGAATGCATGAGATTTCGATTAGCGAATACTACTACTAGTGATTGACAGTATCCGAGAACTTGCATTCGAATGCATGAAATTTCGATTAGCGAATACTACTACTAGTGAGTGAGAGTATCCGAATTATTGCATTCGAATGCATGAGATTTCGATTAGCGAATACTACTACTAGTGAGTGACAGTATCCGAATTATTGCATTCGAATGCATGAAATTTCGATTAGTGAATACTACCACTAGTGAGTGACAGTATCCGAATTATTGCATTCGAATGCATGAAATTTCGATTAGCGAATACTACTACTAGAGGGTGACAGTATCCGAATTATTGCATTCGAATGCATGAGATTTCGATTAGCGAATACTACTACTAGTGAGTGACAGTATCCGAATTATTGCATTCGAATGCATGAGATTTCGATTAGCGAATACTACTACTAGTGAGTGACAGAATCCGAATTATTGCATTCGAATGCATGAAATTTCGATTAGCGAATACTACTACTAGTGAGTGACAGTATCCGAGAACTTGCATTCGAATGCATGAGATTTCGATTAGCGAATACAACTACTAGTGAGTGACAGTATCCGAATTATTGCAATCGAATACATGAGATTTCGTTTAGCGAATACGACTACTAGTCAGTGACAGTTTCCGAATTATTGCTTTCGAATGCAAGAGATTTCGATTAGCGAATACTACAACTAGTGAGTGACAGTATTCGAATTATTGCATTCGAATGCAAGAGATTTCGATTAGCGAATACTACTACTAGTGAGTGATATTATCCGAATTACTGCATTCGAATGCAAGAGATTTCGATTAGCGAATACTACTACTAGTGAGTGACAGAATCCGAATTATTGCATTCGAATGCAAGAGATTTCGATTAACGAATACTACCACTAGTGAGTGACAGTATCCGAATTATTGCATTCGAACGCAAGAGATTTCCATTAGCGAATACTACTACTAGTGAGTGACAGTATCCGAATTATTACATTCGAATGCAAGAGATTTCGATTAGCGAATACTACTTCTAGTGAGTGACAGTATCCGAATTATTGCATCCGAATGCAAGAGATTTCGAGTAGCGAATACTACTACTAGTGAGTGACAGTATCCGAATTATTGCATTCGAATGCATGTAATTTCGATTAGCGAATACTACTACTAGTGAGTGACAGTATCCGAATTATTGCATTCGAATACATGAAATTTCGATTAGCGAATACTACTACTAGTGAGTGACAGTATCCGAATTAGTGCATTCGAATGCAAGAGATTTCGATTATCGAATACTACTACTAGTGAGTGACAGTATCCGAATTCTTGCATTCGAATGCATGAGATTTCGATTAGCGAATACTACTACTAGTGAGTGACAGTATCCGAGAACTTGCATTCGAATGCATGAGATTTCGATTAGCGAATACTACTACTAGTGAGTGACAGTATCCGAATTATTGCATTCGAATGCATGAAATTTCGATTAGCGAATACTACTACTAGTGAGTGACAGCATCCGAACTATTTCATTCGAATGCAAGAGATTTCGATTAGCGAATACTACTACTAGTGAGTGACAGTATCCGAATTATTGCATTCGAATGCATGAGATTTCGATTAGCGAATACTACTACTAGTGAGTGACAGTATCCGAATTATTGCATTCGAATGCATGAAATTTCGATTAGCGAATACTACTACTAGTGAGTGACAGTATCCGAACCATTTCATTCGAATGCAAGAGATTTCGATTAGCGAATACTACTACTAGTAATTGACAGTATCCGAATTATTGCATTCCAATGCATGTAATTTCGATTAGCGAATACTACTACTAGTGAGTGACAGTATCCGAGAACTTGCATTCGAATGCATGAGATTTCGATTAGCGAATACTACTACTAGTGAGTGACAGTATCCGAGAACTTGCATTCGAATGCATGAGATTTCGATTAGCGAATACTACTACTAGTGATTGACACTATCCGAATTATTGCATTCGAATACATGAAATTTCGATTAGCGAATACTACTACTAGTGAGTGACAGTATCCGAATTATTGCATTCGAATGCATGAAATTTCGATTAGCGGATACTACTACTAGTGAGTGACAGTATCCGAATTATTGCATTCGAATGCATGTAATTTCGATTAGCGAATACTACTACTAGTGAGTGACAGTATCCGAATTATTGCATTCGAATGCATGAAATTTCGATTAGCGAATACAACTACTAGTGAGTGACAGTATCCGAATTATTGCATTCGAATGCAAGAGATTTCGATTATCGAATACTACTACTAGTGAGTGACAGTATCCGAATTATTGCATTCGAATGCATGAGATTTCGATTAGCGAATACTACTACTAGTGAGTGACAGTATCCGAGAACTTGCATTCGAATGCATGAGATTTCGATTAGCGAATACTACTACTAGTGAGTGACAGTATCCGAATTAATGCATTCGAATGCATGAAATTTCGATTAGCGAATACTACTACTAGTGAGTGACAGTATCCGAACTATTTCATTCGAATGCAAGAGATTTCGATTAGCGAATACTACTACTAGTGAGTGACAGTATCCGAATTATTGCATTCGAATGCATGAGATTTCGATTAGCCAATACTACTACTAGTGAGTGACAGTATCCGAATTATTGCATTCGAATGCATGAAATTTCGATTAGCGAATACTACTACTAGTGAGTGACAGTATCCGAACTATTTCATTCGAATGCACGAGATTTCGATTAGCGAATACTACTACTAGTAATTGACAGTATCCGAATTATTGCATTCCAATGCATGTAATTTCGATTAGCGAATACTACTACTAGTGAGTGACAGTATCCGAGAACTTGCATTCGAATGCATGAGATTTCGATTAGCGAATACTACTACTAGTGAGTGACAGTATCCGAGAACTTGCATTCGAATGCATGAGATTTCGATTAGCGAATACTACTACTAGTGATTGACACTATCCGAATTATTTCATTCGAATACATGAAATTTCGATCAGCGAATACTACTACTAGTGAGTGACAGTATCCGAATTATTGCATTCGAATGCATGAAATTTCGATTAGCGGATACTACTACTAGTGAGTGACAGTATCCGAGAACTTGCATTCGAATGCATGAGATTTCGATTAGCGAATACTACTACTAGTGATTGACAGTATCCGAGAACTTGCATTCGAATGCATGAAATTTCGATTAGCGAATACTACTACTAGTGAGTGAGAGTATCCGAATTATTGCATTCGAATGCATGAGATTTCGATTAGCGAATACTACTACTAGTGAGTGACAGTATCCGAATTATTGCATTCGAATGCATGAAATTTCGATTAGTGAATACTACCACTAGTGAGTGACAGTATCCGAATTATTGCATTCGAATGCATGAAATTTCGATTAGCGAATACTACTACTAGAGGGTGACAGTATCCGAATTATTGCATTCGAATGCATGAGATTTCGATTAGCGAATACTACTACTAGTGAGTGACAGTATCCGAGCACTTGCATTCGAATGCATGAGATTTCGATTAGCGAATACTACTACTAGTGAGTGACAGTATCCGAATTATTGCATTCGAATGCAAGAGATTTCGATTAGCGAATACTACTACTAGTGAGTGACAGTATCCGAATTATTGCATTCGAATGCAAGAGATTTCGATTAGCGAATACTACTACTAGTGAGTGACAGTATCCGAATTATTGCATTCGAATGCAAGAGATTTCGACTAGCGAATACTACTACTAGTGAGTGACAGTGTCCGAATTATTGCATTCGAATGCAAGAGATTTCGATTAGCGAATACTACTACTAGTGAGTGACAGTATCCGAATTATTACATTCGAATGCAAGAAATTTCGATTAGCGAATACTACTACTAGTGAGTCACAGTATCCGAATTATTGCATTCGAATGCAAGAGATTTTGATTAGCGAATACTACTACTAGTGAGTGACAGTATCCGAATTATTGCTTTCGAATGCAAGAGATTTCGATTAGCGAATACTACTACTAGTGAGTGACAGTATCCGAGAACTTGCATTCGAATATATGAGATTTCGATTAGCGAATACTACTACTAGTCAGTGACAGTTTCCGAATCATTGCTTTCGAATGCAAGAGATTTCGATTAGCGAATACTACTACTAGTGAGTGACAGTATCCGAATTATTGCATTCGAATGCAAGAGATTCCGATTAGCTTATACTACTACTAGTGAGTGACAGTATCCGAATTATTGCATTCGAATGCATGAGATTTCGATTAGCGAATACTACTACTAGTATGTGACAGTATCCGAATTAATGCATTCGAATGCATGAAATTTCGATTAGCGAATACTACTACTAGTGAGTGACAGTATCCGAATTATTGCATTCGAATGCAAGAGATTTCGATTATCGAATACTACTACTACTGAGTGACAGTATCCGTATTATTGCATTCGAATGCATGAAATTTTAATTGGCGAATACTACTACTAGTGAGTGACAGTATCCCAATTATTGCATTCGAATGCATGAAATTTCGATTAGCGAATACTACTACTAGTGAGTGACAGTATCCGAATTATTGCATTCGAATGCATGAGATTTCGATTAGCGAATACTACTACTAGTGAGTGACAGTATCCGAATTATTGCATTCGAATGCATGAAATTTCGATTAGCGAATACTACTACTAGTGAGTGACAGTACCCGAACTATTTCATTCGAATGCAAGAGATTTCGATTAGCGAATACTACTACTAGTGAGTGACAGTATCCGAATTATTGCATTCGAATGCATGAGATTTCGATTAGCGAATACTACTACTAGTGTGTGACAGTATCCGAATTATTGCATTCGAAGGCATGAAATTTCGATTAGCGAATACTACTACTAGTGAGTGACAGTATCCGAACTATTTCATTCGAATGCAAGAGATTTCGATTAGCGAATACTACTACTAGTGAGTGACAGTATCCGAATTATTGCATTCGAATGCATGAAATTTCGATTAGCGAATACTACCACTAGTGAGTGACAGTATCCGAGAACTTGCATTCGAATTCATGAGATTTCGATTAGCGAATACTACTACTAGTGAGTGACAGTATCCGAGAACTTGCATTCGAATGCATGAGATTTCGATTAGCGAATACTACTACTAGTGATTGACACTATCCGAATTATTGCATTCGAATACATGAAATTTCGATTAGCGAATAGTACTACTAGTGAGTGACAGTATCCGAATTATTGCATTCGAATGCATGAAATTTCGATTAGCGGATACTACTACTAGTGAGTGACAGTATCCGAATTATTGCATTCGAATGCATGTAATTTCGATTAGCGAATACTACTACTAGTGAGTGACAGTATCCGAATTATTGCATTCGAATGCATGAAATTTCGATTAGCGAATACAACTACTAGTGAGTGACAGTATCCGAATTATTGCATTCGAATGCAAGAGATTTCGATTATCGAATACTACTACTAGTGAGTGACAGTATCCGAATTATTGCATTCGAATGCATGAGATTTCGATTAGCGAATACTACTACTAGTGAGTGACAGTATCCGAGAACTTGCATTCGAATGCATGAGATTTCGATTAGCGAATACTACTACTAGTGAGTGACAGTATCCGAATTATTGCATTCGAATGCATGAAATTTCGATTAGCGAATACTACTACTAGTGAGTGACAGTATCCGAACTATTTCATTCGAATGCAAGAGATTTCGATTAGCGAATACTACTACTAGTGAGTGACAGTATCCGAATTATTGCATTCGAATGCATGAGATTTCGATTAGCGAATACTACTACTAGTGAGTGACAGTATCCGAATTATTGCATTCGAATGCATGTAATTTCGATTAGCGAATACTACTACTAGTGAGTGACAGTATCCGAACTATTTCATTCGAATGCACGAGATTTCGATTAGCGAATACTACTACTAGTAATTGACAGTATCCGAATTATTGCATTCCAATGCATGTAATTTCGATTAGCGAATACTACTACTAGTGAGTGACAGTATCCGAGAACTTGCATTCGAATGCATGAGATTTCGATTAGCGAATACTACTACTAGTGAGTGACAGTATCCGAGAACTTGCATTCGAATGCATGAGATTTCGATTAGCGAATACTACTACTAGTGATTGACACTATCCGAATTATTTCATTCGAATACATGAAATTTCGATCAGCGAATACTACTACTAGTGAGTGACAGTATCCGAATTATTGCATTCGAATGCATGAAATTTCGATTAGCGGATACTACTACTAGTGAGTGACAGTATCCGAGAACTTGCATTCGAATGCATGAGATTTCGATTAGCGAATACTACTACTAGTGATTGACAGTATCCGAGAACTTGCATTCGAATGCATGAAATTTCGATTAGCGAATACTACTACTAGTGAGTGAGAGTATCCGAATTATTGCATTCGAATGCATGAGATTTCGATTAGCGAATACTACTACTAGTGAGTGACAGTATCCGAATTATTGCATTCGAATGCATGAAATTTCGATTAGTGAATACTACCACTAGTGAGTGACAGTATCCGAATTATTGCATTCGAATGCATGAAATTTCGATTAGCGAATACTACTACTAGAGGGTGACAGTATCCGAATTATTGCATTCGAATGCATGAGATTTCGATTAGCGAATACTACTACTAGTGAGTGACAGTATCCGAGCACTTGCATTCGAATGCATGAGATTTCGATTAGCGAATACTACTACTAGTGAGTGACAGTATCCGAATTATTGCATTCGAATGCAAGAGATTTCGATTAGCGAATACTACTACTAGTGAGTGACAGTATCCGAATTATTGCATTCGAATGCAAGAGATTTCGATTAGCGAATACTACTACTAGTGAGTGACAGTATCCGAATTATTGCATTCGAATGCAAGAGATTTCGACTAGCGAATACTACTACTAGTGAGTGACAGTGTCCGAATTATTGCATTCGAATGCAAGAGATTTCGATTAGCGAATACTACTACTAGTGAGTGACAGTATCCGAATTATTACATTCGAATGCAAGAAATTTCGATTAGCGAATACTACTACTAGTGAGTCACAGTATCCGAATTATTGCATTCGAATGCAAGAGATTTTGATTAGCGAATACTACTACTAGTGAGTGACAGTATCCGAATTATTGCTTTCGAATGCAAGAGATTTCGATTAGCGAATACTACTACTAGTGAGTGACAGTATCCGAGAACTTGCATTCGAATATATGAGATTTCGATTAGCGAATACTACTACTAGTCAGTGACAGTTTCCGAATCATTGCTTTCGAATGCAAGAGATTTCGATTAGCGAATACTACTACTAGTATGTGACAGTATCCGAATTAATGCATTCGAATGCATGAAATTTCGATTAGCGAATACTACTACTAGTGAGTGACAGTATCCGAATTATTGCATTCGAATGCAAGAGATTTCGATTATCGAATACTACTACTACTGAGTGACAGTATCCGTATTATTGCATTCGAATGCATGAAATTTTAATTGGCGAATACTACTACTAGTGAGTGACAGTATCCCAATTATTGCATTCGAATGCATGAAATTTCGATTAGCGAATACTACTACTAGTGAGTGACAGTATCCGAATTATTGCATTCGAATGCATGAGATTTCGATTAGCGAATACTACTACTAGTGAGTGACAGTATCCGAATTATTGCATTCGAATGCATGAAATTTCGATTAGCGAATACTACTACTAGTGAGTGACAGTACCCGAACTATTTCATTCGAATGCAAGAGATTTCGATTAGCGAATACTACTACTAGTGAGTGACAGTATCCGAATTATTGCATTCGAATGCATGAGATTTCGATTAGCGAATACTACTACTAGTGTGTGACAGTATCCGAATTATTGCATTCGAAGGCATGAAATTTCGATTAGCGAATACTACTACTAGTGAGTGACAGTAGCCGAACTATTTCATTCGAATGCAAGAGATTTCGATTAGCGAATACTACTACTAGTGAGTGACAGTATCCGAATTATTGCATTCGAATGCATGAAATTTCGATTAGCGAATACTACTACTAGTGAGTGACAGTATCCGAGAACTTGCATTCGAATTCATGAGATTTCGATTAGCGAATACTACTACTAGTGAGTGACAGTATCCGAGAACTTGCATTCGAATTCATGAGATTTCGATTAGCGAATACTACTACTAGTGAGTGACAGTATCCGAATTATTGCATTCGAATGCATGAAATTTCGATTAGCGAATACTACTACTAGTGAGTGACAGTACCCGAACTATTTCATTCGAATGCAAGGGATTTCGATTAGCGGATACTACTACTAGTGAGTGACAGTATCCGAGAACTTGCATTCGAATGCATGAGATTTCGATTAGCGAATACTACTTCTAGTGAGTGACAGTATTCGAATTATTGCATTCGAGTGCATGAAATTTCGATTAGTGAATACTACTACTAGTGACAGTATCCGAATTATTGCATTCAAATGCATGAAATTTCGATTAGCGAATACTACTACTAGAGAGTGACAGTATCCGAATTATTGCATTCGAATGCAAGAGATTTCGATTAGCGAATACGACTACTAGTGAGTGACAGTATCCGAATTATTGCATTCGAATGCATGTAATTTCGATTAGCGAATACTACCACTAGTATGTGACAGTATCCGAATTATTGCATTCGAATGCATGAAATTTCGATTAGCGAATACTACTACTAGTGAGTGACAGTATCCGAATTATTGCATTCGAATGCAAGAGATTTCGATTATCGAATACTACTACTACTGAGTGACAGTATCCGAATTATTGCATTCGAATGCATGAGATTTTAATTGGCGAATACTACTACTAGTGAGTGACAGTATCCGAATTATTGCATTCGAATGCATGAAATTTCGATTAGCGAATACTACTACTAGTGAGTGACAGTATCCGAATTATTGCATTCGAATGCATGAGATTACGATTAGCGACTACTACTACTAGTGAGTGACAGTATCCGAATTATTGCATTCGAATGCATGAAATTTCGATTAGCGAACACAACTACTAGTGAGTGACAGTACCCGAACTATTTCATTCGAATGCAAGAGATTTCGATTAGCGAATACTACTACTAGTGAGTGACAGTATCCGAATTATTGCATTCGAATGCATGTAATTTCGATTAGCGAATACTACTACTAGTATGTGACAGTATCCGAATTATTGCATTCGAATGCATGAAATTTCGATTAGCGAATACTACTACTAGTGAGTGACAGTATCCGAATTATTGCATTCGAATGCAAGAGATTTCGATTATCGAATACTACTACTACTGAGTGACAGTATCCGAATTATTGCATTCGAATGCATGAGATTTTAATTGGCGAATACTACTACTAGTGAGTGACAGTATCCGAATTATTGCATTCGAATGCATGAAATTTCGATTAGCGAATACTACTACTAGTGAGTGACAGTATCCGAATTATTGCATTCGAATGCATGAGATTTCGATTAGCGAATACTACTACTAGAGAGTGACAGTATCCGAATTATTGCATTCGAATGCAAGAGATTTCGATTAGCGAATACTACTACTAGTGAGTGACAGTATCCGAATTATTGCATTCGAATGCATGTAATTTCGATTAGCGAATACTACTACTAGTATGTGACAGTATCCGAATTATTGCATTCGAATGCATGAAATTTCGATTAGCGAATACTACTACTAGTGAGTGACAGTATCCGAATTATTGCATTCGAATGCAAGAGATTTCGATTATCGAATACTACTCTACTGAGTGACAGTATCCGAATTATTGCATTCGAATGCATGAGATTTTAATTGGCGAATACTACTACTAGTGAGTGACAGTATCCGAATTATTGCATTCGAATGCATGAAATTTCGATTAGCGAATACTACTACTAGTGAGTGACAGTATCCGAATTATTGCATTCGAATGCATGAAATTTCGATTAGCGAATACTACTACTAGTGAGTGACAGTACCCGAACTATTTCATTTGAATGCAAGAGATTTCGATTAGCGAATACTACTACTAGTGAGTGACAGTATCCGAATTATTGCATTCGAATGCATGAGATTTCGATTATCGAATACTACTACTAGTGAGTGACAGTATCCGAATTATTGCATTCGAATGCATGAGATTTCGATTAGCGAATACTACTACTAGTGAGTGACAGTATCCGAGAACTTGCATTCGAATGCATGAGATTTCGATTAGCGAATACTACTACTAGTGAGTGACAGTATCCGAATTAATGCATTCGAATGCATGAAATTTCGATTAGCGAATACTACTACTAGTGAGTGACAGTATCCGAACTATTTCATTCGAATGCAAGAGATTTCGATTAGCGAATACTACTACTAGTGAGTGACAGTATCCGAATTATTGCATTCGAATGCATGAGATTTCGATTAGCCAATACTACTACTAGTGAGTGACAGTATCCGAATTATTGCATTCGAATGCATGAAATTTCGATTAGCGAATACTACTACTAGTGAGTGACAGTATCCGAACTATTTCATTCGAATGCACGAGATTTCGATTAGCGAATACTACTACTAGTAATTGACAGTATCCGAATTATTGCATTCCAATGCATGTAATTTCGATTAGCGAATACTACTACTAGTGAGTGACAGTATCCGAGAACTTGCATTCGAATGCATGAGATTTCGATTAGCGAATACTACTACTAGTGAGTGACAGTATCCGAGAACTTGCATTCGAATGCATGAGATTTCGATTAGCGAATACTACTACTAGTGATTGACACTATCCGAATTATTTCATTCGAATACATGAAATTTCGATCAGCGAATACTACTACTAGTGAGTGACAGTATCCGAATTATTGCATTCGAATGCATGAAATTTCGATTAGCGGATACTACTACTAGTGAGTGACAGTATCCGAGAACTTGCATTCGAATGCATGAGATTTCGATTAGCGAATACTACTACTAGTGATTGACAGTATCCGAGAACTTGCATTCGAATGCATGAAATTTCGATTAGCGAATACTACTACTAGTGAGTGAGAGTATCCGAATTATTGCATTCGAATGCATGAGATTTCGATTAGCGAATACTACTACTAGTGAGTGACAGTATCCGAATTATTGCATTCGAATGCATGAAATTTCGATTAGTGAATACTACTACTAGTGAGTGACAGTATCCGAATTATTGCATTCGAATGCATGAAATTTCGATTAGCGAATACTACTACTAGAGGGTGACAGTATCCGAATTATTGCATTCGAATGCATGAGATTTCGATTAGCGAATACTACTACTAGTGAGTGACAGTATCCGAGCACTTGCATTCGAATGCATGAGATTTCGATTAGCGAATACTACTACTAGTGAGTGACAGTATCCGAATTATTGCATTCGAATGCAAGAGATTTCGATTAGCGAATACTACTACTAGTGAGTGACAGTATCCGAATTATTGCATTCGAATGCAAGAGATTTCGATTAGCGAATACTACTACTAGTGAGTGACAGTATCCGAATTATTGCATTCGAATGCAAGAGATTTCGACTAGCGAATACTACTACTAGTGAGTGACAGTGTCCGAATTATTGCATTCGAATGCAAGAGATTTCGATTAGCGAATACTACTACTAGTGAGTGACAGTATCCGAATTATTACATTCGAATGCAAGAAATTTCGATTAGCGAATACTACTACTAGTGAGTCACAGTATCCGAATTATTGCATTCGAATGCAAGAGATTTTGATTAGCGAATACTACTACTAGTGAGTGACAGTATCCGAATTATTGCTTTCGAATGCAAGAGATTTCGATTAGCGAATACTACTACTAGTGAGTGACAGTATCCGAGAACTTGCATTCGAATATATGAGATTTCGATTAGCGAATACTACTACTAGTCAGTGACAGTTTCCGAATCATTGCTTTCGAATGCAAGAGATTTCGATTAGCGAATACTACTACTAGTGAGTGACAGTATCCGAATTATTGCATTCGAATGCAAGAGATTCCGATTAGCTTATACTACTACTAGTGAGTGACAGTATCCGAATTATTGCATTCGAATGCATGAGATTTCGATTAGCGAATACTACTACTAGTATGTGACAGTATCCGAATTAATGCATTCGAATGCATGAAATTTCGATTAGCGAATACTACTACTAGTGAGTGACAGTATCCGAATTATTGCATTCGAATGCAAGAGATTTCGATTATCGAATACTACTACTACTGAGTGACAGTATCCGTATTATTGCATTCGAATGCATGAAATTTTAATTGGCGAATACTACTACTAGTGAGTGACAGTATCCCAATTATTGCATTCGAATGCATGAAATTTCGATTAGCGAATACTACTACTAGTGAGTGACAGTATCCGAATTATTGCATTCGAATGCATGAGATTTCGATTAGCGAATACTACTACTAGTGAGTGACAGTATCCGAATTATTGCATTCGAATGCATGAAATTTCGATTAGCGAATACTACTACTAGTGAGTGACAGTACCCGAACTATTTCATTCGAATGCAAGAGATTTCGATTAGCGAATACTACTACTAGTGAGTGACAGTATCCGAATTATTGCATTCGAATGCATGAGATTTCGATTAGCGAATACTACTACTAGTGTGTGACAGTATCCGAATTATTGCATTCGAAGGCATGAAATTTCGATTAGCGAATACTACTACTAGTGAGTGACAGTATCCGAACTATTTCATTCGAATGCAAGAGATTTCGATTAGCGAATACTACTACTAGTGAGTGACAGTATCCGAATTATTGCATTCGAATGCATGAAATTTCGATTAGCGAATACTACCACTAGTGAGTGACAGTATCCGAGAACTTGCATTCGAATTCATGAGATTTCGATTAGCGAATACTACTACTAGTGAGTGACAGTATCCGAGAACTTGCATTCGAATGCATGAGATTTCGATTAGCGAATACTACTACTAGTGATTGACACTATCCGAATTATTGCATTCGAATACATGAAATTTCGATTAGCGAATAGTACTACTAGTGAGTGACAGTATCCGAATTATTGCATTCGAATGCATGAAATTTCGATTAGCGGATACTACTACTAGTGAGTGACAGTATCCGAATTATTGCATTCGAATGCATGTAATTTCGATTAGCGAATACTACTACTAGTGAGTGACAGTATCCGAATTATTGCATTCGAATGCATGAAATTTCGATTAGCGAATACAACTACTAGTGAGTGACAGTATCCGAATTATTGCATTCGAATGCAAGAGATTTCGATTATCGAATACTACTACTAGTGAGTGACAGTATCCGAATTATTGCATTCGAATGCATGAGATTTCGATTAGCGAATACTACTACTAGTGAGTGACAGTATCCGAGAACTTGCATTCGAATGCATGAGATTTCGATTAGCGAATACTACTACCTGTGAGTGACAGTATCCGAATTATTGCATTCGAATGCATGAAATTTCGATTAGCGAATACTACTACTAGTGAGTGACAGTATCCGAACTATTTCATTCGAATGCAAGAGATTTCGATTAGCGAATACTACTACTAGTGAGTGACAGTATCCGAATTATTGCATTCGAATGCATGAGATTTCGATTAGCGAATACTACTACTAGTGAGTGACAGTATCCGAATTATTGCATTCGAATGCATGTAATTTCGATTAGCGAATACTACTACTAGTGAGTGACAGTATCCGAACTATTTCATTCGAATGCACGAGATTTCGATTAGCGAATACTACTACTAGTAATTGACAGTATCCGAATTATTGCATTCCAATGCATGTAATTTCGATTAGCGAATACTACTACTAGTGAGTGACAGTATCCGAGAACTTGCATTCGAATGCATGAGATTTCGATTAGCGAATACTACTACTAGTGAGTGACAGTATCCGAGAACTTGCATTCGAATGCATGAGATTTCGATTAGCGAATACTACTACTAGTGATTGACACTATCCGAATTATTTCATTCGAATACATGAAATTTCGATCAGCGAATACTACTACTAGTGAGTGACAGTATCCGAATTATTGCATTCGAATGCATGAAATTTCGATTAGCGGATACTACTACTAGTGAGTGACAGTATCCGAGAACTTGCATTCGAATGCATGAGATTTCGATTAGCGAATACTACTACTAGTGATTGACAGTATCCGAGAACTTGCATTCGAATGCATGAAATTTCGATTAGCGAATACTACTACTAGTGAGTGAGAGTATCCGAATTATTGCATTCGAATGCATGAGATTTCGATTAGCGAATACTACTACTAGTGAGTGACAGTATCCGAATTATTGCATTCGAATGCATGAAATTTCGATTAGTGAATACTACCACTAGTGAGTGACAGTATCCGAATTATTGCATTCGAATGCATGAAATTTCGATTAGCGAATACTACTACTAGAGGGTGACAGTATCCGAATTATTGCATTCGAATGCATGAGATTTCGATTAGCGAATACTACTACTAGTGAGTGACAGTATCCGAGCACTTGCATTCGAATGCATGAGATTTCGATTAGCGAATACTACTACTAGTGAGTGACAGTATCCGAATTATTGCATTCGAATGCAAGAGATTTCGATTAGCGAATACTACTACTAGTGAGTGACAGTATCCGAATTATTGCATTCGAATGCAAGAGATTTCGATTAGCGAATACTACTACTAGTGAGTGACAGTATCCGAATTATTGCATTCGAATGCAAGAGATTTCGACTAGCGAATACTACTACTAGTGAGTGACAGTGTCCGAATTATTGCATTCGAATGCAAGAGATTTCGATTAGCGAATACTACTACTAGTGAGTGACAGTATCCGAATTATTACATTCGAATGCAAGAAATTTCGATTAGCGAATACTACTACTAGTGAGTCACAGTATCCGAATTATTGCATTCGAATGCAAGAGATTTTGATTAGCGAATACTACTACTAGTGAGTGACAGTATCCGAATTATTGCTTTCGAATGCAAGAGATTTCGATTAGCGAATACTACTACTAGTGAGTGACAGTATCCGAGAACTTGCATTCGAATATATGAGATTTCGATTAGCGAATACTACTACTAGTCAGTGACAGTTTCCGAATCATTGCTTTCGAATGCAAGAGATTTCGATTAGCGAATACTACTACTAGTATGTGACAGTATCCGAATTAATGCATTCGAATGCATGAAATTTCGATTAGCGAATACTACTACTAGTGAGTGACAGTATCCGAATTATTGCATTCGAATGCAAGAGATTTCGATTATCGAATACTACTACTACTGAGTGACAGTATCCGTATTATTGCATTCGAATGCATGAAATTTTAATTGGCGAATACTACTACTAGTGAGTGACAGTATCCCAATTATTGCATTCGAATGCATGAAATTTCGATTAGCGAATACTACTACTAGTGAGTGACAGTATCCGAATTATTGCATTCGAATGCATGAGATTTCGATTAGCGAATACTACTACTAGTGAGTGACAGTATCCGAATTATTGCATTCGAATGCATGAAATTTCGATTAGCGAATACTACTACTAGTGAGTGACAGTACCCGAACTATTTCATTCGAATGCAAGAGATTTCGATTAGCGAATACTACTACTAGTGAGTGACAGTATCCGAATTATTGCATTCGAATGCATGAGATTTCGATTAGCGAATACTACTACTAGTGTGTGACAGTATCCGAATTATTGCATTCGAAGGCATGAAATTTCGATTAGCGAATACTACTACTAGTGAGTGACAGTAGCCGAACTATTTCATTCGAATGCAAGAGATTTCGATTAGCGAATACTACTACTAGTGAGTGACAGTATCCGAATTATTGCATTCGAATGCATGAAATTTCGATTAGCGAATACTACTACTAGTGAGTGACAGTATCCGAGAACTTGCATTCGAATTCATGAGATTTCGATTAGCGAATACTACTACTAGTGAGTGACAGTATCCGAGAACTTGCATTCGAATTCATGAGATTTCGATTAGCGAATACTACTACTAGTGAGTGACAGTATCCGAATTATTGCATTCGAATGCATGAAATTTCGATTAGCGAATACTACTACTAGTGAGTGACAGTACCCGAACTATTTCATTCGAATGCAAGGGATTTCGATTAGCGGATACTACTACTAGTGAGTGACAGTATCCGAGAACTTGCATTCGAATGCATGAGATTTCGATTAGCGAATACTACTTCTAGTGAGTGACAGTATTCGAATTATTGCATTCGAGTGCATGAAATTTCGATTAGTGAATACTACTACTAGTGACAGTATCCGAATTATTGCATTCAAATGCATGAAATTTCGATTAGCGAATACTACTACTAGAGAGTGACAGTATCCGAATTATTGCATTCGAATGCAAGAGATTTCGATTAGCGAATACGACTACTAGTGAGTGACAGTATCCGAATTATTGCATTCGAATGCATGTAATTTCGATTAGCGAATACTACCACTAGTATGTGACAGTATCCGAATTATTGCATTCGAATGCATGAAATTTCGATTAGCGAATACTACTACTAGTGAGTGACAGTATCCGAATTATTGCATTCGAATGCAAGAGATTTCGATTATCGAATACTACTACTACTGAGTGACAGTATCCGAATTATTGCATTCGAATGCATGAGATTTTAATTGGCGAATACTACTACTAGTGAGTGACAGTATCCGAATTATTGCATTCGAATGCATGAAATTTCGATTAGCGAATACTACTACTAGTGAGTGACAGTATCCGAATTATTGCATTCGAATGCATGAGATTACGATTAGCGAATACTACTACTAGTGAGTGACAGTATCCGAATTATTGCATTCGAATGCATGAAATTTCGATTAGCGAACACAACTACTAGTGAGTGACAGTACCCGAACTATTTCATTCGAATGCAAGAGATTTCGATTAGCGAATACTACTACTAGTGAGTGACAGTATCCGAATTATTGCATTCGAATGCATGTAATTTCGATTAGCGAATACTACTACTAGTATGTGACAGTATCCGAATTATTGCATTCGAATGCATGAAATTTCGATTAGCGAATACTACTACTAGTGAGTGACAGTATCCGAATTATTGCATTCGAATGCAAGAGATTTCGATTATCGAATACTACTACTACTGAGTGACAGTATCCGAATTATTGCATTCGAATGCATGAGATTTTAATTGGCGAATACTACTACTAGTGAGTGACAGTATCCGAATTATTGCATTCGAATGCATGAAATTTCGATTAGCGAATACTACTACTAGTGAGTGACAGTATCCGAATTATTGCATTCGAATGCATGAGATTTCGATTAGCGAATACTACTACTAGAGAGTGACAGTATCCGAATTATTGCATTCGAATGCAAGAGATTTCGATTAGCGAATACTACTACTAGTGAGTGACAGTATCCGAATTATTGCATTCGAATGCATGTAATTTCGATTAGCGAATACTACTACTAGTATGTGACAGTATCCGAATTATTGCATTCGAATGCATGAAATTTCGATTAGCGAATACTACTACTAGTGAGTGACAGTATCCGAATTATTGCATTCGAATGCAAGAGATTTCGATTATCGAATACTACTCTACTGAGTGACAGTATCCGAATTATTGCATTCGAATGCATGAGATTTTAATTGGCGAATACTACTACTAGTGAGTGACAGTATCCGAATTATTGCATTCGAATGCATGAAATTTCGATTAGCGAATACTACTACTAGTGAGTGACAGTATCCGAATTATTGCATTCGAATGCATGAAATTTCGATTAGCGAATACTACTACTAGTGAGTGACAGTACCCGAACTATTTCATTTGAATGCAAGAGATTTCGATTAGCGAATACTACTACTAGTGAGTGACAGTATCCGAATTATTGCATTCGAATGCATGAGATTTCGATTAGCGAATACTACTACTAGTGAGTGACAGTATCCGAATTATTGCATTCGAATGCATGAAATTTCGATTAGCGAATACTACTACTAGTGAGTGACAGTATCCGAACTATTTCATTCGAATGCAAGAGATTTCGATTAGCGAATACTACTACTGGTGAGTGACAGTATCCGAATTATTGCATTCGAATGCATGAAATTTCGATTAGCGAATACTACTACTAGTGAGTGACAGTATCCGAGAACTTGCATTCGAATTCATGAGATTTCGATTAGCGAATACTACTACTAGTGAGTGACAGTATCCGAGAACTTGCATTCGAATTCATGAGATTTCGATTAGCGAATACTACTACTAGTGAGTGACAGTATCCGAATTATTGCATTCGAATGCATGAAATTTCGATTAGCGAATACTTCTACTAGTGAGTGACAGTACCCGAACTATTTCATTCGAATGCAAGAGATTTCGATTAGCGGATACTACTACTAGTAAGTGACAGTATCCGAGAACTTGCATTCGAATGCATGAGATTTCGATTAGCGAATACTACTTCTAGTGAGTGACAGTATCCGAATTATTGCATTCGAATGCATGAAATTTCGATTAGTGAATACTACTACTAGTGAGTGACAGTATCCGAATTATTGCATTCGAATGTATGAAATTTCGATTAGCGAATACTACTACTAGAGAGTGACAATATCCGAATTATTGCATTCGAATGCATGAGATTTCGATTAGCGAATACTACTACTAGTATGTGACAGTATCCGAATTATTGCATTCGAATGCATGAAATTTCGATTAGCGAATACTACTACTAGTGAGTGACAGTATCCGAATTATTGCATTCGAATGCAAGAGATTTCGATTATCGAATACTACTACTACTGAGTGGCAGTATCCGAATTATTGCATTCGAATGCATGAGATTTTAATTGGCGAATACTACTACTAGTGAGTGACAGTATCCGAATTATTGCATTCGAATACATGAAATTTCGATTAGCGAATACTACTACTAGTGAGTGACAGTATCCGAATTATTGCATTCGAATGCATGAAATTTCGATTAGCGAATACTACTACTAGTGAGTGACAGTACCCGAACTATTTCATTCGAATGCAAGAGATTTCGATTAGCGAATACTACTACTAGTGAGTGACAGTATCCGAATTATTGCATTCGAATGCATGAGATTTCGATTAGCGAATACTACTACTAGTGTGTGACAGTATCCGAATTATTGCATTCGAAGGCATGAAATTTCGATTAGCGAATACTACTACTAGTGAGTGACAGTATCCGAACTATTTCATTCGAATGCAAGAGATTTCGATTAGCGAATACTACTACTAGTGAGTGACAGTATCCGAATTATTGTATTCGAATGCATGAAATTTCGATTAGCGAATACTACCACTAGTGAGTGACAGTATCCGAGAACTTGCATTCGAATTCATGAGATTTCGATTAGCGAATACTACTACTAGTGAGTGACAGTATCCGAGAACTTGCATTCGAATGCATGAGATTTCGATTAGCGAATACTACTACTAGTGATTGACACTATCCGAATTATTGCATTCGAATACATGAAATTTCGATTAGCGAATAGTACTACTAGTGAGTGACAGTATCCGAATTATTGCATTCGAATGCATGAAATTTCGATTAGCGGATACTACTACTAGTGAGTGACAGTATCCGAATTATTGCATTCGAATGCATGTAATTTCGATTAGCGAATACTACTACTAGTGAGTGACAGTATCCGAATTATTGCATTCGAATGCATGAAATTTCGATTAGCGAATACAACTACTAGTGAGTGACAGTATCCGAATTATTGCATTCGAATGCAAGAGATTTCGATTATCGAATACTACTACTAGTGAGTGACAGTATCCGAATTATTGCATTCGAATGCATGAGATTTCGATTAGCGAATACTACTACTAGTGAGTGACAGTATCCGAGAACTTGCATTCGAATGCATGAGATTTCGATTAGCGAATACTACTACTAGTGAGTGACAGTATCCGAATTATTGCATTCGAATGCATGAAATTTCGATTAGCGAATACTACTACTAGTGAGTGACAGTATCCGAACTATTTCATTCGAATGCAAGAGATTTCGATTAGCGAATACTACTACTAGTGAGTGACAGTATCCGAATTATTGCATTCGAATGCATGAGATTTCGATTAGCGAATACTACTACTAGTGAGTGACAGTATCCGAATTATTGCATTCGAATGCATGTAATTTCGATTAGCGAATACTACTACTAGTGAGTGACAGTATCCGAACTATTTCATTCGAATGCACGAGATTTCGATTAGCGAATACTACTACTAGTAATTGACAGTATCCGAATTATTGCATTCCAATGCATGTAATTTCGATTAGCGAATACTACTACTAGTGAGTGACAGTATCCGAGAACTTGCATTCGAATGCATGAGATTTCGATTAGCGAATACTACTACTAGTGAGTGACAGTATCCGAGAACTTGCATTCGAATGCATGAGATTTCGATTAGCGAATACTACTACTAGTGATTGACACTATCCGAATTATTTCATTCGAATACATGAAATTTCGATCAGCGAATACTACTACTAGTGAGTGACAGTATCCGAATTATTGCATTCGAATGCATGAAATTTCGATTAGCGGATACTACTACTAGTGAGTGACAGTATCCGAGAACTTGCATTCGAATGCATGAGATTTCGATTAGCGAATACTACTACTAGTGATTGACAGTATCCGAGAACTTGCATTCGAATGCATGAAATTTCGATTAGCGAATACTACTACTAGTGAGTGAGAGTATCCGAATTATTGCATTCGAATGCATGAGATTTCGATTAGCGAATACTACTACTAGTGAGTGACAGTATCCGAATTATTGCATTCGAATGCATGAAATTTCGATTAGTGAATACTACCACTAGTGAGTGACAGTATCCGAATTATTGCATTCGAATGCATGAAATTTCGATTAGCGAATACTACTACTAGAGGGTGACAGTATCCGAATTATTGCATTCGAATGCATGAGATTTCGATTAGCGAATACTACTACTAGTGAGTGACAGTATCCGAGCACTTGCATTCGAATGCATGAGATTTCGATTAGCGAATACTACTACTAGTGAGTGACAGTATCCGAATTATTGCATTCGAATGCAAGAGATTTCGATTAGCGAATACTACTACTAGTGAGTGACAGTATCCGAATTATTGCATTCGAATGCAAGAGATTTCGATTAGCGAATACTACTACTAGTGAGTGACAGTATCCGAATTATTGCATTCGAATGCAAGAGATTTCGACTAGCGAATACTACTACTAGTGAGTGACAGTGTCCGAATTATTGCATTCGAATGCAAGAGATTTCGATTAGCGAATACTACTACTAGTGAGTGACAGTATCCGAATTATTACATTCGAATGCAAGAAATTTCGATTAGCGAATACTACTACTAGTGAGTCACAGTATCCGAATTATTGCATTCGAATGCAAGAGATTTTGATTAGCGAATACTACTACTAGTGAGTGACAGTATCCGAATTATTGCTTTCGAATGCAAGAGATTTCGATTAGCGAATACTACTACTAGTGAGTGACAGTATCCGAGAACTTGCATTCGAATATATGAGATTTCGATTAGCGAATACTACTACTAGTCAGTGACAGTTTCCGAATCATTGCTTTCGAATGCAAGAGATTTCGATTAGCGAATACTACTACTAGTGAGTGACAGTATCCGAATTATTGCATTCGAATGCAAGAGATTCCGATTAGCTTATACTACTACTAGTGAGTGACAGTATCCGAATTATTGCATTCGAATGCATGAGATTTCGATTAGCGAATACTACTACTAGTATGTGACAGTATCCGAATTAATGCATTCGAATGCATGAAATTTCGATTAGCGAATACTACTACTAGTGAGTGACAGTATCCGAATTATTGCATTCGAATGCAAGAGATTTCGATTATCGAATACTACTACTACTGAGTGACAGTATCCGTATTATTGCATTCGAATGCATGAAATTTTAATTGGCGAATACTACTACTAGTGAGTGACAGTATCCCAATTATTGCATTCGAATGCATGAAATTTCGATTAGCGAATACTACTACTAGTGAGTGACAGTATCCGAATTATTGCATTCGAATGCATGAGATTTCGATTAGCGAATACTACTACTAGTGAGTGACAGTATCCGAATTATTGCATTCGAATGCATGAAATTTCGATTAGCGAATACTACTACTAGTGAGTGACAGTACCCGAACTATTTCATTCGAATGCAAGAGATTTCGATTAGCGAATACTACTACTAGTGAGTGACAGTATCCGAATTATTGCATTCGAATGCATGAGATTTCGATTAGCGAATACTACTACTAGTGTGTGACAGTATCCGAATTATTGCATTCGAAGGCATGAAATTTCGATTAGCGAATACTACTACTAGTGAGTGACAGTAGCCGAACTATTTCATTCGAATGCAAGAGATTTCGATTAGCGAATACTACTACTAGTGAGTGACAGTATCCGAATTATTGCATTCGAATGCATGAAATTTCGATTAGCGAATACTACTACTAGTGAGTGACAGTATCCGAGAACTTGCATTCGAATTCATGAGATTTCGATTAGCGAATACTACTACTAGTGAGTGACAGTATCCGAGAACTTGCATTCGAATTCATGAGATTTCGATTAGCGAATACTACTACTAGTGAGTGACAGTATCCGAATTATTGCATTCGAATGCATGAAATTTCGATTAGCGAATACTACTACAAGTGAGTGACAGTACCCGAACTATTTCATTCGAATGCAAGGGATTTCGATTAGCGGATACTACTACTAGTGAGTGACAGTATCCGAGAACTTGCATTCGAATGCATGAGATTTCGATTAGCGAATACTACTTCTAGTGAGTGACAGTATTCGAATTATTGCATTCGAGTGCATGAAATTTCGATTAGTGAATACTACTACTAGTGACAGTATCCGAATTATTGCATTCAAATGCATGAAATTTCGATTAGCGAATACTACTACTAGAGAGTGACAGTATCCGAATTATTGCATTCGAATGCAAGAGATTTCGATTAGCGAATACGACTACTAGTGAGTGACAGTATCCGAATTATTGCATTCGAATGCATGTAATTTCGATTAGCGAATACTACTACTAGTATGTGACAGTATCCGAATTATTGCATTCGAATGCATGAAATTTCGATTAGCGAATACTACTACTAGTGAGTGACAGTATCCGAATTATTGCATTCGAATGCAAGAGATTTCGATTATCGAATACTACTACTACTGAGTGACAGTATCCGAATTATTGCATTCGAATGCATGAGATTTTAATTGGCGAATACTACTACTAGTGAGTGACAGTATCCGAATTATTGCATTCGAATGCATGAAATTTCGATTAGCGAATACTACTACTAGTGAGTGACAGTATCCGAATTATTGCATTCGAATGCATGAGATTACGATTAGCGAATACTACTACTAGTGAGTGACAGTATCCGAATTATTGCATTCGAATGCATGAAATTTCGATTAGCGAACACAACTACTAGTGAGTGACAGTACCCGAACTATTTCATTCGAATGCAAGAGATTTCGATTAGCGAATACTACTACTAGTGAGTGACAGTATCCGAATTATTGCATTCGAATGCATGTAATTTCGATTAGCGAATACTACTACTAGTATGTGACAGTATACGAATTATTGCATTCGAATGCATGAAATTTCGATTAGCGAATACTACTACTAGTGAGTGACAGTATCCGAATTATTGCATTCGAATGCAAGAGATTTCGATTATCGAATACTACTACTACTGAGTGACAGTATCCGAATTATTGCATTCGAATGCATGAGATTTTAATTGGCGAATACTACTACTAGTGAGTGACAGTATCCGAATTATTGCATTCGAATGCATGAAATTTCGATTAGCGAATACTACTACTAGTGAGTGACAGTATCCGAATTATTGCATTCGAATGCATGAGATTTCGATTAGCGAATACTACTACTAGAGAGTGACAGTATCCGAATTATTGCATTCGAATGCAAGAGATTTCGATTAGCGAATACTACTACTAGTGAGTGACAGTATCCGAATTATTGCATTCGAATGCATGTAATTTCGATTAGCGAATACTACTACTAGTATGTGACAGTATCCGAATTATTGCATTCGAATGCATGAAATTTCGATTAGCGAATACTACTACTAGTGAGTGACAGTATCCGAATTATTGCATTCGAATGCAAGAGATTTCGATTATCGAATACTACTCTACTGAGTGACAGTATCCGAATTATTGCATTCGAATGCATGAGATTTTAATTGGCGAATACTACTACTAGTGAGTGACAGTATCCGAATTATTGCATTCGAATGCATGAAATTTCGATTAGCGAATACTACTACTAGTGAGTGACAGTATCCGAATTATTGCATTCGAATGCATGAAATTTCGATTAGCGAATACTACTACTAGTGAGTGACAGTACCCGAACTATTTCATTTGAATGCAAGAGATTTCGATTAGCGAATACTACTACTAGTGAGTGACAGTATCCGAATTATTGCATTCGAATGCATGAGATTTCGATTAGCGAATACTACTACTAGTGAGTGACAGTATCCGAATTATTGCATTCGAATGCATGAAATTTCGATTAGCGAATACTACTACTAGTGAGTGACAGTATCCGAACTATTTCATTCGAATGCAAGAGATTTCGATTAGCGAATACTACTACTGGTGAGTGACAGTATCCGAATTATTGCATTCGAATGCATGAAATTTCGATTAGCGAATACTACTACTAGTGAGTGACAGTATCCGAGAACTTGCATTCGAATTCATGAGATTTCGATTAGCGAATACTACTACTAGTGAGTGACAGTATCCGAGAACTTGCATTCGAATTCATGAGATTTCGATTAGCGAATACTACTACTAGTGAGTGACAGTATCCGAATTATTGCATTCGAATGCATGAAATTTCGATTAGCGAATACTTCTACTAGTGAGTGACAGTACCCGAACTATTTCATTCGAATGCAAGAGATTTCGATTAGCGGATACTACTACTAGTAAGTGACAGTATCCGAGAACTTGCATTCGAATGCATGAGATTTCGATTAGCGAATACTACTTCTAGTGAGTGACAGTATCCGAATTATTGCATTCGAATGCATGAAATTTCGATTAGTGAATACTACTACTAGTGAGTGACAGTATCCGAATTATTGCATTCGAATGTATGAAATTTCGATTAGCGAATACTACTACTAGAGAGTGACAATATCCGAATTATTGCATTCGAATGCATGAGATTTCGATTAGCGAATACTACTACTAGTATGTGACAGTATCCGAATTATTGCATTCGAATGCATGAAATTTCGATTAGCGAATACTACTACTAGTGAGTGACAGTATCCGAATTATTGCATTCGAATGCAAGAGATTTCGATTATCGAATACTACTACTACTGAGTGGCAGTATCCGAATTATTGCATTCGAATGCATGAGATTTTAATTGGCGAATACTACTACTAGTGAGTGACAGTATCCGAATTATTGCATTCGAATACATGAAATTTCGATTAGCGAATACTACTACTAGTGAGTGACAGTATCCGAATTATTGCATTCGAATGCATGAGATTTCGATTAGCGAATACTACTACTAGTGAGTGACAGTATCCGAATTATTGCATTCGAATGCATGAGATTTTAATTGGCGAATACTACTACTAGTGAGTGACAGTATCCGAATTATTGCATTCGAATGCATGAAATTTCGATTAGCGAATACTACTACTAGTGAGTGACAGTATCCGAATTATTGCATTCGAATGCATGAGATTTCGATTAGCGAATACTACTACTAGTGAGTGACAGTATCCGAATTATTGCATTCGAATGCATGAAATTTCGATTAGCGAACACTACTACTAGTGAGTGACAGTACCCGAACTATTTCATTCGAATGCAAGAGATTTCGATTAGCGAATACTACTACTAGTGAGTGACAGTATCCGAATTATTGCATTCGAATGCATGTAATTTCGATTAGCGAATACTACTACTAGTATGTGACAGTATCCGAATTATTGCATTCGAATGCATGAAATTTCGATTAGCGAATACTACTACTAGTGAGTGACAGTATCCGAATTATTGCATTCGAATGCAAGAGATTTCGATTATCGAATACTACTACTACTGAGTGACAGTATCCGAATTATTGCATTCGAATGCATGAGATTTTAATTGGCGAATACTACTACTAGTATGTGACAGTATCCGAATTATTGCATTCGAATGCATGAAATTTCGATTAGCGAATACTACTACTAGTGAGTGACAGTATCCGAATTATTGCATTCGAATGCAAGAGATTTCGATTATCGAATACTACTACTACTGAGTGACAGTATCCGAATTATTGCATTCGAATGCATGAGATTTTAATTGGCGAATACTACTACTAGTGAGTGACAGTATCCGAATTATTGCATTCGAATGCATGAAATTTCGATTAGCGAATACTACTACTAGTGAGTGACAGTATCCGAATTATTGCATTCGAATGCATGAGATTTCGATTAGCGAATACTACTACTAGAGAGTGACAGTATCCGAATTATTGCATTCGAATGCAAGAGATTTCGATTAGCGAATACTACTACTAGTGAGTGACAGTATCCGAATTATTGCATTCGAATGCATGTAATTTCGATTAGCGAATACTACTACTAGTATGTGACAGTATCCGAATTATTGCATTCGAATGCAAGAGATTTCGATTATCGAATACTACTACTACTGAGTGACAGTATCCGAATTATTGCATTCGAATGCATGAGATTTTAATTGGCGAATACTACTACTAGTGAGTGACAGTATCCGAATTATTGCATTCGAATGCATGAAATTTCGATTAGCGAATACTACTACTAGTGAGTGACAGTATCCGAATTATTGCATTCGAATGCATGAGATTTCGATTAGCGAATACTACTACTAGAGAGTGACAGTATCCGAATTATTGCATTCGAATGCAAGAGATTTCGATTAGCGAATACTACTACTAGTGAGTGACAGTATCCGAATTATTGCATTCGAATGCATGTAATTTCGATTAGCGAATACTACTACTAGTATGTGACAGTATCCGAATTATTGCATTCGAATGCATGAAATTTCGATTAGCGAATACTACTACTAGTGAGTGACAGTATCCGAATTATTGCATTCGAATGCAAGAGATTTCGATTATCGAATACTACTACTACTGAGTGACAGTATCCGAATTATTAAATTCGAATGCATGAGATTTTAATTGGCGAATACTACTACTAGTGAGTGACAGTATCCGAATTATTGCATTCGAATGCATGAAATTTCGATTAGCGAATACTACTACTAGTGAGTGACAGTATCCGAATTATTGCATTCGAATGCATGAAATTTCGATTAGCGAATACTACTACTAGTGAGTGACAGTACCCGAACTATTTCATTTGAATGCAAGAGATTTCGATTAGCGAATACTACTACTAGTGAGTGACAGTATCCGAATTATTGCATTCGAATGCATGAGATTTCGATTAGCGAATACTACTACTAGTGAGTGACAGTATCCGAATTATTGCATTCGAATGCATGAAATTTCGATTAGCGAATACTACTACTAGTGAGTGACAGTATCCGAACTATTTCATTCGAATGCAAGAGATTTCGATTAGCGAATACTACTACTGGTGAGTGACAGTATCCGAATTATTGCATTCGAATGCATGAAATTTCGATTAGCGAATACTACTACTAGTGAGTGACAGTATCCGAGAACTTGCATTCGAATTCATGAGATTTCGATTAGCGAATACTACTACTAGTGAGTGACAGTATCCGAGAACTTGCATTCGAATTCATGAGATTTCGATTAGCGAATACTACTACTAGTGAGTGACAGTATCCGAATTATTGCATTCGAATGCATGAAATTTCGATTAGCGAATACTTCTACTAGTGAGTGACAGTACCCGAACTATTTCATTCGAATGCAAGAGATTTCGATTAGCGGATACTACTACTAGTAAGTGACAGTATCCGAGAACTTGCATTCGAATGCATGAGATTTCGATTAGCGAATACTACTTCTAGTGAGTGACAGTATCCGAATTATTGCATTCGAATGCATGAAATTTCGATTAGTGAATACTACTACTAGTGAGTGACAGTATCCGAATTATTGCATTCGAATGTATGAAATTTCGATTAGCGAATACTACTACTAGAGAGTGACAATATCCGAATTATTGCATTCGAATGCATGAGATTTCGATTAGCGAATACTACTACTAGTATGTGACAGTATCCGAATTATTGCATTCGAATGCATGAGATTTCGATTAGCGAATACTACTACTAGTGAGTGACAGTATCCCAATTATTGCATTCGAATGCATGAGATTTTAATTGGCGAATACTACTACTAGTGAGTGACAGTATCCGAATTATTGCATTCGAATGCATGAAATTTCGATTAGCGAATACTACTACTAGTGAGTGACAGTATCCGAATTATTGCATTCGAATGCATGAGATTTCGATTAGCGAATACTACTACTAGTGAGTGACAGTATCCGAATTATTGCATTCGAATGCATGAAATTTCGATTAGCGAACACTACTACTAGTGAGTGACAGTACCCGAACTATTTCATTCGAATGCAAGAGATTTCGATTAGCGAATACTACTACTAGTGAGTGACAGTATCCGAATTATTGCATTCGAATGCATGTAATTTCGATTAGCGAATACTACTACTAGTATGTGACAGTATCCGAATTATTGCATTCGAATGCATGAAATTTCGATTAGCGAATACTACTACTAGTGAGTGACAGTATCCGAATTATTGCATTCGAATGCAAGAGATTTCGATTATCGAATACTACTACTACTGAGTGACAGTATCCGAATTATTGCATTCGAATGCATGAGATTTTAATTGGCGAATACTACTACTAGTATGTGACAGTATCCGAATTATTGCATTCGAATGCATGAAATTTCGATTAGCGAATACTACTACTAGTGAGTGACAGTATCCGAATTATTGCATTCGAATGCAAGAGATTTCGATTATCGAATACTACTACTACTGAGTGACAGTATCCGAATTATTGCATTCGAATGCATGAGATTTTAATTGGCGAATACTACTACTAGTGAGTGACAGTATCCGAATTATTGCATTCGAATGCATGAAATTTCGATTAGCGAATACTACTACTAGTGAGTGACAGTATCCGAATTATTGCATTCGAATGCATGAGATTTCGATTAGCGAATACTACTACTAGAGAGTGACAGTATCCGAATTATTGCATTCGAATGCAAGAGATTTCGATTAGCGAATACTACTACTAGTGAGTGACAGTATCCGAATTATTGCATTCGAATGCATGTAATTTCGATTAGCGAATACTACTACTAGTATGTGACAGTATCCGAATTATTGCATTCGAATGCATGAAATTTCGATTAGCGAATACTACTACTAGTGAGTGACAGTATCCGAATTATTGCATTCGAATGCAAGAGATTTCGATTATCGAATACTACTACTACTGAGTGACAGTATCCGAATTATTGCATTCGAATGCATGAGAATTAATTGGCGAATACTACTACTAGTGAGTGACAGTATCCGAATTATTGCATTCGAATGCATGAAATTTCGATTAGCGAATACTACTACTAGTGAGTGACAGTATCCGAATTATTGCATTCGAATGCATGAGATTTCGATTAGCGAATACTACTACTAGTGAGTGACAGTATCCGAATTATTGCATTCGAATGCATGAAATTTCGATTAGCGAATACTACTACTAGTGAGTGACAGTACCCGAACTATTTCATTTGAATGCAAGAGATTTCGATTAGCGAATACTACTACTAGTGAGTGACAGTATCCGAATTATTGCATTCGAATGCATGAGATTTCGATTAGCGAATACTACTACTAGTGAGTGACAGTATCCGAATTATTGCATTCGAATGCATGAAATTTCGATTAGCGAATACTACTACTAGTGAGTGACAGGATCCGAACTATTTCATTCGAATGCAAGAGATTTCTATTAGCGAATACTACTACTGGTGAGTGACAGTATCCGAATTATTGCATTCGAATGCATGAAATTTCGATTAGCGAATACTACTACTAGTGAGTGACAGTATCCGAGAACTTGCATTCGAATTCATGAGATTTCGATTAGCGAATACTACTACTAGTGAGTGACAGTATCCGAGAACTTGCATTCGAATTCATGAGATTTCGATTAGCGAATACTACTACTAGTGAGTGACAGTATCCGAATTATTGCATTCGAATGCATGAAATTTCGATTAGCGAATACTTCTACTAGTGAGTGACAGTACCCGAACTATTTCATTCGAATGCAAGAGATTTCGATTAGCGGATACTACTACTAGTGAGTGACAGTATCCGAGAACTTGCATTCGAATGCATGAGATTTCGATTAGCGAATACTACTTCTAGTGAGTGACAGTATCCGAATTATTGCATTCGAATGCATGAAATTTCGATTAGTGAATACTACTACTAGTGAGTGACAGTATCCGAATTATTGCATTCGAATGTATGAAATTTTGATTAGCGAATACTACTACTAGAGAGTGACAGTATCCGAATTATTGCATTCGAATGCATGAGATTTCGATTAGCGAATACTACTACTAGTATGTGACAGTATCCGAATTATTGCATTCGAATGCATGAAATTTCGATTAGCGAATACTACTACTAGTGAGTGACAGTATCCGAATTATTGCATTCGAATGCAAGAGATTTCGATTATCGAATACTACTACTACTACTGAGTGGCAGTATCCGAATTATTGCATTCGAATGCATGAGATTTTAATTGGCGAATACTACTACTAGTGAGTGACAGTATCCGAATTATTGCATTCGAATGCATGAAATTTCGATTAGCGAATACTACTACTAGTGAGTGACAGTATCCGAATTATTGCATTCGAATGCATGAGATTTCGATTAGCGAATACTACTACTAGTGAGTGACAGTATCCGAATTATTGCATTCGAATGCATGAGATTTTAATTGGCGAATACTACTACTAGTGAGTGACAGTATCCGAATTATTGCATTCGAATGCATGAAATTTCGATTAGCGAATACTACTACTAGTGAGTGACAGTATCCGAATTATTGCATTCGAATGCATGAGATTTCGATTAGCGAATACTACTACTAGTGAGTGACAGTATCCGAATTATTGCATTCGAATGCATGAAATTTCGATTAGCGAACACTACTACTAGTGAGTGACAGTACCCGAACTATTTCATTCGAATGCAAGAGATTTCGATTAGCGAATACTACTACTAGTGAGTGACAGTATCCGAATTATTGCATTCGAATGCATGTAATTTCGATTAGCGAATACTACTACTAGTATGTGACAGTATCCGAATTATTGCATTCGAATGCATGAAATTTCGATTAGCGAATACTACTACTAGTGAGTGACAGTATCCGAATTATTGCATTCGAATGCAAGAGATTTCGATTATCGAATACTACTACTACTGAGTGACAGTATCCGAATTATTGCATTCGAATGCATGAGATTTTAATTGGCAAATACTACTACTAGTGAGTGACAGTATCCGAATTATTGCATTCGAATGCATGAAATTTCGATTAGCGAATACTACTACTAGTGAGTGACAGTATCCGAATTATTGCATTCGAATGCATGAGATTTCGATTAGCGAATACTACTACTAGAGAGTGACAGTATCCGAATTATTGCATTCGAATGCAAGAGATTTCGATTAGCGAATACTACTACTAGTGAGTGACAGTATCCGAATTATTGCATTCGAATGCATGTAATTTCGATTAGCGAATACTACTACTAGTATGTGACAGTATCCGAATTATTGCATTCGAATGCATGAAATTTCGATTAGCGAATACTACTACTGGTGAGTGACAGTATCCGAATTATTGCATTCGAATGCAAGAGATTTCGATTATCGAATACTACTACTACTGAGTGACAGTATCCGAATTATTGCATTCGAATGCATGAGATTTTAATTGGCGAATACTACTACTAGTGAGTGACATTATCCGAATTATTGCATTCGAATGCATGAAACTTTGATTAGCGAATACTACTACTAGTGAGTGACAGTATCCGAATTATTGCATTCGAATGCATGAGATTTCGATTAGCGAATACCACTACTAGTGAGTGACAGTATCCGAATTATTGCATTCGAATGCATGAAATTTCGATTAGCGAATACTACTACTAGTGAGTGACAGTACCCGAACTATTTCATTTGAATGCAAGAGATTTCGATTAGCGAATACTACTACTAGTGAGTGACAGTATCCGAACTATTTCATTCGAATGCAAGAGATTTCGATTAGCGAATACTACTACAAGTGAGTGACAGTATCCGAATTATTGCATTCGAATGCATGAAATTTCGATTAGCGAATACTACTACTAGTGAGTGACAGTATCCGAATTATTGCATTCGAATGCATGAGATTTCGATTAGCGAATACTACTACTAGTGAGTGACAGTATCCGAATTATTGCATTCGAATGCATGAAATTTCGATTAGCGAACACTACTACTAGTGAGTGACAGTACCCGAACTATTTCATTCGAATGCAAGAGATTTCGATTAGCGAATACTACTACTAGTGAGTGACAGTATCCGAATTATTGCATTCGAATGCATGTAATTTCGATTAGCGAATACTACTACTAGTATGTGACAGTATCCGAATTATTGCATTCGAATGCATGAAATTTCGATTAGCGAATACTACTACTAGTGAGTGACAGTATCCGAATTATTGCATTCGAATGCATGAAATTTCGATTAGCGAATACTTCTACTAGTGAGTGACAGTACCCGAACTATTTCATTCGAATGCAAGAGATTTCGATTAGCGGATACTACTACTAGTGAGTGACAGTATCCGAGAACTTGCATTCGAATGCATGAGATTTCGATTAGCGAATACTACTTCTAGTGAGTGACAGTATCCGAATTATTGCATTCGAATGCATGAAATTTCGATTAGTGAATACTACTACTAGTGAGTGACAGTATCCGAATTATTGCATTCGAATGTATGAAATTTTGATTAGCGAATACTACTACTAGAGAGTGACAGTATCCGAATTATTGCATTCGAATGCATGAGATTTCGATTAGCGAATACTACTACTAGTATGTGACAGTATCCGAATTATTGCATTCGAATGCATGAAATTTCGATTAGCGAATACTACTACTAGTGAGTGACAGTATCCGAATTATTGCATTCGAATGCAAGAGATTTCGATTATCGAATACTACTACTACTACTGAGTGGCAGTATCCGAATTATTGCATTCGAATGCATGAGATTTTAATTGGCGAATACTACTACTAGTGAGTGACAGTATCCGAATTATTGCATTCGAATGCATGAAATTTCGATTAGCGAATACTACTACTAGTGAGTGACAGTATCCGAATTATTGCATTCGAATGCATGAGATTTCGATTAGCGAATACTACTACTAGTGAGTGACAGTATCCGAATTATTGCATTCGAATGCATGAGATTTTAATTGGCGAATACTACTACTAGTGAGTGACAGTATCCGAATTATTGCATTCGAATGCATGAAATTTCGATTAGCGAATACTACTACTAGTGAGTGACAGTATCCGAATTATTGCATTCGAATGCATGAGATTTCGATTAGCGAATACTACTACTAGTGAGTGACAGTATCCGAATTATTGCATTCGAATGCATGAAATTTCGATTAGCGAACACTACTACTAGTGAGTGACAGTACCCGAACTATTTCATTCGAATGCAAGAGATTTCGATTAGCGAATACTACTACTAGTGAGTGACAGTATCCGAATTATTGCATTCGAATGCATGTAATTTCGATTAGCGAATACTACTACTAGTATGTGACAGTATCCGAATTATTGCATTCGAATGCATGAAATTTCGATTAGCGAATACTACTACTAGTGAGTGACAGTATCCGAATTATTGCATTCGAATGCAAGAGATTTCGATTATCGAATACTACTACTACTGAGTGACAGTATCCGAATTATTGCATTCGAATGCATGAGATTTTAATTGGCAAATACTACTACTAGTGAGTGACAGTATCCGAATTATTGCATTCGAATGCATGAAATTTCGATTAGCGAATACTACTACTAGTGAGTGACAGTATCCGAATTATTGCATTCGAATGCATGAGATTTCGATTAGCGAATACTACTACTAGAGAGTGACAGTATCCGAATTATTGCATTCGAATGCAAGAGATTTCGATTAGCGAATACTACTACTAGTGAGTGACAGTATCCGAATTATTGCATTCGAATGCATGTAATTTCGATTAGCGAATACTACTACTAGTATGTGACAGTATCCGAATTATTGCATTCGAATGCATGAAATTTCGATTAGCGAATACTACTACTGGTGAGTGACAGTATCCGAATTATTGCATTCGAATGCAAGAGATTTCGATTATCGAATACTACTACTACTGAGTGACAGTATCCGAATTATTGCATTCGAATGCATGAGATTTTAATTGGCGAATACTACTACTAGTGAGTGACATTATCCGAATTATTGCATTCGAATGCATGAAACTTTGATTAGCGAATACTACTACTAGTGAGTGACAGTATCCGAATTATTGCATTCGAATGCATGAGATTTCGATTAGCGAATACCACTACTAGTGAGTGACAGTATCCGAATTATTGCATTCGAATGCATGAAATTTCGATTAGCGAATACTACTACTAGTGAGTGACAGTACCCGAACTATTTCATTTGAATGCAAGAGATTTCGATTAGCGAATACTACTACTAGTGAGTGACAGTATCCGAACTATTTCATTCGAATGCAAGAGATTTCGATTAGCGAATACTACTACAAGTGAGTGACAGTATCCGAATTATTGCATTCGAATGCATGAAATTTCGATTAGCGAATACTACTACTAGTGAGTGACAGTATCCGAGAACTTGCATTCGAATTCATGAGATTTCGATTAGCGAATACTACTACTAGTGAGTGACAGTATCCGAGAACTTGCATTCGAATTCATGAGATTTCGATTAGCGAATACTACTACTAGTGAGTGACAGTATCCGAATTATTGCATTCGAATGCATGAAATTTCGATTAGCGAATACTACTACTAGTGAGTGACAGTACCCGAACTATTTCATTCGAATGCAAGAGATTTCGATTAGCGGATACTACTACTAGTGAGTGACAGTATCCGAGAACTTGCATTCGAATGCATGAGATTTCGATTAGCGAATACTACCTCTAGTGAGTGACAGTATCCGAATTATTGCATTCGAATGCATGAAATTTCGATTAGTGAATACTACTACTAGTGAGTGACAGTATCCGAATTATTGCATTCGAATGTATGAAATTTCGATTAGCGAATACTACTACTAGAGAGTGACAGTATCCGAATTATTGCATTCGAATGCATGAGATTTCGATTAGCGAATACTACTACTAGTATGTGACAGTATCCGAATTATTGCATTCGAATGCATGAAATTTCGATTAGCGAATACTACTACTAGTGAGTGACAGTATCCGAATTATTGCATTCGAATGCAAGAGATTTCGATTATCGAATACTACTACTACTGAGTGGCAGTATCCGAATTATTGCATTCGAATGCATGAGATTTTAATTGGCGAATACTACTACTAGTGAGTGACAGTATCCGAATTATTGCATTCGAATGCATGAAATTTCGATTAGCGAATACTACTACTAGTGAGTGACAGTATCCGAATTATTGCATTCGAATGCATGAGATTTCGATTAGCGAATACTACTACTAGTGAGTGACAGTATCCGAATTATTGCATTCGAATGCATGAAATTTCGATTAGCGAATACTACTACTAGTGAGTGACAGTATCCGGACTATTTCATTTGAATGCAAGAGATTTCGATTAGCGAATACTACTACTAGTGAGTGACAGTATCCGAATTGTTGCATTCGAATGCATGAAATTTCGATTAGCGAATACTACTACTAGTGAGTGACAGTATACGAGAACTTGCATTCGAATTCATGAGATTTCGATTAGCGAATACTTCTACTAGTGAGTGACAGTATCCGAGAACTTGCATTCGAATGCATGAGCTTTCGATTAGCGAATACTACTTCTAGTGAGTGACAGTATCCGAATTATTGCATTCGAATGCATGAAATTTCGATTAGTGAATACTACTACTAGTGAGTGACAGTATCCGAATTATTGCATTCGAATGTATGAAATTTCGATTAGCGAATACTACTACTAGAGAGTGACAGTATCCGAATTATTGCATTCGAATGCATGAGATTTCGATTAGCGAATACTACTACTAGTATGTGACAGTATCCGAATTATTGCATTCGAATGCATGAAATTTCGATTAGCGAATACTACTACTAGTGAGTGACAGTATCCGAATTATTGCATTCGAATGCAAGAGATTTCGATTATCGAATACTACTACTACTGAGTGGCAGTATCCGAATTATTGCATTCGAATGCATGAGATTTTAATTGGCGAATACTACTACTAGTGAGTGACAGTATCCGAATTATTGCATTCGAATGCATGAAATTTCGATTAGCGAATACTACTACTAGTGAGTGACAGTATCCGAATTATTGCATTCGAATGCATGAGATTTCGATTAGCGAATACTACTACTAGTGAGTGACAGTATCCGAATTATTGCATTCGAATGCATGAGATTTTAATTGGCGAATACTACTACTAGTGAGTGACAGTATCCGAATTATTGCATTCGAATGCATGAAATTTCGATTAGCGAATACTACTACTAGTGAGTGACAGTATCCGAATTATTGCATTCGAATGCATGAGATTTCGATTAGCGAATACTACTACTAGTGAGTGACAGTATCCGAATTATTGCATTCGAATGCATGAAATTTCGATTAGCGAACACTACTACTAGTGAGTGACAGTACCCGAACTATTTCATTCGAATGCAAGAGATTTCGATTAGCGAATACTACTACTAGTGAGTGACAGTATCCGAATTATTGCATTCGAATGCATGTAATTTCGATTAGCGAATACTACTACTAGTATGTGACAGTATCCGAATTATTGCATTCGAATGCATGAAATTTCGATTAGCGAATACTACTACTAGTGAGTGACAGTATCCGAATTATTGCATTCGAATGCAAGAGATTTCGATTATCGAATACTACTACTACTGAGTGACAGTATCCGAATTATTGCATTCGAATGCATGAGATTTTAATTGGCGAATACTACTACTAGTGAGTGACAGTATCCGAATTATTGCATTCGAATGCATGAAATTTCGATTAGCGAATACTACTACTAGTGAGTGACAGTATCCGAATTATTGCATTCGAATGCATGAGATTTCGATTAGCGAATACTACTACTAGAGAGTGACAGTATCCGAATTATTGCATTCGAATGCAAGAGATTTCGATTAGCGAATACTACTACTAGTGAGTGACAGTATCCGAATTATTGCATTCGAATGCATGTAATTTCGATTAGCGAATACTACTACTAGTATGTGACAGTATCCGAATTATTGCATTCGAATGCATGAAATTTCGATTAGCGAATACTACTACTAGTGAGTGACAGTATCCGAATTATTGCATTCGAATGCAAGAGATTTCGATTATCGAATACTACTACTACTGAGTGACAGTATCCGAATTATTGCATTCGAATGCATGAGATTTTAATTGGCGAATACTACTACTAGTGAGTGACAGTATCCGAATTATTGCATTCGAATGCATGAAATTTCGATTAGCGAATACTACTACTAGTGAGTGACAGTATCCGAGAACTTGCATTCGAATGCATGAGATTTCGATTAGCGAATACTACTACTAGTGAGTGACAGTATCCGAATTATTGCATTCGAATGCATGAAATTTCGATTAGCGAATACTACTACTAGTGAGTGACAGTACCCGAACTATTTCATTTGAATGCAAGAGATTTCGATTAGCGAATACTACTACTAGTGAGTGACAGTATCCGAATTATTGCATTCGAATGCATGAGATTTCGATTAGCGAATACTACTACTAGTGAGTGACAGTATCCGAATTATTGCATTCGAATGCATGAAATTTCGATTAGCGAATACTACTACTAGTGAGTGACAGTATCCGAACTATTTCATTCGAATGCAAGAGATTTCGATTAGCGAATACTACTACTAGTGAGTGACAGTATCCGAATTATTGCATTCGAATGCATGAAATTTCGATTAACGAATACTACTACTAGTGAGTGACAGTATCCGAGAACTTGGATTCGAATTCATGAGATTTCGATTAGCGAATAGTACTACTAGTGAGTGACAGTATCCGAGAACTTGCATTCGAATTCATGAGATTTCGATTAGCGAATACTACTACTAGTGAGTGACAGTATCCGAATTATTGCATTCGAATGCATGAAATTTCGATTAGCGAATACTACTACTAGTGAGTGACAGTACCCGAACTATTTCATTCGAATGCAAGAGATTTCGATTAGCGGATACTACTACTAGTGAGTGACAGTATCCGAGAACTTGCATTCGAATGCATGAGATTTCGATTAGCGAATACTACTTCTAGTGAGTGACAGTATCCGAATTATTGCATTCGAATGCATGAAATTTCCATTAGTGAATACTACTACTAGTGAGTGACAGTATCCGAATTATTGCATTCGAATGTATGAAATTTCGATTAGCGAATACTACTACTAGAGAGTGACAGTATCCGAATTATTGCATTCGAATGCATGAGATTTCGATTAGCGAATACTACTACTAGTATGTGACAGTATCCGAATTATTGCATTCGAATGCATGAAATTTCGATTAGCGAATACTACTACTAGTGAGTGACAGTATCCGAATTATTGCATTCGAATGCAAGAGATTTCGATTATCGAATACTACTACTACTGAGTGGCAGTATCCGAATTATTGCATTCAAATGCATGAGATTTTAATTGGCGAATACTACTACTAGTGAGTGACAGTATCCGAATTATTGCATTCGAATGCATGAAATTTCGATTAGCGAATACTACTACTAGTGAGTGACAGTATCCGAATTATTGCATTCGAATGCATGAGATTTCGATTAGCGAATACTACTGCTAGTGAGTGACAGTATCCGAATTATTGCATTCGAATGCATGAAATTTCGATTAGCGAATACTACTACTAGTGAGTGACAGTACCCGAACTATTTCATTCGAATGCAAGAGATTTCGATTAGCGAATACTACTACTAATGAGTGACAGTATCCGAATTATTGCATTCGAATGCATGAGATTTCGATTAGCGAATACTACTACTAGTGAGTGACAGTATCCGAATTATTGCATTCGAATGCATGAAATTTCGATTAGCGAATACTACTACTAGTGAGTGACAGTATCCGAACTATTTCATTCGAATGCAAGAGATTTCGATTAGCGAATACTACTACTAGTGAGTGACAGTATCCGAATTATTGCATTCGAATGCATGAAATTTCGATTAGCGAATACTACTACTAGTGAGTGACAGTATCCGAGAACTTGCATTCGAATTCATGAGATTTCGATTAGCGAATACTACTACTAGTGAGTGACAGTATCCGAGAACTTGCATTCGAATTCATGAGATTTCGATTAGCGAATACTACTACTAGTGAGTGACAGTATCCGAATTATTGCATTCGAATGCATGAAATTTCGATTAGCGAATACTACTACTAGTGAGTGACAGTACCCGAACTATTTCATTCGAATGCAAGAGATTTCGATTAGCGGATACTACTACTAGTGAGTGACAGTATCCGAGAACTTGCATTCGAATGCATGAGATTTCGATTAGCGAATACTACTTCTAGTGAGTGACAGTATCCGAATTATTGCATTCGAATGCATGAAATTTCGATTAGTGAATACTACTACTAGTGAGTGACAGTATCCGAATTATTGCATTCGAATGCATGAAATTTCGATTAGCGAATACTACTACTAGAGAGTGACAGTATCCGAATTATTGCATTCGAATGCAAGAGATTTCGATTAGCGAATACTACTACTAGTGAGTGACAGTATCCGAATTATTGCATTCGAATGCATGTAATTTCGATTAGCGAATACTACTACTAGTATGTGACAGTATCCGAATTATTGCATTCGAATGCATGAAATTTCGATTATCGAATACTACTACTAGTGAGTGACAGTATCCGAATTATTGCATTCGAATGCATGAAATTTCGATTAGCGAATACTACTACTAGTGAGTGACAGTATCCGAATTATTGCATTCGAATGCATGAGATTTCGATTAGCGAATACTACTACTAGTGAGTGACAGTATCCGAATTATTGCATTCGAATGCATGAAATTTCGATTAGCGAATACTACTACTAGTGAGTGACAGTACCCGAACTATTTCATTCGAATGCAAGAGATTTCGATTAGCGAATACTACTACTAGTGAGTGACAGTATCCGAATTATTGCATTCGAATGCATGTAATTTCGATTAGCGAATACTACTACTAGTATGTGACAGTATCCGAATTATTGCATTCGAATGCATGAAATTTCGATTAGCGAATACTACTACTAGTGAGTGACAGTATCCGAATTATTGCATTCGAATGCAAGAGATTTCGATTATCGAATACTACTACTACTGAGTGACAGTATCCGAATTATTGCATTCGAATGCATGAGATTTTAATTGGCGAATACTACTACTAGTGAGTGACAGTATCCGAATTATTGCATTCGAATGCATGAAATTTCGATTAGCGAATACTACTACTAGTGAGTGACAGTATCCGAATTATTGCATTCGAATGCATGAGATTTCGATTAGCGAATACTACTACTAGTGAGTGACAGTATCCGAATTATTGCATTCGAATGCATGAAATTTCGATTAGCGAATACTACTACTAGTGAGTGACAGTACCCGAACTATTTCATTCGAATGCAAGAGATTTCGATTAGCGAATACTACTACTAGTGAGTGACAGTATCCGAATTATTGCATTCGAATGCATGAGATTTCGATTAGCGAATACTACTACTAGTGAGTGACAGTATCCGAATTATTGCATTCGAATGCATGAAATTTCGATTAGCGAATACTACTACTAGTGAGTGACAGTATCCGAACTATTTCATTCGAATGCAAGAGATTTCGATTAGCGAATACTACTACTAGTGAGTGACAGTATCCGAATTATTGCATTCGAATGCATGAAATTTCGATTAGCGAATACTACTACTAGTGAGTGACAGTATCCGAGAACTTGCATTCGAATTCATGAGATTTCGATTAGCGAATACTACTACTAGTGAGTGACAGTATCCGAATTATTGCATTCGAATGCATGAAATTTCGATTAGCGAATACTACTACTAGTGAGTGACAGTATCCGAACTATTTCATTCGAATGCAAGAGATTTCGATTAGCGAATACTACTACTAGTGAGTGACAGTATCCGAATTATTGCATTCGAATGCATGAAATTTCGATTAGCGAATACTACTACTAGTGAGTGACAGTATCCGAGAACTTGCATTCGAATTCATGAGATTTCGATTAGCGAATACTACTACTAGTGAGTGACAGTATCCGAGAACTTGCATTCGAATTCATGAGATTTCGATTAGCGAATACTACTACTAGTGAGTGACAGTATCCGAATTATTGCATTCGAATGCATGAAATTTCGATTAGCGAATACTACTACTAGTGAGTGACAGTACCCGAACTATTTCATTCGAATGCAAGAGATTTCGATTAGCGAATACTACTACTAGTGAGTGACAGTATCCGAGAACTTGCATTCGAATTCATGAGATTTCGATTAGCGAATACTACTACTAGTGAGTGACAGTATCCGAATTATTGCATTCGAATGCATGAAATTTCGATTAGCGAATACTACTACTAGTGAGTGACAGTACCCGAACTATTTCATTCGAATGCAAGAGATTTCGATTAGCGGATACTACTACTAGTGAGTGACAGTGTCCGAGAACTTGCATTCGAATGCATGAGATTTCGATTAGCGAATACTACTACTAGTGAGTGACAGTATCCGAATTATTGCATTCGAATGCATGAAATTTCGATTAGGGAATACTACTACTAGTGAGTGACAGTATCCGATTTATTGCATTCGAATGCATGAAATTTCGATTAGCGAATACTACTACTAGAGAGTGACAGTATCCGAATTATTGCATTCGAATGCATGAGATTTCGATTAGCGAATACTACTACTAGTATGTGACAGTATCCGAATTATTGCATTCGAATGCATGAAATTTCGATTAGCGAATACTACTACTAGTGAGTGACAGTATCCGAATTATTGCATTCGAAGGCAAGAGATTTCGATTATCGAATACTACTACTACTGAGTGGCAGTATCCGAATTATTGCATTCGAATGCATGAGATTTTAATTGGCGAATACTACTACTAGTGAGTGACAGTATCCGAATTATTGCATTCGAATGCATGAAATTTCGATTAGCGAATACTACTACTAGTGAGTGACAGTATCCGAATTATTGCATTCGAATGCATGAGATTTCGATTAGCGAATACTACTACTAGTGAGTGACAGTATCCGAATTATTGCATTCGAATGCATGAAATTTCGATTAGCGAATACTACTACTAGTGAGTGACAGTACCCGAACTATTTCATTCGAATGCAAGAGATTTCGATTAGCGAATACTACTACTAGTGAGTGACAGTATCCGAATTATCGCATTCGAATGCATGAGATTTCGATTAGCGAATACTACTACTAGTGAGTGACAGTATCCGAATTATTGCATTCGAATGCATGAAATTTCGATTAGCGAATACTACTACTAGTGAGTGACAGTATCCGAACTATTTCATTCGAATGCAAGAGATTTCGGTTAGCGAATACTACTACTAGTGAGTGACAGTATCCGAATTATTGCATTCGAATGCATGAAATTTCGATTAGCGAATACTACTACTAGTGAGTGACAGTATCCGAGAACTTGCATTCGAATTCATGAGATTTCGATTAGCGAATACTACTACTAGTGAGTGACAGTATCCGAGAACTTGCATTCGAATTCATGAGATTTCGATTAGCGAATACTACTACTAGTGAGTGACAGTATCCGAATTATTGCATTCGAATGCATGAAATTTCGATTAGCGAATACTACTACTAGTGAGTGACAGTATCCGAACTATTTCATTCGAATGCAAGAGATTTCGATTAGCGAATACTACTACTAGTGAGTGACAGTATCCGAATTATTGCATTCGAATGCATGAAATTTCGATTAGCGAATACTACTACTAGTGAGTGACAGTATCCGAGAACTTGCATTCGAATTCATGAGATTTCGATTAGCGAATACTACTACTAGTGAGTGACAGTATCCGAGAACTTGCATTCGAATTCATGAGATTTCGATTAGCGAATACTACTACTAGTGAGTGACAGTATCCGAATTATTGCATTCGAATGCATGAAATTTCGATTAGCGAATACTACTACTAGTGAGTGACAGTACCCGAACTATTTCATTCGAATGCAAGAGATTTCGATTAGCGGATACTACTACTAGTGAGTGACAGTGTCCGAGAACTTGCATTCGAATGCATGAGATTTCGATTAGCGAATACTACTTCTAGTGAGTGACAGTATCCGAATTATTGCATTCGAATGCATGAAATTTCGATTAGGGAATACTACTACTAGTGAGTGACAGTATCCGATTTATTGCATTCGAATGCATGAAATTTCGATTAGCGCATACTACTACTAGAGAGTGACAGTATCCGAATTATTGCATTCGAATGCATGAGATTTCGATTAGCGAATACTACTACTAGTATGTGACAGTATCCGAATTATTGCATTCGAATGCATGAAATTTCGATTAGCGAATACTACTACTAGTGAGTGACAGTATCCGAATTATTGCATTCGAATGCAAGAGATTTCGATTATCGAATACTACTACTACTGAGTGACAGTATCCGAATTATTGCATTCGAATGCATGAGATTTTAATTGGCGAATACTACTACTAGTGAGTGACAGTATCCGAATTATTGCATTCGAATGCATGAAATTTCGATTAGCGAATACTACTACTAGTGAGTGACAGTATCCGAGAACTTGCATTCGAATGCATGAGATTTCGATTAGCGAATACTACTACTAGTGAGTGACAATATCCGAATTATTGCATTCGAATGCATGAAATTTCGATTAGCGAATACTACTACTAGTGAGTGACAGTACCCGAACTATTTCATTTGAATGCAAGAGATTTCGATTAGCGAATACTACTACTAGTGAGTGACAGTATCCGAATTATTGCATTCGAATGCATGAGATTTCGATTAGCGAATACTACTACTAGTGAGTGACAGTATCCGAATTATTGCATTCGAATGCATGAAATTTCGATTAGCGAATACTACTACTAGTGAGTGACAGTATCCGAACTATTTCATTCGAATGCAAGAGATTTCGATTAGCGAATACTACTACTAGTGAGTGACAGTATCCGAATTATTGCATTCGAATGCATGAAATTTCGATTAACGAATACTACTACTAGTGAGTGACAGTATCCGAGAACTTGCATTCGAATTCATGAGATTTCGATTAGCGAATACTACTACTAGTGAGTGACAGTATCCGAGAACTTGCATTCGAAGTCATGAGATTTCGATTAGAGAATACTACTACTAGTGAGTGACAGTATCCGAATTATTGCATTCGAATGCATGAAATTTCGATTAGCGAATACTACTACTAGTCAGTGACAGTACCCGAACTATTTCATTCGAATGCAAGAGATTTCGATTAGCGGATACTACTACTAGTGAGTGACAGTATCCGAGAACTTGCATTCGAATGCATGAGATTTCGATTAGCGAATACTACTTCTAGTGAGTGACAGTATCCGAATTATTGCATTCGAATGCATGAAATTTCCATTAGTGAATACTACTACTAGTGAGTGACAGTATCCGAATTATTGCATTCGAATGTATGAAATTTCGATTAGCGAATACTACTACTAGAGAGTGACAGTATCCGAATTATTGCATTCGAATGCATGAGATTTCGATTAGCGAATACTACTACTAGTATGTGACAGTATCCGAATTATTGCATTCGAATGCATGAAATTTCGATTAGCGAATACTACTACTAGTGAGTGACAGTATCCGAATTATTGCATTCGAATGCAAGAGATTTCGATTATCGAATACTACTACTACTGAGTGGCAGTATCCGAATTATTGCATTCGAATGCATGAGATTTTAATTGGCGAATACTACTACTAGTGAGTGACAGTATCCGAATTATTGCATTCGAATGCATGAAATTTCGATTAGCGAATACTACTACTAGTGAGTGACAGTATCCGAATTATTGCATTCGAATGCATGAGATTTCGATTAGCGAATACTACTGCTAGTGAGTGACAGTATCCGAATTATTGCATTCGAATGCATGAAATTTCGATTAGCGAATACTACTACTAGTGAGTGACAGTACCCGAACTATTTCATTCGAATGCAAGAGATTTCGATTAGCGAATACTACTACTAATGAGTGACAGTATCCGAATTATTGCATTCGAATGCATGAGATTTCGATTAGCGAATACTACTACTAGTGAGTGACAGTATCCGAATTATTGCATTCGAATGCATGAAATTTCGATTAGCGAATACTACTACTAGTGAGTGACAGTATCCGAACTATTTCATTCGAATGCAAGAGATTTCGATTAGCGAATACTACTACTAGTGAGTGACAGTATCCGAATTATTGCATTCGAATGCATGAAATTTCGATTAGCGAATACTACTACTAGTGAGTGACAGTACCCGAACTATTTCATTCGAATGCAAGAGATTTCGATTAGCGGATACTACTACTAGTGAGTGACAGTATCCGAGAACTTGCATTCGAATGCATGAGATTTCGATTAGCGAATACTACTTCTAGTGAGTGACAGTATCCGAATTATTGCATTCGAATGCATGAAATTTCGATTAGTGAATACTACTACTAGTGAGTGACAGTATCCGAATTATTGCATTCGAATGCATGAAATTTCGATTAGCGAATACTACTACTAGAGAGTGACAGTATCCGAATTATTGCATTCGAATGCAAGAGATTTCGATTAGCGAATACTACTACTAGTGAGTGACAGTATCCGAATTATTGCATTCGAATGCATGTAATTTCGATTAGCGAATACTACTACTAGTATGTGACAGTATCCGAATTATTGCATTCGAATGCATGAAATTTCGATTAGCGAATACTACTACTAGTGAGTGACAGTATCCGAATTATTGCATTCGAATGCAAGAGATTTCGATTATCGAATACTACTACTACTGAGTGACAGTATCCGAATTATTGCATTCGAATGCATGAGATTTTAATTGGCGAATACTACTACTAGAGAGTGACAGTATCCGAATTATTGCATTCGAATGCATGAAATTTCGATTAGCGAATACTACTACTAGTGAGTGACAGTATCCGAATTATTGCATTCGAATGCATGAGATTTCGATTAGCGAATACTACTACTAGTGAGTGACAGTATCCGAATTATTGCATTCGAATGCATGAAATTTCGATTAGCGAATACTACTACTAGTGAGTGACAGTACCCGAACTATTTCATTCGAATGCAAGAGATTTCGATTAGCGAATACTACTACTAGTGAGTGACAGTATCCGAATTATTGCGTTCGAATGCATGTAATTTCGATTAGCGAATACTACTACTAGTATGTGACAGTATCCGAATTATTGCATTCGAATGCATGAAATTACGATTAGCGAATACTACTACTAGTGAGTGACAGTATCCGAATTATTGCATTCGAATGCAAGAGATTTCGATTATCGAATACTACTACTACTGAGTGACAGTATCCGAATTATTGCATTCGAATGCATGAGATTTTAATTGGCGAATACTACTACTAGTGAGTGACAGTATCCGAATTATTGCATTCGAATGCATGAAATTTCGATTAGCGAATACTACTACTAGTGAGTGACAGTATCCGAATTATTGCATTCGAATGCATGAGATTTCGATTAGCGAATACTACTACTAGTGAGTGACAGTATCCGAATTATTGCATTCGAATGCATGAAATTTCGATTAGCGAATACTACTACTAGTGAGTGACAGTACCCGAACTATTTCATTCGAATGCAAGAGATTTCGATTAGCGAATACTACTACTAGTGAGTGACAGTATCCGAATTATTGCATTCGAATGCATGAGATTTCGATTAGCGAATACTACTACTAGTGAGTGACAGTATCCGAATTATTGCATTCGAATGCATGAAATTTCGATTAGCGAATACTACTACTAGTGAGTGACAGTATCCGAACTATTTCATTCGAATGCAAGAGATTTCGATTAGCGAATACTACTACTAGTGAGTGACAGTATCCGAATTATTGCATTCGAATGCATGAAATTTCGATTAGCGAATACTACTACTAGTGAGTGACAGTATCCGAGAACTTTCATTCGAATTCATGAGATTTTTATTAGCGAATACTACTACTAGTGAGTGACAGTATCCGAATTATTGCATTCGAATGCATGAAATTTCGATTAGCGAATACTACTACTAGTGAGTGACAGTATCCGAACTATTTCATTCGAATGCAAGAGATTTCGATTAGCGAATACTACTACTAGTGAGTGACAGTATCCGAATTATTGCATTCGAATGCATGAAATTTCGATTAGCGAATACTACTACTAGTGAGTGACAGTATCCGAGAACTTGCATTCGAATTCATGAGATTTCGATTAGCGAATTCTACTACTAGTGAGTGACAGTATCCGAGAACTTGCATTCGAATTCATGAGATTTCGATTAGCGAATACTACTACTAGTGAGTGACAGTATCCGAATTATTGCATTCGAATGCATGAAATTTCGATTAGCGAATACTACTACTAGTGAGTGACAGTACCCGAACTATTTCATTCGAATGCAAGAGATTTCGATTAGCGAATACTACTACTAGTGAGTGACAGTATCCGAGAACTTGCATTCGAATTCATGAGATTTCGATTAGCGAATACTACTACTAGTGAGTGACAGTATCCGAATTATTGCATTCGAATGCATGAAATTTCGATTAGCGAATACTACTACTAGTGAGTGACAGTACCCGAACTATTTCATTCGAATGCAAGAGATTTCGATTAGCGGATACTACTACTAGTGAGTGACAGTGTCCGAGAACTTGCATTCGAATGCATGAGATTTCGATTAGCGAATACTACTTCTAGTGAGTGACAGTATCCGAATTATTGCATTCGAATGCATGAAATTTCGATTAGGGAATACTACTACTAGTGAGTGACAGTATCCGATTTATTGCATTCGAATGCATGAAATTTCGATTAGCGAATACTACTACTAGAGAGTGACAGTATCCGAATTATTGCATTCGAATGCATGAGATTTCGATTAGCGAATACTACTACTAGTATGTGACAGTATCCGAATTATTGCATTCGAATGCATGAAATTTCGATTAGCGAATACTACTACTAGTGAGTGACAGTATCCGAATTATTGCATTCGAAGGCAAGAGATTTCGATTATCGAATACTACTACTACTGAGTGGCAGTATCCGAATTATTGCATTCGAATGCATGAGATTTTAATTGGCGAATACTACTACTAGTGAGTGACAGTATCCGAATTATTGCATTCGAATGCATGAAATTTCGATTAGCGAATACTACTACTAGTGAGTGACAGTATCCGAATTATTGCATTCGAATGCATGAGATTTCGATTAGCGAATACTACTACTAGTGAGTGACAGTATCCGAATTATTGCATTCGAATGCATGAAATTTCGATTAGCGAATACTACTACTAGTGAGTGACAGTACCCGAACTATTTCATTCGAATGCAAGAGATTTCGATTAGCGAATACTACTACTAGTGAGTGACAGTATCCGAATTATCGCATTCGAATGCATGAGATTTCGATTAGCGAATACTACTACTAGTGAGTGACAGTATCCGAATTATTGCATTCGAATGCATGAAATTTCGATTAGCGAATACTACTACTAGTGAGTGACAGTATCCGAACTATTTCATTCGAATGCAAGAGATTTCGGTTAGCGAATACTACTACTAGTGAGTGACAGTATCCGAATTATTGCATTCGAATGCATGAAATTTCGATTAGCGAATACTACTACTAGTGAGTGACAGTATCCGAGAACTTGCATTCGAATTCATGAGATTTCGATTAGCGAATACTACTACTAGTGAGTGACAGTATCCGAGAACTTGCATTCGAATTCATGAGATTTCGATTAGCGAATACTACTACTAGTGAGTGACAGTATCCGAATTATTGCATTCGAATGCATGAAATTTCGATTAGCGAATACTACTACTAGTGAGTGACAGTACCCGAACTATTTCAATCGAATGCAAGAGATTTCGATTAGCGGATACTACTACTAGTGAGTGACAGTATCCGAGAACTTGCATTCGAATGCATGAGATTTCGATTAGCGAATACTACTTCTAGTGAGTGACAGTATCCGAATTATTGCATTCGAATGCATGAAATTTCGATTAGTGAATACTACTACTAGTGAGTGACAGTATCCGAATTATTGCATTCGAATGCATGAAATTTCGATTAGCGAATACTACTACTAGAGAGTGACAGTATCCGAATTATTGCATTCGAATGCAAGAGATTTCGATTAGCGAATACTACTACTAGTGAGTGACAGTATCCGAATTATTGCATTCGAATGCATGTAATTTCGATTAGCGAATACTACTACTAGTATGTGACAGTATCCGAATTATTGCATTCGAATGCATGAAATTTCGATTAGCGAATACTACTACTAGTGAGTGACAGTATCCGAATTATTGCATTCGAATGCAAGAGATTTCGATTATCGAATACTGCTACTACTGAGTGACAGTATCCGAATTATTGCATTCGAATGCATGAGATTTTAATTGGCGAATACTACTACTAGTGAGTGACAGTATCCGAATTATTGCATTCGAATGCATGAAATTTCGATTAGCGAATACTACTACTAGTGAGTGACAGTATCCGAATTATTGCATTCGAATGCATGAGATTTCGATTAGCGAATACTACTACTAGTGAGTGACAGTATCCGAATTATTGCATTCGAATGCATGAAATTTTGATTAGCGAATACTACTACTAGTGAGTGACAGTACCCGAACTATTTCATTCGAATGCAAGAGATTTCGATTAGCGAATACTACTACTAGTGAGTGACAGTATCCGAATTATTGCATTCGAATGCATGAAATTTTGATTAGCGAATACTACTACTAGTGAGTGACAGTACCCGAACTATTTCATTCGAATGCAAGAGATTTCGATTAGCGAATACTACTACTAGTGAGTGACAGTATCCGAATTATTGCATTCGAATGCATGTAATTTCGATTAGCGAATACTACTACTAGTATGTGACAGTACCCGAATTATTGCATTCGAATGCATGAAATTTCGATTAGCGAATACTACTACTAGTGAGTGACAGTATCCGAATTATTGCATTCGAATGCAAGAGATTTCGATTATCGAATACTACTACTACTGAGTGACAGTATCCGAATTATTGCATTCGAATGCATGAGATTTTAATTGGCGAATACTACTACTAGTGAGTGACAGTATCCGAATTATTGCATTCGAATGCATGAAATTTCGATTAGCGAATACTACTACTAGTGAGTGACAGTATCCGAATTATTGCATTCGAATGCATGAGATTTCGATTAGCGAATACTACTACTAGTGAGTGACAGTATCCGAATTATTGCATTCGAATGCATGAAATTTCGATTAGCGAATACTACTACTAGTGAGTGACAGTACCCGAACTATTTCATTCGAATGCAAGAGATTTCGATTAGCGAATACTACTACTAGTGAGTGACAGTATCCGAATTATTGCATTCGAATGCATGAGATTTCCATTAGCGAATACTACTACTAGTGAGTGACAGTATCCGAATTATTGCATTCGAATGCATGAAATTTCGATTAGCGAATACTACTACTAGTGAGTGACAGTATCCGAACTATTTCATTCGAATGCAAGAGATTTCGATTAGCGAATACTACTACTAGTGAGTGACAGTATCCGAATTATTGCATTCGAATGCATGAAATTTCGATTAGCGAATACTACTACTAGTGAGTGACAGTATCCGAGAACTTGCATTCGAATTCATGAGATTTCGATTAGCGAATACTACTACTAGTGAGTGACAGTATCCGAGAACTTGCATTCGAATTCATGAGATTTCGATTAGCGAATACTACTACTAGTGAGTGACAGTATCCGAATTATTGCATTCGAATGCATGAAATTTCGATTAGCGAATACTACTACTAGTGAGTGACAGTACCCGAACTATTTCATTCGAATGCAAGAGATTTCGATTAGCGGATACTACTACTAGTGAGTGACAGTATCCGAGAACTTGCATTCGAATGCATGAGATTTTGATTAGCGAATACTACTTCTAGTGAGTCACAGTATCCGAATTATTGCATTCGAATGCATGAAATTTCGATTAGTGAATACTACTACTAGTGAGTGACAGTATCCGAATTATTGCATTCGAATGCATGAAATTTCGATTAGCGAATACTACTACTAGAGAGTGACAGTATCCGAATTATTGCATTCGAATGCAAGAGATTTCGATTAGCGAATACTACTACTAGTGAGTGACAGTATCCGAATTATTGCATTCGAATGCATGTAATTTCGATTAGCGAATACTACTACTAGTATGTGACAGTATCCGAATTATTGCATTCGAATGCATGAAATTTCGATTAGCGAATACCACTACTAGTGAGTGACAGTATCCGAATTATTGCATTCGAATGCAAGAGATTTCGATTATCGAATACTACTACTACTGAGTGCCAGTATCCGAATTATTGCATTCGAATGCATGAAATTTTAACTGGCGAATACTACTACTAGTGAGTGACAGTATCCGAATTGTTGCATTCGAATGCATGAAATTTCGATTAGCGAATACTACTACTAGTGAGTGACAGTATCCGAATTATTGCATTCGAATGCATGAGATTTCGATTAGCGAATACTACTACTAGTGAGTGACAGTATCCGAATTATTGCATTCGAATGCATGAAATTTCGATTAGCGAATACTACTACTAGTGAGTGACAGTACCCGAACTATTTCATTCGAATGCAAGAGATTTCGATTAGCGAATACTACTACTAGTGAGTGACAGTATCCGAATTATTGCATTCGAATGCATGAGATTTCGATTAGCGAATACTACTACTAGTGAGTGACAGTATCCGAATTATTGCATTCGAATGCATGAAATTTCGATTAGCGAATACTACTACTAGTGAGTGACAGAATCCGAACTATTTCATTCGAATGCAAGAGATTTCGATTAGCGAATACTACTACTAGTGAGTGACAGTATCCGAATTATTGCATTCGAATGCATGAAATTTTGATTAGCGAATACTACTACTAGTGAGTGACAGTACCCGAACTATTTCATTCGAATGCAAGAGATTTCGATTAGCGAATACTACTACTAGTGAGTGACAGTATCCGAATTATTGCATTCGAATGCATGTAATTTCGATTAGCGAATACTACTACTAGTATGTGACAGTACCCGAATTATTGCATTCGAATGCATGAAATTTCGATTAGCGAATACTACTACTAGTGAGTGACAGTATCCGAATTATTGCATTCGAATGCAAGAGATTTCGATTATCGAATACTACTACTACTGAGTGACAGTATCCGAATTATTGCATTCGAATGCATGAGATTTTAATTGGCGAATACTACTACTAGTGAGTGACAGTATCCGAATTATTGCATTCGAATGCATGAAATTTCGATTAGCGAATACTACTACTAGTGAGTGACAGTATCCGAATTATTGCATTCGAATGCATGAGATTTCGATTAGCGAATACTACTACTAGTGAGTGACAGTATCCGAATTATTGCATTCGAATGCATGAAATTTCGATTGGCGAATACTACTACTAGTGAGTGACAGTACCCGAACTATTTCATTCGAATGCAAGAGATTTCGATTAGCGAATACTACTACTAGTGAGTGACAGTATCCGAATTATTGCATTCGAATGCATGAGATTTCCATTAGCGAATACTACTACTAGTGAGTGACAGTATCCGAATTATTGCATTCGAATGCATGAAATTTCGATTAGCGAATACTACTACTAGTGAGTGGCAGTATCCGAACTATTTCATTCGAATGCAAGAGATTTCGATTAGCGAATACTACTACTAGTGAGTGACAGTATCCGAATTATTGCATTCGAATGCATGAAATTTCGATTAGCGAATACTACTACTAGTGAGTGACAGTATCCGAGAACTTGCATTCGAATTCATGAGATTTCGATTAGCGAATACTACTACTAGTGAGTGACAGTATCCGAGAACTTGCATTCGAATTCATGAGATTTCGATTAGCGAATACTACTACTAGTGAGTGACAGTATCCGAATTATTGCATTCGAATGCATGAAATTTCGATTAGCGAATACTACTACTAGTGAGTGACAGTACCCGAACTATTTCATTCGAATGCAAGAGATTTCGATTAGCGGATACTACTACTAGTGAGTGACAGTATCCGAGAACTTGCATTCGAATGCATGAGATTTCGATTAGCGAATACTACTTCTAGTGAGTGACAGTATCCGAATTATTGCATTCGAATGCATGAAATTTCGATTAGTGAATACTACTACTAGTGAGTGACAGTATCCGAATTATTGCATTCGAATGCATGAAATTTCGATTAGCGAATACTACTACTAGAGAGTGACAGTATCCGAATTATTGCATTCGAATGCAAGAGATTTCGATTAGCGAATACTACTACTAGTGAGTGACAGTATCCGAATTATTGCATTCGAATGCATGTAATTTCGATTAGCGAATACTACTACTAGTATGTGACAGTATCCGAATTATTGCATTCGAATGCATGAAATTTCGATTAGCGAATACTACTACTAGTGAGTGACAGTATCCGAATTATTGCATTCGAATGCAAGAGATTTCGATTATCGAATACTACTACTACTGAGTGACAGTATCCGAATTATTGCATTCAAATGCATGAAATTTTAACTGGCGAATACTACTACTAGTGAGTGACAGTATCCGAATTGTTGCATTCGAATGCATGAAATTTCGATTAGCGAATACTACTACTAGTGAGTGACAGTATCCGAATTATTGCATTCGAATGCATGAGATTTCGATTAGCGAATACTACTACTAGTGAGTGACAGTATCCGAATTATTGCATTCGAATGCATGAAATTTCTATTAGCGAATACTACTACTAGTGAGTGACAGTACCCGAACTATTTCATTCGAATGCAAGAGATTTCGATTAGCGAATACTACTACTAGTGAGTGACAGTATCCGAATTATTGCATTCGAATGCATGAGATTTCGATTAGCGAATACTACTACTAGTGAGTGACAGTATCCGAATTATTGCATTCGAATGCATGAAATTTCGATTAGCGAATACTACTACTAGTGAGTGACAGAATCCGAACTATTTCATTCGAATGCAAGAGATTTCGATTAGCGAATACTACTACTAGTGAGTGACAGTATCCGAATTATTGCATTCGAATGCATGAAATTTCGATTAGCGAATACTACTACTAGTGAGTGACAGTATCCGAGAACTTGCATTCGAATTCATGAGATTTCGATTAGCGAATACTACTACTAGTGAGTGACAGTATCCGAGAACTTGCATTCGAATTCATGAGATTTCGATTAGCGAATACTACTACTAGTGAGTGACAGTATCCGAATTATTGCATTCGAATGCATGAAATTTCGATTAGCGAATACTACTACTAGTGAGTGACAGTACCTGAACTATTTCATTCGAATGCAAGAGATTTCGATTAGCGGATACTACTACTAGTGAGTGACAGTATCCGAGAACTTGCATTCGAATGCATGAGATTTCGATTAGCGAATACTACTTCTAGTGAGTGACAGTATCCGAATTATTGCATTCGAATGCATGAAATTTCGATTAGTGAATACTACTACTAGTGAGTGACAGTATCCGAATTATTGCATTCGAATGCATGAAATTTCGATTAGCGAATACTACTACTAGAGAGTGACAGTATCCGAATTATTGCATTCGAATGCATGAGATTTCGATTAGCGAATACTACTACTAGTGAGTGACAGTATCCGAATTATTGCATTCGAATGCATGAAATTTCGATTAGCGAATACTACTACTAGTGAGTGACAGTATCCGAGAACTTGCATTCCAATTCATGAGATTTCGATTAGCGAATACTACTACTAGTGAGTGACAGTATCCGAGAACTTGCATTCGAATGCATGAAATTTCGATTAGCGAATACTACTACTAGTGAGTGACAGTATCCGAATTATTGCATTCGAATGCATGAGATTGCGATTAGCGAATACTACTACTAGTGAGTGACAGTATCCGAATTATTGCATTCGAATGCTAGAGATTTCGAATAGCGAATACTACTACTAGTGAGTGACAGTATCCGAATTATTACATTCGAATGCTAGAAATTTCGATTAGCGAATACTACTACTAGTGAGTGACAGTATCCGAATTATTGCATTCGAATGCAAGATATTTCGATTAGCGAATACTACTACTAGTGAGTGACAGTATCCGAATTATTGCATTCGAATGCATGAAATATCGATTAGCGAATACTACTAAAAGTGAGTGACAGTATCCGAACTATTTCATTCGAATGCAAGAGATTTCGATTAGCGAATACTACTACTAGTGAGTGACAGTATCCGAATTATTGCATTCGAATGCATGAGATTTCGATTAGCGAATACTACTACTAGTGAGTGACAGAATCCGAATTATTGCATTCGAATGCATGAAATTTCGATTAGCGAATACTACTACTAGTGAGTGACAGTATCCGAATTATTGCATTCGAATGCATGAAATATCGATTAGCGAATACTACTAAAAGTGAGTGACAGTATCCGAACTATTTCATTCGAATGCAAGAGATTTCGATTAGCGAATACTACTACTAGTGAGTGACAGTATCCGAATTATTGCATTCGAATGCATGAGATTTCGATTAGCGAATACTACTACTAGTGAGTGACAGTATCCGAGAACTTGCATTCGAATGCATGAGATTTCGATTAGCGAATACTACTACTAGTGAGTGACAGTATCCGAATTATTGCAATCGAATGCATGAGATTTCGTTTAGCGTATACTACTACTAGTCAGTGACAGTTTCCGAATTATTGCTTTCGAATGCAAGAGATTTCGAGTAGCGAATACTACTACTAGTGAGTGACAGTATCCGAATTATTGCATTCGAATGCAAGAGATTTCGATTAGCGAATACTATTACTAGTGAGTGACATTATCCCAATTACTGCATTCCAATGCAAGAGATTTCGATTAGCGAATACTACTACTAGTGAGTGACAGAATTCGAATTATTGCATTCGAATGCAAGACATTTCGATTAAGGAATACTACTACTGGTGAGTGACAGTATCCGAATTATTGCATTCGAATGCAAGAGATTTCGATTGGCGAATAATACTACTAGTGAGTGACAGTATCCGAATTATTGCATTCGAATGCATGAGATTTCGATTAGCGAATACTACTACTAGTGCGTGACAGTATCCGAATTATTGCATTCGAATGCAAGAGATTTCGATTATCGAATACTGCTACTACTGAGTGACAGTATCCGAATTATTGCATTCGAATGCATGAGATTTTAATTGGCGAATACTACTACTAGTGAGTGACAGTATCCGAATTATTGCATTCGAATGCATGAAATTTCGATTAGCGAATACTACTACTAGTGAGTGACAGTATCCGAATTATTGCATTCGAATGCATGAGATTTCGATTAGCGAATACTACTACTAGTGAGTGACAGTATCCGAATTATTGCATTCGAATGCATGAAATTTTGATTAGCGAATACTACTACTAGTGAGTGACAGTACCCGAACTATTTCATTCGAATGCAAGAGATTTCGATTAGCGAATACTACTACTAGTGAGTGACAGTATCCGAATTATTGCATTCGAATGCATGAAATTTTGATTAGCGAATACTACTACTAGTGAGTGACAGTACCCGAACTATTTCATTCGAATGCAAGAGATTTCGATTAGCGAATACTACTACTAGTGAGTGACAGTATCCGAATTATTGCATTCGAATGCATGTAATTTCGATTAGCGAATACTACTACTAGTATGTGACAGTACCCGAATTATTGCATTCGAATGCATGAAATTTCGATTAGCGAATACTACTACTAGTGAGTGACAGTATCCGATTTATTGCATTCGAATGCATGAAATTTCGATTAGCGAATACTACTACTAGAGAGTGACAGTATCCGAATTATTGCATTCGAATGCATGAGATTTCGATTAGCGAATACTACTACTAGTATGTGACAGTATCCGAATTATTGCATTCGAATGCATGAAATTTCGATTAGCGAATACTACTACTAGTGAGTGACAGTATCCGAATTATTGCATTCGAAGGCAAGAGATTTCGATTATCGAATACTACTACTACTGAGTGGCAGTATCCGAATTATTGCATTCGAATGCATGAGATTTTAATTGGCGAATACTACTACTAGTGAGTGACAGTATCCGAATTATTGCATTCGAATGCATGAAATTTCGATTAGCGAATACTACTACTAGTGAGTGACAGTATCCGAATTATTGCATTCGAATGCATGAGATTTCGATTAGCGAATACTACTACTAGTGAGTGACAGTATCCGAATTATTGCATTCGAATGCATGAAATTTCGATTAGCGAATACTACTACTAGTGAGTGACAGTACCCGAACTATTTCATTCGAATGCAAGAGATTTCGATTAGCGAATACTACTACTAGTGAGTGACAGTATCCGAATTATCGCATTCGAATGCATGAGATTTCGATTAGCGAATACTACTACTAGTGAGTGACAGTATCCGAATTATTGCATTCGAATGCATGAAATTTCGATTAGCGAATACTACTACTAGTGAGTGACAGTATCCGAACTATTTCATTCGAATGCAAGAGATTTCGGTTAGCGAATACTACTACTAGTGAGTGACAGTATCCGAATTATTGCATTCGAATGCATGAAATTTCGATTAGCGAATACTACTACTAGTGAGTGACAGTATCCGAGAACTTGCATTCGAATTCATGAGATTTCGATTAGCGAATACTACTACTAGTGAGTGACAGTATCCGAGAACTTGCATTCGAATTCATGAGATTTCGATTAGCGAATACTACTACTAGTGAGTGACAGTATCCGAATTATTGCATTCGAATGCATGAAATTTCGATTAGCGAATACTACTACTAGTGAGTGACAGTACCCGAACTATTTCAATCGAATGCAAGAGATTTCGATTAGCGGATACTACTACTAGTGAGTGACAGTATCCGAGAACTTGCATTCGAATGCATGAGATTTCGATTAGCGAATACTACTTCTAGTGAGTGACAGTATCCGAATTATTGCATTCGAATGCATGAAATTTCGATTAGTGAATACTACTACTAGTGAGTGACAGTATCCGAATTATTGCATTCGAATGCATGAAATTTCGATTAGCGAATACTACTACTAGAGAGTGACAGTATCCGAATTATTGCATTCGAATGCAAGAGATTTCGATTAGCGAATACTACTACTAGTGAGTGACAGTATCCGAATTATTGCATTCGAATGCATGTAATTTCGATTAGCGAATACTACTACTAGTATGTGACAGTATCCGAATTATTGCATTCGAATGCATGAAATTTCGATTAGCGAATACTACTACTAGTGAGTGACAGTATCCGAATTATTGCATTCGAATGCAAGAGATTTCGATTATCGAATACTGCTACTACTGAGTGACAGTATCCGAATTATTGCATTCGAATGCATGAGATTTTAATTGGCGAATACTACTACTAGTGAGTGACAGTATCCGAATTATTGCATTCGAATGCATGAAATTTCGATTAGCGAATACTACTACTAGTGAGTGACAGTATCCGAATTATTGCATTCGAATGCATGAGATTTCGATTAGCGAATACTACTACTAGTGAGTGACAGTATCCGAATTATTGCATTCGAATGCATGAAATTTTGATTAGCGAATACTACTACTAGTGAGTGACAGTACCCGAACTATTTCATTCGAATGCAAGAGATTTCGATTAGCGAATACTACTACTAGTGAGTGACAGTATCCGAATTATTGCATTCGAATGCATGAAATTTTGATTAGCGAATACTACTACTAGTGAGTGACAGTACCCGAACTATTTCATTCGAATGCAAGAGATTTCGATTAGCGAATACTACTACTAGTGAGTGACAGTATCCGAATTATTGCATTCGAATGCATGTAATTTCGATTAGCGAATACTACTACTAGTATGTGACAGTACCCGAATTATTGCATTCGAATGCATGAAATTTCGATTAGCGAATACTACTACTAGTGAGTGACAGTATCCGAATTATTGCATTCGAATGCAAGAGATTTCGATTATCGAATACTACTACTACTGAGTGACAGTATCCGAATTATTGCATTCGAATGCATGAGATTTTAATTGGCGAATACTACTACTAGTGAGTGACAGTATCCGAATTATTGCATTCGAATGCATGAAATTTCGATTAGCGAATACTACTACTAGTGAGTGACAGTATCCGAATTATTGCATTCGAATGCATGAGATTTCGATTAGCGAATACTACTACTAGTGAGTGACAGTATCCGAATTATTGCATTCGAATGCATGAAATTTCGATTAGCGAATACTACTACTAGTGAGTGACAGTACCCGAACTATTTCATTCGAATGCAAGAGATTTCGATTAGCGAATACTACTACTAGTGAGTGACAGTATCCGAATTATTGCATTCGAATGCATGAGATTTCCATTAGCGAATACTACTACTAGTGAGTGACAGTATCCGAATTATTGCATTCGAATGCATGAAATTTCGATTAGCGAATACTACTACTAGTGAGTGACAGTATCCGAACTATTTCATTCGAATGCAAGAGATTTCGATTAGCGAATACTACTACTAGTGAGTGACAGTATCCGAATTATTGCATTCGAATGCATGAAATTTCGATTAGCGAATACTACTACTAGTGAGTGACAGTATCCGAGAACTTGCATTCGAATTCATGAGATTTCGATTAGCGAATACTACTACTAGTGAGTGACAGTATCCGAGAACTTGCATTCGAATTCATGAGATTTCGATTAGCGAATACTACTACTAGTGAGTGACAGTATCCGAATTATTGCATTCGAATGCATGAAATTTCGATTAGCGAATACTACTACTAGTGAGTGACAGTACCCGAACTATTTCATTCGAATGCAAGAGATTTCGATTAGCGGATACTACTACTAGTGAGTGACAGTATCCGAGAACTTGCATTCGAATGCATGAGATTTTGATTAGCGAATACTACTTCTAGTGAGTCACAGTATCCGAATTATTGCATTCGAATGCATGAAATTTCGATTAGTGAATACTACTACTAGTGAGTGACAGTATCCGAATTATTGCATTCGAATGCATGAAATTTCGATTAGCGAATACTACTACTAGAGAGTGACAGTATCCGAATTATTGCATTCGAATGCAAGAGATTTCGATTAGCGAATACTACTACTAGTGAGTGACAGTATCCGAATTATTGCATTCGAATGCATGTAATTTCGATTAGCGAATACTACTACTAGTATGTGACAGTATCCGAATTATTGCATTCGAATGCATGAAATTTCGATTAGCGAATACCACTACTAGTGAGTGACAGTATCCGAATTATTGCATTCGAATGCAAGAGATTTCGATTATCGAATACTACTACTACTGAGTGACAGTATCCGAATTATTGCATTCGAATGCATGAAATTTTAACTGGCGAATACTACTACTAGTGAGTGACAGTATCCGAATTGTTGCATTCGAATGCATGAAATTTCGATTAGCGAATACTACTACTAGTGAGTGACAGTATCCGAATTATTGCATTCGAATGCATGAGATTTCGATTAGCGAATACTACTACTAGTGAGTGACAGTATCCGAATTATTGCATTCGAATGCATGAAATTTCGATTAGCGAATACTACTACTAGTGAGTGACAGTACCCGAACTATTTCATTCGAATGCAAGAGATTTCGATTAGCGAATACTACTACTAGTGAGTGACAGTATCCGAATTATTGCATTCGAATGCATGAGATTTCGATTAGCGAATACTACTACTAGTGAGTGACAGTATCCGAATTATTGCATTCGAATGCATGAAATTTCGATTAGCGAATACTACTACTAGTGAGTGACAGAATCCGAACTATTTCATTCGAATGCAAGAGATTTCGATTAGCGAATACTACTACTAGTGAGTGACAGTATCCGAATTATTGCATTCGAATGCATGAAATTTTGATTAGCGAATACTACTACTAGTGAGTGACAGTACCCGAACTATTTCATTCGAATGCAAGAGATTTCGATTAGCGAATACTACTACTAGTGAGTGACAGTATCCGAATTATTGCATTCGAATGCATGTAATTTCGATTAGCGAATACTACTACTAGTATGTGACAGTACCCGAATTATTGCATTCGAATGCATGAAATTTCGATTAGCGAATACTACTACTAGTGAGTGACAGTATCCGAATTATTGCATTCGAATGCAAGAGATTTCGATTATCGAATACTACTACTACTGAGTGACAGTATCCGAATTATTGCATTCGAATGCATGAGATTTTAATTGGCGAATACTACTACTAGTGAGTGACAGTATCCGAATTATTGCATTCGAATGCATGAAATTTCGATTAGCGAATACTACTACTAGTGAGTGACAGTATCCGAATTATTGCATTCGAATGCATGAGATTTCGATTAGCGAATACTACTACTAGTGAGTGACAGTATCCGAATTATTGCATTCGAATGCATGAAATTTCGATTGGCGAATACTACTACTAGTGAGTGACAGTACCCGAACTATTTCATTCGAATGCAAGAGATTTCGATTAGCGAATACTACTACTAGTGAGTGACAGTATCCGAATTATTGCATTCGAATGCATGAGATTTCCATTAGCGAATACTACTACTAGTGAGTGACAGTATCCGAATTATTGCATTCGAATGCATGAAATTTCGATTAGCGAATACTACTACTAGTGAGTGACAGTATCCGAACTATTTCATTCGAATGCAAGAGATTTCGATTAGCGAATACTACTACTAGTGAGTGACAGTATCCGAATTATTGCATTCGAATGCATGAAATTTCGATTAGCGAATACTACTACTAGTGAGTGACAGTATCCGAGAACTTGCATTCGAATTCATGAGATTTCGATTAGCGAATACTACTACTAGTGAGTGACAGTATCCGAGAACTTGCATTCGAATTCATGAGATTTCGATTAGCGAATACTACTACTAGTGAGTGACAGTATCCGAATTATTGCATTCGAATGCATGAAATTTCGATTAGCGAATACTACTACTAGTGAGTGACAGTACCCGAACTATTTCATTCGAATGCAAGAGATTTCGATTAGCGGATACTACTACTAGTGAGTGACAGTATCCGAGAACTTGCATTCGAATGCATGAGATTTCGATTAGCGAATACTACTTCTAGTGAGTGACAGTATCCGAATTATTGCATTCGAATGCATGAAATTTCGATTAGTGAATACTACTACTAGTGAGTGACAGTATCCGAATTATTGCATTCGAATGCATGAAATTTCGATTAGCGAATACTACTACTAGAGAGTGACAGTATCCGAATTATTGCATTCGAATGCAAGAGATTTCGATTAGCGAATACTACTACTAGTGAGTGACAGTATCCGAATTATTGCATTCGAATGCATGTAATTTCGATTAGCGAATACTACTACTAGTATGTGACAGTATCCGAATTATTGCATTCGAATGCATGAAATTTCGATTAGCGAATACTACTACTAGTGAGTGACAGTATCCGAATTATTGCATTCGAATGCAAGAGATTTCGATTATCGAATACTACTACTACTGAGTGACAGTATCCGAATTATTGCATTCAAATGCATGAAATTTTAACTGGCGAATACTACTACTAGTGAGTGACAGTATCCGAATTGTTGCATTCGAATGCATGAAATTTCGATTAGCGAATACTACTACTAGTGAGTGACAGTATCCGAATTATTGCATTCGAATGCATGAGATTTCGATTAGCGAATACTACTACTAGTGAGTGACAGTATCCGAATTATTGCATTCGAATGCATGAAATTTCTATTAGCGAATACTACTACTAGTGAGTGACAGTACCCGAACTATTTCATTCGAATGCAAGAGATTTCGATTAGCGAATACTACTACTAGTGAGTGACAGTATCCGAATTATTGCATTCGAATGCATGAGATTTCGATTAGCGAATACTACTACTAGTGAGTGACAGTATCCGAATTATTGCATTCGAATGCATGAAATTTCGATTAGCGAATACTACTACTAGTGAGTGACAGAATCCGAACTATTTCATTCGAATGCAAGAGATTTCGATTAGCGAATACTACTACTAGTGAGTGACAGTATCCGAATTATTGCATTCGAATGCATGAAATTTCGATTAGCGAATACTACTACTAGTGAGTGACAGTATCCGAGAACTTGCATTCGAATTCATGAGATTTCGATTAGCGAATACTACTACTAGTGAGTGACAGTATCCGAGAACTTGCATTCGAATTCATGAGATTTCGATTAGCGAATACTACTACTAGTGAGTGACAGTATCCGAATTATTGCATTCGAATGCATGAAATTTCGATTAGCGAATACTACTACTAGTGAGTGACAGTACCCGAACTATTTCATTCGAATGCAAGAGATTTCGATTAGCGGATACTACTACTAGTGAGTGACAGTATCCGAGAACTTGCATTCGAATGCATGAGATTTCGATTAGCGAATACTACTTCTAGTGAGTGACAGTATCCGAATTATTGCATTCGAATGCATGAAATTTCGATTAGTGAATACTACTACTAGTGAGTGACAGTATCCGAATTATTGCATTCGAATGCATGAAATTTCGATTAGCGAATACTACTACTAGAGAGTGACAGTATCCGAATTATTGCATTCGAATGCATGAGATTTCGATTAGCGAATACTACTACTAGTGAGTGACAGTATCCGAATTATTGCATTCGAATGCATGAAATTTCGATTAGCGAATACTACTACTAGTGAGTGACAGTATCCGAGAACTTGCATTCCAATTCATGAGATTTCGATTAGCGAATACTACTACTAGTGAGTGACAGTATCCGAGAACTTGCATTCGAATGCATGAAATTTCGATTAGCGAATACTACTACTAGTGAGTGACAGTATCCGAATTATTGCATTCGAATGCATGAGATTGCGATTAGCGAATACTACTACTAGTGAGTGACAGTATCCGAATTATTGCATTCGAATGCTAGAGATTTCGAATAGCGAATACTACTACTAGTGAGTGACAGTATCCGAATTATTACATTCGAATGCTAGAAATTTCGATTAGCGAATACTACTACTAGTGAGTGACAGTATCCGAATTATTGCATTCGAATGCAAGATATTTCGATTAGCGAATACTACTACTAGTGAGTGACAGTATCCGAATTATTGCATTCGAATGCATGAAATATCGATTAGCGAATACTACTAAAAGTGAGTGACAGTATCCGAACTATTTCATTCGAATGCAAGAGATTTCGATTAGCGAATACTACTACTAGTGAGTGACAGTATCCGAATTATTGCATTCGAATGCATGAGATTTCGATTAGCGAATACTACTACTAGTGAGTGACAGAATCCGAATTATTGCATTCGAATGCATGAAATTTCGATTAGCGAATACTACTACTAGTGAGTGACAGTATCCGAATTATTGCATTCGAATGCATGAAATATCGATTAGCGAATACTACTAAAAGTGAGTGACAGTATCCGAACTATTTCATTCGAATGCAAGAGATTTCGATTAGCGAATACTACTACTAGTGAGTGACAGTATCCGAATTATTGCATTCGAATGCATGAGATTTCGATTAGCGAATACTACTACTAGTGAGTGACAGTATCCGAGAACTTGCATTCGAATGCATGAGATTTCGATTAGCGAATACTACTACTAGTGAGTGACAGTATCCGAATTATTGCAATCGAATGCATGAGATTTCGTTTAGCGTATACTACTACTAGTCAGTGACAGTTTCCGAATTATTGCTTTCGAATGCAAGAGATTTCGAGTAGCGAATACTACTACTAGTGAGTGACAGTATCCGAATTATTGCATTCGAATGCAAGAGATTTCGATTAGCGAATACTATTACTAGTGAGTGACATTATCCCAATTACTGCATTCCAATGCAAGAGATTTCGATTAGCGAATACTACTACTAGTGAGTGACAGAATTCGAATTATTGCATTCGAATGCAAGACATTTCGATTAAGGAATACTACTACTGGTGAGTGACAGTATCCGAATTATTGCATTCGAATGCAAGAGATTTCGATTGGCGAATAATACTACTAGTGAGTGACAGTATCCGAATTATTGCATTCGAATGCATGAGATTTCGATTAGCGAATACTACTACTAGTGAGTGACAGTATCCGAATTATTGCATTCGAATGCATGAAATTTCGATTAGCGAATACTACTACTAGTGAGTGACAGTATCCGAGAACTTGCATTCGAATTCATGAGATTTCGATTAGCGAATACTACTACTAGTGAGTGACAGTATCCGAGAACTTGCATTCGAATTCATGAGATTTCGATTAGCGAATACTACTACTAGTGAGTGACAGTATCCGAATTATTGCATTCGAATGCATGAAATTTCGATTAGCGAATACTACTACTAGTGAGTGACAGTACCCGAACTATTTCATTCGAATGCAAGAGATTTCGATTAGCGGATACTACTACTAGTGAGTGACAGTATCCGAGAACTTGCATTCGAATGCATGAGATTTCGATTAGCGAATACTACTTCTAGTGAGTGACAGTATCCGAATTATTGCATTCGAATGCATGAAATTTCGATTAGTGAATACTACTACTAGTGAGTGACAGTATCCGAATTATTGCATTCGAATGCATGAAATTTCGATTAGCGAATACTACTACTAGAGAGTGACAGTATCCGAATTATTGCATTCGAATGCATGAGATTTCGATTAGCGAATACTACTACTAGTGAGTGACAGTATCCGAATTATTGCATTCGAATGCATGAAATTTCGATTAGCGAATACTACTACTAGTGAGTGACAGTATCCGAGAACTTGCATTCCAATTCATGAGATTTCGATTAGCGAATACTACTACTAGTGAGTGACAGTATCCGAGAACTTGCATTCGAATGCATGAAATTTCGATTAGCGAATACTACTACTAGTGAGTGACAGTATCCGAATTATTGCATTCGAATGCATGAGATTGCGATTAGCGAATACTACTACTAGTGAGTGACAGTATCCGAATTATTGCATTCGAATGCTAGAGATTTCGAATAGCGAATACTACTACTAGTGAGTGACAGTATCCGAATTATTACATTCGAATGCTAGAAATTTCGATTAGCGAATACTACTACTAGTGAGTGACAGTATCCGAATTATTGCATTCGAATGCAAGATATTTCGATTAGCGAATACTACTACTAGTGAGTGACAGTATCCGAATTATTGCATTCGAATGCATGAAATATCGATTAGCGAATACTACTAAAAGTGAGTGACAGTATCCGAACTATTTCATTCGAATGCAAGAGATTTCGATTAGCGAATACTACTACTAGTGAGTGACAGTATCCGAATTATTGCATTCGAATGCATGAGATTTCGATTAGCGAATACTACTACTAGTGAGTGACAGAATCCGAATTATTGCATTCGAATGCATGAAATTTCGATTAGCGAATACTACTACTAGTGAGTGACAGTATCCGAATTATTGCATTCGAATGCATGAAATATCGATTAGCGAATACTACTAAAAGTGAGTGACAGTATCCGAACTATTTCATTCGAATGCAAGAGATTTCGATTAGCGAATACTACTACTAGTGAGTGACAGTATCCGAATTATTGCATTCGAATGCATGAGATTTCGATTAGCGAATACTACTACTAGTGAGTGACAGTATCCGAGAACTTGCATTCGAATGCATGAGATTTCGATTAGCGAATACTACTACTAGTGAGTGACAGTATCCGAATTATTGCAATCGAATGCATGAGATTTCGTTTAGCGTATACTACTACTAGTCAGTGACAGTTTCCGAATTATTGCTTTCGAATGCAAGAGATTTCGAGTAGCGAATACTACTACTAGTGAGTGACAGTATCCGAATTATTGCATTCGAATGCAAGAGATTTCGATTAGCGAATACTATTACTAGTGAGTGACATTATCCCAATTACTGCATTCCAATGCAAGAGATTTCGATTAGCGAATACTACTACTAGTGAGTGACAGAATTCGAATTATTGCATTCGAATGCAAGACATTTCGATTAAGGAATACTACTACTGGTGAGTGACAGTATCCGAATTATTGCATTCGAATGCAAGAGATTTCGATTGGCGAATAATACTACTAGTGAGTGACAGTATCCGAATTATTGCATTCGAATGCATGAGATTTCGATTAGCGAATACTACTACTAGTGAGTGACAGTATCCGAATTATTGCATTCGAATGCATGAAATTTCGATTAGCGAATACTACTACTAGTGAGTGACAGTATCCGAACTATTTCATTCGAATGCAAGAGATTTCGATTAGCGAATACTACTACTAGTGAGTGACAGTATCCGAATTATTGCATTCGAATGCATGAAATTTCGATTAGCGAATACTACTACTAGTGAGTGACAGTATCCGAGAACTTGCATTCGAATTCATGAGATTTCGATTAGCGAATACTACTACTAGTGAGTGACAGTATCCGAGAACTTGCATTCGAATTCATGAGATTTCGATTAGCGAATACTACTACTAGTGAGTGACAGTATCCGAATTATTGCATTCGAATGCATGAAATTTCGATTAGCGAATACTACTACTAGTGAGTGACAGTACCCGAACTATTTCATTCGAATGCAAGAGATTTCGATTAGCGGATACTACTACTAGTGAGTGACAGTATCCGAGAACTTGCATTCGAATGCATGAGATTTCGATTAGCGAATACTACTTCTAGTGAGTGACAGTATCCGAATTATTGCATACGAATGCATGAAATTTCGATTAGTGAATACTACTACTAGTGAGTGGCAGTATCCGAATTATTGCATTCGAATGCATGAAATTTCGATTAGCGAATACTACTACTAGAGAGTGACAGTATCCAAATTATTGCATTCGAATGCAAGAGATTTCGATTAGCGAATACTACTACTAGTGAGTGACAGTATCCGAATTATTGCATTCGAATGCATGTAATTTCGATTAGCGAATACTACTACTAGTATGTGACAGTATCCGAATTATTGCATTCGAATGCATGAAATTTCGATTAGCGAATACTACTACTAGTGAGTGACAGTATCCGAATTATTGCATTCGAATGCAAGAGATTTCGATTATCGAATACTACTACTACTGAGTGACAGTATCCGAATTATTGCATTCGAATGCATGAGATTTTAATTGGCGAATACTACTACTAGTGAGTGACAGTATCCGAATTATTGCATTCGAATGCATGATATTTCGATTAGCGAATACTACTACTAGTGAGTGACAGTATCCGAATTATTGCATTCGAATGCATGAGATTTCGATTAGCGAATACTACTACTAGTGAGTGACAGTATCCGAATTATTGCATTCGAATGCATGAAATTTTGATTAGCGAATACTACTACTAGTGAGTGAGAGTACCCGAACTATTTCATTCGAATGCAAGAGATTTCGATTAGCGAATACTACTACTAGTGAGTGACAGTATCCGAATTATTGCATTCGAATGCATGTAATTTCGATTAGCGAATACTACTACTAGTATGTGACAGTATCCGAATTATTGCATTCGAATGCATGAAATTTCGATTAGCGAATACTACTACTAGTGAGTGACAGTATCCGAATTATTGCATTCGAATGCAAGAGATTTCGATTATCGAATACTACTACTACTGAGTGACAGTATCCGAATTATTGCATTCGAATGCATGAGATTTTAACTGGCGAATACTACTACTAGTGAGTGACAGTATCCGAATTATTGCATTCGAATGCATGAAATTTCGATTAGCGAATACTACTACTAGTGAGTGACAGTATCCGCATTATTGCATTCGAATGCATGAGATTTCGATTAGCGAATACTACTACTAGTGAGTGACAGTATCCGAATTATTGCATTCGAATGCATGAAATTTCGATTAGCGAATACTACTACTAGTGAGTGACAGTACCCGAACTATTTCATTCGAATGCAAGAGATTTCGATTAGCGAATACTACTACTAGTGAGTGACAGTATCCGAATTATTGCATTCGAATGCATGAGATTTCGATTAGCGAATACTACTACTAGTGAGTGACAGTATCCGAATTATTGCATTCGAATGCATGAAATTTCGATTAGCGAATACTACTACTAGTGAGTGACAGAATCCGAACTATTTCATTCGAATGCAAGAGATTTCGATTAGCGAATACTACTACTAGTGAGTGACAGTATCCGAATTATTGCATTCGAATGCATGAAATTTCGATTAGCGAATACTACTACTAGTGAGTGACAGTATCCGAGAACTTGCATTCGAATTCATGAGATTTCGATTAGCGAATACTACTACTAGTAAGTGACAGTATCCGAGAACTTGCATTCGAATTCATGAGATTTCGATTAGCGAATACTACTACTAGTGAGTGACAGTATCCGAATTATTGCATTCGAATGCATGAAATTTCGATTAGCGAATACTACTACTAGTGAGTGACAGTACCCGAACTATTTCATTCGAATGCAAGAGATTTCGATTAGCGGATACTACTACTAGTGAGTGACAGTATCCGGGAACTTGCATTCGAATGCATGAGATTTCGATTAGCGAATACTACTTCTAGTGAGTGACAGTATCCGAATTATTACATTCGAATGCATGAAATTTCGATTAGTGAATACTACTACTAGTGAGTGACAGTATCCGAATTATTGCATTCGAATGCATGAAATTTCGATTAGCGAATACTACTACTAGAGAGTGACAGTATCCGAATTATTGCATTCGAATGCATGAGATTTCGATTAGCGAATACTACTACTAGTGAGTGACAGTATCCGAATTATTGCATTCGAATGCATGAAATTTCGATTAGCGAATACTACTACTAGTGAGTGACAGTATCCGAGAACTTGCATTCCAATTCATGAGATTTCGATTAGCGAATACTACTACTAGTGAGTGACAGTATCCGAGAACTTGCATTCGAATGCATGAAATTTCGATTAGCGAATACTACTACTAGTGAGTGACAGTATCCGAATTATTGCATTCGAATGCATGAGATTGCGATTAGCGAATACTACTACTAGTGAGTGACAGTATCCGAATTATTGCATTCGAATGCTAGAGATTTCGAATAGCGAATACTACTACTAGTGAGTGACAGTATCCGAATTATTACATTCGAATGCTAGAAATTTCGATTAGGGAATACTACTACTAGTGAGTGACAGTATCCGAATTATTGCATTCGAATGCAAGATATTTCGATTAGCGAATACTACTACTAGTGAGTGACAGTATCCGAATTATTGCATTCGAATGCATGAAATATCGATTAGCGAATACTACTAAAAGTGAGTGACAGTATCCGAACTATTTCATTCGAATGCAAGAGATTTCGATTAGCGAATACTACTACTAGTGAGTGACAGTATCCGAATTATTGCATTCGAATGCATGAGATTTCGATTAGCGAATACTACTACTAGTGAGTGACAGAATCCGAATTATTGCATTCGAATGCATGAAATTTCGATTAGCGAATACTACTACTAGTGAGTGACAGTATCCGAATTATTGCATTCGAATGCATGAAATATCGATTAGCGAATACTACTAAAAGTGAGTGACAGTATCCGAGCTATTTCATTCGAATGCAAGAGATTTCGATTAGCGAATACTACTACTAGTGAGTGACAGTATCCGAATTATTGCATTCGAATGCATGAGATTTCGATTAGCGAATACTACTACTAGTGAGTGACAGAATCCGAATTATTGCATTCGAATGCATGAAATTTCGATTAGCGAATACTACTACTAATGAGTGACAGTATCCGAGAACTTGCATTCGAATGCATGAGATTTCGATTAGCGAATACTACTACTAGTGAGTGACAGTATCCGAATTATTGCAATCGAATGCATGAGATTTCGTTTAGCGAATACTACTACTAGTCAGTGACAGTTTCCGAATTATTGGTTTCGAATGCAAGAGATTTCGATTAGCGAATACTACTACTAGTGAGTGACAGTATCCGAATTATTGCATTCGAATGCAAGAGATTTCGATTAGCGAATACTATTACTAGTGAGTGACATTATCCCAATTACTGCATTCGAATGCAAGAGATTTCGATTAGCGAATACTACTACTAGTGAGTGACAGAATTCGAATTATTGCATTCGAATGCAAGACATTTCGATTAACGAATACTACTACTAGTGAGTGACAGTATCCGAATTATTGCATTCGAATGCAAGAGATTTCGATTGGCGAATAATACTACTAGTGAGTGACAGTATCCGAATTATTACATTCGAATGCAAGAGATTTCGATTAGCGAATACAACTACTAGTGAGTGACAGTATCCGAATTATTGCATTCGAATGCATGAAATTTCGATTAGCGAATACTACTACTAGTGAGTGACAGTATCCGAATTATTGCATTCGAATGCAAGAGATTTCGATTATCGAATACTACTACTAGTGAGTGACAGTATCCGAATTATTGCATTCGAATGCATGAGATTTTAATTAGCGAACACTACTACTAGGGAGTGACAGTATCCAAATTATTGCATTCGAATGCATGAAATTTCGATTAGCGAATACTACTACTAGTGAGTGACAGTATCCGAGAACTTGCATTCGAATGCATGAGATTTCGATTAGCGAATACTACTATTAGTGAGTGACAGTATGCGAATTATTGCATTCGAATGCATGAAATTTCGATTAGCGAATCCTACTACTAGTGAGTGACAGTATCCGAATTATTGCATTCGAATGCATGAATTTTCGATTAGCGGATACCTACTACTACTAGTGAGTGACAGTATCCGAGAACTTGCATTCGAATGCATGAGATTGCGATTAGCGAATACTACTACTAGTGAGTGACTGTATCCGAGAACTTGCATTCGAATGCAATAGATTTCGATTAGCGAATACTACTACTAGTAAGTGACATTATCCGAATTACTGCATTCGAATGCAAGAGATTTCGATTAGCGAATACTACTACTAGTGAGTGACAGAATCCGAATTATTGCATTCGAATGCAAGAGATTTCGATTAACGAATACTACTACTAGTGAGTGACAGTATCCGAATTATTGTATTCGATGCAAGAGATTTCGATAAGCGAATACTACTACTTGTGAGTGACAGTATCCGAATTATTACATTCGAATGCAAGAGATTTCGATTAGCGAATACTACTACTAGTGAGTGACAGTATCCGATTTATTGCACCCGAATGCAAGAGATTTCGATTAGCGAATACTACTACTAGTGAGTGACAGTATCCGAATTATTGCATTCGAATGCATGTAATTTCGATTAGCGAATACTACTACTAGTATGTGACAGTATCCGAATTATTGCATTCGAATGCATGAAATTCCGATTAGCGAATACTACTACTAGTGAGTGACAGTATCCGAATTATTGCATTCGAATGCAAGAGATTTCGATTATCGAATACTACTACTACTGAGTGACAGTATCCGAATTATTGCATTCGAATGCATGAGATTTTAATTGGCGAATACTACTACTAGTGAGTGACAGTATCCTAATTATTGCATTCGAATGCATGAGATTTCGATTAGCGAATACTACTACTAGTGAGTGACAGTATCCGAATTATTGCATTCGAATGCATGAGATTTCGATTAGCGAATACTACTACTAGTGGGTGACAGTATCCGAATTATTGCATTCGAATGCATGAAATTTCGATTAGCGAATACTACTACTAGTGAGTGACAGTACCCGAACTATTTCATTCGAATGCAAGAGATTTCGATTAGCGAATACTACTACTAGTGAGTGACAGTATCCGAATTATTGCATTCGAATGCATGAGATTTCGATTAGCGAATACTACTACTAGTGAGTGACAGTATCCGAATTATTGCATTCGAATGCATGAAATTTCGATTAGCGAATACTACTACTAGTGAGTGACAGTATCCGAACTATTTCATTCGAATGCAAGAGATTTCAATTAGCGAATACTACTACTAGTGAGTGACAGTATCCGAATTATTGCATTCGAATGCATGAGATTTCGATTAGCGAATACTACTACTAGTGAGTGACAGTATCCGAATTATTGCATTGGAATGCATGAAATTTCGATTAGCGAATACTACTACTAGTGAGTGACAATATCCGAATTATTGCATTCGAATGCATGAAATTTCGATTAGTGAATACTACTACTAGTGAGTGACAGTATCCGAATTATTGCATTCGAATGCATGAAATTTCGATTAGCGAATACTACTACTAGAGAGTGACAGTATCCGCATTATTGCATTCGTATGCATGAGATTTCGATCAGCGAATACTACTACTAGTGAGTGAAGTATTCGAGAACTTGCATTCGAATGCATGAGATTTCGATTAGCGAATACTACTACTAGTGAGTGACAGTATCCGAATTATTGCATTCGAATGCATGAGATTTCGATTAGCGAATACTACTACTAGTGAGTGACAGTATCCGAATTATTGCATTGGGATGCATGAAATTTCGATTAGCGAATACTACTACTAGTGAGTGACAGTATCCGAGAACTTGCATTCGAATACATGAAATTTCGATTAGCGAATACCACTACTAGTGAGTGACAGTATGCGAATTATTGCATTCGAATGCATGAAATTTCGATTAGCGAATACTACTACTAGTGAGTGACAGTATCCGAATTATGGCATTCGAATGCATGAAATTTCGATTAGCGAATACTACTACTAGTGAGTGACAGTATCCGAGAACTTGCATTCGAATGCATGAAATTTCGATTAGCGAATACTACTACTAGTGAGTGACAGTATCCGAATTATTGCATTCGAATGCATGAGATTGCGATTGGCGAATACTACTACTAGTGAGTGACAGTATCCGAATTATTGCATTCGATGCAAGAGATTTCGAATAGCGAATACTACTACTAGTGAGTGACAGTATCCGAATTATTACATTCGAATGCTAGAAATTTCGATTAGCGAATACTACTACTAGTGAGTGACAGTATCCGAACTATTGCATTCGAATGCAAGATATTTCGACTAGCGAATACTACTACTAGTGAGTGACAGTATCCGAATTATTGCATTCAAATGCATGAAATTTCGATTAGCGAATACTACTACTAGTGAGTGACAGTATCCGAATTATTGCATTCGAATGCATGAAATATCGATTAGCGAATACTACTAAAAGTGAGTGACAGTATCCGAACTATTTCATTCGAATGCAAGAGATTTCGATTAGCGAATACTACTACTAGTGAGTGACAGTATCCGAATTATTGCATTCGAATGCATGAGATTTCGATTAGCGAATACTACTACTAGTGAGTGACAGAATCCGAATTATTGCATTCGAATGCATGAAGTTTCGATTAGCGAATACTACTACTAGTGAGTGACAGTATCCGAGAACTTGCATTCGAATGCATGAGATTTCGATTAGCGAATACTACTACTAGTGAGTGACAGTATCCGAATTATTGCAATCGAATGCATGAGATTTCGTTTAGCGAATACTACTACTAGTGAGTGACAGTATCCGAATTATTGCATTCGAATGCATGAAATTTCGTTTAGCGAATACTACTACTAGTGAGTGACAGTATCCGAATTACGGCATTCGAATGCATGAAATTTCGATTAGCGAATACTACTACTAGTGAGTGACAGTATCCGAGAACTTGCATTCGAATGCATGAAATTTTGATTAGCGAATACTACTACTAGTGAGTGACAGTATCCGAATTATTGCATTCGAATGCATGAGATTGCGATTAGCGAATACTACTACTAGTGAGTGACAGAATCCGAAATATTGCATTCGAATGCATGAAATTTCGATTAGCGAATACTACTACTAGTGAGTGACAGTATCCGAGAACTTGCATTCGAATGCATGAAATTTCGATCAGCGAATACTACTACTAGTCAGTGACAGTTTCCGAATTATTGCTTTCGAATGCAAGAGATTTCGATTAGCGAATACTACTACTAGTGAGTGACAGTATCCGAATTATTGCATTCGAATGCAAGAGATTTCGATTAGCGAATACTACTACTAGAGAGTGACAGTATCCGAATTAATGCATTCGAATGCAAGAGATTTCGATTAGCGAATACTACTACAAGTGAGTGACAGTATATGAATTATTGCATTCGAATGCAAAAGATTTCGGTTAGCGAATACTACTACTAGTGAGTGACAGTATCCGAATTATTACATTCGAATGCAAGAGATTTCGATTAGCGAATACTACTACTAGTGAGTGACAGTATCCGAATTATTACATTCGAATGCAAGAAATTTCGATTAGCGAATACTACTACTAGTGAGTGACAGTATCCGAATTATTGCATTCGAATGCAAGAGATTTCGATTAGCGAATACTGCTACTAGTGAGTGACAGTATCCGGATTATTGCATTCGAATGCATGAAATTTCGATTAGGGAATACTACTACTAGTGAGTGACAGTATCCGAATTATTGCATTCGAATGCATGAAATTTCGATTAGCGAATACTACTACTAGTGAGTGACAGTATCCGAATTATTGCATTCGAATGCAAGAGATTTCGATTAGCGAATACTACTACTTGTGAGTGACAGTATCCGAATTATTGCATTCGAATGCATGAGATTTCGATTAGTTAATACTACTACTAGAGAGTGACAGTATCCGAATTATTGCATTCGAACGCATGAGATTTCGATTAGCGAATACTACTACTAGTGAGTGACAGTATCCGAGCACTTGCATTCGAATGCATGAGATTTCGATTAGCGAATACTACTACTAGTGAGTGACAGTATCCGAATTATTGCATTCGAATGCAAGAGATTTCGATTAGCGAATACTACTACTAGTGAGTGACAGTATCCGAATTATTGCATTCGAATGCAAGAGATTTCGATTAGCGAATACTACTACTAGTGAGTGACAGTATCCGAATTATTGCATTCGAATGCAAGAGATTTTGACTAGCGAATACTACTACTAGTGAGTGACAGTGTCACAATTATTGCATTCGAATGCAAGAGATTTCGATTAGCGAATACTACTACTAGTGAGTGACAGTATCCGAATTATTACATTCGAATGCAAGAAATTTCGATTAGCGAATACTACTACTAGTGAGTGACAGTATCCGAATTATTGCATTCGAATGCAAGAGATTTTGATTAGCGAATACTACTACTAGTGAGTGACAGTATCCGAATTATTGCTTTCGAATGCAAGAGATTTCGATTAGCGAATACTACTACTAGTGAGTGACAGTATCCGAGAACTTGCATTCGAATATATGAGATTTCTATTAGCGAATACTACTACTAGTCAGTGACAGTTTCCGAATCATTGCTTTCGAATGCAAGAGATTTCGATTAGGGAATACTACTACTAGTGAGTGACAGTATCCGAATTATTGCATTCGAATGCAAGAGATTCCGATTAGCTTATACTACTACTAGTGAGTGACAGTATCCGAATTATTGCATTCGAATGCAAGAGATTTCGATTAGCGAATACTACTACTAGTGAGTGACAGTATCCAAATTATTGCATTCGAATGCAAGAGATTTCGATTAACGAATACTACTACTAGTGAGTGACAGTATCCGAATTATTGCATTCGAATGCAAGAGAATTCGATTAGCGAATACTACTACTAGTGAGTGACAGTAACCGAATTATTACATTCGAATGCAAGAGATTTCGATTAGCGAATACTACTACTAGTGAGTGACAGTATCCGAATTATTGCATTCGAATGCAAGAGATTTCGATTAGCGAATACTACTACTAGTGAGTAACAGTATCCGAATTATTGCATTCGAATGCATGTAATTTTGATTAGCCAATACTACTACTAGTGAGTGACAGTATCCGAATTATTGCATTCGAATGCATGAAATTTCGATTAGCGAATACTACTACCAGTGAGTGACAGTATCCGAATTATTGCATTCGAATGCAAGAGATTTCGATTACCAAATACTACTACTAGTGTGTGACAGTATCCGAATTATTGTATTCGAATGCAAGAGATTTCGATTATCGAATACTACTACTAGTGAGTGACAGTATCCGAATTATTGCATTCGAATGCATGAGATTTTAATTAGCGAATACTACTACTAGTGAGTGACAGTATCCGAATTATTGCATTCGAATGCATGAAATTTCGATTAGCGTATACTACTACTAGTGAGTGAAAGTATCCGAGAACTTGCATTCGAATGCATGAGATTTTGATTAGCGAATACTACTACTAGTGAGTGACAGTATCCGAGAACTTGCATTCGAATGCATGAGATTTCGATTAGCGAATACTACTACTAGTGAGTGACAGTATCCGAGAACTTGCATTCGAATGCATGAGATTTCGATTAGCGAATACTAGTTCTAGTGAGTGACAGTATCCGAATTATTGCATTCGAATGCATGAAATTTCGATTAGTGATAATACTACTACTAGTGAGTGACAGTATCCGAATTATTGCATTCGAATGCATGAAATTTCGATTAGCGAATACTACTACTAGAGAGTGACAGTATCCGAATTATTGCATTCGAATGCATGAGATTTCGATTAGCGAATACTACTACTAGTGAGTGACAGTATCCGAATTATTGCATTCGAATGCATGAAATTTCGATTAGCGAATACTACTACTAGTGAGTGACAGTATCCGTGAACTTGCATTCGAATTCATGAGATTTCGATTAGCGAATACTACTACTAGTGAGTGACAGTATCCGAATTGTTGCATTCGAATGCATGAAATTTCGATTAGCGAATACTACTACTAGTGAGTGACAGTATCCGAACTATTTCATTCGAATGCAAGAGATTTCGATTAGCGAATACTACTACTAGTGAGTGACAGTATCCGAATTATTGCATTCGAATGCATGAGATTTCGATTAGCGAATACTACTACTAGTGACTGACAGTATCCGAATTATTGCATTCGAATGCATGAAATTTCGATTAGCGAATACTACTACTAGTGAGTGACAGTATCCGAACTATTTCATTCGAATGCAAGAGATTTCGATTAGCGAATACTACTACTAGTGAGTGAAAGTATCCGAATTATTGCATTCCAATGCATGTAATTTCGATTAACGAATACTACTACTAGTGAGTGACAGTATCCCATAACTTGCATTCGAATGCATTAGATTTCGATTAGCGAATACTACTACTAGTGAGTGACAGTATCCAAGAACTTGCATTCGAATGCATGAGATTTCGATTAGCGAATACTACTACTAGTGATTGACACTATCCGAATTATTGCATTCGAATACATGAAATTTCGATTAGCGAACACTACTACTAGTGAGTGACAGTATCCGAATTATTGCATTCGAATGCATGAAATTTCGATTAGCGGATACTACAACTAGTGAGTGACAGTATCCGAGAACTTGCATTCGAATGCATGAGATTTCGATTAGCGAATACTACTACTAGTGATTGACAGTATCCGAGAACTTGCATTCGAATGCATGAAATTTCGATTAGCGAATACTACTACTAGTGAGTGAGAGTATCCGAATTATTGCATTCGAATGCATGAGATTTCGATTAGCGAATACTACTACTAGTGAGTGACAGTATCCGAATTATTGCATTCGAATGCATGAAATTTCGATTAGTGAATACTACTACTAGTGAGTGACAGTATCCGAATTATTGCATTCGAATGCATGAGATTTCGATTAGCGAATACTACTACTAGTGAGTGACAGTATCCGAGAACTTGCATTCGAATGCATGAGATTTCGAGTAGCGAATACTACTACTAGTGAGTGACAGTATCCGAATTATTGCATTCGAATGCAAGAGATTTCGATTAGCGAATACTACTACTAGTGAGTGACAGTATCCGAATTATTGCATTCGAATGCAAGAGATTTCGATTAGCGAATACTACTACTAGTGAGTGACAGTATCCGAATTATTGCATTCGAATGCAAGAGATTTCGACTAGCGAATACTACTACTAGTGAGTGACAGTATCCGAATTATTGCATTCGAATGCAAGAGATTTCGATTAGCGAATACTACTACTAGTGAGTGACAGTATCCGAATTATTACATTCGAATGCAAGAAATTTCGATTAGCGAATACTACTACTAGTGAGTGACAGTATCCGAATTATTGCATTCGAATGCAAGAGATTTTGATTAGCGAATACTACTACTAGTGAGTGACAGTATCCGAATTATTGCTTTCGAATGCAAGAGATTTCGATTAGCGAATACTACTACTAGTGAGTGACAGTATACGAGAACTTGCATTCGAATATATGAGATTTCGATTAGCGAATACTACTACTAGTCAGTGACAGTTTCCGAATCATTGCTTTCGAATGCAAGAGATTTCGATTAGCGAATACTACTACTAGTGAGTGACAGTATCCGAATTATTGCATTCGAATGCAAGAGATTCCGATTAGCTTATACTACTACTAGTGAGTGACAGTATCCGAATTATTGCATTCGAATGCAAGAGATTTCGATTAGCGAATACTACTACTAGTGAGTGACAGTATCCGAATTATTGCATTCGAATGCAAGAGATTTCGATTAACGAATACTACTACTAGTGAGTGACAGTATCCGAATTATTGCATTCGAATGCAAGAGAATTCGATTAGCGAATACTACTACTAGTGAGTGACAGTATCCGAATTATTACATTCGAATGCAAGAGATTTCGATTAGCGAATACTACTACTAGTGAGTGACAGTATCCGAATTATTGCATTCGAATGCAAGAGATATCGATTAGCGAATACTACTACTAGTGAGTAACAGTATCCGAATTATTGCATTCGAATGCATGTAATTTCGATTAGCGAATACTACTACTAGTGAGTGACAGTATCCGAATTATTGCATTCGAATGCATGAAATTTCGATTAGCGAATACTACTACTAGTGAGTGACAGTATCCGAATTATTGCATTCGAATGCAAGAGATTTCGATTACCGAATACTACTACTAGTTAGTGACAGTATCCGAATTATTGTGTTCGAATGCAAGAGATTTCGATTATCGAATACTACTACTAGTGAGTGACAGTATCCGAATTATTGCATTCGAATGCATGAGATTTTAATTAGCGAATACTACTACTAGTGAGTGACAGTATCCGAATTATTGCATTCGAATGCATGAAATTTCGATTAGCGAATACTACTACTAGTGAGTGAAAGTATCCGAGAACTTGCATTCGAATGCATGAGATTTCGATTAGCGAATACTACTACTAGTGAGTCACAGTATCCGAGAACTTGCATTCGAATGCATGAGATTTCGATTAGCGAATACTACTACTAGTGAGTGACAGTATCCGAGAACTTGCATTCGAATGCATGAGATTTCCATTAGCGAATACTACTACTAGTGAGTGACAGTATACGAATTATTGCATTCGAATGCATGAAATTTCGATTAGCGGATACTACTACTAGTGAGTGACAGTATCCGAGAACTTGCATTCGAATGCATGAGATTTCGATTAGCGAATACTACTACTAGTGAGTGACAGTATCCGAGAACTTGCATTCGAATGCATGAGATTTCGATTAGCGAATACTACTACTAGTGATTGACACTATCCGAATTATTGCATTCGAATACATGAAATTTCGATTAGCGAATACTACTACTAGTGAGTGACACTATCCGAATTATTTCATTCGAATGCATGAAATTTCGATTAGCGGATACTACTACTAGTGAGTGACAGTATCCGAGAACTTGCATTCGAATGCATGAGATTTCGATTAGCGAATACTACTACTAGTGAGTGACAGTATCCGAGAACTTGCATTCGAATGCATGAAATTTCGATTAGCGAATACTACTACTAGTGAGTGACAGTATACGAGAACTTGCATTCGAATGCATGAGATTTCGATTAGCGAATACTACTACTAGTGAGTGACAGTATCCGAATTATTGCATTCGAATGCATGAGATTTCGATTAGCGAATACTACTACTAGTGAGTGACAGTATCCGAATTATTGCATTCGAATGCATGAAATTTCGATTAGCGAATATAACTACTAGTGAGTGACAGTATCCGAATTATTGCATTCGAATGCATGAAATTTGGATTAGCGAATACTACTACTAGTGAGAGACGGTATCCGAATTCTTGCATTCGAATGCATGAGATTTCGATTAGCGAATACTACTACTAGTGAGTGACAGTATCCGAGAACTTGCATTCGAATGCATGAGATTTCGATTAGCGAATACTACTACTAGTGAGTGACAGTATCCGAGAACTTGCATTCGAATGCATGAGATTTCGATTAGCGAATACTACTACTAGTGAGTGACAGTATCCGAATTATGGCATTCGAATGCATGAAATTTCGATTAGCGAATACTACTACTAGTGAGTGTCAGTATCCGAGAACTTGCATTCGAATACATGAAATTTCGATTAGCGAATACTACTACTAGTGAGTGAGAGTATCCGAGTTATTGCATTCGAATGCATGAAATTTCGATTAGCGAATACTACTACTAGTGACTGACAGTATCCGAATTATTGCATTCCAATGCATGAAATTTCGATTAGCGAATACAACTACTAGTGAGTGACAGTATCCGAGAACTTGCATTCGAATGCATGAAATTTCGATTAGCGAATACTACTACTAGTGAGTGACAGTATCCGAATTATTGCATTCGAATGCATGAGATTGCGATTAGCGAATACTACTACTAGTGAGTGACAGAATCCGAATTATTGCATTCGAATGCATGAAATTTCGATTAGCGAATACTACTACTAGTGAGTGACAGTATCCGAGAACTTGCATTCGAATGCATGAGATTTCGATCAGCGAATACTACTACTAGTCAGTGACAGTTTCCGAATTATTGCTTTCGAATGCAAGAGATTTCGATTAGCGAATACTACTACTAGTGAGTGACAGTATCCGAGAACTTGCATTCGAATGCATGAAATTTCGATTAGCGAATACTACTACTAGTGAGTGAGAGTATCCGAATTATTGCATTCGAATGGGTGAGATTTCGATTAGCGAATACTACTACTAGTGAGTGACAGTATCCGAATTATTGCATTCGAATGCATGAAATTTCGATTAGTGAATACTACTACTAGTGAGTGACAGTATCCGAATTATTGCATTCGAATGCATGAAATTTCGATTAGCGAATACTACTACTAGAGAGTGACAGTATCCGAATTATTGCATTCGAATGCATGAGATTTCGATTAGCGAATACTACTACTAGTGAGTGACAGTATCCGAGAACTTGCATTCGAATGCATGAGATTTCGAGTAGCGAATACTACTACTAGTGAGTGACAGTATCCGAATTATTGCATTCGAATGCAAGAGATTTCGATTAGCGAATACTACTACTAGTGAGTGACAGTATCCGAATTATTGCATTCGAATGCAAGAGATTTCGATTAGCGAATACTACTACTAGTGAGTGACAGTATCCGAATTATTGCATTCGAATGCAAGAGATTTCGACTAGCGAATACTACTACTAGTGAGTGACAGTATCCGAATTATTGCATTCGAATGCAAGAGATTTCGATTAGCGAATACTACTACTAGTGAGTGACAGTATCCGAATTATTACATTCGAATGCAAGAAATTTCGATTAGCGAATACTACTACTAGTTAGTGACAGTATCCGAATTATTGCATTTGAATGCAAGAGATTTTGATTAGCGAATACTACTACTAGTGAGTGACAGTATCCGAATTATTGCTTTCGAATGCAAGAGATTTCGATTAGCGAATACTACTACTAGTGAGTGACAGTATCCGAGAACTTGCATTCGAATATATGAGATTTCGATTAGCGAATACTACTACTAGTGAGTGACAGTATCCGAATTATTGCATTCGAATGCATGAAATTTCGATTAGCGAATACTACTACTAGTGAGTGACAGTATCCGAATTATTGCATTCGAATGCAAGAGATTTCGATTACCGAATACTACTACTAGTTAGTGACAGTATCCGAATTATTGTGTTCGAATGCAAGAGATTTCGATTACCGAATACTACTACTAGTGAGTGACAGTATCCGAATTATTGCATTCGAATGCATGAGATTTTAATTAGCGAATACTACTACTAGTGAGTGACAGTATCCGAATTATTGCATTCGAATGCATGAAATTTCGATTAGCGAATACTACTACTAGTGAGTGAAAGTATCCGAGAACTTGCATTCGAATGCATGAGATTTCGATTAGCGAATACTACTACTAGTGAGTCACAGTATCCGAGAACTTGCATTCGAATGCATGAGATTTCGATTAGCGAATACTACTACTAGTGAGTGACAGTATCCGAGAACTTGCATTCGAATGCATGAGATTTCCATTAGCGAATACTACTACTAGTGAGTGACAGTATCCGAATTATTGCATTCGAATGCATGAAATTTCGATTAGCGGATACTACTACTAGTGAGTGACAGTATCCGAGAACTTGCATTCGAATGCATGAGATTTCGATTAGCGAATACTACTACTAGTGAGTGACAGTATCCGAGAACTTGCATTCGAATGCATGAGATTTCGATTAGCGAATACTACTACTAGTGATTGACACTATCCGAATTATTGCATTCGAATACATGAAATTTCGATTAGCGAATACTACTACTAGTGAGTGACACTATCCGAATTATTGCATTCGAATGCATTAAATTTCGATTAGCGGATACTACTACTAGTGAGTGACAGTATCCGAGAACTTGCATTCGAATGCATGAGATTTCGATTAGCGAATACTACTACTAGTGAGTGACAGTATCCGAGAACTTGCATTCGAATGCATGAAATTTCGATTAGCGAATACTACTACTAGTGAGTGACAGTATACGAGAACTTGCATTCGAATGCATGAGATTTCGATTAGCGAATACTACTACTAGTGAGTGACAGTATCCGAATTATTGCATTCGAATGCATGAGATTTCGATTAGCGAATACTACTACTAGTGAGTGACAGTATCCGAATTATTGCATTCGAATGCATGAAATTTCGATTAGCGAATACTACTACTAGTGAGTGACAGTATCCGAATTATTGCATTCGAATGCATGAAATTTGGATTAGCGAATACTACTACTAGTGAGTGACGGTATCCGAATTCTTGCATTCGAATGCATGAGATTTCGATTAGCGAATACTACTACTAGTGAGTGACAGTATCCGAGAACTTGCATTCGAATGCATGAGATTTCGATTAGCGAATACTACTACTAGTGAGTGACAGTATCCGAGAACTTGCATTCGAATGCATGAGATTTCGATTAGCGAATACTACTACTAGTGAGTGACAGTATCCGAATTATGGCATTCGAATGCATGAAATTTCGATTAGCGAATACTACTACTAGTGAGTGTCAGTATCCGAGAACTTGCATTCGAATACATGAAATTTCGATTAGCGAATACTACTACTAGTGAGTGAGAGTATCCGAGTTATTGCATTCGAATGCATGAAATTTCGATTAGCGAATACTACTACTAGTGACTGACAGTATCCGAATTATTGCATTCGAATGCATGAAATTTCGATTAGCGAATACAACTACTAGTGAGTGACAGTATCCGAGAACTTGCATTCGAATGCATGAAATTTCGATTAGCGAATACTACTACTAGTGAGTGACAGTATCCGAATTATTGCATTCGAATGCATGAAATTTCGATTAGCGAATACTACTACTAGTGAGTGACAGTATCCGAGAACTTGCATTCGAATGCATGAGATTTCGATCAGCGAATACTACTACTAGTCAGTGACAGTTTCCGAATTATTGCTTTCGAATGCAAGAGATTTCGATTAGCGAATACTACTACTAGTGAGTGACAGTATCCGAGAAATTGCATTCGAATGCATGAGATTTCGATTAGCGAATACTACTACTAGTGAGTGACAGTATCCGAGAACTTGCATTCGAATGCATGAGATTTCGATTAGCGAATACTACTACTAGTGAGTGACAGTATCCGAGAACTTGCATTCGAATGCATGAGATTTCCATTAGCGAATACTACTACTAGTGAGTGACAGTATCCGAATTATTGCATTCGAATGCATGAAATTTCGATTAGCGGATACTACTACTAGTGAGTGACAGTATCCGAGAACTTGCATTCGAATGCATGAGATTTCGATTAGCGAATACTACTACTAGTGAGTGACAGTATCCGAGAACTTGCATTCGAATGCATGAGATTTCGATTAGCGAATACTACTACTAGTGATTGACACTATCCGAATTAGTGCATTCGAATACATGAAATTTCGATTAGCGAATACTACTACCAGTGAGTGACAGTATCCGAATTATTGCATTCGAATGCATGAAATTTCGATTAGCGGATACTACTACTAGTGAGTGACAGTATCCGAGAACCTGCATTCGAATGCATGAGATTTCGATTAGCGAATACTACTACTAGTGATTGACACTATCCGAATTATTGCATTCGAATACATGAAATTTCGATTAGCGAATACTACTACTAGTGAGTGACAGTATCCGAGAACTTGCATTCGAATGCATGAGATTTCGATTAGCGAATACTACTACTAGTGAGTGACAGTATCCGAGAACTTGCATTCGAATGCATGAGATTTCGATTAGCGAATACTACTACTAGTGAGTGACTGTATCCGAATTATGGCATTCGAATGCATGAAATTTCGATTAGCGAATACTACTACTAGTGAGTGACAGTATCCGAGAACTTGCATTCGAATACATGAAATTTCGATTAGCGAATACTACTACTAGTGAGTGACAGTATCCGAGTTATTGCATTCGAATGCATGAAATTTCGATTAGCGAATACTACTACTAGTGACTCACAGTATCCGAATTATTGCATTCGAATGCATGAAATTTCGATTAGCGAATACTACTACTAGTGAGTGACAGTATCCGAATTACGGCATTCGAATGCATGAAATTTCGATTAGCGAATACTACTACTAGTGAGTGACAGTATCCGAATTATTGCATTCGAATGCATGAGATTGCGGTTAGCGAATACTACTACTAGTGAGTGACAGAATCCGAATTATTGCATTCGAATGCATGAAATTTCGATTAGCGAATACTACTACTAGTGAGTGACAGTATCCGAGAACTTGCATTCGAATGCATGAGATTTCGATCAGCGAATACTACTACTAGTCAGTGACAGTTTCCGAATTATTGCTTTCGAATGCAAAGATTTCGATTAGCGAATACTACTACTAGTGAGTGACAGTATCCGAATTATTGCATTCGAATGCAAGAGATTTCGATTAGCGAATACTACTACTAGAGAGTGACAGCATCCGAATTATTGCATTCGAATGCAAGAGATTTCGATTAGCGAATACTACTACAAGTGAGTGACAGTATATGAATTATTGCATTCGAATGCAAAAGATTTCGATTAGCGAATACTACTACTAGTGAGTGACAGTATCCGAATTATTACATTCGAATGCAAGAGATTTCGATTAGCGAATACTACTACTAGTGAGTGACAGTATCCGAATTATTGCATTCGAATGCAAGAGATTTCGATTAGCGAATACTACTACTAGTGAGTGACAGTATCCGAATTATTGCATTCGAATGCATGAAATTTCGATTAGCGAATACTACTACTAGTGAGTGACAGTATCCGAATTATTGCATTCGAATGCAAGAGATTTCGATTAGCGAATACTACCACTAGTGAGTGACAGTATCCGAAGTATTGCATTCGAATGCATGAGATTGCGATTAGCGAATACTACTACTAGTGAGTGACAGAATCCGAATTATTGCATTCGAATGCATGAAATTTCGATTAGCGAATACTACTACTAGTGAGTGACAGTATCCGAGAACTTGCATTCGAATGCATGAGATTTCGATTAGCGAATACTACTACTAGCGAGTGACAGTATCCGAATTATTGCAATCCAATGCATGAGATTTCGTTTAGCGAATACTACTACTAGTCAGTGACAGTTTCCGAATTATTGCTTTCGAATGCAAGAGATTTCGATTAGCGAATACTACTACTAGTGAGTGACAGTATTCGAATTATTGCATTCGAATGCAATAGATTTCGATTAGCGAATACTACTACTAGTGAGTGACACTATCCGAATTACTGCATTCGAATGCAAGAGATTTCGATTAGCGAATACTACTACTAGTGAGTGACAGAATCCGAATTATTGCATTCGAATGCAAGAGATTTCGATTAACGAATACTACTACTAGTGAGTGACAGTATCCGAATTATTGCATTCGAATGCAAGAGATTTCTATTAGCGAATACTACTACTAGTGATTGACACTATCCGAATTATTGCATTCGAATACATGAAATTTCGATTAGCGAATACTACTACTAGTGAGTGACAGTATCCGTATTATTGCATTCCAATGCATGAAATTTCGATTAGCGGATACTACTACTAGTGAGTGACAGTATCCGAGAACTTGCATTCGAATGCATGAGATTTCGATTAGCGAATACTACTACTAGTGAGTGAGAGTATCCGAGAACTTGCGTTCGAATGCATGAGATTTCGATTAGCGAATACTACTACTAGTGAGTGACAGTATCCCAAATATTGCATTCGAATGCATGAGATTTCGATTAGCGAATACTACTACTAGTGAGTGACAGTATCCGAATTATTACATTCGAATGCAAGTAATTTCGATTAGCGAATACTACTACTAGTGAGTGACAGTATCCGAATTATTGCATTCGAATGCAAGAGATTTTGATTAGCGAATACTACTACTAGTGAGTGACAGTATCCGAATTATTGCTTTCGAATGCAAGAGATTTCGATTAGCGAATACTACTACTAGTGAGTGACAGTATCCCAGAACTTGCATTCGACTGCATGAGATTTCGATCAGCGAATACTACTACTAGTCAGTGACAGTTTCCGAATCATTGCTTTCGAATGCAAGAGATTTCGATTAGCGAATACTACTACTAGTGAGTGACAGTATCCGAATTATTGCATTCGAATGCAAGAGATTCCGATTAGCGAATACTACTACTAGTGAGTGACAGTATCCAAATTATTGCATTCGAATGCAAGAGATTTCGATTAACGAACACTACTACTAGTGAGTGACAGTATCCGAATTATTGCATTCGAATGCAAGAGAATTCGATTAGCGAATACTACTACTAGTGAGTGACAGTATCCGAATTATTACATTCGAATGCAAGAGATTTCGATTAGCGAATACTACTACTAGTGAGTGACAGTATCCGAATTATTGCATTCGAATGCAAGAGATTTCGATTAGCGAATACTACTACTAGTGAGTAACAGTATCCGAATTATTGCGTTCGAATGCATGTAATTTCGATTAGCGAATACTACTACTAGTGAGTGACAGTATCCGAATTATTGCATTCGAATGCATGAAATTTCGATTAGCGAATACTACTACTAGTGAGTGACAGTATCCGAATTATTGCATTCGAATGCAAGAGATTTCGATTAGCGAATACTACTACTAGTGAGTAACAGTATCCGAATTATTGCGTTCGAATGCATGTAATTTCGATTAGCGAATACTACTACTAGTGAGTGACAGTATCCGAATTATTGCATTCGAATGCATGAAATTTCGATTAGCGAATACTACTACTAGTGAGTGACAGTATCCGAATTATTGCATTCGAATGCAAGAGATTTCGATTACCGAATTCTACTACTAGTGAGTGACAGTATCCGAATCATTGCTTTCGAATGCAAGAGATTTCGATTAGCGAATACTACTACTAGTGAGTGAGAGTATCCGAATTATTGCATTGGAATGCAAGAGATTTCGATTAGCGAATACTACTACTAGTGAGTGACAGTATCCGAATTATTGCATTCGAATGCAAGAGATTTCGATTAACGAACACTACTACAAGTGAGTGACAGTATCCGAATTATTGCATTCGAATGCAAGAGAATTCGATTAGCGAATACTACTACTAGTGAGTGACAGTATCCGAATTATTACATTCGAATGCAAGAGATTTCGATTAGCGAATACTACTACTAGTGAGTGACAGTATCCGAATTATTGCATTCGAATGCAAGAGATTTCGATTAGCGAATACTACTACTAGTGAGTAACAGTATCCGAATTATTGCGTTCGAATGCATGTAATTTCGATTAGCGAATACTACTACTAGTGAGTGACAGTATCCGAATTATTGCATTCGAATGCATGAAATTTCGATTAGCGAATACTACTACTAGTGAGTGACAGTATCCGAATTATTGCATTCGAATGCAAGAGATTTCGATTACCGAATTCTACTACTAGTGAGTGACAGTATCCGAATTATTGTATTCGAATGCATGAGATTTTAATTAGCGAATACTGCTACTAGTGAGTGACAGTATCCGAATTATTGCATTCGAATGCATGAAATTTCGATTAGCGAATACTACTACTAGTGAGTGACAGTATCCGAGAACTTGGATTCGAATGCATGAGATTTCGATTAGCGAATACTACTACTAGTGAGTGACAGTATCCGAGAACTTGCATTCGAATGCATGAGATTTCGATTAGCGAATACTACTACTAGTGAGTGACAGTATCCGAGAACTTGCATTCGAATGCATGAGATTTCCATTAGCGAATACTACTACTAGTGAGTGACAGTATCCGAAATATTGCATTCGAATGCATGAAATTTCGATTAGCGGATACTACTACTAGTGAGTGACAGTATCCGAGAACTTGCATTCGAATGCATGAGATTTCGATTAGCGAATACTACTACTAGTGAGTGACAGTATCCGAATTATTGCATTCGAATGCAAGAGATTTCGATTAGCGAATACTACTACTAGTGAGTGACAGTATCCGAATTATTGCATTCGAATGCAAGAGATTTCGACTAGCGAATACTACTACTAGTGAGTGACAGTATCCGAATTATTGCATTCGAATGCAAGAGATTTCGATTAGCGAATACTACTACTAGTGAGTGACAGTATCCGAATTATTACATTCGAATGCAAGAAATTTGGATTAGCGAATACTACTACTAGTGAGTGACAGTATCCGAATTATTGCATTCGAATGCAAGAGATTTTGATTAGCGAATACTACTACTAGTGAGTGACAGTATCCGAATTATTGCTTTCGAATGCAAGAGATTTCGATTAGCGAATACTACTACTAGTGAGTGACAGTATCCCAGAACTTGCATTCGACTGCATGAGATTTCTATCAGCGAATACTACTACTAGTCAGTGACAGTTTCCGAATCATTGCTTTCGAATGCAAGAGATTTCGATTAGCGAATACTACTACTAGTGAGTGACAGTATCCGAATTATTGCATTCGAATGCAAGAGATTCCGATTAGCGAATACTACTACTAGTGAGTGAGAGTATCCGAATTATTGCATTCGAATGCAAGAGATTTCGATTAGCGAATACTACTACTAGTGAGTGACAGTATCCGAATTATTGCATTCGAATGCAAGAGATTTCGATTAACGAACACTACTACTAGTGAGTGACAGTATCCGAATTATTGCATTCGAATGCAAGAGAATTCGATTAGCGAATACTACTACTAGTGAGTGACAGTATCCGAATTATTACATTCGAATGCAAGAGATTTCGATTAGCGAATACTACTACTAGTGAGTGACAGTATCCGAATTATTGCATTCGAATGCAAGCGATTTCGATTAGCGAATACTACTACCAGTGAGTAACAGTATCCGAATTATTGCGTTCGAATGCATGTAATTTCGATTAGCGAATACTACTACTAGTGAGTGACAGTATCCGAATTATTGCATTCGAATGCATGAAATGTCGATTAGCGAATACTACTACTAGTGAGTGACAGTATCCGAATTATTGCATTCGAATGCAAGAGATTTCGATTACCGAATACTACTACTAGTGAGTGACAGTATCCGAATTATTGTATTCGAATGCATGAGATTTTAATTAGCGAATACTGCTACTAGTGAGTGACAGTATCCGAATTATTGCATTCGAATGCATGAAATTTCGATTAGCGAATACTACTACTAGTGAGTGACAGTATCCGAGAACTTGGATTCGAATGCATGAGATTTCGATTAGCGAATACTACTACTAGTGAGTGACAGTATCCGAGAACTTGCATTCGAATGCATGAGATTTCGATTAGCGAATACTACTACTAGTGAGTGACAGTATCCGAGAACTTGCATTCGAATGCATGAGATTTCCATTAGCGAATACTACTACTAGTGAGTGACAGTATCCGAATTATTGCATTCGAATGCATGAAATTTCGATTAGCGGATACTACTACTAGTGAGTGACAGTATCCGAGAACTTGCATTCGAATGCATGAGATTTCGATTAGCGAATACTACTACTAGTGAGTGACAGTATCCGAGAACTTGCATTCGAATGCATGAGATTTCGATTAGCGAATACTACTACTAGTGATTGACACTATCCGAATTATTGCATTCGAATACATGAAATTTCGATTAGCGAATACTACTACTAGTGAGTGACAGTATCCGAATTATTGCATTCGAATGCATGAGATTGCGGTTAGCGAATACTACTACTAGTGAGTGACAGAATCCGAATTATTGCATTCGAATGCATGAAATTTCGATTAGCGAATACTACTACTAGTGAGTGACAGTATCCGAGAACTTGCATTCGAATGCATGAGATTTCGATCAGCGAATACTACTACTAGTCAGTGACAGTTTCCGAATTATTGCTTTCGAATGCAAGAGATTTCGATTAGCGAATACTACTACTAGTGAGTGACAGTATCCGAATTATTGCATTCGAATGCAAGAGATTTCGATTAGCGAATACTACTACTAGAGAGTGACAGTATCCGAATTATTGCATTCGAATGCAAGAGATTTCGATTAGCGAATACTACTACAAGTGAGTGACAGTATATGAATTATTGCATTCGAATGCAAAAGATTTCGATTAGCGCATACTACTACTAGTGAGTGACAGTATCCGAATTATTACATTCGAATGCAAGAGATTTCGATTAGCGAATACTACTACTAGTGAGTGACAGTATCCGAATTATTGCATTCGAATGCAAGAGATTTCGATTAGCGAATACTACTACTAGTGAGTGACAGTATCCGAATTATTGCATTCGAATGCATGAAATTTCGATTAGCGAATACTACTACTAGTGAGTGACAGTATCCGAATTATTGCATTCGAATGCATGAAATTTCGATTAGCAAATACTACTACTAGTGAGTGACAGTATCCGAATTATTGCATTCGAATGCAAGAGATTTCGATTAGCGAATACTACCACTAGTGAGTGACAGTACCCGAAGTATTGCATTCGAATGCATGAGATTGCGATTAGCGAATACTACTACTAGTGAGTGACAGAATCCGAATTATTGCATTCGAATGCATGAAATTTCGATTAGCGAATACTACTACTAGTGAGTGACAGTATCCGAGAACTTGCATTCGAATGCATGAGATTTCGATTAGCGAATACTACTACTAGTGAGTGACGGTATTCGAATTATTGCAATCCAATGCATGAGATTTCGTTTAGCGAATACTACTACTAGTCAGTGACAGTTTCCGAATTATTGCTTTCGAATGCAAGAGATTTCGATTAGCGAATACTACTACTAGTGAGTGACAGTATTCGAATTATTGCATTTGAATGCAATAGATTTCGATTAGCGAATACTACTACTAGTGAGTGACATTATCCGAATTACTGCATTCGAATGCAAGAGATTTCGATTAGCGAATACTACTACCAGTGAGTGACAGAATCCGAATTATTGCATTCGAATGCAAGAGATTTCGATTAACGAATACTACTACTAGTGAGTGACAGTATCCGAGAACTTGCATTCGAATGCATGAGATTTCGATTAGCGAATACTACTACTAGTGAGTGAGAGTATCCGAGAACTTGCGTTCGAATGCATGAGATTTCGATTAGCGAATACTACTACTAGTGAGTGACAGTATCCCAATTATTGCATTCGAATGCATGAGATTTCGATTAGCGAATACTACTACTAGTGAGTGACAGTATCCGAATTATTGCATTCGAATGCATGAAATTTCGATTAGTGAATACTACTACTAGTGAGTGACAGTATCCGAATTATTGCATTCGAATGCATGAAATTTCGACTAGCGAATACTACTACTAGAGAGTGACAGTATCCGAATTATTGCATTCGAATGCATGAGATTTCGATTAGCGAATACTACTACTAGTGAGTGACAGTATCCGAATTATTCAATTCGAACGCAAGAGATTTCGATTAGCGACTACTACTACTAGTGAGTGACAGTATCCGAATTATTGCATTCGAATGCAAGAGATTTCGATTAGCGAATACTACTACTAGTGAGTGACAGTATCCGAATTATTGCATTCGAATGCAAGAGATTTCGACTAGCGAATACTACTACTAGTGAGTGACAGTACCCGAATTATTGCATTCGAATGCAAGAGATTTCGATTAGCGAATACTACTACTAGTGAGTGACAGTATCCGAATTATTACATTCGAATGCAAGAAATTTCGATTAGCGGATACTACTGCTAGTGAGTGACAGTATCCGAGAACTTGCATTCCAATGCATGAGATTTCGATTAGCGAATACTACTACTAGTGAGTGAGAGTATCCGATAACTTGCGTTCGAATGCATGAGATTTCGATTAGCGAATACTACTACTAGTGAGTGACAGTATCCCAATTATTGCATTCGAATGCATGAGATTTCGATTAGCAAATACTACTACTAGTGAGTGACAGTATCCGAATTATTGCATTCGAATGCATGAAATTTCGATTAGTGAATACTACTTCTAGTGAGTGACAGTATCCGAATTATTGCATTCGAATGCATGAAATTTCGACTAGCGAATACTACTACTAGAGAGTGACAGTATCCGAATTATTGCATTCGAATGCATGAGATTTCGATTAGCGAATACTACTACTAATGAGTGACAGTATCCGAGAACTTGCATTCGAATGCATGAGATTTCGATTAGCGAATACTACTACTAGTGAGTGACAGTATCCGAATTATTGCATTCGAATGCAAGAGATTTCGATTAGCGAATACTACTACTAGTGAGTGACAGTATCCGAATTATTGCATTCGAATGCAAGAGATTTCGATTAGCGAATACTACTACTAGTGAGTGACAGTATCCGAATTATTACATTCGAATGCAAGAAATTTCGATTAGCGAATACTACTACTAGTGAGTGACATTATCCGAATTATTGCATTCGAATGCAAGAGATTTTGATTAGCGAATACTACTACTAGTGAGTGACAGTATCCGAATTATTGCTTTCGAATGCAAGAGATTTCGATTAGCGAATACTACTACTAGTGAGTGACAGTATCCGAGAACTTGCATTCGACTGCATGAGATTTCGATTAGCGAATACTACTACTAGTCAGTGACAGTTTCCGAATCATTGCCTTCGAATGCAAGAGATTTCGATTAGCGAATACTACTACTAGTGAGTGTCAGTATCCGAATTATTGCATTCGAATGCAAGAGATTCCGATTAGCGAATACTACTACTAGTGAGTGAGAGTATCCGAATTATTGCATTCGAATGCAAGAGATTTCGATTAGCGAATACTACTACTAGTGAGTGACAGTATCCGAATTATTGCATTGGAATGCAAGAGATTTCGATTAACGAATACTACTACTAGTGAGTGACAGTATCCGAATTATTGCATTCGAATGCAAGAGAATTCGATTAGCGAATACTACTACTAGTGAGTGACAGTATCCGAATTATTACATTCGAATGCAAGAGATTTCGATTAGCGAATACTACTACTAGTGAGTGACAGTATCCGAATTATTGCATTCGAATGCAAGAGATTTCGATTAGCGAATACTACTACTAGTGAGTAACAGTATCCGAATTATTGCGTTCGAATGCATGTAATTTCGATTAGCGAATACTATTACTAGTGAGTGACAGTATCCAAATTATTGCATTCGAATGCATGAAATTTCGATTAGCGAATACTACTACTAGTGAGTGACAGTATCCGAATTATTGCATTCGAATGCAAGAGATTTCGATTACCGAATACTACTACTAGTGAGTGACAGTATCCGAATTATTGTATTCGAATGCATGAGATTTTAATTAGCGAATACTACTACTAGTGAGTGACAGTATCCGAATTATTGCATTCGAATGCATGAAATTTCGATTAGCGAATACTACTACTAGTGAGTGACAGTATCCGAGAACTTGGATTCGAATGCATGAGATTTCGATTAGCGAATACTACTACTAGTGAGTGACAGTATCCGAGAACTTGCATTCGAATGCATGAGATTTCGATTAGCGAATACTACTACTAGTGAGTGACAGTATCCGAGAACTTGCATTCGAATGCATGAGATTTCCATTAGCGAATACTACTACTAGTGAGTGACAGTATCCGAATTATTGCATTCGAATGCATGAAATTTTGATTAGCGGATACTACTACTAGTGAGTGACTGTATCCGAGAACTTGCATTCGAATGCATGAGATTTCGATTAGCGAATACTACTACTAGTGAGTGACAGTATCCGAGAACTTGCATTCGAATGCATGAGATTTCGATTAGCGAATACTACTACTAGTGATTGACACTATCCGAATTATTGCATTCGAATACATGAAATTTCGATTAGCGAATACTACTACTAGTGAGTGACAGTATCCGAATTATTGCATTCGAATGCATGAAATTTCGATTAGCGGATACTACTACTAGTGAGTGACAGTATCCGAGAACTTGCATTCGAATGCATGAGATTTCGATTAGCGAATACTACTACTAGTGAGTGACAGTATCCGAGAACTTGCATTCGAATGCATGAAATTTCGATTAGCGAATACTACTACTAGTGAGTGACAGTATACGAGAACTTGCATTCGAATGCATGAGATTTCGATTAGCGAATACTACTACTAGTGAGTGACAGTATCCGAATTATTGCATTCGAATGCATGAGATTTCGATTAGCGAATACTACTACTAGTGAGTGACAATATCCGAATTATTGCATTAGAAGGCATGAAATTTCGATTAGCGAATACTACTACTAGTGAGTGACAGTATCCGAATTATTGCATTCGAATGCAAGAAATTTCGATTAGTGAATACTACTACTAGTGAGTGACGGTATCCGAATTCTTGCATTCGAATGCATGAGATTTCGATTAGCGAATACTACTACTAGTGAGTGACAGTATCCGAGAACTTGCATTCGAATGCATGAGATTTCGATTAGCGAATACTACTACTAGTGAGTGACAGTATCCGAGAACTTGCATTCGAATGCATGAGATTTCGATTAGCGAATACTACTACTAGTGAGTGACAGTATCCGAATTATGGCATTCGAATGCATGAAATTTCGATTAGCGAATACTACTACTAGTGAGTGACAGTATCCGAGAACTTGCATTCGAATACATGAAATTTCGATTAGCGAATACTACTACTAGTGAGTGACAGTATCCGAGTTATTGCATTCGAATGCATGAGATTTCGATTAGCGAATACTACTACTAGTGACTGACAGTATCCGAATTATTGCATTCGAATGCATGAAATTTCGATTAGCGAATACTACTCCTAGTGAGTGACAGTATCCGAATTACGGCATTCGAATGCATGAAATTACGATTAGCGAATACTACTACTAGTGAGTGACAGTATCCGAGAACTTGCATTCGAATGCATGAAATTTCGATTAGCGAATACTACTACTAGTGAGTGACAGTATCCGAATTATTGCATTCGAATGCATGAGATTGCGATTAGCGAATACTACTACTAGTGAGTCACAGAATCCGAATTATTGCATTCGAATGCATGAAATTTCGATTAGCGAATACTACTACTAGTGAGTGACAGTATCCGAGAACTTGCATTCGAATGCATGAGATTTCGATCAGCGAATACTACTACTAGTCAGTGACAGTTTCCGAATTATTGCTTTCGAATGCAAGAGATTTCGATTAGCGAATACTACTACTAGTGAGTGACAGTATCCGAATTATTGCATTCGAATGCAAGAGATTTCGATTAGCGAATACTACTACTAGAGAGTGACAGTATCCGAATTATTGCATTCGAATGCAAGAGATTTCGATTAGCGAATACTACTACTAGTGAGTGACAGTATCCGAATTATTACATTCGAATGCAAGAGATTTCGATTAGTGAATACTACTACTAGTGAGTGACAGTATCCGAATTATTACATTCGAATGCAAGAAATTTTGATTAGCGAATACTACTACTAGTGAGTGACAGTATCCGAATTATTGCATTCGAATGCAAGAGATTTCGATTAGCGAGTACTACTACTAGTGATTGACAGTATCCGAATTATTGCATTCGAATGCATGAAATTTCGATTAGCGAATACTACTACTAGTGAGTGACAGTATCCGAATTATTGCATTCGAATGCAAGAGATTTCGATTAGCGAATACTACTACTAGTGAGTCACAGTATCCGAATTATTGCATTCGAATGCATGAGATTGCGATTAGCGAATACTACTACTAGTGAGTGACAGAATCCGAATTATTGCATTCGAATGCATGAAATTTCGATTAGCGAATACTACTACTAGTGAGTGACTGTATCCGAGAACTTGCATTCGAATGCATGAGATTTCGATTAGCGAATACTACTACTAGTTAGTGACAGTATCCGAATTATTGCAATCGAATGCAAGAGATTTCGATTAGCGAATACTACTACTAGTGAGTGACAGTATCCGAATTATTGCATTCGAATGCAAGAGATTTCGACTAGCGAATACTACTACTAGTGAGTGACAGTATCCGAATTATTGCATTCGAATGCAAGAGATTTCGATTAGCGAATACTACTACTAGTGAGTGACAGTATCCGAATTATTACATTCGAATGCAAGAAATTTCGATTAGCGAATACTACTACTAGTGAGTGACAGTATCCGAGAACTTGGATTCGAATGCATGAGATTTCGATTAGCGAATACTACTACTAGTGAGTGACAGTATCCGAGAACTTGCATTCGAATGCATGAGATTTCGATTAGCGAATACTACTACTAGTGAGTGACAGTATCCGAGAACTTGCATTCGAATGCATGAGATTTCCATTAGCGAATACTACTACTAGTGAGTGACAGTATCCGAATTATTGCATTCGAATGCATGAAATTTCGATTAGCGGATACTACTACTAGTGAGTGACTGTATCCGAGAACTTGCATTCGAATGCATGAGATTTCGATTAGCGAATACTACTACTAGTGAGTGACAGTATCCGAGAACTTGCATTCGAATGCATGAGATTTCGATTAGCGAATACTACTACTAGTGATTGACACTATCCGAATTATTGCATTCGAATACATGAAATTTCGATTAGCGAATACTACTACTAGTGAGTGACAGTATCCGAATTATTGCATTCGAATGCATGAAATTTCGATTAGCGGATACTACTACTAGTGAGTGACAGTATCCGAGAACTTGCATTCGAATGCATGAGATTTCGATTAGCGAATACTACTACTAGTGAGTGACAGTATCCGAGAACTTGCATTCGAATGCATGAAATTTCGATTAGCGAATACTACTACTAGTGAGTGACAGTATACGAGAACTTGCATTCGAATGCATGAGATTTCGATTAGCGAATACTACTACTAGTGAGTGACAGTATCCGAATTATTGCATTCGAATGCATGAGATTTCGATTAGCGAATACTCTACTAGTGAGTGACAATATCCGAATTATTGCATTCGAAGGCATGAAATTTCGATTAGCGAATACTACTACTAGTGAGTGACAGTATCCGAATTATTGCATTCGAATGCATGAAATTTCGATTAGTGAATACTACTACTAGTGAGTGACGGTATCCGAATTCTTGCATTCGAATGCATGAGATTTCGATTAGCGAATACTACTACTAGTGAGTGACAGTATCCGAGAACTTGCATTCGAATGCATGAGATTTCGATTAGCGAATACTACTACTAGTGAGTGACAGTATCCGAGAACTTGCATTCGAATGCATGAGATTTCGATTAGCGAATACTACTACTAGTGAGTGACAGTATCCGAATTATGGCATTCGAATGCATGAAATTTCGATTAGCGAATACTACTACTAGTGAGTGACAGTATCCGAGAACTTGCATTCGAATACATGAAATTTCGATTAGCGAATACTACTACTAGTGAGTGACAGTATCCGAGTTATTGCATTCGAATGCATGAGATTTCGATTAGCGAATACTACTACTAGTGACTGACAGTATCCGAATTATTGCATTCGAATGCATGAAATTTCGATTAGCGAATACTACTCCTAGTGAGTGACAGTATCCGAATTACGGCATTCGAATGCATGAAATTACGATTAGCGAATACTACTACTAGTGAGTGACAGTATCCGAGAACTTGCATTCGAATGCATGAAATTTCGATTAGCGAATACTACTACTAGTGAGTGACAGTATCCGAATTATTGCATTCGAATGCATGAGATTGCGATTAGCGAATACTACTACTAGTGAGTCACAGAATCCGAATTATTGCATTCGAATGCATGAAATTTCGATTAGCGAATACTACTACTAGTGAGTGACAGTATCCGAGAACTTGCATTCGAATGCATGAGATTTCGATCAGCGAATACTACTACTAGTCAGTGACAGTTTCCGAATTATTGCTTTCGAATGCAAGAGATTTCGATTAGCGAATACTACTACTAGTGAGTGACAGTATCCGAATTATTGCATTCGAATGCAAGAGATTTCGATTAGCGAATACTACTACTAGAGAGTGACAGTATCCGAATTATTGCATTCGAATGCAAGAGATTTCGATTAGCGAATACTACTACTAGTGAGTGACAGTATCCGAATTATTACATTCGAATGCAAGAGATTTCGATTAGCGAATACTACTACTAGTGAGTGACAGTATCCGAATTATTACATTCGAATGCAAGAAATTTTGATTAGCGAATACTACTACTAGTGAGTGACAGTATCCGAATTATTGCATTCGAATGCAAGAGATTTCGATTAGCGAATACTACTACTAGTGATTGACAGTATCCGAATTATTGCATTCGAATGCATGAAATTTCGATTAGCGAATACTACTACTAGTGAGTGACAGTATCCGAATTATTGCATTCGAATGCATGAAATTTCGATTAGCGAATACTACTACTAGTGAGTGACAGTATCCGAATTATTGCATTCGAATGCAAGAGATTTCGATTAGCGAATACTACTACTAGTGAGTCACAGTATCCGAATTATTGCATTCGAATGCATGAGATTGCGATTAGCGAATACTACTACTAGTGAGTGACAGAATCCGAATTATTGCATTCGAATGCATGAAATTTCGATTAGCGAATACTACTACTAGTGAGTGACTGTATCCGAGAACTTGCATTCGAATGCATGAGATTTCGATTAGCGAATACTACTACTAGTGAGTGACAGTATCCGAATTATTGCAATCGAATGCAAGAGATTTCGATTAGCGAATACTACTACTAGTGAGTGACAGTATCCGAATTATTGCAATCGAATGCAAGAGATTTCGACTAGCGAATACTACTACTAGTGAGTGACAGTATCCGAATTATTGCATTCGAATGCAAGAGATTTCGACTAGCGAATACTACTACTAGTGAGTCACAGTATCCGAATTATTGCATTCGAATGCATGAGATTGCGATTAGCGAATACTACTACTAGTGAGTGACAGAATCCGAATTATTGCATTCGAATGCATGAAATTTCGATTAGCGAATACTACTACTAGTGAGTGACTGTATCCGAGAACTTGCATTCGAATGCATGAGATTTCGATTAGCGAATACTACTACTAGTGAGTGACAGTATCCGAATTATTGCAATCGAATGCAAGAGATTTCGATTAGCGAATACTACTACTAGTGAGTGACAGTATCCGAATTATTGCATTCGAATGCAAGAGATTTCGACTAGCGAATACTACTACTAGTGAGTGACAGTATCCGAATTATTGCATTCGAATGCAAGAGATTTCGATTAGCGAATACTACTACTAGTGAGTGACAGTATCCGAATTATTACATTCGAATGCAAGAAATTTCGATTAGCGAATACTACTACTAGTGAATGACAGTATCCGAGTTATTGCATTCGAATGCAAGAGATTTTGATTAGCAAATACTACTACTAGTGAGTGACAGTATCCGAATTATTGCTTTCGAATGCAAGAGATTTCGATTAGCGAATACTACTACTAGTGAGTGACAGTATCCGAGAACTTACATTCGACTGCATGAGATTTCGATTAGCGAATACTACTACCAGTCAGTGACAGTTTCCGAATCATTCCTTTCGAATGCAAGAGATTTCGATTAGCGAATACTACTACTAGTGAGTGACAGTATCCGAATTATTGCATTCGAATGCAAGAGATTCCGATTAGCGAATACTACTACTAGTGAGTGAGAGTATCCGAATTATTGCATTCGAATGCAAGAGATTTCGATTAGCGAATACTACTACTAGTGAGTGACAGTATCCGAATTATTGCATTCGAATGCAAGAGATTTCGATTAACGAATACTACTTCTAGTGAGTGACAGTATCCGAATTATTGCATTCGAATGCAAGAGAATTCGATTAGCGAATACTACTACTAGTGAGTGACAGTATCCGAATTATTGCATTCGAATGCAAGAGATTTCGATTAGCGAATACTACTACTAGTGAGTAACAGTATCCGAATTATTGCGTTCGAATGCATGTAATTTCGATTAGCGAATACTACTACTAGTGAGTGACAGTATCCGAATTATTGCATTCGAATGCATGAATTTTCGATTAGCGAATACTACTACTAGTGAGTGACAGTATCCGAATTATTGCATTCGAATGCAAGAGATTTCGATTACCGAATACTACTACTAGTGAGTGACAGTATCCGAATTATTGTATTCGAATGCATGAGATTTTAATTAGCGAATACTACTACTAGTGAGTGACAGTATCCGAATTATTGCATTCGAATGCATGAAATTTCGATTAGCGAATACTACTACTAGTGAGTGACAGTATCCGAGCACTTGCATTCGAATGCATGAGATTTCGATTAGCGAATACTACTACTAGTGAGTGACAGTATCCGAGAACTTGCATTCGAATGCATGAGATTTCGATTAGCGAATACTACTACTAGTGAGTGACAGTATCCGAGAACTTGCATTCGAATGCATGAGATTTCCATTAGCGAATACTACTACTAGTGAGTGACAGTATCCGAATTATTGCATTCGAATGCATGAGATTGCGATTAGCGAATACTACTACTAGTGAGTCACAGAATCCGAATTATTGCATTCGAATGCATGAAATTTCGATTAGCGAATACTACTACTAGTGAGTGACAGTATCCGAGAACTTGCATTCGAATGCATGAGATTCCGATCAGCGAATACTACTACTAGTCAGTGACAGTTTCCGAATTATTGCTTTCGAATGCAAGAGATTTCGATTAGCGAATACTACTACTAGTGAGTGACAGTATCCGAATTATTGCATTCGAATGCAAGAGATTTCGATTAGCGAATACTACTACTAGAGAGTGACAGTATCCGAATTATTGCATTCGAATGCAAGAGATTTCGATTAGCGAATACTACTACTAGTGAGTGACAGAATCCGAATTATTGCATTCGAATGCATGAAATTTCGATTAGCGAATACTACTACTAGTGAGTGACTGTATCCGAGAACTTGCATTCGAATGCATGAGATTTCGATTAGCGAATACTACTACTAGTGTGTGACAGTATCCGAATTATTGCAATCGAATGCAAGAGATTTCGATTAGCGAATACTACTACTAGTGAGTGACAGTATCCGAATTATTGCATTCGAATGCAAGAGATTTCGACTAGCGAATACTACTACTAGTGAGTGACAGTATCCGAATTATTGCATTCGAATGCAAGAGATTTCGATTAGCGAATACTACTACTAGTGAGTGACAGTATCCGAATTATTACATTCGAATGCAAGAAATTTCGATTAGCGAATACTACTACTAGTGAATGACAGTATCCGAGTTATTGCATTCGAATGCAAGAGATTTTGATTAGCAAATACTACTACTAGTGAGTGACAGTATCCGAATTATTGCTTTCGAATGCAAGAGATTTCGATTAGCGAATACTACTACTAGTGAGTGACAGTATCCGAGAACTTACATTCGACTGCATGAGATTTCGATTAGCGAATACTACTACCAGTCAGTGACAGTTTCCGAATCATTCCTTTCGAATGCAAGAGATTTCGATTAGCGAATACTACTACTAGTGAGTGACAGTATCCGAATTATTGCATTCGAATGCAAGAGATTCCGATTAGCGAATACTACTACTAGTGAGTGAGAGTATCCGAATTATTGCATTCGAATGCAAGAGATTTCGATTAGCGAATACTACTACTAGTGAGTGACAGTATCCGAATTATTGCATTCGAATGCAAGAGATTTCGATTAACGAATACTACTTCTAGTGAGTGACAGTATCCGAATTATTGCATTCGAATGCAAGAGAATTCGATTAGCGAATACTACTACTAGTGAGTGACAGTATCCGAATTATTGCATTCGAATGCAAGAGATTTCGATTAGCGAATACTACTACTAGTGAGTAACAGTATCCGAATTATTGCGTTCGAATGCATGTAATTTCGATTAGCGAATACTACTACTAGTGAGTGACAGTATCCGAATTATTGCATTCGAATGCATGAATTTTCGATTAGCGAATACTACTACTAGTGAGTGACAGTATCCGAATTATTGCATTCGAATGCAAGAGATTTCGATTACCGAATACTACTACTAGTGAGTGACAGTATCCGAATTATTGTATTCGAATGCATGAGATTTTAATTAGCGAATACTACTACTAGTGAGTGACAGTATCCGAATTATTGCATTCGAATGCATGAAATTTCGATTAGCGAATACTACTACTAGTGAGTGACAGTATCCGAGCACTTGCATTCGAATGCATGAGATTTCGATTAGCGAATACTACTACTAGTGAGTGACAGTATCCGAGAACTTGCATTCGAATGCATGAGATTTCGATTAGCGAATACTACTACTAGTGAGTGACAGTATCCGAGAACTTGCATTCGAATGCATGAGATTTCCATTAGCGAATACTACTACTAGTGAGTGACAGTATCCGAATTATTGCATTCGAATGCATGAGATTGCGATTAGCGAATACTACTACTAGTGAGTCACAGAATCCGAATTATTGCATTCGAATGCATGAAATTTCGATTAGCGAATACTACTACTAGTGAGTGACAGTATCCGAGAACTTGCATTCGAATGCATGAGATTCCGATCAGCGAATACTACTACTAGTCAGTGACAGTTTCCGAATTATTGCTTTCGAATGCAAGAGATTTCGATTAGCGAATACTACTACTAGTGAGTGACAGTATCCGAATTATTGCATTCGAATGCAAGAGATTTCGATTAGCGAATACTACTACTAGAGAGTGACAGTATCCGAATTATTGCATTCGAATGCAAGAGATTTCGATTAGCGAATACTACTACTAGTGAGTGACAGTATCCGAATTATTACATTCGAATGCAAGAGATTTCGATTAGCGAATACTACTACTAGTGAGTGACAGTATCCGAATTATTACATTCGAATGCAAGAAATTTTGATTAGCGAATACTACTACTAGTGAGTGACAGTATCCGAATTATTGCATTCGAATGCAAGAGATTTCGATTAGCGAATACTACTACTAGTGATTGACAGTATCCGAATTATTGCATTCGAATGCATGAAATTTCGATTAGCGAATACTACTACTAGTGAGTGACAGTATCCGAATTATTGCATTCGAATGCATGAAATTTCGATTAGGGAATACTACTGCTAGTGAGTGACAGTATCCGAATTATTGCATTCGAATGCAAGAGATTTCAATTAGCGAATACTACTACTAGTGAGTCACAGTATCCGAATTATTGCATTCGAATGCATGAGATTGCGATTAGCGAATACTACTACTAGTGAGTGACAGAATCCGAATTATTGCATTCGAATGCATGAAATTTCGATTAGCGAATACTACTACTAGTGAGTGACTGTATCCGAGAACTTGCATTCGAATGCATGAGATTTCGATTAGCGAATACTACTACTAGTGAGTGACAGTATCCGAATTATTGCAATCGAATGCAAGAGATTTCGATTAGCGAATACTACTACTAGTGAGTGACAGTATCCGAATTATTGCATTCGAATGCAAGAGATTTCGACTAGCGAATACTACTACTAGTGAGTGACAGTATCCGAATTATTGCATTCGAATGCAAGAGATTTCGATTAGCGAATACTACTACTAGTGAGTGACAGTATCCGAATTATTACATTCGAATGCAAGAAATTTCGATTAGCGAATACTACTACTAGTGAATGACAGTATCCGAATTATTGCATTCGAATGCAAGAGATTTTGATTAGCGAATACTACTACTAGTGAGTGACAGTATCCGAATTATTGCTTTCGAATGCAAGAGATTTCGATTAGCGAATACTACTACTAGTGAGTGACAGTATCCGAGAACTTACATTCGACTGCATGAGATTTCGATTAGCGAATACTACTACCAGTCAGTGACAGTTTCCGAATCATTGCTTTCGAATGCAAGAGATTTCGATTAGCGAATACTACTACTAGTGAGTGACAGTATCCAAATTATTGCATTCGAATGCAAGAGATTCCGATTAGCGAATACTACTACTAGTGAGTGAGAGTATCCGAATTATTGCATTCGAATGCAAGAGATTTCGATTAGCGAATACTACTACTAGTGAGTGACAGTATCCGAATTATTGCATTCGAATGCAAGAGATTTCGATTAACGAATACTACTTCTAGTGAGTGACAGTATCCGAATTATTGCATTCGAATGCAAGAGAATTCGATTAGCGAATACTACTACTAGTGAGTGACAGTATCCGAATTATTGCATTCGAATGCAAGAGATTTCGATTAGCGAATACTACTACTAGTGAGTAACAGTATCCGAATTATTGCGTTCGAATGCATGTAATTTCGATTAGCGAATACTACTACTAGTGAGTGACAGTATCCGAATTATTGCATTCGAATGCAAGAGATTTCGATTAGCGAATACTACTACTAGTGAGTGACAGTATCCGAATTATTACATTCGAATGCAAGAGATTTCGATTAGCGAATACTACTACTAGTGAGTGACAGTATCCGAATTATTACATTCGAATGCAAGAAATTTTGATTAGCGAATACTACTACTAGTGAGTGACAGTATCCGAATTATTGCATTCGAATGCAAGAGATTTCGATTAGCGAATACTACTACTAGTGATTGACAGTATCCGAATTATTGCATTCGAATGCATGAAATTTCGATTAGCGAATACTACTACTAGTGAGTGACAGTATCCGAATTATTACATTCGAATGCAAGAAATTTTGATTAGCGAATACTACTACTAGTGAGTGACAGTATCCGAATTATTGCATTCGAATGCAAGAGATTTCGATTAGCGAATACTACTACTAGTGATTGACAGTATCCGAATTATTGCATTCGAATGCATGAAATTTCGATTAGCGAATACTACTACTAGTGAGTGACAGTATCCGAATTATTGCATTCGAATGCATGAAATTTCGATTAGCGAATACTACTACTAGTGAGTGACAGTATCCGAATTATTGCATTCGAATGCAAGAGATTTCGATTAGCGAATACTACTACTAGTGAGTCACAGTATCCGAATTATTGCATTCGAATGCATGAGATTGCGATTAGCGAATACTACTACTAGTGAGTGACAGAATCCGAATTATTGCATTCGAATGCATGAAATTTCGATTAGCGAATACTACTACTAGTGAGTGACTGTATCCGAGAACTTGCATTCGAATGCATGAGATTTCGATTAGCGAATACTACTACTAGTGAGTGACAGTATCCGAATTATTGCAATCGAATGCTAGAGATTTCGATTAGCGAATACTACTACTAGTGAGTGACAGTATCCGAATTATTGCATTCGAATGCAAGAGATTTCGACTAGCGAATACTACTACTAGTGAGTGACAGTATCCGAATTATTGCATTCGAATGCAAGAGATTTCGATTAGCGAATACTACTACTAGTGAGTGACAGTATCCGAATTATTACATTCGAATGCAAGAAATTTCGATTAGCGAATACTACTACTAGTGAATGACAGTATCCGAGTTATTGCATTCGAATGCAAGAGATTTTGATTAGCAAATACTACTACTAGTGAGTGACAGTATCCGAATTATTGCTTTCGAATGCAAGAGATTTCGATTAGCGAATACTACTACTAGTGAGTGACAGTATCCGAGAACTTACATTCGACTGCATGAGATTTCGATTAGCGAATACTACTACCAGTCAGTGACAGTTTCCGAATCATTGCTTTCGAATGCAAGAGATTTCGATTAGCGAATACTACTACTAGTGAGTGACAGTATCCGAATTATTGCATTCGAATGCAAGAGATTCCGATTGGCGAATACTACTACTAGTGAGTGAGAGTATCCGAATTATTGCATTCGAATGCAAGAGATTTCGATTAGCGAATACTACTACTAGTGAGTGACAGTATCCGAATTATTGCATTCGAATGCAAGAGATTTCGATTAACGAATACTACTTCTAGTGAGTGACAGTATCCGAATTATTGCATTCGAATGCAAGAGAATTCGATTAGCGAATACTACTACTAGTGAGTGACAGTATCCGAAATATTGCATTCGAATGCAAGAGATTTCGATTAGCGAATACTACTACTAGTGAGTGACAGTATCCGAATTATTGCATTCGAATGCATGAATTTTCGATTAGCGAATACTACTACTAGTGAGTGACAGTATCCGAATTATTGCATTCGAATGCAAGAGATTTCGATTACCGAATACTACTACTAGTGAGTGACAGTATCCGAATTATTGTATTCGAATGCATGAGATTTTAATTAGCGAATACTACTACTAGTGAGTGACAGTATCCGAATTATTGCATTCGAATGCATGAAATTTCGATTAGCGAATACTACTACTAGTGAGTGACAGTATCCGAGCACTTGCATTCGAATGCATGAGATTTCGATTAGCGAATACTACTACTAGTGAGTGACAGTATCCGAGAACTTGCATTCGAATGCATGAGATTTCGATTAGCGAATACTACTACTAGTGAGTGACAGTATCCGAGAACTTGCATTCGAATGCATGAGATTTCCATTAGCGAATACTACTACTAGTGAGTGACAGTATCCGAATTATTGCATTCGAATGCATGAGATTGCGATTAGCGAATACTACTACTAGTGAGTCACAGAATCCGAATTATTGCATTCGAATGCATGAAATTTCGATTAGCGAATACTACTACTAGTGAGTGACAGTATCCGAGAACTTGCATTCGAATGCATGAGATTCCGATCAGCGAATACTACTACTAGTCAGTGACAGTTTCCGAATTATTGCTTTCGAATGCAAGAGATTTCGATTAGCGAATACTACTACTAGTGAGTGACAGTATCCGAATTATTGCATTCGAATGCAAGAGATTTCGATTAGCGAATACTACTACTAGAGAGTGACAGTATCCGAATTATTGCATTCGAATGCAAGAGATTTCGATTAGCGAATACTACTACTAGTGAGTGACAGTATCCGAATTATTACATTCGAATGCAAGAGATTTCGATTAGCGAATACTACTACTAGTGAGTCACAGTATCCGAATTATTACATTCGAATGCAAGAAATTTTGATTAGCGAATACTACTACTAGTGAGTGACAGTATCCGAATTATTGCATTCGAATGCAAGAGATTTCGATTAGCGAATACTACTACTAGTGATTGACAGTATCCGAATTATTGCATTCGAATGCATGAAATTTCGATTAGCGAATACTACTACTAGTGAGTGACAGTATCCGAATTATTGCATTCGAATGCATGAAATTTCGATTAGCGAATACTACTACTAGTGAGTGACAGTATCCGAATTATTGCATTCGAATGCAAGAGATTGCGATTAGCGAATACTACTACTAGTGAGTGACAGAATCCGAATTATTGCATTCGAATGCATGAAATTTCGATTAGCGAATACTACTACTAGTGAGTGACTGTATCCGAGAACTTGCATTCGAATGCATGAGATTTCGATTAGCGAATACTACTACTAGTGAGTGACAGTATCCGAATTATTGCAAACGAATGCAAGAGATTTCGATTAGCGAATACTACTACTAGTGAGTGACAGTATCCGAATTATTGCATTCGAATGCAAGAGATTTCGACTAGCGAATACTACTACTAGTGAGTGACAGTATCCGAATTATTGCATTCGAATGCAAGAGATTTCGATTAGCGAATACTACTACTAGTGAGTGACAGTATCCGAATTATTACATTCGAATGCAAGAAATTTCGATTAGCGAATACTACTACTAGTGAATGACAGTATCCGAATTATTGCATTCGAATGCAAGAGATTTTGATTAGCGAATACTACTACTAGTGAGTGACAGTATCCGAATTATTGCTTTCGAATGCAAGAGATTTCGATTAGCGAATACTACTACTAGTGAGTGACAGTATCCGAGAACTTACATTCGACTGCATGAGATTTCGATTAGCGAATACTACTACCAGTCAGTGACAGTTTCCGAATCATTGCTTTCGAATGCAAGAGATTTCGATTAGCGAATACTACTACTAGTGAGTGACAGTATCCAAATTATTGCATTCGAATGCAAGAGATTCCGATTAGCGAATACTACTACTAGTGAGTGAGAGTATCCGAATTATTGCATTCGAATGCAAGAGATTTCGATTAGCGAATACTACTACTAGTGAGTGACAGTATCCGAATTATTGCATTCGAATGCAAGAGATTTCGATTAACGAATACTACTTCTAGTGAGTGACAGTATCCGAATTATTGCATTCGAATGCAAGAGAATTCGATTAGCGAATACTACTACTAGTGAGTGACAGTATCCGAATTATTGCATTCGAATGCAAGAGATTTCGATTAGCGAATACTACTACTAGTGAGTAACAGTATCCGAATTATTGCGTTCGAATGCATGTAATTTCGATTAGCGAATACTACTACTAGTGAGTGACAGTATCCGAATTATTGCATTCGAATGCATGAATTTTCGATTAGCGAATACTACTACTAGTGAGTGACAGTATCCGAATTATTGCATTCGAATGCATGAGATTGCGATTAGCGAATACTACTACTAGTGAGTCACAGAATCCGAATTATTGCATTCGAATGCATGAAATTTCGATTAGCGAATACTACTACTAGTGAGTGTCAGTATCCGAGAACTTGCATTCGAATGCATGAGATTCCGATCAGCGAATACTACTACTAGTCAGTGACAGTTTCCGAATTATTGCTTTCGAATGCAAGAGATTTCGATTAGCGAATACTACTACTAGTGAGTGACAGTATCCGAATTATTGCATTCGAATGCAAGAGATTTCGATTAGCGAATACTACTACTAGAGAGTGACAGTATCCGAATTATTGCATTCGAATGCAAGAGATTTCGATTAGCGAATACTACTACTAGTGAGTGACAGTATCCGAATTATTGCATTCGAATGCAAGAGATTCCGATTGGCGAATACTACTACTAGTGAGTGAGAGTATCCGAATTATTGCATTCGAATGCAAGAGATTTCGATTAGCGAATACTACTACTAGTGAGTGACAGTATCCGAATTATTGCATTCGAATGCAAGAGATTTCGATTAACGAATACTACTTCTAGTGAGTGACAGTATCCGAATTATTGCATTCGAATGCAAGAGAATTCGATTAGCGAATACTACTACTAGTGAGTGACAGTATCCGAAATATTGCATTCGAATGCAAGAGATTTCGATTAGCGAATACTACTACTAGTGAGTGACAGTATCCGAATTATTGCATTCGAATGCATGAATTTTCGATTAGCGAATACTACTACTAGTGAGTGACAGTATCCGAATTATTGCATTCGAATGCAAGAGATTTCGATTACCGAATACTACTACTAGTGAGTGACAGTATCCGAATTATTGTATTCGAATGCATGAGATTTTAATTAGCGAATACTACTACTAGTGAGTGACAGTATCCGAATTATTGCATTCGAATGCATGAAATTTCGATTAGCGAATACTACTACTAGTGAGTGACAGTATCCGAGCACTTGCATTCGAATGCATGAGATTTCGATTAGCGAATACTACTACTAGTGAGTGACAGTATCCGAGAACTTGCATTCGAATGCATGAGATTTCGATTAGCGAATACTACTACTAGTGAGTGACAGTATCCGAGAACTTGCATTCGAATGCATGAGATTTCCATTAGCGAATACTACTACTAGTGAGTGACAGTATCCGAATTATTGCATTCGAATGCATGAGATTGCGATTAGCGAATACTACTACTAGTGAGTCACAGAATCCGAATTATTGCATTCGAATGCATGAAATTTCGATTAGCGAATACTACTACTAGTGAGTGACAGTATCCGAGAACTTGCATTCGAATGCATGAGATTCCGATCAGCGAATACTACTACTAGTCAGTGACAGTTTCCGAATTATTGCTTTCGAATGCAAGAGATTTCGATTAGCGAATACTACTACTAGTGAGTGACAGTATCCGAATTATTGCATTCGAATGCAAGAGATTTCGATTAGCGAATACTACTACTAGAGAGTGACAGTATCCGAATTATTGCATTCGAATGCAAGAGATTTCGATTAGCGAATACTACTACTAGTGAGTGACAGTATCCGAATTATTACATTCGAATGCAAGAGATTTCGATTAGCGAATACTACTACTAGTGAGTCACAGTATCCGAATTATTACATTCGAATGCAAGAAATTTTGATTAGCGAATACTACTACTAGTGAGTGACAGTATCCGAATTATTGCATTCGAATGCAAGAGATTTCGATTAGCGAATACTACTACTAGTGATTGACAGTATCCGAATTATTGCATTCGAATGCATGAAATTTCGATTAGCGAATACTACTACTAGTGAGTGACAGTATCCGAATTATTGCATTCGAATGCATGAAATTTCGATTAGCGAATACTACTACTAGTGAGTGACAGTATCCGAATTATTGCATTCGAATGCAAGAGATTGCGATTAGCGAATACTACTACTAGTGAGTGACAGAATCCGAATTATTGCATTCGAATGCATGAAATTTCGATTAGCGAATACTACTACTAGTGAGTGACTGTATCCGAGAACTTGCATTCGAATGCATGAGATTTCGATTAGCGAATACTACTACTAGTGAGTGACAGTATCCGAATTATTGCAAACGAATGCAAGAGATTTCGATTAGCGAATACTACTACTAGTGAGTGACAGTATCCGAATTATTGCATTCGAATGCAAGAGATTTCGACTAGCGAATACTACTACTAGTGAGTGACAGTATCCGAATTATTGCATTCGAATGCAAGAGATTTCGATTAGCGAATACTACTACTAGTGAGTGACAGTATCCGAATTATTACATTCGAATGCAAGAAATTTCGATTAGCGAATACTACTACTAGTGAATGACAGTATCCGAATTATTGCATTCGAATGCAAGAGATTTTGATTAGCGAATACTACTACTAGTGAGTGACAGTATCCGAATTATTGCTTTCGAATGCAAGAGATTTCGATTAGCGAATACTACTACTAGTGAGTGACAGTATCCGAGAACTTACATTCGACTGCATGAGATTTCGATTAGCGAATACTACTACCAGTCAGTGACAGTTTCCGAATCATTGCTTTCGAATGCAAGAGATTTCGATTAGCGAATACTACTACTAGTGAGTGACAGTATCCAAATTATTGCATTCGAATGCAAGAGATTCCGATTAGCGAATACTACTACTAGTGAGTGAGAGTATCCGAATTATTGCATTCGAATGCAAGAGATTTCGATTAGCGAATACTACTACTAGTGAGTGACAGTATCCGAATTATTGCATTCGAATGCAAGAGATTTCGATTAACGAATACTACTTCTAGTGAGTGACAGTATCCGAATTATTGCATTCGAATGCAAGAGAATTCGATTAGCGAATACTACTACTAGTGAGTGACAGTATCCGAATTATTGCATTCGAATGCAAGAGATTTCGATTAGCGAATACTACTACTAGTGAGTAACAGTATCCGAATTATTGCGTTCGAATGCATGTAATTTCGATTAGCGAATACTACTACTAGTGAGTGACAGTATCCGAATTATTGCATTCGAATGCATGAATTTTCGATTAGCGAATACTACTACTAGTGAGTGACAGTATCCGAATTATTGCATTCGAATGCATGAGATTGCGATTAGCGAATACTACTACTAGTGAGTCACAGAATCCGAATTATTGCATTCGAATGCATGAAATTTCGATTAGCGAATACTACTACTAGTGAGTGTCAGTATCCGAGAACTTGCATTCGAATGCATGAGATTCCGATCAGCGAATACTACTACTAGTCAGTGACAGTTTCCGAATTATTGCTTTCGAATGCAAGAGATTTCGATTAGCGAATACTACTACTAGTGAGTGACAGTATCCGAATTATTGCATTCGAATGCAAGAGATTTCGATTAGCGAATACTACTACTAGAGAGTGACAGTATCCGAATTATTGCATTCGAATGCAAGAGATTTCGATTAGCGAATACTACTACTAGTGAGTGACAGTATCCGAATTATTACATTCGAATGCAAGAGATTTCGATTAGCGAATACTACTACTAGTGAGTGACAGTATCCGAATTATTACATTCGAATGCAAGAAATTTTGATTAGCGAATACTACTACTAGTGAGTGACAGTATCCGAATTATTGCATTCGAATGCAAGAGATTTCGATTAGCGAATACTACTACTAGTGATTGACAGTATCCGAATTATTGCATTCGAATGCATGAAATTTCGATTAGCGAATACTACTACTAGTGAGTGACAGTATCCGAATTATTGCATTCGAATGCATGAAATTTCGATTAGCGAATACTACTACTAGTGAGTGACAGTATCCGAATTATTGCATTCGAATGCAAGAGATTTCGATTAGCGAATACTACTACTAGTGAGTCACAGTATCCGAATTATTGCATTCGAATGCATGAGATTGCGATTAGCGAATACTACTACTAGTGAGTGACAGAATCCGAATTATTGCATTCGAATGCATGAAATTTCGATTAGCGAATACTACTACTAGTGAGTGACTGTATCCGAGAACTTGCATTCGAATGCATGAGATTTCGATTAGCGAATACTACTACTAGTGAGTGACAGTATCCGAATTATTGCAATCGAATGCAAGAGATTTCGATTAGCGAATACTACTACTAGTGAGTGACAGTATCCGAATTATTGCATTCGAATGCAAGAGATTTCGACTAGCGAATACTACTACTAGTGAGTGACAGTATCCGAATTATTGCATTCGAATGCAAGAGATTTCGATTAGCGAATACTACTACTAGTGAGTGACAGTATCCGAATTATTACATTCGAATGCAAGAAATTTCGATTAGCGAATACTACTACTAGTGAATGACAGTATCCGAATTATTGCATTCGAATGCAAGAGATTTTGATTAGCGAATACTACTACTAGTGAGTGACAGTATCCGAATTATTGCTTTCGAATGCAAGAGATTTCGATTAGCGAATACTACTACTAGTGAGTGACAGTATCCGAGAACTTACATTCGACTGCATGAGATTTCGATTAGCGAATACTACTACCAGTCAGTGACAGTTTCCGAATCATTGCTTTCGAATGCAAGAGATTTCGATTAGCGAATACTACTACTAGTGAGTGACAGTATCCAAATTATTGCATTCGAATGCAAGAGATTCCGATTAGCGAATACTACTACTAGTGAGTGAGAGTATCCGAATTATTGCATTCGAATGCAAGAGATTTCGATTAGCGAATACTACTACTAGTGAGTGACAGTATCCGAATTATTGCATTCGAATGCAAGAGATTTCGATTAACGAATACTACTTCTAGTGAGTGACAGTATCCGAATTATTGCATTCGAATGCAAGAGAATTCGATTAGCGAATACTACTACTAGCGAGTGACAGTATCCGAATTATTGCATTCGAATGCAAGAGATTTCGATTAGCGAATACTACTACTAGTGAGTAACAGTATCCGAATTATTGCGTTCGAATGCATGTAATTTCGATTAGCGAATACTACTACTAGTGAGTGACAGTATCCGAATTATTGCATTCGAATGCATGAATTTTCGATTAGCGAATACTACTACTAGTGAGTGACAGTATCCGAATTATTGCATTCGAATGCAAGAGATTTCGATTACCGAATACTACTACTAGTGAGTGACAGTATCCGAATTATTGCATTCGAATGCATGAAATTTCGATTAGCGAATACTACTACTAGTGAGTGACAGTATCCGAGCACTTGCATTCGAATGCATGAGATTTCGATTAGCGAATACTACTACTAGTGAGTGACAGTATCCGAGAACTTGCATTCGAATGCATGAGATTTCGATTAGCGAATACTACTACTAGTGAGTGACAGTATCCGAGAACTTGCATTCGAATGCATGAGATTTCCATTAGAGAATACTACTACTAGTGAGTCACAGTATCCGAATTATTGCATTCGAATGCATGAAATTTCGATTAGCGGATACTACTACTAGTGAGTGACAGTATCCGAGAACTTGCATTCGAATGCATGAGATTTCGATTAGCGAATACTACTACTAGTGAGTGACAGTATCCGAGAACTTGCATTCGAATGCATGAGATTTCGATTAGCGAATACTACTACTAGTGATTGACACTATCCGAATTATTGCATTCGAATACATGAAATTTCGGTTAGCGAATACCACTACTAGTGAGTGACAGTATCCGAATTATTGCATTCGAATGCATGAAATTTCGATTAGCGGATACTACTACTAGTGAGTGACAGTATCCGAGAACTTGCATTCGAATGCATGAGATTTCGATTAGCGAATACTACTACTAGTGAGTGACAGTATCCGGGAACTTGCATTCGAATGCATGAAATTTCGATTAGCGAATACTACTACTAGTGAGTGACAGTATACGAGAACTTGCATTCGAATGCATGAGATTTCGATTAGCGAATACTACTACTAGTGAGTGACAGTATCCGAATTATTGCATTCGAATGCATGAGATTTCGATTAGCGAATACTACTACTAGTGAGTGACAGTATCCGAATTATTGCATTCGAATGCATGAAATTTCGATTAGCGAATACTACTACTAGTGAGTGACAGTATCCGAATTATTGCATTCGAATGCATGAAATTTCGATTAGTGAATACTACTACTAGTGAGTGACGGTATCCGAATTCTTGCATTCGAATGCATGAGATTTCGATTAGCGAATACTACTACTAGTGAGTGACAGTATCCGAGAACTTGCATTCGAATGCATGAGATTTCGATTAGCGAATACTACTACTAGTGAGTGACAGTATCCGAGAACTTGCATTCGAATGCATGAGATTTCGATTAGCGAATACTACTACTAGTGAGTGACAGTATCCGAATTATGGCATTCGAATGCATGAAATTTCGATTAGCGAATACTACTACTAGTGAGTGACAGTATCCGAGAACTTGCATTCGAATACATGAAATTTCGATTAGCGAATACAACTACTAGTGAGTGACAGTATCCGAGTTATTGCATTCGAATGCATGAAATTTCAATTAGTGAATACTACTACTAGTGACTGACAGTATCCGAATTATTACATTCGAATGCAAGAGATTTCGATTAGCGAATACTACTACTAGTGAGTGACAGTATCCGAATTATTACATTCGAATGCAAGAAATTTTGATTAGCGAATACTACTACTAGTGAGTGACAGTATCCGAATTATTGCATTCGAGTGCAAGAGATTTCGATTAGCGAATACTACTACTAGTGAGTGACAGTATCGGAATTATTGCATTCGAATGCATGAAATTTCGATTAGCGAATACTACTACTAGTGAGTGACAGTATCCGAATTATTGCATTCGAATGCATGAAATTTCAATTAGCGAATACTACTACTAGTGAGTGACAGTATCCGAATTATTGCATTCGAATGCAAGAGATTTCGATTAGCGAATACTACTACTAGTGAGTGACAGAATCCGAATTATTGCATTCGAATGCATGAAATTTCGATTAGCGAATACTACTACTAGTGAGTGACTGTATCCGAGAACTTGCATTCGAATGCATGAGATTTGGATTAGCGAATACTACTACTAGTGAGTGACAGTATCCGAATTATTGCATTCGAATGCATGAAGTTTCGATTAGCGAATACTACTACTAGTGAGTGACAGTATCCGAATTATTGCATTCGAATGCATGAAATTTCGATTAGCGAATACTACTACTAGTGAGTGACAGTATCCGAGAACTTGCATTCGAATGCATGAGATTTCGATTAGCGAATACTACTGCTAGTGAGTGACAGTATCCGAATTATTGCATTCGAATGCATGAGATTTCGAGTAGCGAATACTACTACTAGTGAGCGACAGTATCCGAATTATTGCATTCGAATGCATGAAATTTCGATTAGCGAATACTACTACTAGTGAGTGACAGTATCCGAATTATTGCATTGGAGTGCATGAAATTTCGATTAGCGAATACTACTACTAGTGAGTCACAGAATCCGAATTATTGCATTCGAATGCATGAAATTTCGATTAGCGAATACTACTACTAGTGAGTGACAGTATCCGAGAACTTGCATTCGAATGCATGAGATTCCGATCAGCGAATACTACTACTAGTCAGTGACAGTTTCCGAATTATTGCTTTCGAATGCAAGAGATTTCGATTAGCGAATACTACTACTAGTGAGTGACAGTATCCGAATTATTGCATTCGAATGCAAGAGATTTCGATTAGCGAATACTACTACTAGAGAGTGACAGTATCCGAATTATTGCATTCGAATGCAAGAGATTTCGATTAGCGAATACTACTACTAGTGAGTGACAGTATCCGAATTATTACATTCGAATGCAAGAGATTTCGATTAGCGAATACTACTACTAGTGAGTGACAGTATCCGAATTATTACATTCGAATGCAAGAAATTTTGATTAGCGAATACTACTACTAGTGAGTGACAGTATCCGAATTATTGCATTCGAATGCAAGAGATTTCGATTAGCGAATACTACTACTAGTGATTGACAGTATCCGAATTATTGCATTCGAATGCATGAAATTTCGATTAGCGAATACTACTACTAGTGAGTGACAGTATCCGAATTATTGCATTCGAATGCATGAAATTTCGATTAGCGAATACTACTACTAGTGAGTGACAGTATCCGAATTATTGCATTCGAATGCAAGAGATTTCGATTAGCGAATACTACTACTAGTGAGTCACAGTATCCGAATTATTGCATTCGAATGCATGAGATTGCGATTAGCGAATACTACTACTAGTGAGTGACAGAATCCGAATTATTGCATTCGAATGCATGAAATTTCGATTAGCGAATACTACTACTAGTGAGTGACTGTATCCGAGAACTTGCATTCGAATGCATGAGATTTCGATTAGCGAATACTACTACTAGTGAGTGACAGTATCCGAATTATTGCAATCGAATGCAAGAGATTTCGATTAGCGAATACTACTAATAGTGAGTGACAGTATCCGAATTATTGCATTCGAATGCAAGAGATTTCGACTAGCGAATACTACTACTAGTGAGTGACAGTATCCGAATTATTGCATTCGAATGCAAGAGATTTCGATTAGCGAATACTACTACTAGTGAGTGACAGTATCCGAATTATTACATTCGAATGCAAGAAATTTCGATTAGCGAATACTACTACTAGTGAATGACAGTATCCGAATTATTGCATTCGAATGCAAGAGATTTTGATTAGCGAATACTACTACTAGTGAGTGACAGTATCCGAATTATTGCTTTCGAATGCAAGAGATTTCGATTAGCGAATACTACTACTAGTGAGTGACAGTATCCGAGAACTTACATTCGACTGCATGAGATTTCGATTAGCGAATACTACTACCAGTCAGTGACAGTTTCCGAATCATTGCTTTCGAATGCAAGAGATTTCGATTAGCGAATACTACTACTAGTGAGTGACAGTATCCAAATTATTGCATTCGAATGCAAGAGATTCCGATTAGCGAATACTACTACTAGTGAGTGAGAGTATCCGAATTATTGCATTCGAATGCAAGAGATTTCGATTAGCGAATACTACTACTAGTGAGTGACAGTATCCGAATTATTGCATTCGAATGCAAGAGATTTCGATTAACGAATACTACTTCTAGTGAGTGACAGTATCCGAATTATTGCATTCGAATGCAAGAGAATTCGATTAGCGAATACTACTACTAGTGAGTGACAGTATCCGAATTATTGCATTCGAATGCAAGAGATTTCGATTAGCGAATACTACTACTAGTGAGTAACAGTATCCGAATTATTGCGTTCGAATGCATGTAATTTCGATTAGCGAATACTACTACTAGTGAGTGACAGTATCCGAATTATTGCATTCGAATGCATGAATTTTCGATTAGCGAATACTACTACTAGTGAGTGACAGTATCCGAATTATTGCATTCGAATGCAAGAGATTTCGATTACCGAATACTACTACTAGTGAGTGACAGTATCCGAATTATTGCATTCGAATGCATGAAATTTCGATTAGCGAATACTACTACTAGTGAGTGACAGTATCCGAGCACTTGCATTCGAATGCATGAGATTTCGATTAGCGAATACTACTACTAGTGAGTGACAGTATCCGAGAACTTGCATTCGAATGCATGAGATTTCGATTAGCGAATACTACTACTAGTGAGTGACAGTATCCGAGAACTTGCATTCGAATGCATGAGATTTCCATTAGCGAATACTACTACTAGTGAGTGACAGTATCCGAATTATTGCATTCGAATGCATGAAATTTCGATTAGCGGATACTACTACTAGTGAGTGACAGTATCCGAGAACTTGCATTCGAATGCATGAGATTTCGATTAGCGAATACTACTACTAGTGAGTGACAGTATCCGAGAACTTGCATTCGAATGCATGAGATTTCGATTAGCGAATACTACTACTAGTGATTGACACTATCCGAATTATTGCATCCGAATACATGAAATTTCGATTAGCGAATACCACTACTAGTGAGTGACAGTATCCGAATTATTGCATTCGAATGCATGAAATTTCGATTAGCGGATACTACTACTAGTGAGTGACAGTATCCGAGAACTTGCATTCGAATGCATGAGATTTCGATTAGCGAATACTACTACTAGTGAGTGACAGTATCCGGGAACTTGCATTCGAATGCATGAAATTTCGATTAGCGAATACTACTACTAGTGAGTGACAGTATACGAGAACTTGCATTCGAATGCATGAGATTTCGATTAGCGAATACTACTACTAGTGAGTGACAGTATCCGAATTATTGCATTCGAATGCATGAGATTTCGATTAGCGAATACTACTACTAGTGAGTGACAGTATCCGAATTATTGCATTCGAATGCATGAAATTTCGATTAGCGAATACTACTACTAGTGAGTGACAGTATCCGAATTATTGCATTCGAATGCATGAAATTTCGATTAGTGAATACTACTACTAGTGAGTGACGGTATCCGAATTCTTGCATTCGAATGCATGAGATTTCGATTAGCGAATACTACTACTAGTGAGTGACAGTATCCGAGAACTTGCATTCGAATGCATGAGATTTCGATTAGCGAATACTACTACTAGTGAGTGACAGTATCCGAGAACTTGCATTCGAATGCATGAGATTTCGATTAGCGAATACTACTACTAGTGAGTGACAGTATCCGAATTATGGCATTCGAATGCATGAAATTTCGATTAGCGAATACTACTACTAGTGAGTGACAGTATCCGAGAACTTGCATTCGAATACAAGAAATTTCGATTAGCGAATACTACTACTAGTGAGTGACAGTATCCGAGTTATTGCATTCGAATGCATGAAATTTCAATTAGTGAATACTACTACTAGTGACTGACAGTATCCGAATTATTGCATTCGAATGCAAGAGATTTCGATTAGCGAATACTACTACTAGTGAGTGACAGTATCCGAATTATTACATTCGAATGCAAGAGATTTCGATTAGCGAATACTACTACTAGTGAGTGACAGTATCCGAATTATTACATTCGAATGCAAGAAATTTTGATTAGCGAATACTACTACTAGTGAGTGACAGTATCCGAATTATTGCATTCGAATGCAAGAGATTTCGATTAGCGAATACTACTACTAGTGAGTGACAGTATCGGAATTATTGCATTCGAATGCATGAAATTTCGATTAGCGAATACTACTACTAGTGAGTGACAGTATCCGAATTATTGCATTCGAATGCATGAAATTTCAATTAGCGAATACTACTACTAGTGAGTGACAGTATCCGAATTATTGCATTCGAATGCAAGAGATTTGGATTAGCGAATACTGCTACTAGTGAGTGACAGAATCCGAATTATTGCATTCGAATGCATGAAATTTCGATTAGCGAATACTACTACTAGTGAGTGACTGTATCCGAGAACTTGCATTCGAATGCATGAGATTTGGATTAGCGAATACTACTACTAGTGAGTGACAGTATCCGAATTATTGCATTCGAATGCATGAAGTTTCGATTAGCGAATACTACTACTAGTGAGTGACAGTATCCGAATTATTGCATTCGAATGCATGAAATTTCGATTAGCGAATACTACTACTAGTGAGTGACAGTATCCGAGAACTTGCATTCGAATGCATGAGATTTCGATTAGCGAATACTACTGCTAGTGAGTGACAGTATCCGAATTATTGCATTCGAATGCATGAGATTTCGAGTAGCGAATACTACTACTAGTGAGCGACAGTATCCGAATTATTGCATTCGAATGCATGAAATTTCGATTAGCGAATACTACTACTAGTGAGTGACAGTATCCGAGAACTTGCATTCGAATACATGAAATTTCGATTAGCGAGCACTACTACTAGTGAGTGACATTATCCGAATTATTGCATTCGAATGCATGAAATTTCGATTAGCGAATACTACTACTAGTGTGTGACAATATCCGAATTATTGCATTCGAATGCAAGAGATTTCGATTATCGAATACTACTACTAGTGAGTGACAGTATCCGAATTATTGCATTCGAATGCATGAGATTTTAATTAGCGAATACTACTACTAGTGAGTGACAGTATCCGAGAACTTGCATTCGAATGCATGAGATTTCGATTAACGAATACTACTATTAGTGAGTGACAGTATCCGAATTATTGCATTCGAATGCATGAAATTTCGATTAGCGAATACTACTACTAGTGAGTGACAGTATCCGAATTATTGCATTCGAATGCATGAATTTTCGATTAGCGGATACCTACTACTACTAGTGAGTTACAGTATCCGAGAACTTGCATTCGAATGCATGAGATTGCGATTAGCGAATACTACTACTAGTGAGTGACAGTATCCGAGAACTTGCATTCGTATGCATGAGATTTCGATTAGCGAATACTATACTAGTGATTGACACTATCCGAATTATTGCATTCGAATACATGAAATTTCGAATAGCGAATACTACTACTAGTGAGTGACGGTATCCGAATTATTGCATTCGAATGCATGAAATTTCGATTAGCGGATACTACTACTAGTGAGTGACAGTATCCGAGAACTTGCATTCGAATGCATGAGATTTCGATTAGCGAATACTACTACTAGTGATTGACAGTATCCGAGAACTTGCATTCGAATGCATGAAATTTCGATTAGCGAATACTACTACTAGTGGGTGGGAGTATCCGAGAACTTGCGTTCGAATGCATGAGATTTCGATTAGCGAATACTACTACTAGTGAGTGACAGTATCCGAATTATTGCATTCGAATGCATGAGATTTCTATTAGCGAATACTACTACTAGTGAGTGACAGTATCCGAATTATTGCATTCGAATGCATGAAATTTCGGTTAGCGAATACTACAACTAGTGAGTGACAGTATCCGAATTATTGCATTCAAATGCATGAAATTTCGATTAGCGAATACTACTACTAGAGAGTGACAGTATCCGAATTATTGCATTCGAATGCATGAGATTTCGATTAGCGAATACTACTACTAGTGAGTGACAGTATCCGAGAACTTGCATTCGAATGCATGAGATTGCGATTAGCGAATACTACTACTAGTGAGTGACAGTATCCGAATTATTGCATTCGAATGCAAGAGATTTCGATTAGCGAATACTACTACTAGTGAGTGACAGTATCCGAATTATTGCATTCGAATGCAAGAGTTTTCGATTAGCGAATACTACTACTAGTGAGTGACAGTATCCGAGAACTTGCATTCGAATACAAGAAATTTCGATTAGCGAATACTACTACTAGTGAGTGACAGTATCCGAATTATTGCATTCGAATGCAAGAGATTTCGATTAGCGAATACTACTACTAGTGAGTGACAGTATCCGAATTATTGCATTCAAATGCATGAAATTTCGATTAGCGAATACTACTACTAGTGAGTGACAGTATCCGAATTATTGCATTCGAATGCATGAAATTTCGATTAGCGAATACTACTGCTAGTGAGTGACAGTATCCGAATTATTGCAATCGAATGCATGAGATTTCGTTTAGCGAATACTACTACTAGTGAGTGACATTATCCCAATTACTGCATTCGAATGCATGAAGTTTCGATTAGCGAATACTACTACTAGTGAGTGACAGTATCCGAATTATTGCATTCGAATGCATGAAATTTCGATTAGCGAATACTACTACTAGTGAGTGACAGTATCCGAGAACTTGCATTCGAATGCATGAGATTTCGATTAGCGAATACTACTGCTAGTGAGTGACAGTATCCGAATTGTTGCATTCGAATGCATGAGATTTCGAGTAGCGAATACTACTACTAGTGAGCGACAGTATCCGAATTATTGCATTCGAATGCATGAAATTTCGATTAGCGAATACTACTACTAGTGAGTGACAGTATCCGAGAACTTGCATTCGAATACATGAAATTTCGATTAGCGAGCACTACTACTAGTGAGTGACATTATCCGAATTATTGCATTCGAATGCATGAAATTTCGATTAGCGAATACTACTACTAGTGTGTGACAATATCCGAATTATTGCATTCGAATGCAAGAGATTTCGATTATCGAATACTACTACTAGTGAGTGACAGTATCCGAATTATTGCATTCGAATGCATGAGATTTTAATTAGCGAATACTACTACTAGTGAGTGACAGTATCCGAATTATTGCATTCGAATGCATGAAATTTCGATTATCGAATACTACTACTAGTGAGTGACAGTATCCGAGAACTTGCATTCGAATGCATGAGATTTCGATTAACGAATACTACTATTAGTGAGTGACAGTATCCGAATTATTGCATTCGAATGCATGAAATTTCGATTAGCGAATACTACTACTAGTGAGTGACAGTATCCGAATTATTGCATTCGAATGCATGAATTTTCGATTAGCGGATACCTACTACTACTAGTGAGTTACAGTATCCGAGAACTTGCATTCGAATGCATGAGATTGCGATTAGCGAATACTACTACTAGTGAGTGACAGTATCCGAGAACTTGCATTCGTATGCATGAGATTTCGATTAGCGAATACTATACTAGTGATTGACACTATCCGAATTATTGCATTCGAATACATGAAATTTCGAATAGCGAATACTACTACTAGTGAGTGACGGTATCCGAATTATTGCATTCGAATGCATGAAATTTCGATTAGCGGATACTACTACTAGTGATTGACAGTATCCGAGAACTTGCATTCGAATGCATGAGATTTCGATTAGCGAATACTACTACTAGTGATTGACAGTATCCGAGAACTTGCATTCGAATGCATGAAATTTCGATTAGCGAATACTACTACTAGTGGGTGGGAGTATCCGAGAACTTGCGTTCGAATGCATGAGATTTCGATTAGCGAATACTACTACTAGTGAGTGACAGTATCCGAATTATTGCATTCGAATGCATGAGATTTCTATTAGCGAATACTACTACTAGTGAGTGACAGTATCCGAATTATTGCATTCGAATGCATGAAATTTCGGTTAGCGAATACTACAACTAGTGAGTGACAGTATCCGAATTATTGCATTCGAATGCATGAAATTTCGATTAGCGAATACTACTACTAGAGAGTGACAGTATCCGAATTATTGCATTCGAATGCATGAGATTTCGATTAGCGAATACTACTACTAGTGAGTGACAGTATCCGAGAACTTGCATTCGAATGCATGAGATTGCGATTAGCGAATACTACTACTAGTGAGTGACAGTATCCGAATTATTGCATTCGAATGCAAGAGATTTCGATTAGCGAATACTACTACTAGTGAGTGACAGTATCCGAATTATTGCATTCGAATGCAAGAGTTTTCGATTAGCGAATACTACTACTAGTGAGTGACAGTATCCGAGAACTTGCATTCGAATACAAGAAATTTCGATTAGCGAATACTACTACTAGTGAGTGACAGTATCCGAATTATTGCATTCGAATGCAAGAGATTTCGATTAGCGAATACTACTACTAGTGAGTGACAGTATCCGAATTATTGCATTCAAATGCATGAAATTTCGATTAGCGAATACTACTACTAGTGAGTGACAGTATCCGAATTATTGCATTCGAATGCATGAAATTTCGATTAGCGAATACTACTGCTAGTGAGTGACAGTATCCGAATTATTGCAATCGAATGCATGAGATTTCGTTTAGCGAATACTACTACTAGTGAGTGACATTATCCCAATTACTGCATTCGAATGCAAGAGACTTCTATTAGCGAATACTACTACTAGTGAGTGACAGAATCCGAATTATTGCATTCGAATGCAAGAGATTTCGATTAACGAATACCAATACTAGTGAGTGACAGTATCCGAATTATTGCATTCGAATGCATGTAATTTCGATTAGCGAATACTACTACTAGTGAGTGACAGTATCCGAATTGTTGCATTCGAATGCATGAAATTTCGATTAGCGAATACTACTACTAGTGAGTGACACTATCCGAATTATTGCATTCGAATGCAAGAGATTTCGATTATCGAATACTACTACTAGTGAGTGACAGTATCCGAATTATTGCATTCGAATGCATGAGATTTTAATTAGCGAATACTACTACTAGTGAGTGACAGTATCCGAATTATTGCATTCGAATGCAAGAGATTTCGATTAGCGAATACTACTACTAGTGAGTAACAGTATCCGAATTATTGCGTTCGAATGCATGTAATTTCGATTAGCGAATACTACTACTAGTGAGTGACAGTATCCGAATTATTGCATTCGAATGCATGAATTTTCGATTAGCGAATACTACTACTAGTGAGTGACAGTATCCGAATTATTGCATTCGAATGCAAGAGATTTCGATTACCGAATACTACTACTAGTGAGTGACAGTATCCGAATTATTGTATTCGAATGCATGAGATTTTAATTAGCGAATACTACTACTAGTGAGTGACAGTATCCGAATTATTGCATTCGAATGCATGAAATTTCGATTAGCGAATACTACTACTAGTGAGTGACAGTATCCGAGCACTTGCATTCGAATGCATGAGATTTCGATTAGCGAATACTACTACTAGTGAGTGACAGTATCCGAGAACTTGCATTCGAATGCATGAGATTTCGATTAGCGAATACTACTACTAGTGAGTGACAGTATCCGAGAACTTGCATTCGAATGCATGAGATTTCCATTAGCGAATACTACTACTAGTGAGTGACAGTATCCGAATTATTGCATTCGAATGCATGAAATTTCGATTAGCGGATACTACTACTAGTGAGTGACAGTAGCCGAGAACTTGCATTCCAATGCATGAGATTTCGATTAGCGAATACTACAACTAGTGAGTGACAGTATCCGAGAACTTGCATTCGAATGCATGAGATTTCGATTAGCGAATACTACTACTAGTGATTGACACTATCCGAATTATTGCATTCGAATACATGAAATTTCGATTAGCGAATACCACTACTAGTGAGTGACAGTATCCGAATTATTGCATTCGAATGCATGAAATTTCGATTAGCGGATACTACTACTAGTGAGTGACAGTATCCGAGAACTTGCATTCGAATGCATGAGATTTCGATTAGCGAATACTACTACTAGTGAGTGACAGTATCCGAGAACTTGCATTCGAATGCATGAAATTTCGATTAGCGAATACTACTACTAGTGAGTGACAGTATACCAGAACTTGCATTCGAATGCATGAGATTTCGATTAGCGAATACTACTACTAGTGAGTGACAGTATCCGAATTATTGCATTCGAATGCATGAGATTTCGATTAGCGAATACTACTACTAGTGAGTGACAGTATCCGAATTATTGCATTCGAATGCATGAAATTTCGATTAGCGAATACTACTACTAGTGAGTGACAGTATCCGAATTATTGCATTCGAATGCATGAAATTTCGATTAGTGAATACTACTACTAGTGAGTGACGGTATCCGAGTTCTTGCATTCGAATGCATGAGATTTCGATTAGCGAATACTACTACTAGTGAGTGACAGTATCCGAGAACTTGCATTCGAATGCATGAGATTTCGATTAGCGAATAGTACTACTAGTGAGTGACAGTATCCGAGAACTTGCATTCGAATGCATGAGATTTCGATTAGCGAATACTACTACTAGTGAGTGACAGTATCCGAATTATGGCATTCGAATGCATGAAATTTCGATTAGCGAATACTACTACTAGTGAGTGACAGTATCCGAGAACTTGCATTCGAATACATGAAATTTCGATTAGCGAATACTACTACTAGTGAGTGACAGTATCCGAGTTATTGCATTCGAATGCATGAAATTTCGATTAGTGAATACTACTACTAGTGAGTGACAGTATCCGAATTATTGCATTCGAATGCAAGAGATTTCGATTAGCGAATACTACTACTAGTGAGTCACAGTATCCGAATTATTGCATTCGAATGCATGAGATTGCGATTAGCGAATACTACTACTAGTGAGTGACAGAATCCGAATTATTGCATTCGAATGCATGAAATTTCGATTAGCGAATACTACTACTAGTGAGTGACTGTATCCGAGAACTTGCATTCGAATGCATGAGATTTGGATTAGCGAATACTACTACTAGTGAGTGACAGTATCCGAATTATTGCATTCGAATGCACGAAGTTTCGATTAGCGACTACTACTACTAGTGAGTGACAGTATCCGAATTATTGCATTCGAATGCATGAAATTTCGATTAGCGAATACTACTACTAGTGAGTCACAGTATCCGAATTATTGCATTCGAATGCATGAGATTGCGATTAGCGAATACTACTACTAGTGAGTGACAGAATCCGAATTATTGCATTCGAATGCATGAAATTTCGATTAGCGAATACTACTACTAGTGAGTGACTGTATCCGAGAACTTGCATTCGAATGCATGAGATTTGGATTAGCGAATACTACTACTAGTGAGTGACAGTATCCGAATTATTGCATTCGAATGCATGAATTTTCGATTAGCGAATACTACTACTAGTGAGTGACAGTATCCGAATTATTGCATTCGAATGCATGAAATTTCGATTAGCGAATACTACTACTAGTGAGTGACAGTATCCGAGAACTTGCATTCGAATGCATGAGATTTCGATTAGCGAATACTACTGCTAGTGAGTGACAGTTTCCGAATTATTGCATTCGAATGCATGAGATTTCGAGTAGCGAATGCTACTACTAGTGAGTGACAGTATCCGAATTATTGCATTCGAATGCATGAAATTTCGATTAGCGAATACTACTACTAGTGAGTGACAGTATCCGAGAACTTGCATTCGAATACATGAAATTTCGATTAGCGAGCACTACTACTAGTGAGTGACATTATCCGAATTATTGCATTCGAATGCATGAAATTTCGATTAGCGAATACTACTACTAGTGAGTGACAGTATCCGAATTATTGCATTCGAATGCATGAAATTTCGATTAGCGAATACTACTACTAGTGAGTGACAGTATCCGAGAACTTGCATTCGAATGCATGAGATTTGGATTGGCGAATACTACTACTAGTGAGTGACAGTATCCGAATTATTGCATTCGAATGCACGAAGTTTCGATTAGCGAATACTACTACTAGTGAGTGACAGTATCCGAGAACTTGCATTCGAATGCATGAGATTTCGATTAGCGAATACTACTGCTAGTGAGTGACAGTTTCCGAATTATTGCATTCGAATGCATGAGATTTCGAGTAGCGAATGCTACTACTAGTGAGTGACAGTATCCGAATTATTGCATTCGAATGCATGAAATTTCGATTAGCGAATACTACTACTAGTGAGTGACAGTATCCGAGAACTTGCATTCGAATACATGAAATTTCGATTAGCGAGCACTACTACTAGTGAGTGACATTATCCGAATTATTGCATTCGAATGCATGAAATTTCGATTAGCGAATACTACTACTAGTGAGTGACAATATCCGAATTATTGCATTCGAATGCAAGAGATTTCGATTATCGAATACTACTACTAGTGAGTGACAGAATCCGAATTATTGCATTCGAATGCATGAGATTTTAATTAGCGAATACTACTACTAGTGAGTGACAGTATCCGAATTATTGCATTCGAATGCATGAAATTTCGATTATCGAATACTACTACTAGTGAGTGACAGAATCCGAGAACTTGCATTCGAATGCATGAGATTTCGATTAGCGAATACTACTACTAGTGAGTAACAGTATCCGAATTATTGCGTTCGAATGCATGTAATTTCGATTAGCGAATACTACTACTAGTGAGTGACAGTATCCGAATTATTGCATTCGAATGCATGAATTTTCGATTAGCGAATACTACTACTAGTGAGTGACAGTATCCGAATTATTGCATTCGAATGCAAGAGATTTCGATTACCGAATACTACTACTAGTGAGTGAAAGTATCCGAATTATTGTATTCGAATGCATGAGATTTTAATTAGCGAATACTACCTCTAGTGAGTGACAGTATCCGAATTATTGCATTCGAATGCATGAAATTTCGATTAGCGAATACTACTACTAGTGAGTGACAGTATCCGAGCACTTGCATTCGAATGCATGAGATTTCGATTAGCGAATACTACTAGTAGTGAGTGACAGTATCCGAGAACTTGCATTCGAATGCATGAGATTTCGATTAGCGAATACTACTACTAGTGAGTGACAGTATCCGAGAACTTGCATTCGAATGCATGAGATTTCCATTAGCGAATACTACTACTAGTGAGTGACAGTATCCGAATTATTGCATTCGAATGCATGAAATTTCGATTAGCGGATACTACTACTAGTGAGTGACAGTATCCGAGAACTTGCATTCGAATGCATGAGATTTCGATTAGCGAATACTACTACTAGTGAGTGACAGTATCCGAGAACTTGCATTCGAATGCATGAGATTTCGATTAGCGAATACTACTACTAGTGATTGACACTATCCGAATTATTGCATTCGAATACATGAAATTTCGATTAGCGAATACCACTACTAGTGAGTGACAGTATCCGAATTATTGCATTCGAATGCATGAAATTTTGATTAGCGGATACTACTACTAGTGAGTGACAGTATCCGAGAACTTGCATTCGAATGCATGAGATTTCGATTAGCGAATACTACTACTAGTGAGTGACAGTATCCGAGAACTTGCATTCGAATGCATGAAATTTCGATTAGCGAATACTACTACTAGTGAGTGACAGTATACGAGAACTTGCATTCGAATGCATGAGATTTCGATTAGCGAATACTACTACTAGTGAGTGACAGTATCCGAATTATTGCATTCGAATGCATGAGATTTCGATTAGCGAATACTACTACTAGTGAGTGACAGTATCCGAATTATTGCATTCGAATGCATGAAATTTCGATTAGCGAATACTACTACTAGTGAGTGACAGTATCCGAATTATTGCATTCGAATGCATGAAATTTCGATTAGTGAATACTACTACTAGTGAGTGACGGTATCCGAATTCTTGCATTCGAATGCATGAGATTTCGATTAGCGAATACTACTACTAGTGAGTGACAGTATCCGAGAACTTGCATTCGAATGCATGAGATTTCGATTAGCGAATACTACTACTAGTGAGTGACAGTATCCGAGAACTTGCATTCGAATGCATGAGATTTCGATTAGCGAATACTACTACTAGTGAGTGACAGTATCCGAATTATGGCATTCGAATGCATGAAATTTCGATTAGCGAATACTACTACTAGTGAGTGACAGTATCCGAGAACTTGCATTCGAATACATGAAATTTCGATTAGCGAATACTACTACTAGTGAGTGACAGTATCCGAGTTATTGCATTCGAATGCATGAAATTTCAATTAGTGAATACTACTACTAGTGACTGACAGTATCCGAATTATTGCATTCGAATGCAAGAGATTTCGATTAGCGAATACTACTACTAGTGAGTGACAGTATCCGAATTATTACATTCGAATGCAAGAGATTTCGATTAGCGAATACTACTACTAGTGAGTGACAGTATCCGAATTATTACATTCGAATGCAAGAAATTTTGATTAGCGAATATTACTACTAGTGAGTGACAGTATCCGAATTATTGCATTCGAATGCAAGAGATTTCGATTAGCGAATACTACTACTAGTGAGTGACAGTATCCGAATTATTGCATTCGAATGCATGAAATTTCGATTAGCGAATACTACTACTAGTGAGTGACAGTATCCGAATTATTGCATTCGAATGCATGAAATTTCGATTAGCGAATACTACTACTAGTGAGTGACAGTATCCGAATTATTGCATTCGAATGCAAGAGATTTCGATTAGCGAATACTACTACTAGTGAGTCACAGTATCCGAATTATTGCATTCGAATGCATGAGATTGCGATTAGCGAATACTACTACTAGTGAGTGACAGAATCCGAATTATTGCATTCGAATGCATGAAATTTCGATTAGCGAATACTACTACTAGTGAGTGACTGTATCCGAGAACTTGCATTCGAATGCATGAGATTTGGATTAGCGAATACTACTACTAGTGAGTGACAGTATCCGAATTATTGCATTCGAATGCACGAAGTTTCGATTAGCGAATACTACTACTAGTGAGTGACAGTATCCGAATTATTGCATTCGAATGCATGAAATTTCGATTAGCGAATACTACTACTAGTGAGTGACAGTATCCGAGAACTTGCATTCGAATGCATGAGATTTCGATTAGCGAATACTACTGCTAGTGAGTGACAGTATCCGAATTATTGCATTCGAATGCATGAGATTTCGAGTAGCGAATACTACTACTAGTGAGTGACAGTATCCGAATTATTGCATTCGAATGCATGAAATTTCGATTAGCGAATACTACTACTAGTGAGTGACAGTATCCGAGAACTTGCATTCGAATACATGAAATTTCGATTAGCGAGCACTACTACTAGTGAGTGACATTATCCGAATTATTGCATTCGAATGCATGAAATTTCGATTAGCGAATACTACTACTAGTGAGTGACAATATCCGAATTATTGCATTCGAATGCAAGAGATTTCGATTATCGAATACTACTACTAGTGAGTGACAGTATCCGAATTATTGCATTCGAATGCATGAGATTTTAATTAGCGAATACTACTACTAGTGAGTGACAGTATCCGAATTATTGCATTCGAATGCATGAAATTTCGATTATCGAATACTACTACTAGTGAGTGACAGTATCCGAGAACTTGCATTAGAATGCATGAGATTTCGATTAGCGAATACTACTATTAGTGAGTGACAGTATCCGAATTATTGTATTCGAATGCATGAAATTTCGATTAGCGAATACTACTACAAGTGAGTGACAGTATCCGAATTATTGCATTCGAATGCATGAATTTTCGATTAGCGGATACCTACTACTACTAGTGAGTTACAGTATCCGAGAACTTGCATTCCAATGCATGAGATTGCGATTAGCGAATACTACTACTAGTGAGTGACAGTATCCGAGAACTTGCATTCGTATGCATGAGATTTCGATTAGCGAATACTATACTAGTGATTGACACTATCCGAATTATTGCATTCGAATACATGAAATTTCGAATAGCGAATACTACTACTAGTGAGTGACGGTATCCGAATTATTGCATTCGAATGCATGAAATTTCGATTAGCGGATACTACTACTAGTGAGTGACAGTATCCGAGAACTTGCATTCGAATGCATGAGATTTCGATTAGCGAATACTACTACTAGTGATTGACAGTATCCGAGAACTTGCATTCGAATGCATGAAATTTCGATTAGCGAATACTACTACTAGTGGGTGGGAGTATCCGAGAACTTGCGTTCGAATGCATGAGATTTCGATTAGCGAATACTACTACTAGTGAGTGACAGTATCCGAATTATTGCATTCGAATGCATGAGATTTCTATTAGCGAATACTACTACTAGTGAGTGACAGTATCCGAATTATTGCATTCGAATGCATGAAATTTCGGTTAGCGAATACTACAACTAGTGAGTGACAGTATCCGAATTATTGCATTCGAATGCATGAAATTTCGATTAGCGAATACTACTACTAGAGAGTGACAGTATCCGAATTATTGCATTCGAAAGCATGAGATTTCGATTAGCGAATACTACTACTAGTGAGTGACAGTATCCGAGAACTTGCATTCGAATGCATGAGATTGCGATTAGCGAATACTACTACTAGTGAGTGACAGTATCCGAATTATTGCATTCGAATGCAAGAGATTTCGATTAGCGAATACTACTACTAGTGAGTGACAGTATCCGAATTATTGCATTCGAATGCAAGAGTTTTCGATTAGCGAATACTACTACTAGTGAGTGACAGTATCCGAGAACTTGCATTCGAATGCAAGAAATTTCGATTAGCGAATACTACTACTAGTGAGTGACAGTATCCGAATTATTGCATTCGAATGCAAGAGATTTCGATTAGCGAATACTACTACTAGTGAGTGACAGTATCCGAATTATTGCATTCAAATGCATGAAATTTCGATTAGCGAATACTACTACTAGTGAGTGACAGTATCCGAATTATTGCATTCGAATGCATGGAATTTCGATTAGCGAATACTACTACTAGTGAGTGACAGTATCCGAATTATTGCAATCGAATGCATGAGATTTCGTTTAGCGAATACTACTACTAGTGAGTGACATTATCCGAATTACTGCATTCGAATGCAAGAGACTTCTATTAGCGAATACTACTACTAGTGAGTGACAGAATCCGAATTATTGCATTCGAATGCAAGAGATTTCGATTAACGAATACCAATACTAGTGAGTGACAGTATCCGAATTATTGCATTCGAATGCATGTAATTTCGATTAGCGAATACTACTACTAGTGAGTGACAGTATCCGAATTGTTGCATTCGAATGCATGAAATTTCGATTAGCGAATACTACTACTAGTGAGTGACAGTATCCGAATTATTGCATTCGAATGCAAGAGATTTCGATTATCGAATAGTACTACTAGTGAGTGACAGTATCCGAATTATTGCATTCGAATGCATGAGATTTTAATTAGCGAATACTACTACTAGTGAGTGACAGTATCCGAATTATTGCATTCGAATGCAAGAGATTTCGATTAGCGAATACTACTACTAGTGAGTAACAGTATCCGAATTATTGCGTTCGAATGCATGTAATTTCGATTAGCGAATACTACTACTAGTGAGTGACAGTATCCGAATTATTGCATTCGAATGCATGAATTTTCGATTAGCGAATACTACTACTAGTGAGTGACAGTATCCGAATTATTGCATTCGAATGCAAGAGATTTCGATTACCGAATACTACTACTAGTGGGTGACAGTATCCGAATTATTGTATTCGAATGCATGAGATTTTAATTAGCGAATACTACTACTAGTGAGTGACAGTATCCGAATTATTGCATTCGAATGCATGAAATTTCGATTAGCGAATACTACTACTAGTGAGTGACAGTATCCGAGCACTTGCATTCGAATGCATGAGATTTCGATTAGCGAATACTACTACTAGTGAGTGACAGTATCCGAGAACTTGCATTCGAATGCATGAGATTTCGATTAGCGAATACTACTACTAGTGAGTGACAGTATCCGAGAACTTGCATTCGAATGCATGAGATTTTCATTAGCGAATACTACTACTAGTGAGTGACAGTATCCGAATTATTGCATTCGAATGCATGAAATTTCGATTAGCGGATACTACTACTAGTGAGTGACAGTATCCGAGAACTTGCATTCGAATGCATGAGATTTCGATTAGCGAATACTACTACTAGTGAGTGACAGTATCCGAGAACTTGCATTCGAATGCATGAGATTTCGATTAGCGAATACTACTACTAGTGATTGACACTATCCGAATTATTGCATTCGAATACATGAAATTTCGATTAGCGAATACCACTACTAGTGAGTGACAGTATCCGAATTATTGCATTCGAATGCATGAAATTTCGATTAGCGGATACTACTACTAGTGAGTGACAGTATCCGAGAACTTGCATTCGAATGCATGAGATTTCGATTAGCGAATACTACTACTAGTGAGTGACAGTATCCGAGAACTTGCATTCGAATGCATGAAATTTCGATTAGCGAATACTACTACTAGTGAGTGACAGTATACGAGAACTTGCATTCGAATGCATGAGATTTCGATTAGCGAATACTACTACTAGTGAGTGACAGTATCCGAATTATTGCATTCGAATGCATGAGATTTCGATTAGCGAATACTACTACTAGTGAGTGACAGTATCCGAATTATTGCATTCGAATGCATGAAATTTCGATTAGCGAATACTACTACTAGTGAGTGACAGTATCCGAATTATTGCATTCGAATGCATGAAATTTCGATTAGTGAATACTACTACTAGTGAGTGACGGTATCCGAATTCTTGCATTCGAATGCATGAGATTTCGATTAGCGAATACTACTACTAGTGAGTGACAGTATCCGAGAACTTGCATTCGAATGCATGAGATTTCGATTAGCGAATACTACTACTAGTGAGTGACAGTATCCGAGAACTTGCATTCGAATGCATGAGATTTCGATTAGCGAATACTACTACTAGTGAGTGACAGTATCCGAATTATGGCATTCGAATGCATGAAATTTCGATTAGCGAATACTACTACTAGTGAGTGACAGTATCCGAGAACTTGCATTCGAATGCATGAGATTTCGATTAGCGAATACTACTACTAGTGAGTGACAGTATCCGAATTATTGCATTCGAATGCATGAAATTTCGATTAGTGAATACTACTACTAGTGAGTGACGGTATCCGAATTCTTGCATTCGAATGCATGAGATTTCGATTAGCGAATACTACTACTAGTGAGTGACAGTATCCGAGAACTTGCATTCGAATGCATGAGATTTCGATTAGCGAATACTACTACTAGTGAGTGACAGTATCCGAGAACTTGCATTCGAATGCATGAGATTTCGATTAGCGAATACTACTACTAGTGAGTGACAGTATCCGAATTATGGCATTCGAATGCATGAAATTTCGATTAGCGAATACTACTACTAGTGAGTGACAGTATCCGAGAACTTGCATTCGAATACATGAAATTTCGATTAGCGAATACTACTACTAGTGAGTGACAGTATCCGAGTTATTGCATTCGAATGCATGAAATTTCAATTAGTGAATACTACTACTAGTGACTGACAGTATCCGAATTATTGCATTCGAATGCAAGAGATTTCGATTAGCGAATACTACTACTAGTGAGTGACAGTATCCGAATTATTACATTCGAATGCAAGAGATTTCGATTAGCGAATACTACTACTAGTGAGTGACAGTATCCGAATTATTACTTTCGAATGCAAGAAATTTTGATTAGCGAATATTACTACTAGTGAGTGACAGTATCCGAATTATTGCATTCGAATGCAAGAGATTTCGATTAGCGAATACTACTACTAGTGAGTGACAGTATCCGAATTATTGCATTCGAATGCAAGAGTTTTCGATTAGCGAATACTACTACTAGTGAGTGACAGTATCCGAGAACTTGCATTCGAATGCAAGAAATTTCGATTAGCGAATACTACTACTAGTGAGTGACAGTATCCGAATTATTGCATTCGAATGCAAGAGATTTCGATTAGCGAATACTACTACTAGTGAGTGACAGTATCCGAATTATTGCATTCAAATGCATGAAATTTCGATTAGCGAATACTACTACTAGTGAGTGACAGTATCCGAATTATTGCATTCGAATGCATGAAATTTCGATTAGCGAATACTACTACTAGTGAGTGACAGTATCCGAATTATTGCAATCGAATGCATGAGATTTCGTTTAGCGAATACTACTACTAGTGAGTGACATTATCCCAATTACTGCATTCGAATGCAAGAGACTTCTATTAGCGAATACTACTACTAGTGAGTGAAAGAATCCGAATTATTGCATTCGAATGCAAGAGATTTCGATTAACGAATACCAATACTAGTGAGTGACAGTATCCGAATTATTGCATTCGAATGCATGTAATTTCGATTAGCGAATACTACTACTAGTGAGTGACAGTATCCGAATTGTTGCATTCGAATGCATGAAATTTCGATTAGCGAATACTACTACTAGTGAGTGACAGTATCCGAATTATTGCATTCGAATGCAAGAGATTTCGATTATCGAATAGTACTACTAGTGAGTGACAGTATCCGAATTATTGCATTCGAATGCATGAGATTTTAATTAGCGAATACTACTACTAGTGAGTGACAGTATCCGAATTATTGCATTCGAATGCAAGAGATTTCGATTAGCGAATACTACTACTAGTGAGTAACAGTATCCGAATTATTGCGTTCGAATGCATGTAATTTCGATTAGCGAATACTACTACTAGTGAGTGACAGTATCCGAATTATTGCATTCGAATGCATGAATTTTCGATTAGCGAATACTACTACTAGTGAGTGACAGTATCCGAATTATTGCATTCGAATGCAAGAGATTTCGATTACCGAATACTACTACTAGTGAGTGACAGTATCCGAATTATTGTATTCGAATGCATGAGATTTTAATTAGCGAATACTACTACTAGTGAGTGACAGTATCCGAATTATTGCATTCGAATGCATGAAATTTCGATTAGCGAATACTACTACTAGTGAGTGACAGTATCCGAGCACTTGCATTCGAATGCATGAGATTTCGATTAGCGAATACTACTACTAGTGAGTGACAGTATCCGAGAACTTGCATTCGAATGCATGAGATTTCGATTAGCGAATACTACTACTAGTGAGTGACAGTATCCGAGAACTTGCATTCGAATGCATGAGATTTTCATTAGCGAATACTACTACTAGTGAGTGACAGTATCCGAATTATTGCATTCGAATGCATGAAATTTCGATTAGCGGATACTACTACTAGTGAGTGACAGTATCCGAGAACTTGCATTCGAATGCATGAGATTTCGATTAGCGAATACTACTACTAGTGAGTGACAGTATCCGAGAACTTGCATTCGAATGCATGAGATTTCGATTAGCGAATACTACTACTAGTGATTGACACTATCCGAATTATTGCATTCGAATACATGAAATTTCGATTAGCGAATACCACTACTAGTGAGTGACAGTATCCGAATTATTGCATTCGAATGCATGAAATTTCGATTAGCGGATACTACTACTAGTGAGTGACAGTATCCGAGAACTTGCATTCGAATGCATGAGATTTCGATTAGCGAATACTACTACTAGTGAGTGACAGTATCCGAGAACTTGCATTCGAATGCATGAAATTTCGATTAGCGAATACTACTACTAGTGAGTGACAGTATACGAGAACTTGCATTCGAATGCATGAGATTTCGATTAGCGAATACTACTACTAGTGAGTGACAGTATCCGAATTATTGCATTCGAATGCATGAGATTTCGATTAGCGAATACTACTACTAGTGAGTGACAGTATCCGAATTATTGCATTCGAATGCATGAAATTTCGATTAGCGAATACTACTACTAGTGAGTGACAGTATCCGAATTATTGCATTCGAATGCATGAAATTTCGATTAGTGAATACTACTACTAGTGAGTGACGGTATCCGAATTCTTGCATTCGAATGCATGAGATTTCGATTAGCGAATACTACTACTAGTGAGTGACAGTATCCGAGAACTTGCATTCGAATGCATGAGATTTCGATTAGCGAATACTACTACTAGTGAGTGACAGTATTCGAGAACTTGCATTCGAATGCATGAGATTTCGATTAGCGAATACTACTACTAGTGAGTGACAGTATCCGAATTATGGCATTCGAATGCATGAAATTTCGATTAGCGAATACTACTACTAGTGAGTGACAGTATCCGAGAACTTGCATTCGAATGCATGAGATTTCGATTAGCGAATACTACTACTAGTGAGTGACAGTATCCGAATTATTGCATTCGAATGCATGAAATTTCGATTAGTGAATACTACTACTAGTGAGTGACGGTATCCGAATTCTTGCATTCGAATGCATGAGATTTCGATTAGCGAATACTACTACTAGTGAGTGACAGTATCCGAGAACTTGCATTCGAATGCATGAGATTTCGATTAGCGAATACTACTACTAGTGAGTGACAGTATCCGAGAACTTGCATTCGAATGCATGAGATTTCGATTAGCGAATACTACTACTAGTGAGTGACAGTATCCGAATTATGGCATTCGAATGCATGAAATTTCGATTTGCGAATACTACTACTAGTGAGTGACAGTATCCGAGAACTTGCATTCGAATACATGAAATTTCGATTAGCGAATACTACTACTAGTGAGTGACAGTATCCGAGTTATTGCATTCGAATGCATGAAATTTCAATTAGTGAATACTACTACTAGTGACTGACAGTATCCGAATTATTGCATTCGAATGCAAGAGATTTCGATTAGCGAATACTACTACTAGTGAGTGACAGTATCCGAATTATTACATTCGAATGCAAGAGATTTCGATTAGCGAATACTACTACTAGTGAGTGACAGTATCCGAATTATTACTTTCGAATGCAAGAAATTTTGATTAGCGAATATTACTACTAGTGAGTGACAGTATCCGAATTATTGCATTCGAATGCAAGAGATTTCGATTAGCGAATACTACTACTAGTGAGTGACAGTATCCGAATTATTGCATTCGAATGCATGAAATTTCGATTAGCGAATACTACTACTAGTGAGTGACAGTATCCGAATTATTGCATTCGAATGCATGAAATTTCGATTAGCGAATACTACTACTAGTGAGTGACAGTATCCGAATTATTGCATTCGAATGCAAGAGATTTCGATTAGCGAATACTACTACTAGTGAGTCACAGTATCCGAATTATTGCATTCGAATGCATGAGATTGCGATTAGCGAATACTACTACTAGTGAGTGACAGAATCCGAATTATTGCATTCGAATGCATGAAATTTCGATTAGCGAATACTACTACTAGTGAGTGACTGTATCCGAGAACTTGCATTCGAATGCATGAGATTTGGATTAGCGAATACTACTACTAGTGAGTGACAGTATCCGAATTATTGCATTCGAATGCACGAAGTTTCGATTAGCGAATACTACTACTAGTGAGTGACAGTATCCGAATTATTGCATTCGAATGCATGAAATTTCGATTAGCGAGTACTACTACTAGTGAGTGACAGTATCCGAGAACTTGCATTCGAATGCATGAGATTTCGATTAGCGAATACTACTGCTAGTGAGTGACAGTATCCGAATTATTGCATTCGAATGCATGAGATTTCGAGTAGCGAATACTACTACTAGTGAGTGACAGTATCCGAATTATTGCATTCGAATGCATGAAATTTCGATTAGCGAATACTACTACTAGTGAGTGACTGTATCCGAGAACTTGCATTCGAATACATGAAATTTCGATTAGCGAGCACTACTACTAGTGAGTGACATTATCCGAATTATTGCATTCGAATGCATGAAATTTCGATTAGCGAATACTACTACTAGTGAGTGACAATATCCGAATTATTGCATTCGAATGCAAGAGATTTCGATTATCGAATACTACTACTAGTGAGTGACAGTATCCGAATTATTGCATTCGAATGCATGAGATTTTAATTAGCGAATACTACTACTAGTGAGTGACAGTATCCGAATTATTGCATTCGAATGCATGAAATTTCGATTATCGAATACTACTACTAGTGAGTGACAGTATCCGAGAACTTGCATTAGAATGCATGAGATTTCGATTAGCGAATACTACTATTAGTGAGTGACAGTATCCGAATTATTGCATTCGAATGCATGAAATTTCGATTAGCGAATACTACTACTAGTGAGTGACAGTATCCGAATTATTGCATTCGAATGCATGAATTTTCGATTAGCGGATACCTACTACTGCTAGTGAGTTACAGTATCCGAGAACTTGCATTCCAATGCATGAGATTGCGATTAGCGAATACTACTACTAGTGAGTGACAGTATCCGAGAACTTGCATTCGTATGCATGAGATTTCGATTAGCGAATACTATACTAGTGATTGACACTATCCGAATTATTGCATTCGAATACATGAAATTTCGAATAGCGAATACTACTACTAGTGAGTGACGGTATCCGAATTATTGCATTCGAATGCATGAAATTTCGATTAGCGGATACTACTACTAGTGAGTGACAGTATCCGAGAACTTGCATTCGAATGCATGAGATTTCGATTAGCGAATACTACTACTAGTGATTGACAGTATCCGAGAACTTGCATTCGAATGCATGAAATTTCGATTAGCGAATACTACTACTAGTGGGTGGGAGTATCCGAGAACTTGCGTTCGAATGCATGAGATTTCGATTAGCGAATACTACTACTAGTGAGTGACAGTATCCGAATTATTGCATTCGAATGCATGAGATTTCTATTAGCGAATACTACTACTAGTGAGTGACAGTATCCGAATTATTGCATTCGAATGCATGAAATTTCGGTTAGCGAATACTACAACTAGTGAGTGACAGTATCCGAATTATTGCATTCGAATGCATGAAATTTCGATTAGCGAATAGTACTACTAGAGAGTGACAGTATCCGAATTATTGCATTCGAAAGCATGAGATTTCGATTAGCGAATACTACTACTAGTGAGTGACAGTATCCGAGAACTTGCATTCGAATGCATGAGATTGCGATTAGCGAATACTACTACTAGTGAGTGACAGTATCCGAATTATTGCATTCGAATGCAAGAGATTTCGATTAGCGAATACTACTACTAGTGAGTGACAGTATCCGAATTATTGCATTCGAATGCAAGAGTTTTCGATTAGCGAATACTACTACTAGTGAGTGACAGTATCCGAGAACTTGCATTCGAATGCAAGAAATTTCGATTAGCGAATACTACTACTAGTGAGTGACAGTATCCGAATTATTGCATTCGAATGCAAGAGATTTCGATTAGCGAATACTACTACTAGTGAGTGACAGTATCCGAATTATTGCATTCAAATGCATGAAATTTCGATTAGCGAATACTACTACTAGTGAGTGACAGTATCCGAATTATTGCATTCGAATGCATGAAATTTCGATTAGCGAATACTACTACTAGTGAGTGACAGTATCCGAATTATTGCAATCGAATGCATGAGATTTCGTTTAGCGAATACTACTACTAGTGAGTGACATTATCCCAATTACTGCATTCGAATGCAAGAGACTTCTATTAGCGAATACTACTACTAGTGAGTGACAGAATCCGAATTATTGCATTCGAATGCAAGAGATTTCGATTAACGAATACCAATACTAGTGAGTGACAGTATCCGAATTATTGCATTCGAATGCATGTAATTTCGATTAGCGAATACTACTACTAGTGAGTGACAGTATCCGAATTGTTGCATTCGAATGCATGAAATTTCGATTAGCGAATACTACTACTAGTGAGTGACAGTATCCGAATTATTGCATTCGAATGCAAGAGATTTCGATTATCGAATAGTACTACTAGTGAGTGACAGTATCCGAATTATTGCATTCGAATGCATGAGATTTTAATTAGCGAATACTACTACTAGTGAGTGACAGTATCCGAATTATTGCATTCGAATGCAAGAGATTTCGATTAGCGAATACTACTACTAGTGAGTAACAGTATCCGAATTATTGCGTTCGAATGCATGTAATTTCGATTAGCGAATACTACTACTAGTGAGTGACAGTATCCGAATTATTGCATTCGAATGCATGAATTTTCGATTAGCGAATACTACTACTAGTGAGTGACAGTATCCGAATTATTGCATTCGAATGCAAGAGATTTCGATTACCGAATACTACTACTAGTGAGTGACAGTATCCGAATTATTGTATTCGAATGCATGAGATTTTAATTAGCGAATACTACTACTAGTGAGTGACAGTATCCGAATTATTGCATTCGAATGCATGAAATTTCGATTAGCGAATACTACTACTAGTGAGTGACAGTATCCGAGCACTTGCATTCGAATGCATGAGATTTCGATTAGCGAATACTACTACTAGTGAGTGACAGTATCCGAGAACTTGCATTCGAATGCATGAGATTTCGATTAGCGAATACTACTACTAGTGAGTGACAGTATCCGAGAACTTGCATTCGAATGCATGAGATTTTCATTAGCGAATACTACTACTAGTGAGTGACAGTATCCGAATTATTGCATTCGAATGCATGAAATTTCGATTAGCGGATACTACTACTAGTGAGTGACAGTATCCGAGAACTTGCATTCGAATGCATGAGATTTCGATTAGCGAATACTACTACTAGTGAGTGACAGTATCCGAGAACTTGCATTCGAATGCATGAGATTTCGATTAGCGAATACTACTACTAGTGATTGACACTATCCGAATTATTGCATTCGAATACATGAAATTTCGATTAGCGAATACCACTACTAGTGAGTGACAGTCTCCGAATTATTGCATTCGAATGCATGAAATTTCGATTAGCGGATACTACTACTAGTGAGTGACAGTATCCGAGAACTTGCATTCGAATGCATGAGATTTCGATTAGCGAATACTACTACTAGTAAGTGACAGTATCCGAGAACTTGCATTCGAATGCATGAAATTTCGATTAGCGAATACTACTACTAGTGAGTGACAGTATACGAGAACTTGCATTCGAATGCATGAGATTTCGATTAGCGAATACTACTACTAGTGAGTGACAGTATCCGAATTATTGCATTCGAATGCATGAGATTTCGATTAGCGAATACTACTACTAGTGAGTGACAGTATCCGAATTATTGCATTCGAATGCATGAAATTTCGATTAGCGAATACTACTACTAGTGAGTGACAGTATCCGAATTATTGCATTCGAATGTATGAAATTTCGATTAGTGAATACTACTACTAGTGAGTGACGGTATCCGAATTCTTGCATTCGAATGCATGAGATTTCGATTAGCGAATACTACTACTAGTGAGTGACAGTATCCGAGAACTTGCATTCGAATGCATGAGATTTCGATTAGCGAATACTACTACTAGTGAGTGACAGTATCCGAGAACTTGCATTCGAATGCATGAGATTTCGATTAGCGAATACTACTACTAGTGAGTGACAGTATCCGAATTATGGCATTCGAATGCATGAAATTTCGATTAGCGAATACTACTACTAGTGAGTGACAGTATCCGAGAACTTGCATTCGAATGCATGAGATTTCGATTAGCGAATACTACTACTAGTGAGTGACAGTATCCGAATTATTGCATTCGAATGCATGAAATTTCGATTAGTGAATACTACTACTAGTGAGTGACGGTATCCGAATTCTTGCATTCGAATGCATGAGATTTCGATTAGCGAATACTACTACTAGTGAGTGACAGTATCCGAGAACTTGCATTCGAATGCATGAGATTTCGATTAGCGAATACTACTACTAGTGAGTGACAGTATCCGAGAACTTGCATTCGAATGCATGAGATTTCGATTAGCGAATACTACTACTAGTGAGTGACAGTATCCGAATTATGGCATTCGAATGCATGAAATTTCGATTAGCGAATACTACTACTAGTGAGTGACAGTATCCGAGAACTTGCATTCGAATACATGAAATTTCGATTAGCGAATACTACTACTAGTGAGTGACAGTATCCGAGTTATTGCATTCGAATGCATGAAATTTCAATTAGTGAATACTACTACTAGTGACTGACAGTATCCGAATTATTGCATTCGAATGCAAGAGATTTCGATTAGCGAATACTACTACTAGTGAGTGACAGTATCCGAATTATTACATTCGAATGCAAGAGATTTCGATTAGCGAATACTACTACTAGTGAGTGACAGTATCCGAATTATTACTTTCGAATGCAAGAAATTTTGATTAGCGAATATTACTACTAGTGAGTGACAGTATCCGAATTATTGCATTCGAATGCAAGAGATTTCGATTAGCGAATACTACTACTAGTGAGTGACAGTATCCGAATTATTGCATTCGAATGCAAGAGTTTTCGATTAGCGAATACTACTACTAGTGAGTGACAGTATCCGAGAACTTGCATTCGAATGCATGAGATTTTCATTAGCGAATACTACTACTAGTGAGTGACAGTATCCGAATTATTGCATTCGAATGCATGAAATTTCGATTAGCGGATACTACTACTAGTGAGTGACAGTATCCGAGAACTTGCATTCGAATGCATGAGATTTCGATTAGCGAATACTACTACTAGTGAGTGACAGTATCCGAGAACTTGCATTCGAATGCATGAGATTTCGATTAGCGAATACTACTACTAGTGATTGACACTATCCGAATTATTGCATTCGAATACATGAAATTTCGATTAGCGAATACCACTACTAGTGAGTGACAGTCTCCGAATTATTGCATTCGAATGCATGAAATTTCGATTAGCGGATACTACTACTAGTGAGTGACAGTATCCGAGAACTTGCATTCGAATGCATGAGATTTCGATTAGCGAATACTACTACTAGTAAGTGACAGTATCCGAGAACTTGCATTCGAATGCATGAAATTTCGATTAGCGAATACTACTACTAGTGAGTGACAGTATACGAGAACTTGCATTCGAATGCATGAGATTTCGATTAGCGAATACTACTACTAGTGAGTGACAGTATCCGAATTATTGCATTCGAATGCATGAGATTTCGATTAGCGAATACTACTACTAGTGAGTGACAGTATCCGAATTATTGCATTCGAATGCATGAAATTTCGATTAGCGAATACTACTACTAGTGAGTGACAGTATCCGAATTATTGCATTCGAATGTATGAAATTTCGATTAGTGAATACTACTACTAGTGAGTGACGGTATCCGAATTCTTGCATTCGAATGCATGAGATTTCGATTAGCGAATACTACTACTAGTGAGTGACAGTATCCGAGAACTTGCATTCGAATGCATGAGATTTCGATTAGCGAATACTACTACTAGTGAGTGACAGTATCCGAGAACTTGCATTCGAATGCATGAGATTTCGATTAGCGAATACTACTACTAGTGAGTGACAGTATCCGAATTATGGCATTCGAATGCATGAAATTTCGATTAGCGAATACTACTACTAGTGAGTGACAGTATCCGAGAACTTGCATTCGAATGCATGAGATTTCGATTAGCGAATACTACTACTAGTGAGTGACAGTATCCGAATTATTGCATTCGAATGCATGAAATTTCGATTAGTGAATACTACTACTAGTGAGTGACGGTATCCGAATTCTTGCATTCGAATGCATGAGATTTCGATTAGCGAATACTACTACTAGTGAGTGACAGTATCCGAGAACTTGCATTCGAATGCATGAGATTTCGATTAGCGAATACTACTACTAGTGAGTGACAGTATCCGAGAACTTGCATTCGAATGCATGAGATTTCGATTAGCGAATACTACTACTAGTGAGTGACAGTATCCGAATTATGGCATTCGAATGCATGAAATTTCGATTAGCGAATACTACTACTAGTGAGTGACAGTATCCGAGAACTTGCATTCGAATACATGAAATTTCGATTAGCGAATACTACTACTAGTGAGTGACAGTATCCGAGTTATTGCATTCGAATGCATGAAATTTCAATTAGTGAATACTACTACTAGTGACTGACAGTATCCGAATTATTGCATTCGAATGCAAGAGATTTCGATTAGCGAATACTACTACTAGTGAGTGACAGTATCCGAATTATTACATTCGAATGCAAGAGATTTCGATTAGCGAATACTACTACTAGTGAGTGACAGTATCCGAATTATTACTTTCGAATGCAAGAAATTTTGATTAGCGAATATTACTACTAGTGAGTGACAGTATCCGAATTATTGCATTCGAATGCAAGAGATTTCGATTAGCGAATACTACTACTAGTGAGTGACAGTATCCGAATTATTGCATTCGAATGCAAGAGTTTTCGATTAGCGAATACTACTACTAGTGAGTGACAGTATCCGAGAACTTGCATTCGAATGCAAGAAATTTCGATTAGCGAATACTACTACTAGTGAGTGACAGTATCCGAATTATTGCATTCGAATGCAAGAGATTTCGATTAGCGAATACTACTACTAGTGAGTGACAGTATCCGAATTATTGCATTCAAATGCATGAAATTTCGATTAGCGAATACTACTACTAGTGAGTGACAGTATCCGAATTATTGCATTCGAATGCATGAAATTTCGATTAGCGAATACTACTACTAGTGAGTGACAGTATCCGAATTATTGCAATCGAATGCATGAGATTTCGTTTAGCGAATACTACTACTAGTGAGTGACATTATCCCAATTACTGCATTCGAATGCAAGAGACTTCTATTAGCGAATACTACTACTAGTGAGTGACAGAATCCGAATTATTGCATTCGAATGCAAGAGATTTCGATTAACGAATACCAATACTAGTGAGTGACAGTATCCGAATTATTGCATTCGAATGCATGTAATTTCGATTAGCGAATACTACTACTAGTGAGTGACAGTATCCGAATTGTTGCATTCGAATGCATGAAATTTCGATTAGCGAATACTACTACTAGTGAGTGACAGTATCCGAATTATTGCATTCGAATGCAAGAGATTTCGATTATCGAATAGTACTACTAGTGAGTGACAGTATCCGAATTATTGCATTCGAATGCATGAGATTTTAATTAGCGAATACTACTACTAGTGAGTGACAGTATCCGAATTATTGCATTGGAATGCAAGAGATTTCGATTAGCGAATACTACTACTAGTGAGTAACAGTATCCGAATTATTGCGTTCGAATGCATGTAATTTCGATTAGCGAATACTACTACTAGTGAGTGACAGTATCCGAATTATTGCATTCGAATGCATGAATTTTCGATTAGCGAATACTACTACTAGTGAGTGACAGTATCCGAATTATTGCATTCGAATGCAAGAGATTTCGATTACCGAATACTACTACTAGTGAGTGACAGTATCCGAATTATTGTATTCGAATGCATGAGATTTTAATTAGCGAATACTACTACTAGTGAGTGACAGTATCCGAATTATTGCATTCGAATGCATGAAATTTCGATTAGCGAATACTACTACTAGTGAGTGACAGTATCCGAGCACTTGCATTCGAATGCATGAGATTTCGATTAGCGAATACTACTACTAGTGAGTGACAGTATCCGAGAACTTGCATTCGAATGCATGAGATTTCGATTAGCGAATACTACTACTAGTGAGTGACAGTATCCGAGAACTTGCATTCGAATGCATGAGATTTTCATTAGCGAATACTACTACTAGTGAGTGACAGTATCCGAATTATTGCATTCGAATGCATGAAATTTCGATTAGCGGATACTACTACTAGTGAGTGACAGTATCCGAGAACTTGCATTCGAATGCATGAGATTTCGATTAGCGAATACTACTACTAGTGAGTGACAGTATCCGAGAACTTGCATTCGAATGCATGAGATTTCGATTAGCGAATACTACTACTAGTGATTGACACTATCCGAATTATTGCATTCGAATACATGAAATTTCGATTAGCGAATACCACTACTAGTGAGTGACAGTATCCGAATTATTGCATTCGAATGCATGAAATTTCGATTAGCGGATACTACTACTAGTGAGTGACAGTATCCGAGAACTTGCATTCGAATGCATGAGATTTCGATTAGCGAATACTACTACTAGTGAGTGACAGTATCCGAGAACTTGCATTCGAATGCATGAAATTTCGATTAGCGAATACTACTACTAGTGAGTGACAGTATACGAGAACTTGCATTCGAATGCATGAGATTTCGATTAGCGAATACTACTACTAGTGAGTGACAGTATCCGAATTATTGCATTCGAATGCATGAGATTTCGATTAGCGAATACTACTACTAGTGAGTGACAGTATCCGAATTATTGCATTCGAATGCATGAAATTTCGATTAGCGAATACTACTACTAGTGAGTGACAGTATCCGAATTATTGCATTCGAATGCATGAAATTTCGATTAGTGAATACTACTACTAGTGAGTGACGGTATCCGAATTCTTGCATTCGAATGCATGAGATTTCGATTAGCGAATACTACTACTAGTGAGTGACAGTATCCGAGAACTTGCATTCGAATGCATGAGATTTCGATTAGCGAATACTACTACTAGTGAGTGACAGTATCCGAGAACTTGCATTCGAATGCATGAGATTTCGATTAGCGAATACTACTACTAGTGAGTGACAGTATCCGAATTATGGCATTCGAATGCATGAAATTTCGATTAGCGAATACTACTACTAGTGAGTGACAGTATCCGAGAACTTGCATTCGAATGCATGAGATTTCGATTAGCGAATACTACTACTAGTGAGTGACAGTATCCGAATTATTGCATTCGAATGCATGAAATTTCGATTAGTGAATACTACTACTAGTGAGTGACGGTATCCGAATTCTTGCATTCGAATGCATGAGATTTCGATTAGCGAATACTACTACTAGTGAGTGACAGTATCCGAGAACTTGCATTCGAATGCATGAGATTTCGATTAGCGAATACTACTACTAGTGAGTGACAGTATCCGAGAACTTGCATTCGAATTCATGAGATTTCGATTAGCGAATACTACTACTAGTGAGTGACAGTATCCGAATTATGGCATTCGAATGCATGAAATTTCGATTAGCGAATACTACTACTAGTGAGTGACAGTATCCGAGAACTTGCATTCGAATACATGAAATTTCGATTAGCGAATACTACTACTAGTAAGTGACAGTATCCGAGTTATTGCATTCGAATGCATGAAATTTCAATTAGTGAATACTACTACTAGTGACTGACAGTATCCGAATTATTGCATTCGAATGCAAGAGATTTCGATTAGCGAATACTACTACTAGTGAGTGACAGTATCCGAATTATTACATTCGAACGCAAGAGATTTCGATTAGCGAATACTACTACTAGTGAGTGACAGTATCCGAATTATTACTTTCGAATGCAAGAAATTTTGATTAGCGAATATTACTACTAGTGAGTGACAGTATCCGAATTATTGCATTCGAATGCAAGAGATTTCGATTAGCGAATACTACTACTAGTGAGTGACAGTATCCGAATTATTGCATTCGAATGCATGAAATTTCGATTAGCGAATACTACTACTAGTGAGTGACAGTATCCGAATTATTGCATTCGAATGCATGAAATTTCGATTAGCGAATACTACTACTAGTGAGTGACAGTATCCGAATTATTGCATTCGAATGCAAGAGATCTCGATTAGCGAATACTACTACTAGTGAGTCACAGTATCCGAATTATTGCATTCGAATGCATGAGATTGCGATTAGCGAATACTACTACTAGTGAGTGACAGAATCCGAATTATTGCATTCGAATGCATGAAATTTCGATTAGCGAATACTACTACTAGTGAGTGACTGTATCCGAGAACTTGCATTCGAATGCATGAGATTTGGATTAGCGAATACTACTACTAGTGAGTGACAGTATCCGAATTATGGCATTCGAATGCATGAAATTTCGATTAGCGAATACTACTACTAGTGAGTGACAGTATACGAGAACTTGCATTCGAATGCATGAGATTTCGATTAGCGAATACTACTACTAGTGAGTGACAGTATCCGAATTATTGCATTCGAATGCATGAGATTTCGATTAGCGAATACTACTACTAGTGAGTGACAGTATCCGAATTATTGCATTCGAATGCATGAAATTTCGATTAGCCAATACTACTACTAGTGAGTGACAGTATCCGAATTATTGCATTCGAATGCATGAAATTTCGATTAGTGAATACTACTACTAGTGAGTGACGGTATCCGAATTCTTGCATTCGAATGCATGAGATTTCGATTAGCGAATACTACTACTAGTGAGTGACAGTATCCGAGAACTTGCATTCGAATGCATGAGATTTCGATTAGCGAATACTACTACTAGTGAGTGACAGTATCCGAGAACTTGCATTCGAATGCATGAGATTTCGATTAGCGAATACTACTACTAGTGAGTGACAGTATCCGAATTATGGCATTCGAATGCATGAAATTTCGATTAGCGAATACTACTACTAGTGAGTGACAGTATCCGAGAACTTGCATTCGAATGCATGAGATTTCGATTAGCGAATACTACTACTAGTGAGTGACAGTATCCGAATTATTGCATTCGAATGCATGAAATTTCGATTAGTGAATACTACTACTAGTGAGTGACGGTATCCGAATTCTTGCATTCGAATGCATGAGATTTCGATTAGCGAATACTACTACTAGTGAGTGACAGTATCCGAGAACTTGCATTCGAATGCATGAGATTTCGATTAGCGAATACTACTACTAGTGAGTGACAGTATCCGAGAACTTGCATTCGAATGCATGAGATTTCGATTAGCGAATACTACTACTAGTGAGTGACAGTATCCGAATTATGGCATTCGAATGCATGAAATTTCGATTAGCGAATACTACTACTAGTGAGTGACAGTATCCGAGAACTTGCATTCGAATACATGAAATTTCGATTAGCGAATACTACTACTAGTGAGTGACAGTATCCGAGTTATTGCATTCGAATGCATGAAATTTCAATTAGTGAATACTACTACTAGTGACTGACAGTATCCGAATTATTGCATTCGAATGCAAGAGATTTCGATTAGCGAATACTACTACTAGTGAGTGACAGTATCCGAATTATTACATTCGAATGCAAGAGATTTCGATTAGCGAATACTACTACTAGTGAGTGACAGTATCCGAATTATTACTTTCGAATGCAAGAAATTTTGATTAGCGAATATTACTACTAGTGAGTGACAGTATCCGAATTATTGCATTCGAATGCAAGAGATTTCGATTAGCGAATACTACTACTAGTGAGTGACAGTATCCGAATTATTGCATTCGAATGCAAGAGTTTTCGATTAGCGAATACTACTACTAGTGAGTGACAGTATCCGAGAACTTGCATTCGAATGCAAGAAATTTCGATTAGCGAATACTACTACTAGTGAGTGACAGTATCCGAATTATTGCATTCGAATGCAAGAGATTTCGATTAGCGAATACTACTACTAGTGAGTGACAGTATCCGAATTATTGCATTCAAATGCATGAAATTTCGATTAGCGAATACTACTACTAGTGAGTGACAGTATCCGAATTATTGCATTCGAATGCATGAAATTTCGATTAGCGAATACTACTACTAGTGAGTGACAGTATCCGAATTATTGCAATCGAATGCATGAGATTTCGTTTAGCGAATACTACTACTAGTGAGTGACATTATCCCAATTACTGCATTCGAATGCAAGAGACTTCTATTAGCGAATACTACTACTAGTGAGTGACAGAATCCGAATTATTGCATTCGAATGCAAGAGATTTCGATTAACGAATACCAATACTAGTGAGTGACAGTATCCGAATTATTGCATTCGAATGCATGTAATTTCGATTAGCGAATACTACTACTAGTGAGTGACAGTATCCGAATTGTTGCATTCGAATGCATGAAATTTCGATTAGCGAATACTACTACTAGTGAGTGACAGTATCCGAATTATTGCATTCGAATGCAAGAGATTTCGATTATCGAATAGTACTACTAGTGAGTGACAGTATCCGAATTATTGCATTCGAATGCATGAGATTTTAATTAGCGAATACTACTACTAGTGAGTGACAGTATCCGAATTATTGCATTCGAATGCAAGAGATTTCGATTAGCGAATACTACTACTAGTGAGTAACAGTATCCGAATTATTGCGTTCGAATGCATGTAATTTCGATTAGCGAATACTACTACTAGTGAGTGACAGTATCCGAATTATTGCATTCGAATGCATGAATTTTCGATTAGCGAATACTACTACTAGTGAGTGACAGTATCCGAATTATTGCATTCGAATGCAAGAGATTTCGATTACCGAATACTACTACTAGTGAGTGACAGTATCCGAATTATTGTATTCGAATGCATGAGATTTTAATTAGCGAATACTACTACTAGTGAGTGACAGTATCCGAATTATTGCATTCGAATGCAAGAGATTTCGATTAGCGAATACTACTACTAGTGAGTAACAGTATCCGAATTATTGCGTTCGAATGCATGTAATTTCGATTAGCGAATACTACTACTAGTGAGTGACAGTATCCGAATTATTGCATTCGAATGCATGAATTTTCGATTAGCGAATACTACTACTAGTGAGTGACAGTATCCGAATTATTGCATTCGAATGCAAGAGATTTCGATTACCGAATACTACTACTAGTGAGTGACAGTATCCGAATTATTGTATTCGAATGCATGAGATTTTAATTAGCGAATACTACTACTAGTGAGTGACAGTATCCGAATTATTGCATTCGAATGCATGAAATTTCGATTAGCGAATACTACTACTAGTGAGTGACAGTATCCGAGCACTTGCATTCGAATGCATGAGATTTCGATTAGCGAATACTACTACTAGTGAGTGACAGTATCCGAGAACTTGCATTCGAATGCATGAGATTTCGATTAGCGAATACTACTACTAGTGAGTGACAGTATCCGAGAACTTGCATTCGAATGCATGAGATTTTCATTAGCGAATACTACTACTAGTGAGTGACAGTATCCGAATTATTGCATTCGAATGCATGAAATTTCGATTAGCGGATACTACTACTAGTGAGTGACAGTATCCGAGAACTTGCATTCGAATGCATGAGATTTCGATTAGCGAATACTACTACTAGTGAGTGACAGTATCCGAGAACTTGCATTCGAATGCATGAGATTTCGATTAGCGAATACTACTACTAGTGATTGACACTATCCGAATTATTGCATTCGAATACATGAAATTTCGATTAGCGAATACCACTACTAGTGAGTGACAGTATCCGAATTATTGCATTCGAATGCATGAAATTTCGATTAGCGGATACTACTACTAGTGAGTGACAGTATCCGAGAACTTGCATTCGAATGCATGAGATTTCGATTAGCGAATACTACTACTAGTGAGTGACAGTATCCGAGAACTTGCATTCGAATGCATGAAATTTCGATTAGCGAATACTACTACTAGTGAGTGACAGTATACGAGAACTTGCATTCGAATGCATGAGATTTCGATTAGCGAATACTACTACTAGTGAGTGACAGTATCCGAATTATTGCATTCGAATGCATGAGATTTCGATTAGCGAATACTACTACTAGTGAGTGACAGTATCCGAATTATTGCATTCGAATGCATGAAATTTCGATTAGCGAATACTACTACTAGTGAGTGACAGTATCCGAATTATTGCATTCGAATGCATGAAATTTCGATTAGTGAATACTACTACTAGTGAGTGACGGTATCCGAATTCTTGCATTCGAATGCATGAGATTTCGATTAGCGAATACTACTACTAGTGAGTGACAGTATCCGAGAACTTGCATTCGAATGCATGAGATTTCGATTAGCGAATACTACTACTAGTGAGTGACAGTATCCGAGAACTTGCATTCGAATGCATGAGATTTCGATTAGCGAATACTACTACTAGTGAGTGACAGTATCCGAATTATGGCATTCGAATGCATGAAATTTCGATTAGCGAATACTACTACTAGTGAGTGACAGTATCCGAGAACTTGCATTCGAATGCATGAGATTTCGATTAGCGAATACTACTACTAGTGAGTGACAGTATCCGAATTATTGCATTCGAATGCATGAAATTTCGATTAGTGAATACTACTACTAGTGAGTGACGGTATCCGAATTCTTGCATTCGAATGCATGAGATTTCGATTAGCGAATACTACTACTAGTGAGTGACAGTATCCGAGAACTTGCATTCGAATGCATGAGATTTCGATTAGCGAATACTACTACTAGTGAGTGACAGTATCCGAGAACTTGCATTCGAATGCATGAGATTTCGATTAGCGAATACTACTACTAGTGAGTGACAGTATCCGAATTATGGCATTCGAATGCATGAAATTTCGATTAGCGAATACTACTACTAGTGAGTGACAGTATCCGAGAACTTGCATTCGAATACATGAAATTTCGATTAGCGAATACTACCACTAGTGAGTGACAGTATCCGAGTTATTGCATTCGAATGCATGAAATTTCAATTAGTGAATACTACTACTAGTGACTGACAGTATCCGAATTATTGCATTCGAATGCAAGAGATTTCGATTAGCGAATACTACTACTAGTGAGTGACAGTATCCGAATTATTACATTCGAATGCAAGAGATTTCGATTAGCGAATACTACTACTAGTGAGTGACAGTATCCGAATTATTACTTTAGAATGCAAGAAATTTTGATTAGCGAATATTACTACTAGTGAGTGACAGTATCCGAATTATTGCATTCGAATGCAAGAGATTTCGATTAGCGAATACTACTACTAGTGAGTGACAGTATCCGAATTATTGCATTCGAATGCATGAAATTTCGATTAGCGAATACTACTACTAGTGAGTGACAGTATCCGAATTATTGCATTCGAATGCATGAAATTTCGATTAGCGAATACTACTACTAGTGAGTGACAGTATCCGAATTATTGCATTCGAATGCAAGAGATTTCGATTAGCGAATACTACTACTAGTGAGTCACAGTATCCGAATTATTGCATTCGAATGCATGAGATTGCGATTAGCGAATACTACTACTAGTGAGTGACAGAATCCGAATTATTGCATTCGAATGCATGAAATTTCGATTAGCGAATACTACTACTAGTGAGTGACTGTATCCGAGAACTTGCATTCGAATGCATGAGATTTGGATTAGCGAATACTACTACTAGTGAGTGACAGTATCCGAATTATTGCATTCGAATGCACGAAGTTTCGATTAGCGAATACTACTACTAGTGAGTGACAGTATCCGAATTATTGCATTCGAATGCATGAAATTTCGATTAGCGAGTACTACTACTAGTGAGTGACAGTATCCGAGAACTTGCATTCGAATGCATGAGATTTCGATTAGCGAATACTACTGCTAGTGAGTGACAGTATCCGAATTATTGCATTCGAATGCATGAGATTTCGAGTAGCGAATACTACTACTAGTGAGTGACAGTATCCGAATTATTGCATTCGAATGCATGAAATTTCGATTAGCGAATACTACTACTAGTGAGTGACAGTATCCGAGAACTTGCATTCGAATACATGAAATTTCGATTAGCGAGCACTACTACTAGTGAGTGACATTATCCGAATTATTGCATTCGAATGCATGAAATTTCGATTAGCGAATACTACTACTAGTGAGTGACAATATCCGAATTATTGCATTCGAATGCAAGAGATTTCGATTATCGAATACTACTACTAGTGAGTGACAGTATCCGAATTATTGCATTCGAATGCATGAGATTTTAATTAGCGAATACTACTACTAGTGAGTGACAGTATCCGAATTATTGCATTCGAATGCATGAAATTTCGATTATCGAATACTACTACTAGTGAGTGACAGTATCCGAGAACTTGCATTAGAATGCATGAGATTTCGATTAGCGAATACTACTATTAGTGAGTGACAGTATCCGAATTATTGCATTCGAATGCATGAAATTTCGATTAGCGAATACTACTACTAGTGAGTGACAGTATCCGAATTATTGCATTCGAATGCATGAATTTTCGATTAGCGGATACCTACTACTACTAGTGAGTTACAGTATCCGAGAACTTGCATTCCAATGCATGAGATTGCGATTAGCGAATACTACTACTAGTGAGTGACAGTATCCGAGAACTTGCATTCGTATGCATGAGATTTCGATTAGCGAATACTATACTAGTGATTGACACTATCCGAATTATTGCATTCGAATACATGAAATTTCGAATAGCGAATACTACTACTAGTGAGTGACGGTATCCGAATTATTGCATTCGAATGCATGAAATTTCGATTAGCGGATACTACTACTAGTGAGTGACAGTATCCGAGAACTTGCATTCGAATGCATGAGATTTCGATTAGCGAATACTACTACTAGTGATTGACAGTATCCGAGAACTTGCATTCGAATGCATGAAATTTCGATTAGCGAATACTACTACTAGTGGGTGGGAGTATCCGAGAACTTGCGTTCGAATGCATGAGATTTCGATTAGCGAATACTACTACTAGTGAGTGACAGTATCCGAATTATTGCATTCGAATGCATGAGATTTCTATTAGCGAATACTACTACTAGTGAGTGACAGTATCCGAATTATTGCATTCGAATGCATGAAATTTCGGTTAGCGAATACTACAACTAGTGAGTGACAGTATCCGAATTATTGCATTCGAATGCATGAAATTTCGATTAGCGAATACTACTACTAGAGAGTGACAGTATCCGAATTATTGCATTCGAAAGCATGAGATTTCGATTAGCGAATACTACTACTAGTGAGTGACAGTATCCGAGAACTTGCATTCGAATGCATGAGATTGCGATTAGCGAATACTACTACTAGTGAGTGACAGTATCCGAATTATTGCATTCGAATGCAAGAGATTTCGATTAGCGAATACTACTACTAGTGAGTGACAGTATCCGAATTATTGCATTCGAATGCAAGAGTTTTCGATTAGCGAATACTACTACTAGTGAGTGACAGTATCCGAGAACTTGCATTCGAATGCAAGAAATTTCGATTAGCGAATACTACTACTAGTGAGTGACAGTATCCGAATTATTGCATTCGAATGCAAGAGATTTCGATTAGCGAATACTACTACTAGTGAGTGACAGTATCCGAATTATTGCATTCAAATGCATGAAATTTCGATTAGCGAATACTACTACTAGTGAGTGACAGTATCCGAATTATTGCATTCGAATGCATGAAATTTCGATTAGCGAATACTACTACTAGTGAGTGACAGTATCCGAATTATTGCAATCGAATGCATGAGATTTCGTTTAGCGAATACTACTACTAGTGAGTGACATTATCCCAATTACTGCATTCGAATGCAAGAGACTTCTATTAGCGAATACTACTACTAGTGAGTGACAGAATCCGAATTATTGCATTCGAATGCAAGAGATTTCGATTAACGAATACCAATACTAGTGAGTGACAGTATCCGAATTATTGCATTCGAATGCATGTAATTTCGATTAGCGAATACTACTACTAGTGAGTGACAGTATCCGAATTGTTGCATTCGAATGCATGAAATTTCGATTAGCGAATACTACTACTAGTGAGTGACAGTATCCGAATTATTGCATTCGAATGCAAGAGATTTCGATTATCGAATAGTACTACTAGTGAGTGACAGTATCCGAATTATTGCATTCGAATGCATGAGATTTTAATTAGCGAATACTACTACTAGTGAGTGACAGTATCCGAATTATTGCATTCGAATGCAAGAGATTTCGATTAGCGAATACTACTACTAGTGAGTAACAGTATCCGAATTATTGCGTTCGAATGCATGTAATTTCGATTAGCGAATACTACTACTAGTGAGTGACAGTATCCGAATTATTGCATTCGAATGCATGAATTTTCGATTAGCGAATACTACTACTAGTGAGTGACAGTATCCGAATTATTGCATTCGAATGCAAGAGATTTCGATTACCGAATACTACTACTAGTGAGTGACAGTATCCGAATTATTGTATTCGAATGCATGAGATTTTAATTAGCGAATACTACTACTAGTGAGTGACAGTATCCGAATTATTGCATTCGAATGCATGAAATTTCGATTAGCGAATACTACTACTAGTGAGTGACAGTATCCGAGCACTTGCATTCGAATGCATGAGATTTCGATTAGCGAATACTACTACTAGTGAGTGACAGTATCCGAGAACTTGCATTCGAATGCATGAGATTTCGATTAGCGAATACTACTACTAGTGAGTGACAGTATCCGAGAACTTGCATTCGAATGCATGAGATTTTCATTAGCGAATACTACTACTAGTGAGTGACAGTATCCGAATTATTGCATTCGAATGCATGAAATTTCGATTAGCGGATACTACTACTAGTGAGTGACAGTATCCGAGAACTTGCATTCGAATGCATGAGATTTCGATTAGCGAATACTACTACTAGTGAGTGACAGTATCCGAGAACTTGCATTCGAATGCATGAGATTTCGATTAGCGAATACTACTACTAGTGATTGACACTATCCGAATTATTGCATTCGAATACATGAAATTTCGATTAGCGAATACCACTACTAGTGAGTGACAGTATCCGAATTATTGCATTCGAATGCATGAAATTTCGATTAGCGGATACTACTACTAGTGAGTGACAGTATCCGAGAACTTGCATTCGAATGCATGAGATTTCGATTAGCGAATACTACTACTAGTAAGTGACAGTATCCGAGAACTTGCATTCGAATGCATGAAATTTCGATTAGCGAATACTACTACTAGTGAGTGACAGTATACGAGAACTTGCATTCGAATGCATGAGATTTCGATTAGCGAATACTACTACTACTGAGTGACAGTATCCGAATTATTGCATTCGAATGCATGAGATTTCGATTAGCGAATACTACTACTAGTGAGTGACAGTATCCGAATTATTGCATTCGAATGCATGAAATTTCGATTAGCGAATACTACTACTAGTGAGTGACAGTATCCGAATTATTGCATTCGAATGCATGAAATTTCGATTAGTGAATACTACTACTAGTGAGTGACGGTATCCGAATTCTTGCATTCGAATGCATGAGATTTCGATTAGCGAATACTACTACTAGTGAGTGACAGTATCCGAGAACTTGCATTCGAATGCATGAGATTTCGATTAGCGAATACTACTACTAGTGAGTGACAGTATCCGAGAACTTGGATTCGAATGCATGAGATTTCGATTAGCGAATACTACTACTAGTGAGTGACAGTATCCGAATTATGGCATTCGAATGCATGAAATTTCGATTAGCGAATACTACTACTAGTGAGTGACAGTATCCGAGAACTTGAATTCGAATACATGAAATTTCGATTAGCGAATACTACTACTAGTGAGTGACAGTATCCGAGTTATTGCATTCGAATGCATGAAATTTCGATTAGTGAATACTACTACTAGTGACTGACAGTATCCGAATTATTGCATTCGAATGCAAGAGATTTCGATTAGCGAATACTACTAGTGAGTGACAGTATCCGAATTATTACATTCGAATGCAAGAGATTTCGATTAGCGAATACTACTACTAGTGAGTGACAGTATCCGAATTATTACATTCGAATGCAAGAAATTTTGATTAGCGAATACTACTACTAGTGAGTGACAGTATCCGAATTATTGCATTCGAATGCAAGAGATTTCGATTAGCGAATACTACTACTAGTGAGTGACAGTATCCGAATTATTGCATTCGAATGCATGAAATTTCGATTAGCGAATACTACTACTAGTGAGTGACAGTATCCGAATTATTGCATTCGAATGCATGAAATTTCGATTAGCGAATACTACTACTAGTGAGTGACAGTATCCGAATTATTGCATTCGAATGCAAGAGATTTCGATTAGCGAATACTACTACTAGTGAGTCACAGTATCCGAATTATTGCATTCGAATGCATGAGATTGCGATTAGCGAATACTACTACTAGTGAGTGACAGAATCCGAATTATTGCATTCGAATGCATGAAATTTCGATTAGCGAATACTACTACTAGTGAGTGACTGTATCCGAGAACTTGCATTCGAATGCATAAGATTTGGATTAGCGAATACTACTACTAGTGAGTGACAGTATCCGAATTATTGCATTCGAATGCATGAAGTTTCGATTAGCGAATACTACTACTAGTGAGTGACAGTATCCGAATTATTGCATTCGAATGCATGAAATTTCGATTAGCGAATACTACTACTAGTGAGTGACAGTATCCGAGAACTTGCATTCGAATGCATGAGATTTCGATTAGCGAATACTACTGCTAGTGAGTGACAGTATCCGAATTATTGCATTCGAATGCATGAGATTTCGAGTAGCGAATACTACTACTAGTGAGTGACAGTATCCGAATTATTGCATTCGAATGCATGAAATTTCGATTAGCGAATACTACTACTAGTGAGTGACAGTATCCGAGAACTTGCATTCGAATACATGAAATTTCGATTAGCGAGCACTACTACTAGTGAGTGACATTATCCGAATTATTGCATTCGAATGCATGAAATTTCGATTAGCGAATACTACTACTAGTGAGTGACAATATCCGAATTATTGCATTCGAATGCAAGAGATTTCGATTATCGAATACTACTACTAGTGAGTGACAGTATCCGAATTATTGCATTCGAATGCATGAGATTTTAATTAGCGAATACTACTACTAGTGAGTGACAGTATCCGAATTATTGCATTCGAATGCATGAAATTTCGATTATCGAATACTACTACTAGTGAGTGACAGTATCCGAGAACTTGCATTCGAATGCATGAGATTTCGATTAGCGAATACTACTATTCGTGAGTGACAGTATCCGAATTATTGCATTCGAATGCATGAAATTTCGATTAGCGAATACTACTACTAGTGAGTGACAGTATCCGAATTATTGCATTCGAATGCATGAATTTTCGATTAGCGGATACCTACTACTACTAGTGAGTTACAGTATCCGAGAACTTGCATTCGAATGCATGAGATTGCGATTAGCGAATACTACTACTAGTGAGTGACAGTATCCGAGAACTTGCATTCGTATGCATGAGATTTCGATTAGCGAATACTATACTAGTGATTGACACTATCCGAATTATTGCATTCGAATACATGAAATTTCGAATAGCGAATACTACTACTAGTGAGTGACGGTATCCGAATTATTGCATTCGAATGCATGAAATTTCGATTAGCGGATACTACTACTAGTGAGTGACAGTATCCGAGAACTTGCATTCGAATGCATGAGATTTCGATTAGCGAATACTACTACTAGTGATTGACAGTATCCGAGAACTTGCATTCGAATGCATGAAATTTCGATTAGCGAATACTACTACTAGTGGGTGGGAGTATCCGAGAACTTGCGTTCGAATGCATGAGATTTCGATTAGCGAATACTACTACTAGTGAGTGACAGTATCCGAATTATTGCATTCGAATGCATGAGATTTCGATTAGCGAATACTACTACTAGTGAGTGACAGTATCCGAATTATTGCATTCGAATGCATGAAATTTCGGTTAGCGAATACTACAACTAGTGAGTGACAGTATCCGAATTATTGCATTCGAATGCATGAAATTTCGATTAGCGAATACTACTACTAGAGAGTGACAGTATCCGAATTATTGCATTCGAATGCATGAGATTTCGATTAGCGAATACTACTACTAGTGAGTGACAGTATCCGAGAACTTGCATTCGAATGCATGAGATTGCGATTAGCGAATACTACTACTAGTGAGTGACAGTATCCGAATTATTGCATTCGAATGCAAGAGATTTCGATTAGCGAATACTACTACTAGTGAGTGACAGTATCCGAATTATTGCATTCGAATGCAAGAGTTTTCAATTAGCGAATACTACTACTAGTGAGTGACAGTATCCGAGAACTTGCATTCGAATGCAAGAAATTTCGATTAGCGAATACTACTACTAGTGAGTGACAGTATCCGAATTATTGCATTCGAATGCAAGAGATTTCGATTAGCGAATACTACTACTAGTGAGTGACAGTATCCGAATTATTGCATTCAAATGCATGAAATTTCGATTAGCGAATACTACTACTAGTGAGTGACAGTATCCGAATTATTGCATTCGAATGCATGAAATTTCGATTAGCGAATACTACTACTAGTGAGTGATAGTATCCGAATTATTGCAATCGAATGCATAAGATTTCGTTTAGCGAATACTACTACTAGTGAGTGACATTATCCCAATTACTGCATTCGAATGCAAGAGACTTCTATTAGCGAATACTACTACTAGTGAGTGACAGAATCCGAATTATTGCATTCGAATGCAAGAGATTTCGATTAACGAATACCAATACTAGTGAGTGACAGTATCCGAATTATTGCATTCGAATGCATGTAATTTCGATTAGCGAATACTACTACTAGTGAGTGACAGTATCCGAATTGTTGCATTCGAATGCATGAAATTTCGATTAGCGAATACTACTACTAGTGAGTGACAGTATCCGAATTATTGCATTCGAATGCAAGAGATTTCGATTATCGAATACTACTACTAGTGAGTGACAGTATCCGAATTATTGCATTCGAATGCATGAGATTTTAATTAGCGAATACTACTACTAGTGAGTGACAGTATCCGAATTATTGCATTCGAATGCATGAAATTTCGATTAGCGAATACTACTACTAGTGAGTGACAGTATCCGAGAACTTGCCTTCGAATGCATGAGATTTCGATTAGCGAATACTACTATTAGTGAGTGACAGTATCCGAATTATTGCATTCGAATGCATGAAATTTCGATTAGCGAATACTACTACTAGTGAGTGACAGTATCCGAATTATTGCATTCGAATGCATGAACTTTCGATTAGCGGATACCTACTACTACTAGTGAGTGACAGTATCCGAAAACTTGCATTCGAATGCATGAGATTGCGATTAGCGAATACTACTACTAGTGAGTGACAGTATCCGAGAACTTGCATTCGAATGCATGAGATTTCGATTAGCGAATACTACTACTAGTGATTGACACTATCCGAATTATTGCATTCGAATACATGAAATTTCGATTAGCGAATACTACTACTAGTGAGTGACAGTATCCGAATTATTGCATTCGAATGCATGAAATTTCGATTAGCGGATACTACTACTAGTGAGTGACAGTATCCGAGAACTTGCATTCGAATGCATGAGATTTCGATTAGCGAATACTACTACTAGTGATTGACAGTATCCGAGAACTTGCATTCGAATGCATGAAATTTCGATTAGCGAATACTACTACTAGTGGGTGAGAGTATCCGAGAACTTGCGTTCGAATGCATGAGATTTCGATTAGCGAATACTACTACTAGTGAGTGACAGTATCCGAATTATTGCATTCGAATGCATGAGATTTCGATTAGCGAATACTACTACTAGTGAGTGACAGTATCCGAATTATTGCATTCGAATGCATGAAATTTCGGTTAGCGAATACTACAACCAGTGAGTGACAGTATCCAAATTATTGCATTCGAATGCATGAAATTTCGATTAGCGAATACTACTACTAGAGAGTGACAGTATCCGAATTATTGCATTCGAATGCATGAGATTTCGATTAGCGAATACTACTACTAGTGAGTGACAGTATCCGAGAACTTGCATTCAAATGCATGAGATTGCGATTAGCGAATACTACTACTAGTGAGTGACAGTATCCGAATTATTGCATTCGAATGCAAGAGATTTCGATTAGCGAATACTACTACTAGTGAGTGACAGTATCCGAATTATTGCATTCGAATGCAAGAGTTTTCGATTAGCGAATACTACCACTAGTGAGTGACAGTATCCGAATTATTACATTCGAATGCAAGAAATTTCGATTAGCGAATACTACTACTAGTGAGTGACAGTATCCGAATTATTGCATTCGAATGCAAGAGATTTCGATTAGCGAATACTACTACTAGTGAGTGACAGTATCCGAATTATTGCATTCAAATGCATGAAATTTCGATTAGCGAATACTACTACTAGTGAGTGACAGTATCCGAATTATTGCATTCGAATGCATGAAATTTCGATTAGCGAATACTACTACTAGTGAGTGACAGTATCCGAATTATTGCAATCGAATGCATGAGATTTCGTTTAGCGAATACTACTACTAGTGAGTGACATTATCCCAATTACTGCATTCGAATGCAAGAGATTTCGATTAGCGAATACTACTACTAGTGAGTGACAGAATCCGAATTATTGCATTCGAATGCAAGAGATTTCGATTAACGAATACTAATACTAGTGAGTGACAGTATCCGAATTATTGTATTCGAATGCAAGAGATTTCGATTAGCGAATACTACTACTAGTGAGTGACAGTATCCGAATTATTACATTCGAATGCAAGAGATTTCGATTAGCGAATACTACTACTAGTGAGTGACAGTATCCGAATTATTGCATTCGAATGCATGTAATTTCGATTAGCGAATACTACTACTAGTGAGTGACAGTATCCGAATTATTGCATTCGAATGCATGAAATTTCGATTAGCGAATACTACTACTAGTGAGTGACAGTATCCGAACTATTGCATTCGAATGCAAGAGATTTCGAGTATCGAATACTAATACTAGTGAGTGACAGTATCCGAATTATTGCATTCCAATGCATGAGATTTTAATTAGCGAATACTACTACTAGTGAGTGACAGTATCCGAATTATTGCATTCGTATGCATGAAATTTCGATTAGCGAATACTACTACTAGTGAGTGACAGTATCGGAGAACTTGCATTCGAATGCATGAGATTTCGATTAGCGAATACTACTATTAGTGAGTGACAGTATCCGAATTATTGCATTCGAATGCATGAAATTTCGATTAGCGAATACTACTACTAGTGAGTGACAGTATCCGAATTATTGCATTCTAATGCATGAATTTTCGATTAGCGGATACCTACTACTCCTAGTGAGTGACAGTATCCGAGAACTTGCATTCGAATGCATGAGATTGCGATTAGCGAATACTACTACTAGTGAGTGACAGTATCCGAGAACTTGCATTCGAATGCATGAGATTTCGATTAGCGAATACTACTACTAGTGATTGACACTATCCGAATTATTGCATTCGAATACATGAAATTTCGATTAGCGAATACTACTACTAGTGAGTGACAGTATCCGAATTATTGCATTCGAATGCATGAAATTTCGATTAGCTGATACTACCACTAGTGCGTGACAGTATCCGAGAACTTGCATTCGAATGCATGAGATTTCGATTAGCGAATACTACTACTAGTGATTGACAATTTCCGAGAACTTGCATTCGAATGCATGAAATTTCGATTAGCGAATACTACTACTAGTGGGTGAGAGTATCCGAGAACTTGCGTTCGAATGCATGAGATTTCGATTAGCGAATACTACTACTAGTGAGTGACAGTATCCGAATTATTGCATTCGAATGCATGAGATTTCGATTAGCGAATACTACTACTAGTGAGTGACAGTATCCGAATTATTGCATTCGAATGCATGAAATTTCGGTTAGCGAATACTACAACTAGTGAGTGACAGTATCCGAATTATTGCATTCGAATGCATGAAATTTCGATTAGCGAATACTACTACTAGAGAGTGACAGTATCCGAATTATTGCATTCGAATGCATGAGATTTCGATTAGCGAATACTACTACTAGTGAGTGACAGTATCCGATAACTTGCATTCGAATGCATGAGATATCGATTAGCGAATACTACTACTAGTGAGTGACAGTATCCGAATTATTGCATTCGAATGCAAGAGATTTCGATTAGCGAATACTACTACTAGTGAGTGACAGTATCCGAATTATTGCATTCGAATGCAAGAGTTTTCGATTAGCGAATACTACTACTAGTGAGTGACAGTATCCGAATTATTACATTCGAATGCAAGAAATTTCGATTAGCGAATACTACTACTAGTGAGTGACAGTATCCGAATTATTGCATTCGAATGCAAGAGATTTCGATTAGCGAATACTACTACTAGTGAGTGACAGTATCCGAATTATTGCATTCAAATGCATGAAATTTCGATTAGCGAATACTACTACTGGTGAGTGACAGTATCCGAATTATTGCATTCGAATGCATGAAATTTCGATTAGCGAATACTACTACTAGTGAGTGACAGTATCCGAGAACTTTCATTCGAATGCATGAGATTTCGATTAGCGAATACTACTACTAGTGAGTGACAGTATCCGAATTATTGCATTCGAATGCATGAGATTTCGATTAGCGAATACTACTACTAGTGAGTGACAGTATCCGAACTATTGCATTCGAATGCATGAAATTTCGATTAGCGAATACTACTACTAGTGAGTGACAGTATCCGAGAACTTGCATTCGAATGCATGAAATTTCGATTAGCGAATACTACTACTAGTGAGTGACAGTATCCGAATTATTGCATTCGAATGCATGAGATTGCGATTAGCGAATAGTACTACTAGCGAGTGACAGTATCCGAATTATTGCATTCGAATGCAAGAGATTTCGATTAGCGAATACTACTACTAGTGAGTGACAGTATCCGAATTATTGCATTCGAATGCAAGAGATTTCGAATAGCGAATACTACTACTAGTGAGTGACAGTATCCGAATTATTACATTCGAATGCTAGAAATTTCGATTAGCGAATACTACTACTAGTGAGTGACAGTATCCGAATTATTGCATTCGAATGCAAGAGATTTCGATTAGCGAATACTACTACTAGTGAGTGACAGTATCCGAATTATTGCATTCGAATGCATGAAATTTCGATTAGCGAATACTACTACTAGTGAGTGACAGTATCCGAATTATTGCATTCGAATGCATGAAATATCGATTAGCGAATACTACTACTAGTGAGTGACAGTATCCGAACTATATCATTTGAATGCAAGAGATTTCGATTAGCGAATACTACTACTAGTGAGTGACAGTATCCGAATTATTGCATTCGAATGCATGAGATTTCGATTAGCGAATACTACTACTAGTGAGTGACAGAATCCGAATTATTGCATTCGAATGCATGAAATTTCGAATAGCAAATACTACTACTAGTGAGTGACAATATCCGAGAACTTGCATTCGAATGCATGAGATTTCGATTAGCGAATACTACTACTAGTGAGTGACAGTATCCAAATTATTGCAATCGAATGCATGAGATTTCGTTTAGCGAATACTACTACTAGTCAGTGACAGTTTCCGAATTATTGCTTTCGAATGCAAGAGATTTCGATTAGCGAATACTACTACTAGTGAGTGACAGTATCCGAATTATTGCATTCAAATGCAAGAGATTTCGATTAGCGAATACTACTACTAGTGAGTGACATTATTCCAATTACTGCATTCGAATGCAAGAGATTTCGATTAGCGAATACTACTACTAGTGAGTAACAGAATCCGAATTATTGCATTCGAATGCAAGAGATTTCGATTAACGAATACTACTACTAGTGAGTGACAGTATCTGAACTATTGCATTCGAATGCAAGAGATTTCGATTAGCGAATACTACTACTAGTGAGTGACAGTATCCGAATTATTACATTCGAATGCAAGAGATTTCGATTAGCGAATACTACTACTAGTGAGTGACAGTATCCGAATTATTGCATTCGAATGCATGTAATTTCGATTAGCGAATACTACTACTAGTGAGTGACAGTATCCGAATTATTGCATTCGAATGCATGAAATTTCGATTAGCGAATACTACTACTAGTGAGTGACAGTATCCGAATTATTGCATTCGAATGCAAGAGATTTCGATTATCGAATACTACTACCAGTGAGTGACAGAATCCGAATTATTGCATTCGAATGCATGAGATTTTAATTAGCGAATACTACTACTAGTGAGTGACAGTATCCGAATTATTGCATTCGAATGCATGAAATTTCGATTAGCGAATACTACTACTAGTGAGTGACTGTATCCGAGAACTTGCATTCCAATGCATGAGATTTCGATTAGCGAATACTACTATTAGTGAGTGACAGTATCCAAATTATTGCATTCGAATGCATGAAATTTCGATTAGCGAATACTACTACTAGTGAGTGACAGTATCCGAATTATTGCATTCGAATGCATGAATTTTCGATTAGCGGATACCTACTACTACTAGTGAGTGACAGTATCCGAGAACTTGCATTCGAATGCATGAGATTGCGATTAGCGAATACTACTACTAGTGAGTGACAGTATCCGAGAACTTGCATTTGAATGCATGAGATTTCGATTAGCGAATACTACTACTAGTGATTGACACTATCCGAATTATTGCATTCGAATACATGAAATTTCGATTAGCGAATACTACTACTAGTGAGTGACAGTATCCGAATTATTGCATTCGAATGCATGAAATTTCGATTAGCGGATACTACTACCAGGGAGTGACAGTATCCGAGAACTTGCATTCGAATGCATGAGATTTCGATTAGCGAATACTACTACTAGTGATTGACAGTATCCGAGAACTTGCATTCGAATGCATGAAATTTCGATTAGCGAATACTACTACTAGTGGGTGAGAGTATCCGAGAACTTGCGTTCGAATGCATGAGATTTCGATAAGCGAATACTACTACTAGAGAGTGACAGTATCCGATTTATTGCATTCGAATGCATGAGATTGCGATTAGCGAATACTACTACTAGTGAGTGACAGTATCCGAATTATTGCATTCGAATGCATGAAATTTCGATAAGCGAATACTACTACTAGAGAGTGACAGTATCCGATTTATTGCATTCGAATGCATGAGATTTCGATTAGCGAATACTACTACTAGTGAGTGACAGTATCCGAGAACTTGCATTCGAATGCATGAGATTGCGATTAGCGAATACTACTACTAGTGAGTGACAGTATCCGAGAACTTGCATTCGAATGCATGAGATTGCGATTAGCGAATACTACTACTAGTGAGTGACAGTATCCGAATTATTGCATTCGAATGCAAGAGATTTCGATTAGCGAATACTACTACTAGTGAGTGACAGTATCCGAATTATTGCATTCGAATGCAAGAGTTTGCGATTAGCGAATACTACTACTAGTGAGTGACAGTATCCCAATTATTACATTCGAATGCAAGAAATTTCGATTAGCGAATACTACTACTAGTGAGTGACAGTATCCGAATTATTGCATTCGAATGCATGAAATTTCGATTAGCGAATACTACTACTAGTGAGTGACAGGATCCGAATTATTGCATTCGAATGCATGAAATTTCGATTAGCGAATACTACTACTAGTGAGTGACAGTATCCGAATTATTTCATTCGAATGCAAGAGATTTCGATTAGCGAATACTACTACTAGTGAGTGACAGTATCCGAATTATTACATTCGAATGCATGAGATTTCGATTGGCGAATACTACTACTAGTGAGTGACAGTATCCGAATTATTGCAATCGAATGCATGAGATTTCGTTTAGCCAATACTACTACTAGTCAGTGACAGTTTCCGAATTATTGCTTTCGAATGCAAGAGATTTCGATTAGCGAATACTACTACTAGCGAGTGACAGTATCCGAATTATTGCATTCGAATGCAAGAGATTTCGATTAGCGAATACTACTACTAGTGAGTGACATTATCCGAATTACTGCATTCGAATGCAAGAGATTTCGATTAGCGAATACTACTACTAGTGAGTGACAGTATCCGAATTATTGCATTCGAATGCATGAAATTTCGATTAGCGAATACTACTACTAGTGAGTGACAGTATCCGAATTATTGCATTCGAATGTAAGAGATTTCGATTGTCGAATACTACTACTAGTGAGTGACAGTATCCGAATTATTGCATTCGAATGCATGAGATTTTAATTAGCGAATACTACTACTAGTGAGTGACAGTATCCGAATTATTGCATTCGAATGCATGAAATTTCGATTAGCGAATACTACTACTAGTGAGTGACAGTATCCGAGAACTTGCATTCGAATGCATGAGATTTCGATTAGCGAATACTACTACTAGTGAGTGACAGTATCCGAATTATTGCATTCGAATGCATGAAATTTCGATTAGCGAATACTACTACTAGTGAGTGACAGTATCCGAATTATTGCATTCGAATGCATGAGATTTCGATTAGCGAATACTACTACTAGTGAGTGACAGTATCCGAATTATTGCATTCGAATGCATGAAATTTCGATTAGCGGATACTACTACTAGTGAGTGACAGTATCCGAGAACTTGCATTCGAATGCATGAGATTGCGATTAGCGAATACTACTACTAGTGAGTGACACTATCCGAGAACTTGCATTAGAATGCATGAGATTGCGATTAGCGAATACTACTACTAGTGAGTGACAGTATCCGAGAACTTGCATTCGAATGCATGAGATTTCGATTAGCGAATACTACTACTAGTGATTGACACTATCCGAATTATTGCATTCGAATACATGAAATTTCGATTAGCGAATACTACTACTAGTGAGTGACAGTATCCGAATTATTGCATTCGAATGCATGAAATTTCGATTAGCGGATACTACTACTAGTGAGTGAAATTATCCGAGAACTTGCATTCGAATGTATGAGATTTCGATTACCGAATACTACTACTAGTGATTGACAGTATCCGAGAACTTGCATTCGAATGCATGAAATTTCGATTAGCGAATACTACTACTAGTGAGTGAGAGTATCCGAGAATTTGCGTTCGAATGCATGAGATTTCGATTAGCGAATACTACTACTAGTGAGTGACAGTATCCGAATTATAGCATTCGAATGCATGAGATTTCGATTAGCGAATACTACTACTAGTGAGTGACAGTATCCGAATTATTGCATTCGATTGCATGAAATTTCGATTAGCGAATACTACTACTAGTGAGTGACAGTATCCGAATTATTGCATTCGAATGCATGAAATTTCGATTAGCGAATACTACTACTAGAGGGTGACAGTATCCGAATTATTGCATTCGAATGCATGAGATTTCGATTAGCGAATACTACTACTAGTGAGTGACAGTATCCGAGAACTTGCATTCGAATGCATGAGATTTCGATTAGCGAATACTACTACTAGTTAGTGACAGTACCCGAATTATTGCATTCGAATGCATGAGATTTCGATTAGCGAATACTACTACTAGTGAGTGACAGTATCCGAATTATTGCATTCGAATGCATGAAATTTCGATTAGCGAATACTACTACTAGTGAGTGACAGTATCCGAGAACTTGCATTCGAATACATGAAATTTCGATTAGCGAACACTACTACTAGTGAGTGACAGTATCCGAATTATTGCATTCGAATGCATGAAATTTCGATTAGCGAATACTACTACTAGTGAGTGACAGTATCCGAATTATTGCATTCGAATGCATGAAATTTCGATTAGCGAATACTACTACTAGTGAGTGACAGTATCTGAATTATGGCATTCGAATGCATGAAATTTCGATTAGCGAATACTACTACTAGTGAGTGACAGTATCCGAGAACTTGCATTCGAATGCATGAAATTTCGATTAGCGAATACTACTACTAGTGAGTGACAGTATCCGAATTATTGCATTCGAATGCATGAGATTTCGATTAGTGAATTCTACTACTAGTGAGTGACAGTATCCGAGAACTTGCATTCGAATGCATGAGATTTCGATTAGTGAATACTACTACTAGTGAGTGACAGTATCCGAATTATTGCAAACGAATGCATGAGATTTCCTTTAGCGAATACTACTACTAGTCAGTGACAGTTTCCGAATTGTTGCTTTCGAATGCAAGAGATTTCGATTAGCGAATACCACTACTAGTGAGTGACAGTATCCGAATTATTGCATTCGAATGCATGAAATTTTGATTAGCGAATACTACTACTAGTGAGTGACAGTATCCGAACTATGGCATTCGAATGCATGAAATTTCGATTAGCGGATACTACTACTAGTGAGTGACAGTATCCGAGAACTTGCATTCGAATGCATGAGATTTCGAGTAGCGAATACTACTACTAGTGAGTGACAGTTTCCGAGAACTTGCATTCGAATGCATGAAATTTCGATTAGCGAATACTACTACTAGTGAGTGACAGTATCCGAGAACTTGCATTCGAATGCATGAAATTTCGATTAGCGAATGCTACTACTGGTGAGTGACAGTATCCGAGAACTTGCATTCGAATGCATGAGATTTCGATTAGCGAATACTACTACTAGTGAGTGACAGTATCCGAATTATTGCATTAGAATGCATGAGATTTCGATTAGCGAATACTACTACTAGTTAGTGACAGTATCCGAATTATTGCATTCGAATGCATGAAATTTTTATTAGCGAATACTACTACTAGTGAGTGACAGTATCCGAATTATTGCATTCGAATGCATGAGATTTCGATTAGCGAATACTACTACTAGCGAGTGACAGTATCCGAGAACTTGCATTCGAATGCATGAGATTTCGATTAGCGAATACTACTACTAGTGAGTGACAGTATCCGAATTATTGCATTCGAATGCATGAGATTTCGATTAGCGAATACTACTACTAGTGAGTGACAGTATCCGAGAACTTGCATTCGAATGCATGAGATTTCGATTAGCGAATACTACTACTAGTGAGTGACAGTATCCGAATTATTGCATTCGAATGCATGAGATTTCGATTAGCGAATACTACTACTAGTGAGTGACAGTATCCGAATTATTGCATTCGAATGCATGAAATTTCGATTAGCGAATACTACTACTAGTGAGTGACACTATCCGAGAACTTGCATTCGTATACATGAAATTTCGATTAGCGAACACTACTACTAGTGAGTGACAGTATCCGAGAACTTGCATTCGAATGCATGAGATTGCGATTAGCGAATACTACCACTAGTGAATGACAGTATCCGAAATATTGCATTCGAATGCATGAGATTTCGATTAGCGAATACTACTACTAGTGAGTGACAGTATCCGAGAACTTGCATTCGAATGCATGAGATTTCGATTAGCGAATACTACTACTAGTGAGTGACAGTATCCGAATTATTGCATTCGAATGTATGAGATTTCGATTAGCGAATACTACTACTAGTGAGTGACAGTATCCGAATTATTGCATTCGAATGCATGAAATTTCGATTAGCGAATACTACCGCTAGTGAGTGACAGTATCCGAGAACTTGCATTCGAATGCATGAGATTTCGATTAGCGAATACTACTACTAGTGAGTGACAGTATCCGAGAAATTGCATTCGACTGCATGAGATTTCGATTAGTGAATTCTACTACTAGTGAGTGACAGTATCCGAGAACTTGCATTCGAATGCATGAGATTTCGATTAGGGAATACTACTACTAGTGAGTGACAGTATCCGAATTATTGCAAACGAATGCATGAGATTTCCTTTAGCGAATACTACTACTAGTCAGTGACAGTTTCCGAATTATTGCTTTCGAATGCAAGAGATTTCGGGTAGCGAATACTACTACTAGTGAGTGACAGTATTCGAATTATTGAATTCGAATGCATGAAATTTCGATTAGCGAATACTACTACTAGTGAGTGACAGTATCCGAATTATTACATTCGAATGCATGAAATTTCGATTAGCGGATACTACTACTAGTGAGTGACAGTATCCGAGAACTTGCATTCGAATGCATGAGATTTCGTATAGCGAATACTACTACTAGTGAGTGACAGTATCCGAATTATTACATTCGAATGCAAAAGATTTCGATTAGCGAATACTACTACTAGTGAGTGACAGTATCCGAATTATTGCATTCGAATGCAAGTGATATCGATTAGCGAATACTACTACTAGTGAGTGACAGTATCCGAATTATTGCATTCGAATGCATGTAATTTCGATTAGCGAATACTACTACTAGTGAGTGACAGTATCCGAATTATTGCATTCGAATGCATGAAATTTCGATTAGCGAATACTACTACTAGTGAGTGACAGTTTCCGAGAACTTGCATTCGAATGCATGAGATTGCGATTAGCGAATACTACTACTAGTGAGTGACAGTATCCGAGAACTTGCATTCGAATGCATGAGATTTCGATTAGCGAATACTACTACTAGTTATTGACACTATCCGAATTATTGCATTCGAATACATGAAATTTCGATTAGCGAATACTACTACTAGTGAGTGACAGTATCCGAATTATTGCATTCGAATGCATGAAATTTCGATTGGCGGATACTACTGCTAGTGAGTGAAAGTTTCCGAGAACTTGCATTCGAATGCATGAGATTTCGATTAGCGAATACTACTACTAGTGAGTGACAGTATCCGAGAAATTGCATTCGAATGCATGAGATTTCGATTAGTGAATTCTATTACTAGTGAGTGACAGTATCCGAGAACTTGCATTCGAATGCATGAAATTTCGATTAGCGAATACTACTACTAGTGAGTGACAGTATCCGAATTATTGCATTCGAATGCATGAAATTTCGATTAGCGAATACTACTACTAGTGAGTGACAGTATCCGAATTATTGCATTCGAATGCAAGAGATTTCGATTATCGAATACTACTACTAGTGAGTGACAGGATCCGAATTATTGCATTCGAATGCATGAGATTTTAATGAGCGAATACTACTATTAGTGAGTGACAGTATCCGAATTATTAGATTCGAATGCATGAGACTGCGATTAGCGAATACTACTACTAGTGAGTGACAGTATCCGAGAACTTGCATTCGAATGCATGAGATTTCGATTAGCGAATACTACTACTAGTTATTGACACTATCCGAATTATTGCATTCGAATACATGAAATTTCGATTAGCGAATACTACTACTAGTGAGTGACAGTATCCGAATTATTGCATTCGAATGCATGAAATTTCGATTAGCGGATACTACAACTAGTGGGTGAAATTATCCGAGAACTTGCATTCGAATGCATGAGATTTCGATTAGCGAATACTACTACTAGTGATTGACAGTATCCGAGAACTTGCATTCGAATGCATGAAATTTCGATTAGGGAATACTACTACTAGTGAGTGAGAGTATCCGAGAATTTGCGTTCGAATGCATGAGATTTCGATTAGCGAATACTACTACTAGTGAGTGACAGTATCCGAATTATTGCATTCGAATGCATGAGATTTCGATTAGCGAATACTACTACTAGTGAGTGACAGTATCCGAATTATTGCATTCGATTGCATGAAATTTCGATTAGCGAATACTACTACTAGTGAGTGACAGTATCCGAATTATTGCATTCGAATGCATGAAATTTCGATTAGCGAATACTACTACTAGAGGGTGACAGTATCCGAATTATTGCATTCGAATGCATGAGATTTCGATTAGCGAATACTACTACTAGTGAGTGACAGTATCCGAGAACTTGCATTCGAATGCATGAGATTTCGATTAGCGAACACTACTACTAGTGAGTGACTGTACCCGAATTATTGCATTCGAATGCATGAGATTTCGATTAGCGAATACTACTACTAGTGAGTGACAGTATCCGAATTATTGCATTCAATGCATGAAATTTCGATTAGCGAATACTACTACTAGTGAGTGACAGTATCCGAATTATTGCATTCGAATGCATGAAATTTCCATTAGCGAATACTACTACTAGTGAGTGACAGTATCTGAATTATGGCATTCGAATGCATGAAATTTCGATTAGCGAATACTACTACTAGTGAGTGACAGTATCCGAGAACTTGCATTCGAATGCATGAAATTTCGATTAGCGAATACTACTACTAGTGAGTGACAGTATCCGAATTATTGCATTCGAATGCATGAGATTGCGATTAGCGAATACTACTACTAGTGAGTGACAGTATCCGAATTATTGCATTCGAATGCATGAAATTTCGATTAGCGAATACTACTACTAGTGAGTGACAGTATCCGAATTATTCCATTCGAATGCATGAGATTTCGATTAGCGAATACTACTCCTAGTGAGTGACAGTATCCGAGAACTTGCATTCGAATGCATGAGATTTCGATTAGCGAATACTACTACTAGTGAGTGACAGTATCCGAGAACTTGCATTCGAATGCATGAGATTTCGATTAGTGAATTCTACTACTAGTGAGTGACAGTATCCGAGAACTTGCATTCGAATGCATGAGATTTCGATTAGTGAATACTACTACTAGTGAGTGACAGTATCCGAATTATTGCAAACGAATGCATGAGATTTCCTTTAGCGAATACTACTACTAGTCAGTGACAGTTTCCGAATTATTGCTTTCGAATGCAAGAGATTTCGATTAGCGAATACTACTACTAGTGAGTGACAGTATCCGAATTATTGCATTCGAATGCATGAAATTTCGATTAGCGAATACTACTACTAGTGAGTGACAGTATGCGAACTATGGCATTCGAATGCATGAACTTTCAATTAGCGAATACTACTACTAGTGAGTGACAGTATCCGAATTATTGCAATCGAATGCATGAAATTTCGATTAGCGGATACTACTACTAGTGAGTGACAGTATCCGAGAACTTGCATTCGAATGCATGAGATTTCGATTAGCGAATACTACTACAAGTGAGTGACAGTATCTGAGAACTTGCATTCGAATGCATGAAATTTCGATTAGCGAATACTACTACTAGTGAGTGACAGTATCCGAGAACTTGCATTCGAATGCATGAAATTTCGATTAGCGAATGCTACTACTAGTGAGTGACAGTATCCGAGAACTTGCATTCGAATGCATGAGATTTCGATTAGCGAATACTACTACTAGTGAGTGACAGTATCCGAATTATTGCATTAGAATGCATGAGATTTCGATTAGCGAATACTACTACTAGTGAGTGACAGTATCCGAATTATTGCATTCGAATGCATGAAATTTTTATTAGCGAATACCACTACTAGTGAGTGACAGTATCCGAATTATTGCATTCGGATGCATGAAATTGCGATTAGCGAATACTAATACTAGAGAGTGACAGTATCCGAATTATTGCATTCGAATGCATGAGATTTCTATTAGCGAATACTACTACTAGTGAGTGACAGTATCCGAGAACTTGCATTCGAATGCATGAGATTTCGATTAGCGAATACTACTACTAGTGAGTGACAGTATCCGAGAACTTGCATTCGAATGCATGAGATTTCGATTAGCGAATACTACTACTAGTGAGTGACAGTATCCGAATTACTGCATTCGAATGCATGAGATTTCGATTAGCGAATACTACTACTAGTGAGTGACAGTATCCGAATTATTGCATTCGAATGCATGAGATTTCGATTAGGGAATACTACTACTAGTGAGTGACAGTATCCGAATTATTGCATTCGAATGCATGAAATTTCGATTAGCGAATACTACTACTAGTGAGTGACACTATCCGAGAACTTGCATTCGAATACATGAAATTTCGATTAGCGAACACTACTACTAGTGAGTGACAGTATCCGAATTATTGCATTCGAATGCCTGAAATTTCGATTAGCGCATACTACTACTAGTGAGTGACAGTATCTGAATTATGGCATTCGAATGCATGAAATTTCGATTAGCGAATACTACTACTAGTGAGTGACAGTATCCGAGAACTTGCATTCGAATGCATGAAATTTCGATTAGCGAATACTACTACTAGTGAGTGACAGTATCCGAATTATTGTATTCGAATGTATGAGATTGCGATTAGCGAATACTACTACTAGTGAGTGACAGTATCCGAATTATTGCATTCGAATGCATGAAATTTCGATTAGCGAATACTACTACTAGTCAGTGACACTATCCGAATTATTGCAGTCGAATGCATGAGATTTCGATTAGCGAATACTACTACTAGTGAGTGACAGTATCCGAGAACATGCATTCGAATGCATGAGATTTCGATTTGCGAATACTACTACTAGTGAGTGACAGTATCCGAGAACTTGCATTCGAATGCATGAAATTTCGATTAGCGAATACTACTACTAGTGAGTGACAGTATCCGAGAACTTGCATTCGAATGCATGAGATTTCGATTAGCGAATACTACTACTAGTGAGTGACAGTATCCGAATTATTGCATTCGAATGCATGAGATTTCGATTAGCGAATACTACTACTAGTGAGTGACAGTATCCGAATTATTGCATTCGAATGCATGAAATTTCGATTAGCGGATACTACTACTAGTGAGTGAAAGTTTCCGAGAACTTGCATTCGAATGCATGAGATTTCGATTAACGAATACTACTACTAGTGAGTGACAGTATCCGAGAAATTGCATTCGAATGCATGAGATTTCGATTAGTGAATTCTACTACTAGTGAGTGACAGTATCCGAATTATTGCATTCGAATGCATGAGATTTCGATTAGCGAATACTACTACTAGTGAGTGACAGTATCCGAATTATTGCATTCGATTGCGTGAAATTTCGATTAGCGAATACTACTACTAGTGAGTGACAGTATTCGAATTATTGCATTCGAATGCATGAAATTTCGATTAGCGAATACTACTACTAGTGAGTGACAGTGTCCGAATTATTGCATTCGAATGCAAGAGATTTCGATTATCGAATACTACTACTAGTGAGTGACAGTATCCGAATTATTGCATTCGAATGCATGAGATTTTAATGAGCGAATACTACTACTAGTGAGTGACAGTATCCGAATTATTGCATTCGAATGCATGAAATTTCGATTAGCGAATACTACTGCTAGTGAGTGACAGTTTCCGAGAACTTGCATTCGAATGCATGAGATTGCGATTAGCGAATACTACTACTAGTGAGTGAAATTATCCGAGAACTTGCATTCGAATGCATGAGATTTCGATTAGCGAATACTACTACTAGTGATTGACAGTATCCGAGAACTTGCATTCGAATGCATGAAATTTCGATTAGCGAATACTACTACTAGTGAGTGAGAGTATCCGAGAATTTGCGTTCGAATGCATGAGATTTCGATTAGCGAATACTACTACTAGTGAGTGACAGTATCCGAATTATTGCATTCGAATGCATGAGATTTCGATTAGCGAATACTACTACTAGTGAGTGACAGTATCCGAATTATTGCATTCGATTGCGTGAAATTTCGATTAGCGAATACTACTACTAGTGAGTGACAGTATCCGAATTATTGCATTCGAATGCATGAAATTTCGATTAGCGAATACTACTACTAGAGGGTGACAGTATCCGAATTATTGCATTTGAATGCATTAGATTTCGATTAGCGAATACTACTACTAGTGAGTGACAGTATCCGAGAACTTGCATTCGAATGCATGAGATTTCGATTAGCGAACACTACTACTAGTGAGTGACTGTACCCGAATTATTGCATTCGAATGCATGAGATTTCGATTAGCGAATACTACTACTAGTGAGTGACAGTATCCGAATTATTGCATTCGAATGCATGAAATTTCGATTAGCGAATACTACTACCAGTGAGTGACAGTATCCGAGAACTTGCATTCGAATACATGAAATTTCGATTAGCGAACACTACTACTAGTGAGTGACAGTATCCGAATTATTGCATTCGAATGCATGAAATTTCGATTAGCGAATACTACTACTAGTGAGTGACAGTATCCGAATTATTGCATTCGAATGCATGAAATTTCGATTAGCGAATACTACTACTAATGAGTGACAGTATCTGAATTATGGCATTCGAATGCATGAAATTTCGATTAGCGAATACTACTACTAGTGAGTGACAGTATCCGAGAACTTGCATTCGAATGCATGAAATTTCGATTAGCGAATACTACTACTAGTGAGTGACAGTATCCGAATTATTGCATTCGAATGCATGAGATTGCGATTAGCGAATACTACTACTAGTGAGTGACAGTATCCGAATTATTGCATTCGAATGCATGAAATTTCGATTAGCGAATACTACTACTAGTGAGTGACAGTATCCGAATTATTCCATTCGAATGCATGAGATTTCGATTAGCGAATACCACTACTAGTGAGTGACGGTACCCGTTAACTTGCATTCGAATGCATGAGATTTCGATTAGCGAATACTACTACTAGTGAGTGACAGTATCCGAGAACTTGCATTCGAATGCATGAGATTTCGATTAGTGAATTCTACTACTAGTGAGTGACAGTATCCGAGAACTTGCATTCGAATGCATAAGATTTCGATTAGTGAATACTACTACTAGTGAGTGACAGTATCCGAATTATTGCAAACGAATGCATGAGATTTCCTTTAGCGAATACTACTACTAGTCAGTGACAGTTTCCGAATTATTGCTTTCGAATGCAAGAGATTTCGATTAGCGAATACTACTACTAGTGAGTGACAGTATCCGAATTATTGCATTCGAATGCATAAAATTTCGATTAGCGAATACTACTACTAGTGAGTGACAGTATCCGAACTATGGCATTCGAATGCATGAACTTTCGATTAGCGAATACTACTACTAGTGAGTGACAGTATCCGAATTATTGCAATCGAATGCATGAAATTTCGATTAGCGGATACTACTACTAGTGAGTGACAGTATCCGAGAACTTGCATTCGAATGCATGAGATTTCGATTAGCGAATACTACTACTAGTGAGTGACAGTATCCGAGAACTTGCATTCGAATGCATGAAATTTCGATTAGCGAATACTACTACTAGTGAGTGACAGTATCCGAGAACTTGCATTCGAATGCATGAAATTTCGATTAGCGAATGCTACTACTAGTGAGTGACAGTATCCGAGAACTTGCATTCGAATGCATGAGATTTCGATTAGCGAATACTACTACTAGTGAGTGACAGTATCCGAATTATTGCATTAGAATGCATGAGATTTCGATTAGCGAATACTACTACTAGTGAGTGACAGTATCCGAATTATTGCATTCGAATGCATGAAATTTTTATTAGCGAATACCACTACTAGTGAGTGACAGTATCCGAATTATTGCATTCGGATGCATGAAATTGCGATTAGCGAATACTAATACTAGAGAGTGACAGTATCCGAATTATTGCATTCGAATGCATGAGATTTCTATTAGCGAAAACTACTACTAGTGAGTGGCAGTATCCGAGAACTTGCATTCGAATGCATGAGATTTCGATTAGCGAATACTACTACTAGTGGGTGACAGTATCCGAGAACTTGCATTCGAATGCATGAGATTTCGATTAGCGAATACTACTACTAGTGAGTGACAGTATCCGAATTACTGCATTCGAATGCATGAGATTTCGATTAGCGAATACTACTACTAGTGAGTGACAGTATCCGAGAACTTGCATTCGAATGCATGAGATTTCGATTAGCGAATACTACTACTAGTGAGTGACAGTATCCGAATTATTGCATTCGAATGCATGAGATTTCGATTAGCGAATACTACTACTAGTGAGTGACAGTATCCGAGAACTTGCATTCGAATGCATGAAATTTCGATTAGCGAATACTACTACTAGTGAGTGACAGTATCCGAATTATTGCATTCGAATGCATGAGATTGCGATTAGCGAATACTACTACTAGTGAGTGACAGTATCCGAATTATTGCATTCGAATGCATGAGATTTCGATTAGCGAATACTATTACTAGTGAGTGACAGTATCCGAGAACTTGCATTCGAATGCATGAGATTTCGATTAGCGAATACTACTACTAGTGAGTGACAGTATCCGAATTATTGCATTCGAATGCATGAAATTTCGATTAGCGAATACTACTACTAGTGAGTGACAGTATCCGAGAACTTGCATTCGAATACATGAAATTTCGATTAGCGAACACTACTACTAGTGAGTGACAGTATCCGAATTATTGCATTCGAATGCATGAAATTTCGATTAGCGAATACTACTACTAGTGAGTGACAGTATCCGAATTATTGCATTCGAATGCATGAAATTTCGATTAGCGAATACTACTACTAGTGAGTGACAGTATCTGAATTATGGCATTCGAATGCATGAAATTTCGATTAGCGAATACTACTACTAGTGAGTGACAGTATCCGAGAACTTGCATTCGAATGCATGAAATTTCGATTAGCGAATACTACTACTAGTGAGTGACAGTATCCGAATTATTGCATTCGAATGCATGAGATTGCGATTAGCGAATACTACTACTAGTGAGTGACAGTATCCGAATTATTGCATTCGAATGCATGAAATTTCGATTAGCGAATACTACTACTAGTGAGTGACAGTATCCGAATTATTCCATTCGAATGCATGAGATTTCGATTAGCGAATACCACTACTAGTGAGTGACGGTACCCGTTAACTTGCATTCGAATGCATGAGATTTCGATTAGCGAATACTACTACTAGTGAGTGACAGTATCCGAGAACTTGCATTCGAATGCATGAGATTTCGATTAGTGAATTCTACTACTAGTGAGTGACAGTATCCGAGAACTTTCATTCGAATGCATGAGATTTCGATTAGTGAATACTACTACTAGTGAGTGACAGTATCCGAATTATTGCAAACGAATGCATGAGATTTCCTTTAGCGAATACTACTACTAGTCAGTGACAGTTTCCGAATTATTGCTTTCGAGTGCAAGAGATTTCGATTAGCGAATACTACTACTAGTGAGTGACAGTATCCGAATTATTGCATTCGAATGCATGAAATTTCGATTAGCGAATACTACTACTAGTGAGTGACAGTATCCGAACTATGGCATTCGAATGCATGAACTTTCGATTAGCGAATACTACTACTAGTGAGTGACAGTATCCGAATTATTGCAATCGAATGCATGAAATTTCGATTAGCGGATACTACTACTAGTGAGTGACAGTATCCGAGAACTTGCATTCGAATGCATGAAATTTCGATTAGCGAATACTACTACTAGTGAGTGACAGTATCCGAATTATTGCATTCGAATGCATGAGATTGCGATTAGCGAATACTACTACTAGTGAGTGACAGTATCCGAATTATTGCATTCGAATGCATGAAATTTCGATTAGCGAATACTACTACTAGTGAGTGACAGTATCCGAATTATTCCATTCGAATGCATGAGATTTCGATTAGCGAATACCACTACTAGTGAGTGACGGTACCCGTTAACTTGCATTCGAATGCATGAGATTTCGATTAGCGAATACTACTACTAGTGAGTGACAGTATCCGAGAACTTGCATTCGAATGCATGAGATTTCGATTAGTGAATTCTACTACTAGTGAGTGACAGTATCCGAGAACTTGCATTCGAATGCATGAGATTTCAATTAGTGAATACTACTACTAGTGAGTGACAGTATCCGAATTATTGCAAACGAATGCATGAGATTTCCTTTAGCGAATACTACTACTAGTCAGTGACAGTTTCCGAATTATTGCTTTCGAATGCAAGAGATTTCGATTAGCGAATACTACTACTAGTGAGTGACAGTATCCGAATTATTGCATTCGAATGCATAAAATTTCGATTAGCGAATACTACTACTAGTGAGTGACAGTATCCGAACTATGGCATTCGAATGCATGAACTTTCGATTAGCGAATACTACTACTAGTGAGTGACAGTATCCGAATTATTGCAATCGAATGCATGAAATTTCGATTAGCGGATACTACTACTAGTGAGTGACAGTATCCGAGAACTTGCATTCGAATGCATGAGATTTCGATTAGCGAATACTACTACTAGTGAGTGACAGTATCCGAGAACTTGCATTCGAATGCATGAAATTTCGATTAGCGAATACTACTACTAGTGAGTGACAGTATCCGAGAACTTGCATTCGAATGCATGAAATTTCGATTAGCGAATGCTACTACTAGTGAGTGACAGTATCCGAGAACTTGCATTCGAATGCATGAGATTTCGATTAGCGAATACTACTACTAGTGAGTGACAGTATCCGAATTATTGCATTAGAATGCATGAGATTTCGATTAGCGAATACTACTACTAGTGAGTGACAGTATCCGAATTATTGCATTCGAATGCATGAAATTTTTATTAGCGAATACCACTACTAGTGAGTGACAGTATCCGAATTATTGCATTCGGATGCATGAAATTGCGATTAGCGAATACTAATACTAGAGAGTGACAGTATCCGAATTATTGCATTCGAATGCATGAGATCTCTATTAGCGAATACTACAACTAGTGAGTGACAGTATCCGAGAACTTGCATTCGAATGCATGAGATTTCGATTAGCGAATACTACTACTAGTGGGTGACAGTATCCGAGAACTTGCATTCGAATGCATGAGATTTCGATTAGCGAATACTACTACTAGTGAGTGACAGTATCCGAATTACTGCATTCGAATGCATGAGATTTCGATTAGCGAATACTACTACTAGTGAGTGACAGTATCCGAGAACTTGCATTCGAATGCATGAGATTTCGATTAGCGAATACTACTACTAGTGAGTGACAGTATCCGAATTATTGCATTCGAATGCATGAGATTTCGATTAGCGAATACTACTACTAGTGAGTGACAGTATCCGAGAACTTGCATTCGAATGCATGAAATTTCGATTAGCGAATACTACTACTAGTGAGTGACAGTATCCGAATTATTGCATTCGAATGCATGAGATTGCGATTAGCGAATACTACTACTAGTGAGTGACAGTATCCGAATTATTGCATTCGAATGCATGAGATTTCGATTAGCGAATACTATTACTAGTGAGTGACAGTATCCGAGAACTTGCATTCGAATGCATGAGATTTCGATTAGCGAATACTACTACTAGTGAGTGACAGTATCCGAATTATTGCATTCGAATGCATGAAATTTCGATTAGCGAATACTACTACTAGTGAGTGACAGTATCCGAGAACTTGCATTCGAATACATGAAATTTCGATTAGCGAACACTACTACTAGTGAGTGACAGTATCCGAATTATTGCATTCGAATGCATGAAATTTCGATTAGCGAATACTACTACTAGTGAGTGACAGTATCCGAATTATTGCATTCGAATGCATGAAATTACGATTAGCGAATACTACTACTAGTGAGTGACAGTATCTGAATTATGGCATTCGAATGCATGAAATTTCGATTAGCGAATACTACTACTAGTGAGTGACAGTATCCGAGAACTTGCATTCGAATGCATGAAATTTCGATTAGCGAATACTACTACTAGTGAGTGACAGTATCCGAATTATTGCATTCGAATGCATGAGATTGCGATTAGCGAATACTACTACTAGTGAGTGACAGTATCCGAATTATTGCATTCGAATGCATGAAATTTCGATTAGCGAATACTACTACTAGTGAGTGACAGTATCCGAATTATTCCATTCGAATGCATGAGATTTCGATTAGCGAATACCACTACTAGTGAGTGACGGTACCCGTTAACTTGCATTCGAATGCATGAGATTTCGATTAGCGAATACTACTACTAGTGAGTGACAGTATCCGAGAACTTGCATTCGAATGCATGAGATTTCGATTAGTGAATTCTACTACTAGTGAGTGACAGTATCCGAGAACTTGTATTTGAATGCATGAGATTTCGATTAGTGAATACTACTACTAGTGAGTGACAGTATCCGAATTATTGCAAACGAATGCATGAGATTTCCTTTAGCGAATACTACTACTAGTCAGTGACAGTTTCCGAATTATTGCTTTCGAGTGCAAGAGATTTCGATTAGCGAATACTACTACTAGTGAGTGACAGTATCCGAATTATTGCATTCGAATGCATGAAATTTCGATTAGCGAATACTACTACTAGTGAGTGACAGTATCCGAACTATGGCATTCGAATGCATGAACTTTCGAATAGCGAATACTACTACTAGTGAGTGACAGTATCCGAATTATTGCAATCGAATGCATGAAATTTCGATTAGCGGATACTACTACTAGTGAGTGACAGTATCCGAGAACTTGCATTCGAATGCATGAGATTTCGATTAGCGAATACTACTACTAGTGAGTGACAGTATCCGAGAACTTGCATTCGAATGCATGAAATTTCGATTAGCGAATACTACTACTAGTGAGTGACAGTATCCGAGAACTTGCATTCGAATGCATGAAATTTCGATTAGCGAATGCTACTACTAGTGAGTGACAGTATCCGAGAACTTGCATTCGAATGCATGAGATTTCGATTAGCGAATACTACTACTAGTGAGTGACAGTATCCGAATTATTGCATTAGAATGCATGAGATTTCGATTAGCGAATACTACTACTAGTGAGTGACAGTATCCGAATTATTGCATTCGAATGCATGAAATTTTTATTAGCGAATACCACTACTAGTGAGTGACAGTATCCGAATTATTGCATTCGGATGCATGAAATTGCGATTAGCGAATACTAATACTAGAGAGTGACAGTATCCGAATTATTGCATTCGAATGCATGATATTTCTATTAGCGAATACTACTACTAGTGAGTGACAGTATCCGAGAACTTGCATTCGAATGCATGAGATTTCGATTAGCGAATACTACTACTAGTGAGTGACAGTATCCGAGAACTTGCATTCGAATGCATGAGATTTCGATTAGCGAATACTACTACTAGTGAGTGACAGTATCCGAATTACTGCATTCGAATGCATGAGATTTCGATTAGCGAATACTACTACTAGTGAGTGACAGTATCCGAGAACTTGCATTCGAATGCATGAGATTTCGATTAGCGAATACTACTACTAGTGAGTGACAGTATCCGAATTATTGCATTCGAATGCATGAGATTGCGATTAGCGAATACTACTACTAGTGAGTGACAGTATCCGAATTATTACATTCGAATGCATGAGATTTCGATTAGCCAATACTATTACTAGTGAGTGACAGTATCCGAGAACTTGCATTCGAATGCATGAGATTTCGATTAGCGAATACTACTACTAGTGAGTGACAGTATCCGAATTATTGCATTCGAATGCATGAGATTTCGATTAGCGAATACTACTACTAGTGAGTGACAGTATCCGAATTATTGCATTCGAATGCATGAAATTTCGATTAGCGAAAACTACCGCTAGTGAGTGACAGTATCCGAGAACTTGCATTCGAATGCATGAAATTTCGATTAGCGAATACTACTACTAGTGAGTGACAGTATCCGAATTATTGCATTCGAATGCATGAGATTTCGATTAGCGAATACTACTACTAGTGAGTGAAAGTATCCGAGAACTTGCATTCGAATGCATGAGATTTCGATTAGTGAATTCTACTACTAGTGAGTGACAGTATCCGAGAACTTGCATTCGAATGCATGAGATTTCGATTAGCGAATACTACTACTAGTGAGTGACAGTATCCGAATTATTGCATTCGAATGCATGAAATTTCGATTAGCGAATACTACTACTAGTGGGTGACAGTATCCGAATTATGGCATTCGAATGCATAAACTTTCGATTATCGAATACTACTACTAGTGAGTGACAGTATCCGAATTATTGCATTCGAATGCATGAAATTTCGATTAGCGGATACTACTACTAGTGAGTGACAGTATCCGAGAACTTGCATTCGAATGCATGAGATTTCGATTAGCGAATACTACTACTAGTGAGTGACAGTATCCGAGAACTTGCATTCGAATGCATGAAATTTCGATTAGCAAATGCTACTACTAGTGAGTGACAGTATCCGAGAACTTGCATTCGAATGCATGAAATTTCGATTAGCGAATACTACTACTAGTGAGTGACAGTATCCGAAAACTTGCATTCGAATGCATGAGATTTCGATTAGCGAATACTACTACTAGTGAGTGACAGTATCCGAATTATTGCATTCGAATGCATGAGATTTCGATTAGCGAATACTACTACTAGTGAGTGACAGTATCCGAATTATTGCATTCGAATGCAAGAGATTTCCATTAGCGAATACTACTACTAGTGAGTGACAGTATCCGAATTATTGCATTCGAATGCATGAAATTTTTATTAGCGAATACCACTACAAGTGAGTGACAGTATCCGAATTATTGCATTCGGATGCATGAAATTGCGATTAGCGAATACTAATACTAGAGAGTGACAGTATCCGAATTATTGCATTCGAATGCATGAGATTTCTATTAGCGAATACTACTACTAGTGAGTGACAGTATAAGAGAACTTGCATTCGAATGCATGAGATTTCGATTAGCGAATACTACTACTAGTGAGTGACAGTATCCGGGAACTTGCATTCGAATGCATGAGATTTCGATTAGCGAATACTACTACTAGTGAGTGACAGTATCCGAATTACTGCATTCGAATGCATGAGATTTCGATTAGCGAATACTACTACTAGTGAGTGACAGTATCCGAGAACTTGCATTCGAATGCATGAGATTTCGATTAGCGAATACTACTACTAGTGAGTGACAGTATCCGAATTATTGCATTCGAATGCATGAGATTTTGATTAGCGAATACTACTACTAGTGAGTGACAGTATCCGAATTATTGCATTCGAATGCATGAAATTTCGATTAGCGAACACTACTACTAGTGAGTGACACTATCCGAGAACTTGCATTCGAATACATGAAATTTCGATTAGCGAACACTACTACTAGTGAGTGACAGTATCGGAATTATTGCATTCGAATGCCTGAAATTTCGATTAGCGCATACTACTACTAGTGAGTGACAGTATCTGAATTACGGCATTCGAATGCATGAAATTTCGATTAGCGAATACTACTACTAGTGAGTGACAGTATCCGAGAACATGCATTCGAATGCATGAAATTTCGATTAGCGAATACTACTACTAGTGAGTGACAGTATCCGAATTATTGCATTCGAATGCATGAGATTTCGATTAGCGAATACTACTACTAGTGAGTGACAGTATCCGAATTATTGCATTCGAATGCATGAGATTTCGATTACCGAATACTACTACTAGTGAGTGACAGTATCCGAGAACTTGCATTCGAATGCATGAGATTTCGATTAGCGAATACTACTACTAGTGAGTGACAGTATCCGAATTATTGCATTCGAATGCATGAAATTTCGATTAGCGAATACTACCGCTAGTGAGTGACAGTATCCGAGAACTTGCATTCGAATGCATGAAATTTCGATTAGCGAATACTACTTCTAGTGAGTGACAGTATCCGAATTATTGCATTCGAATGCATGAGATTTCGATTAGCGAATACTACTACTAGTGAGTGAAAGTATCCGAGAACTTGCATTCGAATGCATGAGATTTCGATTAGTGAATTCTACTACTAGTGAGTGACAGTATCCGAGAACTTGCATTCGAATGCATGAGATTTCGATTAGCGAATACTACTACTAGTGAGTGACAGTATCCGAATTATTGCAAACGAATGCATGAGACTTCCTTTAGCGAATACTACTACTAGTCAGTGACAGTTTCCGAATTATTGCTTTCGAATGCAAGAGATTTCGAGTAGCGAATACTACTACTAGTGAGTGACAGTATCCGAATTATTGCATTCGAATGCATGAAATTTCGATTAGCGAATACTACTACTAGTGAGTGACAGTATCCGAATTATGGCATTCGAATGCATGAACTTTCGATTATCGAATACTACTACTAGTGAGTGACAGTATCCGAATTATTGCATTCGAATGCATGAAATTTCGATTAGCGGATACTAGTACTAGTGAGTGACAGTATCCGAGAACTTGCATTCGAATGCATGAAATTTCGATTAGCGAATACTACTACTAGTGAGTGACAGTATCCGAAATATTGCATTCGAATGCATGAGATTGCGATTAGCGAATACTACTACTAGTGAGTGACAGTATCCGAATTATTGCATTCGAATGCATGAGATTTCGATTAGCGAATACTACTACTAGTGAGTGACAGTATCCGAATTATTGCATTCGAATGCATGAGATTTCGATTACCGAATACTACTACTAGTGAGTGACAGTATCCGAGAACTTGCATTCGAATGCATGAGATTTCGATTAGCGAATACTACTACTAGTGAGTGACAGTATCCGAATTATTGCATTCGAATGCATGAAATTTCGATTAGCGAATACTACCGCTAGTGAGTGACAGTATCCGAGAACTTGCATTCGAATGCATGAAATTTCGATTAGCGAATACTACTACTAGTGAGTGACAGTATCCGAATTATTGCATTCGAATGCATGAGATTTCGATTAGCGAATACTACTACTAGTGAGTGAAAGTATCCGAGAACTTGCATTCGAATGCATGAGATTTCGATTAGCGAATACTACTACTAGTGAGTGACAGTATCCGAGAAATTGCATTCGAATGCATGAGATTTCGATTAGTGAATTCTACTACTAATGAGTGACAGTATCCGAGAACTTGCATTCGAATGCATGAGATTTCGATTAGCGAATACTACTACTAGTGAGTGACAGTATCCGAATTATTGCATTAGAATGCATGAAATTTCGATTAGCGAATACTACTACTAGTGAGTGACAGTATCCGAATTATTGCATTCGAATGCATGAGATTTCGATTAGCGAATACTACTACTAGTGAGTGACAGTATCCGAATTATTGCATTCGAATGCAAGAGATTTCCATTAGCGAATACTACTACTAGTGAGTGACAGTATCCGAATTATTGCATTCGAATGCATGAAATTTTTATTAGCGAATACCACTACTAGTGAGTGACAGTATCCGAATTATTGCATTCGGATGCATGAAATTGCGATTAGCGAATACTAATACTAGAGAGTGACAGTATCCGAATTATTGCATTCGAATGCATGAGATTTCTATTAGCGAATACTACTACTAGTGAGTGACAGTATCCGAGAACTTGCATTCGAATGCATGAGATTTCGATTAGCGAATACTACTACTAGTGAGTGACAGTATCCGAGAACTTGCATTCGAATGCATGAGATTTCGATTAGCGAATACTACTACTAGTGAGTGACAGTATCCGAATTACTGCATTCGAATGCATGAGATTTCGATTAGCGAATACTACTACTAGTGAGTGACAGTATCCGAGAACTTGCATTCGAATGCATGAGATTTCGATTAGCGAATACTACTACTAGTGAGTGACAGTATCCGAATTATTGCATTCGAATGCATGAGATTTTGATTAGCGAATACTACTACTAGTGAGTGACAGTATCCGAATTATTGCATTCGAATGCATGAAATTTCGATTAGCGAACACTACTACTAGTGAGTGACACTATCCGAGAACTTGCATTCGAATACATGAAATTTCGATTAGCGAACACTACTACTAGTGAGTGACAGTATCCGAATTATTGCATTCGAATGCCTGAAATTTCGATTAGCGCATACTACTACTAGTGAGTGACAGTATCTGAATTACGGCATTCGAATGCATGAAATTTCGATTAGCGAATACTACTACTAGTGAGTGACAGTATCCGAGAACTTGCATTCGAATGCATGAAATTTCGATTAGCGAATACTACTACTAGTGAGTGACAGTATCCGAATTATTGCATTCGAATGCATGAGATTTCGATTAGCGAATACTACTACTAGTGAGTGACAGTATCCGAATTATTGCATTCGAATGCATGAGATTTCGATTACCGAATACTACTACTAGTCAGTGACAGTATCCGAGAACTTGCATTCGAATGCATGAGATTTCGATTAGCGAATACTACTACTAGTGAGTGACAGTATCCGAATTATTGCATTCGAATGCATGAAATTTCGATTAGCGAATACTACCGCTAGTGAGTGACAGTATCCGAGAACTTGCATTCGAATGCATGAAATTTCGATTAGCGAATACTACTACTAGTGAGTGACAGTATCCGAATTATTGCATTCGAATGCATGAGATTTCGATTAGCGAATACTACTACTAGTGAGTGAAAGTATCCGAGAACTTGCATTCGAATGCATGAGATTTCGATTAGCGAATACTACTACTAGTGAGTGACAGTATCCGAGAAATTGCATTCGAATGCATGAGATTTCGATTAGTGAATTCTACTACTAGTGAGTGACAGTATCCGAGAACTTGCATTCGAATGCATGAGATTTTGATTAGCGAATACTACTACTAGTGAGTGACAGTATCCGAATTATTGCAAACGAATGCATGAGACTTCCTTTAGCGAATACTACTACTAGTCAGTGACAGTTTCCGAATTATTGCTTTCGAATGCAAGAGATTTCGAGTAGCGAATACTACTACTAGTGAGTGACAGTATCCGAATTATTGCATTCGAATGCATGAAATTTCGATTAGCGAATACTACTACTAGTGAGTGACAGTATCCGAATTATGGCATTCGAATGCATGAACTTTCGATTATCGAATACTACTACTAGTGAGTGACAGTATCCGAATTATTGCATTCGAATGCATGAAATTTCGATTAGCGGATACTACTACTAGTGAGTGACAGTATCCGAGAACTTGCATTCGAATGCATGAAATTTCGATTAGCGAATACTACTACTAGTGAGTGACAGTATCCGAATTATTGCATTCGAATGCATGAGATTGCGATTAGCGAATACTACTACTAGTGAGTGACAGTATCCGAATTATTGCATTCGAATGCATGAGATTTCGATTAGCGAATACTACTACTAGTGAGTGACAGTATCCGAATTATTGCATTCGAATGCATGAGATTTCGATTACCGAATACTACTACTAGTGAGTGACAGTATCCGAGAACTTGCATTCGAATGCATGAGATTTCGATTAGCGAATACTGCTACTAGTGAGTGACAGTATCCGAATTATTGCATTCGAATGCATGAGATTTCGATTAGCGAATACTACTACTAGTGAGTGAAAGTATGCGAGAACTTGCATTCGAATGCATGAGATTTCGATTAGCGAATACTACTACTAGTGAGTGACAGTATCCGAGAAATTGCATTCGAATGCATGAGATTTCGATTAGTGAATTCTACTACTAGTGAGTGACAGTATCCGAGAACTTGCATTCGAATGCATGAGATTTCGATTAGCGAATACTACTACTACTGAGTGACAGTATCCGAATTATTGCAAACGAATGCATGAGACTTCCTTTAGCGAATACTACTACTAGTCAGTGACAGTTTCCGAATTATTGCTTTCGAATGCAAGAGATTTCGAGTAGCGAATACTACTACTAGTGAGTGACAGTATCCGAATTATTGCATTCGAATGCATGAAATTTCGATTAGCGAATACTACTACTAGTGAGTGACAGTATCCGAATTATGGCATTCGAATGCATGAACTTTCGATTATCGAATACTACTACTAGTGAGTGACAGTATCCGAATTATTGCATTCGAATGCATGAAATTTCGATTAGCGGATACTACTACTAGTGAGTGACAGTATCCGAGAACTTGCATTCGAATGCATGAGATTTCGATTAGCGAATACTACTACTAGTGAGTGACAGTATCCGAGAACTTGCATTCGAATGCATGAAATTTCGATTAGCAAATGCTACTACTAGTGAGTGACAGTATCCGAGAACTTGCATTCGAATGCATAAAATTTCGATTAGCGAATACTACTACTAGTGAGTGACAGTATCCGAGAACTTGCATTCCAATGCATGAGATTTCGATTAGCGAATACTACTACTAGTGAGTGACAGTATCCGAATTATTGCATTCGAATGCATGAGATTTCGATTAGCGAATACTACTACTAGTGAGTGACAGTATCCGAATTATTGCATTCGAATGCAAGAGATTTCCATTAGCGAATACTACTACTAGTGAGTGACAGTATCCGAATTATTGCATTCGAATGCATGAAATTTTTATTAGCGAATACCACTACTAGTGAGTGACAGTATCCGAATTATTGCATTCGGATGCATGAAATTGCGATTAGCGAATACTAATACTAGAGAGTGACAGTATCCGAATTATTGCATTCGAATGCATGAGATTTCTATTAGCGAATACTACTACTAGTGAGTGACAGTATCCGAGAACTTGCATTCGAATGCATGAGATTTCGATTAGCGAATACTACTACTAGTGAGTGACAGTATCCGAGAACTTGCATTCGAATGCATGAGATTTCGATTAGCGAATACTACTACTAGTGAGTGACAGTATCCGAATTACTGCATTCGAATGCATGAGATTTCGATTAGCGAATACTACTACTAGTGAGTGACAGTATCCGAGAACTTGCATTCGAATGCATGAGATTTCGATTAGCGAATACTACTACTAGTGAGTGACAGTATCCGAATTATTGCATTCGAATGCATGAGATTTTGATTAGCGAATACTACTACTAGTGAGTGACAGTATCCGAATTATTGCATTCGAATGCATGAAATTTCGATTAGCGAATACTACTACTAGTGAGTGACACTATCCGAGAACTTGCATTCGAATACATGAAATTTCGATTAGCGAACACTACTACTAGTGAGTGACAGTATCCGAATTATTGCATTCGAATGCCTGAAATTTCGATTAGCGCATACTAGTACTAGTGAGTGACAGTATCTGAATTACGGCATTCGAATGCATGAAATTTCGATTAGCGAATACTACTACTAGTGAGTGACAGTATCCGAGAACTTGCATTCGAATGCATGAAATTTCGATTAGCGAATACTACTACTAGTGAGTGAGAGTATTCGAATTATTGCATTCGAATGCATGAGATTTCGATTAGCGAATACTACTACTAGTGAGTGACAGTATCCGAATTATTGCATTCGAATGCATGAGATTTCGATTACCGAATACTACTACTAGTGAGTGACAGTATCCGAGAACTTGCATTCGAATGCATGAGATTTCGATTAGCGAATACTACTACTAGTGAGTGACAGTATCCGAATTATTGCATTCGAATGCATGAAATTTCGATTAGCGAATACTACCGCTAGTGAGTGACAGTATCCGAGAACTTGCATTCGAATGCATGAAATTTCGATTAGCGAATACTACTACTAGTGAGTGACAGTATCCGAATTATTGCATTCGAATGCATGAGATTTCGATTAGCGAATACTACTACTAGTGAGTGAAAGTATCCGAGAACTTGCAATCGAATGCATGAGATTTCGATTAGCGAATACTACTACTAGTGAGTGACAGTATCCGAGAAATTGCATTCGAATGCATGAGACTTCGATTAGTGAATTCTACTACTAGTGAGTGACAGTATCCGAGAACTTGCATTCGAATGCATGAGATTTCGATTAGCGAATACTACTACTAGTGAGTGACAGTATCCGAATTATTGCAAACGAATGCATGAGACTTCCTTTAGAGAATACTACTACTAGTCAGTGACAGTTTCCGAATTATTGCTTTCGAATGCAAGAGATTTCGAGTAGCGAATACTACTACTAGTGAGTGACAGTATCCGAATTATTGCATTCGAATGCATGAAATTTCGATTAGCGAATACTACTACTAGTGAGTGACAGTATCCGAATTATGGCATTCGAATGCATGAACTTTCGATTATCGAATACTACTACTAGTGAGTGACAGTATCCGAATTATTGCATTCGAATGCATGAAATTTCGATTAGCGGATACTACTACTAGTGAGTGACAGTATCCGAGAACTTGCATTCGAATGCATGAAATTTCGATTAGCGAATACTACTACTAGTGAGTGACAGTATCCGAATTATTGCATTCGAATGCATGAGATTGCGATTAGCGAATACTACTACTAGTGAGTGACAGTATCCGAATTATTGCATTCGAATGCATGAGATTTCGATTAGCGAATACTATTACTAGTGAGTGACAGTATCCGAGAACTTGCATTCGAATGCATGAGATTTCGATTAGCGAATACTACTACTAGTGAGTGACAGTATCCGAATTATTGCATTCGAATGCATGAGATTTCGATTAGCGAATACTACTACTAGTGAGTGACAGTATCCGAATTATTGCATTCGAATGCATGAAATTTCGATTAGCGAATACTACCGCTAGTGAGTGACAGTATCCGAGAACTTGCATTCGAATGCATGAAATTTCGATTAGCGAATACTACTACTAGTGAGTGACAGTATCCGAATTATTGCATTCGAATGCATGAGATTTCGATTAGCGAATACTACTACTAGTGAGTGAAAGTATCCGAGAACTTGCATTCGAATGCATGAGATTTCGATTAGCGAATACTACTACTAGTGAGTGACAGTATCCGAGAAATTGCATTCGAATGCATGAGATTTCGATTAGTGAATTCTACTACTAGTGAGTGACAGTATCCGAGAACTTGCATTCGAATGCATGAGATTTCGATTAGCGAATACTACTACTAGTGAGTGACAGTATCCGAATTATTGCATTCGAATGCATGAAATTTCGATTAGCGAATACTACTACTAGTGAGTGACAGTATCCGAATTATGGCATTCGAATGCATGAACTTTCGATTATCGAATACTACTACTAGTGAGTGACAGTATCCGAATTATTGCATTCGAATGCATGAAATTTCGATTAGCGGATACTACTACTAGTGAGTGACAGTATCCGAGAATTTGCATTCGAATGCATGAGATTTCGATTAGCGAATACTACTACTAGTGAGTGACAGTATCCGAGAACTTGCATTCGAATGCATGAAATTTCGATTAGCAAATGCTACTACTAGTGAGTGACAGTATCCGAGAACTTGCATTCGAATGCATGAAATTTCGATTAGCGAATACTACTACTAGTGAGTGACAGTATCCGAGAACTTGCATTCGAATGCATGAGATTTCGATTAGCGAATACTACTACTAGTGAGTGACAGTATCCGAATTATTGCATTCGAATGCATGAGATTTCGATTAGCGAATACTACTACTAGTGAGTGACAGTATCCGTATTATTGCATTCGAATGCAAGAGATTTCCATTAGCGAATACTACAACTAGTGAGTGACAGTATCCGAATTATTGCATTCGAATGCATGAAATTTTTATTAGCGAATACCACTACTAGTGAGTGACAGTATCCGAATTATTGCATTCGGATGCATGAAATTGCGATTAGCGAATACTAATACTAGAGAGTGACAGTATCCGAATTATTGCATTCGAATGCATGAGATTTCTATTAGCGAATACTACTACTAGTGAGTGACAGTATCCGAGAACTTGCATTCGAATGCATGAGATTTCGATTAGCGAATACTACTACTAGTGAGTGACAGTATCCGAGAACTTGCATTCGAATGCATGAGATTTCGATTAGCGAATACTACTACTAGTGAGTGACAGTATCCGAATTACTGCATTCGAATGCATGAGATTTCGATTAGCGAATACTACTACTAGTGAGTGACAGTATCCGAGAACTTGCATTCGAATGCATGAGATTTCGATTAGCGAATACTACTACTAGTGAGTGACAGTATCCGAATTATTGCATTCGAATGCATGAGATTTTGATTAGCGAATACTACTACTAGTGAGTGACAGTATCCGAATTATTGCATTCGAATGCATGAAATTTCGATTAGCGAATACTACTACTAGTGAGTGACACTATCCGAGAACTTGCATTCGAATACATGAAATTTCGATTAGCGAACACTACTACTAGTGAGTGACAGTATCCGAATTATTGCATTCGAATGCCTGAAATTTCGATTAGCGCATACTACTACTAGTGAGTGACAGTATCTGAATTACGGCATTCGAATGCATGAAATTTCGATTAGCGAATACTACTACTAGTGAGTGACAGTATCCGAGAACTTGCATTCGAATGCATGAAATTTCGATTAGCGAATACTACTACTAGTGAGTGACAGTATCCGAATTATTGCACTCGAATAGATGAGATTTCGATTAGAGAATACTACTACTAGTGAGTGACAGTATCCGAATTACTGCATTCGAATGCATGAGATTTCGATTACCGAATACTACTACTAGTGAGTGACAGTATCCGAGAACTTGCATTCGAATGCATGAGATTTCGATTAGCGAATACTACTACTAGTGAGTGACAGTATCCGAATTATTGCATTCGAATGCATGAAATTTCGATTAGCGAATACTACCGCTAGTGAGTGACAGTATCCGAGAACTTGCATTCGAATGCATGAAATTTCGATTAGCGAATACTACTACTAGTGAGTGACAGTATCCGAATTATTGCATTCGAATGCATGAGATTTCGATTAGCGAATCCTACTACTAGTGAGTGAAAGTATCCGAGAACTTGCATTCGAATGCATGAGATTTCGATTAGCGAATACTACTACTAGGGAGTGACAGTATCCGAGAAATTGCATTCGAATGCATGAGATTTCGATTAGTGAATTCTACTACTAGTGAGTGACAGTATCCGAGAACTTGCATTCGAATGCATGAGATTTCGATTAGCGAATACTACTACTAGTGAGTGACAGTATCCGAATTATTGCAAACGAATGCATGAGACTTCCTTTAGCGAATACTACTACTAGTCAGTGACAGTTTCCGAATTATTGCTTTCGAATGCAAGAGATTTCGAGTAGCGAATACTACTACTAGTGAGTGACAGTATCCGAATTATTGCATTCGAATGCATGAAATTTCGATTAGCGAATACTACTACTAGTGAGTGACAGTATCCGAATTATGGCATTCGAATGCATGAACTTTCGATTATCGAATACTACTACTAGTGAGTGACAGTATCCGAATTATTGCATTCGAATGCATGAAATTTCGATTAGCGGATACTACTACTAGTGAGTGACAGTATCCGAGAACTTGCATTCGAATGCATGAGATTTCGATTAGCGAATACTACTACTAGTGAGTGACAGTATCCGAGAACTTGCATTTGAATGCATGAAATTTCGATTAGCAAATACTACTACTAGTGAGTGACAGTATCCGAGAACTTGCATTCGAATGCATGAAATTTCGATTAGCGAATACTACTACTAGTGAGTGACAGTATCCGAGAACTTGCATTCGAATGCATGAGATTTCGATTAGCGAATACTACTACTAGTGAGTGACAGTATCCGAATTATTGCATTCGAATGCATGAGATTTCGATTAGCGAATACTACTACTAGTGAGTGACAGTATCCGAATTATTGCATTCGAATGCATGAAATTTCGATTAGCGAATACTACTACTAGTGAGTGACAGTATCCGAATTATTGCATTCGGATGCATGAAATTTCGATTAGCAAATACTAATACTAGAGAGTGACAGTATCCGAAATATTGCATTCGAATGCATGAGATTTCGATTAGCGAATACTACTACTAGTGATTGACAGTATCCGAGAACTTGCATTCGAATGCATGAGATTTCGATTAGCGAATACTACTACTAGTGAGTGACAGTATCCGAGAACTTGCATTCGAATGCATGAGATTTCGATTAGCGAATACTACTACTAGTGAGTGACAGTATCCGAATTATTGCATTCGAATGCATGAAATTTCGATTAGCGAATACTACTACTAGTGAGTGACAGTACCCGAGAACTTGCATTTGAATACATGAAATTTCGATTAGCGAATACTACTACTAGTGAGTGACAGTATCCCAATTATTGCATTCGAATGCATGAAATTTCGATTAGCGAATACTACTACTAGTGAGTGACAGTATCCGAATTATTGCATTCGAATGCATGAAATTTAGATCAGCGAATACTACTACTAGTGAGTGACAGTATCCGAATTATGGCATTCGAATGCATGAAATTTCGATTAGCGAATACTACTACTAGTGAGTGACAGTATCCGAGAACTTGCATTCGAATGCATGAGATTTCGATTAGCGAATACTACTACTAGTGAGTGACAGTATGCGAGAACTTGCATTCGAATGCATGAGATTTCGATTAGCGAATACTACTACTAGTGAGTGACAGTATCCGAGAACTTGCATTCGAATGCATGAGATTTCGATTAGTGAATTCTACTACTAGTGAGTGACAGTATCCGAGAACTTGCATTCGAATGCATGAGATTTCGATTAGCGAATACTACTACTAGTGAGTGACAGTATCCGAAATATTGCAAACGAATGCATGAGATTTCCTTTAGCGAATACTACTACTAGTCAGTGACAGTTTCCGAATTATTGCTTTCGAATGCAAGTGATTTCGATTAGCCAATACTAATACTAGTGAGTGACAGTATCCGAATTATTGCAGTCGAATGCATGAAATTTCGATTAGCGAATACTACTACTAGTGAGTGACAGTATCCGAATTATGGCATTCGAATGCATGAACTTTCGATTAGTAAATACTACTACTAGTGAGTGACAGTATCCGAGAACTTGCATTCGAATGCATGAGATTTCGATTAGCGAATACTACTACTAGTGGGTGACAGTATCCGAGAACTTGCATTCGAATGCATGAGATTTCGATTAGCGAATACTACTACTAGTGAGTGACAGTATCCGAGAACTTGCATTCGAATGCATGAGATTTCGATTAGCGAATACTACTACTAGTGAGTGACAGTATCCGAGAACTTGCATTCGAATGCATTAGATTTCGATTAGCGAATACTACTACTAGTGAGTGACAGTATCCGAATTATTGCAATCGAATGCATGAGATTTCCTTTAGCGAATACTGCTACTAGTCAGTGATAGTTTCCGAATTATTGCTTTCGAATGCAAGAGATTTCGATTAGCGGATACTACTACTAGTGAGTGACAGTATCCGAATTATTGCATTCGAATGCAAGAGATTTCGAATAGCGAATGCTACTACTAGTGAGTGACAGTATCCGAATTATTGCATTCGAATGCAAGAGATTTCGATTAGCGAAAACTACTAATGAGTGACAGTATCCGAAATATTGCATTCGAATGCATGAAATTTGGATAAGCGAATACTACTACTAGTGAGTGAAAGTATCCGAATTATTGCATTCGAATGCAAGAGATTTCGATTAGCGAATACTACTACTAGTAAGTGACAGTATCCGAATTATTGCATTCGAATGCAAGAGAATTCGATTACCGAATACTACTACTAGTGAGTGACAGTATCCGAATTATTGCATTCGAATGCAAGAGATTTCTATTAGCGAATACTACTACTAGTGAGTGACAGTATCCGAATTATTGCATTCGAATGCAAGAGATTTCGATTAACGAATACTACTACTAGTGAGTGACAGTATCCGAATTATTACATTCGAATGCAAGAGATTTCGATTAGCGAATACTACTACTAGTGAGTGACAGTATCCGAATTATTGCATTCGAATGCATGAAATTTCGATTAGCGAATACTACTACTAGTGAGTGACAGTATCCGAATTATGGCATTCGAATGCATGAACTTTCGATTATCGAATACTATTACTAGTGAGTGACAGTATCCGAATTATTGCATTCGAATGCATGAAATTTCGATTAGCGGATACTACTACTAGTGAGTGACAGTATCCGAGAACTTGCATTCGAATGCATGAAATTTCGATTAGCGAATACTACTACTAGTGAGTGACAGTATCCGAATTATTGCATTCGAATGCATGAGATTGCGATTAGCGAATACTACTACTAGTGAGTGACAGTATCCGAATTATTGCATTCGAATGCATGAGATTTCGATTAGCGAATACTATTACTAGTGAGTGACAGTATCCGAGAACTTGCATTCGAATGCATGAGATTTCGATTAGCGAATACTACTACTAGTGAGTGACAGTATCCGAATTATTGCATTCGAATGCATGAGATTTCGATTAGCGAATACTACTACTAGTGAGTGACAGTATCCGATTTATTGCATTCGAATGCATGAAATTTCGATTAGCGAATACTACCGCTAGTGAGTGACAGTATCCGAGAACCTGCATTCGAATGCATGAAATTTCGATTAGCGAATACTACTACTAGTGAGTGACAGTATCCGAATTATTGCATTCGAATGCATGAGATTTCGATTAGCGAATACTACTACTAGTGAGTGAAAGTATCCGAGAACTTGCATTCGAATGCATGAGATTTCGATTAGCGAATACTACTACTAGTGAGTGACAGTATCCGAGAAATTGCATTCGAATGCATGAGATTTCGATTAGTGAATTCTACTACTAGTGAGTGACAGTATCCGAGAACTTGCATTCGAATGCATGAGATTTCGATTAGCGAATACTACTACTAGTGAGTGACAGTATCCGAATTATGGCATTGGAATGCATGAACTTTCGATTATCGAATACTACTACTAGTGAGTGACAGTATCCGAATTATTGCATTCGAATGCATGAAATTTCGATTAGCGGATACTACTACTAGTGAGTGACAGTATCCGAGAACTTGCATTCGAATGCATGAGATTTCGATTAGCGAATACTACTACTAGTGAGTGACAGTATCCGAGAACTTGCATTCGAATGCATGAAATTTCGATTAGCAAATGCTACTACTAGTGAGTGACAGTATCCGAGAACTTGCATTCGAATGCATGAAATTTCGATTAGCGAATACTACTACTAGTGAGTGACAGTATCCGAGAACTTGCATTCGAATGCATGAGATTTCGATTAGCTAATACTACTACTAGTGAGTGACAGTATCCGAATAATTGCATTCGAATGCATGAGATTTCGATTAGCGAATACTACTACTAGTGAGTGACAGTATCCGTATTATTGCATTCGAATGCAAGAGATTTCCATTAGCGAATACTACAACTAGTGAGTGACAGTATCCGAATTATTGCATTCGAATGCATGAAATTTTTATTAGCGAATACCACTACTAGTGAGTGACAGTATCCGAATTATTGCATTCGGATGCATGAAATTGCGATTAGCGAATACTAATAGTAGAGAGTGACAGTATCCGAATTATTGCATTCGAATGCATGAGATTTCTATTAGCGAATACTACTACTAGTGAGTGACAGTATCCGAGAACTTGCATTCGAATGCATGAGATTTCGATTAGCGAATACTACTACTAGTGAGTGACAGTATCCGAGAACTTGCATTCGAATGCATGAGATTTCGATTAGCGAATACTACTACTAGTGAGTGACAGTATCCGAATTACTGCATTCGAATGCATGAGATTTCGATTAGCGAATACTACTACTAGTGAGTGACAGTATCCGAGAACTTGCATTCGAATGCATGAGATTGCGATTAGCGAATACTACTACTAGTGAGTGACAGTATCCGAATTATTGCATTCGAATGCATGAGATTTTGATTAGCGAATACTACTACTAGTGAGTGACAGTATCCGAATTATTGCATTCGAATGCATGAAATTTCGATTAGCGAATACTACTACTAGTGAGTGACACTATCCGAGAACTTGCATTCGAATACATGAAATTTCGATTAGCGAACACTACTACTAGTGAGTGACAGTATCCGAATTATTGCATTCGAATGCCTGAAATTTCGATTAGCGCATACTACTACTAGTGAGTGACAGTATCTGAATTACGGCATTCGAATGCATGAAATTTCGATTAGCGAATACTACTACTAGTGAGTGACAGTATCCGAGAACTTGCATTCGAATGCATGAAATTTCGATTAGCGAATACTACTACTAGTGAGTGACAGTATCCGAATTATTGCACTCGAATAGATGAGATTTCGATTAGCGAATACTACTACTAGTGAGTGACAGTATCCGAATTATTGCATTCGAATGCATGAGATTTCGATTACCGAATACTACTACTAGTGAGTGACAGTATCCGAGAACTTGCATTCGAATGCATGAGATTTCGATTAGCGAATACTACTACTAGTGAGTGACAGTATCCGAATTATTGCATTCGAATGCATGAAATTTCGATTAGCGAATACTACCGCTAGTGAGTGACAGTATCCGAGAACTTGCATTCGAATGCATGAAATTTCGATTAGCGAATACTACTACTAGTGAGTGACAGTATCCGAATTATTGCATTCGAATGCATGAGATTTCGATTAGCGAATACTACTACTAGTGAGTGAAAGTATCCGAGAACTTGCATTCGAATGCATGAGATTTCGATTAGCGAATACTACTACTAGGGAGTGACAGTATCCGAGAAATTGCATTCGAATGCATGAGATTTCGATTAGTGAATTCTACTACTAGTGAGTGACAGTATCCGAGAACTTGCATTCGAATGCATGAGATTTCGATTAGCGAATACTACTACTAGTGAGTGACAGTATCCGAATTATTGCAAACGAATGCATGAGACTTCCTTTAGCGAATACTACTACTAGTCAGTGACAGTTTCCGAATTATTGCTTTCGAATGCAAGAGATTTCGAGTAGCGAATACTACTACTAGTGAGTGACAGTATCCGAATTATTGCATTCGAATGCATGAAATTTCGATTAGCGAATACTACTACTAGTGAGTGACAGTATCCGAATTATGGCATTCGAATGCATGAACTTTCGATTATCGAATACTACTACTAGTGAGTGACAGTATCCGAATTATTGCATTCGAATGCATGAAATTTCGATTAGCGGATACTACTACTAGTGAGTGACAGTATCCGAGAACTTGCATTCGAATGCATGAGATTTCGATTAGCGAATACTACTACTAGTGAGTGACAGTATCCGAGAACTTGCATTTGAATGCATGAAATTTCGATTAGCAAATACTACTACTAGTGAGTGACAGTATCCGAGAACTTGCATTCGAATGCATGAAATTTCGATTAGCGAATACTACTACTAGTGAGTGACAGTATCCGAGAACTTGCATTCGAATGCATGAGATTTCGATTAGCGAATACTACTACTAGTGAGTGACAGTATCCGAATTATTGCATTCGAATGCATGAGATTTCGATTAGCATATACTACTACTAGTGAGTGACAGTATCCGAATTATTGCATTCGAATGCATGAAATTCCGATTAGCGAATACTACTACTAGTGAGTGACAGTATCCGAATTATTGCATTCGGATGCATGAAATTTCGATTAGCAAATACTAATACTAGAGAGTGACAGTATCCGAATTATTGCATTCGAATGCATGAGATTTCGATTAGCGAATACTACTACTAGTGATTGACAGTATCCGAGAACTTGCATTCGAATGCATGAGATTTCGATTAGCGAATACTACTACTAGTGAGTGACAGTATCCGAATTATTGCATTCGAATGCATGAGATTTCGATTAGCGAATACTACTACTAGTGAGTGACAGTATCCGTATTATTGCATTCGAATGCAAGAGATTTCCATTAGCGAATACTACAACTAGTGAGTGACAGTATCCGAATTATTGCATTCGAATGCATGAAATTTTTATTAGCGAATACCACTACTAGTGAGTGACAGTATCCGAATTATTGCATTCGGATGCATGAAATTGCGATTAGCGAATACTAATACTAGAGAGTGACAGTATCCGAATTATTGCATTCGAATGCATGAGATTTCTATTAGCGAATACTACTACTAGTGAGTGACAGTATCCGAGAACTTGCATTCGAATGCATGAGATTTCGATTAGCGAATACTACTACTAGTGAGTGACAGTATCCGAGAACTTGCATTCGAATGCATGAGATTTCGATTAGCGAATACTACTACTAGTGAGTGACAGTATCCGAATTACTGCATTCGAATGCATGAGATTTCGATTAGCGAATACTACTACTAGTGAGTGACAGTATCCGAGAACTTGCATTCGAATGCATGAGATTTCGATTAGCGAATACTACTACTAGTGAGTGACAGTATCCGAATTATTGCATTCGAATGCATGAGATTTTGATTAGCGAATACTACTACTAGTGAGTGACAGTATCCGAATTATTGCATTCGAATGCATGAAATTTCGATTAGCGAATACTACTACTAGTGAGTGACACTATCCGAGAACTTGCATTCGAATACATGAAATTTCGATTAGCGAACACTACTACTAGTGAGTGACAGTATCCGAATTATTGCATTCGAATGCCTGAAATTTCGATTAGCGCATACTACTACTAGTGAGTGACAGTATCTGAATTACGGCATTCGAATGCATGAAATTTCGATTAGCGAATACTACTACTAGTGAGTGACAGTATCCGAGAACTTGCATTCGAATGCATGAAATTTCGATTAGCGAATACTACTACTAGTGAGTGACAGTATCCGAATTATTGCACTCGAATAGATGAGATTTCGATTAGAGAATACTACTACTAGTGAGTGACAGTATCCGAATTACTGCATTCGAATGCATGAGATTTCGATTACCGAATACTACTACTAGTGAGTGACAGTATCCGAGAACTTGCATTCGAATGCATGAGATTTCGATTAGCGAATACTACTACTAGTGAGTGACAGTATCCGAATTATTGCATTCGAATGCATGAAATTTCGATTAGCGAATACTACCGCTAGTGAGTGACAGTATCCGAGAACTTGCATTCGAATGCATGAAATTTCGATTAGCGAATACTACTACTAGTGAGTGACAGTATCCGAATTATTGCATTCGAATGCATGAGATTTCGATTAGCGAATCCTACTACTAGTGAGTGAAAGTATCCGAGAACTTGCATTCGAATGCATGAGATTTCGATTAGCGAATACTACTACTAGGGAGTGACAGTATCCGAGAAATTGCATTCGAATGCATGAGATTTCGATTAGTGAATTCTACTACTAGTGAGTGACAGTATCCGAGAACTTGCATTCGAATGCATGAGATTTCGATTAGCGAATACTACTACTAGTGAGTGACAGTATCCGAATTATTGCAAACGAATGCATGAGACTTCCTTTAGCGAATACTACTACTAGTCAGTGACAGTTTCCGAATTATTGCTTTCGAATGCAAGAGATTTCGAGTAGCGAATACTACTACTAGTGAGTGACAGTATCCGAATTATTGCATTCGAATGCATGAAATTTCGATTAGCGAATACTACTACTAGTGAGTGACAGTATCCGAATTATGGCATTCGAATGCATGAACTTTCGATTATCGAATACTACTACTAGTGAGTGACAGTATCCGAATTATTGCATTCGAATGCATGAAATTTCGATTAGCGGATACTACTACTAGTGAGTGACAGTATCCGAGAACTTGCATTCGAATGCATGAGATTTCGATTAGCGAATACTACTACTAGTGAGTGACAGTATCCGAGAACTTGCATTTGAATGCATGAAATTTCGATTAGCAAATACTACTACTAGTGAGTGACAGTATCCGAGAACTTGCATTCGAATGCATGAAATTTCGATTAGCGAATACTACTACTAGTGAGTGACAGTATCCGAGAACTTGCATTCGAATGCATGAGATTTCGATTAGCGAATACTACTACTAGTGAGTGACAGTATCCGAATTATTGCATTCGAATGCATGAGATTTCGATTAGCGAATACTACTACTAGTGAGTGACAGTATCCGAATTATTGCATTCGAATGCATGAAATTTCGATTAGCGAATACTACTACTAGTGAGTGACAGTATCCGAATTATTGCATTCGGATGCATGAAATTTCGATTAGCAAATACTAATACTAGAGAGTGACAGTATCCGAAATATTGCATTCGAATGCATGAGATTTCGATTAGCGAATACTACTACTAGTGATTGACAGTATCCGAGAACTTGCATTCGAATGCATGAGATTTCGATTAGCGAATACTACTACTAGTGAGTGACAGTATCCGAGAACTTGCATTCGAATGCATGAGATTTCGATTAGCGAATACTACTACTAGTGAGTGACAGTATCCGAATTATTGCATTCGAATGCATGAAATTTCGATTAGCGAATACTACTACTAGTGAGTGACAGTACCCGAGAACTTGCATTTGAATACATGAAATTTCGATTAGCGAATACTACTACTAGTGAGTGACAGTATCCCAATTATTGCATTCGAATGCATGAAATTTCGATTAGCGAATACTACTACTAGTGAGTGACAGTATCCGAATTATTGCATTCGAATGCATGAAATTTAGATCAGCGAATACTACTACTAGTGAGTGACAGTATCCGAATTATGGCATTCGAATGCATGAAATTTCGATTAGCGAATACTACTACTAGTGAGTGACAGTATCCGAGAACTTGCATTCGAATGCATGAGATTTCGATTAGCGAATACTACTACTAGTGAGTGACAGTATGCGAGAACTTGCATTCGAATGCATGAGATTTCGATTAGCGAATACTACTACTAGTGAGTGACAGTATCCGAGAACTTGGATTCGAATGCATGAGATTTCGATTAGTGAATTCTACTACTAGTGAGTGACAGTATCCGAGAACTTGCATTCGAATGCATGAGATTTCGATTAGCGAATACTACTACTAGTGAGTGACAGTATCCGAAATATTGCAAACGAATGCATGAGATTTCCTTTAGCGAATACTACTACTAGTCAGTGACAGTTTCCGAATTATTGCTTTCGAATGCAAGTGATTTCGATTAGCCAAAACTAATACTAGTGAGTGACAGTATCCGAATTATTGCAGTCGAATGCATGAAATTTCGATTAGCGAATACTACTACTAGTGAGTGACAGTATCCGAATTATGGCATTCGAATGCATGAACTTTCGATTAGTAAATACTACTACTAGTGAGTGACAGTATCCGAGAACTTGCATTCGAATGCATGAGATTTCGATTAGCGAATACTACTACTAGTGGGTGACAGTATCCGAGAACTTGCATTCGAATGCATGAGATTTCGATTAGCGAATACTACTACTAGTGAGTGACAGTATCCGAGAACTTGCATTCGAATGCATGAGATTTCGATTAGCGAATACTACTACTAGTGAGTGACAGTATCCGAGAACTTGCATTCGAATGCATTAGATTTCGATTAGCGAATACTACTACTAGTGAGTGACAGTATCCGAATTATTGCAATCGAATGCATGAGATTTCCTTTAGCGAATACTGCTACTAGTCAGTGATAGTTTCCGAATTATTGCTTTCGAATGCAAGAGATTTCGATTAGCGGATACTACTACTAGTGAGTGACAGTATCCGAATTATTGCATTCGAATGCAAGAGATTTCGAATAGCGAATGCTACTACTAGTGAGTGACAGTATCCGAATTATTGCATTCGAATGCAAGAGATTTCGATTAGCGAAAACTACTAATGAGTGACAGTATCCGAAATATTGCATTCGAATGCATGAAATTTGGATAAGCGAATACTACTACTAGTGAGTGAAAGTATCCGAATTATTGCATTCGAATGCAAGAGATTTCGATTAGCGAATACTACTACTAGTAAGTGACAGTATCCGAATTATTGCATTCGAATGCAAGAGAATTCGATTACCGAATACTACTACTAGTGAGTGACAGTATCCGAATTATTGCATTCGAATGCAAGAGATTTCTATTAGCGAATACTACTACTAGTGAGTGACAGTATCCGAATTATTGCATTCGAATGCAAGAGATTTCGATTAACGAATACTACTACTAGTGAGTGACAGTATCCGAATTATTACATTCGAATGCAAGAGATTTCGATTAGCGAATACTACTACTAGTGAGTGACAGTATCCGAATTATTGCATTCGAATGCATGAAATTTCGATTAGCGAATACTACTACTAGTGAGTGACAGTATCCGAATTATGGCATTCGAATGCATGAACTTTCGATTATCGAATACTATTACTAGTGAGTGACAGTATCCGAATTATTGCATTCGAATGCATGAAATTTCGATTAGCGGATACTACTACTAGTGAGTGACAGTATCCGAGAACTTGCATTCGAATGCATGAAATTTCGATTAGCGAATACTACTACTAGTGAGTGACAGTATCCGAATTATTGCATTCGAATGCATGAGATTGCGATTAGCGAATACTACTACTAGTGAGTGACAGTATCCGAATTATTGCATTCGAATGCATGAGATTTCGATTAGCGAATACTATTACTAGTGAGTGACAGTATCCGAGAACTTGCATTCGAATGCATGAGATTTCGATTAGCGAATACTACTACTAGTGAGTGACAGTATCCGAATTATTGCATTCGAATGCATGAGATTTCGATTAGCGAATACTACTACTAGTGAGTGACAGTATCCGATTTATTGCATTCGAATGCATGAAATTTCGATTAGCGAATACTACCGCTAGTGAGTGACAGTATCCGAGAACTTGCATTCGAATGCATGAAATTTCGATTAGCGAATACTACTACTAGTGAGTGACAGTATCCGAATTATTGCATTCGAATGCATGAGATTTCGATTAGCGAATACTACTACTAGTGAGTGAAAGTATCCGAGAACTTGCATTCGAATGCATGAGATTTCGATTAGCGAATACTACTACTAGTGAGTGACAGTATCCGAGAAATTGCATTCGAATGCATGAGATTTCGATTAGTGAATTCTACTACTAGTGAGTGACAGTATCCGAGAACTTGCATTCGAATGCATGAGATTTCGATTAGCGAATACTACTACTAGTGAGTGACAGTATCCGAATTATGGCATTGGAATGCATGAACTTTCGATTATCGAATACTACTACTAGTGAGTGACAGTATCCGAATTATTGCATTCGAATGCATGAAATTTCGATTAGCGGATACTACTACTAGTGAGTGACAGTATCCGAGAACTTGCATTCGAATGCATGAGATTTCGATTAGCGAATACTACTACTAGTGAGTGACAGTATCCGAGAACTTGCATTCGAATGCATGAAATTTCGATTAGCAAATGCTACTACTAGTGAGTGACAGTATCCGAGAACTTGCATTCGAATGCATGAAATTTCGATTAGCGAATACTACTACTAGTGAGTGACAGTATCCGAGAACTTGCATTCGAATGCATGAGATTTCGATTAGCTAATACTACTACTAGTGAGTGACAGTATCCGAATAATTGCATTCGAATGCATGAGATTTCGATTAGCGAATACTACTACTAGTGAGTGACAGTATCCGTATTATTGCATTCGAATGCAAGAGATTTCCATTAGCGAATACTACAACTAGTGAGTGACAGTATCCGAATTATTGCATTCGAATGCATGAAATTTTTATTAGCGAATACCACTACTAGTGAGTGACAGTATCCGAATTATTGCATTCGGATGCATGAAATTGCGATTAGCGAATACTAATAGTAGAGAGTGACAGTATCCGAATTATTGCATTCGAATGCATGAGATTTCTATTAGCGAATACTACTACTAGTGAGTGACAGTATCCGAGAACTTGCATTCGAATGCATGAGATTTCGATTAGCGAATACTACTACTAGTGAGTGACAGTATCCGAGAACTTGCATTCGAATGCATGAGATTTCGATTAGCGAATACTACTACTAGTGAGTGACAGTATCCGAATTACTGCATTCGAATGCATGAGATTTCGATTAGCGAATACTACTACTAGTGAGTGACAGTATCCGAGAACTTGCATTCGAATGCATGAGATTGCGATTAGCGAATACTACTACTAGTGAGTGACAGTATCCGAATTATTGCATTCGAATGCATGAGATTTTGATTAGCGAATACTACTACTAGTGAGTGACAGTATCCGAATTATTGCATTCGAATGCATGAAATTTCGATTAGCGAATACTACTACTAGTGAGTGACACTATCCGAGAACTTGCATTCGAATACATGAAATTTCGATTAGCGAACACTACTACTAGTGAGTGACAGTATCCGAATTATTGCATTCGAATGCCTGAAATTTCGATTAGCGCATACTACTACTAGTGAGTGACAGTATCTGAATTACGGCATTCGAATGCATGAAATTTCGATTAGCGAATACTACTACTAGTGAGTGACAGTATCCGAGAACTTGCATTCGAATGCATGAAATTTCGATTAGCGAATACTACTACTAGTGAGTGACAGTATCCGAATTATTGCACTCGAATAGATGAGATTTCGATTAGCGAATACTACTACTAGTGAGTGACAGTATCCGAATTATTGCATTCGAATGCATGAGATTTCGATTACCGAATACTACTACTAGTGAGTGACAGTATCCGAGAACTTGCATTCGAATGCATGAGATTTCGATTAGCGAATACTACTACTAGTGAGTGACAGTATCCGAATTATTGCATTCGAATGCATGAAATTTCGATTAGCGAATACTACCGCTAGTGAGTGACAGTATCCGAGAACTTGCATTCGAATGCATGAAATTTCGATTAGCGAATACTACTACTAGTGAGTGACAGTATCCGAATTATTGCATTCGAATGCATGAGATTTCGATTAGCGAATACTACTACTAGTGAGTGAAAGTATCCGAGAACTTGCATTCGAATGCATGAGATTTCGATTAGCGAATACTACTACTAGGGAGTGACAGTATCCGAGAAATTGCATTCGAATGCATGAGATTTCGATTAGTGAATTCTACTACTAGTGAGTGACAGTATCCGAGAACTTGCATTCGAATGCATGAGATTTCGATTAGCGAATACTACTACTAGTGAGTGACAGTATCCGAATTATTGCAAACGAATGCATGAGACTTCCTTTAGCGAATACTACTACTAGTCAGTGACAGTTTCCGAATTATTGCTTTCGAATGCAAGAGATTTCGAGTAGCGAATACTACTACTAGTGAGTGACAGTATCCGAATTATTGCATTCGAATGCATGAAATTTCGATTAGCGAATACTACTACTAGTGAGTGACAGTATCCGAATTATGGCATTCGAATGCATGAACTTTCGATTATCGAATACTACTACTAGTGAGTGACAGTATCCGAATTATTGCATTCGAATGCATGAAATTTCGATTAGCGGATACTACTACTAGTGAGTGACAGTATCCGAGAACTTGCATTCGAATGCATGAGATTTCGATTAGCGAATACTACTACTAGTGAGTGACAGTATCCGAGAACTTGCATTTGAATGCATGAAATTTCGATTAGCAAATACTACTACTAGTGAGTGACAGTATCCGAGAACTTGCATTCGAATGCATGAAATTTCGATTAGCGAATACTACTACTAGTGAGTGACAGTATCCGAGAACTTGCATTCGAATGCATGAGATTTCGATTAGCGAATACTACTACTAGTGAGTGACAGTATCCGAATTATTGCATTCGAATGCATGAGATTTCGATTAGCATATACTACTACTAGTGAGTGACAGTATCCGAATTATTGCATTCGAATGCATGAAATTCCGATTAGCGAATACTACTACTAGTGAGTGACAGTATCCGAATTATTGCATTCGGATGCATGAAATTTCGATTAGCAAATACTAATACTAGAGAGTGACAGTATCCGAATTATTGCATTCGAATGCATGAGATTTCGATTAGCGAATACTACTACTAGTGATTGACAGTATCCGAGAACTTGCATTCGAATGCATGAGATTTCGATTAGCGAATACTACTACTAGTGAGTGACAGTATCCGAGAACTTGCATTCGAATGCATGAGATTTCGATTAGCGAATACTACTACTAGTGAGTGACAGTATCCGAATTATTGCATTCGAATGCATGAAATTTCGATTAGCGAATACTACTACTAGTGAGTGACAGTACCCGAGAACTTGCATTTGAATACATGAAATATCGATTAGCGAATACTACTACTAGTGAGTGACAGTATCCCAATTATTGCATTCGAATGCATGAAATTTCGATTAGCGAATACTACTACTAGTGAGTGACAGTATCCGAATTATTGCATTCGAATGCATGAAATTTAGATCAGCGAATACTACTACTAGTGAGTGACAGTATCCGAATTATGGCATTCGAATGCATGAAATTTCGATTAGCGAATACTACTACTAGTGAGTGACAGTATCCGAGAACTTGCATTCGAATGCATGAGATTTCGATTAGCGAATACTACTACTAGTGAGTGACAGTATGCGAGAACTTGCATTCGAATGCATGAGATTTCGATTAGCGAATACTACTACTAGTGAGTGACAGTATCCGAGAACTTGCATTCGAATGCATGAGATTTCGATTAGTGAATTCTACTACTAGTGAGTGACAGTATCCGAGAACTTGCATTCGAATGCATGAGATTTCGATTAGCGAATACTACTACTAGTGAGTGACAGTATCCGAAATATTGCAAACGAATGCATGAGATTTCCTTTAGCGAATACTACTACTAGTCAGTGACAGTTTCCGAATTATTGCTTTCGAATGCAAGTGATTTCGATTAGCCAATACTAATACTAGTGAGTGACAGTATCCGAATTATTGCAGTCGAATGCATGAAATTTCGATTAGCGAATACTACTACTAGTGAGTGACAGTATCCGAATTATGGCATTCGAATGCATGAACTTTCGATTAGTAAATACTACTACTAGTGAGTGACAGTATCCGAGAACTTGCATTCGAATGCATGAGATTTCGATTAGCGAATACTACTACTAGTGGGTGACAGTATCCGAGAACTTGCATTCGAATGCATGAGATTTCGATTAGCGAATACTACTACTAGTGAGTGACAGTATCCGAGAACTTGCATTCGAATGCATGAGATTTCGATTAGCGAATACTACTACTAGTGAGTGACAGTATCCGAGAACTTGCATTCGAATGCATTAGATTTCGATTAGCGAATACTACTACTAGTGAGTGACAGTATCCGAATTATTGCAATCGAATGCATGAGATTTGCTTTAGCGAATACTGCTACTAGTCAGTGATAGTTTCCGAATTATTGCTTTCGAATGCAAGAGATTTCGATTAGCGGATACTACTACTAGTGAGTGACAGTATCCGAATTATTGCATTCGAATGCAAGAGATTTCGAATAGCGAATGCTACTACTAGTGAGTGACAGTATCCGAATTATTGCATTCGAATGCAAGAGATTTCGATTAGCGAAAACTACTAATGAGTGACAGTATCCGAAATATTGCATTCGAATGCATGAAATTTGGATAAGCGAATACTACTACTAGTGAGTGAAAGTATCCGAATTATTGCATTCGAATGCAAGAGATTTCGATTAGCGAATACTACTACTAGTAAGTGACAGTATCCGAATTATTGCATTCGAATGCAAGAGAATTCGATTACCGAATACTACTACTAGTGAGTGACAGTATCCGAATTATTGCATTCGAATGCAAGAGATTTCTATTAGCGAATACTACTACTAGTGAGTGACAGTATCCGAATTATTGCATTCGAATGCAAGAGATTTCGATTAACGAATACTACTACTAGTGAGTGACAGTATCCGAATTATTACATTCGAATGCAAGAGATTTCGATTAGCGAATACTACTACTAGTGAGTGACATTATCAGAATTATTGCATTCGAATGCAAGAGATTTCGATTAGCCAATACTACTACTAGTGAGTGACAGTATCACAATTATTGCATTCGGATGCATGAAATTTTGATTAGCGAATACTACTACTAGTGAGTGACAGTATCCGAATTATTGCATTCGAATGAATGAAATTTCGATTAGCGAATACTACTACTAGTGAGTGAAAGTATCCGAATTATTGCATTCGAATGCAAGAGATTTCGATTAGCGAATACTACTACTAGTGAGTGACAGTATCCGAATTATTGAATTCGAATGCAAGAGATTTCGATTAGCGAATACTACTACTAGTGAGTGACAGTATCCGAATTATTGCATTCGAATGCATGAGATTTCGATTACCGAATACTACTACTAGTGAGTGACAGTATCCGAGAACTTGCATTCGAATGCATGAGATTTCGATTAGCGAATACTACTACTAGTGAGTGACAGTATCCGAATTATTGCATTCGAATGCATGAAATTTCGATTAGCGAATACTACCGCTAGTGAGTGACAGTATCCGAGAACTTGCTTTCGAATGCATGAAATTTCGATTAGCGAATACTACTACTAGTGAGTGACAGTATCCGAATTATTGCATTCGAATGCATGAGATTTCGATTAGCGAATACTACTACTAGTGAGTGAAAGTATCCGAGAACTTGCATTCGAATGCATGAGATTTCGATTAGCGAATACTACTACTAGGGAGTGACAGTATCCGAGAAATTGCATTCGAATGCATGAGATTTCGATTAGTGAATTCTACTACTAGTGAGTGACAGTATCCGAGAACTTGCATTCGAATGCATGAGATTTCGATTAGCGAATACAACTACTAGTGAGTGACAGTATCCGAATTATTGCAAACGAATGCATGAGACTTCCTTTAGCGAATACTACTACTAGTCAGTGACAGTTTCCGAATTATATCTTTCGAATGCAAGAGATTTCGAGTAGCGAATACTACTACTAGTGAGTGACAGTATCCGAATTATTGCATTCGAATGCATGAAATTTCGATTAGCGAATACTACTACTAGTGAGTGACAGTATCCGAATTATTGCATTCGAATGCATGAAATTTCGATTAGCGGATACTACTACTAGTGAGTGACAGTATCCGAGAACTTGCATTCGAATGCATGAGATTTCGATTAGCGAATACTACTACTAGTGAGTGACAGTATCCGAGAACTTGCATTTGAATGCATGAAATTTCGATTAGCAAATACTACTACTAGTGAGTGACAGTATCCGAGAACTTGCATTCGAATGCATGAAATTTCGATTAGCGAATACTACTACTAGTGAGTGACAGTATCCGAGAACTTGCATTCGAATGCATGAGATTTCGATTAGCGAATACTACTACTAGTGAGTGACAGTATCCGAATTATTGCATTCGAATGCACGAGATTTCGATTAGCGAATACTACTACTAGTGAGTGACAGTATCCGAATTATTGCATTCGAATGCATGAAATTTCGATTAGCGAATACTACTACTAGTGAGTGACAGTATCCGAATTATTGCATTCGGATGCATGAAATTTCGATTAGCAAATACTACTACTAGTGGGTGACAGTATCCGAGAACTTGCATTCGAATGCATGAGATTTCGATTAGCGAATACTACTACTAGTGAGTGACAGTATCCGTATTATTGCATTCGAATGCAAGAGATTTCCATTAGCGAATACTACAACTAGTGAGTGACAGTATCCGAATTATTGCATTCGAATGCATGAAATTTTTATTAGCGAATACCACTACTAGTGAGTGACAGTATCCGAATTATTGCATTCGGATGCATGAAATTGCGATTAGCGAATACTAATACTAGAGAGTGACAGTATCCGAATTATTGCATTCGAATGCATGAGATTTCTATTAGCGAATACTACTACTAGTGAGTGACAGTATCCGAGAACTTGCATTCGAATGCATGAGATTTCGATTAGCGAATACTACTACTAGTGAGTGACAGTATCCGAGAACTTGCATTCGAATGCATGAGATTTCGATTAGCGAATACTACTACTAGTGAGTGACAGTATCCGAATTACTGCATTCGAATGCATGAGATTTCGATTAGCGAATACTACTACTAGTGAGTGACAGTATCCGAGAACTTGCATTCGAATGCATGAGATTTCGATTAGCGAATACTACTACTAGTGAGTGACAGTATCCGAATTATTGCATTCGAATGCATGAAATTTCGATTAGCGAATACTACTACTAGTGAGTGACACTATCCGAGAACTTGCATTCGAATACATGAAATTTCGATTAGCGAACACTACTACTAGTGAGTGACAGTATCCGAATTATTGCATTCGAATGCCTGAAATTTCGATTAGCGCATACTACTACTAGTGAGTGACAGTATCTGAATTACGGCATTCGAATGCATGAAATTTCGATTAGCGAATACTACTACTAGTGAGTGACAGTATCCGAGAACTTGCATTCGAATGCATGAAATTTCGATTAGCGAATACTACTACTAGTGAGTGACAGTATCCGAATTATTGCACTCGAATAGATGAGATTTCGATTAGAGAATACTACTACTAGTGAGTGACAGTATCCGAATTACTGCATTCGAATGCATGAGATTTCGATTACCGAATACTACTACTAGTGAGTGACAGTATCCGAGAACTTGCATTCGAATGCATGAGATTTCGATTAGCGAATACTACTACTAGTGAGTGACAGTATCCGAATTATTGCATTCGAATGCATGAAATTTCGATTAGCGAATACTACCGCTAGTGAGTGACAGTATCCGAGAACTTGCATTCGAATGCATGAAATTTCGATTAGCGAATACTACTACTAGTGAGTGACAGTATCCGAATTATTGCATTCGAATGCATGAGATTTCGATTAGCGAATCCTACTACTAGTGAGTGAAAGTATCCGAGAACTTGCATTCGAATGCATGAGATTTCGATTAGCGAATACTACTACTAGGGAGTGACAGTATCCGAGAAATTGCATTCGAATGCATGAGATTTCGATTAGTGAATTCTACTACTAGTGAGTGACAGTATCCGAGAACTTGCATTCGAATGCATGAGATTTCGATTAGCGAATACTACTACTAGTGAGTGACAGTATCCGAATTATTGCAAACGAATGCATGAGACTTCCTTTAGCGAATACTACTACTAGTCAGTGACAGTTTCCGAATTATTGCTTTCGAATGCAAGAGATTTCGAGTAGCGAATACTACTACTAGTGAGTGACAGTATCCGAATTATTGCATTCGAATGCATGAAATTTCGATTAGCGAATACTACTACTAGTGAGTGACAGTATCCGAATTATGGCATTCGAATGCATGAACTTTCGATTATCGAATACTACTACTAGTGAGTGACAGTATCCGAATTATTGCATTCGAATGCATGAAATTTCGATTAGCGGATACTACTACTAGTGAGTGACAGTATCCGAGAACTTGCATTCGAATGCATGAGATTTCGATTAGCGAATACTACTACTAGTGAGTGACAGTATCCGAGAACTTGCATTTGAATGCATGAAATTTCGATTAGCAAATACTACTACTAGTGAGTGACAGTATCCGAGAACTTGCATTCGAATGCATGAAATTTCGATTAGCGAATACTACTACTAGTGAGTGACAGTATCCGAGAACTTGCATTCGAATGCATGAGATTTCGATTAGCGAATACTACTACTAGTGAGTGACAGTATCCGAATTATTGCATTCGAATGCATGAGATTTCGATTAGCGAATACTACTACTAGTGAGTGACAGTATCCGAATTATTGCATTCGAATGCATGAAATTTCGATTAGCGAATACTACTACTAGTGAGTGACAGTATCCGAATTATTGCATTCGGATGCATGAAATTTCGATTAGCAAATACTAATACTAGAGAGTGACAGTATCCGAAATATTGCATTCGAATGCATGAGATTTCGATTAGCGAATACTACTACTAGTGATTGACAGTATCCGAGAACTTGCATTCGAATGCATGAGATTTCGATTAGCGAATACTACTACTAGTGAGTGACAGTATCCGAGAACTTGCATTCGAATGCATGAGATTTCGATTAGCGAATACTACTACTAGTGAGTGACAGTATCCGAATTATTGCATTCGAATGCATGAAATTTCGATTAGCGAATACTACTACTAGTGAGTGACAGTACCCGAGAACTTGCATTTGAATACATGAAATTTCGATTAGCGAATACTACTACTAGTGAGTGACAGTATCCCAATTATTGCATTCGAATGCATGAAATTTCGATTAGCGAATACTACTACTAGTGAGTGACAGTATCCGAATTATTGCATTCGAATGCATGAAATTTAGATCAGCGAATACTACTACTAGTGAGTGACAGTATCCGAATTATGGCATTCGAATGCATGAAATTTCGATTAGCGAATACTACTACTAGTGAGTGACAGTATCCGAGAACTTGCATTCGAATGCATGAGATTTCGATTAGCGAATACTACTACTAGTGAGTGACAGTATGCGAGAACTTGCATTCGAATGCATGAGATTTCGATTAGCGAATACTACTACTAGTGAGTGACAGTATCCGAGAACTTGCATTCGAATGCATGAGATTTCGATTAGTGAATTCTACTACTAGTGAGTGACAGTATCCGAGAACTTGCATTCGAATGCATGAGATTTCGATTAGCGAATACTACTACTAGTGAGTGACAGTATCCGAAATATTGCAAACGAATGCATGAGATTTCCTTTAGCGAATACTACTACTAGTCAGTGACAGTTTCCGAATTATTGCTTTCGAATGCAAGTGATTTCGATTAGCCAATACTAATACTAGTGAGTGACAGTATCCGAATTATTGCAGTCGAATGCATGAAATTTCGATTAGCGAATACTACTACTAGTGAGTGACAGTATCCGAATTATGGCATTCGAATGCATGAACTTTCGATTAGTAAATACTACTACTAGTGAGTGACAGTATCCGAGAACTTGCATTCGAATGCATGAGATTTCGATTAGCGAATACTACTACTAGTGGGTGACAGTATCCGAGAACTTGCATTCGAATGCATGAGATTTCGATTAGCGAATACTACTACTAGTGAGTGACAGTATCCGAGAACTTGCATTCGAATGCATGAGATTTCGATTAGCGAATACTACTACTAGTGAGTGACAGTATCCGAGAACTTGCATTCGAATGCATTAGATTTCGATTAGCGAATACTACTACTAGTGAGTGACAGTATCCGAATTATTGCAATCGAATGCATGAGATTTCCTTTAGCGAATACTGCTACTAGTCAGTGATAGTTTCCGAATTATTGCTTTCGAATGCAAGAGATTTCGATTAGCGGATACTACTACTAGTGAGTGACAGTATCCGAGTTATTGCATTCGAATGCAAGAGATTTCGAATAGCGAATGCTACTACTAGTGAGTGACAGTATCCGAATTATTGCATTCGAATGCAAGAGATTTCGATTAGCGAAAACTACTAATGAGTGACAGTATCCGAAATATTGCATTCGAATGCATGAAATTTGGATAAGCGAATACTACTACTAGTGAGTGAAAGTATCCGAATTATTGCATTCGAATGCAAGAGATTTCGATTAGCGAATACTACTACTAGTAAGTGACAGTATCCGAATTATTGCATTCGAATGCAAGAGAATTCGATTACCGAATACTACTACTAGTGAGTGACAGTATCCGAATTATTGCATTCGAATGCAAGAGATTTCTATTAGCGAATACTACTACTAGTGAGTGACAGTATCCGAATTATTGCATTCGAATGCAAGAGATTTCGATTAACGAATACTACTACTAGTGAGTGACAGTATCCGAATTATTACATTCGAATGCAAGAGATTTCGATTAGCGAATACTACTACTAGTGAGTGACATTATCAGAATTATTGCATTCGAATGCAAGAGATTTCGATTAGCCAATACTACTACTAGTGAGTGACAGTATCACAATTATTGCATTCGGATGCATGAAATTTTGATTAGCGAATACTACTACTAGTGAGTGACAGTATCCGAATTATTGCATTCGAATGAATGAAATTTCGATTAGCGAATACTACTACTAGTGAGTGAAAGTATCCGAATTATTGCATTCGAATGCAAGAGATTTCGATTAGCGAATACTACTACTAGTGAGTGACAGTATCCGAATTATTGAATTCGAATGCAAGAGATTTCGATTAGCGAATACTACTACTAGTGAGTGACAGTATCCGAATTATTGCATTCGAATGCATGAGATTTCGATTACCGAATACTACTACTAGTGAGTGACAGTATCCGAGAACTTGCATTCGAATGCATGAGATTTCGATTAGCGAATACTACTACTAGTGAGTGACAGTATCCGAATTATTGCATTCGAATGCATGAAATTTCGATTAGCGAATACTACCGCTAGTGAGTGACAGTATCCGAGAACTTGCTTTCGAATGCATGAAATTTCGATTAGCGAATACTACTACTAGTGAGTGACAGTATCCGAATTATTGCATTCGAATGCATGAGATTTCGATTAGCGAATACTACTACTAGTGAGTGAAAGTATCCGAGAACTTGCATTCGAATGCATGAGATTTCGATTAGCGAATACTACTACTAGGGAGTGACAGTATCCGAGAAATTGCATTCGAATGCATGAGATTTCGATTAGTGAATTCTACTACTAGTGAGTGACAGTATCCGAGAACTTGCATTCGAATGCATGAGATTTCGATTAGCGAATACAACTACTAGTGAGTGACAGTATCCGAATTATTGCAAACGAATGCATGAGACTTCCTTTAGCGAATACTACTACTAGTCAGTGACAGTTTCCGATTATATCTTTCGAATGCAAGAGATTTCGAGTAGCGAATACTACTACTAGTGAGTGACAGTATCCGAATTATTGCATTCGAATGCATGAAATTTCGATTAGCGAATACTACTACTAGTGAGTGACAGTATCCGAATTATTGCATTCGAATGCATGAAATTTCGATTAGCGGATACTACTACTAGTGAGTGACAGTATCCGAGAACTTGCATTCGAATGCATGAGATTTCGATTAGCGAATACTACTACTAGTGAGTGACAGTATCCGAGAACTTGCATTTGAATGCATGAAATTTCGATTAGCAAATACTACTACTAGTGAGTGACAGTATCCGAGAACTTGCATTCGAATGCATGAAATTTCGATTAGCGAATACTACTACTAGTGAGTGACAGTATCCGAGAACTTGCATTCGAATGCATGAGATTTCGATTAGCGAATACTACTACTAGTGAGTGACAGTATCCGAATTATTGCATTCGAATGCACGAGATTTCGATTAGCGAATACTACTACTAGTGAGTGACAGTATCCGAATTATTGCATTCGAATGCATGAAATTTCGATTAGCGAATACTACTACTAGTGAGTGACAGTATCCGAATTATTGCATTCGGATGCATGAAATTTCGATTAGCAAATACTACTACTAGTGGGTGACAGTATCCGAGAACTTGCATTCGAATGCATGAGATTTCGATTAGCGAATACTACTACTAGTGAGTGACAGTATCCGAGAACTTGCATTCGAATGCATGAGATTTCGATTAGCGAATACTACTACTAGTGAGTGACAGTATCCGAGAACTTGCATTCGAATGCATTAGATTTCGATTAGCGAATACTACTACTAGTGAGTGACAGTATCCGAATTATTGCAATCGAATGCATGAGATTTGCTTTAGCGAATACTGCTACTAGTCAGTGATAGTTTCCGAATTATTGCTTTCGAATGCAAGAGATTTCGATTAGCGGATACTACTACTAGTGAGTGACAGTATCCGAATTATTGCATTCGAATGCAAGAGATTTCGAATAGCGAATGCTACTACTAGTGAGTGACAGTATCCGAATTATTGCATTCGAATGCAAGAGATTTCGATTAGCGAAAACTACTAATGAGTGACAGTATCCGAAATATTGCATTCGAATGCATGAAATTTGGATAAGCGAATACTACTACTAGTGAGTGAAAGTATCCGAATTATTGCATTCGAATGCAAGAGATTTCGATTAGCGAATACTACTACTAGTAAGTGACAGTATCCGAATTATTGCATTCGAATGCAAGAGAATTCGATTACCGAATACTACTACTAGTGAGTGACAGTATCCGAATTATTGCATTCGAATGCAAGAGATTTCTATTAGCGAATACTACTACTAGTGAGTGACAGTATCCGAATTATTGCATTCGAATGCAAGAGATTTCGATTAACGAATACTACTACTAGTGAGTGACAGTATCCGAATTATTACATTCGAATGCAAGAGATTTCGATTAGCGAATACTACTACTAGTGAGTGACATTATCAGAATTATTGCATTCGAATGCAAGAGATTTCGATTAGCCAATACTACTACTAGTGAGTGACAGTATCACAATTATTGCATTCGGATGCATGAAATTTTGATTAGCGAATACTACTACTAGTGAGTGACAGTATCCGAATTATTGCATTCGAATGAATGAAATTTCGATTAGCGAATACTACTACTAGTGAGTGAAAGTATCCGAATTATTGCATTCGAATGCAAGAGATTTCGATTAGCGAATACTACTACTAGTGAGTGACAGTATCCGAATTATTGAATTCGAATGCAAGAGATTTCGATTAGCGAATACTACTACTAGTGAGTGACAGTATCCGAATTATTGCATTCGAATGCATGAGATTTCGATTACCGAATACTACTACTAGTGAGTGACAGTATCCGAGAACTTGCATTCGAATGCATGAGATTTCGATTAGCGAATACTACTACTATTGAGTGACAGTATCCGAATTATTGCATTCGAATGAATGAAATTTCGATTAGCGAATACTACCGCTAGTGAGTGACAGTATCCGAGAACTTGCTTTCGAATGCATGAAATTTCGATTAGCGAATACTACTACTAGTGAGTGACAGTATCCGAATTATTGCATTCGAATGCATGAGATTTCGATTAGCGAATACTACTACTAGTGAGTGAAAGTATCCGAGAACTTGCATTCGAATGCATGAGATTTCGATTAGCGAATACTACTACTAGGGAGTGACAGTATCCGAGAAATTGCATTCGAATGCATGAGATTTCGATTAGTGAATTCTACTACTAGTGAGTGACAGTATCCGAGAACTTGCATTCGAATGCATGAGACTTCGATTAGCGAATACAACTACTAGTGAGTGACAGTATCCGAATTATTGCAAACGAATGCATGAGACTTCCTTTAGCGAATACTACTACTAGTCAGTGACAGTTTCCGAATTATTGCTTTCGAATGCAAGAGATTTCGAGTAGCGAATACTACTACTAGTGAGTGACAGTATCCGAATTATTGCATTCGAATGCATGAAATTTCGATTAGCGAATACTACTACTAGTGAGTGACAGTATCCGAATTATTGCATTCGAATGCATGAAATTTCGATTAGCGGATACTACTACTAGTGAGTGACAGTATCCGAGAACTTGCATTCGAATGCATGAGATTTCGATTAGCGAATACTACTACTAGTGAGTGACAGTATCCGAGAACTTGCATTTGAATGCATGAAATTTCGATTAGCAAATACTACTACTAGTGAGTGACAGTATCCGAGAACTTGCATTCGAATGCATGAAATTTCGATTAGCGAATACTACTACTAGTGAGTGACAGTATCCGAGAACTTGCATTCGAATGCATGAGATTTCCATTAGCGAATACTACTACTAGTGAGTGACAGTATCCGAATTATTGCATTCGAATGCATGAGATTTCGATTAGCGAATACTACTACTAGTGAGTGACAGTATCCGAATTATTGCATTCGAATGCATGAGATTTCGATTGGCGAATACTACTACTAGTGAGTGACAGTATCCGAGAACTTGCATTCGAATGCATGAGATTTCGATTAGTGAATTCTACTACTAGTGAGTGACAGTATCCGAGAACTTGCATTCGAATGCATGAGATTTCGATTAGCGAATACTACTACTAGTGAGTGACAGTATCCGAAATATTGCAAACGAATGCATGAGATTTCCTTTAGCGAATACTACTACTAGTCAGTGACAGTTTCCGAATTATTGCTTTCGAATGCAAGTGATTTCGATTAGCCAATACTAATACTAGTGAGTGACAGTATCCGAATTATTGCAGTCGAATGCATGAAATTTCGATTAGCGCATACTACTACTAGTGAGTGACAGTATCCGAATTATGGCATTCGAATGCATGAACTTTCGATTAGTAAATACTACTACTAGTGAGTGACAGTATCCGAGAACTTGCATTCGAATGCATGAGATTTCGATTAGCGAATACTACTACTAGTGGGTGACAGTATCCGAGAACTTGCATTCGAATGCATGAGATTTCGATTAGCGAATACTACTACTAGTGAGTGACAGTATCCGAGAACTTGCATTCGAATGCATGAGATTTCGATTAGCGAATACTACTACTAGTGAGTGACAGTATCCGAGAACTTGCATTCGAATGCATTAGATTTCGATTAGCGAATACTACTACTAGTGAGTGACAGTATCCGAATTATTGCAATCGAATGCATGAGATTTGCTTTAGCGAATACTGCTACTAGTCAGTGATAGTTTCCGAATTATTGCTTTCGAATGCAAGAGATTTCGATTAGCGGATACTACTACTAGTGAGTGACAGTATCCGAATTATTGCATTCGAATGCAAGAGATTTCGAATAGCGAATGCTACTACTAGTGAGTGACAGTATCCGAATTATTGCATTCGAATGCAAGAGATTTCGATTAGCGAAAACTACTAATGAGTGACAGTATCCGAAATATTGCATTCGAATGCATGAAATTTGGATAAGCGAATACTACTACTAGTGAGTGAAAGTATCCGAATTATTGCATTCGGATGCAAGAGATTTCGATTAGCGAATACTACTACTAGTAAGTGACAGTATCCGAATTATTGCATTCGAATGCAAGAGAATTCGATTACCGAATACTACTACTAGTGAGTGACAGTATCCGAATTATTTGTTTCGAATGCAAGAGATTTCTATTAGCGAATACTACTACTAGTGAGTGACAGTATCCGAATTATTGCATTCGAATGCAAGAGATTTCGATTAACGAATACTACTACTAGTGAGTGAAAGTATCCGAATTATTGCATTCGAATGCAAGAGATTTCGATTAGCGAATACTACTACTAGTGAGTGACAGTATCCGAATTATTGAATTCGAATGCAAGAGATTTCGATTAGCGAATACTACTACTAGTGAGTGACAGTATCCGAATTATTGCATTCGAATGCATGAGATTTCGATTACCGAATACTACTACTAGTGAGTGACAGTATCCGAGAACTTGCATTCGAATGCATGAGATTTCGATTAGCGAATACTACTACTAGTGAGTGACAGTATCCGAATTATTGCATTCGAATGCATGAAATTTCGATTAGCGAATACTACCGCTAGTGAGTGACAGTATCCGAGAACTTGCTTTCGAATGCATGAAATTTCGATTAGCGAATACTACTACTAGTGAGTGACAGTATCCGAATTATTGCATTCGAATGCATGAGATTTCGATTAGCGAATACTACTACTAGTGAGTGAAAGTATCCGAGAACTTGCATTCGAATGCATGAGATTTCGATTAGCGAATACTACTACTAGGGAGTGACAGTATCCGAGAAATTGCATTCGAATGCATGAGATTTCGATTAGTGAATTCTACTACTAGTGAGTGACAGTATCCGAGAACTTGCATTCGAATGCATGAGATTTCGATTAGCGAATACAACTACTAGTGAGTGACAGTATCCGAATTATTGCAAACGAATGCATGAGACTTCCTTTAGCGAATACTACTACTAGTCAGTGACAGTTTCCGAATTATTGCTTTCGAATGCAAGAGATTTCGAGTAGCGAATACTACTACTAGTGAGTGACAGTATCCGAATTATTGCATTCGAATGCATGAAATTTCGATTAGCGAATACTACTACTAGTGAGTGACAGTATCCGAATTATTGCATTCGAATGCATGAAATTTCGATTAGCGGATACTACTACTAGTGAGTGACAGTATCCGAGAACTTGCATTCGAATGCATGAGATTTCGATTAGCGAATACTACTACTAGTGAGTGACAGTATCCGAGAACTTGCATTTGAATGCATGAAATTTCGATTAGCAAATACTACTACTAGTGAGTGACAGTATCCGAGAACTTGCATTCGAATGCATGAAATTTCGATTAGCGAATACTACTACTAGTGAGTGACAGTATCCGAGAACTTGCATTCGAATGCATGAGATTTCGATTAGCGAATACTACTACTAGTGAGTGACAGTATCCGAATTATTGCATTCAAATGCATGAGATTTCGATTAGCGAATACTACTACTAGTGAGTGACAGTATCCGAATTATTGCATTCGAATGCATGAAATTTCGATTAGCGAATACTACTACTAGTGAGTGACAGTATCCGAATTATTGCATTCGGATGCATGAAATTTCGATTAGCAAATACTAATACTAGAGAGTGACAGTATCCGAATTATTGCATTCGAATGCATGAGATTTCGATTAGCGAATACTACTACTAGTGATTGACAGTATCCGAGAATTTGCATTCGAATGCATGAGATTTCGATTAGCGAATACTACTACTAGTGAGTGACAGTATCCGAGAACTTGCATTCGAATGCATGAGATTTCGATTAGCGAATACTACTACTAGTGAGTGACAGTATCCGAATTATTGCATTCGAATGCATGAAATTTCGATTAGCGAATACTACTACTAGTGAGTGATAGTACCCGAGAACTTGCATTTGAATACATGAAATTTCGATTAGCGAATACTACTACTAGTGAGTGACAGTATCCCAATTATTGCATTCGAATGCATGAAATTTCGATTAGCGAATACTACTACTAGTGAGTGACAGTATCCGAATTATTGCATTCGAATGCATGAAATTTAGATCAGCGAATACTACTACTAGTGAGTGACAGTATCCGAATTATGGCATTCGAATGCATGAAATTTCGATTAGCGAATACTACTACTAGTGAGTGACAGTATCCGAGAACTTGCATTCGAATGCATGAGATTTCGATTAGCGAATACTACTACTAGTGAGTGACAGTATGCGAGAACTTGCATTCGAATGCATGAGATTTCGATTTGCGAATACTACTACTAGTGAGTGACAGTATCCGAGAACTTGCATTCGAATGCATGAGATTTCGATTAGTGAATTCTACTACTAGTGAGTGACAGTATCCGAGAACTTGCATTCGAATGCATGAGATTTCGATTAGCGAATACTACTACTAGTGAGTGACAGTATCCGAAATATTGCAAACGAATGCATGAGATTTCCTTTAGCGATTACTACTACTAGTCAGTGACAGTTTCCGAATTATTGCTTTCGAATGCAAGTGATTTCGATTAGCCAATACTAATACTAGTGAGTGACAGTATCCGAATTATTGCATTCGAATGCATGAAATTTCGATTAGCGAATACTACTACTAGTGAGTGACAGTATCCGAATTATGGCATTCGAATGCATGAACTTTCGATTAGTAAATACTACTACTAGTGAGTGACAGTATCCGAGAACTTGCATTCGAATGCATTAGATTTCGATTAGCGAATACTACTACTAGTGAGTGACAGTATCCGAATTATTGCAATCGAATGCATGAGATTTCCTTTAGCGAATACTGCTACTAGTCAGTGATAGTTTCCGAATTATTGCTTTCGAATGCAAGAGATTTCGATTAGCGGATACTACTACTAGTGAGTGACAGTATCCGAATTATTGCATTCGAATGCAAGAGATTTCGAATAGCGAATGCTACTACTAGTGAGTGACAGTATCCGAACTATTGCATTCGAATGCAAGAGATTTCAATTAGCGAAAACTACTAATGAGTGACAGTATCCGAAATATTGCATTCGAATGCATGAAATTTGGATAAGCGAATACTACTACTAGTGAGTGAAAGTATCCGAATTATTGCATTCGAATGCAAGAGATTTCGATTAGCGAATACTACTACTAGTAAGTGACAGTATCCGAATTATTGCATTCGAATGCAGGAGAATTCGATTACCGAATACTACTACTAGTGAGTGACAGTATCCGAATTATTGCATTCGAATGCAAGAGATTTCTATTAGCGAATACTACTACTAGTGAGTGACAGTATCCGAATTATTGCATTCGAATGCAAGAGATTTCGATTAACGAATACTACTACTAGTGAGTGACAGTATCCGAATTATTACATTCGAATGCAAGAGATTTCGATTAGCGAATACTACTACTAGTGAGTGACATTATCAGAATTATTGCATTCGAATGCAAGAGATTTCGATTAGCGAATACTACTACTAGTGAGTGACAGTATCACAATTATTGCATTCGGATGCATGAAATTTTGATTAGCGAATACTACTACTAGTGAGTGACAGTATCCGAATTATTGCATTCGAATGAATGAAATTTCGATTAGCGAATACTACTACTAGTGAGTGAAAGTATCCGAATTATTGCATTCGAATGCAAGAGATTTCGATTAGCGAATACTACTACTAGTGAGTGACAGTATCCGAATTATTGAATTCGAATGCAAGAGATTTCGATTAGCGAATACTACTACTAGTGAGTGACAGTATCCGAATTATTGCATTCGAATGCATGAGATTTCGATTAGCGAATACTACTACTAGTCAGTGACAGTATCCGAATTATTGCATTCGAATGCATGAAATTTCGATTAGCGAATACTACTACTAGTGAGTGACAGTATCCGAGAACTTGCATTCGAATGCATGAGATTTCGATTAGCGAATACTACTACTAGTGAGTGAAAGTATCCGAATTATTGCATTCGAATGCATGAAATTTCGATTAGCGGATACTACTACTAGTGAGTGACAGTATCCGAGAACTTGCATTCGAATGCATGAGATTTCGATTAGCGAATACTACTACTACTGAGTGACAGTATCCGAGAACTTGCATTCGAATGCATGAAATTTCGATTAGCGAATACTACTACTAGTGAGTGACAGTATCCGAATTTTTGCATTCGAATGCATGAAATTTCGATTTGCGAATAGTACTACTAGTGAGTGACAGTATCCGAGAAGTTGCATTCGAATGCATGAGATTTCGATTAGCGAATACTACTACTAGTGAGTGACAGTATCCGAATTATTGCATTCGAATGCATGAGATTTCGATTAGCGAATACTACTACTAGTGAGTGACAGTATCCGAATTATTGCATTCGAATGCAAGAGATTTCGATTAGCGAATACTACTACTGGTGAGTGACAGTATCCGAGAACTTGCATTTGAATGCATGAGATTTCGATTAGCGAATACAACTACTAGTGAGTGACAGTATCCGAGAACCTGCATTCGAATGCATGAGATTTCGATTAGCGAATACTACTACTAGTGAGTGACAGTATCCGGATTATTGCATTCGAATGCATGAAATTTCGATTAGCGAATACTACCACTAGTGAGTGACAGTATCCGAATTATTGCATTCGAATGCATGAAATTTCGATTAGCGAATACTACTACTAGTGAGTGACAGTATCCGAATTATTGCATTCGAATGCATGAAATTTCGATTAGCGAATACTAATACTAGTGAGTGACAGTATCCGAATTATTGCATTCGAATGCATGAGATTTCGATTAGCGAATACTACTACTAGTGAGTGACAGTATCCGAGAACTTGCATCCGAATGCATGAGATTTCGATTAGCGAATGCTACTACTGGTGAGTGACAGTATCCGAATGATTGCCTTGGAATACAGGAAATTTCGATTAGCGAATACTACTACTAGTGAGTGACAGTATCCGAATTATTGCATTCGAATGCATGAAATTTCGATTAGCGAATACTACTACAAGTGAGTGACGGTATCCGAATTATGGCATTCGAATGCATGAACTTTCGATTAGCGAATACTACTACTAGTGAGTGACAGTATCCGAGAACTTGCATTCGAATGCATGAGATTTCGATTAGCGAATACTACTACTAGTGAGTGACAGTATCCGAGAACTTGCATTCGAATGCATAAGATTTCGATTAGCAAATACTAATACTAGAGAGTGACAGTATCCGAATTATTGCATTCGAATGCATGAGATTTCGATTAGCGAATACTACTACTAGTGATTGACAGTATCCGAGAACTTGCATTCGAATGCATGAGATTTCGATTAGCGAATACTACTACTAGTGAGTGACAGTATCCGAGAACTTGCATTCGAATGCATGAGATTTCGATTAGCGAATACTACTACTAGTGAGTGACAGTATCCGAATTATTGCATTCGAATGCATGAAATTTCGATTAGCGAATACTACTACTAGTGAGTGACAGTACCCTAGAACTTGCATTTGAATACATGAAATTTCGATTAGCGAATACTACTACTAGTGAGTGACAGTATCCCAATTATTGCATTCGAATGCATGAAATTTCGATTAGCGAATACTACTACTAGTGAGTGACAGTATCCGAATTATTGCATTCGAATGCATGAAATTTAGATCAGCGAATACTACTACTAGTGAGTGACAGTATCCGAATTATGGCATTCGAATGCATGAAATTTCGATTAGCGAATACTACTACTAGTGAGTGACAGTATCCGAGAACTTGCATTCGAATGCATGAGATTTCGATTAGCGAATACTACTACTAGTGAGTGACAGTATGCGAGAACTTGCATTCGAATGCATGAGATTTCGATTAGCGAATACTACTACTAGTGAGTGACAGTATCCGAGAACTTGCATTCGAATGCATGAGATTTCGATTAGTGAATTCTACTACTAGTGAGTGACAGTATCCGAGAACTTGCATTCGAATGCATGAGATTTCGATTAGCGAATACTACTACTAGTGAGTGACAATATCCGAAATATTGCAAACGAATGCATGAGATTTCCTTTAGCGAATACTACTACTAGTCAGTGACAGTTTCCGAATTATTGCTTTCGAATGCAAGTGATTTCGATTAGCCAATACTAATACTAGTGAGTGACAGTATCCGAATTATTGCATTCGAATGCATGAAATTTCGATTAGCGAATACTACTACTAGTGAGTGACAGTATCCGAATTATGGCATTCGAATGCATGAACTTTCGATTAGTAAATACTACTACTAGTGAGTGACAGTATCCGAGAACTAGCATTCGAATGCATGAGATTTCGATTAGCGAATACTACTACTAGTGAGTGACAGTATCCGAGAACTTGCATTCGAATGCATGAGATTTCGATTAGCGAATACTACTACTAGTGAGTGACAGTATCCGAGAACTTGCATTCGAATGCATGAGATTTCGATTAGCGAATACTACTACTAGTGAGTGACAGTATCCGAGAACTTGCATTCGAATGCATTAGATTTCGATTAGCGAATACTACTACTAGTGAGTGACAGTATCCGAATTATTGCAATCGAATGCATGAGATTTCCTTTAGCGAATACTGCTACTAGTCAGTGATAGTTTCCGAATTATTGCTTTCGAATGCAAGAGATTTCGATTAGCGGATACTACTACTAGTGAGTGACAGTATCCGAATTATTGCATTCGAATGCAAGAGATTTCGAATAGCGAATGCTACTACTAGTGAGTGACAGTATCCGAATTATTGCATTCGAATGCAAGAGATTTCGATTAGCGAAAACTACTAATGAGTGACAGTATCCGAAATATTGCATTCGAATGCATGAAATTTGGATAAGCGAATACTACTACTAGTGAGTGAAAGTATCCGAATTATTGCATTCGAATGCAAGAGATTTCGATTAGCGAATACTACTACTAGTAAGTGACAGTATCCGAATTATTGCATTCGAATGCAAGAGAATTCGATTACCGAATACTACTACTAGTGAGTGACAGTATCCGAATTATTGCATTCGAATGCAAGAGATTTCTATTAGCGAATACTACTACTAGTGAGTGACAGTATCCGAATTATTGCATTCGAATGCAAGAGATTTCGATTAACGAATACTACTACTAGTGAGTGACAGTATCCGAATTATTACATTCGAATGCAAGAGATTTCGATTAGCGAATACTACTACTAGTGAGTGACATTATCAGAATTATTGCATTCGAATGCAAGAGATTTCGATTAGCGAATACTACTACTAGTGAGTGACAGTATCACAATTATTGCATTCGGATGCATGAAATTTTGATTAGCGAATACTACTACTAGTGAGTGACAGTATCCGAATTATTGCATTCGAATGAATGAAATTTCGATTAGCGAATACTACTACTAGTGTGTGAAAGTATCCGAATTATTGCATTCGAATGCAAGAGATTTCGATTAGCGAATACTACTACTAGTGAGTGACAGTATCCGAATTATTGAATTCGAATGCAAGAGATTTCGATTAGCGAATACTACTACTAGTGAGTGACAGTATCCGAATTATTGCATTCGAATGCATGAGATTTCGATTAGCGAATACTACTACTAGTCAGTGACAGTATCCGAATTATTGCATTCGAATGCATGAAATTTCGATTAGCGAATACTACTACTAGTGAGTGACAGTATCCGAGAACTTGCATTCGAATGCATGAGATTTCGATTAGCGAATACTACTACTAGTGAGTGAAAGTATCCGAATTATTGCATTCGAATGCATGAAATTTCGATTAGCGGATACTACTACTAGTGAGTGACAGTATCCGAGAACTTGCATTCGAATGCATGAGATTTCGATTAGCGAATACTACTACTAGTGAGTGACAGTATCCGAGAACTTGCATTCGAATGCATGAAATTTCGATTAGCGAATACTACTACTAGTGAGTGACAGTATCCGAATTTTTGCATTCGAATGCATGAAATTTCGATTTGCGAATAGTACTACTAGTGAGTGACAGTATCCGAGAAGTTGCATTCGAATGCATGAGATTTCGATTAGCGAATACTACTACTAGTGAGTGACAGTATCCGAATTATTGCATTCGAATGCATGAGATTTCGATTAGCGAATACTACTACTAGTGAGTGACAGTATCCGAATTATTGCATTCGAATGCAAGAGATTTCGATTAGCGAATACTACTACTGGTGAGTGACAGTATCCGAGAACTTGCATTTGAATGCATGAGATTTCGATTAGCGAATACAACTACTAGTGAGTGACAGTATCCGAGAACTTGCATTCGAATGCATGAGATTTCGATTAGCGAATACTACTACTAGTGAGTGACAGTATCCGGATTATTGCATTCGAATGCATGAAATTTCGATTAGCGAATACTACTACTAGTGAGTGACAGTATCCGAATTATTGCATTCGAATGCATGAAATTTCGATTAGCGAATACTACTACTAGTGAGTGACAGTATCCGAGAACTTGCATTCGAATGCATAAGATTTCGATTAGCAAATACTAATACTAGAGAGTGACAGTATCCGAATTATTGCATTCGAATGCATGAGATTTCGATTAGCGAATACTACTACTAGTGATTGACAGTATCCGAGAACTTGCATTCGAATGCATGAGATTTCGATTAGCGAATACTACTACTAGTGAGTGACAGTATCCGAGAACTTGCATTCGAATGCATGAGATTTCGATTAGCGAATACTACTACTAGTGAGTGACAGTATCCGAATTATTGCATTCGAATGCATGAAATTTCGATTAGCGAATACTACTACTAGTGAGTGACAGTACCCTAGAACTTGCATTTGAATACTTGAAATTTCGATTAGCGAATACTACTACTAGTGAGTGACAGTATCCCAATTATTGCATTCGAATGCATGAAATTTCGATTAGCGAATACTACTACTAGTGAGTGACAGTATCCGAATTATTGCATTCGAATGCATGAAATTTAGATCAGCGAATACTACTACTAGTGAGTGACAGTATCCGAATTATGGCATTCGAATGCATGAAATTTCGATTAGCGAATACTACTACTAGTGAGTGACAGTATCCGAGAACTTGCATTCGAATGCATGAGATTTCGATTAGCGAATACTACTACTAGTGAGTGACAGTATGCGAGAACTTGCATTCGAATGCATGAGATTTCGATTAGCGAATACTACTACTAGTGAGTGACAGTATCCGAGAACTTGCATTCGAATGCATGAGATTTCGATTAGTGAATTCTACTACTAGTGAGTGACAGTATCCGAGAACTTGCATTCGAATGCATGAGATTTCGATTAGCGAATACTACTACTAGTGAGTGACAATATCCGAAATATTGCAAACGAATGCATGAGATTTCCTTTAGCGAATACTACTACTAGTCAGTGACAGTTTCCGAATTATTGCTTTCGAATGCAAGTGATTTCGATTAGCCAATACTAATACTAGTGAGTGACAGTATCCGAATTATTGCATTCGAATGCATGAAATTTCGATTAGCGAATACTACTACTAGTGAGTGACAGTATCCGAATTATGGCATTCGAATGCATGAACTTTCGATTAGTAAATTCTACTACTAGTGAGTGACAGTATCCGAGAACTTGCATTCGAATGCATGAGATTTCGATTAGCGAATACTACTACTAGTGAGTGACAGTATCCGAGAACTTGCATTCGAATGCATGAGATTTCGATTAGCGAATACTACTACTAGTGAGTGACAGTATCCGAGAACTTGCATTCGAATGCATGAGATTTCGATTAGCGAATACTACTACTAGTGAGTGACAGTATCCGAGAACTTGCATTCGAATGCATTAGATTTCGATTAGCGAATACTACTACTAGTGAGTGACAGTATCCGAATTATTGCAATCGAATGCATGAGATTTCCTTTAGCGAATACTGCTACTAGTCAGTGATAGTTTCCGAATTATTGCTTTCGAATGCAAGAGATTTCGATTAGCGGATACTACTACTAGTGAGTGACAGTATCCGAATTATTGCATTCGAATGCAAGAGATTTCGAATAGCGAATGCTACTACTAGTGAGTGACAGTATCCGAATTATTGCATTCGAATGCAAGAGATTTCGATTAGCGAAAACCACTAATGAGTGACAGTATCCGAAATATTGCATTCGAATGCATGAAATTTGGATAAGCGAATACTACTACTAGTGAGTGAAAGTATCCGAATTATTGCATTCGAATGCAAGAGATTTCGATTAGCGAATACTACTACTAGTAAGTGACAGTATCCGAATTATTGCATTCGAATGCAAGAGAATTCGATTACCGAATACTACTACTAGTGAGTGACAGTATCCGAATTATTGCATTCGAATGCAAGAGATTTCTATTAGCGAATACTACTACTAGTGAGTGACAGTATCCGAATTATTGCATTCGAATGCAAGAGATTTCGATTAACGAATACTACTACTAGTGAGTGACAGTATCCGAATTATTACATTCGAATGCAAGAGATTTCGATTAGCGAATACTACTACTAGTGAGTGACATTATCAGAATTATTGCATTCGAATGCAAGAGATTTCGATTAGCGAATACTACTACTAGTGAGTGACAGTATCACAATTATTGCATTCGGATGCATGAAATTTTGATTAGCGAATACTACTACTAGTGAGTGACAGTATCCGAATTATTGCATTCGAATGAATGAAATTTCGATTAGCGAATACTACTACTAGTGTGTGAAAGTATCCGAATTATTGCATTCGAATGCAAGAGATTTCGATTAGCGAATACTACTACTAGTGAGTGACAGTATCCGAATTATTGAATTCGAATGCAAGAGATTTCGATTAGCGAATACTACTACTAGTGAGTGACAGTATCCGAATTATTGCATTCGAATGCATGAGATTTCGATTAGCGAATACTACTACTAGTCAGTGACAGTATCCGAATTATTGCATTCGAATGCATGAAATTTCGATTAGCGAATACTACTACTAGTGAGTGACAGTATCCGAGAACTTGCATTCGAATGCATGAGATTTCGATTAGCGAATACTACTACTAGTGAGTGAAAGTATCCGAATTATTGCATTCGAATGCATGAAATTTCGATTAGCGGATACTACTACTAGTGAGTGACAGTATCCGAGAACTTGCATTCGAATGCATGAGATTTCGATTAGCGAATACTACTACTAGTGAGTGACAGTATCCGAGAACTTGCATTCGAATGCATGAAATTTCGATTAGCGAATACTACTACTAGTGAGTGACAGTATCCGAATTTTTGCATTCGAATGCATGAAATTTCGATTTGCGAATAGTACTACTAGTGAGTGACAGTATCCGAGAAGTTGCATTCGAATGCATGAGATTTCGATTAGCGAATACTACTACTAGTGAGTGACAGTATCCGAATTATTGCATTCGAATGCATGAGATTTCGATTAGCGAATACTACTACTAGTGAGTGACAGTATCCGAATTATTGCATTCGAATGCAAGAGATTTCGATTAGCGAATACTACTACTGGTGAGTGACAGTATCCGAGAACTTGCATTTGAATGCATGAGATTTCGATTAGCGAATACAACTACTAGTGAGTGACAGTATCCGAGAACTTGCATTCGAATGCATGAGATTTCGATTAGCGAATACTACTACTAGTAAGTGACAGTATCCGGATTATTGCATTCGAATGCATGAAATTTCGATTAGCGAATACTACTACTAGTGAGTGACAGTATCCGAATTATTGCATTCGAATGCATGAAATTTCGATTAGCGAATACTACTACTAGTGAGTGACAGTATCCGAAATATTGCATTCGAATGCATGAAATTTCGATTAGCGAATACTAATACTAGTGAGTGACAGTATCCGAATTCTTGCATTCGAATGCATGAGATTTCGATTAGCGAATACTACTACTAGTGAGTGACAGTATCCGAGAACTTGCATCCGAATGCATGAGATTTCGATTAGCGAATGCTACTACTGGTGAGTGACACTATCCGAATGATTGCCTTGGAATACAGGAAATTTCGATTAGCGAATACTACTATTAGTGAGTGACAGTATCCGAATTATTGCATTCGAATGCATGAAATTTCGATTAGCGAATACTACTACTAGTGAGTGACAGTATCCGAATTATGGCATTCGAATGCATGAACTTTCGATTAGCGAATACTACTACTAGTGAGTGACAGTATCCGAGAACTTGCATTCGAATGCATGAAATTTCGATTAGCGAATACTACTACTAATGAGTGACAGTATCCGAATTATTGCATTCGAATGCATGAGATTGCGATTAGCGAATACCACTACTAGTGTGTGACAGTATCCGAATTATTGCATTCGAATGCATGAAATTTCGATTAGCGAATACTACTACTAGTGTGTGACAGTATCCGAGAACTTGCATTCGAATGCATGAGATTTCGATTAGCGAATACTACTACTAGTGAGTGACAGTATCCGAGAACTTGCATTCGAATGCATAAGATTTCGATTAGCGTAAACTACTACTAGTGAGTGACAGTATCCGAGAACTTGCATTCGAATGCATGAGATTTCGATTAGCGAATACTACTACTAGTGAGTGGCAGTATCCGAATTATTGCAATCGAATGCATGAGATTTCGCTTAGCGAATACTACTACTAGTCAGTGACTGTTTCCGAATTATTGCTTTCGAATGCAAGAGATTTCGATTAGCGAATACTACTACTAGTGAGTGACAGTATCCGAATTATTGCATTCGAATGCAAGAGATTGCGATTAGCGAATACTACTACTAGTGAGTGACAGTATCCGAATTATTGCATTCGAATGCATGAAATTTCGATTAGCGAATACTACTACTAGTGAGTGACAGTATCCGAATTATGGCATTCGAATGCATGAACTTTCGATTAGTAAATACTACTACTAGTGAGTGACAGTATCCGAGTACTTGCATTCGAATGCATGAAATTTCGATTAGCGAATACTACTACTAGTGACTGACAGTATCCGAATTATAGCATTCGAATGCATGAAATTTCGATTAGCGAATACTACTACTAGTGAGTGACAGTATCCGAATTATTGCATTCGAATGCATGAAATTTCGATTAGCGAATACTACTACTAGTGAGTGACAGTATCCGAGAACTTGCATTCCAATGCATGAGATTTCGATTAGCGAATACTACTACTAGTGAGTGACAGTATCCGAGAACTTGCATTCGAATGCATGAGATTTCGATTAGCGAATACTACTACTAGTGAGTGACAGTATCCGAGAACTTGCATTCGAATGCATGAGATTTCGATTAGCGAATACTACTACTAGTGAGTGACAGTATCCGAGAACTTGCATTCGAATGCATTAGATTTCGATTAGCGAATACTACTACTAGTGAGTGACAGTATCCGAATTATTGCAATCGAATGCATGAGATTTCCTTTAGCGAATACTGCTACTAGTCAGTGATAGTTTCCGAATTATTGCTTTCGAATGCAAGAGATTTCGATTAGCGGATACTACTACTAGTGAGTGACAGTATCCGAATTATTGCATTCGAATGCAAGAGATTTCGAATAGCGAATGCTACTACTAGTGGGTGACAGTATCCGAATTATTGCATTCGAATGCAAGAGATTTCGATTAGCGAAAACTACTACTAGTGAGTGACAGTATCCGAAATATTGCATTCGAATGCATGAAATTTGGATAAGCGAATACTACTACTAGTGAGTGAAAGTATCCGAATTATTGCATTCGAATGCAAGAGATTTCGATTAGCGAATACTACTACTAGTAAGTGACAGTATCCGAATTATTGCATTCGAATGCAAGAGAATTCGATAACCGAATACTACTACTAGTGAGTGACAGTATCCGAATTATCGCATTCGAATGCAAGAGATTTCTATTAACGAATACTACTACTAGTGAGTGACAGTATCCGAATTATTACATTCGAATGCAAGAGATTTCGATTAGCGAATACTACTACTAGTGAGTGACATTATCAGAATTATTGCATTCGAATGCAAGAGATTTCGATTAGCGAATACTACTACTAGTGAGTGACAGTATCCGAATTATCGCATTCGAATGCAAGAGATTTCTATTAACGAATACTACTACTAGTGAGTGACAGTATCCGAATTATTACATTCGAATGCAAGAGATTTCGATTAGCGAATACTACTACTAGTGAGTGACATTATCAGAATTATTGCATTCGAATGCAAGAGATTTCGATTAGCGAATACTACTACTAGTGAGTGACAGTATCACAATTATTGCATTCGGATGCATGAAATTTCGATTAGCGAATACTACTACTAGTGAGTGACAGTATCCGAATTATTGCATTCGAATGAATGAAATTTCGATTAGCGAATACTACTACTAGTGAGTAAAAGTATCCGAATTATTGCATTCGAATGCAAGAGATTTCGATTAGCGAATACTACTACTAGTGAGTGACAGTATCCGAATTATTGAATTCGAATGCAAGAGATTTCGATTAGCGAATACTACTACTAGTGAGTGACAGTATCCGAATTATTGCATTCGAATGCATGAGATTTCGATTAGCGAATACTACTACTAGTCAGTGACAGTATCCGAATTATTGCATTCGAATGCATGACATTTCGATTAGCGAATACTACTACTAGTGAGTGACAGTATCCGAGAACTTGCATTCGAATGCATGAGATTTCGATTAGCGAATACTACTACTAGTGAGTGAAAGTATCCGAATTATTGCATTCGAATGCATGAAATTTCGATTAGCGGATACTACTACTAGTGAGTGACAGTATCCGAGAACTTGCATTCGAATGCATGAGATTTCGATTAGCGAATACTACTACTAGTGAGTGACAGTATCCGAGAACTTGCATTCGAATGCATGAAATTTCGATTAGCGAATACTACTACTAGTGAGTGACAGTATCCGAATTTTTGCATTCGAATGCATGAAATTTCGATTTGCGAATAGTACTACTAGTGAGTGACAGTATCCGAGAAGTTGCATTCGAATGCATGAGATTTCGATTAGCGAATACTACTACTAGTGAGTGACAGTATCCGAATTATTGCATTCGAATGCATGAGATTTCGATTAGCGAATACTACTACTAGTGAGTGACAGTATCCGAATTATTGCATTCGAATGCAAGAGATTTCGATTAGCGAATACTACTACTGGTGAGTGACAGTATCCGAGAACTTGCATTTGAATGCATGAGATTTCGATTAGCGAATACAACTACTAGTGAGTGACAGTATCCGAGAACCTGCATTCGAATGCATGAGATTTCGATTAGCGAATACTACTACTAGTGAGTGACAGTATCCGGATTATTGCATTCGAATGCATGAAATTTCGATTAGCGAATACTACTACTAGTGAGTGACAGTATCCGAATTATTGCATTCGAATGCATGAAATTTCGATTAGCGAATACTATTACTAGTGAGTGACAGTATCCGAATTATTGCATTCGAATGCATGAAATTTCGATTAGCGAATACTAATACTAGTGAGTGACAGTATCCGAATTATTGCATTCGAATGCATGAGATTTCGATTAGCGAATACTACTACTAGTGAGTGACAGTATCCGAGAACTTGCATCCGAATGCATGAGATTTCGATTAGCGAATGCTACTACTGGTGAGTGACAGTATCCGAATGATTGCCTTGGAATACAGGAAATTTCGATTAGCGAATACAACTACTAGTGAGTGACAGTATCCGAATTATTGCATTCGAATGCATGAAATTTCGATTAGCGAATACTACTACTAGTGAGTGACAGTATCCGAATTATGGCATTCGAATGCATGAACTTTCGATTAGCGAATACTACTACTAGTGAGTGACAGTATCCGAGAACTTGCATTCGAATGCATGAAATTTCGATTAGCGAATACTACTACTAATGAGTGACAGTATCCGAATTATTGCATTCGAATGCATGAGATTGCGATTAGCGAATACCACTACTAGTGTGTGACAGTATCCGAATTATTGCATTCGAATGCATGAAATTTCGATTAGCGAATACTACTACTAGTGTGTGACAGTATCCGAGAACTTGCATTCGAATGCATGAGATTTCGATTAGCGAATACTACTACTAGTGAGTGACAGTATCCGAGAACTTGCATTCGAATGCATAAGATTTCGATTAGCAAATACTAATACTAGAGAGTGACAGTATCCGAATTATTGCATTCGAATGCATGAGATTTCGATTAGCGAATACTACTACTAGTGATTGACAGTATCCGAGAACTTGCATTCGAATGCATGAGATTTCGATTAGCGAATACTACTACTAGTGAGTGACAGTATCCGAGAACTTGCATTCGAATGCATGAGATTTCGATTAGCGAATACTACTACTAGTGAGTGACAGTATCCGAATTATTGCATTCGAATGCATGAAATTTCGATTAGCGAATACTACTACTAGTGAGTGACAGTACCCTAGAACTTGCATTTGAATACATGAAATTTCGATTAGCGAATACTACTACTAGTGAGTGACAGTATCCCAATTATTGCATTCGAATGCATGAAATTTCGATTAGCGAATACTACTACTAGTGAGTGACAGTATCCGAATTATTGCATTCGAATGCATGAAATTTAGATCAGCGAATACTACTACTAGTGAGTGACAGTATCCGAATTATGGCATTCGAATGCATGAAATTTCGATTAGCGAATACTACTACTAGTGAGTGACAGTATCCGAGAACTTGCATTCGAATGCATGAGATTTCGATTAGCGAATACTACTACTAGTGAGTGACAGTATGCGAGAACTTGCATTCGAATGCATGAGATTTCGATTAGCGAATACTACTACTAGTGAGTGACAGTATCCGAGAACTTGCATTCGAATGCATGAGATTTCGATTAGTGAATTCTACTACTAGTGAGTGACAGTATCCGAGAACTTGCATTCGAATGCATGAGATTTCGATTAGCGAATACTACTACTAGTGAGTGACAATATCCGAAATATTGCAAACGAATGCATGAGATTTCCTTTAGCGAATACTACTACTAGTCAGTGACAGTTTCCGAATTATTGCTTTCGAATGCAAGTGATTTCGATTAGCCAATACTAATACTAGTGAGTGACAGTATCCGAATTATTGCATTCGAATGCATGAAATTTCGATTAGCGAATACTACTACTAGTGAGTGACAGTATCCGAATTATGGCATTCGAATGCATGAACTTTCGATTAGTAAATACTACTACTAGTGAGTGACAGTATCCGAGAACTTGCATTCGAATGCATGAGATTTCGATTAGCGAATACTACTACTAGTGAGTGACAGTATCCGAGAACTTGCATTCGAATGCATGAGATTTCGATTAGCGAATACTACTACTAGTGAGTGACAGTATCCGAGAACTTGCATTCGAATGCATGAGATTTCGATTAGCGAATACTACTACTAGTGAGTGACAGTATCCGAGAACTTGCATTCGAATGCATTAGATTTCGATTAGCGAATACTACTACTAGTGAGTGACAGTATCCGAATTATTGCAATCGAATGCATGAGATTTCCTTTAGCGAATACTGCTACTAGTCAGTGATAGTTTCCGAATTATTGCTTTCGAATGCAAGAGATTTCGATTAGCGGATACTACTACTAGTGAGTGACAGTATCCGAATTATTGCATTCGAATGCAAGAGATTTCGAATAGCGAATGCTACTACTAGTGAGTGACAGTATCCGAATTATTGCATTCGAATGCAAGAGATTTCGATTAGCGAAAACTACTAATGAGTGACAGTATCCGAAATATTGCATTCGAATGCATGAAATTTGGATAAGCGAATACTACTACTAGTGAGTGAAAGTATCCGAATTATTGCATTCGAATGCAAGAGATTTCGATTAGCGAATACTACTACTAGTAAGTGACAGTATCCGAATTATTGCATTCGAATGCAAGAGAATTCGATTACCGAATACTACTACTAGTGAGTGACAGTATCCGAATTATTGCATTCGAATGCAAGAGATTTCTATTAGCGAATACTACTACTAGTGAGTGACAGTATCCGAATTATTGCATTCGAATGCAAGAGATTTCGATTAACGAATACTACTACTAGTGAGTGACAGTATCCGAATTATCGCATTCGAATGCAAGAGATTTCTATTAACGAATACTACTACTAGTGAGTGACAGTATCCGAATTATTACATTCGAATGCAAGAGATTTCGATTAGCGAATACTACTACTAGTGAGTGACATTATCAGAATTATTGCATTCGAATGCAAGAGATTTCGATTAGCGAATACTACTACTAGTGAGTGACAGTATCACAATTATTGCATTCGGATGCATGAAATTTCGATTAGCGAATACTACTACTAGTGAGTGACAGTATCCGAATTATTGCATTCGAATGAATGAAATTTCGATTAGCGAATACTACTACTAGTGAGTAAAAGTATCCGAATTATTGCATTCGAATGCAAGAGATTTCGATTAGCGAATACTACTACTAGTGAGTGACAGTATCCGAATTATTGAATTCGAATGCAAGAGATTTCGATTAGCGAATACTACTACTAGTGAGTGACAGTATCCGAATTATTGCATTCGAATGCATGAGATTTCGATTAGCGAATACTACTACTAGTCAGTGACAGTATCCGAATTATTGCATTCGAATGCATGACATTTCGATTAGCGAATACTACTACTAGTGAGTGACAGTATCCGAGAACTTGCATTCGAATGCATGAGATTTCGATTAGCGAATACTACTACTAGTGAGTGAAAGTATCCGAATTATTGCATTCGAATGCATGAAATTTCGATTAGCGGATACTACTACTAGTGAGTGACAGTATCCGAGAACTTGCATTCGAATGCATGAGATTTCGATTAGCGAATACTACTACTAGTGAGTGACAGTATCCGAGAACTTGCATTCGAATGCATGAAATTTCGATTAGCGAATACTACTACTAGTGAGTGACAGTATCCGAATTTTTGCATTCGAATGCATGAAATTTCGATTTGCGAATAGTACTACTAGTGAGTGACAGTATCCGAGAAGTTGCATTCGAATGCATGAGATTTCGATTAGCGAATACTACTACTAGTGAGTGACAGTATCCGAATTATTGCATTCGAATGCATGAGATTTCGATTAGCGAATACTACTACTAGTGAGTGACAGTATCCGAATTATTGCATCCGAATGCAAGAGATTTCGATTAGCGAATACTACTACTGGTGAGTGACAGTATCCGAGAACTTGCATTTGAATGCATGAGATTTCGATTAGCGAATACAACTACTAGTGAGTGACAGTATCCGAGAACCTGCATTCGAATGCATGAGATTTCGATTAGCGAATACTACTACTAGTGAGTGACAGTATCCGGATTATTGCATTCGAATGCATGAAATTTCGATTAGCGAATACTACTACTAGTGAGTGACAGTATCCGAACTATTGCATTCGAATGCATGAAATTTCGATTAGCGAATACTACTACTAGTGAGTGACAGTATCCGAATTATTGCATTCGAATGCATGAAATTTCGATTAGCGAATACTAATACTAGTGAGTGACAGTATCCGAATTATTGCATTCGAATGCATGAGATTTCGATTAGCGAATACTACTACTAGTGAGTGACAGTATCCGAGAACTTGCATCCGAATGCATGAGATTTCGATTAGCGAATGCTACTACTGGTGAGTGACAGTATCCGAATGATTGCCTTGGAATACAGGAAATTTCGATTAGCGAATACAACTACTAGTGAGTGACAGTATCCGAATTAATGCATTCGAATGCATGAAATTTCGATTAGCGAATACTATTACTAGTGAGTGACAGTATCCGAATTATGGCATTCGAATGCATGAACTTTCGATTAGCGAATACTACTACTAGTGAGTGACAGTATCCGAGAACTTGCATTCGAATGCATGAAATTTCGATTAGCGAATACTACTACTAATGAGTGACAGTATCCGAATTATTGCATTCGAATGCATGAGATTGCGATTAGCGAATACCACTACTAGTGTGTGACAGTATCCGAATTATTGCATTCGAATGCATGAAATTTCGATTAGCGAATACTACTACTAGTGTGTGACAGTATCCGAGAACTTGCATTCGAATGCATGAGATTTCGATTAGCGAATACTACTACTAGTGAGTGACAGTATCCGAGAACTTGCATTCGAATGCATAAGATTTCGATTAGCAAATACTAATACTAGAGAGTGACAGTATCCGAATTATTGCATTCGAATGCATGAGATTTCGATTAGCGAATACTACTACTAGTGATTGACAGTATCCGAGAACTTGCATTCGAATGCATGAGATTTCGATTAGCGAATACTACTACTAGTGAGTGACAGTATCCGAGAACTTGCATTCGAATGCATGAGATTTCGATTAGCGAATACTACTACTAGTGAGTGACAGTATCCGAATTATTGCATTCGAATGCATGAAATTTCGATTAGCGAATACTACTACTAGTGAGTGACAGTACCCTAGAACTTGCATTTGAATACATGAAATTTCGATTAGCGAATACTACTACTAGTGAGTGACAGTATCCCAATTATTGCATTCGAATGCATGAAATTTCGATTAGCGAATACTACTACTAGTGAGTGACAGTATCCGAATTATTGCATTCGAATGCATGAAATTTAGATCAGCGAATACTACTACTAGTGAGTGACAGTATCCGAATTATGGCATTCGAATGCATGAAATTTCGATTAGCGAATACTACTACTAGTGAGTGACAGTATCCGAGAACTTGCATTCGAATGCATGAGATTTCGATTAGCGAATACTACTACTATTGAGTGACAGTATGCGAGAACTTGCATTCGAATGCATGAGATTTCGATTAGCGAATACTACTACTAGTGAGTGACAGTATCCGAGAACTTGCATTCGAATGCATGAGATTTCGATTAGTGAATTCTACTACTAGTGAGTGACAGTATCCGAGAACTTGCATTCGAATGCATGAGATTTCGATTAGCGAATACTACTACTAGTGAGTGACAATATCCGAAATATTGCAAACGAATGCATGAGATTTCCTTTAGCGAATACTACTACTAGTCAGTGACAGTTTCCGAATTATTGCTTTCGAATGCAAGTGATTTCGATTAGCCAATACTAATACTAGTGAGTGACAGTATCCGAATTATTGCATTCGAATGCATGAAATTTCGATTAGCGAATACTACTACTAGTGAGTGACAGTATCCGAATTATGGCATTCGAATGCATGAACTTTCGATTAGTAAATACTACTACTAGTGAGTGACAGTATCCGAGAACTTGCATTCGAATGCATGAGATTTCGATTAGCGAATACTACTACTAGTGAGTGACAGTATCCGAGAACTTGCATTCGAATGCATGAGATTTCGATTAGCGAATACTACTACTAGTGAGTGACAGTATCCGAGAACTTGCATTCGAATGCATGAGATTTCGATTAGCGAATACTACTACTAGTGAGTGACAGTATCCGAGAACTTGCATTCGAATGCATTAGATTTCGATTAGCGAATACTACTACTAGTGAGTGACAGTATCCGAATTATTGCAATCGAATGCATGAGATTTCCTTTAGCGAATACTGCTACTAGTCAGTGATAGTTTCCGAATTATTGCTTTCGAATGCAAGAGATTTCGATTAGCGGATACTACTACTAGTGAGTGACAGTATCCGAATTATTGCATTCGAATGCAAGAGATTTCGAATAGCGAATGCTACTACTAGTGAGTGACAGTATCCGAATTATTGCATTCGAATGCAAGAGATTTCGATTAGCGAAAACTACTAATGAGTGACAGTATCCGAAATATTGCATTCGAATGCATGAAATTTGGATAAGCGAATACTACTACTAGTGAGTGAAAGTATCCGAATTATTGCATTCGAATGCAAGAGATTTCGATTAGCGAATACTACTACTAGTAAGTGACAGTATCCGAATTATTGCATTCGAATGCAAGAGAATTCGATTACCGAATACTACTACTAGTGAGTGACAGTATCCGAATTATTGCATTCGAATGCAAGAGATTTCTATTAGCGAATACTACTACTAGTGAGTGACAGTATCCGAATTATTGCATTCGAATGCAAGAGATTTCGATTAACGAATACTACTACTAGTGAGTGACAGTATCCGAATTATTACATTCGAATGCAAGAGATTTCGATTAGCGAATACTACTACTAGTGAGTGACAGTATCAGAATTATTGCATTCGAATGCAAGAGATTTCGATTAGCGAATACTACTACTAGTGAGTGACAGTATCACAATTATAGCATTCGGATGCATGAAATTTTGATTAGCGAATACTACTACTAGTGAGTGACAGTATCCGAATTATTGCATTCGAATGAATGAAATTTCGATTAGCGAATACTACTACTAGTGAGTGAAAGTATCCGAATTATTGCATTCGAATGCAAGAGATTTCGATTAGCGAATACTACTACTAGTGAGTGACAGTATCCGAATTATTGAATTCGAATGCAAGAGATTTCGATTAGCGAATACTACTACTAGTGAGTGACAGTATCCGAATTATTGCATTCGAATGCATGAGATTTCGATTAGCGAATACTACTACTAGTCAGTGACAGTATCCGAATTATTGCATTCGAATGCATGAAATATCGATTAGCGAATACTACTACTAGTGAGTGACAGTATCCGAGAACTTGCATTCGAATGCATGAGATTTCGATTAGCGAATACTACTACTAGTGAGTGAAAGTATCCGAATTATTGCATTCGAATGCATGAAATTTCGATTAGCGGATACTACTACTAGTGAGTGACAGTATCCGAGAACTTGCATTCGAATGCATGAGATTTCGATTAGCGAATACTACTACTAGTGAGTGACAGTATCCGAGAACTTGCATTCGAATGCATGAAATTTCGATTAGCGAATACTACTACTAGTGAGTGACAGTATCCGAATTTTTGCATTCGAATGCATGAAATTTCGATTTGCGAATAGTACTACTAGTGAGTGACAGTATCCGAGAAGTTGCATTCGAATGCATGAGATTTCGATTAGCGAATGCTACTACTAGTGAGTGACAGTATCCGAATTATTGCATTCGAATGCATGAGATTTCGATTAGCGAATACTACTACTAGTGAGTGACAGTATCCGAATTATTGCATTCGAATGCAAGAGATTTCGATTAGCGAATACTACTACTGGTGAGTGACAGTATCCGAGAACTTGCATTTGAATGCATGAGATTTCGATTAGCGAATACAACTACTAGTGAGTGACAGTATCCGAGAACTTGCATTCGAATGCATGAGATTTCGATTAGAAAATACTACTACTAGTGAGTGACAGTATCCGGATTATTGCATTCGAATGCATGAAATTTCGATTAGCGAATACTACTACTAGTGAGTGACAGTATCCGAATTATTGCATTCGAATGCATGAAATTTCGATTAGCGAATACTACTACTAGTGAGTGACAGTATCCGAAATATTGCATTCGAATGCATGAAATTTCGATTAGCGAATACTAATACTAGTGAGTGACAGTATCCGAATTATTGCATTCGAATGCATGAGATTTCGATTAGCGAATACTACTACTAGTGAGTGACAGTATCCGAGAACTTGCATCCGAATGCATGAGATTTCGATTAGCGAATGCTACTACTGGTGAGTGACAGTATCTGAATGATTGCCTTGGAATACAGGAAATTTCGATTAGCGAATACTACTATTAGTGAGTGACAGTATCCGAATTATTGCATTCGAATGCATGAAATTTCGATTAGCGAATACTACTACTAGTGAGTGACAGTATCCGAATTATGGCATTCGAATGCATGAACTTTGGATTAGCGAATACTACTACTAGTGAGTGACAGTATCCGAGAACTTGCATTCGAATGCATGAAATTTCGATTAGCGAATACTACTACTAATGAGTGACAGTATCCGAATTATTGCATTCGAATGCATGAGATTGCGATTAGCGAATACCACTTCTAGTGTGTGACAGTATCCGAATTATTGCATTCGAATGCATGAAATTTCGATTAGCGAATACTACTACTAGTGTGTGACAGTATCCGAGAACTTGCATTCGAATGCATGAGATTTCGATTAGCGAATACTACTACTAGTGAGTGACAGTATCCGAGAACTTGCATTCGAATGCATAAGATTTCGATTAGCGTAAACTACTACTAGTGAGTGACAGTATCCGAGAACTTGCATTCGAATGCATGAGATTTCGATTAGCGAATACTACTACTAGTGAGTGGCAGTATCCGAATTATTGCAATCGAATGCATGAGATTTCGCTTAGCGAATACTACTACTAGTCAGTGACAGTTTCCGAATTATTGCTTTCGAATGCAAGAGATTTCGATTAGCGAATACTACTACTAGTGAGTGACAGTATCCGAATTATTGCATTCGAATGCAAGAGATTGCGATTAGCGAATACTACTACTAGTGAGTGACAGTATCCGAATTATTGCATTCGAATGCATGAAATTTCGATTAGCGAATACTACTACTAGTGAGTGACAGTATCCGAATTATGGCATTCGAATGCATGAACTTTCGATTAGTAAATACTACTACTAGTGAGTGACAGTATCCGAGTACTTGCATTCGAATGCATGAAATTTCGATTAGCGAATACTACTACTAGTGAGTGACAGTATCCGAATTATTGCATTCGAATGCATGAAATTTCGATTAGCGAATACTACTACTAGTGAGTGACAGTATCCGAGAACTTGCATTCCAATGCATGAGATTTCGATTAGCGAATACTACTACTAGTGAGTGACAGTATCCGAGAAGTTGCATTCGAATGCATGAGATTTCGATTAGCGAATACTACTACTAGTGAGTGACAGTATCCGAGAACTTGCATTCGAATGCATGAGATTTCGATTAGCGAATACTACTACTAGTGAGTGACAGTATCCGAGAACTTGCATTCGAATGCATTAGATTTCGATTAGCGAATACTACTACTAGTGAGTGACAGTATCCGAATTATTGCAATCGAATGCATGAGATTTCCATTAGCGAATACTGCTACTAGTCAGTGATAGTTTCCGAATTATTGCTTTCGAATGCAAGAGATTTCGATTAGCGGATACTACTACTAGTGAGTGACAGTATCCGAATTATTGCATTCGAATGCAAGAGATTTCGAATAGCGAATGCTACTACTAGTGGGTGACAGTATCCGAATTATTGCATTCGAATGCAAGAGATTTCGATTAGCGAAAACTACTACTAGTGAGTGACAGTATCCGAAATATTGCATTCGAATGCATGAAATTTGGATAAGCGAATACTACTACTAGTGAGTGAAAGTATCCGAATTATTGCATTCGAATGCAAGAGATTTCGATTAGCGAATACTACTACTAGTAAGTGACAGTATCCGAATTATTGCATTCGAATGCAAGAGAATTCGATTACCGAATACTACTACTAGTGAGTGACAGTATCCGAATTATTGCATTCGAATGCAAGAGATTTCGATTAGCGAATACTACTACTAGTGAGTGACAGTATCCGAATTATTGCATTCGAATGCAAGAGATTTCGATTAACGAATACTACTACTAGTGAGTGACAGTATCCGAATTATTACACTCGAATGCAAGAGATTTCGATTAGCGAATACTACTACTAGTGAGTGACATTATCAGAATTATTGCATTCGAATGCAAGAGATTTCGATTAGCGAATACTACTACTAGTGAGTGACAGTATCACAATTATTGCATTCGGATGCATGAAATTTCGATTAGCGAATACTACTTCTAGTGAGTGACAGTATCCGAATTATTGCATTCGAATGAATGAAATTTCGATTAGCGAATACTACTACTAGTGAGTAAAAGTATCCGAATTATTGCATTCGAATGCAAGAGATTTCGATTAGCGAATACTACTACTAGTGAGTGACAGTATCCGAATTATTGAATTCGAATGCAAGAGATTTCGATTAGCGAATACTACTACTAGTGAGTGACAGTATCCGAATTATTGCATTCGAATGCATGAGATTTCGATTAGCGAATACTACTACTAGTCAGTGACAGTATCCGAATTATTGCATTCGAATGCATGAAATTTCGATTAGCGAATACTACTACTAGTGAGTGACAGTATCCGAGAACTTGCATTCGAATGCATGAGATTTCGATTAGCGAATACTACTACTAGTGAGTGAAAGTATCCGAATTATTGCATTCGAATGCATGAAATTTCGATTAGCGGATACTACTACTAGTGAGTGACAGTATCCGAGAACTTGCATTCGAATGCATGAGATTTCGATTAGCGAATACTACTACTAGTGAGTGACAGTATCCGAGAACTTGCATTCGAATGCATGAAATTTCGATTAGCGAATACTACTACTAGTGAGTGACAGTATCCGAATTTTTGCATTCGAATGCATGAAATTTCGATTTGCGAATAGCACTACTAGTGAGTGACAGTATCCGAGAAGTTGCATTCGAATGCATGAGATTTCGATTAGCGAATACTACTACTAGTGAGTGACAGTATCCGAATTATTGCATTCGAAAGCATGAGATTTCGATTAGCGAATACTACTACTAGTGAGTGACAGTATCCGAATTATTGCATTCGAATGCAAGAGATTTCGATTAGCGAATACTACTACTGGTGAGTGACAGTATCCGAGAACTTGCATTTGAATGCATGAGATTTCGATTAGCGAATACAACTACTAGTGAGTGACAGTATCCGAGAACTTGCATTCGAATGCATGAGATTTCGATTAGCGAATACTACTACTAGTGAGTGAAAGTATCCGGATTATTGCATTCGAATGCATGAAATTTCGATTAGCGAATACTACTACTAGTGAGTGACAGTATCCGAATTATTGCATTCGAATGCATGAAATTTCGATTAGCGAATACTACTACTAGTGAGTGACAGTATCCGAATTATTGCATTCGAATGCATGAAATTTCGATTAGCGAATACTAATACTAGTGAGTGACAGTATCCGAATTATTGCATTCGAATGCATGAGATTTCGATTAGCGAATACTACTACTAGTGAGTGACAGTATCCGAGAACTTGCATCCGAATGCATGAGATTTCGATTAGCGAATGCTACCACTAGTGAGTGACAGTATCCGAATGATTGCATTGGAATACAGGAAATTTCGATTAGCGAATACTACTACTAGTGAGTGACAGTATCCGAATTATTGCATTCGAATGCATGAAATTTCTATTAGCGAATACTACTACTAGTGAGTGACAGTATCCGAGAACTTGCATTCGAATGCATGAAATTTCGATTAGCGAATACTACTACTAATGAGTGACAGTATCCGAATTATTGCATTCGAATGCATGAGATTGCGATTAGCGAATACCACTACTAGTGAGTGACAGTATCCGAGAACTTGCATTCGAATGCATGAGATTTCGATTAGCTTATACTACTACTAGTGAGTGACAGTATCCCAGAACTTGCATTCGAATGCATGAGATTTCGATTAGCGAATACTACTACTAGTGAGTGACAGTATCCGAGAACTTGCATTCGAATGCATAAGATTTCGATTAGCGTATACTACTACTAGTGAGTGACAGTATCCGAGAACTTGCATTCGAATGAATGAGATTTCGATTAGCGAATACTACTACTAGTGAGTGGCAGTATCCGAATTATTGCAATCGAATGCATGAGATTTCGCTTAGCGAATACTACTACTAGTCAGTGACAGTTTCCGAATTATTGCTTTCGAATGCAAGAGATTTCGATTAGCGAATACTACTACTAGTGAGTGACAGTATCCGAATTATTGCATTCGAATGCAAGAGATTGCGATTAGCGAATACTACTACTAGTGAGTGACAGTATCCGAATTATTGCATTCGAATGCATGAAATTTCGATTAGCGAATACTACTACTAGTGAGTGACAGTATCCGAATTATTGCATTCGAATGCAAGAGATTTCGATTAGCGAATACTACTACTCGTGAGTGACAGTATCCGAATTATTGCATTCGAATGCAAGAGATTTCGATTAGCGAATACTAATACTAGTGAGTGACAGTATCCGAATTATTGCATTCGAATGCAAGAGATTACGATTAGCGAATACTACTACTAGTGAGTGACAGTATCCGAATTATTGCATTCGAATGCAAGAGATTTCGATTAGCGAATACTACTACTAGTGAGTGACAGTATCCGAATTATTACATTCGAATGCAAGAGATTTCGATTAGCGAATACTACTACTAGTGAGTGACAGTATCCGAATTATTGCATTCGAATGCAAGAGATTTCGATTAGCGAATACTACTACTAGTGAGTGACAGTATCCGAATTATTGCATTCGAATGCAAGAGATTTCGATTAACGAATACTACTACTAGTGAGTGACAGTATCCGAATTATTACATTCGAATGCAAGAGATTTCGATTAGCGAATACTACTACTAGTGAGTGACATTATCAGAATTATTGCATTCGAATGCAAGAGATTTCGATTAGCGAATACTACTACTAGTGAGTGACAGTATCACAATTATTGCATTCGGATGCATGAAATTTCGATTAGCGAATACTACTTCTAGTGAGTGACAGTATCCGAATTATTGCATTCGAATGAATGAAATTTCGATTAGCGAATACTACTACTAGTGAGTAAAAGTATCCGAATTATTGCATTCGAATGCAAGAGATTTCGATTAGCGAATACTACTACTAGTGAGTGACAGTATCCGAATTATTGAATTCGAATGCAAGAGATTTCGATTAGCGAATACTACTACTAGTGAGTGACAGTATCCGAATTATTGCATTCGAATGCATGAGATTTCGATTAGCGAATACTACTACTAGTCAGTGACAGTATCCGAATTATTGCATTCGAATGCATGAAATTTCGATTAGCGAATACTACTACTAGTGAGTGACAGTATCCGAGAACTTGCATTCGAATGCATGAGATTTCGATTAGCGAATACTACTACTAGTGAGTGAAAGTATCCGAATTATTGCATTCGAATGCATGAAATTTCGATTAGCGGATACTACTACTAGTGAGTGACAGTATCCGAGAACTTGCATTCGAATGCATGAGATTTCGATTAGCGAATACTACTACTAGTGAGTGACAGTATCCGAGAACTTGCATTCGAATGCATGAAATTTCGATTAGCGAATACTACTACTAGTGAGTGACAGTATCCGAATTTTTGCATTCGAATGCATGAAATTTCGATTTGCGAATAGTACTACTAGTGAGTGACAGTATCCGAGAAGTTGCATTCGAATGCATGAGATTTCGATTAGCGAATACTACTACTAGTGAGTGACAGTATCCGAATTATTGCATTCGAAAGCATGAGATTTCGATTAGCGAATACTACTACTAGTGAGTGACAGTATCCGAATTATTGCATTCGAATGCAAGAGATTTCGATTAGCGAATACTACTACTGGTGAGTGACAGTATCCGAGAACTTGCATTTGAATGCATGAGATTTCGATTAGCGAATACAACTACTAGTGAGTGACAGTATCCGAGAACTTGCATTCGAATGCATGAGATTTCGATTAGCGAATACTACTACTAGTGAGTGAAAGTATCCGGATTATTGCATTCGAATGCATGAAATTTCGATTAGCGAATACTACTACTAGTGAGTGACAGTATCCGAATTATTGCATTCGAATGCATGAAATTTCGATTAGCGAATACTACTACTAGTGAGTGACAGTATCCGAATTATTGCATTCGAATGCATGAAATTTCGATTAGCGAATACTAATACTAGTGAGTGACAGTATCCGAATTATTGCATTCGAATGCATGAGATTTCGATTAGCGAATACTACTACTAGTGAGTGACAGTATCCGAGAACTTGCATCCGAATGCATGAGATTTCGATTAGCGAATGCTACCACTAGTGAGTGACAGTATCCGAATGATTGCATTGGAATACAGGAAATTTCGATTAGCGAATACTACTACTAGTGAGTGACAGTATCCGAATTATTGCATTCGAATGCATGAAATTTCTATTAGCGAATACTACTACTAGTGAGTGACAGTATCCGAGAACTTGCATTCGAATGCATGAAATTTCGATTAGCGAATACTACTACTAATGAGTGACAGTATCCGAATTATTGCATTCGAATGCATGAGATTGCGATTAGCGAATACCACTACTAGTGAGTGACAGTATCCGAGAACTTGCATTCGAATGCATGAGATTTCGATTAGCTTATACTACTACTAGTGAGTGACAGTATCCCAGAACTTGCATTCGAATGCATGAGATTTCGATTAGCGAATACTACTACTAGTGAGTGACAGTATCCGAGAACTTGCATTCGAATGCATAAGATTTCGATTAGCGTATACTACTACTAGTGAGTGACAGTATCCGAGAACTTGCATTCGAATGAATGAGATTTCGATTAGCGAATACTACTACTAGTGAGTGGCAGTATCCGAATTATTGCAATCGAATGCATGAGATTTCGCTTAGCGAATACTACTACTAGTCAGTGACAGTTTCCGAATTATTGCTTTCGAATGCAAGAGATTTCGATTAGCGAATACTACTACTAGTGAGTGACAGTATCCGAATTATTGCATTCGAATGCAAGAGATTGCGATTAGCGAATACTACTACTAGTGAGTGACAGTATCCGAATTATTGCATTCGAATGCATGAAATTTCGATTAGCGAATACTACTACTAGTGAGTGACAGTATCCGAATTATTGCATTCGAATGCAAGAGATTTCGATTAGCGAATACTACTACTCGTGAGTGACAGTATCCGAATTATTGCATTCGAATGCAAGAGATTTCGATTAGCGAATACTAATACTAGTGAGTGACAGTATCCGAATTATTGCATTCGAATGCAAGAGATTACGATTAGCGAATACTACTACTAGTGAGTGACAGTATCCGAATTATTGCATTCGAATGCAAGAGATTTTTATTAGCGAATACTACTACTAGTGAGTGACAGTATCCGAATTATTACATTCGAATGCAAGAGATTTCGATTAGCGAATACTACTACTAGTGAGTGACAGTATCCGAATTATTGCATTCGAATGCATGAGATTTCGATTAGCGAATACTACTACTAGTGAGTGACAGTATCCGAATTATTGCATTCGAATGCATGAAATTTCGATTAGCGAATACTACTACTAGTGAGTGACAGTATCCGAATTATTGCATTCGAATGCATGAAATTTCGATTAGCGAATACTGCTACTAGTGAGTGACAGTATCCGAATTATAGCATTCGAATGCAAGAGATTTCGATTAGCGAATACTACTACTAGTGAGTGACAGTATCCGAATTATTGCATTCGAATGCATGAAATTTCGATTAGCGAATACTACTACTAGTGAGTGCCAGTATCCGAATTATTGCATTCGAATGCATGAAATTTCGATTAGCGAATACTACTACTAGTGAGTGACAGTATCCGAGAACTTGCATTCGAATGCATGAATGTTCGATTAGCGAATACTACTACTAGTGAGTGACAGTATCCGAATTATTGCATTCGAATGCATGAAATTTCGATTAGCGAATACTACTCCTAGTGAGTGACAGTATCCGAATTATGGCATTCCAATGCATGAAATTTCGATTAGCGAATACTACTACTAGTGAGTGACAGTATCCGAGAACTTGCATTCGAATGCATGAAAGTTCGATTAGCGAATACTACTACTAGTGAGTGACAGTATCCGAATTATTGCATTCGAATGCATGAGATTGCGATTAGCGAATACTACTACTAGTGAGTGACATAATCCGAATTATTGCATTCGAATGCATGAAATTTCGATTAGCGAATACTACTACTAGTGAGTGACAGTATCCGAGAACTTGCATTCGAATGCATGAAATTTCGATTAGCGAATACTACTACCAGTGACTGACAGTATCCGAATTATTGCATTCGAATGCATGAGATTGCGATTAGCGAATACTACTACTAGTGAGTGACAGTATCCGAATTATTGCATTCGAATGCATGAAATTTCGATTAGCGAATACTACTACTAGTGAGTGACAGTATCCGAATTATTGCATTCGGATGCATCAAATTTCGATTAGCGAATACTAATACTAGAGAGTGACAGTATCCGAATTATTGCATTCGAATGCATGAGATTTCGATTAGCGAATACTACTACTAGTGAGTGACAGTATCCGAGAACTTGCATTCGAATGCATGAGATTTCGATTAGCGAATACTACTACTAGTGAGTGACAGTATCCGAATTATTGCATTCGAATGCATGAGATTTCGATTAGCGAATACTACTACTAGTGAGTGACAGTATCCGAATTATTGCATTCGAATGCATGAAATTTCGATTAGCGAATACTACTACTAGTGAGTGACAGTATCCGAGAACTTGCATTCGAATACATGAAATTTCGATTTGCGAATACTACTACTAGTGAGTGACAGTATCCCAATTATTGCATTCGAATGCATGAAATTTCGATTAGCGAATACTACTACTAGTGAGTGACAGTATCCGAATTATTGCATTCGAATGCATGAAATTTCGATTAGCGAATACTACTACTAGTGAGTGACAGTATCCGAATTATGGCATTCGAATGCATGAAATTTCGATTAGCGAATACTACTACTAGTGAGTGAATGTATCCGAGAACTTGCATTCGAATGCATGAAATTTCGATTAGCGAATACTACTACTAGTGAGTGACAGTATCCGAATTATTGCATTCGAATGCATGAGATTTCGATTAGTGAATTCTACTACTAGTGAGTGACAGTATCCGAGAACTTGCATTCGAATGCATGAGATTTCGATTAGTGAATTCTACTACTAGTGAGTGACAGTATCCGAGAACTTGCATTCGAATGCATGAGATTTCGATTAGCGAATACTACTACTAGTGAGTGACAGTATCCGAATTATTGCAAACGAATGTATGAGATTTCCTTTAGCGAATACTACTACTAGTCAGTGACAGTTTCCGAATTATTGCTTTCGAATGCAAGTGATTTCGATTAGCCAATACTACTACTAGTGAGTGACAGTATCCGAATTTATGCATTCGAATGCATGAAACTTCGATTAGCGAATACTACTACTAGTGAGTGACAGTATCCGAATTATGGCATTCGAATGCATGAACTTTCGATTAGCGAATACTACTACTAGTAAGTGACAGTATCCGAGAACTTGCATTCGAATGCATGAGATTTCCATTAGCGAATACTACTACTAGTGAGTGACAGTATCCGAGAACTTGCATCTGAATGCATGAGAATTCGATTAGCGAATACTACTACTAATGAGTGACAGTATCCGAGAACTTGCATTCGAATGCATTAGATTTCGATTAGCGAATACTACTACTAGTGAGTGACAGTATCCGAATTATTGCAATCGAATGCATGAGATTTCCTTTAGCGAATACTGCTACTAGTCAGTGATAGTTTCCGAATTATTGCTTTCGAATACAAGAGATTTCGATTAGCGGATACTACTACTAGTGAGTGACAGTATCCGAATTATTGCATTCGAATGCAAGAGATTTCGAATAGCGAATGCTACTACTAGTGAGTGACAGTATCCGAGAACTTGCATTCGAATGCATGAAATTCCGATTAGCGAATACTACTACCAGTGAGTGACAGTATCCGAATTATTGCATTCGAATGCATGAGATTGCGATTAGCGAATACTACTATTAGTGAGTGACAGTATCCGAATTATTGCATTCGAATGCATGAAATTTCGATTAGCGAATACTACTACTAGTGAGTGACAGTATCCGAATTATTGCATTCGGATGCATGAAATTTCGATTAGCGAATACTAATACTAGAGAGTGACAGTATCCGAATTACTGCATTCGAATGCATGAGATTTCGATTAGCGAATACTACTACTAGTGAGTGACAGTATCCCAATTATTGCATTCGAATGCATGAAATTTCGATTAGCGAATACTACTACTAGTGAGTGACAGTATCCGAATTATTGCATTCGAATGCATGAAATTTCGATTAGCGAATACTACTACTAGTGAGTGACAGTATCCGAATTATAGCATTCGAATGCATGAAATTTCGATTAGCGAATACTACTACTAGTGAGTGACAGTATCCGAGAACTTGCATTCGAATGCATGAAATTTCGATTAGCGAATACTACTACTAGTGAGTGACGGTATCCGAATTATTGCATTGGAATGCATGAGATTGCGATTATCGAATACTACTAGTAGTGAGTAACAGTATCCGAATTATTGCATTCGAATGCATGAAATTTCGATTAGCGAATACTACTACTAGTGAGTGACAGTATCCGAGAACTTGCATTCGAATGCATGAGATTTCGATTAGCGAATACTACTACTTGTGAGTGACAGTATCCGAGCACTTGCATTCGAATGCATGAGATTTCGATTAGCGAATACTACTACTAGTGAGTGACAGTATCCGAGAACTTGCATTCGAATACATGAGATTTCGATTAGTGAATTCTACTACTAGTGAGTGACAGTATCCGAATTATGGCATTCGAATGCATGAAATTTCGATTAGCGAATACTACTACTAGTGAGTGACAGTATCCGATAACTTGCATTCGAATTCATGAAATTTCGATTAGCGAATACTACTACTAGTGAGTGACAGTATCCCAATTATTGCATTCGAATGCATGAAATTTCGATTAGCGAATACTACTACTAGTGAGTGACAGTATCCGAATTATTGCATTCGAATGCTTGAAATTTCGATTAGCGAATACTACTACTAGTGAGTGACAGTATCCGAATTATGGCATTCGAATGCATGAAATTTCGATTAGCGAATACTACTACTAGTGAGTGACAGTATCCGAGAACTTGCATTCGAATGCATGAAATTTCGATTAGCGAATACTACTACTAGTGAGTGACGGTATCCGAATTATTGCATTGGAATGCATGAGATTGCGATTAGCGAATACTACTAGTAGTGAGTAACAGTATCCGAATTATTGCATTCGAATGCATGAAATTTCGATTAGCGAATACTACTACTAGTGAGTGACAGTATCCGAGAACTTGCATTCGAATGCATGAGATTTCGATTAGCGAATACTACTACTTGTGAGTGACAGTATCCGAGCACTTGCATTCGAATGCATGAGATTTCGATTAGCGAATACTACTACTAGTGAGTGACAGTATCCGAAAACTTGCATTCGAATACATGAGATTTCGATTAGTGAATTCTACTACTAGTGAGTGACAGTATCCGAGAACTTGCATTCGAATGCATGAGATTTCGATTAGCGAATACTACTACTAGTGAGTGACAGTATCCGAATTATTGCAAACGAATGCATGAGATTTCCTTTAGCGAATACTACTACAAGTCAGTGACAGTTTCCGAATTATTGCTTTCGAATGCAAGTGATTTCGATTAGCCAATACTACTACTAGTGAGTGACAGTATCCGAATTATTGCATTCGAATGCATGAAACTTCGATTAGCGAATACTACTACTAGTGAGTGACAGTATCCGAATTATGGCATTCGAACGCATGAACTTTCGATTAGCGAATACTACTACTAGTGAGTGACAGTATCCGAGAACTTGCATTCGAATGAATGAGATTTCGATTAGCGAATACTACTACTAGTGAGTGACAGTATCCGAGAACTTGCATTCGAATGCATGAGATTTCGATTAGCGAATACTACTACTAGTGAGTGACAGTATCCGAGAACTTGCATTCGGATGCATTAGATTTCGATTAGCGAATACTACTACTAGTGAGTGACAGTATCCGAATTATTGCAATCGAATGCATGAGATTTCCTTTAGCGAATACTGCTACTAGTCAGTGATAGTTTCCGAATTATTGCTTTCGAATGCAAGAGATTTCGATTAGCGGATGCTACTACTAGTGAGTGACAGTATCCGAATTATTGCATTCGAATGCAAGAGATTTCAAATAGCGAATGCTACTACTAGTGAGTGACAGTATCCGAATTATTGCATTCGAATGCAAGAGATTTCGATTAGCGAAAACTACTACTAGTGAGTGACAGTATCCGAATTATTGCATTCGAATTCATGAAATTTGGACTAGCGAATACTACTACTAGTGAGTGACAGTATCCGAATTATTGCATTCGAATGCAAGAGATTTCGATTAGCGAATACTACTACTAGTTGAGTGACAGTATCCGAATTATTGCATTCGAATGCAAGAGAATTCGATTACCGAATACTACTACTAGTGAGTGACAGTATCCGAATTATTGCATTCGAATGCAAGAGATTTCGATTAGTGAATACTACTACTAGTGAGTGACAGTATCCGAATTATTGCATTCGAATAAAAGAGATTTCGATTAGCGAATACTACTACTAGTGAGTGACAGTATCCGAATTATTGCAGTCGAATGCATGAAATTTCGATTAGCGAATACTACTACTAGTGAGTGACAGTATCCGAATTATTGCATTCGAATGCAAGAGATTTCGATTAGCGAATACTACTACTAGTGAGTGACAGTATCCGAATTATTGATTTCGAATGCAAGAGATTTCGATTAGCGAATACTACTACTAGTGAGTGACAGTATCCGAATTGTTGCATTCGAATGCATGAGATTCCGATTAGCGAATACTACTACTAGTGGGTGACAGTATCCGAATTATTGCATTCGAATGCATGAAATTTCGATTAGGGAACACTACTACTAGTGAGTGACAGTATCCGAGAACTTGCATTCGAATGCATGAGATTTCGATTAGCGAATACTACTACTAGTGAGTGAAAGTATCCGAATTATTGCATTCGAATGCATGAAATTTCGATTAGCGGATACTACTACTAGTGAGTGACAGTATCCGAGAACTTGCATTCGAATGCATGAGATTTCGATTAGCGAATACTGCTACTAGTGAGTGACAGTATCCGAGAACTTGCATTCGAATGCATGAAATTTCGATTAGCGAATACTACTACTAGTGAGTGACAGTATCCGAGAACTTGCATTCGAATGCATGAAATTTCGATTTGCGAATGCTACTACTAGTGAGTGACAGTATCCGAGAAGTTGCATTCGAATGCATGAGATTTCGATTAGCGAATACTACTACTAGTGAGTGACAGTATTCGAATTATTGCATTCGAATGCATGAGATTTCGTTTAGCGAATACTACTACTAGTGAGTGACAGTATCCGAATTATTGCATTCGAATGCATGAAATTTCGATTAGCGAATACTACTACTAGTGAGTGACAGTATCTGGATTATTGCATTTGAATGCATGAAATTTCGATTAGCGAATACTACTACTAGTGAGTGACAGTATCCGAGAACTTGCATTCGAAAGCATGAGATTTCGATTAGCGAATACTACTACTAGTGAGTGACAGTATCTGAGAACTTGCATTCGAATGCATGAGATTTCGATTAGCGAATGCTACTACTAGTGAGTGACAGTATCCGAATGATTGCATTGGAATACATGAAATTTCGATTAGCGAATACTACTACTAGTGAGTGACAGTATCCCAATTATTGCATTCGAATGCATGAAATTTCAATTAGCGAATACTACTGCTAGTGAGTGACAGTATCCGAATTATGGCATTGGAATGCATGAACCTTCGATTAGCGAATACTACTACTAGAGAGTGACTGTATCCGAGAACTTGCATTCGAATGCATGAGATTTCGATTAGCGAATACTACTACTAGTGAGTGACAGTATCCGAGAACTTGCATTCGAATGCATGAGATTTCGATTAGCGAATACTACTACTAGTGAGTGACAGTATCCGAGAACTTGCATTCGAATGCATTAGATTTCGATTAGCGAATACTACTACTAGTGAGTGACAGTATCCGAATTATTGCAATCGAATGCATGAGATTTCCTTTAGCGAATACTGCTACTAGTCAGTGATAGTTTCCGAATTATTGCTTTCGAATGCAAGAGATTTCGATTAGCGGATACTACTACTAGTGAGTGACAGTATCCGAATTATTGCATTCGAATGCAAGAGATTTCGAATAGCGAATGCTACTACTAGTGAGTGACAGTATCCGAATTATTGCATTCGAATGCAAGAGATTTCGATTAGCGAAAACTACTACTAGTGAGTGACAGTATCCGAATTATTGCATTCGAAATGCATGAAATTTGGATTAGCGAATACTACTACTAGTGAGTGACAGTATCCGAATTATTGCATTCGAATGCAAGAGATTTCGATTAGCGAATACTACTACTAGTGAGTGACAGTATCCGAATTATTGCATTCGAATGCAAGAGAATTCGATTACGAATACTACTACTAGTGAGTGACAGTATCCGAATTATTGCATTCAAATGCAAGAGATTTCGATTAGCGAATACTACTACTAGTGAGTGACAGTATCCGAATAATGGCATTCGAATGCAAGAGATTTCGATTAGCAAATACTACTACTAGTGAGTTACAGTATCACAATTATTGCATTCGGATGCATGAGATATCGATTAGCGAATACTACTACTAGTGAGTGACAGTATCCGAATTATTGCATTCGAATGCATGAAATTTCGATTAGCGAATACTACTACTAGTGAGTGACAGTATCCAAATTATTGCATTCGAATGCAAGAGATTTCGATTAGCGAATACTACTACTAGTGAGTGACAGTATCCGAATTATTGAATTCGAATGCAAGAGATTTCGATTAGCGAATACTACTACTAGTGAGTGACGGTATCCGAATTATTTAATTCGAATGCTTTAGACTTCGATTAGCGAATACTACTACTAGTGAGTGACAGTATCCGAATTATTGCATTCGAATGCATGAAATTTCGATTAGCGAATACTACTACTAGTGAGTGACAGTATCCGAGAACTTGCATTCGAATGCATGAGATTTCGATTAGCGAATACTACTACTAGTGAGTGAAAGTATCCGAATTATTGCATTCGAACGCATGAAATTTCGATTAGCGGATACTACTACTAGTGAGTGACAGTATCCGAGAACTTGCATTCGAATGCATGAGATTTCGATTAGCGAATACTACTACTAGTAAGTGACAGTATCCGAGAACTTGCATTCGAATGCATGAAATTTCGATTAGCGAATACTACTACTAGTGAGTGACAGTATCCGAGAACTTGCATTCGAATGCATGAAATTTCGATTTGCGAATACTACTACTAGTGAGTGACAGTATCCGAGAAGTTGCATTCGAATGCATGAGATTTCGATTAGCGAATACTACTACTAGTGAGTGACAGTATCCGAATTATTGCATTCGAATGCATGAGATTTCGATTAGCGAATACTACTACTAGTGAGTGACAGTATCCGAATTATTGCATTCGAATGCATGAAATTTCGATTAGCGAATACTACTACTAGTGAGTAACAGTATCCGAATTATTGCATTTGAATGCGTGAAATTTCGATTAGCGAATACTACTACTAGTGAGTGACAGTATCCGAATTATTGCATTCGAATGCAAGAGATTTCGATTAGCGAATACTACTACTAGTGAGTGACAGTACCCGAGAACTTGCATTCGAATGCATGAGATTTCGATTAGCGAATACAACTACTAGTGAGTGACAGTATCCGAGAACTTGCATTCGAATGCATGAGATTTCGATTAGCGAATACTACTACTAGAGAGTGACAGTATCCGGATTATTGCATTCGAATGCATGAAATTTCGATTAGCGAATACTACTACTAGTGAGTGACAGTATCCGAATTATTGCATTCTAATGCATGAAATTTCGATTAGCGAATACTACTACTAGTGAGTGACAGTATCCGAATTATTGCATTCGAATGCATGAAATTTCGATTAGCGAATACTACTACTAGTGAGTGACAGTATCCGAATTATTGCATTCGAATGCAAGAGATTTCGATTAGCGAATACTACTACTCGTGAGTGACAGTATCCGAATTATTGCATTCGAATGCAAGAGATTTCGATTAGCGAATACTACTACTAGTGAGTGACAGTATCCGAATTATTGCATTCGAATGCAAGAGATTTCGATTAGCGAATACTACTACTAGTGAGTGACAGTATCCGAACTATTGCATTCGAATGCAAGAGATTTCGATTAGCGAATACTACTACTAGTAAGTGACAGTATCCGAATTATTACATTCGAAAGTAAGAGATTTCGATTAGCGAATACTACTACTAGTGAGTGACAGTATCCGAATTATTGCAGTCGAATGCAAGAGATTTCGATTAGCGAATACGACTACTAGTGAGTGACAGTATCCGAATTATTGCATTCGAATGCATGAAATTTCGATTAGCGAATACTACTACTAGTGAGCGACAGTATCCGAATTATTGCATTCGAGTGCATGAAATTTCGATTAGCGAATACTGCTACTAGTGAGTGACAGTATCCGAATTATAGCATTCGAATGCAAGAGATTTCGATTAGCGAATACTACTACTAGTGAGTGACAGTATCCGAATTATTGCATTCGAATGCATGAAATTTCGATTAGCGAATACTACTACTAGTGAGTGACAGTATCCGAATTATCGCATTCGAATGCATGAAATTTCAATTAGCGAATACTACTACTAGTGAGTGACAGTATCCCAATTATTGCATTCGAATGCATGAAATTTCGATTAGCGAATACTACTACTAGTGAGTGACAGTATCCGAATTATTGCATTCGAATGCATGAAATTTCGATTAGCGAATACTACTACTAGTGAGTGACAGTATCCGAATTACTGCATTCGAATGCATGAAATTTCGATTAGCGAATACTACTACTAGTGAGTGACAGTATCCGAGAACTTGCATTCGAATGCATGAAATTTCGATTAGCGAATACTACTACTAGTGAGTGACAGTATCCGAATTATTGCATTCGAATGCATGAAATTGCGATTAGCGAATACTACTACTAGTGAGTGACAGTATCCGAATTATTGCATTCGAATGCATGAAATTTCGATTAGCGAATACTACTACTAGTGAGTGACAGTATCCGAGAACTTGCATTCGAATGCATGATATTTCGATTAGCGAATACTACTACTAGTGAGTGACAGTATCCGAGAACTTGCATTCGAATGCATGAGATTTCGATTAGCGAATACTACTACTAGTGAGTGACAGTATCCGAGAACTCGCATTCGAATGCATGAGATTTCGATTAGCGTATACTACTACTAGTTAGTGACAGTATCCGAGAACTTGCATTCGAATGCATGAGATTTCGATTAGCGAATACTACTACTAGTGAGTGGCAGTATCCGAATTATTGCATTCGAATGCAAGAGATTTCGAATAGCGAATGCTACTACTAGTGAGTGACAGTATCCGAATTATTGCATTCGAATGCATGAAATTTGGATTAGCGAATTCTACTACTAGTGAGTGACAGTATCCGAATTATTGCATTCGAATGCAAGAGATTTCTATTAGCGAATACTACTAGTAGTGAGTGACAGTATGCGAATTATTGCATTCGAATGCAAGAGAATTCGATTACGAATACTACTACTACTAGTGAGTGACAGTATCCGAATTATTGCATTCGAATGCAAGAGATTTCGATTAGCGAATACTACTACTAGTGAGTGACAGTATCCGAATTATTGCATTCGAATGCAAGAGATTTCGATTAGCGAATACTACTACTAGTGAGTGACAGTATCCGAATTATTACATTCGAATGCAAGAGATTTCGATTAGCGAATACTATTACTAGTGAGTGACATTATCCGAATTATTGCATTCGAATGCAAGAGATTTCGATTAGCGAATACTACTACTAGTGAGTGACAGTATCACAATTATTGCATTCGGATGCATGAAATTTCGATTAGCGAATACTACTACTAGTGAGTGACAGTATCCGAATTATTGCATTCGAATGCATGAAATTTCGATTAGCGAATACTACTACTAGTGAGTGACAGTATCCGAATTATTGCATTCGAATGCAAGAGATTTCGATTAGCGAATACTACTACTAGTGAGTGACAGTATCCGAATTATTGAATTCGAATGCAAGAGATTTCGATTAGCGAATACTACTACTAGTGAGTGACAGTATCCGAATTATTGCATTCGAATGCTAGAGATTTCGATTAGCGAATACTACTACAAGTGAGTGACAGTATCCGAATTATTGCATTCGAATGCATGAAATTTCGATTAGCGAATACTACTACTAGTGAGTGACAGTATCCGAGAACTTGCATTCGAATGCATGAGATTTCGAATAGCGAATACTACTACTAGTGAGTGAAAGTATCCGAATTATTGCATTCGAATGCATGAAATTTCGATTAGCAGATACTACTACTAGTGAGTGACAGTATCCGAGAACTTGCATTCGAATGCATGAGATTTCGATTAGCGAATACTACTACTAGTAAGTGACAGTATCCGAGAACTTGCATTCGAATGCATGAAATTTCGATTAGCGAATACTACTACTAGTGAGTGACAGTATCCGAGAACTTGCATTCGAATGCATGAAATTTCGATTTGCGAATACTACTACTAGTGAGTGACAGTATCCGAGAAGTTGCATTCGAATGCATGAGACTTCGATTAGCGAATACTACTACTAGTGAGTGACAGTATCCGAATTATTGCATTCGAATGCATGAGATTTCGATTAGCGAATACTACTACTAGTGAGTGACAGTATCCGAATTATTGCATTCGAATGCATGAAATTTCGATTAGCGAATACTACCACTAGTGAGTGACAGTATCCGAATTATTGCATTTGAATGCATGAAATTTCGATTAGCGAATACTACTACTAGTGAGTGACAGTATCCGAATTATTGCATTCGAATGCAAGAGATTTCGATTAGCGAATAATACTACTAGTGAGTGACAGTATCCGAGAACTTGCATTCGAATGCATGAGATTTCGATTAGCGAATACAACTACTAGTGAGTGACAGTATCCGAGAACTTGCATTCGAATGCATGAGATTTCGATTAGCGAATACTACTACGAGTGAGTGACAGTATCCGGATTATTGCATTCGAATGCATGAAATTTCGATTAGCGAATACTACTACTAGTGAGTGACAGTATCCGAATTATTGCATTCGAATGCATGAAATTTCGATTAGCGAATACTACTACTAGTGAGTGACAGTATCCGAATTATTGCATTCGAATGCATGAAATTTCGATTAGCGAATACTACTACTAGTGAGTGACAGTATCCGAATTATTGCATTCGAATGCATGAAATTTCGATTAGCGAATACTACTACTAGTGAGTGACAGTATCCGAGAACTTGCATTCGAATGCATGAGATTTCGATAGGCGAATACTACTACTAGTAAGTGACAGTATACGAGAACTTGCATTCGAATGCATGAAATTTCGATTAGCGAAGACTACTACTAGTGAGTGACAGTATCCGAGAACTTGCATTCGAATGCATGAAATTTCGATTTGCGAATACTACTACTAGTGAGTGACAGTATCCGAGAAGTTGCATTCGAATGCATGAGATTTCGATTAGCGAATACTACTACTAGTGAGTGACCCTATCCGAGTTATTGCATTCGAATGCATGAGATTTCGATTAGCGAATACTACTACTAGTGAGTGACAGTATCCGAATTATTGCATTCGAATGCATGAAATTTCGATTAGCGAATACTACTACTAGTGAGTGACAGTATCCGAATTATTGCATTTGAATGCATGAAATTTCGATTAGCGAATACTACTACTAGTGAGTGACAGTATCCGAATTAATGCATTCGAATGCAAGAGATTTCGATTAGCGAATACTACTACTAGTGAGTGACAGTATCCGAGAATTTGCATTCGAATGCATGAGATTTCGATTAGCGAATACTACTACTAGTGAGTGACAGTATCCGAATTATTGCATTCTAATGCATGAAATTTCGATTAGCGAATACTACTACTAGTGAGTTACAGTATCCGAATTATTGCATTCGAATGCATGAAATTTCGATTAGCGAATACTACTACTAGTGAGTGACAGTATCCAAATTATTGCATTCGAATGCAAGAGATTTCGATTAGCGAATACTACTACTAGTGAGTGACAGTATCCGAATTATTGAATTCGAATGCAAGAGATTTCGATTAGCGAATACTACTACTAGTGAGTGACGGTATCCGAATTATTTAATTCGAATGCTAGAGACTTCGATTAGCGAATACTACTACTAGTGAGTGACAGTATCCGAATTATTGCATTCGAATGCATGAAATTTCGATTAGCGAATACTACTACTAGTGAGTGACAGTATCCGAGAACTTGCATTCGAATGCATGAGATTTCGATTAGCGAATACTACTACTAGTGAGTGAAGGTATCCGAATTATTGCATTCGAACGAATGAAATTTCGATTAGCGGATACTACTACTAGTGAGTGACAGTATCCGAGAACTTGCATTCGAATGCATGAGATTTCGATTAGCGAATACTACTACTAGTAAGTGACAGTATCCGAGAACTTGCATTCGAATGCATGAAATTTCGATTAGCGAATACTACTACTAGTGAGTGACAGTATCCGAGAAGTTGCATTCGAATGCATGAGATTTCGATTAGCGAATACTACTACTAGTGAGTGACAGTATCCGAATTATTGCATTCGAATGCATGAGATTTCGATTAGCGAATACTACTACTAGTGAGTGACAGTATCCGAATTATTGCATTCGAATGCATGAAATTTCGATTAGCGAATACTACTACTAGTGAGTAACAGTATCCGAATTATTGCATTTGAATGCATGAAATTTCGATTAGCGAATACTACTACTAGTGAGTGACAGTATCCGAATTATTGCATTCGAATGCAAGAGATTTCGATTAGCGAATACTACTACTAGTGAGTGACAGTATCCGAGAACTTGCATTCGAATGCATGAGATTTCGATTAGCGAATACAACTACTAGTGAGTGACAGTATCCGAGAACTTGCATTCGAATGCATGAGATTTCGATTAGCGAATACTACTACTAGAGAGTGACAGTATCCGGATTATTGCATTCGAATGCATGAAATTTCGATTAGCGAATACTACTACTAGTGAGTGACAGTATCCGAATTATTGCATTCTAATGCATGAAATTTCGATTAGCGAATACTACTACTAGTGAGTGACAGTATCCGAATTATTGCATTCGAATGCATGAAATTTCGATTAGCGAATACTACTACTAGTGAGTGACAGTATCCGAATTATTGCATTCGAATGCAAGAGATTTCGATTAGCGAATACTACTACTCGTGAGTGACAGTATCCGAATTATTGCATTCGAATGCAAGAGATTTCGATTAGCCAATACTACTACTAGTGAGTGACAGTATCCGAATTATTGCATTCGAATGCAAGAGATTTCGATTAGCGAATACTACTACTAGTGAGTGACAGTATCCGAACTATTGCATTCGAATGCAAGAGATTTCGATTAGCGAATACTACTACTAGTAAGTGACAGTATCCGAATTATTACATTCGAAAGTAAGAGATTTCGATTAGCGAATACTACTACTAGTGAGTGACAGTATCCGAATTATTGCAGTCGAATGCAAGAGATTTCGATTAGCGAATACTACTACTAGTGAGTGACAGTATCCGAATTATTGCATTCGAATGCATGAAATTTCGATTAGCGAATACTACTACTAGTGAGCGACAGTATCCGAATTATTGCATTCGAGTGCATGAAATTTCGATTAGCGAATACTGCTACTAGTGAGTGACAGTATCCGAATTATAGCATTCGAATGCAAGAGATTTCGATTAGCGAATACTACTACTAGTTAGTGACAGTATCCGAATTATTGCATTCGAATGCATGAAATTTCGATTAGCGAATACTACTACTAGTGAGTGACAGTATCCGAATTATCGCATTCGAATGCATGAAATTTCAATTAGCGAATACTACTACTAGTGAGTGACAGTATCCCAATTATTGCATTCGAATGCATGAAATTTCGATTAGCGAATACTACTACTAGTGAGTGACAGTATCCGAATTATTGCATTCGAATGCATGAAATTTCGATTAGCGAATACTACTACTAGTGAGTGACTGTATCCGAATTACTGCATTCGAATGCATGAAATTTCGATTAGCGAATACTACTACTAGTGAGTGACAGTATCCGAGAACTTGCATTCGAATGCATGAAATTTCGATTAGCGAATACTACTACTAGTGAGTGACAGTATCCGAATTATTGCATTCGAATGCATGAAATTGCGATTAGCGAATACTACTACTAGTGAGTGACAGTATCCGTATTATTGCATTCGAATGCATGAAATTTCGATTAGCGAATACTACTACTAGTGAGTGACAGTATCCGAGAACTTGCATTCGAATGCATGAGATTTCGATTAGCGAATACTACTACTAGTGAGTGACAGTATCCGAGAACTTGCATTCGAATGCATGAGATTTCGATTAGCGAATACTACTACTAGTGAGTGACAGTATCCGAGAACTCGCATTCGAATGCATGAGATTTCGATTAGCGTATACTACTACTAGTTAGTGACAGTATCCGAGAACTTGCATTCGAATGCATGAGATTTCGATTAGCGAATACTACTACTAGTGAGTGGCACTATCCGAATTATTGCATTCGAATGCAAGAGATTTCGAATAGCGAATGCTACTACTAGTGAGTGACAGTATCCGAATTATTGCATTCGAATGCAAGAGATTTCGATTAGCGAAAACTACTACTAGTGAGTGACTGTATCCGAATTATTGCATTCGAATGCATGAAATTTGGATTAGCGAATTCTACTACTAGTGAGTGACAGTATCCGAATTATTGCATTCGAATGCAAGAGATTTCGATTAGCGAATACTACTAGTAGTGAGTGACAGTATCCGAATTATTGCATTCGAATGCAAGAGAATTCGATTACGAATACTACTACTAGTGAGTGACAGTATCCGAATTATTGCATTCGAATGCAAGAGATTTCGATTAGCGAATACTACTACTAGTGAGTGACAGTATCCGAATTATTGCATTCGAATGCAAGAGATTTCGATTAGCGAATACTACTACTAGTGAGTGACAGTATCCGAATTATTACATTCGAATGCAAGAGATTTCGATTAGCGAATACTATTACTAGTGAGTGACATTATCCGAATTATTGCATTCGAATGCAAGAGATTTCGATTAGCGAATACTACTACTAGTGAGTGACAGTATCACAATTATTGCATTCGGATGCATGAAATTTCGATTAGCAAATACTACTACTAGTGAGTGACAGTATCCGAATTATTGCATTCGAATGCATGAAATTTCGATTAGCGAATACTACTACTAGTGAGTGACAGTATCCGAATTATTGCATTCGAATGCAAGAGATTTCGATTAGCGAATACTACTACTAGTGAGTGACAGTATCCGAATTATTGAATTCGAATGCAAGAGATTTCGATTAGCGAATACTACTACTAGTGAGTGACAGTATCCGAATTATTGCATTCGAATGCTAGAGATTTCGATTAGCGAGTACTACTACAAGTGAGTGACAGTATCCGAATTATTGCATTCGAATGCATGAAATTTCGATTAGCGAATACTACTACTAGTGAGTGACAGTATCCGAGAACTTGCATTCGAATGCATGAGATTTCGAATAGCGAATACTACTACTAGTGAGTGAAAGTATCCGAATTATTGCATTCGAATGCATGAAATTTCGATTAGCAGATACTACTACTAGTGAGTGACAGTATCCGAGAACTTGCATTCGAATGCATGAGATTTCGATTAGCGAATACTACTACTAGTAAGTGACAGTATCCGATAACTTGCATTCGAATGCATGAAATTTCGATTAGCGAATACTACTACTAGTGAGTGACAGTATCCGAGAACTTGCATTCGAATGCATGAAATTTCGATTTGCGAATACTACTACTAGTGAGTGACAGTATCCGAGGAGTTGCATTCGAATGCATGAGACTTCGATTAGCGAATACTACTACTAGTGAGTGACAGTATCCGAATTATTGCATTCGAATGCATGAGATTTCGATTAGCGAATACTACTACTAGTGAGTGACAGTATCCGAATTATTGCATTCGAATGCATGAAATTTCGATTAGCGAATACTACCACTAGTGAGTGACAGTATCCGAATTATTGCATTTGAATGCATGAAATTTCGATTAGCGAATACTACTACTAGTGAGTGACAGTATCCGAATTATTGCATTCGAATGCAAGAGATTTCGATTAGCGAATAATACTACTAGTGAGTGACAGTATCCGAGAACTTGCATTCGAATGCATGAGATTTCGATTAGCGAATACAACTACTAGTGAGTGACAGTATCCGAGAACTTGCATTCGAATGCATGAGATTTCGATTAGCGAATACTACTACTAGTGAGTGACAGTATCCGGATTATTGCATTCGAATGCATGAAATTTCGATTAGCGAATACTACTACTAGTGAGTGACAGTATCCGAATTATTGCATTCGAATGCATGAAATTTCGATTAGCGAATACTACTACTAGTGAGTGACAGTATTCGAATTATTGCATTCGAATGCATGAAATTTCGATTAGCGAATACTACTACTAGTGAGTGACAGTATCCGAATTATTGCATTCGAATGCATGAAATTTCGATTAGCGAATACTACTACTAGTGAGTGACAGTATCCGAGAACTTGCATTCGAATGCATGAGATTTCGATAGGCGAATACTACTACTAGTAAGTGACAGTATACGAGAACTTGCATTCGAATGCATGAAATTTCGATTAGCAGATACTACTACTAGTGAGTGACAGTATCCGAGAACTTGCATTCGAATGCATGAGATTTCGATTAGCGAATACTACTACTAGTAAGTGACAGTATCCGAGAACTTGCATTCGAATGCATGAGATTTCGATTAGCGAATACTACTACTGGTGAGTGACAGTATCCGAGAACTTGCATTCGAATGCATGAGATTTTGATTAGCGAATACTACTACTAGTGAGTCACAGTATCCGAGAACTTGCATTCGAATGCATGAGATTTCGATTAGCGAATAGTACTACTAGTGAGTGACAGTATCCGAGAACTTGCATTCGAATGCATGAGATTTCGATTAGCGTATACTACTACTAGTCAGTGACAGTTTCCGAATTATTGCTTTCGAATGCAAGAGATTTCGATTAGCGAATACTACTACTAGTGAGTGACAGTATCCGAATTATTGCATTCGAATGCAAGAGATTTCGAATAGCGAATGCTACTACTAGTGAGTGACAGTATCCGAATTATTGCATTCGAATGCAAGAGATTTCGATTAGCGAAAACTACTACTAGTGAGTGACTGTATCCGAATTATTGCATTCGAATGCATGAAATTTGGATTAGCGAATACTACCACTAGTGAGTGACAGTATCCGAATTATTGCATTCGAATGCAAGAGATTTCGATTAGCGAATACTACTAGTAGTGAGTGACAGTATCCGAATTATTGCATTCGAATGCAAGAGAATTCGATTACGAATACTACTACTAGTGAGTGACAGTATCCGAATTATTGCATTCGAATGCAAGAGATTTCGATTAGCGAATACTACTACTAGTGAGTGACAGTATCCGAATTATTGCATTCGAATGCAAGAGATTTCGATTAGCGAATACTACTACTAGTGAGTGACAGTATCCGAATTATTACATTCGAATGCAAGAGATTTAATTTAGCGAATACTATTACTAGTGAGTGACATTATCCGAATTATTGCATTCGAATGCAAGAGATTTCGATTAGCGAATACTACTACTAGTGAGTGACAGTATCCGAGAACTTGCATTCGAATGCATGAAATTTCGATTTGCGAATACTACTACTAGTGAGTGACAGTATCCGAGGAGTTGCATTCGAATGCATGAGACTTCGATTAGCGAATACTACTACTAGTGAGTGACAGTATCCGAATTATTGCATTCGAATGCATGAGATTTCGATTAGCGAATACTACTACTAGTGAGTGACAGTATCCGAATTATTGCATTCGAATGCATGAAATTTCGATTAGCGAATACTACCACTAGTGAGTGACAGTATCCGAATTATTGCATTTGAATGCATGAAATTTCGATTAGCGAATACTACTACTAGTGAGTGACAGTATCCGAATTATTGCATTCGAATGCAAGAGATTTCGATTAGCGAATAATACTACTAGTGAGTGACAGTATCCGAGAACTTGCATTCGAATGCATGAGATTTCGATTAGCGAATACAACTACTAGTGAGTGACAGTATCCGAGAACTTGCATTCGAATGCATGAGATTTCGATTAGCGAATACTACTACTAGTGAGTGACAGTATCCGGATTATTGCATTCGAATGCATGAAATTTCGATTAGCGAATACTACTACTAGTGAGTGACAGTATCCGAATTATTGCATTCGAATGCATGAAATTTCGATTAGCGAATACTACTACTAGTGAGTGACAGTATCCGAATTATTGCATTCGAATGCATGAAATTTCGATTAGCGAATACTACTACTAGTGAGTGACAGTATCCGAATTATTGCATTCGAATGCATGAAATTTCGATTAGCGAATACTACTACTAGTGAGTGACAGTATCCGAGAACTTGCATTCGAATGCATGAGATTTCGATAGGCGAATACTACTACTAGTAAGTGACAGTATACGAGAACTTGCATTCGAATGCATGAAATTTCGATTAGCAGATACTACTACTAGTGAGTGACAGTATCCGAGAACTTGCATTCGAATGCATGAGATTTCGATTAGCGAATACTACTACTAGTAAGTGACAGTATCCGAGAACTTGCATTCGAATGCATGAGATTTCGATTAGCGAATACTACTACTGGTGAGTGACAGTATCCGAGAACTTGCATTCGAATGCATGAGATTTTGATTAGCGAATACTACTACTAGTGAGTCACAGTATCCGAGAACTTGCATTCGAATGCATGAGATTTCGATTAGCGAATAGTACTACTAGTGAGTGACAGTATCCGAGAACTTGCATTCGAATGCATGAGATTTCGATTAGCGTATACTACTACTAGTCAGTGACAGTTTCCGAATTATTGCTTTCGAATGCAAGAGATTTCGATTAGCGAATACTACTACTAGTGAGTGACAGTATCCGAATTATTGCATTCGAATGCAAGAGATTTCGAATAGCGAATGCTACTACTAGTGAGTGACAGTATCCGAATTATTGCATTCGAATGCAAGAGATTTCGATTAGCGAAAACTACTACTAGTGAGTGACTGTATCCGAATTATTGCATTCGAATGCATGAAATTTGGATTAGCGAATACTACCACTAGTGAGTGACAGTATCCGAATTATTGCATTCGAATGCAAGAGATTTCGATTAGCGAATACTACTAGTAGTGAGTGACAGTATCCGAATTATTGCATTCGAATGCAAGAGAATTCGATTACGAATACTACTACTAGTGAGTGACAGTATCCGAATTATTGCATTCGAATGCAAGAGATTTCGATTAGCGAATACTACTACTAGTGAGTGACAGTATCCGAATTATTGCATTCGAATGCAAGAGATTTCGATTAGCGAATACTACTACTAGTGAGTGACAGTATCCGAATTATTACATTCGAATGCAAGAGATTTAATTTAGCGAATACTATTACTAGTGAGTGACATTATCCGAATTATTGCATTCGAATGCAAGAGATTTCGATTAGCGAATACTACTATTAGTGAGTGACAGTATCACAATTATTGCATTCGGATGCATGAAATTTCGATTAGCGAATACTACTACTAGTGAGTGACAGTATCCGAATTATTGCATTCGAATGCATGAAATTTCGATTAGCGAATACTACTACTAGTGAGTGACAGTATCCGAATTATTGCATTCGAATGCAAGAGATTTCGATTAGCGAATACTACTACTAGTGAGTGACAGTATCCGAATTATTGAATTCGAATGCAAGAGATTTCGATTAGCGAATACTACTACTAGTGAGTGACAGTATCCGAATTGTTGCATTCGAATGCTAGAGATTTCGATTAGCGAATACTACTACTAGTGAGTGACAGTTCCGAATTATTGCATTCGAATGCATGAAATTTCGATTAGCGAATACTACTACTAGTGAGTGACAGTATCCGAGAACTTGCATTCGAATGCATGAGATTTCGAATAGCGAATACTACTACTAGTGAGTGAAAGTATCCGAATTATTGCATTCGAATGCATGAAATTTCGATTAGCAGATACTACTACTAGTGAGTGACAGTATCCGAGAACTTGCATTCGAATGCATGAGATTTCGATTAGCGAATACTACTACTAGTAAGTGACAGTATCCGAGAACTTGCATTCGAATGCATGAGATTTCGATTAGCGAATACTACTACTAGTGAGTGACAGTATCCGAGTTATTGCATTCGAATGCATGAGATTTCGATTAGCGAATACTACTACTAGTGAGTGACAGTATCCGAATTATTGCATTCGAATGCATGAAATTTCGATTAGCGAATACTACTACTAGTGAGTGACAGTATCCGAATTATTGCATTTGAATGCATGAAATTTCGATTAGCGAATACTACTACTAGTGAGTGACAGTATCCGAATTAATGCATTCGAATGCAAGAGATTTCGATTAGCGAATACTACTACTAGTGAGTGACAGTATCCGAGAATTTGCATTCGAATGCATGAGATTTCGATTAGCGAATACAACTACTAGTGAGTGACAGTATCCGAGAACTTGCATTCGAATGCATGAGATTTCGATTAGTGAATACTACTACTAGTGAGTGACAGTATCCGGATTATTGCATTCGAATGCATGAAATTTCGATTAGCGAATACTACTACCAGTGAGTGACAGTATCCGAATTATCGCATTCGAATGCATGAAATTTCGATTAGCGAATACTACTACTAGTGAGTGACAGTATCCGAATTATTGCATTCGAATGCATGAAATTTCGATTAGCGAATACTACTACTAGTGAGTGACAGTATCCGAATTATTGCATTCGAATGCATGAAATTTCGATTAGCGAATACTACTACTAGTGAGTGACAGTATCCGAATTATGGCATTCGAATGCATGAACTTTCGATTAGCGAATACTACTACTAGAGAGTGACAGTATCCGAGAACTTGCATTCGAATGCATGAAATTTCGATTAGCGAATACTACTACTAATGAGTGACAGTATCCGAATTATTGCATTCGAATGCATGAGATTGCGATTAGCGAATAACACTACTAGTGTGTGACAGTATCCGAATTATTGCATTCGAATGCATGAAATTTCGATTAGCGAATACTACTACTGGTGAGTGACAGTATCCGAGAACTTGCATTCGAATGCACGAGATTTCGATTAGCGAATACTACTACTAGTGAGTCACAGTATCCGAGAACTTGCATTCGTATGCATGAGATTTCGATTAGCGAATAGTACTACTAGTGAGTGACAGTATCCAAGAACTTGCATTCGAATGCATGAGATTTCGATTAGCGTATACTACTACTAGTGAGTGACAGTATCCGAGAACTTGCATTCGAATGCATGAGATTTCGATTAGCGTATACTACTACTAGTGAGTGGCAGTATCCGAATTATTGCAATCGAATGCATGAGATTTCGTTTAGCGAATACTACTACTAGTCAGTGACAGTTTCCGAATTATTGCTTTCGAATGCAAGAGATTTCGATTAGCGAATACTACTACTAGTGAGTGACAGTATCCGAATTATTGCATTCGAATGCAAGAGATTTCGAATAGCGAATGCTACTACTAGTGAGTGACAGTATCCGAATTATTGCATTCGAATGCAAGAGATTTCGATTAGCGAAAACTACTACTAGTGAGTGACTGTATCCGAATTATTGCATTCGAATGCATGAAATTTGGATTAGCGAATACTACTACTAGTGAGTGACAGTATCCGAATTATTGCATTCGAATGCAAGAGATTTCGATTAGCGAATACTACTAGTAGTGAGTGACAGTATCCGAATTATTGCATTCGAATGCAAGAGAATTCGATTACGAATACTACTACTAGTGAGTGACAGTATCCGAGTTATTGCATTCGAATGCAAGAGATTTCGATTAGCGAATACTACTACTAGTGAGTGACAGTATCCGAATTATTACATTCGAATGCAAGAGATTTCGATTAGCGAATACTATTACTAGTGAGTGACATTAACCGAATTATTGCATTCGAATGCAAGAGATTTCGATTAGCGAATACTACTACTAGTGAGTGACAGTATCACAATTATTGCATTCGGATGCATGAAATTTCGATTAGCGAATACTACTACTAGTGAGTGACTATCCGAATTATTGCATTCGAATGCATGAAATTTCGATTAGCGAATACTACTACTAGTGAGTGACAGTATCCGAATTATTGCATTCGAATGCAAGAGATTTCGATTAGCGAATACTACTACTAGTGAGTGACAGTATCCGAATTATTGAATTCGAATGCAAGAGATTTCGATTAGCGAATACTACTACTAGTGAGTGACAGTATCCGAATTATTGCATTCGAATGCTAGAGATTTCGATTAGCGAATACTACTACTAGTGAGTGACAGTATCCGAATTATTGCATTCGAATGCATGAAATTTCGATTAGCAGATACTACTACTAGTGAGTGACAGTATCCGAGAACTTGCATTCGAATGCATGAGATTTCGATTAGCGAATACTACTACTAGTAAGTGACAGTATCCGAGAACTTGCATTCGAATGCATGAAATTTCGATTAGCGAATACTACTACTAGTGAGTGACAGTATCCGAGAACTTGCATTCGAATGCATGAAATTTCGATTTGCGAATACTACTTCTAGTGAGTGACAGTATCCGAGAAGTTGCATTCGAATGCATGAGACTTCGATTAGCGAATACTACTACTAGTGAGTGACAGTATCCGAATTATTGCATTCGAAATCATGAGATTTCGATTAGCGAATACTACTACTAGTGAGTGACAGTATCCGAATTATTGCATTCGAATGCATGAAATTTCGATTAGCGAATACTACCACTAGTGAGTGACAGTATCCGAATTATTGCATTTGAATGCATGAAATTTCGATTAGCGAATACTACTACTAGTGAGTGACAGTATCCGAATTATTGCATTCGAATGCAAGAGATTTCGATTAGCGAATACTACTACTAGTGAGTGACAGTATCCGAGAACTTGCATTCGAATGCATGAGATTTCGATTAGCGAATACAACTACTAGTGAGTGACAGTATCCGAGAACTTGCATTCGAATGCATGAGATTTCGATTAGCGAATACTACTACTAGTGAGTGACAGTATCCGGATTATTGCATTCGAATGCATGAAATTTCGATTAGCGAATACTACTACTAGTGAGTGACAGTATCCGAATTATTGCATTCGAATGCATGAAATTTCGATTAGCGAATACTACTACTAGTGAGTGACAGTATCCGAATTATTGCATTCGAATGCATGAAATTTCGATTAGCGAATACCAGTACTAGTGAGTGACAGTATCCGAATTATTGCATTCGAATGCATGAAATTTCGATTAGCGAATACTACTACTAGTGAGTGACAGTATCCGAGAACTTGCATTCGAATGCATGAGATTTCGATAGGCGAATACTACTACTAGTAAGTGACAGTATCCGAGAACTTGCATTCGAATGCATGAAATTTCGATTAGCGAATACTACTACTAGTGAGTGACAGTATCCGAGAACTTGCATTCGAATGCATGAAATTTCGATTTGCGAATACTACTACTAGTGAGTGACAGTATCCGAGAAGTTGCATTCGAATGCATGAGATTTCGATTAGCGAATACTACTACTAGTGAGTGACAGTATCCGAATTATTGCATTCGAATGCATGAGATTTCGATTAGCGAATACTACTACTAGTGAGTGACAGTATCCGAATTATTGCATTCGAATGCATGAAATTTCGATTAGCGAATACTACTACTAGTGAGTGACAGTATCCGAATTATTGCATTTGAATGCATGAAATTTCGATTAGCGAATACTACTACTAGTGAGTGACAGTATCCGAATTAATGCATTCGAATGCAAGAGATTTCGATTAGCGAATACTACTACTAGTGAGTGACAGTATCCGAGAACTTGCATTCGAATGCATGAGATTTCGATTAGCGAATACAACTACTAGTGAGTGACAGTATCCGAGAACTTGCATTCGAATGCATGAGATTTCAATTAGCGAATACTACTACTAGTGAGTGCCAGTATCCGAGCTATTGCATTCGAATGCATGAGATTTCGATTAGCGAATACTACTACTAGTGAGTGACAGTATCCGAATTATTGCATCCGAATGCATGAAATTTCGATTAGCGAATACTACTACTAGTGAGTGACAGTATCCGAATTATTGCATTTGAATGCATGAAATTTCGATTAGCGAATACTACTACTAGTGAGTGACAGTATCCGAATTAATGCATTCGAATGCAAGAGATTTCGATTAGCGAATACTACTACTAGTGAGTGACAGTATCCGAGAATTTGCATTCGAATGCATGAGATTTCGATTAGCGAATACAACTACTAGTGAGTGACAGTATCCGAGAACTTGCATTCGAATGCATGAGATTTCGATTAGCGAATACTACTACTAGTGAGTGACAGTATCCGGATTATTGCATTCGAATGCATGAAATTTCGATTAGCGAATACTACTACCAGTGAGTGACAGTATCCGAATTATTGCATTCGAATGCATGAAATTTCGATTAGCGAATACTACTCCTAGTGAGTGACAGTATCCGAATTATTGCATTCGAATGCATGAAATTTCGATTAGCGAATTCTACTACTAGTGAGTGACAGCATCCGAGAACTTGCATTCGAATGCATGAAATTTCGATTAGCGAATACTACTACTAGTGAGTGACAGTATCCGAATTATGGCATTCGAATGCATGAACTTTCGATTAGCGAATACTACTACTAGAGAGTGACAGTATCCGAGAACTTGCATTCGAATGCATGAAATTTCGATTAGCGAATACTACTACTAATGAGTGACAGTATCCGAATTATTGCATTCGAATGCATGAGATTGCGATTAGCGAATAACACTACTAGTGTGTGACAGTATCCGAATTATTGCATTCGAATGCATGAAATTTCGATTAGCGAATACTACTACTGGTGAGTGACAGTATCCGAGAACTTGCATTCGAATGCACGAGATTTCGATTAGCGAATACTACTACTAGTGAGTCACAGTATCCGAGAACTTGCATTCGAATGCATGAGATTTCGATTAGCGAATAGTACTACTAGTGAGTGACAGTATCCAAGAACTTGCATTCGAATGCATGAGATTTCGATTAGCGTATACTACTACTAGTGAGTGACAGTATCCGAGAACTTGCATTCGAATGCATGAGATTTCGATTAGCGTATACTACTACTAGTGAGTGGCAGTATCCGAATTATTGCAATCGAATGCATGAGATTTCGTTTAGCGAATACTACTACTAGTCAGTGACAGTTTCCGAATTATTGCTTTCGAATGCAAGAGATTTCGATTAGCGAATACTACTACTAGTGAGTGACAGTATCCGAATTATTGCATTCGAATGCAAGAGATTTCGAATAGCGAATGCTACTACTAGTGAGTGACAGTATCCGAATTATTGCATTCGAATGCAAGAGATTTCGATTAGCGAAAACTACTACTAGTGAGTGACTGTATCCGAATTATTGCATTTGAATGCATGAAATTTGGATTCGCGAATACTACTACTAGTGAGTGACAGTATCCGAATTATTGCATTCGAATGCAAGAGATTTCGATTAGCGAATACTACTAGTAGTGAGTGACAGTATCCGAATTATTGCATTCGAATGCAAGAGAATTCGATTACGAATACTACTACTAGTGAGTGACAGTATCCGAGTTATTGCATTCGAATGCAAGAGATTTCGATTAGCGAATACTACTACTAGTGAGTGACAGTATCCGAATTATTACATTCGAATGCAAGAGATTTCGATTAGCGAATACTATTACTAGTGAGTGACATTATCCGAATTATTGCATTCGAATGCAAGAGATTTCGATTAGCGAATACTACTACTAGTGAGTGACAGTATCACAATTATTGCATTCGGATGCATGAAATTTCGATTAGCGAATACTACTACTAGTGAGTGACAGTATCCGAATTATTGCATTCGAATGCATGAAATTTCGATTAGCGAATACTACTACTAGTGAGTGACAGTATCCGAATTATTGCATTCGAATGCAAGAGATTTCGATTAGCGAATACTACTACTAGTGAGTGACAGTATCCGAATTATTGAATTCGAATGCAAGAGATTTCGATTAGCGAATACTACTACTAGTGAGTGACAGTATCCGAATTATTGCATTCGAATGCTAGAGATTTCGATTAGCGAATACTACTACTAGTGAGTGACAGTATCCGAATTATTGCATTCGAATGCATGAAATTTCGATTAGCAGATACTACTACTAGTGAGTGACAGTATCCGAGAACTTGCATTCGAATGCATGAGATTTCGATTAGCGAATACTACTACTAGTAAGTGACAGTATCCGAGAACTTGCATTCGAATGCATGAAATTTCGATTAGCGAATACTACTACTAGTGAGTGACAGTATCCGAGAACTTGCATTCGAATGCATGAAATTTCGATTTGCGAATACTACTTCTAGTGAGTGACAGTATCCGAGAAGTTGCATTCGAATGCATGAGACTTCGATTAGCGAATACTACTACTAGTGAGTGACAGTATCCGAATTATTGCATTCGAAATCATGAGATTTCGATTAGCGAATACTACTACTAGTGAGTGACAGTATCCGAATTATTGCATTCGAATGCATGAAATTTCGATTAGCGAATACTACCACTAGTGAGTGACAGTATCCGAATTATTGCATTTGAATGCATGAAATTTCGATTAGCGAATACTACTACTAGTGAGTGACAGTATCCGAATTATTGCATTCGAATGCAAGAGATTTCGATTAGCGAATACTACTACTAGTGAGTGACAGTATCCGAGAACTTGCATTCGAATGCATGAGATTTCGATTAGCGAATACAACTACTAGTGAGTGACAGTATCCGAGAACTTTCATTCGAATGAATGAGATTTCGATTAGCGAATACTACTACTAGTGAGTGACAGTATCCGGATTATTGCATTCGAATGCATGAAATTTCGATTAGCGAATACTACTACTAGTGAGTGACAGTATCCGAATTATTGCATTCGAATGCATGAAATTTCGATTAGCGAATACTACTACTAGTGAGTGACAGTATCCGAGAACTTGCATTCGAATGCATGAGATTTCGATAGGCGAATACTACTACTAGTAAGTGACAGTATCCGAGAACTTGCATTCGAATGCATGAAATTTCGATTAGCGAATACTACTACTAGTGAGTGACAGTATCCGAGAACTTGCATTCGAATGCATGAAATTTCGATTTGCGAATACTACTACTAGTGAGTGACAGTATCCGAGAAGTTGCATTCGAATGCATGAGATTTCAATTAGCGAATACTACTACTAGTGAGTGACAGTATCCGAATTATTGCATTCGAATGCATGAGATTTCGATTAGCGAATACTACTACTAGTGAGTGACAGTATCCGAATTATTGCATTCGAATGCATGAAATTTCGATTAGCGAATACTACTACTAGTGAGTGACAGTATCCGAATTATTGCATTTGAATGCATGAAATTTCGATTAGCGAATACTACTACTAGTGAGTGACAGTATCCGAATTAATGCATTCGAATGCAAGAGATTTCGATTAGCGAATACTACTACTAGTGAGTGACAGTATCCGAGAACTTGCATTCGAATGCATGAGATTTCGATTAGCGAATACAACTACTAGTGAGTGACAGTATCCGAGAACTTTCATTCGAATGAATGAGATTTCGATTAGCGAATACTACTACTAGTGAGTGACAGTATCCGGATTATTGCATTCGAATGCATGAAATTTCGATTAGCGAATACTACTACTAGTGAGTGACAGTATCCGAATTATTGCATTCGAATGCATGAAATTTCGATTAGCGAATACTACTACTAGTGAGTGACAGTATCCGAATTATTGCATTCGAATGCATGAAATTTCGATTAGCGAATACCAGTACTAGTGAGTGACAGTATCCGAATTATTGCATTCGAATGCATGAAATTTCGATTACCGAATACTACTACTAGTGAGTGACAGTATCCGAGAACTTGCATTCGAATGCATGAGATTTCGATAGGCGAATACTACTACTAGTAAGTGACAGTATCCGAGAACTTGCATTCGAATGCATGAAATTTCGATTAGCGAATACTACTACTAGTGAGTGACAGTATCCGAGAACTTGCATTCGAATGCATGAAATTTCGATTTGCGAATACTACTACTAGTGAGTGACAGTATCCGAGAAGTTGCATTCGAATGCATGAGATTTCAATTAGCGAATACTACTACTAGTGAGTGACAGTATCCGAATTATTGCATTCGAATGCATGAGATTTCGATTAGCGAATACTACTACTAGTGAGTGACAGTATCCGAATTATTGCATTCGAATGCATGAAATTTCGATTAGCGAATACTACTACTAGTGAGTGACAGTATCCGAATTATTGCATTTGAATGCATGAAATTTCGATTAGCGAATACTACTACTAGTGAGTGACAGTATCCGAATTAATGCATTCGAATGCAAGAGATTTCGATTAGCGAATACTACTACTAGTGAGTGACAGTATCCGAGAAATTGCATTCGAATGCATGAGATTTCGATTAGCGAATACAACTACTTGTGAGTGACAGTATCCGAGAACTTGCATTCGAATGCATGAGATTTCGATTAGCGAATACTACTACTAGTGAGTGACAGTATCCGGATTATTGCATTCGAATGCATGAAATTTCGATTAGCGAATACTACTACTAGTGAGTGACAGTATCCGAATTATTGCATTCGAATGCATGAAATTTCGATTAGCGAATACTACTACTAGTGAGTGACAGTATCCGAATTATTGCATTCGAATGCATGAAATTTCGATTAGCGAATACTACTACTAGTGAGTGACAGTATCCGAATTATTGCATTCGAATGCATGAAATTTCGATTACCGAATACTACTACTAGTGAGTGACAGTATCCGAATTATGGCATTCGAATGCATGAACTTTCGATTAGCGAATACTACTACTAGAGAGTGACAGTATCCGAGAACTTGCATTCGAATGCATGAAATTTCGATTAGCGAATACTACTACTAGTGAGTGACAGTATCCGAATTATTGCATTCGAATGCAAGAGATTTCGATTAGCGAATACTACTACTAGTGAGTGACAGTATCCGAATTATTACATTCGAATGCAAGAGATTTCGATTAGCGAATACTATTACTAGTGAGTGACATTATCCGAATTATTGCATTCGAATGCAAGAGATTTCGATTAGCGAATACTACTACTAGTGAGTGACAGTATCACAATTATTGCATTCGGATGCATGAAATTTCGATTAGCGAATACTACTACTAGTGAGTGACAGTATCCGAATTATTGCATTCGAATGCGAGAAATTTCGATTAGCGAATACTACTACTAGTGAGTGACAGTATCCGAATTATTGCATTCGAATGCAAGAGATTTCGATTAGCGAATACTACTACTAGTGAGTGACAGTATCCGAATTATTGAATTCGAATGCAAGAGATTTCGATTAGCGAATACTACTACTAATGAGTGACAGTATCCGAATTATTGCATTCGAATGCTAGAGATTTCGATTAGCGAATACTATTACTAGTGAGTGACAGTATCCGAATTATTGCATTCGAATGCATGAAATTTCGATTAGCGAATACTACTACTAGTGAGTGACAGTATCCGAGAACTTGCATTCGAATGCATGAGATTTCGAATAGCGAATACTACTACTAGTGAGTGAAAGTATCCGAATTATTGCATTCGAATGCATGAAATTTCGATTAGCAGATACTACTACTAGTGAGTGACAGTATCCGAGAACTTGCATTCGAATGCATGAAACTTCGATTAGCGAATACTACTACTAGTAAGTGACAGTATCCGAGAACTTGCATTCGAATGCATGAAATTTCGATTAGCGAATACTACTACTAGTGAGTGACAGTATCCGAATTATTGAATTCGAATGCAAGAGATTTCGATTAGCGAATACTACTACTGGTGAGTGACAGTATCCGAGAACTTGCATTCGAATGCACGAGATTTCGATTAGCGAATACTACTACTAGTGAGTCACAGTATCCGAGAACTTGCATTCGAATGCATGAGATTTCGATTAGCGAATAGTACTACTAGTGAGTGACAGTATCCAAGAACTTGCATTCGAATGCATGAGATTTCGATTAGCGTATACTACTACTAGTGAGTGACCGTATCCGAGAACTTGCATTCGAATGCATGAGATTTCGATTAGCGTATACTACTACTAGTGAGTGGCAGTATCCGAATTATTGCAATCGAATGCATGAGTTTTCGTTTAGCGAATACTACTACTAGTCAGTGACAGTTTCCGAATTATTGCTTTCGAATGCAAGAGATTTCGATTAGCGAATACTACTACTAGTGAGTGACAGTATCCGAATTATTGCATTCGAATGCAAGAGATTTCGAATAGCGAATGCTACTACTAGTGAGTGACAGTATCCGAATTATTGCATTCGAATGCATGAAATTTGGATTAGCGAATACTACTACTAGTGAGTGACAGTATCCGAATTATTGCATTCGAATGCAAGAGATTTCGATTAGCGAATACTACTAGTAGTGAGTGACAGTATCCGAATTATTGCATTCGAATGCAAGAGAATTCGATTACGAATACTACTACTAGTGAGTGACAGTATCCGAATTATTGCATTCGAATGCAAGAGATTTCGATTAGCGAAAACTACTACTAGTGAGTTTCTGTATCCGAATTATTGCATTCGAATGCATGAAATTTGGATTAGCGAATACTACTACTAGTGAGTGACAGTATCCGAATTATTGCATTCGAATGCAAGAGATTTCGATTAGCGAATACTACTAGTAGTGAGTGACAGTATCCGAATTATTGCATTCGAATGCAAGAGAATTCGATTACGAATACTACTACTAGTGAGTGACAGTATCCGAATTATTGCATTCGAATGCAAGAGATTTCGATTAGCGAATACTACTACTAGTGAGTGACAGTATCCGAATTATTGCATTCGAATGCAAGAGATTTCGATTAGCAAATACTACTACTAGTGAGTGACAGTATCCGAAGTATTACATTCGAATGCAAGAGATTTCGATTAGCGAATACTATTACTAGTGAGTGACATTATCCGAATTATTGCATTCGAATGCAAGAGATTTCGATTAGCGAATACTACTACTAGTGAGTGACAGTATCACAATTATTGCATTCGGATGCATGAAATTTCGATTAGCGAATACTACTACTAGTGAGTGACAGTATCCGAATTATTGCATTCGAATGCATGAAATTTCGATTAGCGAATACTACTACTAGTGAGTGACAGTATCCGAATTATTGCATTCGAATGCAAGAGATTTCGATTAGCGAATACTACTACTAGTGAGTGACAGTATCCGAATTATTGAATTCGAATGCAAGAGATTTCGATTAGCGAATACTACTACTAGTGAGTGACAGTATCCGAATTATTGCATTCGAATGCTAGAGATTTCGATTAGCGAATACTACTACTAGTGAGTGACAGTATCCGAATTATTGCATTCGAATGCATGAAATTTCGATTAGCGAATACTACTACTAGTGAGTGACAGTATCCGAGAACTTGCATTCGAATGCATGAGATTTCGAATAGCGAATACTACTACTAGTGAGTGAAAGTATCCGAATTATTGCATTCGAATGCATGAAATTTCGATTAGCAGATACTACTACTAGTGAGTGACAGTATCCGAGAACTTGCATTCGAATGCATGAGATTTCGATTAGCGAATACTACTACTAGTAAGTGACAGTATCCGAGAACTTGCATTCGAATGCATGAAATTTCGATTAGCGAATACTACTACTAGTGAGTGACAGTATCCGAGAACTTGCATTCGAATGCATGAAATTTCGATTTGCGAATACTACTTCTAGTGAGTGACAGTATCCGAGAAGTTGCATTCGAATGCATGAGACTTCGATTAGCGAATACTACTACTAGTGAGTGACAGTATCCGAATTATTGCATTCGAATGCATGAGATTTCGATTAGCGAATACTACTACTAGTGAGTGACAGTATCCGAATTATTGCATTCGAATGCATGAAATTTCGATTAGCGAATACTACCACTAGTGAGTGACAGTATCCGAATTATGGCATTCGAATGCATGAACTTTCGATTAGCGAATACTACTACTAGAGAGTGACAGTATCCGAGAACTTGCATTCGAATGCATGAAATTTCGATTAGCGAATACTACTACTAGTGAGTGACAGTATCCGAATTATTGCATTCGAATGCAAGAGATTTCGATTAGCGAATACTACTACTAGTGAGTGACAGTATCCGAATTATTACATTCGAATGCAAGAGATTTCGATTAGCGAATACTATTACTAGTGAGTGACATTATCCGAATTATTGCATTCGAATGCAAGAGATTTCGATTAGCTAATACTACTACTAGTGAGTGACAGTATCACAATTATTGCATTCGGATGCATGAAATTTCGATTAGCGAATACTACTACTAGTGAGTGACAGTATCCGAATTATTGCATTCGAATGCGAGAAATTTCGATTAGCGAATACTACTACTAGTGAGTGACAGTATCCGAATTATTGCATTCGAATGCAAGAGATTTCGATTAGCGAATACTACTACTAGTGAGTGACAGTATCCGAATTATTGAATTCGAATGCAAGAGATTTCGATTAGCGAATACTACTACTAGTGAGTGACAGTATCCGAATTATTGCATTCGAATGCTAGAGATTTCGATTAGCGAATACTATTACTAGTGAGTGACAGTATCCGAATTATTGCATTCGAATGCATGAAATTTCGATTAGCGAATACTACTACTAGTGAGTGACAGTATCCGAGAACTTGCATTCGAATGCATGAGATTTCGAATAGCGAATACTACTACTAGTGAGTGAAAGTATCCGAATTATTGCATTCGAATGCATGAAATTTCGATTAGCAGATACTACTACTAGTGAGTGACAGTATCCGAGAACTTGCATTCGAATGCATGAAACTTCGATTAGCGAATACTACTACTAGTAAGTGACAGTATCCGAGAACTTGCATTCGAATGCATGAAATTTCGATTAGCGAATACTACTACTAGTGAGTGACAGTATCCGAATTATTGAATTCGAATGCAAGAGATTTCGATTAGCGAATACTACTACTGGTGAGTGACAGTATCCGAGAACTTGCATTCGAATGCACGAGATTTCGATTAGCGAATACTACTACTAGTGAGTCACAGTATCCGAGAACTTGCATTCGAATGCATGAGATTTCGATTAGCGAATAGTACTACTAGTGAGTGACAGTATCCAAGAACTTGCATTCGAATGCATGAGATTTCGATTAGCGTATACTACTACTAGTGAGTGACCGTATCCGAGAACTTGCATTCGAATGCATGAGATTTCGATTAGCGTATACTACTACTAGTGAGTGGCAGTATCCGAATTATTGCAATCGAATGCATGAGTTTTCGTTTAGCGAATACTACTACTAGTCAGTGACAGTTTCCGAATTATTGCTTTCGAATGCAAGAGATTTCGATTAGCGAATACTACTACTAGTGAGTGACAGTATCCGAATTATTGCATTCGAATGCAAGAGATTTCGAATAGCGAATGCTACTACTAGTGAGTGACAGTATCCGAATTATTGCATTCGAATGCATGAAATTTGGATTAGCGAATACTACTACTAGTGAGTGACAGTATCCGAATTATTGCATTCGAATGCAAGAGATTTCGATTAGCGAATACTACTAGTAGTGAGTGACAGTATCCGAATTATTGCATTCGAATGCAAGAGAATTCGATTACGAATACTACTACTAGTGAGTGACAGTATCCGAATTATTGCATTCGAATGCAAGAGATTTCGATTAGCGAAAACTACTACTAGTGAGTTTCTGTATCCGAATTATTGCATTCGAATGCATGAAATTTGGATTAGCGAATACTACTACTAGTGAGTGACAGTATCCGAATTATTGCATTCGAATGCAAGAGATTTCGATTAGCGAATACTACTAGTAGTGAGTGACAGTATCCGAATTATTGCATTCGAATGCAAGAGAATTCGATTACGAATACTACTACTAGTGAGTGACAGTATCCGAATTATTGCATTCGAATGCAAGAGATTTCGATTAGCGAATACTACTACTAGTGAGTGACAGTATCCGAATTATTGCATTCGAATGCAAGAGATTTCGATTAGCAAATACTACTACTAGTGAGTGACAGTATCCGAATTATTACATTCGAATGCAAGAGATTTCGATTAGCGAATACTATTACTAGTGAGTGACATTATCCGAATTATTGCATTCGAATGCAAGAGATTTCGATTAGCGAATACTACTACTAGTGAGTGACAGTATCACAATTATTGCATTCGGATGCATGAAATTTCGATTAGCGAATACTACTACTAGTGAGTGACAGTATCCGAATTATTGCATTCGAATGCATGAAATTTCGATTAGCGAATACTACTACTAGTGAGTGACAGTATCCGAATTATTGCATTCGAATGCAAGAGATTTCGATTAGCGAATACTACCACTAGTGAGTGACAGTATCCGAATTATTGAATTCGAATGCAAGAGATTTCGATTAGCGAATACTACTACTAGTGAGTGACAGTATCCGAATTATTGCATTCGAATGCTAGAGATTTCGATTAGCGAATACTACTACTAGTGAGTGACAGTATCCGAATTATTGCATTCGAATGCATGAAATTTCGATTAGCGAATACTACTACTAGTGAGTGACAGTATCCGAGAACTTGCATTCGAATGCATGAGATTTCGAATAGCGAATACTACTACTAGTGAGTGAAAGTATCCGAATTATTGCATTCGAATGCATGAAATTTCGATTAGCAGATACTACTACTAGTGAGTGACAGTATCCGAGAACTTGCATTCGAATGCATGAGATTTCGATTAGCGAATACTACTACTAGTAAGTGACAGTATCCGAGAACTTGCATTCGAATGCATGAAATTTCGTTTAGCGAATACTACTACTAGTGAGTGACAGTATCCGAGAACTTGCATTCGAATGCATGAAATTTCGATTTGCGAATACTACTTCTAGTGAGTGACAGTATCCGAGAAGTTGCATTCGAATGCATGAGACTTCGATTAGCGAATACTACTACTAGTGAGTGACAGTATCCGAATTATTGCATTCGAATGCATGAGATTTCGATTAGCGAATACTACTACTAGTGAGTGACAGTATCCGAATTATTGCATTCGAATGCATGAAATTTCGATTAGCGAATACTACCACTAGTGAGTGACAGTATCCGAATTATTGCATTTGAATGCATGAAATTTCGATTAGCGAATACTACTACTAGTGAGTGACAGTATCCGAATTATTGCATTCGAATGCAAGAGATTTCGATTAGCGAATACTACTACTAGTGAGTGACAGTATCCGAGAACTTGCATTCGAATGCATGAGATTTCGATTAGCGAATACAACTACTAGTGAGTGACAGTATCCGAGAACTTGCATTCGAATGCATGAGATTTCAATTTAGCGAATACTACTACTAGTGAGTGACAGTATCCGGATTATTGCATTCGAATGCATGAAATTTCGATTAGCGAATACTACTACTAGTGAGTGACAGTATCCGAATTATTGCATTCGAATGCATGAAATTTCGATTAGCGAATACTACTACTAGTGAGTGACAGTATCCGAATTATTGCATTCGAATGCATGAAATTTCGATTAGCGAATACCAGTACTAGTGAGTGACAGTATCCGAATTATTGCATTCGAATGCATGAAATTTCGATTAGCGAATACTACTACTAGTGAGTGACAGTATCCGAGAACTTGCATTCGAATGCATGAGATTTCGATAGGCGAATACTACTACTAGTAAGTGACAGTATCCGAGAACTTGCATTCGAATGCATGAAATTTCGATTAGCGAATACTACTACTAGTGAGTGACAGTATCCGAGAAGTTGCATTCGAATGCATGAGATTTCGATTAGCGAATACTACTACTAGTGAGTGACAGTATCCGAATTATTGCATTCGAATGCATGAGATTTCGATTAGCGAATACTACTACTAGTGAGTGACAGTATCCGAATTATTGCATTTGAATGCATGAAATTTCGATTAGCGAATACTACTACTAGTGAGTGACAGTATCCGAATTAATGCATTCGAATGCAAGAGATTTCGATTAGCGAATACTACTACTAGTGAGTGACAGTATCCGAGAACTTGCATTCGAATGCATGAGATTTCGATTAGCGAATACAACTACTAGTGAGTGACAGTATCCGAGAACTTGCATTCGAATGCATGAGATTTCGATTAGCGAATACTACTACTAGTGAGTGACAGTATCCGGATTATTGCATTCGAATGCATGAAATTTCGATTAGCGAATACTACTACTAGTGAGTGACAGTATCCGAATTATTGCATTCGAATGCATGAAATTTCGATTAGCGAATACTACTACTAGTGAGTGACAGTATCCGAATTATTGCATTCGAATGCATGAAATTTCGATTAGCGAATACTACTACTAGTGAGTGACAGTATCCGAATTATTGCATTCGAATGCATGAAATTTCGATTACCGAATACTACTACTAGTGAGTGACAGTATCCGAATTATGGCATTCGAATGCATGAACTTTCGATTAGCGAATACTACTACTAGAGAGTGACAGTATCCGAGAACTTGCTTTCGAATGCATGAAATTTCGATTAGCGAATACTACTACTAGTGAGTGACAGTATCCGAATTATTGCATTCGAATGCAAGAGATTTCGATTAGCGAATACTACTACTAGTGAGTGACAGTATCCGAATTATTACATTCGAATGCAAGAGATTTCGATTAGCGAATACTATTACTAGTGAGTGACATTATCCGAATTATTGCATTCGAATGCAAGAGATTTCGATTAGCGAATACTACTACTAGTGAGTGACAGTATCACAATTATTGCATTCGGATGCATGAAATTTCGATTAGCGAATACTACTACTAGTGAGTGACAGTATCCGAATTATTGCATTCGAATGCATGAAATTTCGATTAGCGAATACTACTACTAGTGAGTGACAGTATCCGAATTATTGCATTCGAATGCAAGAGATTTCGATTAGCGAATACTACTACTAGTGAGTGACAGTATCCGAATTATTGAATTCGAATGCAAGAGATTTCGATTAGCGAATACTACTACTAGTGAGTGACAGTATCCGAATTATTGCATTCGAATGCTAGAGATTTCGATTAGCGAATACTACTACTAGTGAGTGACAGTATCCGAATTATTGCATTCGAATGCATGAAATTTCGATTAGCGAATACTACTACTAGTGAGTGACAGTATCCGAGAACTTGCCATCGAATGCATGAGATTTCGAATAGCGAATACTACTACTAGTGAGTGAAAGTATCCGAATTATTGCATTCGAATGCATGAAATTTCGATTAGCAGATACTACTACTAGTGAGTGACAGTATCCGAGAACTTGCATTCGAATGCATGAAATTTCGACTAGCGAATACTACTACTAGTAAGTGACAGTATCCGAGAACTTGCATTCGAATGCATGAAATTTCGATTAGCGAATACTACTACTAGTGAGTGACAGTATCCGAGAACTTGCATTCGAATGCATGAAATTTCGATTTGCGAATACTACTTCTAGTGAGTGACAGTATCCGAGAAGTTGCATTCGAATGCATGAGACTTCGATTAGCGAATACTACTACTAGTGAGTGACAGTATCCGAATTATTGCATTCGAATGCATGAGATTTCGATTAGCGAATACTACTACTAGTGAGTGACAGTATCCGAATTATTGCATTCGAATGCATGAAATTTCGATTAGCGAATACTACTACTAGTGAGTGACAGTATCCGAATTATTGCATTTGAATGCATGAAATTTCGATTAGCGAATACTACTACTAGTGAGTGACAGTCTCCGAATTATTGCATTCAAATGCAAGAAATTTCGATTAGCGAATACTACTACTAGTGAGTGACAGTATCCGAGAACTTGCATTCGAATGCATGAGATTTCGATTAGCGAATACAACTACTAGTGAGTGACAGTATCCGAGAACTTGCATTCGAATGCATGAGATTTCGATTAGCGAATACTACTACTAGTGAGTGACAGTATCCGGATTATTGCATTCGAATGCATGAAATTTCGATTAGCGAATACTACTACTAGTGAGTGACAGTATCCGAATTATTGCATTCGAATGCATGAAATTTCGATTAGCGAATACTACTACTAGTGAGTGACAGTATCCGAATTATTGCATTCGAATGCATGAAATTTCGATTAGCGAATACTACTACTAGTGAGTGACAGTATCCGAATTATTGCATTCGAATGCATGAAATTTCGATTAGCGAATACTACTACTAGTGAGTGACAGTATCCGAATTATGGCATTCGAATGCATGAACTTTCGATTAGCGAATACTACTACTAGAGAGTGACAGTATCCGAGAACTTGCATTCGAATGCATGAAATTTCCATTAGCGAATACTACTACTAATGAGTGACAGTATCCGAATTATTGCATTCGAATGCATGAGATTGCGATTAGCGAATAACACTACTAGTGTGTGACAGTATCCGAATTATTGCATTCGAATGCATGAAATTTCGATTAGCGAATACTACTACTAGTGAGTGACAGTATCCGAGAACTTGCATTCGAATGCATGAGATTTCGATTAGCGAATACTACTACTAGTGAGTGACAGTATCCGAGAACTTGCATTCGAATGCATGAGATTTCGTATAGCGAATAGTACTACTAGTGAGTGACAGTATCCGAGAACTTGCATTCGAATGCATGAGATTTCGATTAGCGAATACTACTACTAGTGAGTGACAGTATCCGAATTATTGCATTCGAATGCATGAAATTTCGATTAGCGAATACTACTACTAGTGAGTGACAGTATCCAAATTATTGCATTCGAATGCAAGAGATTTCGATTAGCGAATACTACTACTAGTGAGTGACAGTATCCGAACTATTGCATTCGAATGCAAGAGATTTCGATTAGCGAATACTACTACTAGTGAGGGACAGTATCCGAATTATTACATTCGAATGTAAGAGATTTCGATTAGCGAATACTACTACTAGTGAGTGACAGTATCCGAATTATTGCAGTCGAATGCAAGAGATTTTGATTAGCGAATACTACTACTAGTGGGTGACAGTATCCGAATTATTGCATTCGAATGCATGAAATTTCGATTAGCGAATACTACTACTAGTGAGCGACAGTATCCGAATTATTGCATTCGAATGCATGAAATTTCGATTAGCGAATACTGCTACTAGTGAGTGACAGTATCCGAATTATAGCATTCGAATGCAAGAGATTTCGATTAGCGAATACTACTACTAGTGAGTGACAGTATCCGAATTATTGCATTCGAATGCATGAAATTTCGATTAGCGAATACTACTACTAGAGAGTGACAGTATCCAATTTATTGCATTCGAATGCATGAAATTTCAATTAGCGAATACTACTACTAGTGAGTGACAGTATCCCAATTATTGCATTCGAATGCATGAAATTTCGATTAGCGAATACTACTACTAGTGAGTGACAGTATCCGAATTATTGCATTCGAATGCTTGAAATTTCGATTAGCGAATACTACTACTAGTGAGTGACAGTATCCGAATTACTGCACACGAATGCATGAAATTTCGATTAGCGAATACTACTACTAGTGAGTGACAGTATCCGAGAACTTGCATTCGAATGCATGAAATTTCGATTAGCGAATACTACTACTAGTGAGTGACAGTATCCGAATTATTGCATTCGAATTCATGAAATTGCGATTAGCGAATACTACTACTAGTGAGTGACAGTATCCGAATTATTGCATTCGAATGCATGAAATTTCGATTAGCGAATACTACTACTAGTGAGTGACAGTATCCGAGAACTTGCATTCGAATGCATGAGATTTCGATTAGCGAATACTACTACTAGTGAGTGACAGTATCCGAGAACTTGCATTCGAATGCATGAGATTTCGATTAGCGAATACTACTACTAGTGAGTGACAGTATCCGAGAACTCGCATTCGAATGCATGAGATTTCGATTAGCGTATACTACTAATAGTTAGTGACAGTATCCGAGAACTTGCATTCGAATGCATGAGATTTCGATTAGCGAATACTACTACTAGTGAGTGGCAGTATCCGAATTATTGCAATCGAATGCATGAGATTTCGTTTAGCGAATACTACTACTAGTCAGTGACAGTTTCCGAATTATTGCTTTCGAATGCAAGAGATTTCGATTAGCGAATACTACTACTAGTGAGTGACAGTATCCGAATTATTGCATTCGAATGCAAGAGATTTCGATTAGCGAATACTACTACTCGTGAGTGACAGTATCCGAATTATTGCATTCGAATGCAAGAGATTTCGATTAGCGAATACTACTACTAGTGAGTGACAGTATCCGAATTATTGCATTCGAATGCAAGAGATTTCGATTAGCGAATACTACTACTAGTGAGTGACAGTATCCGAATTATTGCATTCGAATGCAAGAGATTTCGATTAGCGAATACTACTACTAGTGAGTGACAGTATCCGAATTATTACATTCGAATGCAAGAGATTTCGATTAGCGAATACTACTACTAGTGAGTGACAGTATCCGAATTATTGCATTCGAGTGCAAGAGATTTCGATTAGCGAATACTACTACTAGTGAGTGACAGTATCCGAATTATTGCATTCGAAAGCATGAAATTTCGATTAGCGAATACTACTACTAGTGAGTGACAGTATCCGAATTATTGCATTCGAATGCATGAAATTTCGATTAGCGAATACTGCTACTAGTGAGTGACAGTATCCGAATTATAGCATTCGAATGCAAGAGATTTCGATTAGCGAATACTACTACTAGTGAGTGACAGTATCCGAATTATTGCATTCGAATGCATGAAATTTCGATTAGCGAATACTACTACTAGTGAGTGACAGTATCCGAATTATTGCATTCGAATGCATGAAATTTCGATTAGCGAATACTACTACTAGTGAGTGACAGTATCCCAATTATTGCATTCGAATGCATGAAATTTCGATTAGCGAATACTACTACTAGTGAGTGACAGTATCCGAGAACTTGCATTCGAATGCATGAGATTTCGATTAGCGAATACTACTACTAGTGAGTGACAGTATCCGAGAACTTGCATTCGAATGCATGAGATTTCGATTAGCGAATAGTACTACTAGTGAGTGACAGTATCCGAGAACTTGCATTCGAATGCATGAGATTTCGATTAGCGTATACTACTACTAGTGAGTGACAGTATCCGAGAACTTGCATTCGAATGCATGAGATTTCGATTAGCGAATACTACTACTAGTGAGTGGCAGTATCCGAATTATTGCAATCGAATGCATGAGATTTCGTTTAGCGAATACTACTACTAGTCAATGACAGTTTCCGAATTATTGCTTTCGAATGCAAGAGATTTCGATTAGCGAATACTTCTACTAGTGAGTGACAGTATCCGAATTATTGCATTCGAATGCAAGAGATTTCGATTAGCGAATACTACTACTAGTGAGTGACAGTATACGAATTATTGCATTCGAATGCAAGAGATTGCGATTAGCGAATACTACTACTAGTGTGTGACAGTATCCGAATTATTGCATTCGAATGCATGAAATTTCGATTAGCGAATACTGCTACTAGTGAGTGACAGTATCCGAATTATTGCATTCGAATGCAAGAGATTTCGATTAGCGAATACTACTACTCGTGAGTGTCAGTATCCGAATTATTGCATTCGAATGCAAGAGATTTCGATTAGCGAATACTACTACTAGTGAGTGACAGTATCCAAATTATTGCATTCGAATGCAAGAGATTTCGATTAGCGAATACTACTACTAGTGAGTGACAGTATCCGAACTATTGCATTCGAATGCAAGAGATTTCGATTAGCGAATACTACTACTAGTGAGTGACAGTATCCGAATTATTGCATTCGAATGTAAGAGATTTCGATTAGCGAATACTACTACTAGTGAGTGACAGTATCCGAATTATTGCAGTCGAATGCAAGAGATTTTGATTAGCGAATACTACTACTAGTGAGTGACAGTATCCGAGTTATTGCATTCGAATGCATGAAATTTCGATTAGCGAATACTACTACTAGTGAGCGACAGTATCCGAATTATTGCATTCGAATGCATGAAATTTCGATTAGCGAATACTGCTACTAGTGAGTGACAGTATCCGAATTATAGCATTCGAATGCAAGAGATTTCGATTAGCGAATACTACTACTAGTGAGTTACAGTATCCGAATTATTGCATTCGAATGCATGAAATTTCGATTAGCGAATACTACTACTAGTGAGTGACAGAATCCGAATTATTGCATTCGAATGCATGAAATTTCGATTAGCGAATACTACTACTAGTGAGTGACAGTATCCCAATTATTGCATTCGAATGCATGAAATTTCGATTAGCGAATACTACTACTAGTGAGTGACAGTATCCGAGAACTTGCATTCGAATGCATGAGATTTCGATTAGCGAATACTACTACTAGTGAGTGACAGTATCCGAGAACTTGCATTCGAATGCATGAGATTTCGATTAGCGAATAGTACTACTAGTGAGTGACAGTATCCGAGAACTTGCATTCGAATGCATGAGATTTCGATTAGCGTATACTACTACTAGTGAGTGACAGTATCCGAGTTATTGCATTCGAATGCATGAAATTTCGATTAGCGAATACTACTACTAGTGAGCGACAGTATCCGAATTATTGCATTCGAATGCATGAAATTTCGATTAGCGAATACTGCTACTAGTGAGTGACAGTATCCGAATTATAGCATTCGAATGCAAGAGATTTCGATTAGCGAATACTACTACTAGTGAGTGAGAGTATCCGAATTATTGCATTCGAATGCATGAAATTTCGATTAGCGAATACTACTACTAGTGAGTGACAGTATCCGAATTATTGCATTCGAATGCATGAAATTTCGATTAGCGAATACTACTACTAGTGAGTGACAGTATCCCAATTATTGCATTCGAATGCATGAAATTTCGATTAGCGAATACTACTACTAGTGAGTGACAGTATCCGAGAACTTGCATTCGAATGCATGAGATTTCGATTAGCGAATACTACTACTAGTGAGTGACAGTATCCGAGAACTTGCATTCGAATGCATGAGATTTCGATTAGCGAATAGTACTACTAATGAGTGACAGTATCTGAGAACTTGCATTCGTATGCATGAGATTTCGATTAGCGTATACTACTACTAGTGAGTGACAGTATCCGAGAACTTGCATTCGAATGCATGAGATTTCGATTAGCGAATACTACTACTAGTGAGTGGCAGTATCCGAATTATTGCAATCGAATGCATGAGATTTCGTTTAGCGAATACTACTACTAGTCAGTGACAGTTTCCGAATTATTGCTTTCGAATGCAAGAGATTTCGATTAGCGAATACTACTACTAGTGAGTGACAGTATCCGAATTATTGCATTCGAATGCAAGAGATTTCGATTAGCGAATACTACTACTAGTGAGTGACAGTATACGAATTATTGCATTCGAATGCAAGAGATTGCGATTAGCGAATACTACTACTAGTGTGTGACAGTATCCGAATTATTGCATTCGAATGCATGAAATTTCGATTAGCGAATACTGCTACTAGTGAGTGACAGTATCCGAATTATTGCATTCGAATGCAAGAGATTTCGATTAGCGAATACTACTACTCTTGAGTGACAGTATCCGATTTATTGCATTCGAATGCAAGAGATTTCGATTAGCGAATACTACTACTAGTGAGTGACAGTATCCAAATTATTGCATTCGAATGCAAGAGATTTCGATTAGCGAATACTACTACTAGTGAGTGACAGTATCCGAACTATTGCATTCGAATGCAAGAGATTTCGACTAGCGAATACTACTACTAGTGAGTGACAGTATCCGAATTATTACATTCGAATGTAAGAGATTTCGATTAGCGAATACTACTACTAGTGAGTGACAGTATCCGAATTATTGCAGTCGAATGCAAGAGATTTTGATTAGCGAATACTACTACTAGTGAGTGACAGTATCCGAGTTATTGCATTCGAATGCATGAAATTTCGATTAGCGAATACTACTACTAGTGAGCGACAGTATCCGAATTATTGCATTCGAATGCATGAAATTTCGATTAGCGAATACTGCTACTAGTGAGTGACAGTATCCGAATTATAGCATTCGAATGCAAGAGATTTCAATTAGCGAATACTACTACTAGTGAGTGACAGTATCCGAATTATTGCATTCGAATGCATGAAATTTCGATTAGCGAATACTACTACTAGTGAGTGACAGTATCCGAATTATTGCATTCGAATGCATGAAATTTCGATTAGCGAATACTACTACTAGTGAGTGACAGTATCCCAATTATTGCATTCGAATGCATGAAATTTCGATTAGCGAATACTACTACTAGTGAGTGACAGTATCCGAGAACTTGCATTCGAATGCATGAGATTTCGATTAGCGAATACTACTACTAGTGAGTGACAGTATCCGAGAACTTGCATTCGAATGCATGAGATTTCGATTAGCGAATAGTACTACTAGTGAGTGACAGTATCCGAGAACTTGCATTCGAATGCATGAGATTTCGATTAGCGTATACTACTACTAGTGAGTGACAGTATCCGAGAACTTGCATTCGAATGCATGAGATTTCGATTAGCGAATACTACTACTAGTGAGTGGCAGTATCCGAATTATTGCAATCGAATGCATGAGATTTCGTTTAGCGAATACTACTACTAGTCAGTGACAGTTTCCGAATTATTGCTTTCGAATGCAAGAGATTTCGATTAGCGAATACTACTACTAGTGAGTGACAGTATCCGAATTATTGCATTCGAATGCAAGAGATTTCGATTAGCGAATACTACTACTAGTGAGTGACAGTATACGAATTATTGCATTCGAATGCAAGAGATTGCGATTAGCGAATACTACTACTAGTGTGTGACAGTATCCGAATTATTGCATTCGAATGCATAAAATTTCGATTAGCGAATACTACTACTAGTGAGTGACAGTATCCGAATTATTGCATTCGAATGCAAGAGACTTCGATTAGCGAATACTACTACTCGTGAGTGACAGTATCCGAATTATTGCATTCGAATGCAAGAGATTTCGATTAGCGAATACTACTACTAGTGAGTGACAGTATCCAAATTATTGCATTCGAATGCAAGAGATTTCGATTAGCGAATACTACTACTAGTGAGTGACAGTATCCGAACTATTGCATTCGAATGCAAGAGATTTCGATTAGCGAATACTACTACTAGTGAGTGACACTATCCGAATTATTACATTCGAATGTAAGAGATTTCGATTAGCGAATACTACTACTTGTGAGTGACAGTATCCGAATTATTGCAGTCGAATGCAAGAAATTTTGATTAGCGAATACTACTACTAGTGAGTGACAGTATCCGAATTATTGCATTTGAATGCATGAAATTTCGATTAGCGAATACTACTACTAGTGAGCGACAGTATCCGAATTATTGCATTCGAATGCATGAAATTTCGATTAGGGAATACTGCTACTAGTGAGTGACAGTATCCGAATTATAGCATTCGAATGCAAGAGATTTCGATTAGCGAATACTACTACTAGTGAGTGACAGTATCCGAATTATTGCATTCGAATGCATGAAATTTCGATTAGCGAATACTACTACTAGTGAGTGACAGTATCCAAATTATTGCATTCGAATGCATGAAATTTCAATTAGCGAATACTACTACTAGTGAGTGACAGTATCCCAATTATTGAATTCGAATGCATGAAATTTCGATTAGCGAATACTACTACTAGTGAGAGACAGTATCCGAATTATTGCATTCGAATGCTTGAAATTTCGATTAGCGAATACTACTACTAGTGAGTGACAGTATCCGAATTACTGCACTCGAATGCATGAAATTTCGATTAGCGAATACTACTACTAGTGAGTGACAGTATCCGAGAACTTGCATTCGAATGCATGAAATTTCGATTAGCGAATACTACTACTAGTGAGTGACAGTATCCGAATTATTGCATTCGAATGCATGAAATTGCGATTAGCGAATACTACTACTAGTGAGTGACAGTATCCGAATTATTGCATTCGAATGCATGAAATTTCGATTAGCAAATACTACTACTAGTGAGTGACAGTATCCGAGAACTTGCATTCGAATGCATGAGATTTCGATTAGCGAATACTACTACTAGTGAGTGACAGTATCCGAGAACTTGCATTCGAATGCATGAGATTTCGATTAGCGAATACTACTACTAGTGAGTGGCAGTATCCGAATTATTGCAATCGAATGCATGAGATTTCGTTTAGCGAATACTACTACTAGTCAGTGACAGTTTCCGAATTATTGCTTTCGAATGCAAGAGATTTCGATTAGCGAATACTACTACTAGTGAGTGACAGTATCCGAATTATTGCATTCGAATGCAAGAGATTTCGATTAGCGAATACTACTACTCGTGAGTGACAGTATCCGAATTATTGCATTCGAATGCAAGAGATTTCGATTAGCGAATACTACTACTAGTGAGTGACAGTATCCGAATTATTGCATTCGAATGCAAGAGATTTCGATTAGCGAATACTACTACTCGTGAGTGACAGTATCCGAATTATTGCATTCGAATGCAAGAGATTTCGATTAGCGAATACTACTACTAGTGAGTGACAGTATCCGAATTATTGCATTCGAATGCAAGAGATTTCGATTAGCGAATACTACTACTAGTGAGTGACAGTATCCGAATTATTGCATTCGAATGCAAGAGATTTCGATTAGCGAATACTACTACTAGTGAGTGACAGTATCCGAATTATTACATTCGAATGCAAGAGATTTCGATTAGCGAATACTACTACTAGTGAGTGACAGTATCCGAATTATTGCATTCGAATGCAAGAGGTTTCGATTAGCGAATACTACTACTAGTGAGTGACAGTATCCGAATTATTGCATTCGAAAGCATGAAATTTCGATTAGCGAATACTACTACTAGTGAGTGACAGTATCCGAATTATTGCATTCGAATGCATGAAATTTCGATTAGCGAATACTGCTACTAGTGAGTGACAGTATCCGAATTATAGCATTCGAATGCAAGAGATTTCGATTAGCGAATACTACTACTAGTGAGTGACAGTATCCGAATTATTGCATTCGAATGCATGAAATTTCGATTAGCGAATACTACTACTAGTGAGTGACAGTATCCGAATTATTGCATTCGAATGCATGAAATTTCGATTAGCGAATACTACTACTAGTGAGTGACAGTATCCCAATTATTGCATTCGAATGCATGAAATTTCGATTAGCGAATACTACTACTAGTGAGTGACAGTATCCGAATTATTGCATTCGAATGCATGAAATTTCGATTAGCGAATACTACTACTAGTGAGTGACAGTATCCGAATTACTGCATTCGAATGCATGAAATTTCGATTAGCGAATACTACTACTAGTGAGTGACAGTATCCGAGAACTTGCATTCGAATGCATGAAATTTCGATTAGCGAATACTACTACTAGTGAGTGACAGTATCCGAATTATTGCATTCGAATGCATGAAATTGCGATTAGCGAATACTACTACTAGTGAGTGAGAGTATCCGAATTATTGCATTCGAATGCATGAAATTTCGATTAGCGAATACTACTACTAGTGAGTGACAGTATCCGAGAACTTGCATTCGAATGCATGAGATTTCGATTAGCGAATACTACTACTAGTGAGTGACAGTATCCGAGAACTTGCATTCGAATGCATGAGATTTCGATTAGCGAATACTACAACTAGTGAGTGACAGGATCCGAGAACTTGCATTCGAATGCATGAGATTTCGATTAGCGTATGCTACTACTAGTGAGTGACAGTATCCGAGAACTTGCATTCGAATGCATGAGATTTCGATTAACGAATACTACTACTAGTGAGTGGCAGTATCCGAATTATTGCAATCGAATGCATGAGATTTCGTTTAGCGAATACTACTACTAGTGAGTGACAGTTTCCGAATTATTGCTTTCGAATGCAAGAGATTTCGATTAGCGAATACTACTACTAGTGAGTGACAGTATCCGAATTATTGCATTCGAATGCAAGAGATTTCGATTAGCGAATACTACTACTAGTGAGTGACAGTATACGAATTATTGCATTCGAATGCAAGAGATTGCGATTAGCGAATACTACTACTAGTGAGTGACAGTATCCGAATTATTGCATTCGAATGCAAGAGATTTCGATTAGCGAATACTACTACTAGTGAGTGACAGTATCCGAATTATTGCATTCGAATGCAAGAGATTTCGATTAGCCAATACTACTACTAGTTAGTGACAGTATCCGAATTATTGCATTCGAATGCATGAAATTGCGATTAGCGAAAACTACTACTAGTGAGTGACAGTATCCGAATTATTGCATTCGAATGCATGAAATTTCGATTAGCGAATACTACTACTAGTGAGTGACAGTATCCGAATTATTGCATTCGAAAGCATGAAATTTCGATTAGCGAATACTACTACTAGTGAGTGACAGTATCCGAATTATTGCATTCGAATGCATGAAATTTCGATTAGCGAATACTGCTACTAGTGAGTGACAGTATCCGAATTATAGCATTCGAATGCAAGAGATTTCCATTAGCGAATACTACTACTAGTGAGTGACAGTATCCGAATTATTGCATTCGAATGTAAGAGATTTCGATTAGCGAATACTACTACTAGTGAGTGACAGTATCCGAATTATTACATTCGAATGCAAGAGATTTCGATTAGCGAATACTACTACTAGTGAGTGACAGTATCCGAATTATTCCATTCGAATGCAAGAGATTTCGATTAGCGAATACTACTACTAGTGAGTGACAGTATCCGAATTATTGCATTCGAAAGCATGAAATTTCGATTAGCGAATACTACTACTAGTGAGTGACAGTATCCGAATTATTGCATTCGAATGCATGAAATTTCGATTAGCGAATACTGCTACTAGTGAGTGACAGTATCCGAATTATAGCATTCGAATGCAAGAGATTTCGATTAGCGAATACTACTACTAGTGAGTGACAGTATCCGAATTATTGCATTCGAATGCATGAAATTTCGATTAGCGAATACTACTACTAGTGAGTGACAGTATCCGAATTATTGCATTCGAATGCATGAAATTTCGATTAGCGAATACTACTACTAATGAGTGACAGTATCCCAATTATTGCATTCGAATGCATGAAATTTCGATTAGCGAATACTACTACTAGTGAGTGACAGTATCCGAGAACTTGCATTCGAATGCATGAGATTTCGATTAGCGAATACTACTACTAGTGAGTGACAGTATCCGAGAACTTGCATTCGAATGCATGAGATTTCGATTAGCGAATACTACTACTAGTGAGTGACAGTATCCGAGAACTCGCATTCGAATGCATGAGATTTCGATTAGCGTATACTACTAATAGTTAGTGACAGTATCCGAGAACTTGCATTCGAATGCATGAGATTTCGATTAGCGAATACTACTACTAGTGAGTGGCAGTATCCGAATTATTGCAATCGAATGCATGAGATTTCGTTTAGCGAATACTACTACTAGTCAGTGACAGTTTCCGAATTATTGCTTTCGAATGCAAGAGATTTCGATTAGCGAATACTACTACTAGTGAGTGACAGTATCCGAATTATTGCATTCGAATGCAAGAGATTTCGATTAGCGAATACTACTACTCGTGAGTGACAGTATCCGAATTATTGCATTCGAATGCAAGAGATTTGGATTAGCGAATACTACTACTAGTGAGTGACAGTATCCGAATTATTGCATTCGAATGCAAGAGATTTCGATTAGCGAATACTACTACTAGTGAGTGACAGTATCCGAATTATTACATTCGAATGCAAGAGATTTCGATTAGCGAATACTACTACTAGTGAGTGACAGTATCCGAATTATTGCATTCGAATGCAAGAGATTTCGATTAGCGAATACTACTACTAGTGAGTGACAGTATCCGAATTATTGCAGTCGAATGCAAGAGATTTTGATTAGCGAATACTACTACTAGTGAGTGACAGTATCCGAGTTATTGCATTCGAATGCATGAAATTTCGATTAGCGAATACTACTACTAGTGAGCGACAGTATCCGAATTATTGCATTCGAATGCATGAAATTTCGATTAGCGAATACTGCTACTAGTGAGTGACAGTATCCGAATTATAGCATTCGAATGCAAGAGATTTCGATTAGCGAATACTACTACTAGTGAGTGACAGTATCCGAATTATTGCATTCGAATGCATGAAATTTCGATTAGCGAATACTACTACTAGTGAGTGACAGAATCCGAATTATTGCATTCGAATGCATGAAATTTCGATTAGCGAATACTACTACTAGTGAGTGACAGTATCCCAATTATTGCATTCGAATGCATGAAATTTCGATTAGCGAATACTACTACTAGTGAGTGACAGTATCCGAGAACTTGCATTCGAATGCATGAGATTTCGATTAGCGAATACTACTACTAGTGAGTGACAGTATCCGAGAACTTGCATTCGAATGCATGAGATTTCGATTAGCGAATAGTACTACTAGTGAGTGACAGTATCCGAGAACTTGCATTCGAATGCATGAGATTTCGATTAGCGTATACTACTACTAGTGAGTGACAGTATCCGAGTTATTGCATTCGAATGCATGAAATTTCGATTAGCGAATACTACTACTAGTGAGCGACAGTATCCGAATTATTGCATTCGAATGCATGAAATTTCGATTAGCGAATACTGCTACTAGTGAGTGACAGTATCCGAATTATAGCATTCGAATGCAAGAGATTTCGATTAGCGAATACTACTACTAGTGAGTGACAGTATCCGAATTATTGCATTCGAATGCATGAAATTTCGATTAGCGAATACTACTACTAGTGAGTGACAGTATCCGAATTATTGCATTCGAATGCATGAAATTTCGATTAGCGAATACTACTACTAGTGAGTGACAGTATCCCAATTATTGCATTCGAATGCATGAAATTTCGATTAGCGAATACTACTACTAGTGAGTGACAGTATCCGAGAACTTGCATTCGAATGCATGAGATTTCGATTAGCGAATACTACTACTAGTGAGTGACAGTATCCGAGAACTTGCATTCGAATGCATGAGATTTCGATTAGCGAATAGTACTACTAGTGAGTGACAGTATCTGAGAACTTGCATTCGTATGCATGAGATTTCGATTAGCGTATACTACTACTAGTGAGTGACAGTATCCGAGAACTTGCATTCGAATGCATGAGATTTCGATTAGCGAATACTACTACTAGTGAGTGGCAGTATCCGAATTATTGCAATCGAATGCATGAGATTTCGTTTAGCGAATACTACTACTAGTCAGTGACAGTTTCCGAATTATTGCTTTCGAATGCAAGAGATTTCGATTAGCGAATACTACTACTAGTGAGTGACAGTATCCGAATTATTGCATTCGAATGCAAGAGATTTCGATTAGCGAATACTACTACTAGTGAGTGACAGTATACGAATTATTGCATTCGAATGCAAGAGATTGCGATTAGCGAATACTACTACTAGTGTGTGACAGTATCCGAATTATTGCATTCGAATGCATGAAATTTCGATTAGCGAATACTGCTACTAGTGAGTGACAGTATCCGAATTATTGCATTCGAATGCAAGAGATTTCGATTAGCGAATACTACTACTCTTGAGTGACAGTATCCGAATTATTGCATTCGAATGCAAGAGATTTCGATTAGCGAATACTACTACTAGGGAGTGACAGTATCCAAATTATTGCATTCGAATGCAAGAGATTTCGATTAGCGAATACTACTACTAGTGAGTGACAGTATCCGAACTATTGCATTCGAATGCAAGAGATTTCGATTAGCGAATACTACTACTAGTGAGTGACAGTATCCGAATTATTACATTCGAATGTAAGAGATTTCGATTAGCGAATACTACTACTAGTGAGTGACAGTATCCGAATTATTGCAGTCGAATGCAAGAGATTTTGATTAGCGAATACTACTACTAGTGAGTGACAGTATCCGAGTTATTGCATTCGAATGCATGAAATTTCGATTAGCGAATACTACTACTAGTGAGCGACAGTATCCGAATTATTGCATTCGAATGCATGAAATTTCGATTAGCGAATACTGCTACTAGTGAGTGACAGTATCCGAATTATAGCATTCGAATGCAAGAGATTTCGATTAGCGAATACTACTACTAGTGAGTGACAGTATCCGAATTATTGCATTCGAATGCATGAAATTTCGGTTAGCGAATACTACTACTAGTGAGTGACAGTATCCGAATTATTGCATTCGAATGCATGAAATTTCGATTAGCGAATACTACTACTAGTGAGTGACAGTATCCCAATTATTGCATTCGAATGCATGAAATTTCGATTAGCGAATACTACTACTAGTGAGTGACAGTATCCGAGAACTTGCATTCGAATGCATGAGATTTCGATTAGCGAATACTACTACTAGTGAGTGACAGTATCCGAGAACTTGCATTCGAATGCATGAGATTTCGATTAGCGAATAGTACTACTAGTGAGTGACAGTATCCGAGAACTTGCATTCGAATGCATGAGATTTCGATTAGCGTATACTACTACTAGTGAGTGACAGTATCCGAGAACTTGCATTCGAATGCATGAGATTTCGATTAGCGAATACTACTACTAGTGAGTGGCAGTATCCGAATTATTGCAATCGAATGCATGAGATTTCGTTTAGCGAATACTACTACTAGTCAGTGACAGTTTCCGAATTATTGCTTTCGAATGCAAGAGATTTCGATTAGCGAATACTACTACTAGTGAGTGACAGTATCCGAATTATTGCATTCGAATGCAAGAGATTTCGATTAGCGAATACTACTACTAGTGAGTGACAGTATACGAATTATTGCATTCGAATGCAAGAGATTGCGATTAGCGAATACTACTACTAGTGTGTGACAGTATCCGAATTATTGCATTCGAATGCATAAAATTTCGATTAGCGAATACTACTACTAGTGAGTGACAGTATCCGAATTATTGCATTCGAATGCAAGAGACTTCGATTAGCGAATACTACTACTCGTGAGTGACAGTATCCGAATTATTGCATTCGAATGCAAGAGATTTCGATTAGCGAATACTACTACTAGTGAGTGACAGTATCCAAATTATTGCATTCGAATGCAAGAGATATCGATTAGCGAATACTACTACTAGTGAGTGACAGTATCCGAACTATTGCATTCGAATGCAAGAGATTTCGATTAGCGAATACTACTACTAGTGAGTGACAGTATCCGAATTATTACATTCGAATGTAAGAGATTTCGATTAGCGAATACTACTACTTGTGAGTGACAGTATCCGAATTATTGCAGTCGAATGCAAGAAATTTTGATTAGCGAATACTACTACTAGTGAGTGACAGTATCCGAATTATTGCATTTGAATGCATGAAATTTCGATTAGCGAATACTACTACTAGTGAGCGACAGTATCCGAATTATTGCATTTGAATGCATGAAATTTCGATTAGGGAATACTGCTACTAGTGAGTGACAGTATCCGAATTATAGCATTCGAATGCAAGAGATTTCGATTAGCGAATACTACTACTAGTGAGTGACAGTATCCGAATTATTGCATTCGAATGCATGAAATTTCGATTAGCGAATACTACTACTAGTGAGTGACAGTATCCAAATTATTCCATTCGAATGCATGAAATTTCAATTAGCGAATACTACTACTAGTGAGTGACAGTATCCCAATTATTGAATTCGAATGCATGAAATTTCGATTAGCGAATACTACTACTAGTGAGTGACAGTATCCGAATTATTGCATTCGAATGCTTGAAATTTCGATTAGCGAATACTACTACTAGTGAGTGACAGTATCCGAATTACTGCACTCGAATGCATGAAATTTCGATTAGCGAATACTACTACTAGTGAGTGACAGTATCCGAGAACTTGCATTCGAATGCATGAAATTTCGATTAGCGAATACTACTACTAGTGAGTGACAGTATCCGAATTATTGCATTCGAATGCATGAAATTGCGATTAGCGAATACTACTACTAGTGAGTGACAGTATCCGAATTATTGCATTCGAATGCATGAAATTTCGATTAGCAAATACTACTACTAGTGAGTGACAGTATCCGAGAACTTGCATTCGAATGCATGAGATTTCGATTAGCGAATACTACTACTAGTGAGTGACAGTATCCGAGAACTTGCATTCGAATGCATGAGATTTCGATTAGCGAATACTACTACTAGTGAGTGACAGTATCCGAGAACTCGCATTCGAATGCATGAGATTTCGATTAGCGTATACTACTAATAGTTAGTGACAGTATCCGAGAACTTGCATTCGAATGCATGAGATTTCGATTAGCGAATACTACTACTAGTGAGTGGCAGTATCCGAATTATTGCAATCGAATGCATGAGATTTCGTTTAGCGAATACTACTACTAGTCAGTGACAGTTTCCGAATTATTGCTTTCGAATGCAAGAGATTTCGATTAGCGAATACTACTACTAGTGAGTGACAGTATCCGAATTATTGCATTCGAATGCAAGAGATTTCGATTAGCGAATACTACTACTCGTGAGTGACAGTATCCGAATTATTGCATTCGAATGCAAGAGATTTCGATTAGCGAATACTACTACTAGTGAGTGACAGTATCCGAATTATTGCATTCGAATGCAAGAGATTTCGATTAGCGAATACTACTACTAGTGAGTGACAGTATCCGAATTATTGCATTCGAATGCAAGAGATTTCGATTAGCGAATACTACTACTAGTGAGTGACAGTATCCGAATTATTACATTCGAATGCAAGAGATTTCGATTAGCGAATACTACTACTAGTGAGTGACAGTATCCGAATTATTGCATTCGAATGCAAGAGATTTCGATTAGCGAATACTACTACTAGTGAGTGACAGTATCCGAATTATTGCATTCGAAAGCATGAAATTTCGATTAGCGAATACTACTACTAGTGAGTGACAGTATCCGAATTATTGCGTTCGAATGCATGAAATTTCGATTAGCGAATACTGCTACTAGTGAGTGACAGTATCCGAATTATAGCATTCGAATGCAAGAGATTTCGATTAGCGAATACTACTACTAGTGAGTGACAGTATCCGAATTATTGCATTCGAATGCATGAAATTTCGATTAGCGAATACTACTACTAGTGAGTGACAGTATCCGAATTATTGCATTCGAATGCATGAAATTTCGATTAGCGAATACTACTACTAGTGAGTGACAGTATCCCAATTATTGCATTCGAATGCATGAAATTTCGATTAGCGAATACTACTACTAGTGAGTGACAGTATCCGAATTATTGCATTCGAATGCATGAAATTTCGATTAGCGAATACTACTACTAGTGAGTGACAGTATCCGAATTACTGCATTCGAATGCATGAAATTTCGATTAGCGAATACTACTACTAGTGAGTGACAGTATCCGAGAACTTGCATTCGAATGCATGAAATTTCGATTAGCGAATACTACTACTAGTGAGTGACAGTATCCGAATTATTGCATTCGAATGCATGAAATTGCGATTAGCGAATACTACTACTAGTGAGTGAGAGTATCCGAATTATTGCATTCGAATGCATGAAATTTCGATTAGCGAATACTACTACTAGTGAGTGACAGTATCCGAGAACCTGCATTCGAATGCATGAGATTTCGATTAGCGAATACTACTACTAGTGAGTGACAGTATCCGAGAACTTGCATTCGAATGCATGAGATTTCGATTAGCGAATACTACAACTAGTGAGTGACAGGATCCGAGAACTTGCATTCGAATGCATGAGATTTCGATTAGCGTATGCTACTACTAGTGAGTGACAGTATCCGAGAACTTGCATTCGAATGCATGAGATTTCGATTAACGAATACTACTACTAGTGAGTGGCAGTATCCGAATTATTGCAATCGAATGCATGAGATTTCGTTTAGCGAATACTACTACTAGTGAGTGACAGTTTCCGAATTATTGCTTTCGAATGCAAGAGATTTCGATTAGCGAATACTACTACTAGTGAGTGACAGTATCCGAATTATTGCATTCGAATGCAAGAGATTTCGATTAGCGAATACTACTACTAGCGAGTGACAGTATACGAATTATTGCATTCGAATGCAAGAGACTGCGATTAGCGAATACTACTACTAGTGAGTGACAGTATCCGAATTATTGCATTCGAATGCAAGAGATTTCGATTAGCGAATACTACTACTAGTGAGTGACAGTATCTGAATTATTGCATTCGAATGCAAGAGATTTCGATTAGCCAATACTACTACTAGTGAGTGACAGTATCCGAATTATTGCATTCGAATGCATGAAATTGCGATTAGCGAATACTACTACTAGTGAGTGACAGTATCCGAATTATTGCATTCGAATGCATGAAATTTCGATTAGCGAATACTACTACTAGTGAGTGACAGTATCCGAGAACTTGCATTCGAATGCATGAGATTTCGATTAGCGAATACTACTACTAGTGAGTGACAGTATCCGAGAACTTGCATTCGAATGCATGAGATTTCGATTAGCGAATACTACTACTAGTGAGTGACAGTATCCGAGAACTCGCATTCGAATGCATGAGATTTCGATTAGCGTATACTACTAATAGTTAGTGACAGTATCCGAGAACTTGCATTCGAATGCATGAGATTTCGATTAGCGAATACTACTACTAGTGAGTGGCAGTATCCGAATTATTGCAATCGAATGCATGAGATTTCGTTTAGCGAATACTACTACTAGTCAGTGACAGTTTCCGAATTATTGCTTTCGAATGCAAGAGATTTCGATTAGCGAATACTACTACTAGTGAGTGACAGTATCCGAATTATTGCATTCGAATGCAAGAGATTTCGATTAGCGAATACTACTACTCGTGAGTGACAGTATCCGAATTATTGCATTCGAATGCAAGAGATTTCGATTAGCGAATACTACTACTAGTGAGTGACAGTATCCGAATTATTGCATTCGAATGCAAGAGATTTCGATTAGCGAATACTACTACTAGTGAGTGACAGTATCCGAATTATTACATTCGAAAGCAAGAGATTTCGATTAGCGAATACTACTACTAGTGAGTGACAGTATCCGAATTATTGCATTCGAATGCAAGAGATTTCGATTAGCGAATACTACTACTAGTGAGTGACAGTATCCGAATTATTGCATTCGAAAGCATGAAATTTCGATTAGCGAATACTACTACTAGTGAGTGACAGTATCCGAATTATTGCATTCGAATGCATGAAATTTCGATTAGCGAATACTGCTACTAGTGAGTGACAGTATCCGAATTATAGCATTCGAATGCAAGAGATTTCCATTAGCGAATACTACTACTAGTGAGTGACAGTAGCCGAATTATTGCATTCGAATGTAAGAGATTTCGATTAGCGAATACTACTACTAGTGAGTGACAGTATCCGAATTATTACATTCGAATGCAAGAGATTTCGATTAGCGAATACTACTACTAGTGAGTGACAGTATCCGAATTATTCCATTCGAATGCAAGAGATTTCGATTAGCGAATACTACTACTAGTGAGTGACAGTATCCGAATTATTGCATTCGAAAGCATGAAATTTCGATTAGCGAATACTACTACTAGTGAGTGACAGTATCCGAATTATTGCATTCGAATGCATGAAATTTCGATTACCGAATACTGCTACTAGTGAGTGACAGTATCCGAATTATAGCATTCGAATGCAAGAGATTTCGATTAGCGAATACTACTACTAGTGAGTGACAGTATCCGAATTATTGCATTCGAATGCATGAAATTTCGATTAGCGAATACTACTACTAGTGAGTGACAGTATCCGAATTATTGCATTCGAATGCATGAAATTTCGATTAGCGAATACTACTACTAGTGAGTGACAGTATCCCAATTATTGCATTCGAATGCATGAAATTTCGATTAGCGAATACTACTACTAGTGAGTGACAGTATCCGAATTATTGCATTCGAATGCATGAAATTTCGATTAGCGAATACTACTACTAGTGAGTGACAGTATCCGAATTACTGCATTCGAATGCATGAAATTTCGATTAGCGAATACTACTACTAGTGAGTGACAGTATCCGTGAACTTGCATTCGAATGCATGAAATTTCGATTAGCGAATACTACTACTAGTGAGTGACAGTATCCGAATTATTGCATTCGAATGCATGAAATTGCAATTAGCGAATACTACTACTAGTGAGTGACAGTATCCGAATTATTGCATTCGAATGCAAGAGATTTCGATTAGCGAATACTACTACTAGTGAGTGACAGTATACGAATTATTGCATTCGAATGCAAGAGATTGCGATTAGCGAATACTACTACTAGTGAGTGACAGTATCCGTATTATTGCATTGGAATGCATGAAATTTCGATTAGCGAATACTACTACTAGTGAGTGACAGTATCCGAATTATTGCATTCGAATGCAAGAGATTTCGATTAGCGAATACTACTACTAGTGAGTGACAGTATCCGAATTATTGCATTCGAATGCAAGAGATTTCGATTAGCGAATACTACTACTCGTGAGTGACAGTATCCGAATTATTGCATTCGAATGCAAGAGATTTCGATTAGCGAATACTACTACTAGTGAGTGACAGTATCCGAATTATTGCATTCGAATGCAAGAGATTTCGATTAGCGAATACTACTACTAGTGAGTGACAGTATCCGAATTATTGCATTCGAATGCAAGAGATTTCGATTAGCGAATACTACTACTAGTGAGTGACAGTATCCGAATTATTACATTCGAATGCAAGAGATTTCGATTAGCGAATACTACTACTAGTGAGTGACAGTATCCGAATTATTGCATTCGAATGCAAGAGATTTCGATTAGCGAATACTACTACTAGTGAGTGACAGTATCCGAATTATTGCATTCGAAAGCATGAAATTTCGATTAGCGAATACTACTACTAGTGAGTGACAGTATCCGAATTATTGCATTCGAATGCATGAAATTTCGATTAGCGAATACTGCTACTAGTGAGTGACAGTATCCGAATTATAGCATTCGAATGCAAGAGATTTCGATTAGCGAATACTACTACTAGTGAGTGACAGTATCCGAATTATTGCATTCGAATGCATGAAATTTCGATTAGCGAATACTACTACTAGTGAGTGACAGTATCCGAATTATTGCATTCGAATGCATGAAATTTCGATTAGCGAATACTACTACTAGTGAGTGACAGTATCCCAATTATTGCATTCGAATGCATGAAATTTCGATTAGCGAATACTACTACTAGTGAGTGACAGTATCCGAATTATTGCATTCGAATGCATGAAATTTCGATTAGCGAATACTACTACTAGTGAGTGACAGTATCCGAATTACTGCATTCGAATGCATGAAATTTCGATTAGCGAATACTACTACTAGTGAGTGACAGTATCCGAGAACTTGCATTCGAATGCATGAAATTTCGATTAGCGAATACTACTACTAGTGAGTGACAGTATCCGAATTATTGCATTCGAATGCATGAAATTGCGATTAGCGAATACTACTACTAGTGAGTGAGAGTATCCGAATTATTGCATTCGAATGCATGAAATTTCGATTAGCGAATACTACTACTAGTGAGTGACAGTATCCGAGAACCTGCATTCGAATGCATGAGATTTCGATTAGCGAATACTACTACTAGTGAGTGACAGTATCCGAGAACTTGCATTCGAATGCATGAGATTTCGTTTAGCGAATACTACAACTAGTGAGTGACAGGATCCGAGAACTTGCATTCGAATGCATGAGATTTCGATTAGCGTATGCTACTACTAGTGAGTGACAGTATCCGAGAACTTGCATTCGAATGCATGAGATTTCGATTAACGAATACTACTACTAGTGAGTGGCAGTATCCGAATTATTGCAATCGAATGCATGAGATTTCGTTTAGCGAATACTACTACTAGTGAGTGACAGTTTCCGAATTATTGCTTTCGAATGCAAGAGATTTCGATTAGCGAATACTACTACTAGTGAGTGACAGTATCCGAATTATTGCATTCGAATGCAAGAGATTTCGATTAGCGAATACTACTACTAGTGAGTGACAGTATACGAATTATTGCATTCGAATGCAAGAGATTGCGATTAGCGAATACTACTACTAGTGAGTGACAGTATCCGAATTATTGCATTCGAATGCAAGAGATTTCGATTAGCGAATACTACTACTAGTGAGTGACAGTATCTGAATTATTGCATTCGAATGCAAGAGATTTCGATTAGCCAATACTACTACTAGTGAGTGACAGTATCCGAATTATTGCATTCGAATGCATGAAATTGCGATTAGCGAATACTACTACTAGTGAGTGACAGTATCCGAATTATTGCATTCGAATGCATGAAATTTCGATTAGCGAATACTACTACTAGTGAGTGACAGTATCCGAGAACTTGCATTCGAATGCATGAGATTTCGATTAGCGAATACTACTACTAGTGAGTGACAGTATCCGAGAACTTGCATTCGAATGCATGAGATTTCGATTAGCGAATACTACTACTAGTGAGTGACAGTATCCGAGAACTCGCATTCGAATGCATGAGATTTCGATTAGCGTATACTACTAATAGTTAGTGACAGTATCCGAGAACTTGCATTCGAATGCATGAGATTTCGATTAGCGAATACTACTACTAGTGAGTGGCAGTATCCGAATTATTGCAATCGAATGCATGAGATTTCGTTTAGCGAATACTACTACTAGTCAGTGACAGTTTCCGAATTATTGCTTTCGAATGCAAGAGATTTCGATTAGCGAATACTACTACTAGTGAGTGACAGTATCCGAATTATTGCATTCGAATGCAAGAGATTTCGATTAGCGAATACTACTACTCGTGAGTGACAGTATCCGAATTATTGCATTCGAATGCAAGAGATTTCGATTAGCGAATACTACTACTAGTGAGTGACAGTATCCGAATTATTGCATTCGAATGCAAGAGATTTCGATTAGCGAATACTACTACTAGTGAGTGACAGTATCCGAATTATTACATTCGAAAGCAAGAGATTTCGATTAGCGAATACTACTACTAGTGAGTGACAGTATCCGAATTATTGCATTCGAATGCAAGAGATTTCGATTAGCGAATACTACTACTAGTGAGTGACAGTATCCGAATTATTGCATTCGAAAGCATGAAATTTCGATTAGCGAATACTACTACTAGTGAGTGACAGTATCCGAATTATTGCATTCGAATGCATGAAATTTCGATTAGCGAATACTGCTACTAGTGAGTGACAGTATCCGAATTATAGCATTCGAATGCAAGAGATTTCCATTAGCGAATACTACTACTAGTGAGTGACAGTATCCGAATTATTGCATTCGAATGTAAGAGATTTCGATTAGCGAATACTACTACTAGTGAGTGACAGTATCCGAATTATTACATTCGAATGCAAGAGATTTCGATTAGCGAATACTACTACTAGTGAGTGACAGTATCCGAATTATTCCATTCGAATGCAAGAGATTTCGATTAGCGAATACTACTACTAGTGAGTGACAGTATCCGAATTATTGCATTCGAAAGCATGAAATTTCGATTAGCGAATACTACTACTAGTGAGTGACAGTATCCGAATTATTGCATTCGAATGCATGAAATTTCGATTACCGAATACTGCTACTAGTGAGTGACAGTATTCGAATTATAGCATTCGAATGCAAGAGATTTCGATTAGCGAATACTACTACTAGTGAGTGACAGTATCCGAATTATTGCATTCGAATGCATGAAATTTCGATTAGCGAATACTACTACTAGTGAGTGACAGTATCCGAATTATTGCATTCGAATGCATGAAATTTCGATTAGCGAATACTACTACTAGTGAGTGACAGTATCCCAATTATTGCATTCGAATGCATGAAATTTCGATTAGCGAATACTACTACTAGTGAGTGACAGTATACGAATTATTGCATTCGAATGCATGAAATTTCGATTAGCGAATACTACTACTAGTGAGTGACAGTATCCGAATTACTGCATTCGAATGCATGAAATTTCGATTAGCGAATACTACTACTAGTGAGTGACAGTATCCGTGAACTTGCATTCGAATGCATGAAATTTCGATTAGCGAATACTACTACTAGTGAGTGACAGTATCCGAATTATTGCATTCGAATGCATGAAATTGCAATTAGCGAATACTACTACTAGTGAGTGACAGTATCCGAATTATTGCATTCGAATGCAAGAGATTTCGATTAGCGAATACTACTACTAGTGAGTGACAGTATACGAATTATTGCATTCGAATGCAAGAGATTGCGATTAGCGAATACTACTACTAGTGAGTGACAGTATCCGTATTATTGCATTGGAATGCATGAAATTTCGATTAGCGAATACTACTACTAGTGAGTGACAGTATCCGAATTATTGCATTCGAATGCAAGAGATTTCGATTAGCGAATACTACTACTAGTGAGTGACAGTATCCGAATTATTGCATTCGAATGCAAGAGATTTCGATTAGCCAATACTACTACTAGTGAGTGACAGTATCCGAATTATTGCATTCGAATGCATGAAATTGCGATTAGCGAATACTACTACTAGTGAGTGACAGTATCCGAATTATTGCATTCGAATGCATGAAATTTCGATTAGCGAATACTGCTACTAGTGAGTGACAGTATCCGAATTATAGCATTCGAATGCAAGAGATTTCGATTAGCGAATACTACTACTAGTGAGTGACAGTATCCGAATTATTGCATTCGAATGCATGAAATTTCGATTAGCGAATACTACTACTAGTGAGTGACAGTATCCGAATTATTGCATTCGAATGCATGAAATTTCGATTAGCGAATACTACTACTAGTGAGTGACAGTATCCCAATTATTGCATTCGAATGCATGAAATTTCGATTAGCGAATACTACTACTAGTGAGTGACAGTATCCGAATTATTGCATTCGAATGCATGAAATTTCGATTAGCGAATACTACTACTAGTGAGTGACAGTATCCGAATTACTGCATTCGAATGCATGAAATTTCGATTAGCGAATACTACTACTAGTGAGTGACAGTATCCGTGAACTTGCATTCGAATGCATGAAATTTCGATTAGCGAATACTACTACTAGTGAGTGACAGTATCCGAATTATTGCATTCGAATGCATGAAATTGCGATTAGCGAATACTACTACTAGTGAGTGAGAGTATCCGAATTATTGCATTCGAATGCATGAAATTTCGATTAGCGAATACTACTACTAGTGAGTGATAGTATCCGAGAACTTGCATTCGAATGCATGAGATTTCGATTAGCGAATACTACTACTAGTGAGTGACAGTATCCGAGAACTTGCATTCGAATGCATGAGATTTCGATTAGCGAATACTACTACTAGTGAGTGACAGTATCCGAGAACTTGCATTCGAATGCATGAGATTTCGATTAGCGTATACTACTACTAGTGAGTGACAGTATACGAGAACTTGCATCGAATGCATGAGATTTCGATTAGCGAATACTACTACTAGTGAGTGGCAGTATCCGAATTATTGCAATCGAATGCATGAGATTTCGTTTAGCGAATACTACCACTAGTGAGTGACAGTTTCCGAATTATTGCTTTCGAATGCAAGAGATTTCGATTAGCGAATACTACTACTAGTGAGTGACAGTATCCGAATTGTTGCATTCGAATGCAAGAGATTTCGATTAGCGAATACTACTACTACTGAGTGACAGTATACGAATTATTGCATTCGAATGCAAGAGATTGCGATTAGCGAATACTACTACTAGTGAGTGACAGTATCCGAATTATTGCATTCGAATGCATGAAATTTCGATTAGCGAATACTACTACTAGTGAGTGACAGTGTCCGAATTATTGCATTCGAATGCAAGAGATTTCGATTAGCGAATACTACTACTCGTGAGTGACAGTATCCGAATTATTGCATTCGAATGCAAGAGATTTGGATTAGCGAATACTACTACTAGTGAGTGACAGTATCCGAATTATTGCATTCGAATGCAAGAGATTTCGATTAGCGAATACTACTACTAGTGAGTGACAGTATCCGAATTATTGCATTCGAATGCAAGAGATTTGGATTAGCGAATACTACTACTAGTGAGTGACAGTAGCCGAATTACTGCATTCGAATGCATGAAATTTCGATTAGCGAATACTACTACTAGTGAGTGACAGTATCCGAGAACTTGCATTCGAATGCATGAAATTTCGATTAGCGAATACTACTACTAGTGAGTGACAGTATCCGAATTATTGCATTCGAATGCATGAAATTGCGATTAGCGAATACTACTACTAGTGAGTGACAGTATCCGAATTATTGCATTCGAATGCATGAAATTTCGATTAGCGAATACTACTACTAGTGAGTGACAGTATCCGAGAACTTGCATTCGAATGCATGAGATTTCGATTAGGGAATACTACTACTAGTGAGTGACAGTATCCGAGAACTTGCATTCGAATGCATGAGATTTCGATTAGCGAATACTACTACTAGTGAGTGACAGTATCCGAGAACTTGCATTCGGATGCATGAGATTTCGATTAGCGTATACTACTACTAGTGAGTGACAGTTTCCGAGAACTTGCATTCGAATGCATGAGATTTCGATTAGCGAATACTACTACTAGTGAGTGGCAGTATCCGAATTATTGCAATCGAATGCATGAGATTTCGTTTAGCGAATACCACTACTAGTCAGTGACAGTATCCGATTTATTGCATTCGAATGCAAGAGATTTCGATTAGCGAATACTACTACTAGTCACTGACAGTATACGAATTATTGCATTCGAATGCAAGAGATTGCGATTAGAGAATACTACTACTAGTGAGTGACAGTATCCGAATTATTGAATTCGAATGCATGAAATTTCGATTAGCGAATACTACTACTAGTGAGTGACAGTATCCGAGTTATTGCATTCGAATGCCAGAGATTTCGATTAGCGAATACTACTACTCGTGAGTGACAGTATCCGAATTATTGCATTCGAAATCAAGAGATTTCGATTAGCGAATACTACTACTAGTGAGTGACAGTATCCGAATTATTGCATTCGAATGCAAGAGATTTCGACTAGCGAATACTACTACTAGTGAGTGACAGTATCCGAATTATTGCATTCGAATGCAAGAGATTTCGATTAGCGAATACTACTACTAGTGAGTGACAGTATCCGAATTATTGCATTCGAATGCAAGAGATTTCGATTAGCGAATACTACTACTAGTGAGTGACAGTATTCGAATTATTGCATTCGAATGCAAGAGATTTCGATTAGCGAATACTACTACTAGTGAGTGACAGTATCCGAATTATTGCATTCGAATGCATGAAATTTCGATTAGCGAATACTACTACTAGTGAGTGACAGTATCCGAATTATTGCATTCGAATGCATGAAATTTCGATTAACGAATACTGCTACTAGTGAGTGACAGTATCCGAATTATAGCATTCGAATGAAAGAGATTTGGATTAGCGAATACTACTACTAGTGAGTGACAGTATCCGAATTATTGCATTCGAATGCATGAAATTTCGATTAGCGAATACTACTACTAGTGAGTCACAGTATCCGAATTATTGCATTCCAATGCATGAAATTTCGATTAGCGAATACTACTACTTGTGAGTGACAGTATCCCAATTCTTGCATTCGAATGCAAGAGATTTCGATTAGCGAATACTACTACTAGTGAGTGACAGTATCCGAATTATTGCATTCGAATGCAAGAGATTTCGATTAGCGAATACTACTACTAGTGAGTGACAGTATCCGAATTATTGCATTCGAAAGCATGAAATTTCGATTAGCGAATACTACTACTAGTGAGTGACAGTATCCGAATTATTGCATTCGAATGCATGAAATTTCGATTAGCGAATACTGCTACTAGTGAGTGACAGTATCCGAATTATAGCATTCGAATGCAAGAGATTTCGATTAGCGAATACTACTACTAGTGAGTGACAGTATCCGAATTATTGCATTCGAATGCATGAAATTTCGATTAGCGAATACTACTACTAGTGAGTGACAGTATCCGAATTATTGCATTCGAATGCATGAAATTTCGATTAGCGAATACTACTACTAGTGAGTGACAGTATCCCAATTATTGCATTCGAATGCATGAAATTTCGATTAGCGAATACTACTACTAGTGAGTGACAGTATCCGAATTATTGCATTCGAATGCATGAAATTTCGATTAGCGAATACTACTACTAGTGAGTGACAGTATCCGAATTACTGCATTCGAATGCATGAAATTTCGATTAGCGAATACTACTACTAGTGAGTGACAGTATCCGAGAACTTGCATTCGAATGCATGAAATTTCGATTAGCGAATACTACTACTAGTGAGTGACAGTATCCGAATTATTGCATTCGAATGCATGAAATTGCGATTAGCGAATACTACTACTAGTGAGTGAGAGTATCCGAATTATTGCATTCGAATGCATGAAATTTCGATTAGCGAATACTACTACTAGTGAGTGACAGTATCCGAGAACTTGCATTCGAATGCATGAGATTTCGATTAGCGAATACTACTACTAGTGAGTGACAGTATCCGAGAACTTGCATTCGAATGCATGAGATTTCGATTAGCGAATACTACAACTAGTGAGTGACAGTATCCGAGAACTTGCATTCGAATGCATGAGATTTCGATTAGCGTATACTACTACTAGTGAGTGACAGTATCCGAGAACTTGCTTTCGAATGCATGAGATTTCGATTAACGAATACTACTACTAGTGAGTGGCAGTATCCGAATTATTGCAATCGAATGCATGAGATTTCGTTTAGCGAATACTACTACTAGTGAGTGACAGTTTCCGAATTATTGCTTTCGAATGCAAGAGATTTCGATTAGCGAATACTACTACTAGTGAGTGACAGTATCCGAACTATTGCATTCGAATGCAAGAGATTTCGATTAGCGAATACTACTACTAGTGAGTGACAGTATACGAATTATTGCATTCGAATGCAAGAGATTGCGATTAGCGAATACTACTACTAGTGAGTGACAGTATCCGAATTATTGCATTGGAATGCATGAAATTTCGATTAGCGAATACTACTACTAGTGAGTGACAGTATCCGAATTATTGCATTCGAATGCAAGAGATTTCGATTAGCGAATACTACTACTAGTGAGTGACAGTATCCGAATTATTGCATTCGAATGCAAGAGATTTCGATTAGCCAATACTACTACTAGTGAGCGACAGTATCCGAATTATTGCATTCGAATGCATGAAATTGCGATTAGCGAATACTACTACTAGTGAGTGACAGTATCCGAATTATTGCATTCGAATGCATGAAATTTCGATTAGCGAATACTACTACTAGTGAGTGACAGTATCCGAGAACTTGCATTCGAATGCATGAGATTTCGATTAGCGAATACTACTACTAGTGAGTGACAGTATCCGAGAACTTGCATTCGAATGCATGAGATTTCGATTAGCGAATACTACTACTAGTGAGTGACAGTATCCGAGAACTCGCATTCGAATGCATGAGATTTCGATTAGCGTATACTACTAATAGTTAGTGACAGTATCCGAGAACTTGCATTCGAATGCATGAGATTTCGATTAGCGAATACTACTACTAGTGAGTGGCAGTATCCGAATTATTGCTATCGAATGCATGAGATTTCGTTTAGCGAATACTACTACTAGTCAGTGACAGTTTCCGAATTATTGCTTTCGAATGCAAGAGATTTCGATTAGCGAATACTACTACTAGTGAGTGACAGTATCCGAATTATTGCATTCGAATGCAAGAGATTTCGATTAGCGAATACTACGACTCGTGAGTGACAGTATCCGAATTATTGCATTCGAATGCAAGAGATTTCGATTAGCGAATACTACTACTAGTGAGTGACAGTATCCGAATTATTGCATTCGAATGCAAGAGATTTCGATTAGCGAATACTACTACTAGTGAGTGACAGTATCCGAATTATTACATTCGAATGCAAGAGATTTCGATTAGCGAATACTACTACTAGTGAGTGACAGTATCCGAATTATTGCATTCGAATGCAAGAGATTTCGATTAGCGAATACTACTACTAGTGAGTGACAGTATCCGAATTATTGCATTCGAAAGCATGAAATTTCGATTAGCGAATACTACTACTAGTGAGTGACAGTATCCGAATTATTGCATTCGAATGCATGAAATTTCGATTAGCGAATACTGCTACTAGTGAGTGACAGTATCCGAATTATAGCATTCGAATGCAAGAGATTTCCATTAGCGAATACTACTACTAGTGAATGACAGTATCCGAATTATTGCATTCGAATGTAAGAGATTTCGATTAGCGAATACTACTACTAGTGAGTGACAGTATCCGAATTATTACATTCGAATGCAAGAGATTTCGATTAGCGAATACTACTACTAGTGAGTGACAGTATCCGAATTATTCCATTCGAATGCAAGAGATTTCGATTAGCGAATACTACTACTAGTGAGTGACAGTATCCGAATTATTGCATTCGAAAGCATGAAATTTCGATTAGCGAATACTACTACTAGTGAGTGACAGTATCCGAATTATTGCATTCGAATGCATGAAATTTCGATTAGCGAATACTACTACTAGTGAGTGACAGTATCCCAATTATTGCATTCGAATGCATGAAATTTCGATTAGCGAATACTACTACTAGTGAGTGACAGTATCCGAATTATTGCATTCGAATGCATGAAATTTCGATTAGCGAATACTACTACTAGTGAGTGACAGTATCCGAATTACTGCATTCGAATGCATGAAATTTCGATTAGCGAATACTACTACTAGTGAGTGACAGTATCCGTGAACTTGCATTCGAATGCATGAAATTTCGATTAGCGAATACTACTACTAGTGAGTGACAGTATCCGAATTATTGCATTCGAATGCATGAAATTGCGATTAGCGAATACTACTACTAGTGAGTGAAAGTATCCGAATTATTGCATTCGAATGCAAGAGATTTCGATTAGCGAATACTACTACTAGTGAGTGACAGTATACGAATTATTGCATTCGAATGCAAGAGATTGCGATTAGCGAATACTACTACTAGAGAGTGACAGTATCCGTATTATTGCATTGGAATGCATGAAATTTCGATTAGCGAATACTACTACTAGTGAGTGACAGTATCCGAATTATTGCATTCGAATGCAAGAGATTTCGATTAGCGAATACTACTACTAGTGAGTGACAGTATCCGAATTATTGCATTCGAATGCAAGAGATTTCGATTAGCCAATACTACTACTAGTGAGTGACAGTATCCGAATTATTGCATTCGAATGCATGAAATTGCGATTAGCGAATACTACTACTAGTGAGTGACAGTATCCGAATTATTGCATTCGAATGCATGAAATTTCGATTAGCGAATACTACTACTAGTGAGTGACAGTATCCGAGAACTTGCATTCGAATGCATGAGATTTCGATTAGCGAATACAACTACTAGTGAGTGACAGTATCCGAGAACTTGCATTCGAATGCATGAGATTTCGATTAACGAATACTACTACTAGTGAGTGGCAGTATCCGAATTATTGCAATCGAATGCATGAGATTTCGTTTAGCGAATACTACTACTAGTGAGTGACAGTTTCCGAATTATTGCTTTCGCATGCAAGAGATTTCGATTAGCGAATACTACTACTAGTGAGTGACAGTATCCGAATTATTGCATTCGAATGCAAGAGATTTCGATTAGCGAATACTACTACTTGTGAGTGACAGTATACGAATTATTGCATTCGAATGCAAGAGATTGCGATTAGCGAATACTACTACTAGTGAGTGACAGTATCCGAATTATTGCATTGGAATGCATGAAATTTCGATTAGCGAATACTACTACTAGTGAGTGACAGTATCCGAATTATTGCATTCGAATGCAAGAGATTTCGATTAGCGAATACTACTACTAGTGAGTGACAGTATCCGAATTATTGCATTCGAATGCAAGAGATTTCGATTAGCCAATACTACTACTAGTGAGTGACAGTATCCGAATTATTGCATTCGAATGCATGAAATTGCGATTAGCGAATACTACTACTAGTGAGTGACAGTATCCGAATTATTGCATTCGAATGCATGAAATTTCGATTAGCGAATACTACTACTAGTGAGTGACAGTATCCGAGAACTTGCATTCGAATGCATGAGATTTCGATTAGCGAATACTACTACTAGTGAGTGACAGTATCCGAGAACTTGCATTCGAATGCATGAGATTTCGATTAGCGAATACTACTACTAGTGAGTGACAGTATCCGAGAACTCGCATTCGAATGCATGAGATTTCGATTAGCGTATACTACTTATAGTTAGTGACAGTATCCGAGAACTTGCATTCGAATGCATGAGATTTCGATTAGCGAATACTACTACTAGTGAGTGGCAGTATCCGAATTATTGCAATCGAATGCATGAGATTTCGTTTAGCGAATACTACTACTAGTCAGTGACAGTTTCCGAATTATTGCTTTCGAATGCAAGAGATTTCGATTAGCGAATACTACTACTAGTGAGTGACAGTATCCGAATTATTGCATTCGAATGCAAGAGATTTCGATTAGCGAATACTACTACTCGTGAGTGACAGTATCCGAATTATTGCATTCGAATGCAAGAGATTTCGATTAGCGAATACTACTACTAGTGAGTGACAGTATCCGAATTATTGCATTCGAATGCAAGAGATTTCGATTAGCGAATACTACTACTAGTGAGTGACAGTATCCGAATTATTACATTCGAATGCAAGAGATTTCGATTAGCGAATACTACTACTAGTGAGTGACAGTATCCGAATTATTGCATTCGAATGCAAGAGATTTCGATTAGCGAATACTACTACTAGTGAGTGACAGTATCCGAATTATTGCATTCGAAAGCATGAAATTTCGATTAGCGAATACTACTACTAGTGAGTGACAGTATCCGAATTATTGCATTCGAATGCATGAAATTTCGATTAGCGAATACTGCTACTAGTGAGTGACAGTATCCGAATTATAGCATTCGAATGCAAGAGATTTCCATTAGTGAATACTACTACTAGTGAGTGACAGTATCCGAATTATTGCATTCGAATGTAAGAGATTTCGATTAGCGAATACTACTACTAGTGAGTGACAGTATCCGAATTATTACATTCGAATGCAAGAGATTTCGATTAGCGAATACTACTACTAGTGAGTGACAGTATCCGAATTATTCCATTCGAATGCAAGAGATTTCGATTAGCGAATACTACTACTAGTGAGTGACAGTATCCGAATTATTGCATTCGAAAGCATGAAATTTCGATTAGCGAATACTACTACTAGTGAGTGACAGTATCCGAATTATTGCATTCGAATGCATGAAATTTCGATTAGCGAATACTACTACTAGTGAGTGACAGTATCCCAATTATTGCATTCGAATGCATGAAATTTCGATTAGCGAATACTACTACTGGTGAGTGACAGTATCCGAATTATTGCATTCGAATGCATGAAATTTCGATTAGCGAATACTACTACTAGTGAGTGACAGTATCCGAATTACTGCATTCGAATGCATGAAATTTCGATTAGCGAATACTACTACTAGTGAGTGACAGTATCCGTGAACTTGCATTCGAATGCATGAAATTTCGATTAGCGAATACTACTACTAGTGAGTGACAGTATCCGAATTATTGCATTCGAATGCATGAAATTGCGATTAGCGAATACTACTACTAGTGAGTGACAGTATCCGAATTATTGCATTCGAATGCAAGAGATTTCGATTAGCGAATACTACTACTAGTGAGTGACAGTATACGAATTATTGCATTCGAATGCAAGAGATTGCGATTAGCGAATACTACTACTAGTGAGTGACAGTATCCGTATTATTGCATTGGAATGCATGAAATTTCGATTAGCGAATACTACTACTAGTGAGTGACAGTATCCGAATTATTGCATTCGAATGCAAGAGATTTCGATTAGCGAATACTACTACTAGTGAGTGACAGTATCCGAATTATTGCATTCGAATGCAAGAGATTTCGATTAGCCAATACTACTACTAGTGAGTGACAGTATCCGAATTATTGCATTCGAATGCATGAAATTGCGATTAGCGAATACTACTACTAGTGAGTGACAGTATCCGAATTATTGCATTCGAATGCATGAAATTTCGATTAGCGAATACTACTACTAGTGAGTGACAGTATCCGAGAACTTGCATTCGAATGCATGAGATTTCGATTAGCGAATACTACTACTAGTGAGTGACAGTATCCGAGAACTTGCATTCGAATGCATGAGATTTCGATTAGCGAATACTACTACTAGTGAGTGACAGTATCCGAGAACTCGCATTCGAATGCATGAGATTTCGATTAGCGTATACTACTAATAGTTAGTGACAGTATCCGAGAACTTGCATTCGAATGCATGAGATTTCGATTAGCGAATACTACTACTAGTGAGTGGCAGTATCCGAATTATTGCAATCGAATGCATGAGATTTCGTTTAGCGAATACTACTACTAGTCAGTGACAGTTTCCGAATTATTGCTTTCGAATGCAAGAGATTTCGATTAGCGAATACTACTACTAGTGAGTGACAGTATCCGAATTATTGCATTCGAATGCAAGAGATTTCGATTAGCGAATACTACTACTCGTGAGTAACAGTATCCGAATTATTGCATTTGAATGTAAGAGATTTCGATTAGCGAATACTACTACTAGTGAGTGACAGTATCCGAATTATTGCATTCGAATGCAAGAGATTTCGATTAGCGAATACTACTACTAGTGAGTGACAGTATCCGAATTATTACATTCGAATGCAAGAGATTTCGATTAGCGAATACTACCACTAGTGAGTGACAGTATCCGAATTATTGCATTCGAATGCAAGAGATTTCGATTAGCGAATACTACTACTAGTGAGTGACAGTATCCGAATTATTGCATTCGAAAGCATGAAATTTCGATTAGCGAATACTACTACTAGTGAGTGACAGTATCCGAATTATTGCATTCGAATGCATGAAATTTCGATTAGCGAATACTGCTACTAGTGAGTGACAGTATCCGAATTATAGCATTCGAATGCAAGAGATTTCGATTAGCGAATACTACTACTAGTGAGTGACAGTATCCGAATTATTGCATTCGAATGTAAGAGATTTCGATTAGCGAATACTACTACTAGTGAGTGACAGTATCCGAATTATTACATTCGAATGCAAGAGATTTCGATTAGCGAATACTACTACTAGTGAGTGACAGTATTCGAATTATTGCATTCGAATGCAAGAGATTTCGATTAGCGAATACTACTACTAGTGAGTGACAGTATCCGAATTATTGCATTCGAAAGCATGAAATTTCGATTAGCGAATACTACTACTAGTGAGTGACAGTATCCGAATTATTGCATTCGAATGCATCAAATTTCGATTAGCGAATACTGCTACTAGTGAGTGACAGTATCCGAATTATAGCATTCGAATGCAAGAGATTTCGATTAGCGAATACTACTACTAGTGAGTGACAGTATCCGAATTATTGCATTCGAATGCATGAAATTTCGATTAGCGAATACTACTACTAGTGAGTGACAGTATCCGAATTATTGCATTCGAATGCATGAAATTTCGATTAGCGAATACTACTACTAGTGAGTGACAGTATCCCAATTATTGCATTCGAATGCATGAAATTTCGATTAGCGAATACTACTACTAGTGAGTGACAGTATCCGAATTATTGCATTCGAATGCATGAAATTTCGATTAGCGAATACTACTACTAGTGAGTGACAGTATCCGAATTACTGCATTCGAATGCATGAAATTTCGATTAGCGAATACTACTACTAGTGAGTGACAGTATCCGTGAACTTGCATTCGAATGCATGAAATTTCGATTAGCGAATACTACTACTAGTGAGTGACAGTATCCGAATTATTGCATTCGAATGCATGAAATTGCGATTAGCGAATACTACTACTAGTGAGTGAGAGTATCCGAATTATTGCATTCGAATGCATGAAATTTCGATTAGCGAATACTACTACTAGTGAGTGATAGTATCCGAGAACTTGCATTCGAATGCATGAGATTTCGATTAGCGAATACTACTACTAGTGAGTGACAGTATCCGAGAACTTGCATTCGAATGCATGAGATTTCGATTAGCGAATACTACTACTAGTGAGTGACAGTATCCGAGAACTTGCATTCGAATGCATGAGATTTCGATTAGCGTATACTACTACTAGTGAGTGACAGTATCCGAGAACTTGCATTCGAATGCATGAGATTTCGATTAGCGAATACTACTACTAGTGAGTGGCAGTATCCGAATTATTGCAATCGAATGCATGAGATTTCGTTTAGCGAATACTACCACTAGTGAGTGACAGTTTCCGAATTATTGCTTTCGAATGCAAGAGATTTCGATTAGCGAATACTACTACTAGTGAGTGACAGTATCCGAATTATTGCATTCGAATGCAAGAGATTTCGATTAGCGAATACTACTACTAGTGAGTGACAGTATACGAATTATTGCATTCGAATGCAAGAGATTGCGATTAGCGAATACTACTACTAGTGAGTGACAGTATCCGAATTATTGCATTCGAATGCATGAAATTTCGATTAGCGAATACTACTACTAGTGAGTGACAGTATCCGAATTATTGCATTCGAATGCAAGAGATTTCGATTAGCGAATACTACTACTCGTGAGTGACAGTATCCGAATTATTGCATTCGAATGCAAGAGATTTCGATTAGCGAATACTACTACTAGTGAGTGACAGTATCCGAATTATTGCATTCGAATGCAAGAGATTTCGATTAGCGAATACTACTACTAGTGAGTGACAGTATCCGAATTATTGCATTCGAATGCAAGAGATTTCGATTAGCGAATACTACTACTAGTGAGTGACAGTATCCGAATTATTACATTCGAATGCAAGAGATTTCGATTAGCGAATACTACTACTAGTGAGTGACAGTATCCGAATTATTGCATTCGAATGCAAGAGATTTCGATTAGCGAATACTACTACTAGTGAGTGACAGTAGCCGAATTACTGCATTCGAATGCATGAAATTTCGATTAGCGAATACTACTACTAGTGAGTGACAGTATCCGAGAACTTGCATTCGAATGCATGAAATTTCGATTAGCGAATACTACTACTAGTGAGTGACAGTATCCGAATTATTGCATTCGAATGCATGAAATTGCGATTAGCGAATACTACTACTAGTGAGTGACAGTATCCGAATTATTGCATTCGAATGCATGAAATTTCGATTAGCGAATACTACTACTAGTGAGTGACAGTATCCGAGAACTTGCATTCGAATGCATGAGATTTCGATTAGGGAATACTACTACTAGTGAGTGACAGTATCCGAGAACTTGCATTCGAATGCATGAGATTTCGATTAGCGAATACTACTACTAGTGAGTGACAGTATCCGAGAACTTGCATTCGGATGCATGAGATTTCGATTAGCGTATACTACTACTAGTGAGTGACAGTTTCCGAGAACTTGCATTCGAATGCATGAGATTTCGATTAGCGAATACTACTACTAGTGAGTGGCAGTATCCGAATTATTGCAATCGAATGCATGAGATTTCGTTTAGCGAATACCACTACTAGTCAGTGACAGTATCCGATTTATTGCATTCGAATGCAAGAGATTTCGATTAGCGAATACTACTACTAGTCACTGACAGTATACGAATTATTGCATTCGAATGCAAGAGATTGCGATTAGAGAATACTACTACTAGTGAGTGACAGTATCCGAATTATTGAATTCGAATGCATGAAATTTCGATTAGCGAATACTACTACTAGTGAGTGACAGTATCCGAGTTATTGCATTCGAATGCCAGAGATTTCGATTAGCGAATACTACTACTCGTGAGTGACAGTATCCGAATTATTGCATTCGAAATCAAGAGATTTCGATTAGCGAATACTACTACTAGTGAGTGACAGTATCCGAATTATTGCATTCGAATGCAAGAGATTTCGACTAGCGAATACTACTACTAGTGAGTGACAGTATCCGAATTATTGCATTCGAATGCAAGAGATTTCGATTAGCGAATACTACTACTAGTGAGTGACAGTATCCGAATTATTGCATTCGAATGCAAGAGATTTCGATTAGCGAATACTACTACTAGTGAGTGACAGTATTCGAATTATTGCATTCGAATGCAAGAGATTTCGATTAGCGAATACTACTACTAGTGAGTGACAGTATCCGAATTATTGCATTCGAATGCATGAAATTTCGATTAGCGAATACTACTACTAGTGAGTGACAGTATCCGAATTATTGCATTCGAATGCATGAAATTTCGATTAACGAATACTGCTACTAGTGAGTGACAGTATCCGAATTATAGCATTCGAATGCAAGAGATTTGGATTAGCGAATACTACTACTAGTGAGTGACAGTATCCGAATTATTGCATTCGAATGCATGAAATTTCGATTAGCGAATACTACTACTAGTGAGTGACAGTATCCGAATTATTGCATTCCAATGCATGAAATTTCGATTAGCGAATACTACTACTTGTGAGTGACAGTATCCCAATTCTTGCATTCGAATGCATGAAATGTGGATTAGCGAATACTACTACTAGTGGGTGACAGTATCCGAATTATTGCATTCGAATGCATGAAATTTCGATTAGCGAATACTACTACTAGTGAGTGACAGTATCCGAATTATGGCATTCGAATGCATGAAATTTCGATTAGCGAATACTACTACTAGTGAGTGACAGTATCCGAATTATGGCATTCAAATGCATGAACTTTCGATTAGCGAATACTACTACTAGTGAGTGACAGTATCCGAGAACTTGCATTCGAATGCATGAGATTTCGATTAGCGAATACTACTACTAGTGAGTGACAGTATCCGAGAACTTGCATTCGAATGCATTAGATTTCGATTAGCGAATACTACTACTAGTGAGTGACAGTATCCGAGAACTTGCATTCGAATGCGTGAGATTTCGATTAGCGAATACTACTACTAGTGAGTGACAGTATCCGAGAACTTGCATTCGAATGCATGAGATTTCGATTAGCGAATACTACTACTAGTGAGTGACAGTATCCGAGAACTTGCATTCGAATGCATGAGATTTCGATTAGCGAATACTACTACTAGTGAGTGACAGTATCCGAGAACTTGCATTCGAATGCATTAGATTTCGATTAGCGAATACTACTACTAGTGAGTGACAGTATCCGAATTATTGCAATCGAATGCATGAGATTTCCTTTAGCGAATACTACTACTAGTGAGTGACAGTATCCGAATTATTACATTCGAATGCAAGAGATTTCGATTAGCGAATACTACTACTAGTGAGTGACAGTATCCGAATTATTGCATTCGAATGCAAGAGATTTCGATTAGCGAATACTACTACTAGTGAGTGACAGTAGCCGAATTACTGCATTCGAATGCATGAAATTTCGATTAGCGAATACTACTACTAGTGAGTGACAGTATCCGAGAACTTGCATTCGAATGCATGAAATTTCGATTAGCGAATACTACTACTAGTGAGTGACAGTATCCGAATTATTGCATTCGAATGCATGAAATTGCGTTTAGCGAATACTACTACTAGTGAGTGACAGTATCCGAATTATTGCATTCGAATGCATGAAATTTCGATTAGCGAATACTACTACTAGTGAGTGACAGTATCCGAGAACTTGCATTCGAATGCATGAGATTTCGATTAGCGAATACTACTACTAGTGAGTGACAGTATCCGAGAACTTGCATTCGAATGCATGAGATTTCGATTAGCGAATACTACTACTAGTGAGTGACAGTATCCGAGAACTTGCATTCGGATGCATGAGATTTCGATTAGCGTATACTACTACTAGTGAGTGACAGTATCCGAGAACTTGCATTCGAATGCATGAGATTTCGATTAGCGAATACTACTACTAGTGAGTGGCAGTATCCGAATTATTGCAATCGAATGCAGGAGATTTCGTTTAGCGAATACCACTACTAGTCAGTGACAGTATCCGAATTATTGCATTCGAATGCAAGAGATTTCGATTAGCGAATACTACTACTAGTCACTGACAGTATACGAATTATTGCATTCGAATGCAAGAGATTGCGATTAGCGAATACTACTACTAGTGAGTGACAGTATCCGAATTATTGCATTGGAATGCATGAAATTTCGATTAGCGAATACTACTACTAGTGAGTGACAGTATCCGAGTTATTGCATTCGAATGCCAGAGATTTTGATTAGCGAATACTACTACTCGTGAGTGACAGTATCCGAATTATTGCATTCGAAATCAAGAGATTTCGAGTAGCGAATACTACTACTAGTGAGTGACAGTATCCGAGAACTTGCATTCGAATGCATGAGATTTCGATTAGCGAATACTACTACTAGTGAGTGGCAGTATCCGAATTATTGCAATCGAATGCATGAGATTTCGTTTAGCGAATACTACCACTAGTGAGTGACAGTTTCCGAATTATTGCTTTCGAATGCAAGAGATTTCGATTAGCGAATACTACTACTAGTGAGTGACAGTATCCGAATTATTGCATTCGAATGCAAGAGATTTCGATTAGCGAATACTACTACTAGTGAGTGACAGTATACGAATTATTGCATTCGAATGCAAGAGATTGCGATTAGCGAATACTACTACTAGTGAGTGACAGTATCCGAATTATTGCATTCGAATGCATGAAATTTCGATTAGCGAATACTACTACTAGTGAGTGACAGTATCCGAATTATTGCATTCGAATGCAAGAGATTTCGATTAGCGAATACTACTACTCGTGAGTGACAGTATCCGAATTATTGCATTCGAATGCAAGAGATTTCGATTAGCGAATACTACTACTAGTGAGTGACAGTATCCGAATTATTGCATTCGAATGCAAGAGATTTCGATTAGCGAATACTACTACTAGTGAGTGACAGTATCCGAATTATTGCATTCGAATGCAAGAGATTTCGATTAGCGAATACTACTACTAGTGAGTGACAGTATCCGAATTATTGCATTCGAATGCATGAAATTTCGATTAGCGAATACTACTACTAGTGAGTGACAGTATCCGAATTATTGCATTCCAATGCATGAAATTTCGATTAGCGAATACTACTACTTGTGAGTGACAGTATCCCAATTCTTGCATTCGAATGCATGAAATGTGGATTAGCGAATACTACTACTAGTGGGTGACAGTATCCGAATTATTGCATTCGAATGCATGAAATTTCGATTAGCGAATACTACTACTAGTGAGTGACAGTATCCGAATTATGGCATTCGAATGCATGAAATTTCGATTAGCGAATACTACTACTAGTGAGTGACAGTATCCAAATTATGGCATTCAAATGCATGAACTTTCGATTAGCGAATACTACTACTAGTGAGTGACAGTATCCGAGAACTTGCATTCGAATGCATGAGATTTCGATTAGCGAATACTACTACTAGTGAGTGACAGTATCCGAGAACTTGCATTCGAATGCATTAGATTTCGATTAGCGAATACTACTACTAGTGAGTGACAGTATCCGAGAACTTGCATTCGAATGCGTGAGATTTCGATTAGCGAATACTACTACTAGTGAGTGACAGTATCCGAGAACTTGCATTCGAATGCATGAGATTTCGATTAGCGAATACTACTACTAGTGAGTGACAGTATCCGAGAACTTGCATTCGAATGCATGAGATTTCGATTAGCGAATACTACTACTAGTGAGTGACAGTATCCGAGAACTTGCATTCGAATGCATTAGATTTCGATTAGCGAATACTACTACTAGTGAGTGACAGTATCCGAATTATTGCAATCGAATGCATGAGATTTCCTTTAGCGAATACTACTACTAGTGAGTGACAGTATCCGAATTATTACATTCGAATGCAAGAGATTTCGATTAGCGAATACTACTACTAGTGAGTGACAGTATCCGAATTATTGCATTCGAATGCAAGAGATTTCGATTAGCGAATACTACTACTAGTGAGTGACAGTAGCCGAATTACTGCATTCGAATGCATGAAATTTCGATTAGCGAATACTACTACTAGTGAGTGACAGTATCCGAGAACTTGCATTCGAATGCATGAAATTTCGATTAGCGAATACTACTACTAGTGAGTGACAGTATCCGAATTATTGCATTCGAATGCATGAAATTGCGTTTAGCGAATACTACTACTAGTGAGTGACAGTATCCGAATTATTGCATTCGAATGCATGAAATTTCGATTAGCGAATACTACTACTAGTGAGTGACAGTATCCGAGAACTTGCATTCGAATGCATGAGATTTCGATTAGCGAATACTACTACTAGTGGGTGACAGTATCCGAGAACTTGCATTCGAATGCATGAGATTTCGATTAGCGAATACTACTACTAGTGAGTGACAGTATCCGAGAACTTGCATTCGGATGCATGAGATTTCGATTAGCGTATACTACTACTAGTGAGTGACAGTATCCGAGAACTTGCATTCGAATGCATGAGATTTCGATTAGCGAATACTACTACTAGTGAGTGGCAGTATCCGAATTATTGCAATCGAATGCAGGAGATTTCGTTTAGCGAATACCACTACTAGTCAGTGACAGTATCCGAATTATTGCATTCGAATGCAAGAGATTTCGATTAGCGAATACTACTACTAGTCACTGACAGTATACGAATTATTGCATTCGAATGCAAGAGATTGCGATTAGCGAATACTACTACTAGTGAGTGACAGTATCCGAATTATTGCATTGGAATGCATGAAATTTCGATTAGCGAATACTACTACTAGTGAGTGACAGTATCCGAGTTATTGCATTCGAATGCCAGAGATTTTGATTAGCGAATACTACTACTCGTGAGTGACAGTATCCGAATTATTGCATTCGAAATCAAGAGATTTCGAGTAGCGAATACTACTACTAGTGAGTGACAGTATCCGAGAACTTGCATTCGAATGCATGAGATTTCGATTAGCGAATACTACTACTAGTGAGTGGCAGTATCCGAATTATTGCAATCGAATGCATGAGATTTCGTTTAGCGAATACTACCACTAGTGAGTGACAGTTTCCGAATTATTGCTTTCGAATGCAAGAGATTTCGATTAGCGAATACTACTACTAGTGAGTGACAGTATCCGAATTATTGCATTCGAATGCAAGAGATTTCGATTAGCGAATACTACTACTAGTGAGTGACAGTATACGAATTATTGCATTCGAATGCAAGAGATTGCGATTAGCGAATACTACTACTAGTGAGTGACAGTATCCGAATTATTGCATTCGAATGCATGAAATTTCGATTAGCGAATACTACTACTAGTGAGTGACAGTATCCGAATTATTGCATTCGAATGCAAGAGATTTCGATTAGCGAATACTACTACTCGTGAGTGACAGTATCCGAATTATTGCATTCGAATGCAAGAGATTTCGATTAGCGAATACTACTACTAGTGAGTGACAGTATCCGAATTATTGCATTCGAATGCAAGAGATTTCGATTAGCGAATACTACTACTAGTGAGTGACAGTATCCGAATTATTGCATTCGAATGCAAGAGATTTCGATTAGCGAATACTACTACTAGTGAGTGACAGTATCCGAATTATTACATTCGAATGCAAGAGATTTCGATTAGCGAATACTACTACTAGTGAGTGACAGTATCCGAATTATTGCATTCGAATGCAAGAGATTTCGATTAGCGAATACTACTACTAGTGAGTGACAGTAGCCGAATTACTGCATTCGAATGCATGAAATTTCGATTAGCGAATACTACTACTAGTGAGTGACAGTATCCGAGAACTTGCATTCGAATGCATGAAATTTCAATTAGCGAATACTACTACTAGTGAGTGACAGTATCCGAATTATTGCATTCGAATGCATGAAATTGCGATTAGCGAATACTACTACTAGTGAGTGACAGTATCCGAATTATTGCATTCGAATGCATGAAATTTCGATTAGCGAATACTACTACTAGTGAGTGACAGTATCCGAGAACTTGCATTCGAATGCATGAGATTTCGATTAGGGAATACTACTACTAGTGAGTGACAGTATCCGAGAACTTGCATTCGAATGCATGAGATTTCGATTAGCGAATACTACTACTAGTGAGTGACAGTATCCGAGAACTTGCATTCGGATGCATGAGATTTCGATTAGCGTATACTACTACTAGTGAGTGACAGTTTCCGAGAACTTGCATTCGAATGCATGAGATTTCGATTAGCGAATACTACTACTAGTGAGTGGCAGTATCCGAATTATTGCAATCGAATGCATGAGATTTCGTTTAGCGAATACCACTACTAGTCAGTGACAGTATCCGATTTATTGCATTCGAATGCAAGAGATTTCGATTAGCGAATACTACTACTAGTCACTGACAGTATACGAATTATTGCATTCGAATGCAAGAGATTGCGATTAGAGAATACTACTACTAGTGAGTGACAGTATCCGAATTATTGAATTCGAATGCATGAAATTTCGATTAGCGAATACTACTACTAGTGAGTGACAGTATCCGAGTTATTGCATTCGAATGCCAGAGATTTCGATTAGCGAATACTACTACTCGTGAGTGACAGTATCCGAATTATTGCATTCGAAATCAAGAGATTTCGATTAGCGAATACTACTACTAGTGAGTGACAGTATCCGAATTATTGCATTCGAATGCAAGAGATTTCGACTAGCGAATACTACTACTAGTGAGTGACAGTATCCGAATTATTGCATTCGAATGCAAGAGATTTCGATTAGCGAATACTACTACTAGTGAGTGACAGTATCCGAATTATTGCATTCGAATGCAAGAGATTTCGATTAGCGAATACTACTACTAGTGAGTGACAGTATTCGAATTATTGCATTCGAATGCAAGAGATTTCGATTAGCGAATACTACTACTAGTGAGTGACAGTATCCGAATTATTGCATTCGAATGCATGAAATTTCGATTAGCGAATACTACTACTAGTGAGTGACAGTATCCGAATTATTGCATTCGAATGCATTAAATTTCGATTAACGAATACTGCTACTAGTGAGTGACAGTATCCGAATTATAGCATTCGAATGCAAGAGATTTCGATCAGCGAATACTACTACTAGTGAGTGACAGTATCCGAATTATTGCATTCGAATGCAAAAGATTTCGACTAGCGAATACTACTACTAGTGAGTGACAGTATCCGAATTATTGCATTCGAATGCAAGAGATTTCGATTAGCGAATACTACTACTAGTGAGTGACAGTATCCGAATTATTGCATTCGAATGCAAGAGATTTCGATTAGCGAATACTACTACTAGTGAGTGACAGTATTCGAATTATTGCATTCGAATGCAAGAGATTTCGATTAGCGAATACTACTACTAGTGAGTGACAGTATCCGAATTATTGCATTCGAATGCATGAAATTTCGATTAGCGAATACTACTACTAGTGAGTGACAGTATCCGAATTATTGCATTCGAATGCATGAAATTTCGATTAACGAATACTACTACTAGTGAGTGACAGTATCCGAATTATAGCATTCGAATGCAAGAGATTTGGATTAGCGAATACTACTACTAGTGAGTGACAGTATCCGAATTATTGCATTCGAATGCATGAAATTTCGATTAGCGAATACTACTACTAGTGAGTGACAGTATCCGAATTATTGCATTCCAATGCATGAAATTTCGATTAGCGAATACTACTACTTGTGAGTGACAGTATCCCAATTCTTGCATTCGAATGCATGAAATGTCGATTAGCGAATACTACTACTAGTGGGTGACAGTATCCGAATTATTGCATTCGAATGCATGAAATTTCGATTAGCGAATACTACTACTAGTGAGTGACAGTATCCGAATTATGGCATTCGAATGCATGAAATTTCGATTAGCGAATACTACTACTAGTGAGTGACAGTATCCGAATTACGGCATTCAAATGCATGAACTTTCGATTAGCGAATACTACTACTAGTGAGTGACAGTATCCGAGAACTTGCATTCGAATGCATGAGATTTCGATTAGCGAATACTACTACTAGTGAGTGACAGTATCCGAGAACTTGCATTCGAATGCATGAGATTTCGATTAGCGAATACTACTACTAGTGAGTGACAGTATCCGAGAACTTGCATTCGAATGCATGAGATTTCGATTAGCGAATACTACTACTAGTGAGTGACAGTATCCGAGAACTTGCATTCGAATGCATTAGATTTCGATTAGCGAATACTACTACTAGTGAGTGACAGTATCCGAATTATTGCAATCGAATGCATGAGATTTCCTTTAGCGAATACTACTACTAGTGAGTGACAGTATCCGAATTATTACATTCGAATGCAAGAGATTTCGATTAGCGAATACTACTACTAGTGAGTGACAGTATCCGAATTATTGCATTCGAATGCAAGAGATTTCGATTAGCGAATACTACTACTAGTGAGTGACAGTAGCCGAATTACTGCACTCGAATGCATGAAATTTCGATTAGCGAATACTACTACTAGTGAGTGACAGTATCCGAGAACTTGCATTCGAATGCATGAAATTTCGATTAGCGAATACTACTACTAGTGAGTGACAGTATCCGAATTATTGAATTCGAATGCATGAAATTGCGTTTAGCGAATACTACTACTAGTGAGTGACAGTATCCGAATTATTGCATTCGAATGCATGAAATTTCGATTAGCGAATACTACTACTAGTGAGTGACAGTATCCGAGAGCTTGCATTCGAATGCATGAGATTTCGATTAGCGAATACTACTACTAGTGAGTGACAGTATCCGAGAACTTGCATTCGAATGCATGAGATTTCGAGTAGCGAATACTACTACTAGTGAGTGACAGTATCCGAGAACTTGCATTCGGATGCATGAGATTTCGATTAGCGTATACTACTACTAGTGAGTGACAGTATCCGAGAACTTGCATTCGAATGCATGAGATTTCGATTAGCGAATACTACTACTAGTGAGTGGCAGTATCCGAATTATTGCAATCGAATGCAGGAGATTTCGTTTAGCGAATACCACTACTAGTCAGTGACAGTATCCGAATTATTGCATTCGAATGCAAGAGATTTCGATTAGCGAATACTACTACTAGTCACTGACAGTATACGAATTATTGCATTCGAATGCAAGAGATTGCGATTAGCGAATACTACTACTAGTGAGTGACAGTATCCGAATTATTGCATTGGAATGCATGAAATTTCGATTAGCGAATACTACTACTAGTGAGTGACAGTATCCGAGTTATTGCATTCGAATGCCAGAGATTTCGATTAGCGAATACTACTACTCGTGAGTGACAGTATCCGAATTATTGCATTCGAAATCAAGAGATTTCGAGTAGCGAATACTACTACTAGTGAGTGACAGTATCCGAGAACTTGCATTCGAATGCATGAGATTTCGATTAGCGAATACTACTACTAGTGAGTGGCAGTATCCGAATTATTGCAATCGAATGCATGAGATTTCGTTTAGCGAATACTACCACTAGTGAGTGACAGTTTCCGAATTATTGCTTTCGAATGCAAGAGATTTCGATTAGCGAATACTACTACTAGTGAGTGACAGTATCCGAATTATTGCATTCGAATGCAAGAGATTTCGATTAGCGAATACTACTACTAGTGAGTGACAGTATACGAATTATTGCATTCGAATGCAAGAGATTGCGATTAGCGAATACTACTACTAGTGAGTGACAGTATCCGAATTATTGCATTCGAATGCATGAAATTTCGATTAGCGAATACTACTACTAGTGAGTGACAGTATCCGAATTATTGCATTCGAATGCAAGAGATTTCGATTAGCGAATACTACTACTCGTGAGTGACAGTATCCGAATTATTGCATTCGAATGCAAGAGATTTCGATTAGCGAATACTACTACTAGTGAGTGACAGTATCCGAATTATTGCATTCGAATGCAAGAGATTTCGATTAGCGAATACTACTACTAGTGAGTGACAGTATCCGAATTATTGCATTCGAATGCAAGAGATTTCGATTAGCGAATACTACTACTAGTGAGTGACAGTATCCGAATTATTACATTCGAATGCAAGAGATTTCGATTAGCGAATACTACTACTAGTGAGTGACAGTATCCGAATTATTGCATTCGAATGCAAGAGATTTCGATTAGCGAATACTACTACTAGTGAGTGACAGTAGCCGAATTACTGCATTCGAATGCATGAAATTTCGATTAGCGAATACTACTACTAGTGAGTGACAGTATCCGAGAACTTGCATTCGAATGCATGAAATTTCAATTAGCGAATACTACTACTAGTGAGTGACAGTATCCGAATTATTGCATTCGAATGCATGAAATTGCGATTAGCGAATACTACTACTAGTGAGTGACAGTATCCGAATTATTGCATTCGAATGCATGAAATTTCGATTAGCGAATACTACTACTAGTGAGTGACAGTATCCGAGAACTTGCATTCGAATGCATGAGATTTCGATTAGGGAATACTACTACTAGTGAGTGACAGTATCCGAGAACTTGCATTCGAATGCATGAGATTTCGATTAGCGAATACTACTACTAGTGAGTGACAGTATCCGAGAACTTGCATTCGGATGCATGAGATTTCGATTAGCGTATACTACTACTAGTGAGTGACAGTTTCCGAGAACTTGCATTCGAATGCATGAGATTTCGATTAGCGAATACTACTACTAGTGAGTGGCAGTATCCGAATTATTGCAATCGAATGCATGAGATTTCGTTTAGCGAATACCACTACTAGTCAGTGACAGTATCCGATTTATTGCATTCGAATGCAAGAGATTTCGATTAGCGAATACTACTACTAGTCACTGACAGTATACGAATTATTGCATTCGAATGCAAGAGATTGCGATTAGAGAATACTACTACTAGTGAGTGACAGTATCCGAATTATTGAATTCGAATGCATGAAATTTCGATTAGCGAATACTACTACTAGTGAGTGACAGTATCCGAGTTATTGCATTCGAATGCCAGAGATTTCGATTAGCGAATACTACTACTCGTGAGTGACAGTATCCGAATTATTGCATTCGAAATCAAGAGATTTCGATTAGCGAATACTACTACTAGTGAGTGACAGTATCCGAATTATTGCATTCGAATGCAAGAGATTTCGACTAGCGAATACTACTACTAGTGAGTGACAGTATCCGAATTATTGCATTCGAATGCAAGAGATTTCGATTAGCGAATACTACTACTAGTGAGTGACAGTATCCGAATTATTGCATTCGAATGCAAGAGATTTCGATTAGCGAATACTACTACTAGTGAGTGACAGTATTCGAATTATTGCATTCGAATGCAAGAGATTTCGATTAGCGAATACTACTACTAGTGAGTGACAGTATCCGAATTATTGCATTCGAATGCATGAAATTTCGATTAGCGAATACTACTACTAGTGAGTGACAGTATCCGAATTATTGCATTCGAATGCATGAAATTTCGATTAACGAATACTGCTACTAGTGAGTGACAGTATCCGAATTATAGCATTCGAATGCAAGAGATTTCGATCAGCGAATACTACTACTAGTGAGTGACAGTATCCGAATTATTGCATTCGAATGCAAAAGATTTCGACTAGCGAATACTACTACTAGTGAGTGACAGTATCCGAATTATTGCATTCGAATGCAAGAGATTTCGATTAGCGAATACTACTACTAGTGAGTGACAGTATCCGAATTATTGCATTCGAATGCAAGAGATTTCGATTAGCGAATACTACTACTAGTGAGTGACAGTATTCGAATTATTGCATTCGAATGCAAGAGATTTCGATTAGCGAATACTACTACTAGTGAGTGACAGTATCCGAATTATTGCATTCGAATGCATGAAATTTCGATTAGCGAATACTACTACTAGTGAGTGACAGTATCCGAATTATTGCATTCGAATGCATGAAATTTCGATTAACGAATACTGCTACTAGTGAGTGACAGTATCCGAATTATAGCATTCGAATGCAAGAGATTTGGATTAGCGAATACTACTACTAGTGAGTGACAGTATCCGAATTATTGCATTCGAATGCATGAAATTTCGATTAGCGAATACTACTACTAGTGAGTGACAGTATCCGAATTATTGCATTCCAATGCATGAAATTTCGATTAGCGAATACTACTACTTGTGAGTGACAGTATCCCAATTCTTGCATTCGAATGCATGAAATGTCGATTAGCGAATACTACTACTAGTGGGTGACAGTATCCGAATTATTGCATTCGAATGCATGAAATTTCGATTAGCGAATACTACTACTAGTGAGTGACAGTATCCGAATTATGGCATTCGAATGCATGAAATTTCGATTAGCGAATACTACTACTAGTGAGTGACAGTATCCGAATTATGGCATTCAAATGCATGAACTTTCGATTAGCGAATACTACTACTAGTGAGTGACAGTATCCGAGAACTTGCATTCGAATGCATGAGATTTCGATTAGCGAATACTACTACTAGTGAGTGACAGTATCCGAGAACTTGCATTCGAATGCATGAGATTTCGATTAGCGAATACTACTACTAGTGAGTGACAGTATCCGAGAACTTGCATTCGAATGCATGAGATTTCGATTAGCGAATACTACTACTAGTGAGTGACAGTATCCGAGAACTTGCATTCGAATGCATTAGATTTCGATTAGCGAATACTACTACTAGTGAGTGACAGTATCCGAATTATTGCAATCGAATGCATGAGATTTCCTTTAGCGAATACTACTACTAGTGAGTGACAGTATCCGAATTATTACATTCGAATGCAAGAGATTTCGATTAGCGAATACTACTACTAGTGAGTGACAGTATCCGAATTATTGCATTCGAATGCAAGAGATTTCGATTAGCGAATACTACTACTAGTGAGTGACAGTAGCCGAATTACTGCATTCGAATGCATGAAATTTCGATTAGCGAATACTACTACTAGTGAGTGACAGTATCCGAGAACTTGCATTCGAATGCATGAAATTTCGATTAGCGAATACTACTACTAGTGAGTGACAGTATCCGAATTATTGAATTCGAATGCATGAAATTGCGTTTAGCGAATACTACTACTAGTGAGTGACAGTATCCGAATTATTGCATTCGAATGCATGAAATTTCGATTAGCGAATACTACTACTAGTGAGTGACAGTATCCGAGAACTTGCATTCGAATGCATGAGATTTCGATTAGCGAATACTACTACTAGTGAGTGACAGTATCCGAGAACTTGCATTCGAATGCATGAGATTTCGATTAGCGAATACTACTACTAGTGAGTGACAGTATCCGAGAACTTGCATTCGGATGCATGAGATTTCGATTAGCGTATACTACTACTAGTGAGTGACAGTATCCGAGAACTTGCATTCGAATGCATGAGATTTCGATTAGCGAATACTACTACTAGTGAGTGGCAGTATCTGAATTATTGCAATCGAATGCAGGAGATTTCGTTTAGCGAATACCACTACTAGTCAGTGACAGTATCCGAATTATTGCATTCGAATGCAAGAGATTTCGATTAGCGAATACTACTACTAGTCACTGACAGTATACGAATTATTGCATTCGAATGCAAGAGATTGCGATTAGCGAATACTACTACTAGTGAGTGACAGTATCCGAATTATTGCATTCGAATGCATGAAATTTCGATTAGCGAATACTACTACTAGTGAGTGACAGTATCCGAGTTATTGCATTCGAATGCCAGAGATTTCGATTAGCGAATACTACTACTCGTGAGTGACAGTATCCGAATTATTGCATTCGAAATCAAGAGATTTCGATTAGCGAATACTACTACTAGTGAGTGACAGTATCCGAGAACTTGCATTCGAATGCATGAGATTTTGATTAGCGAATACTACTACTAGTGAGTGGCAGTATCCGAATTATTGCAATCGAATGCATGAAATTTCGATTAGCGAATACTACTACTAGTGAGTGACAGTATCCGAGTTATTGCATTCGAATGCCAGAGATTTCGATTAGCGAATACTACTACTCGTGAGTGACAGTATCCGAATCATTGCATTCGAAATCAAGAGATTTCGATTAGCGAATACTACTACTAGTCACTGACAGTATACGAATTATTGCATTCGAATGCAAGAGATTGCGATTAGCGAATACTACTACTAGTGAGTGACAGTATCCGAATTATTGCATTCGAATGCATGAAATTTCGATTAGCGAATACTACTACTAGTGAGTGACAGTATCCGAGTTATTGCATTCGAATGCCAGAGATTTCGATTAGCGAATACTACTACTCGTGAGTGACAGTATCCGAATTATTGCATTCGAAATCAAGAGATTTCGATTAGCGAATACTACTACTAGTGAGTGACAGTATCCGAATTATTGCATTCGAATGCAAGAGATTTCGATTAGCGAATACTACTACTAGTGAGTGACAGTATCCGAATTATTGCATTCGAATGCAAGAGATTTCGATTAGCGAATACTACTACTAGTGAGTGACAGTATTCGAATTATTGCATTCGAATGCAAGAGATTTTGATTAGCGAATACTACTACTAGTGAGTGACAGTATCCGAATTATTGCATTCGAATGCATGAAATTTCGATTAGCGAATACTACTACTAGTGAGTGACAGTATCCGAATTATTGCATTCGAATGCATGAAATTTCGATTAACGAATACTGCTACTAGTGAGTGACAGTATCCGAATTATAGCATTCGAATGCAAGAGATTTCGATTAGCGAATACTACTACTAGTGAGTGACAGTATCCGAATTATTGCATTCGAATGCATGAAATTTCGATTAGCGAATACTACTACTAGTGAGTGACAGTATCCGAATTATAGCATTCCAATGCATGAAATTTCGATTAGCGAATACTACTACTTGTGAGTGACAGTATCCCAATTATTGCATTCGAATGCATGAAATGTCGATTAGCGAATACTACTACTAGTGGGTGACAGTATCCGAATTATTGCATTCGAATGCATGAAATTTCGATTAGCGAATACTACTACTAGTGAGTGACAGTATCCGAATTATGGCATTCGAATGCATGAAATTTCGATTAGCGAATACTACTACTAGTGAGTGACAGTATCCGAATTATGGCATTCAAATGCATGAACTTTCGATTAGCGAATACTACTACTAGTGAGTGACAGTATCCGAGAACTTGCATTCGAATGCATGAGATTTCGATTAGCGAATACTACTACTAGTGAGTGACAGTATCCGAGAACTTGCATTCGAATGCATGAGATTTCGATTAGCGAATACTACTACTAGTGAGTGACAGTATCCGAGAACTTGCATTCGAATGCATGAGATTTCGATTAGCGAATACTACTACTAGTGAGTGACAGTATCCGAGAACTTGCATTCGAATGCATTAGATTTCGATTAGCGAATACTACTACTAGTGAGTGACAGTATCCGAATTATTGCAATCGAATGCATGAGATTTCCTTTAGCGAATACTGCTACTAGTCAGTTATAGTTTCCGAATTATTGCTTTCGAATGCAAGAGATTTCGATTAGCGGATGCTACTACTAGTGAGTGACAGTATCCGAATTATTGCATTCGAATGCAAGAGATTTCGAATAGCGAATGCTACTACTAGTGAGTGACAGTATCCGAATTACTGCATTCGAATGCAAGAGATTTCGATTAGCGAAAACTACTACTAGTGAGTGACAGTATCCGAATTATTGCATTCGAATGCAAGAGATTTCGATTAGCGAATACTACTACTAGTGAGTGACAGTATCCGAATTATTGCATTCGAATGCAAGAGAATTCGATTACCGAATACTACCACTAGTGAGTGACAGTATCCGAATTATTGCATTCGAATGCAAGAGATTTCGATTAGCGAATACTACTACTCGTGAGTGACAGTATCCGAATTATTGCATTCGAATGCAAGAGATTTCGATTAGCGAATACTACTACTAGTGAGTGACAGTATCCGAAATATTGCATTCGAATGCAAGAGATTTCGATTAGCGAATACTACTACTAGTGAGTGACAGGATCCGAATTATTACATTCGAATGCAAGAGATTTCGATTAGCGAATACTACTACTAGTGAGTGACAGTATCCGAATTATTGCATTCTAATGCAAGAGATTTCGATTAGCGAATACTACTACTAGTGAGTGACAGTAGCCGAATTACTGCATTCGAATGCATGAAATTTCGATTAGCGAATACTACTACTAGTGAGTGACAGTATCCGAGAACTTGCATTCGAATGCATGAAATTTCGATTAGCGAATACTACTACTAGTGAGTGACAGTATCCGAATTATTGCATTCGAATGCATGAAATTGCGATTAGCGAATACTACTACTACTGAGTGACAGTATCCGAATTATTGCATTCGAATGCATGAAATTTCGATTAGCGAATACTACTACTAGTGAGTGACAGTATCCGAGAACTTGCATTCGAATGCATGAGATTTCGATTAGCGAATACTACTACTAGTGAGTGACAGTATCCGAGAACTTGCATTCGAATGCATGAGATTTCGATTAGCGAATACTACTACTAGTGAGTGACAGTATCCGAATTATAGCATTCGAATGCAAGAGATTTCGATTGGCGAATACTACTACTAGTGAGTGACAGTATCCGAATTATAGCATTCCAATGCATGAAATCTCGATTAGCGAATACTACTACTTGTGAGTGACAGTATCCCAATTATTGCATTCGAATGCATGAAATGTCGATTAGCGAATACTACTACTAGTGGGTGACAGTATCCGAATTATTGCATTCGAATGCATGAAATTTCGATTAGCGAATACTACTACTAGTGAGTGACAGTATCCGAATTATGGCATTCGAATGCATGAAATTTCGATTAGCGAATACTACTACTAGTGAGTGACAGTATCCGAATTATGGCATTCAAATGCATGAACTTTCGATTAGCGAATACTACTGCTAGTGAGTGACAGTATCCGAGAACTTGCATTCGAATGCATGAGATTTCGATTAGCGAATACTACTACTAGTGAGTGACAGTATCCGAGAACTTGCATTCGAATGCATTAGATTTCGATTAGCGAATACTACTACTAGTGAGTGACAGTATCCGAGAACTTGCATTCGAATGCATGAGATTTCGATTAGCGAATACTACTACTAGTGAGTGACAGTATCCGAGAACTTGCATTCGAATGCATGAGATTTCGATTAGCGAATACTACTACTAGTGAGTGACAGTATCCGAGAACTTGCATTCGAATGCATTAGATTTCGATTAGCGAATACTACTACTAGTGAGTGACAGTATCCGAATTATTGCAATCGAATGCATGAGATTTCCTTTAGCGAATACTGCTACTAGTCAGTTATAGTTTCCGAATTATTGCTTTCGAATGCAAGAGATTTCGATTAGCGGATGCTACTACTAGTGAGTGACAGTATCCGAATTATTGCATTCGAATGCAAGAGATTTCGAATAGCGAATGCTACTACTAGTGAGTGACAGTATCCGAATTACTGCATTCGAATGCAAGAGATTTCGATTAGCGAAAACTACTACTAGTGAGTGACAGTATCCGAATTATTGCATTCGAATGCAAGAGATTTCGATTAGCGAATACTACTACTAGTGAGTGACAGTATCCGAATTATTGCATTCGAATGCAAGAGAATTCGATTACCGAATACTACCACTAGTGAGTGACAGTATCCGAATTATTGCATTCGAATGCAAGAGATTTCGATTAGCGAATACTACTACTCGTGAGTGACAGTTTCCGAATTATTGCATTCGAATGCAAGAGATTTCGATTAGCGAATACTACTACTAGTGAGTGACAGTATCCGAATTATTGCATTCGAATGCAAGAGATTTCGATTAGCGAATACTACTACTAGTGAGTGACAGTATCCGAAGTATTGCATTCGAATGCAAGAGATTTAGATTAGCGAATACTACTACTAGTGAGTGACAGTATCCGAATTATTGCATTCGAATGCAAGAGATTTCGATTAGCCAATACTACTACTAGTGAGTGACAGTAGCCGAATTACTGCATTCGAATGCATGAAATTTCGATTAGCGAATACTACTACTAGTGAGTGACAGTATCCGAGAACTTGCATTCGAATGCATGAAATTTCGATTAGCGAATACTACTACTAGTGAGTGACAGTATCCGAATTATTGCATTCGAATGCATGAAATTGCGATTAGCGAATACTACTACTAGTGAGTGACAGTATCCGAATTATTGCATTCGAATGCATGAAATTTCGATTAGCGAATACTACTACTAGTGAGTGACAGTATCCGAGAACTTGCATTCGAATGCATGAGATTTCGATTAGCGAATACTACTACTAGTGAGTGACAGTTTCCGAGAACTTGCATTCGAATGCATGAGATTTCGATTAGCGTATACTACTACTAGTGAGTGACAGTATCCGAGAACTTGCATTCGAATGCATGAGATTTCGATTAGCGAATACTACTACTAGTGAGTGGCAGTATCCGAATTATTGCAATCGAATGCATGAGATTTCGTTTATCGATTACCACTACTAGTCAGTGACAGTATCCGAATTATTGCATTCGAATGCAAGAGATTTCGATTAGCGAATACTACTACTAGTCACTGACAGTATACGAATTATTGCATTCGAATGCAAGAGATTACGATTAGCGAATACTACTACTAGTGAGTGACAGTATCCGAATTATTGCATTCGAATGCATGAAATTTCGATTAGCGAATACTACTACTAGTGAGTGACAGTATCCGAATTATTGCATTCGAATGCAAGAGATTTCGATTAGCGAATACTACTACTCGTGAGTGACAGTATCCGAATTATTGCATTCGAATGCAAGAGATTTCGATTAGCGAATACTACTACTAGTGAGTGACAGTATCCGAATTATTGCATTCGAATGCAAGAGATTTCGATTAGCGAATACTACTACTAGTGAGTGACAGTATCCGAATTATTGCATTCGAATGCAAGAGATTTCAATTAGCGAATACTACTACTAGTGAGTGACAGTATCCGAATTATTACATTCGAATGCAAGAGATTTCGATTAGCGAATACTACTACTAGTGAGTGACAGTATCCGAATTATTGCATTCGAATGCAAGAGATTTCGATTAGCGAATACTACTACTAGTGAGTGACAGTATCCGAATTATTGCATTCGAATGCATGAAATTTCGATTAGCGAATACTACTACTAGTGAGTGACAGTATCCGAATTATTGCATTCGAATGCATGAAATTTCGATTAACGAATACTGCTACTAGTGAGTGACAGTATCCGAATTATTGCATTCGAATGCAAGAGATTTCGATTAGCGAATACTACTACTAGTGAGTGACAGTTTTCCGAATTATTGCATTCGAATGCAAGAGATTTCGATTAGCGAATACTACTACTAGTGAGTGACAGTATCCGAATTATTACATTCGAATGCAAGAGATTTCGATTAGCGAATACTACTACTAGTGAGTGACAGTATCCGAATTATTGCATTCGAATGCAAGAGATTTCGATTAGCGAATACTACTACTAGTGAGTGACAGTAGCGGAATTACTGCATTCGAATGCATGAAATTTCGATTAGCGAATACCACTAATAGTGAGTGACAGTATCCGAGAACTTGCATTCGAATGCATGAAATTTCGATTAGCGAATACTACTACTAGTGAGTGACAGTATCCGAATTATTGCATTCGAATGCATGAAATTGCGATTAGCGAATACTACTACTAGTGAGTGACAGTATCCGAATTATTGCATTCGAATGCATGTAATTTCGATTAGCGAATACTACTACTAGTGAGTGACAGTATCCGAGAACTTGCATTCGAATGCATGAGATTTCGATTAGCGAATACTACTACTAGTGAGTGACAGTATCCGAGAACTTGCATTCGAATGCATGAGATTTCGATTAGCGAATACTACTACTAGTGAGTGATAGTATCCGAGAACTTGCATTCGAATGCATGAGATTTCGATTAGCGTATACTACTACTAGTGAGTGACAGTATCCGAGAACTTGCATTCGAATGCATGAGATTTCGATTAGCGAATACTACTACTAGTGAGTGGCAGTATCCGAATTATTGCAATCGAATGCATGAGATTTCGTTTAGCGAATACCACTACTAGTCAGTGACAGTATCCGAATTATTGCATTCGAATGCAAGAGATTTCGATTAGCGAATACTACTACTAGTCACTGACAGTATACGAATTATTGCATTCGAATGCAAGAGATTGCGATTAGCGAATACTACTACTAGTGAGTGACAGTATCCGAATTATTGCATTCGAATGCATGAAATTTCGATTAGCGAATACTACTACTAGTGAGTGACAGTATCCGAATTATTGCATTCGAATGCAAGAGATTTCGATTAGCGAATACTACTACTCGTGAGTGACAGTATCCGAATTATTGCATTCGAATGCAAGAGATTTCAATTAGCGAATACTACTACTAGTGAGTGACAGTATCCGAATTATTGCATTCGAATGCAAGAGATTTCGATTAGCGAATACTACTACTAGTGAGTGACAGTATCCGAATTATTGCATTCGAATGCAAGAGATTTCGATTAGCGAATACTACTACTAGTGAGTGACAGTATCCGAATTATTACATTCGAATACAAGAGATTTCGATTAGCGAATACTACTACTAGTGAGTGACAGTATCCGAGTTATTGCATTCGAATGCAAGAGATTTCGATTAGCGAATACTACTACTAGTGAGTGACAGTATCCGAATTATTGCATTCGAATGCATGATATTTCGATTAGCGAATACTACTACTAGTGAGTGACAGTATCCGAATTATTGCATTCGAGTGCATGAAATTTCGATTAACGAATACTGCTACTAGTGAGTGACAGTATCCGAATTATAGCATTCGAATGCAAGAGATCTCGATTAGCGAATAGTACTACTAGTGAGTGACAGTATCCGAATTATTGCATTCGAATGCATGAAATTGCGATTAGCGAATACTACTACTAGTGAGTGACAGTATCCAAATTATTGCATTCCAATGCATGAAATTTCGATTAGCGAATACTACTACTTGTGAGTGACAGTATCCCATTTATTGCATTCGAATGCATGAAATTTCGATTAGCGAATACTACTACTAGTGGGTGACAGTATCCGAATAATTGCATTCGAATGCATGAAATTTCGATTAGCGAATACTACTACTAGTGAGTGACAGTATCCGAATTATGGCATTCGAATGCATGAAATTTCGATTAGCGAATACTACTACTAGTGAGTGACAGTATCCGGATTATGGCATTCGAATGCATGAACTTTCGATTAGCGAATACTACTACTAGTGAGTGACAGTATCCGAGAACTTGCATTCGAATGCATGAGATTTCGATTAGCGAATACTACTACTAGTGAGTGACAGTATCCGAGAACTTGCATTCGAATGCATGAGATTTCGATTAGCGAATACTACTACCAGTGAGTGACAGTATCCGAGAACTTGCATTCGAATGCATTAGATTTCGATTAGCGAATAATACTACTAGTGAGTGACAGTATCCGAATTATTGCAATCGAATGCATGAGATTTCCTTAAGCGAATACTGCTACTAGTCAGGGATAGTTTCCGAATTATTGCTTTCGAATGCAAGAGATTTCGATTAGCGGATGCTACTACTAGTGAGTGACGGTATCCGAGTTATTGCATTCGGATGCAAGAGATTTCGAATAGCGAATGCTACTACTAGTGAGTGACAGTATCCGAATTATTGCATTCGAATGCGAGAGATTTCGATTAGCGAAAACTAATACTAGTGAGTGACAGTATCCGAATTATTGCATTCGAATGCAAGAGATTTCGATTAGCGAATACTACTACTAGTGAGTGACAGTATCCGAATTATTGCATTCGAATGCAAGAGATTTCGATTAGCGAATACTACTACTAGTGAGTGACAGTATCCGAGAACTTGCATTCGAATGCATTAGATTTCGATTAGCGAATACTACTACTAGTGAGTGACAGTATCCGAGAACTTGCATTCGAATGCATGAGATTTCGATTAGCGAATACTACTACTAGTGAGTGACAGTATCCGAGAACTTGCATTCGAATGCATGAGATTTCGATTAGCGAATACTACTACTAGTGAGTGACAGTATCCGAGAACTTGCATTCGAATGCATTAGATTTCGATTAGCGAATACTACTACTAGTGAGTGACAGTATCCGAATTATTGCAATCGAATGCATGAGATTTCCTTTAGCGAATACTGCTACTAGTCAGTTATAGTTTCCGAATTATTGCTTTCGAATGCAAGAGATTTCGATTAGCGGATGCTACTACTAGTGAGTGACAGTATCCGAATTATTGCATTCGAATGCAAGAGATTTCGAATAGCGAATGCTACTACTAGTGAGTGACAGTATCCGAATTACTGCATTCGAATGCAAGAGATTTCGATTAGCGAAAACTACTACTAGTGAGTGACAGTATCCGAATTATTGCATTCGAATGCAAGAGATTTCGATTAGCGAATACTACTACTAGTGAGTGACAGTATCCGAATTATTGCATTCGAATGCAAGAGAATTCGATTACCGAATACTACCACTAGTGAGTGACAGTATCCGAATTATTGCATTCGAATGCAAGAGATTTCGATTAGCGAATACTACTACTCGTGAGTGACAGTATCCGAATTATTGCATTCGAATGCAAGAGATTTCGATTAGCGAATACTACTACTAGTGAGTGACAGTATCCGAATTATTGCATTCGAATGCAAGAGATTTCGATTAGCGAATACTACTACTAGTGAGTGACAGGATCCGAATTATTACATTCGAATGCAAGAGATTTCGATTAGCGAATACTACTACTAGTGAGTGACAGTATCCGAATTATTGCATTCGAATGCAAGAGAATTCGATTACCGAATACTACCACTAGTGAGTGACAGTATCCGAATTATTGCATTCGAATGCATGAAATTTCGATTAGCGAATACTACTACTAGTGAGTGACAGTATCCGAGAACTTGCATTCGAATGCATGAAATTTCGATTAGCGAATACTACTACCAGTGAGTGACAGTATCCGAATTATTGCATTCGAATGCATGAAATTGCGATTAGCGAATACTACTACTAGTGAGTGACAGTATCCGAATTATTGCATTCGAAAGCATGAAATTTCGATTAGCGAATACTACTACTAGTGAGTGACAGTATCCGAGAACTTGCATTCGAATGCATGAGATTTCGATTAGCGAATACTACTACTAGTGAGTGACAGTATCCGAGAACTTGCATTCGAATGCATGAGATTTCGATTAGCGAATACTACTACTAGTGAGTGACAGTATCCGAGAACTTGCATTCGAATGCATGAGATTTCGATTAGCGTATACTACTACTAGTGAGTGACAGTATCCGAATTATTACATTCGAATGCAAGAGATTTCGATTAGCGAATACTACTACTAGTGAGTGACAGTATCCGAATTATTGCATTCGAATTCAAGAGATTTCGATTAGCGAATACTACTACTAGTGAGTTACAGTAGCCGAATTACTGCATTCGAATGCATGAAATTTCGATTGGCGAATACTACTACTAGTGAGTGACAGTATCCGAGAACTTGCATTCGAATGCATGAAATTTCGATTAGCGAATACTACTACTAGTGAGTGACAGTATCCGAAATATTGCATTCGAATGCATGAAATTGCGATTAGCGAATACTACTACTAGTGAGTGACAGTATCCGAATTATTGCATTCGAATGCATGAAATTTCGATTAGCGAATACTACTACTAGTGAGTGACAGTATCCGAGAACTTGCATTCGAATGCATGAGATTTCGATTAGCGAATACTACTACTAGTGAGTGACAGTATCCGAGAACTTGCATTCGAATGCATGAGATTTCGATTAGCGAATACTACTACTAGTGAGTGACAGTATCCGAGAACTTGCATTTGAATGCATGAGATTTCGATTAGCGTATACTACTACTAGTGAGTGACAGTATCCGAGAACTTGCATTCGAATGCATGAGATTTCGATTAGCGAATACTACTACTAGTGAGTGGCAGTATCCGAATTATTGCAATTGAATGCATGAGATTTCGTTTAGCGAATACCACTACTAGTCAGTGACAGTATCCGAATTATTGCATTCGAATGCAAGAGATTTCGATTAGCGAATACTACTACTAGTCACTGACAGTATACGAATTATTGCATTCGAATGCAAGAGATTGCTATTAGCGAATACTACTACTAGTGAGTGACAGTATCCGAAATATTGCATTCGAATGCAAGAGATTTCGATTAGCGAATACTACTACTCGTGAGTGACAGTTTCCGAATTATTGCATGCGAATGCAAGAGATTTCGATTAGCGAATACTACTACTAGTGAGTGACAGTATCCGAATTATTGCATTCGAATGCAAGAGATTTCGATTAGCGAATACTACTACTAGTGAGTGACAGTATCCGAAGTATTGCATTCGAATGCAAGAGATTTCGATTAGCGAATACTACTACTAGTGAGTGACAGTATCCGAATTATTGCATTCGAATGCAAGAGATTTCGATTAGCGAATACTACTACTAGTGAGTGACAGTAGCCGAATTACTGCATTCGAATGCATGAAATTTCGATTAGCGAATACTACTACTAGTGAGTGACAGTATCCGAGAACTTGCATTCGAATGCATGAAATTTCGATTAGCGAATACTACTACTAGTGAGTGACAGTATCCGAGAACTTGCATTCGAATGCATGAAATTTCGATTAGCGAATACTACTACTAGTGAGTGACAGTATCCGAATTATGGCATTCGAATGCATGAAATTTCGACTAGCGAATACTACTACTAGTGAGTGACAGTATCCGAATTATTACATTCGAATGCAAGAGATTTCGATTAGCGAATACTACTACTAGTGAGTGACAGTATCCGAATTATTGCATTCGAATGCAAGAGATTTCGATTAGCGAATACTACTACTAGTGAGTGACAGTATCCGAATTATTGCATTCGAATGCATGATATTTCGATTAGCGAATACTACTACTAGTGAGTGACAGTATCCGAATTATTGCATCCGAGTGCATGAAATTTCGATTAACGAATACTGCTACTAGTGAGTGACAGTATCCAAATTATTGCATTCGAATGCAAGAAATTTCGATTAGCGAATACTACTACTAGTGAGTGACAGTATCCAAATTATTGCATTCCAATGCATGAAATTTCGATTAGCGAATACTACTACTTGTGAGTGACAGTATCCCATTTATTGCATTCGAATGCATGAAATTTCGATTAGCGAATACTACTACTAGTGAGTGACAGTATCCGAATTATGGCATTCGAATGCATGAAATTTCGATTAGCGAATACTACTACTAGTGAGTGACAGTATCCGAATTATGGCATTCGAATGCATGAACTTTCGATTAGCGAATACTACTACTAGTGAGTGACAGTATCCGAGAACTTGCATTCGAATGCATGAGATTTCGATTAGCGAATACTACTACTAGTGAGTGACAGTATCCGAGAACTTGCATTCGAATGCATGAGATTTCGATTAGCGAATACTACTACTAGTGAGTGACAGTATCCGAGAACTTGCATTCGAATGCATTAGATTTCGATTAGCGAATAATACTACTAGTGAGTGACAGTATCCGAATTATTGCAATCGAATGCATGAGATTTCCTTTAGCGAATACTGCTACTAGTCAGTGATAGTTTCCGAATTATTGCTTTCGAATGCAAGAGATTTCGATTAGCGGATGCTACTACTAGTGAGTGACGGTATCCGAGTTATTGCATTCGGATGCAAGAGATTTCGAATAGCGAATGCTACTACTAGTGAGTGACAGTATCCGAATTATTGCATTCGAATGCAAGAGATTTCGATTAGCGAAAACTACTACTAGTGAGTGACAGTATCCGAATTATTGCATTCGAATGCAAGAGATTTCGATTAGCGAATACTACTACTAGTGAGTGACAGTATCCGAATTATTGCATTCGAATGCAAGAGATTTCGATTAGCGAATACTACTACTAGTGAGTGACAGTATCCGAATTATTGCATTCGAATGCAAGAGCTTTCGATTAGCGAATACTACTACTAGTCACTGACAGTATACGAATTATTGCATTCGAATGCAAGAGATTGCGATTAGCGAATACTACTACTAGTGAGTGACAGTATCCGAATTATTGCATTCGAATGCAAGAGATTTCGATTAGCGAATACTACTACTAGTGAGTGACAGTATCCGAATTATTGCATTCGAATGCAAGAGATTTCGATTAGCGAATACTACTACTAGTCACTGACAGTATACGAATTATTGCATTCGAATGCAAGAGATTGCGATTAGCGAATACTACTACTAGTGAGTGACAGTATCCGAATTATTGCATTCGAATGCATGAAATTTCGATTAGCGAATACTACTACTAGTGAGTGACAGTATCCGAATTATTGCATTCGAATGCAAGAGATTTCGCTTAGCGAATACTACTACTCGTGAGTGACAGTATCCGAATTATTGCATTCGAATGCAAGAGATTTCGATTAGCGAATACTACTACTAGTGAGTGACAGTATCCGAATTATTGCATTCGAATGCAAGAGATTTCGATTAGCGAATACTACTACTAGTGAGTGACAGTATCCGAATTATTGCATTCGAATGCAAGAGATTTCGATTAGCGAATACTACTACTAGTGAGTGACAGTATCCGAATTATTACATTCGAATGCAAGAGATTTCGATTAGCGAATACTACTACTAGTGAGTGACAGTATCCGAATTATTGCATTCGAATGCAAGAGATTTCGATTAGCGAATACTACTACTAGTGAGTGACAGTATCCGAATTATTGCATTCGAATGCATGAAATTTCGATTAGCGAATACTACTACTAGTGAGTGACAGTATCCGAATTATTGCATTCGAATGCATGAAATTTCGATTAACGAATACTGCTACTAGTGAGTGACAGTATCCGAATTATAGCATTCGAATGCAAGAGATTTCGATTAGCGAATACTACTACTAGCGAGTGACAGTATCCGAATTATTGCACTCGAATGCATGAAATTTCGATTAGCGAATACTACTACTAGTGAGTGACAGTATCCGAATTATTGCATTCCAATGCATGAAATTTCGATTAGCGAATACTACTACTTGTGAGTGACAGTATCCCAAGTATTGCATTCGAATGCATGAAATTTCGATTAGCGAATACTACTACTAGTGGGTGACAGTATCCGAATTATTGCATTCGAATGCATGAAATTTCGATTAGCGAATACTACTACTAGTGAGTGACAGTATCCGAATTATGGCATTCGAATGCATGAAATTTCGATTAGCGAATACTACTACTAGTGAGTGACAGTATCCGAATTATGGCATTCGAATGCATGAACTTTCGATTAGCGAATACTACTACTAGTGAGTGACAGTATCCGAGAACTTGCATTCGAATGCATGAGATTTCGATTAGCGAATACTACTACTAGTGAGTGACAGTATCCGAGAACTTGCATTCGAATGCATGAGATTTCGATTAGCGAATACTACTACTAGTGCGTGACAGTATCCGATAACTTGTTTTCGAATGCATTAGATTTCGATTAGCGAATACTACTACTAGTGAGTGACAGTATCCGAATTATTGCAATCGAATGCATGAGATTTCCTTTAGCGAATACTGCTACTAGTCAGTGATAGTTTCCGAATTATTGTTTTCGAATGCAAGAGATTTCGATTAGCGGATGCTACTACTAGTGAGTGACAGTATCCGAATTATTGCATTCGAATGCAAGAGATTTCGAATAGCGAATGCTACTACTAGTGAGTGACAGTATCCGAATTATTGCATTCGAATGCAAGAGATTTCGATTAGCGAAAACTACCACTAGTGAGTGACAGTATCCGAATTATTGCATTCGAATGCAAGAGATTTCGATTAGCGAATACTACTACTAGTGAGTGACAGTATCCGAATTATTGCATTCGAATGCAAGAGATTTCGATTAGCGAATACTACTACTAGTGAGTGACAGTAGCCAAATTACTGCATTCGAATGCATGAAATTTCGATTAGCGAATACTACTACCAGTGAGTGACAGTATCCGAGAACTTGCATTCGAATGCATGAAATTTCGATTAGCGAATACTACTACTAGTGAGTGACAGTATCCGAATTATTGCATTCGAATGCATGAAATTGCGATTAGCGAATACTACTACTAGTGAGTGACAGTATCCGAATTATTGCATTCGAATGCATGAAATTTCGATTAGCGAATACTACTACTAGTGAGTGACAGTATCCGAGAACTTGCATTCGAATGCATGAGATTTCGATTAGCGAATACTACTACTAGTGAGTGACAGTATCCGAGAACTTGCATTCGAATGCATGAGATTTCGATTAGCGAATACTACTACTAGTGAGTGACAGTATCCGAGAACTTGCATTCGGATGCATGAGATTTCGATTAGCGTATACTACTACTAGTGAGTGACAGTATCCGAGAACTTGCATTCGAATGCATGAGATTTCGATTAGCGAATACTACTACTAGTGAGTGGCAGTATCCGAATTATTGCAATCGAATGCATGAGATTTCGATTAGCGTATACTACTACTAGTGAGTGACAGTATCCGAATTATTACATTCGAATGCAAGAGATTTCGATTAGCGAATACTACTACTAGTGAGTGACAGTATCCGAATTATTGCATTCGAATGCAAGAGATTTCGATTAGCGAATACTACTACTAGTGAGTGACAGTAGCCGAATTACTGCTTTCGAATGCATGAAATTTCGATTGGCGAATACTACTACTAGTGAGTGACATTATCAGAATTATTGCATTCGAATGCAAGAGATTTCGATTAGCGAATACTACTACTAGTGAGTGACAGTATCCGAATTATTGCATTCGAATGCATGAAATTGCGATTAGCGAATACTACTACTAGTGAGTGACAGTATCCGAATTATTGCATTCGAATGCATGAAATTTCGATTAGCGAATACTACTACTAGTGAGTGACAGTATCCGAGAACTTGCATTCGAATGCATGAGATTTCGATTAGCGAATACTACTACTAGTGAGTGACAGTATCCGAGAACTTGCATTCGAATGCATGAGATTTCGATTAGCGAATACTACTACTAGTGAGTGACAGTATCCGAGAACTTGCATTCGAATGCATGAGATTTCGATTAGCGTATACTACTACTAGTGAGTGACAGTATCCGAGAACTTGCATTCGAATGCATGAGATTTCGATTAGCGAATACTACTACTAGTGAGTGGCAGTATCCAAATTATTGCAATTGAATGCATGAGATTTCGTTTAGCGAATACCACTACTAGTCAGTGACAGTATCCGAATTATTGCATTCGAATGCAAGAGATTTCGATTAGCGAATACTACTACTAGTCACTGACAGTATACGAATTATTGCATTCGAATGCAAGAGATTGCGATTAGCGAATACTACTACTAGTGAGTGACAGTATCCGAAATATTGCATTCGAATGCAAGAGATTTCGATTAGCGAATACTACTACTCGTGAGTGACAGTATCCGAATTATTGCATTCGAATGCAAGAGATTTCGATTAGCGAATACTACTACTAGTGAGTGACAGTAGCCGAATTACTGCATTCGAATGCATGAAATTTCGATTAGCGAATACTACTACTAGTGAGTGACAGTATCCGAGAACTTGCATTCGAATGCATGAAATTTCGATTAGCGTATACTACTACTAGTGAGTGACAGTATCCGAGAACTTGCATTCGAATGCATGAGATTTCGATTAGCGAATACTACTACTAGTGAGTGGCAGTATCCAAATTATTGCAATTGAATGCATGAGATTTCGTTTAGCGAATACCACTACTAGTCAGTGACAGTATCCGAATTATTGCATTCGAATGCAAGAGATTTCGATTAGCGAATACTACTACTAGTGAGTGACAGTATCCGAATTATTGCATTCGAATGCAAGAGATTTCGATTAGCGAATACTACTACTAGTGAGTGACAGTATCCGAAGTATTGCATTCGAATGCAAGAGATTTCGATTAGCGAATACTACTACTAGTGAGTGACAGTATCCGAATTATTGCATTCGAATGCAAGAGATTTCGATTAGCGAATACTACTACTAGTGAGTGACAGTAGCCGAATTACTGCATTCGAATGCATGAAATTTCGATTAGCGAATACTACTACTAGTGAGTGACAGTATCCGAGAACTTGCATTCGAATGCATGAAATTTCGATTAGCGAATACTACTACTAGTGAGTGACAGTATCCGAATTATTGCATTCGAATGCATGAAATTGCGATTAGCGAATACTACTACTAGTGAGTGACAGTATCCGAATTATTGCATTCGAATGCATGAAATTGCGATTAGCGAATACTACTACTAGTGAGTGACAGTATCCGAATTATTGCATTCGAATGCATGAAATTTCGATTAACGAATACTGCTACTAGTGAGTGACAGTATCCGAATTATTGCATTCGAATGCAAGAGATTTCGATTAGCGAATAATACTACTAGTGAGTGACAGTTTTCCGAATTATTGCATTCGAATGCAAGAGATTTCGATTAGCGATTACTACTACTAGTGAGTGACAGTATCCGAATTATTAAATTCGAATGCAAGAGATTTCGATTAGCGAATACTACTACTAGTGAGTGACAGTAGCGGAATTACTGCATTCGAATGCATGAAATTTCGATTAGCGAATACCACTACTAGTGAGTGACAGTATCCGAGAACTTGCATTCGAATGCATGAAATTTCGATTAGCGAATACTACTACTAGTGAGTGACAGTATCCGAATTATTGCATTCGAATGCATGAAATTGCGATTAGCGAATACTACTACTAGTGAGTGACAGTATCCGAATTATTGCATTCGAATGCATGAAATTTCGACTAGCGAATACTACTACTAGTGAGTGACAGTATCCGAGAACTTGCATTCGAATGCATGAGATTTCGATTAGCGAATACTACTACTAGTGAGTGACAGTATCCGAGAACTTGCATTCGAATGCATGAGATTTCGATTAGCGAATACTACTACTAGTGAGTGACAGTATCCGAGAACTTGCATTCGAATGCATGAGATTTCGATTAGCGTATACTACTACTAGAGAGTGACAGTATCCGAGAACTTGCATTCGAATGCATGAGATTTCTATTAGCGAATACTACTACTAGTGAGTGGCAGTATCCGAATTATTGCAATCGAATGCATGAGATTTCGTTTAGCGAATACCACTACTAGTCAGTGACAGTATCCGATTTATTGCATTCGAATGCAAGAGATTTCTATTAGCGAATACTACTACTAGTCACTGACAGTATACGAATTATTGCATTCGAATGCAAGAGATTGCGATTAGCGAATACTACTACCAGTGAGTGACAGTATCCGAATTATTGCATTCGAATGCATGAAATTTCGATTAGCGAATACTACTACTAGTGAGTGACAGTATCCGAATTATTGCATTCGAATGCAAGAGATTTCGATTAGCGAATACTACTACTCGTGAGTGACAGTATCCGAATTATTGCATTCGAATGCAAGAGATTTCGATTAGCGAATACTACTACTATTGAGTGACAGTATCCGAATTATTGCATTCGAATGCAAGAGATTTCGATTAGCGAATACTACTACTAGTGAGTGACAGTATCCGAATTATTGCATTCGAATGCAAGAGATTTCGATTAGCGAATACTACTACTAGTGAGTGACAGTATCCGAATTATTACATTCGAATGCAAGAGATTTCGATTAGCGAATACTACTAGTGAGTGACAGTATTCGAATTATTGCATTCGAATTCAAGAGATTTCGATTAGCGAATACTACTACTAGTGAGTGACAGTATCCGAATTATTGCATTCGAATGCATGATATTTCGATTAGCGAATACTACTACTAGTGAGTGACAGTATCCGAATTATTGCATTCGAGTGCATGAAATTTCGATTAACGAATACTGCTACTAGTGAGTGACAGTATCCGAATTATACCATTCGAATGCAAGAGATCTCGATTAGCGAATAGTACTACTAGTGAGTGACAGTATCCGAATTATTGCATTCGAATGCATGAAATTTCGATTAGCGAATACTACTACTAGTGAGTGACAGTATCCAAATTATTGCATTCCAATGCATGAAATTTCGATTAGCGAATACTACTACTTGTGAGTGACAGTATCCCATTTATTGCATTCGAATGCATGAAATTTCGATTAGCGAATACTACTACTAGTGGGTGACAGTATCCGAATTATTGCATTCGAATGCATGAAATTTCGATTAGCGAATACTACTACTAGTGAGTGACAGTATCCGAATTATGGCATTCGAATGCATGGAATTTCGATTAGCGAATACTACTACTAGTGAGTGACAGTATCCGAATTATGGCATTCGAATGCATGAACTTTCGATTAGCAAATACTACTACTAGTGAGTGACAGTATCCGAGAACTTGCATTCGAATGCATGAGATTTCGATTAGCGAATACTACTACTAGTGAGTGACAGTATCCGAGAACTTGCATTCGAATGCATGAGATTTCGATTAGCGAATACTACTACTAGTGAGTGACAGTATCCGAGAACTTGCATTCGAATGCATTAGATTTCGATTAGCGAATAATACTACTAGTGAGTGACAGTATCCGAATTATTGCAATCGAATGCATGAGATTTCCTTTAGCGAATACTGCTACTAGTCAGTGATAGTTTCCGAATTATTGCTTTCGAATGCAAGAGATTTCGATTAGCGGATGCTACTACTAGTGAGTGACGGTATCCGAGTTATTGCATTCGGATGCAAGAGATTTCGAATAGCGAATGCTACTCCTAGTGAGTGACAGTATCCGAATTATTGCATTCGAATGCAAGAGATTTCGATTAGCGAAAACTACTACTATTGAGTGACAGTATCCGAATTATTGCATTCGAATGCATGAAATTTCGATTAGCGAATACTACTACTAGTGAGTGACAGTATCCGAATTATTGCATTCGAATGCAAGAGATTTCGATTAGCGAATACTACTACTAGTGAGTGACAGTATCCGAATTATTGCATTCGAATGCAAGAGATTTCGATTAGCGAATACTACTACTAGTCACTGACAGTATACGAATTATTGCATTCGAATGCAAGAGATTGCGATTAGCGAATACTACTACTAGTGAGTGACAGTATCCGAATTATTGCATTCGAATGCAAGAGATTTCGATTAGCGAATACTACTACTAGTGAGTGACAGTATCCGAATTATTGCATTCGAATGCAAGAGATTTCGATTAGCGAATACTACTACTAGTCACTGACAGTATACGAATTATTGCATTCGAATGCAAGAGATTGCGATTAGCGAATACTACTACTAGTGAGTGACAGTATCCGAATTATTGCATTCGAATGCATGAAATTTCGATTAGCGAATACTACTACTAGTGAGTGACAGTATCCGAATTATTGCATTCGAATGCAAGAGATTTCGATTAGCGAATACTACTACTCGTGAGTGACAGTATCCGAATTATTGCATTCGAATGCAAGAGATTTCGATTAGCGAATACTACTACTAGTGAGTGACAGTATCCAAATTATTGCATTCGAAAGCAAGAGATTTCGATTAGCGAATACTACTACTAGTGAGTGACAGTATCCGAATTATAGCATTCGAATGCAAGAGATTTCGATTAGCGAATACTACTACTAGTGAGTGACAGTATCCGAATTATTACATTCGAATGCAAGAGATTTCGATTAGCGAATACTACTACTAGTGAGTGACAGTATCCGAATTATTGCATTCGAATGCAAGAGATTTCGATTAGCGAATACTACTACTAGTGAGTGACAGTATCCGAATTATTGCATTCGAATGCATGAAATTTCGATTAGCGAATACTACTACTAGTGAGTGACAGTATCCGAATTATTGCATTCGAATGCATGAAATTTCGATTAACGAATACTGCTACTAGTGAGTGACAGTATCCGAATTATAGCATTCGAATGCAAGAGATTTCGATTAGCGAATACTACTACTAGCGAGTGACAGTATCCGAATTATTGCACTCGAATGCATGAAATTTCGATTAGCGAATACTACTACTAGTGAGTGACAGTATCCGAATTATTGCATTCTAATGCATGAAATTTCGATTAGCGAATACTACTACTTGTGAGTGACAGTATCCCAATTATTGCATTCGAATGCATGAAATTTCGATTAGCGAATACTACTACTAGTGGGTGACAGTATCCGAATTATTGCATTCGAATGCAAGAGATTTCGATTAGCGAATACTACTACTAGTGAGTGACAGTATCCGAAGTATTGCATTCGAATGCAAGAGATTTCGATTAGCGAATACTACTACTAGTGAGTGACAGTATCCGAATTATTGCATTCGAATGCAAGAGATTTCGATTAGCGAATACTACTACTAGTGAGTGACAGTAGCCGAATTACTGCATTCGAATGCATGAAATTTCGATTAGCGAATACTACTACTAGTGAGTGACAGTATCCGAGAACTTGCATTCGAATGCATGAAATTTCGATTAGCGAATACTACTACTAGTGAGTGACAGTATCCGAATTATTGCATTCGAATGCATGAAATTGCGATTAGCGAATACTACTACTAGTGAGTGACAGTATCCGAATTATTGCATTCGAATGCATGAAATTGCGATTAGCGAATACTACTACTAGTGAGTGACAGTATCCGAATTATTGCATTCGAATGCATGAAATTTCGATTAACGAATACTGCTACTAGTGAGTGACAGTATCCGAATTATTGCATTCGAATGCAAGAGATTTCGATTAGCGAATACTACTACTAGTGAGTGACAGTTTTCCGAATTATTGCATTCGAATGCAAGAGATTTCGATTAGCGAATACTACTACTAGTGAGTGACAGTATCCGAATTATTAAATTCGAATGCAAGAGATTTCGATTAGCGAATACTACTACTAGTGAGTGACAGTAGCGGAATTACTGCATTCGAATGCATGAAATTTCGATTAGCGAATACCACTACTAGTGAGTGACAGTATCCGAGAACTTGCATTCGAATGCATGAAATTTCGATTAGCGAATACTACTACTAGTGAGTGACAGTATCCGAATTATTGCATTCGAATGCATGAAATTGCGATTAGCGAATACTACTACTAGTGAGTGACAGTATCCGAATTATTGCATTCGAATGCATGAAATTTCGACTAGCGAATACTACTACTAGTGAGTGACAGTATCCGAGAACTTGCATTCGAATGCATGAGATTTCGATTAGCGAATACTACTACTAGTGAGTGACAGTATCCGAGAACTTGCATTCGAATGCATGAGATTTCGATTAGCGAATACTACTACTAGTGAGTGACAGTATCCGAGAACTTGCATTCGAATGCATGAGATTTCGATTAGCGTATACTACTACTAGAGAGTGACAGTATCCGAGAACTTGCATTCGAATGCATGAGATTTCTATTAGCGAATACTACTACTAGTGAGTGGCAGTATCCGAATTATTGCAATCGAATGCATGAGATTTCGTTTAGCGAATACCACTACTAGTCAGTGACAGTATCCGATTTATTGCATTCGAATGCAAGAGATTTCTATTAGCGAATACTACTACTAGTCACTGACAGTATACGAATTATTGCATTCGAATGCAAGAGATTGCGATTAGCGAATACTACTACCAGTGAGTGACAGTATCCGAATTATTGCATTCGAATGCATGAAATTTCGATTAGCGAATACTACTACTAGTGAGTGACAGTATCCGAATTATTGCATTCGAATGCAAGAGATTTCGATTAGCGAATACTACTACTCGTGAGTGACAGTATCCGAATTATTGCATTCGAATGCAAGAGATTTCGATTAGCGAATACTACTACTAGTGAGTGACAGTATCCGAATTATTGCATTCGAATGCAAGAGATTTCGATTAGCGAATACTACTACTAGTGAGTGACAGTATCCGAATTATTGCATTCGAATGCAAGAGATTTCGATTAGCGAATACTACTACTAGTGAGTGACAGTATCCGAATTATTACATTCGAATGCAAGGTATTTCGATTAGCGAATACTACTAGTGAGTGACAGTATCCGAATTATTGCATTCGAATTCAAGAGATTTCGATTAGCGAATACTACTACTAGTGAGTGACAGTATCCGAATTATTGCATTCGAATGCATGATATTTCGATTAGCGAATACTACTACTAGTGAGTGACAGTATCCGAATTATTGCATTCGAGTGCATGAAATTTCGATTAACGAATACTGCTACTAGTGAGTGACAGTATCCGAATTATACCATTCGAATGCAAGAGATCTCGATTAGCGAATAGTACTACTAGTGAGTGACAGTATCCGAATTATTGCATTCGAATGCATGAAATTTCGATTAGCGAATACTACTACTAGTGAGTGACAGTATCCAAATTATTGCATTCCAATGCATGAAATTTCGATTAGCGAATACTACTACTTGTGAGTGACAGTATCCCATTTATTGCATTCGAATGCATGAAATTTCGATTAGCGAATACTACTACTAGTGGGTGACAGTATCCGAATTATTGCATTCGAATGCATGAAATTTCGATTAGCGAATACTACTACTAGTGAGTGACAGTATCCGAATTATGGCATTCGAATGCATGGAATTTCGATTAGCGAATACTACTACTAGTGAGTGACAGTATCCGAATTATGGCATTCGAATGCATGAACTTTCGATTAGCAAATACTACTACTAGTGAGTGACAGTATCCGAGAACTTGCATTCGAATGCATGAGATTTCGATTAGCGAATACTACTACTAGTGAGTGACAGTATCCGAGAACTTGCATTCGAATGCATGAGATTTCGATTAGCGAATACTACTACTAGTGAGTGACAGTATCCGAGAACTTGCATTCGAATGCATTAGATTTCGATTAGCGAATAATACTACTAGTGAGTGACAGTATCCGAATTATTGCAATCGAATGCATGAGATTTCCTTTAGCGAATACTGCTACTAGTCAGTGATAGTTTCCGAATTATTGCTTTCGAATGCAAGAGATTTCGATTAGCGGATGCTACTACTAGTGAGTGACGGTATCCGAGTTATTGCATTCGGATGCAAGAGATTTCGAATAGCGAATGCTACTCCTAGTGAGTGACAGTATCCGAATTATTGCATTCGAATGCAAGAGATTTCGATTAGCGAAAACTACTACTATTGAGTGACAGTATCCGAATTATTGCATTCGAATGCATGAAATTTCGATTAGCGAATACTACTACTAGTGAGTGACAGTATCCGAATTATTGCATTCGAATGCAAGAGATTTCGATTAGCGAATACTACTACTAGTGAGTGACAGTATCCGAATTATTGCATTCGAATGCAAGAGATTTCGATTAGCGAATACTACTACTAGTCACTGACAGTATACGAATTATTGCATTCGAATGCAAGAGATTGCGATTAGCGAATACTACTACTAGTGAGTGACAGTATCCGAATTATTGCATTCGAATGCAAGAGATTTCGATTAGCGAATACTACTACTAGTGAGTGACAGTATCCGAATTATTGCATTCGAATGCAAGAGATTTCGATTAGCGAATACTACTACTAGTCACTGACAGTATACGAATTATTGCATTCGAATGCAAGAGATTGCGATTAGCGAATACTACTACTAGTGAGTGACAGTATCCGAATTATTGCATTCGAATGCATGAAATTTCGATTAGCGAATACTACTACTAGTGAGTGACAGTATCCGAATTATTGCATTCGAATGCAAGAGATTTCGATTAGCGAATACTACTACTCGTGAGTGACAGTATCCGAATTATTGCATTCGAATGCAAGAGATTTCGATTAGCGAATACTACTACTAGTGAGTGACAGTATCCAAATTATTGCATTCGAAAGCAAGAGATTTCGATTAGCGAATACTACTACTAGTGAGTGACAGTATCCGAATTATAGCATTCGAATGCAAGAGATTTCGATTAGCGAATACTACTACTAGTGAGTGACAGTATCCGAATTATTACATTCGAATGCAAGAGATTTCGATTAGCGAATACTACTACTAGTGAGTGACAGTATCCGAATTATTGCATTCGAATGCAAGAGATTTCGATTAGCGAATACTACTACTAGTGAGTGACAGTATCCGAATTATTGCATTCGAATGCATGAAATTTCGATTAGCGAATACTACTACTAGTGAGTGACAGTATCCGAATTATTGCATTCGAATGCATGAAATTTCGATTAACGAATACTGCTACTAGTGAGTGACAGTATCCGAATTATAGCATTCGAATGCAAGAGATTTCGATTAGCGAATACTACTACTAGCGAGTGACAGTATCCGAATTATTGCACTCGAATGCATGAAATTTCGATTAGCGAATACTACTACTAGTGAGTGACAGTATCCGAATTATTGCATTCTAATGCATGAAATTTCGATTAGCGAATACTACTACTTGTGAGTGACAGTATCCCAATTATTGCATTCGAATGCATGAAATTTCGATTAGCGAATACTACTACTAGTGGGTGACAGTATCCGAATTATTGCATTCGAATGCATGAAATTTCGATTAGCGAATACTACTACTAGTGAGTGACAGTATCCGAATTATGGCATTCGAATGCATGAAATTTCGATTAGCGAATACTACTACTAGTGAGTGACAGTATCCGAATTATGGCATTCGAATGCATGAACTTTCGATTAGCGAATACTACTACTAGTGAGTGACAGTATCCGAGAACTTGCATTCGAATGCATGAGATTTCGATTAGGGAATACTACTACTAGTGAGTGACAGTATCCGAGAACTTGCATTCGAATGCATGAGATTTCGATTAGCGAATACTACTACTAGTGAGTGACAGTATCCGAGAACTTGTTTTCGAATGCATTAGATTTCGATTAGCGAATACTACTACTAGTGAGTGACAGTATCCGAATTATTGCAATCGAATGCATGAGATTTCCTTTAGCGAATACTGCTACTAGTCAGTGATAGTTTCCGAATTATTGCTTTCGAATGCAAGAGATTTCGATTAGCGGATGCTACCACTAGTGAGTGACAGTATCCGAATTATTGCATTCGAATGCAAGAGATTTCGAATAGCGAATGCTACTACTAGTGAGTGACAGTATCCGAATTATTGCATTCGAATGCAAGAGATTTCGATGAGCGAAAACTACCACTAGTGAGTGACAGTATCCGAATTATTGCATTCGAATGCAAGAGATTTCGATTAGCGAATACTACTACTAGTGAGTGACAGTATCCGAATTATTGCATTCGAATGCAAGACATTTCGATTAGCGAATACTACTACTAGTGAGTGACAGTAGCCGAATTACTGCATTCGAATGCATGAAATTTCGATTAGCGAATACTACTACCAGTGAGTGACAGTATCCGAGAACTTGCATTCGAATGCATGAAATTTCGATTAGCGAATACTACTACTAGTGAGTGACAGTATCCGAATTATTGCATTCGAATGCATGAAATTGCGATTAGCGAATACTACTACTAGTGAGTGACAGTATCCGAATTATTGCATTCGAATGCATGAAATTTCGATTAGCGAATACTACTACTAGTGGGTGACAGTATCCGAGAACTTGCATTCGAATTAATGAGATTTCGATTAGCGAATACTACTACTAGTGAGTGACAGTATCCGAGAACTTGCATTCGGATGCATGAGATTTCGATTAGCGTATACTACTACTAGTGAGTGACAGTATCCGAGAACTTGCATTCGAATGCTTGAGATTTCGATTAGCGAATACTACTACTAGTGAGTGGCAATATCCGAATTATTGCAATCGAATGCATGAGATTTCGATTAGCGTATACTACTACTAGTGAGTGACAGTATCCGAATTATTACATTCGAATGCAAGAGATTTCGATTAGCGAATACTACTACTAGTGAGTGACAGTATCCGAATTATTGCATTCGAATGCAAGAGATTTCGATTAGCGAATACTACTACTAGTGAGTGACAGTAGCCGAATTACTGCATTCGAATGCATGAAATTTCGATTGGCGAATACTACTACTAGTGAGTGACAGTATCCGAATTATTGCATTCGAGTGCATGAAATTTCGATTAACGAATACTGCTACTAGTGAGTGACAGTATCCGAATTATAGCATGCGAATGCAAGAGATCTCGATTAGCGAATAGTAGTACTAGTGAGTGACAGTATCCGAATTATTGCATTCGAATGCATGAAATTTCGATTAGCGAATACTACTACTAGTGAGTGACAGTATCCAAATTATTGCATTCCAATGCATGAAATTTCGATTAGCGAATACTACTACTTGTGAGTGACAGTATTGCATTTATTGCATTCTAATGCATGAAATTTCGATTAGCGAATACTACTACTAGTGGGTGACAGTATCCGAATTATTGCATTCGAATGCATGAAATTTCGATTAGCGAATACTACTACTAGTGAGTGACAGTATCCGAATTATGGCATTCGAATGCATGAAATTTCGATTAGCGAATACTACTACTAGTGAGTGACAGTATCCGAATTATGGCATTCGAATGCATGAACTTTCGATTAGCGAATACTACTACTAGTGAGTGACAGTATCCGAGAACTTGCATTCGAATGCATGAGATTTCGATTAGCGAATACTACTACTAGTGAGTGACAGTATCCGAGAACTTGCATTCGAATGCATGAGATTTCGATTAGCGAATACTACTACTAGTGAGTGACAGTATCCGAGAACTTGCATTCGAATGCATTAGATTTCGATTAGCGAATAATACTACTAGTGAGTGACAGTATCCGAATTATTGCAATCGAATGCATGAGATTTCCTTTAGCGAATACTGCTACTAGTCAGTGATAGTTTCCGAATTATTGCTTTCGAATGCAAGAGATTTCGATTAGCGGATGCTACTACTAGTGAGTGACGGTATCCGAGTTATTGCATTCGGATGCAAGAGATTTCGAATAGCGAATGCTACTACTAGTGAGTGACAGTATCCGAATTATTGCATTCGAATGCAAGAGATTTCGATTAGCGAAAACTACTACTAGTGAGTGACAGTATCCGAATTATTGCATTCGAATGCAAGAGATTTCGATTAGCGAATACTACTACTAGTGAGTGACAGTATCCGAATTATTGCATTCGAATGCAAGAGATTTCGATTAGCGAATACTACCACTAGTGAGTGACAGTATCCGAATTATTGCATTCGAATGCAAGAGATTTCGATTAGCCAATACTACTACTAGTCACTGACAGTATACGAATTATTGCATTCGAATGCAAGAGATTGCGATTAGCGAATACTACTACTAGTGAGTGACAGTATCCGAATTATTGCATTCGAATGCAAGAGATTTCGATTAGCGAATACTACTACTAGTGAGTGACAGTATCCGAATTATTGCATTCGAATGCAAGAGATTTCGATTAGCGAATACTACTACTAGTCACTGACAGTATACGAATTATTGCATTCGAATGCAAGAGATTGCGATTAGCGAATACTACTACTAGTGAGTGACAGTATCCGAATTATTGCATTCGAATGCATGAAATTTCGATTAGCGAATACTACTACTAGTGAGTGACAGTATCCGAATTATTGCATTCGAATGCAAGAGATTTCGATTAGCGAATACTACTACTCGTGAGTGACAGTATCCGAATTATTGCATTCGAATGCAAGAGATTTCGATTAGCGAATACTACTACTAGTGAGTGACAGTATCCAAATTATTGCATTCGAATGCAAGAGATTTCGATTAGCGAATACTACTACTAGTGAGTGACAGTATCCGAATTATTGCATTCGAATGCAAGAGATTTCGATTAGCGAATACTACTACTAGTGAGTGACAGTATCCGAATTATTACATTCGAATGCAAGAGATTTCGATTAGCGAATACTACTACTAGTGAGTGACAGTATCCGAATTATTGCATTCGAATGCAAGAGATTTCGATTAGCGAATACTACTACTAGTGAGTGACAGTATCCGAATTATTGCATTCGAATGCATGAAATTTCGATTAGCGAATACTACTACTAGTGAGTGACAGTATCCGAATTATTGCATTCGAATGCATGAAATTTCGATTAACGAATACTGCTACTAGTGAGTGACAGTATCCGAATTATAGCATTCGAATGCAAGAGATTTCGATTAGCGAATACTACTACTAGCGAGTGACAGTATCCGAATTATTGCACTCGAATGCATGAAATTTCGATTAGCGAATACTACTACTAGTGAGTGACAGTATCCGAATTATTGCATTCCAATGCATGAAATTTCGATTAGCGAATACTACTACTTGTGAGTGACAGTATCCCAATTATTGCATTCGAATGCATGAAATTTCGATTAGCGAATACTACTACTAGTGGGTGACAGTATCCGAATTATTGCATTCGAATGCATGAAATTTCGATTAGCGAATACTACTACTAGTGAGTGACAGTATCCGAATTATGGCATTCGAATGCATGAAATTTCGATTAGCGAATACTACTACTAGTGAGTGACAGTATCCGAATTATGGCATTCGAATGCATGAACTTTCGATTAGCGAATACTACTACTAGTGAGTGACAGTATCCGAGAACTTGCATTCGAATGCATGAGATTTCGATTAGCGAATACTACTACTAGTGAGTGACAGTATCCGAGAACTTGCATTCGAATGCATGAGATTTCGATTAGCGAATACTACTACTAGTGAGTGACAGTATCCGAGAACTTGTTTTCGAATGCATTAGATTTCGATTAGCGAATACTACTACAAGTGAGTGACAGTATCCGAATTATTGCAATCGAATGCATGAGATTTCCTTTAGCGAATACTGCTACTAGTCAGTGATAGTTTCCGAATTATTGCTTTCGAATGCAAGAGATTTCGAATAGCGAATGCTACTACTAGTGAGTGACAGTATCCGAATTATTGCATTCGAATGCAAGAGATTTCGATTAGCGAATACTACTACTAGTGAGTGACAGTATCCGAATTATTGCATTCGAATGCATGAAATTGCGATTAGCGAATACTACTACTAGTGAGTGACAGTATCCGAATTATTGCATTCGAATGCATGAAATTTCGATTAGCGAATACTACTACTAGTGAGTGACAGTATCCGAGAACTTGCATTCGAATGCATGAGATTTCGATTAGCGAATACTACTACTAGTGAGTGACAGTATCCGAGAACTTGCATTCGGATGCATGAGATTTCGATTAGCGTATACTACTACTAGTGAGTGACAGTATCGGAGAACTTGCATTCGAATGCATGAGATTTCGATTAGCGAATACTACTACTAGTGAGTGGCAGTATCCGAATTATTGCAATCGAATGCATGAGATTTCGATTAGCGTATACTACTACTAGTGAGTGACAGTATCCGAATTATTACATTCGAATGCAAGAGATTTCGATTAGCGAATACTACTACTAGTGAGTGACAGTATCCGAATTATTGCATTCGAATGCAAGAGATTTCGATTAGCGAATACTACTACTAGTGAGTGACAGTAGCCGAATTACTGCATTCGAATGCATGAAATTTCGATTGGCGAATACTACTACTAGTGAGTGACAGTATCCGAGAACTTGCATTCGAATGCATGAAATTTCGATTAGCGAATACTACTACTAGTGAGTGACACTATCCGAATTATTGCATTCGAATGCATGAAATTGCGATTAGCGAATACTACTACTAGTGAGTGACAGTATCCGAATTATTGCATTCGAATGCATGAAATTTCGATTAGCGAATACTACTACTAGTGAGTGACAGTATCCGAGAACTTGCATTCGAATGCATGAGATTTCGATTAGCGAATACTACTACTAGTGAGTGACAGTATCCGAGAACTTGCATTCGAATGCATGAGATTTCGATTAGCGAATACTACTACTAGTGAGTGACAGTATCCGAGAACTTGCATTCGAATGCATGAGATTTCGATTAGCGTATACTACTACTAGTGAGTGACAGTATCCGAGAACTTGCATTCGAATGCATGAGATTTCGATTAGCGAATAGTATTACTAGTGAGTGGCAGTATCCGAATTATTGCAATTGAATGCATGAGATTTCGTTTAGCGAATACCACTACTAGTCAGTGACAGTATCCGAATTATTGCATTCGAATGCAAGAGATTTCGATTAGCGAATACTACTACTAGTCACTGACAGTATACGAATTATTGCATTCGAATGCAAGAGATTGCGATTAGCGAATACTACTACTAGTGAGTGACAGTATCCGAAATATTGCATTCGAATGCAAGAGATTTCGATTAGCGAATACTACTACTCGTGAGTGACAGTATCCGAATTATTGCATTCGATTGCAAGAGATTTCGATTAGCGAATACTACTACTAGTGAGTGACAGTATCCGAATTATTGCATTCGAATGCAAGAGATTTCGATTAGCGAATACTACTACTAGTGAGTGACAGTATCCGAAGTATTGCATTCGAATGCAAGAGATTTCGATTAGCGAATACTACTACTAGTGAGTGACAGTATCCGAATTATTGCATTCGAATGCATGAAATTTCGATTAGCGAATACTACTACTAGTGAGTGACAGTATCCGAGAACTTGCATTCGAATGCATGAGATTTCGATTAGCGAATACTACTACTAGTGAGTGACAGTATCCGAGAACTTGCATTCGAATGCATGAGATTTCGATTAGCGAATACTACTACTAGTGAGTGACAGTATCCGAGAACTTGCATTCGAATGCATGAGATTTCGATTAGCGTATACTACTACTAGTGAGTGACAGTATCCGAGAACTTGCATTCGAATGCATGAGATTTCTATTAGCGAATACTACTACTAGTGAGTGGCAGTATCCGAATTATTGCAATCGAATGCATGAGATTTCGTTTAGCGAATACCACTACTAGTCAGTGACAGTATCCGAATTATTGCATTCGAATGCAAGAGATTTCTATTAGCGAATACTACTACTAGTCACTGACAGTATACGAATTATTGCATTCGAATGCAAGAGATTGCGATTAGCGAATACTACTACTAGTGAGTGACAGTATCCGAATTATTGCATTCGAATGCATGAAATTTCGATTAGCGAGTACTACTACTAGTGAGTGACAGTATCCGAATTATTGCATTCGAATGCAAGAGATTTCGATTAGCGAATACTACTACTCGTGAGTGACAGTATCCGAATTATTGCATTCGAATGCAAGAGATTTCGATTAGCGAATACTACTACTAGTGAGTGACAGTATCCGAATTATTGCATTCGAATGCAAGAGATTTCGATTAGCGAATACTACTACTAGTGAGTGACAGTATCCGAATTATTGCATTCGAATGCAAGAGATTTCGATTAGCGAATACTACTACTAGTGAGTGACAGTATCCGAATTATTACATTCGAATGCAAGAGATTTCGATTAGCGAATACTACTAGTGAGTGACAGTATCCGAATTATTGCATTCGAATTCAAGAGATTTCGATTAGCGAATACTACTACTAGTGAGTGACAGTATCCGAATTATTGCATTCGAATGCATGATATTTCGATTAGCGAATACTACTACTAGTGAGTGACAGTATCCGAATTATTGCATTCGAGTGCATGAAATTTCGATTAACGAATACTGCTACTAGTGAGTGACAGTATCCGAATTATAGCATTCGAATGCAAGAGATCTCGATTAGCGAATAGTACTACTAGTGAGTGACAGTATCCGAATTATTGCATTCGAATGCATGAAATTTCGATTAGCGAATACTACTACTAGTGAGTGACAGTATCCAAATTATTGCATTCCAATGCATGAAATTTCGATTAGCGAATACTACTACTTGTGAGTGACAGTATCCCATTTATTGCATTCGAATGCATGAAATTTCGATTAGCGAATACTACTACTAGTGGGTGACAGTATCCGAATTATTGCATTCGAATGCATGAAATTTCGATTAGCGAATACTACTACTAGTGAGTGACAGTATCCGAATTATGGCATTCGAATGCATGAAATTTCGATTAGCGAATACTACTACTAGTGAGTGACAGTATCCGAATTAAGGCATTCGAATGCATGAACTTTCGATTAGCAAATACTACTACTAGTGAGTGACAGTATCCGAGAACTTGCATTCGAATGCATGAGATTTCGATTAGCGAATACTACTACTGGTGAGTGACAGTATCCGAGAACTTGCATTCGAATGCATGAGATTTCGATTAGCGAATACTACTACTAGTGAGTGACAGTATCCGAGAACTTGCATTCGAATGCATTAGATTTCGATTAGCGAATAATACTACTAGTGAGTGACAGTATCCGAATTATTGCAATCGAATGCATGAGATTTCCTTTAGCGAATACTGCTACTAGTCAGTGATAGTTTCCGAATTATTGCTTTCGAATGCAAGAGATTTCGATTAGCGGATGCTACTACTAGTGAGTGACGGTATCCGAGTTATTGCATTCGGATGCAAGAGATTTCGAATAGCGAATGCTACTCCTAGTGAGTGACAGTATCCGAATTATTGCATTCGAATGCAAGAGATTTCGATTAGCGAAAACTACTACTATTGAGTGACAGTATCCGAATTATTGCATTCGAATGCAAGAGATTTCGATTAGCGAATACTACTACTAGTGAGTGACAGTATCCGAATTATTGCATTCGAATGCAAGAGATTTCGATTAGCGAATACTACTACTAGTGAGTGACAGTATCCGAATTATTGCATTCGAATGCAAGAGATTTCGATTAGCGAATACTACTACTAGTCACTGACAGTATACGAATTATTGCATTCGAATGCAAGAGATTGCGATTAGCGAATACTACTACTAGTGAGTGACAGTATCCGAATTATTGCATTCGAATGCAAGAGATTTCGATTAGCGAATACTACTACTAGTGAGTGACAGTATCCGAATTATTGCATTCGAATGCAAGAGATTTCGATTAGCGAATACTACTACTAGTCACTGACAGTATACGAATTATTGCATTCGAATGCAAGAGATTGCGATTAGCGAATACTACTACTAGTGAGTGACAGTATCCGAATTATTGCATTCGAATGCATGAAATTTCGATTAGCGAATACTACTACTAGTGAGTGACAGTATCCGAATTATTGCATTCGAATGCAAGAGATTTCGATTAGCGAATACTACTACTCGTGAGTGACAGTATCCGAATTATTGCATTCGAATGCAAGAGATTTCGATTAGCGAATACTACTACTAGTGAGTGACAGTATCCAAATTATTGCATTCGAAAGCAAGAGATTTCGATTAGCGAATACTACTACTAGTGAGTGACAGTATCCGAATTATTGCATTCGAATGCAAGAGATTTCGATTAGCGAATACTACTACTAGTGAGTGACAGTATCCGAATTATTGCATTCGAATGCAAGAGATTTCGATTAGCGAATACTACTACTAGTGAGTGACAGTATCCGAATTATTGCATTCGAATGCATGAAATTTCGATTAGCGAATACTACTACTAGTGAGTGACAGTATCCGAATTATTGCATTCGAATGCATGAAATTTCGATTAACGAATACTGCTACTAGTGAGTGACAGTATCCGAATTATAGCATTCGAATGCAAGAGATTTCGATTAGCGAATACTACTACTAGCGAGTGACAGTATCCGAATTATTGCACTCGAATGCATGAAATTTCGATTAGCGAATACTACTACTAGTGAGTGACAGTATCCGAATTATTGCATTCCAATGCATGAAATTTCGATTAGCGAATACTACTACTTGTGAGTGACAGTATCCCAATTATTGCATTCGAATGCATGAAATTTCGATTAGCGAATACTACTACTAGTGGGTGACAGTATCCGAATTATTGCATTCGAATGCATGAAATTTCGATTAGCGAATACTACTACTAGTGAGTGACAGTATCCGAATTATGGCATTCGAATGCATGAAATTTCGATTAGCGAATACTACTACTAGTGAGTGACAGTATCCGAATTATGGCATTCGAATGCATGAACTTTCGATTAGCGAATACTACTACTAGTGAGTGACAGTATCCGAGAACTTGCATTCGAATGCATGAGATTTCGATTAGGGAATACTACTACTAGTGAGTGACAGTATCCGAGAACTTGCATTCGAATGCATGAGATTTCGATTAGCGAATACTACTACTAGTGAGTGACAGTATCCGAGAACTTGTTTTCGAATGCATTAGATTTCGATTAGCGAATACTACTACTAGTGAGTGACAGTATCCGAATTATTGCAATCGAATGCATGAGATTTCCTTTAGCGAATACTGCTACTAGTCAGTGATAGTTTCCGAATTATTGCTTTCGAATGCAAGAGATTTCGATTAGCGGATGCTACCACTAGTGAGTGACAGTATCCGAATTATTGCATTCGAATGCAAGAGATTTCGAATAGCGAATGCTACTACTAGTGAGTGACAGTATCCGAATTATTGCATTCGAATGCAACAGATTTCGATGAGCGAAAACTACCACTAGTGAGTGACAGTATCCGAATTATTGCATTCGAATGCAAGAGATTTCGATTAGCGAATACTACTACTAGTGAGTGACAGTATCCGAATTATTGCATTCGAATGCAAGAGATTTCGATTAGCGAATACTACTACTAGTGAGTGACAGTAGCCGAATTACTGCATTCGAATGCATGAAATTTCGATTAGCGAATACTACTACCAGTGAGTGACAGTATCCGAGAACTTGCATTCGAATGCATGAAATTTCGATTAGCGAATACTACTACTAGTGAGTGACAGTATCCGAATTATTGCATTCGAATGCATGAAATTGCGATTAGCGAATACTACTACTAGTGAGTGACAGTATCCGAATTATGGCATTCGAATGCATGAAATTTCGATTAGCGAATACTACTACTAGTGAGTGACAGTATCCGAATTATTGCATTCGAATGCATGAAATTTCGATTAACGAATACTGCTACTAGTGAGTGACAGTATCCGAATTATAGCATTCGAATGCAAGAGATTTCGATTAGCGAATACTACTACTAGTCACTGACAGTATACGAATTATTGCATTCGAATGCAAGAGATTGCGATTAGCGAATACTACTACTAGTGAGTGACAGTATCCGAATTATTGCATTCGAATGCAAGAGATTTCGATTAGCGAATACTACTACTAGTGAGTGACAGTATCCGAATTATTGCATTCGAATGCAAGAGATTTCGATTAGCGAATACTACTACTAGTCACTGACAGTATACGAATTATTGCATTCGAATGCAAGAGATTGCGATTAGCGAATACTACTACTAGTGAGTGACAGTATCCGAATTATTGCATTCGAATGCATGAAATTTCGATTAGCGAATACTACTACTAGTGAGTGACAGTATCCGAATTATTGCATTCGAATGCAAGAGATTTCGATTAGCGAATACTACTACTCGTGAGTGACAGTATCCGAATTATTGCATTCGAATGCAAGAGATTTCGATTAGCGAATACTACTACTAGTGAGTGACAGTATCCAAATTATTGCATTCGAAAGCAAGAGATTTCGATTAGCGAATACTACTACTAGTGAGTGACAGTATCCGAATTATTGCATTCGAATGCAAGAGATTTCGATTAGCGAATACTACTACTAGTCACTGACAGTATACGAATTATTGCATTCGAATGCAAGAGATTGCGATTAGCGAATACTACTACTAGTGAGTGACAGTATCCGAATTATTGCATTCGAATGCATGAAATTTCGATTAGCGAATACTACTACTAGTGAGTGACAGTATCCGAATTATTGCATTCGAATGCAAGAGATTTCGATTAGCGAATACTACTACTCGTGAGTGACAGTATCCGAATTATTGCATTCGAATGCAAGAGATTTCGATTAGCGAATACTACTACTAGTGAGTGACAGTATCCAAATTATTGCATTCGAAAGCAAGAGATTTCGATTAGCGAATACTACTACTAGTGAGTGACAGTATCCGAATTATTGCATTCGAATGCAAGAGATTTCGATTAGCGAATACTACTACTAGTGAGTGACAGTATCCGAATTATTGCATTCGAATGCAAGAGATTTCGATTAGCGAATACTACTACTAGTGAGTGACAGTATCCGAATTATTGCATTCGAATGCATGAAATTTCGATTAGCGAATACTACTACTAGTGAGTGACAGTATCCGAATTATTGCATTCGAATGCATGAAATTTCGATTAACGAATACTGCTACTAGTGAGTGACAGTATCCGAATTATAGCATTCGAATGCAAGAGATTTCGATTAGCGAATACTACTACTAGCGAGTGACAGTATCCGAATTATTGCACTCGAATGCATGAAATTTCGATTAGCGAATACTACTACTAGTGAGTGACAGTATCCGAATTATTGCATTCCAATGCATGAAATTTCGATTAGCGAATACTACTACTTGTGAGTGACAGTATCCCAATTATTGCATTCGAATGCATGAAATTTCGATTAGCGAATACTACTACTAGTGGGTGACAGTATCCGAATTATTGCATTCGAATGCATGAAATTTCGATTAGCGAATACTACTACTAGTGAGTGACAGTATCCGAATTATGGCATTCGAATGCATGAAATTTCGATTAGCGAATACTACTACTAGTGAGTGACAGTATCCGAATTATGGCATTCGAATGCATGAACTTTCGATTAGCGAATACTACTACTAGTGAGTGACAGTATCCGAGAACTTGCATTCGAATGCATGAGATTTCGATTAGGGAATACTACTACTAGTGAGTGACAGTATCCGAGAACTTGCATTCGAATGCATGAGATTTCGATTAGCGAATACTACTACTAGTGAGTGACAGTATCCGAGAACTTGTTTTCGAATGCATTAGATTTCGATTAGCGAATACTACTACTAGTGAGTGACAGTATCCGAATTATTGCAATCGAATGCATGAGATTTCCTTTAGCGAATACTGCTACTAGTCAGTGATAGTTTCCGAATTATTGCTTTCGAATGCAAGAGATTTCGATTAGCGGATGCTACCACTAGTGAGTGACAGTATCCGAATTATTGCATTCGAATGCAAGAGATTTCGAATAGCGAATGCTACTACTAGTGAGTGACAGTATCCGAATTATTGCATTCGAATGCAACAGATTTCGATGAGCGAAAACTACCACTAGTGAGTGACAGTATCCGAATTATTGCATTCGAATGCAAGAGATTTCGATTAGCGAATACTACTACTAGTGAGTGACAGTATCCGAATTATTGCATTCGAATGCAAGAGATTTCGATTAGCGAATACTACTACTAGTGAGTGACAGTAGCCGAATTACTGCATTCGAATGCATGAAATTTCGATTAGCGAATACTACTACCAGTGAGTGACAGTATCCGAGAACTTGCATTCGAATGCATGAAATTTCGATTAGCGAATACTACTACTAGTGAGTGACAGTATCCGAATTATTGCATTCGAATGCATGAAATTGCGATTAGCGAATACTACTACTAGTGAGTGACAGTATCCGAATTATGGCATTCGAATGCATGAAATTTCGATTAGCGAATACTACTACTAGTGAGTGACAGTATCCGAATTATTGCATTCGAATGCATGAAATTTCGATTAACGAATACTGCTACTAGTGAGTGACAGTATCCGAATTATAGCATTCGAATGCAAGAGATTTCGATTAGCGAATACTACTACTAGTCACTGACAGTATACGAATTATTGCATTCGAATGCAAGAGATTGCGATTAGCGAATACTACTACTAGTGAGTGACAGTATCCGAATTATTGCATTCGAATGCAAGAGATTTCGATTAGCGAATACTACTACTAGTGAGTGACAGTATCCGAATTATTGCATTCGAATGCAAGAGATTTCGATTAGCGAATACTACTACTAGTCACTGACAGTATACGAATTATTGCATTCGAATGCAAGAGATTGCGATTAGCGAATACTACTACTAGTGAGTGACAGTATCCGAATTATTGCATTCGAATGCATGAAATTTCGATTAGCGAATACTACTACTAGTGAGTGACAGTATCCGAATTATTGCATTCGAATGCAAGAGATTTCGATTAGCGAATACTACTACTCGTGAGTGACAGTATCCGAATTATTGCATTCGAATGCAAGAGATTTCGATTAGCGAATACTACTACTAGTGAGTGACAGTATCCAAATTATTGCATTCGAAAGCAAGAGATTTCGATTAGCGAATACTACTACTAGTGAGTGACAGTATCCGAATTATTGCATTCGAATGCAAGAGATTTCGATTAGCGAATACTACTACTAGTGAGTGACAGTATCCGAATTATTGCATTCGAATGCAAGAGATTTCGATTAGCGAATACTACTACTAGTGAGTGACAGTATCCGAATTATTGCATTCGAATGCATGAAATTTCGATTAGCGAATACTACTACTAGTGAGTGACAGTATCCGAATTATTGCATTCGAATGCATGAAATTTCGATTAACGAATACTGCTACTAGTGAGTGACAGTATCCGAATTATAGCATTCGAATGCAAGAGATTTCGATTAGCGAATACTACTACTAGCGAGTGACAGTATCCGAATTATTGCACTCGAATGCATGAAATTTCGATTAGCGAATACTACTACTAGTGAGTGACAGTATCCGAATTATTGCATTCCAATGCATGAAATTTCGATTAGCGAATACTACTACTTGTGAGTGACAGTATCCCAATTATTGCATTCGAATGCATGAAATTTCGATTAGCGAATACTACTACTAGTGGGTGACAGTATCCGAATTATTGCATTCGAATGCATGAAATTTCGATTAGCGAATACTACTACTAGTGAGTGACAGTATCCGAATTATGGCATTCGAATGCATGAAATTTCGATTAGCGAATACTACTACTGGTGAGTGACAGTATCCGAATTATGGCATTCGAATGCATGAACTTTCGATTAGCGAATACTACTACTAGTGAGTGACAGTATCCGAGAACTTGCATTCGAATGCATGAGATTTCGATTAGGGAATACTACTACTAGTGAGTGACAGTATCCGAGAACTTGCATTCGAATGCATGAGATTTCGATTAGCGAATACTACTACTAGTGAGTGACAGTATCCGAGAACTTGTTTTCGAATGCATTAGATTTCGATTAGCGAATACTACTACTAGTGAGTGACAGTATCCGAATTATTGCAATCGAATGCATGAGATTTCCTTTAGCGAATACTGCTACTAGTCAGTGATAGTTTCCGAATTATTGCTTTCGAATGCAAGAGATTTCGATTAGCGGATGCTACCACTAGTGAGTGACAGTATCCGAATTATTGCATTCGAATGCAAGAGATTTCGAATAGCGAATGCTACTACTAGTGAGTGACAGTATCCGAATTATTGCATTCGAATGCAACAGATTTCGATGAGCGAAAACTACCACTAGTGAGTGACAGTATCCGAATTATTGCATTCGAATGCAAGAGATTTCGATTAGCGAATACTACTACTAGTGAGTGACAGTATCCGAATTATTGCATTCGAATGCAAGAGATTTCGATTAGCGAATACTACTACTAGTGAGTGACAGTAGCCGAATTACTGCATTCGAATGCATGAAATTTCGATTAGCGAATACTACTACTAGTGGGTGACAGTATCCGAGAACTTGCATTCGAATGCATGAAATTTCGATTAGCGAATACTACTACTAGTGAGTGACAGTATCCGAATTATTGCATTCGAATGCATGAAATTGCGATTAGCGAATACTACTACTAGTGAGTGACAGTATCCGAATTATTGCATTCGAATGCATGAAATTTCGATTAGCGAATACTACTACTAGTGGGTGACAGTATCCGAGAACTTGCATTCGAATGCATGAGATTTCGATTAGCGAATACTACTACTAGTGAGTGACAGTATCCGAGAACTTGCATTCGGATGCATGAGATTTCGATTAGCGTATACTACTACTAGTGAGTGACAGTATCCGAGAACTTGCATTCGAATGCTTGAGATTTCGATTAGCGAATACTACTACTAGTGAGTGGCAGTATCCGAATTATTGCAATCGAATGCATGAGATTTCGATTAGCGTATACTACTACTAGTGAGTGACAGTATCCGAATTATTACATTCGAGTGCATGAAATTTCGATTAACGAATACTGCTACTAGTGAGTGACAGTATCCGAATTATAGCATTCGAATGCAAGAGATTTCGATTAGCGAATACTACTACTAGTGAGTGACAGTATCCGAATTATTGCATTCGAATGCAAGAGATTTCGATTAGCGAATACTACTACTAGTGAGTGACAGTAGCCGAATTACTGCATTCGAATGCATGAAATTTCGATTGGCGAATACTACTACTAGTGAGTGACAGTATCCGAATTATTGCATTCGAGTGCATGAAATTTCGATTAACGAATACTGCTACTAGTGAGTGACAGTATCCGAATTATAGCATTCGAATGCAAGAGATCTCGGTTAACGAATAGTAGTACTAGTGAGTGACAGTATCCGAATTATTGCATTCGAATGCATGAAATTTCGATTAGCGAATACTACTACTAGTGAGTGACAGTATCCAAACTATTGCATTCCAATGCATGAAATTTCGATTAGCGAATACTACTACTTGTGAGTGACAGTATTGCATTTATTGCATTCGAATGCATGAAATTTCGATTAGCGAATACTACTACTAGTGGGTGACAGTATCCGAATTATTGCATTCGAATGCATGAAATTTCGATTAGCGAATACTACTACTAGTGAGTGACAGTATCCGAATTATGGCATTCGAATGCATGAAATTTCGATTAGCGAATACTACTACTAGTGAGTGACAGTATCCGAATTATGGCATTCGAATGCATGAACTTTCGATTAGCGAATACTACTACTAGTGAGTGACAGTATCCGAGAACTTGCATTCGAATGCATGAGATTTCGATTAGCGAATACTACTACTAGTGAGTGACAGTATCCGAGAACTTGCATTCGAATGCATGAGATTTCGATTAGCGAATACTACTACTAGTGAGTGACAGTATCCGAGAACTTGCATTCGAATGCATTAGATTTCGATTAGCGAATAATACTACTAGTGAGTGACAGTATCCGAATTATTGCAATCGAATGCATGAGATTTCCTTTAGCGAATACTGCTACTAGTCAGTGATAGTTTCCGAATTATTGCTTTCGAATGCAAGAGATTTCGATTAGCGGATGCTACTACTAGTGAGTGACGGTATCCGAGTTATTGCATTCGGATGCAAGAGATTTCGAATAGCGAATGCTACTACTAGTGAGTGACAGTATCCGAATTATAGCATTCGAATGCAAGAGATTTCGATTAGCGAAAACTACTACTAGTGAGTGACAGTATCCGAATTATTGCATTCGAATGCAAGAGATTTCGATTAGCGAATACTACTACTAGTGAGTGACAGTATCCGAATTATTGCATTCGAATGCAAGAGATTTCGATTAGCGAATACTACTACTAGTGAGTGACAGTATCCGAATTATTGCATTCGAATGCAAGAGATTTCGATTAGCGAATACTACTACTAGTCACTGACAGTATACGAATTATTGCATTCGAATGCAAGAGATTGCGATTAGCGAATACTACTACTAGTGAGTGACAGTATCCGAATTATTGCATTCGAATGCAAGAGATTTCGATTAGCGAATACTACTACTAGTGAGTGACAGTATCCGAATTATTGCATTCGAATGCAAGAGATTTCGATTAGCGAATACTACTACTAGTCACTGACAGTATACGAATTATTGCATTCGAATGCAAGAGATTGCGATTAGCGAATACTACTACTAGTGAGTGACAGTATCCGAATTATTGCATTCGAATGCATGAAATTTCGATTAGCGAATACTACTACTAGTGAGTGACAGTATCCGAATTATTGCATTCGAATGCAAGAGATTTCGATTAGCGAATACTACTACTCGTGAGTGACAGTATCCGAATTATTGCATTCGAATGCAAGAGATTTCGATTAGCGAATACTACTACTAGTGAGTGACAGTATCCAAATTATTGCATTCGAATGCAAGAGATTTCGATTAGCGAATACTACTACTAGTGAGTGACAGTATCCGAATTATTGCATTCGAATGCAAGAGATTTCGATTAGCGAATACTACTACTAGTGAGTGACAGTATCCGAATTATTACATTCGAATGCAAGAGATTTCGATTAGCGAATACTACTACTAGTGAGTGACAGTATCCGAATTATTGCATTCGAATGCAAGAGATTTCGATTAGCGAATACTACTACTAGTGAGTGACAGTATCCGAATTATTGCATTCGAATGCATGAAATTTCGATTAGCGAATACTACTACTAGTGAGTGACAGTATCCGAATTATTGCATTCGAATGCATGAAATTTCGATTAACGAATACTGCTACTAGTGAGTGACAGTATCCGAATTATAGTATTCGAATGCAAGAGATTTCGATTAGCGAATACTACTACTAGCGAGTGACAGTATCCGAATTATTGCACTCGAATGCATGAAATTTCGATTAGCGAATACTACTACTAGTGAGTGACAGTATCCGAATTATTGCATTCCAATGCATGAAATTTCGATTAGCGAATACTACTACTTGTGAGTGACAGTATCCCAATTATTGCATTCGAATGCATGAAATTTCGATTAGCGAATACTACTACTAGTGGGTGACAGTATCCGAATTATTGCATTCGAATGCATGAAATTTCGATTAGCGAATACTACTACTAGTGAGTGACAGTATCCGAATTATGGCATTCGAATGCATGAAATTTCGATTAGCGAATACTACTACTAGTGAGTGACAGTATCCGAATTATGGCATTCGAATGCATGAACTTTCGATTAGCGAATACTACTACTAGTGAGTGACAGTATCCGAGAACTTGCATTGGAATGCATGAGATTTCGATTAGCGAATACTACTACTAGTGAGTGACAGTATCCGAGAACTTGCATTCGAATGCATGAGATTTCGATTAGCGAATACTACTACTAGTGAGTGACAGTATCCGAGAACTTGTTTTCGAATGCATTAGATTTCGATTAGCGAATACTACTACAAGTGAGTGACAGTATCCGAATTATTGCAATCGAATGCATGAGATTTCCTTTAGCGAATACTGCTACTAGTCAGTGATAGTTTCCGAATTATTGCTTTCGAATGCAAGAGATTTCGAATAGCGAATGCTACTACTAGTGAGTGATAGTATCCGAATTATTGCATTCGAATGCAAGAGATTTCGATTAGCGAATACTACTACTAGTGAGTGACAGTATCCGAATTATTGCATTCGAATGCATGAAATTGCGATTAGCGAATACTACTACTAGTGAGTGACAGTATCCGAATTATTGCATTCGAATGCATGAAATTTCGATTAGCGAATACTACTACTAGTGAGTGACAGTATCCGAGAACTTGCATTCGAATGCATGAGATTTCGATTAGCGAATACTACTACTAGTGAGTGACAGTATCCGAGAACTTGCATTCGGATGCATGAGATTTCGATTAGCGTATACTACTACTAGTGAGTGACAGTATCGGAGAACTTGCATTCGAATGCATGAGATTTCGATTAGCGAATACTACTACTAGTGAGTGGCAGTATCCGAATTATTGCAATCGAATGCATGAGATTTCGATTAGCGTATACTACTACTAGTGAGTGACAGTATCCGAATTATTACATTCGAATGCAAGAGATTTCGATTAGCGAATACTACTACTAGTGAGTGACAGTATCCGAATTATTGCATTGGAATGCAAGAGATTTCGATTAGCGAATACTACTACTAGTGAGTGACAGTAGCCGAATTACTGCATTCGAATGCATGAAATTTCGATTGGCGAATACTACTACTAGTGAGTGACAGTATCCGAGAACTTGCATTCGAATGCATGAAATTTCGATTAGCGAATACTACTACTAGTGAGTGACACTATCCGAATTATTGCATTCGAATGCATGAAATTGCGATTAGCGAATACTACTACTAGTGAGTGACAGTATCCGAATTATTGCATTCGAATGCATGAAATTTCGATTAGCGAATACTACTACTAGTGAGTGACAGTATCCGAGAACTTGCATTCGAATGCATGAGATTTCGATTAGCGAATACTACTACTAGTGAGTGACAGTATCCGAGAACTTGCATTCGAATGCATGAGATTTCGATTAGCGAATACTACTACTAGTGAGTGACAGTATCCGAGAACTTGCATTCGAATGCATGAGATTTCGATTAGCGTATACTACTACTAGTGAGTGACAGTATCCGAGAACTTGCATTCGAATGCATGAGATTTCGATTAGCGAATAGTATTACTAGTGAGTGGCAGTATCCGAATTATTGCAATTGAATGCATGAGATTTCGTTTAGCGAATACCACTACTAGTCAGTGACAGTATCCGAATTATTGCATTCGAATGCAAGAGATTTCGATTAGCGAATACTACTACTAGTCACTGACAGTATACGAATTATTGCATTCGAATGCAAGAGATTGCGATTAGCGAATACTACTACTAGTGAGTGACAGTATCCGAAATATTGCATTCGAATGCAAGAGATTTCGATTAGCGAATACTACTACTCGTGAGTGACAGTATCCGAATTATTGCTTTCGAATGCAAGAGATTTCGATTAGCGGATGCTACCACTAGTGAGTGACAGTATCCGAATTATTGCATTCGAATGCAAGAGATTTCGAATAGCGAATGCTACTACTAGTGAGTGACAGTATCCGAATTATTGCATTCGAATGCAACAGATTTCGATGAGCGAAAACTACCACTAGTGAGTGACAGTATCCGAATTATTGCATTCGAATGCAAGAGATTTCGATTAGCGAATACTACTACTAGTGAGTGACAGTATCCGAATTATTGCATTCGAATGCAAGAGATTTCGATTAGCGAATACTACTACTAGTGAGTGACAGTAGCCGAATTACTGCATTCGAATGCATGAAATTTCGATTAGCGAATACTACTACCAGTGAGTGACAGTATCCGAGAACTTGCATTCGAATGCATGAAATTTCGATTAGCGAATACTACTACTAGTGAGTGACAGTATCCGAATTATTGCATTCGAATGCATGAAATTGCGATTAGCGAATACTACTACTAGTGAGTGACAGTATCCGAATTATTGCATTCGAATGCATGAAATTTCGATTAGCGAATACTACTACTAGTGGGTGACAGTATCCGAGAACTTGCATTCGAATGCATGAGATTTCGATTAGCGAATACTACTACTAGTGAGTGACAGTATCCGAGAACTTGCATTCGGATGCATGAGATTTCGATTAGCGTATACTACTACTAGTGAGTGACAGTATCCGAGAACTTGCATTCGAATGCTTGAGATTTCGATTAGCGAATACTACTACTAGTGAGTGGCAGTATCCGAATTATTCCAATCGAATGCATGAGATTTCGATTAGCGTATACTACTACTAGTGAGTGACAGTATCCGAATTATTACATTCGAATGCAAGAGATTTCGATTAGCGAATACTACTACTAGTGAGTGACAGTATCCGAATTATTGCATTCGAATGCAAGAGATTTCGATTAGCGAATACTACTACTAGTGAGTGACAGTAGCCGAATTACTGCATTCGAATGCATGAAATTTCGATTGGCGAATACTACTACTAGTGAGTGACAGTATCCGAATTATTGCATTCGAGTGCATGAAATTTCGATTAACGAATACTGCTACTAGTGAGTGACAGTATCCGAATTATAGCATTCGAATGCAAGAGATCTCGATTAGCGAATAGTAGTACTAGTGAGTGACAGTATCCGAATTATTGCATTCCAATGCATGAAATTTCGATTAGCGAATACTACTACTTGTGAGTGACCGTATTGCATTTATTGCATTCGAATGCATGAAATTTCGATTAGCGAATACTACTACTAGTGGGTGACAGTATCCGAATTATTGCATTCGAATGCATGAAATTTCGATTAGCGAATACTACTACTAGTGAGTGACAGTATCCGAATTATGGCATTCGAATGCATGAAATTTCGATTAGCGAATACTACTACTAGTGAGTGACAGTATCCGAATTATGGCATTCGAATGCATGAACTTTCGATTAGCGAATACTACTACTAGTGAGTGACAGTATCCGAGAACTTGCATTCGAATGCATGAGATTTCGATTAGCGAATACTACTACTAGTGAGTGACAGTATCCGAGAACTTGCATTCGAATGCATGAGATTTCGATTAGCGAATACTACTACTAGTGAGTGACAGTATCCGAGAACTTGCATTCGAATGCATTAGATTTCGATTAGCGAATAATACTACTAGTGAGTGACAGTATCCGAATTATTGCAATCGAATGCATGAGATTTCCTTTAGCGAATACTGCTACTAGTCAGTGATAGTTTCCGAATTATTGCTTTCGAATGCAAGAGATTTCGATTAGCGGATGCTACTACTAGTGAGTGACGGTATCCGAGTTATTGCATTCGGATGCAAGAGATTTCGAATAGCGAATGCTACTACTAGTGAGTGACAGTATCCGAATTATTGCATTCGAATGCAAGAGATTTCGATTAGCGAAAACTACTACTAGTGAGTGACAGTATCCGAATTATTGCATTCGAATGCAAGAGATTTCGATTAGCGAATACTACTACTAGTGAGTGACAGTATCCGAATTATTGCATTCGAATGCAAGAGATTTCGATTAGCGAATACTACTACTAGTGAGTGACAGTATCCGAATTATTGCATTCGAATGCAAGAGATTTCGATTAGCGAATACTACTACTAGTCACTGACAGTATACGAATTATTGCATTCGAATGCAAGAGATTGCGATTAGCGAATACTACTACTAGTGAGTGACAGTATCCGAATTATTGCATTCGAATGCAAGAGATTTCGATTAGCGAATACTACTACTAGTGAGTGACAGTATCCGAATTATTGCATTCGAATGCAAGAGATTTCGATTAGCGAATACTACTACTAGTCACTGACAGTATACGAATTATTGCATTCGAATGCAAGAGATTGCGATTAGCGAATACTACTACTAGTGAGTGACAGTATCCGAATTATTGCATTCGAATGCATGAAATTTCGATTAGCGAATACTACTACTAGTGAGTGACAGTATCCGAATTATTGCATTCGAATGCAAGAGATTTCGATTAGCGAATACTACTACTCGTGAGTGACAGTATCCGAATTATTGCATTCGAATGCAAGAGATTTCGATTAGCGAATACTACTACTAGTGAGTGACAGTATCCAAATTATTGCATTCGAATGCAAGAGATTTCGATTAGCGAATACTACTACTAGTGAGTGACAGTATCCGAATTATTGCATTCGAATGCAAGAGATTTCGATTAGCGAATACTACTACTAGTGAGTGACAGTATCCGAATTATTACATTCGAATGCAAGAGATTTCGATTAGCGAATACTACTACTAGTGAGTGACAGTATCCGAATTATTGCATTCGAATGCAAGAGATTTCGATTAGCGAATACTACTACTAGTGAGTGACAGTATCCGAATTATTGCATTCGAATGCATGAAATTTCGATTAGCGAATACTACTACTAGTGAGTGACAGTATCCGAATTATTGCATTCGAATGCATGAAATTTCGATTAACGAATACTGCTACTAGTGAGTGACAGTATCCGAATTATAGCATTCGAATGCAAGAGATTTCGATTAGCGAATACTACTACTAGCGAGTGACAGTATCCGAATTATTGCACTCGAATGCATGAAATTTCGATTAGCGAATACTACTACTAGTGAGTGACAGTATCCGAATTATTGCATTCCAATGCATGAAATTTCGATTAGCGAATACTACTACTTGTGAGTGACAGTATCCCAATTATTGCATTCGAATGCATGAAATTTCGATTAGCGAATACTACTACTAGTGGGTGACAGTATCCGAATTATTGCATTCGAATGCATGAAATTTCGATTAGCGAATACTACTACTAGTGAGTGACAGTATCCGAATTATGGCATTCGAATGCATGAAATTTCGATTAGCGAATACTACTACTAGTGAGTGACAGTATCCGAATTATGGCATTCGAATGCATCAACTTTCGATTAGCGAATACTACTACTAGTGAGTGACAGTATCCGAGAACTTGCATTCGAATGCATGAGATTTCGATTAGCGAATACTACTACTAGTGAGTGACAGTATCCGAGAACTTGCATTCGAATGCATGAGATTTCGATTAGCGAATACTACTACTAGTGAGTGACAGTATCCGAGAACTTGTTTTCGAATGCATTAGATTTCGATTAGCGAATACTACTACAAGTGAGTGACAGTATCCGAATTATTGCAATCGAATGCATGAGATTTCCTTTAGCGAATACTGCTACTAGTCAGTGATAGTTTCCGAATTATTGCTTTCGAATGCAAGAGATTTCGAATAGCGAATGCTACTACTAGTGAGTGACAGTATCCGAATTATTGCATTCGAATGCAAAGATTTCGATTAGCGAATACTACTACTAGTGAGTGACAGTATCCGAATTATTGCATTCGAATGCATGAAATTGCGATTAGCGAATACTACTACTAGTGAGTGACAGTATCCGAATTATTGCATTCGAATGCATGAAATTTCGATTAGCGAATACTACTACTAGTGAGTGACAGTATCCGAGAACTTGCATTCGAATGCATGAGATTTCGATTAGCGAATACTACTACTAGTGAGTGACAGTATCCGAGAACTTGCATTCGGATGCATGAGATTTCGATTAGCGTATACTACTACTAGTGAGTGACAGTATCGGAGAACTTGTATTCGAATGCATGAGATTTCGATTAGCGAATACTACTACTAGTGAGTGGCAGTATCCGAATTATTGCAATCGAATGCATGATATTTCGATTAGCGTATACTACTACTAGTGAGTGACAGTATCCGAATTATTACATTCGAATGCAAGAGATTTCGATTAGCGAATACTACTACTAGTGAGTGACAGTATCCGAATTATTGCATTCGAATGCAAGAGATTTCGATTAGCGAATACTACTACTAGTGAGTGACAGTAGCCGAATTACTGCATTCGAATGCATGAAATTTCGATTGGCGAATACTACTACTAGTGAGTGACAGTATCCGAGAACTTGCATTCGAATGCATGAAATTTCGATTAGCGAATACTACTACTAGTGAGTGACACTATCCGAATTATTGCATTCGAATGCATGAAATTGCGATTAGCGAATACTACTACTAGTGAGTGACAGTATCCGAATTATTGCATTCGAATGCATGAAATTTCGATTAGCGAATACTACTACTAGTGAGTGACAGTATCCGAGAACTTGCATTCGAATGCATGAGATTTCGATTAGCGAATACTACTACTAGTGAGTGACAGTATCCGAGAACTTGCATTCGAATGCATGAGATTTCGATTAGCGAATACTACTACTAGTGAGTGACAGTATCCGAGAACTTGCATTCGAATGCATGAGATTTCGATTAGCGTATACTACTACTAGTGAGTGACAGTATCCGAGAACTTGCATTCGAATGCATGAGATTTCGATTAGCGAATAGTATTACTAGTGAGTGGCAGTATCCGAATTATTGCAATTGAATGCATGAGATTTCGTTTAGCGAATACCACTACTAGTCAGTGACAGTATCCGAATTATTGCATTCGAATGCAAGAGATTTCGATTAGCGAATACTACTACTAGTCACTGACAGTATACGAATTATTGCATTCGAATGCAAGAGATTGCGATTAGCGAATACTACTACTAGTGAGTGACAGTATCCGAAATATTGCATTCGAATGCAAGAGATTTCGATTAGCGAATACTACTACTCGTGAGTGACAGTATCCGAATTATTGCATTCGATTGCAAGAGATTTCGATTAGAGAATACTACTACTAGTGAGTGACAGTATCCGAATTATTGCATTCGAATGCAAGAGATTTCGATTAGCGAATACTACTACTAGTGAGTGACAGTATCCGAAGTATTGCATTCGAATGCAAGAGATTTCGATTAGCGAATACTACTACTAGTGAGTGACAGTATCCGAATTATTGCATTCGAATGCAAGAGATTTCGATTAGCGAATACTACTACTAGTGAGTGACAGTAGCCGAATTACTGCATTCGAATGCATGAAATTTCGATTAGCGAATACTACTACTAGTGAGTGACAGTATCCGAGAACTTGCATTCGAATGCATGAAATTTCGATTAGCGAATACTACTACTAGTGAGTGACAGTATCCGAATTATTGCATTCGAATGCATGAAATTGCGATTAGCGAATACTACTACTAGTGAGTGACAGTATCCGAATTATTGCATTCGAATGCATGAAATTTCGATTAGCGAATACTACTACTAGTGAGTGACAGTATCCGAGAACTTGCATTCGAATGCATGAGATTTCGATTAGCGAATACTACTACTAGTGAGTGACAGTATCCGAGAACTTGCATTCGAATGCATGAGATTTCGATTAGCGAATACTACTACTAGTGAGTGACAATATCCGAGAACTTGCATTCGAATGCATGAGATTTCGATTAGCGTATACTACTACTAGTGAGTGACAGTATCCGAGAACTTGCATTCGAATGCATGAGATTTCGATTAGCGAATACTACTACTAGTGAGTGGCAGTATCCGAATTATTGCAATCGAATGCATGAGATTTCGTTTAGCGAATACCACTACTAGTCAGTGACAGTATCCGAATTATTGCATTCGAATGCAAGAGATTTCGATTAGCGAATACTACTACTAGTCACTGACAGTATACGAATTATTGCATTCGAATGCAAGAGATTGCGATTAGCGAATACTACTACTAGTGAGTGACAGTATCCGAATTATTGCATTCGAATGCATGAAATTTCGATTAGCGAATACTACTACTAGTGAGTGACAGTATCCGAATTATTGCATTCGAATGCAAGAGATTTCGATTAGCGAATACTACTACTCGTGAGTGACAGTATCCGAAGTATTGCATTCGAATGCAAGAGATTTCGATTAGCGAATACTACTACTAGTGAGTGACAGTATCCGAATTATTGCATTCGAATGCAAGAGATTTCGATTAGCGAATACTACTACTAGTGAGTGAGAGTACCCGAATTATTACATTCGAATGCAAGAGATTTCGATTAGCGAATACTACTACTAGTGAGTGACAGTATCCGAATTATTGCATTCGAATGCAAGATATTTCGATTAGCGAATACTACTACTAGTCACTGACAGTATACGAATTATTGCATTCGAATGCAAGAGATTTCGATTAGCGAATACTACTACTCGTGAGTGACAGTATCCGAGAACTTGCATTCGAATGCATGAGATTTCGATTAGCGAATACTACTACTAGTGAGTGACAGTATCCGAGAACTTGCATTCGAATGCATGAGATTTCGATTAGCGTATACTACTACTAGTGAGTGACAGTATCCGAGAACTTGCATTCGAATGCATGAGATTTCGATTAGCGAATACTACTACTAGTGAGTGGCAGTATCCGAATTATTGCAATCGAATGCATGAGATTTCGTTTAGCGAATACCACTACTAGTCAGTGACAGTATCCGAATTATTGCATTCGAATGCAAGAGATTTCGATTAGCGAATACTACTACTAGTGAGTGACAGTATCTGAATTATTGCATTCGAATGCAAGAGATTTCGATTAGCGAATACTACTACTAGTGAGTGACAGTATCCGAATTATTACATTCGAATGCAAGAGATTTCGATTAGCGAATACTACTACTAGTGAGTGACAGTATCCGAATTATTGCATTCGAATGCAAGAGATTTCGATTAGCGAATACTACTACTAGTGAGTGACAGTATCCGAATTATTGCATTCGAATGCATGATATTTCGATTAGCGAATACTACTACTAGTGAGTGACAGTATCCGAATTATTGCATTCGAATGCATGAAATTTCGATTAACGAATACTGCTACTAGTGAGTGACAGTATCCGAATTATAGCATTCGAATGCAAGAGATCTCGATTAGCGAATAGTACTACTAGTGAGTGACAGTATCCGAATTATTGCATTCGAATGCATGAAATTTCGATTAGCGAATACTACTACTAGTGAGTGACAGTATCCGAATTATTGCATTCCAATGCATGAAATTTCGATTAGCGAATACTACTACTTGTAAGTGACAGTATCCCAATTATTGCATTCGAATGCATGAAATTTCGATTAGCGAATACTACTACTAGTGGGTGACAGTATCCGAATTATTGCATTCGAATGCATGAAATTTCGATTAGCGAATACTACTACTAGTGAGTGACAGTATCCGAATTATTGCATTCGAATGCATGACATTTCGATTAGCGAATACTACTACTAGTGAGTGACAGTATCCGAATTATGGCATTCGAATGCATGAACTTTCGATTAGCGAATACTACTACTAGTGAGTGACAGTATCCGAGAACTTGCATTCGAATGCATGAGATTTCGATTAGCGAATACTACTACTAGTGAGTGACAGTATCCGAGAACTTGCATTCGAATGCATGAGATTTCGATTAGCGAATACTACTCCTAGTGAGTGACAGTATCCGAGAACTTGCATTCGAATGCATTAGATTTCGATTAGCGAATACTACTACTAGTGAGTGACAGTATCCGAATTATTACATTCGAATGCAAGAGATTTCGATTAGCGAATACTACTACTAGTGAGTGACAGTATCCGAATTATTGCATTCGAATGCAAGAGATTTCGATTAGCGGATGCTACTACTAGTGAGTGACGGTATCCGAATTATTGCATTCGAATGCAAGAGATTTCGAATAGCGAATGCTACTACTAGTGAGTGACAGTATCCGAATTATTGCATTCGAATGCAAGAGATTTCGATTAGCGAAAACTACTACTAGTGAGTGACAGTATCCGAATTATTGCATTCGAATGCAAGAGATTTCGATTAGCGAATACTACTACTAGTGAGTGACAGTATCCGAATTATTGCATTCGAATGCAAGAGATTTCGATTAGCGAATACTACTACTAGTGAGTGACAGTATCCGAATTATTGCATTCGAATGCAAGAGATTTCGATTAGCGAATACTACTACTAGTGAGTGACAGTATCCGAATTATTGCATTCGAATGCAAGATATTTCGATTAGCGAATACTACTACTAGTCACTGACAGTATACGAATTATTGCATTCGAATGCAAGAGATTTCGATTAGCGAATACTACTACTCGTGAGTGACCGTATCCGAGAACTTGCATTCGAATGCATGAGATTTCGATTAGCGAATACTACTACTAGTGAGTGACAGTATCCGAGAACTTGCATTCGAATGCATGAGATTTCGATTAGCGTATACTACTACTAGTGAGTGACAGTATCCGAGAACTTGCATTCGAATGCATGAGATTTCGATTAGCGAATACTACTACTAGTGAGTGGCAGTATCCGAATTATTGCAATCGAATGCATGAGATTTCGTTTAGCGAATACCACTACTAGTCAGTGACAGTATCCGAATTATTGCATTCGAATGCAAGAGATTTCGATTAGCGAATACTACTACTAGTGAGTGACAGTATCCGAATTATTGCATTCGAATGCAAGAGATTTCGATTAGCGAATACTACTACTAGTGAGTGACAGTATCCGAATTATTACATTCGAATGCAAGAGATTTCGATTAGCGAATACTACTACTAGTGAGTGACAGTATCCGAATTATTGCATTCGAATGCAAGAGATTTCGATTAGCGAATACTACTACTAGTGAGTGACAGTATCCGAATTATTACATTCGAATGCAAGAGATTTCGATTAGCGAATACTACTACTAGTGAGTGACAGTATCCGAATTATTGCATTCGAATGCAAGAGATTTCGATTAGCGAATACTACTACTAGTGAGTGACAGTATCCGAATTATTGCATTCGAATGCATGAAATTTCGATTAACGAATACTGCTACTAGTGAGTGACAGTATCCGAATTATAGCATTCGAATGCAAGAGATCTCGATTAGCGAATAGTACTACTAGTGAGTGACAGTATCCGAAATATTGCATTCGAATGCATGAAATTTCGATTAGCGAATACTACTACTAGTGAGTGACAGTATCCGAATTATTGCATTCCAATGCATGAAATTTCGATTAGCGAATACTACTACTTGTAAGTGACAGTATCCCAATTATTGCATTCGAATGCATGAAATTTCGATTAGCGAATACTACTACTAGTGGGTGACAGTATCCGAATTATTGCATTCGAATGCATGAAATTTCGATTAGCGAATACTACTACTAGTGAGTGACAGTATCCGAATTATGGCATTCGAATGCATGACATTTCGATTAGCGAATACTACTACTAGTGAGTGACAGTATCCGAATTATGGCATTCGAATGCATGAACTTTCGATTAGCGAATACTACTACTAGTGAGTGACAGTATCCGAGAACTTGCATTCGAATGCATGAGATTTCGATTAGCGAATACTACTACTAGTGAGTGACAGTATCCGAGAACTTGCATTCGAATGCATGAGATTTCGATTAGCGAATACTACTCCTAGTGAGTGACAGTATCCGAGAACTTGCATTCGAATGCATTAGATTTCAATTAGCGAATACTACTACTAGTGAGTGACAGTATCCGAATTATTGCAATCGAATGCATGAGATTTCCTTTAGCGAATACTGCTACTAGTCAGTGATAGTTTCCGAATTATTGCTTTCGAATGCAAGAGATTTCGATTAGCGGATGCTACTACTAGTGAGTGACGGTATCCGAATTATTGCATTCGAATGCAAGAGATTTCGAATAGCGAATGCTACTACTAGTGAGTGACAGTATCCGAATTATTGCATTCGAATGCAAGAGATTTCGATTAGCGAAAACTACTACTAGTGAGTGACAGTATCCGAATTATTGCATTCGAATGCAAGAGATTTCGATTAGCGAATACTACTACTAGTGAGTGACAGTATCCGAATTATTGCATTCGAATGCAAGAGATTTCGATTAGCGAATACTACTACTAGTGAGTGACAGTATCCGAATTATTGCATTCGAATGCAAGAGATTTCGATTAGCGAATACTACTACTAGTCACTGACAGTATACGAATTATTGCATTCGAATGCAAGAGATTGCGATTAGCGAATACTACTAGTAGTGAGTGACAGTATCCGAACTATTGCATTCGAATTCAAGAGATTTTGATTAGCGAATACTACTACTAGTGAGTGACAGTATCCGAATTATTGCATTCGAATGCAAGAGATTTCGATTAGCGAATACTACTACTAGTCACTGACAGTATACGAATTATTGCATTCGAATGCAAGAGATTGCGATTAGCGAATATTACTACTAGTGAGTGACAGTATCCGAATTTTTGCATTCGAATGCATGAAATTTCGATTAGCGAATACTACTACTAGTGAGTGACAGTATCCGAATTATTGCATTCGAATGCAAGAGATTTCGATTAGCGAATACTACTACTCGTGAGTGACAGTATCCGAATTATTGCATTCGAATGCAAGAGATTTCGATTAGCGAATACTACTACTAGTGAGTGACAGTATCCGAATTATTGCATTCGAATGCAAGAGATTTCGATTAGCGAATACTACTACTAGTGAGTGACAGTATCCGAATTATTGCATTCGAATGCAAGAGATTTCGATTAGCGAATACTACTACTTGTGAGTGACAGTATCCGAATTATTGCATTCCAATGCATGAAATTTCGATTAGCGAATACTACTACTTGTGAGTGACAGTATCCCAATTATTGCATTCGAATGCATGAAATTTCGATTAGCGAATACTACTACTAGTGGGTGACAGTATCCGAATTATTGCATTCGAATGCATGAAATTTCGATTAGCGAATACTACTACTAGTGAGTGACAGTATCCGAATTATGGCATTCGAATGCATGAAATTTCGATTAGCGAATACTACTACTAGTGAGTGACAGTATCCAAATTATGGCATTCGAATGCATGAAATTGCGATTAGCGAATACTACTACTAGTGAGTGACAGTATCCGAATTATTGCATTCGAATGCATGAAATTGCGATTAGCGAATACTACTACTAGTGAGTGCCAGTATCCGAGAACTTGCATTCGAATGCATGAGATTTCGATTAGCGAATACTACTACTAGTGAGTGACAGTATCCGAGAACTTGTTTTCGAATGCATTAGATTTCGATTAGCGAATACTACTACTAGTGAGTGACAGTATCCGAATTATTGCAATCGAATGCATGAGATTTCCTTTAGCGAATACTGCTACTAGTCAGTGATAGTTTCCGAATTATTGCTTTCGAATGCAAGACATTTCGATTAGCGGATGCTACTACTAGTGAGTGACGGTATCCGAATTATTGCATTCGAATGCAAGAGATTTCGAATAGCGAATGCTACTACTAGTGAGTGACAGTATCCGAATTATTGCATTCGAATGCAAGAGATTTCGATTAGCGAAAACTACTACTAGTGAGTGACAGTATCCGAATTATTGCATCCGAATGCAAGAGATTTCGATTAGCGAATACTACTACTAGTGAGTGACAGTATCCGAATTATTGCATTCGAATGCAAGAGATTTCGATTAGCGAATACTACTACTAGTCACTGACAGTATACGAATTATTGCATTCGAATGCAAGAGATTGCGATTAGCGAATACTACTACTAGTGAGTGACAGTATCCGAATTATTGCATTCGAATGCAAGAGATTTCGATTAGCGAATACTACTACTAGTGAGTGACAGTATCCGAATTATTGCATTCGAATGCAAGAGATTTCGATTAGCGAATACTACTACTAGTCACTGACAGTATACGAATTATTGCATTCGAATGCAAGAGATTGCGATTAGCGAATACTACTACTAGTAAATGACAGTATCCGAATTATTGCATTCGAATGCATGAAATTTCGATTAGCGACTACTACTACTAGTGAGTGACAGTATCCGAATTATTGCATTCGAATGCAAGAGATTTCGATTAGCGAATACTACTACTGGTGAGTGACAGTATCCGAATTATTGCATTCGAATGCAAGAGATTTCGATTAGCGAATACTACTACTAGTGAGTGACAGTATCCGAATTATTGCATTCGAATGCAAGAGATTTCGATTAGCGAATACTACTACTAGTGAGTGACAGTATCCGAATTATTGCATTCGAATGCAAGAGATTTCGATTAGCGAATACTACTACTAGTGAGTGACAGTATCCGAATTATTACATTCGAATGCAAGAGATTTCGATTAGCGAATACTACTACTAGTGAGTGACAGTATCCGAATTATTGCATTCGAATGCAAGAGATTTCGATTAGCGAATACTACTACTAGTGAGTGACAGTATCCGAATTATTGCATTCGAGTGCATGAAATTTCGATTAGCGAATACTACTACTAGTGAGTGACAGTATCCGATTTATTGCATTCGAATGCATGAAATTTCGATTAACGAATACTGCTACTAGTGAGTGACAGTATCCGAATTATAGCATTCGAATGCAAGAGATTTCGATTAGCGAATACTACTACTAGTGAGTGACAGTATCCGAATTATTGCACTCGAATGCATGAAATTTCGATTAGCGAATACTACTACTAGTGAGTGACAGTATCCGAATTATTGCATTCCAATGCATGAAATTTCGATTGGCGAATACTACTACTTGTGAGTGACAGTATCCCAATTATTGCATTCGAATGCATGAAATTTCGATTAGCGAATACTACTACTAGTGGGTGACAGTATCCGAATTATTGCATTCGAATGCATGAAATTTCGATTAGCGAATACTACTACTAGTGAGTGACAGTATCCGAATTATGGCATTCGAATGCATGAAATTTCGATTAGCGAATACTACTACTAGTGAGTGACAGTATCCGAATTATGGCATTCGAATGCATGAACTTTCGATTAGCGAATACTACTACTAGTGAGTGACAGTATCCGAGAACTTGCATTCGAATGCATGAGATTTCGATTAGCGAATACTACTACTAGTGAGTGACAGTATCCGAGAACTTGCATTCGAATGCATGAGATTTCGATTAGCGAATACTACTACTAGTGAGTGACAGTATCCGAGAACTTGTTTTCGAATGCATTAGATTTCGATTAGCGAATACTACTACTAGTGAGTGACAGTATCCGAATTATTGCAATCGAATGCATGAGATTTCCTTTAGCGAATACTGCTACTAGTCAGTGATAGTTTCCGAATTATTGCTTTCGAATGCAAGAGATTTCGATTAGCGGATGCTACTACTAGTTAGTGACAGTATCCGAATTATTGCATTCGAATGCAAGAGATTTCGATTAGCGAAAACTACCACTAGTGAGTGACAGTATCCGAATTATTGCATTCGAATGCAAGAGATTTCGATTAGCGAATACTACTACTAGTGAGTGACAGTATCCGAATTATTGCATTCGAATGCAAGAGATTTCGATTAGCGAATACTACTACTAGTGAGTGACAGTATCCGAATTATTGCATTCGAATGCATGATATTTCGATTAGCGAATACTACTACTAGTGAGTGACAGTATCCGAATTATTGCATTCGAATGCATGAAATTTCGATTAACGAATACTGCTACTAGTGAGTGACAGTATCCGAATTATAGCATTCGAATGCAAGAGATCTCGATTAGCGAATAGTACTACTAGTGAGTGACAGTATCCAAATTATTGCATTCGAATGCATGAAATTTCGATTAGCGAATACTACTACTAGTGAGTAACAGTATCCGAATTATTGCATTCCAATGCATGAAATTTCGATTAGCGAATACTACTACTTGTGAGTGACAGTATCCCAATTATTGCATTCGAATGCATGAAATTTCGATTAGCGAATACTACTACTAGTGGGTGACAGTATCCGAATTATTGCATTCGAATGCATGAAATTTCGATTAACGAATACTGCTACTAGTGAGTGACAGTATCAGAATTATAGCATTCGAATGCAAGAGATTTCGATTAGCGAATACTACTACTAGTGAGTGACAGTATCCGAATTATTGCACTCGAATGCATGAAATTTCGATTAGCGAATACTACTACTAGTGAGTGACAGTATCCGAATTATTGCATTCCAATGCATGAAATTTCGATTAGCGAATACTACTACTTGTGAGTGACAGTATCCCAATTATTGCATTCGAATGCATGAAATTTCGATTAGCGAATACCACTACTAGTGGGTGACAGTATCCGAATTATTGCATTCGAATGCATGAAATTTCGATTAGCGAATACTACTACTAGTGAGTGACAGTATCCGAATTATGGCATTCGAATGCATGAAATTTCGATTAGCGAATACTACTACTAGTGAGTGACAGTATCCAAATTATGGCATTCGAATGCATGAAATTGCGATTAGCGAATACTACTACTAGTGAGTGACAGTATCCGAATTATTGCATTCGAATGCATGAAATTGCGATTAGCGAATACTACTACTAGTGAGTGACAGTATCCGAGAACTTGCATTCGAATGCATGAGATTTCGATTAGCGAATACTACTACTAGTGAGTGACAGTATCCGAGAACTTGTTTTCGAATGCATTAGATTTCGATTAGCGAATACTACTACTAGTGAGTGACAGTATCCGAATAATTGCAATCGAATGCATGAGATTTCCTTTAGCGAATACTGCTACTAGTCAGTGATAGTTTCCGAATTATTGCTTTCGAATGCAAGACATTTCGATTAGCGGATGCTACTACTAGTGAGTGACGGTATCCGAATTATTGCATTCGAATGCAAGAGATTTCGAATAGCGAATGCTACTACTAGTGAGTGACAGTATCCGAATTATTGCATTCGAATGCAAGAGATTTCGATTAGCGAAAACTACTACTAGTGAGTGACAGTATCCGAATTATTGCATCCGAATGCAAGAGATTTCGATTAGCGAATACTACTACTAGTGAGTGACAGTATCCGAATTATTGCATTCGAATGCAAGAGATTTCGATTAGCGAATACTACTACTAGTCACTGACAGTATACGAATTATTGCATTCGAATGCAAGAGATTGCGATTAGCGAATACTACTACTAGTGAGTGACAGTATCCGAATTATTGCATTCGAATGCAAGAGATTTCGATTAGCGAATACTACTACTAGTGAGTGACAGTATCCGAATTATTGCATTCGAATGCAAGAGATTTCGATTAGCGAATACTACTACTAGTCACTGACAGTATACGAATTATTGCATTCGAATGCAAGAGATTGCGATTAGCGAATACTACTACTAGTAAATGACAGTATCCGAATTATTGCATTCGAATGCATGAAATTTCGATTAGCGACTACTACTACTAGTGAGTGACAGTATCCGAATTATTGCATTCGAATGCAAGAGATTTCGATTAGCGAATACTACTACTGGTGAGTGACAGTATCCGAATTATTGCATTCGAATGCAAGAGATTTCGATTAGCGAATACTACTACTAGTGAGTGACAGTATCCGAATTATTGCATTCGAATGCAAGAGATTTCGATTAGCGAATACTACTACTAGTGAGTGACAGTATCCGAATTATTGCATTCGAATGCAAGAGATTTCGATTAGCGAATACTACTACTAGTGAGTGACAGTATCCGAATTATTACATTCCAATGCAAGAGATTTCGATTAGCGAATACTACTACTAGTGAGTGACAGTATCCGAATTATTGCATTCGAATGCAAGAGATTTCGATTAGCGAATACTACTACTAGTGAGTGACAGTATCCGAATTATTGCATTCGAGTGCATGAAATTTCGATTAGCGAATACTACTACTAGTGAGTGACAGTATCCGATTTATTGCATTCGAATGCATGAAATTTCGATTAACGAATACTGCTACTAGTGAGTGACAGTATCCGAATTATAGCATTCGAATGCAAGAGATTTCGATTAGCGAATACTACTACTAGTGAGTGACAGTATCCGAATTATTGCACTCGAATGCATGAAATTTCGATTAGCGAATACTACTACTAGTGAGTGACAGTATCCGAATTATTGCATTCCAATGCATGAAATTTCGATTGGCGAATACTACTACTTGTGAGTGACAGTATCCCAATTATTGCATTCGAATGCATGAAATTTCGATTAGCGAATACTACTACTAGTGGGTGACAGTATCCGAATTATTGCATTCGAATGCATGAAATTTCGATTAGCGAATACTACTACTAGTGAGTGACAGTATCCGAATTATGGCATTCGAATGCATGAAATTTCGATTAGCGAATACTACTACTAGTGAGTGACAGTATCCGAATTATGGCATTCGAATGCATGAACTTTCGATTAGCGAATACTACTACTAGTGAGTGACAGTATCCGAGAACTTGCATTCGAATGCATGAGATTTCGATTAGCGAATACTACTACTAGTGAGTGACAGTATCCGAGAACTTGCATTCGAATGCATGAGATTTCGATTAGCGAATACTACTACTAGTGAGTGACAGTATCCGAGAACTTGTTTTCGAATGCATTAGATTTCGATTAGCGAATACTACTACTAGTGAGTGACAGTATCCGAATTATTGCAATCGAATGCATGAGATTTCCTTTAGCGAATACTGCTACTAGTCAGTGATAGTTTCCGAATTATTGCTTTCGAATGCAAGAGATTTCGATTAGCGGATGCTACTACTAGTGAGTGACAGTATCCGAATTATTGCATTCGAATGCAAGAGATTTCGATTAGCGAAAACTACCACTAGTGAGTGACAGTATCCGAATTATTGCATTCGAATGCAAGAGATTTCGATTAGCGAATACTACTACTAGTGAGTGACAGTATCCGAATTATTGCATTCGAATGCAAGAGATTTCGATTAGCGAATACTACTACTAGTGAGTGACAGTATCCGAATTATTGCATTCGAATGCATGATATTTCGATTAGCGAATACTACTACTAGTGAGTGACAGTATCCGAATTATTGCATTCGAATGCATGAAATTTCGATTAACGAATACTGCTACTAGTGAGTGACAGTATCCGAATTATAGCATTCGAATGCAAGAGATCTCGATTAGCGAATAGTACTACTAGTGAGTGACAGTATCCAAATTATTGCATTCGAATGCATGAAATTTCGATTAGCGAATACTACTACTAGTGAGTAACAGTATCCGAATTATTGCATTCCAATGCATGAAATTTCGATTAGCGAATACTACTACTTGTGAGTGACAGTATCCCAATTATTGCATTCGAATGCATGAAATTTCGATTAGCGAATACTACTACTAGTGGGTGACAGTATCCGAATTATTGCATTCGAATGCATGAAATTTCGATTAGCGAATACTACTACTAGTGAGTGACAGTATCCGAATTATGGCATTCGAATGCATGAACTTTCGATTAGCGAATACTACTACTAGTGAGTGACAGTATCCGAGAACTTGCATTCGAATGCATGAGATTTCGATTAGCGAATACTACTACTAGTGTGTGACAGTATCCGAGAACTTGCATTCGAATGCATGAGATTTCGATTAGCGAATACTACTACTAGTGAGTGACAGTATCCGTGAACTTGCATTCGAATGCATTAGATTTCGATTAGCGAATACTACTACTAGTGAGTGACAGTATCCGAATTATTGCAATCGAATGCATGAGATTTCCTTTAGCGAATACTGCTACTAGTCAGTGATAGTTTCCGAATTATTGCTTTCGAATGCAAGAGATTTCGATTAGCGGAAGCTACTACTAGTGAGTGACAGTGTCCGAATTATTGCATTCGAATGCAAGAGATTTCGATTAGCGAAAACTACTACTAGTGAGTGACAGTATCCGAATTATTGCATTCGAATGCAAGAGATTTCGATTAGCGAAAACTACTACTAGTGAGTGACAGTATCCGAATTATTGCATTCGAATGCAAGAGATTTCGATTAGCGAATACTACTACTAGTGAGTGACAGTAACCGAATTATTGCATTCGAATGCAAGAGAATTCGATTACCGAATACTACCACTAGTGAGTGACAGTATCCGAATTATTGCATTCGAATGCAAGAGATTTCGATTAGCGAATACTACTACTCGTGAGTGACAGTATCCGAATTATTGCATTCGAATGCAAGAGATTTCGATTAGCGAATACTACTACACGTGAGTGACAGTATCCGAATTATTGCATTCGAAAGCAAGAGATTTCGATTAGCGAATACTACTACTAGTGAGTGACAGTATCCGAATTATTGCATTCGAATGCAAGAGATTTCGATTAGCGAATACTACTACTAGTGAGTGACAGTATCCGAATTATTGCATTCGAATGCAAGAGATTTCGATTAGCGAATACTACTACTAGTCACTGACAGTATACGAATTATTGCATTCGAATGCAAGAGATTGCGATTAGCGAATACTACTACTAGTGAGTGACAGTATCCGAATTATTGCATTCGAATGCATGAAATTTCGATTAGCGAATACTACTACTAGTGAGTGACAGTATCCGAATTATTGCATTCGAATGCAAGAGATTTCGATTAGCGAATACTACTACTCGTGAGTGACAGTATCCGAATTATTGCATTCGAATGCAAGAGATTTCGATTAGCGAATACTACTACTAGTGAGTGACAGTATCCGAATTATTGCATTCGAATGCAAGAGATTTCGATTAGCGAATACTACTACTAGTGAGTGACAGTATCCGAATTATTGCATTCGAATGCAAGAGATTTCGATTAGCGAATACTACTACTAGTGAGTGACAGTATCCGAATTATTACATTCGAATGCAAGAGATTTCGATTAGCGAATACTACTACTAGTGAGTGACAGTATCCGAATTATTGCATTCGAATGCAAGAGATTTCGATTAGCGAATACTACTACTAGTGAGTGACAGTATCCGAATTATTGCATTCGAATGCATGAAATTTCGATTAGCGAATACTACTACTTGTGAGTGACAGTATCCCAATTATTGCATTCGAATGCATGAAATTTCGATTAGCGAATACTACTACTAGTGGGTGACAGTATCCGAATTATTGCATTCGAATGCATGAAATTTCGATTAGCTAATACTACTACTAGTGAGTGACAGTATCCGAATTATGGCATTCGAATACATGAAATTTCGATTAGCGAATACTACTACTAGTGAGTGACAGTATCCGAATTATGGCATTCGAATTCATGAACTTTCGATTAGCGAATACTACTACTAGTGAGTGACAGTATCCGAGAACTTGCATTCGAATGCATGAGATTTCGATTAGCGAATACTACTACTAGTGAGTGACAGTATCCGAGAACTTGCATTCGAATGCATGAGATTTCGATTAGCGAATACTACTACTAGTGAGTGACAGTATCCGAGAACTTGTTTTCGAATGCATTAGATTTTGATTAGCGAATACTACTACTAGTGAGTGACAGTATCCGAATTATTGCAATCGAATGCATGAGATTTCCTTTAGCGAATACTGCTACTAGTCAGTGATAGTTTCCGAATTATTGCTTTCGAATGCAAGAGATTTCGATTAGCGGATGCTACTACTAGTGAGTGACAGTATCCGAATTATTGCATTCGAATGCAAGAGATTTCGAATAGCGAATGCTACTACTAGTGAGTGACAGTATCCGAATTATTGCATTCGAATGCAAGAGATTTCGATTAGCGAAAACTACCACTAGTGAGTGACAGTATCCGAATTATTGCATTCGAATGCAAGAGATTTCGATTAGCGAATACTACTACTAGTGAGTGACAGTATCCGAATTATTGCATTCGAATGCAAGAGAATTCGATTACCGAATACTACCACTAGTGAGTGACAGTATCCGAATTATTGCATTCGAATGCAAGAGATTTCGATTAGCGAATACTACTACTCGTGAGTGACAGTATCCGAATTATTGCATTCGAATGCAAGAGATTTCGATTAGCGAATACTACTACTAGTTAGTGACAGTATCCGAATTATTGCATTCGAATGTTAGAGACTTCGATTAGCGAATACTACTACTAGTGAGTGACAGTATCCGAATTATTGCATTCGAATGCAAGAGATTTCGATTAGCGAATACTACTACTAGTGAGTGACAGTATCCGAATTATTACATTCGAATGCAAGAGATTTCGATTAGCGAATACTACTACTAGTGAGTGACAGTATCCGAATTATTGCATTCGAATGCAAGAGATTTCGATTAGCGAATACTACTACTAGTGAGTGACAGTAGCCGAATTACTGCATTCGAATGCATGAAATTTCGATTAGCGAATACTACTACTAGTGAGTGACAGTATCCGAGAACTTGCATTCGAATGCATGAAATTTCGATTAGCGAATACTACTACTAGTGAGTGACAGTATCCGAATTATTGCATTCGAATGCATGAAATTTCGATTAGCGAATACTACTATTAGTGAGTGACAGTATCCGAGAACTTGCATTCGAATGCATGAGATTTCGATTAGCGAATACTACTACTAGTGAGTGACAGTATCCGAGAACTTGCATTCGAATGCATGAGATTTCGATTAGCGAATACTACTACTAGTGAGTGACAGTATCCGAGAACTTGCATTCGAATGCATGAGATTTCGATTAGCGAATACTACTACTAGTGAGTGGCAGTATCCGAATTATTGCAATCGAATGCATGAGATTTCGTTTAGCGAATACCACTACAAGTCAGTGACAGTATCCGAATTACTGCATTCGAATGCAAGAGATTTCGATTAGCGAATACTACTACTAGTCACTGACAGTATACGAATTATTGCATTCGAATGCAAGAGATTGCGATTAGCGAATACTACTACTAGTGAGTGACAGTATCCGAATTATTGCATTCGAATGCATGAAATTTCGATTAGCGAATACTACCACTAGTGAGTGACAGTATCCGAATTATTGCATTCGAATGCAAGAGATTTCGATTACCGAATACTACTACTCGTCAGTGACAGTATCCGAATTATTGCATTCGAATGCAAGAGATTTCGATTAGCGAATACTACTACTAGTGAGTGACAGTATCCGAATTATGGCATTCGAATGCATGAACTTTCGATTAGCGAATACTACTACTAGTGAGTGACAGTATCCGAGAACTTGCATTCGAATGCATGAGATTTCGATTAGCGAATACTACTACTAGTGAGTTACAGTATCCGAGAACTTGCATTCGAATGCATGAGATTTCGATTAGCGAATACTACTATTAGTGAGTGACAGTATCCGAGAACTTGCATTCGAATGCATTAGATTTCGATTAGCGAATACTACTACTAGTGAGTGACAGTATCCGAATTATTGCAATCGAATGCATGAGATTTCCTTAGCGAATACTGCTACTAGTCAGTGATAGTTTCCGAATTATTGCTTTCGAATGCAAGAGATTTCGATTAGCGAATACTACTACTAGTGAGTGACAGTATCCGAATTATTGCATTCGAATGTATGAAATTTCGATTAACGAATACTGCTACTAGTGAGTGACAGTATCCGAATTATAGCATTCGAATGCAAGAGATTTCGATTAGCGAATACCACTACTAGTGAGTGACAGTATCCGAATTATTGCATTCGAATGCATGAAATTTCGATTAGCGAATACTACTACTAGTGAGTGACAGTATCCGAATTATTGCATTCCAATGCATGAAATTTCGATTAGCGAATACTACTACTTGTGAATGACAGTATCCCAATTATTGCATTCGAATGCATGAAATTTCGATTAGCGAATACTACTACTAGTGGGTGACAGTATCCGAATTATTGCATTCGAATGCATGAAATTTCGATTAGCGAATACTACTACTAGTGAGTGACAGTATCCGAATTATGGCATTCGAATGCATGAAATTTCGATTAGCGAATACTACTACTAGTGAGTGACAGTATCCGAATTATGGCATTCGAATGCATGAACTTTCGATTAGCGAATACTACTACTAGTGAGTGACAGTATCCGAGAACTTGCATTCGAATGCATTAGATTTTGATTAGCGAATACTACTACTAGTGAGTGACAGTATCCGAATTATTGCAATCGAATGCATGAGATTTCCTTTAGCGAATACTGCTACTAGTCAGTGATAGTTTCCGAATTATTGCTTTCGAATGCAAGAGATTTCGATTAGCGGATGCTACTACTAGTGAGTGACAGTATCCGAATTATTGCATTCGAATGCAAGAGATTTCGAATAGCGAATGCTACTACTAGTGAGTGACAGTATCCGAATTATTGCATTCGAATGCAAGAGATTTCGATTAGCGAAAACTACCACTAGTGAGTGACAGTATCCGAATTATTGCATTCGAATGCAAGAGAATTCGATTAGCGAATACTACTACTAGTGAGTGACAGTATCCGAATTATTGCATTCGAATGCAAGAGATTTCGATTACCGAATACTACCACTAGTGAGTGACAGTATCTTAATTATTGCATTCGAATGCAAGAGATTTCGATTAGCGAATACTACTACTAGTGAGTGACAGTATCCGAATTATTACATTCGAATGCAAGAGATTTCGATTAGCGAATACTACTACTAGTGAGTGACAGTATCCGAATTATTGCATTCGAATGCAAGAGATTTCGATTAGCGAATACTACTACTAGTGAGTGACAGTAGCCGAATTATTGCATTCGAATGCATGAAATTGCGATTAGCGAATACTACAACTAGTGAGTAACAGTATCCGAATTATTGCATTCGAATGCATGAAATTTCGATTAGCGAATACTACTACTAGTGAGTGACAGTATCCGACAACTTGCATTCGAATGCATGAGATTTCGATTAGCGAATACTACTACTAGTGAGTGACAGTATCCGAGAACTTGCATTCGAATGCATGAGATTTCGATTAGCGAATACTACTACTAGTGAGTGACAGTATCCGAGAACTTGCATTCGAATGCATGAGATTTCGATTAGCGTATACTACAACTAGTGAGTGATAGTATCCGAGAACTTGCATTCGAATGCATGAGATTTCGATTAGCGAATACTACTACTAGTGAGTGGCAGTATCCGAATTATTGCAATCGAATGCATGAGATTTCGTTTAGCGAATACCACTACTAGTCAGTGACAGTATCCGAATTATTGCATTCGGATGCAAGAGATTTCGATTAGCGAATACTACTACTAGTGAGTGACAGTATCCGAATTATTGCATTCGAATGCAAGAGATTGCGATTAGCGAATACTACTACTAGTGAGTGACAGTATCCGAATTATTGCATTCGAATGCAAGAGATTTCGATTAGCGAATACTACTACTCGTGAGTGACAGTATCCGAATTATTGCATTCGAATGCAAGAGATTTCGATTAGCGAATACTACTACTAGTGAGTGACAGTATCCGAATTATGGCATTCGAATGCATGAACTTTCGATTAGCGAATACTACTACTAGTGAGTGACAGTATCCGAGAACTTGCATTCGAATGCATGAGATTTCGATTAGCGAATACTACTACTAGTGAGTGACAGTATCCGAGAACTTGCATTCGAATGCATGAGATTTCGATTAGCGAATACTACTACTAGTGAGTGACAGTATCCGAGAACTTGCATTCGAATGCATTAGATTTCGATTAGCGAATACTACTACTAGTGAGTGACAGTATCCGAATTATTGCAATCGAATGCATGAGATTTCCTTTAGCGAATACTGCTACTAGTCAGTGATAGTTTCCGAATTATTGCTTTCGAATGCAAGAGATTTCGATTAGCGAATACTACTACTAGTGAGTGACAGTATCCGAATTATTGCATTCGAATGCATGAAATTTCGATTAACGAATACTACTACTAGTGAGTGACAGTATCCGAATTATTGCATTCCAATGCATGAAATTTCGATTAGCGAATACTACTACTTGTGAGTGACAGTATCCCAATTATTGCATTCGAATGCATGAAATTTCGATTAGCGAATACTACTACTAGTGGGTGACAGTATCCGAATTATTGCATTCGAATGCATGAAATTTCGATTAGCGAATACTACTACTAGTGAGTGACAGTATCCGAATTATGGCATTCGAATGCATGAAATTTCGATTAGCGAATACTACTACTAGTGAGTGACAGTACCCGAATTATGGCATTCGAATGCATGAACTTTTGATTAGCGAATACTACTACTAGTGAGCGACAGTATCCGAGAACTTTCATTCGAATGCATGAGATTTCGATTAGCGAATACTACTACTAGTGAGTGACAGTATCCGAGAACTTGCATTCGAATGCATTAGATTTCGATTAGCGAATACTACTACTAGTGAGTGACAGTATCCGAATTATTGCAATCGAATGCACGAGATTTCCTTTAGCGAATACTGCTACTAGTCAGTGATAGTTTCCGAATTATTGCTTTCGAATGCAAGAGATTTCGATTAGCGGATGCTACTACTAGTGAGTGACAGTATCCGAATTATTGCATTCGAATGCAAGAGATTTTGAATAGCGAATGCTACTACTAGTGAGTGACAGTATCCGAATTATTGCATTCGAATGCAAGAGATTTCGATTAGCGAAAACTACTACTAGTGAGTGACAGTATCCGAATTATTGCACTCGAATGCATGAAATTTGGATTAGCGAATACTACTACTAGTGAGTGACAGTATCCGAATTATTGCATTCGAATGCAAGAGATTTCGATTAGCGAATACTACTACTAGTGAGTGACAGTATCCGAATTATTGCATTCGAATGCAAGAGAATTCGATTACCGAATACTACTACTAGTGAGTGACAGTATCCGAATTACTGCATTCGAATGCAAGAGATTTCGATTAGCGAATACTACTACTAGTGAGTGACAGTATCCGAATTATTGCATTCGAATGCAAGAGATTTCGATTAGCGAATACTACTACTAGTGAGTGACAGTATCCGAAATATTACATTCGAATGCAAGAGATTTCGATTAGCGAATACTACTACTAGTGAGTGTCATTATCCGAATTATTGCATTCGAATGCAAGAGATTTCGATTAGCGAATTCTACTACTAGTGAGTGACAGTATCACAATTATTGCATTCGGATGCATGAAATTTCTATTAGCGAATACTACTACTAGTGAGTGACAGTATCCGAATTATTGCAGTCGAATGCATGAAATTTCGATTAGCGAATACTACTACTAGTGAGTGACAGTACCCGAATTATTGCATTCGAATGCAAGAGATTTCGATTAGCGAATACTACTACTAGTGAGTGACAGTATCCGAATTATTGATTTCGAATGCAAGAGATTTCGATTAGCGAATACTACTACTAGTGAGTGACAGTATCCGAATTATTGCATTCGAATGCATGAGATTCCGATTAGCGAATACTACTACTAGTGAGTGACAGTATCCGAATTATTGCATTCGAATGCATGAAATTTCGATTAGGGAATACTACTACTAGTGAGTGACAGTATCCGAGAACTTGCATTCGAATGCATGAGATTTCGATTAGCAAATACTGCTACTAGTGAGTGACAGTATCCGAGAACTTGCATTCGAATGCATGAAATTTCGATTAGCGAATACTACTACTAGTGAGTGACAGTATCCGAGAACTTGCATTCGAATGCATGAAATTTCGATTTGCGAATACTACTACTAGTGAGTGACAGTATCCGAGAAGTTGCATTCGAATGCATGAGATTTCGATTAGCGAATACTACTACTAGTGAGTGACAGTATCCGAATTATTGCATTCGAATGCATGAGACTTCGATTAGCGAATACTACTACTAGTGAGTGACAGTATCCGAATTATTGCATTCGAATGCATGAAATTTCGATTAGCGAATACCACTACTAGTGAGTGACAGTATCCGAATTATTGCATTTGAATGCATGAAATTTCGATTAGCGAATACTACTACTAGTGAGTGAAAGTATCCGAATTCTTGCATTCGAATGCAAGAGATTTCGATTAGCGAATACTACTACTAGTGAGTGACAGTATCCGAGAACTTGCATTCGAATGCATGAGATTTCGATTAGCGAATACTACTACTAGTGAGTGCCAGTATCCGAATTATTGCATTCGAATGCATGAAATTTCGATTAGCGAATACTACTACTAGTGAGTGACAGTATCCGAATTATTGCATTCGAATGCATGAAATTTCGATTAGCGAATACTACTACTAGTGAGTGACAGTATCCGAATTATTGCATTCGACTGCATGAGATTTCGATTAGCGAATACTACTACTAGTGAGTGACAGTATCCGAGAACTTGCATTCGAATGCATGAGATTTCGATTAGCGAATGCTACTACTAGTGAGTGACAGTATCCGAATGATTGCATTGGAATACATTAAATTTCGATTAGCGAATACTACTACTAGTGAGTGACAGTATCCGAATTATTGCATTCGAATGCATGAAATTTCGATTAGCGAATACTACTACTAGTGAGTGACAGTATCCGAATTATGGCTTTCGAATGCATGAACTTTCGATTAGCGAATACTACTATTAGAGAGTGACAGTATCCGAGAACTTGCATTCGAATGCATGAGATTTCGATTAGCGAATACTACTACTATTGAGTGACAGTATCCGAGAACTTGCATTCGAATGCATGAGATTTCGATTAGCGAATACTACTACTAGTGAGTGACAGTATCCGAGAACTTGCATTCGAATGCATTAGATTTCGATTAGCGAATACTACTACTAGTGAGTGACAGTATCCGAATTATTGCAATCGAATGCATGAGATTTCCTTTAGCGGATACTACTACTAGTGAGTGACAGTATCCGAATTATTGCATTCGAATGCAAGAGATTTCGAATAGCGAATGCTACTACTAGTGAGTGACAGTATCCGAATTATTGCATTCGAATGCAAGAGATTTCGATTAGCAAAAACTACTACTAGTGAGTGACAGTATCCGAATTATTGCATTCGAATGCATGAAATTTGGATTAGCGAATACTACTACTAGTGAGTGACAGTATCCGTATTATTGCATTCGAATGTAAGAGATTTCGATTAGCGAATACTACTACTAGTGAGTGACAGTATCCGACTTATTGCATTCGAATGCAAGAGAATTCGGTTACGAATACTACTACTAGTGAGTGACAGTATCCGATTTATTGCATTCGAATGCAAGAGATTTCGATTAGCGAATACTAATACTAGTGAGTGACAGTATCCGAATTATTACATTCGAATGCAAGAGATTTCGATTAGCGAATACTATTACTAGTGAGTGACATTATCCGAATAATTGCATTCGAATGCAAGAGATTTCGATTAGCGAATACTACTACTAGTGAGTGACAGTATCACAATTATTGCATTCGGATGCATAAAATTTCGATTAGCGAATACTACTACTAGTGAGTGACAGTATCCGAATTATTGCATTCGAATGCCTGAAATTTCGATTAGCGAATACTACTACTAGTGAGTGACAGTATCCGAATTATTGCATTCGAATGCAAGAGATTTCGATTAGCGAATACTACTACTAGTGCGTGACAGTATCCGAATTATTGAATTCGAATGCAAGAGATTTCGATTAGCGAATATTACTACTAGTGAGTGACAGTATCCGAATTATTGCATTCGAATGCTAGAGATTTCGATTAGCGAATACTACTACTAGTGAGTGACAGTATCCGAATTATTGCATTCGAATGCATGAGATTTCGAATAGCGAATACTACTACTAGTGAGTGAAAGTATCCGAATTATTGCATTCGAATGCATGAAATTTCGATTAGCGGACACTACTATTAGTGAGTGACAGTATCCGAGAACTTGCATTCGAATGCATGAGATTTCGATTAGCGAATATTACTACTAGTGAGTGACAGCATCCGAATTATTACATTCGAATGCAAGAGATTTCGATTAGCGAATACTATTACTAGTGAGTGACATTATCCGAATAATTGCATTCGAATGCAAGAGATTTCGATTAGCGAAAACTACTACTAGTGAGTGACAGTATCCGAATTATTGCATTCGAATGCATGAAATTTGGATTAGCGAATACTACTACTAGTGAGTGACAGTATCCGAATTATTGCATTCGAATGCAAGAGATTTCGATTAGCGAATACTACTACTAGTGAGTGACAGTATCCGAATTATTGCATTCGAATGCAAGAGAATTCGATTACCGATTACTACTACTAGTGAGTGACAGTATCCGAATTATTGCATTCGAATGCAAGAGATTTCGACTAGCGAATACTACTACTAGTGAGTGACAGTATCCGAATTATTGCATTCGAATGCAAGAGATTTCGATTAGCGAATACTACTACTAGTGAGTGACAGTATCCGAATTATTACATTCGAATGCAAGAGATTTCGATTGGCGAATACTACTACTAGTGAGTGACATTATCCGAATTATTGCATTCGAATGCAAGAGATTTCGATTAGCGAATACTACTACTAGTGAGTGACAGTATCACAATTATTGCATTCGGATGCATGAAATTTCTATTAGCGAATACTACTACTAGTGAGTGACAGTATCCGAATTATTGCAGTCGAATGCATGAAATTTCGATTAGCGAATACTACTACTAGTGAGTGACAGTATCCGAATTATTGATTTCGAATGCAAGAGATTTCGATTAGCGAATACTACTACTAGTGAGTGACAGTATCCGAATTATTGCATTCGAATGCATGAGATTCCGATTAGCGAATACTACTACTAGTGAGTGACAGTATCCGAATTATTGCATTCGAATGCATGAAATTTCGATTAGGGAATACTACTACTAGTGAGTGACAGTATTCGAGAACTTGCATTCGAATGCATGAGATTTCGATTAGCGAATACTACTACTAGTGAGTGAAAGTATCCGAATTATTGCATTCGAATGCATGAAATTTCGATTAGCGGATACTACTACTAGTGAGTGACAGTATCCGAGAACTTGCATTCGAATGCATGAGATTTCGATTAGCGAATACTGCTACTAGTGAGTGACAGTATCCGAGAACTTTCATTCGAATGCATGAAATTTCGATTAGCGAATACTACTACTAGTGAGTGACAGTATCCGAGAACTTGCATTCGAATGCATGAAATTTCGATTTGCGAATACTACTACTAGTGAGTGACAGTATCCGAGAAGTTGCATTCGAATGCATGAGATTTCGATTAGCGAATACTACTACTAGTGAGTGACAGTATCCGAGAACTTGCATTCGAATGCATGAGATTTCGATTAGCGAATACTACTACTAGTGAGTGGCAGTATCCGAATTATTGCAATCGAATGCATGAGATTTCGTTTAGCGAATACCACTACAAGTCAGTGACAGTATCCGAATTACTGCATTCGAATGCAAGAGATTTCGATTAGCGAATACTACTACTAGTCACTGACAGTATACGAATTATTGCATTCGAATGCAAGAGATTGCGATTAGCGAATACTACTACTAGTGAGTGACAGTATCCGAATTATTGCATTCGAATGCATGAAATTTCGATTAGCGAATACTACTACTAGTGAGTGACAGTATCCGAATTATTGCATTCGAATGCAAGAGATTTCGATTACCGAATACTACTACTCGTCAGTGACAGTATCCGAATTATTGCATTCGAATGCAAGAGATTTCGATTAGCGAATACTACTACTAGTGAGTGACAGTATCCGAATTATGGCATTCGAATGCATGAACTTTCGATTAGCGAATACTACTACTAGTGAGTGACAGTATCCGAGAACTTGCATTCGAATGCATGAGATTTCGATTAGCGAATACTACTACTAGTGAGTTACAGTATCCGAGAACTTGCATTCGAATGCATGAGATTTCGATTAGCGAATACTACTACTAGTGAGTGACAGTATCCGAGAACTTGCATTCGAATGCATTAGATTTCGATTAGCGAATACTACTACTAGTGAGTGACAGTATCCGAATTATTGCAATCGAATGCATGAGATTTCCTTAGCGAATACTGCTACTAGTCAGTGATAGTTTCCGAATTATTGCTTTCGAATGCAAGAGATTTCGATTAGCGAATACTACTACTAGTGAGTGACAGTATCCGAATTATTGCATTCGAATGTATGAAATTTCGATTAACGAATACTGCTACTAGTGAGTGACAGTATCCGAATTATAGCATTCGAATGCAAGAGATTTCGATTAGCGAATACCACTACTAGTGAGTGACAGTATCCGAATTATTGCATTCGAATGCATGAAATTTCGATTAGCGAATACTACTACTAGTGGGTGACAGTATCCGAATTATTGCATTCCAATGCATGAAATTTCGATTAGCGAATACTACTACTTGTGAATGACAGTATCCCAATTATTGCATTCGAATGCATGAAATTTCGATTAGCGAATACTACTACTAGTGGGTGACAGTATCCGAATTATTGCATTCGAATGCATGAAATTTCGATTAGCGAATACTACTACTAGTGAGTGACAGTATCCGAATTATGGCATTCGAATGCATGAAATTTCGATTAGCGAATACTACTACTAGTGAGTGACAGTATCCGAGAACTTGCATTCGAATGCATTAGATTTTGATTAGCGAATACTACTACTAGTGAGTGACAGTATCCGAATTATTGCAATCGAATGCATGAGATTTCCTTTAGCGAATACTGCTACTAGTCAGTGATAGTTTCCGAATTATTGCTTTCGAATGCAAGAGATTTCGATTAGCGGATGCTACTACTAGTGAGTGACAGTATCCGAATTATTGCATTCGAATGCAAGAGATTTCGAATAGCGAATGCTACTACTAGTGAGTGACAGTATCCGAATTATTGCATTCGAATGCAAGAGATTTCGATTAGCGAAAACTACCACTAGTGAGTGACAGTATCCGAATTATTGCATTCGAATGCAAGAGAATTCGATTAGCGAATACTACTACTAGTGAGTGACAGTATCCGAATTATTGCATTCGAATGCAAGAGATTTCGATTACCGAATACTACCACTAGTGAGTGACAGTATCTTAATTATTGCATTCGAATGCAAGAGATTTCGATTAGCGAATACTACTACTAGTGAGTGACAGTATCCGAATTATTACATTCGAATGCAAGAGATTTCGATTAGCGAATACTACTACTAGTGAGTGACAGTATCCGAGTTATTGCATTCGAATGCAAGAGATTTCGATTAGCGAATACTACTACTAGTGAGTGACAGTAGCCGAATTATTGCATTCGAATGCATGAAATTGCGATTAGCGAATACTACAACTAGTGAGTGACAGTATCCGAATTATTGCATTCGAATGCATGAAATTTCGATTAGCGAATACTACTACTAGTGAGTGACAGTATCCGACAACTTGCATTCGAATGCATGAGATTTCGATTAGCGAATACTACTACTAGTGAGTGACAGTATCCGAGAACTTGCATTCGAATGCATGAGATTTCGATTAGCGAATACTACTACTAGTGAGTGACAGTATCCGAGAACTTGCATTCGAATGCATGAGATTTCGATTAGCGTATACTACAACTAGTGAGTGACAGTATCCGAGAACTTGCATTCGAATGCATGAGATTTCGATTAGCGAATACTACTACTAGTGAGTGGCAGTATCCGAATTATTGCAATCGAATGCATGAGATTTCGTTTAGCAAATACCACTACTAGTGAGTGACAGTATCCGAATTATTGCATTCGAATGCATGAAATTTCGATTAGCGAATACTACTACTAGTGAGTGACAGTATCCGACAACTTGCATTCGAATGCATGAGATTTCGATTAGCGAATACTACTACTAGTGAGTGACAGTATCCGAGAACTTGCATTCGAATGCATGAGATTTCGATTAGCGAATACCACTACTAGTGAGTGACAGTATCCGAGAACTTCCATTCGAATGCATGAGATTTCGATTAGCGTATACTACAACTAGTGAGTGAAAGTATCCGAGAACTTGCATTCGAATGCATGAGATATCGATTAGCGAATACTACTACTAGTGAGTGGCAGTATCCGAATTATTGCAATCGAATGCATGAGATTTCGTTTAGCGAATACCACTACTAGTCAGTGACAGTATCCGAATTATTGCATTCGGATGCAAGAGATTTCGATTAGCGAATACTACTACTAGTGAGTGACAGTATCCGAATTATTGCATTCGAATGCAAGAGATTGCGATTAGCGAATACTACTACTAGTGAGTGACAGTATCCGAATTATTGCTTTCGAATGCAAGAGATTTCGATTAGCGAATACTACTACTCGTGAGTGACAGTATCCGAATTATTGCATTCGAATGCAAGAGATTTCGATTAGCGAATACTACTACTAGTGAGTGACAGTATCCGAATTATGGCATTCGAATGCATGAACTTTCGATTAGCGAATACTACTACTAGTGAGTGACAGTATCCGAGAACTTGCATTCGAATGCATGAGATTTCGATTAGCGAATACTACTACTAGTGAGTGACAGTATCCGAGAACTTGCATTCGAATGCATGAGATTTCGATTAGCGAATACTACTACTAGTGAGTGACAGTATCCGAGAACTTGCATTCGAATGCATTAGATTTCGATTAGCGAATACTACTACTAGTGAGTGACAGTATCCGAATTATTGCAATCGAATGCATGAGATTTCCTTTAGCGAATACTGCTACTAGTCAGTGATAGTTTCCGAATTATTGCTTTCGAATGCAAGAGATTTCGATTAGCGAATACTACTACTAGTGAGTGACAGTATCCGAATTATTGCATTCGAATGCATGAAATTTCGATTAACGAATACTACTACTAGTGAGTGACAGTATCCGAATTATTGCATTCCAATGCATGAAATTTCGATTAGCGAATACTACTACTTGTGAGTGACAGTATCCCAATTATTGCATTCGAATGCATGAAATTTCGATTAGCGAATACTACTACTAGTGGGCGACAGTATCCGAATTATTGCATTCGAATGCATGAAATTTCGATTAGCGAATACTACTACTAGTGAGTGACAGTATCCGAATTATGGCATTCGAATGCATGAAATTTCGATTAGCGAATACTACTACTAGTGAGTGACAGTATCCGAATTATGGCATTCGAATGCATGAACTTTTGATTAGCGAATACTACTACTAGTGAGTGACAGTATCCGAGAACTTTCATTCGAATGCATGAGATTTCGATTAGCGAATACTACTACTAGTGAGTGACAGTATCCGAGAACTTGCATTCGAATGCATTAGATTTCGATTAGCGAATACTACTACTAGTGAGTGACAGTATCCGAATTATTGCAATCGAATGCACGAGATTTCCTTTAGCGAATACTGCTACTAGTCAGTGATAGTTTCCGAATTATTGCTTTCGAATGCAAGAGATTTCGATTAGCGGATGCTACTACTAGTGAGTGACAGTATCCGAATTATTGCATTCGAATGCAAGAGATTTTGAATAGCGAATGCTACTACTAGTGAGTGACAGTATCCGAATTATTGCATTCGAATGCAAGAGATTTCGATTAGCGAAAACTACTACTAGTGAGTGACAGTATCCGAATTATTGCACTCGAATGCATGAAATTTGGATTAGCGAATACTACTACTAGTGAGTGACAGTATCCGAATTATTGCATTCGAATGCAAGAGATTTCGATTAGCGAATACTACTACTAGTGAGTGACAGTATCCGAATTATTGCATTCGAATGCAAGAGAATTCGATTACCGAATACTACTACTAGTGAGTGACAGTATCCGAATTACTGCATTCGAATGCAAGAGGTTTCGATTAGCGAATACTACTACTAGTGAGTGACAGTATCCGAATTATTGCATTCGAATGCAAGAGATTTCGATTAGCGAATACTACTACTAGTGAGTGACAGTATCCGAAATATTACATTCGAATGCAAGAGATTTCGATTAGCGAATACTACTACTAGTGAGTGTCATTATCCGAATTATTGCATTCGAATGCAAGAGATTTCGATTAGCGAATTCTACTACTAGTGAGTGACAGTATCACAATTATTGCATTCGGATGCATGAAATTTCTATTAGCGAATACTACTACTAGTGAGTGACAGTATCCGAATTATTGCAGTCGAATGCATGAAATTTCGATTAGCGAATACTACTACTAGTGAGTGACAGTATCCGAATTATTGCATTCGAATGCAAGAGATTTCGATTAGCGAATACTACTACTAGTGAGTGACAGTATCCGAATTATTGATTTCAAATGCAAGAGATTTCAATTAGCGAATACTACTACTAGTGAGTGACAGTATCCGAATTATTGCATTCGAATGCATGAGATTCCGATTAGCGAATACTACTACTAGTGAGTGACAGTATCCGAATTATTGCATTCGAATGCATGAAATTTCGATTAGGGAATACTACTACTAGTGAGTGACAGTATCCGAGAACTTGCATTCGAATGCATGAGATTTCGATTAGCAAATACTGCTACTAGTGAGTGACAGTATCCGAGAACTTGCATTCGAATGCATGAAATTTCGATTAGCGAATACTACTACTAGTGAGTGACAGTATCCGAGAACTTGCATTCGAATGCATGAAATTTCGATTTGCGAATACTACTACTAGTGAGTGACAGTATCCGAGAAGTTGCATTCGAATGCATGAGATTTCGATTAGCGAATACTACTACTAGTGAGTGACAGTATCCGAATTATTGCATTCGAATGCATGAGATTTCGATTAGCGAATACTACTACTAGTGAGTGACAGTATCCGAATTATTGCATTCGAATGCATGAAATTTCGATTAGCGAATACCACTACTAGTGAGTGACAGTATCCGAATTATTGCATTTGAATGCATGAAATTTCGATTAGCGAATACTACTACTAGTGAGTGAAAGTATCCGAATTCTTGCATTCGAATGCAAGAGATTTCGATTAGCGAATACTACTACTAGTGAGTGACAGTATCCGAGAACTTGCATTCGAATGCATGAGATTTCGATTAGCGAATACTACTACTAGTGAGTGCCAGTATCCGAATTATTGCATTCGAATGCATGAAATTTCGATTAGCGAATACTACTACTAGTGAGTGACAGTATCCGAATTATTGCATTCGAATGCATGAAATTTCGATTAGCGAATACTACTACTAGTGAGTGACAGTATCCGAATTATTGCATTCGACTGCATGAGATTTCGATTAGCGAATACTACTACTAGTGAGTGACAGTATCCGAGAACTTGCATTCGAATGCATGAGATTTCGATTAGCGAATGCTACTACTAGTGAGTGACAGTATCCGAATGATTGCATTGGAATACATGAAATTTCGATTAGCGAATACTACTACTAGTGAGTGACAGTATCCGAATTATTGCATTCGAATGCATGAAATTTCGATTAGCGAATACTACTACTAGTGAGTGACAGTATCCGAATTATGGCTTTCGAATGCATGAACTTTCGATTAGCGAATACTACTATTAGAGAGTGACAGTATCCGAGAACTTGCATTCGAATGCATGAGATTTCGATTAGCGAATACTACTACTATTGAGTGACAGTATCCGAGAACTTGCATTCGAATGCATGAGATTTCGATTAGCGAATACTACTACTAGTGAGTGACAGTATCCGAGAACTTGCATTCGAATGCATTAGATTTCGATTAGCGAATACTACTACTAGTGAGTGACAGTATCCGAATTATTGCAATCGAATGCATGAGATTTCCTTTAGCGGATACTACTACTAGTGAGTGACAGTATCCGAATTATTGCATTCGAATGCAAGAGATTTCGAATAGCGAATGCTACTACTAGTGAGTGACAGTATCCGAATTATTGCATTCGAATGCAAGAGATTTCGATTAGCAAAAACTACTACTAGTGAGTGACAGTATCCGAATTATTGCATTCGAATGCATGAAATTTGGATTAGCGAATACTACTACTAGTGAGTGCCAGTATCCGTATTATTGCATTCGAATGCAAGAGATTTCGATTAGCGAATACTACTACTAGTGAGTGACAGTATCCGACTTATTGCATTCGAATGCAGGAGAATTCGGTTACGAATACTACTACTAGTGAGTGACAGTATCCGATTTATTGCATTCGAATGCAAGAGATTTCGATTAGCGAATACTAATACTAGTGAGTGACAGTATCCGAATTATTACATTCGAATGCAAGAGATTTCGATTAGCGAATACTATTACTAGTGAGTGACATTATCCGAATAATTGCATTCGAATGCAAGAGATTTCGATTAGCGAATACTACTACTAGTGAGTGACAGTATCACAATTATTGCATTCGGATGCATAAAATTTCGATTAGCGAATACTACTACTAGTGAGTGACAGTATCCGAATTATTGCATTCGAATGCATGAAATTTCGATTAGCGAATACTACTACTAGTGAGTGACAGTATCCGAATTATTGCATTCGAATGCAAGAGATTTCGATTAGCGAATACTACTACTAGTGCGTGACAGTATCCGAATTATTGAATTCGAATGCAAGAGATTTCGATTAGCGAATATTACTACTAGTGAGTGACAGTATCCGAATTATTGCATTCGAATGCTAGAGATTTCGATTAGCGAATACTACTACTAGTGAGTGACAGTATCCGAATTATTGCATTCGAATGCATGAGATTTCGAATAGCGAATACTACTACTAGTGAGTGAAAGTATCCGAATTATTGCATTCGAATGCATGAAATTTCGATTAGCGGACACTACTACTAGTGAGTGACAGTATCCGAGAACTTGCATTCGAATGCATGAGATTTCGATTAGCGAATATTACTACTAGTGAGTGACAGCATCCGAATTATTACATTCGAATGCAAGAGATTTCGATTAGCGAATACTATTACTAGTGAGTGACATTATCCGAATAATTGCATTCGAATGCAAGATATTTCGATTAGCGAAAACTACTACTAGTGAGTGACAGTATCCGAATTATTGCATTCGAATGCATGAAATTTGGATTAGCGAATACTACTACTAGTGAGTGACAGTATCCGAATTATTGCATTCGAATGCAAGAGATTTCGATTAGCGAATACTACTACTAGTGAGTGACAGTATCCGAATTATTGCATTCGAATGCAAGAGAATTCGATTACCGAATACTACTACTAGTGAGTGACAGTATCCGAATTATTGCATTCGAATGCAAGAGATTTCGACTAGCGAATACTACTACTAGTGAGTGACAGTATCCGAATTATTGCATTCGAATGCAAGAGATTTCGATTAGCGAATACTACTACTAGTGAGTGACAGTATCCGAATTATTACATTCGAATGCAAGAGATTTCGATTGGCGAATACTACTACTAGTGAGTGACATTATCCGAATTATTGCATTCGAATGCAAGAGATTTCGATTAGCGAATACTACTACTAGTGAGTGACAGTATCACAATTATTGCATTCGGATGCATGAAATTTCTATTAGCGAATACTACTACTAGTGAGTGACAGTATCCGAATTATTGCAGTCGAATGCATGAAATTTCGATTAGCGAATACTACTACTAGTGAGTGACAGTATCCGAATTATTGCATTCGAATGCAAGAGATTTCGATTAGCGAATACTACTACTAGTGAGTGACAGTATCCGAATTATTGATTTCGAATGCAAGAGATTTCGATTAGCGAATACTACTACTAGTGAGTGACAGTATCCGAATTATTGCATTCGAATGCATGAGATTCCGATTAGCGAATACTACTACTAGTGAGTGACAGTATCCGAATTATTGCATTCGAATGCATGAAATTTCGATTAGGGAATACTACTACTAGTGAGTGACAGTATCCGAGAACTTGCATTCGAATGCATGAGATTTCGATTAGCGAATACTACTACTAGTGAGTGAAAGTATCCGAATTATTGCATTCGAATGCATGAAATTTCGATTAGCGGATACTACTACTAGTGAGTGACAGTATCCGAGAACTTGCATTCGAATGCATGAGATTTCGATTAGCGAATACTGCTACTAGTGAGTGACAGTATCCGAGAACTTTCATTCGAATGCATGAAATTTCGATTAGCGAATACTACTACTAGTGAGTGACAGTATCCGAGAACTTGCATTCGAATGCATGAAATTTCGATTTGCGAATACTACTACTAGTGAGTGACAGTATCCGAGAAGTTGCATTCGAATGCATGAGATTTCGATTAGCGAATACTACTACTAGTGAGTGACAGTATCCGAATTATTGCATTCGAATGCATGAAATTTCGATTAGCGAACACTACTACTAGTGAGTGACAGTATCCGAATTATTGCATTTGAATGCATGAAATTTCGATTAGCGAATACTACTACTAGTGAGTGACAGTATCCGAATTATTGCATTCGAATGCAAGAGATTTCGATTAGCGAATACTACTACTAGTGAGTGACAGTATCCGAGAACTTGCATTCGAATGCATGAGATTTCGATTAGCGAATACTACTACTAGTGAGTGACAGTATCCGGATTATTGCATTCGAATGCATGAAATTTCGATTAGCGAATACTACTACTAGTGGGGGACAGTATCCGAATTATTGCATTCGAATGCATGAAATTTCGATTAGCGAATACTACTACTAGTGAGTGACAGTATCCGAATTATTGCATTCGAATGCATGAAATTTCGATTAGCGAATACTACTACTAGTGAGTGACAGTATCCGAATTATTGCATTCGAATGCATGAGATTTCGATTAGCGAATACTACCACTAGTGAGTGACAGTATCCGAGAACTTGCATTCGAATGCATGAGATTTCGATTAGCGAATGCTACTACTAGTGAGTGACAGTATCCGAATGATTGCATTGGAATACATGAAATTTCGATTAGCGAATACTACTACTAGTGAGTGACAGTATCCGAATTATTGCATTCGAATGCATGAAATTTCGATTAGCGAATACTACTACTAGTGAGTGACAGTATCCGAATTATGGCATTCGAATGCATGAACTTTCGATTAGCGAATACTACTACTAAGAGAGTGACAGTATCCGAGAACTTGCATTCCAATGCATGAGATTTCGATTAGCGAATACTACTACTAGTGAGTGACAGTATCCGAGAACTTGCATTCGAATGCATGAGATTTCGATTAGCGAATACTACTACTAGTGAGTGACAGTATCCGAGAACTTGCATTCGAATGCATTAGATTTCGATTAGCGAATACTACTACTAGTGAGTGACAGTATCCCAATTATTGCAATCGAATGCATGAGATTTCCTTTAGCGAATACTGCTACTAGTCAGTGATAGTTTCCGAATTATTGCTTTCGAATGCAAGAGATTTCGATTAGCGGATACTACTACTAGTGGGTGACAGTATCCGAATTATTCCATTCGAATGCAAGAGATTTCGAATAGCGAATGCTACTACTAGTGAGTGACAGTATCCGAATTATTGCATTCGAATGCAAGAGATTTCGATTAGCGAAAACTACTTCTAGTGAGTGACAGTATCCGAATTATTGCATTCGAATGCATGAAATTTGGATTAGCGAATACTACTACTAGTGAGTGACAGTATCCGTATTATTGCATTCGAATGCAAGAGATTTTGATTAGCGAATACTACTACTAGTGAGTGACAGTATCCGAATTATTGCATTCGAATGCAAGAGAATTCGATTACGAATACTACTACTAGTGAGTGACAGTATCCGAATTATTGCATTCGAATGCAAGAGATTTCGATTAGCGAATACTACTACTAGTGAGTGACAGTATCCGAATTATTGCATTCGAATGCAAGAGATTTCGATTAGCGAATACTACTACTAGTGAGTGACAGTATCCGAATTATTGATTTCGAATGCAAGAGATTTCGATTAGCGAATACTACTACTAGTGAGTGACAGTATCCGAATTATTGCATTCGAATGCATGAAATTTCGATTAGCGAATACTACTACTAGTGAGTGACAGTATCCGAATTATTGCATTCGAATGCAAGAGATTTCGATTAGCGAATACTACTACTAGTGAGTGACAGTATCCGAATTATTGATTTCGAATGCAAGAGATTTCGATTAGCGAATACTACTACTAGTGAGTGACAGTATCCGAATTATTGCATTCGAATGCATGAGATTCCGATTAGCGAATACTACTACTAGTGAGTGACAGTATCCGAATTATTGCATTCGAATGCATGAAATTTCGATTAGGGAATACTACTACTAGTGAGTGACAGTATCCGAGAACTTGCATTCGAATGCATGAGATTTCGATTAGCGAATACTACTACTAGTGAGTGAAAGTATCCGAATTATTGCATTCGAATGCATGAAATTTCGATTAGCGGATACTACTACTAGTGAGTGACAGTATCCGAGAACTTGCATTCGAATGCATGAGATTTCGATTAGCGAATACTGCTACTAGTGAGTGACAGTATCCGAGAACTTTCATTCGAATGCATGAAATTTCGATTAGCGAATACTACTACTAGTGAGTGACAGTATCCGAGAACTTGCATTCGAATGCATGAAATTTCGATTTGCGAATACTACTTCTAGTGAGTGACAGTATCCGAGAAGTTGCATTCGAATGCATGAGATTTCGATTAGCGAATACTACTACTAGTGAGTGACAGTATCCGAATTATTGCATTCGAATGCATGAAATTTCGATTAGCGAATACTACTACTAGTGAGTGACAGTATCCGAATTATTGCATTCGAATGCAAGAGATTTCGATTAGCGAATACTACTACTAGTGAGTGACAGTATCCGAGAACTTGCATTCGAATGCATGAGATTTCGATTAGCGAATACTACTACTAGTGAGTGACAGTATCCGGATTATTGCATTCGAATGCATGAAATTTCGATTAGCGAATACTACTACTAGTGGGTGACAGTATCCGAATTATTGCATTCGAATGCATGAAATTTCGATTAGCGAATACTACTACTAGTGAGTGACAGTATCCGAATTATTGCATTCGAATGCATGAAATTTCGATTAGCGAATACTACTACTAGTGAGTGACAGTATCCGAATTATTGCATTCGAATGCATGAGATTTCGATTAGCGAATACTACCACTAGTGAGTGACAGTATCCGAGAACTTGCATTCGAATGCATGAGATTTCGATTAGCGAATGCTACTACTAGTGAGTGACAGTATCCGAATGATTGCATTGGAATACATGAAATTTCGATTAGCGAATACTACTACTAGTGAGTGACAGTATCCGAATTATTGCATTCGAATGCATGAAATTTCGATTAGCGAATACTACTACTAGTGAGTGACAGTATCCGAATTATGGCATTCGAATGCATGAACTTTCGATTAGCGAATACTACTACTAAGAGAGTGACAGTATCCGAGAACTTGCATTCCAATGCATGAGATTTCGATTAGCGGATACTACTACTAGTGAGTGACAGTATCCGAGAACTTGCATTCGAATGCATGAGATTTCGATTAGCGAATACTGCTACTAGTGAGTGACAGTATCCGAGAACTTTCATTCGAATGCATGAAATTTCGATTAGCGAATACTACTACTAGTGAGTGAAAGTATCCGAGAACTTGCATTCGAATGCATGAAATTTCGATTTGCGAATACTACTACTAGTGAGTGACAGTATCCGAGAAGTTGCATTCGAATGCATGAGATTTCGATTAGCGAATACTACTACTAGTGAGTGACAGTATCCGAATTATTGCATTCGAATGCATGAAATTTCGATTAGCGAATACTACTACTAGTGAGTGACAGTATCCGAATTATTGCATTTGAATGCATGAAATTTCGATTAGCGAATACTACTACTAGTGAGTGACAGTATCCGAAATATTGCATTCGAATGCAAGAGATTTCGATTAGCGAATACTACTACTAGTGAGTGACAGTATCCGAGAACTTGCATTCGAATGCATGAGATTTCGATTAGCGAATACTACTACTAGTGAGTGACAGTATCCGGATTATTGCATTCGAATGCATGAAATTTCGATTAGCGAATACTACTACTAGTGGGTGACAGTATCCGAATTATTGCATTCGAATGCATGAAATTTCGATTAGCGAATACTACTACTAGTGAGTGACAGTATCCGAATTATTGCATTCGAATGCATGAAATTTCGATTAGCGAATACTACTACTAGTGAGTGACAGTATCCGAATTATTGCATTCGAATGCATGAGATTTCGATTAGCGAATACTACCACTAGTGAGTGACAGTATCCGAGAACTTGCATTCGAATGCATGAGATTTCGATTAGCGAATGCTACTACTAGTGAGTGACAGTATCCGAATGATTGCATTGGAATACATGAAATTTCGATTAGCGAATACTACTACTAGTGAGTGACAGTATCCGAATTATTGCATTCGAATGCATGAAATTTCGATTAGCGAATACTACTACTAGTGAGTGACAGTATCCGAATTATGGCATTCGAATGCATGAACTTTCGATTAGCGAATACTACTACTAAGAGAGTGACAGTATCCGAGAACTTGCATTCCAATGCATGAGATTTCGATTAGCGAATACTACTACTAGTGAGTGACAGTATCCGAGAACTTGCATTCGAATGCATGAGATTTCGATTAGCGAATACTACTACTAGTGAGTGACAGTATCCGAGAACTTGCATTCGAATGCATTAGATTTCGATTAGCGAATACTACTACTAGTGAGTGACAGTATCCCAATTATTGCAATCGAATGCATGAGATTTCCTTTAGCGAATACTGCTACTAGTCAGTGATAGTTTCCGAATTATTGCTTTCGAATGCAAGAGATTTCGATTAGCGGATACTACTACTAGTGGGTGACAGTATCCGAATTATTGCATTCGAATGCAAGAGATTTCGAATAGCGAATGCTACTACTAGTGAGTGACAGTATCCGAATTATTGCATTCGAATGCAAGAGATTTCGATTAGCGAAAACTACTTCTAGTGAGTGACAGTATCCGAATTATTGCATTCGAATGCATGAAATTTGGATTAGCGAATACTACTACTAGTGAGTGACAGTATCCGTATTATTGCATTCGAATGCAAGAGATTTCGATTAGCGAATACTACTACTAGTGAGTGACAGTATCCGAATTATTGCATTCGAATGCAAGAGAATTCGATTACGAATACTACTACTAGTGAGTGACAGTATCCGAATTATTGCATTCGAATGCAAGAGATTTCGATTAGCGAATACTACTACTAGTGAGTGACAGTATCCGAATTATTGCATTCGAATGCAAGAGATTTCGATTAGCGAATACTACTACTAGTGAGTGACAGTATCCGAATTATTGATTTCGAATGCAAGAGATTTCGATTAGCGAATACTACTACTAGTGAGTGACAGTATCCGAATTATTGCATTCGAATGCATGAAATTTCGATTAGCGAATACTACTACTAGTGAGTGACAGTATCCGAATTATTGCATTCGAATGCAAGAGATTTCGATTAGCGAATACTACTACTAGTGAGTGACAGTATCCGAATTATTGATTTCGAATGCAAGAGATTTCGATTAGCGAATACTACTACTAGTGAGTGACAGTATCCGAATTATTGCATTCGAATGCATGAGATTCCGATTAGCGAATACTACTACTAGTGAGTGACAGTATCCGAATTATTGCATTCGAATGCATGAAATTTCGATTAGGGAATACTACTACTAGTGAGTGACAGTATCCGAGAACTTGCATTCGAATGCATGAGATTTCGATTAGCGAATACTACTACTAGTGAGTGAAAGTATCCGAATTATTGCATTCGAATGCATGAAATTTCGATTAGTGGATACTACTACTAGTGAGTGACAGTATCCGAGAACTTGCATTCGAATGCATGAGATTTCGATTAGCGAATACTGCTACTAGTGAGTGACAGTATCCGAGAACTTTCATTCGAATGCATGAAATTTCGATTAGCGAATACTACTACTAGTGAGTGACAGTATCCGAGAACTTGCATTCGAATGCATGAAATTTCGATTTGCGAATACTACTACTAGTGAGTGACAGTATCCGAGAAGTTGCATTCGAATGCATGAGATTTCGATTAGCGAATACTACTACTAGTGAGTGACAGTATCCGAATTATTGCATTCGAATGCATGAAATTTCGATTAGCGAATACTACTACTAGTGAGTGACAGTATCCGAATTATTGCATTTGAATGCATGAAATTTCGATTAGCGAATACTACTACTAGTGAGTGACAGTATCCGAATTATTGCATTCGAATGCAAGAGATTTCGATTAGCGAATACTACTACTAGTGAGTGACAGTATCCGAGAACTTGCATTCGAATGCATGAGATTTCGATTAGCGAATACTACTACTAGTGAGTGACAGTATCCGGATTATTGCATTCGAATGCATGAAATTTCGATTAGCGAATACTACTACTAGTGGGTGACAGTATCCGAATTATTGCATTCGAATGCATGAAATTTCGATTAGCGAATACTACTACTAGTGAGTGACAGTATCCGAATTATTGCATTCGAATGCATGAAATTTCGATTAGCGAATACTACTACTAGTGAGTGACAGTATCCGAATTATTGCATTCGAATGCATGAGATTTCGATTAGCGAATACTACCACTAGTGAGTGACAGTATCCGAGAACTTGCATTCGAATGCATGAGATTTCGATTAGCGAATGCTACTACTAGTGAGTGACAGTATCCGAATGATTGCATTGGAATACATGAAATTTCGATTAGCGAATACTACTACTAGTGAATGACAGTATCCGAATTATTGCATTCGAATGCATGAAATTTCGATTAGCGAATACTACTACTAGTGAGTGACAGTATCCGAATTATGGCATTCGAATGCATGAACTTTCGATTAGCGAATACTACTACTAAGAGAGTGACAGTATCCGAGAACTTGCATTCCAATGCATGAGATTTCGATTAGCGAATACTACTACTAGTGAGTGACAGTATCCGAGAACTTGCATTCGAATGCATGAGATTTCGATTAGCGAATACTACTACTAGTGAGTGACAGTATCCGAGAACTTGCATTCGAATGCATTAGATTTCGATTAGCGAATACTACTACTAGTGAGTGACAGTATCCCAATTATTGCAATCGAATGCATGAGATTTCCTTTAGCGAATACTGCTACTAGTCAGTGATAGTTTCCGAATTATTGCATTCGAATGCATGAAATTTGGATTAGCGAATACTACTACTAGGGAGTGACAGTATCCGTATTATTGCATTCGAATGCAAGAGATTTCGATTAGCGAATACTACTACTAGTGAGTGACAGTATCCGAATTATTGCATTCGAATGCAAGAGAATTCGATTACGAATACTACTACTAGTGAGTGACAGTATCCGAATTATTGCATTCGAATGCAAGAGATTTCGATTAGCGAATACTACTACTAGTGAGTGACAGTATCCAAATTATTGCATTCGAATGCAAGAGATTTCGATTAGCGAATACTACTACTAGTGAGTGACAGTATCCGAATTATTGATTTCGAATGCAAGAGATTTCGATTAGCGAATACTACTACTAGTGAGTGACAGTATCCGAATTATTGCATTCGAATGCATGAAATTTCGATTAGCGAATACTACTACTAGTGAGTGACAGTATCCGAATTATTGCATTCGAATGCAAGAGATTTCGATTAGCGAATACTACTACTAGTGAGTGACAGTATCCGAATTATTGATTTCGAATGCAAGAGATTTCGATTAGCGAATACTACTACTAGTGAGTGACAGTATCCGAATTATTGCATTCGAATGCATGAGATTCCGATTAGCGAATACTACTACTAGTGAGTGACAGTATCCGAATTATTGCATTCGAATGCATGAAATTTCGATTAGGGAATACTACTACTAGTGAGTGACAGTATCCGAGAACTTGCATTCGAATGCATGAGATTTCGATTAGCGAATACTACTACTAGTGAGTGAAAGTATCCGAATTATTGCATTCGAATGCATGAAATTTCGATTAGCGGATACTACTACTAGTGAGTGACAGTATCCGAGAACTTGCATTCGAATGCATGAGATTTCGATTAGCGAATACTGCTACTAGTGAGTGACAGTATCCGAGAACTTTCATTCGAATGCATGAAATTTCGATTAGCGAATACTACTACTAGTGAGTGACAGTATCCGAGAACTTGCATTCGAATGCATGAAATTTCGATTTGCGAATACTACTACTAGTGAGTGACAGTATCCGAGAAGTTGCATTCGAATGCATGAGATTTCGATTAGCGAATACTACTACTAGTGAGTGACAGTATCCGAATTATTGCATTCGAATGCATGAAATTTCGATTAGCGAATACTACTACTAGTGAGTGACAGTATCCGAATTATTGCATTCGAATGCAAGAGATTTCGATTAGCGAATACTACTACTAGTGAGTGACAGTATCCGAGAACTTGCATTCGAATGCATGAGATTTCGATTAGCGAATACTACTACTAGTGAGTGACAGTATCCGGATTATTGCATTCGAATGCATGAAATTTCGATTAGCGAATACTACTACTAGTGGGTGACAGTATCCGAATTATTGCATTCGAATGCATGAAATTTCGATTAGCGAATACTACTACTAGTGAGTGACAGTATCCGAATTATTGCATTCGAATGCATGAAATTTCGATTAGCGAATACTACTACTAGTGAGTGACAGTATCCGAATTATTGCATTCGAATGCATGAGATTTCGATTAGCGAATACTACCACTAGTGAGTGACAGTATCCGAGAACTTGCATTCGAATGCATGAGATTTCGATTAGCGAATGCTACTACTAGTGAGTGACAGTATCCGAATGATTGCATTGGAATACATGAAATTTCGATTAGCGAATACTACTACTAGTGAGTGACAGTATCCGAATTATTGCATTCGAATGCATGAAATTTCGATTAGCGAATACTACTACTAGTGAGTGACAGTATCCGAATTATGGCATTCGAATGCATGAACTTTCGATTAGCGAATACTACTACTAAGAGAGTGACAGTATCCGAGAACTTGCATTCCAATGCATGAGATTTCGATTAGCGAATACTACTACTAGTGAGTGACAGTATCCGAGAACTTGCATTCGAATGCATGAGATTTCGATTAGCGAATACTACTACTAGTGAGTGACAGTATCCGAGAACTTGCATTCGAATGCATTAGATTTCGATTAGCGAATACTACTACTAGTGAGTGACAGTATCCCAATTATTGCAATCGAATGCATGAGATTTCCTTTAGCGAATACTGCTACTAGTCAGTGATAGTTTCCGAATTATTGCTTTCGAATGCAAGAGATTTCGATTAGCGGATACTACTACTAGTGGGTGACAGTATCCGAATTATTGCATTCGAATGCAAGACATTTCGAATAGCGAATGCTACTACTAGTGAGTGACAGTATCCGAATTATTGCATTCGAATGCAAGAGATTTCGATTAGCGAAAACTACTTCTAGTGAGTGACAGTATCCGAATTATTGCATTCGAATGCATGAAATTTGGATTAGCGAATACTACTACTAGTGAGTGACAGTATCCGTATTATTGCATTCGAATGCAAGAGATTTCGATTAGCGAATACTACTACTAGTGAGTGACAGTATCCGAATTATTGCATTCGAATGCAAGAGAATTCGATTACGAATACTACTACTAGTGAGTGACAGTATCCGAATTATTGCATTCGAATGCAAGAGATTTCGATTAGCGAATACTACTACTAGTGAGTGACAGTATCCGAATTATTGCATTCGAATGCATGAGATTTCGATTAGCGAATACTACTACTAGTGAGTGACAGTATCCGAATTATTGCATTCGAATGCATGAAATTTCGATTAGCGAATACTACTACTAGTGAGTGACAGTATCCGAATTATTGCATTTGAATGCATGAAATTTCGATTAGCGAATACTACTACTAGTGAGTGACAGTATCCGAATTATTGCATTCGAATGCAAGAGATTTCGATTAGCGAATACTACTACTAGTGAGTGACAGTATCCGAGAACTTGCATTCGAATGCATGAGATTTCGATTAGCGAATACAACTACTAGTGAGTGACAGTATCCGAGAACTTGCATTCGAATGCATGAGATTTCGATTAGCGAATACTACTACTAGTGAGTGACAGTATCCGGATTATTGCATTCGAATGCATGAAATTTCGATTAGCGAATACTACTACTAGTGAGTGACAGTATCCGAATTATTGCATTCGAATGCATGAAATTTCGATTAGCGAATACTACTACTAGTGAGTGACAGTATCCGAATTATTGCATTCGAATGCATGAAATTTCGATTAGCGAATACTACTACTAGTGAGTGACAGTATCCGAATTATTGCATTCGAATACATGAAATTTCGATTAGCGAATACTACTACTAGTGAGTGACAGTATCCGAGAACTTGCATTCGAATGCATGAGATTTCGATTAGCGAATACTACTACTAGTGAGTGACAGTATCCGAGAACTTGCATTCGAATGCATTAGATTTCGATTAGCGAATACTACTACTAGTGAGTGACAGTATCCCAATTATTGCAATCGAATGCATGAGATTTCCTTTAGCGAATACTGCTACTAGTCAGTGATAGTTTCCGAATTATTGCTTTCGAATGCAAGAGATTTCGATTAGCGGATACTACTACTAGTGAGTGACAGTATCCGAATTATTGCATTCGAATGCAAGAGATTTCGAATAGCGAATGCTACTACTAGTGAGTGACAGTATCCGAATTATTGCATTCGAATGCAAGAGATTTCGATTAGCGAAAACTACTTCTAGTGAGTGACAGTATCCGAATTATTGCATTCGAATGCATGAAATTTGGATTAGCGAATACTACTACTAGTGAGTGACAGTATCCGTATTATTGCATTCGAATGCAAGAGATTTCGATTAGCGAATACTACTACTAGTGAGTGACAGTATCCGAATTATTGCATTCGAATGCAAGAGAACTCGATTACGAATACTACTACTAGTGAGTGACAGTATCCGAATTATTGCATTCGAATGCAAGAGATTTCGATTAGCGAATACTACTACTAGTGAGTGACAGTATCCGAATTATTGCATTCGAATGCAAGAGATTTCGATTAGCGAATACTAATACTAGTGAGTGACAGTATCCGAATTATTACATTCGAATGCAAGAGATTTCGATTAGCGAATACTATTACTAGTGAGTGACATTATCCGAATAATTGCATTCGAATGCAAGAGATTTCGATTAGCGAATACTACTACTAGTGAGTGACAGTATCACAATTATTGCATTCGGATGCATGAAATTTCGATTAGCGAATACTACTACTAGTGAGTGACAGTATCCGAATTATTGCATTCGAATGCATGAAATTTCGATTAGCGAATACTACTACTAGTGAGTGACAGTATCCGAATTATTGCATTCGAATGCAAGAGATTTCGATTAGCGAATACTACTACTAGTGAGTGACAGTATCCGAATTATTGAATTCGAATGCAAGAGATTTCGATTAGCGAATACTACTACTAGTGAGTGGCAGTATCCGAATTATTGCATTCGAATGCTAGAGATTTCGATTAGCGAATACTACTACTAGTGAGTGACAGTATCCGAATTATTGCATTCGAATGCATGAGATTTCGATTTGCGAATACTACTACTAGTGAGTGAAAGTATCCGAATTATTGCATTCGAATGCATGAAATTTCGATTAGCGGATACTACTACTACTAGTGAGTGACAGTATCCGAGAACTTGCTTTCGAATGCATGAGATTTCGATTAGCGAATACTACTACTAGTAAGTGACAGTATCCGAGAACTTGCATTCGAATGCATGAAATTTCGATTAGCGAATACTACTACTAGTGAGTGACAGTATCCAAGAACTTGCATTCGAATGCATGAAATTTCGATTTGCGAATACTACTACTAGTGAGTGACAGTATCCGAGAAGTTGCATTCGAATGCATGAGATTTCGATTAGCGAATACTACTACTAGTGAGTGACAGTATCCGAATTATTGCATTCGAATGCATGAGATTTCGATTAGCGAATACTACTACTAGTGAGTGACAGTATCCGAGAACTTGCATTCGAATGCATGAGATTTCGATTAGCGAATACTACTACTAGTGAGTGACAGTATCCGAATTATTGCATTCGAATGCATGAAATTTCGATTAGCGAATACTACTACTAGTGAGTGACAGTATCCGAATTATTGCATTCGAATGCAAGAGATTTCGATTAGCGAATACTACTACTAGTGAGTGACAGTATCCGAGAACTTGCATTCGAATGCATGAGATTTCGATTAGCGAATACAACTACTAGAGAGTGACAGTATCCGAGAACTTGCATTCGAATGCATGAGATTTCGATTAGCGAATACTACTACTAGTGAGTGAAAGTATCCGAATTATTGCATTCGAATGCATGAAATTTCGATTAGCGGATACTACTACTACTAGTGAGTGACAGTATCCGAGAACTTGCTTTCGAATGCATGAGATTTCGATTAGCGAATACTACTACTAGTAAGTGACAGTATCCGAGAACTTGCATTCGAATGCATGAAATTTCGATTAGCGAATACTACTACTAGTGAGTGACAGTATCCAAGAACTTCCATTCGAATGCATGAAATTTCGATTTGCGAATACTACTACTAGTGAGTGACAGTATCCGAGAAGTTGCATTCGAATGCATGAGATTTCGATTAGCGAATACTACTACTAGTGAGTGACAGTATCCGAATTATTGCATTCGAATGCATGAGATTTCGATTAGCGAATACTACTACTAGTGAGTGACAGTATCCGAGAACTTGCATTCGAATGCATGAGATTTCGATTAGCGAATACTACTACTAGTGAGTGACAGTATCCGAATTATTGCATTCGAATGCATGAAATTTCGATTAGCGAATACTACTACTAGTGAGTGATAGTATCCGAATTATTGCTTTCGAATGCATGAGATTTCGATTAGCGAATACTACTACTAGTGAGTGACAGTATCCGAGAGCTTGCATTCGAATGCATGAGATTTCGATTAGCGAATACTACTACTAGTGAGTGACAGTATCCGAATTATGGCATTCGAATGCATGAACTTTCGATTAGCGAATACTACTACTAGAGAGTGACAGTATCCGAGAATTTGCATTCGAATGCATGAGATTTCGATTAGCGAATACTACTACTAGTGAGTGACAGTATCCGAGAACTTGCATTCGAATGCATGAGATTTCGATTAGCGAATACTACTACTAGTGAGTGACAGTATCCGAGAACTTGCATTCGAATGCATTAGATTTCGATTAGCGAATACTACTACTAGTGAGTGACAGTATCCCAATTATTGCAATCGAATGCATGAGATTTCCTTTAGCGAATACTGCTACTAGTCAGTGATAGTTTCCGAATTATTGCTTTCGAATGCAAGAGATTTCGATTAGCGGATACTACTACTAGTGAGTGACAGTATCCGAATTATTGCATTCGAATGCAAGAGATTTCGAATAGCGAATGCTACTACTAGTGAGTGACAGTATCCGAATTATTGCATTCGAATGCAAGAGATTTCGATTAGCGAAAACTACTACTAGTGAGTGACAGTATCCGAATTATTGCATTCGAATGCATGAAATTTGGATTAGCGAATACTACTACTAGTGAGTGACAGTATCCGTATTATTGCATTCGAATGCATGAGATTTCGATTAGCGAATACTACTACTAGTGAGTGACAGTATCCGAATTATTGCATTCGAATGCATGAAATTTGGATTAGCGAATACTACTACTAGTGAGTGACAGTATCCGAATTATTGCATTCGAATGCATGAGATTTCGATTAGCGAATACTACTACTAGTGAGTGACAGTATCCGAATTATTGCATTCGAATGCATGAAATTTCGATTAGCGAATACTACTACTAGTGAGTGACAGTATCCGAATTATTGCATTTGAATGCATGAAATTTCGATTAGCGAATACTACTACTAGTGAGTGACAGTATCCGAATTATTGCATTCGAATGCAAGAGATTTCGATTAGCGAATACTACTACTAGTGAGTGACAGTATCCGAGAACTTGCATTCGAATGCATGAGATTTCGATTAGCGAATACAACTACTAGTGAGTGACAGTATCCGAGAACTTGCATTCGAATGCATGAGATTTCGATTAGCGAATACTACTACTAGTGAGTGACAGTATCCGGATTATTGCATTCGAATGCATGAAATTTCGATTAGCGAATACTACTACTAGTGAGTGACAGTATCCGACTTATTGCATTCGAATGCATGAAATTTCGATTAGCGAATACTACTACTAGTGAGTGACAGTATCCGAATTATTGCATTCGAATGCATGAAATTTCGATTAGCGAATACTACTACTAGTGAGTGACAGTATCCGAATTATTGCATTCGAATACATGAAATTTCGATTAGCGAATACTACTACTAGTGAGTGACAGTATCCGAGAACTTGCATTCGAATGCATGAGATTTCGATTAGCGAATACTACTACTAGTGAGTGACAGTATCCGAGAACTTGCATTCGAATGCATTAGATTTCGATTAGCGAATACTACTACTAGTGAGTGACAGTATCCCAATTATTGCAATCGAATGCATGAGATTTCCTTTAGCGAATACTGCTACTAGTCAGTGATAGTTTCCGAATTATTGCTTTCGAATGCAAGAGATTTCGATTAGCGGATACTACTACTAGTGAGTGACAGTATCCGAATTATTGCATTCGAATGCAAGAGATTTCGAATAGCGAATGCTACTACTAGTGAGTGACAGTATCCGAATTATTGCATTCGAATGCAAGAGATTTCGATTAGCGAAAACTACTTCTAGTGAGTGACAGTATCCGAATTATTGCATTCGAATGCATGAAATTTGGATTAGCGAATACTACTACTAGTGAGTGACAGTATCCGTATTATTGCATTCGAATGCAAGAGATTTCGATTAGCGAATACTACTACTAGTGAGTGACAGTATCCGAATTATTGCATTCGAATGCAAGAGAACTCGATTACGAATACTACTACTAGTGAGTGACAGTATCCGAATTATTGCATTCGAATGCAAGAGATTTCGATTAGCGAATACTACTACTAGTGAGTGACAGTATCCGAATTATTGCATTCGAATGCAAGAGATTTCGATTAGCGAATACTAATACTAGTGAGTGACAGTATCCGAATTATTACATTCGAATGCAAGAGATTTCGATTAGCGAATACTATTACTAGTGAGTGACATTATCCGAATAATTGCATTCGAATGCAAGAGATTTCGATTAGCGAATACTACTACTAGTGAGTGACAGTATCACAATTATTGCATTCGGATGCATGAAATTTCGATTAGCGAATACTACTACTAGTGAGTGACAGTATCCGAATTATTGCATTCGAATGCATGAAATTTCGATTAGCGAATACTACTACTAGTGAGTGACAGTATCCGAATTATTGCATTCGAATGCAAGAGATTTCGATTAGCGAATACTACTACTAGTGAGTGACAGTATCCGAATTATTGAATTCGAATGCAAGAGATTTCGATTAGCGAATACTACTACTAGTGAGTGGCAGTATCCGAATTATTGCATTCGAATGCTAGAGATTTCGATTAGCGAATACTACTACTAGTGAGTGACAGTATCCGAATTATTGCATTCGAATGCATGAGATTTCGATTTGCGAATACTACTACTAGTGAGTGAAAGTATCCGAATTATTGCATTCGAATGCATGAAATTTCGATTAGCGGATACTACTACTACTAGTGAGTGACAGTATCCGAGAACTTGCTTTCGAATGCATGAGATTTCGATTAGCGAATACTACTACTAGTAAGTGACAGTATCCGAGAACTTGCATTCGAATGCATGAAATTTCGATTAGCGAATACTACTACTAGTGAGTGACAGTATCCAAGAACTTGCATTCGAATGCATGAAATTTCGATTTGCGAATACTACTACTAGTGAGTGACAGTATCCGAGAAGTTGCATTCGAATGCATGAGATTTCGATTAGCGAATACTACTACTAGTGAGTGACAGTATCCGAATTATTGCATTCGAATGCATGAGATTTCGATTAGCGAATACTACTACTAGTGAGTGACAGTATCCGAGAACTTGCATTCGAATGCATGAGATTTCGATTAGCGAATACTACTACTAGTGAGTGACAGTATCCGAATTATTGCATTCGAATGCATGAAATTTCGATTAGCGAATACTACTACTAGTGAGTGACAGTATCCGAATTATTGCATTCGAATGCAAGAGATTTCGATTAGCGAATACTACTACTAGTGAGTGACAGTATCCGAGAAATTGCATTCGAATGCATGAGATTTCGATTAGCGAATACAACTACTAGAGAGTGACAGTATCCGAGAACTTGCATTCGAATGCATGAGATTTCGATTAGCGAATACTACTACTAGTGAGTGAAAGTATCCGAATTATTGCATTCGAATGCATGAAATTTCGATTAGCGGATACTACTACTACTAGTGAGTGACAGTATCCGAGAACTTGCTTTCGAATGCATGAGATTTCGATTAGCGAATACTACTACTAGTAAGTGACAGTATCCGAGAACTTGCATTCGAATGCATGAAATTTCGATTAGCGAATACTACTACTAGTGAGTGACAGTATCCAAGAACTTGCATTCGAATGCATGAAATTTCGATTTGCGAATACTACTACTAGTGAGTGACAGTATCCGAGAAGTTGCATTCGAATGCATGAGATTTCGATTAGCGAATACTACTACTAGTGAGTGACAGTATCCGAATTATTGCATTCGAATGCATGAGATTTCGATTAGCGAATACTACTACTAGTGAGTGACAGTATCCGAGAACTTGCATTCGAATGCATGAGATTTCGATTAGCGAATACTACTACTAGTGAGTGACAGTATCCGAATTATTGCATTCGAATGCATGAAATTTCGATTAGCGAATACTACTACTAGTGAGTGATAGTATCCGAATTATTGCTTTCGAATGCATGAGATTTCGATTAGCGAATACTACTACTAGTGAGTGACAGTATCCGAGAGCTTGCATTCGAATGCATGAGATTTCGATTAGCGAATACTACTACTAGTGAGTGACAGTATCCGAATTATGGCATTCGAATGCATGAACTTTCGATTAGCGAATACTACTACTAGAGAGTGACAGTATCCGAGAATTTGCATTCGAATGCATGAGATTTCGATTAGCGAATACTACTACTAGTGAGTGACAGTATCCGAGAACTTGCATTCGAATGCATGAGATTTCGATTAGCGAATACTACTACTAGTGAGTGACAGTATCCGAGAACTTGCATTCGAATGCATTAGATTTCGATTAGCGAATACTACTACTAGTGAGTGACAGTATCCCAATTATTGCAATCGAATGCATGAGATTTCCTTTAGCGAATACTGCTACTAGTCAGTGATAGTTTCCGAATTATTGCTTTCGAATGCAAGAGATTTCGATTAGCGGATACTACTACTAGTGAGTGACAGTATCCGAATTATTGCATTCGAATGCAAGAGATTTCGAATAGCGAATGCTACTACTAGTGAGTGACAGAATCCGAATTATTGCATTCGAATGCAAGAGATTTCGATTAGCGAAAACTACTACTAGTGAGTGACAGTATCCGAATTATTGCATTCGAATGCATGAAATTTGGATTAGCGAATACTACTACTAGTGAGTGACAGTATCCGTATTATTGCATTCGAATGCAAGAGATTTCGATTAGCGAATACTACTACTAGTGAGTGACAGTATCCGAATTATTGCATTCGAATGCAAGAGAATTCGATTACGAATACTACTACTAGTGAGTGACAGTATCCGAATTATTGCATTCGAATGCAAGAGATTTCGATTAGCGAATACTACTACTAGTGAGTGACAGTATCCGAATTATTGCATTCGAATGCAAGAGATTTCGATTAGCGAATACTAATACTAGTGAGTGACAGTATCCGAATTATTACATTCGAATGCAAGAGATTTCGATTAGCGAATACTATTACTAGCGAGTGACATTATCCGAATAATTGCATTCGAATGCAAGAGATTTCGATTAGCGAATACTACTACTAGTGAGTGACAGTATCACAATTATTGCATTCGGATGCATGAAATTTCGATTAGCGAATACTACTACTAGTGAGTGACAGTATCCGAATTATTGCATTCGAATGCATGAAATTTCGATTAGCGAATACTACTACTAGTGAGTGACAGTATCCGAATTATTGCATTCGAATGCAAGAGATTTCGATTAGCGAATACTACTACTAGTGAGTGACAGTATCCGAATTATTGAATTCGAATGCAAGAGATTTCGATTAGCGAATACTACTACTAGTGAGTGGCAGTATCCGAATTATTGCATTCGAATGCTAGAGATTTCGATTAGCCAATACTACTACTAGTGAGTGACAGTATCCGAATTATTGCATTCGAATGCATGAGATTTCGATTAGCGAATACTACTACTAGTGAGTGACAGTATCCGAATTATTGCATTCGAATGCATGAAATTTCGATTAGCGGATACTACTAATAGTGAGTGACAGTATCCGAGAACTTGCATTCGAATGCATGAGATTTCGATTAGCGAATACTACTACTAGTAAGTGACAGTATCCGAGAACTTGCATTCGAATGCATGAAATTTCGATTAGCGAATACTACTACTAGTGAGTGACAGTATCCAAGAACTTGCATTCGAATGCATGAAATTTCGATTTGCGAATACTACTACTAGTGAGTGACAGTATCCGAGAAGTTGCATTCGAATGCATGAGATTTCGATTAGCGAATACTACTACTAGTGAGTGACAGTATCCGAATTATTGCATTCGAATGCATGAGATTTCGATTAGCGAATACTACTACTAGTGAGTGACAGTATCCGAATTATTGCATTCAAATGCATGAAATTTCGATTAGCGAATACTACTACTAGTGAGTGACAGTATCCGAATTATTGCATTTGAATGCATGAAATTTCGATTAGCGAATACTACTACTAGTGAGTGACAGTATCCGAATTATTGCATTCAAATGCAAGAGATTTCGATTAGCGAATACTACTACTAGTGGGTGACAGTATCCGAGAACTTGCATTCGAATGCATGAGATTTCGATTAGCGAATACAACTACTAGTGAGTGACAGTATCCGAGAACTTGCATTCGAATGCATGAGATTTCGATTAGCGAATACTACTACTAGTGAGTGACAGTATCCGGATTATTGCATTCGAATGCATGAAATTTCGATTAGCGAATACTACTACTAGTGAGTGACAGTATCCGAATTATTGCATTCGAATGCATGAAATTTCGATTAGCGAATTCTACTACTAGTGAGTGACAGTATCCGAATTATTGCATTCGAATGCATGAAATTTCGATTAGCGAATACTACTACTAGTGAGTGACAGTATCCGAATTATTGCATTCGAATACATGAAATTTCGATTAGCGAATACTACTACTAGTGAGTGACAGTATCCGAGAACTTGCATTCGAATGCATGAGATTTTGATTAGCGAATACTACTACTAGTGAGTGACAGTATCCGAGAACTTGCATTCGAATGCATGAGATTTCGATTAGCGAATACTACTACTAATGAGTGACAGTATCCGAATTATTGCATTCGAATGCATGAGATTGCGATTAGCGAATAACACTACTAGTGTGTGACAGTATCCGAATTATTGCATTCGAATGCATGAAATTTCGATTAGCGAATACTGCTACTAGTGAGTGACAGTATCCGAGAACTTGCATTCGAATGCATGAGATTTCGATTAGCGAATACTACTACTAGTGAGTGACAGTATCCGAGAACTTGCATACGAATGCATGAGATTTCGATTAGCGTATACTACTACCAGTGAGTGACAGTATCCGAGAACTTGCATTCGAATGCATGAGATTTCGATTAGCGAATACTACTACTAGTGAGTGGCAGTATCCGAATTATTGCAATCGAATGCATGAGATTTCGTTTAGCGAATACTACTACTAGTCAGTGACAGTTTCCGAATTATTGCTTTCGAATGCAAGAGATTTCGATTAGCGAATACTACTACTAGTGAGTGACAGTATCCGAATTATTGCATTCGAATGCAAGAGATTTCGATTAGCGAATACTACTACTAGTGAGTGACAGTATCCGAATTATTGCATTCGAATGCATGAAATTTCGATTAGCGAATACTACTACTAGTGAGTGACAGTATCCGAATTATTGCATTCGAATGCAAGAGATTTCGATTAGCGAATACTACTACTCGTGAGTGACAGTATCCGAATTATTGCATTCGAATGCAAGAGATTTCGATTAGCGAATACTACTCCTTGTGAGTGACAGTATCCGAATTATTGCATTCGAATGCAAGAGATTTCGATTAGTGAATACTACTACTAGTGAGTGACAGTATCCGAATTATTGCATTCGAATGCAAGAGATTTCGATTAGCGAATACTACTACTAGTGAGTGACAGTATCCGAATTATTGCATTCGAATGCAAGAGATTTCGATTAGCGAATACTACCACTAGTGAGTGACAGTATCCGAATTATTGCATTCGAATGCATGAAATTTCGATTAGCGAATACTACTACTAGTGAGCGACAGTATCTGAATTATTGCATTCGAATGCATGAAATTTCGATTAGCGAATACTGCTACTAGTGAGTGACAGTATCCGAATTATAGCATTCGAATGCAAGAGATTTCGATTAGCGAATACTACTACTAGTGAGTGACAGTATCCGAATTATTGCATTCGAATGCATGAAATTTCGATTAGCGAATACTACTACTAGTGAGTGACAGTATCCCAATTATTGCATTCGAATGCATGAAATTTCGATTAGCGAATACTACTACTAGTGAGTGACAGTATCCGAATTATTGCATTCGAATGCATGAAATTTCGATTAGCGAATACTACTACTAGTGAGTGACAGTATCCGAATTATTGCATTCGAATGCATGAAATTGCGATTAGCGAATACTACTACTAGTGAGTGACAGTATCCGAATTATTGCACTCGAATGCATGAAATTTCGATTAGCGAATACTACTACTAGTGAGTGACAGTATCCGAGAACTTGCATTCGAATGCATGAGATTTCGATTAGCGAAAACTACCACTAGTGCGTGACAGTATCCGAGAACTTGCATTCGAATGCATGAGATTTCGATTAGCGAATAGTACTACTAGTGAGTGACAGTATCCGAGAACTCGCATTCGAATGCATGAGATTTCGATTAGCGTATACTACTACTAGTTAGTGACAGTATCCGAGAACTTGCATTCGAATGCATGAGATTTCGATTAGCGAATACTACTACTAGTGAGTGGCAGTATCCGAATTATTGCAATCGAATGCATGAGATTTCGTTTAGCGAATACTACTACTAGTCAGTGACAGTTTCCGAATTATTGCTTTCGAATGCATGAGATTTCGATTAGCGAATACTACTACTAGTGAGTGACAGTATCCGAATTATTGCATTCGAATGCATGAAATTTCGATTAGCGAATACTACTACTAGTGAGTGACAGTATCCGAGAACTTGCATTCGAATGCATGAGATTTCGATTAGCGAAAACTACCACTAGTGCGTGACAGTATCCGAGAACTTGCATTCGAATGCATGAGATTTCGATTAGCGAATAGTACTACTAGTGAGTGACAGTATCCGAGAACTCGCATTCGAATGCATGAGATTTCGATTAGCGTATACTACTACTAGTTAGTGACAGTATCCGAGAACTTCCATTCGAATGCATGAGATTTCGATTAGCGAATACTACTACTAGTGAGTGGCAGTATCCGAATTATTGCAATCGAATGCATGAGATTTCGTTTAGCGAATACTACTACTAGTCAGTGACAGTATCCGAATGATTGCTTTGGAATACATGACATTTCGATTACCGAATACTACTACTAGTGAGTGACAGTATCCGAATTATTGCATTCGAATGCATGAAATTTCGATTAGCGAATACTACTACTAGTGAGTTACAGTATCCGAATTATGGCTTTCGAATGCATGAACTTTCGATTAGCGAATACTACTATTAGAGAGTGACAGTATCCGAGAACTTGCATTCGAATGCATGAGATTTCGATTAGCGAATACTACTACTATTGAGTGACAGTATCCGAGAACTTGCATTCGAATGCATGAGATTTCGATTAGCGAATACTACTACTAGTGAGTGACAGTATCCGAGAACTTGCATTCGAATGCATTAGATTTCGATTAGCGAATACTACTACTAGTGAGTGACAGTATCCGAATTATTGCAATCGAATGCATGAGATTTCCTTTAGCGAATACTGCTACTAGTCAGTGATAGTTTCCGAATTATTGCTTTCGAATGCAAGAGATTTCGATTAGCGCATACTACTACTAGTGAGTGACAGTATCCGAATTATTGCATTCGAATGCAAGAGATTTCGAATAGCGAATGCTACTACTAGTGAGTGACAGTATCCGAATTATTGCATTCGAATGCAAGAGATTTCGATTAGCAAAAACTACTACTAGTGAGTGACAGTATCCGAATTATTGCATTCGAATGCATGAAATTTGGATTACCGAATACTACTACTAGTGAGTGACAGTATCCGTATTATTGCATTCGAATGCAAGAGATTTCGATTAGCGAATACTACTACTAGTGAGTGACAGTATCCGACTTATTGCATTCGAATGCAAGAGAATTCGATTACGAATACTACTACTAGTGAGTGACAGTATCCGAATTATTGCATTCGAATGCAAGAGATTTCGATTAGCGAATACTACTACTAGTGAGTGACAGTATCCGAATTATTGCATTCGAATGCAAGAGATTTCGATTAGCGAATACTAATACTAGTAAGTGACAGTATCCGAATTATTACATTCGAATGCAAGAGATTTCGATTAGCGAATACTATTACTAGTGAGTGACATTATCCGAATAATTGCATTCGAATGCAAGAGATTTCGATTAGCGAATACTACTACTAGTGAGTGACAGTATCACAATTATTGCATTCGGATGCATGAAATTTCGATTAGCGAATACTACTACTAGAGAGTGACAGTATCCGAATTATTGCATTCGAATGCATGAAATTTCGATTAGCGAATACTGCTACTAGTGAGTGACAGTATCCGAATTATTGCATTCGAATGCAAGAGATTTTGATTAGCGAATACTACTACTAGTGCGTGACAGTATCCGAATTATTGAATTCGAATGCAAGAGATTTCGATTAGCGAATATTACTACTAGTGAGTGACAGTATCCGAATTATTGCATTCGAATGCTAGAGATTTCGATTAGCGAATACTACTACTAGTGAGTGACAGTATCCGAATTATTGCATTCGAATGCATGAGATTTCGAATAGCGAATACTACTACTAGTGAGTGAAAGTATCCGAATTATTGCATTCGAATGCATGAAATTTCGATTAGCGGATACTACTACTAGTGAGTGACAGTATCCGAGAACTTGCATTCGAATGCATGAGATTTCGATTAGCGAATACTACTACTAGTGAGTGACAGTATCCGAATTATTGCAATCGAATGCATGAGATTTCCTTTAGCGAATACTGCTACTAGTCAGTGATAGTTTCCGAATTATTGCTTTCGAATGCAAGAGATTTCGATTAGCGGATGCTACTACTAGTGAGTGACAGTATCCGAATTATTGCATTCGAATGCAAGAGATTTCGAATAGCGAATGCTACTACTAGTGAGTGACAGTATCCGAATTATTGCATTCGAATGCAAGAGATTTCGATTAGCGAAAACTACTACTAGTGAGTGACAGTATCCGAATTATTGCATTGGAATGCAAGAGATTTCGATTAGCGAATACTACTACTAGTGAGTGACAGTATCACAATTATTGCATTCGGATGCATGAAATTTCTATTAGCGAATACTACTACTAGTGAGTGACAATATCCGAATTATTGCAGTCGAATGCATGAAATTTCGATTAGCGAATACTACTACTAGTGAGTGACAGTATCCGAATTATTGCATTCGAATGCAAGAGATTTCGATTAGCGAATACTACTACTAGTGAGTGACAGTATCCGAATTATTGATTTCGAATGCAAGAGATTTCGATTAGCGAATACTACTACTAGTGAGTGACAGTATCCGAATTATTGCATTCGAATGCATGAGATTCCGATTAGCGAATACTACTACTAGTGAGTGACAGTATCCGAATTATTGCATTCGAATGCATGAAATTTCGATTAGGGAATACTACTACTAGTGAGTGACAGTATCCGAGAACTTGCATTCGAATGCATGAGATTTCGATTAGCGAATACTACTACTAGTGAGTGAAAGTATCCGAATTATTGCATTCGAATGCATGAAATTTCGATTAGCGGATACTACTACTAGTGAGTGACAGTATCCGAGAACTTGCATTCGAATGCATGAGATTTCGATTAGCGAATACTGCTACTAGTGAGTGACAGTATCCGAGAACTTGCATTCGAATGCATGAAATTTCGATTAGCGAATACTACTACTAGTGAGTGACAGTATCCGAGAACTTGCATTCGAATGCATGAAATTTCGATTTGCGAATACTACTACTAGTGAGTGACAGTATCCGAGAAGTTGCATACGAATGCATGAGATTTCGATTAGCGAATACTACTACTAGTGAGTGACAGTATCCGAATTATTGCATTCGAATGCATGAGATTTCGATTAGCGAATACTACTACTAGTGAGTGACAGTATCCGAATTATTGCATTCGAATGCATGAAATTTCGATTAGCGAATACTACTACTAGTGAGTGACAGTATCCGAATTATTGCATTTGAATGCATGAAATTTCGATTAGCGAATACTACTACTAGTGAGTGACAGTATCCGAATTATTGCATTCGAATGCAAGAGATTTCGATTAGCGAATACTACTACTAGTGAGTGACAGTATCCGAGAACTTGCATTCGAATGCATGAGATTTCGATTAGCGAATACTACTACTAGTGAGTGACAGTATCCGGATTATTGCATTCGAATGCAAGAGATTTCGATTAGCGAATACTACTACTAGTGAGTGACAGTATCCGAATTATTACATTCGAATGTAAGAGATTTCGATTAGCGAATACTACTACTAGTGAGTGACAGTATCCGAATTATTGCATTCGAATGCAAGAGATTTCGATTAGCGAATACTACCACTAGTGAGTGACAGTATCCGAATTATTGCATTCGAATGCATGAAATTTCGATTAGCGAATACTACTACTAGTGAGCGACAGTATCCGAATTATTGCATTCGAATGCATGAAATTTCGATTAGCGAATACTGCTACTAGTGAGTGACAGTATCCGAATTATAGCATTCGAATGCAAGAGATTTCGATTAGCGAATACTACTACTAGTGAGTGACAGTATCCGAATTATTGCATTCGAATGCATGAAATTTCGATTAGCGAATACTACTACTAGTGAGTGACAGTATCCCAATTATTGCATTCGAATGCATGAAATTTCGATTAGCGAATACTACTACTAGTGAGTGACAGTATCCGAATTATTGCATTCGAATGCATGAAATTTCGATTAGCGAATACTACTACTAGTGAGTGACAGTATCCGAGAACTTGCATTCGAATGCATGAAATTTCGATTAGCGAATACTACTACTAGTGAGTGACAGTATCCGAATTATTGCATTCGAATGCATGAAATTGCGATTAGCGAATACTACTACTAGTGAGTGACAGTATCCGAATTATTGCACTCGAATGCATGAAATTTCGATTAGCGAATACTACTACTAGTGAGTGACAGTATCCGAGAACTTGCATTCGAATGCATGAGATTTCGATTAGCGAATACTACTACTAGTGCGTGACAGTATCCGAGAACTTGCATTCGAATGCATGAGATTTCGATTAGCGAATAGTACTACTAGTGAGTGACAGTATCCGAGAACTCGCATTCGAATGCATGAGATTTCGATTAGCGTATACTACTACTAGTTAGTGACAGTATCCGAGAACTTGCATTCGAATGCATGAGATTTCGATTAGCGAATACTACTACTAGTGAGTGGCAGTATCCGAATTATTGCAATCGAATGCATGAGATTTCGTTTAGCGAATACTACTACTAGTCAGTGACAGTTTCCGAATTATTGCTTTCGAATGCATGAGATTTCGATTAGCGAATACTACTACTAGTGAGTGACAGTATCCGAATTATTGCATTCGAATGCATGAGATTTCGATTAGCGAATACTACTACTAGTGAGTGACAGTATCCGAGAACTTGCATTCGAATGCATGAGATTTCGATTAGCGAATGCTACTACTAGTGAGTGACAGTATCCGAATGATTGCTTTGGAATACATGACATTTCGATTACCGAATACTACTACTAGTGAGTGACAGTATCCGAATTATTGCATTCGAATGCATGAAATTTCGATTAGCGAATACTACTACTAGTGAGTTACAGTATCCGAATTATGGCTTTCGAATGCATGAACTTTCGATTAGCGAATACTACTATTAGAGAGTGACAGTATCCGAGAACTTGCATTCGAATGCATGAGATTTCGATTAGCGAATACTACTACTATTGAGTGACAGTATCCGAGAACTTGCATTCGAATGCATGAGATTTCGATTAGCGAATACTACTACTAGTGAGTGACAGTATCCGAGAACTTGCATTCGAATGCATTAGATTTCGATTAGCGAATACTACTACTAGTGAGTGACAGTATCCGAATTATTGCAATCGAATGCATGAGATTTCCTTTAGCGAATACTGCTACTAGTCAGTGATAGTTTCCGAATTATTGCTTTCGAATGCAAGAGATTTCGATTAGCGCATACTACTACTAGTGAGTGACAGTATCCGAAGTATTGCATTCGAATGCAAGAGATTTCGAATAGCGAATGCTACTACTAGTGAGTGACAGTATCCGAATTATTGCATTCGAATGCAAGAGATTTCGATTAGCAAAAACTACTACTAGTGAGTGACAGTATCCGAGAACTTGCATTCGAATGCATGAAATTTCGATTAGCGAATACTACTACTAGTGAGTGACAGTATCCAAGAACTTGCATTCGAATGCATGAAATTTCGATTTGCGAATACTACTACTAGTGAGTGACAGTATCCGAGAAGTTGCATTCGAATGCATGAGATTTCGATTAGCGAATACTACTACTAGTGAGTGACAGTATCCGAATTATTGCATTCGAATGCATGAGATTTCGATTAGCGAATACTACTACTAGTGAGTGACAGTATCCGAATTATTGCATTCAAATGCATGAAATTTCGATTAGCGAATACTACTACTAGTGAGTGACAGTATCCGAATTATTGCATTTGAATGCATGAAATTTCGATTAGCGAATACTACTACTAGTGAGTGACAGTATCCGAATTATTGCATTCAAATGCAAGAGATTTCGATTAGCGAATACTACTACTAGTGGGTGACAGTATCCGAGAACTTGCATTCGAATGCATGAGATTTCGATTAGCGAATACAACTACTAGTGAGTGACAGTATCCGAGAACTTGCATTCGAATGCATGAGATTTCGATTAGCGAATACTACTACTAGTGAGTGACAGTATCCGGATTATTGCATTCGAATGCATGAAATTTCGATTAGCGAATACTACTACTAGTGAGTGACAGTATCCGAATTATTGCATTCGAATGCATGAAATTTCGATTAGCGAATTCTACTACTAGTGAGTGACAGTATCCGAATTATTGCATTCGAATGCATGAAATTTCGATTAGCGAATACTACTACTAGTGAGTGACAGTATCCGAATTATTGCATTCGAATACATGAAATTTCGATTAGCGAATACTACTACTAGTGAGTGACAGTATCCGAGAACTTGCATTCGAATGCATGAGATTTTGATTAGCGAATACTACTACTAGTGAGTGACAGTATCCGAGAACTTGCATTCGAATGCATGAGATTTCGATTAGCGAATACTACTACTAATGAGTGACAGTATCCGAATTATTGCATTCGAATGCATGAGATTGCGATTAGCGAATAACACTACTAGTGTGTGACAGTATCCGAATTATTGCATTCGAATGCATGAAATTTCGATTAGCGAATACTGCTACTAGTGAGTGACAGTATCCGAGAACTTGCATTCGAATGCATGAGATTTCGATTAGCGAATACTACTACTAGTGAGTGACAGTATCCGAGAACTTGCATACGAATGCATGAGATTTCGATTAGCGTATACTACTACCAGTGAGTGACAGTATCCGAGAACTTGCATTCGAATGCATGAGATTTCGATTAGCGAATACTACTACTAGTGAGTGGCAGTATCCGAATTATTGCAATCGAATGCATGAGATTTCGTTTAGCGAATACTACTACTAGTCAGTGACAGTTTCCGAATTATTGCTTTCGAATGCAAGAGATTTCGATTAGCGAATACTACTACTAGTGAGTGACAGTATCCGAATTATTGCATTCGAATGCAAGAGATTTCGATTAGCGAATACTACTACTAGTGAGTGACAGTATCCGAATTATTGCATTCGAATGCATGAAATTTCGATTAGCGAATACTACTACTAGTGAGTGACAGTATCCGAATTATTGCATTCGAATGCAAGAGATTTCGATTAGCGAATACTACTACTCGTGAGTGACAGTATCCGAATTATTGCATTCGAATGCAAGAGATTTCGATTAGCGAATACTACTCCTTGTGAGTGACAGTATCCGAATTATTGCATTCGAATGCAAGAGATTTCGATTAGTGAATACTACTACTAGTGAGTGACAGTATCCGAATTATTGCATTCGAATGCAAGAGATTTCGATTAGCGAATACTACTACTAGTGAGTGACAGTATCCGAATTATTGCATTCGAATGCAAGAGATTTCGATTAGCGAATACTACCACTAGTGAGTGACAGTATCCGAATTATTGCATTCGAATGCATGAAATTTCGATTAGCGAATACTACTACTAGTGAGCGACAGTATCTGAATTATTGCATTCGAATGCATGAAATTTCGATTAGCGAATACTGCTACTAGTGAGTGACAGTATCCGAATTATAGCATTCGAATGCAAGAGATTTCGATTAGCGAATACTACTACTAGTGAGTGACAGTATCCGAATTATTGCATTCGAATGCATGAAATTTCGATTAGCGAATACTACTACTAGTGAGTGACAGTATCCCAATTATTGCATTCGAATGCATGAAATTTCGATTAGCGAATACTACTACTAGTGAGTGACAGTATCCGAATTATTGCATTCGAATGCATGAAATTTCGATTAGCGAATACTACTACTAGTGAGTGACAGTATCCGAATTATTGCATTCGAATGCATGAAATTGCGATTAGCGAATACTACTACTAGTGAGTGACAGTATCCGAATTATTGCACTCGAATGCATGAAATTTCGATTAGCGAATACTACTACTAGTGAGTGACAGTATCCGAGAACTTGCATTCGAATGCATGAGATTTCGATTAGCGAAAACTACCACTAGTGCGTGACAGTATCCGAGAACTTGCATTCGAATGCATGAGATTTCGATTAGCGAATAGTACTACTAGTGAGTGACAGTATCCGAGAACTCGCATTCGAATGCATGAGATTTCGATTAGCGTATACTACTACTAGTTAGTGACAGTATCCGAGAACTTGCATTCGAATGCATGAGATTTCGATTAGCGAATACTACTACTAGTGAGTGGCAGTATCCGAATTATTGCAATCGAATGCATGAGATTTCGTTTAGCGAATACTACTACTAGTCAGTGACAGTTTCCGAATTATTGCTTTCGAATGCATGAGATTTCGATTAGCGAATACTACTACTAGTGAGTGACAGTATCCGAATTATTGCATTCGAATGCATGAAATTTCGATTAGCGAATACTACTACTAGTGAGTGACAGTATCCGAGAACTTGCATTCGAATGCATGAGATTTCGATTAGCGAAAACTACCACTAGTGCGTGACAGTATCCGAGAACTTGCATTCGAATGCATGAGATTTCGATTAGCGAATAGTACTACTAGTGAGTGACAGTATCCGAGAACTCGCATTCGAATGCATGAGATTTCGATTAGCGTATACTACTACTAGTTAGTGACAGTATCCGAGAACTTCCATTCGAATGCATGAGATTTCGATTAGCGAATACTACTACTAGTGAGTGGCAGTATCCGAATTATTGCAATCGAATGCATGAGATTTCGTTTAGCGAATACTACTACTAGTCAGTGACAGTATCCGAATGATTGCTTTGGAATACATGACATTTCGATTACCGAATACTACTACTAGTGAGTGACAGTATCCGAATTATTGCATTCGAATGCATGAAATTTCGATTAGCGAATACTACTACTAGTGAGTTACAGTATCCGAATTATGGCTTTCGAATGCATGAACTTTCGATTAGCGAATACTACTATTAGAGAGTGACAGTATCCGAGAACTTGCATTCGAATGCATGAGATTTCGATTAGCGAATACTACTACTATTGAGTGACAGTATCCGAGAACTTGCATTCGAATGCATGAGATTTCGATTAGCGAATACTACTACTAGTGAGTGACAGTATCCGAGAACTTGCATTCGAATGCATTAGATTTCGATTAGCGAATACTACTACTAGTGAGTGACAGTATCCGAATTATTGCAATCGAATGCATGAGATTTCCTTTAGCGAATACTGCTACTAGTCAGTGATAGTTTCCGAATTATTGCTTTCGAATGCAAGAGATTTCGATTAGCGCATACTACTACTAGTGAGTGACAGTATCCGAATTATTGCATTCGAATGCAAGAGATTTCGAATAGCGAATGCTACTACTAGTGAGTGACAGTATCCGAATTATTGCATTCGAATGCAAGAGATTTCGATTAGCAAAAACTACTACTAGTGAGTGACAGTATCCGAATTATTGCATTCGAATGCATGAAATTTGGATTACCGAATACTACTACTAGTGAGTGACAGTATCCGTATTATTGCATTCGAATGCAAGAGATTTCGATTAGCGAATACTACTACTAGTGAGTGACAGTATCCGACTTATTGCATTCGAATGCAAGAGAATTCGATTACGAATACTACTACTAGTGAGTGACAGTATCCGAATTATTGCATTCGAATGCAAGAGATTTCGATTAGCGAATACTACTACTAGTGAGTGACAGTATCCGAATTATTGCATTCGAATGCAAGAGATTTCGATTAGCGAATACTAATACTAGTAAGTGACAGTATCCGAATTATTACATTCGAATGCAAGAGATTTCGATTAGCGAATACTATTACTAGTGAGTGACATTATCCGAATAATTGCATTCGAATGCAAGAGATTTCGATTAGCGAATACTACTACTAGTGAGTGACAGTATCACAATTATTGCATTCGGATGCATGAAATTTCGATTAGCGAATACTACTACTAGAGAGTGACAGTATCCGAATTATTGCATTCGAATGCATGAAATTTCGATTAGCGAATACTGCTACTAGTGAGTGACAGTATCCGAATTATTGCATTCGAATGCAAGAGATTTTGATTAGCGAATACTACTACTAGTGCGTGACAGTATCCGAATTATTGAATTCGAATGCAAGAGATTTCGATTAGCGAATATTACTACTAGTGAGTGACAGTATCCGAATTATTGCATTCGAATGCTAGAGATTTCGATTAGCGAATACTACTACTAGTGAGTGACAGTATCCGAATTATTGCATTCGAATGCATGAGATTTCGAATAGCGAATACTACTACTAGTGAGTGAAAGTATCCGAATTATTGCATTCGAATGCATGAAATTTCGATTAGCGGATACTACTACTAGTGAGTGACAGTATCCGAGAACTTGCATTCGAATGCATGAGATTTCGATTAGCGAATACTACTACTAGTGAGTGACAGTATCCGAATTATTGCAATCGAATGCATGAGATTTCCTTTAGCGAATACTGCTACTAGTCAGTGATAGTTTCCGAATTATTGCTTTCGAATGCAAGAGATTTCGATTAGCGGATGCTACTACTAGTGAGTGACAGTATCCGAATTATTGCATTCGAATGCAAGAGATTTCGAATAGCGAATGCTACTACTAGTGAGTGACAGTATCCGAATTATTGCATTCGAATGCAAGAGATTTCGATTAGCGAAAACTACTACTAGTGAGTGACAGTATCCGAATTATTGCATTGGAATGCAAGAGATTTCGATTAGCGAATACTACTACTAGTGAGTGACAGTATCACAATTATTGCATTCGGATGCATGAAATTTCTATTAGCGAATACTACTACTAGTGAGTGACAATATCCGAATTATTGCAGTCGAATGCATGAAATTTCGATTAGCGAATACTACTACTAGTGAGTGACAGTATCCGAATTATTGCATTCGAATGCAAGAGATTTCGATTAGCGAATACTACTACTAGTGAGTGACAGTATCCGAATTATTGATTTCGAATGCAAGAGATTTCGATTAGCGAATACTACTACTAGTGAGTGACAGTATCCGAATTATTGCATTCGAATGCATGAGATTCCGATTAGCGAATACTACTACTAGTGAGTGACAGTATCCGAATTATTGCATTCGAATGCATGAAATTTCGATTAGGGAATACTACTACTAGTGAGTGACAGTATCCGAGAACTTGCATTCGAATGCATGAGATTTCGATTAGCGAATACTACTACTAGTGAGTGAAAGTATCCGAATTATTGCATTCGAATGCATGAAATTTCGATTAGCGGATACTACTACTAGTGAGTGACAGTATCCGAGAACTTGCATTCGAATGCATGAGATTTCGATTAGCGAATACTGCTACTAGTGAGTGACAGTATCCGAGAACTTGCATTCGAATGCATGAAATTTCGATTAGCGAATACTACTACTAGTGAGTGACAGTATCCGAGAACTTGCATTCGAATGCATGAAATTTCGATTTGCGAATACTACTACTAGTGAGTGACAGTATCCGAGAAGTTGCATACGAATGCATGAGATTTCGATTAGCGAATACTACTACTAGTGAGTGACAGTATCCGAATTATTGCATTCGAATGCATGAGATTTCGATTAGCGAATACTACTACTAGTGAGTGACAGTATCCGAATTATTGCATTCGAATGCATGAAATTTCGATTAGCGAATACTACTACTAGTGAGTGACAGTATCCGAATTATTGCATTTGAATGCATGAAATTTCGATTAGCGAATACTACTACTAGTGAGTGACAGTATCCGAATTATTGCATTCGAATGCAAGAGATTTCGATTAGCGAATACTACTACTAGTGAGTGACAGTATCCGAGAACTTGCATTCGAATGCATGAGATTTCGATTAGCGAATACTACTACTAGTGAGTGACAGTATCCGGATTATTGCATTCGAATGCAAGAGATTTCGATTAGCGAATACTACTACTAGTGAGTGACAGTATCCGAATTATTACATTCGAATGTAAGAGATTTCGATTAGCGAATACTACTACTAGTGAGTGACAGTATCCGAATTATTGCATTCGAATGCAAGAGATTTCGATTAGCGAATACTACCACTAGTGAGTGACAGTATCCGAATTATTGCATTCGAATGCATGAAATTTCGATTAGCGAATACTACTACTAGTGAGCGACAGTATCCGAATTATTGCATTCGAATGCATGAAATTTCGATTAGCGAATACTGCTACTAGTGAGTGACAGTATCCGAATTATAGCATTCGAATGCAAGAGATTTCGATTAGCGAATACTACTACTAGTGAGTGACAGTATCCGAATTATTGCATTCGAATGCATGAAATTTCGATTAGCGAATACTACTACTAGTGAGTGACAGTATCCCAATTATTGCATTCGAATGCATGAAATTTCGATTAGCGAATACTACTACTAGTGAGTGACAGTATCCGAATTATTGCATTCGAATGCATGAAATTTCGATTAGCGAATACTACTACTAGTGAGTGACAGTATCCGAGAACTTGCATTCGAATGCATGAAATTTCGATTAGCGAATACTACTACTAGTGAGTGACAGTATCCGAATTATTGCATTCGAATGCATGAAATTGCGATTAGCGAATACTACTACTAGTGAGTGACAGTATCCGAATTATTGCACTCGAATGCATGAAATTTCGATTAGCGAATACTACTACTAGTGAGTGACAGTATCCGAGAACTTGCATTCGAATGCATGAGATTTCGATTAGCGAATACTACTACTAGTGCGTGACAGTATCCGAGAACTTGCATTCGAATGCATGAGATTTCGATTAGCGAATAGTACTACTAGTGAGTGACAGTATCCGAGAACTCGCATTCGAATGCATGAGATTTCGATTAGCGTATACTACTACTAGTTAGTGACAGTATCCGAGAACTTGCATTCGAATGCATGAGATTTCGATTAGCGAATACTACTACTAGTGAGTGGCAGTATCCGAATTATTGCAATCGAATGCATGAGATTTCGTTTAGCGAATACTACTACTAGTCAGTGACAGTTTCCGAATTATTGCTTTCGAATGCATGAGATTTCGATTAGCGAATACTACTACTAGTGAGTGACAGTATCCGAATTATTGCATTCGAATGCATGAGATTTCGATTAGCGAATACTACTACTAGTGAGTGACAGTATCCGAGAACTTGCATTCGAATGCATGAGATTTCGATTAGCGAATGCTACTACTAGTGAGTGACAGTATCCGAATGATTGCTTTGGAATACATGACATTTCGATTACCGAATACTACTACTAGTGAGTGACAGTATCCGAATTATTGCATTCGAATGCATGAAATTTCGATTAGCGAATACTACTACTAGTGAGTTACAGTATCCGAATTATGGCTTTCGAATGCATGAACTTTCGATTAGCGAATACTACTATTAGAGAGTGACAGTATCCGAGAACTTGCATTCGAATGCATGAGATTTCGATTAGCGAATACTACTACTATTGAGTGACAGTATCCGAGAACTTGCATTCGAATGCATGAGATTTCGATTAGCGAATACTACTACTAGTGAGTGACAGTATCCGAGAACTTGCATTCGAATGCATTAGATTTCGATTAGCGAATACTACTACTAGTGAGTGACAGTATCCGAATTATTGCAATCGAATGCATGAGATTTCCTTTAGCGAATACTGCTACTAGTCAGTGATAGTTTCCGAATTATTGCTTTCGAATGCAAGAGATTTCGATTAGCGCATACTACTACTAGTGAGTGACAGTATCCGAAGTATTGCATTCGAATGCAAGAGATTTCGAATAGCGAATGCTACTACTAGTGAGTGACAGTATCCGAATTATTGCATTCGAATGCAAGAGATTTCGATTAGCAAAAACTACTACTAGTGAGTGACAGTATCCGAATTATTGCATTCGAATGCATGAAATTTGGATTACCGAATACTACTACTAGTGAGTGACAGTATCCGTATTATTGCATTCGAATGCAAGAGATTTCGATTAGCGAATACTACTACTAGTGAGTGACAGTATCCGACTTATTGCATTCGAATGCAAGAGAATTCGATTACGAATACTACTACTAGTGAGTGACAGTATCCGAATTATTGCATTCGAATGCAAGAGATTTCGATTAGCGAATACTACTACTAGTGAGTGACAGTATCCGAATTATTGCATTCGAATGCAAGAGATTTCGATTAGCGAATACTAATACTAGTAAGTGACAGTATCCGAAATATTACATTCGAATGCAAGAGATTTCGATTAGCGAATACTATTACTAGTGAGTGACAGTATCCGAATTATTGCATTGGAATGCAAGAGATTTCGATTAGCGAATACTACTACTAGTGAGTGACAGTATCACAATTATTGCATTCGGATGCATGAAATTTCTATTAGCGAATACTACTACTAGTGAGTGACAATATCCGAATTATTGCAGTCGAATGCATGAAATTTCGATTAGCGAATACTACTACTAGTGAGTGACAGTATCCGAATTATTGCATTCGAATGCAAGAGATTTCGATTAGCGAATACTACTACTAGTGAGTGACAGTATCCGAATTATTGATTTCGAATGCAAGAGATTTCGATTAGCGAATACTACTACTAGTGAGTGACAGTATCCGAATTATTGCATTCGAATGCATGAGATTCCGATTAGCGAATACTACTACTAGTGAGTGACAGTATCCGAATTATTGCATTCGAATGCATGAAATTTCGATTAGGGAATACTACTACTAGTGAGTGACAGTGTCCGAGAACTTGCATTCGAATGCATGAGATTTCGATTAGCGAATACTACTACTAGTGAGTGAAAGTATCCGAATTATTGCATTCGAATGCATGAAATTTCGATTAGCGGATACTACTAATAGTGAGTGACAGTATCCGAGAACTTGCATTCGAATGCATGAGATTTCGATTAGCGAATACTGCTACTAGTGAGTGACAGTATCCGAGAACTTGCATTCGAATGCATGAAATTTCGATTAGCGAATACTACTACTAGTGAGTGACAGTATCCGAGAACTTGCATTCGAATGCATGAAATTTCGATTTGCGAATACTACTACTAGTGAGTGACAGTATCCGAGAAGTTGCATACGAATGCATGAGATTTCGATTAGCGAATACTACTACTAGTGAGTGACAGTATCCGAATTATTGCATTCGAATGCATGAGATTTCGATTAGCGAATACTACTACTAGTGAGTGACAGTATCCGAATTATTGCATTCGAATGCATGAAATTTCGATTAGCGAATACTACTACTAGTGAGTGACAGTATCCGAATTATTGCATTTGAATGCATGAAATTTCGATTAGCGAATACTACTACTAGTGAGTGACAGTATCCGAATTATTGCATTCGAATGCAAGAGGTTTCGATTAGCGAATACTACTACTAGTGAGTGACAGTATCCGAGAACTTGCATTCGAATGCATGAGATTTCGATTAGCGAATACTACTACTAGTGAGTGACAGTATCCGGATTATTGCATTCGAATGCAAGAGATTTCGATTAGCGAATACTACTACTAGTGAGTGACAGTATCCGAATTATTACATTCGAATGTAAGAGATTTCGATTAGCGAATACTACTACTAGTGAGTGACAGTATCCGAATTATTGCATTCGAATGCAAGAGATTTCGATTAGCGAATACTACCACTAGTGAGTGACAGTATCCGAATTATTGCATTCGAATGCATGAAATTTCGATTAGCGAATACTACTACTAGTGAGCGACAGTATCCGAATTATTGCATTCGAATGCATGAAATTTCGATTAGCGAATACTGCTACTAGTGAGTGACAGTATCCGAATTATAGCATTCGAATGCAAGAGATTTCGATTAGCGAATACTACTACTAGTGAGTGACAGTATCCGAATTATTGCATTCGAATGCATGAAATTTCGATTAGCGAATACTACTACTAGTGAGTGACAGTATCCCAATTATTGCATTCGAATGCATGAAATTTCGATTAGCGAATACTACTACTAGTGAGTGACAGTATCCGAATTATTGCATTCGAATGCATGAAATTTCGATTAGCGAATACTACTACTAGTGAGTGACAGTATCCGAGAACTTGCATTCGAATGCATGAGATTTCGATTAGCGAATACTACTACTAGTGAGTGACAGTATCCGAATTATTGCATTCGAATGCATGAAATTGCGATTAGCGAATACTACTACTAGTGAGTGACAGTATCCGAATTATTGCACTCGAATGCATGAAATTTCGATTAGCGAATACTACTACTAGTGAGTGACAGTATCCGAGAACTTGCATTCGAATGCATGAGATTTCGATTAGCGAATACTACTACTAGTGCGTGACAGTATCCGAGAACTTGCATTCGAATGCATGAGATTTCGATTAGCGAATAGTACTACTAGTGAGTGACAGTATCCGAGAACTCGCATTCGAATGCATGAGATTTCGATTAGCGTATACTACTACTAGTTAGTGACAGTATCCGAGAACTTGCATTCGAATGCATGAGATTTCGATTAGCGAATACTACTACTAGTGAGTGGCAGTATCCGAATTATTGCAATCGAATGCATGAGATTTCGTTTAGCGAATACTACTACTAGTCAGTGACAGTTTCCGAATTATTGCTTTCAAATGCATGAGATTTCGATTAGCGAATACTACTACTAGTGAGTGACAGTATCCGAATTATTGCATTCGAATGCATGAGATTTCGATTAGCGAATACTACTACTAGTGAGTGACAGTATCCGAGAACTTGCATTCGAATGCATGAGATTTCGATTAGCGAATGCTACTACTAGTGAGTGACAGTATCCGAATGATTGCTTTGGAATACATGACATTTCGATTACCGAATACTACTACTAGTGAGTGACAGTATCCGAATTATTGCATTCGAATGCATGAAATTTCGATTAGCGAATACTACTACTAGTGAGTTACAGTATCCGAATTATGGCTTTCGAATGCATGAACTTTCGATTAGCGAATACTACTATTAGAGAGTGACAGTATCCGAGAACTTGCATTCGAATGCATGAGATTTCGATTAGCGAATACTGCTACTAGTGAGTGACAGTATCCGAGAACTTGCATTCGAATGCATTAGATTTCGATTAGCGAATACTACTACTAGTGAGTGACAGTATCCGAATTATTGCAATCGAATGCATGAGATTTCCTTTAGCGAATACTGCTACTAGTCAGTGATAGTTTCCGAATTATTGCTTTCGAATGCAAGAGATTTCGAATAGCGAATGCTACTACTAGTGAGTGACAGTATCCGAATTATTGCATTCGAATGCAAGAGATTTCGATTAGCAAAAACTACTACTAGTGAGTGACAGTATCCGAATTATTGCATTCGAATGCATGAAATTTGGAATACCGAATACTACTACTAGTGAGTGACAGTATCCGTTTTATTGCATTCGAATGCAAGAGATTTCGATTAGCGAATACTACTACTAGTGAGTGACAGTATCCGACTTATTGCATTCGAATGCAAGAGAATTCGATTACGAATACTACTACTAGTGAGTGACAGTATCCGAATTATTGCATTCGAATGCAAGAGATTTCGATTAGCGAATACTACTACTAGTGAGTGACAGTATCCGAATTATTGCATTCGAATGCAAGAGATTTCGATTAGCGAATACTAATACTAGTAAGTGACAGTATCCGAATTATTACATTCGAATGCAAGAGATTTCGATTAGCGAATACTATTACTAGTGAGTGACATTATCCGAATAATTGCATTCGAATGCAAGAGATTTCGATTAGCGAATACTACTACTAGTGAGTGACAGTATCACAATTATTGCATTCGGATGCATGAAATTTCGATTAGCGAATACTACTACTAGTGAGTGACAGTATCCGAATTATTGCATTCGAATGCATGAAATTTCGATTAGCGAATACTGCTACTAGTGAGTGACAGTATCCGAATTATTGCATTCGAATGCAAGAGATTTTGATTAGCGAATACTACTACTAGTGCGTGACAGTATCCGAATTATTGAATTCGAATGCAAGAGATTTCGATTAGCGAATATTACTACTAGTGAGTGACAGTATCCGAATTATTGCATTCGAATGCTAGAGATTTCGATTAGCGAATACTACTACTAGTGAGTGACAGTATCCGAATTATTGCATTCGAATGCATGAGATTTCGAATAGCGAATACTACTACTAGTGAGTGAAAGTATCCGAATTATTGCATTCGAATGCATGAAATTTCGATTAGCGGATACTACTACTAGTGAGTGACAGTATCCGAGAACTTGCATTCGAATGCATGAGATTTCGATTAGCGAATACTACTACTAGTGAGTGACAGTATCCGAATTATTGCAATCGAATGCATGAGATTTCCTTTAGCGAATACTGCTACTAGTCAGTGATAGTTTCCGAATTATTGCTTTCGAATGCAAGAGATTTCGATTAGCGGATGCTACTACTAGTGAGTGACAGTATCCGAATTATTGCATTCGAATGCAAGAGATTTCGAATGGCGAATGCTACTACTAGTGAGTGACAGTATCCGAATTATTGCATTCGAATGCAAGAGATTTCGATTAGCGAAAACTACTACTAGTGAGTGACAGTATCCGAATTATTGCATTCGAATGCATGAAATTTGGATTAGCGAATACTACTACTAGTGAGTGACAGTATCCGAATTATTGCATTCGAATGCAAGAGATTTCGATTAGCGAATACTACTACTAGTGAGTGACAGTATCCGAATTATTGCATCCGAATGCAAGAGAATTCGATTACCGAATACTACTACTAGTGAGTGACAGTATCCGAATTATTGCATTCGATTGCAAGAGATTTCGACTAGCGAATACTACTACTAGTGAGTGACAGTATCCGAATTATTGCATTCGAATGCAAGAGATTTCGATTAGCGAATACTACTACTAGTGAGTGACAGTATCCGAATTATTACATTCGAATGCAAGAGATTTCGATTGGCGAACACTACTACTAGTGAGTGACACTATCCGAATTATTGCATTCGAATGCAAGAGATTTCGATTAGCGAATACTACTACTAGTGAGTGACAGTATCACAATTATTGCATTCGGATGCATGAAATTTCTATTAGCGAATACTACTACTAGTGAGTGACAGTATCCGAATTATTACATTCGAATGCAAGAGATTTCGATTGGCGAACACTACTACTAGTGAGTGACACTATCCGAATTATTGCATTCGAATGCAAGAGATTTCGATTAGCGAATACTACTACTAGTGAGTGACAGTATCACAATTATTGCATTCGGATGCATGAAATTTCTATTAGCGAATACTACTACTAGTGAGTGACAGTATCCGAATTATTGCAGTCGAATGCATGAAATTTCGATTAGCGAATACTACTACTAGTGAGTGACAGTATCCGAATTATTGCATTCGAATGCAAGAGATTTCGATTAGCGAATACTACTACTAGTGAGTGACAGTATCCGAATTATTGATTTCGAATGCAAGAGATTTCGATTAGCGAATACTACTACTAGTGAGTGACAGTATCCGAATTATTGCATTCGAATGCATGAGATTCCGATTAGCGAATACTACTACTAGTGAGTGACAGTATCCGAATTATTGCATTTGAATGCATGAAATTTCGATTAGGGAATACTACTACTAGTGAGTGACAGTATCCGAGAACTTGCATTCGAATGCATGAGATTTCGATTAGCGAATACTACTACTAGTGAGTGAAAGTATCCGAATTATTGCATTCGAATGCATGAAATTTCGATTAGCGGATACTGCTACTAGTGAGTGACAGTATCCGAGAACTTGCATTCGAATGCATGAGATTTCGATTAGCGAATACTGCTACTAGTGAGTGACAGTATCCGAGAACTTGCATTCGAATGCATGAAATTTCGATTAGCGAATACTACTACTAGTGAGTGACAGTATCCGAGAACTTGCATTCGAATGCATGAAATTTCGATTTGCGAATACTACTACTAGTGAGTGACAGTATCCGAGAAGTTGCATTCGAATGCATGAGATTTCGATTAGCGAATACTACTACTAGTGAGTGACAGTATCCGAATTATTGCATTCGAATGCATGAGATTTCGATTAGCGAATACTACTACTAGTGAGTGACAGTATCCGAATTATTGCATTCGAATGCATGAAATTTCGATTAGCGAATACTACTACTAGTGAGTGACAGTATCCGAATTATTGCATTTGAATGCATGAAATTTCGATTAGCGAATACTACTACTAGTGAGTGACAGTATCCGAATTATTGCATTCGAATGCAAGAGATTTCGATTAGCGAATACTACTACTAGTGAGTGACAGTATCCGAGAACTTGCATTCGAATGCATGAGATTTCGATTAGCGAATACTACTACTAGTGAGTGACAGTATCCGGATTATTGCATTCGAATGCATGAAATTTCGATTAGCGAATACTACTACTAGTGAGTGACAGTATCCGAATTATTGCATTCGAATGCATGAAATTTCGATTAGCGAATACTACTACTAGTGAGTGACAGTATCCGAATTATTGCATTCGAATGCATGAAATTTCGATTAGCGAATACTACTACTAGTGAGTGACAGTATCCGAATTATTGCATTCGAATGCATGAGATTTCGATTAGCGAATACTACTACTAGTGAGTGGCAGTATCCGAGAACTTGCATTCGAATGCATGAGATTTCGATTAGCGAATGCTACTACTAGTGAGTGACAGTATCCGAATGATTGCATTGGAATACATGAAATTTCGATTAGCGAATACTACTACTAGTGAGTGACAGTATCCGAATTATTGCATTCGAATGCATGAAATTTCGATTAGCGAATACTACTACTAGTGAGTGACAGTATCCGAATTATGGCATTCGAATGCATGAACTTTCGATTAGCGAATACTACTACTATAGAGTGACAGTATCCGAGAACTTGCATTCGAATGCATGAGATTTCGATTAGCGAATACTACTACTAGTGAGTGACAGTATCCGAGAACTTGCATTCGAATGCACGAGATTTCGATTAGCGAATACTACTACTAGTGAGTGACAGTATCCGAGAACTTGCATTCGAATGCATTAGATTTCGATTAGCGAATACTACTACTAGTGAGTGAGAGTATCCCAATTATTGCAATCGAATGCATGAGATTTCCTTTAGCGAATACTGCTACTAGTCAGTGATAGTTTCCGAATTATTGCTTTCGAATGCAAGAGATTTCGATTAGCGGATACTACTACTAGTGAGTGACAGTATCCGAATTATTGCATTCGAATGCAAGAGATTTCGAATAGCGAATGCTACTACTAGTGAGTGACAGTATCCGAATTATTGCATTCGAATGCAAGAGATTTCGATTAGCGAAAACTACTTCTAGTGAGTGACAGTATCCGAATTATTGCATTCGAATGCATGAAATTTGGATTAGCGAATACTACTACTAGTGAGTGACAGTATCCGTATTATTGCATTCGAATGCAAGAGAATTCGATTACGAATACTACTACTAGTGAGTGACAGTATCCGAATTATTGCATTCGAATGCAAGAGATTTCGATTAGCGAATACTACTACTAGTGAGTGACAGTATCCGAATTATTGCATTCGAATGCAAGAGATTTCGATTAGCGAATACTAATACTAGTGAGTGACAGTATCCGAATTATTACATTCGAATGCAAGAGATTTCGATTAGCGAACACTATTACTAGTGATTGACATTATCCGAATAATTGCATTCGAATGCAAGAGATTTCGATTAGCGAATACTACTACTAGTGAGTGACAGTATCACAATTATTGCATTCGGATGCATGAAATTTCGATTAGCGAATACTACTACTAGTGAGTGACAGTATCCGAATTATTGCATTCGAATGCAAGAGATTTCGATTAGCGAATACTACTACTAGTGAGTGACAGTATCCGAATTATTGAATTCGAATGCAAGAGATTTCGATTAGCGAATACTACTACTAGTGAGTGGCAGTATCCGAATTATTGCATTCGAATGCTAGAGATTTCGATTAGCGAATACTACTACTAGTGAGTGACAGTATCCGAATTATTGCATTCGAATGCATGAGATTTCGATTAGCGAATACTACTACTAGTGAGTGAAAGTATCCGAATTCTTGCATTCGAATGCATGAAATTTCGATTAGCGGATACTACTACTAGTGAGTGACAGTATCCGAGAACTTGCATTCGAATGCATGAGATTTCGATAAGCGAATACTACTACTAGTAAGTGACAGTATCCGAGAACTTGCATTCGAATGCATGAAATTTCGATTAGCGAATACTACTACTAGTGAGTGACAGTATCCAAGAACTTGCATTCGAATGCATGAAATTTCGATTTGCGAATACTACTACTAGTGAGTGACAGTATCCGAGAAGTTGCATTCGAATGCATGAGATTTCGATTAGCGAATACTACTACTAGTGAGTGACAGTATCCGAATTATTGCATTCGAATGCATGAGATTTCGATTAGCGAATACTACTACTAGTGAGTGACAGTATCCGAGAACTTGCATTCGAATGCATGAGATTTCGATTAGCGAATACTACTACTAGTGAGTGACAGTATCCGAATTATTGCATTCGAATGCATGAAGCTTCGATTAGCGAATACTACTACTAGTGAGTGACAGTATCCGAATTATTGCATTCGAATGCATGAGATTTCGATTAGCGAATACTACTACTAGTGAGTGACAGTATCCGAGAACTTGCATTCGAATGTAAGAGATTTCGATTAGCGAATACTACTACTAGTGAGTGACAGTATCCGAATTATTGCATTCGAATGCAAGAGATTTCGATTAGCGAATACTACCACTAGTGAGTGACAGTATCCGAATTATTGCATTCGAATGCATGAAATTTCGATTAGCGAATACTACTACTAGTGAGCGACAGTATCCGAATTATTGCATTCGAATGCATGAAATTTCGATTAGCGAATACTGCTACTAGTGAGTGACAGTATCCGAATTATAGCATTCGAATGCAAGAGATTTCGATTAGCGAATACTACTACTAGTGAGTGACAGTATCCGAATTATTGCATTCGAATGCATGAAATTTCGATTAGCGAATACTACTACTAGTGAGTGACAGTATCCCAATTATTGCATTCGAATGCATGAAATTTCGATTAGCGAATACTACTACTAGTGAGTGACAGTATCCGAATTATTGCATTCGAATGCATGAAATTTCGATTAGCGAATACTACTACTAGTGAGTGACAGTATCCGAGAACTTGCATTCGAATGCATGAAATTTCGATTAGCGAATACTACTACTAGTGAGTGACAGTATCCGAATTATTGCATTCGAATGCATGAAATTGCGATTAGCGAATACTACTACTAGTGAGTGACAGTATCCGAATTATTGCACTCGAATGCATGAAATTTCGATTAGCGAATACTACTACTAGTGAGTGACAGTATCCGAGAACTTGCATTCGAATGCATGAGATTTCGATTAGCGAATACTACTACTAGTGCGTGACAGTATTCGAGAACTTGCATTCGAATGCATGAGATTTCGATTAGCGAATAGTACTACTAGTGAGTGACAGTATCCGAGAACTCGCATTCGAATGCATGAGATTTCGATTAGCGTATACTACTACTAGTTAGTGACAGTATCCGAGAACTTGCATTCGAATGCATGAGATTTCGATTAGCGAATACTACTACTAGTGAGTGGCAGTATCCGAATTATTGCAATCGAATGCATGAGATTTCGTTTAGCGAATACTACTACTAGTCAGTGACAGTTTCCGAATTATTGCTTTCGAATGCATGAGATTTCGATTAGCGAATACTACTACTAGTGAGTGACAGTATCCGAATTATTGCATTCGAATGCATGAGATTTCGATTAGCGAATACTACTACTAGTGAGTGACAGTATCCGAGAACTTGCATTCGAATGCATGAGATTTCGATTAGCGAATGCTACTACTAGTGAGTGACAGTATCCGAATGATTGCTTTGGAATACATGACATTTCGATTACCGGATACTACTACTAGTGAGTGACAGTATCCGAATTATTGCATTCGAATGCATGAAATTTCGATTAGCGAATACTACTACTAGTGAGTTACAGTATCCGAATTATGGCTTTCGAATGCATGAACTTTCGATTAGCGAATACTACTATTAGAGAGTGACAGTATCCGAGAACTTGCATTCGAATGCATGAGATTTCGATTAGCGAATACTACTACTATTGAGTGACAGTATCCGAGAACTTGCATTCGAATGCATTAGATTTCGATTAGCGAATACTACTACTAGTGAGTGACAGTATCCGAATTATTGCAATCGAATGCATGAGATTTCCTTTAGCGAATACTGCTACTAGTCAGTGATAGTTTCCGAATTATTGCTTTCGAATGCAAGAGATTTCGATTAGCGCATACTACTACTAGTGAGTGACAGTATCCGAATTATTGCATTCGAATGCAAGAGATTTCGAATAGCGAATGCTACTACTAGTGAGTGACAGTATCCGAATTATTGCATTCGAATGCAAGAGATTTCGATTAGCAAAAACTACTACTAGTGAGTGACAGTATCCGAATTATTGCATTCGAATGCATGAAATTTGGATTACCGAATACTACTACTAGTGAGTGACAGTATCCGTATTATTGCATTCGAATGCAAGAGATTTCGATTAGCGAATACTACTACTAGTGAGTGACAGTATCCGACTTATTGCATTCGAATGCAAGAGAATTCGATTACGAATACTACTACTAGTGAGTGACAGTATCCGAATTATTGCATTCGAATGCAAGAGATTTCGATTAGCGAATACTACTACTAGTGAGTGACAGTATCCGAATTATTGCATTCGAATGCAAGAGATTTCGATTAGCGAATACTAATACTAGTAAGTGACAGTATCCGAATTATTACATTCGAATGCAAGAGATTTCGATTAGCGAATACTATTACTAGTGCGTGACAGTATCCGAATTATTGAATTCGAATGCAAGAGATTTCGATTAGCGAATATTACTACTAGTGCGTGACAGTATCCGAATTATTGCATTCGAATGCTAGAGATTTCGATTAGCGAATACTACTACTAGTGAGTGACAGTATCCGAATTATTGCATTCGAATGCATGAAATTTCGATTAGCGGATACTACTACTAGTGAGTGACAGTATCCGAGAACTTGCATTCGAATGCATGAGATTTCGATTAGCGAATACTACTACTAGTGAGTGACAGTATCCGAATTATTGCAATCGAATGCATGAGATTTCCTTTAGCGAATACTGCTACTAGTCAGTGATAGTTTCCGAATTATTGCTTTCGAATGCAAGAGATTTCGATTAGCGGATGCTACTACTAGTGAGTGACAGTATCCGAATTATTGCATTCGAATGCAAGAGATTTCGAATAGCGAATGCTACTACTAGTGAGTGACAGTATCCGAATTATTGCATTCGAATGCAAAAGATTTCGATTAGCGAAAACTACTACTAGTGAGTGACAGTATCCGAATTATTGCATTCGAATGCATGAAATTTGGATTAGCGAATACTACTACTAGTGAGTGACAGTATCCGAATTATTGCATTCGAATGCAAGAGATTTCGATTAGCGAGTACTACTACTAGTGAGTGACAGTATCCGAATTATTGCATCCGAATGCAAGAGAATTCGATTACCGAATACTACTACTAGTGAGTGACAGTATCCGAATTATTGCATTCGATTGCAAGAGATTTCGACTAGCGAATACTACTACTAGTGAGTGACAGTATCCGAATTATTGCATTCGAATGCAAGAGATTTCGATTAGCGAATACTACTACTAGTGAGTGACAGTATCCGAATTATTACATTCGAATGCAAGAGATTTCGATTGGCGAACACTACTACTAGTGAGTGACATTATCCGAATTATTGCATTCGAATGCAAGAGATTTCGATTAGCGAATACTACTACTAGTGAGTGACAGTATCACAATTATTGCATTCGGATGCATGAAATTTCTATTAGCGAATACTACTACTAGTGAGTGACAGTATCCGAATTATTGCAGTCGAATGCATGAAATTTCGATTAGCGAATACTACTACTAGTGAGTGACAGTATCCGAATTATTGCATTCGAATGCAAGAGATTTCGATTAGCGAATACTACTACTAGTGAGTGACAGTATCCGAATTATTGATTTCGAATGCAAGAGATTTCGATTAGCGAATACTACTACTAGTGAGTGACAGTATCCGAATTATTGCATTCGAATGCATGAGATTCCGATTAGCGAATACTACTACTAGTGAGTGACAGTATCCGAATTATTGCATTCGAATGCATGAAATTTCGATTAGGGAATACTACTACTAGTGAGTGACAGTATCCGAGAACTTGCATTCGAATGCATGAGATTTCGATTAGCGAATACTACTACTAGTGAGTGAAAGTATCCGAATTATTGCATTCGAATGCATGAAATTTCGATTAGCGGATACTACTACTAGTGAGTGACAGTATCCGAGAACTTGCATTCGAATGCATGAGATTTCGATTAGCGAATACTGCTACTAGTGAGTGACAGTATCCGAGAACTTGCATTCGAATGCATGAAATTTCGATTAGCGAATACTACTACTAGTGAGTGACAGTATCCGAGAACTTGCATTCGAATGCATGAAATTTCGATTTGCGAATACTACTACTAGTGAGTGACAGTATCCGAGAAGTTGCATTCGAATGCATGAGATTTCGATTAGCGAATACTACTACTAGTGAGTGACAGTATCCGAATTATTGCATTCGAATGCATGAGATTTCGATTAGCGAATACTACTACTAGTGAGTGACAGTATCCGAATTATTGCATTCGAATGCATGAAATTTCGATTAGCGAATACTACTACTAGTGAGTGACAGTATCCGAATTATTGCATTTGAATGCATGAAATTTCGATTAGCGAATACTACTACTAGTGAGTGACAGTATCCGAATTATTGCATTCGAATGCAAGAGATTTCGATTAGCGAATACTACTACTAGTGAGTGACAGTATCCGAGAACTTGCACTCGAATGCATGAGATTTCGATTAGCGAATACTACTACTAGTGAGTGACAGTATCCGGATTATTGCATTCGAATGCATGAAATTTCGATTAGCGAATACTACTACTAGTGAGTGACAGTATCCGAATTATTGCATTCGAATGCAAGAGATTTCGATTAGCGAATACTAATACTAGTGAGTGACAGTATCCGAATTATTACATTCGAATGCAAGAGATTTCGATTAGCGAACACTATTACTAGTGAGTGACATTATCCGAATAATTGCATTCGAATGCAAGAGATTTCGATTAGCGAATACTACTACTAGTGAGTGACAGTATCACAATTATTGCATTCGGATGCATGAAATTTCGATTAGCGAATACTACTACTAGTGAGTGACAGTATCCGAATTATTGCATTCGAATGCAAGAGATTTCGATTAGCGAATACTACTACTAGTGAGTGACAGTATCCGAATTATTGAATTCGAATGCAAGAGATTTCGATTAGCGAATACTACTACTAGTGAGTGGCAGTATCCGAATTATTGCATTCGAATGCTAGAGATTTCGATTAGCGAATACTACTACTAGTGAGTGAAAGTATCCGAATTATTGCATTCAAATGCATGAAATTTCGATTAGCGGATACTACTACTAGTGAGTGACAGTATCCGAGAACTTGCATTCGAATGCATGAGATTTCGATTAGCGAATACTACTACTAGTAAGTGACAGTATCCGAGAACTTGCATTCGAATGCATGAAATTTCGATTAGCGAATACTACTACTAGTGAGTGACAGTATCCAAGAACTTGCATTCGAATGCATGAAATTTCGATTTGCGAATACTACTACTAGTGAGTGACAGTATCCGAGAAGTTGCATTCGAATGCATGAGATTTCGATTAGCGAATACTACTACTAGTGAGTGACAGTATCCGAATTATTGCATTCGAATGCATGAGATTTCGATTAGCGAATACTAGTACTAGTGAGTGACAGTATCCGAGAACTTGCATTCGAATGCATGAGATTTCGATTAGCGAATACTACTACTAGTGAGTGACAGTATCCGAATTATTGCATTCGAATGCATGAAGCTTCGATTAGCGAATACTACTACTAGTGAGTGACAGTATCCGAATTATTGCATTCGAATGCATGAGACTTCGATTAGCGAATACTACTACTAGTGAGTGACAGTATCCGAGAACTTGCATTCGAATGTAAGAGATTTCGATTAGCGAATACTACTACTAGTGAGTGACAGTATCCGAGAACTTGCATTCGAATGCATGAGATTTCGATTAGCGAATACTACTACTAGTGAGTGACAGTATCCGAATTATTGCATTCGAATGCATGAAGCTTCGATTAGCGAATACTACTACTAGTGAGTGACAGTATCCGAATTATTGCATTCGAATGCAAGAGATTTCGATTAGCGAATACTACCACTAGGGAGTGACAGTATCCGAATTATTGCATTCGAATGCATGAAATTTCGATTAGCGAATACTACTACTAGTGAGCGACAGTATCCGAATTATTGCATTCGAATGCATGAAATTTCGATTAGCGAATACTGCTACTAGTGAGTGACAGTATCCGAATTATAGCATTCGAATGCAAGAGATTTCGATTAGCGAATACTACTACTAGTGAGTGACAGTATCCGAATTATTGCATTCGAATGCATGAAATTTCGATTAGCGAATACTACTACTAGTGAGTGACAGTATCCCAATTATTGCATTCGAATGCATGAAATTTCGATTAGCGAATACTACTACTAGTGAGTGACAGTATCCGAATTATTGCATTCGAATGCATGAAATTTCGATTAGCGAATACTACTTCTAGTGAGTGACAGTATCCGAGAACTTGCATTCGAATGCATGAAATTTCGATTAGCGAATACTACTACTAATGAGTGACAGTATCCGAATTATTGCATTCGAATGCATGAAATTGCGATTAGCGAATACTACTACTAGTGAGTGACAGTATCCGAATTATTGCACTCGAATGCATGAAATTTCGATTAGCGAATACTACTACTAGTGAGTGAAAGTATCCGAGAACTTGCATTCGAATGCATGAGATTTCGATTAGCGAATACTACTACTAGTGCGTGACAGTATCCGAGAAGTTGCATTCGAATGCATGAGATTTCGATTAGCGAATAGTACTACTAGTGAGTGACAGTATCCGAGAACTCGCATTCGAATGCATGAGATTTCGATTAGCGTATACTACTACTAGTTAGTGACAGTATCCGAGAACTTGCATTCGAATGCATGAGATTTCGATTAGCGAATACTACTACTAGTGAGTGGCAGTATCCGAATTATTGCAATCGAATGCATGAGATTTCGTTTAGCCAATACTACTACTAGTCAGTGACAGTTTCCGAATTATTGCTTTCGAATGCATGAGATTTCGATTAGCGAATACTACTACTAGTGAGTGACAGTATCCGAATTATTGCATTCGAATGCATGAGATTTCGATTAGCGAATACTACTACTAGTGAGTGACAGTATCCGAGAACTTGCATTCGAATGCATGAGATTTCGATTAGCGAATGCTACTACTAGTGAGTGACAGTATCCGAATGATTGCTTTGGAATACATGACATTTCGATTACCGAATACTACTACTAGTGAGTGACAGTATCCGAATTATTGCATTCGAATGCATGAAATTTCGATTAGCGAATACTACTACTAGTGAGTTACAGTATCCGAATTATGGCTTTCGAATGCATGAACTTTCGATTAGCGAATACTACTATTAGAGAGTGACAGTATCCGAGAACTTGCATTCGAATGCATGAGATTTCGATTAGCGAATACTACTACTATTGAGTGACAGTATCCGAGAACTTGCATTCGAATGCATGAGATTTCGATTAGCGAATACTACTACTAGTGAGTGACAGTATCCGAGAACTTGCATTCGAATGCATTAGATTTCGATTAGCGAATACTACTACTAGTGAGTGACAGTATCCGAATTATTGCAATCGAATGCATGAGATTTCCTTTAGCGAATACTGCTACTAGTCAGTGATAGTTTCCGAATTATTGCTTTCGAATGCAAGAGATTTCGATTAGCGCATACTACTACTAGTGAGTGACAGTATCCGAATTATTGCATTCGAATGCAAGAGATTTCGAATAGCGAATGCTACTACTAGTGAGTGACAGTATCCGAATTATTGCATTCGAATGCAAGAGATTTCGATTAGCAAAAACTACTACTAGTGAGTGACAGTATCCGAATTATTGCATTCGAATGCATGAAATTTGGATTACCGAATACTACTACTAGTGAGTGACAGTATCCGTATTATTGCATTCGAATGCAAGAGATTTCGATTAGCGAATACTACTACTAGTGAGTGACAGTATCCGACTTATTGCATTCGAATGCAAGAGAATTCGATTACGAATACTACTACTAGTGAGTGACAGTATCCGAATTATTGCATTCGAATGCAAGAGATTTCGATTAGCGAATACTACTACTAGTGAGTGACAGTATCCGAATTATTGCATTCGAATGCAAGAGATTTCGATTAGCGAATACTAATACTAGTAAGTGACAGTATCCGAATTATTACATTCGAATGCAAGAGATTTCGATTAGCGAATACTATTACTAGTGAGTGACATTATCCGAATAATTGCATTCGAATGCAAGAGATTTCGATTAGCGAATACTACTACTAGTGAGTGACAGTATCACAATTATTGCATTCGGATGCATGAAATTTCGATTAGCGAATACTACTACTAGTGAGTGACAGTATCCGAATTATTGCATTCGAATGCATGAAATTTTGATTAGCGAATACTGCTACTAGTGAGTGACAGTATCCGAATTATTGCATTCGAATGCAAGAGATTTTGATTAGCGAATACTACTACTAGTGCGTGACAGTATCCGAATTATTGAATTCGAATGCAAGAGATTTCGATTAGCGAATATTACTACTAGTGAGTGACAGTATCCGAATTATTGCATTCGAATGCTAGAGATTTCGATTAGCGAATACTACTACTAGTGAGTGACAGTATCCGAATTATTGCATTCGAATGCATGAGATTTCGAATAGCGAATACTACTACTAGTGAGTGAAAGTATCCGAATTATTGCATTCGAATGCATGAAATTTCGATTAGCGGATACTACTACTAGTGAGTGACAGTATCCGAGAACTTGCATTCGAATGCATGAGATTTCGATTAGCGAATACTACTACTAGTGAGTGACAGTATGCGAATTATTGCAATCGAATGCATGAGATTTCCTTTAGCGAATACTGCTACTAGTCAGTGATAGTTTCCGAATTATTGCTTTCGAATGCAAGAGATTTCGATTAGCGGATGCTACTACTAGTGAGTGACAGTATCCGAATTATTGCATTCGAATGCAAGAGATTTCGAATAGCGAATACTACTACTAGTGAGTGACAGTATCCGAATTATTGCATTCGAATGCAAGAGATTTCGATTAGCGAATACTACTACTAGTGAGTGACAGTATCCGAATTATTACATTCGAATGCAAGAGATTTCGATTGGCGAACACTACTACTAGTGAGTGACATTATCCGAATTATTGCATTCGAATGCAAGAGATTTCGATTAGCGAATACTACTCCTAGTGAGTGACAGTATCACAATTATTGCATTCGGATGCATGAAATTTCTATTAGCGAATACTACTACTAGTGAGTGACAGTATCCGAATTATTGCAGTCGAATGCATGAAATTTCGATTAGCGAATACTACTACTAGTGAGTGACAGTATCCGAATTATTGCATTCGAATGCAAGAGATTTCGATTAGCGAATACTACTACTAGTGAGTGACAGTATCCGAATTATTGATTTCGAATGCAAGAGATTTCGATTAGCGAATACTACTACTAGTGAGTGACAGTATCCGAATTATTGCATTCGAATGCATGAGATTCCGATTAGCGAATACTACTACTAGTGAGTGACAGTATCTGAATTATTGCATTCGAATGCATGAAATTTCGATTAGGGAATACTACTACTAGTGAGTGACAGTATCCGAGAACTTGCATTCGAATGCATGAGATTTCGATTAGCGAATACTACTACTAGTGAGTGAAAGTATCCGAATTATTGCATTCGAATGCATGAAATTTCGATTAGCGGATACTACTACTAGTGAGTGACAGTATCCGAGAACTTGCATTCGAATGCATGAGATTTCGATTAGCGAATACTGCTACTAGTGAGTGACAGTATCCGAGAACTTGCATTCGAATGCATGAAATTTCGATTAGCGAATACTACTACTAGTGAGTGACAGTATCCGAGAACTTGCATTCGAATGCATGAAATTTCGATTTGCGAATACTACTACTAGTGAGTGACAGTATCCGAGAAGTTGCATTCGAATGCATGAGATTTCGATTAGCGAATACTACTACTAGTGAGTGACAGTATCCGAATTATTGCATTCGAATGCATGAGATTTCGATTAGCGAATACTACTACTAGTGAGTGACAGTATCCGAATTATTGCATTCGAATGCATGAAATTTGGATTAGCGAATACTACTACTAGTGAGTGACAGTATCCGTATTATTGCATTCGAATGCAAGAGAATTCGATTACGAATACTACTACTAGTGAGTGACAGTATCCGAATTATTGCATTCGAATGCAAGAGATTTCGATTAGCGAATACTACTACTAGTGAGTGACAGTATCCGAATTATTGCATTCGAATGCAAGAGATTTCGATTAGCGAATACTAATACTAGTGAGTGACAGTATCCGAATTATTACATTCGAATGCAAGAGATTTCGATTAGCGAACACTATTACTAGTGAGTGACATTATCCGAATAATTGCATTCGAATGCAAGAGATTTCGATTAGCGAATACTACTACTAGTGAGTGACAGTATCACAATTATTGCATTCGGATGCATGAAATTTCGATTAGCGAATACTACTACTAGTGAGTGACAGTATCCGAATTATTGCATTCGAATGCAAGAGATTCCTTTAGCGAATACTACTACTAGTGAATGACAGTATCCGAATTATTGAATTCGAATGCAAGAGATTTCGATTAGCGAATACTACTACTAGTGAGTGGCAGTATCCGAATTATTGCATTCGAATGCTAGAGATTTCGATTAGCGAATACTACTACTAGTGAGTGACAGTATCCGAATTATTGCATTCGAATGCATGAGATTTCGATTAGCGAATACTACTACTAGTGAGTGAAAGTATCCGAATTATTGCATTCGAATGCATGAAATTTCGATTAGCGGATACTACTACTAGTGAGTGACAGTATCCGAGAACTTGCATTCGAATGCATGAGATTTCGATTAGCGAATACTACTACTAGTGAGTGACAGTATCCGAGAACTTGCATTCGAATGCATTAGATTTCGATTAGCGAATACTACTACTAGTGAGTGACAGTATCCGAATTATTGCAATCGAATGCATGAGATTTCCTTTAGCGAATACTGCTACTAGTCAGTGATAGTTTCCGAATTATTGCTTTCGAATGCAAGAGATTTCGATTAGCGCATACTACTACTAGTGAGTGACAGTATCCGAATTATTGCATTCGAATGCATGAGATTTCGATTAGCGAATACTACTACTAGTGAGTGACAGTATCCGAGAACTTGCATTCGAATGCATGAGATTTCGATTAGCGAATACTACTACTAGTGAGTGACAGTATCCGAATTATTGCATTCGAATGCATGAAGCTTCGATTAGCGAATACTACTACTAGTGAGTGACAGTATCCGAATTATTGCATTCGAATGCATGAGATTTCGATTAGCGAATACTACTACTAGTGAGTGACAGTATCCGAGAACTTGCATTCGAATGCATGAGATTTCGATTAGCGAATGCTACTACTAGTGAGTGACAGTATCCGAATGATTGCATTGGAATACATGAAATTTCGATTAGCGAATACTACTACTAGTGAGTGACAGTATCCATATTATTGCATTCGAATGCATGAAATTTCGATTAGCGAATACTACTACTAGTGAGTGACAGTATCCGAATTATGGCATTCGAATGCATGAACTTTCGATTAGCGAATACTACTACTAGAGAGTGACAGTATCCGAGAACTTGCATTCGAATGCATGAGATTTCGATTAGCGAATACTACTACTAGTGAGTGACAGTATCCGAGAACTTGCATTCGAATGCATGAGATTTCGATTAGCGAATACTACTACTAGTGAGTGACAGTATCCGAGAACTTGCATTCGAATGCATTAGATTTCGATTAGCGAATACTACTACTAGTGAGTGACAGTATCCCAATTATTGCAATCGAATGCATGAGATTTCCTTTAGCGAATACTGCTACTAGTCAGTGATAGTTTCCGAATTATTGCTTTCGAATGCAAGAGATTTCGATTAGCGGATACTACTACTAGTGAGTGACAGTATCCGAATTATTGCATTCGAATGCAAGAGATTTCGAATAGCGAATGCTACTACTAGTGAGTGACAGTATCCGAATTATTGCATTCGAATGCAAGAGATTTCGATTAGCGAAAACTACTACTAGTGAGTGACAGTATCCGAATTATTGCATTCGAATGCATGAAATTTGGATTAGCGAATACTACTACTAGTGAGTGACAGTATCCGTATTATTGCATTCGAATGCAAGAGATTTCGATTAGCGAATACTACTACTAGTGAGTGACAGTATCCGAATTATTGCATTCGAATGCAAGAGAATTCGATTACGAATACTACTACTACTAGTGACGGTATCCGAATTATTGCATTCGAATGCAAGAGATTTCGATTAGCGAATACTACTACTAGTGAGTGACAGTATCCGAATTATTGCATTCGAATGCAAGAGATCTCGATTAGCGAATACTAATACTAGTGAGTGACAGTATCCGAATTATTACATTCGAATGCAAGAGATTTCGATTAGCGAATTCTATTACTAGTGAGTGACATTATCCGAATAATTGCATTCGAATGCAAGAGATTTCGATTAGCGAATACTACTACTAGTGAGTGACAGTATCACAATTATTGCATTCGGATGCATGAAATTTCGATTAGCGAATACTACTACTAGTGAGTGACAGTATCCGAATTATTGCATTCGAATGCATGAAATTTCGATTAGCGAATACTACTACTAGTGAGTGACAGTATCCGAATTATTGCATTCGAATGCAAGAGATTTCGATTAGCGAATACTACTACTAGTGAGTGACAGTATCCGAATCATTGAATTCGAATGCAAGAGATTTCGATTAGCGAATACTACTACTAGTGAGTGGCAGTATCCGAATTATTGCATTCGAATGCTAGAGATTTCGATTGGCGAATACTACTACCAGTGAGTGACAGTATCCGAATTATTGCATTCGAATGCATGAGATTTCGATTAGCGAATACTACTACTAGTGAGTGAAAGTATCCGAATTATTGCATTCGAATGCATGAAATTTCGATTAGCGGATACTACTAATAGTGAGTGACAGTATCCGAGAACTTGCATTCGAATGCATGAGATTTCGATTAGCGAATACTACTACTAGTAAGTGACAGTATCCGAGAACTTGCATTCGAATGCATGAAATTTCGATTAGCGAATACTACTACTAGTGAGTGACAGTATCCAAAAACTTGCATTCGAATGCATGAAATTTCGATTTGCGAATACTACTACTAGTGAGTGACAGTATCCGAGAAGTTGCATTCGAATGCATGAGATTTCGATTAGCGAATACTACTACTAGTGAGTGACAGTATCCGAATTATTGCATTCGAATGCATGAGATTTCGATTAGCGAATACTACTACTAGTGAGTGACAGTATCCGAATTATTGCATTCGAATGCATGAAATTTCGATTAGCGAATACTACTACTAGTGAGTGACAGTATCCGAATTATTGCATTTGAATGCATGAAATTTCGATTAGCGAATACTACTACTAGTGAGTGACAGTATCCGAATTATTGCATTCGAATGCAAGAGATTTCGATTAGCGAATACTACTACTAGTGAGTGACAGTATCCGAGAACTTGCATTCGAATGCATGAGATTTCGGTTAGCGAATACAACTACTAGTGAGTGACAGTATCCGAGAACTTGCATTCGAATGCATGAGATTTCGATTAGCGAATACTACTACTAGTGAGTGACAGTATCCGGATTATTGCATTCGAATGCATGAAATTTCGATTAGCGAATACTACTACTAGTGAGTGACAGTATCCGAATTATTGCATTCGAATGCATGAAATTTCGATTAGCGAATACTACTACTAGTGAGTGACAGTATCCGAATTATTGCATTCGAATGCATGAAATTTCGATTAGCGAATACTACTACTAGTGAGTGACAGTATCCGAATTATTGCATTCGAATACATGAAATTTCGATTAGCGAATACTACTACTAGTGAGTGCCAGTATCCGAGAACTTGCATTCGAATGCATGAAATTTCGATTAGCGAATACTACTACTAGTGAGTGACAGTATCCGAATGATTGCATTGGAATACATGAAATTTCGATTAGCGAATACTACTACTAGTGAGTGACAGTATCCGAATTATTGCATTCGAATGCATGAAATTTCGATTAGCGAATACTACTACTAGTGAGTGACAGTATCCGAATTATGGCATTCGAATGCATGAACCTTCGATTAGCGAATACTACTACTAGAGAGTGACAGTATCCGAGAACTTGCATTCGAATGCATGAAATTTCGATTAGCGAATACTACTACTAATGAGTGACAGTATCCGAATTATTGCATTCGAATGCATGAGATTGCGATTAGCGAATAACACTACTAGTGTGTGACAGTATCCGAATTATTGCATTCGAATGCATGAAATTTCGATTAGCGAATACTACTACTAGTGAGTGACAGTATTCGAGAACTTGCATTCGAATGCATGAGATTTCGATTAGCGAATACTACTACTAGTGAGTGACAGTATCCGAGAACTTGCATTCGAATGCATGAGATTTCGATTAGCGAATACTACTACTAGTGAGTGGCAGTATGCGAATTATTGCAATCGAATGCATGAGATTTCGTTTAGCGAATACTACTACTAGTCAGTGACAGTTTCCGAATTATTGCTTTCGAATGCAAGAGATTTCGATTAGCGAATACTACTACTAGTGTGTGACAGTATCCGAATTATTGCATTCGAATGCAAGAGATTTCGATTAGCGAATACTACTACTAGTGAGTGACAGTATACGAATTATTGCATTCGAATGCAAGAGATTGCGATTAGCGAATACTACTACTAGTGAGTTACAGTATCCGAATTATTGCATTCGAATGCATGAAATTTCGATTAGCGAATACTACTACTAGTGAGTGACAGTATCCGAATTATTGCATTCGGATGCAAGAGATTTCGATTAGCGAATACTACTACTCGTGAGTGACAGTATCCGAATTATTGCATTCGAATGCAAGAGATTACGATTAGCGAATACTACTACTAGTGAGTGACAGTATCCGAATTATTGCATTCGAATGCAAGAGATTTCGATTAGCGAATACTACTACTAGTGAGTGACAGTATCCGAATTATTGCATTCGAATGCAAGAGATTTCGATTAGCGAATACTACTACTAGTGAGTGACAGTATCCGAATTATTACATTCGAATGTAAGAGATTTCGATTAGCGAATACTACTACTTGTGAGTGACAGTATCCTATTATTGCATTCGAATGCAAGAGATTTCGATTAGCGAATACTACCACTAGTGAGTGACAGTATCCGAATTATTGCATTCGAATGAATGAAATTTCGATTAGCGAATACTACTACTAGTGAGCGACAGTATCCGAATTATTGCATTCGAATGCATGAAATTTCGATTAGCGAATACTGCTACTAGTGAGTGACAGTATCCGAATTATAGCATTCGAATGCAAGAGATTTCGATTAGCGAATACTACTACTAGTGAGTGACAGTATCCGAATTATTGCATTCGAATGCATGAAATTTCGATTAGCGAATACTACTACTAGTGAGTGACAGTATCCGAATTATTGCATTCGAATGCATGAAATTTCAATTAGCGAATACTACTACTAGTGAGTGACAGTATCCGAGAACTTGCATTCGAATGCATGAAATTTCGATTAGCGAATACTACTACTAGTGAGTGACAGTATCCGAATTATTGCATTCGAATGCATGAAATTGCGATTAGCGAATACTACTACTAGTGAGTGACAGTATCCGAATTATTGCACTCGAATGCATGAAATTTCGATTAGCGAATACTACTACTAGTGAGTGACAGTATCCGAGAACTTGCATTCGAATGCATGAGATTTCGATTAGCGAATACTACTACTAGTGCGTGACAGTATCCGAGAACTTGCATTCGAATGCATGAGATTTCGATTAGCGAATAGTACTACTAGTGAGTGACAGTATCCGAGAACTCGCATTCGAATGCATGAGATTTCGATTAGCGTATACTACTACTAGTTAGTGACAGTATCCGAGAACTTGCATTCGAATGCATGAGATTTCGATTAGCGAACACTACTACTAGTGAATGGCAGTATCCGAATTATTGCAATCGAATGCATGAGATTTCGTTTAGCGAATACTACTACTAGTCAGTGACAGTTTCCGAATTATTGCTTTCGAATGCAAGAGATTTCGATTAGCGAATACTACTACTAGTGAGTGACAGTATCCGAATTATTGCATTCGAATGCAAGAGATTTCGATTAGCGAATACTACTACTAGTGAGTGACAGTATCCGAATTATTGCATTCGAATGCAACAGATTTCGATTAGCCAATACTACTACTAGTGAGTGACAGTATACGAATTATTGCATTCGAATGCAAGAGATTTCGATTAGCGAATACTACTACTAGTGAGTGACAGTATCCGAATTATTACATTCGAATTTAAGAGATTTCGATTAGCGAATACTAATACTAGTGAGTGACAGTATCCGAATTATTGCATTCGAATGCAAGAGATTTCGATTAGCGAATACTACTACTAGTGAGTGACAGTATCCGAATTATTGCATTGGAATGCATGAAATTTCGATTAGCGAATACTACTACTAGTGAGTGACAGTATCCGAATTATTGCATTCGAATGCATGAAATTTCGATTAGCGAATACTGCTACTAGTGAGTGACAGTATCCGAATTATAGCATTCGAATGCAAGAGATTTCGATTAGCGAATACTACTACTAGTGAGTGACAGTATCCGAATTATTGCATTCGAATGCATGAAATTTCGATTAGCGTATACTACTACTAGTGAGTGACAGTATCCTGATTATTGCATTCGAATGCAAGAGATTTCGAATAGCGAATGCTACTACTAGTGAGTGACAGTATCCGAATTATTGCATTCGAATGCAAGAGATTTCGATTAGCGAAAACTACTACTAGTGAGTGACAGTATCCGAATTATTGCATTCGAATGCATGAAATTTGGATTAGCGAATACTACTACTAGTGAGTGACAGTATCCGTATTATTGCATTCGAATGCAAGAGATTTCGATTAGCGAATACTACTACTAGTGAGTGACAGTATCCGAATTATTGCATTCGAATGCAAGAGAATTCGATTAGCGAATACTACTACTAGTGAGTGACAGTATCACAATTATTGCATTCGGATGCATGAAATTTCGATTAGCGAATACTACTACTAGTGAGTGACAGTATCCGAATTATTGCATTTGAATGCATGAAATTTCGATTAGCGAATACTACTAATAGTGAGTGACAGTATCCGAATTATTGCATTCGAATGCAAGAGATTTCGATTAGCGAATACTACTACTAGTGAGTGACAGTATCCGAGAACTTGCATTCGAATGCATGAGATTTCGGTTAGCGAATACAACTACTAGTGAGTGACAGTATCCGAGAACTTGCATTCGAATGCATGAGATTTCGATTAGCGAATACTACTACTAGTGAGTGACAGTATCCGGATTATTGCATTCGAATGCATGAAATTTCGATTAGCGAATACTACTACTAGTGAGTGACAGTATCCGAATTATTGCATTCGAATGCATGAAATTTCGATTAGCGAATACTACTACTAGTGAGTGACAGTATCCGAATTATTGCATTCGAATGCATGAAATTTCGATTAGCGAATACTACTACTAGTGAGTGACAGTATCCGAATTATTGCATTCGAATACATGAAATTTCGATTAGCGAATACTACTACTAGTGAGTGCCAGTATCCGAGAACTTGCATTCGAATGCATGAAATTTCGATTAGCGAATACTACTACTAGTGAGTGACAGTATCCGAATGATTGCATTGGAATACATGAAATTTCGATTAGCGAATACTACTACTAGTGAGTGACAGTATCCGAATTATTGCATTCGAATGCATGAAATTTCGATTAGCGAATACTACTACTAGTGAGTGACAGTATCCGAATTATGGCATTCGAATGCATGAACCTTCGATTAGCGAATACTACTACTAGAGAGTGACAGTATCCGAGAACTTGCATTCGAATGCATGAAATTTCGATTAGCGAATACTACTACTAATGAGTGACAGTATCCGAATTATTGCATTCGAATGCATGAGATTGCGATTAGCGAATAACACTACTAGTGTGTGACAGTATCCGAATTATTGCATTCGAATGCATGAAATTTCGATTAGCGAATACTACTACTAGTGAGTGACAGTATCCGAGAACTTGCATTCGAATGCATGAGATTTCGATTAGCGAATACTACTACTAGTGAGTGACAGTATCCGAGAACTTGCATTCGAATGCATGAGATTTCGATTAGCGAATACTACTACTAGTGAGTGGCAGTATCCGAATTATTGCATTCGAATGCATGAAATTTCGATTAGCGAATACTACTACTAGTGAGTGACAGTATCCGAATTATTGCATTCGGATGCAAGAGATTTCGATTAGCGAATACTACTACTCGTGAGTGACAGTATCCGAATTATTGCATTCGAATGCAAGAGATTTCGATTAGCGAATACTACTACTAGTGAGTGACAGTATCCGAATTATTGCATTCGAATGCAAGAGATTTCGATTAGCGAATACTACTACTAGTGAGTGACAGTATCCGAATTATTGCATTCGAATGCAAGAGATTTCGATTAGCGAATACTACTACTAGTGAGTGACAGTATCCGAATTATTACATTCGAATGTAAGAGATTTCGATTAGCGAATACTACTACTTGTGAGTGACAGTATCCGAATTATTGCATTCGAATGCAAGAGATTTCGATTAGCGAATACTACCACTAGTGAGTGACAGTATCCGAATTATTGCATTCGAATGAATGAAATTTCGATTAGCGAATACTACTACTAGTGAGCGACAGTATCCGAATTATTGCATTCGAATGCATGAAATTTCGATTAGCGAATACTGCTACTAGTGAGTGACAGTATCCGAATTATAGCATTCGAATGCAAGAGATTTCGATTAGCGAATACTACTACTAGTGAGTGACAGTATCCGAATTATTGCATTCGAATGCATGAAATTTCGATTAGCGAATACTACTACTAGTGAGTGACAGTATCCGAATTATTGCATTCGAATGCATGAAATTTCAATTAGCGAATACTACTACTAGTGAGTGACAGTATCCGAGAACTTGCATTCGAATGCATGAAATTTCGATTAGCGAATACTACTACTAGTGAGTGACAGTATCCGAATTATTGCATTCGAATGCATGAAATTGCGATTAGCGAATACTACTACTAGTGAGTGACAGTATCCGAATTATTGCACTCGAATGCATGAAATTTCGATTAGCGAATACTACTACTAGTGAGTGACAGTATCCGAGAACTTGCATTCGAATGCATGAGATTTCGATTAGCGAATACTACTACTAGTGCGTGACAGTATCCGAGAACTTGCATTCGAATGCATGAGATTTCGATTAGCGAATAGTACTACTAGTGAGTGACAGTATCCGAGAACTCGCATTCGAATGCATGAAATTTCGATTAGCGAATACTACTACTAGTGAGTGACAGTATCCGAATTATTGCATTCGAATGCATGAAATTGCGATTAGCGAATACTACTACTAGTGAGTGACAGTATCCGAATTATTGCACTCGAATGCATGAAATTTCGATTAGCGAATACTACTACTAGTGAGTGACAGTATCCGAGAACTTGCATTCGAATGCATGAGATTTCGATTAGCGAATACTACTACTAGTGCGTGACAGTATCCGAGAACTTGCATTCGAATGCATGAGATTTCGATTAGCGAATACTACTACTAGTGAGTGGCAGTATCCGAATTATTGCAATCGAATGCATGAGATTTCGTTTAGCGAATACTACTACTAGTCAGTGACAGTTTCCGAATTATTGCTTTCGAATGCAAGAGATTTCGATTAGCGAATACTACTACTAGTGAGTGACAGTATCCGAATTATTGCATTCGAATGCAAGAGATTTCGATTAGCGAATACTACTACTAGTGAGTGACAGTATCCGAGAACTTGCATTCGAATGCATGAGATTTCGGTTAGCGAATACAACTACTAGTGAGTGACAGTATCCGAGAACTTGCATTCGAATGCATGAGATTTCGATTAGCGAATACTACTACTAGTGAGTGACAGTATCCGGATTATTGCATTCGAATGCATGAAATTTCGATTAGCGAATACTACTACTAGTGAGTGACAGTATCCGAATTATTGCATTCGAATGCATGAAATTTCGATTAGCGAATACTACTACTAGTGAGTGACAGTATCCGAATTATTGCATTCGAATGCATGAAATTTCGATTAGCGAATACTACTACTAGTGAGTGACAGTATCCGAATTATTGCATTCGAATACATGAAATTTCGATTAGCGAATACTACTACTAGTGAGTGCCAGTATCCGAGAACTTGCATTCGAATGCATGAAATTTCGATTAGCGAATACTACTACTAGTGAGTGACAGTATCCGAATGATTGCATTGGAATACATGAAATTTCGATTAGCGAATACTACTACTAGTGAGTGACAGTATCCGAATTATTGCATTCGAATGCATGAAATTTCGATTAGCGAATACTACTACTAGTGAGTGACAGTATCCGAATTATGGCATTCGAATGCATGAACCTTCGATTAGCGAATACTACTACTAGAGAGTGACAGTATCCGAGAACTTGCATTCGAATGCATGAAATTTCGATTAGCGAATACTACTACTAATGAGTGACAGTATCCGAATTATTGCATTCGAATGCATGAGATTGCGATTAGCGAATAACACTACTAGTGTGTGACAGTATCCGAATTATTGCATTCGAATGCATGAAATTTCGATTAGCGAATACTACTACTAGTGAGTGACAGTATCCGAGAACTTGCATTCGAATGCATGAGATTTCGATTAGCGAATACTACTACTAGTGAGTGACAGTATCCGAGAACTTGCATTCGAATGCATGAGATTTCGATTAGCGAATACTACTACTAGTGAGTGGCAGTATCCGAATTATTGCATTCGAATGCATGAAATTTCGATTAGCGAATACTACTACTCGTGAGTGACAGTATCCGAATTATTGCATTCGAATGCAAGAGATTTCGATTAGCGAATACTACTACTAGTGAGTGACAGTATCCGAATTATTGCATTCGAATGCAAGAGATTTCGATTAGCGAATACTACTACTAGTGAGTGACAGTATCCGAATTATTGCATTCGAATGCAAGAGATTTCGATTAGCGAATACTACTACTAGTGAGTGACAGTATCCGAATTATTACATTCGAATGTAAGAGATTTCGATTAGCGAATACTACTACTTGTGAGTGACAGTATCCGAATTATTGCATTCGAATGCAAGAGATTTCGATTAGCGAATACTACCACTAGTGAGTGACAGTATCCGAATTATTGCATTCGAATGAATGAAATTTCGATTAGCGAATACTACTACTAGTGAGCGACAGTATCCGAATTATTGCATTCGAATGCATGAAATTTCGATTAGCGAATACTGCTACTAGTGAGTGACAGTATCCGAATTATAGCATTCGAATGCAAGAGATTTCGATTAGCGAATACTACTACTAGTGAGTGACAGTATCCGAATTATTGCATTCGAATGCATGAAATTTCGATTAGCGAATACTACTACTAGTGAGTGACAGTATCCGAATTATTGCATTCGAATGCATGAAATTTCAATTAGCGAATACTACTACTAGTGAGTGACAGTATCCGAGAACTTGCATTCGAATGCATGAAATTTCGATTAGCGAATACTACTACTAGTGAGTGACAGTATCCGAATTATTGCATTCGAATGCATGAAATTGCGATTAGCGAATACTACTACTAGTGAGTGACAGTATCCGAATTATTGCACTCGAATGCATGAAATTTCGATTAGCGAATACTACTACTAGTGAGTGACAGTATCCGAGAACTTGCATTCGAATGCATGAGATTTCGATTAGCGAATACTACTACTAGTGCGTGACAGTATCCGAGAACTTGCATTCGAATGCATGAGATTTCGATTAGCGAATAGTACTACTAGTGAGTGACAGTATCCGAGAACTCGCATTCGAATGCATGAAATTTCGATTAGCGAATACTACTACTAGTGAGTGACAGTATCCGAATTATTGCATTCGAATGCATGAAATTGCGATTAGCGAATACTACTACTAGTGAGTGACAGTATCCGAATTATTGCACTCGAATGCATGAAATTTCGATTAGCGAATACTACTACTAGTGAGTGACAGTATCCGAGAACTTGCATTCGAATGCATGAGATTTCGATTAGCGAATACTACTACTAGTGCGTGACAGTATCCGAGAACTTGCATTCGAATGCATGAGATTTCGATTAGCGAATACTACTACTAGTGAGTGGCAGTATCCGAATTATTGCAATCGAATGCATGAGATTTCGTTTAGCGAATACTACTACTAGTCAGTGACAGTTTCCGAATTATTGCTTTCGAATGCAAGAGATTTCGATTAGCGAATACTACTACTAGTGAGTGACAGTATCCGAATTATTGCATTCGAATGCAAGAGATTTCGATTAGCGAATACTACTACTAGTGAGTGACAGTATCCGAATTATTGCATTCGAATGCAACAGATTTCGATTAGCCAATACTACTACTAGTGAGTGACAGTATACGAATTATTGCATTCGAATGCAAGAGATTTCGATTAGCGAATACTACTACTAGTGAGTGACAGTATCCGAATTATTACATTCGAATTTAAGAGATTTCGATTAGCGAATACTAATACTAGTGAGTGACAGTATCCGAATTATTGCATTCGAATGCAAGAGATTTCGATTAGCGAATACTACTACTAGTGAGTGACAGTATCCGAATTATTGCATTGGAATGCATGAAATTTCGATTAGCGAATACTACTACTAGTGAGTGACAGTATCCGAATTATTGCATTCGAATGCATGAAATTTCGATTAGCGAATACTGCTACTAGTGAGTGACAGTATCCGAATTATAGCATTCGAATGCAAGAGATTTCGATTAGCGAATACTACTACTAGTGAGTGACAGTATCCGAATTATTGCATTCGAATGCATGAAATTTCGATTAGCGTATACTACTACTGGTGAGTGACAGTATCCGAATTATTGCATTCGAATGCAAGAGATTTCGAATAGCGAATGCTACTACTAGTGAGTGACAGTATCCGAATTATTGCATTCGAATGCAAGAGATTTCGATTAGCGAAAACTACTACTAGTGAGTGACAGTATCCGAATTATTGCATTCGAATGCATGAAATTTGGATTAGCGAATACTACTACTAGTGAGTGACAGTATCCGTATTATTGCATTCGAATGCAAGAGATTTCGATTAGCGAATACTACTACTAGTGAGTGACAGTATCCGAATTATTGCATTCGAATGCAAGAGAATTCGATTACGAATACTACTACTACTAGTGACGGTATCCGAATTATTGCATTCGAATGCAAGAGATTTCGATTAGCGAATACTACTACTAGTGAGTGACAGTATCCGAATTATTGCATTCGAATGCAAGAGATCTCGATTAGCGAATACTAATACTAGTGAGTGACAGTATCCGAATTATTACATTCGAATGCAAGAGATTTCGATTAGCGAATACTATTACTAGTGAGTGACATTATCCGAATAATTGCATTCGAATGCAAGAGATTTCGATTAGCGAATACTACTACTAGTGAGTGACAGTATCACAATTATTGCATTCGGATGCATGAAATTTCGATTAGCGAATACTACTACTAGTGAGTGACAGTATCCGAATTATTGCATTCGAATGCATGAAATTTCGATTAGCGAATACAACTACTAGTGAGTGACAGTATCCGAGAACTTGCATTCGAATGCATGAGATTTCGATTAGCGAATACTACTACTAGTGAGTGACAGTATCCGGATTATTGCATTCGAATGCATGAAATTTCGATTAGCGAATACTACTACTAGTGAGTGACAGTATCCGAATTATTGCATTCGAATGCATGAAATTTCGATTAGCGAATACTACTACTAGTGAGTGACAGTATCCGAATTATTGCATTCGAATGCATGAAATTTCGATTAGCGAATACTACTACTAGTGAGTGACAGTATCCGAATTATTGCATTCGAATACATGAAATTTCGATTAGCGAATACTACTACTAGTGAGTGCCAGTATCCGAGAACTTGCATTCGAATGCATGAAATTTCGATTAGCGAATACTACTACTAGTGAGTGACAGTATCCGAATGATTGCATTGGAATACATGAAATTTCGATTAGCGAATACTACTACTAGTGAGTGACAGTATCCGAATTATTGCATTCGAATGCATGAAATTTCGATTAGCGAATACTACTACTAGTGAGTGACAGTATCCGAATTATGGCATTCGAATGCATGAACCTTCGATTAGCGAATACTACTACTAGAGAGTGACAGTATCCGAGAACTTGCATTCGAATGCATGAAATTTCGATTAGCGAATACTACTACTAATGAGTGACAGTATCCGAATTATTGCATTCGAATGCATGAGATTGCGATTAGCGAATAACACTACTAGTGTGTGACAGTATCCGAATTATTGCATTCGAATGCATGAAATTTCGATTAGCGAATACTACTACTAGTGAGTGACAGTATTCGAGAACTTGCATTCGAATGCATGAGATTTCGATTAGCGAATACTACTACTAGTGAGTGACAGTATCCGAGAACTTGCATTCGAATGCATGAGATTTCGATTAGCGAATACTACTACTAGTGAGTGGCAGTATCCGAATTATTGCAATCGAATGCATGAGATTTCGTTTAGCGAATACTACTACTAGTCAGTGACAGTTTCCGAATTATTGCTTTCGAATGCAAGAGATTTCGATTAGCGAATACTACTACTAGTGTGTGACAGTATCCGAATTATTGCATTCGAATGCAAGAGATTTCGATTAGCGAATACTACTACTAGTGAGTGACAGTATACGAATTATTGCATTCGAATGCAAGAGATTGCGATTAGCGAATACTACTACTAGTGAGTTACAGTATCCGAATTGTTGCATTCGAATGCATGAAATTTCGATTAGCGAATACTACTACTAGTGAGTGACAGTATCCGAATTATTGCATTCGGATGCAAGAGATTTCGATTAGCGAATACTACTACTCGTGAGTGACAGTATCCGAATTATTGCATTCGAATGCAAGAGATTTCGATTAGCGAATACTACTACTAGTGAGTGACAGTATCCGAATTATTGCATTCGAATGCAAGAGATTTCGATTAGCGAATACTACTACTAGTGAGTGACAGTATCCGAATTATTGCATTCGAATGCAAGAGATTTCGATTAGCGAATACTACTACTAGTGAGTGACAGTATCCGAATTATTACATTCGAATGTAAGAGATTTCGATTAGCGAATACTACTACTTGTGAGTGACAGTATCCGAATTATTGCATTCGAATGCAAGAGATTTCGATTAGCGAATACTACCACTAGTGAGTGACAGTATCCGAATTATTGCATTCGAATGAATGAAATTTCGATTAGCGAATACTACTACTAGTGAGCGACAGTATCCGAATTATTGCATTCGAATGCATGAAATTTCGATTAGCGAATACTGCTACTAGTGAGTGACAGTATCCGAATTATAGCATTCGAATGCAAGAGATTTCGATTAGCGAATACTACTACTAGTGAGTGACAGTATCCGAATTATTGCATTCGAATGCATGAAATTTCGATTAGCGAATACTACTACTAGTGAGTGACAGTATCCGAATTATTGCATTCGAATGCATGAAATTTCAATTAGCGAATACTACCACTAGTGAGTGACAGTATCCGAGAACTTGCATTCGAATGCATGAAATTTCGATTAGCGAATACTACTACTAGTGAGTGACAGTATCCGAATTATTGCATTCGAATGCATGAAATTGCGATTAGCGAATACTACTACTAGTGAGTGACAGTATCCGAATTATTGCACTCGAATGCATGAAATTTCGATTAGCGAATACTACTACTAGTGAGTGACAGTATCCGAGAACTTGCATTCGAATGCATGAGATTTCGATTAGCGAATACTACTACTAGTGCGTGACAGTATCCGAGAACTTGCATTCGAATGCATGAGATTTCGATTAGCGAATAGTACTACTAGTGAGTGACAGTATCCGAGAACTCGCATTCGAATGCATGAGATTTCGATTAGCGTATACTACTACTAGTTAGTGACAGTATCCGAGAACTTGCATTCGAATGCATGAGATTTCGATTAGCGAATACTACTACTAGTGAGTGGCAGTATCCGAATTATTGCAATCGAATGCATGAGATTTCGTTTAGCGAATACTACTACTAGTCAGTGACAGTTTCCGAATTATTGCTTTCGAATGCAAGAGATTTCGATTAGCGAATACTACTACTAGTGAGTGACAGTATCCGAATTATTGCATTCGAATGCAAGAGATTTCGATTAGCGAATACTACTACTAGTGAGTGACAGTATCCGAATTATTGCATTCGAATGCAACAGATTTCGATTAGCCAATACTACTACTAGTGAGTGACAGTATACGAATTATTGCATTCGAATGCAAGAGATTTCGATTAGCGAATACTACTACTAGTGAGTGACAGTATCCGAATTATTACATTCGAATTTAAGAGATTTCGATTAGCGAATACTAATACTAGTGAGTGACAGTATCCGAATTATTGCATTCGAATGCAAGAGATTTCGATTAGCGAATACTACTACTAGTGAGTGACAGTATCCGAATTATTGCATTGGAATGCATGAAATTTCGATTAGCGAATACTACTACTAGTGAGTGACAGTATCCGAATTATTGCATTCGAATGCATGAAATTTCGATTAGCGAATACTGCTACTAGTGAGTGACACTATCCGAATTATAGCATTCGAATGCAAGAGATTTCGATTAGCGAATACTACTACTAGTGAGTGACAGTATCCGAATTATTGCATTCGAATGCATGAAATTTCGATTAGCGTATACTACTACTAGTGAGTGACAGTATCCGAATTATTGCATTCGAATGCAAGAGATTTCGAATAGCGAATGCTACTACTAGTGAGTGACAGTATCCGAATTATTGCATTCGAATGCAAGAGATTTCGATTAGCGAAAACTACTACTAGTGAGTGACAGTATCCGAATTATTGCATTCGAATGCATGAAATTTGGATTAGCGAATACTACTACTAGTGAGTGACAGTATCCGTATTATTGCATTCGAATGCAAGAGATTTCGATTAGCGAATACTACTACTAGTGAGTGACAGTATCCGAATTATTGCATTCGAATGCAAGAGAATTCGATTAGCGAATACTACTACTAGTGAGTGACAGTATCACAATTATTGCATTCGGATGCATGAAATTTCGATTAGCGAATACTACTACTAGTGAGTGACAGTATCCGAATTATTGCATTTGAATGCATGAAATTTCGATTAGCGAATACTACTAATAGTGAGTGACAGTATCCGAATTATTGCATTCGAATGCAAGAGATTTCGATTAGCGAATACTACTACTAGTGAGTGACAGTATCCGAGAACTTGCATTCGAATGCATGAGATTTCGGTTAGCGAATACAACTACTAGTGAGTGACAGTATCCGAGAACTTGCATTCGAATGCATGAGATTTCGATTAGCGAATACTACTACTAGTGAGTGACAGTATCCGGATTATTGCATTCGAATGCATGAAATTTCGATTAGCGAATACTACTACTAGTGAGTGACAGTATCCGAATTATTGCATTCGAATGCATGAAATTTCGATTAGCGAATACTACTACTAGTGAGTGACAGTATCCGAATTATTGCATTCGAATGCATGAAATTTCGATTAGCGAATACTACTACTAGTGAGTGACAGTATCCGAATTATTGCATTCGAATACATGAAATTTCGATTAGCGAATACTACTACTAGTGAGTGCCAGTATCCGAGAACTTGCATTCGAATGCATGAAATTTCGATTAGCGAATACTACTACTAGTGAGTGACAGTATCCGAATGATTGCATTGGAATACATGAAATTTCGATTAGCGAATACTACTACTAGTGAGTGACAGTATCCGAATTATTGCATTCGAATGCATGAAATTTCGATTAGCGAATACTACTACTAGTGAGTGACAGTATCCGAATTATGGCATTCGAATGCATGAACCTTCGATTAGCGAATACTACTACTAGAGAGTGACAGTATCCGAGAAGTTGCATTCGAATGCATGAGATTTCGATTAGCGAATACTACTACTAGTGAGTGACAGTATCCGAATTATTGCATTCGAATGCAAGAGATTTCGATTAGCGAATACTACTACTAGTGAGTGACAGTATCCGAATTATTGCATTCGAATGCAAGAGATTTCGATTAGCGAATAGTACTACTAGTGAGTGACAGTATCCGAATTATTACATTCGAATGTAAGAGATTTCGATTAGCGAATACTACTACTTGTGAGTGACAGTATCCGAATTATTGCATTCGAATGCAAGAGATTTCGATTAGCGAATACTACCACTAGTGAGTGACAGTATCCGAATTATTGCATTCGAATGAATGAAATTTCGACTAGCGAATACTACTACTAGTGAGCGACAGTATCCGAATTATTGCATTCGAATGCATGAAATTTCGATTAGCGAATACTGCTACTAGTGAGTGACAGTATCCGAATTATAGCATTCGAATGCAAGAGATTTCGATTAGCGAATACTACTACTAGTGAGTGACAGTATCCGAATTATTGCATTCGAATGCATGAAATTTCGATTAGCGAATACTACTACTAGTGAGTGACAGTATCCGAATTATTGCATTCGAATGCATGAAATTTCAATTAGCGAATACTACTACTAGTGAGTGACAGTATCCGAGAACTTGCATTCGAATGCATGAAATTTCGATTAGCGAATACTACTACTAGTGAGTGACAGTATCCGAATTATTGCATTCGAATGCATGAAATTGCGATTAGCGAATACTACTACTAGTGAGTGACAGTATCCGAATTATTGCACTCGAATGCATGAAATTTCGATTAGCGAATACTACTACTAGTGAGTGACAGTATCCGAGAACTTGCATTCGAATGCATGAGATTTCGATTAGCGAATACTACTACTAGTGCGTGACAGTATCCGAGAACTTGCATTCGAATGCATGAGATTTCGATTAGCGAATAGTACTACTAGTGAGTGACAGTATCCGAGAACTCGCATTCGAATGCATGAGATTTCGATTAGCGTATACTACTACTAGTTAGTGACAGTATCCGAGAACTTGCATTCGAATGCATGAGATTTCGATTAGCGAATACTACTACTAGTGAGTGGCAGTATCCGAATTATTGCAATCGAATGCATGAGATTTCGTTTAGCGAATACTACTACTAGTCAGTGACAGTTTCCGAATTATTGCTTTCGAATGCAAGAGATTTCGATTAGCGAATACTACTACTAGTGAGTGACAGTATCCGAATTATTGCATTCGAATGCAAGAGATTTCGATTAGCGAATACTACTACTAGTGAGTGACAGTATCCGAATTATTGCATTCGAATGCAACAGATTTCGATTAGCCAATACTACTACTAGTGAGTGACAGTATACGAATTATTGCATTCGAATGCAAGAGATTTCGATTAGCGAATACTACTACTAGTGAGTGACAGTATCCGAATTATTACATTCGAATTTAAGAGATTTCGATTAGCGAATACTAATACTAGTGAGTGACAGTATCCGAATTATTGCATTCGAATGCAAGAGATTTCGATTAGCGAATACTACTACTAGTGAGTGACAGTATCCGAATTATTGCATTGGAATGCATGAAATTTCGATTAGCGAATACTACTACTAGTGAGTGACAGTATCCGAATTATTGCATTCGAATGCATGAAATTTCGATTAGCGAATACTGCTACTAGTGAGTGACACTATCCGAATTATAGCATTCGAATGCAAGAGATTTCGATTAGCGAATACTACTACTAGTGAGTGACAGTATCCGAATTATTGCATTCGAATGCATGAAATTTCGATTAGCGTATACTACTACTAGTGAGTGACAGTATCCGAATTATTGCATTCGAATGCAAGAGATTTCGAATAGCGAATGCTACTACTAGTGAGTGACAGTATCCGAATTATTGCATTCGAATGCAAGAGATTTCGATTAGCGAAAACTACTACTAGTGAGTGACAGTATCCGAATTATTGCATTCGAATGCATGAAATTTGGATTAGCGAATACTACTACTAGTGAGTGACAGTATCCGTATTATTGCATTCGAATGCAAGAGATTTCGATTAGCGAATACTACTACTAGTGAGTGACAGTATCCGAATTATTGCATTCGAATGCAAGAGAATTCGATTAGCGAATACTACTACTAGTGAGTGACAGTATCACAATTATTGCATTCGGATGCATGAAATTTCGATTAGCGAATACTACTACTAGTGAGTGACAGTATCCGAATTATTGCATTTGAATGCATGAAATTTCGATTAGCGAATACTACTAATAGTGAGTGACAGTATCCGAATTATTGCATTCGAATGCAAGAGATTTCGATTAGCGAATACTACTACTAGTGAGTGACAGTATCCGAGAACTTGCATTCGAATGCATGAGATTTCGGTTAGCGAATACAACTACTAGTGAGTGACAGTATCCGAGAACTTGCATTCGAATGCATGAGATTTCGATTAGCGAATACTACTACTAGTGAGTGACAGTATCCGGATTATTGCATTCGAATGCATGAAATTTCGATTAGCGAATACTACTACTAGTGAGTGACAGTATCCGAATTATTGCATTCGAATGCATGAAATTTCGATTAGCGAATACTACTACTAGTGAGTGACAGTATCCGAATTATTGCATTCGAATGCATGAAATTTCGATTAGCGAATACTACTACTAGTGAGTGACAGTATCCGAATTATTGCATTCGAATACATGAAATTTCGATTAGCGAATACTACTACTAGTGAGTGCCAGTATCCGAGAACTTGCATTCGAATGCATGAAATTTCGATTAGCGAATACTACTACTAGTGAGTGACAGTATCCGAATGATTGCATTGGAATACATGAAATTTCGATTAGCGAATACTACTACTAGTGAGTGACAGTATCCGAATTATTGCATTCGAATGCATGAAATTTCGATTAGCGAATACTACTACTAGTGAGTGACAGTATCCGAATTATGGCATTCGAATGCATGAACCTTCGATTAGCGAATACTACTACTAGAGAGTGACAGTATCCGAGAACTTGCATTCGAATGCATGAAATTTCGATTAGCGAATACTACTACTAATGAGTGACAGTATCCGAATTATTGCATTCGAATGCATGAGATTGCGATTAGCGAATAACACTACTAGTGTGTGACAGTATCCGAATTATTGCATTCGAATGCATGAAATTTCGATTAGCGAATACTACTACTAGTGAGTGACAGTATCCGAGAACTTGCATTCGAATGCATGAGATTTCGATTAGCGAATACTACTACTAGTGAGTGACAGTATCCGAGAACTTGCATTCGAATGCATGAGATTTCGATTAGCGAATACTACTACTAGTGAGTGGCAGTATCCGAATTATTGCATTCGAATGCATGAAATTTCGATTAGCGAATACTACTACTAGTGAGTGACAGTATCCGAATTATTGCATTCGGATGCAAGAGATTTCGATTAGCGAATACTACTACTCGTGAGTGACAGTATCCGAATTATTGCATTCGAATGCAAGAGATTTCGATTAGCGAATACTACTACTAGTGAGTGACAGTATCCGAATTATTGCATTCGAATGCAAGAGATTTCGATTAGCGAATACTACTACTAGTGAGTGACAGTATCCGAATTATTGCATTCGAATGCAAGAGATTTCGATTAGCGAATACTACTACTAGTGAGTGACAGTATCCGAATTATTACATTCGAATGTAAGAGATTTCGATTAGCGAATACTACTACTTGTGAGTGACAGTATCCGAATTATTGCATTCGAATGCAAGAGATTTCGATTAGCGAATACTACCACTAGTGAGTGACAGTATCCGAATTATTGCATTCGAATGAATGAAATTTCGATTAGCGAATACTACTACTAGTGAGCGACAGTATCCGAATTATTGCATTCGAATGCATGAAATTTCGATTAGCGAATACTGCTACTAGTGAGTGACAGTATCCGAATTATAGCATTCGAATGCAAGAGATTTCGATTAGCGAATACTACTACTAGTGAGTGACAGTATCCGAATTATTGCATTCGAATGCATGAAATTTCGATTAGCGAATACTACTACTAGTGAGTGACAGTATCCGAATTATTGCATTCGAATGCATGAAATTTCAATTAGCGAATACTACTACTAGTGAGTGACAGTATCCGAGAACTTGCATTCGAATGCATGAAATTTCGATTAGCGAATACTACTACTAGTGAGTGACAGTATCCGAATTATTGCATTCGAATGCATGAAATTGCGATTAGCGAATACTACTACTAGTGAGTGACAGTATCCGAATTATTGCACTCGAATGCATGAAATTTCGATTAGCGAATACTACTACTAGTGAGTGACAGTATCCGAGAACTTGCATTCGAATGCATGAGATTTCGATTAGCGAATACTACTACTAGTGCGTGACAGTATCCGAGAACTTGCATTCGAATGCATGAGATTTCGATTAGCGAATAGTACTACTAGTGAGTGACAGTATCCGAGAACTCGCATTCGAATGCATGAAATTTCGATTAGCGAATACTACTACTAGTGAGTGACAGTATCCGAATTATTGCATTCGAATGCATGAAATTGCGATTAGCGAATACTACTACTAGTGAGTGACAGTATCCGAATTATTGCACTCGAATGCATGAAATTTCGATTAGCGAATACTACTACTAGTGAGTGACAGTATCCGAGAACTTGCATTCGAATGCATGAGATTTCGATTAGCGAATACTACTACTAGTGCGTGACAGTATCCGAGAACTTGCATTCGAATGCATGAGATTTCGATTAGCGAATACTACTACTAGTGAGTGGCAGTATCCGAATTATTGCAATCGAATGCATGAGATTTCGTTTAGCGAATACTACTACTAGTCAGTGACAGTTTCCGAATTATTGCTTTCGAATGCAAGAGATTTCGATTAGCGAATACTACTACTAGTGAGTGACAGTATCCGAATTATTGCATTCGAATGCAAGAGATTTCGATTAGCGAATACTACTACTAGTGAGTGACAGTATCCGAATTATTGCATTCGAATGCAACAGATTTCGATTAGCCAATACTACTACTAGTGAGTGACAGTATACGAATTATTGCATTCGAATGCAAGAGATTTCGATTAGCGAATACTACTACTAGTGAGTGACAGTATCCGAATTATTACATTCGAATTTAAGAGATTTCGATTAGCGAATACTAATACTAGTGAGTGACAGTATCCGAATTATTGCATTCGAATGCAAGAGATTTCGATTAGCGAATACTACTACTAGTGAGTGACAGTATCCGAATTATTGCATTGGAATGCATGAAATTTCGATTAGCGAATACTACTACTAGTGAGTGACAGTATCCGAATTATTGCATTCGAATGCATGAAATTTCGATTAGCGAATACTGCTACTAGTGAGTGACAGTATCCGAATTATAGCATTCGAATGCAAGAGATTTCGATTAGCGAATACTACTACTAGTGAGTGACAGTATCCGAATTATTGCATTCGAATGCATGAAATTTCGATTAGCGTATACTACTACTGGTGAGTGACAGTATCCGAATTATTGCATTCGAATGCAAGAGATTTCGAATAGCGAATGCTACTACTAGTGAGTGACAGTATCCGAATTATTGCATTCGAATGCAAGAGATTTCGATTAGCGAAAACTACTACTAGTGAGTGACAGTATCCGAATTATTGCATTCGAATGCATGAAATTTGGATTAGCGAATACTACTACTAGTGAGTGACAGTATCCGTATTATTGCATTCGAATGCAAGAGATTTCGATTAGCGAATACTACTACTAGTGAGTGACAGTATCCGAATTATTGCATTCGAATGCAAGAGAATTCGATTACGAATACTACTACTACTAGTGACGGTATCCGAATTATTGCATTCGAATGCAAGAGATTTCGATTAGCGAATACTACTACTAGTGAGTGACAGTATCCGAATTATTGCATTCGAATGCAAGAGATCTCGATTAGCGAATACTAATACTAGTGAGTGACAGTATCCGAATTATTACATTCGAATGCAAGAGATTTCGATTAGCGAATACTATTACTAGTGAGTGACATTATCCGAATAATTGCATTCGAATGCAAGAGATTTCGATTAGCGAATACTACTACTAGTGAGTGACAGTATCAGAATTATTGCATTCGGATGCATGAAATTTCGATTAGCGAATACTACTACTAGTGAGTGACAGTATCCGAATTATTGCATTCGAATGCATGAAATTTCGATTAGCGAATACTACTACTAGTGAGTGACAGTATCCGAATTATTGCATTCGAATGCAAGAGATTTCGATTAGCGAATACTACTACTAGTGAGTGACAGTATCCGAATCATTGAATTCGAATGCAAGAGATTTCGATTAGCGAATACTACTACTAGTGAGTGGCAGTATCCGAATTATTGCATTCGAATGCTAGAGATTTCGATTGGCGAATACTACTACCAGTGAGTGACAGTATCCGAATTATTGCATTCGAATGCATGAGATTTCGATTAGCGAATACTACTACTAGTGAGTGAAAGTATCCGAATTATTGCATTCGAATGCATGAAATTTCGATTAGCGGATACTACTAATAGTGAGTGACAGTATCCGAGAACTTGCATTCGAATGCATGAGATTTCGATTAGCGAATACTACTACTAGTAAGTGACAGTATCCGAGAACTTGCATTCGAATACATGAAATTTCGATTAGCGAATACTACTACTAGTGAGTGACAGTATCCAAAAACTTGCATTCGAATGCATGAAATTTCGATTTGCGAATACTACTACTAGTGAGTGACAGTATCCGAGAAGTTGCATTCGAATGCATGAGATTTCGATTAGCGAATACTACTACTAGTGAGTGACAGTATCCGAATTATTGCATTCGAATGCATGAGATTTCGATTAGCGAATACTACTACTAGTGAGTGACAGTATCCGAATTATTGCATTCGAATGCATGAAATTTCGATTAGCGAATACTACTACTAGTGAGTGACAGTATCCGAATTATTGCATTTGAATGCATGAAATTTCGATTAGCGAATACTACTACTAGTGAGTGACAGTATCCGAATTATTGCATTCGAATGCAAGAGATTTCGATTAGCGAATACTACTACTAGTGAGTGACAGTATCCGAGAACTTGCATTCGAATGCATGAGATTTCGGTTAGCGAATACAACTACTAGTGAGTGACAGTATCCGAGAACTTGCATTCGAATGCATGAGATTTCGATTAGCGAATACTACTACTAGTGAGTGACAGTATCCGGATTATTGCATTCGAATGCATGAAATTTCGATTAGCGAATACTACTACTAGTGAGTGACAGTATCCGAATTATTGCATTCGAATGCATGAAATTTCGATTAGCGAATACTACTACTAGTGAGTGACAGTATCCGAATTATTGCATTCGAATGCATGAAATTTCGATTAGCGAATACTACTACTAGTGAGTGACAGTATCCGAATTATTGCATTCGAATACATGAAATTTCGATTAGCGAATACTACTACTAGTGAGTGACAGTATCCGAGAACTTGCATTCGAATGCATGAAATTTCGATTAGCGAATACTACTACTAGTGAGTGACAGTATCCGAATGATTGCATTGGAATACATGAAATTTCGATTAGCGAATACTACTACTAGTGAGTGACAGTATCCGAATTATTGCATTCGAATGCATGAAATTTCGATTAGCGAATACTACTACTAGTGAGTGACAGTATCCGAATTATGGCATTCGAATGCATGAACCTTCGATTAGCGAATACTACTACTAGAGAGTGACAGTATCCGAGAACTTGCATTCGAATGCATGAAATTTCGATTAGCGAATACTACTACTAATGAGTGACAGTATCCGAATTATTGCATTCGAATGCATGAGATTGCGATTAGCGAATAACACTACTTGTGTGTGACAGTATCCGAATTATTGCATTCGAATGCATGAAATTTCGATTAGCGAATACTACTACTAGTGAGTGACAGTATCCGAGAACTTGCATTCGAATGCATGAGATTTCGATTAGCGAATACTACTACTAGTGAGTGACAGTATCCGAGAACTTGCATTCGAATGCATGAGATTTCGATTAGCGAATACTACTACTAGTGAGTGGCAGTATCCGAATTATTGCAATCGAATGCATGAGATTTCGTTTAGCGAATACTACTACTAGTCAGTGACAGTTTCCGAATTATTGCTTTCGAATGCAAGAGATTTCGATTAGCGAATACTACTACTAGTGTGTGACAGTATCCGAATTATTGCATTCGAATGCAAGAGATTTCGATTAGCGAATACTACTACTAGTGAGTGACAGTATACGAATTATTGCATTCGAATGCAAGAGATTGCGATTAGCGAATACTACTACTAGTGAGTTACAGTATCCGAATTATTGCATTCGAATGCATGAAATTTCGATTAGCGAATACTACTACTAGTGAGTGACAGTATCCGAATTATTGCATTCGGATGCAAGAGATTTCGATTAGCGAATACTACTACTCGTGAGTGACAGTATCCGAATTATTGCATTCGAATGCAAGAGATTTCGATTAGCGAATACTACTACTAGTGAGTGACAGTATCCGAATTATTGCATTCGAATGCAAGAGATTTCGATTAGCGAATACTACTACTAGTGAGTGACAGTATCCGAATTATTGCATTCGAATGCAAGAGATTTCGATTAGCGAATACTACTACTAGTGAGTGACAGTATCCGAATTATTACATTCGAATGTAAGAGATTTCGATTAGCGAATACTACTACTTGTGAGTGACAGTATCCGAATTATTGCATTCGAATGCAAGAGATTTCGATTAGCGAATACTACCACTAGTGAGTGACAGTATCCGAATTATTGCATTCGAATGAATGAAATTTCGATTAGCGAATACTACTACTAGTGAGCGACAGTATCCGAATTATTGCATTCGAATGCATGAAATTTCGATTAGCGAATACTGCTACTAGTGAGTGACAGTATCCGAATTATAGCATTCGAATGCAAGAGATTTCGATTAGCGAATACTACTACTAGTGAGTGACAGTATCCGAATTATTGCATTCGAATGCATGAAATTTCGACTAGCGAATACTACTACTAGTGAGTGACAGTATCCGAATTATTGCATTCGAATGCATGAAATTTCAATTAGCGAATACTACTACTAGTGAGTGACAGTATCCGAGAACTTGCATTCGAATGCATGAAATTTCGATTAGCGAATACTACTACTAGTGAGTGACAGTATCCGAATTATTGCATTCGAATGCATGAAATTGCGATTAGCGAATACTACTACTAGTGAGTGACAGTATCCGAATTATTGCACTCGAATGCATGAAATTTCGATTAGCGAATACTACTACTAGTGAGTGACAGTATCCGAGAACTTGCATTCGAATGCATGAGATTTCGATTAGCGAATACTACTACTAGTGCGTGACAGTATCCGAGAACTTGCATTCGAATGCATGAGATTTCGATTAGCGAATAGTACTACTAGTGAGTGACAGTATCCGAGAACTCGCATTCGAATGCATGAGATTTCGATTAGCGTATACTACTACTAGTTAGTGACAGTATCCGAGAACTTGCATTCGAATGCATGAGATTTCGATTAGCGAATACTACTACTAGTGAGTGGCAGTATCCGAATTATTGCAATCGAATGCATGAGATTTCGTTTAGCGAATACTACTACTAGTCAGTGACAGTTTCCGAATTATTGCTTTCGAATGCAAGAGATTTCGATTAGCGAATACTACTACTAGTGAGTGACAGTATCCGAATTATTGCATTCGAATGCAAGAGATTTTGATTAGCGAATACTACTACTAGTGAGTGACAGTATCCGAATTATTGCATTCGAATGCAACAGATTTCGATTAGCCAATACTACTACTAGTGAGTGACAGTATACGAATTATTGCATTCGAATGCAAGAGATTTCGATTAGCGAATACTACTACTAGTGAGTGACAGTATCCGAATTATTACATTCGAATTTAAGAGATTTCGATTAGCGAATACTAATACTAGTGAGTGACAGTATCCGAATTATTGCATTCGAATGCAAGAGATTTCGATTAGCGAATACTACTACTAGTGAGTGACAGTATCCGAATTATTGCATTGGAATGCATGAAATTTCGATTAGCGAATACTACTACTAGTGAGTGACAGTATCCGAATTATTGCATTCGAATGCATGAAATTTCGATTAGCGAATACTGCTACTAGTGAGTGACAGTATCCGAATTATAGCATTCGAATGCAAGAGATTTCGATTAGCGAATACTACTACTAGTGAGTGACAGTATCCGAATTATTGCATTCGAATGCATGAAATTTCGATTAGCGAATACTGCTACTAGTGAGTGACAGTATCCGAATTATAGCATTCGAATGCATGAAATTTCGATTAGCGAATACTACTACCAGTGAGTGACAGTATCCGAATTATTGCATTCGAATGCATGAAATTTCGATTAGCGAATACTACTACTAGTGAGTGACAGTATCCGAATTTCTGCATTCGAATGCATGAAATTTCGATTAGCGAATACTACTACTAGTGAGTGACAGTATCCGAGAACTTGCATTCGAATGCATAAAATTTCGATTAGCGAATACTACTACTAGTGAGTGACAGTATCCGAATTATTGCATTCGAATGCATGAAATTTCGATTAGCGAATACTACTACTAGTGAGTGACAGTATCCTAATTATTGCATTCGAATGCATGAAATTGCGATTAGCGAATACTACTACTAGTGAGTGACAGTATCCGAATTATTGCATTCGAATGCATGAAATTTCGATTAGCGAATACTACTACTAGTGAGTGACAGTATCCGAGAACTTGCATTCGGATGCATGAGATTTCAATTAGCGAATACTACTACTAGTGAGTGACAGTATCCGAGAACTTGCATTCGAATGCATGAGATTTCGAATAGCGTATACTACTACTAGTGAGTGACAGTATCCGAGAACTTGCATTCGAATGCATGAGATTTCGATTAGCGAATACTACTACTAGTGAGTGGCAGTATCCGAATTATTGCAATCGAATGCATGAGATTTCGTTTAGCGAATACTACTACTAGTCAGTGACAGTTTCCGAATTATTGCTTTCGAATGCAAGAGATTTCGATTAGCGAATACTACTACTAGTGAGTGACAGTATCCGAATTATTGCATTCGAATGCAAGAGATTTCGATTAGCGAATACTACTACTAGTGAGTGACAGTATACGAATTATTGCATTCGAATGCAAGAGATTGCGATTAGCGAATACTACTACTAGTGAGTGACAGTATCCGAATTATTGCATTCGAATGCATGAAATTTCGATTAGCAAATACTACTACTAGTGAGTGACAGTATCCGAATTATTGCATTCGAATGCAAGAGATTTCGATTAGCGAATACTACTACTCGTGAGTGACAGTATCCGAATTATTGTATTCGAATGCAAGAGATTTCGATTAGCGAATACTACTACTAGTGAGTGACAGTATCCGAATTATTGCATTCGAATGCAAGAGATTTCGATTAGCGAATACTACTACTAGTGAGTGACAGTGTCCGAATTATTACATTCGAATGCAAGAGATTTCGATTAGCGAATACTACTACTAGTGAGTGACAGTATCCAAATTATTGCATTCGAATGCAAGAGATTTCGATTAGCGAATACTACTACTAGTGAGTGACAGTATTCAAATTACTGCATTCGAATGCATGAAATTTCGATTAGCGAATACTACTACTAGTGAGTGACAGTATCCGAGAACTTGCATTCGAATGCATGAAATTTCGATTAGCGAATACTATTACTAGTGAGTGACAGTATCCGAATTATTGCATTCGAATGCATGAAATTGCGATTAGCGAATACTACTACTAGTGAGTGACAGTATCCGAATTATTGCATTCGAATGCATGAGATTTCGATTAGCGAATACTACTACTAGTGAGTGACAGTATCCGAGAACTTGCATTCGAATGCATGAGATTTCGATTAGCGAATACTACTACTAGTGAGTGACAGTATCCGAGAACTTGCATTCGAATGCATGAGATTTCGATTAGCGTATACTACTACTAGTGAGTGACAGTATCCGAGAACTTGCATTCGAATGCATGAGATTTCGATTAGCGAATACTACTACTAGTGAGTGGCAGTATCCGAATTATTGCAATTGAATGCATGAGATTTCGTTTAGCGAATACCACTACTAGTCAGTGACAGTATCCGAATTATTGCATTCGAATGCAAGAGATTTCGATTAGCGAATACTACTACTAGTGACTGACAGTATACGAATTATTGCATTCGAACGCAAGAGATTGCGATTAGCGAATACTACTACTAGTGAGTGACAGTATCCGAATTATTGCATTCGAATGCAAGAGATTATGATTAGCGAATACTACTACTAGTGAGTGACAGTATCCGAATTATTGCATTCGAATGCAAGAGATTTCGATTAGCGAATACTACTACTAGTGAGTGACAGTATCCGAATTATTGCATTCGAATGCAAGAGATTTCGATTAGCGAATACTACTAATAGTGAGTGACAGTATCCGAATTATTACATTCGAATGCAAGAGATTTCGATTAGCGAATACTACTACTAGTGAGTGACAGTATCCGAATTATTGCATTCGAATGCAACAGATTTCGATTATCGAATACTACTAATAGTTAGTGACAGTATCCGAATTATTGCATTCGAATGCATGAAATTTCGATTAGCGAATACTACTACTAGTGAGTGACAGTATCCGAATTATTGCATTCGAATGCATGAAATTTCGATTAACGAATACTGCTACTAGTGAGTGACAGTATCCGAATTATAGCATTCGAATGCAAGAGATTTCGATTAGCGAATACTACTACTAGTGAGTGACAGTATCCGAATTATTGCATTCGAATGCATGAGATTTCGATTAGCGAATACTACTACTAGTGAGTGGCAGTATCCGAATTATTGCAATCGAATGCATGAGATTTCGTTTAGCGAATACTACTACTAGTCAGTGACAGTTTCCGAATTATTGCTTTCGAATGCAAGAGATTTCGATTAGCGAATACTACTACTAGTGAGTGACAGTATCCGAATTATTGCATTCGAATGCAAGAGATTTCGATTAGCGAATACTACTACTCGTGAGTGACAGTATCCGAGTTATTGCATTCGAATGCAAGAGATTTCGATTAGCGAATACTACTACTAGTGAGTGACAGTATCCGAATTATTGCATTCGAATGCAACAGATTTCGATTAGCCAATACTACTACTAGTGAGTGACAGTATCCGAATTATTGCATTCGAATGCAAGAGATTTCGATTGGCGAATACCACTACTAGTGAGTGACAGTATCCGAATTATTACATTCGAATTTAAGAGATTTCGATTAGCGAATACTAATACTAGTGAGTGACAGTATCCGAATTATTGCATTCGAATGCAAGAGATTTCGATTAGCGAATACTACTACTAGTGAGTGACAGTATCCGAATTATTGCATTGGAATGCATGAAATTTCATTAGCGAATACTACTACTAGTGAGTGACAGTATCCGAATTATTGCATTCGAATGCATGAAATTTCGATTAGCGAATACTGCTACTAGTGAGTGACAGTATCCGAATTATAGCATTCGAATGCAAGAGATTTCGATTAGCGAATACTACTACTAGTGAGTGACAGTATCCGAATTATTGCATTCGAATGCATGAAATTTCGATTAGCGAATACTACTACTAGTGAGTGACAGTATCCGAATTATTGCATTCGAATGCATGAAATTTCGATTAGCGAATACTACTACTAGTGAGTGACAGTATCCCAATTATTGCATTCGAATGCATGAAATTTCGATTAGCGAATACTACTACTAGTGAGTGACAGTATCCGAATTATTGCATTCGAATGCATAAAATTTCGATTAGCGAATACTACTACTAGTGAGTGACAGTATCCGAATTATTGCATTCGAATGCATGAAATTTCGATTAGCGAATACTACTACTAGTGAGTGACAGTATCCGAATTATTGCATTCGAATGCATGAAATTGCGATTAGCGAATACTACTACTAGTGAGTGACAGTATCCGAATTATTGCATTCGAATGCATGAAATTTCGATTAGCGAATACTACTACTAGTGAGTGACAGTATCCGAGAACTTGCACTCGGATGCATGAGATTTCAATTAGCGAATACTACTACTAGTGAGTGACAGTATCCGAGAACTTGCATTCGAATGCATGAGATTTCGATTAGCGAATACTACTACTAGTGAGTGACAGTATCCGAGAACTTGCATTCGAATGCATGAGATTTCGAATAGCGTATACTACTACTAGTGAGTGACAGTATCCGAGAACTTGCATTCGAATGCATGAGATTTCGATTAGCGAATACTACTACTAGTGAGTGGCAGTATCCGAATTATTGCTATCGAATGCATGAGATTTCGTTTAGCGAATACTACTACTAGTCAGTGACAGTTTCCGAATTATTGCTTTCGAATGCAAGAGATTTCGATTAGCGAATACTACTACTAGTGAGTGACAGTATCCGAATTATTGCATTCGAATGCAAGAGATTTCGATTAGCGAATACTACTACTAGTGAGTGACAGTATACGAATTATTGCATTCGCATGCAAGAGATTACGATTAGCGAATACTACTACTAGTGAGTGACAGTATCCGAATTATTGCATTCGAATGCATGAAATTTCGATTAGCAAATACTACTACTAGTGAGTGACAGTATCCGAATTATTGCATTCGAATGCAAGAGATTTCGATTAGCGAATACTACTACTCGTGAGAGACAGTATCCGAATTATTGTATTCGAATGCAAGAGATTTCGATTAGCGAATACTACTACTAGTTAGTGACAGTATCCGAATTATTGCATTCGAATGCAAGAGATTTCGATTAGCGAATACTACTACTAGTGAGTGACAGTATCCGAATTATTACATTCGAATGCAAGAGATTTCGATTAGCGAATACTACTACTAGTGAGTGACAGTATCCAAATTATTGCATTCGAATGCAAGAGATTTCGATTAGCGAATACTACTACTAGTGAATGACAGTATTCAAATTACTGCATTCGAATGCATGAAATTTCGATTACCGAATACTACTACTAGTGAGTGACAGTATCCGAGAACTTGCATTCGAATGTATGAAATTTCGATTAGCGAATACTATTACTAGTGAGTGACAGTATCCGAATTATTGCATTCGAATGCATGAAATTGCGATTAGCGAATACTCCTACTAGTGAGTGACAGTATCCGAATTATTGCATTCGAATGCATGAGATTTCGATTAGCGCATACTACTACTAGTGAGTGACAGTATCCGAGAACTTGCATTCGAATGCATGAGATTTCGATTAGCGAATACTACTACTAGTGAGTGACAGTATCCGAGAACTTGCATTCGAATGCATGAGATTTCGATTAGCGTATACTACTACTAGTGAGTGACAGTATCCGAGAACTTGCATTCGAATGCATGAGATTTCGATTAGCGAATACTACTACTAGTGAGTGGCAGTATCCGAATTATTGCAATCGAATGCATGAGATTTCGTTTAGCGAATACCACTACTAGTCAGTGACAGTATCCGAATTATTGCATTCGAATGCAAGAGATTTCGATTAGCGAATACTACTACTAGTGACTGACAGTATACGAATTATTGCATTCGAATGCAAGAGATTGCGATTAGCGAATACTACTACTAGTGAGTGACAGTATCCGAATTATTGCATTCGAATGCATGAAATTTCGATTAGCGAATACTACTACTAGTGAGTGACAGTATCCGAATTATTGCATTCGAATGCAAGAGATTTCGATTAGCGAATACTACTACTCGTGAGTGACAGTATCCGAATTATTGCATTCGAATGCAAGAGATTATTATTAGCGAATACTACTACTAGTGAGTGACAGTATCCGAATTATTGCATTCGAATGCAAGAGATTTCGATTAGCGAATACTACTACTAGTGAGCGACAGTATCCGAATTATTGCATTCGAATGCAAGAGATTTCGATTAGCGAATACTACTACTAGTGAGCGAGAGTATCCGAATTATTACATTCGAATGCAAGAGATTTCGATTAGCGAATACTACTACTAGTGAGTGACAGTATCCGAATTATTGCATTCGAATGCAAGAGATTTCGATTATCGAATACTACTACTAGTTAGTGACAGTATCCGAATTATTGCATTCGAATGCATGAAATTTCGATTAGCAAATACTACTACTAGTGAGTGACAGTATCCGAATTATTGCATTCGAATGCAAGAGATTTCGATTAGCGAATACTACTACTCGTGAGTGACAGTATCCGAATTATTGTATTCGAATGCAAGAGATTTCGATTAGCGAATACTACTACTAGTTAGTGACAGTATCCGAATTATTGCATTCGAATGCAAGAGATTTCGATTAGCGAATACTACTACTAGTGAGTGACAGTATCCGAATTATTACATTCGAATGCAAGAGATTTCGATTAGCGAATACTACTACTAGTGAGTGACAGTATCCAAATTATTGCATTCGAATGCAAGAGATTTCGATTAGCGAATACTACTACTAGTGAGTGACAGTATTCAAATTACTGCATTCGAATGCATGAAATTTCGATTAGCGAATACTACTACTAGTGAGTGACAGTATCCGAGAACTTGCATTCGAATGCATGAAATTTCGATTAGCGAATACTATTACTAGTGAGTGACAGTATCCGAATTATTGCATTCGAATGCATGAAACTGCGATTAGCGAATACTACTACTAGTGAGTGACAGTATCCGAATTATTGCATTCGAATGCATGAGATTTCGATTAGCGAATACTACTACTAGTGAGTGACAGTATCCGAGAACTTGCATTCGAATGCATGAGATTTCGATTAGCGAATACTACTACTAGTGAGTGACAGTATCCGAGAACTTGCATTCGAATGCATGAGATTTCGATTAGCGTATACTACTACTAGTGAGTGACAGTATCCGAGAACTTGCATTCGAATGCATGAGATTTCGATTAGCGAATACTACTACTAGTGAGTGGCAGTATCCGAATTATTGCAATCGAATGCATGAGATTTCGTTTAGCGAATACCACTACTAGTTAGTGACAGTATCCGAATTATTGCATTCGAATGCAAGAGATTTCGATTAGCGAATACTACTACTAGTGACTGACAGTATACGAATTATTGCATTCGAATGCAAGAGATTGCGATTAGCGAATACTACTACTAGTGAGTGACAGTATCCGAATTATTGCATTCGAATGCATAAAATTTCGATTAGCGAATACTACTACTAGCGAGTGACAGTATCCGAATTATTGCATTCGAATGCAAGAGATTTCGATTAGCGAATACTACTACTCGTGAGTGACAGTATCCGAATTATTGCATTCGAATGCAAGAGATTATGATTAGCGAATACTACTACTAGTGAGTGACAGTATCCGAATTATTGCATTCGAATGCCAGAGATTTCGATTAGCGAATACTACTACTAGTGAGTGACAGTATCCGAATTATTGCATTCGAATGCAAGAGATTTCGATTAGCGAATACTACTACTAGTGAGCGACAGTAGCCGAATTATTACATTCGAATGCAAGAGATTTCGATTAGCGAATACTACTACTAGTGAGTGACAGTATCCGAATTATTGCATTCGAATGCAAGAGATTTCGATTATCGAATACTACTACTAGTTAGTGACAGTATCCGAATTATTGCATTCGAATGCATGAAATTTCGATTAGCGAATACTACTACTAGTGAGTGACAGTATCCGAATTATTGCATTCGAATGCATGAAATTTCGATTAACGAATACTGCTACTAGTGAGTGACAGTATCCGAATTATAGCATTCGAATGCAAGAGATTTCGATTAGCGAATACTACTACTAGTGAGTGACAGTATCCGAATTATTGCATTCGAATGCATGAAATTTCGATTAGCGAATACTACTACTAGTGAGTGACAGTATCCGAATTATTGCATTCCAATGCATGAAATTTCGATTAGCGAATACTACTACTTGTGAGTGACAGTATCCCAATTATTGCATTCGAATGCAAGAGATTTCGATTAGCGAATACTACTACTAGTGGGTGACAGTATCCGAATTATTGCATTCGAATGCATGAAATTTCGATTAGCGAATACTACTACTAGTGAGTGACAGTATCCGAATTATGGCATTCGAATGCATGAAATTTCGATTAGCGAATACTACTACTAGTGAGTGACAGTATCCGAAAACTTGCATTCGAATGCATGAAATTTCGATTATCGAATACTACTACTAGTGAGTGACAGTATCCGAATTATTGCATTCGAATGCATGAAATTGCGATTAGCGAATACTACTACTAGTGGGTGACAGTATCCGAATTATTGCATTCGAATGCATGAAATTTCGATTAGCGAATACTACTACTAGTGAGTGACAGTATCCGAGAACTTGCATTCGAATGCATGAGATTTCGATTAGCGAATACTACTACTAGTGAGTGACAGTATCCGAGAACTCGCATTCGAATGCATGAGATTTCGATTAGCGAATACTACTACTAGTGAGTGACAGTATCCGAGAACTTGCATTCGAATGCATGAGATTTCGATTAGTGAATTCTACTACTAGTGAGTGACACTATCCGAGAACTTGCATTCGAATGCATGAGATTTCGATTAGCGTATACTACTACTAGTTAGTGACAGTATCCGAGAACTTGCATTTGAATGCATGAGATTTCGATTAGCGAATACTACTACTAGTGAGTGGCAGTATCCGAATTATTGCAATCGAGTGCATGAGATTTCGTTTAGCGAATACTACTACTAGTCAGTGACAGTTTCCGAATTATTGCTTTCGAATGCAAGAGATTTCGATTAGCGAATACTACTACTAGTGAGTGACAGTATCCGAATTATTGCATTCGAATGCAAGAGATTTCGATTAGCGAATACTACTACTCGTTAGTGACAGTATCCGAGTTATTGCATTCGAATGCAAGAGATTTCGATTAGCGAATACTACTACTAGTGAGTGACAGTATCCGAATTATTGCATTCGAATGCAAGAGATTTCGATTAGCCAATACTACTACTAGTGAGTGACAGTATCCGAATTATTGCATTCGAATGCAAGAGATTTCGATTAGCGAATACTACTACTAGTGAGTGACAGTATCCGAATTATTACATTCGAATTTAAGAGATTTCGATTAGCGAATACTAATACTAGTGAGTGACAGTATCCGAATTATTGCATTCGAATGCAAGAGATTTCGATTAGCGAATACAACTACTAGTGAGTGACAGTATCCGAATTATTGCATTCGAATGCATGAAATTTCGATTAGCGAATACTACTACTAGTGAGTGACAGTATCCGAATTATTGCATTCGAATGCATGAAATTTCGATTAGCGAATACTGCTACTAGTGAGTGACAGTATCCGAATTATAGCATTCGAATGCAAGAGATTTCGATTAGCGAATACTACTACTAGTGAGTGACAGTATCCGAATTATTGCATTCGAATGGATGAAATTTCGATTAGCGAATACTACTACTAGTGAGTGACAGTATCCGAATTATTGCATTCGAATGCATGAAATTTCGATTAGCGAATACTACTACTAGTGAGTGACAGTATCCCAATTATTGCATTCGAATGCATGAAATTTCGATTAGCGAATACTACTACTAGTGAGTGACAGTATCCGAATTATTGCATTCGAATGCATGAAATTTCGATTAGCGAATACTACTACTAGTGAGTGACAGTATCCGAATTTCTGCATTCGAATGCATGAAATTTCGATTAGCGAATACTACTACTAGTGAGTGACAGTATCCGAGAACTTGCATTCGAGTGCATGAAATTTCGATTAGCGAATACTACTACTAGTGAGTGACAGTATCCGAATTATTGCATTCGAATGCATGAAATTTCGATTAGCGAATACTACCACTAGTGAGTGACAGTATCCGAATTATTGCATTCGAATGCATGAAATTGCGATTAGCGAATACTACTACTAGTGAGTGACAGTATCCGAATTATTGCATTCGAATGCATGAAATTTCGATTAGCGAATACTACTACTAGAGAGTGACGGTATCCGAGAAGTTGCATTCGAATGCATGAGATTTCGATTAGCGAATACTACTACTAGTGAGTGATAGTATCCGAGAACTTGCATTCGAATGCATGAGATTTCGATTAGCGAATACTACTACTAGTGAGTGACAGTATCCGAGAACTTGCATTCGGATGCATGAGATTTCGAATAGCGTATACTACTACTAGTGAGTGACAGTATCCGAGAACTTGCATTCGAATGCATGAGATTTCGATTAGCGAATACTACTACTAGTGAGTGGCAGTATCCGAATTATTGCAATCGAATGCATGAGATTTCGTTTAGCGAATACTACTACTAGTCAGTGACAGTTTCCGAATTATTGCTTTCGAATGCAAGAGATTTCGATTAGCGAATACTACTACTAGTGAGTGACAGTATCCGAATTATTGCATTCGAATGCAAGAGATTTCGATTAGCGAATACTACTACTAGTGAGTGACAGTATACGAATTATTGCATTCGAATGCAAGAGATTGCGATTAGCGAATACTACTACTAGTGAGTGACAGTATCCGCAATATTGCATTCGAATGCATGAAATTTCGATTAGCGAATACTACTACTAGTGAGTGACAGTATCCGAGAACTTGCATTCGAATGCATGAGATTTCGATTAGTGAATTCTACTACTAGTGAGTGACACTATCCGAGAACTTGCATTCGAATGCATGAGATTTCGATTAGCGTATACTACTACTAGTTAGTGACAGTATCCGAGAACTTGCATTCGAATGCATGAGATTTCGATTAGCGAATACTACTACTAGTGAGTGGCAGTATCCGAATTATTGCAATCGAATGCATGAGATTTCGTTTGGCGAATACTACTACTAGTCAGTGACAGTTTCCGAATTATTGCTTTCGAATGCAAGAGATTTCGATTAGCGAATACTACTACTAGTGAGTGACAGTATCCGAATTATTGCATTCGAATGCAAGAGATTTCGATTAGCGAATACTACTACTCGTTAGTGACAGTATCCGAGTTATTGCATTCGAATGCAAGAGATTTCGATTAGCGAATACTACTACTAGTGAGTGACAGTATCCGAATTATTGCATTCGAATGCAAGAGATTTCGATTAGCCAATACTACTACTAGTGAGTGACAGTATCCGAATTATTGCATTCGAATGCAAGAGATTTCAATTAGCGAATACTAATACTAGTGAGTGACAGTATCCGAATTATTGCATTCGAATGCAAGAGATTTCAATTAGCGAATACTACTACTAGTGAGTGACAGTATCCGAATTATTGCATTCGAATGCATGAAATTTCGATTAGCGAATACTACTACTAGTGAGTGACAGTATCCGAATTATTGCATTCGAATGCATGAAATTTCGATTAGCGAATACTGCTACTAGTTAGTGACAGTATCCGAATTATAGCATTCGAATGCAAGAGATTTCGATTAGCGAATACTACTACTAGTGAGTGACAGTATCCGAATTATTGCATTCGAATGCATGAAATTTCGATTAGCGAATACTACTACTAGTGAGTGACAGTATCCGAATTATTGCATTCGAATGCATGAAATTTCGATTAGCGAACACCACTACTAGTGAGTGACAGTATCCCAATTATTGCATTCGAATGCATGAAATTTCGATTAGCGAATACTACTACTAGTGAGTGACAGTATCCGAATTATTGCATTCGAATGCATGAAATTTCGATTAGCGAATACTACTACTAGTGAGTGACAGTATCCGAATTTCTGCATTCGAATGCATGAAATTTCGATTAGCGAATACTACTACTAGTGAGTGATAGTATCCGAGAACTTGCATTCGAATGCATGAAATTTCGATTAGCGAATACTACTACTAGTGAGTGACAGTATCCGAATTATTGCATTCGAATGCATGAAATTTCGATTAGCGAATACTACCACTAGTGAGTGACAGTATCCGAATTATTGCATTCGAATGCATGAAATTGCAATTAGCGAATACTACTACTAGTGAGTGACAGTATCCGAATTATTGCATTCGAATTCACGAAATTTCGATTAGCGAATACTACTACTAGAGAGTGACGGTATCCGAGAACTTGCATTCGAATGCATGAGATTTCGATTAGCGAATACTACTACTAGTGAGTGACAGTATCCGAGAACTTTCATTCGAATGCATGAGATTTCGATTAGCGAATACTACTACTAGTGAGTGACAGTATCCGAGAACTTGCATTCGAATGCATGAGATTTCGAATAGCGTATACTACTACTAGTGAGTGACAGTATCCGAGAACTTGCATTCGAATGCATGAGATTTCGATTAGCGAATACTACTACTAGTGAGTGGCAGTATCCGAATTATTGCAATCGAATGCATGAGATTTCGTTTAGCGAATACTACTACTAGTCAGTGACAGTTTCCGAATTATTGCTTTCGAATGCAAGAGATTTCGATTAGCGAATACTACTACTAGTGAGTGACAGTATCCGAATTATTGCATTCGAATGCAAGAGACTTCGATTAGCGAATACTACTACTAGTGAGTGACAGTATACGAATTATTGCATTCGAATGCAAGAGATTGCGATTAGCGAATACTACTACTAGTGAGTGACAGTATCCGAATTATTGCATTCGAATGCATGAAATTTCGATTAGCGAATACTACTACTAGTGAGTGACAGTATCCGAATTATTGCATTCGAATGCAAGAGATTTCGATTAGCGAATACTACTACTCGTGAGTGACAGTATCCGAATTATTGCATTCGAATGCAAGAGATTATTATTAGCGAATACTACTACTAGTGAGTGACAGTATCCGAATTATTGCATTCGAATGCAAGAGATTTCGATTAGCGAATACTACTACTAGTGAGCGACAGTATCCGAATTATTGCATTCGAATGCAAGAGATTTCGATTAGCGAATACTACTACTAGTGAGCGAGAGTATCCGAATTATTACATTCGAATGCAAGAGATTTCGATTAGCGAATACTACTACTAGTGAGTGACAGTATCCGAATTATTGCATTCGAATGCAAGAGATTTCGATTATCGAATACTACTACTAGTTAGTGACAGTATCCGAATTATTGCATTCGAATGCATGAAATTTCGATTAGCAAATACTACTACTAGTGAGTGACAGTATCCGAATTATTGCATTCGAATGCAAGAGATTTCGATTAGCGAATACTACTACTCGTGAGTGACAGTATCCGAATTATTGTATTCGAATGCAAGAGATTTCGATTAGCGAATACTACTACTAGTTAGTGACAGTATCCGAATTATTGCATTCGAATGCAAGAGATTTCGATTAGCGAATACTACTACTAGTGAGTGACAGTATCCGAATTATTACATTCGAATGCAAGAGATTTCGATTAGCGAATACTACTACTAGTGAGTGACAGTATCCAAATTATTGCATTCGAATGCAAGAGATTTCGATTAGCGAATACTACTACTAGTGAGTGACAGTATTCAAATTACTGCATTCGAATGCATGAAATTTCGATTAGCGAATACTACTACTAGTGAGTGACAGTATCCGAGAACTTGCATTCGAATGCATGAAATTTCGATTAGCGAATACTATTACTAGTGAGTGACAGTATCCGAATTATTGCATTCGAATGCATGAAACTGCGATTAGCGAATACTACTACTAGTGAGTGACAGTATCCGAATTATTGCATTCGAATGCATGAGATTTCGATTAGCGAATACTACTACTAGTGAGTGACAGTATCCGAGAACTTGCATTCGAATGCATGAGATTTCGATTAGCGAATACTACTACTAGTGAGTGACAGTATCCGAGAACTTGCATTCGAATGCATGAGATTTCGATTAGCGTATACTACTACTAGTGAGTGACAGTATCCGAGAACTTGCATTCGAATGCATGAGATTTCGATTAGCGAATACTACTACTAGTGAGTGGCAGTATCCGAATTATTGCAATCGAATGCATGAGATTTCGTTTAGCGAATACCACTACTAGTTAGTGACAGTATCCGAATTATTGCATTCGAATGCAAGAGATTTCGATTAGCGAATACTACTACTAGTGACTGACAGTATACGAATTATTGCATTCGAATGCAAGAGATTGCGATTAGCGAATACTACTACTAGTGAGTGACAGTATCCGAATTATTGCATTCGAATGCATAAAATTTCGATTAGCGAATACTACTACTAGCGAGTGACAGTATCCGAATTATTGCATTCGAATGCAAGAGATTTCGATTAGCGAATACTACTACTCGTGAGTGACAGTATCCGAATTATTGCATTCGAATGCAAGAGATTATGATTAGCGAATACTACTACTAGTGAGTGACAGTATCCGAATTATTGCATTCGAATGCCAGAGATTTCGATTAGCGAATACTACTACTAGTGAGTGACAGTATCCGAATTATTGCATTCGAATGCAAGAGATTTCGATTAGCGAATACTACTACTAGTGAGCGACAGTAGCCGAATTATTACATTCGAATGCAAGAGATTTCGATTAGCGAATACTACTACTAGTGAGTGACAGTATCCGAATTATTGCATTCGAATGCAAGAGATTTCGATTATCGAATACTACTACTAGTTAGTGACAGTATCCGAATTATTGCATTCGAATGCATGAAATTTCGATTAGCGAATACTACTACTAGTGAGTGACAGTATCCGAATTATTGCATTCGAATGCATGAAATTTCGATTAACGAATACTGCTACTAGTGAGTGACAGTATCCGAATTATAGCATTCGAATGCAAGAGATTTCGATTAGCGAATACTACTACTAGTGAGTGACAGTATCCGAATTATTGCATTCGAATGCATGAAATTTCGATTAGCGAATACTACTACTAGTGAGTGACAGTATCCGAATTATTGCATTCCAATGCATGAAATTTCGATTAGCGAATACTACTACTTGTGAGTGACAGTATCCCAATTATTGCATTCGAATGCAAGAGATTTCGATTAGCGAATACTACTACTAGTGGGTGACAGTATCCGAATTATTGCATTCGAATGCATGAAATTTCGATTAGCGAATACTACTACTAGTGAGTGACAGTATCCGAATTATGGCATTCGAATGCATGAAATTTCGATTAGCGAATACTACTACTAGTGAGTGACAGTATCCGAAAACTTGCATTCGAATGCATGAAATTTCGATTATCGAATACTACTACTAGTGAGTGACAGTATCCGAATTATTGCATTCGAATGCATGAAATTGCGATTAGCGAATACTACTACTAGTGGGTGACAGTATCCGAATTATTGCATTCGAATGCATGAAATTTCGATTAGCGAATACTACTACTAGTGAGTGACAGTATCCGAGAACTTGCATTCGAATGCATGAGATTTCGATTAGCGAATACTACTACTAGTGAGTGACAGTATCCGAGAACTCGCATTCGAATGCATGAGATTTCGATTAGCGAATACTACTACTAGTGAGTGACAGTATCCGAGAACTTGCATTCGAATGCATGAGATTTCGATTAGTGAATTCTACTACTAGTGAGTGACACTATCCGAGAACTTGCATTCGAATGCATGAGATTTCGATTAGCGTATACTACTACTAGTTAGTGACAGTATCCGAGAACTTGCATTTGAATGCATGAGATTTCGATTAGCGAATACTACTACTAGTGAGTGGCAGTATCCGAATTATTGCAATCGAGTGCATGAGATTTCGTTTAGCGAATACTACTACTAGTCAGTGACAGTTTCCGAATTATTGCTTTCGAATGCAAGAGATTTCGATTAGCGAATACTACTACTAGTGAGTGACAGTATCCGAATTATTGCATTCGAATGCAAGAGATTTCGATTAGCGAATACTACTACTCGTTAGTGACAGTATCCGAGTTATTGCATTCGAATGCAAGAGATTTCGATTAGCGAATACTACTACTAGTGAGTGACAGTATCCGAATTATTGCATTCGAATGCAAGAGATTTCGATTAGCCAATACTACTACTAGTGAGTGACAGTATCCGAATTATTGCATTCGAATGCAAGAGATTTCGATTAGCGAATACTACTACTAGTGAGTGACAGTATCCGAATTATTACATTCGAATTTAAGAGATTTCGATTAGCGAATACTAATACTAGTGAGTGACAGTATCCGAATTATTGCATTCGAATGCAAGAGATTTCGATTAGCGAATACAACTACTAGTGAGTGACAGTATCCGAATTATTGCATTCGAATGCATGAAATTTCGATTAGCGAATACTACTACTAGTGAGTGACAGTATCCGAATTATTGCATTCGAATGCATGAAATTTCGATTAGCGAATACTGCTACTAGTGAGTGACAGTATCCGAATTATAGCATTCGAATGCAAGAGATTTCGATTAGCGAATACTACTACTAGTGAGTGACAGTATCCGAATTATTGCATTCGAATGGATGAAATTTCGATTAGCGAATACTACTACTAGTGAGTGACAGTATCCGAATTATTGCATTCGAATGCATGAAATTTCGATTAGCGAATACTACTACTAGTGAGTGACAGTATCCCAATTATTGCATTCGAATGCATGAAATTTCGATTAGCGAATACTACTACTAGTGAGTGACAGTATCCGAATTATTGCATTCGAATGCATGAAATTTCGATTAGCGAATACTACTACTAGTGAGTGACAGTATCCGAATTTCTGCATTCGAATGCATGAAATTTCGATTAGCGAATACTACTACTAGTGAGTGACAGTATCCGAGAACTTGCATTCGAGTGCATGAAATTTCGATTAGCGAATACTACTACTAGTGAGTGACAGTATCCGAATTATTGCATTCGAATGCATGAAATTTCGATTAGCGAATACTACCACTAGTGAGTGACAGTATCCGAATTATTGCATTCGAATGCATGAAATTGCGATTAGCGAATACTACTACTAGTGAGTGACAGTATCCGAATTATTGCATTCGAATGCATGAAATTTCGATTAGCGAATACTACTACTAGTGAGTGACGGTATCCGAGAAGTTGCATTCGAATGCATGAGATTTCGATTAGCGAATACTACTACTAGTGAGTGATAGTATCCGAGAACTTGCATTCGAATGCATGAGATTTCGATTAGCGAATACTACTACTAGTGAGTGACAGTATCCGAGAACTTGCATTCGGATGCATGAGATTTCGAATAGCGTATACTACTACTAGTGAGTGACAGTATCCGAGAACTTGCATTCGAATGCATGAGATTTCGATTAGCGAATACTACTACTAGTGAGTGGCAGTATCCGAATTATTGCAATCGAATGCATGAGATTTCGTTTAGCGAATACTACTACTAGTCAGTGACAGTTTCCGAATTATTGCTTTCGAATGCAAGAGATTTCGATTAGCGAATACTACTACTAGTGAGTGACAGTATCCGAATTATTGCATTCGAATGCAAGAGATTTCGATTAGCGAATACTACTACTAGTGAGTGACAGTATACGAATTATTGCATTCGAATGCAAGAGATTGCGATTAGCGAATACTACTACTAGTGAGTGACAGTATCCGCAATATTGCATTCGAATGCATGAAATTTCGATTAGCGAATACTACTACTAGTGAGTGACAGTATCCGAGAACTTGCATTCGAATGCATGAGATTTCGATTAGTGAATTCTACTACTAGTGAGTGACACTATCCGAGAACTTGCATTCGAATGCATGAGATTTCGATTAGCGTATACTACTACTAGTTAGTGACAGTATCCGAGAACTTGCATTCGAATGCATGAGATTTCGATTAGCGAATACTACTACTAGTGAGTGGCAGTATCCGAATTATTGCAATCGAATGCATGAGATTTCGTTTGGCGAATACTACTACTAGTCAGTGACAGTTTCCGAATTATTGCTTTCGAATGCAAGAGATTTCGATTAGCGAATACTACTACTAGTGAGTGACAGTATCCGAATTATTGCATTCGAATGCAAGAGATTTCGATTAGCGAATACTACTACTCGTTAGTGACAGTATCCGAGTTATTGCATTCGAATGCAAGAGATTTCGATTAGCGAATACTACTACTAGTGAGTGACAGTATCCGAATTATTGCATTCGAATGCAAGAGATTTCGATTAGCCAATACTACTACTAGTGAGTGACAGTATCCGAATTATTGCATTCGAATGCAAGAGATTTCAATTAGCGAATACTAATACTAGTGAGTGACAGTATCCGAATTATTGCATTCGAATGCAAGAGATTTCAATTAGCGAATACTACTACTAGTGAGTGACAGTATCCGAATTATTGCATTCGAATGCATGAAATTTCGATTAGCGAATACTACTACTAGTGAGTGACAGTATCCGAATTATTGCATTCGAATGCATGAAATTTCGATTAGCGAATACTGCTACTAGTTAGTGACAGTATCCGAATTATAGCATTCGAATGCAAGAGATTTCGATTAGCGAATACTACTACTAGTGAGTGACAGTATCCGAATTATTGCATTCGAATGCATGAAATTTCGATTAGCGAATACTACTACTAGTGAGTGACAGTATCCGAATTATTGCATTCGAATGCATGAAATTTCGATTAGCGAACACCACTACTAGTGAGTGACAGTATCCCAATTATTGCATTCGAATGCATGAAATTTCGATTAGCGAATACTACTACTAGTGAGTGACAGTATCCGAATTATTGCATTCGAATGCATGAAATTTCGATTAGCGAATACTACTACTAGTGAGTGACAGTATCCGAATTTCTGCATTCGAATGCATGAAATTTCGATTAGCGAATACTACTACTAGTGAGTGATAGTATCCGAGAACTTGCATTCGAATGCATGAAATTTCGATTAGCGAATACTACTACTAGTGAGTGACAGTATCCGAATTATTGCATTCGAATGCATGAAATTTCGATTAGCGAATACTACCACTAGTGAGTGACAGTATCCGAATTATTGCATTCGAATGCATGAAATTGCAATTAGCGAATACTACTACTAGTGAGTGACAGTATCCGAATTATTGCATTCGAATTCACGAAATTTCGATTAGCGAATACTACTACTAGAGAGTGACGGTATCCGAGAACTTGCATTCGAATGCATGAGATTTCGATTAGCGAATACTACTACTAGTGAGTGACAGTATCCGAGAACTTTCATTCGAATGCATGAGATTTCGATTAGCGAATACTACTACTAGTGAGTGACAGTATCCGAGAACTTGCATTCGAATGCATGAGATTTCGAATAGCGTATACTACTACTAGTGAGTGACAGTATCCGAGAACTTGCATTCGAATGCATGAGATTTCGATTAGCGAATACTACTACTAGTGAGTGGCAGTATCCGAATTATTGCAATCGAATGCATGAGATTTCGTTTAGCGAATACTACTACTAGTCAGTGACAGTTTCCGAATTATTGCTTTCGAATGCAAGAGATTTCGATTAGCGAATACTACTACTAGTGAGTGACAGTATCCGAATTATTGCATTCGAATGCAAGAGATTTCGATTAGCGAATACTACTACTAGTGAGTGACAGTATACGAATTATTGCATTCGAATGCAAGAGATTGCGATTAGCGAATACTACTACTAGTGAGTGACAGTATCCGCATTATTGCATTCGAATGCATGAAATTTCGATTAGCGAATACTACTACTAGTGGGTGACAGTATCCGAATTATTGCATTCGAATGCAAGAGATTTCGATTAGCGAATACTACTACTCGTGAGTGACAGTATCCGAATTATTGTATTCGAATGCAAGAGATTTCGATTAGCGAATACTACTACTAGTAAGTGACAGTATCCGAATTATTGCATTCGAATGCAAGAGATTTCGATTAGCGAATACTACTACTAGTGAGTGACAGTATCCGAATTATTACATTCGAATGCAAGAGATTTCGATTCGCGAATACTACTACTAGTGAGTGACAGTATCCGAATTATTGCATTCTAATGCAAGAGATTTCGATTAGCGAATACTACTACTAGTGAGTGACAGTATTCAAATTACTGCATTCGAATGCATGAAATTTCGATTAGCGAATACTACTACTAGTGAGTGACAGTATCCGAGAACTTGCATTCGAATGCATGAAATTTCGATTAGCGAATACTACTACTAGTGAGTGACAGTATCCGAAATATTGCATTCGAATGCATGAAATTTCGATTAGCGAATACTGCTACTAGTGAGTGACAGTATCCGAATTATAGCATTCGAATGCAAGAGATTTCGATTAGCGAATACTACTACTAGTGAGTGACAGTATCCGAATTATTGCATTCGAATGCATGAAATTTCGATTAGCGAATACTACTACTAGTGAGTGACAGTATCCGAATTATTGCATTCGAATGCATGAAATTTCGATTAGCGAATACTACTACTAGTGAGTGACAGTATCCCAATTATTGCATTCGAATGCATGAAATTTCGATTAGCGAATACTACTACTAGTGAGTGACAGTATCCGAATTATTGCATTCGAATGCATGAAATTTCGATTAGCGAATACTACTACTAGTGAGTGACAGTATCCGAATTTCTGCATTCGAATGCATGAAATTTCGATTAGCGAATACTACTACTAGTGAGTGACAGTATCCGAGAACTTGCATTCGAATGCATGAAATTTCGATTAGCGAATACTACTACTAGTGAGTGACAGTATCCGAATTATTGCATTCGAATGCATGAAATTTCGATTAGCGAATACTACCACTAGTGAGTGACAGTATCCGAATTATTGCATTCGAATGCATGAAATTGCGATTAGCGAATACTACTACTAGTGAGTGACAGTATCCGAATTATTGCATTCGAATGCATGAAATTTCGATTAGCGAATACTACTACTAGTGAGTGGCAGTATCCGAATTATTGCAATCGAATGCATGAGATTTCGTTTAGCGAATACTACTACTAGTCAGTGACAGTTTCCGAATTATTGCTTTCGAATGCAAGAGATTTCGATTAGCGAATACTACTACTAGTGAGTGACAGTATCCGAATTATTGAATTCGAATGCAAGAGATTTCGATTAGCGAATACTACTACTAGTGAGTGACAGTATACGAATTATTGCATTCGAATGCAAGAGATTGCGATTAGCGAATACTACTACTAGTGAGTGACAGTATTCAAATTACTGCATTCGAATGCATGAAATTTCGATTAGCGAATACTACTACTAGTGAGTGACAGTATCCGAGAACTTGCATTCGAATGCATGAAATTTCGATTAGCGAATACTACTACCAGTGAGTGACAGTATCCGAATTATTGCATTCGAATGCATGAAATTGCGATTAGCGAATACAACTACTAGTGAGTTACAGTATCCGAATTATTGCATTCGAATGCATGAAATTTCGATTAGCGAATACTACTACTAGTGAGTGACAGTATCCGAGAACTTGCATTTGAATGCATGAGATTTCGATTAGCGAATACTACTACTAGTGAGTGACAGTATCCGAGAACTTGCATTCGAATGCATGAGATTTCGATTAGCGAATACTACTACTAGTGAGTGACAGTATCCGAGAACTTGCATTCGAATGCATGAGATTTCGATTAGCGTATACTACTACTAGTGAGTGACAGTATCCGAGAACTTGCATTCGAATGCATGAGATTTCGATTAGCGAATACTACTACTAGTGAGTGGCAGTATCCGAATTATTGCAATCGAATGCATGAGATTTCGCTTAGCGAATACCACTACTAGTCAGTGACAGTATCCGAATTATTGCATTCGAATGCAAGAGATTTCGATTAGCGAATACTACTACTAGTGACTGACAGTATACGAATTATTGCATTCGAATGCAAGAGATTGCGATTAGCGAATACTACTACTAGTGAGTGACAGTATCCGAATTATTGCATTCGAATGCATGAAATTTCGATTAGCGAATACTACTACTAGTGAGTGATAGTATCCGAATTATTGCATTCGAATGCAAGAGATTTCGATTAGCGAATACTACTACTCGTGAGTGACAGTATCCGAATTATTGCATTCGAATGCAAGAGATTTCGATTAGCGAATACTACCACTAGTGAGTGATAGTATCCGAATTATTGCATTCGAATGCAAGAGATTTCGATTAGCGAATACTACTACTAGTGAGTGACAGTATCCGAATTATTGCATTCGAATGCAAGAGATTTCGATTAGCGAATACTACTACTAGTGAGTGACAGTATCCGAATTATTACATTCGAATGCAAGAGATTTCGATTAGCGAATACTACTACTAGTGAGTGACAGTATCCGAATTATTGCATTCGAATGCAAGAGATTTCGATTATCGAATACTACTACTAGTTAGTGACAGTATCCGAATTATTGCATTCGAATGCATGAAATTTCGATTAGCGAATACTACTACTAGTGAGTGACAGTATCCGAATTATTGCATTCGAATGCATGAAATTTCGATTAACGAATACTGCTATTAGTGAGCGACAGTATCCGAATTATAGCATTCGAATGCAAGAGATTTCGATTAGCGAATACTACTACTAGTGAGTGACAGTATCCGAATTATTGCATTCGAATGCATGAAATTTCGATTAGCGAATACTACTACTAGTGAGTGACAGTATCCGAATTATTGCATTCCAATGCATGAAATTTCGATTAGCGAATACTACTACTTGTGAGTGACAGTATCCCAATTATTGCATTCGAATGCATGAAATTTCGATTAGCGAATACTACTACTAGTGGGTGACAGTATCCGAATTATTGCATTCGAATGCATGAAATTTCGATTAGCGAATACTACTACTAGTGAGTGACAGTATCCGAATTATGGCATTCGAATGCATGAAATTTCGATTAGCGAATACTACTACTAGTGAGTGACAGTATCCGAGAACTTGCATTCGAATGCATGAAATTTCGATTATCGAATACTACTACTAGTGAGTGACAGTATCCGAATTATTGCATTCGAATGCATGAAATTGCGATTAGCGAATACTACTACTAGTGTGTGACAGTATCCGAATTATTGCATTCGAATGCATGAAATTTCGATTAGCGAATACTACTACTAGTGAGTGACAGTATCCGAGAACTTGCATTCGAATGCATGAGATTTCGATTAGCGAATACTACTACTAGTGAGTGACAGTATCCGAGAACTTGCATTCGAATGCATGAGATTTCGATTAGCGATTACTAATACTAGTGAGTGACAGTATCCGAGAACTTGCATTCGAATGCATGAGATTTCGATTAGTGAATTCTACTACTAGTGAGTGACACTATCCGAGAACTTGCATTCGAATGCATGAGATTTCGATTAGCGAATACTACTACTAGTGAGTGACAGTATCCGAATTATTGCATTCGAATGCAAGAGATTTCGATTAGCGAATACTACTACTAGTGAGTGACAGTATACGAATTATTGCATTCGAATGCAAGAGATTGCGATTAGCGAATACTACTACTAGTGAGTGACAGTATCCGAATTATTGCATTCGAATGCATGAAATTTCGATTAGCGAATACTACTACTAGTGAGTGACAGTATCCGAATTATTACATTCGAATGCAAGAGATTTCGATTAGCGAATACTACTACTCGTGAGTGACAGTATCCGAATTATTGCATTCTAATGCAAGAGATTTCGATTAGCGAATACTACTACTAGTGAGTGACAGTATTCAAATTACTGCATTCGAATGCATGAAATTTCGATTAGCGAATACTACTACTAGTGAGTGACAGTATCCGAGAACTTGCATTCGAATGCATGAAATTTCGATTAGCGAATACTACTACTAGTGAGTGACAGTATCCGAATTATTGCATTCGAATGCATGAAATTGCGATTAGCGAATACTACTACTAGTGAGTGACAGTATCCGAATTATTGCATTCGAATGCATGAAATTTCGATTAGCGAATACTACTACTAGTGAGTGACAGTATCCGAGAACTTGCATTTGAATGCATGAGATTTCGATTAGCGAATACTACTACTAGTGAGTGACAGTATCCGAGAACTTGCATTCGAATGCATGAGATTTCAATTAGCGAATACTACTACTAGTGAGTGACAGTATCCGAGAACTCGCATTCGAATGCATGAGATTTCGATTAGCGTATACTACTACTAGTGAGTGACAGTATCCGAGAACTTGCATTCGAATGCATGAGATTTCGATTAGCGAATACTACTACTAGTGAGTGGCAGTATCCGAATTATTGCAATCGAATGCATGAGATTTCGTTTAGCGAATACCACTACTAGTCAGTGACAGTATCCGAATTATTGCATTCGAATGCAAGAGATTTCGATTAGCGAATACTACTACTAGTGACTGACAGTATACGAATTATTGCATTCGAATGCAAGAGATTGCGATTAGCGAATACTACTACTAGTGAGTGACAGTATCCGAATTATTGCATTCGAATGCAAGAGATTTTGATTAGCGAATACTACTACTAATGAGTGACAGTATCCGAATTATAGCATTCGAATGCAAGAGATTTCGATTAGCGAATACTACTACTAGTGAGTGAAAGTATCCGCATTATTACATTTGAATGCAAGAGATTTCGATTAGCGAATACAACTACTAGTGAGTGACAGTATCCGAATTATTGCATTCGAATGCAAGAGATTTCGATTAGCGAATACTACTACTCGTGAGTGACAGTATCCGATTTATTGCATTCGAATGCAAGAGATTTCGATTAGCGAATACTACCACTAGTGAGTGATAGTATCCGAATTATTGCATTAGAATGCAAGAGATTTCGATTAGCGAATACTACAACTAGTGAGTGACAGTATCCGAATTATTGCATTCGAATGCAAGAGATTTCGATTAGCGAATACTACTACTAGTGAGTGACAGTATCCGAATTATTACATTCGAATGCAAGAGATTTCGATTAGCGAATACTACTACTCGTGAGTGACAGTATCCGAATTATTGCATTCGAATGCAAGAGATTTCGATTAGCGAACTCTGCCACTAGTGAGTGATAGTATCCGAATTATTGCATTCGAATGCAAGAGATTTCGATTAGCGAATACTACTACTAGTGAGTGACAGTATCCGAATTATTGCATTCGAATGCAAGAGATTTCGATTAGCGAATACTACTACTAGTGAGTGACAGTATCCGAATTATTGCATTCGAATGCAAGAGATTTCGATTATCGAATACTACTACTAGTTAGTGACAGTATCCGAATTTTTGCATTCGAATGCATGAAATTTCGATTAGCGAATACTACTACTAGTGAGTGACAGTATCCCAATTATTGCATTCGAATGCATGAAATTTCGATTAACGAATACTGCTACTAGTGAGTGACAGTATCCGAATTATAGCATTCGAATGCAAGAGATTTCGATTAGCGAATACTACTACTAGTGAGTGACAGTATCCGAATTATTGCATTCGAATGCATGAAATTTCGATTAGCGAATACTACTACTAGTGGGTGACAGTATCCGAATTATTGCATTCGAATGCATGAAATTTCGATTAGCGAATACTACTACTAGTGAGTGACAGTATCCGAATTATGGCATTCGAATGCATGAAATTTCGATTAGCAAATACTACTACTAGTGAGTGACAGTATCCGAATTATTGCATTCGAATGCATGAAATTTCGATTAGCGAATACTACTACTAGTGGGTGACAGTATCCGAATTATTGCATTCGAATGCATGAAATTTCGATTAGCGAATACTACTACTAGTGAGTGACAGTATCCGAATTATGGCATTCGAATGCATGAAATTTCGATTAGCAAATACTACTACTAGTGAGTGACAGTATCCGAGAACTTGCATTCGAATGTATGAAATTTCGAGTATCGAATACTACTACTAGTGAGTGACAGTATCCGAATTATTGCATTCGAATGCATGAAATTGCGATTAGCGAATACTACTACTAGTGAGTGACAGTATCCGAATTATTGCATTCGAATGCATGAAATTTCGATTAGCGAATACTGCTACTAGTGAGTGACAGTATCCGAGAACTTGCATTCGAATGCATGAGATTTCGATTAGCGAATACTACTACTAGTGAGTGACAGTATCCGAGAACTTGCATTCGAATGCATGAGATTTCGATTAGCGAATACTACTACTAGTGAGTGACAGTATCCGAGAACTTGCATTCGAATGCATGAGATTTCGATTAGTGAATTCTACTACCAGTGAGTGACACTATCCGAGAACTTGCATTCGAATGCATGAGATTTCGATTAGCGAATACTACTACTAGTGAGTGACAGTATCCGAATTATTGCATTCGAATGCAAGAGATTTCGATTAGCGAATACTACTACTAGTGAGTGACAGTATACGAATTATTGCATTCGAATGCAAGAGATTGCGATTAGCGAATACTACTACTAGTGAGTGACAGTATCCGAATTATTGCATTCGAATGCATGAAATTTCGATTAGCGAATACTACTACTAGTGAGTGACAGTATCCGAATTATTACATTCGAATGCAAGAGATTTCGATTAGCGAATACTACTACTCGTGAGTGACAGTATCCGAATTATTGCATTCTAATGCAAGAGATTTCGATTAGCGAATACTACTACTAGTGAGTGACAGTATTCTAATTACTGCATTCGAATGCATGAAATTTCGATTAGCGAATACTACTACTAGTGAGTGACAGTATCCGAGAACTTGCATTCGAATGCATGAAATTTCGATTAGCGAATACTACTACTAGTGAGTGACAGTATCCGAATTATTGCATTCGAATGCATGAAATTGCGATTAGCGAATACTACTACTAGTGAGTGACAGTATCCGAATTATTGCATTCGAATGCATGAAATTTCGATTAGCGAATACTACTACTAGTGAGTGACAGTATCCGAGAACTTGCATTTGAATGCATGAGATTTCGATTAGCGAATACTACTACTAGTGAGTGACAGTATCCGAGAACTCGCATTCGAATGCATGAGATATCGATTAGCGTATACTACTACTAGTGAGTGACAGTATCCGAGAACTTGCATTCGAATGCATGAGATTTCGATTAGCGAATACTACTACTAGTGAGTGGCAGTATCCGAATTATTGCAATCGAATGCATGAGATTTCGTTTAGCGAATACCACTACTAGTCAGTGACAGTATCCGAATTATTGCATTCGAATGCAAGAGATTTCGATTAGCGAATACTACTACTAGTGACTGACAGTATACGAATTATTGCATTCGAATGCAAGAGATTGCGATTAGCGAATACTACTACTAGTGAGTGACAGTATCCGAATTATTGCATTCGAATGCATGAAATTTCGATTAGCGAATACTACTACTAGTGAGTGACAGTATCCAAATTATTGCATTCGAATGCAAGAGACTTCGATTAGCGAATACTACTACTCGTGAGTGACAGTATCCGAATTATTGCATTCGAATGCAAGAGATTTCGATTAGCGAATACTACCACTAGTGAGTGATAGTATCCGAATTATTGCATTCGAATGCAAGAGATTTCGATTAGCGAATACTACTACTAGTGAGTGACAGTATCCGAATTATTGCATTCGAATGCAAGAGATTTCGATTAGCGAATACTACTACTAGTGAGTGACAGTATCCGAATTATTACATTCGAATGCAAGAGATTTCGATTAGCGAATACTACTACTAGTGAGTAACAGTATCCGAATTATTGCATTCGAATGCAAGAGATTTCGATTATCGAATACTACTACTAGTTAGTGACAGTATCCGAATTATTGCATTCGAATGCATGAAATTTCGATTAGCGAATACTACTACTAGTGAGTGACAGTATCCGAATTATTGCATTCGAATGCATGAAATTTCGATTAACGAATACTGCTACTAGTGAGTGACAGTATCCGAATTATAGCATTCGAATGCAAGAGATTTCGATTAGCGAATACTACTACTAGTGAGTGACAGTATCCGAATTATTGCATTCGAATGCATGAAATTTCGATTAGCGAATACTACTACTAGGGAGTGACAGTATCCGAATTATTGCATTCCAATGCATGAAATTTCGATTAGCGAATACTACTACTTGTGAGTGACAGTATCCCAATTATTGCATTCGAATGCATGAAATTTCGATTAGCGAATACTACTACTAGTGGTTGACAGTATCCGAATTATTGCATTCGAATGCATGAAATTTCGATTAGCGAATACTACTACTAGTGAGTGACAGTATCCGAATTATGGCATTCGAATGCATGAAATTTCGATTAGCGAATACTACTACTAGTGAGTGACAGTATCCGAGAACTTGCATTCGAATGCATGAAATTTCGATTATCGAATACTACTACTAGTGAGTGACAGTTTCCGAATTATTGCATTCGAATGCATGAAATTGCGATTAGCGAATACTACTACTAGTGAGTGACAGTATCCGAATTATTGCATTCGAATGCATGAAATTTCGATTAGCGAATACTACTACTAGTGAGTGACAGTATCCGAGAACTTGCATTCGAATGCATGAGATTTCGATTAGCGAATACTACTACTAGTGAGTGACAGTATCCGAGAACTTGCATTCGAATGCATGAGATTTCGATTAGCGAATACTACTACTAGTGAGTGACAGTATCAGAGAACTTGCATTCGAATGCATGAGATTTCGATTAGTGAATTCTACTACTAGTGAGTGACACTATCCGAGAACTTGCATTCGAATGCATGAGATTTCGATTAGCGAATACTACTACTAGTGAGTGACAGTATCCGAATTATTGCATTCGAATGCAAGAGATTTCGATTAGCGAATACTACTACTAGTGAGTGACAGTATACGAATTATTGCATTCGAATGCAAGAGATTGCGATTAGCGAATACTACTACTAGTGAGTGACAGTGTCCGAATTATTGCATTCGAATGCATGAAATTTCGATTAGCGAATACTACTACTAGTGAGTGACAGTATCCGAATTATTGCATTCGAATGCAAGAGATTTCGATTAGCGAATACTACTACTCGTGAGTGACAGTATCCGAATTATTGCATTCGAATGCAAGAGATTTCGATTAGCGAATACTACTACTAGTGAGTGACAGTATCCGAATTATTGTATTCGAATGCAAGAGATTTCGATTAGCGAATACTACTACTAGTGAGTGACAGTATCCGAATTATTGCATTCGAATGCAAGAGATTTCGATTAGCGAATACTACTACTAGTGAGTGACAGTATCCGAATTATTACATTCGAATGCAAGAGATTTCGATTAGCGAATACTACTACTAGTGAGTGACAGTATCCGAATTATTGCATTCGAATGCAAGAGATTTCGATTAGCGAATACTACTACTAGTGAGTGACAGTATCCGAATTACTGCATTCGAATGCATGAAATTTCGATTAGCGAATACTACTACTAGTGAGTGACAGTATCCGAGAACTTACATTCGAATGCATGAAATTTCGATTAGCGAATACTACTACTAGTGAGTGACAGTATCCGAATTATTGCATTCGAATGCATGAAATTGCGATTAGCGAATACTACTACTAGTGAGTGACAGTATCCGAATTATTGCATTCGAATGGATGAAATTTCGATTAGCGAATACTACTACTAGTGAGCGACAGTATCCGAGAACTTGCATTTGAATGCATGAGATTTCGATTAGCGAATACTACTACTAGTGAGTGACAGTATCCGAGAACTTGCATTCGAATGCATGAGATTTCGATTAGCGAATAGTACTACTAGTGAGTGACAGTATCCGAGAACTTGCATTCGAATGCATGAGATTTCGATTAGCGAATACTACCACAAGTGAGTGACAGTATCCGAGAACTTGCATTCGAATGCATGAGATTTCGATTAGCGAATACTACTACTAGTGAGTGACAGTATCCGAGAACTTGCATTCGAATGCATGAGATTTCGATTAGCGAATACTACTACTAGTGAGTGACAGTATCTGAGAACTTGCATTCGAATGCATTAGATTTCGATTAGCGAATACTACTACTAGTGAGTGACAGTATCCGAGACTTGCATTCGAATGCATGAGATTTCGATTAGCGAATACTACTACTAGTGAGTGACAGTATCCGAGAACTTGCATTCGAATGCATGAGATTTCGATTAGCGAATACTACTACTAGTGAGTGACAGTATCGGAGAACTTGCATTCGAATGCATTAGATTTCGATTAGCGAATACTACTACTGGTGAGTGACAGTTTCCGCATTATTGCTTTTGATTGCAAGAGATTTCGATTAGCGGATACTACTACTAGTGAGTGACAGTAACCGAATTATTGCATTCGAATGCAAGAGATTTCGAATAGCGAATGCTACTACTAGTGAGTGACAGTATCCGAATTATTGCATTTGAATGCAAGAGATTTCGATTAGCGAATACTACTACTAGTGAGTGACAGTATCCGAATTATTGCATTCGAATGCATGAAATTTGGATTAGCGAATACTACTACTAGTGAGTGACAGTATCCGAATTATTGCATTCAAATTTAAGAGATTTCGATTAGCGAATACTACTACTAGTGAGTGACAGTATCCGAATTATTGCATTCGAATGCAAGAGAATTCGATTACCGAATACTACTACAAGTGAGTGACAGTATCCGAATTATTGCATTCGAATGCAAGAGATTTCGATTAGCGAATACTACTACTAGTGAGTGACAGTATCCGAATTATTGCATTCGAATGCAAGAGATTTCGATTAGCGAATACTACTACTAGTGAGTGACAGTATCCGAATTATTACATTCGAATGCAAGAGATTTCGATTAGCGAATACTACTACTAGTGAGTGACATTATCCGAATTATTGCATTCGAATGCATGAGATTTCGATTAGCGAATACTACTACTAGTGAGTGACAGTATCCGAGAACTTGCATTCGAATGCATGAGATTTCGATTAGCGAATACTACTACTAGTGAGTGACAGTATCGGAGAACTTGCATTCGAATGCATTAGATTTCGATTAGCGAATACTACTACTGGTGAGTGACAGTTTCCGCATTATTGCTTTTGATTGCAAGAGATTTCGATTAGCGGATACTACTACTAGTGAGTGACAGTAACCGAATTATTGCATTCGAATGCAAGAGATTTCGAATAGCGAATGCTACTACTAGTGAGTGACAGTATCCGAATTATTGCATTTGAATGCAAGAGATTTCGATTAGCGAATACTACTACTAGTGAGTGACAGTATCCGAATTATTGCATTCGAATGCATGAAATTTGGATTAGCGAATACTACTACTAGTGAGTGACAGTATCCGAATTATTGCATTCAAATTTAAGAGATTTCGATTAGCGAATACTACTACTAGTGAGTGACAGTATCCGAATTATTGCATTCGAATGCAAGAGAATTCGATTACCGAATACTACTACAAGTGAGTGACAGTATCCGAATTATTGCATTCGAATGCAAGAGATTTCGATTAGCGAATACTACTACTAGTGAGTGACAGTATCCGAATTATTGCATTCGAATGCAAGAGATTTCGATTAGCGAATACTACTACTAGTGAGTGACAGTATCCGAATTATTACATTCGAATGCAAGAGATTTCGATTAGCGAATACTACTACTAGTGAGTGACATTATCCGAATTATTGCATTCGAATGCAAGAGATTTCGATTAGCGAATACTACTACTAGTGACTGACAGTATACGAATTATTGCATTCGAATGCAAGAGATTGCGATTAGCGAATACTACTACTAGTGAGTGACAGTATCCGAATTATTGCATTCGAATGCATGAAATTTCGATTAGCGAATACTACTACTAGTGAGTGATAGTATCCGAATTATTGCATTCGAATGCAAGAGATTTCGATTAGCGAATACTACTACTCGTGAGTGACAGTATCCGAATTATTGCATTCGAATGCAAGAGATTTCGATTAGCGAATACTACCACTAGTGAGTGATAGTATCCGAATTATTGCATTCGAATGCAAGAGATTTCGATTAGCGAATACTACTACTAGTGAGTGACAGTATCCGAATTATTGCATTCGAATGCAAGAGATTTCGATTAGCGAATACTACTACTAGTGAGTGACAGTATCCGAATTATTACATTCGAATGCAAGAGATTTCGATTAGCGAATACTACTACTAGTGAGTGACAGTATCCGAATTATTGCATTCGAATGCAAGAGATTTCGATTATCGAATACTACTACTAGTTAGTGACAGTATCCGAATTATTGCATTCGAATGCATGAAATTTCGATTAGCGAATACTACTACTAGTGAGTGACAGTATCCGAATTATTGCATTCGAATGCATGAAATTTCGATTAACGAATACTGCTATTAGTGAGCGACAGTATCCGAATTATAGCATTCGAATGCAAGAGATTTCGATTAGCGAATACTACTACTAGTGAGTGACAGTATCCGAATTATTGCATTCGAATGCATGAAATTTCGATTAGCGAATACTACTACTAGTGAGTGACAGTATCCGAATTATTGCATTCCAATGCATGAAATTTCGATTAGCGAATACTACTACTTGTGAGTGACAGTATCCCAATTATTGCATTCGAATGCATGAAATTTCGATTAGCGAATACTACTACTAGTGGGTGACAGTATCCGAATTATTGCATTCGAATGCATGAAATTTCGATTAGCGAATACTACTACTAGTGAGTGACAGTATCCGAATTATGGCATTCGAATGCATGAAATTTCGATTAGCGAATACTACTACTAGTGAGTGACAGTATCCGAGAACTTGCATTCGAATGCATGAAATTTCGATTATCGAATACTACTACTAGTGAGTGACAGTATCCGAATTATTGCATTCGAATGCATGAAATTGCGATTAGCGAATACTACTACTAGTGTGTGACAGTATCCGAATTATTGCATTCGAATGCATGAAATTTCGATTAGCGAATACTACTACTAGTGAGTGACAGTATCCGAGAACTTGCATTCGAATGCATGAGATTTCGATTAGCGAATACTACTACTAGTGAGTGACAGTATCCGAGAACTTGCATTCGAATGCATGAGATTTCGATTAGCGATTACTACTACTAGTGAGTGACAGTATCCGAGAACTTGCATTCGAATGCATGAGATTTCGATTAGTGAATTCTACTACTAGTGAGTGACACTATCCGAGAACTTGCATTCGAATGCATGAGATTTCGATTAGCGAATACTACTACTAGTGAGTGACAGTATCCGAATTATTGCATTCGAATGCAAGAGATTTCGATTAGCGAATACTACTACTAGTGAGTGACAGTATACGAATTATTGCATTCGAATGCAAGAGATTGCGATTAGCGAATACTACTACTAGTGAGTGACAGTATCCGAATTATTGCATTCGAATGCATGAAATTTCGATTAGCGAATACTACTACTAGTGAGTGACAGTATCCGAATTATTACATTCGAATGCAAGAGATTTCGATTAGCGAATACTACTACTCGTGAGTGACAGTATCCGAATTATTGCATTCTAATGCAAGAGATTTCGATTAGCGAATACTACTACTAGTGAGTGACAGTATTCAAATTACTGCATTCGAATGCATGAAATTTCGATTAGCGAATACTACTACTAGTGAGTGACAGTATCCGAGAACTTGCATTCGAATGCATGAAATTTCGATTAGCGAATACTACTACTAGTGAGTGACAGTATCCGAATTATTGCATTCGAATGCATGAAATTGCGATTAGCGAATACTACTACTAGTGAGTGACAGTATCCGAATTATTGCATTCGAATGCATGAAATTTCGATTAGCGAATACTACTACTAGTGAGTGACAGTATCCGAGAACTTGCATTTGAATGCATGAGATTTCGATTAGCGAATACTACTACTAGTGAGTGACAGTATCCGAGAACTTGCATTCGAATGCATGAGATTTCAATTAGCGAATACTACTACTAGTGAGTGACAGTATCCGAGAACTCGCATTCGAATGCATGAGATTTCGATTAGCGTATACTACTACTAGTGAGTGACAGTATCCGAGAACTTGCATTCGAATGCATGAGATTTCGATTAGCGAATACTACTACTAGTGAGTGGCAGTATCCGAATTATTGCAATCGAATGCATGAGATTTCGTTTAGCGAATACCACTACTAGTCAGTGACAGTATCCGAATTATTGCATTCGAATGCAAGAGATTTCGATTAGCGAATACTACTACTAGTGAGTGACAGTATCCGAATTATTACATTCGAATGCAAGAGATTTCGATTAGCGAATACTACTACTAGTGAGTGACATTATCCGAATTATTGCATTCGAATGCAAGAGATTTCGATTAGCGAATACTACTACTAGTGACTGACAGTATACGAATTATTGCATTCGAATGCAAGAGATTGCGATTAGCGAATACTACTACTAGTGAGTGACAGTATCCGAATTATTGCATTCGAATGCATGAAATTTCGATTAGCGAATACTACTACTAGTGAGTGATAGTATCCGAATTATTGCATTCGAATGCAAGAGATTTCGATTAGCGAATACTACTACTCGTGAGTGACAGTATCCGAATTATTGCATTCGAATGCAAGAGATTTCGATTAGCGAATACTACCACTAGTGAGTGATAGTATCCGAATTATTGCATTCGAATGCAAGAGATTTCGATTAGCGAATACTACTACTAGTGAGTGACAGTATCCGAATTATTGCATTCGAATGCAAGAGATTTCGATTAGCGAATACTACTACTAGTGAGTGACAGTATCCGAATTATTACATTCGAATGCAAGAGATTTCGATTAGCGAATACTACTACTAGTGAGTGACAGTATCCGAATTATTGCATTCGAATGCAAGAGATTTCGATTATCGAATACTACTACTAGTTAGTGACAGTATCCGAATTATTGCATTCGAATGCATGAAATTTCGATTAGCGAATACTACTACTAGTGAGTGACAGTATCCGAATTATTGCATTCGAATGCATGAAATTTCGATTAACGAATACTGCTATTAGTGAGCGACAGTATCCGAATTATAGCATTCGAATGCAAGAGATTTCGATTAGCGAATACTACTACTAGTGAGTGACAGTATCCGAATTATTGCATTCGAATGCATGAAATTGCGATTAGCGAATACTACTACTAGTGAGTGACAGTATCCGAATTATTGCATTCCAATGCATGAAATTTCGATTAGCGAATACTACTACTTGTGAGTGACAGTATCCCAATTATTGCATTCGAATGCATGAAATTTCGATTAGCGAATACTACTACTAGTGGGTGACAGTATCCGAATTATTGCATTCGAATGCATGAAATTTCGATTAGCGAATACTACTACTAGTGAGTGACAGTATCCGAATTATGGCATTCGAATGCATGAAATTTCGATTAGCGAATACTACTACTAGTGAGTGACAGTATCCGAGAACTTGCATTCGAATGCATGAAATTTCGATTATCGAATACTACTACTAGTGAGTGACAGTATCCGAATTATTGCATTCGAATGCATGAAATTGCGATTAGCGAATACTACTACTAGTGTGTGACAGTATCCGAATTATTGCATTCGAATGCATGAAATTTCGATTAGCGAATACTACTACTAGTGAGTGACAGTATCCGAGAACTTGCATTCGAATGCATGAGATTTCGATTAGCGAATACTACTACTAGTGAGTGACAGTATCCGAGAACTTGCATTCGAATGCATGAGATTTCGATTAGCGATTACTACTACTAGTGAGTGACAGTATCCGAGAACTTGCATTCGAATGCATGAGATTTCGATTAGTGAATTCTACTACTAGTGAGTGACACTATCCGAGAACTTGCATTCGAATGCATGAGATTTCGATTAGCGAATACTACTACTAGTGAGTGACAGTATCCGAATTATTGCATTCGAATGCAAGAGATTTCGATTAGCGAATACTACTACTAGTGAGTGACAGTATACGAATTATTGCATTCGAATGCAAGAGATTGCGATTAGCGAATACTACTACTAGTGAGTGACAGTATCCGAATTATTGCATTCGAATGCATGAAATTTCGATTAGCGAATACTACTACTAGTGAGTGACAGTATCCGAATTATTACATTCGAATGCAAGAGATTTCGATTAGCGAATACTACTACTCGTGAGTGACAGTATCCGAATTATTGCATTCTAATGCAAGAGATTTCGATTAGCGAATACTACTACTAGTGAGTGACAGTATTCAAATTACTGCATTCGAATGCATGAAATTTCGATTAGCGAATACTACTACTAGTGAGTGACAGTATCCGAGAACTTGCATTCGAATGCATGAAATTTCGATTAGCGAATACTACTACTAGTGAGTGACAGTATCCGAATTATTGCATTCGAATGCATGAAATTGCGATTAGCGAATACTACTACTAGTGAGTGACAGTATCCGAATTATTGCATTCGAATGCATGAAATTTCGATTAGCGAATACTACTACTAGTGAGTGACAGTATCCGAGAACTTGCATTTGAATGCATGAGATTTCGATTAGCGAATACTACTACTAGTGAGTGACAGTATCCGAGAACTTGCATTCGAATGCATGAGATTTCAATTAGCGAATACTACTACTAGTGAGTGACAGTATCCGAGAACTCGCATTCGAATGCATGAGATTTCGATTAGCGTATACTACTACTAGTGAGTGACAGTATCCGAGAACTTGCATTCGAATGCATGAGATTTCGATTAGCGAATACTACTACTAGTGAGTGGCAGTATCCGAATTATTGCAATCGAATGCATGAGATTTCGTTTAGCGAATACCACTACTAGTCAGTGACAGTATCCGAATTATTGCATTCGAATGCAAGAGATTTCGATTAGCGAATACTACTACTAGTGACTGACAGTATACGAATTATTGCATTCGAATGCAAGAGATTGCGATTAGCGAATACTACTACTAGTGAGTGACAGTATCCGAATTATTGCATTCGAATGCAAGAGATTTTGATTAGCGAATACTACTACTAATGAGTGACAGTATCCGAATTATAGCATTCGAATGCAAGAGATTTCGATTAGCGAATACTACTACTAGTGAGTGAAAGTATCCGCATTATTACATTCGAATGCAAGAGATTTCGATTAGCGAATACAACTACTAGTGAGTGACAGTATCCGAATTATTGCATTCGAATGCAAGAGATTTCGATTAGCGAATACTACTACTCGTGAGTGACAGTATCCGATTTATTGCATTCGAATGCAAGAGATTTCGATTAGCGAATACTACCACTAGTGAGTGATAGTATCCGAATTATTGCATTAGAATGCAAGAGATTTCGATTAGCGAATACTACTACTAGTGAGTGACAGTATCCGAATTATTGCATTCGAATGCAAGAGATTTCGATTAGCGAATACTACTACTAGTGAGTGACAGTATCCGAATTATTACATTCGAATGCAAGAGATTTCGATTAGCGAATACTACTACTCGTGAGTGACAGTATCCGAATTATTGCATTCGAATGCAAGAGATTTCGATTAGCGAACTCTGCCACTAGTGAGTGATAGTATCCGAATTATTGCATTCGAATGCAAGAGATTTCGATTAGCGAATACTACTACTAGTGAGTGACAGTATCCGAATTATTGCATTCGAATGCAAGAGATTTCGATTAGCGAATACTACTACTAGTGAGTGACAGTATCCGAATTATTACATTCGAATGCAAGAGATTTCGATTAGCGAATACTACTACTAGTGAGTGACAGTATCCGAATTATTGCATTCGAATGCAAGAGATTTCGATTATCGAATACTACTACTAGTTAGTGACAGTATCCGAATTTTTGCATTCGAATGCATGAAATTTCGATTAGCGAATACTACTACTAGTGAGTGACAGTATCCCAATTATTGCATTCGAATGCATGAAATTTCGATTAACGAATACTGCTACTAGTGAGTGACAGTATCCGAATTATAGCATTCGAATGCAAGAGATTTCGATTAGCGAATACTACTACTAGTGAGTGACAGTATCCGAATTATTGCATTCGAATGCATGAAATTTCGATTAGCGAATACTACTACTAGTGGGTGACAGTATCCGAATTATTGCATTCGAATGCATGAAATTTCGATTAGCGAATACTACTACTAGTGAGTGACAGTATCCGAATTATGGCATTCGAATGCATGAAATTTCGATTAGCAAATACTACTACTAGTGAGTGACAGTATCCGAGAACTTGCATTCGAATGTATGAAATTTCGAGTATCGAATACTACTACTAGTGAGTGACAGTATCCGAATTATTGCATTCGAATGCATGAAATTGCGATTAGCGAATACTACTACTAGTGAGTGACAGTATCCGAATTATTGCATTCGAATGCATGAAATTTCGATTAGCGAATACTGCTACTAGTGAGTGACAGTATCCGAGAACTTGCATTCGAATGCATGAGATTTCGATTAGCGAATACTACTACTAGTGAGTGACAGTATCCGAGAACTTGCATTCGAATGCATGAGATTTCGATTAGCGAATACTACTACTAGTGAGTGACAGTATCCGAGAACTTGCATTCGAATGCATGAGATTTCGATTAGTGAATTCTACTACCAGTGAGTGACACTATCCGAGAACTTGCATTCGAATGCATGAGATTTCGATTAGCGAATACTACTACTAGTGAGTGACAGTATCCGAATTATTGCATTCGAATGCAAGAGATTTCGATTAGCGAATACTACTACTAGTGAGTGACAGTATACGAATTATTGCATTCGAATGCAAGAGATTGCGATTAGCGAATACTACTACTAGTGAGTGACAGTATCCGAATTATTGCATTCGAATGCATGAAATTTCGATTAGCGAATACTACTACTAGTGAGTGACAGTATCCGAATTATTACATTCGAATGCAAGAGATTTCGATTAGCGAATACTACTACTCGTGAGTGACAGTATCCGAATTATTGCATTCTAATGCAAGAGATTTCGATTAGCGAATACTACTACTAGTGAGTGACAGTATTCTAATTACTGCATTCGAATGCATGAAATTTCGATTAGCGAATACTACTACTAGTGAGTGACAGTATCCGAGAACTTGCATTCGAATGCATGAAATTTCGATTAGCGAATACTACTACTAGTGAGTGACAGTATCCGAATTATTGCATTCGAATGCATGAAATTGCGATTAGCGAATACTACTACTAGTGAGTGACAGTATCCGAATTATTGCATTCGAATGCATGAAATTTCGATTAGCGAATACTACTACTAGTGAGTGACAGTATCCGAGAACTTGCATTTGAATGCATGAGATTTCGATTAGCGAATACTACTACTAGTGAGTGACAGTATCCGAGAACTTGCATTCGAATGCATGAGATTTCGATTAGCGAATACTACTACTAGTGAGTGACAGTATCCGAGAACTCGCATTCGAATGCATGAGATATCGATTAGCGTATACTACTACTAGTGAGTGACAGTTTCCGAGAACTTGCATTCGAATGCATGAGATTTCGATTAGCGAATACTACTACTAGTGAGTGGCAGTATCCGAATTATTGCAATCGAATGCATGAGATTTCGTTTAGCGAATACCACTACTAGTCAGTGACAGTATCCGAATTATTGCATTCGAATGCAAGAGATTTCGATTAGCGAATACTACTACTAGTGACTGACAGTATACGAATTATTGCATTCGAATGCAAGAGATTGCGATTAGCGAATACTACTACTAGTGAGTGACAGTATCCGAATTATTGCATTCGAATGCATGAAATTTCGATTAGCGAATACTACTACTAGTGAGTGACAGTATCCAAATTATTGCATTCGAATGCAAGAGACTTCGATTAGCGAATACTACTACTCGTGAGTGACAGTATCCGAATTATTGCATTCGAATGCAAGAGATTTCGATTAGCGAATACTACCACTAGTGAGTGATAGTATCCGAATTATTGCATTCGAATGCAAGAGATTTCGATTAGCGAATACTACTACTAGTGAGTGACAGTATCCGAATTATTGCATTCGAATGCAAGAGATTTCGATTAGCGAATACTACTACTAGTGAGTGACAGTATCCGAATTATTACATTCGAATGCAAGAGATTTCGATTAGCGAATACTACTACTAGTGAGTGACAGTATCCGAATTATTGCATTCGAATGCAAGAGATTTCGATTATCGAATACTACTACTAGTTAGTGACAGTATCCGAATTATTGCATTCGAATGCATGAAATTTCGATTAGCGAATACTACTACTAGTGAGTGACAGTATCCGAATTATTGCATTCGAATGCATGAAATTTCGATTAACGAATACTGCTACTAGTGAGTGACAGTATCCGAATTATAGCATTCGAATGCAAGAGATTTCGATTAGCGAATACTACTACTAGTGAGTGACAGTATCCGAATTATTGCATTCGAATGCATGAAATTTCGATTAGCGAATACTACTACTAGGGAGTGACAGTATCCGAATTATTGCATTCCAATGCATGAAATTTCGATTAGCGAATACTACTACTTGTGAGTGACAGTATCCCAATTATTGCGTTCGAATGCATGAAATTTCGATTAGCGAATACTACTACTAGTGGTTGACAGTATCCGAATTATTGCATTCGAATGCATGAAATTTCGATTAGCGAATACTACTACTAGTGAGTGACAGTATCCGAATTATGGCATTCGAATGCATGAAATTTCGATTAGCGAATACTACTACTAGTGAGTGACAGTATCCGAGAACTTGCATTCGAATGCATGAAATTTCGATTATCGAATACTACTACTAGTGAGTGACAGTTTCCGAATTATTGCATTCGAATGCATGAAATTGCGATTAGCGAATACTACTACTAGTGAGTGACAGTATCCGAATTATTGCATTCGAATGCATGAAATTTCGATTAGCGAATACTACTACTAGTGAGTGACAGTATCCGAGAACTTGCATTCGAATGCATGAGATTTCGATTAGCGAATACTACTACTAGTGAGTGACAGTATCCGAGAACTTGCATTCGAATGCATGAGATTTCGATTAGCGAATACTACTACTAGTGAGTGACAGTATCAGAGAACTTGCATTCGAATGCATGAGATTTCGATTAGTGAATTCTACTACTAGTGAGTGACACTATCCGAGAACTTGCATTCGAATGCATGAGATTTCGATTAGCGAATACTACTACTAGTGAGTGACAGTATCCGAATTATTGCATTCGAATGCAAGAGATTTCGATTAGCGAATACTACTACTAGTGAGTGACAGTATACGAATTATTGCATTCGAATGCAAGAGATTGCGATTAGCGAATACTACTACTAGTGAGTGACAGTGTCCGAATTATTGCATTCGAATGCATGAAATTTCGATTAGCGAATACTACTACTAGTGAGTGACAGTATCCGAATTATTGCATTCGAATGCAAGAGATTTCGATTAGCGAATACTACTACTCGTGAGTGACAGTATCCGAATTATTGCATTCGAATGCAAGAGATTTCGATTAGCGAATACTACTACTAGTGAGTGACAGTATCCGAATTATTGTATTCGAATGCAAGAGATTTCGATTAGCGAATACTACTACTAGTGAGTGACAGTATCCGAATTATTGCATTCGAATGCAAGAGATTTCGATTAGCGAATACTACTACTAGTGAGTGACAGTATCCGAATTATTACATTCGAATGCAAGAGATTTCGATTAGCGAATACTACTACTAGTGAGTGACAGTATCCGAATTATTGCATTCGAATGCAAGAGATTTCGATTAGCGAATACTACTACTAGTGAGTGACAGTATCCGAATTACTGCATTCGAATGCATGAAATTTCGATTAGCGAATACTACTACTAGTGAGTGACAGTATCCGAGAACTTACATTCGAATGCATGAAATTTCGATTAGCGAATACTACTACTAGTGAGTGACAGTATCCGAATTATTGCATTCGAATGCATGAAATTGCGATTAGCGAATACTACTACTAGTGAGTGACAGTATCCGAATTATTGCATTCGAATGGATGAAATTTCGATTAGCGAATACTACTACTAGTGAGCGACAGTATCCGAGAACTTGCATTTGAATGCATGAGATTTCGATTAGCGAATACTACTACTAGTGAGTGACAGTATCCGAGAACTTGCATTCGAATGCATGAGATTTCGATTAGCGAATAGTACTACTAGTGAGTGACAGTATCCGAGAACTTGCATTCGAATGCATGAGATTTCGATTAGCGAATACTACCACTAGTGAGTGACAGTATCCGAGAACTTGCATTCGAATGCATGAGATTTCGATTAGCGAATACTACTAGTAGTGAGTGACAGTATCCGAGAACTTGCATTCGAATGCATGAGATTTCGATTAGCGAATACTACTACTAGTGAGTGACAGTATCCGAGAACTTGCATTCGAATGCATTAGATTTCGATTAGCGAATACTACTACTAGTGAGTGACAGTATCCGAGACTTGCATTCGAATGCATGAGATTTCGATTAGCGAATACTACTACTAGTGAGTGACAGTATCCGAGAACTTGCATTCGAATGCATGAGATTTCGATTAGCGAATACTACTACTAGTGAGTGACAGTATCGGAGAACTTGCATTCGAATGCATTAGATTTCGATTAGCGAATACTACTACTGGTGAGTGACAGTTTCCGCATTATTGCTTTTGATTGCAAGAGATTTCGATTAGCGGATACTACTACTAGTGAGTGACAGTAACCGAATTATTGCATTCGAATGCAAGAGATTTCGAATAGCGAATGCTACTACTAGTGAGTGACAGTATCCGAATTATTGCATTTGAATGCAAGAGATTTCGATTAGCGAATACTACTACTAGTGAGTGACAGTATCCGAATTATTGCATTCGAATGCATGAAATTTGGATTAGCGAATACTACTACTAGTGAGTGACAGTATCCGAATTATTGCATTCAAATTTAAGAGATTTCGATTAGCGAATACTACTACTAGTGAGTGACAGTATCCGAATTATTGCATTCGAATGCAAGAGAATTCGATTACCGAATACTACTACAAGTGAGTGACAGTATCCGAATTATTGCATTCGAATGCAAGAGATTTCGATTAGCGAATACTACTACTAGTGAGTGACAGTATCCGAATTATTGCATTCGAATGCAAGAGATTTCGATTAGCGAATACTACTACTAGTGAGTGACAGTATCCGAATTATTACATTCGAATGCAAGAGATTTCGATTAGCGAATACTACTACTAGTGAGTGACATTATCCGAATTATTGCATTCGAATGCAAGAGATTTCGATTAGCGAATACTACTAGTAGTGACTGACAGTATCACAATTATTGCATTCGGATGCATGAAATTTCGATTAGCGAATACTACTACTAGTGAGTGACAGTATCCGAATTATTGCATTCGAATGCATGAAATTTCGATTAGCGAATACTACTACTAGTGAGTGACAGTATTCGAATTATTGCATTCGAATGCAAGAGATTTCGATTAGCGAATACTACCACTAGTGAGTGACAGTATCCGAATTATTGTATTCGAATGCAAGAGATTTCGATTAGCGAGTACTACTACTAGTGAGTGACAGTATCCGAATTATTGCATTCGAATTAATGAGATTTCGATTAGCGAATACTACTACTAGTGAGTGACAGTATCCGAATTATTGCATTCGAATGCATGAAATTTCGATTAGCGAATACTACTACTAGTGAGTGACAGTATCCGAGAACTTGCATTCGAATGCATGAGATTTCGATTAGCGAATACTACTACTAGTGAGTGAAAGTATCCGAATTATTGCATTCGAATGCATAAAATTTCGATTAGCGGATACTACTACTAGTGAGTGACAGTATCCGAGAACTTGCATTCGAATGCATGAGATTTCGATTAGCGAATACTACTACTAGTGAGTGACAGTATCCGAGAACTTGCATTCGAATGCATGAAATTTCGATTAGCGAATACTACTCCTAGTGAGTGACAGTATCCGAGAACTTGCATTCGAATGCATGAAATTTCGATTTGCGAATACTACTACTAGTGAGTGCCAGTATCCGAGAACTTGCATTCGAATGCATGAGATTTTGATTAGCGAATACTACTACTAGTGAGTGACAGTATCCGAATTATTGCATTCGAATGCATGAGATTTCGATTAGCGAATACTACTACTAGTGAGTGACAGTATCCGAATTATTGCATTCGAATGCATGAAATTTCGATTAGCGAATACTACTACAAGTGAGTGACAGTATCCGAATTATTGCATTCGAATGCAAGAGATTTCGATTAGCGAATACTACTACTAGTGAGTGACAGTATCCGAGAACTTGCATTCGAATGCATGAGATTTCGATTAGCGAATACTACTGCTAGTGAGTGACAGTATCCGAGAACTTGCATTCGAATGCATGAGATTTCGATTAGCGAATACTACTACTAGTGAGTGACAGTATCCGGATTATTGCATTCGAATGCATGAAATTTCGATTAGCGAATACTACTACTAGTGAGTGACAGTATCCGAATTATTGCATTCGAATGCAAGAGAATTCGATTACCGAATACTACTACAAGTGAGTGACAGTATCCGAATTATTGCATTCGAATGCAAGAGATTTCGATTAGCGAATACTACTACTAGTGAGTGACAGTATCCGAATTATTGCATTCGAATGCAAGAGATTTCGATTAGCGAATACTACTACTAGTGAGTGACAGTATCCGAATTATTACATTCGAATGCAAGAGATTTTGATTAGCGAATACTACTACTAGTGAGTGACATTATCCGAATTATTGCATTCGAATGCAAGAGATTTCGATTAGCGAATACTACTAGTAGTGACTGACAGTATCACAATTATTGCATTCGGATGCATGAAATTTCAATTAGCGAATACTACTACTAGTGAGTGACAGTATCCGAATTATTGCATTCGAATGCATGAAATTTCGATTAGCGAATACTACTACTAGTGAGTGACAGTATTCGAATTATTGCATTCGAATGCAAGAGATTTCGATTAGCGAATACTACTACTAGTGAGTGACAGTATCCGAATTATTACATTCGAATGCAAGAGATTTTGATTAGCGAATACTACTACTAGTGAGTGACAGTATCCGAATTATTGTATTCAAATGCAAGAGATTTCGATTAGCGAGTACTACTACTAGTGAGTGACAGTATCCGAATTATTGCATTCGAATTAATGAGATTTCGATTAGCGAATACTACTACTAGTGAGTGACAGTATCCGAATTATTGCATTCGAATGCATGAAATTTCGATTAGCGAATACTACTACTAGTGAGTGACAGTATCCGAGAACTTGCATTCGAATGCATGAGATTTCAATTAGCGAATACTACTACTAGTGAGTGAAAGTATCCGAATTATTGCATTCGAATGCATAAAATTTCGATTAGCGGATACTACTACTAGTGAGTGACAGTATCCGAGAACTTGCATTCGAATGCATGAGATTTCGATTAGCGAATACTACTACTAGTGAGTGACAGTATCCGAGAACTTGCATTCGAATGCATGAAATTTCGATTAGCGAATACTACTACTAGTGAGTGACAGTATCCGAGAACTTGCATTCGAATGCATGAAATTTCGATTTGCGAATACTACTACTAGTGAGTGCCAGTATCCGAGAACTTGCATTCGAATGCATGAGATTTTGATTAGCGAATACTACTACTAGTGAGTGACAGTATCCGAATTATTGCATTCGAATGCATGAGATTTCGATTAGCGAATACTACTACTAGTGAGTGACAGTATCCGAATTATTGCATTCGAATGCATGAAATTTCGATTAGCGAATACTACTACAAGTGAGTGACAGTATCCGAATTATTGCATTTGAATGCATGAAATTTCGATTAGCGAATACTACTACTAGTGAGTGACAGTATCCGAATTATTGCATTCGAATGCAAGAGATTTCGATTAGCGAATACTACTACTAGTGAGTGACAGTATCCGAGAACTTGCATTCGAATGCATGAGATTTCGATTAGCGAATACTACTGCTAGTGAGTGACAGTATCCGAGAACTTGCATTCGAATGCATGAGATTTCGATTAGCGAATGCTACTACTAGTGAGTGACAGTATCCGGATTATTGCATTCGAATGCATGAAATTTCGATTAGCGAATACTACTACTAGTGAGTGACAGTATCCGAATTATTGAATTCGAATGCATGAAATTTCGATTAGCGAATACTACTACTAGTGAGTGACAGTATCCGAATTATTGCATTCGAATGCATGAAATTTCGATTAGCGAATACTACTACTAGTGAGTGACAGTATCCGAATTATTGCATTCGATTGCATGAGATTTCGATTAGCGAATACTACTACTAGTGAGTGACAGTATCCGAGACCTTGCATTCGAATGCATGAGATTTCGATTAGCGAATGCTACTACTAGTGTGTGACAGTATCCGAATGATTGCATTGGAATACGTGAAATTTCGATTAGCGAATACTACTACTAGTGAGTGACAGTATCCGAATTATTGCATTCGAATGCATGAAATTTCGATTAGCGAATACTACTACTAGTGAGTGACAGTATCCGAATTATGGCATTCGAATGCATGAACTTTCGATTAGCGAATACTACAACTAGAGAGCGACAGTATCCGAGAACTTGCATTCGAATGCATGAAATTTCGATTAGCGAATACTACTACTAATGAGTGACAGTATCCGAATTATTGCATTCGAATGCATGAGATTGCGATTAGCGAATACCACTACTAGTGTGTGACAGTATTCGAATTATTGCATTCGAATGCATGAGATTTCGATTAGCCAATACTACTACTAGTGAGTGACAGTATCCGAGAAGTTGCATTCGAATGCATGAGATTTCGATTAGCGTATACTACTACTAGTGAGTGACAGTATCCGAATTATTGCATTCGAATGCATGAGATTTCGATTAGCCAATACTACTACTAGTGAGTGACAGTATCCGAGAACTTGCATTCGAATGCATGAGATTTCGATTAGCGTATACTACTACTAGTGAGTGACAGTATCCGAGAACTTGCATTCGAATGCATGAGATTTCGATTAGCGAATACTACTACTAGTGAGTGGCAGTATCCGAATTATTGCTATCGAATGCATGAGATTTCGTTTAGCGAATACTACTACTAGTCAGTGACAGTTTCCGAATTATTGCTTTCGAATGCAAGAGATTTCGATTAGCGAATACTACTACTAGTGCGTGACAGTATCCGAATTATTGCATTCGAATGCAAGAGATTTCGATTAGCGAATACTACTACTAGTGAGTGACAGTATACGAATTGTTGCATTCGAATGCAAGAGATTTCGATTAGCGAATACTACTACTAGTGAGTGACAGTATCCGAATTATTGCATTCGAATGCATGAAATTTCGATTAGCGAATACTACTACTAGTGAGTGACAGTATCCGAATTATTGCATTCGAATGCAAGAGATTTCGATTAGCGAATACTACTACTCGTGAGTGACAGTATCCGAATTATTGCATTCGAATGCAAGAGATTTTGATTAGCGAATACTACTACTAGTGAGTGACAGTATCCGAATTATTGCATTCGAATGCAAGAGATTTCGATTAGCGAATACTACTACTAGTGAGTGAAAGTATCCGAATTATTACATTCGAATGCAAGAGATTTCGATTAGCGAATACTACTACTAGTGAGTGACAGTATCCGAATTATTGCATTCGAATGCATGAAATTTCGATTAGCGAATACTACTACTAGTGAGTGACAGTATCCGAGAACTAGCATTCGAATGCATGAGATTTCGATTAGCGAATACTACTACTAGTGAGTGACAGTATCCGAATTATTGCTTTCGAATGCATGAGATTGCGATTAGCGAATACTACTACTAGTGAGTGACAGTATCCGAATTATTGCATTCGAATGCATGAAATTTCGATTAGCGAATACTACTACTAGTGAGTGACAGTATCTGAATTATGGCATTGGAATGCATGAAATTTCGATTAGCGAATACTACTACTAGTGAGTGACAGTATCCGCGAACTTGCATTCGAATGCATGAAATTTCGATTAGCGAATACTACTACTAGTGAGTGACAGTATCCGAATTAGTGCATTCGAATGCATGAGATTGCGATTAGCGAATACTACTACTAGTGAGTGACAGTATCCGAATTATTGGATTCGAATGCATGAAATTTCGATTAGCGAATACTACTACTAGTGAGTGACAGTAACCGAGAACTTGCATTCGAATGCATGAGATTTCGATTAGCGAATACTACTACTAGTGAGTGACAGTATCCGAGAACTTGCATTCGAATGCATGAGATTTCGATTAGCGAATACTACTACTAGTGAGTGAAAGTATCCGAGAACTTGCATTCGAATGCATGAGATTTCGATTAGTGAATTCTACTACTAGTGAGTGACAGTATCCGAGAACTTGCATTCGAATGCATGAGATTTCGATTAGCGAATACTACTACTAGTGAGTGACAGTATCCGAATTATTGCAAACGAATGCATCAGATTTCCTTTAGCGAATACTACTACTAGTCAGTGACTGTTTCCGAATTATTGCTTTCGAATGCAAGAGATTTTGATTAGCGAATACTACTACTAGTGAGTGACAGTATCCGAATTATTGCATTCGAATGCATGAAATTTCGATTGGCGAATACTACTACTAGTGAGTGACAGTATCCGAATTATGGCATTCGAATGCATGAACTTTCGATTAGCAAATATTACTACTAGTGAGTGACAGTATCCGAGAACTTGCATTCGAATGCATGAAATTTCGATTAGCGAATACTACTACTAGTGAGTGACAGTATCCGAATTATTGCATTCAAACGCATGAAATTTCGATTAGCGAATACTACTACTAGTGAGTGACAGTATCCGAGAAGTTGCATTCGAATGCATGAGATTTCGATTAGCGAATACTACTACTAGTGAGTGACAGTATCCGAATTATTGCATTCGAATGCATGAAATTTCGATTAGCGAATACTACTACTAGTGAGTGACAGTATCCGAATTATTGCATTCGAATGCATGAGATTTCGATTAGCGAATACTACTACTAGTGAGTGACAGTATCCGAGACCTTGCATTCGAATGCATGAGATTTCGATTAGCGAATGCTACTACTAGTGTGTGACAGTATCCGAATGATTGCATTGGAATACATGAAATTTCGATTAGCGAATACTACTACTAGTGAGTGACAGTATCCGAATTATTGCATTCGAATGCATGAAACTACGATTAGCGAATACTACTACTAGTGAGTGACAGTATCCGAATTATGGCATTCGAATGCATGAACTTTCGATTAGCGAATACTACAACTAGAGAGCGACAGTATCCGAGAACTTGCATTCGAATGCATGAAATTTCGATTAGCGAATACTACTACTAATGAGTGACAGTATCCGAATTATTGCATTCGAATGCATGAGATTGCGATTAGCGAATACCACTACTAGTGTGTGACAGTATCCGAATTATTGCATTCGAATGCATGAGATTTCGATTAGCCAATACTACTACTAGTGAGTGACAGTATCCGAGAAGTTGCATTCGAATGCATGAGATTTCGATTAGCGTATACTACTACTAGTGAGTGACAGTATCCGAATTATTGCATTCGAATGCATGAGATTTCGATTAGCGAATACTACTACTAGTGCGTGACAGTATCCGAATTATTGCATTCGAATGCAAGAGATTTCGATTAGCGAATACTACTACTAGTGAGTGACAGTATACGAATTATTGCATTCGAATGCAAGAGATTTCGATTAGCGAATACTACTACTAGTGAGTGACAGTATCCGAATTATTGCATTCGAATGCATGAAATTTCGATTAGCGAATACTACTACTAGTGAGTGACAGTATCCGAGTTATTGCATTCGAATGCAAGAGATTTCGATTAGCGAATACTACTACTCGTGAGTGACAGTATCCGAATTATTGCATTCGAATGCAAGAGATTTTGATTAGCGAATACTACTACTAGTGAGTGACAGTATCCGAATTATTGCATTCGAATGCAAGAGATTTCGATTAGCGAATACTACTACTAGTGAGTGAAAGTATCCGCATTATTACATTCGAATGCAAGAGATTTCGATTAGCGAATACTACTACTAGTGAGTGACAGTATCCGAATTATTGCATTCGAATGCAAGAGATTTCGATTAGCGAATACTACTACTAGTGAGTGACAGTATCCGAGAACTAGCATTCGAATGCATGAGATTTCGATTAGCGAATACTACTACTAGTGAGTGACAGTATCCGAATTATTGCTTTCGAATGCATGAGATTGCGATTGGCGAATACTACTACTAGTGAGTGACAGTATCCGAATTATTGCATTCGAATGCATGAAATTTCGATTAGCGAATACTACTACTAGTGAGTGACAGTATCCGAATTATGGCATTGGAATGCATGAAATTTCGATTAGCGAATACTACTACTAGTGAGTGACAGTATCCGCGAACTTGCATTCGAATGCATGAAATTTCGATTAGCGAATACTACTACTAGTGAGTGACAGTATCCGAATTAGTGCATTCGAATGCATGAGATTGCGATTAGCGAATACTACTACTAGTGAGTGACAGTATCCGAATTATTGGATTCGAATGCATGAAATTTCGATTAGCGAATACTACTACTAGTGAGTGACAGTATCCGAGAACTTGCATTCGAATGCATGAGATTTCGATTAGCGAATACTACTACTAGTGAGTGACAGTATCCGAGAACTTGCATTCGAATGCATGAGATTTCGATTAGCGAATACTACTACTAGTGAGTGAAAGTATCCGAGAACTTGCATTCGAATGCATGAGATTTCGATTAGTGAATTCTACTACTAGTGAGTGACAGTATCCGAGAACTTGCATTCGAATGCATGAGATTTCGATTAGCGAATACTACTACTAGTGAGTGACAGTATCCGAATTATTGCAAACGAATGCATCAGATTTCCTTTAGCGAATACTACTACTAGTCAGTGACTGTTTCCGAATTATTGCTTTCGAATGCAAGAGATTTTGATTAGCGAATACTACTACTAGTGAGTGACAGTATCCGAATTATTGCATTCGAATGCATGAAATTTCGATTGGCGAATACTACTACTAGTGAGTGACAGTATCCGAATTATGGCATTCGAATGCATGAACTTTCGATTAGCAAATATTACTACTAGTGAGTGACAGTATCCGAGAACTTGCATTCGAATGCATGAAATTTCGATTAGCGAATACTACTACTAGTGAGTGACAGTATCCGAATTATTGCATTCAAACGCATGAAATTTCGATTAGCGAATACTACTACTAGTGAGTGACAGTATCCGAGAAGTTGCATTCGAATGCATGAGATTTCGATTAGCGAATACTACTACTAGTGAGTGACAGTATCCGAATTATTGCATTCGAATGCATGAAATTTCGATTAGCGAATACTACTACTAGTGAGTGACAGTATCCGAATTATTGCATTCGAATGCATGAGATTTCGATTAGCGAATACTACTACTAGTGAGTGACAGTATCCGAGACCTTGCATTCGAATGCATGAGATTTCGATTAGCGAATGCTACTACTAGTGTGTGACAGTATCCGAATGATTGCATTGGAATACATGAAATTTCGATTAGCGAATACTACTACTAGTGAGTGACAGTATCCGAATTATTGCATTCGAATGCATGAAACTACGATTAGCGAATACTACTACTAGTGAGTGACAGTATCCGAATTATGGCATTCGAATGCATGAACTTTCGATTAGCGAATACTACAACTAGAGAGCGACAGTATCCGAGAACTTGCATTCGAATGCATGAAATTTCGATTAGCGAATACTACTACTAATGAGTGACAGTATCCGAATTATTGCATTCGAATGCATGAGATTGCGATTAGCGAATACCACTACTAGTGTGTGACAGTATCCGAATTATTGCATTCGAATGCATGAGATTTCGATTAGCCAATACTACTACTAGTGAGTGACAGTATCCGAGAAGTTGCATTCGAATGCATGAGATTTCGATTAGCGTATACTACTACTAGTGAGTGACAGTATCCGAATTATTGCATTCGAATGCATGAGATTTCGATTAGCGAATACTACTACTAGTGCGTGACAGTATCCGAATTATTGCATTCGAATGCAAGAGATTTCGATTAGCGAATACTACTACTAGTGAGTGACAGTATACGAATTATTGCATTCGAATGCAAGAGATTTCGATTAGCGAATACTACTACTAGTGAGTGACAGTATCCGAATTATTGCATTCGAATGCATGAAATTTCGATTAGCGAATACTACTACTAGTGAGTGACAGTATCCGAGTTATTGCATTCGAATGCAAGAGATTTCGATTAGCGAATACTACTACTCGTGAGTGACAGTATCCGAATTATTGCATTCGAATGCAAGAGATTTTGATTAGCGAATACTACTACTAGTGAGTGACAGTATCCGAATTATTGCATTCGAATGCAAGAGATTTCGATTAGCGAATACTACTACTAGTGAGTGAAAGTATCCGCATTATTACATTCGAATGCAAGAGATTTCGATTAGCGAATACTACTACTAGTGAGTGACAGTATCCGAATTATTGCATTCGAATGCAAGAGATTTCGATTAGCGAATACTACTACTAGTGAGTGACAGTATCCGAGAACTAGCATTCGAATGCATGAGATTTCGATTAGCGAATACTACTACTAGTGAGTGACAGTATCCGAATTATTGCTTTCGAATGCATGAGATTGCGATTGGCGAATACTACTACTAGTGAGTGACAGTATCCGAATTATTGCATTCGAATGCATGAAATTTCGATTAGCGAATACTACTACTAGTGAGTGACAGTATCCGAATTATGGCATTGGAATGCATGAAATTTCGATTAGCGAATACTACTACTAGTGAGTGACAGTATCCGCGAACTTGCATTCGAATGCATGAAATTTCGATTAGCGAATACTACTACTAGTGAGTGACAGTATCCGAATTAGTGCATTCGAATGCATGAGATTGCGATTAGCGAATACTACTACTAGTGAGTGACAGTATCCGAATTATTGGATTCGAATGCATGAAATTTCGATTAGCGAATACTACTACTAGTGAGTGACAGTATCCGAGAACTTGCATTCGAATGCATGAGATTTCGATTAGCGAATACTACTACTAGTGAGTGACAGTATCCGAGAACTTGCATTCGAATGCATGAGATTTCGATTAGCGAATACTACTACTAGTGAGTGAAAGTATCCGAGAACTTGCATTCGAATGCATGAGATTTCGATTAGTGAATTCTACTACTAGTGAGTGACAGTATCCGAGAACTTGCATTCGAATGCATGAGATTTCGATTAGCGAATACTACTACTAGTGAGTGACAGTATCCGAATTATTGCAAACGAATGCATCAGATTTCCTTTAGCGAATACTACTACTAGTCAGTGACTGTTTCCGAATTATTGCTTTCGAATGCAAGAGATTTCGATTAGCGAATACTACTACTAGTGAGTGACAGTATCCGAATTATTGCATTCGAATGCATGAAATTTCGATTGGCGAATACTACTACTAGTGAGTGACAGTATCCGAATTATGGCATTCGAATGCATGAACTTTCGATTAGCAAATATTACTACTAGTGAGTGACAGTATCCGAGAACTTGCATTCGAATGCATGAAATTTCGATTAGCGAATACTACTACTAGTGAGTGACAGTATCCGAATTATTGGATTCAAACGCATGAAATTTCGATTAGCGAATACTACTACTAGTGAGTGACAGTATCCGAGAAGTTGCATTCGAATGCATGAGATTTCGATTAGCGAATACTACTACTAGTGAGTGACAGTATCCGAATTATTGCATTCGAATGCATGAAATTTCGATTAGCGAATACTACTACTAGTGAGTGACAGTATCCGAATTATTGCATTCGAATGCATGAGATTTTGATTAGCGAATACCACTACTAGTGAGTGATAGTATCCGAGACCTTGCATTCGAATGCATGAGATTTCGATTAGCGAATGCTACTACTAGTGTGTGACAGTATCCGAATGATTGCATTGGAATACATGAAATTTCGATTAGCGAATACTACTACTAGTGAGTGACAGTATCCGAATTATTGCATTCGAATGCATGAAATTTCGATTAGCGAATACTACTACTAGTGAGTGACAGTATCCGAATTATGGCATTCGAATGCATGAACTTTCGATTAGCGAATACTACAACTAGAGCGCGACAGTATCCGAGAACTTGCATTCGAATGCATGAAACTTCGATTAGCGAATACTACTACTAATGAGTGACATTATCCGAATTATTGCATTCGAATGCATGAGATTGCGATTAGCGAATACCACTACTAGTGTGTGACAGTATCCGAATTATTGCATTCGAATGCATGAGATTTCGATTAGCCAATACTACTACTAGTGAGTGACAGTATCCGAGAAGTTGCATTCGAATGCATGAGATTTCGATTAGCGTATACTACTACTAGTGAGTGACAGTATCCGAATTATTGCATTCGAATGCATGAGATTTCGATTAGCCAATACTACTACTAGTGAGTGACAGTATCCGAGAACTTGCATTCGAATGCATGAGATTTCGATTAGCGTATACTACTACTAGTGAGTGACAGTATCCGAGAACTTGCATTCGAATGCATGAGATTTCGATTAGCGAATACTACTACTAGTGAGTGGCAGTATCCGAATTATTGCAATCGAATGCATGAGATTTCGTTTAGCGAATACTACTACTAGTCAGTGACAGTTTCCGAATTATTGCTTTCGAATGCAAGAGATTTCGATTAGCGAATACTACTACTAGTGCGTGACAGTATCCGAATTATTGCATTCGAATGCAAGAGATTTCGATTAGCGAATACTACTACTAGTGAGTGACAGTATACGAATTATTGCATTCGAATGCAAGAGATTTCGATTAGCGAATACTACTACTAGTGAGTGACAGTATCCGAATTATTGCATTCGAATGCATGAAATTTCGATTAGCGAATACTACTACTAGTGAGTGACAGTATCCGAATTATTGCATTCGAATGCAAGAGATTTCGATTAGCGAATACTACTACTCGTGAGTGACAGTATCCGAATTATTGCATTCGAATGCAAGAGATTTTGATTAGCGAATACTACTACTAATGAGTGACAGTATCCGAATTATAGCATTCGAATGCAAGAGATTTCGATTAGCGAATACTACTACTAGTGAGTGAAAGTATCCGCATTATTACATTCGAATGCAAGAGATTTCGATTAGCGAATACTACTACTAGTGAGTGACAGTATCCGAATTATTGCATTCGAATGCAAGAGATTTCGATTAGCGAATACTACTACTAGTGAGTGACAGTATCCGAGAACTAGCATTCGAATGCATGAGATTTCGATTAGCGAATACTACTACTAGTGAGTGACAGTATCCGAATTATTGCTTTCGAATGCATGAGATTGCGATTAGCGAATACTACTACTAGTGAGTGACAGTATCCGAATTATTGCATTCGAATGCATGAAATTTCGATTAGCGAATACTACTACTAGTGAGTGACAGTATCCGAATTATGGCATTGGAATGCATGAAATTTCGATTAGCGAATACTACTACTAGTGAGTGACAGTATCCGCGAACTTGCATTCGAATGCATGAAATTTCGATTAGCGAATACTACTACTAGTGAGTGACAGTATCCGAATTAGTGCATTCGAATGCATGAGATTGCGATTAGCGAATACTACTACTAGTGAGTGACAGTATCCGAATTATTGGATTCGAATGCATGAAATTTCGATTAGCGAATACTACTACTAGTGAGTGACAGTATCCGAGAACTTGCATTCGAATGCATGAGATTTCGATTAGCGAATACTACTACTAGTGAGTGACAGTATCCGAGAACTTGCATTCGAATGCATGAGATTTCGATTAGCGAATACTACTACTAGTGAGTGAAAGTATCCGAGAACTTGCATTCGAATGCATGAGATTTCGATTAGTGAATTCTACTACTAGTGAGTGACAGTATCCGAGAACTTGCATTCGAATGCATGAGATTTCGATTAGCGAATACTACTACTAGTGAGTGACAGTATCCGAATTATTGCAAACGAATGCATCAGATTTCCTTTAGCGAATACTACTACTAGTCAGTGACTGTTTTCGAATTATTGCTTTCGAATGCAAGAGATTTCGATTAGCGAATACTACTACTAGTGAGTGACAGTATCCGAATTATTGCATTCGAAGGCATGAAATTTCGATTGGCGAATACTACTACTAGTGAGTGACAGTATCCGAATTATTGCATTCAAACGCATGAAATTTCGATTAGCGAATACTACTACTAGTGAGTGACAGTATCCGAGAAGTTGCATTCGAATGCATGAGATTTCGATTAGCGAATACTACTACTAGAGAGTGATAGTATCCGAATTATTGCATTCGAATGCATGAAATTTCGATTAGCGAATACTACTACTAGTGAGTGACAGTATCCGAATTATTGCATTCGAATGCATGAGATTTCGATTAGCGAATACTACTACTAGTGAGTGACAGTATCCGAGACCTTGCATTCGAATGCATGAGATTTCGATTAGCGAATGCTACTACTAGTGTGTGACAGTATCCGAATGATTGCATTGGAATACATGAAATTTCGATTAGCGAATACTACTACTAGTGAGTGACAGTATCCGAATTATTGCATTCGAATGCATGAAATTTCGATTAGCGAATACTACTACTAGTGAGTGACAGTATCCGAATTATGGCATTCGAATGCATGAACTTTCGATTAGCGAATACTACAACTAGAGAGCGACAGTATCCGAGAACTTGCATTCGAATGCATGAAATTTCGATTAGCGAATACTACTACTAATGAGTGACAGTATCCGAATTATTGCATTCGAATGCATGAGATTGCGATTAGCGAATACCACTACTAGTGTGTGAACGTATCCGAATTATTGCATTCGAATGCATGAGATTTCGATTAGCCAATACTACTACTAGTGAGTGACAGTATCCGAGAAGTTGCATTCGAATGCATGAGATTTCGATTAGCGTATACTACTACTAGTGAGTGACAGTATCCGAATTATTGCATTCGAATGCATGAGATTTCGATTAGCCAATACTACTACTAGTGAGTGACAGTATCCGAGAACTTGCATTCGAATGCATGAGATTTCGATTAGCGTATACTACTACTAGTGAGTGACAGTATCCGAGAACTTGCATTCGAATGCATGAGATTTCGATTAGCGAATACTACTACTAGTGAGTGAAAGTATCCGAGAACTTGCATTCGAATGCATGAGATTTCGATTAGTGAATTCTACTACTAGTGAGTGACAGTATCCGAGAACTTGCATTCGAATGCATGAGATTTCGATTAGCGAATACTACTACTAGTGAGTGACAGTATCCGAATTATTGCAAACGAATGCATCAGATTTCCTTTAGCGAATACTACTACTAGTCAGTGACTGTTTCCGAATTATTGCTTTCGAATGCAAGAGATTTCGATTAGCGAATACTACTACTAGTGAGTGACAGTATCCGAATTATTGCATTCGAATGCATGAAATTTCGATTGGCGAATACTACTACTAGTGAGTGACAGTATCCGAATTATGGCATTCGAATGCATGAACTTTCGATTAGCAAATATTACTACTAGTGAGTGACAGTATCCGAGAACTTGCATTCGAATGCATGAAATTTCGATTAGCGAATACTACTACTAGTGAGTGACAGTATCCGAATTATTGCATTCAAACGCATGAAATTTTGATTAGCGAATACTACTACTAGTGAGTGACAGTATCCGAGAAGTTGCATTCGAATGTATGAGATTTCGATTAGCGAATACTACTACTAGTGAGTGACAGTATCCGAATTATTGCATTCGAATGCATGAAATTTCGATTAGCGAATACTACTACTAGTGAGTGACAGTATCCGAATTATTGGATTCGAATGCATGAAATTTCGATTAGCGAATACTACTACTAGTGAGTGACAGTATCCGAGAACTTGCATTCGAATGCATGAGATTTCGATTAGCGAATACTACTACTAGTGAGTGACAGTATCCGAGAACTTGCATTCGAATGCATGAGATTTCGATTAGCGAATACTACTACTAGTGAGTGAAAGTATCCGAGAACTTGCATTCGAATGCATGAGATTTCGATTAGTGAATTCTACTACTAGTGAGTGACAGTATCCGAGAACTTGCATTCGAATGCATGAGATTTCGATTAGCGAATACTACTACTAGTGAGTGACAGTATCCGAATTATTGCAAACGAATGCATCAGATTTCCTTTAGCGAATACTACTACTAGTCAGTGACTGTTTCCGAATTATTGCTTTCGAATGCAAGAGATTTCGATTAGCGAATACTACTACTAGTGAGTGACAGTATCCGAATTATTGCATTCGAATGCATGAAATTTCGATTGGCGAATACTACTACTAGTGAGTGACAGTATCCGAATTATGGCATTCGAATGCATGAACTTTCGATTAGCAAATACTACTACTAGTGAGTGACAGTATCCGAGAACTTGCATTCGAATGCATGAAATTTCGATTAGCGAATACTACTACTAGTGAGTGACAGTATCCGAATTATTGCATTCAAACGCATGAAATTTCGATTAGCGAATACTACTACTACTGAGTGACAGTATCCGAATTATTGCATACGAATGCATGAAATTTCGATTAGCGAATACTACTACTAGTGAGTGACAGTGTCCGAGAACTTGCATTCGAATGCATGAGATTTCGATTAGCGAATACTACTACTAGTGAGTGACAGTATCCGAATTATTGCATTCGAATGCATGAGATATCGATTAGCGAATACTACTACTAGTGAGTGACAGTATCCGAATTATTGCATTCGAATGCAAGAGATTTCGATTAGCGAATACTACTACTCGTGAGTGACAGTATCCGAATTATTGCATTCGAATGCAAGAGATTTCGATTAGCGAATACTACTACGAGTGAGTGACAGTATCCGAATTATTGCAAACGAATGCATCAGATTTCCTTTAGCGAATACTACTACTAGTCAGTGACTGTTTCCGAATTATTGCTTTCGAATGCAAGAGATTTCGATTAGCGAATACTACTACTAGTGAGTGACAGTATCCGAATTATTGCATTCGAATGCATGAAATTTCGATTGGCGAATACTACTACTAGTGAGTGACAGTATCCGAATTATGGCATTCGAATGCATGAACTTTCGATTAGCAAATATTACTACTAGTGAGTGACAGTATCCGAGAACTTGCATTCGAATGCATGAAATTTCGATTAGCGAATACTACTACTAGTGAGTGACAGTATCCGAATTATTGCATTCAAACGCATGAAATTTCGATTAGCGAATACTACTACTAGTGAGTGACAGTATCCGAGAAGTTGCATTCGAATGCATGAGATTTCGATTAGCGAATACTACTACTAGTGAGTGACAGTATCCGAATTATTGCATTCGAATGCATGAAATTTCGATTAGCGAATACTACTACTAGTGAGCGACAGTATCCGAATTATTGCATTCGAATGCATGAGATTTCGATTAGCGAATACTACTACTAGTGAGTGACAGTATCCGAGACCTTGCATTCGAATGCATGAGATTTCGATTAGCGAATGCTACTACTAGTGTGTGACAGTATCCGAATGATTGCATTGGAATACATGAAATTTCGATTAGCGAATACTACTACTAGTGAGTGACAGTATCCGAATTATTGCATTCGAATGCATGAAATTTCGATTAGCGAATACCACTACTAGTGAGTGACAGTATCCGAATTATGGCATTCGAATGCATGAACTTTCGATTAGCGAATACTACAACTAGAGAGCGACAGTATCCGAGAACTTGCATTCGAATGCATGAAATTTCGATTAGCGAATACTACTACTAATGAGGGACAGTATCCGAATTATTGCATTCGAATGCATGAGATTGCGATTAGCGAATACCACTACTAGTGTGTGACAGTATCCGAATTATTGCATTCGAATGCATGAAATTTCGATTAGCCAATACTACTACTAGTGAGTGACAGTATCCGAGAAGTTGCATTCGAATGCATGAGATTTCGATTAGCGTATACTACTACTAGTGAGTGACAGTATCCGAATTATTGCATTCGAATGCATGAGATTTCGATTAGCCAATACTACTACTAGTGAGTGACAGTATCCGAAAACTTGCATTCGAATGCATGAGATTTCGATTAGCGTATACTACTACTAGTGAGTGACAGTATCCGAGAACTTGCATTCGAATGCATGAGATTTCGATTAGCGAATACTACTACTAGTGAGTGGCAGTATCCGAATTATTGCAATCGAATGCATGAGATTTCGTTTAGCGAATACTACTACTAGTCAGTGACAGTTTCCGAATTATTGCTTTCGAATGCAAGAGATTTCGATTAGCGAATACTACTACTAGTGCGTGACAGTATCCGAATTATTGCATTCGAATGCAAGAGATTTCGATTAGCGAATACTACTACTAGTGAGTGACAGTATACGAATTATTGCATTCGAATGCAAGAGATTTCGATTAGCGAATACTACTACTAGTGAGTGACAGTATCCGAATTATTGCATTCGAATGCATGAAATTTCGATTAGCGAATACTACTACTAGTGAGTGACAGTATCCGAATTATTGCATTCGAATGCAAGAGATTTCGATTAGCGAATACTACTACTAGTGAGTGACAGTATCCGAATTATTGCATTCGAATGCAAGAGATTTCGATTAGCGAATACTACTACTAGTGAGTGACAGTATCCGAGAACTAGCATTCGAATGCATGAGATTTCGATTAGCGAATACTACTACTAGTGAGTGACAGTATCCGAATTATTGCTTTCGAATGCATGAGATTGCGATTAGCGAATACTACTACTAGTGAGTGACAGTATCCGAATTATTGCATTCGAATGCATGAAATTTCGATTAGCGAATACTACTACTAGTGAGTGACAGTATCCGAATTATGGCATTGGAATGCATGAAATTTCGATTAGCGAATACTACTACTAGTGAGTGACAGTATCCGCGAACTTGCATTCGAATGCATGAAATTTCGATTAGCGAATACTACTACTAGTGAGTGACAGTATCCGAATTAGTGCATTCGAATGCATGAGATTGCGATTAGCGAATACTACTACTAGTGAGTGACAGTATCCGAATTATTGCATTCGAATGCATGAGATATCGATTAGCGAATACTACTACTAGTGAGTGACAGTATCCGAATTATTGCATTCGAATGCAAGAGATTTCGATTAGCGAATACTACTACTCGTGAGTGACAGTATCCGAATTATTGCATTCGAATGCAAGAGATTTCGATTAGCGAATACTACTACGAGTGAGTGACAGTATCCGAATTATTGCAAACGAATGCATCAGATTTCCTTTAGCGAATACTACTACTAGTCAGTGACTGTTTCCGAATTATTGCTTTCGAATGCAAGAGATTTCGATTAGCGAATACTACTACTAGTGAGTGACAGTATCCGAATTATTGCATTCGAATGCATGAAATTTCGATTGGCGAATACTACTACTAGTGAGTGACAGTATCCGAATTATGGCATTCGAATGCATGAACTTTCGATTAGCAAATATTACTACTAGTGAGTGACAGTATCCGAGAACTTGCATTCGAATGCATGAAATTTCGATTAGCGAATACTACTACTAGTGAGTGACAGTATCCGAATTATTGCATTCAAACGCATGAAATTTCGATTAGCGAATACTACTACTAGTGAGTGACAGTATCCGAGAAGTTGCATTCGAATGCATGAGATTTCGATTAGCGAATACTACTACTAGTGAGTGACAGTATCCGAATTATTGCATTCGAATGCATGAAATTTCGATTAGCGAATACTACTACTAGTGAGTGACAGTATCCGAATTATTGCATTCGAATGCATGAGATTTCGATTAGCGAATACTACTACTAGTGAGTGACAGTATCCGAGACCTTGCATTCGAATGCATGAGATTTCGATTAGCGAATGCTACTACTAGTGTGTGACAGTATCCGAATGATTGCATTGGAATACATGAAATTTCGATTAGCGAATACTACTACTAGTGAGTGACAGTATCCGAATTATTGCATTCGAATGCATGAAATTTCGATTAGCGAATACCACTACTAGTGAGTGACAGTATCCGAATTATGGCATTCGAATGCATGAACTTTCGATTAGCGAATACTACAACTAGAGAGCGACAGTATCCGAGAACTTGCATTCGAATGCATGAAATTTCGATTAGCGAATACTACTACTAATGAGGGACAGTATCCGAATTATTGCATTCGAATGCATGAGATTGCGATTAGCGAATACCACTACTAGTGTGTGACAGTATCCGAATTATTGCATTCGAATGCATGAAATTTCGATTAGCCAATACTACTACTAGTGAGTGACAGTATCCGAGAAGTTGCATTCGAATGCATGAGATTTCGATTAGCGTATACTACTACTAGTGAGTGACAGTATCCGAATTATTGCATTCGAATGCATGAGATTTCGATTAGCCAATACTACTACTAGTGAGTGACAGTATCCGAGAACTTGCATTCGAATGCATGAGATTTCGATTAGCGTATACTACTACTAGTGAGTGACAGTATCCGAGAACTTGCATTCGAATGCATGAGATTTCGATTAGCGAATACTACTACTAGTGAGTGGCAGTATCCGAATTATTGCAATCGAATGCATGAGATTTCGTTTAGCGAATACTACTACTAGTCAGTGACAGTTTCCGAATTATTGCTTTCGAATGCAAGAGATTTCGATTAGCGAATACTACTACTAGTGCGTGACAGTATCCGAATTATTGCATTCGAATGCAAGAGATTTCGATTAGCGAATACTACTACTAGTGAGTGACAGTATACGAATTATTGCATTCGAATGCAAGAGATTTCGATTAGCGAATACTACTACTAGTGAGTGACAGTATCCGAATTATTGCATTCGAATGCATGAAATTTCGATTAGCGAATACTACTACTAGTGAGTGACAGTATCCGAATTATTGCATTCGAATGCAAGAGATTTCGATTAGCGAATACTACTACTAGTGAGTGACAGTATCCGAATTATTGCATTCGAATGCAAGAGATTTCGATTAGCGAATACTACTACTAGTGAGTGACAGTATCCGAGAACTAGCATTCGAATGCATGAGATTTCGATTAGCGAATACTACTACTAGTGAGTGACAGTATCCGAATTATTGCTTTCGAATGCATGAGATTGCGATTAGCGAATACTACTACTAGTGAGTGACAGTATCCGAATTATTGCATTCGAATGCATGAAATTTCGATTAGCGAATACTACTACTAGTGAGTGACAGTATCCGAATTATTGCATTCGAATGCATGAGATTTCGATTAGCGAATACTACTACTAGTGAGTGACAGTATCCGCGAACTTGCATTCGAATGCATGAAATTTCGATTAGCGAATACTACTACTAGTGAGTGACAGTATCCGAATTAGTGCATTCGAATGCATGAGATTGCGATTAGCGAATACTACTACTAGTGAGTGACAGTATCCGAATTATTGGATTCGAATGCATGAAATTTCGATTAGCGAATACTACTACTAGTGAGTGACAGTATCCGAGAACTTGCATTCGAATGCATGAGATTTCGATTAGCGAATACTACTACTAGTGAGTGACAGTATCCGAGAACTTGCATTCGAATGCATGAGATTTCGATTAGCGAATACTACTACTAGTGAGTGAAAGTATCCGAGAACTTGCATTCGAATGCATGAGATTTCGATTAGTGAATTCTACTACTAGTGAGTGACAGTATCCGAGAACTTGCATTCGAATGCATGAGATTTCGATTAGCGAATACTACTACTAGTGAGTGACAGTATCCGAATTATTGCAAACGAATGCATCAGATTTCCTTTAGCGAATACTACTACTAGTCAGTGACTGTTTCCGAATTATTGCTTTCGAATGCAAGAGATTTCGATTAGCGAATACTACTACTAGTGAGTGACAGTATCCGAATTATTGCATTCGAATGCATGAAATTTCGATTGGCGAATACTACTACTAGTGAGTGACAGTATCCGAATTATGGCATTCGAATGCATGAACTTTCGATTAGCAAATATTACTACTAGTGAGTGACAGTATCCGAGAACTTGCATTCGAATGCATGAAATTTCGATTAGCGAATACTACTACTAGTGAGTGACAGTATCCGAATTATTGCATTCAAACGCATGAAATTTCGATTAGCGAATACTACTACTAGTGAGTGACAGTATCCGAGAAGTTGCATTCGAATGCATGAGATTTCGATTAGCGAATACTACTACTAGTGAGTGACAGTATCCGAATTATTGCATTCGAATGCATGAAATTTCGATTAGCGAATACTACTACTAGTGAGTGACAGTATCCGAATTATTGCATTCGAATGCATGAGATTTCGATTAGCGAATACTACTACTAGTGAGTGACAGTATCCGAGACCTTGCATTCGAATGCATGAGATTTCGATTAGCGAATGCTACTACTAGTGTGTGACAGTATCCGAATGATTGCATTGGAATACATGAAATTTCGATTAGCGAATACTACTACTAGTGAGTGACAGTATCCGAATTATTGCATTCGAATGCATGAAATTTCGATTAGCGAATACTACTACTAGTGAGTGACAGTATCCGAATTATGGCATTCGAATGCATGAACTTTCGATTAGCGAATACTACAACTAGAGAGCGACAGTATCCGAGAACTTGCATTCGAATGCATGAAATTTCGATTAGCGAATACTACTACTAATGAGTGACAGTATCCGAATTATTGCATTCGAATGCATGAGATTGCGATTAGCGAATACCACTACTAGTGTGTGACAGTATCCGAATTATTGCATTCGAATGCATGAGATTTCGATTAGCCAATACTACTACTAGTGAGTGACAGTATCCGAGAAGTTGCATTCGAATGCATGAGATTTCGATTAGCGTATACTACTACTAGTGAGTGACAGTATCCGAATTATTGCATTCGAATGCATGAGATTTCGATTAGCCAATACTACTACTAGTGAGTGACAGTATCCGAGAACTTGCATTCGAATGCATGAGATTTCGATTAGCGTATACTACTACTAGTGAGTGACAGTATCCGAGAACTTGCATTCGAATGCATGAGATTTCGATTAGCGAATACTACTACTAGTGAGTGAAAGTATCCGAGAACTTGCATTCGAATGCATGAGATTTCGATTAGTGAATTCTACTACTAGTGAGTGACAGTATCCGAGAACTTGCATTCGAATGCATGAGATTTCGATTAGCGAATACTACTACTAGTGAGTGACAGTATCCGAATTATTGCAAACGAATGCATCAGATTTCCTTTAGCGAATACTACTACTAGTCAGTGACTGTTTCCGAATTATTGCTTTCGAATGCAAGAGATTTCGATTAGCGAATACTACTACTAGTGAGTGACAGTATCCGAATTATTGCATTCGAATGCATGAAATTTCGATTGGCGAATACTACTACTAGTGAGTGACAGTATCCGAATTATGGCATTCGAATGCATGAACTTTCGATTAGCAAATATTACTACTAGTGAGTGACAGTATCCGAGAACTTGCATTCGAATGCATGAAATTTCGATTAGCGAATACTACTACTAGTGAGTGACAGTATCCGAATTATTGCATTCAAACGCATGAAATTTCGATTAGCGAATACTACTACTAGTGAGTGACAGTATCCGAGAAGTTGCATTCGAATGCATGAGATTTCGATTAGCGAATACTACTACTAGTGAGTGACAGTATCCGAATTATTGCATTCGAATGCATTAAATTTCGATTAGCGAATACTACTACTAGTGAGTGACAGTATCCGAATTATTGGATTCGAATGCATGAAATTTCGATTAGCGAATACTACTACTAGTGAGTGACAGTATCCGAGAACTTGCATTCGAATGCATGAGATTTCGATTAGCGAATACTACTACTAGTGAGTGACAGTATCCGAGAACTTGCATTCGAATGCATGAGATTTCGATTAGCGAATACTACTACTAGTGAGTGAAAGTATCCGAGAACTTGCATTCGAATGCATGAGATTTCGATTAGTGAATTCTACTACTAGTGAGTGACAGTATCCGAGAACTTGCATTCGAATGCATGAGATTTCGATTAGCGAATACTACTACTAGTGAGTGACAGTATCCGAATTATTGCAAACGAATGCATCAGATTTCCTTTAGCGAATACTACTACTAGTCAGTGACTGTTTCCGAATTATTGCTTTCGAATGCAAGAGATTTCGATTAGCGAATACTACTACTAGTGAGTGACAGTATCCGAATTATTGCATTCGAATGCATGAAATTTCGATTGGCGAATACTACTACTAGTGAGTGACAGTATCCGAATTATGGCATTCGAATGCATGAACTTTCGATTAGCAAATACTACTACTAGTGAGTGACAGTATCCGAGAACTTGCATTCGAATGCATGAAATTTCGATTAGCGAATACTACTACTAGTGAGTGACAGTATCCGAATTATTGCATTCAAACGCATGAAATTTCGATTAGCGAATACTACTACTAGTGAGTGACAGTATCCGAATTATTGCATACGAATGCATGAAATTTCGATTAGCGAATACTACTACTAGTGAGTGACAGTGTCCGAGAACTTGCATTCGAATGCATGAGATTTCGATTAGCGAATACTACTACTAGTGAGTGACAGTATCCGAATTATTGCATTCGAATGCATGAGATTTCGATTAGCGAATACTACTACTAGTGAGTGACAGTATCCGAATTATTGCATTCGAATGCAAGAGATTTCGATTAGCGAATACTACTACTCGTGAGTGACAGTATCCGAATTATTGCATTCGAATGCAAGAGATTTCGATTAGCGAATACTACTACGAGTGAGTGACAGTATCCGAATTATTGCATTCCAATGCAAGAGATTTCGATTAGCGAATACTACTACTAGTGAGTGACAGTATCCGAATTATTGCATTCGAATGCAAGAGATTTCGATTAGCGAATACTACTACTAGTGAGTGACAGTATCCGAGAACTTGCATTCGAATGCATGAGATTTCGATTAGCGAATACTACTACTAGTGAGTGAAAGTATCCGAGAACTTGCATTCGAATGCATGAGATTTCGATTAGTGAATTCTACTACTAGTGAGTGACAGTATCCGAGAACTTGCATTCGAATGCATGAAATTTCGATTAGCGAATACTACTACTAGTGAGTGACAGTATCCGAATTATTGCATTCGAATGCATGATATTTCGATTAACGAATACTGCTACTAGTGAGTGACAGTATCCGAATTATAGCATTCGAATGCAAGAGATTTCGATTAGCGAATACTACTACTAGTGAGTGACAGTATCCGAATTATTGCATTCGAATGCATGAAATTTCGATTAGCGAATACTACTACTAGTGAGTGACAGTATCCGAATTATTGCATTCCAATGCATGAAATTTCGATTAGCGAATACTACTACTTGTGAGTGACAGTATCCCAATTATTGCATTCGAATGCATGAAATTTCGATTAGCGAATACTACTACTAGTGGGTGACAGTATCCGAATTATTGCATTTGAATGCATGAAATTTCGATTAGCGAATACTACTACTAGTGAGTGACAGTATCCGAATTATGGCATTCGAATGTATGAAATTTCGATTAGCGAATACTACTACCAGTGAGTGACAGTATCCGAGAACTTGCATTCGAATGCATGAAATTTCGATTATCGAATACTACTACTAGTGAGTGACATTATCCGAATTATTGCATTCGAATGCATGAAATTTCGATTAGCGAATACTACTACTAGTGAGTGACAGTATCCGAATTATTGCATTCGAATGCATGAGATTTCGATTAGCCAATACTACTACTAGTGAGTGACAGTATCCGAGAACTTGCATTCGAATCCATGAGATTTCGATTAGCGTATACTACTACTAGTGAGTGACAGTATCCGAGAACTTGCATTCGAATGCATGAGATGTCGATTAGCGAATACTACTACTAGTGAGTGGCAGTATCCGAATTATTGCAATCGAATGCATGAGATTTCGTTTAGCGAATACTACTACTAGTAGTCAGTGACAGTTTCCGAATTATTGCTTTCGAATGCAAGAGATTTCGATTAGCGAATACTACTACTAGTGCGTGACAGTATCCGAATTATTGAATTCGAATGCAAGAGATTTCGATTAGCGAATACTACTACTAGTGAGTGAAAGTATACGAATTATTGCATTCGAATGCAAGAGATTTCGATTAGCGAATACTACTACTAGTAAGTGACAGTATCCGAATTATTGCATTCGAATGCATGAAATTTCGATTAGCGAATACTACTACTAGTGAGTGACAGTATCCGAATTATTGCATTCGAATGCAAGAGATTTCGATTAGCGAATACTACTACTCGTGAGTGACAGTATCCGAATTATTGCATTCGAATGCAAGAGATTTCGATTAGCGAATACTACTACTAGTGAGTGACAGTATCCGAATTATTACATTCGAATGCAAGAGATTTCGATTAGCGAATACTACTACTAGTGAGTGACAGTATCCGAATTATTGCATTCGAATGCAAGAGATTTCGATTAGCGAATACTACTACTAGTGAGTGACAGTATCCGAGAACTAGCATTCGAATGCATGAGATTTCGATTAGCGAATACTACTACTAGTGAGTGACAGTATCCGAATTATTGCATTCGAATGCATGAGATTGCGATTAGCGAATACTACTACTAGTGAGTGACAGTATCCGAATTATTGCATTCGAATGCATGAAATTTCGATTAGCGAATACTACTACTAGTGAGTGACAGTATCCGAATTATGGCATTCGAATGCATGAACTTTCGATTAGCGAATACTACTACTAGTGAGTGACAGTATCCGAGAACTTGCATTCGAATGCATGAAATTTCGATTAGCGAATACTACTACTAGTGAGTGACAGTATCCGAATTATTGCATACGAATGCATGAAATTTCGATTAGCGAATACTACTACTAGTGAGTGACAGTGTCCGAGAACTTGCATTCGAATGCATGAGATTTCGATTAGCGAATACTACTACTAGTGAGTGACAGTATCCGAATTATTGCATTCGAATGCATGAGATTTCGATTAGCGAATACTACTACTAGTGAGTGACAGTATCCGAATTATTGCATTCGAATGCAAGAGATTTCGATTAGCGAATACTACTACTCGTGAGTGACAGTATCCGAATTATTGCGTTCGAATGCAAGAGATTTCGATTAGCGAATACTACTACGAGTGAGTGACAGTATCCGAATTATTGGATTCCAATGCAAGAGATTTCGATTAGCGAATACTATAACTAGTGAGTGACAGTATCCGAATTATTGCATTCGAATGCAAGAGATTTCGATTAGCGAATACTACTACTAGTGAGTGACAGTATCCGAATTATTACATTCGAATGCAAGAGATTTCGATTAGCGAATACTACTACTAGTGAGTGACAGTATCCGAATTATTGCATTCGAATGCAAGAGATTTCGATTAGCGAATACCACTACTAGTGAGTGACAGTATCCGAATTATTGCATTCGAATGCATGAATTTTCGATTAGCGAATACTACTACTAGTGAGTGACAGTATCCGAATTATTGCATTCGAATGCATGAAATTTCGATTAACGAATACTGCTACTAGTGAGTGACAGTATCCGAATTATAGCATTCGAATGCAAGAGATTTCGATTAGCGAATACTACTACTAGTGAGTGACAGTATCCGAATTATTGCATTCAAATGCATGAAATTTCGATTAGCGAATACTACTACTAGTGAGTGACAGTATCCGAATTATTGCATTCCAATGCATGAAATTTCGATTAGCGAATACTACTACTTGTGAGTGACAGTATCCCAATTATTGCATTCGAATGCATGAAATTTCGATTAGCGAATACTACTACTAGTGGGTGACAGTATCCGAATTATTGCATTTGAATGCATGAAATTTCGATTAGCGAATACTACTACTAGTGAGTGACAGTATCCGAATTATGGCATTCGAATGCATGAAATTTCGATTGGCGAATACTACTACTAGTGAGTGACAGTATCCGAGAACTTGCTTTCGAATGCATGAAATTTCGATTATCGAATACTACTACTAGTGAGTGACAGTATCCGAATTATTGCATTCGAATGCATGAAATTGCGATTAGCGAATACTACTACTAGTGAGTGACAGTATCCGAATTATTGCATTCGAATGCATGAAATTTCGATTAGCGAATACTACTACTAGTGAGTGACAGTATCCAAGAACTTGCATTCGAATGCATGAGATTTCGATTAGCGAATACTACTACTAGTGAGTGACAGTATCCGAGAACTTGCATTCGAATGCATGAGATTTCGATTAGCGAATACTACTACTAGTGAGTGATCGTATCCGAGAACTTGCATTCGAATGCATGAGATTTCGATTAGTGAATTCTACTACTAGTGAGTGACACTATCCGAGAACTTGCATTCGAATGCATGAGATTTCGATTAGCGAATACTACTACTAGTGAGTGACAGTATCCGAATTATTGCAAACGAATGCATGAGATTTCCTTTAGCGAATACTAGTACTAGTCAGTGACAGCTTCCGAATTATTGCTTTCGAATGCAAGTGATTTCGATTAGCCAATACTACTACTAGTGAGTGACAGTATCCGAATTATTGCATTCGAAAGCATGAAATTTTGATTAGCGAATACTACGACTAGTGAGTGACAGTATCCGAATTATGGCATTCGAATGCATGAACTTTCGATTAGCGAATACTACTACTAGTGAGTGACAGTATCCGAGAACTTGCATTCGAATGCATGAAATTTCGATTAGCGAATACTACTACTAGTGAGTGACAGTATCCGAATTAGAGCATTCGAATGCATGAAATTTCGATTAGCGAATACTACTACTAGTGAGTGACAGTATCCGAATTAATGCATTCGAATGCATGAAATTTCGATTAGCGAATACTACTACTAGTGAGTGACAGTATCCGAGAACTTGCATTCGAATGCATGAGATTTCGATTAGCGAATACTACTACTAGTGAGTGACAGTATCCGAGAACTTGCATTCGAATGCATTAGATTTCGATTAGCGAATACTACTACTAGTGAGTGACAGTATCCGAGAACTTGCATTCGAATGCATGAGATTTCGATTAGCGAATACTACTACTAGTGAGTGACAGTGTCCGAGAACTTGCATTCGAATGCATGAGATTTGGATTAGCGAATACTACTACTAGTGAGTGACAGTATCCGAATTATTGCATTCGAATGCATGAGATTTCGATTAACGAATACTACTACTAGTGAGTGACAGTATCCGAATTATTGCATTCGAATGCAAGAGATTTCGATTAGCGAATACTACTACTCGTGAGTGACAGTATCCGAATTATTGCATTCGAATGCAAGAGATTTCGATTAGCGAATACTACTACGAGTGAGTGACAGTATCCGAATTATTGCATTCCAATGCAAGAGATTTCGATTAGCGAATACTACTACTAGTGAGTGACAGTATCCGAATTATTGCATTCGAATGCAAGAGATTTCGATTAGCGAATACTACTACTAGTAGTGACAGTATCCGAGAACTTGCATTCGAATGCATGAGATTTCGATTAGCGAATACTACTACTAGTGAGTGAAAGTATCCGAGAACTTGCATTCGAATGCATGAGATTTCGATTAGTGAATTCTACTACTAGTGAGTGACAGTATCCGAGAACTTGCATTCGAATGCATGAAATTTCGATTAGCGAATACTACTACTAGTGAGTGACAGTATCCGAATTATTGCATTCGAATGCATGAAATTTCGATTAACGAATACTGCTACTAGTGAGTGACAGTATCCGAATTATAGCATTCGAATGCAAGAGATTTCGATTAGCGAATACTACTACTAGTGAGTGACAGTATCCGAATTATTGCATTCGAATGCATGAAATTTCGATTAGCGAATACTACTACTAGTGAGTGACAGTATCCGAATTATTGCATTCCAATGCATGAAATTTCGATTAGCGAATACTACTACTTGTGAGTGACAGTATCCCAATTATTGCATTCGAATGCATGAAATTTCGATTAGCGAATACTACTACTAGTGGGTGACAGTATCCGAATTATTGCATTTGAATGCATGAAATTTCGATTAGCGAATACTACTACTAGTGAGTGACAGTATCCGAATTATGGCATTCGAATGCATGAAATTTCGATTAGCGAATACTACTACCAGTGAGTGACAGTATCCGAGAACTTGCATTCGAATGCATGAAGTTTCGATTATCGAATACTACTACTAGTGAGTGACAGTATCCGAATTATTGCATTCGAATGCATGAAATTTCGATTAGCGAATACTACTACTAGTGAGTGACAGTATCCGAATTATTGCATTCGAATGCATGAGATTTCGATTAGCCAATACTACTACTAGTGAGTGACAGTATCCGAGAACTTGCATTCGAATCCATGAGATTTCGATTAGCGTATACTACTACTAGTGAGTGACAGTATCCGAGAACTTGCATTCGAATGCATGAGATTTCGATTAGCGAATACTACTACTAGTGAGTGGCAGTATCCGAATTATTGCAATCCAATGCATGAGATTTCGTTTAGCGAATACTACTACTAGTAGTCAGTGACAGTTTCCGAATTATTGCTTTCGAATGCAAGAGATTTCGATTAGCGAATACTACTACTAGTGCGTGACAGTATCCGAATTATTGCATTCGAATGCAAGAGATTTCGATTAGCGAATACTACTACTAGTGAGTGAAAGTATACGAATTATTGCATTCGAATGCAAGAGATTTCGATTAGCGAATACTACCACTAGTAAGTGACAGTATCCGAATTATTGCATTCGAATGCATGAAATTTCGATTAGCGAATACTACTACTAGTGAGTGACAGTATCCGAATTATTGCATTCGAATGCAAGAGATTTCGATTAGCGAATACTACTACTCGTGAGTGACAGTATCCGAATTATTGCATTCGAATGCAAGAGATTTTGATTAGCGAATACTACTACTAGTGAGTGACAGTATCCGAATTACTGCATTCGAATGCAAGAGATTTCGATTAGCGAATACTACTACTAGTGAGTGACAGTATCCGAAATATTACATTCGAATGCAAGAGATTTCGATTAGCGAATACTACTACTAGTGAGTGACAGTATCCGAATTATTGCATTCGAATGCAAGAGATTTCGATTAGCGAATACTACTACTAGTGAGTGACAGTATCCGAGAACTAGCATTCGAATGCATGAGATTTCGATTAGCGAATACTACTACTAGTGAGTGACAGTATCCGAATTATTGCATTCGAATGCATGAGATTGCGATTAGCGAATACTACTACTAGTGAGTGACAGTATCCGAATTATTGCATTCGAATGCATGAAATTTCGATTAGCGAATACTACTACTAGTGAGTGACAGAATCCGAATTATGGCATTGGAATGCATGAAATTTCGATTAGCGGATACTACTACTAGTGAGTGACAGTATCCGCGAACTTGCATTCGAATGCATGAAATTTCGATTAGCGAATACTACTACTAGTGAGTGACAGTATCCGAATTAGTGCATTCGAATGCATGAGATTTCGATTAGCGAATACTACTACTAGTGAGTGACAGTATCCGAATTAGTGCATTCGAATGCATGAGATTGCGATTAGCGAATACTACTACTAGTGAGTGAACGTATCCGAATTATTGCATTCGAATTAATGAAATTTCGATTAGCGAATACTACTACTAGTGAGTGACAGTATCCGAGAACTTGCATTCGAATGCATGAGATTTCGATTAGCGAATACTACTACTAGTGAGTGACAGTATCCGAGAACTTGCATTCGAATGCATGAGATTTCGATTAGCGAATACTACTACTAGTGAGTGAAAGTATCCGAGAACTTGCATTCGAATGCATGAGATTTCGATTAGTGAATTCTACTACTAGTGAGTGACAGTATCCGAGAACATGCATTCCAATGCATGAGATTTCGATTAGCGAATACTACTACTAGTGAGTGACAGTATCCGAATTATTGCAAACGAAGGCATGAGATTTCCTTTAGCGAATACTACTACTAGTCAGTGACTGTTTCCGAATTATTGCTTTCGAATGCAAGAGATTGCGATTAGCGAATACTACTACTAGTGAGTGACAGTATCCGAATTATTGCATTCGAATGCATGAAATTTCGATTAGCGAATACTACTACTAGTGAGTGACAGTATCCGAATTATGGCATTCGAATGCATGAACTTTCGATTAGCGAATACTACTACTAGTGAGTGACAGTATCCGAGAACTTGCATTCGAATGCATGAAATTTCGATTAGCGAATACTACTACTAGTGAGTGACAGTATCCGAATTATTGCATTCGAACGCATGAAATTTCGATTAGCGAATACTACTACTAGTGAGTGACAGTATCCGAATTATTGCATACGAATGCATGAAATTTCGATTAGCGAATACTACTACTAGTGAGTGACAGTATCCGAGAACTTGCATTCGAATGCATGAGATTTCGATTAGCGAATACTACTACTAGTGAGTGACAGTATCCGAATTATTGCATTCGAATGCATAAGATTTCGATTAGCGAATACTACTACTAGTGAGTGACAGTATCCGAATTATTGCATTCGAATGCAAGAGATTTCGATTAGCGAATACTACTACTAGTGAGTGACAGTATCCGAATTATTGCGTTCGAATGCAAGAGATTTCGATCAGCGAATACTACTACGAGTGAGTGACAGTATCCGAATTATTGGATTCCAATGCAAGAGATTTCGATTAGCGAATACTACTACTAGTGAGTGACAGTATCCGAATTATTGCATTCGAATGCAAGAGATTTCGATTAGCGAATACTACTACTAGTGAGTGACAGTATCCGAATTATTACATTCGAATGCAAGAGATTTCGATTAGCGAAAACTACTACTAGTGAGTGACAGTATCCGAATTATTGCATTCGAATGCAAGAGATTTCGATTAGCGAATACCACTACTAGTGAGTGACAGTATCCGAATTATTGCATTCGAATGCATGAAATTTCGATTAGCGAATACTACCACTAGTGAGTGACAGTATCCGAATTATTGCATTCGAATGCATGAAATTTCGATTAACGAATACTGCTACTAGTGAGTGACAGTATCCGAATTATAGCATTCAAATGCAAGAGATTTCGATTAGCGAATACTACTACTAGTGAGTGACAGTATCCGAATTATTGCATTCGAATGCATGAAATTTCGATTAGCGAATACTACTACTAGTGAGTGACAGTATCCGAATTATTGCATTCCAATGCATGAAATTTCGATTAGCGAATACTACTACTTGTGAGTGACAGTATCCCAATTATTGCATTCGAATGCATGAAATTTCGATTAGCGAATACTACTACTAGTGGGTGACAGTATCCGAATTATTGCATTTGAATGCATGAAATTTCGATTAGCGAATACTACTACTAGTGAGTGACAGTATCCGAATTATGGCATTCGAATGCATGAAATTTCGATTGGCGAATACTACTACTAGTGAGTGACAGTATCCGAGAACTTGCATTCGAATGCATGAAATTTCGATTATCGAATACTACTACTAGTGAGTGACAGTATCCGAATTATTGCATTCGAATGCATGAAATTGCGATTAGCGAATACTACTACTAGTGAGTGACAGTATCCGAATTATTGCATTCGAATGCATGAAATTTCGATTAGCGAATACTACTACTAGTGAGTGACAGTATGCGAGAACTTGCATTCGAATGCATGAGATTTCGATTAGCGAATACTACTACTAGTGAGTGACAGTATCCGAGAACTTGCATTCGAATGCATGAGATTTCGATTAGCGAATACTACTACTAGTGAGTGATCGTATCCGAGAACTTGCATTCGAATGCATGAGATTTCGATTAGTGAATTCTACTACTAGTGAGTGACACTATCCGAGAACTTGCATTCGAATGCATGAGATTTCGACTAGCGAATACTACTACTAGTGAGTGACAGTATCCGAATTATTGCAAACGAATGCATGAGATTTCCTTTAGCGAATACTAGTACTAGTCAGTGACAGCTTCCGAATTATTGCTTTCGAATGCAAGTGATTTCGATTAGCCAATACTACTACTAGTGAGTGACAGTATCCGAATTATTGCATTCGAAAGCATGAAATTTTGATTAGCGAATACTACTACTAGTGAGTGACAGTATCCGAATTATGGCATTCGAATGCATGAACTTTCGATTAGCGAATACTACTACTAGTGAGTGACAGTATCCGAGAACTTGCATTCGAATGCATGAAATTTCGATTAGCGAATACTACTACTAGTGAGTGACAGTATCCGAATTATAGCATTCGAATGCATGAAATTTCGATTAGCGAATACTACTACTAGTGAGTGACAGTATCCGAATTAATGCATTCGAATGCATGAAATTTCGATTAGCGAATACTACTACTAGTGAGTGACAGTATCCGAGAACTTGCATTCGAATGCATGAGATTTCGATTAGCGAATACTACTACTAGTGAGTGACAGTATCCGAGAACTTGCATTCGAATGCATTAGATTTCGATTAGCGAATACTACTACTAGTGAGTGACAGTATCCGAGAACTTGCATTCGAATGCATGAGATTTCGATTAGCGAATACTACTACTAGTGAGTGACAGTATCCGAGAACTTGCATTCGAATGCATGAGATTTCGATTAGCGAATACTACTACTAGTGAGTGACAGTATCCGAATTATTGCATTCCAATGCATGAAATTTCGATTAGCGAATACTACTACTTGTGAGTGACAGTATCCCAATTATTGCATTCGAATGCATGAAATTTCGATTAGCGAATACTACTACTAGTGGGTGACAGTATCCGAATTATTGCATTTGAATGCATGAAATTTCGATTAGCGAATACTACTACTAGTGAGTGACAGTATCCGAATTATGGCATTCGAATGCATGAAATTTCGATTGGCGAATACTACTACTAGTGAGTGACAGTATCCGAGAACTTGCATTCCAATGCATGAAATTTCGATTATCGAATACTACTACTAGTGAGTGACAGTATCCGAATTATTGCATTCGAATGCATGAAATTGCGATTAGCGAATACTACTACTAGTGAGTGACAGTATCCGAATTATTGCATTCGAATGCATGAAATTTCGATTAGCGAATACTACTACTAGTGAGTGACAGTATCCGAGAACTTGCATTCGAATGCATGAGATTTCGATTAGCGAATACTACTACTAGTGAGTGACAGTATCCGAGAACTTGCATTCGAATGCATGAGATTTCGATTAGCGAATACTACTACTAGTGAGTGATCGTATCCGAGAACTTGCATTCGAATGCATGAGATTTCGATTAGTGAATTCTACTACTAGTGAGTGACACTATCCGAGAACTTGCATTCGAATGCATGAGATTTCGATTAGCGAATACTACTACTAGTGAGTGACAGTATCCGCATTATTGCAAACGAATGCATGAGATTTCCTTTAGCGAATACTAGTACTAGTCAGTGACAGCTTCCGAATTATTGCTTTCGAATGCAAGTGATTTCGATTAGCCAATACTACTACTAGTGAGTGACAGTATCCGAATTATTGCATTCGAAAGCATGAAATTTTGATTAGCGAATACTACTACTAGTGAGTGACAGTATCCGAATTATGGCATTCGAATGCATGAACTTTCGATTAGCGAATACTACTACTAGTGAGTGACAGTATCCGAGAACTTGCATTCGAATGCATGAAATTTCGATTATCGAATACTACTACTAGTGAGTGACAGTATCCGAATTATAGCATTCGAATGCATGAAATTTCGATTAGCGAATACTACTACTAGTGAGTGACAGTATCCGAATTAATGCATTCGAATGCATGAAATTTCGATTAGCGAATACTACTACTAGTGAGTGACAGTATCCGAGAACTTGCATTCGAATGCATGAGATTTCGATTAGCGAATACTACTACTAGTGAGTGACAGTATCCGAGAACTTGCATTCGAATGCATTAGATTTCGATTAGCGAATACTACTACTAGTGAGTGACAGTATCCGAGAACTTGCATTCGAATGCATGAGATTTCGATTAGCGAATACTACTACTAGTGAGTGACAGTATCCGAGAACTTGCATTCGAATGCATGAGATTTCGATTAGCGAATACTATTACTAGTGAGTGACAGTATCCGAATTATTGCATTCCAATGCATGAAATTTCGATTAGCATATACTACTACTTGTGAGTGACAGTATCCCAATTATTGCATTCGAATGCATGAAATTTCGATTAGCGAATACTACTACTAGTGGGTGACAGTATCCGAATTATTGCATTTGAATGCATGAAATTTCGATTAGCGAATACTACTACTAGTGAGTGACAGTATCCGAATTATGGCATTCGAATGCATGAAATTTCGATTGGCGAATACTACTACTAGTGAGCGACAGTATCCGAGAACTTGCATTCGAATGCATGAAATTTCGATTATCGAATACTACTACTAGTGAGTGACAGTATCCGAATTATTGCATTCGAATGCATGAAATTGCGATTAGCGAATACTACTACTAGTGAGTGACAGTATCCGAATTATTGCATTCGAATGCATGAAATTTCGATTAGCGAATACTACTACTAGTGAGTGACAGTATCCGAGAACTTGCATTCGAATGCATTAGATTTCGATTAGCGAATACTACTACTAGTGAGTGACAGTATCCGAGAACTTGCATTCGAATGCATGAGATTTCGATTAGCGAATACTACTACTAGTGAGTGATCGTATCCGAGAACTTGCATTCGAATGCATGAGATTTCGATTAGTGAATTCTACTACTAGTGAGTGACACTATCCGAGAACTTGCATTCGAATGCATGAGATTTCGATTAGCGAATACTACTACTAGTGAGTGACAGTATCCGAATTATTGCAAACGAATGCATGAGATTTCCTTTAGCGAATACTAGTACTAGTCAGTGACAGCTTCCGAATTATTGCTTTCGAATGCAAGTGATTTCGATTAGCCAATACTACTACTAGTGAGTGACAGTATCCGAATTATTGCATTCGAAAGCATGAAATTTTGATTAGCGAATACTACTACTAGTGAGTGACAGTATCCGAATTATGGCATTCGAATGCATGAACTTTCGATTAGCGAATACTACTACTAGTGAGTGACAGTATCCGAGAACTTGCATTCGAATGCATGAAATTTCGATTAGCGAATACTACTACTAGTGAGTGACAGTATCCGAATTATAGCATTCGAATGCATGAAATTTCGATTAGCGAATACTACTACTAGTGAGTGACAGTATCCGAATTAATGCATTCGAATGCATGAAATTTCGATTAGCGAATACTACTACTAGTGAGTGACAGTATCCGAGAACTTGCATTCGAATGCATGAGATTTCGATTAGCGAATACTACTACTAGTGAGTGACAGTATCCGAGAACTTGCATTCGAATGCATTAGATTTCGATTAGCGAATACTACTACTAGTGAGTGACAGTATCCGAGAACTTGCATTCGAATGCATGAGATTTCGATTAGCGAATACTACTACTAGTGAGTGACAGTATCCGAGAACTTGCATTCGAATGCATGAGATTTCGATTAGCGAATACTACTACTAGTGAGTGACAGTATCCGAGAACTTGCATTCGAATGCATTAGATTTCGATTAGCGAATACTACTACTAGTGAGTGACAGTATCCGAATTATGGCATTCGAATGCATGAAATTTCGATTAGCGAATACTACTACTAGTGAGTGACAGTATCCGAGAACTTGCATTCGAATGCATGAAATTGCGATTAGCGATTACTACTACTAGTGAGTGACAGTATCCGAATTATTGCATTCGAATGCATGAAATTTCGATTAGCGAATACTACTACTAGTGAGTGACAGTATCCGAATTATTACATTCGAATGCAAGAGATTTCGATTAGCGAATACTACTACTAGTGAGTGACAGTATCCGAATTATTGCATTCGAATGCAAGAGATTTCGATTAGCGAATACTACTACTAGTGAGTGACAGTATCCGAATTACTGCATTCGAATGCATGAAATTTCGATTAGCGAATACTACTACTAGTGAGTGACAGTATCCGAGAACTAGCATTCGAATGCATGAAATTTCGATTAGCGAATACTACTAGTAGTGAGTGACAGTATCCGAATTATTGCATTCGAATGCATGAATTTGCGATTAGCGAATACTACTACTAGTGAGTGACAGTATCCGAATTATTGCATTCGAATGCATGAAATTTCGATTAGCGAATACTACTACTAGTGAGTGACAGTATCCGAGAACTTGCATTTGAATGCATGAGATTTCGATTAGCGAATACTACTACTAGTGAGTGACAGTATCCGAGAACTTGCATTCGAATGCATGAGATTTCGATTAGCGAATACTACTACTAGTGAGTGACAGTATCCGAGAACATGCATTCGAATGCATGAGATTTCGATTAGTGAATACTACTACTAGTGAGTGACAGTATCCGAGAACTTGCATTCGAATGCATGAGATTTCGATTAGCGAATACTACTACTAGTGAGTGACAGTATCCGAGAACTTGCATTCGAATGCATGAGATTTCGATTAGCGAATACTACTACTAGTGAGTGACAGTATCCGAGAACTTGCATTCGAATGCATTAGATTTCGATTAGCGAATACCACTACTAGTGAGTGACAGTATCCGAATTATTGCATTCGAATGCAAGAGATTTCGATTAGCGAATACTACTACTAGTGAGTGACAGTATCCGAATTATTACATTCGAATGCAAGAGATTTCGATTAGCGAAAACTACTACTAGTGAGTGACAGTATCCGAATTATTGCATTCGAATGCAAGAGATTTCGATTAGCGAATACCACTACTAGTGAGTGACAGTATCCGAATTATTGCATTCGAATGCATGAAATTTCGATTAGCGAATTCTACCACTAGTGAGTGACAGTATCCGAATTATTGCATTCGAATGCATGAAATTTCGATTAACGAATACTGCTACTAGTGAGTGACAGTATCCGAATTATAGCATTCGAATGCAAGAGATTACGATTAGCGAATACTACTACTAGTGAGTGACAGTATCCGAATTATTGCATTCGAATGCATGAAATTTCGATTAGCGAATACTACTACTAGTGAGTGACAGTATCCGAATTATTGCATTCCAATGCATGTAATTTCGATTAGCGAATACTACTACTTGTGAGTGACAGTATCCCAATTATTGCATTCGAATGCATGAAATTTCGATTAGCGAATACTACTACTAGTGGGTGACAGTATCCGAATTATTGCATTTGAATGCATGAAATTTCGATTAGCGAATACTACTACTAGTGAGTGACAGTATCCGAATTATGGCATTCGAATGCATGAAATTTCGATTGGCGAATACTACTACTAGTGAGTGACAGTATCCGAGAACTTGCATTCGAATGCATGAAATTTCGATTATCGAATACTACTACTAGTGAGTGACAGTATCCGAATTATTGCATTCGAATGCATGAAATTGCGATTAGCGAATACTACTACTAGTGAGTTACAGTATCCGAATTATTGCATTCGAATGCATGAAATTTCGATTAGCGAATACTACTACTAGTGAGTGACAGTATCCGAGAACTTGCATTCGAATGCATGAGATTTCGATTAGCGAATACTACTACTAGTGAGTGACAGTATCCGAGAACTTGCATTCGAATGCATGAGATTTCGATTAGCGAATACTACTACTAGTGAGTGATCGTATCCGAGAACTTGCATTCGAATGCATGAGATTTCGATTAGTGAATTCTACTACTAGTGAGTGACACTATCCGAGAACTTGCATTCGAATGCATGAGATTTCGATTAGCGAATACTACAACTAGTGAGTGACAGTATCCGAATTATTGCAAACGAATGCAGGAGATTTCCTTTAGCGAATACTAGTACTAGTCAGTGACAGCTTCCGAATTATTGCTTTCGAATGCAAGTGATTTCGATTAGCCAATACTACTACTAGTGAGTGACAGTATCCGAATTATTGCATTCGAAAGCATGAAATTTTGATTAGCGAATACTACTACTAGTGAGTGACAGTATCCGAATTATGGCATTCGAATGCATGAACTTTCGATTAGCGAATACTACTACTAGTCAGTGACAGTATCCGAGAACTTGCATTCGAATGCATGAAATTTCGATTAGCGAATACTACTACTAGTGAGTGATAGTATCCGAATTATAGCATTCGAATGCATGAAATTTCGACTAGCGAATACTACTACTAGTGAGTGACAGTATCCGAATTAATGCATTCGAATGCATGAAATTTCGATTAGCGAATACTACTACTAGTGAGTGACAGTATCCGAGAACTTGCATTCGAATGCATGAGATTTCGATTAGCGAATACTACTACTAGTGAGTGACAGTATCCGAGAACTTGCATTCGAACGCATTAGATTTCGATTAGCGAATACTACTACTAGTGAGTGACAGTATCCGAGAACTTGCATTCGAATGCATGAGATTTCGATTAGCGAATACTACTACTAGTGAGTGACAGTATCCGAGAACTTGCATTCGAATGCATGAGATTTCGATTAGCGAATACTACTACTAGTGAGTGACAGTATCCGAATTATTGCATTCCAATGCATGAAATTTCGATTAGCGAATACTACTACTTGTGAGTGACAGTATCCCAATTATTGCATTCGAATGCATGAAATTTCGATTAGCGAATACTACTACTAGTGGGTGACAGTATCCGAATTATTGCATTTGAATGCATGAAATTTCGATTAGCGAATACTACTACTAGTGAGTGACAGTATCCGAATTATGGCATTCGAATGCATGAAATTTCGATTGGCGAATACTACTACTAGTGAGTGACAGTATCCGAGAACTTGCATTCGAGTGCATGAAATTTCGATTATCGAATACTACTACTAGTGAGTGACAGTATCCGAATTATAGCATTCGAATGCATGAAATTTCGATTAGCGAATACTACTACTAGTGAGTGACAGTATCCGAATTAATGCATTCGAATGCATGAAATTTCGATTAGCGAATACTACTACTAGTGAGTGACAGTATCCGAGAACTTGCATTCGAATGCATGAGATTTCGATTAGCGAATACTACTACTAGTGAGTGACAGTATCCGAGAACTTGCATTCGAATGCATTAGATTTCGATTAGCGAATACTACTACTAGTGAGTGACAGTATCCGAGAACTTGCATTCGAATGCATGAGATTTCGATTAGCGAATACTACTACTAGTGAGTGACAGTATCCGAGAACTTGCATTCGAATGCATGAGATTTCGATTAGCGAATACTACTACTAGTGAGTGACAGTATCCGAATTATGGCATTCGAATGCATGAAATTTCGATTAGCGAATACTACTACTAGTGAGTGACAGTATCCGAGAACTTGCATTCGAATGCATGAGATTTCGATTAGCGAATACTACTACTAGTGAGTGACAGTATCCGAATTATTGCATTCGAATGCATGAGATTTCGATTAGCGAATACTACTACTAGTGAGTGACAGTATCCGAGTTATTGCATTCGAATGCAAGAGATTTCGATTAGCGAATACTACTACTCGTGAGTGACAGTATCCGAATTATTGCGTTCGAATGCAAGAGATTTCGATTAGCGAATACTACCACGAGTGAGTGACAGTATCCGAATTATTGGATTCCAATGCAAGAGATTTCGATTAGCGAATACTACTACTAGTGAGTGACAGTATCCGAATTATTGCATTCGAATGCAAGAGATTTCGATTAGCGAATACTACTACTAGTGAGTGACAGTATCCGAATTATTACATTCGAATGCAAGAGATTTCGATTAGCGAAAACTACTACTAGTGAGTGACAGTATCCGAATTATTGCATTCGAATGCAAGAGATTTCGATTAGCGAATACCACTACTAGTGAGTGACAGTATCCGAATTATTGCATTCGAATGCATGAAATTTCGATTAGCGAATACTACCACTAGTGAGTGACAGTATCCGAATTATTGCATTCGAATGCATGAAATTTCGATTAACGGATACTGCTACTAGTGAGTGACAGTATCCGAATTATAGCATTCGAATGCAAGAGATTTCGATTAGCGAATACTACTACTAGTGAGTGACAGTATCCGAATTATTGCATTCGAATGCATGAAATTTCGATTAGCGAATACTACTACTAGTGAGTGACAGTATCCGAATTATTGCATTCCAATGCATGAAATTTCGATTAGCGAATACTACTACTTGTGAGTGACAGTATCCCAATTATTGCATTCGAATGCATGAAATTTCGATTAGCGAATACTACTACTAGTGGGTGACAGTATCCGAATTATTGCATTTGAATGCATGAAATTTCGATTAGCGAATACTACTACTAGTGAGTGACAGTATCCGAATTATGGCATTCGAATGCATGAAATTTCGATTGGCGAATACTACTACTAGTGAGTGACAGTATCCGAGAACTTGCATTCGAATGCATGAAATTTCGATTATCGAATACTACTACTAGTGAGTGACAGTATCCGAATTATTGCATTCGAATGCATGAAATTGCGATTAGCGAATACTACTACTAGTGAGTGACAGTATCCGAATTATTGCATTCGAATGCATGAAATTTCGATTAGCGAATACTACTACTAGTGAGTGACAGTATCCGAGAACTTGCATTCGAATGCATGAGATTTCGATTAGCGAATACTACTACTAGTGAGTGACAGTATCCGAGAACTTGCATTCGAATGCATTAGATTTCGATTAGCGAATACTACTACTAGTGAGTGACAGTATCCGAGAACTTGCATTCGAATGCATGAGATTTCGATTAGCGAATACTACTACTAGTGAGTGACAGTATCCAAGAACTTGCATTCGAATGCATGAGATTTCGATTAGCGAATACTACTACTAGTGAGTGACAGTATCCGAATTATGGCATTCGAATGCATGAAATTTCGATTAGCGAATACTACTACTTGTGAGTGACAGTATCCGAGAACTTGCATTCGAATGCATGAGATTTCGATTAGCGAATACTACTACTAGTGAGTGACAGTATCCGAATTATTGCATTCGAATGCAAGAGATTTCGATTAGCGAATACTACTACTCGTGAGTGACAGTATCCGAATTATTGCGTTCGAATGCAAGAGATTTCGATTAGCGAATACTACCACGAGTGAGTGACAGTATCCGAATTATTGGATTCCAATGCAAGAGATTTCGATTAGCGAATACTACTACTAGTGAGTGACAGTATCCGAATTATTGCATTCGAATGCAAGAGATTTCGATTAGCGAATACTACTACTAGTGAGTGACAGTATCCGAATTATTACATTCGAATGCAAGAGATTTCGATTAGCGAAAACTACTACTAGTGAGTGACAGTATCCGAATTATTGCATTCGAATGCAAGAGATTGCGATTAGCGAATACCACTACTAGTGAGTGACAGTATCCGAATTATTGCATTCGAATGCATGAAATTTCGATTAGCGAATACTACCACTAGTGAGTGACAGTATCCGAATTATTGCATTCGAATGCATGAAATTTCAATTAACGAATACTGCTACTAGTGAGTGACAGTATCCGAATTATAGCATTCGAATGCAAGAGATTTCGATTAGCGAATACTACTACTAGTGAGTGACAGTATCCGAATTATTGCATTCGAATGCATGAAATTTCGATTAGCGAATACTACTACTAGTGAGTGACAGTATCCGAATTATTGCATTCCAATGCATGAAATTTCGATTAGCGAATACTACTACTTGTGAGTGAAAGTATCCCAATTATTGCATTCGAATGCATGAAATTTCGATTAGCGAATACTACTACTAGTGGGTGACAGTATCCGAATTATTGCATTCGAATGCATGAAATTGCGATTAGCGAATACTACTACTAGTGAGTGACAGTATCCGAATTATTGCATTCGAATGCATGAAATTTCGATTAGCGAATACTACTACTAGTGAGTGACAGTATCCGAGAACTTGCATTCGAATGCATGAGATTTCGATTAGCGAATACTACTACTAGTGAGTGACAGTATCCGAGAACTTGCATTCGAATGCATGAGATTTCGATTAGCGAATACTACTACTAGTGAGTGATCGTATCCGAGAACTTGCATTCGAATGCATGAGATTTCGATTAGTGAATTCTACTACTAGTGAGTGACACTATCCGAGAACTTGCATTCGAATGCATGAGATTTCGATTAGCGAATACTACTACTAGTGAGTGACAGTATCCGAATTATTGCAAACGAATGCATGAGATTTCCTTTAGCGAATACTAGTACTAGTCAGTGACAGCTTCCGAATTATTGCTTTCGAATGCAAGTGATTTCGATTAGCCAATACTACTACTAGTGAGTGACAGTATCCGAATTATTGCATTCGAAAGCATGAAATTTTGATTAGCGAATACTACTACTAGTGAGTGACAGTATCCGAATTATGGCATTCGAATGCATGAACTTTCGATTAGCGAATACTACTACTAGTGAGTGACAGTATCCGAGAACTTGCATTCGAATGCATGAAATTTCGATTAGCGAATACTACTACTAGTGAGTGACAGTATCCGAATTATAGCATTCGAATGCATGAAATTTCGATTAGCGAATACTACTACTAGTGAGTGACAGTATCCGAATTAATGCATTCGAATGCATGAAATTTCGATTAGCGAATACTACTACTAGTGAGTGACAGTATCCGAGAACTTGCATTCGAATGCATGAGATTTCGATTAGCGAATACTACTACTAGTGAGTGACAGTATCCGAGAACTTGCATTCGAATGCATTAGATTTCGATTAGCGAATACTACTACTAGTGAGTGACAGTATCCGAGAACTTGCATTCGAATGCATGAGATTTCGATTAGCGAATACTACTACTAGTGAGTGACAGTATCCGAGAACTTGCATTCGAATGCATGAGATTTCGATTAGCGAATACTACTACTAGTGAGTGACAGTATCCGAATTATTGCATTCCAATGCATGAAATTTCGATTAGCGAATACTACTACTTGTGAGTGACAGTATACCAATTATTGCATTCGAATGCATGAAATTTCGATTAGCGAATACTACTACTAGTGGGTGACAGTATCCGAATTATTGCATTTGAATGCATGAAATTTCGATTAGCGAATACTACTACTAGTGAGTGACAGTATCCGAATTATGGCATTCGAATGCATGAAATTTCGATTAGCGAATACTACTACTAGTGAGTGACAGTATCCGAATTATGGCATTCGAATGCATGAAATTTCGATTGGCGAATACTACTACTAGTGAGTGACAGTATCCGAGAACTTGCATTCGAATGCATGAAATTTCGATTATCGAATACTACTACTAGTGAGTGACAGTATCCGAATTATTGCATTCGAATGCATGAAATTTCGATTAGCGAATACTACTACTAGTGAGTGACAGTATCCGAGAACTTGCATTCGAATGCATGAGATTTCGATTAGCGAATACTACTACTAGTGAGTGACAGTATCCGAGAACTTGCATTCGAATGCATGAGATTTCGATTAGCGAATACTACTACTAGTGAGTGATCGTATCCGAGAACTTGCATTCGAATGCATGAGATTTCGATTAGTGAATTCTACTACTAGTGAGTGACACTATCCGAGAACTTGCATTCGAATGCATGAGATTTCGATTAGCGAATACTACTACTAGTGAGTGACAGTATCCGAATTATTGCAAACGAATGCATGAGATTTCCTTTAGCGAATACTAGTACTAGTCAGTGACAGCTTCCGAATTATTGCTTTCGAATGCAAGTGATTTCGATTAGCCAATACTACTACTAGTGAGTGACAGTATCCGAATTATTGCATTCGAAAGCATGAAATTTTGATTAGCGAATACTACTACTAGTGAGTGACAGTATCCGAATTATGGCATTCGAATGCATGAACTTTCGATTAGCGAATACTACTACTAGTGAGTGACAGTATCCGAGAACTTGCATTCGAATGCATGAAATTTCGATTAGCGAATACTACTACTAGTGAGTGACAGTATCCGAATTATAGCATTCGAATGCATGAAATTTCGATTAGCGAATACTACTACTAGTGAGTGACAGTATCCGAATTAATGCATTCGAATGCATGAAATTTCGATTAGCGAATACTACTACTAGTGAGTGACAGTATCCGAGAACTTGCATTCGAATGCATGAGATTTCGATTAGCGAATACTACTACTAGTGAGTGACAGTATCCGAGAACTTGCATTCGAATGCATTAGATTTCGATTAGCGAATACTACTACTAGTGAGTGACAGTATCCGAGAACTTGCATTCGAATGCATGAGATTTCGATTAGCGAATACTACTACTAGTGAGTGACAGTATCCGAGAACTTGCATTCGAATGCATGAGATTTCGATTAGCGAATACTACTACTAGTGAGTGACAGTATCCGAGAACTTGCATTCGAATGCATTAGATTTCGATTAGCTTGGATTTGGATTTGGTTTAAGGGCGCTCAACTTCTAGGTCATTAGCGCCCTTAAGAGACTCATGGCAATAGCCAGATATAAATTTCACTCAAAAAATAAAAATACTAGCAACAAGAAAAATATACAAAGGTAAAAAGCAGTGGCAATAGCCAGATATGAAACAAGGTGATAAATATGTCCAAAATCAGAAACAGATAATTAAAAATTTTAAATCCTCAAATTTATATTGCACTGCGCTAAAAAATTAAAAACTCTATCAACCGCTGTTTTGTCGTCCGCTAAGACCTCTGCAAGTCTGGCAGGCAGCTGCAGAGAATCCCGAAGGTGCGCTAGAGAGTGACACTCTAGGAGCACGTGGCGAACCGACAAAACGTTGTCACACAGCGGACATAGAGGCGCAGGGTCCCTTTTAAATAGGTAACCATGCGAAAAATTGCAGTGCCCTATTCTTAATCGAGCCAAACTAACCTCCTCGCGACGAGATGTGCGACAGGAAGTTACCCAGTTTATCGGAAGTTCTTTCACTTCTCTAAGCTTATTACCGCCGAGAGCTGACCACTCGTCGTGCCAGGACGACAGCACCGCTCTCCGCACTTCAAGCCTAAAGTCTTCCGAAGTAACACGTGAGATGATAATTCTGGGTTCTGTAGTTGCCGTCTTTGCTGCTAAATCTGCCATTTCATTCCCAGGCAAACCTACGTGACCAGGAATCCATGCACACACCACGTCAACACCAGAAGCGTGTAAAACATGGAGGGCATCCTGGATACGTTGTACAATAGGGTGGGGGTTGTACAACTGACAAAGGCTCTGCAGTGCACTAAGGGAATCACTCAAAATCAGGCAGTCACCTAATTTACGACGGCGAACATACAAAACGGCTCGATAAATTGCATAAAGCTCTGCAGTAAAAATGGAAGTGCTATTTGGAAAACCGAATGTATATGGTTCGGTTCCATAAACATAAGCACATCCAACACCGTTGGTGTTCTTTGATCCATCGGTGTAAATATACCTACGGTCAGAGTAACCTGACAAAAATTCTAAGAAACACGTGCGGATACTTGAAATAGGCATCGTGGACTTCTGGTGTATGGTCATCCCAAGATCTACATGGGGCGTACCAGATAGCCAAGGGGGGTAAAGTCTCTCACCCTTGGCGAAAATCACAGGCAGTTCCACTCCAAGCTTCACTAGGAGCTCTTGGAAACGGAAGCCCGCAGGCTTTGGACTAAGGGAGCTATTTCTATATCGTTCTCTTAGCGTGGTGGTGAAAAAAGAAGCGAACGTTGGGTGCTTAGGCATACATCTAAGCGCACAACCATAATTTGCCAAGAGAATCTCACGCCGATATTGCAGAGGAGGTTCTGCGGACTCGGCGTAAAGGCTCACCACTGGGCTTGTTGGAAAAGCTCCTGTTGCAATGCGGATGCCCCTATTATGGACCACGTCTAATCTTCTCAGCACAGATGGTCGTGCTGACGAATAAACAATACACCCATAGTCTAGCTTGGATCGGACCAATGCGCGATATATTCGCAACAAAATCGTCCGATCCGCTCCCCACGATTTGCCATTCAGTACTCGCATAATATTTAGGGAACGGTCACATCTCGCTCTTAGCTGTGCAATATGCGACGACCAACTAAGCTTCCTGTCCAAGATCAAACCCAGGAAGCGCGTCTCTTCTGCGAAGGGAAGTTCATCTGGACCAAATCGGAGCGAAGGTGGTAATCGTCTCCTACGGCGCCAGAAATTAACGCAGATTGTCTTCTCAGTTGAGAAACGGAAGCCGTTTCTCACGCTCCATTCTCTAAGGTTGTCCAAACATTGCTGCAGGCGCCGTTGTAAGAACGCCGTGCGCTGAGAAGTGCAATAGACAGCGAAGTCGTCTACGAATAGGCATGACGAAACTCCAGGTGGAACACATGTCCAGATGGAGTTAATTGCTATAGCAAAGAGCGTGACACTTAGCACCGAACCCTGAGGTACTCCCTCCTCCTGAACAAAAGAATTAGAAAAAACCGAGCCGACCCTTACTCGGAAAAAGCGGTCCTTCATAAACTCCTGAATGAAAAGTGGTAGGCGTCCACGTATGTTCCAGGCATACAGGGAACGTAGAATCCCTGCTCGCCAGCACGTATCATAAGCCTTCTCAAGATCGAAAAATATGCCAACGGTTTGACAGTTCTTCATAAAGCCGTCCATTATCTGTGTCGATATTGACACAAGATGGTCAACAGTTGAACGGCGTCGTCGAAAACCACACTGGATGTTAGTCAGTAGGTTACGACTTTCTAACCACCATACCAATCGTCCATTGATCATGCGTTCCATCACCTTGCAAACGCAACTGGTGAGGGAAATAGGACGATAGCTGGAGTGAAGATGACGGTCCTTTCCAGCCTTCAAGATGGGAATAACGGTGGCCTCCCGCCAATTTTCTGGGAGTATACTGTCAACCCAAACACGATTATAGACCTCGAGCAGGAATGCCTTACCTTCAGGAGAGAGCTGTTGTAACATTTGTACATGAATACCGTCCGGTCCTGGTGCTGAACATCGCGAAGATTTCAGGGAATACTCCAGCTCTGCCATGGTGAAAAGGCGATTGTAATCTTCTACGTTTCTAGAGCGAAACGAGAAGCCTTGAGATTCCACCTGAGTTTTAATTGGAAGGAACTCAGGGGAGTAGTTTTCCGAGCTAGACACTTGTGCGAAAGCACTGCCAAAGGTATTGGCCACTTCAAATGAATCAACAACAGCTCCTGTGGCTGTTTTTAGTCCCGCTATTGGTATTTGGGTCGTTTTAGCTGCAACACGCCTTAATCTATCCCACACAACCGAGGAAGGTGTGTGTCGGTTAAATGAAGCTACAAATTTGCTCCATGATGACTTTTTGCTATCCTTAATGACTTGTCTGGACCTGGCGCGCATTTTCTTGTACTCGATTAGGTTTTCCAAAGTAGGGTGACGTTGGAAAACCCTAAGTGCACGCCTTCGAGCACGAATGGCATTCCGACATTCTTCCGTCCACCAGGGGACGGGAAATCGACGGGGGTGTGTAGTCGACCGCGGAATCGATTGTTCAGCAGCAGAGAGAATCGTCTCCGTGAGATGCTGCGCCAAATTATTCACTGAGTCGTGCTCGTTGTACGTAAAGACAGCCAACTGGGTGTAGAGGTTCCAGTTGGCATGGTCCAAACGCCATCTGGGCATACGTGAGGAACATGTAGGTTGCGTCAAGAGACTAATAAGACATGGAAAATGGTCACTAGAGTGTAGATCAGAGATGACATTCCATTGTAAGGAGACTGCCAATTGAGGTGAACAAATTGAAAGATCAAGGTGTGAAAAACTGTTATGACTGTCAGAAATGAATGTAGGCTCTCCAGTGTTGAGGAGAGCTAGGTTGTGACTGTCTAAGAAATCGGAAATAAGTGTACCTCTCGCACAAGCGCGACTTGAACCCCACAGCGGGTGGTGCGCATTGAAGTCTCCCACCAATAGGAACGGTGTTGGTAACTGGGAAACTAGATCTTCTAACTCATTGTGAGAGAAGTCATGAGACGGAGGCAGATATAGATTACAGATGGTGAAATGGATGTTTGGCAGTTTAATCCGTACAGCAACTGATTGTATATCAGAGTGCAAAGGTAGAGTTTGCATATATACGTCATCTCTGACAAGTATCATAGCGCCGCCATGTGCCGGTACACCCTCTTCTGGTGTAACATCACACCGTATTGGGGTGTATCGCCTTAGATGGAAAGCGTCATGAGGACGCAGCTTAGTCTCTTGCAAACATGCGACCAGAGGTTCGTTTTCTTTGAGCAAGAGCTCAAGTTCTGGCCTTTGAGTTCGAATGCCACGTACGTTCCATTGTAGGATAGTCATATTGCATTGTGTATGGGATAGGTAATTCCAAGGTAACTTTTCATTACTTTGGAGCAGGCGGTTGTCGAACTAATTTAGCCCTTTTCTCTCTTGGGCTGACGTTCTTTTCGGACGCTTTTTCGCGCCTCTTTTCCACTGGGGGTCTCCCAGTGTGGGCAGATTGGTCCAAATCCATGTCCTCTGCCGAGGACGTGCGTCTTCCCATAGCAAACTTGGGTTCGAGTGTCTCGAACCGGTTGCTAATGGGGACCGGCGAAGATGAAAGACGCCGGTCTGAGTCCACCCCTGAAGATTCTCCAGAAGAGGATCTTCGAGGGGATCTCCTTGGACTCTTATATCCCTTTGATGTACTGGGATGGGCCTTATCTTCCTTGAGGAAATCGTTCTTTGTGTAGTTCTTCTTAAACTTTATCGGCGAGGCATTGTAAATAACAGGTTTGCTAGTCTTCTGTGTCGAGTTTGTCATTTTCGTTGGTGATCGAACAGTTGAATTTTTTTCACCAACAGATTTTGTACACGTTGATACAGATGTGCGCGCTGATGTTGAGGGCTTTGGTATAGAGCTACGGGCAACAAGTGTTTTTTCGGAAATTGTTGCCCCATTGAAATCGCTGGTCTGAGTTGCGATCTCTCTGCTCGCTACCGCTTTAGCTGCAACTGAGCTATAGGTTCCAGATCTAGGAACAGAGGGTTGGCGTAGACGCAAGATTTTCCGGGCTTCTGAGAAGGGCACCTTCTCTTTGACCCGTATCTCTTGGATCGCTCTTTCCTCTACAAAGCGGGGGCAGTCTCGGGAACTAGATGGATGTTCACCTTTGCAGTTTACACATGTAGGAGCTGTAGTACATGCTCCATCGTGGGATTCATCTCCACATTGAGGGCATGTAGCTAGTCCCTTACAAAGCTCACTTGTATGTCCAAAGCGCTGGCACTTAAAACACCTGAGTGGGTTCGGGATGAACGGCCTAACTTCGATGGATTCATACCCTGCCTTAATCCTTTGCGGGAGATCTACCCGATCAAAGGTCAGGAACAGGGTATTAGTTGGCTTTAACTCACCACCTTCTTTACGTTGAACCCGGTAAACGTGTATGACGCCTTGCTCCGTCAGATTCTCTTGAATCTCCTCATTGGATAATCCTTCCAATGCACGGGTGTTTATCACACCGCGCGAGAAGTTCAAGGTTCTGTGCATCTCGACACGTACAGGATAACTTGCTAGCATGTTCGCTTTCAGTATCTTAGCTGCCTGGGTAGCTGAATGTGCTTCAACCAGGAGCGTGCCATTTCGAGATCTAGTGCATGACTTGACTGGACCAGCAATGTTATCTAAACCCTTTTGTATAGTAAATGGGCTCACCGATAAAAATTTCTTATCTCCCTCAGTTCGAGATATAACTAAGTAGCGAGGACCACTCGACTCTGCTACTTCCTTTACACTTACTTTAATTGGTTTTGGTTTATGAGTTTTCGTACTCATGGCGCATTAATCCTCCACCATTGCAAATGTCTCCGATGGCATGCTCACTTCCTGGGCGCCACCCCGGCTTAGGTGAGAGTCCTGGCCTGGACCTTGCTCACCCTAGGGTCTCACCTCCCAATGCATAGACAGAGGGACCCAATCGCCTTCAGGAGTGCATCAGCTCATGCAATGGCCCCTCCCCGGGACTGACCTTTATCAGCGGATACGCACACAGATCCTACATGATAACCAGGGGCTGGGACTTACGCGATTACCCAGTCACCCCTTGCGTCACCCCATCCTCCGACGACCCGCGCGTAGGTTATCCGTCAGACTGTGTACAGGGAGGTAACAGGTGGGAGGTCAAACACAAAAGTGGACCAAAGTTGATTGGGCGTTTGGCATGTGCCCTCTCACCTCTTGGAGGAACCCAATCGAGAGTATGGCTCGGGGCCCCGGGTACGCCAAACCCGTACCTACCGTAGTAGGAGCCCTTGGGGGAGTTTGATTTCGGAGTCCTCTTCTCCTAGATGAGTTGTCGACCAAGACTACCGAGCCTCATCTACCCGTTTGGAATGTTCTTAGCTTCCCCTCACCTCTTGCCTACCAGTGGTCAAAAGACACTAAGTAGGCCGTCTGGTTCGGGTACTGAGCCCCTCCGCCACGACAAGGCGACACTCCTTCGGAGGGGATTTCGATTAGCGAATACTACTACTAGTGAGTGACAGTATCCGAATTATGGCATTCGAATGCATGAAATTTCGAATAGCGAATACTACTACTAGTGCGTGACAGTATCCGAGAACTTGCATTCGAATGCATGAAATTGCGATTAGCGAATACTACTACTAGTGAGTGACAGTATCCGAATTATTGCATTCGAATGCATGAAATTTCGATTAGCGAATACTACTACTAGTGAGTGACAGTATCCGAATTATTACATTCGAATGCAAGAGATTTCGATTAGCGAATACTACTACTAGTGAGCGACAGTATCCGAATTATTGCATTCGAATGCAAGAGATTTCGATTAGCGAATACTACTACTAGTGAGTGACAGTATCCGAATTACTGCATTCGAATGCATGTAATTTCGATTAGCGAATACTACTACTAGTGAGTGACAGTATCCGAGAACTAGCATTCGAATGCATGAAATTTCGATTAGCGAATACTACTAGTAGTGAGTGACAGTATCCGAATTATTGCATTCGAATGCATGAAATTGCGATTAGCGAATACTACTACTAGTGAGTGACAGTATCCGAATTATTGCATTCGAATGCATGAAATTTCGATTAGCGAATACTACTACTAGTGAGTGACAGTATCCGAGAACTTGCATTCGAATGCATGAGATTTCGATTAGCGAATACTACTACTAGTGAGTGACAGTATCCGAGAACTTGCATTCGAATGCATGAGATTTCGATTAGCGAATACTACTACTAGTGAGTGACAGTATCCGAGAACTTGCATTCGAATGCATGAGATTTCGATTAGCGAATACTACTCCTAGTGCGTGACAGTATCCGAGAACTTGCATTCGAATGCATGAGATTTCGATTAGCGAATACTACTACTAGTGAGTGACAGTATCCGAGAACTTGCATTCGAATGCATTAGATTTCGATTAGCGAATACTACTACTAGTGAGTGACAGTATCCGAATTATTGCATTCGAATGCAAGAGATTTCGATTAGCGAATACTACTACTAGTGAGTGACAGTATCCGAATTATTACATTCGAATGCAAGAGATTTCGATTAGCGAAAACTACTACTAGTGAGTGACAGTATCCGAATTATTGCATTCGAATGCAAGAGATTTCGATTAGCGAATACCACTACTAGTGAGTGACAGTATCCGAATTATTGCATTCGAATGCATGAAATTTCGATTAGCGAATACTACCACTAGTGAGTGACAGTATCCGAATTATTGCATTCGAATGCATGAAATTTCGATTAACGAATACTGCTACTAGTGAGTGACAGTATCCGAATTATAGCATTCGAATGCAAGAGATTTCGATTAGCGAATACTACTACTAGTGAGTGACAGTATCCGAATTATTGCATTCGAATGCATGAAATTTCGATTAGCGAATACTACTACTAGTGAGTGACAGTATCCGAATTATTGCATTCCAATGCATGTAATTTCGATTAGCGAATACTACTACTTGTGAGTGACAGTATCCCAATTATTGCATTCGAATGCATGAAATTTCGATTAGCGAATACTACTACTAGTGGGTGACAGTATCCGAATTATTGCATTTGAATGCATGAAATTTCGATTAGCGAATACTACTACTAGTGAGTGACAGTATCCGAATTATGGCATTCGAATGCATGAAATTTCGATTGGCGAATACTACTACTAGTGAGTGACAGTATCCGAGAACTTGCATTCGAATGCATGAAATTTCGATTATCGAATACTACTACTAGTGAGTGACAGTATCCGAATTATTGCATTCGAATGCATGAAATTGCGATTAGCGAATACTACTACTAGTGAGTGACAGTATCCGAATTATTGCATTCGAATGCATGAAACTTCGATTAGCGAATACTACTACTAGTGAGTGACAGTATCCGAGAACTTGCATTCGAATGCATGAGATTTCGATTAGCGAATACTACTACTAGTGAGTGACAGTATCCGAGAACTTGCATTCGAATGCATGAGATTTCGATTAGCGAATACTACTACTAGTGAGTGATCGTATCCGAGAACTTGCATTCGAATGCATGAGATTTCGATTAGTGAATTCTACTACTAGTGAGTGACACTATCCGAGAACTTGCATTCGAATGCATGAGATTTCGATTAGCGAATACTACTACTAGTGAGTGACAGTATCCGAATTATTGCAAACGAATGCATGAGATTTCCTTTAGCGAATACTAGTACTAGTCAGTGACAGCTTCCGAATTATTGCTTTCGAATGCAAGTGATTTCGATTAGCCAATACTACTACTAGTGAGTGACAGTATCCGAATTATTGCATTCGAAAGCATGAAATTTTGATTAGCGAATACTACTACTAGTGAGTGACAGTATCCGAATTATGGCATTCGAATGCATGAACTTTCGATTAGCGAATACTACTACTAGTGAGTGACAGTATCCGAGAACTTGCATTCGAATGCATGAAATTTCGATTAGCGAATACTACTACTAGTGAGTGACAGTATCCGAATTATAGCATTCGAATGCATGAAATTTCGATTAGCGAATACTACTACTAGTGTGTGACAGTATCCGAATTAATGCATTCGAATGCATGAAATTTCGATTAGCGAATACTACTACTAGTGAGTGACAGTATCCGAGAACTTGCATTCGAGTGCATGAGATTTCGATTAGCGAATACTACTACTAGTGAGTGACAGTATCCGAGAACTTGCATTCGAATGCATTAGATTTTGATTAGCGAATACTACTACTAGTGAGTGACAGTATCCGAGAACTTGCATTCGAATGCATGAGATTTCGATTAGCGAATACTACTACTAGTGAGTGACAGTATCCGAATTATTGCATTCCAATGCATGAAATTTCGATTAGCGAATACTACTACTTGTGAGTGACAGTATCCCAATTATTGCATTCGAATGCATGAAATTTCGATTAGCGAATACTACTACTAGTGGGTGACAGTATCCGAATTATTGCATTTGAATGCATGAAATTTCGATTAGCGAATACTACTACTAGTGAGTGACAGTATCCGAATTATGGCATTCGAATGCATAAAATTTCGATTGGCGAATACTACTACTAGTGAGTGACAGTATCCGAGAACTTGCATTCGAATGCATGAAATTTCGACTATCGAATACTACTACTAGTGAGTGACAGTATCCGAATTATTGCATTCGAATGCATGAAATTGCGATTAGCGAATACTACTACTAGTGAGTGACAGTATCCGAATTATTGCATTCGAATGCATGAAATTTCGATTAGCGAATACTACTACTAGTGAGTGACAGTATCCGAGAACTTGCATTCGAATGCATGAGATTTCGATTAGCGAATACTACTACTAGTGAGTGACAGTATCCGAGAACTTGCATTCGAATGCATGAGATTTCGATTAGCGAATACTACTACTAGTGAGTGATCGTATCCGAGAACTTGCATTCGAATGCATGAGATTTCGATTAGTGAATTCTACTACTAGTGAGTGACACTATCCGAGAACTTGCATTCGAATGCATGAGATTTCGATTAGCGAATACTACTACTAGTGAGTGACAGTATCCGAATTATTGCAAACGAATGCATGAGATTTCCTTTAGCGAATACTAGTACTAGTCAGTGACAGCTTCCGAATTATTGCTTTCGAATGCAAGTGATTTCGATTAGCCAATACTACTACTAGTGAGTGACAGTATCCGAATTATTGCATTCGAAAGCATGAAATTTTGGTTAGCGAATACTACTACTAGTGAGTGACAGTATCCGAATTATGGCATTCGAATGCATGAACTTTCGATTAGCGAATACTACTACTAGTGAGTGACAGTATCCGAGAACTTGCATTCGAATGCATGAAATTTCGATTAGCGAATACTACTACTAGTGAGTGACAGTATCCGAATTGTAGCATTCGAATGCATGAACTTTCGATTAGCGAATACTACTACTAGTGAGTGACAGTATCCGAATTAATGCATTCGGATGCATGAAATTTCGATTAGCGAATACTACTACTAGTGAGTGACAGTATCCGAGAACTTGCATTCGAATGCATGAGATTTCGATTAGCGAATACTACTACTAGTGAGTGACAGTATCCGAGAACTTGCATTCGAATGCATTAGATTTCGATTAGCGAATACTACTACTAGTGAGTGACACTATCCGAGAACTTGCATTCGAATGCATGAGATTTCGATTAGCGAATACTACTACTAGTGAGTGACAGTATACGAGAACTTGCATTCGAATGCATGAGATTTCGATTAGCGAATACTACTACTAGTGAGTGACAGTATCCGAGAACTTGCATTCGAATGCATTAGATTTCGATTAGCGACTACTACTAGTGAGTGACAGTATCCGAATTATGGCATTCGAATGCATGAAATTTCGATTAGCGAATACTACTACTAGTGAGTGACAGTATCCGAGAACTTGCATTCGAATGCATGAAATTGCGATTAGCGAATACTACTACTAGTGAGTGACAGTATCCGAATTATTGCATTCGAATGCATGAAATTTCGATTAGCGAATACTACTACTAGTGAGTGACAGTATCCGAATTATTACATTCGAATGCAAGAGATTTCGATTAGCGAATACTACTACTAGTGAGTGACAGTATCCGAGAACTTGCATTCGAATGCATGAAATTTCGATTAGCGAATACTACTACTAGTGAGTGACAGTATCCGAATTATAGCATTCGAATGCATGAAATTTCGATTAGCGAATACTACTACTAGTGTGTGACAGTATCCGAATTAATGCATTCGAATGCATGAAATTTCGATTAGCGAATACTACTACTAGTGAGTGACAGTATCCGAGAACTTGCATTCGAATGCATTAGATTTCGATTAGCGAATACTACTACTAGTGAGTGACAGTATCCGAGAACTTGCATTCGAATGCATTAGATTTCGATTAGCGAATACTACTACTAGTGAGTGACAGTATCCGAGAACTTGCATTCGAATGCATGAGATTTCGATTAGCGAATACTACTACTAGTGAGTGACAGTATCCGAATTATTGCATTCCAATGCATGAAATTTCGATTAGCGAATACTACTACTTGTGAGTGACAGTATCCCAATTATTGCATTCGAATGCATGAAATTTCGATTAGCGAATACTACTACTAGTGGGTGACAGTATCCGAATTATTGCATTTGAATGCATGAAATTTCGATTAGCGAATACTACTACTAGTGAGTGACAGTATCCGAATTATGGCATTCGAATGCATGAAATTTCGATTATCGAATACTACTACTAGTGAGTGACAGTATCCGAATTATTACATTCGAATGCAAGAGATTTCGATTAGCGAATACTACTACTAGTGAGCGACAGTATCCGAATTATTGCATTCGAATGCAAGAGATTTCGATTAGCGAATACTACTACTAGTGAGTGACAGTATCCGAATTACTGCATTCGAATGCATGTAATTTCGATTAGCGAATACTACTACTAGTGAGTGACAGTATCCGAGAACTAGCATTCGAATGCATGAAATTTCGATTAGCGAATACTACTAGTAGTGAGTGACAGTATCCGAATTATTGCATTCGAATGCATGAAATTGCGATTAGCGAATACTACTACTAGTGAGTGACAGTATCCGAATTATTGCATTCGAATGCATGAAATTTCGATTAGCGAATACTACTACTAGTGAGTGACAGTATCCGAGAACTTGCATTCGAATGCATGAGATTTCGATTAGCGAATACTACTACTAGTGAGTGACAGTATCCGAGAACTTGCATTCGAATGCATGAGATTTCGATTAGCGAATACTACTACTAGTGAGTGACAGTATCCGAGAACTTGCATTCGAATGCATGAGATTTCGATTAGCGAATACTACTCCTAGTGAGTGACAGTATCCGAGAACTTGCATTCGAATGCATGAGATTTCGATTAGCGAATACTACTACTAGTGAGTGACAGTATCCGAGAACTTGCATTCGAATGCATTAGATTTCGATTAGCGAATACTACTACTAGTGAGTGACAGTATCCGAATTATTGCATTCGAATGCAAGAGATTTCGATTAGCGAATACTACTACTAGTGAGTGACAGTATCCGAATTATTACATTCGAATGCAAGAGATTTCGATTAGCGAAAACTACTACTAGTGAGTGACAGTATCCGAATTACTGCATTCGAATGCAAGAGATTTCGATTAGCGAATACCACTACTAGTGAGTGACAGTATCCGAATTATTGCATTCGAATGCATGAAATTTCGATTAGCGAATACTACCACTAGTGAGTGACAGTATCCGAATTATTGCATTCGAATGCATGAAATTTCGATTAGCGAATACTACTACTTGTGAGTGACAGTATCCCAATTATTGCATTCGAATGCATGAAATTTCGATTAGCGAATACTACTACTAGTGGGTGACAGTATCCGAATTATTGCATTTGAATGCATGAAATTTCGATTAGCGAATACTACTACTAGTGAGTGACAGTATCCGAATTATGGCATTCGAATGCATGAAATTTCGATTGGCGAATACTACTACTAGTGAGTGACAGTATCCGAGAACTTGAATTCGAATGCATGAAATTTCGATTATCGAATACTACTACTAGTGAGTGACGGTATCCGAATTATTGCATTCGAATGCATCAAATTGCGATTAGCGAATACTACTACTAGTGAGTGACAGTATCCGAATTATTGCATTCGAATGCATGAAATTTCGATTAGCGAATACTACTACTAGTGAGTGACAGTATCCGAGAACTTGCATTCGAATGCATGAGATTTCGATTAGCGAATACTACTACTAGTGAGTGACAGTATCCGAGAACTTGCATTCGAATGCATGAGATTTCGATTAGCGAATACTACTACTAGTGAGTGATCGTATCCGAGAACTTGCATTCGAATGCATGAGATTTCGATTAGTGAATTCTACTACTAGTGAGTGACACTATCCGAGAACTTGCATTCGAATGCATGAGATTTCGATTAGCGAATACTACTACTAGTGAGTGACAGTATCCGAATTATTGCAAACGAATGCATGAGATTTCCTTTAGCGAATACTAGTACTAGTCAGTGACAGCTTCCGAATTATTGCTTTCGAATGCAAGTGATTTCGATTAGCCAATACTACTACTAGTGAGTGACAGTATCCGAATTATTGCATTCGAAAGCATGAAATTTTGATTAGCGAATACTACTACTAGTGAGTGACAGTATCCGAATTATGGCATTCGAATGCATGAACTTTCGATTAGCGAATACTACTACTAGTGAGTGACAGTATCCGAGAACTTGCATTCGAATGCATGAAATTTCGATTAGCGAATACTACTACTAGTGAGTGACAGTATCCGAATTATAGCATTCGAATGCATGAAATTTCGATTAGCGAATACTACTACTAGTGTGTGACAGTATCCGAATTAATGCATTCGAATGCATGAAATTTCGATTAGCGAATACTACTACTAGTGAGTGACAGTATCCGAGAACTTGCATTCGAGTGCATGAGATTTCGATTAGCGAATACTACTACTAGTGAGTGACAGTATCCGAGAACTTGCATTCGAATGCATTAGATTTTGATTAGCGAATACTACTACTAGTGAGTGACAGTATCCGAGAACTTGCATTCGAATGCATGAGATTTCGATTAGCGAATACTACTACTAGTGAGTGACAGTATCCGAATTATTGCATTCCAATGCATGAAATTTCGATTAGCGAATACTACTACTTGTGAGTGACAGTATCCCAATTATTGCATTCGAATGCATGAAATTTCGATTAGCGAATACTACTACTAGTGGGTGACAGTATCCGAATTATTGCATTTGAATGCATGAAATTTCGATTAGCGAATACTACTACTAGTGAGTGACAGTATCCGAATTATGGCATTCGAATGCATAAAATTTCGATTGGCGAATACTACTACTAGTGAGTGACAGTATCCGAGAACTTGCATTCGAATGCATGAAATTTCGATTATCGAATACTACTACTAGTGAGTGACAGTATCCGAATTATTGCATTCGAATGCATGAAATTGCGATTAGCGAATACTACTACTAGTGAGTGACAGTATCCGAATTATTGCATTCGAATGCATGAAATTTCGATTAGCGAATACTACTACTAGTGAGTGACAGTATCCGAGAACTTGCATTCGAATGCATGAGATTTCGATTAGCGAATACTACTACTAGTGAGTGACAGTATCCGAGAACTTGCATTCGAATGCATGAGATTTCGATTAGCGAATACTACTACTAGTGAGTGATCGTATCCGAGAACTTGCATTCGAATGCATGAGATTTCGATTAGTGAATTCTACTACTAGTGAGTGACACTATCCGAGAACTTGCATTCGAATGCATGAGATTTCGATTAGCGAATACTACTACTAGTGTGTGACAGTATCCGAATTATTGCAAACGAATGCATGAGATTTCCTTTAGCGAATACTAGTACTAGTCAGTGACAGCTTCCGAATTATTGCTTTCGAATGCAAGTGATTTCGATTAGCCAATACTACTACTAGTGAGTGACAGTATCCGAATTATTGCATTCGAAAGCATGAAATTTTGGTTAGCGAATACTACTACTAGTGAGTGACAGTATCCGAATTATGGCATTCGAATGCATGAACCTTCGATTAGCGAATACTACTACTAGTGAGTGACAGTATCCGAGAACTTGCATTCGAATGCATGAAATTTCGATTAGCGAATACTACTACTAGTGAGTGACAGTATCCGAATTGTAGCATTCGAATGCATGAACTTTCGATTAGCGAATACTACTACTAGTGAGTGACAGTATCCGAATTAATGCATTCGAATGCATGAAATTTCGATTAGCGAATACTACTACTAGTGAGTGACAGTATCCGAGAACTTGCATTCGAATGCATGAGATTTCGATTAGCGAATACTACTACTAGTGAGTGACAGTATCCGAGAACTTGCATTCGAATGCATTAGATTTCGATTAGCGAATACTACTACTAGTGAGTGACACTATCCGAGAACTTGCATTCGAATGCATGAGATTTCGATTAGCGAATACTACTACTAGTGAGTGACAGTATCCGAGAACTTGCATTCGAATGCATGAGATTTCGATTAGCGAATACTACTACTAGTGAGTGACAGTATCCGAGAACTTGCATTCGAATGCATTAGATTTCGATTAGCGACTACTACTAGTGAGTGACAGTATCCGAATTATGGCATTCGAATGCATGAAATTTCGATTAGCGAATACTACTACTAGTGAGTGACAGTATCCGAGAACTTGCATTCGAATGCATGAAATTGCGATTAGCGAATACTACTACTAGTGAGTGACAGTATCCGAATTATTGCATTCGAATGCATGAAATTTCGATTAGCGAATACTACTACTAGTGAGTGACAGTATCCGAATTATTACATTCGAATGCAAGAGATTTCGATTAGCGAATACTACTACTAGTGAGTGACAGTATCCGAGAACTTGCATTCGAATGCATGAAATTTCGATTAGCGAATACTACTACTAGTGAGTGACAGTATCCGAATTATAGCATTCGAATGCATGAAATTTCGATTAGCGAATACTACTACTAGTGTGTGACAGTATCCGAATTAATGCATTCGAATGCATGAAATTTCGATTAGCGAATACTACTACTAGTGAGTGACAGTATCCGAGAACTTGCATTCGAATGCATTAGATTTCGATTAGCGAATACTACTACTAGTGAGTGACAGTATCCGAGAACTTGCATTCGAATGCATTAGATTTCGATTAGCGAATACTACTACTAGTGAGTGACAGTATCCGAGAACTTGCATTCGAATGCATGAGATTTCGATTAGCGAATACTACTACAAGTGAGTGACAGTATCCGAATTATTGCATTCCAATGCATGAAATTTCGATTAGCGAATACTACTACTTGTGAGTGACAGTATCCCAATTATTGCATTCGAATGCATGAAATTTCGATTAGCGAATACTACTACTAGTGGGTGACAGTATCCGAATTATTGCATTTGAATGCATGAAATTTCGATTAGCGAATACTACTACTAGTGAGTGACAGTATCCGAATTATGGCATTCGAATGCATGAAATTTCGATTGGCGAATACTACTACTAGTGAGTGACAGTATCCGAATTATTGCATTCGAATGCATGAAATTGCGATTAGCGAATACTACTACTAGTGAGTGACAGTATCCGAATTATTGCATTCGAATGCATGAAATTTCGATTAGCGAATACTACTACTAGTGAGTGACAGTATCCGAGAACTTGCATTCGAATGCATGAGATTTCGATTAGCGAATACTACTACTAGTGAGTGACAGTATCCGAGAACTTGCATTCGAATGCATGAGATTTCGATTAGCGAATACTACTACTAGTGAGTGATCGTATCCGAGAACTTGCATTCGAATGCATGAGATTTCGATTAGTGAATTCTACTACTAGTGAGTGACACTATCCGAGAACTTGCATTCGAATGCATGAGATTTCGATTAGCGAATACTACTACTAGTGAGTGACAGTATCCGAATTATTGCAAACGAATGCATGAGATTTCCTTTAGCGAATACTAGTACTAGTCAGTGACAGCTTCCGAATTATTGCTTTCGAATGCAAGTGATTTCGATTAGCCAATACTACTACTAGTGAGTGACAGTATCCGAATTATTGCATTCGAAAGCATGAAATTTTGGTTAGCGAATACTACTACTAGTGAGTGACAGTATCCGAATTATGGCATTCGAATGCATGAACTTTCGATTAGCGAATACTACTACTAGTGAGTGACAGTATCCGAGAACTTGCATTCGAATGTATGAAATTTCGATTAGCGAATACTACTACTAGTGAGTGACAGTATCCGAATTGTAGCATTCGAATGCATGAACTTTCGATTAGCGAATACTAATACTAGTGAGTGACAGTATCCGAATTAATGCATTCGGATGCATGAAATTTCGATTAGCGAATACTACTACTAGTGAGTGACAGTATCCGAGAACTTGCATTCGAATGCATGAGATTTCGATTAGCGAATACTACTACTAGTGAGTGACAGTATCCGAGAACTTGCATTCGAATGCATTAGATTTCGATTAGCGAATACTACTACTAGTGAGTGACACTATCCGAGAACTTGCATTCGAATGCATGAGATTTCGATTAGCGAATACTACTACTAGTGAGTGACAGTATCCGAGAACTTGCATTCGAATGCATGAGATTTCGATTAGCGAATACTACTGCTAGTGAGTGACAGTATCCGAGAACTTGCATTCGAATGCATTAGATTTCGATTAGCGACTACTACTAGTGAGTGACAGTATCCGAATTATGGCATTCGAATGCATGAAATTTCGATTAGCGAATACTACTACTAGTGAGTGACAGTATCCGAGAACTTGCATTCGAATGCATGAAATTGCGATTAGCGAATACTACTACTAGTGAGTGACAGTATCCGAATTATTGCATTCGAATGCATGAAATTTCGATTAGCGAATACTACTACTAGTGAGTGACAGTATCCGAATTATTACATTCGAATGCAAGAGATTTCGATTAGCGAATACTACTACTAGTGAGTGACAGTATCCGAGAACTTGCATTCGAATGCATGAAATTTCGATTAGCGAATACTACTACTAGTGAGTGACAGTATCCGAATTATAGCATTCGAATGCATGAAATTTCGATTAGCGAATACTACTACTAGTGTGTGACAGTATCCGAATTAATGCATTCGAATGCATGAAATTTCGATTAGCGAATACTACTACTAGTGAGTGACAGTATCCGAGAACTTGCATTCGAATGCATTAGATTTCGATTAGCGAATACTACTACTAGTGAGTGACAGTATCCGAGAACTTGCATTCGAATGCATTAGATTTCGATTAGCGAATACTACTACTAGTGAGTGACAGTATCCGAGAACTTGCATTCGAATGCATGAGATTTCGATTAGCGAATACTACTACTAGTGAGTGACAGTATCCGAATTATTGCATTCCAATGCATGAAATTTCGATTAGCGAATACTACTACTTGTGAGTGACAGTATCCCAATTATTGCATTCGAATGCATGAAATTTCGATTAGCGAATTCTACTACTAGTGGGTGACAGTATCCGAATTATTGCATTTGAATGCATGAAATTTCGATTAGCGAATACTACTACTAGTGAGTGACAGTATCCGAATTATGGCATTCGAATGCATGAAATTTCGATTGGCGAATACTACTACTAGTGAGTGACAGTATCCGAGAACTTGCATTCGAATGCATGAAATTTCGATTATCGAATACTACTACTAGTGAGTGACAGTATCCGAATTATTACATTCGAATGCAAGAGATTTCGATTAGCGAATACTACTACTAGTGAGCGACAGTATCCGAATTATTGCATTCGAATGCAAGAGATTTCGATTAGCGAATACTACTACTAGTGAGTGACAGTATCCGAATTACTGCATTCGAATGCATGTAATTTCGATTAGCGAATACTACTACTAGTGAGTGACAGTATCCGAGAACTAGCATTCGAATGCATGAAATTTCGATTAGCGAATACTACTAGTAGTGAGTGACAGTATCCGAATTATTGCATTCGAATGCATGAAATTGCGATTAGCGAATACTACTACTAGTGAGTGACAGTATCCGAATTATAGCATTCGAATGCATGAAATTTCGATTAGCGAATACTACTACTAGTGAGTGACAGTATCCGAGAACTTGCATTCGAATGCATGAGATTTCGATTAGCGAATACTACTACTAGTGAGTGACAGTATCCGAGAACTTGCATTCGAATGCATGAGATTTCGATTAGCGAATACTACTACTAGTGAGTGACAGTATCCGAGAACTTGCATTCGAATGCATGAGATTTCGATTAGCGAATACTACTCCTAGTGAGTGACAGTATCCGAGAACTTGCATTCGAATGCATGAGATTTCGATTAGCGAATACTACTACTAGTGAGTGACAGTATCCGAGAACTTGCATTCGAATGCATTAGATTTCGATTAGCGAATACTACTACTAGTGAGTGACAGTATCCGAATTATTGCATTCGAATGCAAGAGATTTCGATTAGCGAATACTACTACTAGTGAGTGACAGTATCCGAATTATTACATTCGAATGCAAGAGATTTCGATTAGCGAAAACTACTACTAGTGAGTGACAGTATCCGAATTATTGCATTCGAATGCAAGAGATTTCGATTAGCGAATACCACTACTAGTGAGTGACAGTATCCGAATTATTGCATTCGAATGCATGAAATTTCGATTAGCGAATACTACCACTAGTGAGTGACAGTATCCGAATTATTGCATTCGAATGCATGAAATTTCGATTAACGAATACTGCTACTAGTGAGTGACAGTATCCGAATTATAGCATTCGAATGCAAGAGATTTCGATTAGCGAATACTACTACTAGTGAGTGACAGTATCCGAATTATTGCATTCGAATGCATGAAATTTCGATTAGCGAATACTACTACTAGTGAGTGACAGTATCCGAATTATTGCATTCCAATGCATGTAATTTCGATTAGCGAATACTACTACTTGTGAGTGACAGTATCCCAATTATTGCATTCGAATGCATGAAATTTCGATTAGCGAATACTACTACTAGTGGGTGACAGTATCCGAATTATTGCATTTGAATGCATGAAATTTCGATTAGCGAATACTACTACTAGTGAGTGACAGTATCCGAATTATGGCATTCGAATGCATGAAATTTCGATTGGCGAATACTACTACTAGTGAGTGACAGTATCCGAGAACTTGCATTCGAATGCATGAAATTTCGATTATCGAATACTACTACTAGTGAGTGACAGTATCCGAATTATTGCATTCGAATGCATGAAATTGCGATTAGCGAATACTACTACTAGTGAGTGACAGTATCCGAATTATTGCATTCGAATGCATGAAATTTCGATTAGCGAATACTACTACTAGTGAGTGACAGTATCCGAGAACTTGCATTCGAATGCATGAGATTTCGATTAGCGAATACTACTACTAGTGAGTGACAGTATCCGAGAACTTGCATTCGAATGCATGAGATTTCGATTAGCGAATACTACTACTAGTGAGTGATCGTATCCGAGAACTTGCATTCGAATGCATGAGATTTCGATTAGTGAATTCTACTACTAGTGAGTGACACTATCCGAGAACTTGCATTCGAATGCATGAGATTTCGATTAGCGAATACTACTACTAGTGAGTGACAGTATCCGAATTATTGCAAACGAATGCATGAGATTTCCTTTAGCGAATACTAGTACTAGTCAGTGACAGCTTCCGAATTATTGCTTTCGAATGCAAGTGATTTCGATTAGCCAATACTACTACTAGTGAGTGACAGTATCCGAATTATTGCATTCGAAAGCATGAAATTTTGATTAGCGAATACTACTACTAGTGAGTGACAGTATCCGAATTATGGCATTCGAATGCATGAACTTTCGATTAGCGAATACTACTACTAGTGAGTGACAGTATCCGAGAACTTGCATTCGAATGCATGAAATTTCGATTAGCGAATACTACTACTAGTGAGTGACAGTATCCGAATTATAGCATTCGAATGCATGAAATTTCGATTAGCGAATACTACTACTAGTGTGTGACAGTATCCGAATTAATGCATTCGAATGCATGAAATTTCGATTAGCGAATACTACTACTAGTGAGTGACAGTATCCGAGAACTTGCATTCGAGTGCATGAGATTTCGATTAGCGAATACTACTACTAGTGAGTGACAGTATCCGAGAACTTGCATTCGAATGCATTAGATTTTGATTAGCGAATACTACTACTAGTGAGTGACAGTATCCGAGAACTTGCATTCGAATGCATGAGATTTCGATTAGCGAATACTACTACTAGTGAGTGACAGTATCCGAATTATTGCATTCCAATGCATGAAATTTCGATTAGCGAATACTACTACTTGTGAGTGACAGTATCCCAATTATTGCATTCGAATGCATGAAATTTCGATTAGCGAATACTACTACTAGTGGGTGACAGTATCCGAATTATTGCATTTGAATGCATGAAATTTCGATTAGCGAATACTACTACTAGTGAGTGACAGTATCCGAATTATGGCATTCGAATGCATAAAATTTCGATTGGCGAATACTACTACTAGTGAGTGACAGTATCCGAGAACTTGCATTCGAATGCATGAAATTTCGATTATCGAATACTACTACTAGTGAGTGACAGTATCCGAATTATTGCATTCGAATGCATGAAATTGCGATTAGCGAATACTACTACTAGTGAGTGACAGTATCCGAATTATTGCATTCGAATGCATGAAATTTCGATTAGCGAATACTACTACTAGTGAGTGACAGTATCCGAGAACTTGCATTCGAATGCATGAGATTTCGATTAGCGAATACTACTACTAGTGAGTGACAGTATCCGAGAACTTGCATTCGAATGCATGAGATTTCGATTAGCGAATACTACTACTAGTGAGTGATCGTATCCGAGAACTTGCATTCGAATGCATGAGATTTCGATTAGTGAATTCTACTACTAGTGAGTGACACTATCCGAGAACTTGCATTCGAATGCATGAGATTTCGATTAGCGAATACTACTACTAGTGAGTGACAGTATCCGAATTATTGCAAACGAATGCATGAGATTTCCTTTAGCGAATACTAGTACTAGTCAGTGACAGCTTCCGAATTATTGCTTTCGAATGCAAGTGATTTCGATTAGCCAATACTACTACTAGTGAGTGACAGTATCCGAATTATTGCATTCGAAAGCATGAAATTTTGGTTAGCGAATACTACTACTAGTGAGTGACAGTATCCGAATTATGGCATTCGAATGCATGAACCTTCGATTAGCGAATACTACTACTAGTGAGTGACAGTATCCGAGAACTTGCATTCGAATGCATGAAATTTCGATTAGCGAATACTACTACTAGTGAGTGACAGTATCCGAATTGTAGCATTCGAATGCATGAACTTTCGATTAGCGAATACTACTACTAGTGAGTGACAGTATCCGAATTAATGCATTCGAATGCATGAAATTTCGATTAGCGAATACTACTACTAGTGAGTGACAGTATCCGAGAACTTGCATTCGAATGCATGAGATTTCGATTAGCGAATACTACTACTAGTGAGTGACAGTATCCGAGAACTTGCATTCGAATGCATTAGATTTCGATTAGCGAATACTACTACTAGTGAGTGACACTATCCGAGAACTTGCATTCGAATGCATGAGATTTCGATTAGCGAATACTACTACTAGTGAGTGACAGTATCCGAGAACTTGCATTCGAATGCATGAGATTTCGATTAGCGAATACTACTACTAGTGAGTGACAGTATCCGAGAACTTGCATTCGAATGCATTAGATTTCGATTAGCGACTACTACTAGTGAGTGACAGTATCCGAATTATGGCATTCGAATGCATGAAATTTCGATTAGCGAATACTACTACTAGTGAGTGACAGTATCCGAGAACTTGCATTCGAATGCATGAAATTGCGATTAGCGAATACTACTACTAGTGAGTGACAGTATCCGAATTATTGCATTCGAATGCATGAAATTTCGATTAGCGAATACTACTACTAGTGAGTGACAGTATCCGAATTATTACATTCGAATGCAAGAGATTTCGATTAGCGAATACTACTACTAGTGAGTGACAGTATCCGAGAACTTGCATTCGAATGCATGAAATTTCGATTAGCGAATACTACTACTAGTGAGTGACAGTATCCGAATTATAGCATTCGAATGCATGAAATTTCGATTAGCGAATACTACTACTAGTGTGTGACAGTATCCGAATTAATGCATTCGAATGCATGAAATTTCGATTAGCGAATACTACTACTAGTGAGTGACAGTATCCGAGAACTTGCATTCGAATGCATTAGATTTCGATTAGCGAATACTACTACTAGTGAGTGACAGTATCCGAGAACTTGCATTCGAATGCATTAGATTTCGATTAGCGAATACTACTACTAGTGAGTGACAGTATCCGAGAACTTGCATTCGAATGCATGAGATTTCGATTAGCGAATACTACTACTAGTGAGTGACAGTATCCGAATTATTGCATTCCAATGCATGAAATTTCGATTAGCGAATACTACTACTTGTGAGTGACAGTATCCCAATTATTGCATTCGAATGCATGAAATTTCGATTAGCGAATACTACTACTAGTGGGTGACAGTATCCGAATTATTGCATTTGAATGCATGAAATTTCGATTAGCGAATACTACTACTTGTGAGTGACAGTATCCGAATTATGGCATTCGAATGCATGAAATTTCGATTGGCGAATACTACTACTAGTGAGTGACAGTATCCGAGAACTTGCATTCGAATGCATGAAATTTCGATTATCGAATACTACTACTAGTGAGTGACAGTATCCAAATTATTGCATTCGAATGCATGAAATTGCGATTAGCGAATACTACTACTAGTGAGTGACAGTATCCGAATTATTGCATTCGAATGCATGAAATTTCGATTAGCGAATACTACTACTAGTGAGTGACAGTATCCGAGAACTTGCATTCGAATGCAGGAGATTTCGATTAGCGAATACTACTACTAGTGAGTGACAGTATCCGAGAACTGGCATTCGAATGCATGAGATTTCGATTAGCGAATACTACTACTAGTGAGTGATCGTATCCGAGAACTTGCATTCGAATGCATGAGATTTCGATTAGTGAATTCTACTACTAGTGAGTGACACTATCCGAGAACTTGCATTCGAATGCATGAGATTTCGATTAGCGAATACTACTACTAGTGAGTGACAGTATCCGAATTATTGCAAACGAATGCATGAGATTTCCTTTAGCGAATACTAGTACTAGTCAGTGACAGCTTCCGAATTATTGCTTTCGAATGCAAGTGATTTCGATTAGCCAATACTACTACTAGTGAGTGACAGTATCCGAATTATTGCATTCGAAAGCATGAAATTTTGGTTAGCGAATACTACTACTAGTGAGTGACAGTATCCGAATTATGGCATTCGAATGCATGAACTTTCGATTAGCGAATACTACTACTAGTGAGTGACAGTATCCGAGAACTTGCATTCGAATGCATGAAATTTCGATTAGCGAATACTACTACTAGTGAGTGACAGTATCCGAATTATAGCATTCGAATGCATGAACTTTCGATTAGCGAATACTACTACTAGTGAGTGACAGTATCCGAATTAATGCATTCGAATGCATGAAATTTCGATTAGCGAATACTACTACTAGTGAGTGACAGTATCCGAGAACTTGCATTCGAATGCATGAGATTTCGATTAGCGAATACTACTACTAGTGAGTGACAGTATCCGAGAACTTGCATTCGAATGCATTAGATTTCGATTAGCGAATACTACTACTAGTGAGTGACAGTATCCGAGAACTTGCATTCGAATGCATGAGATTTCGATTAGCGAATACTACTACTAGTGAGTGACAGTATCCGAGAACTTGCATTCGAATGCATGAGATTTCGATTAGCGAATACTACTACTAGTGAGTGACAGTATCCGAGAACTTGCATTCGAATGCATTAGATTTCGATTAGCGAATACTACTACTAGTGAGTGACAGTATCCGAATTATGGCATTCGAATGCATGAAATTTCGATTAGCGAATACTACTACTAGTGAGTGACAGTATCCGAGAACTTGCATTCGAATGCATGAAATTGCGATTAGCGAATACTACTACTAGTGAGTGACAGTATCCGAATTATTGCATTCGAATGCATGAAATTTCGATTAGCGAATACTACTACTAGTGAGTGACAGTATCCGAATTATTACATTCGAATGCAAGAGATTTCGATTAGCGAATACTACTACTAGTGAGTGACAGTATCCGAATTATTGCATTCGAGTGCAAGAGATTTCGATTAGCGAATACTACTACTAGTGAGTGACAGTATCCGAATTACTGCATTCGAATGCATGAAATTTCGATTAGCGAATACTACTACTAGTGAGTGACAGTATCCGAGAACTAGCATTCGAATGCATGAAATTTCGATTAGCGAATACTACTAGTAGTGAGTGACAGTATCCGAATTATTGCATTCGAATGCATGAAATTGCGATTAGCGAATACTACTACTAGTGAGTGACAGTATCCGAATTATTGCATTCGAATGCATGAAATTTCGATTAGCGAATACTACTACTAGTGAGTGACAGTATCCGAGAACTTGCATTTGAATGCATGAGATTTCGATTAGCGAATACTACTACTAGTGAGTGACAGTATCCGAGAACTTGCATTCGAATGCATGAGATTTCGATTAGCGAATACTACTACTAGTGAGTGACAGTATCCGAGAACTTGCATTCGAATGCATGAGATTTCGATTAGCGAATACTACTACTAGTGAGTGACAGTATCCGAGAACTTGCATTCGAATGCATGAGATTTCGATTAGCGAATACTACTACTAGTGAGTGACAGTATCCGAGAACTTGCATTCGAATGCATGAGATTTCGATTAGCGAATACTACTACTAGTGAGTGACAGTATCCGAGAACTTGCATTCGAATGCATTAGATTTCGATTAGCGAATACTACTACTAGTGAGTGACAGTATCCGAGAACTTGCATTCGAATGCATGAGATTTCGATTAGCGAATACTACTACTAGTGAGTGACAGTATCCGAGAACTTGCATTCGAATGCATGAGATTCCGATTAGCGAATACTACTACTGGTGAGTGACAGTTTCCGAATTATTGCTTTCGAATGCAAGAGATTTCGATTAGCGGATACTACTACTAGTGAGTGACAGTAACCGAATTGTTGCATTCGAATGCAAGAGATTTCGAATAGCGAATGCTACTACTAGTGAGTGACAGTATCCGAATTATTGCATTCGAATGCAAGAGATTTCGATTAGCGAATACTACTACTAGTGAGTGACAGTATCCGAATTATTGCATTCGAATGCAAGAGAATTCGATTACCGAATACTACTACAAGTGAGTGACAGTATCCGAATTATTGCATTCGAATGCAAGAGATTTCGATTAGCGAATACTACTACTAGTGAGTGACAGTATCCGAATTATTGCATTCGAATGCAAGAGATTTCGATTAGCGAATACTACTACTAGTGAGTGACAGTATCCGAATTATCACATTCGAATGCAAGAGATTTCGATTAGCGAATACTACTACTAGTGAGTGACATTATCCGAATTATTGCATTCGAATGCAAGAGATTTCGATTAGCGAATACTACTACTAGTGACTGACAGTATCACAATTATTGCATTCGGATGCATGAAATTTCGATTAGCGAATACTACTACTAGTGAGTGACAGTATCCGAATTATTGCATTCGAATGCATGAAATTTCGATTAGCGAATACTACTACTAGTAAGTGACAGTATCCGAATTATTGCATTCGAATGCAAGAGATTTCGATTAGCGAATACTACCACTAGTGAGTGACAGTATCCGAATTATTGTATTCGAATGCAAGAGATTTCGATTAGCGAGTACTACTACTAGTGAGTGACAGTATCCGAATTATTGCATTCGAATTAATGAGATTTCAATTAGCGAATACTACTACTAGTGAGTGACAGTATCCGAATTATTGCATTCGAATGCATGAAATTTCGATTAGCGAATACTACTACTAGTGAGTGACAGTATCCGAGAACTTGCATTCGAATGCATGAGATTTCGATTAGCGAATACTACTACTAGTGAGTGAAAGTATCCGAATTATTGCATTCAAATGCATAAAATTTCGATTAGCGGATACTACTACTAGTGAGTGACAGTATCCGAGAACTTGCATTCGAATGCATGAGATTTCGATTAGCGAATACTACTACTAGTGAGTGACAGTATCCGAGAACTTGCATTCGAATGCATGAAATTTCGATTAGCGAATACTACTACTAGTGAGTGACAGTATCCGAGAACTTGCATTCAAATGCATGAAATTTCGATTTGCGAATACTACTACTAGTGAGTGCCAGTATCCGAGAACTTGCATTCGAATGCATGAGATTTCGATTAGCGAATACTACTACTAGTGAGTGACAGTATCCGAATTATTGCATTCGAATGCATGAGATTTCGATTAGCGAATACTACTACTAGTGAGTGACAGTATCCGAATTATTGCATTCGAATGCATGAAATTTCGATTAGCGAGTAGTACTACAAGTGAGTGACAGTATCCGAATTATTGCATTTGAATACATGAAATTTCGATTAGCGAATACTACTACTAGAGAGTGACAGTATCCGAATAATTGCATTCGAATGCAAGAGATTTCGATTAGCGAATACTACTACTAGTGAGTGACAGTATCCGAGAACTTGCATTCGAATGAATGAGATTTCGATTAGCGAATACTACTGCTAGTGACTGACAGTATCCGAGAACTTGCATTCGAATGCATGAGATTTCGATTAGTGAATACTACTACTAGTGAGTGACAGTATCCGGATTATTGCATTCGAATGCATGAAATTTCGATTAGCGAAAACTACTACTAGTGAGTGACAGTATCCGAATTATTGAATTCGAATGCATGAAATTTCGATAAGCGAATACTACTACTAGTGAGTGACAGTATCCGAATTATTGCATTCGAATGCATGAAATTTCGATTAGCGAATACTACTACTAGTGAGTGACAGTATCCGAATTATTGCATTCGAATGCATGAGATTTCGATTAGCGAATACTACTACTAGTGAGTGACAGTATCCGAGAACTTGCATTCGAATGCATGAGATTTCGATTAGCGAATACTACTACTAGTGAGTGACAGTATCCGAGAACTTGCATTCGAATGCATGAGATTTCGATTAGCGAATACTACTACTAGTGAGTGACAGTATCCGAGAACTTGCATTCGAATGCATTAGATTTCGATTAGCGACTACTACTAGTGAGTGACAGTATCCGAATTATGGCATTCGAATGCATGAAATTTCGATTAGCGAATACTACTACTAGTGAGTGACAGTATCCGAGAACTTGCATTCGAATGCATGAAATTGCGATTAGCGAATACTACTACTAGTGAGTGACAGTATCCGAATTATTGCATTCGAATGCATGAAATTTCGATTAGCGAATACTACTACTAGTGAGTGACAGTATCCGAATTATTACATTCGAATGCAAGAGATTTCGATTAGCGAATACTACTACTAGTGAGTGACAGTATCCGAGAACTTGCATTCGAATGCATGAAATTTCGATTAGCGAATACTACTACTAGTGAGTGACAGTATCCGAATTACAGCATTCGAATGCATGAAATTTCGATTAGCGAATACTACTACTAGTGTGTGACAGTATCCGAATTAATGCATTCGAATGCATGAACTTTCGATTAGCGAATACTACTACTAGTGAGTGACAGTATCCGAGAACTTGCATTCGAATGCATGAGATTTCGATTAGCGAATACTACTACTAGTGAGTGACAGTATCCGAGAACTTGCATTCGAATGCATTAGATTTCGATTAGCGAATACTACTACTAGTGAGTGACAGTATCCGAGAACTTGCATTCGAATGCATGAGATTTCGATTAGCGAATACTACTACTAGTGAGTGACAGTATCCGAATTATTGCATTCCAATGCATGAAATTTCGATTAGCGAATACTACTACTTGTGAGTGACAGTATCCCAATTATTGCATTCGAATGCATGAAATTTCGATTAGCGAATACTACTACTAGTGGGTGACAGTATCCGAATTATTGCATTTGAATGCATGAAATTTCGATTAGCGAATACTACTACTAGTGAGTGACAGTATCCGAATTATGGCATTCGAATGCATGAAATTTCGATTGGCGAATACTACTACTAGTGAGTGACAGTATCCGAGAACTTGCATTCGAATGCATGAAATTTCGATTATCGAATACTACTACTAGTGAGTGACAGTATCCAAATTTTTGCATTCGAATGCATGAAATTGCGATTAGCGAATACTACTACTAGTGAGTGACAGTATCCGAATTATTGCATTCGAATGCATGAAATTTCGATTAGCGAATACTACTACTAGTGAGTGACAGTATCCGAGAACTTGCATTCGAATGCATGAGATTTCGATTAGCGAATACTACTACTAGTGAGTGACAGTATCCAAGAACTTGCATTCGAATGCATTAGATTTCGATTAGCGAATACTACTACTAGTGAGTGACAGTATCCGAGAACTTGCATTCGAATGCATGAGATTTCGATTAGCGAATACTACTACTAGTGAGTGACAGTATCCGAGAACTTGCATTCGAATGCATGAGATTTCGATTAGCGAATACTACTACTAGTGAGTGACAGTATCCGAGAACTTGCATTCGAATGCATTAGATTTCGATTAGCGAATACTACTACTAGTGAGTGACAGTATCCGAATTATGGCATTCGAATGCATGAAATTTCGATTAGCGAATACTACTACTAGTGAGTGACAGTATCCGAGAACTTGCATTCGAATGCATGAAATTGCGATTAGCGAATACTACTACTAGTGAGTGACAGTATCCGAATTATTGCATTCGAATGCATGAAATTTCGATTAGCGAATACTACTACTAGTGAGTGACAGTATCCGAATTATTACATTCGAATGCAAGAGATTTCGATTAGCGAATACTACTACTAGTGAGTGACAGTATCCGAATTATTGCATTCGAATGCAAGAGATTTCGATTAGCGAATACTACTACTAGTGAGTGACAGTATCCGAATTACTGCATTCGAATGCATGAAATTTCGATTAGCGAATACTACTACTAGTGAGTGACAGTATCCGAGAACTAGCATTCGAATGCATGAAATTTCGATTAGCGAATACTACTAGTAGTGAGTGACAGTATCCGAATTATTGCATTCGAATGCATGAAATTGCGATTAGCGAATACTACTACTAGTGAGTGACAGTATCCGAAGTATTGCATTCGAATGCATGAAATTTCGATTAGCGAATACTACTACTAGTGAGTGACAGTATCCGAGAACTTGCATTTGAATGCATGAGATTTCGATTAGCGAATACTACTACTAGTGAGTGACAGTATCCGAGAACTTGCATTCGAATGCATGAGATTTCGATTAGCGAATACTACTACTAGTGAGTGACAGTATCCGAGAACTTGCATTCGAATGCATGAGATTTCGATTAGCGAATACTACTACTAGTGAGTGACAGTATCCGAGAACTTGCATTCGAATGCATGAGATTTCGATTAGCGAATACTACTACTAGTGAGTGACAGTATCCGAGAACTTGCATTCGAATGCATGAGATTTCGATTAGCGAATACTACTACTAGTGAGTGACAGTATCCGAGAACTTGCACTCCAATGCATTAGATTTCGATTAGCGAATACTACTACTAGTGAGTGACAGTATCCGAGAACTTGCATTCGAATGCATGAGATTTCGATTAGCGAATACTACTACTAGTGAGTGACAGTATCCGAGAACTTGCATTCGAATGCATGAGATTCCGATTAGCGAATACTACTACTGGTGAGTGACAGTTTCCGAATTATTGCTTTCGAATGCAAGAGATTTCGATTAGCGGATACTACTACTAGTGAGTGACAGTAACCGAATTGTTGCATTCGAATGCAAGAGATTTCGAATAGCGAATGCTACTACTAGTGAGTGACAGTATCCGAATTATTGCATTCGAATGCAAGAGATTTCGATTAGCGAATACTACTACTAGTGAGTGACAGTATCCGAATTATTGCATTCGAATGCAAGAGAATTCGATTACCGAATACTACTACAAGTGAGTGACAGTATCCGAATTATTGCATTCGAATGCAAGAGATTTCGATTAGCGAATACTACTACTAGTGAGTGACAGTATCCGAATTATTGCATTCGAATGCAAGAGATTTCGATTAGCGAATACTACTACTAGTGAGTGACAGTATCCGAATTATCACATTCGAATGCAAGAGATTTCGATTAGCGAATACTACTACTAGTGAGTGACATTATCCGAATTATTGCATTCGAATGCAAGAGATTTCGATTAGCGAATACTACTACTAGTGACTGACAGTATCACAATTATTGCATTCGGATGCATGAAATTTCGATTAGCGAATACTACTACTAGTGAGTGACAGTATCCGAATTATTGCATTCGAATGCATGAAATTTCGATTAGCGAATACTACTACTAGTAAGTGACAGTATCCGAATTATTGCATTCGAATGCAAGAGATTTCGATTAGCGAATACTACCACTAGTGAGTGACAGTATCCGAATTATTGTATTCGAATGCAAGAGATTTCGATTAGCGAGTACTACTACTAGTGAGTGACAGTATCCGAATTATTGCATTCGAATTAATGAGATTTCAATTAGCGAATACTACTACTAGTGAGTGACAGTATCCGAATTATTGCATTCGAATGCATGAAATTTCGATTAGCGAATACTACTACTAGTGAGTGACAGTATCCGAGAACTTGCATTCGAATGCATGAGATTTCGATTAGCGAATACTACTACTAGTGAGTGAAAGTATCCGAATTATTGCATTCAAATGCATAAAATTTCGATTAGCGGATACTACTACTAGTGAGTGACAGTATCCGAGAACTTGCATTCGAATGCATGAGATTTCGATTAGCGAATACTACTACTAGTGAGTGACAGTATCCGAGAACTTGCATTCGAATGCATGAAATTTCGATTAGCGAATACTACTACTAGTGAGTGACAGTATCCGAGAACTTGCATTCAAATGCATGAAATTTCGATTTGCGAATACTACTACTAGTGAGTGCCAGTATCCGAGAACTTGCATTCGAATGCATGAGATTTCGATTAGCGAATACTACTACTAGTGAGTGACAGTATCCGAATTATTGCATTCGAATGCATGAGATTTCGATTAGCGAATACTACTACTAGTGAGTGACAGTATCCGAATTATTGCATTCGAATGCATGAAATTTCGATTAGCGAGTACTACTACAAGTGAGTGACAGTATCCGAATTATTGCATTTGAATACATGAAATTTCGATTAGCGAATACTACTACTAGAGAGTGACAGTATCCGAATAATTGCATTCGAATGCAAGAGATTTCGATTAGCGAATACTACTACTAGTGAGTGACAGTATCCGAGAACTTGCATTCGAATGCATGAGATTTCGATTAGCGAATACTACTACTAGTGACTGACAGTATCCGAGAACTTGCATTCGAATGCATGAGATTTCGATTAGTGAATACTACTACTAGTGAGTGACAGTATCCGGATTATTGCATTCGAATGCATGAAATTTCGATTAGCGAAAACTACTACTAGTGAGTGACAGTATCCGAATTATTGAATTCGAATGCATGAAATTTCGATAAGCGAATACTACTACTAGTGAGTGACAGTATCCGAATTATTGCATTCGAATGCATGAAATTTCGATTAGCGAATACTACTACTAGTGAGTGACAGTATCCGAATTATTGCATTCGAATGCATGAGATTTCGATTAGCGAATACTACTACTAGTGAGTGACAGTATCCGAGAACTTGCATTCGAATGCATGAGATTTCGATTAGCGAATACTACTACTAGTGAGTGACAGTATCCGAGAACTTGCATTCGAATGCATGAGATTTCGATTAGCGAATACTACTACTAGTGAGTGACAGTATCCGAGAACTTGCATTCGAATGCATTAGATTTCGATTAGCGACTACTACTAGAGAGTGACAGTATCCGAATTATGGCATTCGAATGCATGAAATTTCGATTAGCGAATACTACTACTAGTGAGTGACAGTATCCGAGAACTTGCATTCGAATGCATGAAATTGCGATTAGCGAATACTACTACTAGTGAGTGACAGTATCCGAATTATTGCATTCGAATGCATGAAATTTCGATTAGCGAATACTACTACTAGTGAGTGACAGTATCCGAATTATTACATTCGAATGCAAGAGATTTCGATTAGCGAATACTACTACTAGTGAGTGACAGTATCCGAGAACTTGCATTCGAATGCATGAAATTTCGATTAGCGAATACTACTACTAGTGAGTGACAGTATCCGAATTATAGCATTCGAATGCAAGAGATTTCGATTAGCGAATACTACTACTAGTGAGTGACAGTATCCGAATTATTGCATTCGAATGCATGAAATTTCGATTAGCGAATACTACTACTAGTGAGTGACAGTATCCGAGAACTTGCATTCGAATGCATGAAATTTCGATTAGCGAATACTACTACTAGTGAGTGACAGGATCCGAATTATAGCATTCGAATGCATGAAATTTCGATTAGCCAATACTACTACTAGTGAGTGACAGTATCCGAATTATTGCATTTGAATACATGAAATTTCGATTAGCGAATACTACTACTAGAGAGTGACAGTATCCGAATAATTGCATTCGAATGCAAGAGATTTCGATTAGCGAATACTACTACTAGTGAGTGACAGTATCCGAGAACTTGCATTCGAATGAATGAGATTTCGATTAGCGAATACTACTGCTAGTGACTGACAGTATCCGAGAACTTGCATTCGAATGCATGAGATTTCGATTAGTGAATACTACTACTAGTGAGTGACAGTATCCGGATTATTGCATTCGAATGCATGAAATTTCGATTAGCGAAAACTACTACTAGTGAGTGACAGTATCCGAATTATTGAATTCGAATGCATGAAATTTCGATAAGCGAATACTACTACTAGTGAGTGACAGTATCCGAATTATTGCATTCGAATGCATGAAATTTCGATTAGCGAATACTACTACTAGTGAGTGACAGTATCCGAATTATTGCATTCGAATGCATGAGATTTCGATTAGCGAATACTACTACTAGTGAGTGACAGTATCCGAGAACTTGCATTCGAATGCATGAGATTTCGATTAGCGAATACTACTACTAGTGAGTGACAGTATCCGAGAACTTGCATTCGAATGCATGAGATTTCGATTAGCGAATACTACTACTAGTGAGTGACAGTATCCGAGAACTTGCATTCGAATGCATTAGATTTCGATTAGCGACTACTACTAGTGAGTGACAGTATCCGAATTATGGCATTCGAATGCATGAAATTTCGATTAGCGAATACTACTACTAGTGAGTGACAGTATCCGAGAACTTGCATTCGAATGCATGAAATTGCGATTAGCGAATACTACTACTAGTGAGTGACAGTATCCGAATTATTGCATTCGAATGCATGAAATTTCGATTAGCGAATACTACTACTAGTGAGTGACAGTATCCGAATTATTACATTCGAATGCAAGAGATTTCGATTAGCGAATACTACTACTAGTGAGTGACAGTATCCGAGAACTTGCATTCGAATGCATGAAATTTCGATTAGCGAATACTACTACTAGTGAGTGACAGTATCCGAATTATAGCATTCGAATGCATGAAATTTCGATTAGCGAATACTACTACTAGTGTGTGACAGTATCCGAATTAATGCATTCGAATGCATGAAATTTCGATTAGCGAATACTACTACTAGTGAGTGACAGTATCCGAGAACTTGCATTCGAATGAATGAGATTTCGATTAGCGAATACTACTGCTAGTGACTGACAGTATCCGAGAACTTGCATTCGAATGCATGAGATTTCGATTAGTGAATACTACTACTAGTGAGTGACAGTATCCGGATTATTGCATTCGAATGCATGAAATTTCGATTAGCGAAAACTACTACTAGTGAGTGACAGTATCCGAATTATTGAATTCGAATGCATGAAATTTCGATAAGCGAATACTACTACTAGTGAGTGACAGTATCCGAATTATTGCATTCGAATGCATGAAATTTCGATTAGCGAATACTACTACTAGTGAGTGACAGTATCCGAATTATTGCATTCGAATGCATGAGATTTCGATTAGCGAATACTACTACTAGTGAGTGACAGTATCCGAGAACTTGCATTCGAATGCATGAGATTTCGATTAGCGAATACTACTACTAGTGAGTGACAGTATCCGAGAACTTGCATTCGAATGCATGAGATTTCGATTAGCGAATACTACTACTAGTGAGTGACAGTATCCGAGAACTTGCATTCGAATGCATTAGATTTCGATTAGCGACTACTACTAGTGAGTGACAGTATCCGAATTATGGCATTCGAATGCATGAAATTTCGATTAGCGAATACTACTACTAGTGAGTGACAGTATCCGAGAACTTGCATTCGAATGCATGAAATTGCGATTAGCGAATACTACTACTAGTGAGTGACAGTATCCGAATTATTGCATTCGAATGCATGAAATTTCGATTAGCGAATACTACTACTAGTGAGTGACAGTATCCGAATTATTACATTCGAATGCAAGAGATTTCGATTAGCGAATACTACTACTAGTGAGTGACAGTATCCGAGAACTTGCATTCGACTGCATGAAATTTCGATTAGCGAATACTACTACTAGTGAGTGACAGTATCCGAATTATAGCATTCGAATGCATGAAATTTCGATTAGCGAATACTACTACTAGTGTGTGACAGTATCCGAATTAATGCATTCGAATGCATGAAATTTCGATTAGCGAATACTACTACTAGTGAGTGACAGTATCCGAGAACTTGCATTCGAATGCATGAGATTTCGATTAGCGAATACTACTACTAGTGAGTGACAGTATCCGAGAACTTGCATTCGAATGCATTAGATTTCGATTAGCGAATACTACTACTAGTGAGTGACAGTATCCGAGAACTTGCATTCGAATGCATGAGATTTCGATTAGCGAATACTACTACTAGTGAGTGACAGTATCCGAATTATTGCATTCCAATGCATGAAATTTCGATTAGCGAATACTACTACTTGTGAGTGACAGTATCCCAATTATTGCATTCGAATGCATGAAATTTCGATTAGCGAATACTACTACTAGTGGGTGACAGTATCCGAATTATTGCATTTGAATGCATGAAATTTCGATTAGCGAATACTACTACTAGTGAGTGACAGTATCCGAATTATGGCATTCGAATGCATGAAATTTCGATTGGCGAATACTACTACTAGTGAGTGACAGTATCCGAGAACTTGCATTCGAATGCATGAAATTTCGATTATCGAATACTACTACTAGTGAGTGACAGTATCCAAATTTTTGCATTCGAATGCATGAAATTGCGATTAGCGAATACTACTACTAGTGAGTGACAGTATCCGAATTATTGCATTCGAATGCATGAAATTTCGATTAGCGAATACTACTACTAGTGAGTGACAGTATCCGAGAACTTGCATTCGAATGCATGAGATTTCGATTAGCGAATACTACTACTAGTGAGTGACAGTATCCAAGAACTTGCATTCGAATGCATTAGATTTCGATTAGCGAATACTACTACTAGTGAGTGACAGTATCCGAGAACTTGCATTCGAATGCATGAGATTTCGATTAGCGAATACTACTACTAGTGAGTGACAGTATCCGAGAACTTGCATTCGAATGCATGAGATTTCGATTAGCGAATACTACTACTAGTGAGTGACAGTATCCGAGAACTTGCATTCGAATGCATTAGATTTCGATTAGCGAATACTACTACTAGTGAGTGACAGTATCCGAATTATGGCATTCGAATGCATGAAATTTCGATTAGCGAATACTACTACTAGTGAGTGACAGTATCCGAGAACTTGCATTCGAATGCATGAAATTGCGATTAGCGAATACTACTACTAGTGAGTGACAGTATCCGAATTATTGCATTCGAATGCATGAAATTTCGATTAGCGAATACTACTACTAGTGAGTGACAGTATCCGAATTATTACATTCGAATGCAAGAGATTTCGATTAGCGAATACTACTACTAGTGAGTGACAGTATCCGAATTATTGCATTCGAATGCAAGAGATTTCGATTAGCGAATACTACTACTAGTGAGTGACAGTATCCGAATTACTGCATTCGAATGCATGAAATTTCGATTAGCGAATACTACTACTAGTGAGTGACAGTATCCGAGAACTAGCATTCGAATGCATGAAATTTCGATTAGCGAATACTACTAGTAGTGAGTGACAGTATCCGAATTATTGCATTCGAATGCATGAAATTGCGATTAGCGAATACTACTACTAGTGAGTGACAGTATCCGAATTATTGCATTCGAATGCATGAAATTTCGATTAGCGAATACTACTACTAGTGAGTGACAGTATCCGAGAACTTGCATTTGAATGCATGAGATTTCGATTAGCGAATACTACTACTAGTGAGTGACAGTATCCGAGAACTTGCATTCGAATGCATGAGATTTCGATTAGCGAATACTACTACTAGTGAGTGACAGTATCCGAGAACTTGCATTCGAATGCATGAGATTTCGATTAGCGAATACTACTACTAGTGAGTGACAGTATCCGAGAACTTGCATTCGAATGCATGAGATTTCGATTAGCGAATACTACTACTAGTGAGTGACAGTATCCGAGAACTTGCATTCGAATGCATGAGATTTCGATTAGCGAATACTACTACTAGTGAGTGACAGTATCCGAGAACTTGCACTCCAATGCATTAGATTTCGATTAGCGAATACTACTACTAGTGAGTGACAGTATCCGAGAACTTGCATTCGAATGCATGAGATTTCGATTAGCGAATACTACTACTAGTGAGTGACAGTATCCGAGAACTTGCATTCGAATGCATGAGATTCCGATTAGCGAATACTACTACTGGTGAGTGACAGTTTCCGAATTATTGCTTTCGAATGCAAGAGATTTCGATTAGCGGATACTACTACTAGTGAGTGACAGTAACCGAATTGTTGCATTCGAATGCAAGAGATTTCGAATAGCGAATGCTACTACTAGTGAGTGACAGTATCCGAATTATTGCATTCGAATGCAAGAGATTTCGATTAGCGAATACTACTACTAGTGAGTGACAGTATCCGAATTATTGCATTCGAATGCAAGAGAATTCGATTACCGAATACTACTACAAGTGAGTGACAGTATCCGAATTATTGCATTCGAATGCAAGAGATTTCGATTAGCGAATACTACTACTAGTGAGTGACAGTATCCGAATTATTGCATTCGAATGCAAGAGATTTCGATTAGCGAATACTACTACTAGTGAGTGACAGTATCCGAATTATCACATTCGAATGCAAGAGATTTCGATTAGCGAATACTACTACTAGTGAGTGACATTATCCGAATTATTGCATTCGAATGCAAGAGATTTCGATTAGCGAATACTACTACTAGTGACTGACAGTATCACAATTATTGCATTCGGATGCATGAAATTTCGATTAGCGAATACTACTACTAGTGAGTGACAGTATCCGAATTATTGCATTCGAATGCATGAAATTTCGATTAGCGAATACTACTACTAGTAAGTGACAGTATCCGAATTATTGCATTCGAATGCAAGAGATTTCGATTAGCGAATACTACCACTAGTGAGTGACAGTATCCGAATTATTGTATTCGAATGCAAGAGATTTCGATTAGCGAGTACTACTACTAGTGAGTGACAGTATCCGAATTATTGCATTCGAATTAATGAGATTTCAATTAGCGAATACTACTACTAGTGAGTGACAGTATCCGAATTATTGCATTCGAATGCATGAAATTTCGATTAGCGAATACTACTACTAGTGAGTGACAGTATCCGAGAACTTGCATTCGAATGCATGAGATTTCGATTAGCGAATACTACTACTAGTGAGTGAAAGTATCCGAATTATTGCATTCAAATGCATAAAATTTCGATTAGCGGATACTACTACTAGTGAGTGACAGTATCCGAGAACTTGCATTCGAATGCATGAGATTTCGATTAGCGAATACTACTACTAGTGAGTGACAGTATCCGAGAACTTGCATTCGAATGCATGAAATTTCGATTAGCGAATACTACTACTAGTGAGTGACAGTATCCGAGAACTTGCATTCAAATGCATGAAATTTCGATTTGCGAATACTACTACTAGTGAGTGCCAGTATCCGAGAACTTGCATTCGAATGCATGAGATTTCGATTAGCGAATACTACTACTAGTGAGTGACAGTATCCGAATTATGGCATTCGAATGCATGAAATTTCGATTAGCGAATACTACTACTAGTGAGTGACAGTATCCGAGAACTTGCATTCGAATGCATGAAATTGCGATTAGCGAATACTACTACTAGTGAGTGACAGTATCCGAATTATTGCATTCGAATGCATGAAATTTCGATTAGCGAATACTACTACTAGTGAGTGACAGTATCCGAATTATTACATTCGAATGCAAGAGATTTCGATTAGCGAATACTACTACTAGTGAGTGACAGTATCCGAATTATTGCATTCGAATGCAAGAGATTTCGATTAGCGAATACTACTACTAGTGAGTGACAGTATCCGAATTACTGCATTCGAATGCATGAAATTTCGATTAGCGAATACTACTACTAGTGAGTGACAGTATCCGAGAACTAGCATTCGAATGCATGAAATTTCGATTAGCGAATACTACTAGTAGTGAGTGACAGTATCCGAATTATTGCATTCGAATGCATGAAATTGCGATTAGCGAATACTACTACTAGTGAGTGACAGTATCCGAATTATTGCATTCGAATGCATGAAATTTCGATTAGCGAATACTACTACTAGTGAGTGACAGTATCCGAGAACTTGCATTTGAATGCATGAGATTTCGATTAGCGAATACTACTACTAGTGAGTGACAGTATCCGAGAACTTGCATTCGAATGCATTAGATTTCGATTAGCGAATACTACTACTAGTGAGTGACAGTATCCGAGAACTTGCATTCGAATGCATGAGATTTCGATTAGCGAATACTACTACTAGTGAGTGACAGTATCCGAATTATTGCATTCCAATGCATGAAATTTCGATTAGCGAATACTACTACTTGTGAGTGACAGTATCCCAATTATTGCATTCGAATGCATGAAATTTCGATTAGCGAATACTACTACTAGTGGGTGACAGTATCCGAATTATTGCATTTGAATGCATGAAATTTCGATTAGCGAATACTACTACTAGTGAGTGACAGTATCCGAATTATGGCATTCGAATGCATGAAATTTCGATTGGCGAATACTACTACTAGTGAGTGACAGTATCCGAGAACTTGCATTCGAATGCATGAAATTTCGATTATCGAATACTACTACTAGTGAGTGACAGTATCCAAATTTTTGCATTCGAATGCATGAAATTGCGATTAGCGAATACTACTACTAGTGAGTGACAGTATCCGAATTATTGCATTCGAATGCATGAAATTTCGATTAGCGAATACTACTACTAGTGAGTGACAGTATCCGAGAACTTGCATTCGAATGCATGAGATTTCGATTAGCGAATACTACTACTAGTGAGTGACAGTATCCAAGAACTTGCATTCGAATGCATTAGATTTCGATTAGCGAATACTACTACTAGTGAGTGACAGTATCCGAGAACTTGCATTCGAATGCATGAGATTTCGATTAGCGAATACTACTACTAGTGAGTGACAGTATCCGAGAACTTGCATTCGAATGCATGAGATTTCGATTAGCGAATACTACTACTAGTGAGTGACAGTATCCGAGAACTTGCATTCGAATGCATTAGATTTCGATTAGCGAATACTACTACTAGTGAGTGACAGTATCCGAATTATGGCATTCGAATGCATGAAATTTCGATTAGCGAATACTACTACTAGTGAGTGACAGTATCCGAGAACTTGCATTCGAATGCATGAAATTGCGATTAGCGAATACTACTACTAGTGAGTGACAGTATCCGAATTATTGCATTCGAATGCATGAAATTTCGATTAGCGAATACTACTACTAGTGAGTGACAGTATCCGAATTATTACATTCGAATGCAAGAGATTTCGATTAGCGAATACTACTACTAGTGAGTGACAGTATCCGAATTATTGCATTCGAATGCAAGAGATTTCGATTAGCGAATACTACTACTAGTGAGTGACAGTATCCGAATTACTGCATTCGAATGCATGAAATTTCGATTAGCGAATACTACTACTAGTGAGTGACAGTATCCGAGAACTAGCATTCGAATGCATGAAATTTCGATTAGCGAATACTACTAGTAGTGAGTGACAGTATCCGAATTATTGCATTCGAATGCATGAAATTGCGATTAGCGAATACTACTACTAGTGAGTGACAGTATCCGAATTATTGCATTCGAATGCATGAAATTTCGATTAGCGAATACTACTACTAGTGAGTGACAGTATCCGAGAACTTGCATTTGAATGCATGAGATTTCGATTAGCGAATACTACTACTAGTGAGTGACAGTATCCGAGAACTTGCATTCGAATGCATGAGATTTCGATTAGCGAATACTACTACTAGTGAGTGACAGTATCCGAGAACTTGCATTCGAATGCATGAGATTTCGATTAGCGAATACTACTACTAGTGAGTGACAGTATCCGAGAACTTGCATTCGAATGCATGAGATTTCGATTAGCGAATACTACTACTAGTGAGTGACAGTATCCGAGAACTTGCATTCGAATGCATGAGATTTCGATTAGCGAATACTACTACTAGTGAGTGACAGTATCCGAGAACTTGCACTCCAATGCATTAGATTTCGATTAGCGAATACTACTACTAGTGAGTGACAGTATCCGAGAACTTGCATTCGAATGCATGAGATTTCGATTAGCGAATACTACTACTAGTGAGTGACAGTATCCGAGAACTTGCATTCGAATGCATGAGATTCCGATTAGCGAATACTACTACTGGTGAGTGACAGTTTCCGAATTATTGCTTTCGAATGCAAGAGATTTCGATTAGCGGATACTACTACTAGTGAGTGACAGTAACCGAATTGTTGCATTCGAATGCAAGAGATTTCGAATAGCGAATGCTACTACTAGTGAGTGACAGTATCCGAATTATTGCATTCGAATGCAAGAGATTTCGATTAGCGAATACTACTACTAGTGAGTGACAGTATCCGAATTATTGCATTCGAATGCAAGAGAATTCGATTACCGAATACTACTACAAGTGAGTGACAGTATCCGAATTATTGCATTCGAATGCAAGAGATTTCGATTAGCGAATACTACTACTAGTGAGTGACAGTATCCGAATTATTGCATTCGAATGCAAGAGATTTCGATTAGCGAATACTACTACTAGTGAGTGACAGTATCCGAATTATCACATTCGAATGCAAGAGATTTCGATTAGCGAATACTACTACTAGTGAGTGACATTATCCGAATTATTGCATTCGAATGCAAGAGATTTCGATTAGCGAATACTACTACTAGTGACTGACAGTATCACAATTATTGCATTCGGATGCATGAAATTTCGATTAGCGAATACTACTACTAGTGAGTGACAGTATCCGAATTATTGCATTCGAATGCATGAAATTTCGATTAGCGAATACTACTACTAGTAAGTGACAGTATCCGAATTATTGCATTCGAATGCAAGAGATTTCGATTAGCGAATACTACCACTAGTGAGTGACAGTATCCGAATTATTGTATTCGAATGCAAGAGATTTCGATTAGCGAGTACTACTACTAGTGAGTGACAGTATCCGAATTATTGCATTCGAATTAATGAGATTTCAATTAGCGAATACTACTACTAGTGAGTGACAGTATCCGAATTATTGCATTCGAATGCATGAAATTTCGATTAGCGAATACTACTACTAGTGAGTGACAGTATCCGAGAACTTGCATTCGAATGCATGAGATTTCGATTAGCGAATACTACTACTAGTGAGTGAAAGTATCCGAATTATTGCATTCAAATGCATAAAATTTCGATTAGCGGATACTACTACTAGTGAGTGACAGTATCCGAGAACTTGCATTCGAATGCATGAGATTTCGATTAGCGAATACTACTACTAGTGAGTGACAGTATCCGAGAACTTGCATTCGAATGCATGAAATTTCGATTAGCGAATACTACTACTAGTGAGTGACAGTATCCGAGAACTTGCATTCAAATGCATGAAATTTCGATTTGCGAATACTACTACTAGTGAGTGCCAGTATCCGAGAACTTGCATTCGAATGCATGAGATTTCGATTAGCGAATACTACTACTAGTGAGTGACAGTATCCGAATTATTGCATTCGAATGCATGAGATTTCGATTAGCGAATACTACTACTAGTGAGTGACAGTATCCGAATTATTGCATTCGAATGCATGAAATTTCGATTAGCGAGTACTACTACAAGTGAGTGACAGTATCCGAATTATTGCATTTGAATACATGAAATTTCGATTAGCGAATACTACTACTAGAGAGTGACAGTATCCGAATAATTGCATTCGAATGCAAGAGATTTCGATTAGCGAATACTACTACTAGTGAGTGACAGTATCCGAGAACTTGCATTCGAATGAATGAGATTTCGATTAGCGAATACTACTGCTAGTGACTGACAGTATCCGAGAACTTGCATTCGAATGCATGAGATTTCGATTAGTGAATACTACTACTAGTGAGTGACAGTATCCGGATTATTGCATTCGAATGCATGAAATTTCGATTAGCGAAAACTACTACTAGTGAGTGACAGTATCCGAATTATTGAATTCGAATGCATGAAATTTCGATAAGCGAATACTACTACTAGTGAGTGACAGTATCCGAATTATTGCATTCGAATGCATGAAATTTCGATTAGCGAATACTACTACTAGTGAGTGACAGTATCCGAATTATTGCATTCGAATGCATGAGATTTCGATTAGCGAATACTACTACTAGTGAGTGACAGTATCCGAGAACTTGCATTCGAATGCATGAGATTTCGATTAGCGAATACTACTACTAGTGAGTGACAGTATCCGAGAACTTGCATTCGAATGCATGAGATTTCGATTAGCGAATACTACTACTAGTGAGTGACAGTATCCGAGAACTTGCATTCGAATGCATTAGATTTCGATTAGCGACTACTACTAGTGAGTGACAGTATCCGAATTATGGCATTCGAATGCATGAAATTTCGATTAGCGAATACTACTACTAGTGAGTGACAGTATCCGAGAACTTGCATTCGAATGCATGAAATTGCGATTAGCGAATACTACTACTAGTGAGTGACAGTATCCGAATTATTGCATTCGAATGCATGAAATTTCGATTAGCGAATACTACTACTAGTGAGTGACAGTATCCGAATTATTACATTCGAATGCAAGAGATTTCGATTAGCGAATACTACTACTAGTGAGTGACAGTATCCGAGAACTTGCATTCGAATGCATGAAATTTCGATTAGCGAATACTACTACTAGTGAGTGACAGTATCCGAATTATAGCATTCGAATGCAAGAGATTTCGATTAGCGAATACTACTACTAGTGAGTGACAGTATCCGAATTATTGCATTCGAATGCATGAAATTTCGATTAGCGAATACTACTACTAGTGAGAGACAGTATCCGAGAACTTGCATTCGAATGCATGAAATTTCGATTAGCGAATACTACTACTAGTGAGTGACAGGATCCGAATTATAGCATTCGAATGCATGAAATTTCGATTAGCCAATACTACTACTAGTGAGTGACAGTATCCGAATTATTGCATTTGAATACATGAAATTTCGATTAGCGAATACTACTACTAGAGAGTGACAGTATCCGAATAATTGCATTCGAATGCAAGAGATTTCGATTAGCGAATACTACTACTAGTGAGTGACAGTATCCGAGAACTTGCATTCGAATGAATGAGATTTCGATTAGCGAATACTACTGCTAGTGACTGACAGTATCCGAGAACTTGCATTCGAATGCATGAGATTTCGATTAGTGAATACTACTACTAGTGAGTGACAGTATCCGGATTATTGCATTCGAATGCATGAAATTTCGATTAGCGAAAACTACTACTAGTGAGTGACAGTATCCGAATTATTGAATTCGAATGCATGAAATTTCGATAAGCGAATACTACTACTAGTGAGTGACAGTATCCGAATTATTGCATTCGAATGCATGAAATTTCGATTAGCGAATACTACTACTAGTGAGTGACAGTATCCGAATTATTGCATTCGAATGCATGAGATTTCGATTAGCGAATACTACTACTAGTGAGTGACAGTATCCGAGAACTTGCATTCGAATGCATGAGATTTCGATTAGCGAATACTACTACTAGTGAGTGACAGTATCCGAGAACTTGCATTCGAATGCATGAGATTTCGATTAGCGAATACTACTACTAGTGAGTGACAGTATCCGAGAACTTGCATTCGAATGCATTAGATTTCGATTAGCGACTACTACTAGTGAGTGACAGTATCCGAATTATGGCATTCGAATGCATGAAATTTCGATTAGCGAATACTACTACTAGTGAGTGACAGTATCCGAGAACTTGCATTCGAATGCATGAAATTGCGATTAGCGAATACTACTACTAGTGAGTGACAGTATCCGAATTATTGCATTCGAATGCATGAAATTTCGATTAGCGAATACTACTACTAGTGAGTGACAGTATCCGAATTATTACATTCGAATGCAAGAGATTTCGATTAGCGAATACTACTACTAGTGAGTGACAGTATCCGAGAACTTGCATTCGAATGCATGAAATTTCGATTAGCGAATACTACTACTAGTGAGTGACAGTATCCGAATTATAGCATTCGAATGCATGAAATTTCGATTAGCGAATACTACTACTAGTGTGTGACAGTATCCGAATTAATGCATTCGAATGCATGAAATTTCGATTAGCGAATACTACTACTAGTGAGTGACAGTATCCGAGAACTTGCATTCGAATGCATGAGATTTCGATTAGCGAATACTACTACTAGTGAGTGACAGTATCCGAGAACTTGCATTCGAATGCATTAGATTTCGATTAGCGAATACTACTACTAGTGAGTGACAGTATCCGAGAACTTGCATTCGAATGCATGAGATTTCGATTAGCGAATACTACTACTAGTGAGTGACAGTATCCGAATTATTGCATTCCAATGCATGAAATTTCGATTAGCGAATACTACTACTTGTGAGTGACAGTATCCCAATTATTGCATTCGAATGCATGAAATTTCGATTAGCGAATACTACTACTAGTGGGTGACAGTATCCGAATTATTGCATTTGAATGCATGAAATTCCGATTAGCGAATACTACTACTAGTGAGTGACAGTATCCGAATTATGGCATTCGAATGCATGAAATTTCGATTGGCGAATACTACTACTAGTGAGTGACAGTATCCGAGAACTTGCATTCGAATGCATGAAATTTCGATTATCGAATACTACTACTAGTGAGTGACAGTATCCAAATTATTGCATTCGAATGCATGAAATTGCGATTAGCGAATACTACTACTAGTGAGTGACAGTATCCGAATTATTGCATTCGAATGCATGAAATTTCGATTAGCGAATACTACTACTAGTGAGTGACAGTATCCGAGAACTTGCATTCGAATGCAGGAGACTTCGATTAGCGAATACTACTACTAGTGAGTGACAGTATCCGAGAACTGGCATTCGAATGCATGAGATTTCGATTAGCGAATACTACTACTAGTGAGTGATCGTATCCGAGAACTTGCATTCGAATGCATGAGATTTCGATTAGTGAATTCTACTACTAGTGAGTGACACTATCCGAGAACTTGCATTCGAATGCATGAGATTTCGATTAGCGAATACTACTACTAGTGAGTGACAGTATCCGAATTATTGCAAACGAATGCATGAGATTTCCTTTAGCGAATACTAGTACTAGTCAGTGACAGCTTCCGAATTATTGCTTTCGAATGCAAGTGATTTCGATTAGCCAATACTACTACTAGTGAGTGACAGTATCCGAATTATTGCATTCGAAAGCAAGAAATTTTGGTTAGCGAATACTACTACTAGTGAGCGACAGTATCCGAATTATGGCATTCGAATGCATGAACTTTCGATTAGCGAATACTACTACTAGTGAGTGACAGTATCCGAGAACTTGCATTCGAATGCATGAAATTTCGATTAGCGAATACTACTACTAGTGAGTGACAGTATCCGAATTATAGCATTCGAATGCATGAACTTTCGATTAGCGAATACTACTACTAGTGAGTGACAGTATCCGAATTAATGCATTCGAATGCATGAAATTTCGATTAGCGAATACTACTACTAGTGAGTGACAGTATCCGAGAACTTGCATTCGAATGCATGAGATTTCGATTAGCGAATACTACTACTAGTGAGTGACAGTATCCGAGAACTTGCATTCGAATGCATTAGATTTCGATTAGCGAATACTACTACTAGTGAGTGACAGTATCCGAGAACTTGCATTCGAATGCATGAGATTTCGATTAGCGAATACTACTACTAGTGAGTGACAGTATCCGAGAACTTGCATTCGAATGCATGAGATTTCGATTAGCGAATACTACTACTAGTGAGTGACAGTATCCGAGAACTTGCATTCGAATGCATTAGATTTCGATTAGCGAATACTACTACTAGTGAGTGACAGTATCCGAATTATGGCATTCGAATGCATGAAATTTCGATTAGCGAATACTACTACTAGTGAGTGACAGTATCCGAGAACTTGCATTCGAATGCATGAAATTGCGATTAGCGAATACTACTACTAGTGAGTGACAGTATCCGAATTATTGCATTCGAATGCATGAAATTTCGATTAGCGAATACTACTACTAGTGAGTGACAGTATCCGAATTATTACATTCGAATGCAAGAGATTTCGATTAGCGAATACTACTACTAGTGAGTGACAGTATCCGAATTATTGCATTCGAATGCAAGAGATTTCGATTAGCGAATACTACTACTAGTGAGTGACAGTATCCGAATTACTGCATTCGAATGCATGAAATTTCGATTAGCGAATACTACTACTAGTGAGTGACAGTATCCGAGAACTAGCATTCGAATGCATGAAATTTCGATTAGCGAATACTACTAGTAGTGAGTGACAGTATCCGAATTATTGCATTCGAATGCATGAAATTGCGATTAGCTAATACTACTACTAGTGAGTGACAGTATCCGAATTATTGCATTCGAATGCATGAAATTTCGATTAGCGAATACTACTACTAGTGAGTGACAGTATCCGAGAACTTGCATTTGAATGCATGAGATTTCGATTAGCGAATACTACTACTAGTGAGTGACAGTATCCGAGAACTTGCATTCGAATGCATGAGATTTCGATTAGCGAATACTACTACTAGTGAGTGACAGTATCCGAGAACTTGCATTCGAATGCATGAGATTTCGATTAGCGAATACTACTACTAGTGAGTGACAGTATCCGAGAACTTGCATTCGAATGCATGAGATTTCGATTAGCGAATACTACTACTAGTGAGTGACAGTATCCGAGAACTTGCATTCGAATGCATGAGATTTCGATTAGCGAATACTACTACTAGTGAGTGACAGTATCCGAGAACTTGCATTCGAATGCATTAGATTTCGATTAGCGAATACTACTACTAGTGAGTGACAGTATCCGAGAACTTGCATTCGAATGCATGAGATTTCGATTAGCGAATACTACTACTAGTGAGTGACAGTATCCGAGAACTTGCATTCGAATGCATGAGATTCCGATTAGCGAATACTACTACTGGTGAGTGACAGTTTCCGAATTATTGCTTTCGAATGCAAGAGATTTCGATTAGCGGATACTACTACTAGTGAGTGACAGTAACCGAATTGTTGCATTCGAATGCAAGAGATTTCGAATAGCGAATGCTACTACTAGTGAGTGACAGTATCCGAATTATTGCATTCGAATGCAAGAGATTTCGATTAGCGAATACTACTACTAGTGAGTGACAGTATCCGAATTATTGCATTCGAATGCAAGAGAATTCGATTACCGAATACTACTACAAGTGAGTGACAGTATCCGAATTATTGCATTCGAATGCAAGAGATTTCGATTAGCGAATACTACTACTAGTGAGTGACAGTATCCGAATTATTGCATTCGAATGCAAGAGATTTCGATTAGCGAATACTACTACTAGTGAGTGACAGTATCCGAATTATCACATTCGAATGCAAGAGATTTCGATTAGCGAATACTACTACTAGTGAGTGACATTATCCGAATTATTGCATTCGAATGCAACAGATTTCGATTAGCGAATACTACTACTAGTGACTGACAGTATCACAATTATTGCATTCGGATGCATGAAATTTCGATTAGCGAATACTACTACTAGTGAGTGACAGTATCCGAATTATTGCATTCGAATGCATGAAATTTCGATTAGCGAATACTACTACTAGTAAGTGACAGTATCCGAATTATTGCATTCGAATGCAAGAGATTTCGATTAGCGAATACTACCACTAGTGAGTGACAGTATCCGAATTATTGTATTCGAATGCAAGAGATTTCGATTAGCGAGTACTACTACTAGTGAGTGACAGTATCCGAATTATTGCATTCGAATTAATGAGATTTCAATTAGCGAATACTACTACTAGTGAGTGACAGTATCCGAGAACTTGCATTCGAATGCATGAAATTTCGATTAGCGAATACTACTACTAGTGAGTGACAGTATCCGAGAACTTGCATTCAAATGCATGAAATTTCGATTTGCGAATACTACTACTAGTGAGTGCCAGTATCCGAGAACTTGCATTCGAATGCATGAGATTTCGATTAGCGAATACTACTACTAGTGAGTGACAGTATCCGAATTATTGCATTCGAATGCATGAGATTTCGATTAGCGAATACTACTACTAGTGAGTGACAGTATCCGAATTATTGCATTCGAATGCATGAAATTTCGATTAGCGAGTACTACTACAAGTGAGTGACAGTATCCGAATTATTGCATTTGAATACATGAAATTTCGATTAGCGAATACTACTACTAGAGAGTGACAGTATCCGAATAATTGCATTCGAATGCAAGAGATTTCGATTAGCGAATACTACTACTAGTGAGTGACAGTATCCGAGAACTTGCATTCGAATGAATGAGATTTCGATTAGCGAATACTACTGCTAGTGACTGACAGTATCCGAGAACTTGCATTCGAATGCATGAGATTTCGATTAGTGAATACTACTACTAGTGAGTGACAGTATCCGGATTATTGCATTCGAATGCATGAAATTTCGATTAGCGAAAACTACTACTAGTGAGTGACAGTATCCGAATTATTGAATTCGAATGCATGAAATTTCGATAAGCGAATACTACTACTAGTGAGTGACAGTATCCGAATTATTGCATTCGAATGCATGAGATTTCGATTAGCGAATACTACTGCTAGTGAGTGACAGTATCCGAGAACTTGCATTCGAATGCATGAGATTTCGATTAGCGAATACTACTACTAGTGAGTGACAGTATCCGAGAACTTGCATTCGAATGCATGAGATTTCGATTAGCGAATACTACTACTAGTGAGTGACAGTATCCGAGAACTTGCATTCGAATGCATGAGATTTCGATTAGCGAATACTACTACTAGTGAGTGACAGTATCCGAGAACTTGCATACGAATGCATTAGATTTCGATTAGCGACTACTACTAGTGAGTGACAGTATCCGAATTATGGCATTCGAATGCATGAAATTTCGATTAGCGAATACTACTACTAGTGAGTGACAGTATCCGAGAACTTGCATTCGAATGCATGAAATTGCGATTAGCGAATACTACTACTAGTGAGTGACAGTATCCGAATTATTGCATTCGAATGCATGAAATTTCGATTAGCGAATACTACTACTAGTGAGTGACAGTATCCGAATTATTACATTCGAATGCAAGAGATTTCGATTAGCGAATACTACTACTAGTGAGTGACAGTATCCGAGAACTTGCATTCGAATGCATGAAATTTCGATTAGCGAATACTACTACTAGTGAGTGACAGTATCCGAATTATAGCATTCGAATGCATGAAATTTCGATTAGCGAATACTACTACTAGTGTGTGACAGTATCCGAATTAATGCATTCGAATGCATGAAATTTCGATTAGCGAATACTACTACTAGTGAGTGACAGTATCCGAGAACTTGCATTCGAATGCATGAGATTTCGATTAGCGAATACTAGTACTAGTGAGTGACAGTATCCGAGAACTTGCATTCGAATGCATTAGATTTCGATTAGCGAATACTACTACTAGTGAGTGACAGTATCCGAGAACTTGCATTCGAATGCATGAGATTTCGATTAGCGAATACTACTACTAGTGAGTGACAGTATCCGAATTATTGCATTCCAATGCATGAAATTTCGATTAGCGAATACTACTACTTGTGAGTGACAGTATCCCAATTATTGCATTCGAATGCATGAAATTTCGATTAGCGAATACTACTACTAGTGGGTGACAGTATCCGAATTATTGCATTTGAATGCATGAAATTTCGATTAGCGAATACTACTACTAGTGAGTGACAGTATCCGAATTATGGCATTCGAATGCATGAAATTTCGATTGGCGAATACTACTACTAGTGAGTGACAGTATCCGAGAACTTGCATTCGAATGCATGAAATTTCGATTATCGAATACTACTACTAGTGAGTGACAGTATCCAAATTATTGCATTCGAATGCATGAAATTGCGATTAGCGAATACTACTACTAGTGAGTGACAGTATCCGAATTATTGCATTCGAATGCATGAAATTTCGATTAGCGAATACTACTACTAGTGAGTGACAGTATCCGAGAACTTGCATTCGAATGCAGGAGATTTCGATTAGCGAATACTACTACTAGTGAGTGACAGTATCCGAGAACTGGCATTCGAATGCATGAGATTTCGATTAGCGAATACTACTACTAGTGAGTGATCGTATCCGAGAACTTGCATTCGAATGCATGAGATTTCGATTAGTGAATTTTACTACTAGTGAGTGACACTATCCGAGAACTTGCATTCGAATGCATGAGATTTCGATTAGCGAATACTACTACTAGTGAGTGACAGTATCCGAATTATTGCAAACGAATGCATGAGATTTCCTTTAGCGAATACTAGTACTAGTCAGTGACAGCTTCCGAATTATTGCTTTCGAATGCAAGTGATTTCGATTAGCCAATACTACTACTAGTGAGTGACAGTATCCGAATTATTGCATTCGAAAGCATGAAATTTTGGTTAGCGAATACTACTACTAGTGAGTGACAGTATCCGAATTATGGCATTCGAATGCATGAACTTTCGATTAGCGAATACTACTACTAGTGAGTGACAGTATCCGAGAACTTGCATTCGAATGCATGAAATTTCGATTAGCGAATACTACTACTAGTGAGTGACAGTATCCGAATTATAGCATTCGAATGCATGAACTTTCGATTAGCGAATACTACTACTAGTGAGTGACAGTATCCGAATTAATGCATTCGAATGCATGAAATTTCGATTAGCGAATACTACTACTAGTGAGTGACAGTATCCGAGAACTTGCATTCGAATGCATGAGATTTCGATTAGCGAATACTACTACTAGTGAGTGACAGTATCCGAGAACTTGCATTCGAATGCATGAGATTTCGATTAGCGAATACTACTACTAGTGAGTGACAGTATCCGAGAACTTGCATTCGAATGCATTAGATTTCGATTAGCGAATACTACTACTAGTGAGTGACAGTATCCGAATTATGGCATTCGAATGCATGAAATTTCGATTAGCGAATACTACTACTAGTGAGTGACAGTATCCGAGAACTTGCATTCGAATGCATGAAATTGCGATTAGCGAATACTACTACTAGTGAGTGACAGTATCCGAATTATTGCATTCGAATGCATGAAATTTCGATTAGCGAATACTACTACTAGTGAGTGACAGTATCCGAATTATTACATTCGAATGCAAGAGATTTCGATTAGCGAATACTACTACTAGTGAGTGACAGTATCCGAATTATTGCATTCGAATGCAAGAGATTTCGATTAGCGAATACTACTACTAGTGAGTGACAGTATCCGAATTACTGCATTCGAATGCATGAAATTTCGATTAGCGAATACTACTACTAGTGAGTGACAGTATCCGAGAACTAGCATTCGAATGCATGAAATTTCGATTAGCGAATACTACTAGTAGTGAGTGACAGTATCCGAATTATTGCATTCGAATGCATGAAATTGCGATTAGCGAATACTACTACTAGTGAGTGACAGTATCCGAATTATTGCATTCGAATGCATGAAATTTCGATTAGCGAATACTACTACTAGTGAGTGACAGTATCCGAGAACTTGCATTGGAATGCATGAGATTTCGATTAGCGAATACTACTACTAGTGAGTGACAGTATCCGAGAACTTGCATTCGAATGCATGAGATTTCGATTAGCGAATACTACTACTAGTGAGTGACAGTATCCGAGAACTTGCATTCGAATGCATGAGATTTCGATTAGCGAATACTACTACTAGTGAGTGACAGTATCCGAGAACTTGCATTCGAATGCATGAGATTTCGATTAGCGAATACTACTACTAGTGAGTGACAGTATCCGAGAACTTGCATTCGAATGCATGAGATTTCGATTAGCGAATACTACTACTAGTGAGTGACAGTATCCGAGAACTTGCATTCGAATGCATTAGATTTCGATTAGCGAATACTACTACTAGTGAGTGACAGTATCCGAGAACTTGCATTCGAATGCATGAGATTTCGATTAGCGAATACTACTACTAGTGAGTGACAGTATCCGAGAACTTGCATTCGAATGCATGAGATTCCGATTAGCGAATACTACTACTGGTGAGTGACAGTTTCCGAATTATTGCTTTCGAATGCAAGAGATTTCGATTAGCGGATACTACTACTAGTGAGTGACAGTAACCGAATTGTTGCATTCGAATGCAAGAGATTTCGAATAGCGAATGCTACTACAAGTGAGTGACAGTATCCGAATTATTGCATTCGAATGCAAGAGATTTCGATTAGCGAATACTACTACTAGTGAGTGACAGTATCCAAATTATTGCATTCGAATGCAAGAGAATTCGATTACCGAATACTACTACAAGTGAGTGACAGTATCCGAATTATTGCATTCGAATGCAAGAGATTTCGATTAGCGAATACTACTACTAGTGAGTGACAGTATCCGAATTATTGCATTCGAATGCAAGAGATTTCGATTAGCGAATACTACTACTAGTGAGTGACAGTATCCGAATTATCACATTCGAATGCAAGAGATTTCGATTAGCGAATACTACTACTAGTGAGTGACATTATCCGAATTATTGCATTCGAATGCAAGAGATTTCGATTAGCGAATACTACTACTAGTGACTGACAGTATCACAATTATTGCATTCGGATGCATGAAATTTCGATTAGCGAATACTACTACTAGTGAGTGACAGTATCCGAATTATTGCATTCGAATGCATGAAATTTCGATTAGCGAATACTACTACTAGTAAGTGACAGTATCCGAATTATTGCATTCGAATGCAAGAGATTTCGATTAGCGAATACTACCACTAGTGAGTGACAGTATCCGAATTATTGTATTCGAATGCAAGAGATTTCGATTAGCGAGTACTACTACTAGTGAGTGACAGTATCCGAATTATTGCATTCGAATTAATGAGATTTCAATTAGCGAATACTACTACTAGTGAGTGACAGTATCCGAATTATTGCATTCGAATGCATGAAATTTCGATTAGCGAATACTACTACTAGTGAGTGACAGTATCCGAGAACTTGCATTCGAATGCATGAGATTTCGATTAGCGAATACTACTACTAGTGAGTGAAAGTATCCGAATTATTGCATTCAAATGCATAAAATTTCGATTAGCGGATACTACTACTAGTGAGTGACAGTATCCGAGAACTTGCATTCGAATGCATGAGATTTCGATTAGCGAATACTACTACTAGTGAGTGACAGTATCCGAGAACTTGCATTCGAATGCATGAAATTTCGATTAGCGAATACTACTACTAGTGAGTGACAGTATCCGAGAACTTGCATTCAAATGCATGAAATTTCGATTTGCGAATACTACTACTAGTGAGTGCCAGTATCCGAGAACTTGCATTCGAATGCATGAGATTTCGATTAGCGAATACTACTACTAGTGAGTGACAGTATCCGAATTGTTGCATTCGAATGCATGAGATTTCGATTAGCGAATACTACTACTAGTGAGTGACAGTATCCGAATTATTGCATTCGAATGCATGAAATTTCGATTAGCGAGTACTACTACAAGTGAGTGACAGTATCCGAATTATTGCATTTGAATACATGAAATTTCGATTAGCGAATACTACTACTAGAGAGTGACAGTATCCGAATAATTGCATTCGAATGCAAGAGATTTCGATTAGCGAATACTACTACTAGTGAGTGACAGTATCCGAGAACTTGCATTCGAATGAATGAGATTTCGATTAGCGAATACTACTGCTAGTGACTGACAGTATCCGAGAACTTGCATTCGAATGCATGAGATTTCGATTAGTGAATACTACTACTAGTGAGTGACAGTATCCGGATTATTGCATTCGAATGCATGAAATTTCGATTAGCGAAAACTACTACTAGTGAGTGACAGTATCCGAATTATTGAATTCGAATGCATGAAATTTCGATAAGCGAATACTACTACTAGTGAGTGACAGTATCCGAATTATTGCATTCGAATGCATGAAATTTCGATTAGCGAATACTACTACTAGTGAGTGACAGTATCCGAATTATTGCATTCGAATGCATGAGATTTCGATTAGCGAATACTACTACTAGTGAGTGACAGTATCCGAGAACTTGCATTCGAATGCATGTGATTTCGATTAGCGAATGCTACTACTAGTGTGTGACAGTATCCGAATGATTGCATTGGAATACATGAAATTTCGATTAGCGAATACTACTACTAGTGAGTGACAGTATCCGAATTATTGCATTCGAATGCATGAAATTTCGATTAGCGAATACTACTACTAGTGAGTGACAGTATCCGAATTATGGCATTCGAATGCATGAACTTTCGATTAGCGAATACTACAACTAGAGAGCGACAGTATCCGCGAACTTGCATTCGAATGCATGAAATTTCGATTAGCGAATACTACTACTAATGAGTGACAGTATCCGAATTATTGCATTCGAATGCATGAGATTGCGATTAGCGAATACCACTACTAGTGTGTGACAGTATCCGAATTATTGCATTCGAATGCATGAAATTTCGATTAGCGAATACTACTACTAGTGAGTGACAGTATCCGAATTATTGCATTCGAATGCATGAGATTTCGATTAGCCAATACTACTACTAGTGAGTGACAGTATCCGAGAACTTGCATTCGAATGCATGAGATTTCGATTAGCGTATACTACTACTAGTGAGTGACAGTATCCGAGAACTTGCATTCGAATGCATGAGATTTCGATTAGCGAATACTACTACTAGTGAGTGGCAGTATCCGAATTATTGCAATCGAATGCATGAGATTTCGTTTAGCGAATACTACTACTAGTCAGTGACAGTTTCCGAATTATTGCTTTCGAATGCAAGAGATTTCGATTAGCGAATACTACTACTAGTGCGTGACAGTATCCGAATTATTGCATTCGAATGCAAGAGATTTCGATTAGCGAATACTACTACTAGTGAGTGACAGTATACGAATTATTGCATTCGAATGCAAGAGATTACGATTAGCGAATACTACTACTAGTAAGTGACAGTATCCGAATTATTGCATTCGAATGCATGAAATTTCGATTAGCGAATACTACTACTAGTGAGTGACAGTATCCAAATTATTGCATTCGAATGCAAGAGATTTCGATTAGCGAATACTACTACTCGTGAGTGACAGTATCCGAATTATTGCATTCGAATGCAAGAGATTTCGATTAGCGAATACTACTACTAGTGAGTGACAGTATCCGAATCACTGCATTCGAATGCAAGAGATTTCGATTAGCGAATACTACTACTAGTGAGTGACAGTATCCGAATTATTACATTCGAATGCAATAGATTTCGATTAGCGAATACTACTACTAGTGAGTGACAGTATCCGAATTATCACATTCGAATGCAAGAGATTTCGATTAGCGAATACTACTACTAGTGAGTGACATTATCCGAATTATTGCATTCGAATGCAAGAGATTTCGATTAGCGAATACTACTACTAGTGACTGACAGTATCACAATTATTGCATTCGGATGCATGAAATTTCGATTAGCGAATACTACTACTAGTGAGTGACAGTATCCGAACTATTGCATTCGAATGCATGAAATTTCGATTAGCGAATACTACTACTAGTAAGTGACAGTATCCGAATTATTGCATTCGAATGCAAGAGATTTCGATTAGCGAATACTACCACTAGTGAGTGACAGTATCCGAATTATTGTATTCGAATGCAAGAGATTTCGATTAGCGAGTACTACTACTAGTGAGTGACAGTATCCGAATTATTGCATTCGAATTAATGAGATTTCAATTAGCGAATACTACTACTAGTGAGTGACAGTATCCGAATTATTGCATTCGAATGCATGAGATTTCGATTAGCGAATACTACTACTAGTGAGTGATCGTATCCGAGAACTTGCATTCGAATGCATGAGATTTCGATTAGTGAATTCTACTACTAGTGAGTGACACTATCCGAGAACTTGCATTCGAATGCATGAGATTTCGATTAGCGAATACTACTACTAGTGAGTGACAGTATCCGAATTATTGCAAACGAATGCATGAGATTTCCTTTAGCGAATACTAGTACTAGTCAGTGACAGCTTCCGAATTATTGCTTTCGAATGCAAGTGATTTCGATTAGCCAATACTACTACTAGTGAGTGACAGTATCCGAATTATTGCATTCGAAAGCATGAAATTTTGGTTAGCGAATACTACTACTAGTGAGTGACAGTATCCGAATTATGGCATTCGAATGCATGAACTTTCGATTAGCGAATACTACTACTAGTGAGTGACAGTATCCGAGAACTTGCATTCGAATGCATGAAATTTCGATTAGCGAATACTACTACTAGTGAGTGACAGTATCCGAATTATAGCATTCGAATGCATGAACTTTCGATTAGCGAATACTACTACTAGTGAGTGACAGTATCCGAATTAATGCATTCGAATGCATGAAATTTCGATTAGCGAATACTACTACTAGTGAGTGACAGTATCCGAGAACTTGCATTCGAATGCATGAGATTTCGATTAGCGAATACTACTACTAGTGAGTGACAGTATCCGAGAACTTGCATTCGAATGCATGAGATTTCGATTAGCGAATACTACTACTAGTGAGTGACAGTATCCGAGAACTTGCATTCGAATGCATTAGATTTCGATTAGCGAATACTACTACTAGTGAGTGACAGTATCCGAATTATGGCATTCGAATGCATGAAATTTCGATTAGCGAATACTACTACTAGTGAGTGACAGTATCCGAGAACTTGCATTCGAATGCATGAAATTGCGATTAGCGAATACTACTACTAGTGAGTGACAGTATCCGAATTATTGCATTCGAATGCATGAAATTTCGATTAGCGAATACTACTACTAGTGAGTGACAGTATCCGAATTATTACATTCGAATGCAAGAGATTTCGATTAGCGAATACTACTACTAGTGAGTGACAGTATCCGAATTATTGCATTCGAATGCAAGAGATTTCGATTAGCGAATACTACTACTAGTGAGTGACAGTATCCGAATTACTGCATTCGAATGCATGAAATTTCGATTAGCGAATACTACTACTAGTGAGTGACAGTATCCGAGAACTAGCATTCGAATGCATGAAATTTCGATTAGCGAATACTACTAGTAGTGAGTGACAGTATCCGAATTATTGCATTCGAATGCATGAAATTGCGATTAGCGAATACTACTACTAGTGAGTGACAGTATCCGAATTATTGCATTCGAATGCATGAAATTTCGATTAGCGAATACTACTACTAGTGAGTGACAGTATCCGAGAACTTGCATTGGAATGCATGAGATTTCGATTAGCGAATACTACTACTAGTGAGTGACAGTATCCGAGAACTTGCATTCGAATGCATGAGATTTCGATTAGCGAATACTACTACTAGTGAGTGACAGTATCCGAGAACTTGCATTCGAATGCATGAGATTTCGATTAGCGAATACTACTACTAGTGAGTGACAGTATCCGAGAACTTGCATTCGAATGCATGAGATTTCGATTAGCGAATACTACTACTAGTGAGTGACAGTATCCGAGAACTTGCATTCGAATGCATGAGATTTCGATTAGCGAATACTACTACTAGTGAGTGACAGTATCCGAGAACTTGCATTCGAATGCATTAGATTTCGATTAGCGAATACTACTACTAGTGAGTGACAGTATCCGAGAACTTGCATTCGAATGCATGAGATTTCGATTAGCGAATACTACTACTAGTGAGTGACAGTATCCGAGAACTTGCATTCGAATGCATGAGATTCCGATTAGCGAATACTACTACTGGTGAGTGACAGTTTCCGAATTATTGCTTTCGAATGCAAGAGATTTCGATTAGCGGATACTACTACTAGTGAGTGACAGTAACCGAATTGTTGCATTCGAATGCAAGAGATTTCGAATAGCGAATGCTACTACTAGTGAGTGACAGTATCCGAATTATTGCATTCGAATGCAAGAGATTTCGATTAGCGAATACTACTACTAGTGAGTGACAGTATCCGAATTATTGCATTCGAATGCAAGAGAATTCGATTACCGAATACTACTACAAGTGAGTGACAGTATCCGAATTATTGCATTCGAATGCAAGAGATTTCGATTAGCGAATACTACTACTAGTGAGTGACAGTATCCGAATTATTGCATTCGAATGCAAGAGATTTCGATTAGCGAATACTACTACTAGTGAGTGACAGTATCCGAATTATCACATTCGAATGCAAGAGATTTCGATTAGCGAATACTACTACTAGTGAGTGACATTATCCGAATTATTGCATTCGAATGCAAGAGATTTCGATTAGCGAATACTACTACTAGTGACTGACAGTATCACAATTATTGCATTCGGATGCATGAAATTTCGATTAGCGAATACTACTACTAGTGAGTGACAGTATCCGAATTATTGCATTCGAATGCATGAAATTTCGATTAGCGAATACTACTACTAGTAAGTGACAGTATCCGAATTATTGCATTCGAATGCAAGAGATTTCGATTAGCGAATACTACCACTAGTGAGTGACAGTATCCGAATTATTGTATTCGAATGCAAGAGATTTCGATTAGCGAGTACTACTACTAGTGAGTGACAGTATCCGAATTATTGCATTCGAATTAATGAGATTTCAATTAGCGAATACTACTACTAGTGAGTGACAGTATCCGAATTATTGCATTCGAATGCATGAAATTTCGATTAGCGAATACTACTACTAGTGAGTGACAGTATCCGAGAACTTGCATTCGAATGCATGAGATTTCGATTAGCGAATACTACTACTAGTGAGTGAAAGTATCCGAATTATTGCATTCAAATGCATAAAATTTCGATTAGCGGATACTACTACTAGTGAGTGACAGTATCCGAGAACTTGCATTCGAATGCATGAGATTTCGATTAGCGAATACTACTACTAGTGAGTGACAGTATCCGAGAACTTGCATTCGAATGCATGAAATTTCGATTAGCGAATACTACTACTAGTGAGTGACAGTATCCGAGAACTTGCATTCAAATGCATGAAATTTCGATTTGCGAATACTACTACTAGTGAGTGCCAGTATCCGAGAACTTGCATTCGAATGCATGAGATTTCGATTAGCGAATACTACTACTAGTGAGTGACAGTATCCGAATTATTGCATTCGAATGCATGAGATTTCGATTAGCGAATACTACTACTAGTGAGTGACAGTATCCGAATTATTGCATTCGAATGCATGAAATTTCGATTAGCGAGTACTACTACAAGTGAGTGACAGTATCCGAATTATTGCATTTGAATACATGAAATTTCGATTAGCGAATACTACTACTAGAGAGTGACAGTATCCGAATAATTGCATTCGAATGCAAGAGATTTCGATTAGCGAATACTACTACTAGTGAGTGACAGTATCCGAGAACTTGCATTCGAATGAATGAGATTTCGATTAGCGAATACTACTGCTAGTGACTGACAGTATCCGAGAACTTGCATTCGAGTGCATGAGATTTCGATTAGTGAATACTACTACTAGTGAGTGACAGTATCCGGATTATTGCATTCGAATGCATGAAATTTCGATTAGCGAAAACTACTACTAGTGAGTGACAGTATCCGAATTATTGAATTCGAATGCATGAAATTTCGATAAGCGAATACTACTACTAGTGAGTGACAGTATCCGAATTATTGCATTCGAATGCATGAAATTTCGATTAGCGAATACTACTACTAGTGAGTGACAGTATCCGAATTATTGCATTCGAATGCATGAGATTTCGATTAGCGAATACTACTACTAGTGAGTGACAGTATCCGAGAACTTGCATTCGAATGCATGTGATTTCGATTAGCGAATGCTACTACTAGTGTGTGACAGTATCCGAATGATTGCATTGGAATACATGAAATTTCGATTAGCGAATACTACTACTAGTGAGTGACAGTATCCGAATTATTGCATTCGAATGCATGAAATTTCGATTAGCGAATACTACTACTAGTGAGTGACAGTATCCGAATTATGGCATTCGAATGCATGAACTTTCGATTAGCGAATACTACAACTAGAGAGCGACAGTATCCGCGAACTTGCATTCGAATGCATGAAATTTCGATTAGCGAATACTACTACTAATGAGTGACAGTATCCGAATTATTGCATTCGAATGCATGAGATTGCGATTAGCGAATACCACTACTAGTGTGTGACAGTATCCGAATTATTGCATTCGAATGCATGAAATTTCGATTAGCGAATACTACTACTAGTGAGTGACAGTATCCGAATTATTGCATTCGAATGCATGAGATTTCGATTAGCCAATACTACTACTAGTGAGTGACAGTATCCGAGAACTTGCATTCGAATGCATGAGATTTCGATTAGCGTATACTACTACTAGTGAGTGACAGTATCCGAGAACTTGCATTCGAATGCATGAGATTTCGATTAGCGAATACTACTACTAGTGAGTGGCAGTATCCGAATTATTGCAATCGAATGCATGAGATTTCGTTTAGCGAATACTACTACTAGTCAGTGACAGTTTCCGAATTATTGCTTTCGAATGCAAGAGATTTCGATTAGCGAATACTACTACTAGTGCGTGACAGTATCCGAATTATTGCATTCGAATGCAAGAGATTTCGATTAGCGAATACTACTACTAGTGAGTGACAGTATACGAATTATTGCATTCGAATGCAAGAGATTACGATTAGCGAATACTACTACTAGTAAGTGACAGTATCCGAATTATTGCATTCGAATGCATGAAATTTCGATTAGCGAATACTACTACTAGTGAGTGACAGTATCCAAATTATTGCATTCGAATGCAAGAGATTTCGATTAGCGAATACTACTACTCGTGAGTGACAGTATCCGAATTATTGCATTCGAATGCAAGAGATTTCGATTAGCGAATACTACTACTAGTGAGTGACAGTATCCGAATCACTGCATTCGAATGCAAGAGATTTCGATTAGCGAATACTACTACTAGTGAGTGACAGTATCCGAATTATTACATTCGAATGCAAGAGATTTCGATTAGCGAATACTACTACTAGTGAGTGACAGTATCCGAATTATCACATTCGAATGCAAGAGATTTCGATTAGCGAATACTACTACTAGTGAGTGACATTATCCGAATTATTGCATTCGAATGCAAGAGATTTCGATTAGCGAATACTACTACTAGTGACTGACAGTATCACAATTATTGCATTCGGATGCATGAAATTTCGATTAGCGAATACTACTACTAGTGAGTGACAGTATCCGAATTATTGCATTCGAATGCATGAAATTTCGATTAGCGAATACTACTACTAGTAAGTGACAGTATCCGAATTATTGCATTCGAATGCAAGAGATTTCGATTAGCGAATACTACCACTAGTGAGTGACAGTATCCGAATTATTGTATTCGAATGCAAGAGATTTCGATTAGCGAGTACTACTACTAGTGAGTGACAGTATCCGAATTATTGCATTCGAATTAATGAGATTTCAATTAGCGAATACTACTACTAGTGAGTGACAGTATCCGAATTATTGCATTCGAATGCATGAAATTTCGATTAGCGAATACTACTACTAGTGAGTGACAGTATCCGAGAACTTGCATTCGAATGCATGAGATTTCGATTAGCGAATACTACTACTAGTGAGTGAAAGTATCCGAATTATTGCATTCGAATGCATAAAATTTCGATTAGCGGATTCTACTACTAGTGAGTGACAGTATCCGAGAACTTGCATTCGAATGCATGAGATTTCGATTAGCGAATACTACTACTAGTGAGTGACAGTATCCGAGAACTTGCATTCGAATGCATGAAATTTCGATTAGCGAATACTACTACTAGTGAGTGACAGTATCCGAGAACTTGCATTCAAATGCATGAAATTTCGATTTGCGAATACTACTACTAGTGAGTGCCAGTATCCGAGAACTTGCATTCGAATGCATGAGATTTCGATTAGCGAATACTACTACTAGTGAGTGACAGTATCCGAATTATTGCATTCGAATGCATGAGATTTCGATTAGCGAATACTACTACTAGTGAGTGACAGTATCCGAATTATTGCATTCGAATGCATGAAATTTCGATTAGCGAGTACTACTACAAGTGAGTGACAGTATCCGAATTATTGCATTTGAATACATGAAATTTCGATTAGCGAATACTACTACTAGTGAGTGACAGTATCCGAATAATTGCATTCGAATGCAAGAGATTTCGATTAGCGAATACTACTACTAGTGAGTGACAGTATCCGAGAACTTGCATTCGAATGAATGAGATTTCGATTAGCGAATACTACTGCTAGTGACTGACAGTATCCGAGAACTTGCATTCGAATGCATGAGATTTCGATTAGTGAATACTACTACTAGTGAGTGACAGTATCCGGATTATTGCATTCGAATGCATGAAATTTCGATTAGCGAATACTACTACTAGTGAGTGACAGTATCCGAATTATTGAATTCGAATGCATGAAATTTCGATAAGCGAATACTACTACTAGTGAGTGACAGTATCCGAATTATTGCATTCGAATGCATGAAATTTCGATTAGCGAATACTACTACTAGTGAGTGACAGTATCCGAATTATTGCATTCGAATGCATGAGATTTCGATTAGCGAATACTACTACTAGTGAGTGACAGTATCCGAGAACTTGCATTCGAATGCATGTGATTTCGATTAGCGAATGCTACTACTAGTGTGTGACAGTATCCGAATGATTGCATTGGAATACATGAAATTTCGATTAGCGAATACTACTACTAGTGAGTGACAGTATCCGAATTATTGCATTCGAATGCATGAAATTTCGATTAGCGAATACTACTACTAGTGACTGACAGTATCCGAATTATGGCATTCGAATGCATGAACTTTCGATTAGCGAATACTACAACTAGAGAGCGACAGTATCCGCGAACTTGCATTCGAATGCATGAAATTTCGATTAGCGAATACTACTACTAATGAGTGACAGTATCCGAATTATTGCATTCGAATGCATGAGATTGCGATTAGCGAATACCACTACTAGTGTGTGACAGTATCCGAATTATTGCATTCGAATGCATGAAATTTCGATTAGCGAATACTACTACTAGTGAGTGACAGTATCCGAATTATTGCATTCGAATGCATGAGATTTCGATTAGCCAATACTACTACTAGTGAGTGACAGTATCCGAGAACTTGCATTCGAATGCATGAGATTTCGATTAGCGTATACTACTACTAGTGAGTGACAGTATCCGAGAACTTGCATTCGAATGCATGAGATTTCGATTAGCGAATACTACTACTAGTGAGTGGCAGTATCCGAATTATTGCAATCGAATGCATGAGATTTCGTTTAGCGAATACTACTACTAGTCAGTGACAGTTTCCGAATTATTGCTTTCGAATGCAAGAGATTTCGATTAGCGAATACTACTACTAGTGCGTGACAGTATCCGAATTATTGCATTCGAATGCAAGAGATTTCGATTAGCGAATACTACTACTAGTGAGTGACAGTATACGAATTATTGCATTCGAATGCAAGAGATTTCGATTAGCGAATACTACTACTAGTAAGTGACTTATCCGAATTATTGCATTCGAATGCATGAAATTTCGATTAGCGAATACTACTACTAGTGAGTGACAGTATCCAAATTATTGCATTCGAATGCAAGAGATTTCGATTAGCGAATACTACTACTCGTGAGTGACAGTATCCGAATTATTGCATTCGAATGCAAGAGATTTCGATTAGCGAATACTACTACTAGTGAGTGACAGTATCCGAATCACTGCATTCGAATGCAAGAGATTTCGATTAGCGAATACTACCACTAGTGAGTGACAGTATCCGAATTATTACATTCGAATGCAAGAGATTTCGATTAGCGAATACTACTACTAGTGAGTGACAGTATCCGAATTATTGCATTCGAATGCAAGAGATTTCGATTAGCGAATACTACCACTAGTGAGTGACAGTATCCGAATTATTGCATTCGAATGCATGAACTTTCGATTAGCGAATACTACTACTAGTGAGTGACAGTATCCGAATTATGGCATTGGAATGCATGAAATTTCGATTAGCGAATACTACTACTAGTGAGTGACAGTATCCGCGAACTTGCATTCGAATGCATGAAATTTCGATTAGCGAATACTACTACTAGTGAGTGACAGTATCCGAATTAGTGCATTCGAATGCATGAGATTTCGATTAGCGAATACTACTACTAGTGAGTGACAGTATCCGAGAACTTGCATTCGAATGCATGAAATTTCGATTAGCGAATACTACTACTAGTGAGTGACAGTATCCGAGAACTTGCATTCGAATGCATGAGATTTCGATTAGCGAATACTACTACTAGTGAGTGACAGTATCCGAATTATTAAATTCGAATGCAAGAGATTTCGATTAGCGAATACTACTACTAGTGAGTGACAGTATCCGAATTATTGCATTCGAATGCAAGAGATTTCGATTAGCGAATACTACTACTAGTGAGTGACAGTATCCGAATTATTGCATTCGAATGCATGAAATTTCGATTAGCGAATACTACCACTAGTGAGTGACAGTATCCGAATTATTGCATTCGAATGCATGAAATTTCGATTAACGAATACTGCTACTAGTGAGTGACAGTATCCGAATTATAGCATTCGAATGCAAGAGATTTCGATTAGCGAATACTACTACTAGTGAGTGACAGTATCCGAATTATTGCATTCGAATGCATGAAATTTCGATTAGCGAATACTACTACTAGTGAGTGACAGTATCCGAGAACTTGCATTCGAATGCATGAAATTTCGATTAGCGAATACTACTACTAGTGAGTGACAGGATCCGAATTATAGCATTCGAATGCATGAAATTTCGATTAGCCAATACTACTACTAGTGAGTGACAGTATCCGAATTATTGCATTTGAATACATGAAATTTCGATTAGCGAATACTACTACTAGAGAGTGACAGTATCCGAATAATTGCATTCGAATGCAAGAGATTTCGATTAGTGAATACTACTACTAGTGAGTGACAGTATCCGAGAACTTGCATTCGAATGAATGAGATTTCGATTAGCGAATACTACTGCTAGTGACTGACAGTATCCGAGAACTTGCATTCGAATGCATGAGATTTCGATTAGTGAATACTACTACTAGTGAGTGACAGTATCCGGATTATTGCATTCGAATGCATGAAATTTCGATTAGCGAAAACTACTACTAGTGAGTGACAGTATCCGAATTATTGAATTCGAATGCATGAAATTTCGATAAGCGAATACTACTACTAGTGAGTGACAGTATCCGAATTATTGCATTCGAATGCATGAAATTTCGATTAGCGAACACTACTACTAGTGAGTGACAGTATCCGAATTATTGCATTCGAATGCATGAGATTTCGATTAGCGAATACTACTACTAGTGAGTGACAGTATCCGAGAACTTGCATTCGAATGCATGAGATTTCGATTAGCGAATACTACTACTAGTGAGTGACAGTATCCGAGAACTTGCATTCGAATGCATGAGATTTCGATTAGCGAATACTACTACTAGTGAGTGACAGTATCCGAGAACTTGCATTCGAATGCATTAGATTTCGATTAGCGACTACTACTAGTGAGTGACAGTATCCGAATTATGGCATTCGAATGCATGAAATTTCGATTAGCGAATACTACTACTAGTGAGTGACAGTATCCGAGAACTTGCATTCGAATGCATGAAATTGCGATTAGCGAATACTACTACTAGTGAGTGACAGTATCCGAATTATTGCATTCGAATGCATGAAATTTCGATTAGCGAATACTACTACTAGTGAGTGACAGTATCCGAATTATTACATTCGAATGCAAGAGATTTCGATTAGCGAATACTACTACTAGTGAGTGACAGTATCCGAGAACTTGCATTCGAATGCATGAAATTTCGATTAGCGAATACTACTACTAGTGAGTGACAGTATCCGAATTATAGCATTCGAATGCATGAAATTTCGATTAGCGAATACTACTACTAGTGTGTGACAGTATCCGAATTAATGCATTCGAATGCATGAAATTTCGATTAGCGAATACTACTACTAGTGAGTGACAGTATCCGAGAACTTGCATTCGAATGCATGAGATTTCGATTAGCGAATACTACTACTAGTGAGTGACAGTATCCGAGAACTTGCATTCGAATGCATAAGATTTCGATTAGCGAATACTACTACTAGTGAGTGACAGTATCCGAGAACCTGCATTCGAATGCATGAGATTTCGATTAGCGAATACTACTACTAGTGAGTGACAGTATCCGAATTATTGCATTCCAATGCATGAAATTTCGATTAGCGAATACTACTACTTGTGAGTGACAGAATCCCAATTATTGCATTCGAATGCATGAAATTTCGATTAGCGAATACTACTACTAGTGGGTGACAGTATCCGAATTATTGCATTTGAATGCATGAAATTTCGATTAGCGAATACTACTACTAGTGAGTGACAGTATCCGAATTATGGCATTCGAATGCATGAAATTTCGATTGGCGAATACTACTACTAGTGAGTGACAGTATCCAAATTATTGAATTCGAATGCATGAAATTGCGATTAGCGAATACTACTACTAGTGAGTGACAGTATCCGAATTATTGCATTCGAATGCATGAAATTTCGATTAGCGAATACTACTACTAGTGAGTGACAGTATCCGAGAACTTGCATTCGAATGCAGGAGACTTCGATTAGCGAATACTACTACTATGAGTGACAGTATCCGAGAACTGGCATTCGAATGCATGAGATTTCGATTAGCGAATACTACTACTAGTGAGTGATCGTATCCGAGAACTTGCATTCGAATGCATGAGATTTCGATTAGTGAATTCAACTACTAGTGAGTGACACTATCCGAGAACTTGCATTCGAATGCATGAGATTTCGATTAGCGAATACTACTACTAGTGAGTGACAGTATCCGAATTATTGCAAACGAATGCATGAGATTTCCTTTAGCGAATACTAGTACTAGTCAGTGACAGCTTCCGAATTATTGCTTTCGAATGCAAGTGATTTCGATTAGCCAATACTACTACTAGTGAGTGACAGTATCCGAATTATTGCATTCGAAAGCATGAAATTTTGGTTAGCGAATACTACTACTAGTGAGTGACAGTATCCGAATTATGGCATTCGAATGCATGAACTTTCGATTAGCGAATACTACTACTAGTGAGTGACAGTATCCGAGAACTTGCATTCGAATGCATGAAATTTCGATTAGCGAATACTACTACTAGTGAGTGACAGTATCCGAATTATAGCATTCGAATGCATGAACTTTCGATTAGCGAATACTACTACTAGTGAGTGACAGTATCCGAATTAATGCATTCGAATGCATGAAATTTCGATTAGCGAATACTACTACTAGTGAGTGACAGTATCCGAGAACTTGCATTCGAATGCATGAGATTTCGATTAGCGAATACTACTACTAGTGAGTGACAGTATCCGAGAACTTGCATTCGAATGCATTAGATTTCGATTAGCGAATACTACTACTAGTGAGTGACAGTATCCGAGAACTTGCATTCGAATGCATGAGATTTCGATTAGCGAATACTACTACTAGTGAGTGACAGTATCCGAGAACTTGCATTCGAATGCATGAGATTTCGATTAGCGAATACTACTACTAGTGAGTGACAGTATCCGAGAACTTGCATTCGAATGCATTAGATTTCGATTAGCGAATACTACTACTAGTGAGTGACAGTATCCGAATTATGGCATTCGAATGCATGAAATTTCGATTAGCGAATACTACTACTAGTGAGTGACAGTATCCGAGAACTTGCATTCGAATGCATGAAATTGCGATTAGCGAATACTACTACTAGTGAGTGACAGTATCCGAATTATTGCATTCGAATGCATGAAATTTCGATTAGCGAATACTACTACTAGTGAGTGACAGTATCCGAATTATTACATTCGAATGCAAGAGATTTCGATTAGCGAATACTACTACTAGTGAGTGACAGTATCCGAATTATTGCATTCGAATGCAAGAGATTTCGATTAGCGAATACTACTACTAGTGAGTGACAGTATCCGAATTACTGCATTCGAATGCATGAAATTTCGATTAGCGAATACTACTACTAGTGAGTGACAGTATCCGAGAACTAGCATTCGAATGCATGAAATTTCGATTAGCGAATACTACTAGTAGTGAGTGACAGTATCCGAATTATTGCATTCGAATGCATGAAATTGCGATTAGCTAATACTACTACTAGTGAGTGACAGTATCCGAAATATTGCATTCGAATGCATGAAATTTCGATTAGCGAATACTACTACTAGTGAGTGACAGTATCCGAGAACTTGCATTTGAATGCATGAGATTTCGATTAGCGAATACTACTACTAGTGAGTGACAGTATCCGAGATCTTGCATTCGAATGCATGAGATTTCGATTAGCGAATACTAATACTAGTGAGTGACAGTATCCGAGAACTTGCATTCGAATGCATGAGATTTCGATTAGCGAATACTACTACTAGTGAGTGACAGTATCCGAGAACTTGCATTCGAATGCATGAGATTTCGATTAGCGAATACTACTACTAGTGAGTGACAGTATCCGAGAACTTGCATTCGAATGCATGAGATTTCGATTAGCGAATACTACTACTACTGAGTGACAGTATCCGAGAACTTGCATTCGAATGCATTAGATTTCGATTAGCGAATACTACTACTAGTGAGTGACAGTATCCGAGAACTTGCATTCGAATGCATGAGATTTCGATTAGCGAATACTACTACTAGTGAGTGACAGTATCCGAGAACTTGCATTCGAATGCATGAGATTCCGATTAGCGAATACTACTACTGGTGAGTGACAGTTTCCGAATTATTGCTTTCGAATGCAAGAGATTTCGATTAGCGGATACTACTACTAGTGAGTGACAGTAACCGAATTGTTGCATTCGAATGCAAGAGATTTCGAATAGCGAATGCTACTACTAGTGAGTGACAGTATCCGAATTATTGCATTCGAATGCAAGAGATTTCGATTAGCGAATACTACTACTAGTGAGTGACAGTATCCGAATTATTGCATTCGAATGCAAGAGAATTCGATTACCGAATACTACTACAAGTGAGTGACAGTATCCGAATTATTGCATTCGAATGCAAGAGATTTCGATTAGCGAATACTACTACTAGTGAGTGACAGTATCCGAATTATTGCATTCGAATGCAAGAGATTTCGATTAGCGAATACTACTACTAGTGAGTGACAGTATCCGAATTATCACATTCGAATGCAAGAGATTTCGATTAGCGAATACTACTACTAGTGAGTGACATTATCCGAATTATTGCATTCGAATGCAACAGATTTCGATTAGCGAATACTACTACTAGTGACTGACAGTATCACAATTATTGCATTCGGATGCATGAAATTTCGATTAGCGAATACTACTACTAGTGAGTGACAGTATCCGAATTATTGCATTCGAATGCATGAAATTTCGATTAGCGAATACTACTACTAGTAAGTGACAGTATCCGAATTATTGCATTCGAATGCAAGAGATTTCGATTAGCGAATACTACCACTAGTGAGTGACAGTATCCGAATTATTGTATTCGAATGCAAGAGATTTCGATTAGCGAGTACTACTACTAGTGAGTGACAGTATCCGAATTATTGCATTCGAATTAATGAGATTTCAATTAGCGAATACTACTACTAGTGAGTGACAGTATCCGAGAACTTGCATTCGAATGCATGAAATTTCGATTAGCGAATACTACTACTAGTGAGTGACAGTATCCGAGAACTTGCATTCGAATGCATGAGATTTCGATTAGCGAATACTACTACTAGTGAGTGACAGTATCCGAGAACTTGCATTCGAATGCATTAGATTTCGATTAGCGAATACTACTACTAGTGAGTGACAGTATCCGAATTATGGCATTCGAATGCATGAAATTTCGATTAGCGAATACTACTACTAGTGAGTGACAGTATCCGAGAACTTGCATTCGAATGCATGAAATTGCGATTAGCGAATACTACTACTAGTGAGTGACAGTATCCGAATTATTGCATTCGAATGCACGAAATTTCGATTAGCGAATACTACTACTAGTGAGTGACAGTATCCGAATTATTACATTCGAATGCAAGAGATTTCGATTAGCGAATACTACTACTAGTGAGTGACAGTATCCGAATTATTGCATTCGAATGCAAGAGATTTCGATTAGCGAATACTACTACTAGTGAGTGACAGTATCCGAATTACTGCATTCGAATGCATGAAATTTCGATTAGCGAATACTACTACTAGTGAGTGACAGTATCCGAGAACTAGCATTCGAATGCATGAAATTTCGATTAGCGAATACTACTAGTAGTGAGTGACAGTATCCGAATTATTGCATTCGAATGCATGAAATTGCGATTAGCGAATACTACTACTAGTGAGTGACAGTATCCGAATTATTGCATTCGAATGCATGAAATTTCGATTAGCGAATACTACTACTAGTGAGTGACAGTATCCGAGAACTTGCATTGGAATGCATGAGATTTCGATTAGCGAATACTACTACTAGTGAGTGACAGTATCCGAGAACTTGCATTCGAATGCATGAGATTTCGATTAGCGAATACTACTACTAGTGAGTGACAGTATCCGAGAACTTGCATTCGAATGCATGAGATTTCGATTAGCGAATACTACTACTAGTGAGTGACAGTATCCGAGAACTTGCATTCGAATGCATGAGATTTCGATTAGCGAATACTACTACTAGTGAGTGACAGTATCCGAGAACTTGCATTCGAATGCATGAGATTTCGATTAGCGAATACTACTACTAGTGAGTGACAGTATCCGAGAACTTGCATTCGAATGCATTAGATTTCGATTAGCGAATACTACTACTAGTGAGTGACAGTATCCGAGAACTTGCATTCGAATGCATGAGATTTCGATTAGCGAATACTACTACTAGTGAGTGACAGTATCCGAGAACTTGCATTCGAATGCATGAGATTCCGATTAGCGAATACTACTACTGGTGAGTGACAGTTTCCGAATTATTGCTTTCGAATGCAAGAGATTTCGATTAGCGGATACTACTACTAGTGAGTGACAGTAACCGAATTGTTGCATTCGAATGCAAGAGATTTCGAATAGCGAATGCTACTACTAGTGAGTGACAGTATCCGAATTATTGCATTCGAATGCAAGAGATTTCGATTAGCGAATACTACTACTAGTGAGTGACAGTATCCGAATTATTGCATTCGAATGCAAGAGAATTCGATTACCGAATACTACTACAAGTGAGTGACAGTATCCGAATTATTGCATTCGAATGCAAGAGATTTCGATTAGCGAATACTACTACTAGTGAGTGACAGTATCCGAATTATTGCATTCGAATGCAAGAGATTTCGATTAGCGAATACTACTACTAGTGAGTGACAGTATCCGAATTATCACATTCGAATGCAAGAGATTTCGATTAGCGAATACTACTACTAGTGAGTGACATTATCCGAATTATTGCATTCGAATGCAAGAGATTTCGATTAGCGAATACTACTACTAGTGACTGACAGTATCACAATTATTGCATTCGGATGCATGAAATTTCGATTAGCGAATACTACTACTAGTGAGTGACAGTATCCGAATTATTGCATTCGAATGCATGAAATTTCGATTAGCGAATACTACTACTAGTAAGTGACAGTATCCGAATTATTGCATTCGAATGCAAGAGATTTCGATTAGCGAATACTACCACTAGTGAGTGACAGTATCCGAATTATTGTATTCGAATGCAAGAGATTTCGATTAGCGAGTACTACTACTAGTGAGTGACAGTATCCGAATTATTGCATTCGAATTAATGAGATTTCAATTAGCGAATACTACTACTAGTGAGTGACAGTATCCGAATTATTGCATTCGAATGCATGAAATTTCGATTAGCGAATACTACTACTAGTGAGTGACAGTATCCGAGAACTTGCATTCGAATGCATGAGATTTCGATTAGCGAATACTACTACTAGTGAGTGAAAGTATCCGAATTATTGCATTCAAATGCATAAAATTTCGATTAGCGGATACTACTACTAGTGAGTGACAGTATCCGAGAACTTGCATTCGAATGCAAGAGATTTCGATTAGCGAATACTACTACTAGTGAGTGACAGTATCCGAGAACTTGCATTCGAATGCATGAAATTTCGATTAGCGAATACTACTACTAGTGAGTGACAGTATCCGAGAACTTGCATTCAAATGCATGAAATTTCGATTTGCGAATACTACTACTAGTGAGTGCCAGTATCCGAGAACTTGCATTCGAATGCATGAGATTTCGATTAGCGAATACTACTACTAGTGAGTGACAGTATCCGAATTATTGCATTCGAATGCATGAGATTTCGATTAGCGAATACTACTACTAGTGAGTGACAGTATCCGAATTATTGCATTCGAATGCATGAAATTTCGATTAGCGAGTACTACTACAAGTGAGTGACAGTATCCGAATTATTGCATTTGAATACATGAAATTTCGATTAGCGAATACTACTACTAGAGAGTGACAGTATCCGAATAATTGCATTCGAATGCAAGAGATTTCGATTAGCGAATACTACTACTAGTGAGTGACAGTATCCGAGAACTTGCATTCGAATGAATGAGATTTCGATTAGCGAATACTACTGCTAGTGACTGACAGTATCCGAGAACTTGCATTCGAATGCATGAGATTTCGATTAGTGAATACTACTACTAGTGAGTGACAGTATCCGGATTATTGCATTCGAATGCATGAAATTTCGATTAGCGAAAACTACTACTAGTGAGTGACAGTATCCGAATTATTGAATTCGAATGCATGAAATTTCGATAAGCGAATACTACTACTAGTGAGTGACAGTATCCGAATTATTGCATTCGAATGCATGAAATTTCGATTAGCGAATACTACTACTAGTGAGTGACAGTATCCGAATTATTGCATTCGAATGCATGAGATTTCGATTAGCGAATACTACTACTAGTGAGTGACAGTATCCGAGAACTTGCATTCGAATGCATGTGATTTCGATTAGCGAATGCTACTACTAGTGTGTGACAGTATCCGAATGATTGCATTGGAATACATGAAATTTCGATTAGCGAATACTACTACTAGTGAGTGACAGTATCCGAATTATTGCATTCGAATGCATGAAATTTCGATTAGCGAATACTACTACTAGTGAGTGACAGTATCCGAATTATGGCATTCGAATGCATGAACTTTCGATTAGCGAATACTACAACTAGAGAGCGACAGTATCCGCGAACTTGCATTCGAATGCATGAAATTTCGATTAGCGAATACTACTACTAATGAGTGACAGTATCCGAATTATTGCATTCGAATGCATGAGATTGCGATTAGCGAATACCACTACTAGTGTGTGACAGTATCCGAATTATTGCATTCGAATGCATGAAATTTCGATTAGCGAATACTACTACTAGTGAGTGACAGTATCCGAATTATTGCATTCGAATGCAGGAGATTTCGATTAGCCAATACTACTACTAGTGAGTGACAGTATCCGAGAACTTGCATTCGAATGCATGAGATTTCGATTAGCGTATACTACTACTAGTGAGTGACAGTATCCGAGAACTTGCATTCGAATGCATGAGATTTCGATTAGCGAATACTACTACTAGTGAGTGGCAGTATCCGAATTATTGCAATCGAATGCATGAGATTTCGTTTAGCGAATACTACTACTAGTCAGTGACAGTTTCCGAATTATTGCTTTCGAATGCAAGAGATTTCGATTAGCGAATACTACTACTAGTGCGTGACAGTATCCGAATTATTGCATTCGAATGCAAGAGATTTCGATTAGCGAATACTACTACTAGTGAGTGACAGTATACGAATTATTGCATTCGAATGCAAGAGATTACGATTAGCGAATACTACTACTAGTAAGTGACAGTATCCGAATTATTGCATTCGAATGCATGAAATTTCGATTAGCGAATACTACTACTAGTGAGTGACAGTATCCAAATTATTGCATTCGAATGCAAGAGATTTCGATTAGCGAATACTACTACTCGTGAGTGACAGTATCCGAATTATTGCATTCGAATGCAAGAGATTTCGATTAGCGAATACTACTACTAGTGAGTGACAGTATCCGAATCACTGCATTCGAATGCAAGAGATTTCGATTAGCGAATACTACTACTAGTGAGTGACAGTATCCGAATTATTACATTCGAATGCAAGAGATTTCGATTAGCGAATACTACTACTAGTGAGTGACAGTATCCGAATTATCACATTCGAATGCAAGAGATTTCGATTAGCGAATACTACTACTAGTGAGTGACATTATCCGAATTATTGCATTCGAATGCAAGAGATTTCGATTAGCGAATACTACTACTAGTGACTGACAGTATCACAATTATTGCATTCGGATGCATGAAATTTCGATTAGCGAATACTACTACTAGTGAGTGACAGTATCCGAATTATTGCATTCGAATGCATGAAATTTCGATTAGCGAATACTACTACTAGTAAGTGACAGTATCCGAATTATTGCATTCGAATGCAAGAGATTTCGATTAGCGAATACTACCACTAGTGAGTGACAGTATCCGAATTATTGTATTCGAATGCAAGAGATTTCGATTAGCGAGTACTACTACTAGTGAGTGACAGTATCCGAATTATTGCATTCGAATTAATGAGATTTCAATTAGCGAATACTACTACTAGTGAGTGACAGTATCCGAATTATTGCATTCGAATGCATGAAATTTCGATTAGCGAATACTACTACTAGTGAGAGACAGTATCCGAGAACTTGCATTCGAATGCATGAGATTTCGATTAGCGAATACTACTACTAGTGAGTGAAAGTATCCGAATTATTGCATTCGAATGCATAAAATTTCGATTAGCGGATACTACTACTAGTGAGTGACAGTATCCGAGAACTTGCATTCGAATGCATGAGATTTCGATTAGCGAATACTACTACTAGTGAGTGACAGTATCCGAGAACTTGCATTCAAATGCATGAAATTTCGATTAGCGAATACTACTACTAGTGAGTGACAGTATCCGAGAACTTGCATTCAAATGCATGAAATTTCGATTTGCGAATACTACTACTAGTGAGTGCCAGTATCCGAGAACTTGCATTCGAATGCATGAGATTTCGATTAGCGAATACTACTACTAGTGAGTGACAGTATCCGAATTATTGCATTCGAATGCATGAGATTTCGATTAGCGAATACTACTACTAGTGAGTGACAGTATCCGAATTATTGCATTCGAATGCATGAAATTTCGATTAGCGAGTACTACTACAAGTGAGTGACAGTATCCGAATTATTGCATTTGAATACATGAAATTTCGATTAGCGAATACTACTACTAGTGAGTGACAGTATCCGAATAATTGCATTCGAATGCAAGAGATTTCGATTAGCGAATACTACTACTAGTGAGTGACAGTATCCGAGAACTTGCATTCGAATGAATGAGATTTCGATTAGCGAATACTACTGCTAGTGACTGACAGTATCCGAGAACTTGCATTCGAATGCATGAGATTTCGATTAGTGAATACTACTACTAGTGAGTGACAGTATCCGGATTATTGCATTCGAATGCATGAAATTTCGATTAGCGAATACTACTACTAGTGAGTGACAGTATCCGAATTATTGAATTCGAATGCATGAAATTTCGATAAGCGAATACTACTACTAGTGAGTGACAGTATCCGAATTATTGCATTCGAATGCATGAAATTTCGATTAGCGAATACTACTACTAGTGAGTGACAGTATCCGAATTATTGCATTCGAATGCATGAGATTTCGATTAGCGAATACTACTACTAGTGAGTGACAGTATCCGAGAACTTGCATTCGAATGCATGTGATTTCGATTAGCGAATGCTACTACTAGTGTGTGACAGTATCCGAATGATTGCATTGGAATACATGAAATTTCGATTAGCGAATACTACTACTAGTGAGTGACAGTATCCGAATTATTGCATTCGAATGCATGAAATTTCGATTAGCGAATACTACTACTAGTGACTGACAGTATCCGAATTATGGCATTCGAATGCATGAACTTTCGATTAGCGAATACTACAACTAGAGAGCGACAGTATCCGCGAACTTGCATTCGAATGCATGAAATTTCGATTAGCGAATACTACTACTAATGAGTGACAGTATCCGAATTATTGCATTCGAATGCATGAGATTGCGATTAGCGAATACCACTACTAGTGTGTGACAGTATCCGAATTATTGCATTCGAATGCATGAAATTTCGATTAGCGAATACTACTACTAGTGAGTGACAGTATCCGAATTATTGCATTCGAATGCATGAGATTTCGATTAGCCAATACTACTACTAGTGAGTGACAGTATCCGAGAACTTGCATTCGAATGCATGAGATTTCGATTAGCGTATACTACTACTAGTGAGTGACAGTATCCGAGAACTTGCATTCGAATGCATGAGATTTCGATTAGCGAATACTACTACTAGTGAGTGGCAGTATCCGAATTATTGCAATCGAATGCATGAGATTTCGTTTAGCGAATACTACTACTAGTCAGTGACAGTTTCCGAATTATTGCTTTCGAATGCAAGAGATTTCGATTAGCGAATACTACTACTAGTGCGTGACAGTATCCGAATTATTGCATTCGAATGCAAGAGATTTCGATTAGCGAATACTACTACTAGTGAGTGACAGTATACGAATTATTGCATTCGAATGCAAGAGATTTCGATTAGCGAATACTACTACTAGTAAGTGACTTATCCGAATTATTGCATTCGAATGCATGAAATTTCGATTAGCGAATACTACTACTAGTGAGTGACAGTATCCAAATTATTGCATTCGAATGCAAGAGATTTCGATTAGCGAATACTACTACTCGTGAGTGACAGTATCCGAATTATTGCATTCGAATGCAAGAGATTTCGATTAGCGAATACTACTACTAGTGAGTGACAGTATCCGAATCACTGCATTCGAATGCAAGAGATTTCGATTAGCGAATACTACCACTAGTGAGTGACAGTATCCGAATTATTACATTCGAATGCAAGAGATTTCGATTAGCGAATACTACTACTAGTGAGTGACAGTATCCGAATTATTGCATTCGAATGCAAGAGATTTCGATTAGCGAATACTACTACTAGTGAGTGACAGTATCCGAATTATTGCATTCGAATGCATGAACTTTCGATTAGCGAATACTACTACTAGTGAGTGACAGTATCCGAATTATGGCATTGGAATGCATGAAATTTCGATTAGCGAATACTACTACTAGTGAGTGACAGTATCCGCGAACTTGCATTCGAATGCATGAAATTTCGATTAGCGAATACTACTACTAGTGAGTGACAGTATCCGAATTAGTGCATTCGAATGCATGAGATTTCGATTAGCGAATACTACTACTAGTGAGTGACAGTATCCGAGAACTTGCATTCGAATGCATGAAATTTCGATTAGCGAATACTACTACTAGTGAGTGACAGTATCCGAGAACTTGCATTCGAATGCATGAGATTTCGATTAGCGAATACTACTACTAGTGAGTGACAGTATCCGAATTATTACATTCGAATGCAAGAGATTTCGATTAGCGAATACTACTACTAGTGAGTGACAGTATCCGAATTATTGCATTCGAATGCAAGAGATTTCGATTAGCGAATACTACTACTAGTGAGTGACAGTATCCGAATTATTGCATTCGAATGCATGAAATTTCGATTAGCGAATACTACCACTAGTGAGTGACAGTATCCGAATTATTGCATTCGAATGCATGAAATTTCGAATAACGAATACTGCTACTAGTGAGTGACAGTATCCGAATTATAGCATTCGAATGCAAGAGATTTCGATTAGCGAATACTACTACTAGTGAGTGACAGTATCCGAATTATTGCATTCGAATGCATGAAATTTCGATTAGCGAATACTACTACTAGTGAGTGACAGTATCCGAGAACTTGCATTCGAATGCATGAAATTTCGATTAGCGAATACTACTACTAGTGAGTGACAGGATCCGAATTATAGCATTCGAATGCATGAAATTTCGATTAGCCAATACTACTACTAGTGAGTGACAGTATCCGAATTAATGCATTCGAATGCATGAAATTTCGATTAGCGAATACTACTACTAGTGAGTGACAGTATCCGAGAACTTGCATTCGAATGCATGAGATTTCGATTAGCGAATACTACTACTAGTGAGTGAAAGTATCCGAATTATTGCATTCGAATGCATAAAATTTCGATTAGCGGATACTACTACTAGTGAGTGACAGTATCCGAGAACTTGCATTCGAATGCATGAGATTTCGATTAGCGAATACTACTACTAGTGAGTGACAGTATCCGAGAACTTGCATTCGAAGGCATGAAATTTCGATTAGCGAATACTACTACTAGTGAGTGACAGTATCCGAGAACTTGCATTCAAATGCATGAAATTTCGATTAGCGAATACTACTACTAGTGAGTGCCAGTATCCGAGAACTTGCATTCGAATGCATGAGATTTCGATTAGCGAATACTACTACTAGTGAGTGACAGTATCCGAATTATTGCATTCGAATGCATGAGATTTCGATTAGCGAATACTACTACTAGTGAGTGACAGTATCCGAATTATTGCATTCGAATGCATGAAATTTCGATTAGCGAGTACTACTACAAGTGAGTGACAGTATCCGAATTATTGCATTTGAATACATGAAATTTCGATTAGCGAATACTACTACTAGTGAGTGACAGTATCCGAATAATTGCATTCGAATGCAAGAGATTTCGATTAGCGAATACTACTACTAGTGAGTGACAGTATCCGAGAACTTGCATTCGAATGAATGAGATTTCGATTAGCGAATACTACTGCTAGTGACTGACAGTATCCGAGAACTTGCATTCGAATGCATGAGATTTCGATTAGTGAATACTACTACTAGTGAGTGACAGTATCCGGATTATTGCATTCGAATGCATGAAATTTCGATTAGCGAATACTACTACTAGTGAGTGACAGTATCCGAATTATTGAATTCGAATGCATGAAATTTCGATAAGCGAATACTACTACTAGTGAGTGACAGTATCCGAATTATTGCATTCGAATGCATGAAATTTCGATTAGCGAATACTACTACTACTAGTGAGTGACAGTATCCGAATTATTGCATTCGAATGCATGAGATTTCGATTAGCGAATACTACTACTAGTGAGTGACAGTATCCGAGAACTTGCATTCGAATGCATGTGATTTCGATTAGCGAATGCTACTACTAGTGTGTGACAGTATCCGAATGATTGCATTGGAATACATGAAATTTCGATTAGCGAATACTACTACTAGTGAGTGACAGTATCCGAATTATTGCATTCGAATGCATGAAATTTCGATTAGCGAATACTACTACTAGTGAGTGACAGTATCCGAATTATGGCATTCGAATGCATGAACTTTCGATTAGCGAATACTACAACTAGAGAGCGACAGTATCCGCGAACTTGCATTCGAATGCATGAAATTTCGATTAGCGAATACTACTACTAATGAGTGACAGTATCCGAATTATTGCATTCGAATGCATGAGATTGCGATTAGCGAATACCACTACTAGTGTGTGACAGTATCCGAATTATTGCATTCGAATGCATGAAATTTCGATTAGCGAATACTACTACTAGTGAGTGACAGTATCCGAATTATTGCATTCGAATGCATGAGATTTCGATTAGCCAATACTACTACTAGTGAGTGACAGTATCCGAGAACTTGCACTCGAATGCATGAGATTTCGATTAGCGTATACTACTACTAGTGAGTGACAGTATCCGAGAACTTGCATTCGAATGCATGAGATTTCGATTAGCGAATACTACTACTAGTGAGTGGCAGTATCCGAATTATTGCAATCGAATGCATGAGATTTCGTTTAGCGAATACTACTACTAGTCAGTGACAGTTTCCGAATTATTGCTTTCGAATGCAAGAGATTTCGATTAGCGAATACTACTACTAGTGCGTGACAGTATCCGAATTATTGCATTCGAATGCAAGAGATTTCGATTAGCGAATACTACTACTAGTGAGTGACAGTATACGAATTATTGCATTCGAATGCAAGAGATTTCGATTAGCGAATACTACTACTAGTAAGTGACAGTATCCGAATTATTGCATTCGAATGCATGAAATTTCGATTAGCGAATACTACTACTAGTGAGTGACAGTATCCAAATTATTGCATTCGAATGCAAGAGATTTCGATTAGCGAATACTACTACTCGTGAGTGACAGTATCCGAATTATTGCATTCGAATGCAAGAGATTTCGATTAGCGAATACTACTACTAGTGAGTGACAGTATCCGAATCACTGCATTCGAATGCAAGAGATTTCGATTAGCGAATACTACTACTAGTGAGTGACAGTATCCGAATTATTACATTCGAATGCAAGAGATTTCGATTAGCGAATACTACTACTAGTGAGTGACAGTATCCGAATAATTGCATTCGAATGCAAGAGATTTCGATTAGCGAATACTACTACTAGTGAGTGACAGTATCCGAGAACTTGCATTCGAATGAATGAGATTTCGATTAGCGAATACTACTGCTAGTGACTGACAGTATCCGAGAACTTGCATTCGAATGCATGAGATTTCGATTAGTGAATACTACTACTAGTGAGTGACAGTATCCGGATTATTGCATTCGAATGCATGAAATTTCGATTAGCGAATACTACTACTAGTGAGTGACAGTATCCGAATTATTGAATTCGAATGCATGAAATTTCGATAAGCGAATACTACTACTAGTGAGTGACAGTATCCGAATTATTGCATTCGAATGCATGAAATTTCGATTAGCGAATACTACTACTAGTGAGTGACAGTATCCGAATTATTGCATTCGAATGCATGAGATTTCGATTAGCGAATACTACTACTAGTGAGTGACAGTATCCGAGAACTTGCATTCGAATGCATGTGATTTCGATTAGCGAATGCTACTACTGGTGTGTGACAGTATCCGAATGATTGCATTGGAATACATGAAATTTCGATTAGCGAATACTACTACTAGTGAGTGACAGTATCCGAATTATTGCATTCGAATGCATGAAATTTCGATTAGCGAATACTACTACTAGTGAGTGACAGTATCCGAATTATGGCATTCGAATGCATGAACTTTCGATTAGCGAATACTACAACTAGAGAGCGACAGTATCCGCGAACTTGCATTCGAATGCATGAAATTTCGATTAGCGAATACTACTACTAATGAGTGACAGTATCCGAATTATTGCATTCGAATGCATGAGATTGCGATTAGCGAATACCACTACTAGTGTGTGACAGTATCCGAATTATTGCATTCGAATGCATGAAATTTCGATTAGCGAATACTACTACTAGTGAGTGACAGTATCCGAATTATTGCATTCGAATGCATGAGATTTCGATTAGCCAATACTACTACTAGTGAGTGACAGTATCCGAGAACTTGCACTCGAATGCATGAGATTTCGATTAGCGTATACTACTACTAGTGAGTGACAGTATCCGAGAACTTGCATTCGAATGCATGAGATTTCGATTAGCGAATACTACTACTAGTGAGTGGCAGTATCCGAATTATTGCAATCGAATGCATGAGATTTCGTTTAGCGAATACTACTACTAGTCAGTGACAGTTTCCGAATTATTGCTTTCGAATGCAAGAGATTTCGATTAGCGAATACTACTACTAGTGCGTGACAGTATCCGAATTATTGCATTCGAATGCAAGAGATTTCGATTAGCGAATACTACTACTAGTGAGTGACAGTATACGAATTATTGCATTCGAATGCAAGAGATTTCGATTAGCGAATACTACTACTAGTAAGTGACAGTATCCGAATTATTGCATTCGAATGCATGAAATTTCGATTAGCGAATACTACTACTAGTGAGTGACAGTATCCAAATTATTGCATTCGAATGCAAGAGATTTCGATTAGCGAATACTACTACTCGTGAGTGACAGTATCCGAATTATTGCATTCGAATGCAAGAGATTTCGATTAGCGAATACTACTACTAGTGAGTGACAGTATCCGAATCACTGCATTCGAATGCAAGAGATTTCGATTAGCGAATACTACTACTAGTGAGTGACAGTATCCGAATTATTACATTCGAATGCAAGAGATTTCGATTAGCGAATACTACTACTAGTGAGTGACAGCATCCGAATTATTGCATTCGAATGCAAGAGATTTCGATTAGCGAATACTACTACTAGTGAGTGACAGTATCCGAATTATTGCATTCGAATGCATGAACTTTCGATTAGCGAATACTACTACTAGTGAGTGACAGTATCCGAATTATGGCATTGGAATGCATGAAATTTCGATTAGCGAATACTACTACTAGTGAGTGACAGTATCCGCGAACTTGCATTCGAATGCATGAAATTTCGATTAGCGAATACTACTACTAGTGAGTGACAGTATCCGAACTAGTGCATTCGAATGCATGAGATTGCGATTAGCGAATACTACTACTAGTGAGTGACAGTATCCGAATTATTGCATTCGAATGCATGAAATTTCGATTAGCGAATACTACTACTAGTGAGTGACAGTATCCGAGAACTTGCATTCGAATGCATGAGATTTCGATTAGCGAATACTACTACTAGTGAGTGACAGTATCCGAATTATTACATTCGAATGCAAGAGATTTCGATTAGCGAATACTACTACTAGTGAGTGACAGTATCCGAATTATTGCATTCGAATGCAAGAGATTTCGATTAGCGAATACTACTACTAGTGAGTGACAGTATCCGAATTATTGCATTCGAATGCATGAAATTTCGATTAGCGAATACTACCACTAGTGAGTGACAGTATCCGAATTATTGCATTCGAATGCATGAAATTTCGATTAACGAATACTGCTACTAGTGAGTGACAGTATCCGAATTATAGCATTCGAAAGCAAGAGATTTCGATTAGCGAATACTACTACTAGTGAGTGACAGTATCCGAATTATTGCATTCGAATGCATGAAATTTCGATTAGCGAATACTACTACTAGTGAGTGACAGTATCCGAGAACTTGCATTCGAATGCATGAAATTTCGATTAGCGAATACTACTACTAGTGAGTGACAGGATCCGAATTATAGCATTCGAATGCATGAAATTTCGATTAGCCAATACTACTACTAGTGAGTGACAGTATCCGAATTAATGCATTCGAATGCATGAAATTTCGATTAGCGAATACTACTACTAGTGAGTGACAGTATCCGAGAACTTGCATTCGAATGCATGAGATTTCGATTAGCGAATACTACTACTAGTGAGTGACAGTATCCGAGAACTTGCATTCGAATGCATTAGATTTCGATTAGCGAATACTACTACTAGTGAGTGACAGTATCCGAGAACTTGCATTCGAATGCATGAGATTTCGATTAGCGAATACTACTACTAGTGAGTGACAGTATCCGAATTATTGCATTCGAATGCATGAGATTTCGATTAGCGAATACTACTACTAGTGAGTGACAGTATCCGAGAACTTGCATTCGAATGCATTAGATTTCGATTAGCGAATACTACTAATGGTGAGTGACAGTTTCCGAATTATTGCTTTCGAATGCAAGAGAATACGATTACCGAATACTACTACAAGTGAGTGACAGTATCCGAATTATTGCATTCGACTGCAAGAGATTTCGATTAGCGAATACTACTACTAGTGAGTGACAGTATCCGAATTATTGCATTCGAATGCAAGAGATTTCGATTAGCGAATACTACTACTGGTGAGTGACAGTATCCGAATTATTACATTCGAATGCAAGAAATTTCGATTAGCGAATACTACTACTAGTGAGTGACATTATCCGAATTATTGCATTCGAATGCAAGGGATTTCGATTAGCGAATACTACTACTAGTGACTGACAGTATCACAATTATTGCATTCGGATGCATGAAATTTCGATTAGCGAATACTACTACTAGTGAGTGACAGTATCCGAACTATTGCATTCGAATGCATGAAATTTCGATTAGCGAATACTACTACTAGTGAGTGACAGTATCCGAATTATTGCATTCGAATGCAAGAGATTTCGATTAGCGAATACTAGCACTAGTGAGTGACAGTATCCGAATTATTGTATTCGAATGCAAGAGATTTCGATTAGCGAGTACTACTACTAGTGAGTGACAGTATCCGAATTATTGCATTCGAATTAATGAGATTTCGATTAGCGAATACTACTACTAGTGAGTGACAGTATCCGAATTATTGCATTCGAATGCATGAAATTTCGATTAGCGAATACTACTACTAGTGAATGACAGTATCCGAGAACTTGCATTCGAATGCATGAGATTTCGATTAGCGAATACTACTACTAGTGAGTGAAAGTATCCGAATTATTGCATTCGAATGCATAAAATTTCGATTAGCGGATACTACTACTAGTGAGTGACAGTATCCGAGAACTTGTATTCGAATGCATGAGATTTCGATTAGCGAATACTACTACTAGTGAGTGACAGTATCCGAGAACTTGCATTCGAATGCATGAAATTTCGATTAGCGAATACTACTACTAGTGAGTGACAGTATCCGAGAACTTGCATTCGAATGCATGAAATTTCGATTTGCGAATACTACTACTAGTGAGTGACAGTATCCGAGAACTTGCATTCGAATGCAGGAGATTTCGATTAGCGAATACTACTACTAGTGAGTGACAGTATCCAAATTATTGCATTCGAATGCAAGAGATTTCGATTAGCGAATACTACTACTCGTGAGTGACAGTATCCGAATTATTGCATTCGAATGCAAGAGATTTCGATTAGCGAATACTACTACTAGTGAGTGACAGTATCCGAATTACTGCATTTGAATGCAAGAGATTTCGATTAGCGAATACTACTACTAGTGAGTGACAGTATCCGAATTATTACATTCGAATGCAAGAGATTTCGATTAGCGAATACTACTACTAGTGAGTGACAGTATCCGAATTATTGCATTCGAATGCAAGAGATTTCGATTAGCGAATACTACTACTAGTGAGTGACAGTATCCGAATTATTGCATTCGAATGCATGAACTTTCGATTAGCGAATACTACTACTACTGAGTGACAGTATCCGAATTATTGCATTCGAATGCATGAAATTTCGATTAGCGAATACTACTACTAGTGAGTGACAGTATCCGAATTATGGCATTGGAATGCATGAAATTTCGATTAGCGAATACTACTACTAGTGAGTGACATTATCCGCGAACTTGCATTCGAATGCATGAAATTTCGATTAGCGAATACTACTACTAGTGAGTGACAGTATCCGAATTAGTGCATTCGAATGCATGAGATTGCGATTAGCGAATACTACTACTAGTGAGTGACAGTATCCGAATTATTGCATTCGAATGCATGAAATTTCGATTAGCGAATACTACTACTAGTGAGTGACAGTATCCGAGAACTTGCATTCGAATGCATGAGATTTCGATTAGCGAATACTACTACTAGTGAGTGACAGTATCCGAGAACTTGCATTCGAATGCATGAGATTTCGATTAGCGAATACTACTACTAGTGAGTGAAAGTATCCGAGAACTTGCATTCGAATGCATGAGATTTCGATTAGTGAATTCTACTACTAGTGAGTGACAGTATTCGAGAACTTGCATTCGAATGCATGAGATTTCGATTAGCGAATACTACTACTAGTGAGTGACAGTATCCGAATTATTGCAAACGAATGCATGAGATTTCCTTTAGCGAATACTACTACTAGTCAGTGACTGTTTCCGAATTATTGCTTTCGAATGAAAGAGATTTCGATTAGCGAATACTACTACTAGTGAGTGACAGTATCCGAATTATTACATTCGAATGCAAGAGATTTCGATTAGCGAATACTACTACTAGTGAGTGACAGTATCCGAATTATTGCATTCGAATGCAAGAGATTTCGATTAGCGAATACTACTACTAGTGAGTGACAGTATCCGAATTATGGCACTCGAATGCATGAACTTTCGATTAGCGAATACTACAACTAGAGAGCGACAGTATCCGAGAACTTGCATTCGAATGCATGAAATTTCGATTAGCGAATACTACTACTAATGAGTGACAGTATCCGAATTATTGCATTCGAATGCATGAGATTGCGATTAGCGAATACCACTACTAGTGTGTGACAGTATCCGAATTATTGCATTCGAATGCATGAAATTTCGATTAGCGAATACTACTACTAGTGAGTGACAGTATCCGAATTATTGCATTCGAATGCATGAGATTTCGATTAGCCAATACTACTACTAGTGAGTGACAGTATCCGAGAACTTGCATTCGAATGCATGAGATTTCGATTAGCGTATACTACTACTAGTGAGTGACAGTATCCGAGAACTTGCATTCGAATGCATGAGATTTCGATTAGCGAATACTACTACTAGTGAGTGGCAGTATCCGAATTATTGCAATCGAATGCATGAGATTTCGTTTAGCGAATACTACTACTAGTCAGTGACAGTTTCCGAATTATTGCTTTCGAATGCAAGAGATTTCGATTAGCGAATACTACTACTAGTGCGTGACAGTATCCGAATTATTGCATTCGAATGCAAGAGATTTCGATTAGCGAATACTACTACTAGTGAGTGACAGTATACGAATTATTGCATTCGAATGCAAGAGATTTCGATTAGCGAATACTACTACTAGTAAGTGACAGTATCCGAATTATTGCATTCGAATGCATGAAATTTCGATTAGCGAATACTACTACTAGTGAGTGACAGTATCCAAATTATTGCATTCGAATGCAAGAGATTTCGATTAGCGAATACTACTACTCGTGAGTAACAGTATCCGAATTATTGCATTCGAATGCAAGAGATTTCGATTAGCGAATACTACTACTAGTGAGTGACAGTATCCGAATTACTGCATTCGAATGCAAGAGATTTCGATTAGCGAATACTACTACTAGTGAGTGACAGTATCCGAATTATTACATTCGAATGCAAGAGATTTCGATTAGCGAATACTACTACTAGTGAGTGACAGTATCCGAATTATTGCATTCGAATGCAAGAGATTTCGATTAGCGAATACTACTACTAGTGAGTGACAGTATCCGAATTATTGCATTCGAATGCATGAACTTTCGATTAGCGAATACTACTACTACTGAGTGACAGTATCCGAATTATTGCATTCGAATGCATGAAATTTCGATTAGTGAATACTACTACTAGTGAGTGACAGTATCCGAATTATGGCATTGGAATGCATGAAATTTCGATTAGCGAATACTACTACTTGTGAGTGACAGTATCCGCGAACTTGCATTCGAATGCATGAAATTTCGATTAGCGAATACTACTACTAGTGAGTGACAGTATCCGAATTATTGCATTCGAATGCAAGAGATTTCGATTAGCGAATACTACTACTAGTGAGTGACAGTATCCGAATTATTGCATTCGAATGCATGAACTTTCGATTAGCGAATACTACTACTAGTGAGTGACAGTATCCGAATTATGGCATTGGAATGCATGAAATTTCGATTAGCGAATACTACTACTAGTGAGTGACAGTATCCGCGAACTTGCATTCGAATGCATGAAATTTCGATTAGCGAATACTACTACTAGTGAGTGACAGTATCCGAACTAGTGCATTCGAATGCATGAGATTGCGATTAGCGAATACTACTACTAGTGAGTGACAGTATCCGAATTATTGCATTCGAATGCATGAAATTTCGATTAGCGAATACTACTACTAGTGAGTGACAGTATCCGAGAACTTGCATTCGAATGCATGAGATTTCGATTAGCGAATACTACTACTAGTGAGTGACAGTATCCGAATTATTACATTCGAATGCAAGAGATTTCGATTAGCGAATACTACTACTAGTGAGTGACAGTATCCGAATTATTGCATTCGAATGCAAGAGATTTCGATTAGCGAATACTACTACTAGTGAGTGACAGTATCCGAATTATTGCATTCGAATGCATGAAATTTCGATTAGCGAATACTACCACTAGTGAGTGACAGTATCCGAATTATTGCATTCGAATGCATGAAATTTCGATTAACGAATACTGCTACTAGTGAGTGACAGTATCCGAATTATAGCATTCGAATGCAAGAGATTTCGATTAGCGAATACTACTACTAGTGAGTGACAGTATCCGAATTATTGCATTCGAATGCATGAAATTTCGATTAGCGAATACTACTACTAGTGAGTGACAGTATCCGAGAACTTGCATTCGAATGCATGAAATTTCGATTAGCGAATACTACTACTAGTGAGTGACAGGATCCGAATTATAGCATTCGAATGCATGAAATTTCGATTAGCCAATACTACTACTAGTGAGTGACAGTATCCGAATTAATGCATTCGAATGCATGAAATTTCGATTAGCGAATACTACTACTAGTGAGTGACAGTATCCGAGAACTTGCATTCGAATGCATGAGATTTCGATTAGCGAATACTACTACTAGTGAGTGACAGTATCCGAGAACTTGCATTCGAATGCATTAGATTTCGATTAGCGAATACTACTACTAGTGAGTGACAGTATCCGAGAACTTGCATTCGAATGCATGAGATTTCGATTAGCGAATACTACTACTAGTGAGTGACAGTATCCGAATTATTGCATTCGAATGCATGAGATTTCGATTAGCGAATACTACTACTAGTGAGTGACAGTATCCGAGAACTTGCATTCGAATGCATTAGATTTCGATTAGCGAATACTACTAATGGTGAGTGACAGTTTCCGAATTATTGCTTTCGAATGCAAGAGAATACGATTACCGAATACTACTACAAGTGAGTGACAGTATCCGAATTATTGCATTCGACTGCAAGAGATTTCGATTAGCGAATACTACTACTAGTGAGTGACAGTATCCGAATTATTGCATTCGAATGCAAGAGATTTCGATTAGCGAATACTACTACTGGTGAGTGACAGTATCCGAATTATTACATTCGAATGCAAGAGATTTCGATTAGCGAATACTACTACTAGTGAGTGACATTATCCGAATTATTGCATTCGAATGCAAGAGATTTCGATTAGCGAATACTACTACTAGTGACTGACAGTATCACAATTATTGCATTCGGATGCATGAAATTTCGATTAGCGAATACTACTACTAGTGAGTGACAGTATCCGAACTATTGCATTCGAATGCATGAAATTTCGATTAGCGAATACTACTACTAGTGAGTGACAGTATCCGAATTATTGCATTCGAATGCAAGAGATTTCGATTAGCGAATACTAGCACTAGTGAGTGACAGTATCCGAATTATTGTATTCGAATGCAAGAGATTTCGATTAGCGAGTACTACTACTAGTGAGTGACAGTATCCGAATTATTGCATTCGAATTAATGAGATTTCGATTAGCGAATACTACTACTAGTGAGTGACAGTATCCGAATTATTGCATTCGAATGCATGAAATTTCGATTAGCGAATACTACTACTAGTGAGTGACAGTATCCGAGAACTTGCATTCGAATGCATGAGATTTCGATTAGCGAATACTACTACTAGTGAGTGAAAGTATCCGAATTATTGCATTCGAATGCATAAAATTTCGATTAGCGGATACTACTACTAGTGAGTGACAGTATCCGAGAACTTGTATTCGAATGCATGAGATTTCGATTAGCGAATACTACTACTAGTGAGTGACAGTATCCGAGAACTTGCATTCGAATGCATGAAATTTCGATTAGCGAATACTACTACTAGTGAGTGACAGTATCCGAGAACTTGCATTCGAATCCATGAAATTTCGATTTGCGAATACTACTACTAGTGAGTGACAGTATCCGAGAACTTGCATTCGAATGCAGGAGATTTCGATTAGCGAATACTACTACTAGTGAGTGACAGTATCCAAATTATTGCATTCGAATGCAAGAGATTTCGATTAGCGAATACTACTACTCGTGAGTGACAGTATCCGAATTATTGCATTCGAATGCAAGAGATTTCGATTAGCGAATACTACTACTAGTGAGTGACAGTATCCGAATTACTGCATTTGAATGCAAGAGATTTCGATTAGCGAATACTACTACTAGTGAGTGACAGTATCCGAATTATTACATTCGAATGCATGAGATTTCGATTAGCGAATACTACTACTAGTGAGTGACAGTATCCGAATTATTGCATTCGAATGCAAGAGATTTCGATTAGCGAATACTACTACTAGTGAGTGACAGTATCCGAATTATTGCATTCGAATGCATGAACTTTCGATTAGCGAATACTACTACTACTGAGTGACAGTATCCGAATTATTGCATTCGAATGCATGAAATTTCGATTAGCGAATACTACTACTAGTGAGTGACAGTATCCGAATTATGGCATTGGAATGCATGAAATTTCGATTAGCGAATACTACTACTAGTGAGTGACATTATCCGCGAACTTGCATTCGAATGCATGAAATTTCGATTAGCGAATACTACTACTAGTGAGTGACAGTATCCGAATTAGTGCATTCGAATGCATGAGATTGCGATTAGCGAATACTACTACTAGTGAGTGACAGTATCCGAATTATTGCATTCGAATGCATGAAATTTCGATTAGCGAATACTACTACTAGTGAGTGACAGTATCCGAGAACTTGCATTCGAATGCATGAGATTTCGATTAGCGAATACTACTACTAGTGAGTGACAGTATCCGAGAACTTGCATTCGAATGCATGAGATTTCGATTAGCGAATACTACTACTAGTGAGTGAAAGTATCCGAGAACTTGCATTCGAATGCATGAGATTTCGATTAGTGAATTCTACTACTAGTGAGTGACAGTATTCGAGAACTTGCATTCGAATGCATGAGATTTCGATTAGCGAATACTACTACTAGTGAGTGACAGTATCCGAATTATTGCAAACGAATGCATGAGATTTCCTTTAGCGAATACTACTACTAGTCAGTGACTGTTTCCGAATTATTGCTTTCGAATGCAAGAGATTTCGATTAGCGAATACTACTACTAGTGAGTGACAGTATCCGAATTATTACATTCGAATGCAAGAGATTTCGATTAGCGAATACTACTACTAGTGAGTGACAGTATCCGAATTATTGCATTCGAATGCAAGAGATTTCGATTAGCGAATACTACTACTAGTGAGTGACAGTATCCGAATTATGGCACTCGAATGCATGAACTTTCGATTAGCGAATACTACAACTAGAGAGCGACAGTATCCGAGAACTTGCATTCGAATGCATGAAATTTCGATTAGCGAATACTACTACTAATGAGTGACAGTATCCGAATTATTGCATTCGAATGCATGAGATTGCGATTAGCGAATACCACTACTAGTGTGTGACAGTATCCGAATTATTGCATTCGAATGCATGAAATTTCGATTAGCGAATACTACTACTAGTGAGTGACAGTATCCGAATTATTGCATTCGAATGCATGAGATTTCGATTAGCCAATACTACTACTAGTGAGTGACAGTATCCGAGAACTTGCATTCGAATGCATGAGATTTCGATTAGCGTATACTACTACTAGTGAGTGACAGTATCCGAGAACTTGCATTCGAATGCATGAGATTTCGATTAGCGAATACTACTACTAGTGAGTGGCAGTATCCGAATTATTGCAATCGAATGCATGAGATTTCGTTTAGCGAATACTACTACTAGTCAGTGACAGTTTCCGAATTATTGCTTTCGAATGCAAGAGATTTCGATTAGCGAATACTACTACTAGTGCGTGACAGTATCCGAATTATTGCATTCGAATGCAAGAGATTTCGATTAGCGAATACTACTACTAGTGAGTGACAGTATACGAATTATTGCATTCGAATGCAAGAGATTTCGATTAGCGAATACTACTACTAGTAAGTGACAGTATCCGAATTATTGCATTCGAATGCATGAAATTTCGATTAGCGAATACTACTACTAGTGAGTGACAGTATCCAAATTATTGCATTCGAATGCAAGAGATTTCGATTAGCGAATACTACTACTAGTGACTGACAGTATCACAATTATTGCATTCGGATGCATGAAATTTCGATTAGCGAATACTACTACTAGTGAGTGACAGTATCCGAACTATTGCATTCGAATGCATGAAATTTCGATTAGCGAATACTACTACTAGTGAGTGACAGTATCCGAATTATTGCATTCGAATGCAAGAGATTTCGATTAGCGAATACTAGCACTAGTGAGTGACAGTATCCGAATTATTGTATTCGAATGCAAGAGATTTCGATTAGCGAGTACTACTACTAGTGAGTGACAGTATCCGAATTATTGCATTCGAATTAATGAGATTTCGATTAGCGAATACTACTACTAGTGAGTGACAGTATCCGAATTATTGCATTCGAATGCATGAAATTTCGATTAGCGAATACTACTACTAGTGAGTGACAGTATCCGAGAACTTGCATTCGAATGCATGAGATTTCGATTAGCGAATACTACTACTAGTGAGTGAAAGTATCCGAATTATTGCATTCGAATGCATAAAATTTCGATTAGCGGATACTACTACTAGTGAGTGACAGTATCCGAGAACTTGTATTCGAATGCATGAGATTTCGATTAGCGAATACTACTACTAGTGAGTGACAGTATCCGAGAACTTGCATTCGAATGCATGAAATTTCGATTAGCGAATACTACTACTAGTGAGTGACAGTATCCGAGAACTTGCATTCGAATGCATGAAATTTCGATTTGCGAATACTACTACTAGTGAGTGACAGTATCCGAGAACTTGCATTCGAATGCAGGAGATTTCGATTAGCGAATACTACTACTAGTGAGTGACAGTATCCAAATTATTGCATTCGAATGCAAGAGATTTCGATTAGCGAATACTACTACTCGTGAGTGACAGTATCCGAATTATTGCATTCGAATGCAAGAGATTTCGATTAGCGAATACTACTACTAGTGAGTGACAGTATCCGAATTACTGCATTTGAATGCAAGAGATTTCGATTAGCGAATACTACTACTAGTGAGTGACAGTATCCGAATTATTACATTCGAATGCATGAGATTTCGATTAGCGAATACTACTACTAGTGAGTGACAGTATCCGAATTATTGCATTCGAATGCAAGAGATTTCGATTAGCGAATACTACTACTAGTGAGTGACAGTATCCGAATTATTGCATTCGAATGCATGAACTTTCGATTAGCGAATACTACTACTACTGAGTGACAGTATCCGAATTATTGCATTCGAATGCATGAAATTTCGATTAGCGAATACTACTACTAGTGAGTGACAGTATCCGAATTATGGCATTGGAATGCATGAAATTTCGATTAGCGAATACTACTACTAGTGAGTGACATTATCCGCGAACTTGCATTCGAATGCATGAAATTTCGATTAGCGAATACTACTACTAGTGAGTGACAGTATCCGAATTAGTGCATTCGAATGCATGAGATTGCGATTAGCGAATACTACTACTAGTGAGTGACAGTATCCGAATTATTGCATTCGAATGCATGAAATTTCGATTAGCGAATACTACTACTAGTGAGTGACAGTATCCGAGAACTTGCATTCGAATGCATGAGATTTCGATTAGCGAATACTACTACTAGTGAGTGACAGTATCCGAGAACTTGCATTCGAATGCATGAGATTTCGATTAGCGAATACTACTACTAGTGAGTGAAAGTATCCGAGAACTTGCATTCGAATGCATGAGATTTCGATTAGTGAATTCTACTACTAGTGAGTGACAGTATTCGAGAACTTGCATTCGAATGCATGAGATTTCGATTAGCGAATACTACTACTAGTGAGTGACAGTATCCGAATTATTGCAAACGAATGCATGAGATTTCCTTTAGCGAATACTACTACTAGTCAGTGACTGTTTCCGAATTATTGCTTTCGAATGCAAGAGATTTCGATTAGCGAATACTACTACTAGTGAGTGACAGTATCCGAATTATTACATTCGAATGCAAGAGATTTCGATTAGCGAATACTACTACTAGTGAGTGACAGTATCCGAATTATTGCATTCGAATGCAAGAGATTTCGATTAGCGAATACTACTACTAGTGAGTGACAGTATCCGAATTATGGCACTCGAATGCATGAACTTTCGATTAGCGAATACTACAACTAGAGAGCGACAGTATCCGAGAACTTGCATTCGAATGCATGAAATTTCGATTAGCGAATACTACTACTAATGAGTGACAGTATCCGAATTATTGCATTCGAATGCATGAGATTGCGATTAGCGAATACCACTACTAGTGTGTGACAGTATCCGAATTATTGCATTCGAATGCATGAAATTTCGATTAGCGAATACTACTACTAGTGAGTGACAGTATCCGAATTATTGCATTCGAATGCATGAGATTTCGATTAGCCAATACTACTACTAGTGAGTGACAGTATCCGAGAACTTGCATTCGAATGCATGAGATTTCGATTAGCGTATACTACTACTAGTGAGTGACAGTATCCGAGAACTTGCATTCGAATGCATGAGATTTCGATTAGCGAATACTACTACTAGTGAGTGGCAGTATCCGAATTATTGCAATCGAATGCATGAGATTTCGTTTAGCGAATACTACTACTAGTCAGTGACAGTTTCCGAATTATTGCTTTCGAATGCAAGAGATTTCGATTAGCGAATACTACTACTAGTGCGTGACAGTATCCGAATTATTGCATTCGAATGCAAGAGATTTCGATTAGCGAATACTACTACTAGTGAGTGACAGTATACGAATTATTGCATTCGAATGCAAGAGATTTCGATTAGCGAATACTACTACTAGTAAGTGACAGTATCCGAATTATTGCATTCGAATGCATGAAATTTCGATTAGCGAATACTACTACTAGTGAGTGACAGTATCCAAATTATTGCATTCGAATGCAAGAGATTTCGATTAGCGAATACTACTACTCGTGAGTAACAGTATCCGAATTATTGCATTCGAATGCAAGAGATTTCGATTAGCGAATACTACTACTAGTGAGTGACAGTATCCGAATTACTGCATTCGAATGCAAGAGATTTCGATTAGCGAATACTACTACTAGTGAGTGACAGTATCCGAATTATTACATTCGAATGCAAGAGATTTCGATTAGCGAATACTACTACTAGTGAGTGACAGTATCCGAATTATTGCATTCGAATGCAAGAGATTTCGATTAGCGAATACTACTACTAGTGAGTGACAGTATCCGAATTATTGCATTCGAATGCATGAACTTTCGATTAGCGAATACTACTACTACTGAGTGACAGTATCCGAATTATTGCATTCGAATGCATGAAATTTCGATTAGTGAATACTACTACTAGTGAGTGACAGTATCCGAATTATGGCATTGGAATGCATGAAATTTCGATTAGCGAATACTACTACTTGTGAGTGACAGTATCCGCGAACTTGCATTCGAATGCATGAAATTTCGATTAGCGAATACTACTACTAGTGAGTGACAGTATCCGAATTAGTGCATTCGAATGCATGAGATTGCGATTAGCGAATACTACTACTAGTGAGTGACAGTATCCGAATTATTGCATTCGAATGCATGAAATTTCGATTAGCGAATTCTACTACTAGTGAGTGACAGTATCCGAGAACTTGCATTCGAATGCATGAGATTTCGATTAGCGAATACTACTACTAGTGAGTGACAGTATCCGAGAACTTGCATTCGAATGCATGAGATTTCGATTAGCGAATACTACTACTAGTGAGTGAAAGTATCCGAGAACTTGCATTCGAATGCATGAGATTTCGATTAGTGAATTCTACTACTAGTGAGTGACAGTATCCGAGAACTTGCATTCGAATGCATGAGATTTCTATTAGCGAATACTACTACTAGTGAGTGACAGTATCCGAATTATTGCAAACGAATGCATGAGATTTCCTTTAGCGAATACTACAACTAGTCAGTGACTGTTTCCGAATTATTGCTTTCGAATGCAAGAGATTTCGATTAGCGAATACTACTACTAGTGAGTGACAGTATCCGAATTATTGCATTCGAATGCATGAATTTTCGATTAGCGAATACTACTACTAGTGAGTGACAGTATCCGAATTATGGCATTCGAATGCATGAACTTTCGATTAGCGAATACTACTACTAGTGAGTGACAGTATCCGAATTATTACATTCGAATGCAAGAGATTTCGATTAGCGAATACTACTACTAGTGAGTGACAGTATCCGAATTATTGCATTCGAATGCAAGAGATTTCGATTAGCGAATACTACTACTAGTGAGTGACAGTATCCGAATTATTGCATTCGAATGCATGAACTTTCGATTAGCGAATACTACTACTACTGAGTGACAGTATCCGAATTATTGCATTCGAATGCATGAAATTTCGATTAGCGAATACTACTACTAGTGAGTGACAGTATCCGAATTATGGCATTGGAATGCATGAAATTTCGATTAGCGAATACTACTACTAGTGAGTGACATTATCCGCGAACTTGCATTCGAATGCATGAAATTTCGATTAGCGAATACTACTACTAGTGAGTGACAGTATCCGAATTAGTGCATTCGAATGCATGAGATTGCGATTAGCGAATACTACTACTAGTGAGTGACAGTATCCGAATTATTGCATTCGAATGCATGAAATTTCGATTAGCGAATACTACTACTAGTGAGTGACAGTATCCGAGAACTTGCATTCGAATGCATGAGATTTCGATTAGCGAATACTACTACTAGTGAGTGAAAGTATCCGAATTATTGCATTCGAATGCATAAAATTTCGATTAGCGGATACTACTACTAGTGAGTGACAGTATCCGAGAACTTGTATTCGAATGCATGAGATTTCGATTAGCGAATACTACTACTAGTGAGTGACAGTATCCGAGAACTTGCATTCGAATGCATGAAATTTCGATTAGCGAATACTACTACTAGTGAGTGACAGTATCCGAGAACTTGCATTCGAATGCATGAAATTTCGATTTGCGAATACTACTACTAGTGAGTGACAGTATCCGAGAACTTGCATTCGAATGCAGGAGATTTCGATTAGCGAATACTACTACTAGTGAGTGACAGTATCCAAATTATTGCATTCGAATGCAAGAGATTTCGATTAGCGAATACTACTACTCGTGAGTGACAGTATCCGAATTATTGCATTCGAATGCAAGAGATTTCGATTAGCGAATACTACTACTAGTGAGTGACAGTATCCGAATTACTGCATTTGAATGCAAGAGATTTCGATTAGCGAATACTACTACTAGTGAGTGACAGTATCCGAATTATTACATTCGAATGCAAGAGATTTCGATTAGCGAATACTACTACTAGTGAGTGACAGTATCCGAATTATTGCATTCGAATGCAAGAGATTTCGATTAGCGAATACTACTACTAGTGAGTGACAGTATCCGAATTATTGCATTCGAATGCATGAACTTTCGATTAGCGAATACTACTACTACTGAGTGACAGTATCCGAATTATTGCATTCGAATGCATGAAATTTCGATTAGCGAATACTACTACTAGTGAGTGACAGTATCCGAATTATGGCATTGGAATGCATGAAATTTCGATTAGCGAATACTACTACTAGTGAGTGACATTATCCGCGAACTTGCATTCGAATGCATGAAATTTCGATTAGCGAATACTACTACTAGTGAGTGACAGTATCCGAATTAGTGCATTCGAATGCATGAGATTGCGATTAGCGAATACTACTACTAGTGAGTGACAGTATCCGAATTATTGCATTCGAATGCATGAAATTTCGATTAGCGAATACTACTACTAGTGAGTGACAGTATCCGAGAACTTGCATTCGAATGCATGAGATTTCGATTAGCGAATACTACTACTAGTGAGTGACAGTATCCGAGAACTTGCATTCGAATGCATGAGATTTCGATTAGCGAATACTACTACTAGTGAGTGAAAGTATCCGAGAACTTGCATTCGAATGCATGAGATTTCGATTAGTGAATTCTACTACTAGTGAGTGACAGTATTCGAGAACTTGCATTCGAATGCATGAGATTTCGATTAGCGAATACTACTACTAGTGAGTGACAGTATCCGAATTATTGCAAACGAATGCATGAGATTTCCTTTAGCGAATACTACTACTAGTCAGTGACTGTTTCCGAATTATTGCTTTCGAATGCAAGAGATTTCGATTAGCGAATACTACTACTAGTGAGTGACAGTATCCGAATTATTACATTCGAATGCAAGAGATTTCGATTAGCGAATACTACTACTAGTGAGTGACAGTATCCGAATTATTGCATTCGAATGCAAGAGATTTCGATTAGCGAATACTACTACTAGTGAGTGACAGTATCCGAATTATGGCACTCGAATGCATGAACTTTCGATTAGCGAATACTACAACTAGAGAGCGACAGTATCCGAGAACTTGCATTCGAATGCATGAAATTTCGATTAGCGAATACTACTACTAATGAGTGACAGTATCCGAATTATTGCATTCGAATGCATGAGATTGCGATTAGGGAATACCACTACTAGTGTGTGACAGTATCCGAATTATTGCATTCGAATGCATGAAATTTCGATTAGCGAATACTACTACTAGGGAGTGACAGTATCCGAATTATTGCATTCGAATGCATGAGATTTCGATTAGCCAATACTACTACTAGTGAGTGACAGTATCCGAGAACTTGCATTCGAATGCATGAGATTTCGATTAGCGTATACTACTACTAGTGAGTGACAGTATCCGAGAACTTGCATTCGAATGCATGAGATTTCGATTAGCGAATACTACTACTAGTGAGTGGCAGTATCCGAATTATTGCAATCGAATGCATGAGATTTCGTTTAGCGAATACTACTACTAGTCAGTGACAGTTTCCGAATTATTGCTTTCGAATGCAAGAGATTTCGATTAGCGAATACTACTACTAGTGCGTGACAGTATCCGAATTATTGCATTCGAATGCAAGAGATTTCGATTAGCGAATACTACTACTAGTGAGTGACAGTATACGAATTATTGCATTCGAATGCAAGAGATTTCGATTAGCGAATACTACTACTAGTAAGTGACAGTATCCGAATTATTGCATTCGAATGCATGAAATTTCGATTAGCGAATACTACTACTAGTGAGTGACAGTATCCAAATTATTGCATTCGAATGCAAGAGATTTCGATTAGCGAATACTACTACTCGTGAGTAACAGTATCCGAATTATTGCATTCGAATGCAAGAGATTTCGATTAGCGAATACTACTACTAGTGAGTGACAGTATCCGAATTACTGCATTCGAATGCAAGAGATTTCGATTAGCGAATACTACTACTAGTGAGTGACAGTATCCGAATTATTACATTCGAATGCAAGAGATTTCGATTAGCGAATACTACTACTAGTGAGTGACAGTATCCGAATTATTGCATTCGAATGCAAGAGATTTCGATTAGCGAATACTACTACTAGTGAGTGACAGTATCCGAATTATTGCATTCGAATGCATGAACTTTCGATTAGCGAATACTACTACTACTGAGTGACAGTATCCGAATTATTGCATTCGAATGCATGAAATTTCGATTAGTGAATACTACTACTAGTGAGTGACAGTATCCGAATTATGGCATTGGAATGCATGAAATTTCGATTAGCGAATACTACTACTTGTGAGTGACAGTATCCGCGAACTTGCATTCGAATGCATGAAATTTCGATTAGCGAATACTACTACTAGTGAGTGACAGTATCCGAATTAGTGCATTCGAATGCATGAGATTGCGATTAGCGAATACTACTACTAGTGAGTGACAGTATCCGAATTATTGCATTCGAATGCATGAAATTTCGATTAGCGAATTCTACTACTAGTGAGTGACAGTATCCGAGAACTTGCATTCGAATGCATGAGATTTCGATTAGCGAATACTACTACTAGTGAGTGACAGTATCCGAGAACTTGCATTCGAATGCATGAGATTTCTATTAGCGAATACTACTACTAGTGAGTGACAGTATCCGAATTATTGCAAACGAATGCATGAGATTTCCTTTAGCGAATACTACAACTAGTCAGTGACTGTTTCCGAATTATTGCTTTCGAATGCAAGAGATTTCGATTAGCGAATACTACTACTAGTGAGTGACAGTATCCGAATTATTGCATTCGAATGCATGAAATTTCGATTAGCGAATACTACTACTAGTGAGTGACAGTATCCGAATTATGGCATTCGAATGCATGAACTTTCGATTAGCGAATACTACTACTAGTGAGTGACAGTATCCGAATTATTACATTCGAATGCAAGAGATTTCGATTAGCGAATACTACTACTAGTGAGTGACAGTATCCGAATTATTGCATTCGAATGCAAGAGATTTCGATTAGCGAATACTACTACTAGTGAGTGACAGTATCCGAATTATTGCATTCGAATGCATGAACTTTCGATTAGCGAATACTACTACTACTGAGTGACAGTATCCGAATTATTGCATTCGAATGCATGAAATTTCGATTAGCGAATACTACTACTAGTGAGTGACAGTATCCGAATTATGGCATTGGAATGCATGAAATTTCGATTAGCGAATACTACTACTAGTGAGTGACATTATCCGCGAACTTGCATTCGAATGCATGAAATTTCGATTAGCGAATACTACTACTAGTGAGTGACAGTATCCGAATTAGTGCATTCGAATGCATGAGATTGCGATTAGCGAATACTACTACTAGTGAGTGACAGTATCCGAATTATTGCATTCGAATGCATGAAATTTCGATTAGCGAATACTACTACTAGTGAGTGACAGTATCCGAGAACTTGCATTCGAATGCATGAGATTTCGATTAGCGAATACTACTACTAGTGAGTGACAGTATCCGAGAACTTGCATTCGAATGCATGAGATTTCGATTAGCGAATACTACTACTAGTGAGTGAAAGTATCCGAGAACTTGCATTCGAATGCATGAGATTTCGATTAGTGAATTCTACTACTAGTGAGTGACAGTATTCGAGAACTTGCATTCGAATGCATGAGATTTCGATTAGCGAATACTACTACTAGTGAGTGACAGTATCCGAATTATTGCAAACGAATGCATGAGATTTCCTTTAGCGAATACTACTACTAGTCAGTGACTGTTTCCGAATTATTGCTTTCGAATGCAAGAGATTTCGATTAGCGAATACTACTACTAGTGAGTGACAGTATCCGAATTATTACATTCGAATGCAAGAGATTTCGATTAGCGAATACTACTACTAGTGAGTGACAGTATCCGAATTATTGCATTCGAATGCAAGAGATTTCGATTAGCGAATACTACTACTAGTGAGTGACAGTATCCGAATTATGGCACTCGAATGCATGAACTTTCGATTAGCGAATACTACAACTAGAGAGCGACAGTATCCGAGAACTTGCATTCGAATGCATGAAATTTCGATTAGCGAATACTACTACTAATGAGTGACAGTATCCGAATTATTGCATTCGAATGCATGAGATTGCGATTAGCGAATACCACTACTAGTGTGTGACAGTATCCGAATTATTGCATTCGAATGCATGAAATTTCGATTAGCGAATACTACTACTAGTGAGTGACAGTATCCGAATTATTGCATTCGAATGCATGAGATTTCGATTAGCCAATACTACTACTAGTGAGTGACAGTATCCGAGAACTTGCATTCGAATGCATGAGATTTCGATTAGCGTATACTACTACTAGTGAGTGACAGTATCCGAGAACTTGCATTCGAATGCATGAGATTTCGATTAGCGAATACTACTACTAGTGAGTGGCAGTATCCGAATTATTGCAATCGAATGCATGAGATTTCGTTTAGCGAATACTACTACTAGTCAGTGACAGTTTCCGAATTATTGCTTTCGAATGCAAGAGATTTCGATTAGCGAATACTACTACTAGTGCGTGACAGTATCCGAATTATTGCATTCGAATGCAAGAGATTTCGATTAGCGAATACTACTACTAGTGAGTGACAGTATACGAATTATTGCATTCGAATGCAAGAGATTTCGATTAGCGAATACTACTACTAGTAAGTGACAGTATCCGAATTATTGCATTCGAATGCATGAAATTTCGATTAGCGAATACTACTACTAGTGAGTGACAGTATCCAAATTATTGCATTCGAATGCAAGAGATTTCGATTAGCGAATACTACTACTCGTGAGTAACAGTATCCGAATTATTGCATTCGAATGCAAGAGATTTCGATTAGCGAATACTACTACTAGTGAGTGACAGTATCCGAATTACTGCATTCGAATGCAAGAGATTTCGATTAGCGAATACTACTACTAGTGAGTGACAGTATCCGAATTATTACATTCGAATGCAAGAGATTTCGATTAGCGAATACTACTACTAGTGAGTGACAGTATCCGAATTATTGCATTCGAATGCAAGAGATTTCGATTAGCGAATACTACTACTAGTGAGTGACAGTATCCGAATTATTGCATTCGAATGCATGAACTTTCGATTAGCGAATACTACTACTACTGAGTGACAGTATCCGAATTATTGCATTCGAATGCATGAAATTTCGATTAGTGAATACTACTACTAGTGAGTGACAGTATCCGAATTATGGCATTGGAATGCATGAAATTTCGATTAGCGAATACTACTACTTGTGAGTGACAGTATCCGCGAACTTGCATTCGAATGCATGAAATTTCGATTAGCGAATACTACTACTAGTGAGTGACAGTATCCGAATTAGTGCATTCGAATGCATGAGATTGCGATTAGCGAATACTACTACTAGTGAGTGACAGTATCCGAATTATTGCATTCGAATGCATGAAATTTCGATTAGCGAATTCTACTACTAGTGAGTGACAGTATCCGAGAACTTGCATTCGAATGCATGAGATTTCGATTAGCGAATACTACTACTAGTGAGTGACAGTATCCGAGAACTTGCATTCGAATGCATGAGATTTCGATTAGCGAATACTACTACTAGTGAGTGAAAGTATCCGAGAACTTGCATTCGAATGCATGAGATTTCGATTAGTGAATTCTACTACTAGTGAGTGACAGTATCCGAGAACTTGCATTCGAATGCATGAGATTTCTATTAGCGAATACTACTACTAGTGAGTGACAGTATCCGAATTATTGCAAACGAATGCATGAGATTTCCTTTAGCGAATACTACAACTAGTCAGTGACTGTTTCCGAATTATTGCTTTCGAATGCAAGAGATTTCGATTAGCGAATACTACTACTAGTGAGTGACAGTATCCGAATTATTGCATTCGAATGCATGAAATTTCGATTAGCGAATACTACTACTAGTGAGTGACAGTATCCGAATTATGGCATTCGAATGCATGAACTTTCGATTAGCGAATACTACTACTAGTGAGTGACAGTGTCCGAGAACTTGCATTCGAATGCATGAAATTTCGATTAGCGAATACTACTACTAGTGAGTGACAGTATCCGAATTATTGCATTCGAACGCATGAAATTTCGATTAGCGAATACTACTACTAGTGAGTGACAGTATCCGAATTATTGCATACGAATGCATGAAATTTCGATTAGCGAATACTACTACTAGTGAGTGACAGTATCCGAGAACTTGCATTCGAATGCATGAGATTTCGATTAGCGAATACTACTACTAGTGAGTGACAGTATCCGAATTATTGCATTCGAATGCATGAGATTTCGATTAGCGAATACTACCACTAGTGAGTGACAGTATCCGAATTATTGCATTCGAATGCAAGAGATTTCGATTAGCGAATACTACTACTCGTGAGTGACAGTTATTGAATTATTGCATTCGAATGCAAGAGATTTCGATTAGCGAATACTACTACGAGTGAGTGACAGTATCCGAATTATTGGATTCCAATGCAAGAGATTTCGATTAGCGAATACTACTACTAGTGAGTGACAGTATCCGAATTATTGCATTCGAATGCAAGAGATTTCGATTAGCGAATACTACTACTAGTGAGTGACAGTATCCGAATTATTACATTCGAATGCAAGAGATTTCGATTAGCGAATACTACTACTAGTGAGTGACAGTATCCGAATTATTGCATTCGAATGCAAGAGATTTCGATTAGCGAATACTACTACTAGTGAGTGACAGTATCCGAATTATTGCATTCGAATGCATGAAATTTCGATTAGCGAATACTACCACTAGTGAGTGACAGTATCCGAATTATTGCATTCGAATGCATGAAATTTCGATTAACGAATACTGCTACTAGTGAGTGACAGTATCCGAATTATAGCATTCGAATGCAAGAGATTTCGATTAGCGAATACTACTACTAGTGAGTGACAGTATCCGAATTATTGCATTCGAATGCATGAAATTTCGATTAGCGAATACTACTACTAGTGAGTGACAGTATCCGAGAACTTGCATTCGAATGCATGAAATTTCGATTAGCGAATACTACTACTAGTGAGTGACAGGATCCGAATTATAGCATTCGAATGCATGAAATTTCGATTAGCCAATACTACTACTAGTGAGTGACAGTATCCGAATTAATGCATTCGAATGCATGAAATTTCGATTAGCGAATACTACTACTAGTGAGTGACAGTATCCGAGAACTTGCATTCGAATGCATGAGATTTCGATTAGCGAATACTACTACTAGTGAGTGACAGTATCCGAGAACTTGCATTCGAATGCATTAGATTTCGATTAGCGAATACTACTACTAGTGAGTGACAGTATCCGAGAACTTGCATTCGAATGCATGAGATTTCGATTAGCGAATACTACTACTAGTGAGTGACAGTATCCGAGAACTTGCATTATAATGCATGAGATTTCGATTAGCGAATACTACTACTAGTGAGTGACAGTATCCGAGAACTTGCATTCGAATGCATTAGATTTCGATTAGCGAATACTACCACTGGTGAGTGACAGTTTCCGAATTATTGCTTTCGAATGCAAGAGAATACGATTACCGAATACTACTACAAGTGAGTGACAGTATCCGAATTATTGCATTCGACTGCAAGAGATTTCGATTAGCGAATACTACTACTAGTGAGTGACAGTATCCGAATTAATGCATTCGAATGCAAGAGATTTCGATTAGCGAATACTACTACTGGTGAGTGACAGTATCCGAATTATTACATTCGAATGCAAGAGATTTCGATTAGCGAATACTACTACTAGTGACTGACAGTATCACAATTATTGCATTCGGATGCATGAAATTTCGATTAGCGAATACTACTACTAGTGAGTGACAGTATCCGAACTATTGCATTCGAATGCATGAAATTTCGATTAGCGAATACTACTACTAGTGAGTGACAGTATCCGAATTATTGCATTCGAATGCAAGAGATTTCGATTAGCGAATACTAGCACTAGTGAGTGACAGTATCCGAATTATTGTATTCGAATGCAAGAGATTTCGATTAGCGAGTACTACTACTAGTGAGTGACAGTATCCGAATTATTGCATTCGAATTAATGAGATTTCGATTAGCGAATACTACTACTAGTGAGTGACAGTATCCGAATTATTGCATTCGAATGCATGAAATTTCGATTAACGAATACTACTACTAGTGAGTGACAGTATCCGAGAACTTGCATTCGAATGCATGAGATTTCGATTAGCGAATACTACTACTAGTGAGTGAAAGTATCCGAATTATTGCATTCGAATGCATAAAATTTCGATTAGCGGATACTACTACTAGTGAGTGACAGTATCCGAGAACTTGTATTCGAATGCATGAGATTTCGATTAGCGAATACTACTACTAGTGAGTGACAGTATCCGAGAACTTGCATTCGAATGCATGAAATTTCGATTAGCGAATACTACTACTAGTGAGTGACAGTATCCGAGAACTTGCATTCGAATGCATGAAATTTCGATGTGCGAATACTACTACTAGTGAGTGACAGTATCCGAGAACTTGCATTCGAATGCAGGAGATTTCGATTAGCGAATACTACTACTAGTGAGTGACAGTATCCAAATTATTGCATTCGAATGCAAGAGATTTCGATTAGCGAATACTACTACTCGTGAGTGACAGTATCCGAATTATTGCATTCGAATGCAAGAGATTTCGATTAGCGAATACTACTACTAGTGAGTGACAGTATCCGAATTACTGCATTTGAATGCAAGAGATTTCGATTAGCGAATACTACTACTAGTGAGTGACAGTATCCGAATTATTACATTCGAATGCAAGAGATTTCGATTAGCGAATACTACTACTAGTGAGTGACAGTATCCGAATTATTGCATTCGAATGCAAGAGATTTCGATTAGCGAATACTACTACTAGTGAGTGACAGTATCCGAATTATTGCATTCGAATGCATGAACTTTCGATTAGCGAATACTACTACTACTGAGTGACAGTATCCGAATTATTGCATTCGAATGCATGAAATTTCAATTAGCGAATACTACTACTAGTGAGTGACAGTATCCGAATTATGGCATTGGAATGCATGAAATTTCGATTAGCGAATACTACTACTAGTGAGTGACATTATCCGCGAACTTGCATTCGAATGCATGAAATTTCGATTAGCGAATACTACTACTAGTGAGTGACAGTATCCGAATTAGTGCATTCGAATGCATGAGATTGCGATTAGCGAATACTACTACTTGTGAGTGATAGTATCCGAATTATTGCATTCGAATGCATGAAATTTCGATTAGCGAATACTACTACTAGTGAGTGACAGTATCCGAGAACTTGCATTCGAATGCATGAGATTTCGATTAGCGAATACTACTACGAGTGAGTGAAAGTATCCGAGAACTTGCATTCGAATGCATGAAATTTCGATTAGTGAATTCTACTACTAGTGAGTGACAGTATTCGAGAACTTGCATTCGAATGCATGAGATTTCGATTAGCGAGTACTACTACTAGTGAGTGACAGTATCCGAATTATTACATTCGAATGCAAGAGATTTCGATTAGCGAATGCTACTACTAGTGAGTGACAGTATCCGAATTATTGCATTCGAATGCAAGAGATTTCGATTGGCGAATACTACTACTAGTGAGTGACAGTATCCGAATTATGGCACTCGAATGCATGAACTTTCGATTAGCGAATACTACAACTAGAGAGCGACAGTATCCGAGAAGTTGCATTCGAATGCATGAAATTTCGATTAGCGAATACTACTACTAATGAGTGACAGTATCCGAATTATTGCATTCGAATGCATGAGATTGCGATTAGCGAATACCACTACTAGTGTGTGACAGTATCCGAATTATTGCATTCGAATGCATGAAATTTTGATTAGCGAATACTACTACTAGTGAGTGACAGTATCCGAATTATTGCATTCGAATGCATGAGATTTCGATTAGCCAATACTACTACTAGTGAGTGACAGTATCCGAGAACTTGCATTCGAATGCATGAGATTTCGATTAGCGTATACTACTACTAGTGAGTGACAGTATCCGAGAACTTGCATTCGAATGCATGAGATTTCGATTAGCGAATACTACTACTAGTGAGTGGCAGTATCCGAATTATTGCAATCGAATGCATGAGATTTCGTTTAGCGAATACTACTACTAGTCAGTGACAGTTTCCGAATTATTGCTTTCGAATGCAAGAGATTTCGATTAGCGAATACTACTACTAGTGCGTGACAGTATCCGAATTATTGCATTCGAATGCAAGAGATTTCGATTAGCGAATACTACTACTAGTGAGTGACAGTATACGAATTATTGCATTCGAATGCAAGAGATTTCGATTAGCGAATACTACTACTAGTAAGTGACAGTATCCGAATTATTGCATTCGAATGCATGAAATTTCGATTAGCGAATACTACTACTAGTGAGTGACAGTATCCAAATTATTGCATTCGAATGCAAGAGATTTCGATTAGCGAATACTACTACTCGTGAGTGACAGTATCCGAATTATTGCATTCGAATGCAAGAGATTTCGATTAGCGAATACTACTACTAGTGAGTGACAGTATCCGAATTACTGCATTCGAATGCAAGAGATTTCGATTAGCGAATACTACTACTAGTGAGTGACAGTATCCGAATTATTACATTCGAATGCAAGAGATTTCGATTAGCGAATACTACTACTAGTGAGTGACAGTATCCGAATTATTGCATTCGAATGCAAGAGATTTCGATTAGCGAATACTACTACTAGTGAGTGACAGTATCCGAATTATTGCATTGGAATGCATGAACTTTCGATTAGCGAATACTACTACTACTGAGTGACAGTATCCGAATTATTGCATTCGAATGCATGAAATTTCGATTAGTGAATACTCCTACTAGTGAGTGACAGTATCCGAATTATGGCATTGGAATGCATGAAATTTCGATTAGCGAATACTACTACTTGTGAGTGACAGTATCCGCGAACTTGCATTCGAATGCATGAAATTTCGATTAGCGAATACTACTACTAGTGAGTGACAGTATCCGAATTAGTGCATTCGAATGCATGAGATTGCGATTAGCGAATACTACTACTAGTGAGTGACAGTATCCGAATTATTGCATTCGAATGCATGAAATTTCGATTAGCGAATACTACTACTAGTGAGTGACAGTATCCGAGAACTTGCATTCGAATGCATGAGATTTCGATTAGCGAATACTACTACTAGTGAGTGACAGTATCCGAGAACTTGCATTCGAATGCATGAGATTTCGATTAGCGAATACTACTACTAGTGAGTGAAAGTATCCGAGAACTTGCATTCGAATGCATGAGATTTCGATTAGTGAATTCTACTACTAGTGAGTGACAGTATCCGAGAACTTGCATTCGAATGCATGAGATTTCGATTAGCGAATACTACTACTAGTGAGTGACAGTATCCGAATTATTGCAAACGAATGCATGAGATTTCCTTTAGCGAATACTACAACTAGTCAGTGACTGTTTCCGAATTATTGCTTTCGAATGCAAGAGATTTCGATTAGCGAATACTACTAATAGTGAGTGACAGTATCCGAATTATTGCATTAGAATGCATGAAATTTCGATTAGCGAATACTACTACTAGTGAGTGACAGTATCCGAATTATGGCATTCGAATGCATGAACTTTCGATTAGCGAATACTACTACTAGTGAGTGACAGTGTCCGAGAACTTGCATTCGAATGCATGAAATTTCGATTAGCGAATACTACTACTAGTGAGTGACAGTATCCGAATTATTGCATTCGAACGCATGAAATTTCGATTAGCGAATACTACTACTAGTGAGTGACAGTATCCGAATTATTGCATACGAATGCATGAAATTTCGATTAGCGAATACTACTACTAGTGAGTGACAGTATCCGAGAACTTGCATTCGAATGCATGAGATTTCGATTAGCGAATACTACTACTAGTGAGTGACAGTATCCGAATTATTGCATTCGAATGCATGAGATTTCGATTAGCGAATACTACTACTAGTGAGTGACAGTATCCGAATTATTGCATTCGAATGCAAGAGATTTCGATTAGCGAATACTACTACTCGTGAGTGACAGTTATTGAATTATTGCATTCGAATGCAAGAGATTTCGATTAGCGAATACTACTACGAGTGAGTGACAGTATCCGAATTATTGGATTCCAATGCAAGAGATTTCGATTAGCGAATACTACTACTAGTGAGTGACAGTATCCGAATTATTGCATTCGAATGCAAGAGATTTCGATTAGCGAATACTACTACTAGTGAGTGACAGTATCCGAATTATTACATTCGAATGCAAGAGATTTCGATTAGCGAATACTACTACTAGTGAGTGACAGTATCCGAATTATTGCATTCGAATGCAAGAGATTTCGATTAGCGAATACTACTACTAGTGAGTGACAGTATCCGAATTATTGCATTCGAATGCATGAAATTTCGATTAGCGAATACTACCACTAGTGAGTGACAGTATCCGAATTATTGCATTCGAATGCATGAAATTTCGATTAACGAATACTGCTACTAGTGAGTGACAGTATCCGAATTATAGCATTCGAATGCAAGAGATTTCGATTAGCGAATACTACTACTAGTGAGTGACAGTATCCGAATTATTGCATTCGAATGCATGAAATTTCGATTAGCGAATACTACTACTAGTGAGTGACAGTATCCGAATTATTGCATTCCAATGCATGAAATTTCGATTAGCGAATACTAGTACTTGTGAGTGACAGTATTCCAATTATTGCTTTCGAATGCATGAAATTTCGATTAGCGAATACTACTACTAGTGGGTGACAGTATCCGAATTATTGCATTTGAATGCATGAAATTTCGATTAGCGAATACTGCTACTAGTGAGTGACAGTATCCGAATTATGGCATTCGAATGCATGAAATTTCGATTAGCGAATACTACTACTAGTGAGTGACAGTATCCGAGAACTTGCATTCGAATGCATGAAATTTCGATTATCGAATACTATTACTAGTGAGTGACAGTATCCGAATTATTGCATTCGAATGCATGAAATTGCGATTAGCGAATACTACTACTAGTGAGTGACAGTATCCGAATTATTGCATTCGAATGCATGAGATTTCGATTAGCGAATACTACTACTAGTGAGTGACAGTATCCGAGAACTTCCATTCGAATGCATGAGATTTCGATTAGCGAATACTACTACTAGTGAGTGATCGTATCCGAGAACTTGCATTCGAATGCATGAGATTTCGATTAGCGAATTCTACTACTAGTGAGTGACACTATCCGAGAACTTGCATTCGAATGCATGAGATTTCGATTAGCGAATACTACTATTAGTGAGTGACAGTATCCGAATTATTGCAAACGAATGCATGAGATTTCCTTTAGCGAATACTAGTACTAGTCAGTGACAGTTTCCGAATTATTGCTTTCGAATGAAAGTGATTTCGATTAGCCAATACTACTACTAGTGAGTGACAGTATCCGAATTATTGCATTCGAAAGCATGAAATTTTGATTAGCGAATACTACTACTAGTGAGTGACAGTATCCGAATTATGGCATTCGAATGCATGAACTTTCGATTAGCGAATACTACTACTAGTGAGTGACAGTATCCGAGAACTTGCATTCGAATGCATTAGATTTCGATTAGCGAATACTACTACTAGTGAGTGACAGTATCCGAGAACTTGCATTCGAATGCATGAGATTTCGATTAGCGAATACTACTACTAGTGAGTGACAGTATCCGAGAACTTGCATTCGAATGCATGAGATTTCGATTAGCGAATACTACTACTAGTGAGTGACAGTATCCGAGAACTTGCATTCGAATGCATTAGATTTCGATTAGCGAATACTACTACTGGTGAGTGACAGTTTCCGAATTATTGCTTTCGAATGCAAGAGAATACGATTACCGAATACTACTACAAGCGAGTGACAGTATCCGAATTATTGCATTCGACTGCAAGAGATTTCGATTAGCGAATACTACTACTAGTGAGTGACAGTATCCGAATTATTGCATTCGAATGCAAGAGATTTCGATTAGCGAATACTACTACTGGTGAGTGACAGTATCCGAATTATTACATTCGAATGCAAGAGATTTCGATTAGCGAATACTACTACTAGTGAGTGACATTATCCGAATTATTGCATTCGAATGCAAGAGATTTCGATTAGCGAATACTACTACTAGTGAGTGACAGTATCCGAACTATTGCATTCGAATGCATGAAATTTCGATTAGCGAATACTACTACTAGTGAGTGACAGTATCCGAATTATTGCATTCGAATGCAAGAGATTTCGATTAGCGAATACTAGCACTAGTGAGTGACAGTATCCGAATTATTGTATTCGAATGCAAGAGATTTCGATTAGCGAGTACTACTACTAGTGAGTGACAGTATCCGAATTATTGCATTCGAATTAATGAGATTTCGATTAGCGAATACTACTACTAGTGAGTGACAGTATCCGAATTATTGCATTCGAATGCAAGAGATTTCGATTAGCGAATACTACTACTAGTGCGTGACAGTATCCGAATTATTGCATTCGAATGCAAGAGATTTCGATTAGCGAATACTACTACTAGTGAGTGACAGTATACGAATTATTGCATTCGAATGCAAGAGATTTCGATTAGCGAATACTACTACTAGTAAGTGACAGTATCCGAATTATTGCATTCGAATGCATGAAATTTCGATTAGCGAATACTACTACTAGTGAGTGACAGTATCCAAATTATTGCATTCGAATGCAAGAGATTTCGATTAGCGAATACTACTACTCGTGAGTGACAGTATCCGAATTATTGCATTCGAATGCAAGAGATTTCGATTAGCGAATACTACTACTAGTGAGTGACAGTATCCGAATTACTGCATTCGAATGCAAGAGATTTCGATTAGCGAATACTACTACTAGTGAGTGACAGTATCCGAATTATTACATTCGAATGCAAGAGATTTCGATTAGCGAATACTACTACTAGTGAGTGACAGTATCCGAATTATTGCATTCGAATGCAAGAGATTTCGATTAGCGAATACTACTACTAGTGAGTGACAGTATCCGAATTATTGCATTGGAATGCATGAACTTTCGATTAGCGAATACTACTACTACTGAGTGACAGTATCCGAATTATTGCATTCGAATGCATGAAATTTCGATTAGTGAATACTCCTACTAGTGAGTGACAGTATCCGAATTATGGCATTGGAATGCATGAAATTTCGATTAGCGAATACTACTACTTGTGAGTGACAGTATCCGCGAACTTGCATTCGAATGCATGAAATTTCGATTAGCGAATACTACTACTAGTGAGTGACAGTATCCGAATTAGTGCATTCGAATGCATGAGATTGCGATTAGCGAATACTACTACTAGTGAGTGACAGTATCCGAATTATTGCATTCGAATGCATGAAATTTCGATTAGCGAATACTACTACTAGTGAGTGACAGTATCCGAGAACTTGCATTCGAATGCATGAGATTTCGATTAGCGAATACTACTACTAGTGAGTGACAGTATCCGAGAACTTGCATTCGAATGCATGAGATTTCGATTAGCGAATACTACTACTAGTGAGTGAAAGTATCCGAGAACTTGCATTCGAATGCATGAGATTTCGATTAGTGAATTCTACTACTAGTGAGTGACAGTATCCGAGAACTTGCATTCGAATGCATGAGATTTCGATTAGCGAATACTACTACTAGTGAGTGACAGTATCCGAATTATTGCAAACGAATGCATGAGATTTCCTTTAGCGAATACTACAACTAGTCAGTGACTGTTTCCGAATTATTGCTTTCGAATGCAAGAGATTTCGATTAGCGAATACTACTAATAGTGAGTGACAGTATCCGAATTATTGCATTAGAATGCATGAAATTTCGATTAGCGAATACTACTACTAGTGAGTGACAGTATCCGAATTATGGCATTCGAATGCATGAACTTTCGATTAGCGAATACTACTACTAGTGAGTGACAGTGTCCGAGAACTTGCATTCGAATGCATGAAATTTCGATTAGCGAATACTACTACTAGTGAGTGACAGTATCCGAATTATTGCATTCGAACGCATGAAATTTCGATTAGCGAATACTACTACTAGTGAGTGACAGTATCCGAATTATTGCATACGAATGCATGAAATTTCGATTAGCGAATACTACTACTAGTGAGTGACAGTATCCGAGAACTTGCATTCGAATGCATGAGATTTCGATTAGCGAATACTACTACTAGTGAGTGACAGTATCCGAATTATTGCATTCGAATGCATGAGATTTCGATTAGCGAATACTACTACTAGTGAGTGACAGTATCCGAATTATTGCATTCGAATGCAAGAGATTTCGATTAGCGAATACTACTACTCGTGAGTGACAGTTATTGAATTATTGCATTCGAATGCAAGAGATTTCGATTAGCGAATACTACTACGAGTGAGTGACAGTATCCGAATTATTGGATTCCAATGCAAGAGATTTCGATTAGCGAATACTACTACTAGTGAGTGACAGTATCCGAATTATTGCATTCGAATGCAAGAGATTTCGATTAGCGAATACTACTACTAGTGAGTGACAGTATCCGAATTATTACATTCGAATGCAAGAGATTTCGATTAGCGAATACTACTACTAGTGAGTGACAGTATCCGAATTATTGCATTCGAATGCAAGAGATTTCGATTAGCGAATACTACTACTAGTGAGTGACAGTATCCGAATTATTGCATTCGAATGCATGAAATTTCGATTAGCGAATACTACCACTAGTGAGTGACAGTATCCGAATTATTGCATTCGAATGCATGAAATTTCGATTAACGAATACTGCTACTAGTGAGTGACAGTATCCGAATTATAGCATTCGAATGCAAGAGATTTCGATTAGCGAATACTACTACTAGTGAGTGACAGTATCCGAATTATTGCATTCGAATGCATGAAATTTCGATTAGCGAATACTACTACTAGTGAGTGACAGTATCCGAATTATTGCATTCCAATGCATGAAATTTCGATTAGCGAATACTAGTACTTGTGAGTGACAGTATTCCAATTATTGCTTTCGAATGCATGAAATTTCGATTAGCGAATACTACTACTAGTGGGTGACAGTATCCGAATTATTGCATTTGAATGCATGAAATTTCGATTAGCGAATACTGCTACTAGTGAGTGACAGTATCCGAATTATGGCATTCGAATGCATGAAATTTCGATTAGCGAATACTACTACTAGTGAGTGACAGTATCCGAGAACTTGCATTCGAATGCATGAAATTTCGATTATCGAATACTATTACTAGTGAGTGACAGTATCCGAATTATTGCATTCGAATGCATGAAATTGCGATTAGCGAATACTACTACTAGTGAGTGACAGTATCCGAATTATTGCATTCGAATGCATGAGATTTCGATTAGCGAATACTACTACTAGTGAGTGACAGTATCCGAGAACTTCCATTCGAATGCATGAGATTTCGATTAGCGAATACTACTACTAGTGAGTGATCGTATCCGAGAACTTGCATTCGAATGCATGAGATTTCGATTAGCGAATTCTACTACTAGTGAGTGACACTATCCGAGAACTTGCATTCGAATGCATGAGATTTCGATTAGCGAATACTACTATTAGTGAGTGACAGTATCCGAATTATTGCAAACGAATGCATGAGATTTCCTTTAGCGAATACTAGTACTAGTCAGTGACAGTTTCCGAATTATTGCTTTCGAATGAAAGTGATTTCGATTAGCCAATACTACTACTAGTGAGTGACAGTATCCGAATTATTGCATTCGAAAGCATGAAATTTTGATTAGCGAATACTACTACTAGTGAGTGACAGTATCCGAATTATGGCATTCGAATGCATGAACTTTCGATTAGCGAATACTACTACTAGTGAGTGACAGTATCCGAGAACTTGCATTCGAATGCATTAGATTTCGATTAGCGAATACTACTACTAGTGAGTGACAGTATCCGAGAACTTGCATTCGAATGCATGAGATTTCGATTAGCGAATACTACTACTAGTGAGTGACAGTATCCGAGAACTTGCATTCGAATGCATGAGATTTCGATTAGCGAATACTACTACTAGTGAGTGACAGTATCCGAGAACTTGCATTCGAATGCATTAGATTTCGATTAGCGAATACTACTACTGGTGAGTGACAGTTTCCGAATTATTGCTTTCGAATGCAAGAGAATACGATTACCGAATACTACTACAAGCGAGTGACAGTATCCGAATTATTGCATTCGACTGCAAGAGATTTCGATTAGCGAATACTACTACTAGTGAGTGACAGTATCCGAATTATTGCATTCGAATGCAAGAGATTTCGATTAGCGAATACTACTACTGGTGAGTGACAGTATCCGAATTATTACATTCGAATGCAAGAGATTTCGATTAGCGAATACTACTACTAGTGAGTGACATTATCCGAATTATTGCATTCGAATGCAAGAGATTTCGATTAGCGAATACTACTACTAGTGAGTGACAGTATCCGAACTATTGCATTCGAATGCATGAAATTTCGATTAGCGAATACTACTACTAGTGAGTGACAGTATCCGAATTATTGCATTCGAATGCAAGAGATTTCGATTAGCGAATACTAGCACTAGTGAGTGACAGTATCCGAATTATTGTATTCGAATGCAAGAGATTTCGATTAGCGAGTACTACTACTAGTGAGTGACAGTATCCGAATTATTGCATTCGAATTAATGAGATTTCGATTAGCGAATACTACTACTAGTGAGTGACAGTATCCGAATTATTGCATTCGAATGCATGAAATTTCGATTAGCGAATACTACTACTAGTGAGTGACAGTATCCGAGAACTTGCATTCGAATGCATGAGATTTCGATTAGCGAATACTACTACTAGTGAGTGAAAGTATCCGAATTATTGCATTCGAATGCATAAAATTTCGATTAGCGAATACTACTACTAGTGAGTGACAGTATCCGAGAACTTGCATTCGAATGCATGAAATTTCGATTAGCGAATACTACTACTAGTGAGTGACAGTATCCGAGAACTTGCATTCGAATGCATGAAATTTCGATTTGCGAATACTACTACTAGTGAGTGACAGTATCCGAGAACTTGCATTCGAATGCAGGAGATTTCGATTAGCGAATACTACTACTAGTGAGTGACAGTATCCGAATTATTGCATTCGAATGCATGAGATATCGATTAGCGAATACTACTACTAGTGAGTGACAGTATCCGAATTAATGCATTCGAATGCATGAAATTTCGATTAGCGAATACTACTACAAGTGAGTGACAGTATCCAAATTATTGCATTTGAATGCATGAAATTTCGATTAGCGAATACTACTACTAGTGAGTGACAGTATCCGAATTATTGCATTCGAATGCAAGAGATTTCGATTAGCGAATACTACTACTAGTGAGTGACAGTATCCGAGAAATTGCATTCGAATGCATGAGATTTCGATTAGCGAATACTACTGCTAGTGAGTGACAGTATCCGAGAACTTGCATTCGAATGCATGAGATTTCGATTAGCGAATACTACTACTAGTGAGTGACAGTATCCGGATTATTGCATTCGAATGCATGATATTTCGATTAGCGAATACTACTACTAGTGAGTGACAGTATCCGAATTATTGCATTCGAATGCATGAAATTGCGATTAGCGAATACTACTACTAGTGAGTGACAGTATCCGAATTATTGCATTCGAATGCATGAGATTTCGATTAGCGAATACTACTACTAGTGAGTGACAGTATCCGAGAACTTCCATTCGAATGCATGAGATTTCGATTAGCGAATACTACTACTAGTGAGTGATCGTATCCGAGAACTTGCATTCGAATGCATGAGATTTCGATTAGCGAATTCTACTACTAGTGAGTGACACTATCCGAGAACTTGCATTCGAATGCATGAGATTTCGATTAGCGAATACTACTATTAGTGAGTGACAGTATCCGAATTATTGCAAACGAATGCATGAGATTTCCTTTAGCGAATACTAGTACTAGTCAGTGACAGTTTCCGAATTATTGCTTTCGAATGAAAGTGATTTCGATTAGCCAATACTACTACTAGTGAGTGACAGTATCCGAATTATTGCATTCGAAAGCATGAAATTTTGATTAGCGAATACTACTACTAGTGAGTGACAGTATCCGAATTATGGCATTCGAATGCATGAACTTTCGATTAGCGAATACTACTACTAGTGAGTGACAGTATCCGAGAACTTGCATTCGAATGCATTAGATTTCGATTAGCGAATACTACTACTAGTGAGTGACAGTATCCGAGAACTTGCATTCGAATGCATGAGATTTCGATTAGCGAATACTACTACTAGTGAGTGACAGTATCCGAGAACTTGCATTCGAATGCATGAGATTTCGATTAGCGAATACTACTACTAGTGAGTGACAGTATCCGAGAACTTGCATTCGAATGCATTAGATTTCGATTAGCGAATACTACTACTGGTGAGTGACAGTTTCCGAATTATTGCTTTCGAATGCAAGAGAATACGATTACCGAATACTACTACAAGCGAGTGACAGTATCCGAATTATTGCATTCGACTGCAAGAGATTTCGATTAGCGAATACTACTACTAGTGAGTGACAGTATCCGAATTATTGCATTCGAATGCAAGAGATTTCGATTAGCGAATACTACTACTGGTGAGTGACAGTATCCGAATTATTACATTCGAATGCAAGAGATTTCGATTAGCGAATACTACTACTAGTGAGTGACATTATCCGAATTATTGCATTCGAATGCAAGAGATTTCGATTAGCGAATACTACTACTAGTGAGTGACAGTATCCGAACTATTGCATTCGAATGCATGAAATTTCGATTAGCGAATACTACTACTAGTGAGTGACAGTATCCGAATTATTGCATTCGAATGCAAGAGATTTCGATTAGCGAATACTAGCACTAGTGAGTGACAGTATCCGAATTATTGTATTCGAATGCAAGAGATTTCGATTAGCGAGTACTACTACTAGTGAGTGACAGTATCCGAATTATTGCATTCGAATTAATGAGATTTCGATTAGCGAATACTACTACTAGTGAGTGACAGTATCCGAATTATTGCATTCGAATGCATGAAATTTCGATTAGCGAATACTACTACTAGTGAGTGACAGTATCCGAGAACTTGCATTCGAATGCATGAGATTTCGATTAGCGAATACTACTACTAGTGAGTGAAAGTATCCGAATTATTGCATTCGAATGCATAAAATTTCGATTAGCGAATACTACTACTAGTGAGTGACAGTATCCGAGAACTTGCATTCGAATGCATGAAATTTCGATTAGCGAATACTACTACTAGTGAGTGACAGTATCCGAGAACTTGCATTCGAATGCATGAAATTTCGATTTGCGAATACTACTACTAGTGAGTGACAGTATCCGAGAACTTGCATTCGAATGCAGGAGATTTCGATTAGCGAATACTACTACTAGTGAGTGACAGTATCCGAATTATTGCATTCGAATGCATGAGATATCGATTAGCGAATACTACTACTAGTGAGTGACAGTATCCGAATTAATGCATTCGAATGCATGAAATTTCGATTAGCGAATACTACTACAAGTGAGTGACAGTATCCAAATTATTGCATTTGAATGCATGAAATTTCGATTAGCGAATACTACTACTAGTGAGTGACAGTATCCGAATTATTGCATTCGAATGCAAGAGATTTCGATTAGCGAATACTACTACTAGTGAGTGACAGTATCCGAGAAATTGCATTCGAATGCATGAGATTTCGATTAGCGAATACTACTGCTAGTGAGTGACAGTATCCGAGAACTTGCATTCGAATGCATGAGATTTCGATTAGCGAATACTACTACTAGTGAGTGACAGTATCCGGATTATTGCATTCGAATGCATGATATTTCGATTAGCGAATACTACTACTAGTGAGTGACAGTATCCGAATTATTGCATTCGAATGCATGAAATTTCGATTAGCGAATACTACTACTAGTGAGTGACAGTATCCGAATTATTGCATTCGAATGCATGAGATTTCGATTAGCGAATACTACTACTAGTGAGTGACAGTATCCGAGAACTTGCATTCGAATGCATGAGATTTCGATTAGCGAATGCTACTACTAGTGAGTGACAGTATCCGAATGGTTGCATTGGAATACATGAAATTTCGATTAGCCAATACTACTACTAGTGAGTGACAGTATCCGAATTATTGCATTCGAATGCATGAAATTTCGATTAGCGAATACTACTACTAGTGAGTGACAGTATCCGAATTATGGCATTCGAATGCATGAACTTTCGATTAGCGAATACTACAACTAGAGAGCGACAGTATCCGAGAACTTGCATTCGAATGCATGAAATTTCGATTAGCGAATACTACTACTAGTGTGTGACAGTATCCGAATTATTGCATTCGAATGCATGAAATTTCGATTAGCGAATACTACTACTAGTGAGTGACAGTATCCGAATTATTGCATTCGAATGCATGAGATTTCGTTTAGCCAATACTACTACTAGTAAGTGACAGTATCCGAGAACTTGCATTCGAATGCATGAGATTTCGATTAGCGTATACTACTACTAGTGAGTGACAGTATCCGAGAACTTGCATTCGAATGCATGAGATTTCGATTAGCGAATACTACTACTAGTGAGTGGCAGTATCCGAATAATTGCAATCGAATGCATGAGATTTCGTTTAGCGAATACTACTACTAGTCAGTGACAGTTTCCGAATTATTGCTTTCGAATGCAAGAGATTTCGATTAGCGAATACTACTACTAGTGAGTGAAAGTATCCGAATTATTGCATTCGAATGCAAGAGATTTCGATTAGCGAATACTACTACTAGTGAGTGAAAGTATACGAATTATTGAATTAGAATGCAAGAGATTTCGATTAGCGAATACTACTACTAGTGAGTGACAGTATCCGAATTATTGCATTCGAATGCATGAAATTTCGATTAGCGAATACTACTACTAGTGAGTGACAGTATCCGAATTATTGCATTCGAATGCAAGAGATTTCGATTAGCGAATACTACTACTCGTGAGTGACAGTATCCGAATTATTGCATTCGAATGCAAGAGATTTCGATTAGCGAATACCACTACTAGTGAGTGACAGTATCCGAATTATTGCATTCGAATGCAAGAGATTTCGATTAGCGAATACTACTACTAGTGAGTGACAGTATCCGAATTATTACATTCGAATGCAAGAGATTTCGATTAGCGAATACTACTACTAGTGAGTGACAGTATCCGAATTATTGCATTCGAATGCAATAGATTTCGATTAGCGAATACTACTACTAGTGAGTGACAGTATCCGAGAACTAGCATTCGAATGCATGAGATTTCGATTAGCGAATACTACTACTAGTGAGTGACAGTATCAGAATTATTGCATTCGAATGCATGAGATTGCGATTAGCGAATACTACTACTAGTGAGTGACAGTATCCGAATTATTGCATTCGAATGCATGAAATTTCGATTAGCGAATACTACTACTAGTGAGTGACAGTATCCGAATTATGGCATTCGAATGCATGAAATTTCGATTAGCGAAAACTACTACTAGTGAGTGACAGTATCCGCGAACTTGCATTCGAATGCATGAAATTTCGATTAGCGAATACTACTACTAGTGAGTGACAGTATCCGAATTAGTGCATTCGAATGCATGAGATTGCGATTAGCGAATACTACTACTAGTGAGTGACAGTATCCGAGAACTTGCATTCGAATGCATGAGATTTCGATTAGCGAATACTACTACTAGTGAGTGACAGTATCCGAGAACTTGCATTCGAATGCATGAGATTTCGATTAGCGAATACTACTACTAGTGAGTGAAAGTATCCGAGAACTTGCATTCGAATGCATGAGATTTCGATTAGTGAATTCTACTACTAGTGAGTGACAGTATCCGAGAACTTGCATTCGAATGCATGAGATTTCGATTAGCGAATACTACTACTAGTGAGTGACAGTATCCGAATTATTGCAAACGAATGCATGAGATTTCCCTTAGCGAATACTACTACTAGTCAGTGACTGTTTCCGAATTATTGCTTTCGAATGCAAGAGATTTCGATTAGCGAATACTACTACTAGTGAGTGACAGTATCCGAATTATTGCATTCGAATGCATGAAATTTCGATTAGCGAATACTACTACTAGTGAGTGACAGTATCCGAATTATGGCATTCGAATGCATGAGCTTTCGATTAGCGAATACTACTACTAGTGAGTGACAGTATTCGAGAACTTGCATTCGAATGCATGAAATTTCGATTAGCGAATACTACTACTAGTGAGTGACAGTATCCGAATTATTGCATTCGAACGCATGAAATTTCGATTAGCGAATACTACTACTAGTGAGTGACAGTATCCGAATTATTGCATACGAATGCATGAAATTTCGATTAGCGAATACTACTACTAGTGAGTGACAGTATCCGAGAGCTTGCATTCGAATTCATGAGATTTCGATTAGCGAATACTACTACTAGTGAGCGACAGTATCCGAATTATTGCATTCGAATGCATGAGATTTCGATTAGCGAATACTACTACTAGTGAGTGACAGTATCTGAATTATTGCATTCGAGTGCATGAAATTTCGATTAGCGAATACTACTACTAGTGAGTGACAGTATCCGAATTATTGCATTCGAATGCATGAAATTTCGATTAGCGAATACTACTACTAGAGAGTGACAGTATCCGAATTATTGCATTCGAATGCATGAGATTTCGATTAGCGAATACTACTACTAGTGAGTGACAGTATCCGAATTATTGCATTCGAATGCATGAGATTTCGATTAGCGAATACTACTACTAGTGAGTGACAGTATCCGAGAACTTGCATTCGAATGCATGAGATTTCGATTAGCGAATGCTACTACTAGTGAGTGACAGTATCCGAATTATTGCATTGGGATACATGAAATTTCGATTAGCGAATACTACTACTAGTGAGTGACAGTATCCGAATTATTGCATTCGAATGCATGAAATTTCGATTAGCGAATACTACTACTAGTGAGTGACAGTATCCGAATTATGGCATTCGAATGCATGAACTTTCGATTAGCGAATACTACTACTAGAGAGTGACAGTATCCGAGAACTTGCATTCGAATGCATGAAATTTCGATTAGCGAATACTAATACTAATGGGTGACAGTATCCGAATTATTGCGTTCGAATGCATGAGATTGCGATTAGCGAATACCACTACTAGTGTGTGACAGTATCCGAATTATTGCATTCGAATGCATGAAATTTCGATTAGCGAATACTACTACTAGTGAGTGACAGTATCCGAGAACTTGCATTCGAATGCATGAAATTTCGATTAGCGAATACTACTACTAGTGAGTGACAGTATCCGAATTATTGCATTCGAATGCAAGAGATTTCGATTAGCGAATACTAGCACTAGTGAGTGACAGTATCCGAATTATTGTATTCGAATGCAAGAGATTTCGATTAGCGAGTACTACTACTAGTGAGTGACAGTATCCGAATTATTGCATTCGAATTAATGAGATTTCGATTAGCGAATACTACTACTAGTGAGTGACAGTATCCGAGTTATTGCATTCGAATGCATGAAATTTCGATTAGCGAATACTACTACTAGTGAGTGACAGTATCCGAGAACTTGCATTCGAATGCATGAGATTTCGATTAGCGAATACTACTACTAGTGAGTGAAAGTATCCGAATTATTGCATTCGAATGCATAAAATTTCGATTAGCGGATACTACTACTAGTGAGTGACAGTATCCGAGAACTTGTATTCGAATGCATGAGATTTCGATTAGCGAATACTACTACTAGTGAGTGACAGTATCCGAGAACTTGCATTCGAATGCATGAAATTTCGATTAGCGAATACTACTACTAGTGAGTGACAGTATCCGAGAACTTGCATTCGAATGCATGAAATTTCGATTTGCGAATACTACTACTAGTGAGTGACAGTATCCGAGAACTTGCATTCGAATGCAGGAGATTTCGATTAGCGAATACTACTACTAGTGAGTGACAGTATCCGAATTATTGCATTCGAATGCATGAGATATCGATTAGCGAATACTACTACTAGTGAGTGACAGTATCCGAATTAATGCATTCGAATGCATGAAATTTCGATTAGCGAATACTACTACAGGTGAGTGACAGTATCCAAAATATTGCATTTGAATGCATGAAATTTCGATTAGCGAATACTACTACTAGTGAGTGACAGTATCCGAATTATTGCATTCGAATGCAAGAGATTTCGATTAGCGAATACTACTACTAGTGAGTGACAGTATCCGAGAAATTGCATTCGAATGCATGAGATTTCGATTAGCGAATACTACTGCTAGTGAGTGACAGTATCCGAGAACTTGCATTCGAATGCATGAGATTTCGATTAGCGAATACTACTAATAGTGAGTGACAGTATCCGGATTATTGCATTCGAATGCATGATATTTCGATTAGCGAATACTACTACTAGTGAGTGACAGTATCCGAATTATTGCATTCGAATGCATGAAATTTCGATTAGCGAATACTACTACTAGTGAGTGACAGTATCCGAATTATTGCATTCGAATGCATGAGATTTCGATTAGCGAATACTACTACTAGTGAGTGACAGTATCCGAGAACTTGCATTCGAATGCATGAGATTTCGATTAGCGAATACTACTACTAGTGAGTGACAGTATCCGAATTATTGCATTCGAATGCATGAAATTTCGATTAGCGAATACTACTACTAGTGAGTGACAGTATCCGAATTATTGCATTCGAATGCATGAAATTTCGATTAGCGAATACTACTACTAGTGAGTGACAGTATCCGAATTATGGCATTCGAATGCATGAACTTTCGATTAGCGAATACTACAACTAGAGAGCGACAGTATCCGAGAACTTGCATTCGAATGCATGAAATTTCGATTAGCGAATACTACTACTAGTGTGTGACAGTATCCGAATTATTGCATTCGAATGCATGAAATTTCGATTAGCGAATACTACTACTAGTGAGTGACAGTATCCGAATTATTGCATTCGAATGCATGAGATTTCGATTAGCCAATACTACTACTAGTAAGTGACAGTATCCGAGAACTTGCATTCGAATGCATGAGATTTCGATTAGCGTATACTACTACTAGTGAGTGACAGTATCCGAGAACTTGCATTCGAATGCATGAGATTTCGATTAGCGAATACTACTACTAGTGAGTGGCAGTATCCGAATAATTGCAATCGAATGCATGAGATTTCGTTTAGCGAATACTACTACTAGTCAGTGACAGTTTCCGAATTATTGCTTTCGAATGCAAGAGATTTCGATTAGCGAATACTACTACTAGTGAGTGACAGTATACGAATTATTGCATTAGAATGCAAGAGATTTCGATTAGCGAATACTACTACTAGTGAGTGACACTATCCGAATTATTGCATTCGAATGCATGAAATTTCGATTAGCGAATACTACTACTAGTGAGTGACAGTATCCGAATTATTGCATTCGAATGCAAGAGATTTCGATTAGCGAATACTACTACTCGTGAGTGACAGTATCCGAATTATTGCATTCGAATGCAAGAGATTTCGATTAGCGAATACCACTACTAGTGAGTGACAGTATCCGAATTATTGCATTCGAATGCAAGAGATTTCGATTAGCGAATACTACTAATAGTGAGTGACAGTATCCGAATTATTACATTCGAATGCAAGAGATTTCGATTAGCGAATACTACTACTAGTGAGTGACAGTATCCGAATTATTGCATTCGAATGCAAGAGATTTCGATTAGCGAATACTACTACTAGTGAGTGACAGTATCCGAGAACTAGCATTCGAATGCATGAGATTTCGATTAGCGAATACTACTACTAGTGAGTGACAGTATCAGAATTATTGCATTCGAATGCATGAGATTGCGATTAGCGAATACTACTACTAGTGAGTGACAGTATCCGAATTATTGCATTCGAATGCATGAAATTTCGATTAGCGAATACTACTACTAGTGAGTGACAGTATCCGAATTATGGCATTCGAATGCATGAAATTTCGATTAGCGAAAACTACTACTAGTGAGTGACAGTATCCGCGAACTTGCATTCGAATGCATGAAATTTCGATTAGCGAATACTACTACTAGTGAGTGACAGTATCCGAATTAGTGCATTCGAATGCATGAGATTGTGATTAGCGAATACTACTACTAGTGAGTGACAGTATCCGAGAACTTGCATTCGAATGCATGAGATTTCGATTAGCGAATACTACTACTAGTGAGTGACAGTATCCGAGAACTTGCATTCGAATGCATGAGATTTCGATTAGCGAATACTACTACTAGTGAGTGAAAGTATCCGAGAACTTGCATTCGAATGCATGAGATTTCGATTAGTGAATTCTACTACTAGTGAGTGACAGTATCCGAGAACTTGCATTCGAATGCATGAGATTTCGATTAGCGAATACTACTACTAGTGAGTGACAGTATCCGAATTATTGCAAACGAATGCATGAGATTTCCTTTAGCGAATACTACTGCTAGTCAGTGACTGTTTCCGAATTATTGCTTTCGAATGCAAGAGATTTCGATTAGCGAATACTACTACTAGTGAGTGACAGTATCCGAGAACTTGCATTCGAATGCATGAGATTTCGATTAGCGAATAGCACTACTAGTGAGTGACAGTATCCGAGAACGTGCATTCGAATGCAAGAGATTTCGATTAGCGAATACTACTACTAGTGAGTGACAGTATCCGAGAACTTGCATTCGAATGCATGAAATTTCGATTAGCGAATACTACTACTAGTGAGTGACAGTATCCGAATTATTGCATTCGAACGCATGAAATTTCGATTAGCGAATACTACTACTAGTGAGTGACAGTATCCGAATTATTGCATACGAATGCATGAAATTTCGATTAGCGAATACTACTACTAGTGAGTGACAGTATCCGAGAGCTTGCATTCGAATTCATGAGATTTCGATTAGCGAATACTACTACTAGTGAGCGACAGTATCCGAATTATTGCATTCGAATGCATGAGATTTCGATTAGCGAATACTACTACTAGTGAGTGACAGTATCTGAATTATTGCATTCGAATGCATGAAATTTCGATTAGCGAATACTACTACTAGTGAGTGACAGTATCCGAATTATTGCATTCGAATGCATGAAATTTCGATTAGCGAATACTACTACTAGAGAGTGACAGTATCCGAATTATTGCATTCGAATGCATGAGATTTCGATTAGCGAATACTACTACTAGTGAGTGACAGTATCCGAATTATTGCATTCGAATGCATGAGATTTCGATTAGCGAATACTACTACTAGTGAGTGACAGTATCCGAGAACTTGCATTCGAATGCATGAGATTTCGATTAGCGAATGCTACTACTAGTGAGTCACAGTATCCGAATTATTGCATTGGGATACATGAAATTTCGATTAGCGAATACTACTACTAGTGAGTGACAGTATCCGAATTATTGCATTCGAATGCATGAAATTTCGATTAGCGAATACTACTACTAGTGAGTGACAGTATCCGAATTATGGCATTCGAATGCATGAAATTTCGATTAGCGAAAACTACTACTAGTGAGTGACAGTATCCGCGAACTTGCATTCGAATGCATGAAATTTCGATTAGCGAATACTACTACTAGTGAGTGACAGTATCCGAATTAGTGCATTCGAATGCATGAGATTGTGATTAGCGAATACTACTACTAGTGAGTGACAGTATCCGAGAACTTGCATTCGAATGCATGAGATTTCGATTAGCGAATACTACTACTAGTGAGTGACAGTATCCGAGAACTTGCATTCGAATGCATGAGATTTCGATTAGCGAATACTACTACTAGTGAGTGAAAGTATCCGAGAACTTGCATTCGAATGCATGAGATTTCGATTAGTGAATTCTACTACTAGTGAGTGACAGTATCCGAGAACTTGCATTCGAATGCATGAGATTTCGATTAGCGAATACTACTACTAGTGAGTGACAGTATCCGAATTATTGCAAACGAATGCATGAGATTTCCTTTAGCGAATACTACTGCTAGTCAGTGACTGTTTCCGAATTATTGCTTTCGAATGCCAGAGATTTCGATTAGCGAATACTACTACTAGTGAGTGACAGTATCCGAGAACTTGCATTCGAATGCATGAGATTTCGATTAGCGAATAGTACTACTAGTGAGTGACAGTATCCGAGAACGTGCATTCGAATGCAAGAGATTTCGATTAGCGAATACTACTACTAGTGAGTGACAGTATCCGAGAACTTGCATTCGAATGCATGAAATTTCGATTAGCGAATACTACTACTAGTGAGTGACAGTATCCGAATTATTGCATTCGAACGCATGAAATTTCGATTAGCGAATACTACTACTAGTGAGTGACAGTATCCGAATTATTGCATACGAATGCATGAAATTTCGATTAGCGAATACTACTACTAGTGAGTGACAGTATCCGAGAGCTTGCATTCGAATTCATGAGATTTCGATTAGCGAATACTACTACTAGTGAGCGACAGTATCCGAATTATTGCATTCGAATGCATGAGATTTCGATTAGCGAATACTACTACTAGTGAGTGACAGTATCTGAATTATTGCATTCGAATGCATGAAATTTCGATTAGCGAATACTACTACTAGTGAGTGACAGTATCCGAATTATTGCATTCGAATGCATGAAATTCCGATTAGCGAATACTACTACTAGAGAGTGACAGTATCCGAATTATTGCATTCGAATGCATGAGATTTCGATTAGCGAATACTACTACTAGTGAGTGACAGTATCCGAATTATTGCATTCGAATGCATGAGATTTCGATTAGCGAATACTACTACTAGTGAGTGACAGTATCTGAATTATTGCATTCGAATGCATGAAATTTCGATTAGCGAATACTACTACTAGTGAGTGACAGTATCCGAATTATTGCATTCGAATGCATGAAATTTCGATTAGCGAATACTACTACTAGAGAGTGACAGTATCCGAATTATTGCATTCGAATGCATGAGATTTCGATTAGCGAATACTACTACTAGTGAGTGACAGTATCCGAATTATTGCATTCGAATGCATGAGATTTCGATTAGCGAATACTACTACTAGTGAGTGACAGTATCCGAGAACTTGCATTCGAATGCATGAGATTTCGATTAGCGAATGCTTCTACTAGTGAGTCACAGTATCCGAATTATTGCATTGGGATACATGAAATTTCGATTAGCGAATACTACTACTAGTGAGTGACAGTATCCGAATTATTGCATTCGAATGCATGAAATTTCGATTAGCGAATACTACTACTAGTGAGTGACAGTATCCGAATTATGGCATTCGAATGCATGAACTTTCGATTTGCGAATACTACTACTAGAGAGTGACAGTATCCGAGAACTTGCATTCGAATGCATGAAATTTCGATTAGCGAATACTACTACTAATGGGTGACAGTATCCGAATTATTGCGTTCGAATGCATGAGATTGCGATTAGCGAATACCACTACTAGTGTGTGACAGTATCCGAATTATTGCATTCGAATGCATGAAATTTCGATTAGCGAATACTACTACTAGTGAGTGACAGTATCCGAGAACTTGCATTCGAATGCATGAGATTTCGATTAGCGAATACTACTACTAGTGAGTGACAGTATCCGAGAACTTGCATTCGAATGCATGAGATTTCGATTAGCGAATACTACTACTAGTGAGTGAAAGTATCCGAGAACTTGCATTCGAATGCATGAGATTTCGATTAGTGAATTCTACTACTAGTGAGTGACAGTATCCGAGAACTTGCATTCGAATGCATGAGATTTCGATTAGCGAATACTACTACTAGTGAGTGACAGTATCCGAATTATTGCAAACGAATGCATGAGATTTCCTTTAGCGAATACTACTGCTAGTCAGTGACTGTATCCGAATTATTGCTTTCGAATGCAAGAGATTTCGATTAGCGAATACTACTACTAGTGAGTGACAGTATCCGAGAACTTGCATTCGAATGCATGAGATTTCGATTAGCGAATACTACTACTAGTGAGTGACAGTATCCGAGAACGTGCATTCGAATGCAAGAGATTTCGATTAGCAAATACTACTACTAGTGAGTGACAGTATCCGAGAACTTGCATTCGAATGCATGAAATTTCGATTAGCGAATACTACTACTAGTGAGTGACAGTATCAGAATTATTGCATTCGAACGCATGAAATTTCGATTAACGAATACTACCACTAGTGAGTGACAGTATCCGAATTATTGCATACGAATGCATGAAATTTCGATTAGCGAATACTACTACTAGTGAGTGACAGTATCCGAGAGCTTGCATTCGAATTCATGAGATTTCGATTAGCGAATACTACTACTAGAGAGTGACAGTATCCGAATTATTGCATTCGAATGCATGAGATTTCGATTAGCGAATACTACTACTAGTGAGTGACAGTATCCGAATTATTGCATTCGAATGCATGAGATTTCGATTAGCGAATATTACTACTAGTGAGTGACAGTATCTGAATTATTGCATTCGAATGCATGAAATTTCGATTAGCGAATACTACTACTAGTGAGTGACAGTATCCGAATTATTGCATTCGAATGCATGAAATTTCGATTAGCGAATACTACTACTAGAGAGTGACAGTATCCGAATTATTGCATTCGAATGCATGAGATTTCGATTAGCGAATACTACTACTAGTGAGTGACAGTATCCGAATTATTGCATTCGAATGCATGAGATTTCGATTAGCGAATATTACTACTAGTGAGTGACAGTATCCGAGAACTTGCATTCGAATGCATGAGATTTCGATTAGCGAATGCTACTACTAGTGAGTCACAGTATCCGAATTATTGCATTGGGATACATGAAATTTCGATTAGCGAATACTACTACTAGTGAGTGACAGTATCCGAATTATTGCATTCGAATGCATGAAATTTCGATTAGCGAATACTACTACTAGTGAGTGACAGTATCCGAATTATGGCATTCGAATGCATGAACTTTCGATTAGCGAATACTACTACTAGAGAGTGACAGTATCCGAGAACTTGCATTCGAATGCATGAAATTTCGATTAGCGAATACTACTACTAATGGGTGACAGTATCCGAATTATTGCGTTCGAATGCATGAGATTGCGATTAGCGAATACCACTACTAGTGTGTGACAGTATCCGAATTATTGCATTCGAATGCATGAAATTTCGATTAGCGAATACTACTACTAGTGAGTGACAGTATCCGAGAACTTGCATTCGAATGCATGAGATTTCGATTAGCGAATACTACTACTAGTGAGTGACAGTATCCGGGAACTTGCATTCGAATGCATGAGATTTCGATTAGCGAATACTACTACTAGTGAGTGACAGTATCCGGATTATTGCATTCGAATGCATGATATTTCGATTAGCGAATACTACTACTAGTGAGTGACAGTATCCGAATTATTGCATTCGAATGCATGAAATTTCGATTAGCGAATACTACTACTAGTGAGTGACAGTATCCGAATTATTGCATTCGAATGCATGAGATTTCGATTAGCGAATACTACTACTAGTGAGTGACAGTATCCGAGAACTTGCATTCGAATGCATGAGATTTCGATTAGCGAATGCTACTACTAGTGAGTGACAGTATCCGAATGGTTGCATTGGAATACATGAAATTTCGATTAGCCAATACTACTACTAGTGAGTGACAGTATCCGAATTATTGCATTCGAATGCATGAAATTTCGATTAGCGAATACTACTACTAGTGAGTGACAGTATCCGAATTATGGCATTCGAATGCATGAACTTTCGATTAGCGAATACTACAACTAGAGAGCGACAGTATCCGAGAACTTGCATTCGAATGCATGAAATTTCGATTAGCGAATACTACTACTAGTGTGTGACAGTATCCGAATTATTGCATTCGAATGCATGAAATTTCGATTAGCGAATACTACTACTAGTGAGTGACAGTATCCGAATTATTGCATTCGAATGCATGAGATTTCGTTTAGCCAATACTACTACTAGTAAGTGACAGTATCCGAGAACTTGCATTCGAATGCATGAGATTTCGATTAGCGTATACTACTACTAGTGAGTGACAGTATCCGAGAACTTGCATTCGAATGCATGAGATTTCGATTAGCGAATACTACTACTAGTGAGTGGCAGTATCCGAATAATTGCAATCGAATGCATGAGATTTCGTTTAGCGAATACTACTACTAGTCAGTGACAGTTTCCGAATTATTGCTTTCGAATGCAAGAGATTTCGATTAGCGAATACTACTACTAGTGAGTGAAAGTATCCGAATTATTGCATTCGAATGCAAGAGATTTCGATTAGCGAATACTACTACTAGTGAGTGAAAGTATACGAATTATTGAATTAGAATGCAAGAGATTTCGATTAGCGAATACTACTACTAGTGAGTGACAGTATCCGAATTATTGCATTCGAATGCATGAAATTTCGATTAGCGAATACTACTACTAGTGAGTGACAGTATCCGAATTATTGCATTCGAATGCAAGAGATTTCGATTAGCGAATACTACTACTCGTGAGTGACAGTATCCGAATTATTGCATTCGAATGCAAGAGATTTCGATTAGCGAATACCACTACTAGTGAGTGACAGTATCCGAATTATTGCATTCGAATGCAAGAGATTTCGATTAGCGAATACTACTACTAGTGAGTGACAGTATCCGAATTATTACATTCGAATGCAAGAGATTTCGATTAGCGAATACTACTACTAGTGAGTGACAGTATCCGAATTATTGCATTCGAATGCAATAGATTTCGATTAGCGAATACTACTACTAGTGAGTGACAGTATCCGAGAACTAGCATTCGAATGCATGAGATTTCGATTAGCGAATACTACTACTAGTGAGTGACAGTATCAGAATTATTGCATTCGAATGCATGAGATTGCGATTAGCGAATACTACTACTAGTGAGTGACAGTATCCGAATTATTGCATTCGAATGCATGAAATTTCGATTAGCGAATACTACTACTAGTGAGTGACAGTATCCGAATTATGGCATTCGAATGCATGAAATTTCGATTAGCGAAAACTACTACTAGTGAGTGACAGTATCCGCGAACTTGCATTCGAATGCATGAAATTTCGATTAGCGAATACTACTACTAGTGAGTGACAGTATCCGAATTAATGCACTCGAATGCATGAGATTGCGATTAGCGAATACTACTACTAGTGAGTGACAGTATCCGAGAACTTGCATTCGAATGCATGAGATTTCGATTAGCGAATACTACTACTAGTGAGTGACAGTATCCGAGAACTTGCATTCGAATGCATGAGATTTCGATTAGCGAATACTACTACTAGTGAGTGAAAGTATCCGAGAACTTGCATTCGAATGCATGAGATTTCGATTAGTGAATTCTACTACTAGTGAGTGACAGTATCCGAGAACTTGCATTCGAATGCATGAGATTTCGATTAGCGAATACTACTACTAGTGAGTGACAGTATCCGAATTATTGCAAACGAATGCATGAGATTTCCCTTAGCGAATACTACTACTAGTCAGTGACTGTTTCCGAATTATTGCTTTCGAATGCAAGAGATTTCGATTAGCGAATACTACTACTAGTGAGTGACAGTATCCGAATTATTGCATTCGAATGCATGAAATTTCGATTAGCGAATACTACTACTAGTGAGTGACAGTATCCGAATTATGGCATTCGAATGCATGAACTTTCGATTAGCGAATACTACTACTAGTGAGTGACAGTATTCGAGAACTTGCATTCGAATGCATGAAATTTCGATTAGCGAATACTACTACTAGTGAGTGACAGTATCCGAATTATTGCATTCGAACGCATGAAATTTCGATTAGCGAATACTACTACTAGTGAGTGACAGTATCCGAATTATTGCATACGAATGCATGAAATTTCGATTAGCGAATACTACTACTAGTGAGTGACAGTATCCGAGAGCTTGCATTCGAATTCATGAGATTTCGATTAGCGAATACTACTACTAGTGAGCGACAGTATCCGAATTATTGCATTCGAATGCATGAGATTTCGATTAGCGAATACTACTACTAGTGAGTGACAGTATCTGAATTATTGCATTCGAGTGCATGAAATTTCGATTAGCGAATACTACTACTAGTGAGTGACAGTATCCGAATTATTGCATTCGAATGCATGAAATTTCGATTAGCGAATACTACTACTAGAGAGTGACAGTATCCGAATTATTGCATTCGAATGCATGAGATTTCGATTAGCGAATACTACTACTAGTGAGTGACAGTATCCGAATTATTGCATTCGAATGCATGAGATTTCGATTAGCGAATACTACTACTAGTGAGTGACAGTATCCGAGAACTTGCATTCGAATGCATGAGATTTCGATTAGCGAATGCTACTACTAGTGAGTGACAGTATCCGAATTATTGCATTGGGATACATGAAATTTCGATTAGCGAATACTACTACTAGTGAGTGACAGTATCCGAATTATTGCATTCGAATGCATGAAATTTCGATTAGCGAATACTACTACTAGTGAGTGACAGTATCCGAATTATGGCATTCGAATGCATGAACTTTCGATTAGCGAATACTACTACTAGAGAGTGACAGTATCCGAGAACTTGCATTCGAATGCATGAAATTTCGATTAGCGAATACTAATACTAATGGGTGACAGTATCCGAATTATTGCGTTCGAATGCATGAGATTGCGATTAGCGAATACCACTACTAGTGTGTGACAGTATCCGAATTATTGCATTCGAATGCATGAAATTTCGATTAGCGAATACTACTACTAGTGAGTGACAGTATCCGAGAACTTGCATTCGAATGCATGAAATTTCGATTAGCGAATACTACTACTAGTGAGTGACAGTATCCGAATTATTGCATTCGAATGCAAGAGATTTCGATTAGCGAATACTAGCACTAGTGAGTGACAGTATCCGAATTATTGTATTCGAATGCAAGAGATTTCGATTAGCGAGTACTACTACTAGTGAGTGACAGTATCCGAATTATTGCATTCGAATTAATGAGATTTCGATTAGCGAATACTACTACTAGTGAGTGACAGTATCCGAGTTATTGCATTCGAATGCATGAAATTTCGATTAGCGAATACTACTACTAGTGAGTGACAGTATCCGAGAACTTGCATTCGAATGCATGAGATTTCGATTAGCGAATACTACTACTAGTGAGTGAAAGTATCCGAATTATTGCATTCGAATGCATAAAATTTCGATTAGCGGATACTACTACTAGTGAGTGACAGTATCCGAGAACTTGTATTCGAATGCATGAGATTTCGATTAGCGAATACTACTACTAGTGAGTGACAGTATCCGAGAACTTGCATTCGAATGCATGAAATTTCGATTAGCGAATACTACTACTAGTGAGTGACAGTATCCGAGAACTTGCATTCGAATGCATGAAATTTCGATTTGCGAATACTACTACTAGTGAGTGACAGTATCCGAGAACTTGCATTCGAATGCAGGAGATTTCGATTAGCGAATACTACTACTAGTGAGTGACAGTATCCGAATTATTGCATTCGAATGCATGAGATATCGATTAGCGAATACTACTACTAGTGAGTGACAGTATCCGAATTAATGCATTCGAATGCATGAAATTTCGATTAGCGAATACTACTACAGGTGAGTGACAGTATCCAAAATATTGCATTTGAATGCATGAAATTTCGATTAGCGAATACTACTACTAGTGAGTGACAGTATCCGAATTATTGCATTCGAATGCAAGAGATTTCGATTAGCGAATACTACTACTAGTGAGTGACAGTATCCGAGAAATTGCATTCGAATGCATGAGATTTCGATTAGCGAATACTACTGCTAGTGAGTGACAGTATCCGAGAACTTGCATTCGAATGCATGAGATTTCGATTAGCGAATACTACTAATAGTGAGTGACAGTATCCGGATTATTGCATTCGAATGCATGATATTTCGATTAGCGAATACTACTACTAGTGAGTGACAGTATCCGAATTATTGCATTCGAATGCATGAAATTTCGATTAGCGAATACTACTACTAGTGAGTGACAGTATCCGAATTATTGCATTCGAATGCATGAGATTTCGATTAGCGAATACTACTACTAGTGAGTGACAGTATCCGAGAACTTGCATTCGAATGCATGAGATTTCGATTAGCGAATGCTACTACTAGTGAGTGACAGTATCCGAATGGTTGCATTGGAATACATGAAATTTCGATTAGCCAATACTACTACTAGTGAGTGACAGTATCCGAATTATTGCATTCGAATGCATGAAATTTCGATTAGCGAATACTACTACTAGTGAGTGACAGTATCCGAATTATGGCATTCGAATGCATGAACTTTCGATTAGCGAATACTACAACTAGAGAGCGACAGTATCCGAGAACTTGCATTCGAATGCATGAAATTTCGATTAGCGAATACTACTACTAGTGTGTGACAGTATCCGAATTATTGCATTCGAATGCATGAAATTTCGATTAGCGAATACTACTACTAGTGAGTGACAGTATCCGAATTATTGCATTCGAATGCATGAGATTTCGATTAGCCAATACTACTACTAGTAAGTGACAGTATCCGAGAACTTGCATTCGAATGCATGAGATTTCGATTAGCGTATACTACTACTAGTGAGTGACAGTATCCGAGAACTTGCATTCGAATGCATGAGATTTCGATTAGCGAATACTACTACTAGTGAGTGGCAGTATCCGAATAATTGCAATCGAATGCATGAGATTTCGTTTAGCGAATACTACTACTAGTCAGTGACAGTTTCCGAATTATTGCTTTCGAATGCAAGAGATTTCGATTAGCGAATACTACTACTAGTGAGTGAAAGTATCCGAATTATTGCATTCGAATGCAAGAGATTTCGATTAGCGAATACTACTACTAGTGAGTGACAGTATACGAATTATTGCATTAGAATGCAAGAGATTTCGATTAGCGAATACTACTACTAGTGAGTGACACTATCCGAATTATTGCATTCGAATGCATGAAATTTCGATTAGCGAATACTACTACTAGTGAGTGACAGTATCCGAATTATTGCATTCGAATGCAAGAGATTTCGATTAGCGAATACTACTACTCGTGAGTGACAGTATCCGAATTATTGCATTCGAATGCAAGAGATTTCGATTAGCGAATACCACTACTAGTGAGTGACAGTATCCGAATTATTGCATTCGAATGCAAGAGATTTCGATTAGCGAATACTACTAATAGTGAGTGACAGTATCCGAATTATTACATTCGAATGCAAGAGATTTCGATTAGCGAATACTACTACTAGTGAGTGACAGTATCCGAATTATTGCATTCGAATGCAAGAGATTTCGATTAGCGAATACTACTACTAGTGAGTGACAGTATCCGAGAACTAGCATTCGAATGCATGAGATTTCGATTAGCGAATACTACTACTAGTGAGTGACAGTATCAGAATTATTGCATTCGAATGCATGAGATTGCGATTAGCGAATACTACTACTAGTGAGTGACAGTATCCGAATTATTGCATTCGAATGCATGAAATTTTGATTAGCGAATACTACTACTAGTGAGTGACAGTATCCGAATTATGGCATTCGAATGCATGAAATTTCGATTAGCGAAAACTACTACTAGTGAGTGACAGTATCCGCGAACTTGCATTCGAATGCATGAAATTTCGATTAGCGAATACTACTACTAGTGAGTGACAGTATCCGAATTAGTGCATTCGAATGCATGAGATTGTGATTAGCGAATACTACTACTAGTGAGTGACAGTATCCGAGAACTTGCATTCGAATGCATGAGATTTCGATTAGCGAATACTACTACTAGTGAGTGACAGTATCCGAGAACTTGCATTCGAATGCATGAGATTTCGATTAGCGAATACTACTACTAGTGAGTGAAAGTATCCGAGAACTTGCATTCGAATGCATGAGATTTCGATTAGTGAATTCTACTACTAGTGAGTGACAGTATCCGAGAACTTGCATTCGAATGCATGAGATTTCGATTAGCGATTACTACTACTAGTGAGTGACAGTATCCGAATTATTGCAAACGAATGCATGAGATTTCCTTTAGCGAATACTACTGCTAGTCAGTGACTGTTTCCGAATTATTGCTTTCGAATGCAAGAGATTTCGATTAGCGAATACTACTACTAGTGAGTGACAGTATCCGAGAACTTGCATTCGAATGCATGAGATTTCGATTAGCGAATAGTACTACTAGTGAGTGACAGTATCCGAGAACGTGCATTCGAATGCAAGAGATTTCGATTAGCGAATACTACTACTAGTGAGTGACAGTATCCGAGAACTTGCATTCGAATGCATGAAATTTCGATTAGCGAATACTACTACTAGTGAGTGACAGTATCCGAATTATTGCATTCGAACGCATGAAATTTCGATTAGCGAATACTACTACTAGTGAGTGACAGTATCCGAATTATTGCATACGAATGCATGAAATTTCGATTAGCGAATACTACTACTAGTGAGTGACAGTATCCGAGAGCTTGCATTCGAATTCATGAGATTTCGATTAGCGAATACTACTACTAGTGAGCGACAGTATCCGAATTATTGCATTCGAATGCATGAGATTTCGATTAGCGAATACTACTACTAGTGAGTGACAGTATCTGAATTATTGCATTCGAATGCATGAAATTTCGATTAGCGAATACTACTACTAGTGAGTGACAGTATCCGAATTATTGCATTCGAATGCATGAAATTTCGATTAGCGAATACTACTACTAGAGAGTGACAGTATCCGAATTATTGCATTCGAATGCATGAGATTTCGATTAGCGAATACTACTACTAGTGAGTGACAGTATCCGAATTATTGCATTCGAATGCATGAGATTTCGATTTGCGAATACTACTACTAGTGAGTGACAGTATCCGAGAACTTGCATTCGAATGCATGAGATTTCGATTAGCGAATGCTACTACTAGTGAGTCACAGTATCCGAATTATTGCATTGGGATACATGAAATTTCGATTAGCGAATACTACTACTAGTGAGTGACAGTATCCGAATTATTGCATTCGAATGCATGAAATTTCGATTAGCGAATACTACTACTAGTGAGTGACAGTATCCGAATTATGGCATTCGAATGCATGAACTTTCGATTTGCGAATACTACTACTAGAGAGTGACAGTATCCGAGAACTTGCATTCGAATGCATGAAATTTCGATTAGCGAATACTACTACTAATGGGTGACAGTATCCGAATTATTGCGTTCGAATGCATGAGATTGCGATTAGCGAATACCACTACTAGTGTGTGACAGTATCCGAATTATTGCATTCGAATGCATGAAATTTCGATTAGCGAATACTACTACTAGTGAGTGACAGTATCCGAGAACTTGCATTCGAATGCATGAGATTTCGATTAGCGAATACTACTACTAGTGAGTGACAGTATCCGGGAACTTGCATTCGAATGCATGAACTTTCGATTAGCGAATACTACTACTAGTGAGTGACAGTATCCGAGAACTTGCATTCGAATGCATGAAATTTCGATTAGCGAATACTACTACTAGTGAGTGACAGTATTCGAATTATAGCATTCGAATGCATGAAATTTCGATTAGCGAATACTACTACTAGTGAGTGACAGTATCCGAATTAATGCATTCGAATGCATGAAATTTCGATTAGCGAATACTACTACTAGTGAGTGACAGTATCCGAGAACTTGCATTCGAATGCATGAGATTTCGATTAGCGAATACTACTACTAGTGAGTGAAAGTATCCGAGAACTTGCATTCGAATGCATGAGATTTCGATTAGTGAATTCTACTACTAGTGAGTGACAGTATCCGAGAACTTGCATTCGAATGCATGAGATTTCGATTAGCGAATACTACCACTAGTGAGTGACAGTATCCGAATTATTGCAAACGAATGCATGAGATTTCCTTTAGCGAATACTACTGCTAGTCAGTGACTGTTTCCGAATTATTGCTTTCGAATGCAAGAGATTTCGATTAGCGAATACTACTACTAGTGAGTGACAGTATCCGAGAACTTGCATTCGAATGCATGAGATTTCGATTAGCGAATACTACTACTAGTGAGTGACAGTATCCGAGAACGTGCATTCGAATGCAAGAGATTTCGATTAGCGAATACTACTACTAGTGAGTGACAGTATCCGAGAACTTGCATTCGAATGCATGAAATTTCGATTAGCGAATACTACTACTAGTGAGTGACAGTATCCGAATTATTGCATTCGAACGCATGAAATTTCGATTAGCGAATACTACTACTAGTGAGTGACAGTATCCGAATTATTGCATACGAATGCATGAAATTTCGATTAGCGAATACTACTACTAGTGAGTGACAGTATCCGAGAGCTTGCATTCGAATTCATGAGATTTCGATTAGCGAATACTACTACTAGTGAGCGACAGTATCCGAATTATTGCATTCGAATGCATGAGATTTCGATTAGCGAATACTACTACTAGTGAGTGACAGTATCTGAATTATTGCATTCGAATGCATGAAATTTCGATTAGCGAATACTACTACTAGTGAGTGACAGTATCCGAATTATTGCATTCGAATGCATGAAATTTCGATTAGCGAATACTACTACTAGAGAGTGACAGTATCCGAATTATTGCATTCGAATGCATGAGATTTCGATTAGCGAATACTACTACTAGTGAGTGACAGTATCCGAATTATTGCATTCGAATGCATGAGATTTCGATTAGCGAATACTACTACTAGTGAGTGACAGTATCCGAGAACTTGCATTCGAATGCATGAGATTTCGATTAGCGAATGCTACTACTAGTGAGTCACAGTATCCGAATTATTGCATTGGGATACATGAAATTTCGATTAGCGAATACTACTACTAGTGAGTGACAGTATCCGAATTATTGCATTCGAATGCATGAAATTTCGATTAGCGAATACTACTACTAGTGAGTGACAGTATCCGAATTATGGCATTCGAATGCATGAACTTTCGATTTGCGAATACTACTACTAGAGAGTGACAGTATCCGAGAACTTGCATTCGAATGCATGAAATTTCGATTAGCGAATACTACTACTAATGGGTGACAGTATCCGAATTATTGCGTTCGAATGCATGAGATTGCGATTAGCGAATACCACTACTAGTGTGTGACAGTATCCGAATTATTGCATTCGAATGCATGAAATTTCGATTAGCGAATACTACTACTAGTGATTGACAGTATCCGAGAACTTGCATTCGAATGCATGAGATTTCGATTAGCGAATACTACTACTAGTGAGTGACAGTATCCGGGAACTTGCATTCGAATGCATGAACTTTCGATTAGCGAATACTACTACTAGTGAGTGACAGTATCCGAGAACTTGCATTCGAATGCATGAAATTTCGATTAGCGAATACTACTACTAGTGAGTGACAGTATCCGAATTATAGCATTCGAATGCATGAAATTTCGATTAGCGAATACTACTACTAGTGAGTGACAGTATCCGAATTAATGCATTCGAATGCATGAAATTTCGATTAGCGAATACTACTACTAGTGAGTGACAGTATCCGAGAACTTGCATTCGAATGCATGAGATTTCGCTTAGCGAGTACTACTACTAGTGAGTGACAGTATCCGAGAACTTGCATTCGAATGCATGAGATTTCAATTAGCGAATACTACTACTAGTGAGTGACAGTATCCGAGAACTTGCATTCGAATGCATGAGATTTCGATTAGCGAATACTACTACTAGTGAGTGACAGTATCCGAGAACTTGCATTCGAATGCATTAGATTTCGATTAGCGAATACTACTACTAGTGAGTGACAGTATCCGAGAACTTGCATTCGAATGCATGAGATTTCGATTAGCGAATACTACTACTAGTGAGTGACAGTATCCGAGAACTTGCATTCGAATGCATGAGATTTCGATTACCGAATACTACTACTAGTGAGTGACAGTATCCGAGAACTTGCATTCGAATGCATTAGATTTCGATTAGCGAATACTACTACTGGTGAGTGACAGTTTCCGAATTATTGCTTTCGAATGCAAGAGATTTCGATTAGCGGATACTACTACTAGTGAGTGACAGTATCCGAATTATTGCATTCGAATGCAAGAGATTTCGATTAGCGAATACAACTACTAGTGAGTGACAGTATCCGAATTATTGCATTCGAATGCATGAAATTTGGATTAGCGAATACTACTACTAGTGAGTGACAGTATCCGAATTATTGCATTCGAATTTAAGAGATTTCGATTAGCGAATACTACTACTAGTGGGTGACAGTATCCGAATTATTGCATTCGAATGCAAGAGAATTCGATTACCGAATACTACTACAAGTGAGTGACAGTATCCGAATTATTGCATTCGAATGCAAGAGATTTCGATTAGCGAATACTACTACTAGTGAGTGACAGTATCCGAATTATTGCATTCGAATGCAAGAGATTTCGATTAGCGAATACTACTACTAGTGAGTGACAGTATCCGAATTATTACATTCGAATGCAAGAGATTTCGATTAGCGAATACTACTACTAGTGAGTGACATTATCCGAATTATTGCATTCGAGTGCAAGAGATTTCGATTAGCGAATATTACTACTAGTGACTGACAGTATCACAATTATTGCATTCGGATGCATGAAATTTCGATTAGCGAATACTACTACTAGTGAGTGACAGTATCCGAATTATTGCATTCGAATGCATGAAATTTCGATTAGCGAATACTACTACTAGTGAGTGACAGTATCCGAATTATTGCATTCGAATGCAAGAGATTTCGATTAGCGAATACTACCACTAGTGAGTGACAGTATCCGAATTATTGTATTCGAATGCAAGAGATTTCGATTAGCGAGTACTACTACTAGTGAGTGACAGTATCCGAATTATTGCATTCGAACTAATGAGATTTCGATTAGCGAATACTACTACTAGTGAGTGACAGTATCCGAATTATTGCATTCGAATGCATGAAATTTCAATTAGCGAATACTACTACTAGTGAGTGACAGTATCCGAGAACTTGCATTCGAATGCATGAGATTTCGATTAGCGAATACTACTACTAGTGAGTGAAAGTATCCGAATTATTGCATTCGAATGCATAAAATTTCGATTAGCGGATACTACTACTAGTGAGTGACAGTATCCGAGAACTTGCATTCGAATGCATGAGATTTCGATTAGCGAATACTACTACTAGTGAGTGACAGTATCCGAGGACTTGCATTCGAATGCATGAAATTTCGATTAGCGAATACTACTACTAGTGAGTGACAGTATCCGAGAACTTGCATTCGAATGCATGAAATTTCGATTTGCGAATACTACTACTAGTGAGTGACAGTATCCGAGAACTTGCATTCGAATGCATGAGATTTCGATTAGCGAATACTACTACTAGTGAGTGACAGTATCCGAATTATTGCATTCGAATGCATGAGATTTCGATTAGCGAATACTACTACTAGTGAGTGACAGTATCCGAATTATTGCATTCGAATGCATGAAATTTCGATTAGCGAATACTACTACAAGTGAGTGACAGTATCCCAATTATTGCATTTGAATGCATGAAATTTCGATTAGCGAATACTACTACTAGTGAGTGACAGTATCCGAATTATTGCATTCGAATGCAAGAGATTTCGATTATCGAATACTACTACTAGTGGGTGACAGTATCCGAGAACTTGCATTCGAATGCATGAGATTTCGATTAGCGAATACTACTACTAGTGAGTGACAGTATCCGGATTATTGCATTCGAATGCATGAAATTTCGATTAGCGAATACTACTACTAGTGAGTGACAGTATCCGAATTATTGAATTCGGATGCATGAAATTTCGATTAGCGAATACTACTACTAGTGAGTGACAGTATCCGAATTATTGCATTCGAATGCATGAAATTTCGATTAGCGAATACTACTACTAGTGAGTGACAGTATCCGAATTATTGCATTCGAATGCATGAGATTTCGATTAGCGAATACTACTACTAGTGAGTGACAGTATCCGAGAACTTGCATTCGAATGCATGAGATTTCGATTAGCGAATGCTACTACTAGTGAGTGACAGTATCCGCGAACTTGCATTCGAATGCATGAAATTTCGATTAGCGAATACTACTACTAGTGAGTGACAGTATCCGAATTAGTGCATTCGAATGCATGAGATTGTGATTAGCGAATACTACTACTAGTGAGTGACAGTATCCGAGAACTTGCATTCGAATGCATGAGATTTCGATTAGCGAATACTACTACTAGTGAGTGACAGTATCCGAGAACTTGCATTCGAATGCATGAGATTTCGATTAGCGAATACTACTACTAGTGAGTGAAAGTATCCGAGAACTTGCATTCGAATGCATGAGATTTCGATTAGTGAATTCTACTACTAGTGAGTGACAGTATCCGAGAACTTGCATTCGAATGCATGAGATTTCGATTAGCGAATACTACTACTAGTGAGTGACAGTATCCGAATTATTGCAAACGAATGCATGAGATTTCCTTTAGCGAATACTACTGCTAGTCAGTGACTGTATCCGAATTATTGCTTTCGAATGCAAGAGATTTCGATTAGCGAATACTACTACTAGTGAGTGACAGTATCCGAGAACTTGCATTCGAATGCATGAGATTTCGATTAGCGAATACTACTACTAGTGAGTGACAGTATCCGAGAACGTGCATTCGAATGCAAGAGATTTCGATTAGCAAATACTACTACTAGTGAGTGACAGTATCCGAGAACTTGCATTCGAATGCATGAAATTTCGATTAGCGAATACTACTACTAGTGAGTGACAGTATCAGAATTATTGCATTCGAACGCATGAAATTTCGATTGGCGAATACTACTACTAGTGAGTGACAGTATCCGAATTATTGCATACGAATGCATGAAATTTCGATTAGCGAATACTACTACTAGTGAGTGACAGTATCCGAGAGCTTGCATTCGAATTCATGAGATTTCGATTAGCGAATACTACTACTAGAGAGTGACAGTATCCGAATTATTGCATTCGAATGCATGAGATTTCGATTAGCGAATACTACTACTAGTGAGTGACAGTATCCGAATTATTGCATTCGAATGCATGAGATTTCGATTAGCGAATATTACTACTAGTGAGTGACAGTATCTGAATTATTGCATTCGAATGCATGAAATTTCGATTAGCGAATACTACTACTAGTGAGTGACAGTATCCGAATTATTGCATTCGAATGCATGAAATTTCGATTAGCGAATACTACTACTAGAGAGTGACAGTATCCGAATTATTGCATTCGAATGCATGAGATTTCGATTAGCGAATACTACTACTAGTGAGTGACAGTATCCGAATTATTGCATTCGAATGCATGAGATTTCGATTAGCGAATATTACTACTAGTGAGTGACAGTATCCGAGAACTTGCATTCGAATGCATGAGATTTCGATTAGCGAATGCTACTACTAGTGAGTCACAGTATCCGAATTATTGCATTGGGATACATGAAATTTCGATTAGCGAATACTACTACTAGTGAGTGACAGTATCCGAATTATTGCATTCGAATGCATGAAATTTCGATTAGCGAATACTACTACTAGTGAGTGACAGTATCCGAATTATGGCATTCGAATGCATGAACTTTCGATTAGCGAATACTACTACTAGAGAGTGACAGTATCCGAGAACTTGCATTCGAATGCATGAAATTTCGATTAGCGAATACTACTACTAATGGGTGACAGTATCCGAATTATTGCGTTCGAATGCATGAGATTGCGATTAGCGAATACCACTACTAGTGTGTGACAGTATCCGAATTATTGCATTCGAATGCATGAAATTTCGATTAGCGAATACTACTACTAGTGAGTGACAGTATCCGAGAACTTGCATTCGAATGCATGAGATTTCGATTAGCGAATACTACTACTAGTGAGTGACAGTATCCGGGAACTTGCATTCGAATGCATGAACTTTCGATTAGCGAATACTACTACTAGTGAGTGACAGTATCCGAATTATAGCATTCGAATGCATGAAATTTCGATTAGCGAATACTACTACTAGTGAGTGACAGTATCCGAGAACTTGCATTCGAATGCATGAGATTTCGCTTAGCGAATACTACTACTAGTGAGTGACAGTATCCGAGAACTTGCATTCGAATGCATGAGATTTCGATTAGCGAATACTACTACTAGTGAGTGACAGTATCCGAGAACTTGCATTCGAATGCATGAGATTTCGATTAGCGAATACTACTACTAGTGAGTGACAGTATCCGAGAACTTGCATTCGAATGCATTAGATTTCGATTAGCGAATACTACTACTAGTGAGTGACAGTATCCGAGAACTTGCATTCGAATGCATGAGATTTCGATTAGCGAATACTACTACTAGTGAGTGACAGTATCCGAGAACTTGCATTCGAATGCATGAGATTTCGATTACCGAATACTACTACTAGTGAGTGACAGTATCCGAGAACTTGCATTCGAATGCATTAGATTTCGATTAGCGAATACTACTACTGGTGAGTGACAGTTCCGAATTATTGCTTTCGAATGCAAGAGATTTCGATTAGCGGATACTACTACTAGTGAGTGACAGTATCCGAATTATTGCAAACGAATGCATGAGATTTCCTTTAGCGAATACTACTGCTAGTCAGTGACTGTATCCGAATTATTGCTTTCGAATGCAAGAGATTTCGATTAGCGAATACTACTACTAGTGAGTGACAGTATCCGAGAACTTGCATTCGAATGCATGAGATTTCGATTAGCGAATACTACTACTAGTGAGTGACAGTATCCGAGAACGTGCATTCGAATGCAAGAGATTTCGATTAGCAAATACTACTACTAGTGAGTGACAGTATCCGAGAACTTGCATTCGAATGCATGAAATTTCGATTAGCGAATACTACTACTAGTGAGTGACAGTATCAGAATTATTGCATTCGAACGCATGAAATTTCGATTGGCGAATACTACTACTAGTGAGTGACAGTATCCGAATTATTGCATACGAATGCATGAAATTTCGATTAGCGAATACTACTACTAGTGAGTGACAGTATCCGAGAGCTTGCATTCGAATTCATGAGATTTCGATTAGCGAATACTACTACTAGAGAGTGACAGTATCCGAATTATTGCATTCGAATGCATGAGATTTCGATTAGCGAATACTACTACTAGTGAGTGACAGTATCCGAATTATTGCATTCGAATGCATGAGATTTCGATTAGCGAATATTACTACTAGTGAGTGACAGTATCTGAATTATTGCATTCGAATGCATGAAATTTCGATTAGCGAATACTACTACTAGTGAGTGACAGTATCCGAATTATTGCATTCGAATGCATGAAATTTCGATTAGCGAATACTACTACTAGAGAGTGACAGTATCCGAATTATTGCATTCGAATGCATGAGATTTCGATTAGCGAATACTACTACTAGTGAGTGACAGTATCCGAATTATTGCATTCGAATGCATGAGATTTCGATTAGCGAATATTACTACTAGTGAGTGACAGTATCCGAGAACTTGCATTCGAATGCATGAGATTTCGATTAGCGAATGCTACTACTAGTGAGTCACAGTATCCGAATTATTGCATTGGGATACATGAAATTTCGATTAGCGAATACTACTACTAGTGAGTGACAGTATCCGAATTATTGCATTCGAATGCATGAAATTTCGATTAGCGAATACTACTACTAGTGAGTGACAGTATCCGAATTATGGCATTCGAATGCATGAACTTTCGATTAGCGAATACTACTACTAGAGAGTGACAGTATCCGAGAACTTGCATTCGAATGCATGAAATTTCGATTAGCGAATACTACTACTAATGGGTGACAGTATCCGAATTATTGCGTTCGAATGCATGAGATTGCGATTAGCGAATACCACTACTAGTGTGTGACAGTATCCGAATTATTGCATTCGAATGCATGAAATTTCGATTAGCGAATACTACTACTAGTGAGTGACAGTATCCGAGAACTTGCATTCGAATGCATGAGATTTCGATTAGCGAATACTACTACTAGTGAGTGACAGTATCCGGGAACTTGCATTCGAATGCATGAACTTTCGATTAGCGAATACTACTACTAGTGAGTGACAGTATCCGAATTATAGCATTCGAATGCATGAAATTTCGATTAGCGAATACTACTACTAGTGAGTGACAGTATCCGAGAACTTGCATTCGAATGCATGAGATTTCGCTTAGCGAATACTACTACTAGTGAGTGACAGTATCCGAGAACTTGCATTCGAATGCATGAGATTTCGATTAGCGAATACTACTACTAGTGAGTGACAGTATCCGAGAACTTGCATTCGAATGCATGAGATTTCGATTAGCGAATACTACTACTAGTGAGTGACAGTATCCGAGAACTTGCATTCGAATGCATTAGATTTCGATTAGCGAATACTACTACTAGTGAGTGACAGTATCCGAGAACTTGCATTCGAATGCATGAGATTTCGATTAGCGAATACTACTACTAGTGAGTGACAGTATCCGAGAACTTGCATTCGAATGCATGAGATTTCGATTACCGAATACTACTACTAGTGAGTGACAGTATCCGAGAACTTGCATTCGAATGCATTAGATTTCGATTAGCGAATACTACTACTGGTGAGTGACAGTTTCCGAATTATTGCTTTCGAATGCAAGAGATTTCGATTAGCGGATACTACTACTAGTGAGTGACAGTATCCGAATTATTGCATTCGAATGCAAGAGATTTCGATTAGCGAATACTACTACTAGTGAGTGACAGTATCCGAATTATTGCATTCGAATGCATGAAATTTGGATTAGCGAATACTACTACTAGTGAGTGACAGTATCCGAATTATTGCATTCGAATTTAAGAGATTTCGATTAGCGAATACTACTACTAGTGAGTGACAGTATCCGAATTATTGCATTCGAATGCAAGAGAATTCGATTACCGAATACTACTACAAGTGAGTGACAGTATCCGAATTATTGCATTCGAATGCAAGAGATTTCGATTAGCGAATACTACTACTAGTGAGTGACAGTATCCGAATTATTGCATTCGAATGCAAGAGATTTCGATTAGCGAATACTACTACTAGTGAGTGACAGTATCCGAATTATTACATTCGAATGCAAGAGATTTCGATTAGGGAATACTACTACTAGTGAGTGACATTATCCGAATTATTGCATTCGAGTGCAAGAGATTTCGATTAGCGAATATTACTACTAGTGACTGACAGTATCACAATTATTGCATTCGGATGCATGAAATTTCGATTAGCGAATACTACTACTAGTGAGTGACAGTATCCGAATTATTGCATTCGAATGCATGAAATTTCGATTAGCGAATACTACTACTAGTGAGTGACAGTATCGGAATTATTGCATTCGAATGCAAGAGATTTCGATTAGCGAATACTACCACTAGTGAGTGACAGTATCCGAATTATTGTATTCGAATGCAATAGATTTCGATTAGCGAGTACTACTACTAGTGAGTGACAGTATCCGAATTATTGCATTCGAATTAATGAGATTTCGATTAGCGAATACTACTACTAGTGAGTGACAGTATCCGAATTATTGCATTCGAATGCATGAAATTTCAATTAGCAAATACTACTACAAGTGAGTGACAGTATCCGAATTATTGCATTTGAATGCATGAAATTTCGATTAGCGAATACTACTACTAGTGAGTGAAAGTATCCGAATTATTGCATTCGAATGCATAAAATTTCGATTAGCGGATACTACTACTAGTGAGTGACAGTATCCGAGAACTTGCATTCGAATGCATGAGATTTCGATTAGCGAATACTACTGCTAGTGAGTGACAGTATCCGAGAACTTGCATTCGAATGCATGAGATTTCGATTAGCGAATACTACTACTAGTGAGTGACAGTATCCGGATTATTGCATTCGAATGCATGAAATTTCGATTAGCGAATACTACTACTAGTGAGTGACAGTATCCGAATTATTGAATTCGAATGCATGAAATTTCGATTAGCGAATACTACTACTAGTGAGTGACAGTATCCGAATTATTGCATTCGAATGCATGAAATTTCGATTAGCGAATACTACTACTAGTGAGTGACAGTATCCGAATTATTGCATTCGATTGCATGAGAATTCGATTAGCGAATACTACTACTAGTGAGTGACAGTATCCGAGAACTTGCATTCGAATGCATGAGATTTCGATTAGCGAATGCTACTACTAGTGAGTGACAGTATCCGAATGATTGCATTGGAATACATGAAATTTCGATTAGCGAATACTACTACTAGTGAGTGACAGTATCCGAATTATTGCATTCGAATGCATGAAATTTCGATTAGCGAATACTACTACTAGTGAAGGACAGTATCCGAATTATGGCATTCGAATGCATGAACTTTCGATTAGCGAATACTACAACTAGAGAGCGACAGTATCCGAGAACTTGCATTCGAATGCATGAAATTTCGATTAGCGAATACTACTACTAATGAGTGACAGTATCCGAATTATTGCATTCGAATGCATGAGATTGCGATTAGCGAATACCACTACTAGTGTGTGACAGTATCCGAATTATTGCATTCGAATGCATGAAATTTCGATTAGCGAATACTACTACTAGTGAGTGACAGTATCCGAATTATTGCATTCGAATGCATGAGATTTCGATTAGCCAATACTACTACTAGTGAGTGACAGTATCCGAGAACTTGCATTCGAATGCATGAGATTTCGATTAGCGTATACTACTACTAGTGAGTGACAGTATCCGAGAAGTTGCATTCGAAGGCATGAGATTTCGATTAGCGAATACTACTACTAGTGAGTGGCAGTATCTGAATTATTGCAATCGAATGCATGAGGTTTCGTTTAGCGAATACTACTACTAGTCAGTGACAGTTTCCGAATTATTGCTTTCGAATGCAAGAGATTTCGATTAGCGAATACTACTACTAGTGAGTGACAGTATCCGAATTATTGCATTCGAATGCAAGAGATTTCGATTAGCGAATACTACTACTAGTGAGTGACAGTATACGAATTATTGCATTAGAATGCAAGAGATTTCGATTAGCGAATACTACTACTAGTGAGTGACAGTATCCGAATTATTGCATTCGAATGCATGAAATTTCGATTAGCGAATACTACTACTAGTGAGTGACAGTATCCGAATTATTGCATTCGAATGCAAGAGATTTCGATTAGCGAATACTACTACTCGTGAGTGACAGTATCCGAATTATTGCATTCGAATGCAAGAGATTTCGATTAGCGAATACTACTACTAGTGAGTGACAGTATCCGAATTATTGCATTCGAATGCAAGAGATTTCGATTAGCGAATACTACTACTAGTGAGTGACAGTATCCGAATTATTACATTCGAATGCAAGAGATTTCGATTAGCGAATACTACTACTAGTGAGTGACAGTATCCGAGAACTAGCATTCGAATGCATGAGATTTCGATTAGCGAATACTACTACTAGTGAGTGACAGTATCCGAATTATTACATTCGAATGCAAGAGATTTCGATTAGCGAATACTACTACTAGTGAGTGACATTATCCGAATTATTGCATTCGAGTGCAAGAGATTTCGATTAGCGAATACTACTACTAGTGACTGACAGTATCACAATTATTGCATTCGGATGCATGAAATTTCGATTAGCGAATACTACTACTAGTGAGTGACAGTATCCGAATTATTGCATTCGAATGCAAGAGATTTCGATTAGCGAATACTACCACTAGTGAGTGACAGTATCCGAATTATTGTATTCGAATGCAAGAGATTTCGATTAGCGAGTACTACTACTAGTGAGTGACAGTATCCGAATTATTGCATTCGAATTAATGAGATTTCGATTAGCGAATACTACTACTAGTGAGTGACAGTATCCGAATTATTGCATTCGAATGCATGAAATTTCAATTAGCGAATACTACTACTAGTGAGTGACAGTATCCGAGAACTTGCATTCGAATGCATGAGATTTCGATTAGCGAATACTACTACTAGTGAGTGAAAGTATCCGAATTATTGCATTCGAATGCATAAAATTTCGATTAGCGGATACTACTACTAGTGAGTGACAGTATCCGAGAACTTGCATTCGTATGCATGAGATTTCGATTAGCGAATACTACTACTAGTGAGTGACAGTATCCGAGAACTTGCATTCGAATGCATGAAATTTCGATTAGCGAATACTACTACTAGTGAGTGACAGTATCCGAGAACTTGCATTCGAATGCATGAAATTTCGATTTGCGAATACTACTACTAGTGAGTGACAGTATCCGAGAACTTGCATTCGAATGCATGAGATTTCGATTAGCGAATACTACTACTAGTGAGTGACAGTATCCGAATTATTGCATTCGAATGCATGAGACTTCGATTAGCGAATACTACTACTAGTGAGTGACAGTATCCGAATTATTGCATTCGAATGCATGAAATTTCGATTAGCGAATACTACTAAAAGTGAGTGACAGTATCGGTATTATTGCATTTGAATGCATGAAATTTCGATTAGCGAATACTACTACTAGTGAGTGACAGTATCCGAATTATTGCATTCGAATGCAAGAGATTTCGATTAGCGAATACTACTACTAGTTAGTGACAGTATCCGAGAAATTGCATTCGAATGCATGAGATATCGATTAGCGAATACTACTGCTAGTGAGTGACAGTATCCGAGAACTGGCATTCGAATGCATGAGATTTCGATTAGCGAATACTACTACTAGTGAGTGACAGTATCCGGATTATTGCATTCGAATGCATGAAATTTCGATTAGCGAATACTACTACTAGTGAGTGACAGTATCCGAATAATTGAATTCGAATGCATGAAATTTCGATTAGCGAATACTACTACTAGTGAGTGACAGTATCCGAATTATTGCATTCGAATGCATGAAATTTCGATTAGCGAATACTACTACTAGTGAGTGACAGTATCCGAATTATTGCATTCGAATGCATGAGATTTCGATTAGCGAATACTACTACTAGTGAGTGACAGTATCCGAGAACTTGCATTCGAATGCATGAGATTTCGATTAGCGAATGCTACTACTAGTGAGTGACAGTATCCGAATGATTGCATTGGAATACATGAAATTTCGATTAGCGAATACTACTACTAGTGAGTGACAGTATCCGAATTATTGCATTCGAATGCATGAAATTTCGATTAGCGAATACTACTACTAGTGAGTGACAGTATCCGAATTATGGCATTCGAATGCATGAAATTTCGATTAGCGAATACTACTACTAGTGAAGGACAGTATCCGAATTATGGCATTCGAATGCATGAACTTTCGATTAGCGAATACTACAACTAGAGAGCGACAGTATCCGAGAACTTGCATTCGAATGCATGAAATTTCGATTAGCGAATACTACTACTAATGAGTGACAGTATCCGAATTATTGCATTCGAATGCATGAGATTGCCATTAGCGAATACCACTACTAGTGTGTGACAGTATCCGAATTATTGCATTCGAATGCATGAAATTTCGATTAGCGAATACTACTACTAGTGAGTGACAGTATCCGAATTATTGCATTCGAATGCATGAGATTTCGATTAGCCAATACTACTACTAGTGAGTGACAGTATCCGAGAACTTGCATTCGAATGCATGATATTTCGATTAGCGTATACTACTACTAGTGAGTGACAGTATCCGAGAACTTGCATTCGAATGCATGAGATTTCGATTAGCGAATACTACTACTAGTGAGTGGCAGTATCTGAATTATTGCAATCGAATGCATGAGGTTTCGTTTAGCGAATACTACTACTAGTCAGTGACAGTTTCCGAATTATTGCTTTCGAATGCCAGAGATTTCGATTAGCGAATACTACTACTAGTGAGTGACAGTATCCGAATTATTGCATTCGAATGCAAGAGATTTCGATTAGCGAATACTACTACTAGTGAGTGACAGTATACGAATTATTGCATTAGAATGCAAGAGATTTCGATTAGCGAATACTACTACTAGTGAGTGACAGTATCCGAATTATTGCATTCGAATGCATGAAATTTCGATTAGCGAATACTACTACTAGTGAGTGACAGTATCCGAATTATTGCATTCGAATGCAAGAGATTTCGATTAGCGAATACTACTACTAGTGAGTGACAGTATCCGAATTATTGCATTCGAATGCAAGAGATTTCGATTAGCGAATACTACTACTAGTGAGTGACAGTATCCGAATTATTACATTCGAATGCAAGAGATTTCGATTAGCGAATACTACTACTAGTGAGTGACAGTATCCGAGAACTAGCATTCGAATGCATGAGATTTCGATTAGCGAATACTACTACTAGTGAGTGACAGTATCCGAATTATTACATTCGAATGCAAGAGATTTCGATTAGCGAATACTACTACTAGTGAGTGACATTATCCGAATTATTGCATTCGAGTGCAAGAGATTTCGATTAGCGAATACTACTACTAGTGACTGACAGTATCACAATTATTGCATTCGGATGCATGAAATTTCGATTAGCGAATACTACTACTAGTGAGTGACAGTATCCGAATTATTGCATTCGAATGCAAGAGATTTCGATTAGCGAATACTACCAGTAGTGAGTGACAGTATCCGAATTATTGTATTCGAATGCAAGAGATTTCGATTAGCGAGTACTACTACTAGTGAGTGACAGTATCCGAATTATTGCATTCGAATTAATGAGATTTCGATTAGCGAATACTACTACTAGTGAGTGACAGTATCCGAATTATTGCATTCGAATGCATGAAATTTCAATTAGCGAATACTACTACTAGTGAGTGACAGTATCCGAGAACTTGCATTCGAATGCATGAGATTTCGATTAGCGAATACTACTACTAGTGAGTGAAAGTATCCGAATTATTGCATTCGAATGCATAAAATTTCGATTAGCGGATACTACTACTAGTGAGTGACAGTATCCGAGAACTTGCATTCGTATGCATGAGATTTCGATTAGCGAATACTACTACTAGTGAGTGACAGTATCCGAGAACTTGCATTCGAATGCATGAAATTTCGATTTGCGAATACTACTACTAGTGAGTGACAGTATCCGAGAACTTGCATTCGAATGCATGAGATTTCGATTAGCGAATACTACTACTAGTGAGTGACAGTATCCGAATTATTGCATTCGAATGCATGAGACTTCGATTAGCGAATACTACTACTAGTGAGTGACAGTATCCGAATTATTGCATTCGAATGCATGAAATTTCGATTAGCGAATACTACTACAAGTGAGTGACAGTATCGGTATTATTGCATTTGAATGCATGAAATTTCGATTAGCGAATACTACTACTAGTGAGTGACAGTATCCGAATTATTGCATTCGAATGCAAGAGATTTCGATTAGCGAATACTACTACTAGTTAGTGACAGTATCCGAGAAATTGCATTCGAATGCATGAGATTTCGATTAGCGAATACTACTGCTAGTGAGTGACAGTATCCGAGAACTTGCATTCGAATGCATGAGATTTCGATTAGCGAATACTACTACTAGTGAGTGACAGTATCCGGATTATTGCATTCGAATGCATGAAATTTCGATTAGCGAATACTACTACTAGTGAGTGACAGTATCCGAATAATTGAATTCGAATGCATGAAATTTCGATTAGCGAATACTACTACTAGTGAGTGACAGTATCCGAATTATTGCATTCGAATGCATGAAATTTCGATTAGCGAATACTACTACTAGTGAGTGACAGTATCCGAATTATTGCATTCGAATGCATGAGATTTCGATTAGCGAATACTACTACTAGTGAGTGACAGTATCCGAGAACTTGCATTCGAATGCATGAGATTTCGATTAGCGAATGCTACTACTAGTGAGTGACAGTATCCGAATGATTGCATTGGAATACATGAAATTTCGATTAGCGAATACTACTACTAGTGAGTGACAGTATCCGAATTATTGCATTCGAATGCATGAAATTTCGATTAGCGAATACTACTACTAGTGAGTGACAGTATCCGAATTATGGCATTCGAATGCATGAACTTTCGATTAGCGAATACTACAACTAGAGAGCGACAGTATCCGAGAACTTGCATTCGAATGCATGAAATTTCGAGTAGCGAATACTACTACTAATGAGTGACAGTATCCGAATTATTGCATTCTAATGCATGAGATTGCGATTAGCGAATACCACTACTAGTGTGTGACAGTATCCGAATTATTGCATTCGAATGCATGAAATTTCGTTTAGCGAATACTACTACTAGTGAGTGACAGTATCCGAATTATTGCATTCGAATGCATGAGATTTCGATTAGCCAATACTACTACGAGTGAGTGACAGTATCCGAGAACTTGCATTCGAATGCATGAGATTTCAACTAGCGTATACTACTACTAGTGAGTGACAGTATCCGAGAACTTGCCTTCGAATGCATGAGATTTCGATTAGCGAATACTACTACTAGTGAGTGGCAGTATCTGAATTATTGCAATCGAATGCATGAGGTTTCGTTTAGCGAATACTACTACTAGTCAGTGACAGTTTCCGAATTATTGCTTTCGAATGCAAGAGATTACGATTAGCGAATACTACTACTAGTGAGTGACAGTATCCGAATTATTGCATTCGAATGCAAGAGATTTCGATTAGCGAATACTACTACTAGTGAGTGACAGTATACGAATTATTGCATTAGAATGCAAGAGATTTCGATTAGCGAATACTACTACTAGTGAGTGACAGTATCCGAACTATTGCATTCGAATGCATGAAATTTCGATTAGCGAATACTACTACTAGTGAGTGACAGTATCCGAATTATTGCATTCGAATGCAAGAGATTTCGATTAGCGAATACCACTACTAGTGAGTGACAGTATCCGAATTATTGCATTCGAATGCAAGAGATTTCGATTAGCGAATACTACTACTAGTGAGTGACAGTATCCGAATTATTGCATTCGATTGCATGAGAATTCGATTAGCGAATACTACTACTAGTGAGTGACAGTATCCGAGAACTTGCATTCGAATGCATGAGATTTCGATTAGCGAATGCTACTACTAGTGAGTGACAGTATCCGAATGATTGCATTGGAATACATGAAATTTCGATTAGCGAATACTACTACTAGTGAGTGACAGTATCCGAATTATTGCATTCGAATGCATGAAATTTCGATTAGCGAATACTACTACTAGTGAAGGACAGTATCCGAATTATGGCATTCGAATGCATGAACTTTCGATTAGCGAATACTACAACTAGAGAGCGACAGTATCCGAGAACTTGCATTCGAATGCATGAAATTTCGATTAGCGAATACTACTACTAATGAGTGACAGTATCCGAATTATTGCATTCGAATGCATGAGATTGCGATTAGCGAATACCACTACTAGTGTGTGACAGTATCCGAATTATTGCATTCGAATGCATGAAATTTCGATTAGCGAATACTACTACTAGTGAGTGACAGTATCCGAATTATTGCATTCGAATGCATGAGATTTCGATTAGCCAATACTACTACTAGTGAGTGACAGTATCCGAGAACTTGCATTCGAATGCATGAGATTTCGATTAGCGTATACTACTACTAGTGAGTGACAGTATCCGAGAAGTTGCATTCGAAGGCATGAGATTTCGATTAGCGAATACTACTACTAGTGAGTGGCAGTATCTGAATTATTGCAATCGAATGCATGAGGTTTCGTTTAGCGAATACTACTACTAGTCAGTGACAGTTTCCGAATTATTGCTTTCGAATGCAAGAGATTTCGATTAGCGAATACTACTACTAGTGAGTGACAGTATCCGAATTATTGCATTCGAATGCAAGAGATTTCGATTAGCGAATACTACTACTAGTGAGTGACAGTATACGAATTATTGCATTAGAATGCAAGAGATTTCGATTAGCGAATACTACTACTAGTGAGTGACAGTATCCGAATTATTGCATTCGAATGCATGAAATTTCGATTAGCGAATACTACTACTAGTGAGTGACAGTATCCGAATTATTGCATTCGAATGCAAGAGATTTCGATTAGCGAATACTACTACTCGTGAGTGACAGTATCCGAATTATTGCATTCGAATGCAAGAGATTTCGATTAGCGAATACTACTACTAGTGAGTGACAGTATCCGAATTATTGCATTCGAATGCAAGAGATTTCGATTAGCGAATACTACTACTAGTGAGTGACAGTATCCGAATTATTACATTCGAATGCAAGAGATTTCGATTAGCGAATACTACTACTAGTGAGTGACAGTATCCGAGAACTAGCATTCGAATGCATGAGATTTCGATTAGCGAATACTACTACTAGTGAGTGACAGTATCCGAATTATTACATTCGAATGCAAGAGATTTCGATTAGCGAATACTACTACTAGTGAGTGACATTATCCGAATTATTGCATTCGAGTGCAAGAGATTTCGATTAGCGAATACTACTACTAGTGACTGACAGTATCACAATTATTGCATTCGGATGCATGAAATTTCGATTAGCGAATACTACTACTAGTGAGTGACAGTATCCGAATTATTGCATTCGAATGCAAGAGATTTCGATTAGCGAATACTACCACTAGTGAGTGACAGTATCCGAATTATTGTATTCGAATGCAAGAGATTTCGATTAGCGAGTACTACTACTAGTGAGTGACAGTATCCGAATTATTGCATTCGAATTAATGAGATTTCGATTAGCGAATACTACTACTAGTGAGTGACAGTATCCGAATTATTGCATTCGAATGCATGAAATTTCAATTAGCGAATACTACTACTAGTGAGTGACAGTATCCGAGAACTTGCATTCGAATGCATGAGATTTCGATTAGCGAATACTACTACTAGTGAGTGAAAGTATCCGAATTATTGCATTCGAATGCATAAAATTTCGATTAGCGGATACTACTACTAGTGAGTGACAGTATCCGAGAACTTGCATTCGTATGCATGAGATTTCGATTAGCGAATACTACTACTAGTGAGTGACAGTATCCGAGAACTTGCATTCGAATGCATGAAATTTCGATTAGCGAATACTACTACTAGTGAGTGACAGTATCCGAGAACTTGCATTCGAATGCATGAGATTTCGATTAGCGAATACTACTACTAGTGAGTGACAGTATCCGAATTATTGCATTCGAATGCATGAGACTTCGATTAGCGAATACTACTACTAGTGAGTGACAGTATCCGAATTATTGCATTCGAATGCATGAAATTTCGATTAGCGAATACTACTAAAAGTGAGTGACAGTATCGGTATTATTGCATTTGAATGCATGAAATTTCGATTAGCGAATACTACTACTAGTGAGTGACAGTATCCGAATTATTGCATTCGAATGCAAGAGATTTCGATTAGCGAATACTACTACTAGTTAGTGACAGTATCCGAGAAATTGCATTCGAATGCATGAGATTTCGATTAGCGAATACTACTGCTAGTGAGTGACAGTATCCGAGAACTTGCATTCGAATGCATGAGATTTCGATTAGCGAATACTACTACTAGTGAGTGACAGTATCCGGATTATTGCATTCGAATGCATGAAATTTCGATTAGCGAATACTACTACTAGTGAGTGACAGTATCCGAATAATTGAATTCGAATGCATGAAATTTCGATTAGCGAATACTACTACTAGTGAGTGACAGTATCCGAATTATTGCATTCGAATGCATGAAATTTCGATTAGCGAATACTACTACTAGTGAGTGACAGTATCCGAATTATTGCATTCGAATGCATGAGATTTCGATTAGCGAATACTACTACTAGTGAGTGACAGTATCCGAGAACTTGCATTCGAATGCATGAGATTTCGATTAGCGAATGCTACTACTAGTGAGTGACAGTATCCGAATGATTGCATTGGAATACATGAAATTTCGATTAGCGAATACTACTACTAGTGAGTGACAGTATCCGAATTATTGCATTCGAATGCATGAAATTTCGATTAGCGAATACTACTACTAGTGAGTGACAGTATCCGAATTATGGCATTCGAATGCATGAAATTTCGATTAGCGAATACTACTACTAGTGAAGGACAGTATCCGAATTATGGCATTCGAATGCATGAACTTTCGATTAGCGAATACTACAACTAGAGAGCGACAGTATCCGAGAACTTGCATTCGAATGCATGAAATTTCGATTAGCGAATACTACTACTAATGAGTGACAGTATCCGAATTATTGCATTCGAATGCATGAGATTGCCATTAGCGAATACCACTACTAGTGTGTGACAGTATCCGAATTATTGCATTCGAATGCATGAAATTTCGATTAGCGAATACTACTACTAGTGAGTGACAGTATCCGAATTATTGCATTCGAATGCATGAGATTTCGATTAGCCAATACTACTACTAGTGAGTGACACTATCCGAGAACTTGCATTCGAATGCATGATATTTCGATTAGCGTATACTACTACTAGTGAGTGACAGTATCCGAGAACTTGCATTCGAATGCATGAGATTTCGATTAGCGAATACTACTACTAGTGAGTGGCAGTATCTGAATTATTGCAATCGAATGCATGAGGTTTCGTTTAGCGAATACTACTACTAGTCAGTGACAGTTTCCGAATTATTGCTTTCGAATGCCAGAGATTTCGATTAGCGAATACTACTACTAGTGAGTGACAGTATCCGAATTATTGCATTCGAATGCAAGAGATTTCGATTAGCGAATACTACTACTAGTGAGTGACAGTATACGAATTATTGCATTAGAATGCAAGAGATTTCGATTAGCGAATACTACTACTAGTGAGTGACAGTATCCGAATTATTGCATTCGAATGCATGAAATTTCGATTAGCGAATACTACTACTAGTGAGTGACAGTATCCGAATTATTGCATTCGAATGCAAGAGATTTCGATTAGCGAATACTACTACTAGTGAGTGACAGTATCCGAATTATTGCATTCGAATGCAAGAGATTTCGATTAGCGAATACTACTACTAGTGAGTGACAGTATCCGAATTATTACATTCGAATGCAAGAGATTTCGATTAGCGAATACTACTACTAGTGAGTGACAGTATCCGAGAACTAGCATTCGAATGCATGAGATTTCGATTAGCGAATACTACTACTAGTGAGTGACAGTATCCGAATTATTACATTCGAATGCAAGAGATTTCGATTAGCGAATACTACTACTAGTGAGTGACATTATCCGAATTATTGCATTCGAGTGCAAGAGATTTCGATTAGCGAATACTACTACTAGTGACTGACAGTATCACAATTATTGCATTCGGATGCATGAAATTTCGATTAGCGAATACTACTACTAGTGAGTGACAGTATCCGAATTATTGCATTCGAATGCAAGAGATTTCGATTAGCGAATACTACCAGTAGTGAGTGACAGTATCCGAATTATTGTATTCGAATGCAAGAGATTTCGATTAGCGAGTACTACTACTAGTGAGTGACAGTATCCGAATTATTGCATTCGAATTAATGAGATTTCGATTAGCGAATACTACTACTAGTGAGTGACAGTATCCGAATTATTGCATTCGAATGCATGAAATTTCAATTAGCGAATACTACTACTAGTGAGTGACAGTATCCGAGAACTTGCATTCGAATGCATGAGATTTCGATTAGCGAATACTACTACTAGTGAGTGAAAGTATCCGAATTATTGCATTCGAATGCATAAAATTTCGATTAGCGGATACTACTACTAGTGAGTGACAGTATCCGAGAACTTGCATTCGTATGCATGAGATTTCGATTAGCGAATACTACTACTAGTGAGTGACAGTATCCGAGAACTTGCATTCGAATGCATGAAATTTCGATTTGCGAATACTACTACTAGTGAGTGACAGTATCCGAGAACTTGCATTCGAATGCATGAGATTTCGATTAGCGAATACTACTACTAGTGAGTGACAGTATCCGAATTATTGCATTCGAATGCATGAGACTTCGATTAGCGAATACTACTACTAGTGAGTGACAGTATCCGAATTATTGCATTCGAATGCATGAAATTTCGATTAGCGAATACTACTACAAGTGAGTGACAGTATCGGTATTATTGCATTTGAATGCATGAAATTTCGATTAGCGAATACTACTACTAGTGAGTGACAGTATCCGAATTATTGCATTCGAATGCAAGAGATTTCGATTAGCGAATACTACTACTAGTTAGTGACAGTATCCGAGAAATTGCATTCGAATGCATGAGATTTCGATTAGCGAATACTACTGCTAGTGAGTGACAGTATCCGAGAACTTGCATTCGAATGCATGAGATTTCGATTAGCGAATACTACTACTAGTGAGTGACAGTATCCGGATTATTGCATTCGAATGCATGAAATTTCGATTAGCGAATACTACTACTAGTGAGTGACAGTATCCGAATAATTGAATTCGAATGCATGAAATTTCGATTAGCGAATACTACTACTAGTGAGTGACAGTATCCGAATTATTGCATTCGAATGCATGAAATTTCGATTAGCGAATACTACTACCAGTGAGTGACAGTATCCGAATTATTGCATTCGAATGCATGAGATTTCGATTAGCGAATACTACTACTAGTGAGTGACAGTATCCGAGAACTTGCATTCGAATGCATGAGATTTCGATTAGCGAATGCTACTACTAGTGAGTGACAGTATCCGAATGATTGCATTGGAATACATGAAATTTCGATTAGCGAATACTACTACTAGTGAGTGACAGTATCCGAATTATTGCATTCGAATGCATGAAATTTCGATTAGCGAATACTACTACTAGTGAGTGACAGTATCCGAATTATGGCATTCGAATGCATGAACTTTCGATTAGCGAATACTACAACTAGAGAGCGACAGTATCCGAGAACTTGCATTCGAATGCATGAAATTTCGAGTAGCGAATACTACTACTAATGAGTGACAGTATCCGAATTATTGCATTCTAATGCATGAGATTGCGATTAGCGAATACCACTACTAGTGTGTGACAGTATCCGAATTATTGCATTCGAATGCATGAAATTTCGTTTAGCGAATACTACTACTAGTGAGTGACAGTATCCGAATTATTGCATTCGAATGCATGAGATTTCGATTAGCCAATACTACTACGAGTGAGTGACAGTATCCGAGAACTTGCATTCGAATGCATGAGATTTCAACTAGCGTATACTACTACTAGTGAGTGACAGTATCCGAGAACTTGCCTTCGAATGCATGAGATTTCGATTAGCGAATACTACTACTAGTGAGTGGCAGTATCTGAATTATTGCAATCGAATGCATGAGGTTTCGTTTAGCGAATACTACTACTAGTCAGTGACAGTTTCCGAATTATTGCTTTCGAATGCAAGAGATTACGATTAGCGAATACTACTACTAGTGAGTGACAGTATCCGAATTATTGCATTCGAATGCAAGAGATTTCGATTAGCGAATACTACTACTAGTGAGTGACAGTATACGAATTATTGCATTAGAATGCAAGAGATTTCGATTAGCGAATACTACTACTAGTGAGTGACAGTATCCGAACTATTGCATTCGAATGCATGAAATTTCGATTAGCGAATACTACTACTAGTGAGTGACAGTATCCGAATTATTGCATTCGAATGCAAGAGATTTTGATTAGCGAATACTACTACTCGTGAGTGACAGTATCCGAATTATTGCATTCGAATGCAAGAGATTTCGATTAGCGAATACCACTACTAGTGAGTGACAGTATCCGAATTATTGCATTCGAATGCAAGAGATTTCGATTAGCGAATACTACTACTAGTGAGTGACAGTATCCGAATTATTGCATTCGAATGCAAGAGATTTCGATTACCGAATACTACTACTAGTGAGTGACAGTATCCGAGAACTAGCATTCGAATGCATGAGATTTCGATTAGCGAATACTACTACTAGTGAGTGACAGTATCAGAATTATTGCATTCGAATGCATGAGATTGCGATTAGCGAATACTACTACTAGTGAGTGACAGTATCCGAATTATTGCATTCGAATGCATGAAATTTCGATTAGCGAATACTACTACTAGTGAGTGACAGTATCCGAATTATGGCATTCGAATGCATGAAATTTCGATTAGCGAATACTACTACTAGTGAGTGACAGTATCCGCGAACTTGCATTCGAATGCATGAAATTTCGATTAGCGAATACTACTACTAGTGAGTGAAAGTATCCGAATTATTGCATTCGAATGCATAAAATTTCGATTAGCGGATACTACTACTAGTGAGTGACAGTATCCGAGAACTTGCATTCGAATGCATGAGATTTCGATTAGCGAATACTACTACTAGTGAGTGACAGTATCCGAGAACTTGCATTCGAATGCATAAAATTTCGATTAACGAATACTACTACTAGTGAGTGACAGTATCCGAGAACTTGCATTCGAATGCATGAAATTTCGATTTGTGAATACTACTACTAGTGAGTGACAGTATCCGAGAACTTGCATTCGAATGCATGAGATTTCGATTAGCGAATACTACTACTAGTGAGTGACAGTATACGAATTATTGCATTCGAATGCATGAGATCTCGATTAGCGAATACTACTACTAGTGAGTGACAGTATCCGAATTATTGCATTCGAATGCATGAAATTTCGATTAGCGAATACTACTACAAGTGAGTGACAGTATCCGAATTATTGCATTTGAATGCATGAAATTTCGATTAGCGAATACTACTACTAGTGAGTGACAGTATCCGAATTATTGCATTCGAATGCAAGAGATTTCGAGTAGCGAATACTACTACTAGTGAGTGACAGTATCCGAGAAATTGCATTCGAATGCATGAGATTTCGATTAGCGAATACTACTGCTAGTGAGTGACAGTATCCGAGAACTTGCATTCGAATGCATGAGATTTCGATTAGCGAATACTACTAATAGTGAGTGACAGTATCCGGATTATTGCATTCGAATGCATGAAATTTCGATTAGCGAATACTACTACTAGTGAGTGACAGTATCCGAATTATTGAATTCGAATGCATGAAATTTCAATTAGCGAATACTACTACTGGTGAGTGACAGTATCCGAATTATTGCATTCGAATGCATGAAATTTCGATTAGCGAATACTACTACTAGTGAGTGACAGTATCCGAATTATTGCATTCGAATGCATGAGATTTCGATTAGCGAATACTACTACTAGTGAGTGACAGTATCCGAGAACTTGCATTCGAATGCATGAGATTTCGATTAGCGAATGCTACTACTAGTGAGTGACAGTATCCGAATGATTGCATTGGAATACATGAAATTTCGATTAGCGAATACTACTACTAGTGAGTGACAGTATCCGAATTATTGCATTCGAATGCATGAAATTTCGATTAGCGAATACTACTACTAATGAGTGACAGTATCCGAGAACTTGCATTCGAATGCATGAGATTTCGATTAGCGAATGCTACTACTAGTGAGTGACAGTATCCGAATGATTGCATTGGAATACATGAAATTTCGATTAGCGAATACTACTACTAGTGAGTGACAGTATCCGAATTATGGCATTCGAATGCATGAAATTTCGATTAGCGAATACTACTACTAGTGAGTGACAGTATCCGCGAACTTGCATTCGAATGCATGAAATTTCGATTAGCGAATACTACTACTAGTGAGTGAAAGTATCCGAATTATTGCATTCGAATGCATAAAATTTCGATTAGCGGATACTACTACTAGTGAATGACAGTATCCGAGAACTTGCATTCGAATGCATGAGATTTCGATTAGCGAATACTACTACTAATGAGTGACAGTATCCGAATTATTGCATTCGAATGCATGAGATTGCGATTAGCGAATACCACTACTAGTGTGTGACAGTATCCGAATTATTGCATTCGAATGCATGAAATTTCGATTAGCGAATACTACTACTAGTGAGTGACAGTATCCGAATTATGGCATTCGAATGCATGAACTTTCGATTAGCGAATACTACAACTGGAGAGCGACAGTATCCGAGAACTTGCATTCGAATGCATGAAATTTCGAGTAGCGAATACTACTACTAATGAGTGACAGTATCCGAATTATTGCATTCTAATGCATGAGATTGCGATTAGCGAATACCACTACTAGTGTGTGACAGTATCCGAATTATTGCATTCGAATGCATGAAATTTCGTTTAGCGAATACTACTACTAGTGAGTGACAGTATCCGAATTATTGCATTCGAATGCATGAGATTTCGATTAGCCAATACTACTACGAGTGAGTGACAGTATCCGAGAACTTGCATTCGAATGCATGAGATTTCAATTAGCGTATACTACTACTAGTGAGTGACAGTATCCGAGAACTTGCCTTCGAATGCATGAGATTTCGATTAGCGAATACTACTACTAGTGAGTGGCAGTATCTGAATTATTGCAATCGAATGCATGAGGTTTCGTTTAGCGAATACTACTACTAGTCAGTGACAGTTTCCGAATTATTGCTTTCGAATGCAAGAGATTACGATTAGCGAATACTACTACTAGTGAGTGACAGTATCCGAATTATTGCATTCGAATGCAAGAGATTTCGATTAGCGAATACTACTACTAGTGAGTGACAGTATACGAATTATTGCATTAGAATGCAAGAGATTTCGATAAGCGAATACTACTACTAGTGAGTGACAGTATCTGAATTATTGCATTCGAATGCATGAAATTTCGATTAGCGAATACTACTACTAGTGAGTGACAGTATCCGAATTATTGCATTCGAATGCAAGAGATTTTGATTAGCGAATACTACTACTCGTGAGTGACAGTATCCGAATTATTGCATTCGAATGCAAGAGATTTCGATTAGTGAATACCACTACTAGTGAGTGACAGTATCCGAATTATTGCATTCGAATGCAAGAGATTTCGATTAGCGAATACTACTACTAGTGAGTGACAGTATCCGAATTATTGCATTCGAATGCAAGAGATTTCGATTAGCGAATACTACTACTAGTGAGTGACAGTATCCGAGAACTAGCATTCGAATGCATGAGATTTCGATTAGCGAATACTACTACTAGTGAGTGACAGTATCAGAATTATTGCATTCGAATGCATGAGATTGCGATTAGCGAATACTACTACTAGTGAGTGACAGTATCCGAATTATTGCATTCGAATGCATGAAATTTCGATTAGCGAATACTACTACTAGTGAGTGACAGTATCCGAATTATGGCATTCGAATGCATGAAATTTCGATTAGCGAATACTACTACTAGTGAGTGACAGTATCCGCGAACTTGCATTCGAATGCATGAAATTTCGATTAGCGAATACTACTACTAGTGAGTGAAAGTATCCGAATTATTGCATTCGAATGCATAAAATTTCGATTAGCGGATACTACTACTAGTGAGTGACAGTATCCGAGAACTTGCATTCGAATGCATGAGATTTCGATTAGCGAATACTACTACTAGTGAGTGACAGTATCCGAGAACTTGCATTCGAATGCATAAAATTTCGATTAGCGAATACTACTACTAGTGAGTGACAGTATCCGAGAACTTGCATTCGAATGCATGAAATTTCGATTTGCGAATACTACTACTAGTGAGTGACAGTATCCGAGAACTTGCATTCGAATGCATGAGATTTCGAGTAGCGAATACTACTACTAGTGAGTGACAGTATACGAATTATTGCATTCGAATGCATGAGATTTCGATTAGCGAATACTACTACTAGTGAGTGACAGTATCCGAATTATTGCATTCGAATGCATGAAATTTCGATTAGCGAATACTACTACAAGTGAGTGACAGTATCCGAATTATTGCATTTGAATGCATGAAATTTCGATTAGCGAATACTAGTACTAGTGAGTGACAGTATCCGAATTATTGCATTCGAATGCAAGAGATTTCGAGTAGCGAATACTACAACTAGTGAGTGACAGTATCCGAGAAATTGCATTCGAATGCATGAGATTTCGATTAGCGAATACTACTGCTAGTGAGTGACAGTATCCGAGAACTTGCATTCGAATGCATGAGATTTCGATTAGCGAATACTACTACTAGTGAGTGACAGTATCCGGATTATTGCATTCGAATGCATGAAATTTCGATTAGCGAATACTACTACTAGTGAGTGACAGTATCCGAATTATTGAATTCGAATGCATGAAATTTCAATTAGCGAATACTACTACTGGTGAGTGACAGTATCCGAATTATTGCATTCGAATGCATGAAATTTCGATTAGCGAATACTACTACTAGTGAGTGACAGTATCCGAATTATTGCATTCGAATGCATGAGATTTCGATTAGCGAATACTACTACTAGTGAGTGACAGTATCCGAGAACTTGCATTCGAATGCATGAGATTTCGATTAGCGAATGCTACTACTAGTGAGTGACAGTATCCGAATGATTGCATTGGAATACATGAAATTTCGATTAGCGAATACTACTACTAGTGAGTGACAGTATCCGAATTATTGCATTCGAATGCATGAAATTTCGATTAGCGAATACTACTACTAATGAGTGACAGTATCCGAGAACTTGCATTCGAATGCATGAGATTTCGATTAGCGAATGCTACTACTAGTGAGTGACAGTATCCGAATGATTGCATTGGAATACATGAAATTTCGATTAGCGAATACTACTACCAGTGAGTGACAGTATCCGAATTATGGCATTCGAATGCATGAAATTTCGATTAGCGAATACTACTACTAGTGAGTGACAGTATCCGCGAACTTGCATTCGAATGCATGAAATTTCGATTAGCGAATACTACTACTAGTGAGTGAAAGTATCCGAATTATTGCATTCGAATGCATAAAATTTCGATTAGCGGATACTACTACTAGTGAGTGACAGTATCCGAGAACTTGCATTCGAATGCATGAGATTTCGATTAGCGAATACTACTACTAATGAGTGAAGGTATCCGAATTATTGCATTCGAATGCATGAGATTGCGATTAGCGAATACCACTACTAGTGTGTGACAGTATCCGAATTATTGCATTCGAATGCATGAAATTTCGATTAGCGAATACTACTACTAGTGAGTGACAGTATCCGAATTATTGCATTCGAATGCATGAGATTTCGATTAGCCAATACTACTACTAGTGAGTGACAGTATCCGAGAACTTGCATTCGAATGCATGAGATTTCGATTAGCGTATACTACTACTAGTGAGTGACAGTATCCGAGAACTTGCCTGCGAATGCATGAGATTTCGATTAGCGAATACTACAACTAGTGAGTGGCAGTATCTGAATTATTGCAATCGAATGCATGAGGTTTCGTTTAGCGAATACTACTACTAGTCAGTGACAGTATCCGAATTATTGCATTCGAATGCAAGAGATTTCGATTAGCGAATACTACTACTCGTGAGTGACAGTATCCGAATTATTGCATTCGAATGCAAGAGATTTCGATTAGCGAATACTACTACTAGTGAGTGACAGTATCCGAATTATTGCATTCGAATGCAAGAGATTTCGATTAGCGAATACTACTACTAGTGAGTGACAGTATCCGAATTATTACATTCGAATGCAAGAGATTTCGATTAGCGAATACTACTACTAGTGAGTGACAGTATCCGAATTATTGCATTCGAATGCAAGAGATTTCGATTAGCGAATACTACTACTAGTGAGTGACAGTATCCGAATTATTGCATTCGAATGCATGAAATTTCGATTAGCGAATACTACTACTAGTGAGTGACAGTATCCGAATTATGGCATTCGAATGCATGAAATTTCGATTAGCGAATACTACTACTAGTGAGTGACAGTATCCGCGAACTTGCATTCGAATGCATGAAATTTCGATTAGCGAATACTACTACTAGTGAGTGAAAGTATCCGAATTATTGCATTCGAATGCATAAAATTTCGATTAGCGGATACTACTACTAGTGAGTGACAGTATCCGAGAACTTGCATTCGAATGCATGAGATTTCGATTAGCGAATACTACTACTAGTGAGTGACAGTATCCGAGAACTTGCATTCGAATGCATGAAATTTCGATTAGCGAATACTACTACTAGTGAGTGACAGTATCCGAGAACTTGCATTCGAATGCATGAAATTTCGATTTGCGAATACTACTACTAGTGAGTGACAGTATCCGAGAACTTGCATTCGAATGCATGAGATTTCGATTAGCGAATACTACTACTAGTGAGTGACAGTATACGAATTATTGCATTCGAATGCATGAGATTTCGATTAGCCAATACTACTACTAGTGAGTGACAGTATCCGAGAACTTGCATTCGAATGCATGAGATTTCGATTAGCGTATACTACTACTAGTGAGTGACAGTATCCGAGAACTTGCCTTCGAATGCATGAGATTTCGATTAGCGAATACTACAACTAGTGAGTGGCAGTATCTGAATTATTGCAATCGAATGCATGAGGTTTCGTTTAGCGAATACTACTACTAGTGGGTGACAGTATCCGAATTATTACATTCGAATGCAAGAGATTTCGATTAGCGAATACTACTACTAGTGAGTGACAGTATCCGAATTATTGCATTCGAATGCAAGAGATTTCGATTAGCGAATACTACTACTAGTGAGTGACAGTATCCGAATTATGGCATTCGAATGCATGAAATTTCGATTAGCGAATACTACTACTAGTGAGTGACAGTATCCGCGAACTTGCATTCGAATGCATGAAATTTCGATTAGCGAATACTACTACTAGTGAGTGAAAGTATCCGAATTATTGCATTCGAATGCATAAAATTTCGATTAGCGGATACTACTACTAGTGAATGACAGTATCCGAGAACTTGCATTCGAATGCATGAGATTTCGATTAGCGAATACTACTACTAATGAGTGACAGTATCCGAATTATTGCATTCGAATGCATGAGATTGCGATTAGCGAATACCACTACTAGTGTGTGACAGTATCCGAATTATTGCATTCGAATGCATGAAATTTCGATTAGCGAATACTACTACTAGTGAGTGACAGTATCCGAATTATGGCATTCGAATGCATGAACTTTCGATTAGCGAATACTACAACTGGAGAGCGACAGTATCCGAGAACTTGCATTCGAATGCATGAAATTTCGAGTAGCGAATACTACTACTAATGAGTGACAGTATCCGAATTATTGCATTCTAATGCATGAGATTGCGATTAGCGAATACCACTACTAGTGTGTGACAGTATCCGAATTATTGCATTCGAATGCATGAAATTTCGTTTAGCGAATACTACTACTAGTGAGTGACAGTAACCGAATTATTGCATTCGAATGCATGAGATTTCGATTAGCCAATACTACTACGAGTGAGTGACAGTATCCGAGAACTTGCATTCGAATGCATGAGATTTCAATTAGCGTATACTACTACTAGTGAGTGACAGTATCCGAGAACTTGCCTTCGAATGCATGAGATTTCGATTAGCGAATACTACTACTAGTGAGTGGCAGTATCTGAATTATTGCAATCGAATGCATGAGGTTTCGTTTAGCGAATACTACTACTAGTCAGTGACAGTTTCCGAATTATTGCTTTCGAATGCAAGAGATTACGATTAGCGAATACTACTACTAGTGAGTGACAGTATCCGAATTATTGCATTCGAATGCAAGAGATTTCGATTAGCGAATACTACTACTAGTGAGTGACAGTATACGAATTATTGCATTAGAATGCAAGAGATTTCGATAAGCGAATACTACTACTAGTGAGTGACAGTATCCGAATTATTGCATTCGAATGCATGAAATTTCGATTAGCGAATACTACTACTAGTGAGTGACAGTATCCGAATTATTGCATTCGAATGCAAGAGATTTTGATTAGCGAATACTACTACTCGTGAGTGACAGTATCCGAATTATTGCATTCGAATGCAAGAGATTTCGATTAGTGAATACCACTACTAGTGAGTGACAGTATCCGAATTATTGCATTCGAATGCAAGAGATTTCGATTAGCGAATACTACTACTAGTGAGTGACAGTATCCGAATTATTGCATTCGAATGCAAGAGATTTCGATTAGCGAATACTACTACTAGTGAGTGACAGTATCCGAGAACTAGCATTCGAATGCATGAGATTTCGATTAGCGAATACTACTACTAGTGAGTGACAGTATCAGAATTATTGCATTCGAATGCATGAGATTGCGATTAGCGAATACTACTACTAGTGAGTGACAGTATCCGAATTATTGCATTCGAATGCATGAAATTTCGATTAGCGAATACTACTACTAGTGAGTGACAGTATCCGAATTATGGCATTCGAATGCATGAAATTTCGATTAGCGAATACTACTACTAGTGAGTGACAGTATCCGCGAACTTGCATTCGAATGCATGAAATTTCGATTAGCGAATACTACTACTAGTGAGTGAAAGTATCCGAATTATTGCATTCGAATGCATAATATTTCGATTAGCGGATACTACTACTAGTGAGTGACAGTATCCGAGAACTTGCATTCGAATGCATGAGATTTCGATTAGCGAATACTACTACTAGTGAGTGACAGTATCCGAGAACTTGCATTCGAATGCATAAAATTTCGATTAGCGAATACTACTACTAGTGAGTGACAGTATCCGAGAACTTGCATTCGAATGCATGAAATTTCGATTTGCGAATACTACTACTAGTGAGTGACAGTATCCGAGAACTTGCATTCGAATGCATGAGATTTCGAGTAGCGAATACTACTACTAGTGAGTGACAGTATACGAATTATTGCATTCGAATGCATGAGATTTCGATTAGCGAATACTACTACTAGTGAGTGACAGTATCCGAATTATTGCATTCGAATGCATGAAATTTCGATTAGCGAATACTACTACAAGTGAGTGACAGTATCCGAATTATTGCATTTGAATGCATGAAATTTCGATTAGCGAATACTAGTACTAGTGAGTGACAGTATCCGAATTATTGCATTCGAATGCAAGAGATTTCGAGTAGCGAATACTACTACTAGTGAGTGACAGTATCCGAGAAATTGCATTCGAATGCATGAGATTTCGATTAGCGAATACTACTGCTAGTGAGTGACAGTATCCGAGAACTTGCATTCGAATGCATGAGATTTCGATTAGCGAATACTACTACTAGTGAGTGACAGTATCCGGATTATTGCATTCGAATGCATGAAATTTCGATTAGCGAATACTACTACTAGTGAGTGACAGTATCCGAATTATTGAATTCGAATGCATGAAATTTCAATTAGCGAATACTACTACTGGTGAGTGACAGTATCCGAATTATTGCATTCGAATGCATGAAATTTCGATTAGCGAATACTACTACTAGTGAGTGACAGTATCCGAATTATTGCATTCGAATGCATGAGATTTCGATTAGCGAATACTACTACTAGTGAGTGACAGTATCCGAGAACTTGCATTCGAATGCATGAGATTTCGATTAGCGAATGCTACTACTAGTGAGTGACAGTATCCGAATGATTGCATTGGAATACATGAAATTTCGATTAGCGAATACTACTACTAGTGAGTGACAGTATCCGAATTATTGCATTCGAATGCATGAAATTTCGATTAGCGAATACTACTACTAATGAGTGACAGTATCCGAGAACTTGCATTCGAATGCATGAGATTTCGATTAGCGAATGCTACTACTAGTGAGTGACAGTATCCGAATGATTGCATTGGAATACATGAAATTTCGATTAGCGAATACTACTACTAGTGAGTGACAGTATCAGAATTATGGCATTCGAATGCATGAAATTTCGATTAGCGAATACTACTACTAGTGAGTGACAGTATCCGCGAACTTGCATTCGAATGCATGAAATTTGGATTAGCGAATACTACTACTAGTGAGTGAAAGTATCCGAATTATTGCATTCGAATGCATAAAATTTCGATTAGCGGATACTACTACTAGTGAGTGACAGTATCCGAGAACTTGCATTCGAATGCATGAGATTTCGATTAGCGAATACTACTACTAATGAGTGACAGTATCCGAATTATTGCATTCGAATGCATGAGATTGCGATTAGCGAATACCACTACTAGTGTGTGACAGTATCCGAATTATTGCATTCGAATGCATGAAATTTCGATTAGCGAATACTACTACTAGTGAGTGACAGTATCCGAATTATTGCATTCGAATGCATGAGATTTCGATTAGCCAATACTACTACTAGTGAGTGACAGTATCCGAGAACTTGCATTCGAATGCATGAGATTTCGATCAGCGTATACTACTACTAGTGAGTGACAGTATCCGAGAACTTGCCTGCGAATGCATGAGATTTCGATTAGCGAATACTACAACTAGTGAGTGGCAGTATCTGAATTATTGCAATCGAATGCATGAGGTTTCGTTTAGCGAATACTACTACTAGTCAGTGACAGTATCCGAATTATTGCATTCGAATGCAAGAGATTTCGATTAGCGAATACTACTACTCGTGAGTGACAGTATCCGAATTATTGCATTCGAATGCAAGAGATTTCGATTAGCGAATACTACTACTAGTGAGTGACAGTATCCGAATTATTGCATTCGAATGCAAGAGATTTCGATTAGCGAATACTACTACTAGTGAGTGACAGTATCCGAATTATTACATTCGAATGCAAGAGATTTCGATTAGCGAATACTACTACTAGTGAGTGACAGTATCCGAATTATTGCATTCGAATGCAAGAGATTTCGATTAGCGAATACTACTACTAGTGAGTGACAGTATCCGAATTATTGCATTCGAATGCATGAAATTTCGATTAGCGAATACTACTACTAGTGAGTGACAGTATCCGAATTATGGCATTCGAATGCATGAAATTTCGATTAGCGAATACTACTACTAGTGAGTGACAGTATCCGCGAACTTGCATTCGAATGCATGAAATTTCGATTAGCGAATACTACTACTAGTGAGTGAAAGTATCCGAATTATTGCATTCGAATGCATAAAATTTCGATTAGCGGATACTACTACTAGTGAGTGACAGTATCCGAGAACTTGCATTCGAATGCATGAGATTTCGATTAGCGAATACTACTACTAGTGAGTGACAGTATCCGAGAACTTGCATTCGAATGCATGAAATTTCGATTAGCGAATACTACTACTAGTGAGTGACAGTATCCGAGAACTTGCATTCGAATGCATGAAATTTCGATTTGCGAATACTACTACTAGTGAGTGACAGTATCCGAGAACTTGCATTCGAATGCATGAGATTTCGATTAGCGAATACTACTACTAGTGAGTGACAGTATACGAATTATTGCATTCGAATGCATGAGATTTCGATTAGCCAATACTACTACTAGTGAGTGACAGTATCCGAGAACTTGCATTCGAATGCATGAGATTTCGATTAGCGTATACTACTACTAGTGAGTGACAGTATCCGAGAACTTGCCTTCGAATGCATGAGATTTCGATTAGCGAATACTACAACTAGTGAGTGGCAGTATCTGAATTATTGCAATCGAATGCATGAGGTTTCGTTTAGCGAATACTACTACTAGTGAGTGACAGTATCCGAATTATTACATTCGAATGCAAGAGATTTCGATTAGCGAATACTACTACTAGTGAGTGACAGTATCCGAATTATTGCATTCGAATGCAAGAGATTTCGATTAGCGAATACTACTACTAGTGAGTGACAGTATCCGAATTATGGCATTCGAATGCATGAAATTTCGATTAGCGAATACTACTACTAGTGAGTGACAGTATCCGCGAACTTGCATTCGAATGCATGAAATTTCGATTAGCGAATACTACTACTAGTGAGTGAAAGTATCCGAATTATTGCATTCGAATGCATAAAATTTCGATTAGCGGATACTACTACTAGTGAGTGACAGTATCCGAGAACTTGCATTCGAATGCATGAGATTTCGATTAGCGAATACTACTACTAGTGAGTGACAGTATCCGAGAACTTGCATTCGAATGCATGAAATTTCGATTAGCGAATACTACTACTAGTGAGTGACAGTATCCGAGAACTTGCATTCGAATGCAAGAGATTTCGAGTAGCGAATACTACTACTAGTGAGTGACAGTATCCGAGAAATTGCATTCGAATGCATGAGATTTCGATTAGCGAATACTACTGCTAGTGAGTGACAGTATCCGAGAACTTGCATTCGAATGCATGAGATTTCGATTAGCGAATACTACTACTAGTGAGTGACAGTATCCGGATTATTGCATTCGAATGCATGAAATTTCGATTAGCGAATACTACTACTAGTGAGTGACAGTATCCGAATTATTGAATTCGAATGCATGAAATTTCAATTAGCGAATACTACTACTAGTGAGTGACAGTATCCGAATTATTGCATTCGAATGCATGAAATTTCGATTAGCGAATACTACTACTACTGAGTGACAGTATCCGAATTATTGCATTCGAATGCATGAGATTTCGATTAGCGAATACTACTACTAATGAGTGACAGTATCCGAGAACTTGCATTCGAATGCATGAGATTTCGATTAGCGAATGCTACTACTAGTGAGTGACAGTATCCGAATGATTGCATTGGAATACATGAAATTTCGATTAGCGAATACTACTACTAGTGAGTGACAGTATCCGAATTATTGCATTCGAATGCATGAAATTTCGATTAGCGAATACTACTACTAGTGAGTGACAGTATCCGAGAACTTGCATTCGAATGCATGAGATTTCGATTAGCGAATGCTACTACTAGTGAGTGACAGTATCCGAATTATGGCATTCGAATGCATGAAATTTCGATTAGCGAATACTACTACTAGTGAGTGACAGTATCCGCGAACTTGCATTCGAATGCATGAAATTTCGATTAGCGAATACTACTACTAGTGAGTGAAAGTATCCGAATTATTGCATTCGAATGCATAAAATTTCGATTAGCGGATACTACTACTAGTGAGTGACAGTATCCGAGAACTTGCATTCGAATGCATGAGATTTCGATTAGCGAATATTACTACTAATGAGTGACAGTATCCGAATTATTGCATTCGAATGCATGAGATTGCGATTAGCGAATACCACTACTAGTGTGTGACAGTATCCGAATTATTGCATTCGAATGCATGAAATTTCGATTAGCGAATACTACTACTAGTGAGTGACAGTATCCGAATTATCGCATTCGAATGCATGAGATTTCGATTAGCCAATACTACTACTAGTGAGTGACAGTATCCGAGAACTTGCATTCGAATACATGAGATTTCGATTAGCGTATACTACTACTAGTGAGTGACAGTATCCGAGAACTTGCCTTCGAATGCATGAGATTTCGATTAGCGAATACTACAACTAGTGAGTGGCAGTATCTGAATTATTGCAATCGAATGCATGAGGTTTCGTTTAGCGAATACTACTACTAGTCAGTGACAGTATCCGAATTATTGCATTCGAATGCAAGAGATTTCGATTAGCGAATACTACTACTCGTGAGTGACAGTATCCGAATTATTGCATTCGAATGCAAGAGATTTCGATTAGCGAATACTACTACTAGTGAGTGACAGTATCCGAATTATTGCATTCGAATGCAAGAGATTTCGATTAGCGAATACTACTACTAGTGAGTGACAGTAACCGAATTATTACATTCGAATGCAAGAGATTTCGATTAGCGAATACTACTACTAGTGAGTGACAGTATCCGAATTATTGCATTCGAATGCAAGAGATTTCGATTAGCGAATACTACTACTAGTGAGTGACAGTATCCGAGAACTAGCATTCGAATGCATGAGATTTCGATTAGCGAATACTACTACTAGTGAGTGACAGTATCAGAATTATTGCATTCGAATGCATGAGATTGCGATTAGCGAATACTACTACTAGTGAGTGACAGTATCCGAATTATTGCATTCGATTGCATGAAATTTCGATTAGCGAATACTACTACTAGTGAGTGACAGTATCCGAATTATGGCATTCGAATGCATGAAATTTCGATTAGCGAATACTACTACTAGTGAGTGACAGTATCCGCGAACTTGCATTCGAATGCATGAAATTTCGATTAGCGAATACTACTACTAGTGAGTGACAGTATCCGAATTAGTGCATTCGAATGCATGAGATTGCGATTAGCGAATACTACTACTAGTGAGTGACAGTATCCGAGAACTTGCATTCGAATGCATGAGATTTCGATTGGCGAATACTACTACCAGTGAGTGACAGTATCCGAGAACTTGCATTCGAATGCATGAGATTTCGATTAGCGAATACTACTACTAGTGAGTGAAAGTATCCGAGAACTTGCATTCGAATGCATGAGATTTCGATTAGTGAATTCTACTACTAGTGAGTGACAGTATCCGAGAACTTGCATTCGAATGCATGAGATTTCGATTAGCGAATACTGCTACTAGTGAGTGACAGTATCCGAGAACTTGCATTCGAATGCATGAAATTTCGATTAGCGAATACTACTACTAGTGAGTGACAGTATCCGAGAACTTGCATTCGAATGCATGAAATTTCGATTTGCGAATACTACTACTAGTGAGTGACAGTATCCGAGAACTTGCATTCGAATGCATGAGATTTCGATTAGCGAATACTACTACTAGTGAGTGACAGTATCCGAATTATTGCATTCGAATGCATGAGATTTCGATTAGCGAATACTACTACTAGTGAGTGACAGTATCCGAATTATTGCATTCGAATGCATGAAATTTCGATTAGCGAATACTACTACAAGTGAGTGACAGTATCCGAATTATTGCATTTGAATGCATGAAATTTCGATTAGCGAATACTACTACTAGTGAGTGACAGTATCCGAATTATTGCATTCGAATGCAAGACATTTCGATTAGCGAATACTACTACTAGTGAGTGACAGTATCCGAGAAATTGCATTCGAATGCATGAGATTTCGATTAGCGAATACTACTGCTAGTGAGTGACAGTATCCGAGAACTTGCATTCGAATGCATGAGATTTCGATTAGCGAATACTACTACTAGTGAGTGACAGTATCCGGATTATTGCATTCGAATGCATGTAATTTCGATTAGCGAATACTACTACTAGTGAGTGACAGTATCCGAATTATTGAATTCGAATGCATGAAATTTCGATTAGCGAATACTACTACTAGTGAGTGACAGTATCCGAATTATTGCATTCGAATGCATGAAATTTCGATTAGCGAATACTACTACTAGTGAGTGACAGTATCCGAATTATTGCATTCGAATGCATGAGATTTCGATTAGCGAATACTACTACTAGTGAGTGACAGTATCCGAGAACTTGCATTCGAATGCATGAGATTTCGATTAGCGAATGCTACTACTAGTGAGTGACAGTATCCGAATGATTGCATTGGAATACATGAAATTTCGATTAGCGAATACTACTACTAGTGAGTGACAGTATCCGAATTATTGCATTCGAATGCATGAAATTTCGATTAGCGAATACTACTACTAGTGAGTGACAGTATCCGAATTATGGCATTCGAATGCATGAACTTTCGATTAGCGAATACTACAACTAGAGAGCGACAGTATCCGAGAACTTGCATTCGAATGCATGAGATTTCGATTAGCGAATACTACTACTAGTGAGTGACAGTATCCGAATTATTGCATTCGAATGCATGAGATTTCGATTAGCGAATACTACTACTAGTGAGTGACAGTATCCGAATTATTGCATTCGAATGCATGAAATTTCGATTAGCGAATACTACTACAAGTGAGTGACAGTATCCGAATTATTGCATTTGAATGCATGAAATTTCGATTAGCGAATACTACTACTAGTGAGTGACAGTATCCGAATTATTGCATTCGAATGCAAGACATTTCGATTAGCGAATACTACTACTAGTGAGTGACAGTATCCGAGAAATTGCATTCGAATGCATGAGATTTCGATTAGCGAATACTACTGCTAGTGAGTGACAGTATCCGAGAACTTGCATTCGAATGCATGAGATTTCGATTAGCGAATACTACTACTAGTGAGTGACAGTATCCGGATTATTGCATTCGAATGCATGTAATTTCGATTAGCGAATACTACTACTAGTGAGTGACAGTATCCGAATTATTGAATTCGAATGCATGAAATTTCGATTAGCGAATACTACTACTAGTGAGTGACAGTATCCGAATTATTGCATTCGAATGCATGAAATTTCGATTAGCGAATACTACTACTAGTGAGTGACAGTATCCGAATTATTGCATTCGAATGCATGAGATTTCGATTAGCGAATACTACTACTAGTGAGTGACAGTATCCGAGAACTTGCATTCGAATGCATGAGATTTCGATTAGCGAATGCTACTACTAGTGAGTGACAGTATCCGAATGATTGCATTGGAATACATGAAATTTCGATTAGCGAATACTACTACTAGTGAGTGACAGTATCCGAATTATTGCATTCGAATGCATGAAATTTCGATTAGCGAATACTACTACTAGTGAGTGACAGTATCCGAATTATGGCATTCGAATGCATGAACTTTCGATTAGCGAATACTACAACTAGAGAGCGACAGTATCCGAGAACTTGCATTCGAATGCATGAAATTTCGATTAGCGAATACTACTACTAATGAGTGACAGTATCCGAATTATTGCATTCGAATGCATGAGATTGCGATTAGCGAATACCACTACTAGTGTGTGACAGTATCCGAATTATTGCATTCGAATGCATGAAATTTCGATTAGCGAATACTACTACTAGTGAGTGACAGTATCCGAATTATTGCATTCGAATGCAAGAGATTTCGATTAGCGAATACTACTACTAGTGAGTGACAGTATCCGAGAACTAGCATTCGAATGCATGAGATTTCGATTAGCGAATACTACTACTAGTGAGTGACAGTATCAGAATTATTGCATTCGAATGCATGAGATTGCGATTAGCGAATACTACTACTAGTTAGTGACAGTATCCGAATTATTGCATTCGAATGCATGAAATTTCGATTAGCGAATACTACTACTAGTGAGTGACAGTATCCGAATTATGGCATTCGAATGCATGAAATTTCGATTAGCGAATACTACTACTAGTGAGTGACAGTATCCGCGAACTTGCATTCGAATGCATGAAATTTCGATTAGCGAATACTACTACTAGTGAGTGACAGTATCCGAATTAGTGCATTCGAATGCATGAGATTGCGATTAGCGAATACTACTACTAGTGAGTGACAGTATCCGAGAACTTGCATTCGAATGCATGAGATTTCGATTAGCGAATACTACTACCAGTGAGTGACAGTATCCGAGAACTTGCATTCGAATGCATGAGATTTCGATTAGCGAATACTACTACTAGTGAGTGAAAGTATCCGAGAACTTGCATTCGAATGCATGAGATTTCGATTAGTGAATTCTACTACTAGTGAGTGACAGTATCCGAGAACTTGCATTCGAATGCATGAGATTTCGATTAGCGAATACTACTACTAGTGAGTGACAGTATCCGAGAACTTGCATTCGAATGCATGAAATTTCGATTAGCGAATACTACTACTAGTGAGTGACAGTATCCGAGAACTTGCATTCGAATGCATGAAATTTCGATTTGCGAATACTACTACTAGTGAGTGACAGTATCCGAGAACTTGCATTCGAATGCATGAGATTTCGATTAGCGAATACTACTACTAGTGAGTGACAGTATCCGAATTATTGCATTCGAATGCATGAGATTTCGATTAGCGAATACTACTACTAGTGAGTGACAGTATCCGAATTATTGCATTCGAATGCATGAAATTTCGATTAGCGAATACTACTACAAGTGAGTGACAGTATCCGAATTATTGCATTTGAATGCATGAAATTTCGATTAGCGAATACTACTACTAGTGAGTGACAGTATCCGAATTATTGCATTCGAATGCAAGAGATTTCGATTAGCGAATACTACTACTAGTGAGTGACAGTATCCGAGAAATTGCATTCGAATGCATGAGATTTCGATTAGCGAATACTACTGCTAGTGAGTGACAGTATCCGAGAACTTGCATTCGAATGCATGAGATTTCGATTAGCGAATACTACTACTAGTGAGTGACAGTATCCGGATTATTGCATTCGAATGCATGTAATTTCGATTAGCGAATACTACTACTAGTGAGTGACAGTATCCGAATTATTGAATTCGAATGCATGAAATTTCAATTAGCGAATACTACTACTAGTGAGTGACAGTATCCGAATTATTGCATTCGAATGCATGAAATTTCGATTAGCGAATACTACTACTAGTGAGTGACAGTATCCGAATTATTGCATTCGAATGCATGAGATTTCGATTAGCGAATACTACTACTAGTGAGTGACAGTATCCGAGAACTTGCATTCGAATGCATGAGATTTCGATTAGCGAATGCTACTACTAGTGAGTGACAGTATCCGAATGATTGCATTGGAATACATGAAATTTCGATTAGCGAATACTACTACTAGTGAGTGACAGTATCCGAATTATTGCATTCGAATGCATGAAATTTCGATTAGCGAATACTACTACTAGTGAGTGACAGTATCCGAATTATGGTATTCGAATACATGAACTTTCGATTAGCGAATACTACAACTAGAGAGCGACAGTATCCGAGAACTTGCCTTCGAATGCATGAAATTTCGATTAGCGAATACTACTACTAATGAGTGACAGTATCCGAATTATTGCATTCGAATGCATGAGATTGCGATTAGCGAATACCACTACTAGTGTGTGACAGTATCCGAATTATTGCATTCGAATGCATGAAATTTCGATTAGCGAATACTACTACTAGTGAGTGACAGTATCCGAATTATTGCATTCGAATGCAAGAGATTTCGATTAGCGAATACTACTACTAGTAAGTGACAGTATCCGAGAACTAGCATTCGAATGCATGAGATTTCGATTAGCGAATACTACTACTAGTGAGTGACAGTATCAGAATTATTGCATTCGAATGCATGAGATTGCGATTAGCGAATACTACTACTAGTGAGTGACAGTATCCGAATTATTGCATTCGAATGCATGAAATTTCGATTAGCGAATACTACTACTAGTGAGTGACAGTATTCGAATTATGGCATTCGAATGCATGAAATTTCGATTAGCGAATACTACTACTAGTGAGTGACAGTATCCGCGAACTTGCATTCGAATGCATGAAATTTCGATTAGCGAATACTACTACTAGTGAGTGACAGTATCCGAATTAGTGCATTCGAATGCATGAGATTGCGATTAGCGAATACTACTACTAGTGAGTGACAGTATCCGAGAACTTGCATTCGAATGCATGAGATTTCGATTAGCGAATACTACTACTAGTGAGTGACAGTATCCGAGAACTTGCATTCGAATGCATGAGATTTCGATTAGCGAATACTACTACTAGTGAGTGAAAGTATCCGAGAACTTGCATTCGAATGCATGAGATTTCGATTAGTGAATTCTACTACTAGTGAGTGACAGTATCCGAGAACTTGCATTCGAATGCATGAGATTTCGATTAGCGAATACTACTACTAGTGAGTGACAGTATCCGAGAACTTGCATTCGAATGCATGAAATTTCGATTAGCGAATACTACTACTAGTGAGTGACAGTATCCGAGAACTTGCATTCGAATGCATGAAATTTCGATTTGCGAATACTACTACTAGTAAGTGACAGTATCCGAGAACTTGCATTCGAATGCATGAGATTTCGATTAGCGAATACTACTACTAGTGAGTGACAGTATCCGAATTATTACATTCGAATGCAAGAGATTTCGATTAGCGAATACTACTACTAGTGAGTGACAGTATCCGAATTATTGCATTCGAATGCAAGAGATTTCGATTAGCGAATACTACTACTAGTGAGTGACAGTATCCGAATTATGGCATTCGAATGCATGAAATTTCGATTAGCGAATACTACTACTAGTGAGTGACAGTATCCGCGAACTTGCATTCGAATGCATGAAATTTCGATTAGCGAATACTACTACTAGTGAGTGAAAGTATCCGAATTATTGCATTCGAATGCATAAAATTTCGATTAGCGGATACTACTACTAGTGAATGACAGTATCCGAGAACTTGCATTCGAATGCATGAGATTTCGATTAGCGAATACTACTACTAATGAGTGACAGTATCCGAATTATTGCATTCGAATGCATGAGATTGCGATTAGCGAATACCACTACTAGTGTGTGACAGTATCCGAATTATTGCATTCGAATGCATGAAATTTCGATTAGCGAATACTACTACTAGTGAGTGACAGTATCCGAATTATGGCATTCGAATGCATGAACTTTCGATTAGCGAATACTACAACTGGAGAGCGACAGTATCCGAGAACTTGCATTCGAATGCATGAAATTTCGAGTAGCGAATACTACTACTAATGAGTGACAGTATCCGAATTATTGCATTCTAATGCATGAGATTGCGATTAGCGAATACCACTACTAGTGTGTGACAGTATCCGAATTATTGCATTCGAATGCATGAAATTTCGTTTAGCGAATACTACTACTAGTGAGTGACAGTATCCGAATTATTGCATTCGAATGCATGAGATTTCGATTAGCCAATACTACTACGAGTGAGTGACAGTATCCGAGAACTTGCATTCGAATGCATGAGATTTCAATTAGCGTATACTACTACTAGTGAGTGACAGAATCCGAGAACTTGCCTTCGAATGCATGAGATTTCGATTAGCGAATACTACTACTAGTGAGTGGCAGTATCTGAATTATTGCAATCGAATGCATGAGGTTTCGTTTAGCGAATACTACTACTAGTCAGTGACAGTTTCCGAATTATTGCTTTCGAATGCAAGAGATTACGATTAGCGAATACTACTACTAGTGAGTGACAGTATCCGAATTATTGCAGTCGAATGCAAGAGATTTCGATTAGCGAATACTACTACTAGTGAGTGACAGTATACGAATTATTGCATTAGAATGCAAGAGATTTCGATAAGCGAATACTACTACTAGTGAGTGACAGTATCCGAATTATTGCATTCGAATGCATGAAATTTCGATTAGCGAATACTACTACTAGTGAGTGACAGTATCCGAATTATTGCATTCGAATGCAAGAGATTTTGATTAGCGAATACTACTACTCGTGAGTGACAGTATCCGAATTATTGCATTCGAATGCAAGAGATTTCGATTAGTGAATACCACTACTAGTGAGTGACAGTATCCGAATTATTGCATTCGAATGCAAGAGATTTCGATTAGCGAATACTACTACTAGTGAGTGACAGTATCCGAAATATTGCATTCGAATGCAAGAGATTTCGATTAGCGAATACTACTACTAGTGAGTGACAGTATCCGAGAACTAGCATTCGAATGCATGAGATTTCGATTAGCGAATACTACTACTAGTGAGTGACAGTATCAGAATTATTGCATTCGAATGCATGAGATTGCGATTAGCGAATACTACTACTAGTGAGTGACAGTATCCGAATTATTGCATTCGAATGCATGAAATTTCGATTAGCGAATACTACTACTAGTGAGTGACAGTATCCGAATTATGGCATTCGAATGCATGAAATTTCGATTAGCGAATACTACTACTAGTGAGTGACAGTATCCGCGAACTTGCATTCGAATGCATGAAATTTCGATTAGCGAATACTACTGCTAGTGAGTGAAAGTATCCGAATTATTGCATTCGAATGCATAAAATTTCGATTAGCGGATACTACTACTAGTGAGTGACAGTATCCGAGAACTTGCATTCGAATGCATGAGATTTCGATTAGCGAATACTACTACTAGTGAGTGACAGTATCCGAGAACTTGCATTCGAATGCATAAAATTTCGATTAGCGAATACTACTACTAGTGAGTGACAGTATCCGAGAACTTGCATTCGAATGCATGAAATTTCGATTTGCGAATACTACTACTAGTGAGTGACAGTATCCGAGAACTTGCATTCGAATGCATGAGATTTCGAGTAGCGAATACTACTACTAGTGAGTGACAGTATACGAATTATTGCATTCGAATGCATGAGATTTCGATTAGCGAATACTACTACTAGTGAGTGACAGTATCCGAATTATTGCATTCGAATGCATGAAATTTCGATTAGCGAATACTACTACAAGTGAGTGACAGTATCCGAATTATTGCATTTGAATGCATGAAATTTCGATTAGCGAATACTAGTACTAGTGAGTGACAGTATCCGAATTATTGCATTCGAATGCAAGAGATTTCGAGTAGCGAATCCTACTACTAGTGAGTGACAGTATCCGAGAAATTGCATTCGAATGCATGAGATTTCGATTAGCGAATACTACTGCTAGTGAGTGACAGTATCCGAGAACTTGCATTCGAATGCATGAGATTTCGATTAGCGAATACTACTACTAGTGAGTGACAGTATCCGGATTATTGCATTCGAATGCATGAAATTTCGATTAGCGAATACTACTACTAGTGAGTGACAGTATCCGAATTATTGAATTCGAATGCATGAAATTTCAATTAGCGAATACTACTACTGGTGAGTGACAGTATCCGAATTATTGCATTCGAATGCATGAAATTTCGATTAGCGAATACTACTACTAGTGAGTGACAGTATCCGAATTATTGCATTCGAATGCATGAGATTTCGATTAGCGAATACTACTACTAGTGAGTGACAGTATCCGAGAACTTGCATTCGAATGCATGAGATTTCGATTAGCGAATGCTACTACTAGTGAGTGACAGTATCCGAATGATTGCATTGGAATACATGAAATTTCGATTAGCGAATACTACTACTAGTGAGTGACAGTATCCGAATTATTGCATTCGAATGCATGAAATTTCGATTAGCGAATACTACTACTAATGAGTGACAGTATCCGAGAACTTGCATTCGAATGCATGAGATTTCGATTAGCGAATGCTACTACTAGTGAGTGACAGTATCCGAATGATTGCATTGGAATACATGAAATTTCGATTAGCGAATACTACTACTAGTGAGTGACAGTATCCGAATTATGGCATTCGAATGCATGAAATTTCGATTAGCGAATACTACTACTAGTGAGTGACAGTATCCGCGAACTTGCATTCGAATGCATGAAATTTCGATTAGCGAATACTACTACTAGTGAGTGAAAGTATCCGAATTATTGCATTCGAATGCATAAAATTTCGATTAGCGGATACTACTACTAGTGAGTGACAGTATCCGAGAACTTGCATTCGAATGCATGAGATTTCGATTAGCGAATACTACTACTAATGAGTGACAGTATCCGAATTATTGCATTCGAATGCATGAGATTGCGATTAGCGAATACCACTACTAGTGTGTGACAGTATCCGAATTATTGCATTCGAATGCATGAAATTTCGATTAGCGAATACTACTACTAGTGAGTGACAGTATCCGAATTATTGCATTCGAATGCATGAGATTTCGATTAGCCAATACTACTACTAGTGAGTGACAGTATCCGAGAACTTGCATTCGAATGCATGAGATTTCGATTAGCGTATACTACTACTAGTGAGTGACAGTATCCGAGAACTTGCCTGCGAATGCATGAGATTTCGATTAGCGAATACTACAACTAGTGAGTGGCAGTATCTGAATTATTGCAATCGAATGCATGAGGTTTCGTTTAGCGAATACTACTACTAGTCAGTGACAGTATCCGAATTATTGCATTCGAATGCAAGAGATTTCGATTAGCGAATACTACTACTCGTGAGTGACAGTATCCGAATTATTGCATTCGAATGCAAGAGATTTCGATTAGCGAATACTACTACTAGTGAGTGACAGTATCCGAATTATTGCATTCGAATGCAAGAGATTTCGATTAGCGAATACTACTACTAGTGAGTGACAGTATCCGAATTATTACATTCGAATGCAAGAGATTTCGATTAGCGAATACTACTACTAGTGAGTGACAGTATCCGAATTATTGCATTCGAATGCAAGAGATTTCGATTAGCGAATACTACTACTAGTGAGTGACAGTATCCGAATTATTGCATTCGAATGCATGAAATTTCGATTAGCGAATACTACTACTAGTGAGTGACAGTATCCGAATTATGGCATTCGAATGCATGAAATTTCGATTAGCGAATACTACTACTAGTGAGTGACAGTATCCGCGAACTTGCATTCGAATGCATGAAATTTCGATTAGCGAATACTACTACTAGTGAGTGAAAGTATCCGAATTATTGCATTCGAATGCATAAAATTTCGATTAGCGGATACTACTACTAGTGAGTGACAGTATCCGAGAACTTGCATTCGAATGCATGAGATTTCGATTAGCGAATACTACTACTAGTGAGTGACAGTATCCGAGAACTTGCATTCGAATGCATGAAATTTCGATTAGCGAATACTACTACCAGTGAGTGACAGTATCCGAGAACTTGCATTCGAATGCATGAGATTTCGATTAGCGAATACTACTACTAGTGAGTGAAAGTATCCGAGAACTTGCATTCGAATGCATGAGATTTCGATTAGTGAATTCTACTACTAGTGAGTGACAGTATCCGAGAACTTGCATTCGAATGCATGAGATTTCGATTAGCGAATACTGCTACTAGTGAGTGACAGTATCCGAGAACTTGCATTCGAATGCATGAAATTTCGATTAGCGAATACTACTACTAGTGAGTGACAGTATCCGAGAACTTGCATTCGAATGCATGAAATTTCGATTTGCGAATACTACTACTAGTGAGTGACAGTATCCGAGAACTTGCATTCGAATGCATGAGATTTCGATTAGCGAATACTACTACTAGTGAGTGACAGTATCCGAATTATTGCATTCGAATGCATGAGATTTCGATTAGCGAATACTACTACTAGTGAGTGACAGTATCCGAATTATTGCATTCGAATGCAAGACATTTCGATTAGCGAATACTACTACTAGTGAGTGACAGTATCCGAGAAATTGCATTCGAATGCATGAGATTTCGATTAGCGAATACTACTGCTAGTGAGTGACAGTATCCGAGAACTTGCATTCGAATGCATGAGATTTCGATTAGCGAATACTACTACTAGTGAGTGACAGTATCCGGATTATTGCATTCGAATGCATGTAATTTCGATTAGCGAATACTACTACTAGTGAGTGACAGTATCCGAATTATTGAATTCGAATGCATGAAATTTCGATTAGCGAATACTACTACTAGTGAGTGACAGTATCCGAATTATTGCATTCGAATGCATGAAATTTCGATTAGCGAATACTACTACTAGTGAGTGACAGTATCCGAATTATTGCATTCGAATGCATGAGATTTCGATTAGCGAATACTACTACTAGTGAGTGACAGTATCCGAGAACTTGCATTCGAATGCATGAGATTTCGATTAGCGAATGCTACTACTAGTGAGTGACAGTATCCGAATGATTGCATTGGAATACATGAAATTTCGATTAGCGAATACTACTACTAGTGAGTGACAGTATCCGAATTATTGCATTCGAATGCATGAAATTTCGATTAGCGAATACTACTACTAGTGAGTGACAGTATCCGAATTATGGCATTCGAATGCATGAACTTTCGATTAGCGAATACTACAACTAGAGAGCGACAGTATCCGAGAACTTGCATTCGAATGCATGAAATTTCGATTAGCGAATACTACTACTAATGAGTGACAGTATCCGAATTATTGCATTCGAATGCATGAGATTGCGATTAGCGAATACCACTACTAGTGTGTGACAGTATCCGAATTATTGCATTCGAATGCATGAAATTTCGATTAGCGAATACTACTACTAGTGAGTGACAGTATCCGAATTATTGCATTCGAATGCAAGAGATTTCGATTAGCGAATACTACTACTAGTGAGTGACAGTATCCGAGAACTAGCATTCGAATGCATGAGATTTCGATTAGCGAATACTACTACTAGTGAGTGACAGTATCAGAATTATTGCATTCGAATGCATGAGATTGCGATTAGCGAATACTACTACTAGTTAGTGACAGTATCCGAATTATTGCATTCGAATGCATGAAATTTCGATTAGCGAATACTACTACTAGTGAGTGACAGTATCCGAATTATGGCATTCGAATGCATGAAATTTCGATTAGCGAATACTACTACTAGTGAGTGACAGTATCCGCGAACTTGCATTCGAATGCATGAAATTTCGATTAGCGAATACTACTACTAGTGAGTGACAGTATCCGAATTAGTGCATTCGAATGCATGAGATTGCGATTAGCGAATACTACTACTAGTGAGTGACAGTATCCGAGAACTTGCATTCGAATGCATGAGATTTCGATTAGCGAATACTACTACCAGTGAGTGACAGTATCCGAGAACTTGCATTCGAATGCATGAGATTTCGATTAGCGAATACTACTACTAGTGAGTGAAAGTATCCGAGAACTTGCATTCGAATGCATGAGATTTCGATTAGTGAATTCTACTACTAGTGAGTGACAGTATCCGAGAACTTGCATTCGAATGCATGAGATTTCGATTAGCGAATACTACTACTAGTGAGTGACAGTATCCGAGAACTTGCATTCGAATGCATGAAATTTCGATTAGCGAATACTACTACTAGTGAGTGACAGTATCCGAGAACTTGCATTCGAATGCATGAAATTTCGATTTGCGAATACTACTACTAGTGAGTGACAGTATCCGAGAACTTGCATTCGAATGCATGAGATTTCGATTAGCGAATACTACTACTAGTGAGTGACAGTATCCGAATTATTGCATTCGAATGCATGAGATTTCGATTAGCGAATACTACTACTAGTGAGTGACAGTATCCGAATTATTGCATTCGAATGCATGAAATTTCGATTAGCGAATACTACTACAAGTGAGTGACAGTATCCGAATTATTGCATTTGAATGCATGAAATTTCGATTAGCGAATACTACTACTAGTGAGTGACAGTATCCGAATTATTGCATTCGAATGCAAGAGATTTCGATTAGCGAATACTACTACTAGTGAGTGACAGTATCCGAGAAATTGCATTCGAATGCATGAGATTTCGATTAGCGAATACTACTGCTAGTGAGTGACAGTATCCGAGAACTTGCATTCGAATGCATGAGATTTCGATTAGCGAATACTACTACTAGTGAGTGACAGTATCCGGATTATTGCATTCGAATGCATGTAATTTCGATTAGCGAATACTACTACTAGTGAGTGACAGTATCCGAATTATTGAATTCGAATGCATGAAATTTCAATTAGCGAATACTACTACTAGTGAGTGACAGTATCCGAATTATTGCATTCGAATGCATGAAATTTCGATTAGCGAATACTACTACTAGTGAGTGACAGTATCCGAATTATTGCATTCGAATGCATGAGATTTCGATTAGCGAATACTACTACTAGTGAGTGACAGTATCCGAGAACTTGCATTCGAATGCATGAGATTTCGATTAGCGAATGCTACTACTAGTGAGTGACAGTATCCGAATGATTGCATTGGAATACATGAAATTTCGATTAGCGAATACTACTACTAGTGAGTGACAGTATCCGAATTATTGCATTCGAATGCATGAAATTTCGATTAGCGAATACTACTACTAGTGAGTGACAGTATCCGAATTATGGCATTCGAATACATGAACTTTCGATTAGCGAATACTACAACTAGAGAGCGACAGTATCCGAGAACTTGCCTTCGAATGCATGAAATTTCGATTAGCGAATACTACTACTAATGAGTGACAGTATCCGAATTATTGCATTCGAATGCATGAGATTGCGATTAGCGAATACCACTACTAGTGTGTGACAGTATCCGAATTATTGCATTCGAATGCATGAAATTTCGATTAGCGAATACTACTACTAGTGAGTGACAGTATCCGAATTATTGCATTCGAATGCAAGAGATTTCGATTAGCGAATACTACTACTAGTAAGTGACAGTATCCGAGAACTAGCATTCGAATGCATGAGATTTCGATTAGCGAATACTACTACTAGTGAGTGACAGTATCAGAATTATTGCATTCGAATGCATGAGATTGCGATTAGCGAATACTACTACTAGTGAGTGACAGTATCCGAATTATTGCATTCGAATGCATGAAATTTCGATTAGCGAATACTACTACTAGTGAGTGACAGTATTCGAATTATGGCATTCGAATGCATGAAATTTCGATTAGCGAATACTACTACTAGTGAGTGACAGTATCCGCGAACTTGCATTCGAATGCATGAAATTTCGATTAGCGAATACTACTACTAGTGAGTGACAGTATCCGAATTAGTGCATTCGAATGCATGAGATTGCGATTAGCGAATACTACTACTAGTGAGTGACAGTATCCGAGAACTTGCATTCGAATGCATGAGATTTCGATTAGCGAATACTACTACTAGTGAGTGACAGTATCCGAGAACTTGCATTCGAATGCATGAGATTTCGATTAGCGAATACTACTACTAGTGAGTGAAAGTATCCGAGAACTTGCATTCGAATGCATGAGATTTCGATTAGTGAATTCTACTACTAGTGAGTGACAGTATCCGAGAACTTGCATTCGAATGCATGAGATTTCGATTAGCGAATACTACTACTAGTGAGTGACAGTATCCGAGAACTTGCATTCGAATGCATGAAATTTCGATTAGCGAATACTACTACTAGTGAGTGACAGTATCCGAGAACTTGCATTCGAATGCATGAAATTTCGATTTGCGAATACTACTACTAGTAAGTGACAGTATCCGAGAACTTGCATTCGAATGCATGAGATTTCGATTAGCGAATACTACTACTAGTGAGTGACAGTATCCGAATTATTGCATTCGAATGCATGAGATTTCGATTAGCGAATACTACTACTAGTGAGTGACAGTATCCGAATTATTGCATTCAAATGCATGAAATTTCGATTAGCGAATACTACTACAAGTGAGTGACAGTTACCGAATTATTGCATTTGAATGCATGAAATTTCGATTAGCGAATACTACTACTAGTGAGTGACAGTATCCGAATTATTGCATTCGAATGCAAGAGATTTCGATTAGCGAATACTACTACTAGTGAGTGACAGTATCCGAGAAATTGCATTCGAATGCATGAGATTTCGATTAGCGAATACTACTGCTAGTAAGTGACAGTATCCGAGAACTTGCATTCGAATGCATGAGATTTCGATTAGCGAATACTACTACTAGTGAGTGACAGTATCCGGATTATTGCATTCGAATGCATGAAATTTCGATTAGCGAATACTACTACTAGTGAGTGACAGTATCCGAATTATTGAATTCGAATGCATGAAATTTCGATTAGCGAATACTACTACTAGTGAGTGACAGTATCCGAATTATTGCATTCGAGTGCATGAAATTTCGATTAGCGAATACTACTACTATTGAGTGACAGTATCCGAATTATTGCATTCGAATGCATGAGATTTCGATTAGCGAATACTACTACTAGTGAGTGACAGTATCCGAGAACTTGCATTCGAATGCATGAGATTTCGATTAGCGAATGCTACTACTAGTGAGTGACAGTATCCGAATGATTGCATTGGAATACATGAAATTTCGATTAGCGAATACTACTACTAGTGAGTGACAGTATCCGAATTATTGCATTCGAATGCATGAAATTTCGATTAGCGAATACTACTACTAGTGAGTGTCAGTATCCGAATTATGGCATTCGAATGCATGAACTTTCGATTAGCGAATACTACAACTAGAGAGAGACAGTATCCGAGAACTTGCATTCGAATGCATGAAATTTCGATTAGCGAAAACTACTACTAATGAGTGACAGTATCCGAATTATTGCATTCGAATGCATGAGATTGCGATTAGCGAATACCACTACTAGTGTGTGACAGTATCCGAATTATTGCATTCGAATGCATGAAATTTCGATTAGCGAATACTACTACTAGTGAGTGACAGTATCCGAATTATTGCATTCGAATGCATGAGATTTCGATTAGCCAATACTACTACTAGTGAGTGACAGTATCCGAGAACTTGCATTCGAATGCATGAGATTTCGATTAGCGTATACTACTACTAGTGAGTGACAGTATCCGAGAACTTGCCTTCGAGTGCATGAGATTTCGATTAGCGAATACTACAACTAGTGAGTAGCAGTATCTGAATTATTGCAATCGAATGCATGAGGTTTCGTTTAGCGAATACTACTACTAGTCAGTGACAGTATCCGAATTATTGCATTCGAATGCAAGAGATTTCGAATAGCGAATACTACTACTCGTGAGTGACAGTATCCGAATTATTGCATTCGAATGCAAGAGATTTCGATTAGCGAATACTACTACTAGTGAGTGACAGTATCCGAATTATTGCATTCGAATGCAAGAGATTTCGATTAGCGAATACTACTACTAGTGAGTGACAGTATCCGAATTATTACATTCGAATGCAAGAGATTTCGATTAGCGAATACTACTACTAGTGAGTGACAGTATCCGAATTATTGCATTCGAATGCAAGAGATTTCGATTAGCGAATACTACTACTAGTGAGTGAGAGTATCCGAGAACTAGCATTCGAATGCATGAGATTTCGATTAGCGAATACTACTACTAGTGAGTGACAGTATCAGAATTATTGCATTCGAATGCATGAGATTGCGATTAGCGAATACTACTACTAGTGAGTGACAGTATCCGAATTATTGCATTCGAATGCATGAAATTTCGATTAGCGAATACTACTACTAGTGAGTGACAGTATTCGAATTATGGCATTCGAATGCATGAAATTTCGATTAGCGAATACTACTACTAGTGAGTGACAGTATCCGCGAACTTGCATTCGAATGCATGAGATTTCGATTAGCGAATACTACTACTAGTGAGTGACAGTATCCGAGAAGTTCATTCGAATGCATGAGATTTCGATTAGTGAATTCTACTACTAGTGAGTGACAGTATCCGAGAACTTGCATTCGAATGCATGAGATTTCGATTAGCGAATACCACTACTAGTGTGTGACAGTATCCGAATTATTGCATTCGAATGCATGAAATTTCGATTAGCGAATACTACTACTAGTGAGTGACAGTATCCGAATTATTGCATTCGAATGCAAGAGATTTCGATTAGCGAATACTACTACTAGTGAGTGACAGTATCCGAGAACTAGCATTCGAATGCATGAGATTTCGATTAGCGAATACTACTACTAGTGAGTGACAGTATCAGAATTATTGCATTCGAATGCATGAGATTGCGATTAGCGAATACTACTACTAGTTAGTGACAGTATCCGAATTATTGCATTCGAATGCATGAAATTTCGATTAGCGAATACTACTACTAGTGAGTGACAGTATCCGAATTATGGCATTCGAATGCATGAAATTTCGATTAGCGAATACTACTACTAGTGAGTGACAGTATCCGCGAACTTGCATTCGAATGCATGAAATTTCGATTAGCGAATACTACTACTAGTGAGTGACAGTATCCGAATTAGTGCATTCGAATGCATGAGATTGCGATTAGCGAATACTACTACTAGTGAGTGACAGTATCCGAGAACTTGCATTCGAATGCATGAGATTTCGATTAGCGAATACTACTACCAGTGAGTGACAGTATCCGAGAACTTGCATTCGAATGCATGAGATTTCGATTAGCGAATACTACTACTAGTGAGTGAAAGTATCCGAGAACTTGCATTCGAATGCATGAGATTTCGATTAGTGAATTCTACTACTAGTGAGTGACAGTATCCGAGAACTTGCATTCGAATGCATGAGATTTCGATTAGCGAATACTACTACTAGTGAGTGACAGTATCCGAGAACTTGCATTCGAATGCATGAAATTTCGATTAGCGAATACTACTACTAGTGAGTGACAGTATCCGAGAACTTGCATTCGAATGCATGAAATTTCGATTTGCGAATACTACTACTAGTGAGTGACAGTATCCGAGAACTTGCATTCGAATGCATGAGATTTCGATTAGCGAATACTACTACTAGTGAGTGACAGTATCCGAATTATTGCATTCGAATGCATGAGATTTCGATTAGCGAATACTACTACTAGTGAGTGACAGTATCCGAATTATTGCATTCGAATGCATGAAATTTCGATTAGCGAATACTACTACAAGTGAGTGACAGTATCCGAATTATTGCATTTGAATGCATGAAATTTCGATTAGCGAATACTACTACTAGTGAGTGACAGTATCCGAATTATTGCATTCGAATGCAAGAGATTTCGATTAGCGAATACTACTACTAGTGAGTGACAGTATCCGAGAAATTGCATTCGAATGCATGAGATTTCGATTAGCGAATACTACTGCTAGTGAGTGACAGTATCCGAGAACTTGCATTCGAATGCATGAGATTTCGATTAGCGAATACTACTACTAGTGAGTGACAGTATCCGGATTATTGCATTCGAATGCATGTAATTTCGATTAGCGAATACTACTACTAGTGAGTGACAGTATCCGAATTATTGAATTCGAATGCATGAAATTTCAATTAGCGAATACTACTACTAGTGAGTGACAGTATCCGAATTATTGCATTCGAATGCATGAAATTTCGATTAGCGAATACTACTACTAGTGAGTGACAGTATCCGAATTATTGCATTCGAATGCATGAGATTTCGATTAGCGAATACTACTACTAGTGAGTGACAGTATCCGAGAACTTGCATTCGAATGCATGAGATTTCGATTAGCGAATGCTACTACTAGTGAGTGACAGTATCCGAATGATTGCATTGGAATACATGAAATTTCGATTAGCGAATACTACTACTAGTGAGTGACAGTATCCGAATTATTGCATTCGAATGCATGAAATTTCGATTAGCGAATACTACTACTAGTGAGTGACAGTATCCGAATTATGGCATTCGAATACATGAACTTTCGATTAGCGAATACTACAACTAGAGAGCGACAGTATCCGAGAACTTGCCTTCGAATGCATGAAATTTCGATTAGCGAATACTACTACTAATGAGTGACAGTATCCGAATTATTGCATTCGAATGCATGAGATTGCGATTAGCGAATACCACTACTAGTGTGTGACAGTATCCGAATTATTGCATTCGAATGCATGAAATTTCGATTAGCGAATACTACTACTAGTGAGTGACAGTATCCGAATTATTGCATTCGAATGCAAGAGATTTCGATTAGCGAATACTACTACTAGTAAGTGACAGTATCCGAGAACTAGCATTCGAATGCATGAGATTTCGATTAGCGAATACTACTACTAGTGAGTGACAGTATCAGAATTATTGCATTCGAATGCATGAGATTGCGATTAGCGAATACTACTACTAGTGAGTGACAGTATCCGAATTATTGCATTCGAATGCATGAAATTTCGATTAGCGAATACTACTACTAGTGAGTGACAGTATTCGAATTATGGCATTCGAATGCATGAAATTTCGATTAGCGAATACTACTACTAGTGAGTGACAGTATCCGCGAACTTGCATTCGAATGCATGAAATTTCGATTAGCGAATACTACTACTAGTGAGTGACAGTATCCGAATTAGTGCATTCGAATGCATGAGATTGCGATTAGCGAATACTACTACTAGTGAGTGACAGTATCCGAGAACTTGCATTCGAATGCATGAGATTTCGATTAGCGAATACTACTACTAGTGAGTGACAGTATCCGAGAACTTGCATTCGAATGCATGAGATTTCGATTAGCGAATACTACTACTAGTGAGTGAAAGTATCCGAGAACTTGCATTCGAATGCATGAGATTTCGATTAGTGAATTCTACTACTAGTGAGTGACAGTATCCGAGAACTTGCATTCGAATGCATGAGATTTCGATTAGCGAATACTACTACTAGTGAGTGACAGTATCCGAGAACTTGCATTCGAATGCATGAAATTTCGATTAGCGAATACTACTACTAGTGAGTGACAGTATCCGAGAACTTGCATTCGAATGCATGAAATTTCGATTTGCGAATACTACTACTAGTAAGTGACAGTATCCGAGAACTTGCATTCGAATGCATGAGATTTCGATTAGCGAATACTACTACTAGTGAGTGACAGTATCCGAATTATTGCATTCGAATGCATGAGATTTCGATTAGCGAATACTACTACTAGTGAGTGACAGTATCCGAATTATTGCATTCAAATGCATGAAATTTCGATTAGCGAATACTACTACAAGTGAGTGACAGTTACCGAATTATTGCATTTGAATGCATGAAATTTCGATTAGCGAATACTACTACTAGTGAGTGACAGTATCCGAATTATTGCATTCGAATGCAAGAGATTTCGATTAGCGAATACTACTACTAGTGAGTGACAGTATCCGAGAAATTGCATTCGAATGCATGAGATTTCGATTAGCGAATACTACTGCTAGTAAGTGACAGTATCCGAGAACTTGCATTCGAATGCATGAGATTTCGATTAGCGAATACTACTACTAGTGAGTGACAGTATCCGGATTATTGCATTCGAATGCATGAAATTTCGATTAGCGAATACTACTACTAGTGAGTGACAGTATCCGAATTATTGAATTCGAATGCATGAAATTTCGATTAGCGAATACTACTACTAGTGAGTGACAGTATCCGAATTATTGCATTCGAGTGCATGAAATTTCGATTAGCGAATACTACTACTATTGAGTGACAGTATCCGAATTATTGCATTCGAATGCATGAGATTTCGATTAGCGAATACTACTACTAGTGAGTGACAGTATCCGAGAACTTGCATTCGAATGCATGAGATTTCGATTAGCGAATGCTACTACTAGTGAGTGACAGTATCCGAATGATTGCATTGGAATACATGAAATTTCGATTAGCGAATACTACTACTAGTGAGTGACAGTATCCGAATTATTGCATTCGAATGCATGAAATTTCGATTAGCGAATACTACTACTAGTGAGTGTCAGTATCCGAATTATGGCATTCGAATGCATGAACTTTCGATTAGCGAATACTACAACTAGAGAGAGACAGTATCCGAGAACTTGCATTCGAATGCATGAAATTTCGATTAGCGAAAACTACTACTAATGAGTGACAGTATCCGAATTATTGCATTCGAATGCATGAGATTGCGATTAGCGAATACCACTACTAGTGTGTGACAGTATCCGAATTATTGCATTCGAATGCATGAAATTTCGATTAGCGAATACTACTACTAGTGAGTGACAGTATCCGAATTATTGCATTCGAATGCATGAGATTTCGATTAGCCAATACTACTACTAGTGAGTGACAGTATCCGAGAACTTGCATTCGAATGCATGAGATTTCGATTAGCGTATACTACTACTAGTGAGTGACAGTATCCGAGAACTTGCCTTCGAGTGCATGAGATTTCGATTAGCGAATACTACAACTAGTGAGTAGCAGTATCTGAATTATTGCAATCGAATGCATGAGGTTTCGTTTAGCGAATACTACTACTAGTCAGTGACAGTATCCGAATTATTGCATTCGAATGCAAGAGATTTCGAATAGCGAATACTACTACTCGTGAGTGACAGTATCCGAATTATTGCATTCGAATGCAAGAGATTTCGATTAGCGAATACTACTACTAGTGAGTGACAGTATCCGAATTATTGCATTCGAATGCAAGAGATTTCGATTAGCGAATACTACTACTAGTGAGTGACAGTATCCGAATTATTACATTCGAATGCAAGAGATTTCGATTAGCGAATACTACTACTAGTGAGTGACAGTATCCGAATTATTGCATTCGAATGCAAGAGATTTCGATTAGCGAATACTACTACTAGTGAGTGAGAGTATCCGAGAACTAGCATTCGAATGCATGAGATTTCGATTAGCGAATACTACTACTAGTGAGTGACAGTATCAGAATTATTGCATTCGAATGCATGAGATTGCGATTAGCGAATACTACTACTAGTGAGCGACAGTATCCGAATTATTGCATTCGAATGCATGAAATTTCGATTAGCGAATACTACTACTAGTGAGTGACAGTATTCGAATTATGGCATTCGAATGCATGAAATTTCGATTAGCGAATACTACTACTAGTGAGTGACAGTATCCGCGAACTTGCATTCGAATGCATGAAATTTCGATTAGCGAATACTACTACTAGTGAGTGACAGTATCCGAATTAGTGCATTCGAATGCATGAGATTGCGATTAGCGAATACTACTACTAGTGAGTGACAGTATCCGAGAACTTGCATTCGAATGCATGAGATTTCGATTAGCGAATACTACTACTAGTGAGTGACAGTATCCGAGAACTTGCATTCGAATGCATGAGATTTCGATTAGTGAATTCTACTACTAGTGAGTGACAGTATCCGAGAACTTGCATTCGAATGCATGAGATTTCGATTAGCGAATACTACTACTAGTGAGTGACAGTATCCGAATTATTGCAAACGAATGCATGAGATTTCCTTTAGCGAATACTACTACTAGTCAGTGACTGTTTCCGAATTATTGCTTTCGAATGCAAGAGATTTCGATTAGGGAATACTACTACTAGTGAGTGACAGTATCGGAATTATTGCATTCGAATGCATGAAATTTCGATTAGCGAATACTACTACTAGTGAGCGACAGTATCCGAATTATGGCATTCGAATGCATGAACTTTCGATTAGCGAATACTACTACTAGTGAGTGACAGTATCCGAGAACTTGCATTCGAATGCATGAAATTTCGATTAGCGAATACTACTACTAGTGAGTGACAGTATCCGAATTATTGCATTCGAACGCATGAAATTTCGATTAGCGAATACTACTACTAGTGAATGACAGTATCCGAATTATTGCATACGAATGCATGAAATTTCGATTAGCGAATACTACTACTAGTGAGTGACAGTATCCGAGAGCTTGCATTCGAATGCATGAGATTTCGATTAGCGAATACTACTACTAGTGAGTGACAGTATCCGAATTATTGCATTCGAATGCATGAGATTTCGATTAGCGAATACTACTACTAGTGAGTGACAGTATCCGAATTATTGCATTCGAATGCATGAAATTTCGATTAGCGAATACTACTACTAGTGAGTGACAGTATCCGAATTATTGCATTCGAATGCATGAAATTTCGATTAGCGAATACTACTACTAGAGAGTGACAGTATCCGAATTATTGCATTCGAATGCATGAGATTTCGATTAGCGAATACTACTACTAGTGAGTGACAGTATCCGAATTATTGCATTCGAATGCATGAGATTTCGATTAGCGAGTACTACTACTAGTGAGTGACAGAATCCGAGAACTTGCATTCGAATGCATGAGATTTCGATTAGCGAATGCTACTACTAGTGAGTGACAGTATCCGAATTATTGCATTGGGACACATGAAATTTCGATTAGCCAATACTACTACTAGTGAGTGACCGTATCCGAATTATTGCATTCGAATGCATGAAATTTCGATTAGCGAATACTACTACTAGTGAGTGACAGTATCCGAATTATGGCATTCGAATGCATGAACTTTCGATTAGCGAATACTACTACTAGTGTGTGACAGTATCCGAATTATTGCATTCGAATGCATGAAATTTCGATTAGCGAATACTACTACTAGTGAGTGACAGTATCCGAATTATTGCATTCGAATGCATGAGATTTCGATTAGCCAATACTACTACTAGTGAGTGACAGTATCCGAGAACTTGCATTCGAATGCATGAGATTTCGATTAGCGTATACTACTACTAGTGAGTGACAGTATCCGAGAACTTGCCTTCGAGTGCATGAGATTTCGATTAGCGAATACTACAACTAGTGAGTAGCAGTATCTGAATTATTGCAATCGAATGCATGAGGTTTCGTTTAGCGAATACTACTACTAGTCAGTGACAGTATCCGAATTATTGCATTCGAATGCAAGAGATTTCGAATAGCGAATACTACTACTCGTGAGTGACAGTATCCGAATTATTGCATTCGAATGCAAGAGATTTCGATTAGCGAATACTACTACTAGTGAGTGACAGTATCCGAATTATTGCATTCGAATGCAAGAGATTTCGATTAGCGAATACTACTACTAGTGAGTGACAGTATCCGAATTATTACATTCGAATGCAAGAGATTTCGATTAGCGAATACTACTACTAGTGAGTGACAGTATCCGAATTATTGCATTCGAATGCAAGAGATTTCGATTAGCGAATACTACTACTAGTGAGTGAGAGTATCCGAGAACTAGCATTCGAATGCATGAGATTTCGATTAGCGAATACTACTACTAGTGAGTGACAGTATCAGAATTATTGCATTCGAATGCATGAGATTGCGATTAGCGAATACTACTACTAGTGAGTGACAGTATCCGAATTATTGCATTCGAATGCATGAAATTTCGATTAGCGAATACTACTACTAGTGAGTGACAGTATTCGAATTATGGCATTCGAATGCATGAAATTTCGATTAGCGAATACTACTACTAGTGAGTGACAGTATCCGCGAACTTGCATTCGAATGCATGAAATTTCGATTAGCGAATACTACTACTAGTGAGTGACAGTATCCGAATTAGTGCATTCGAATGCATGAGATTGCGATTAGCGAATACTACTACTAGTGAGTGACAGTATCCGAGAACTTGCATTCGAATGCATGAGATTTCGATTAGCGAATACTACTACTAGTGAGTGACAGTATCCGAGAACTTGCATTCGAATGCATGAGATTTCGATTAGTGAATTCTACTACTAGTGAGTGACAGTATCCGAGAACTTGCATTCGAATGCATGAGATTTCGATTAGCGAATACTACTACTAGTGAGTGACAGTATCCGAATTATTGCAAACGAATGCATGAGATTTCCTTTAGCGAATACTACTACTAGTCAGTGACTGTTTCCGAATTATTGCTTTCGAATGCAAGAGATTTCGATTAGGGAATACTACTACTAGTGAGTGACAGTATCGGAATTATTGCATTCGAATGCATGAAATTTCGATTAGCGAATACTACTACTAGTGAGCGACAGTATCCGAATTATGGCATTCGAATGCATGAACTTTCGATTAGCGAATACTACTACTAGTGAGTGACAGTATCCGAGAACTTGCATTCGAATGCATGAAATTTCGATTAGCGAATACTACTACTAGTGAGTGACAGTATCCGAATTATTGCATTCGAACGCATGAAATTTCGATTAGCGAATACTACTACTAGTGAATGACAGTATCCGAATTATTGCATACGAATGCATGAAATTTCGATTAGCGAATACTACTACTAGTGAGTGACAGTATCCGAGAGCTTGCATTCGAATGCATGAGATTTCGATTAGCGAATACTACTACTAGTGAGTGACAGTATCCGAATTATTGCATTCGAATGCATGAGATTTCGATTAGCGAATACTACTACTAGTGAGTGACAGTATCCGAATTATTGCATTCGAATGCATGAAATTTCGATTAGCGAATACTACTACTAGTGAGTGACAGTATCCGAATTATTGCATTCGAATGCATGAAATTTCGATTAGCGAATACTACTACTAGAGAGTGACAGTATCCGAATTATTGCATTCGAATGCATGAGATTTCGATTAGCGAATACTACTACTAGTGAGTGACAGTATCCGAATTATTGCATTCGAATGCATGAGATTTCGATTAGCGAGTACTACTACTAGTGAGTGACAGAATCCGAGAACTTGCATTCGAATGCATGAGATTTCGATTAGCGAATGCTACTACTAGTGAGTGACAGTATCCGAATTATTGCATTGGGACACATGAAATTTCGATTAGCCAATACTACTACTAGTGAGTGACCGTATCCGAATTATTGCATTCGAATGCATGAAATTTCGATTAGCGAATACTACTACTAGTGAGTGACAGTATCCGAATTATGGCATTCGAATGCATGAACTTTCGATTAGCGAATACTACTACTAGAGAGTGACAGTATCCGAGAACTTGCATTCGAATGCATGAACTTTCGATTAGCGAATACTACTACTAATGAGTGACAGTATCCGAATTATTGCGTTAGAATGCATGAGATTGCGATTAGCGAATACCACTACTAGTGTGTGACAGTATCCGAATTATTGCATTCGAATGCATGAAATTTCGATTAGCGAATACTACTACTAGTGAGTGACAGCATACGAATTATTGCATTCGAATGCATGATATTTCGATTAGCGAATACTACTACTAGTGAGTGACAGTATCCGGGAACTTGCATTCGAATGCATGAGATTTCGATTAGCATATACTACTACTAGTGAGTGACAGTATCCGAGAACTTGCATTTGAATGCATGAGATTTCGATTAGCGAATACTACTACTAGTGAGTGACAGTATCCGAATTATTGCAATCGAATGCATGAGATTTCGTTTAGCGAATACTACTACTAGTCAGTGACAGTTTCCGAATTATTGCTTTCGAATGCAAGAGATTTCGATTAGCGAATACTACTACTAGTGAGTGACAGTATCCGAATTATTGCATTCGAATGCAAGAGATTTCGATTAGCGAATACTACTACTAGTGAGTGACAGTATACGAATTATTGCATTCGAATGCAAGAGATATCGATTAGCGAATACTACTACTAGTGACTGACAGTATCACAATTATTGCATTCGGATGCATGAAATTTCGATTAGCGAATACTACTACTAGTGAGTGACAGTATCCGAATTATTGCATTCGAATGCATGAAATTTCGATTAGCGAATACTACTACTAGTGAGTGACAGTATCCGAATTATTGCATTCGAATGCAAGAGATTTCGATTAGCGAATACTACCACTAGTGAGTGACAGTATCCGAATTATTGTATTCGAATGCAAGAGATTTCGATTAGCGAGTACTACTACAAGTGAGTGACAGTATCCGAATTATTGCATTCGAATTAATGAGATTTCGATTAGCGAATACTACTACTAGTGAGTGACAGTATCCGAATTATTGCATTCGAATGCATGAAATTTCAATTAGCGAATACTACTACTAGTGAGTGACAGTATCCGAGAACTTGCATTCGAATGCATGAGATTTCCATTAGCGAATACTACTACTAGTGAGTGAAAGTATCCGAATTATTGCATTCGAATGCATAAAATTTCGATTAGCGGATACTACTACTAGTGAGTGACAGTATCGGAGAACTTGCATTCGAATGCATGAGATTTCGATTAGCGAATACTACTACTAGTGAGTGACAGTATCCGAGAACTTGCATTCGAATGCATGAAATTTCGATTAGCGAATACTACTACTAGTGAGTGACAGTATCCGAGAACTTGCATTCGAATGCATGAAATTTCGATTTGCGAATACTACTACTAGTGAGTGACAGTATCCGAGAACTTGCATTCGAATGCATGAGATTTCGATTAGCGAATACTACTACTAGTGAGTGACAGTATCCGAATTATTGCATTCGAATGCATGAGATTTCGATTAGCGAATACTACTACTAGTGAGTGACAGTATCCGAATTATTGCATTCGAATGCATGAAATTTCGATTAGCGAATACTACTACAAGTGAGTGACAGTATCCGAATTATTGCATTTGAATGCATGAAATTTCGATTAGCGAATACTACTACTAGTGAGTGACAGTATCCGAATTATTGCATTCGAATGCAAGAGATTTCGATTAGCGAATACTACTACTAGTGAGTGACAGTATCCGAGAAATTGCATTCGAATGCATGAGATTTCGATTAGCGAATACTACTGCTAGTGAGTGACAGTATCCGAGAACTTGCATTCGAATGCATGAGATTTCGATTAGCGAATACTACTACTGGTGAGTGACAGTATCCGGATTATTGCATTCGAATGCATGAAATTTCGATTAGCGAATACTACTACTAGTGAGTGACAGTATCCGAATTATTGAATTCGAATGCATGAAATTTCGATTAGCGAATACTACTACTAGTGAGTGACAGTATCCGAATTATTGCATTCGAATGCATGAAATTTCGATTAGCGAATACTACTACTAGTGAGTGACAGTATCCGAATTATTGCATTCGAATGCATGAGATTTCGATTAGCGAATACTACTACTAGTGAGTGACACTATCCGAGAACTTGCATTCGAATGCATGAGATTTCGATTAGCGAATGCTACTACTAGTGAGTGACAGTATCCGAATGATTGCATTCGAATGCATGAAATTTCGATTAGCGAATACTACTACTAATGAGTGACAGTATCCGAATTATTGCATTCGAATGCATGAGATTGCGATTAGCGAATACCACTACTAGTGTGTGACAGTATCCGAATTATTGCATTCGAATGCATGAAATTTCGATTAGCGAATACTACTACTAGTGAGTGACAGTATCCGAATTATTGCATTCGAATGCAAGAGATTTCGATTAGCGAATACTACTACTAGTGAGTGAGAGTATCCGAGAACTAGCATTCGAATGCATGAGATTTCGATTAGCGAATACTACTACTAGTGAGTGACAGTATCAGAATTATTGCATTCGAATGCATGAGATTGCGATTAGCGAATACTACTACTAGTGAGTGACAGTATCCGAATTATTGCATTCGAATGCATGAAATTTCGATTAGCGAATACTACTACTAGTGAGTGACAGTATCCGAATTATTACATTCGAATGCAAGAGATTTCGATTAGCGAATACTACTACTAGTGAGTGACAGTATCCGAATTATTGCATTCGAATGCAAGAGATTTCGATTAGCGAATACTACTACTAGTGAGTGAGAGTATCCGAGAACTAGCATTCGAATGCATGAGATTTCGATTAGCGAATACTACTACTAGTGAGTGACAGTATCAGAATTATTGCATTCGAATGCATGAGATTGCGATTAGCGAATACTACTACTAGTGAGTGACAGTATCCGAATTATTGCATTCGAATGCATGAAATTTCGATTAGCGAATACTACTACTAGTGAGTGACAGTATTCGAATTATGGCATTCGAATGCATGAAATTTCGATTAGCGAATACTACTACTAGTGAGTGACAGTATCCGCGAACTTGCATTCGAATGCATGAAATTTCGATTAGCGAATACTACTACTAGTGAGTGACAGTATCCGAATTAGTGCATTCGAATGCATGAGATTGCGATTAGCGAATACTACTACAAGTGAGTGACAGTATCCGAGAACTTGCATTCGAATGCATGAGATTTCGATTAGCGAATACTACTACTAGTGAGTGACAGTATCCGAGAACTTGCATTCGAATGCATGAGATTTCGATTAGTGAATTCTACTACTAGTGAGTGACAGTATCCGAGAACTTGCATTCGAATGCATGAGATTTCGATTAGCGAATACTACTACTAGTGAGTGACAGTATCCGAATTATTGCAAACGAATGCATGAGATTTCCTTTAGCGAATACTACTACTAGTCAGTGACTGTTTCCGAATTATTGCTTTCGAATGCAAGAGATTTCGATTAGGGAATACTACTACTAGTGAGTGACAGTATCGGAATTATTGCATTCGAATGCATGAAATTTCGATTAGCGAATACTACTACTAGTGAGCGACAGTATCCGAATTATGGCATTCGAATGCATGAACTTTCGATTAGCGAATACTACTACTAGTGAGTGACAGTATCCGAGAACTTGCATTCGAATGCATGAAATTTCGATTAGCGAATACTACTACTAGTGAGTGACAGTATCCGAATTATTGCATTCGAACGCATGAAATTTCGATTAGCGAATACTACTACTAGTGAGTGACAGTATCCGAATTATTGCATACGAATGCATGAAATTTCGATTAGCGAATACTACTACTAGTGAGTGACAGTATCCGAGAGCTTGCATTCGAATGCATGAGATTTCGATTAGCGAATACTACTACTAGTGAGTGACAGTATCCGAATTATTGCATTCGAATGCATGAGATTTCGATTAGCGAATACTACTACTAGTGAGTGACAGTATCCGAATTATTGCATTCGAATGCATGAAATTTCGATTAGCGAATACTACTACTAGTGAGTGACAGTATCCGAATTATTGCATTCGAATGCATGAAATTTCGATTAGCGAATACTACTACTAGAGAGTGACAGTATCCGAATTATTGCATTCGAATGCATGAGATTTCGATTAGCGAATACTACTACTAGTGAGTGACAGTATCCGAATTATTGCATTCGAATGCATGAGATTTCGATTAGCGAGTACTACTACTAGTGAGTGACAGAATCCGAGAACTTGCATTCGAATGCATGAGATTTCGATTAGCGAATGCTACTACTAGTGAGTGACAGTATCCGAATTATTGCATTGGGACACATGAAATTTCGATTAGCCAATACTACTACTAGTGAGTGACCGTATCCGAATTATTGCATTCGAATGCATGAAATTTCGATTAGCGAATACTACTACTAGTGAGTGACAGTATCCGAATTATGGCATTCGAATGCATGAAATTTCGATTAGCGAATACTACTACTAATGAGTGACAGTATCCGAATTATTGCGTTCGAATGCATGAGATTGCGATTAGCGAATACCACTACTAGTGTGTGACAGTATCCGAATTATTGCATTCGAATGCATGAAATTTCGATTAGCGAATACTACTACTAGTGAGTGACAGCATCCGAATTATTGCATTCGAATGCATGATATTTCGATTAGCGAATACTACTACTAGTGAGTGACAGTATCCGGGAACTTGCATTCGAATGCATGAGATTTCGATTAGCATATACTACTACTAGTGAGTGACAGTATCCGAGAACTTGCATTTGAATGCATGAGATTTCGATTAGCGAATACTACTACTAGTGAGTGACAGTATCCGAATTATTGCAATCGAATGCATGAGATTTCGTTTAGCGAATACTACTGCTAGTCAGTGACAGTTTCCGAATTATTGCTTTCGAATGCAAGAGATTTCGATTAGCGAATACTACTACTAGTGAGTGACAGTATCCGAATTATTGCATTCGAATGCAAGAGATTTCGATTAGCGAATACTACTACTAGTGAGTGACAGTATACGAATTATTGCATTCGAATGCAAGAGATATCGATTAGCGAATACTACTACTAGTGACTGACAGTATCACAATTATTGCATTCGGATGCATGAAATTTCGATTAGCGAATACTACTACTAGTGAGTGACAGTATCCGAATTATTGCATTCGAATGCATGAAATTTCGATTAGCGAATACTACTACTAGTGAGTGACAGTATCCGAATTATTGCATTCGAATGCAAGAGATTTCGATTAGCGAATACTACCACTAGTGAGTGACAGTATCCGAATTATTGTATTCGAATGCAAGAGATTTCGATTAGCGAGTACTACTACAAGTGAGTGACAGTATCCGAATTATTGCATTCGAATTAATGAGATTTCGATTAGCGAATACTACTACTAGTGAGTGACAGTATCCGAATTATTGCACTCGAATGCATGAAATTTCAATTAGCGAATACTACTACTAGTGAGTGACAGTATCCGAGAACTTGCATTCGAATGCATGAGATTTCGATTAGCGAATACTACTACTAGTGAGTGAAAGTATCCGAATTATTGCATTCGAATGCATAAAATTTCGATTAGCGGATACTACTACTAGTGAGTGACAGTATCCGAGAACTTGCATTCGAATGCATGAGATTTCGATTAGCGAATACTACTACTAGTGAGTGACAGTATCCGAGAACTTGCATTCGAATGCATGAAATTTCGATTAGCGAATACTACTACTAGTGAGTGACAGTATCCGAGAACTTGCATTCGAATGCATGAAATTTCGATTTGCGAATACTACTACTAGTGAGTGACAGTATCCGAGAACTTGCATTCGAATGCATGAGATTTCGATTAGCGAATACTACTACTAGTGAGTGACAGTATCCGAATTATTGCATTCGAATGCATGAGATTTCGATTAGCGAATACTACTACTAGTGAGTGACAGTATCCGAATTATTGCATTCGAATGCATGAAATTTCGATTAGCGAATACTACTACAAGTGAGTGACAGTATCCGAATTATTGCATTTGAATGCATGAAATTTCGATTAGCGAATACTACTACTAGTGAGTGACAGTATCCGAATTATTGCATTCGAATGCAAGAGATTTCGATTAGCGAATACTACTACTAGTGAGTGACAGTATCCGAGAAATTGCATTCGAATGCATGAGATTTCGATTAGCGAATACTACTGCTAGTGAGTGACAGTATCCGAGAACTTGCATTCGAATGCATGAGATTTCGATTAGCGAATACTACTACTGGTGAGTGACAGTATCCGGATTATTGCATTCGAATGCATGAAATTTCGATTAGCGAATACTACTACTAGTGAGTGACAGTATCCGAATTATTGAATTCGAATGCATGAAATTTCGATTAGCGAATACTACTACTAGTGAGTGACAGTATCCGAATTATTGCATTCGAATGCATGAGATTTCGATTAGCGAATACTACTACTAGTGAGTGACAGTATCCGAGAACTTGCATTCGAATGCATGAGATTTCGATTAGCGAATGCTACTACTAGTGAGTGACAGTATCCGAATGATTGCATTCGAATGCATGAAATTTCGATTAGCGAATACTACTACTAATGAGTGACAGTATCCGAATTATTGCATTCGAATGCATGAGATTGCGATTAGCGAATACCACTACTAGTGTGTGACAGTATCCGAATTATTGCATTCGAATGCATGAAATTTCGATTAGCGAATACTACTACTAGTGAGTGACAGTATCCGAATTATTGCATTCGAATGCATGAGATTTCGATTAGCCAATACTACTACTAGTGAGTGACAGTATCCGAGAACTTGCATTCGAATGCATGAGATTTCGATTAGCGTATACTACTACTAGTGAGTGACAGTATCCGAGAACTTGCCTTCGAATGCATGAGATTTCGATTAGCGAATACTACAACTAGTGAGTGGCAGTATCTGAATTATTGCAATCGAATGCATGAGGTTTCGTTTAGCGAATACTACTACTAGTGAGTGACAGTATCCGAATTATTGCATTCGAATGCAAGAGATTTCGATTAGCGAATACTACTACTCGTGAGTGACAGTATCCGAATTATTGCATTCGAATGCAAGAGATTTCGATTAGCGAATACTACTACTAGTGAGTGACAGTATCCGAATTATTGCATTCGAATGCAAGAGATTTCGATTAGCGAATACTACTACTAGTGAGTGACAGTATCCGAATTATTACATTCGAATGCAAGAGATTTCGATTAGCGAATACTACTACTAGTGAGTGACAGTATCCGAGAACTAGCATTCGAATGCATGAGATTTCGATTAGCGAATACTACTACTAGTGAGTGACAGTATCAGAATTATTGCATTCGAATGCATGAGATTGCGATTAGCGAATACTACTACTAGTGAGTGACAGTATCCGAATTATTGCATTCGAATGCATGAAATTTCGATTAGCGAATACTACTACCAGTGAGTGACAGTATCCGAGAACTTGCATTCGAATGCATGAAATTTCGATTAGCGAATACTACTACTAGTGAGTGACAGTATCCGAATTATTGCATTCGAACGCATGAAATTTCGATTAGCGAATACTACTACTAGTGAGTGACAGTATCCGAATTAGTGCATTCGAATGCATGAGATTGCAGATTAGCGAATACTACTACTAGTGAGTGACAGTATCCGAGAACTTGCATTCGAATGCATGAGATTTCGATTAGCGAATACTACTGCTAGTGAGTGACAGTATGCGAGAACTTGCAGTCGAATGCATGAGATTTCGATTAGCGAATACTACTACTAGTGAGTGAAAGTATCCGAGAACTTGCATTCGAATGCATGAGATTTCGATTAGTGAATTCTACTACTAGTGAGTGACAGTATCCGAGAACTTGCATTCGAATGCATGAGATTTCGATTAGCGAATACTACTACTAGTGAGTGACAGTATCCGAATTATTGCAAACGAATGCATGAGATTTCCTTTAGCGAATACTACTACTAGTCAGTGACTGTTTCCGAATTATTGCTTTCGAATGCAACAGATTTCGATTAGCGAATACTACTACTAGTGAGCGACAGTATCCGAATTATGGCATTCGAATGCATGAACTTTCGATTAGCGAATACTACTACTAGTGAGTGACAGTATCCGAGAACTTGCATTCGAATGCATGAAATTTCGATTAGCGAATACTACTACTAGTGAGTGACTGTATCCGAATTATTGCATTCGAACGCATGAAATTTCGATTAGCGAATACTACTACTAGTGAGTGACAGTATACGAATTATTGCATTCGAATGCATGAAATTTCGATTAGCGAATACTACTACTAGAGAGTGACAGTATCCGAATTATTGCATTCGAATGCATGAGATTTCGATTAGCGAATACTAATACTAGTGAGTGACAGTATCCGAATTATTGCATTCGAATGCATGAGATTTCGATTAGCGAGTACTACTACTAGTGAGTGACAGTATCCGAGAACTTGCATTCGAATGCATGAGATTTCGATTAGCGAATGCTACTACTAGTGAGTGACAGTATCCGAATTATTGCATTGGGATACATCAAATTTCGATTAGCGAATACTACTACTAGTGAGTGACAGTATCCGAATTATTGCATTCGAATGCATGAAATTTCGATTAGCGAATACAACTACTAGTGAGTGACAGTATCCGAATTATGGCATTCGAATGCATGAACTTTCGATTAGCGAACACTACTACTAGAGAGTGACAGTATCCGAGAACTTGCATTCGAATGCATGAAATTTCGATTAGCGAATACTACTACTAATGAGTGACAGTATCCGAATTATTGCGTTCGAATGCATGAGATTGCGATTAGCGAATACCACTACTAGTGTGTGACAGTATCCGAATTATTGCATTCGAATGCATGAAATTTCGATTAGCGAATACTACTACTAGTGAGTGACAGCATCCGAATTATTGCATTCGAATGCATGATATTTCGATTAGCGAATACTACTACTAGTGAGTGACAGTATCCGGGAACTTGCATTCGAATGCATGAGATTTCGATTAGCATATACTACTACTAGTGAGTGACAGTATCCGAGAACTTGCATTTGAATGCATGAGATTTCGATTAGCGAATACTACTACTAGTGAGTGACAGTATCCGAATTATTGCAATCGAATGCATGAGATTTCGTTTAGCGAATACTACTACTAGTCAGTGACAGTTTCCGAATTATTGCTTTCGAGTGCAAGAGATTTCGATTAGCGAATACTACTACTAGTGAGTGACAGTATCCGAATTATTGCATTCGAATGCAAGAGATTTCGATTAGCGAATACTACTACTAGTGAGTGACAGTATACGAATTATTGCATTCGAATGCAAGAGATATCGATTAGCGAATACTACTACTAGTGAGTGACAGTATCCGAATTATTGCATTCGAATGCATGAAATTTCGATTAGCGAACACTACTACTAGTGAGTGACAGTATCCGAATTATTGTATTCGAATGCAAGAGATTTCGATTAGCGAATACTACTACTCGTGAGTGACAGTGTCCGAATTATTGCATTCGAATGCAAGAGATTTCGATTAGCGAATACTACTACTAGTGAGTGACAGTATCCGAATTATTGCATTCGAATGCAAGAGATTTCGATTAGCGAATACTACCACTAGTGAGTGACAGTATCCGAATTATTGCATTCGAATGCAAGAGATTTCGATTAGCGAATACTACTACTGGTGAGTGACAGTATCCGAATTATTACATTCGAATGCAAGAGATTTCGATTAGCGAATACTACTACTAGTGAGTGACAGTATCCGAATTATTGCATTCGAATGCAAGAGATTTCGATTAGCGAATACTACTACTAGTGAGTGACAGTATCCGAATTATTGCATTCGAATGCATGAAATTTCGATTAGCGAATACTACTACTAGTGAGTGACAGTATCCGAATTATTGCATTCGAATGCATGAAATTTCGATTAGGGAATACTGCTACTAGTGAGTGACAGTATCCGAATTATAGCATTCGAATGCAAGAGATTTCGATTAGCGAATACTACAACTAGTGAGTGACAGTATCCGAGAACTTGCATTCGAATGCATGAGTTTTCGATTAGCGAATACTACTACTAGTGAGTGACAGTATCCGAATTATTGCATTCGAATGCATGAAATTTCGATTAGCGGATACTACTACTAGTGAGTGACAGTATCCGAGAACTAGCATTCGAATGCATGAGATTTCGATTAGCGAATACTGCTACTAGTGAGTGACAGTATCCGAATTATTGCATTCGAATGCATGAGATTGCGATTAGCGAATACTACTACTAGTGAGTGACAGTATCCGAATTATTGCATTCGAATGCATGAAATTTCGATTAGCGAATACTACTACTAGTGAGTGACAGTATCCGAATTATGGCATTCGAATGCATGAAATTTCGATTAGCGAATACTACTACTAGTGAGTGACAGTATCCGCGAACTTGCATTCGAATGCATGAAATTTCGATTAGCGAATACTACTACTAGTGAGTGACAGTATCCGAATTAGTGCATTCGAATGCATGAGATTGCGATTAGCGAATACTACTACTAGTGAGTGACAGTATCCGAATTATTGCATTCGAATGCATGAAATTTCGATTAGCGAATACTACTACTAGTGAGTGACAGTATCCGAGAACTTGCATTCGAATGCATGAGATTTCGATTAGCGAATACTACTACTAGTGAGTGACAGTATCCGAGAACTTGCATTCGAATGCATGAGATTTCGATTAGCGAATACTACTACTAGTGAGTGAAAGTATCCGAGAACTTGCATTCGAATGCATGAGATTTCGATTAGTGAATTCTACTACTAGTGAGTGACAGTATCCGAGAACTTGCATTCGAATGCATGAGATTTCGATTAGCGTATACTACTACTAGGGAGTGACAGTATCCGAGAACTTGCATTCGAATGCATGAGATTTCGATTAACGAATACTACTACTAGTGAGTGACAGTATCCGAATTATTGCAATCGAATGCATGAGATTTCGTTTAGCGAATACTACTACTAGTCAGTGACAGTTTCCGAATTATTGCTTTCGAATGCAAGAGATTTCGATTAGCGAATACTACTACTAGTGAGTGACAGTATCCGAGAACTTGCATTCGAATGCATGAAATTTCGATTAGCGAATACTACTACTAATGAGTGACAGTATCCGAATTATTGCGTTCGAATGCATGAGATTGCGATTAGCGAATACCACTACTAGTGTGTGACAGTATCCGAATTATTGCATTCGAATGCATGAAATTTCGATTAGCGAATACTACTACTAGTGAGTGACAGTATCCGAGAACTTGCATTCGAATGCATGAGATTTCGATTAGCGAATACTACTACTAGTGAGTGACAGTATCCGGGAACTTGCATTCGAATGCATGAGATTTCGATTAGCATATACTACTACTAGTGAGTGACAGTATCCGAGAACTTGCATTTGAATGCATGAGATTTCCATTAGCGAATACTACTACTAGTGAGTGACAGTATCCGAATTATTGCAATCGAATGCATGAGATTTCGTTTAGCGAATACTACTACTAGTCAGTGACAGTTTCCGAATTATTGCTTTCGAATGCAAGAGATTTCGATTAGCGAATACTACTACTAGTGAGTGACAGTATCCGAATTATTGCATTCGAATGCAAGTGATTTCGATTAGCGAATACTACTACTAGTGAGTGACAGTATCCGAATTATTGCATTCGAACGCATGAAATTTCGATTAGCGAATACTACTACTAGTGAGTGACAGTATCCGAATTATTGCATACGAATGCATGAAATTTCGATTAGCGAATACTACTACTAGTGAGTGATAGTATCCGAGAGCTTGCATTCGAATGCATGAGATTTCGATTAGCGAATACTACTACTAGTGAGTGACAGTATCCGAATTATTGCATTCGAATGCATGAGATTTCGATTAGCGAATACTACTACTAGTGAGTGACAGTATCCGAATTATTGCATTCGAATGCATGAAATTTCGATTAGCGAATACTACTACTAGTGAGTGACAGTATCCGAATTATTGCATTCGAATGCATGAAATTTCGATTAGCGAATACTACTACTAGAGACTGACAGTATCCGAATTATTGCATTCGAATGCATGAGATTTCGATTAGCGAATACTACTACTAGTGAGTGACAGTATCCGAGAACTTGCATTCGAATGCATGAGATTTCGATTAGCGTATACTACTACTAGGGAGTGACAGTATCCGAGAACTTGCATTCGAATGCATGAGATTTCGATTAACGAATACTACTACTAGTGAGTGACAGTATCCGAATTATTGCAATCGAATGCATGAGATTTCGTTTAGCGAATACTACTACTAGTCAGTGACAGTTTCCGAATTATTGCTTTCGAATGCAAGAGATTTCGATTAGCGAATACTACTACTAGTGAGTGACAGTATCCGAATTATTGCATTCGAATGCAAGAGATTTCGATTAGCGAATACTACTACTAGTGAGTGACAGTATACGAATTATTGCATTCGAATGCAAGAGATTTCGATTAGCGAATACTACTACTAGTGAGTGACAGTATCCGAATTATTGCATTCGAATGCATGAAATTTCGATTAGCGAACACTACTACTAGTGAGTGACAGTATCCGAATTATTGCATTCGAATGCAAGAGATTTCGATTAGCGAATACTACTACTCGTGAGCGACAGTATCCGAATTATTGCATTCGAATGCAAGAGATTTCGATTAGCGAATACTAGTACTAGTGAGTGACAGTATCCGAATTATTGCATTCGAATGCATGAAATTTCGATTAGCGAATACTACTACTAGTGAGTGACAGTATCCGAATTATGGCATTCGAATGCATGAACTTTCGATTAGCGAATACTACTACTAGAGAGTGACAGTATCCGAGAACTTGCATTCGAATGCATGAAATTTCGATTAGCGAATACTACTACTAATGAGTGACAGTATCCGAATTATTGCGTTAGAATGCATGAGATTGCGATTAGCGAATACCACTACTAGTGTGTGACAGTATCCGAATTATTGCATTCGAATGCATGAAATTTCGATTAGCGAATACTACTACTAGTGAGTGACAGTATCCGAGAACTTGCATTCGAATGCATGAGATTTCGATTAGCGAATACTACTACTAGTGAGTGACAGTATCCGGGAACTTGCATTCGAATGCATGAGATTTCGATTAGCATATACTACTACTAGTGAGTGACAGTATCCGAGAACTTGCATTTGAATGCATGAGATTTCGATTAGCGAATACTACTACTAGTGAGTGACAGTATCCGAATTATTGAAATCGAATGCATGAGATTTCGTTTAGCGAATACTACTACTAGTCAGTGACAGTTTCCGAATTATTGCTTTCGAATGCAAGAGATTTCGATTAGCGAATACTACTACTAGTGAGTGACAGTATCCGAATTATTGCATTCGAATGCAAGAGATTTCGATTAGCGAATACTACTACTAGTGAGTGACAGTATCCGAATTATTGCATTCGAATGCAAGAGATTTCGATTAGCGAATACTCCTACTCGTGAGTGACAGTATCCGAATTATTGCATTCGAATGCAAGAGATTTCGATTAGCGAATACTACTACTAGTGAGTGACAGTATCCGAATTATTGCATTCGAATGCAAGAGATTTCGATTAGCGAATACTACTACTAGTGAGTGACAGTATCCGAATTATTGCATTCGAATGCAAGAGATTTCGATTAGCGAATACTACTACTAGTGAGTGACAGTATCCGAATTATTGCATTCGAATGCAAGAGATTTCGATTAGCGAATACTACTACTAGTGAGTGACAGTATCCGAATTATTGCATTCGAATGCATGAAATTTCGATTAGCGAATACTACTACTAGTGAGTGACAGTATTCGAATTATGGCATTCGAATGCTTGAACTTTCGATTAGCGAATACTACTACTAGAGAGTGACAGTATCCGAGAACTTGCATTCGAATGCATGAAATTTCGATTAGCGAATACTACTACTAATGAGTGACAGTATCCGAATTATTGCGTTCGAATGCATGAGATTGCGATTAGCGAATACCACTACTAGTGTGTGACAGTATCCGAATTATTGCATTCGAATGCATGAAATTTCGATTAGCGAATACTACTACTAGTGAGTGACAGTATCCGAGAACTTGCATTCGAATGCATGAGATTTCGATTAGCGAATACTACTACTAGTGAGTGACAGTATCCGGGAACTTGCATTCGAATGCATGAGATTTCGATTAGCATATACTACTACTAGTGAGTGACAGTATCCGAGAACTTGCATTTGAATGCATGAGATTTCGATTAGCGAATACTACTACTAGTGAGTGACAGTATCCGAATTATTGCAATCGAATGCATGAGATTTCGTTTAGCGAATACTACTACTAGTCAGTGACAGTTTCCGAATTATTGCTTTCGAATGCAAGAGATTTCGATTAGCGAATACTACTACTAGTGAGTGACAGTATCCGAATTATTGCATTCGAATGCAAGAGATTTCGATTAGCGAATACTACTACTAGTGAGTGACAGTATCCGAATTATTGCATTCCAACGCATGAAATTTCGATTAGCGAATACTACTACTAGTGAGTGACAGTATCCGAATTATTGCATACGAATGCATGAAATTTCGATTAGCGAATACTACTACTAGTGAGTGACAGTATCCGAGAGCTTGCATTCGAATGCATGAGATTTCGATTAGCGAATACTACTACTAGTGAGTGACAGTATCCGAATTATTGCATTCGAATGCATGAGATTTCGATTAGCGAATACTACTACTAGTGAGTGACAGTATCCGAATTATTGCATTCGAATGCATGAAATTTCGATTAGCGAATACTACTACTAGTGAGTGACAGTATCCGAATTATTGCATTCGAATGCATGAAATTTCGATTAGCGAATACTACTACTAGAGAGTGACAGTATCCGAATTATTGCATTCGAATGCATGAGATTTCGATTAGCGAATACTACTACTAGTGAGTGACAGTATCCGAGAACTTGCATTCGAATGCATGAGATTTCGATTAGCGAATGCTACTACTAGTGAGTGACAGTATCCGAATTATTGCATTGGGATACATGAAATTTCGATTAGCGAATACTACTACTAGTGAGTGACAGTATCCGAATTATTGCATTCGAATGCATGAAATTTCGATTAGCGAATACTACTACTAGTGAGTGACAGTATCCGAATTATGGCATTCGAATGCATGAACTTTCGATTAGCGAATACTACTACTAGAGAGTGACAGTATCCGAGAACTTGCATTCGAATGCATGAAATTTCGATTAGCGAATACTACTACTAATGAGTGACAGTATCCGAATTATTGCGTTAGAATGCATGAGATTGCGATTAGCGAATACCACTACTAGTGTGTGACAGTATCCGAATTTTTTCATTCGAATGCATGAAATTTCGATTAGCGAATACTACTACTAGTGAGTGACAGTATCCGAGAACTTGCATTCGAATGCATGAGATTTCGATTAGCGAATACTACTACTAGTGAGTGACAGTATCCGGGAACTTGCATTCGAATGCATGAGATTTCGATTAGCATATACTACTACTAGTGAGTGACAGTATCCGAGAACTTGCATTTGAATGCATGAGATTTCGATTAGCGAATACTACTACTAGTGAGTGACAGTATCCGAATTATTGAAATCGAATGCATGAGATTTCGTTTAGCGAATACTACTACTATTCAGTGACAGTTTCCGAATTATTGCTTTCGAATGCAAGAGATTTCGATTAGCGAATACTACTACTAGTGAGTGACAGTATCCGAATTATTGCATTCGAATGCAAGAGATTTCGATTAGCGAATACTACTACTAGTGAGTGACAGTATCCGAATTATTGCATTCGAATGCAAGAGATTTCGATTAGCGAATACTCCTACTCGTGAGTGACAGTATCCGAATTATTGCATTCGAATGCAAGAGATTTCGATTAGCGAATACTACTACTAGTGAGTGACAGTATCCGAATTATTGCATTCGAATGCAAGAGATTTCGATTAGCGAATACTACTACTAGTGAGTGACAGTATCCGAATTATTGCATTCGAATGCAAGAGATTTCGATTAGCGAATACTACTACTAGTGAGTGACAGTATCCGAATTATTGCATTCGAATGCAAGAGATTTCGATTAGCGAATACTACTACTAGTGAGTGACAGTATCCGAATTATTGCATTCGAATGCATGAAATTTCGATTAGCGAATACTACTACTAGTGAGTGACAGTATTCGAATTATGGCATTCGAATGCATGAACTTTCGATTAGCGAATACTACTACTAGAGAGTGACAGTATCCGAGAACTTGCATTCGAATGCATGAAATTTCGATTAGCGAATACTACTACTAATGAGTGACAGTATCCGAATTATTGCGTTCGAATGCATGAGATTGCGATTAGCGAATACCACTACTAGTGTGTGACAGTATCCGAATTATTGCATTCGAATGCATGAAATTTCGATTAGCGAATACTACTACTAGTGAGTGACAGTATCCGAGAACTTGCATTCGAATGCATGAGATTTCGATTAGCGAATACTACTACTAGTGAGTGACAGTATCCGGGAACTTGCATTCGAATGCATGAGATTTCGATTAGCATATACTACTACTAGTGAGTGACAGTATCCGAGAACTTGCATTTGAATGCATGAGATTTCGATTAGCGAATACTACTACTAGTGAGTGACAGTATCCGAATTATTGCAATCGAATGCATGAGATTTCGTTTAGCGAATACTACTACTAGTCAGTGACAGTTTCCGAATTATTGCTTTCGAATGCAAGAGATTTTGATTAGCGAATACTACTACTAGTGAGTGATAGTATCCGAATTATTGCATTCGAATGCAAGAGATTTCGATTAGCGAATACTACTACTAGTGAGTGACAGTATCCGAATTATTGCATTCGAACGCATGAAATTTCGATTAGCGAATACTACTACTAGTGAGTGACAGTATCCGAATTATTGCATACGAATGCATGAAATTTCGATTAGCGAATACTACTACTAGTGAGTGACAGTATCCGAGAGCTTGCATTCGAATGCATGAGATTTCGATTAGCGAATACTACTACTAGTGAGTGACAGTATCCGAATTATTGCATTCGAATGCATGAGATTTCGATTAGCGAATACTACTACTAGTGAGTGACAGTATCCGAATTATTGCATTCGAATGCATGAAATTTCGATTAGCGAATACTACTACTAGTGAGTGACAGTATCCGAATTATTGCATTCGAATGCATGAAATTTCGATTAGCGAATACTACTACTAGAGAGTGACAGTATCCGAATTATTGCATTCGAATGCATGAGATTTCGATTAGCGAATACTACTACTAGTGAGTGACAGTATCCGAGAACTTGCATTCGAATGCATGTGATTTCGATTAGCGAATGCTACTACTAGTGAGTGACAGTATCCGAATTATTGCATTGGGATACATGAAATTTCGATTAGCGAATACTACTACTAGTGAGTGACAGTATCCGAATTATTGCATTCGAATGCATGAAATTTCGATTAGCGAATACTACTACTAGTGAGTGACAGTATCCGAATTATGGCATTCGAATGCATGAACTTTCGATTAGCGAATACTACTACTAGAGATTGACAGTATCCGAGAACTTGCATTCGAATGCATGAAATTTCGATTAGCGAATACTACTACTAATGAGTGACAGTATCCGAATTATTGCGTTCGAATGCATGAGATTGCGATTAGCGAATACCACTACTAGTGTGTGACAGTATCCGAATTATTGCATTCGAATGCATGAAATTTCGATTAGCGAATACTACTACTAGTGAGTGACAGCATCCGAATTATTGCATTCCAATGCATGATATTTCGATTAGCAAATACTACTACTAGTGAGTGACAGTATCCGGGAACTTGCAGTCGAATGCATGAGATTTCGATTAGCATATACTACTACTAGTGAGTGACAGTATCCGAGAACTTGCATTTGAATGCATGAGATTTCGATTAGCGAATACTACTACTAGTGAGTGACAGTATCCGAATTATTGCAATCGAATGCATGAGATTTCGTTTAGCGAATACTACTTCTAGTCAGTGACAGTTTCCGAATTATTGCTTTCGAATGCAAGAGATTTCGATTAGCGAATACTACCACTAGTGAGTGACAGTATACGAATTATTGCATTCGAATGCAAGAGATATCGATTAGCGAATACTACTACTAGTGAGTGACAGTATCCGAATTATTGCATTCCAATGCATGAAATTTCGATTAGCGAACACTACTACTAGTGAGTGACAGTATCCGAATTATTGCATTCGAATGCAAGAGATTTCGATTAGCGAATACTACTACTCGTGAGTGACAGTATCCGAATTATTGCATTCGAATGCAAGAGATTTCGATTAGCGAATACTACTACTAGTGAGTGACAGTATCCGAATTATTGCATTCGAATGCAAGAGATTTCGATTAGCGAATACTACTACTAGTGAGTGACAGTATCCGAATTATTGCATTCGAATGCAAGAGATTTCGATTAGCGAATACTACTACTAGTGAGTGACAGTATCCGAATTATTACATTCGAATGCAAGAGATTTCGATTAGCGAATACTACTACTAGTGAGTGACAGTATCCGAATTATTGCATTCGAATGCAAGAGATTTCGGTTAGGGAATACTACTACTAGTGAGTGACAGTATCCGAATTATTGCATTCGAATGCATGAAATTTCGATTAGCGAATACTACTACTAGTGAGTGACAGTATCCGAATTATTGCATTCGAATGCATGAAATTTCGATTAGCGAATACTACTACTAGTGAGTGACAGTATTCGAATTATGGCATTCGAATGCATGAACTTTCGATTAGCGAATACTACTACTAGAGAGTGACAGTATCCGAGAACTTGCATTCGAATGAATGAAATTTCGATTAGCGAATACTACTACTAATGAGTGACAGTATCCGAATTATTGCGTTCGAATGCATGAGATTGCGATTAGCGAATACCACTACTAGTGTGTGACAGTATCCGAATTATTGCATTCGAATGCATGAAATTTCGATTAGCGAATACTACTACTAGTGAGTGACAGTATCCGAGATCTTGCATTCGAATGCATGAGATTTCGATTAGCGAATACTACTACTAGTGAGTGACAGTATCCGGGAACTTGCATTCGAATGCATGAGATTTCGATTAGCATATACTACTACTAGTGAGTGACAGTATCCGAGAACTTGCATTTGAATGCATGAGATTTCGATTAGCGAATACTACTACTAGTGAGTGACAGTGTCCGAATTATTGCAATCGAATGCATGAGATTTTGTTTAGCGAATACTACTACTAGTCAGTGACAGTTTCCGAATTATTGCTTTCGAATGCAAGAGATTTCGATTAGCGAATACTACTACTAGTGAGTGACAGTATCCGAATTATTGCATTCGAATGCAAGAGATTTCGATTAGCGAATACTACTACTAGTGAGTGACAGTATCCGAATTATTGCATTCGAACGCATGAAATTTCGATTAGCGAATACTACTACTAGTGAGTGACAGTATCCGAATTATTGCATACGAATGCATGAAATTTCGATTAGCGAATACTGCTACTAGTGAGTGACAGTATCCGAGAGCTTGCATTCGAATGCATGAGATTTCGATTAGCGAATACTACTACTAGTGAGTGACAGTATCCGAATTATTGCATTCGAATGCATGAGATTTCGATTAGCGAATACTACTACTAGTGAGTGACAGTATCCGAATTATTGCATTCGAATGCATGAAATTTCGATTAGCGAATACTACTACTAGAGAGTGACAGTATCCGAATTATGGCATTCGAATGCATGAACTTTCGATTAGCGAATACTACTACTAGAGAGTGACAGTATCCGAGAACTTGCATTCGAATGCATGAAATTTCGATTAGCGAATACTACTACTAATGAGTGACAGTATCCGAATTATTGCGTTCGAATGCATGAGATTGCGATTAGCGAATACCACTACTAGTGTGTGACAGTATCCGAATTATTGCATTCGAATGCATGAAATTTCGATTAGCGAATACTACCACTAGTGAGTGACAGCATCCGAATTATTGCATTCCAATGCATGATATTTCGATTAGCAAATACTACTACTAGTGAGTGACAGTATCCGGGAACTTGCATTCGAATGCATGAGATTTCGATTAGCATATACTACTACTAGTGAGTGACAGTATCCGAGAACTTGCATTTGAATGCATGAGATTTCGATTAGCGAATACTACTACTAGTGAGTGACAGTATCCGAATTATTGCAATCGAATGCAAGAGATTTCGATTAGCGAATACTACTACTAGTGAGTGACAGTATACGAATTATTGCATTCGAATGCAAGAGATATCGATTAGCGAATACTACTACTAGTGAGTGACAGTATCCGAATTATTGCATTCCAATGCATGAAAATTCGATTAGCGAACACTACTACTAGTGAGTGACAGTATCCGAATTATTGCATTCGAATGCAAGAGATTTCGATTAGCGAATACTACTACTCGTGAGTGACAGTATCCGAATTATTGCATTCGAATGCAAGAGATTTCGATTAGCGAATACTACTACTAGTGAGTGACAGTATCCCAATTATTGCATTCGAATGCAAGAGATTTCGATTAGCGAATACTACTACTAGTGAGTGACAGTATCCGAATTATTGCATTCGAATGCAAGAGATTTCGATTAGCGAATACTACTACTAGTGAGTGACAGTATCCGAATTATTACATTCGAATGCAAGAGATTTCGATTAGCGAATACTACTACTAGTGAGTGACAGTATCCGAATTATTGCATTCGAATGCAAGAGATTTCGATTAGCGAATACTACTACTAGTGAGTGACAGTATCCGAATTATTGCATTCGAATGCATGAAATTTCGATTAGCGAATACTACTACTAGTGAGTGACAGTATCCGAATTATTGCATTCGAATGCATGAAATTTCGATTAGGGAATACTGCTACTAGTGAGTGACAGTATCCGAATTATAGCATTCGAATGCAAGAGATTTCGATTAGCGAATACTACTACTAGTGAGTGACAGTATCCGAATTATTGCATTCGAATGCATGAAATTTCGATTAGCGAATACTACTACTAGTGAGTGACAGTATCCGAATTATTGCATTCGAATGCATGAAATTTCGATTAGCGGATACTACTACTAGTGAGTGACAGTATCCGAGAACTAGCATTCGAATGCATGAGATTTCGATTAGCGAATACTGCTACTAGTGAGTGACAGTATCCGAATTATTGCATTCGAATGCATGAGATTGCGATTAGCGAATACTACTACTAGTGAGTGACAGTATCCGAATTATTGCATTCGAATGCATGAAATTTCGATTAGCGAATACTACTACTAGTGAGTGACAGTATCCGAATTATGGCATTCGAATGCATGAAATTTCGATTAGCGAATACTACTACTAGTGAGTGACAGTATCCGCGAACTTGCATTCGAATGCATGAAATTTCGATTAGCGAATACTACTACTAGTGAGTGACAGTATCCGAATTAGTGCATTCGAATGCATGAGATTGCGATTAGCGAATACTACTACTAGTGAGTGACAGTATCCGAATTATTGCATTCGAATGCATGAAATTTCGATTAGCGAATACTACTACTAGTGAGTGACAGTATCCGAGAACTTGCATTCGAATGCATGAGATTTCGATTAGCGAATACTACTACTAGTGAGTGACAGTATCCGAGAACTTGCATTCGAATGCATGAGATTTCGATTAGCGAATACTACTACTAGTGAGTGAAAGTATCCGAGAACTTGCATCGAATGCATGAGATTTCGATTACTGAATTCTACTACTAGTGAGTGACAGTATCCGAGAACTTGCATTCGAATGCATGAGATTTCGATTAGCGTATACTACTACTAGGGAGTGACAGTATCCGAGAACTTGCATTCGAATGCATGAGATTTCGATTAACGAATACTACTACTAGTGAGTGACAGTATCCGAATTATTGCAATCGAATGCATGAGATTTCGTTTAGCGAATACTACTACTAGTCAGTGACAGTTTCCGAATTATTGCTTTCGAATGCAAGAGATTTCGATTAGCGAATACTACTACTAGTGAGTGACAGTATCCGAATTATTGCATTCGAATGCAAGAGATTTCGATTAGCGAATACTACTACTAGTGAGTGACAGTATACGAATTATTGCATTCGAATGCAAGAGATTTCGATTAGCGAATACTACTACTAGTGAGTGACAGTATCCGAATTATTGCATTCGAATGCATGAAATTTCGATTAGCGAACACTACTACTAGTGAGTGACAGTATCCGAATTATTGCATTCGAATGCAAGAGATTTCGATTAGCGAATACTACTACTCGTGAGTGACAGTATCCGAATTATTGCATTCGAATGCAACAGATTTCGATTAGCGAATACTACTACTAGTGAGTGACAGTATCCGAATTATTGCATTCGAATGCATGAAATTTCGATTAGCGAATACTACTACTAGTGAGTGACAGTATTCGAATTATGGCATTCGAATGCATGAACTTTCGATTAGCGAATACTACTACTAGAGAGTGACAGTATCCGAGAACTTGCATTCGAATGCATGAAATTTCGATTAGCGAATACTACTACTAATGAGTGACAGTATCCGAATTATTGCGTTCGAATGCATGAGATTGCGATAAGCGAATACCACTACTAGTGTGTGACAGTATCCGAATTATTGCATTCGAATGCATGAAATTTCGATTAGCGAATACTACTACTAGTGAGTGACAGTATCCGAGAATTTGCATTCGAATGCATGAGATTTCGATTAGCGAATACTACTACTAGTGAGTGACAGTATCCGGGAACTTGCATTCGAATGCATGAGATTTCGATTAGCATATACTACTACTAGTGAGTGACAGTATCCGAGAACTTGCATTTGAATGCATGAGATTTCGATTAGCGAATACTACTACTAGTGAGTGACAGTATCCGAATTATTGCAATCGAATGCATGAGATTTCGTTTAGCGAATACTACTACTAGTCAGTGACAGTTTCCGAATTATTGCTTTCGAATGCAAGAGATTTAGATTAGCGAATACTACTACTAGTGAGTGACAGTATCCGAATTATTGCATTCGAATGCAAGAGATTTCGATTAGCGAATACTACTACTAGTGAGTGACAGTATCCGAATTATTGCATTCGAATGCAAGAGATTTCGATTAGCGAATACTCCTACTCGTGAGTGACAGTATCCGAATTATTGCATTCGAATGCAAGAGATTTCGATTAGCGAATACTACTACTAGTGAGTGACAGTATCCGAATTATTGCATTCGAATGCAAGAGATTTCGATTAGCGAATACTACTACTAGTGAGTGACAGTATCCGAATTATTGCATTCGAATGCAAGAGATTTCGATTAGCGAATACTACTACTAGTGAGTGACAGTATCCGAATTATTGCATTCGAATGCAAGAGATTTCGATTAGCGAATACTACTACTAGTGAGTGACAGTATCCGAATTATTGCATTCGAATGCATGAAATTTCGATTAGCGAATACTACTACTAGTGAGTGACAGTATCCGAATTATGGCATTCGAATGCATGAACTTTCGATTAGCGAACACTACTACTAGAGAGTGACAGTATCCGAGAACTTGCATTCGAATGCATGAAATTTCGATTAGCGAATACTACTACTAATGAGTGACAGTATCCGAATTATTGCGTTCGAATGCATGAGATTGCGATTAGCGAATACCACTACTAGTGTGTGACAGTATCCGAATTATTGCATTCGAATGTATGAAATTTCGATTAGCGAATACTACTACTAGTGAGTGACAGTATCCGAGAACTTGCATTCGAATGCATGAGATTTCGATTAGCGAATACTACTACTAGTGAGTGACAGTATCTGGGAACTTGCATTCGAATGCATGAGATTTCGATTAGCATATACTACTACTAGTAAGTGACAGTATCCGAGAACTTGCATTTGAATGCATGAGATTTCGATTAGCGAATACTACTACTAGTGTGTGACAGTATCCGAATTATTGCAATCGAATGCATGAGATTTCGTTTAGCGAATACTACTACTAGTCAGTGACAGTTTCCGAATTATTGCTTTCGAATGCAAGAGATTTCGATTAGCGAATACTACTACTAGTGAGTGACAGTATCCGAATTATTGCATTCGAATGCAAGAGATTTCAATTAGCGAATACCACTACTAGTGAGTGACAGTATCCGAATTATTGCATTCGAATGCAAGAGATTTCGATTAGCGAATACTACTACTAGTGAGTGACAGTATCCGAATTATTACATTCGAATGCAAGAGATTTCGATTAGCGAATACTACTACTAGTGAGTGACAGTATCCGAATTATTGCATTCGAATGCAAGAGATTTCGATTAGCGAACACTACTACTAGTGAGTGACAGTATCCGAATTATTGCATTCGAATGCATGAAATTTCGATTAGCGAATACTACTACTAGTGAGTGACAGTATCCGAATTATTGCATTCGAATGCATGAAATTTCGATTAGCGAAGACTGCTACTAGTGAATGACAGTATCTGAATTATTGCATTCGAATGCAAGAGATTTCGATTAGCGAATACTACTACTAGTGAGTGACAGTATCCGAATTATTGCATTCGAATGCATGAAATTTCGATTAGCGAATGCTACTACTAGTGAGTGACAGTATCCGAGAACTTGCATTCGAATGCATGAGATTTCGATTAGCGAATACTACTACTAGTGAGTGACAGTATCCGAATTATTGCATTCGAATGCAAGAGATTTCGATTAGCGAATACTACTACTAGTGAGTGACAGTATCCGAATTATTGCATTCGAATGCATGAAATTTCGATTAGCGAATACTACTACTAGTGAGTGACAGTATCCGAATTATTGCATTCGAATGCATGAAATTTCGATTAGCGAATACTGCTACTAGTGAGTGACAGTATCCGAATTATTGCATTCGAATGCAAGAGATTTCGATTAGCGAATACTACTACTAGTGAGTGACAGTATCCGAATTATTGCATTCGAATGCAAGAGATTTCGATTAGCGAATACTACTACTAGTGAGTGACAGTATCCGAATTATTACATTCGAATGCAAGAGATTTCGATTAGCGAATACTACTACTAGTGAGTGACAGTATCCGAATTATTGCATTCGAATGCAAGAGATTTCGATTAGCGAATACTACTACTCGTGAGTGACAGTATCCGAATTATTGCATTCGAATGCATGAAATTTCGATTAGCGAATACTACTACTAGTGAGTGACAGTATCCGAATTATTGCATTCGAATGCATGAAATTTCGATTAGCGAATACTGCTACTAGTGAGTGACAGTATCCGAATTATAGCATTCGAATGCAAGAGATTTCGATTAGCGAATACTACTACTAGTGAGTGACAGTATCCGAATTATTGCATTCGAATGCATGAAATTTCGATTAGCGAATACTACTACTAGTGAGTGACAGTATCCGAATTATTGCATTCGAATGCATGAAATTTCGATTAGCGAATACTACTACTAGTGAGTGACAGTATCCGAATTATTGCATTCGAATGCATGAAATTTCGATTAGCGGATACTACTACTAGTGAGTGACAGTATCCGAGAACTAGCATTCGAATGCATGAGATTTCGATTAGCGAAAACTGCTACTAGTGAGTGACAGTATCCGAATTATTGCATTCGAATGCATGAGATTGCGATTAGCGAATACTACTACTAGTGAGTGACAGTATCCGAATTATTGCATTCGAATGCATGAAATTTCGATTAGCGAATACTACTACTAGTGAGTGACAGTATCCGAATTATGGCATTCGAATGCATGAAATTTCGATTAGCGAATACTACTACTAGTGAGTGACAGTATCCGCGAACTTGCATTCGAATGCATGAAATTTCGATTAGCGAATACTACTACTAGTGAGTGACAGTATCCGAATTAGTGCATTCGAATGCATGAGATTGCGATTAGCGAATACTACTACTAGTGAGTGACAGTATCCGAATTATTGCATTCGAATGCATGAAATTTCGATTAGCGAATACTACTACTAGTGAGTGACAGTATCCGAGAACTTGCATTCGAATGCATGAGATTTCGATTAGTGAATTCTACTACTAGTGAGTGACAGTATCCGAGAACTTGCATTTGAATGCATGAGATTTCGATTAGCGTATACTACTACTAGTGAGTGACAGTATCCGAGAACTTGCATTCGAATGCATGAGATTTCGATTAGCGAATACTACTACTAGTGAGTGACAGTATCCGAATTATTGCAATCGAATGCATGAGATTTCGTTTAGCGAATACTACTACTAGTCAGTGACAGTTTCCGAATTATTGCTTTCGAATGCAAGAGATTTCGATTAGCGAATACTACTACTAGTGAGTGACAGTATCCGAATTATTGCATTCGAATGCAAGAGATTTCGATTAGCGAATACTACTACTAGTGAGTGACAGTATACGAATTATTGCATTCGAATGCAAGAGTTTCGATTAGCGAATACTACTACTAGTGAGTGACAGTATCCGAATTATTGCATTCGAATGCATTAAATTTCGATTAGCGAACACTACTACTAGTGAGTGACAGTATCCGAATTATTGCATTCGAATGCATGAGATTTCGATTAGCGAATACTACTACTCGTGAGTGACAGTATCCGAATTATTGCATTCGAATGCAAGAGATTTCGATTAGCGAATACTACTACTAGTGAGTGACAGTATCCGAATTATTGCATTCGAATGCAAGAGATTTCGATTAGCGAATACTACTACTAGTGAGTGACAGTATCCGAATTATTGCATTCGAATTCAAGAGATTTCGATTAGCGAATACTACTACTAGTGAGTGACAGTATCCGAATTATTACATTCGAATGCAAGAGATTTCGATTAGCGAATACTACTACTAATGAGTGACAGTATCCGAATTATTGCATTCGAATGCAAGAGATTTCGATTAGCGAATACTACTACTAGTGAGTGACAGTATCCGAATTATTGCATTCGAATGCATGAAATTTCGATTAGCGAATACTACTACTAGTGAGTGACACTATCCGAATTATTGCATTCGAATGCATGAAATTTCGATTAGCGAATACTGCTACTAGTGAGTGACAGTATCCGAATTATAGCATTCGAATGCAAGAGATTTCGATTAGCGAATACTACTACTAGTGAGTGACAGTATCCGAATTATTGCATTCGAATGCATGAAATTTCGATTAGCAAATACTACTACTAGTGAGTGACAGTATCCGAATTATTGCATTCGAATGCATGAGATATCGATTAGCGAATACTACTACTAGTGAGTGACAGTATCCGAATTATTGCATTCGAATGCATGAGATTTAGATTAGCCAATACTACTACTAGTGAGTGACAGTATCCGAGAACTTGCATTCGAATGCATGAGATTTCGATTAGCGTATACTACTACTAGTGAGTGATGGTATCCGAGAACTTGCATTCGAATGCATGAGATTTCGATTAGCGAATACTACTACTAGTGAGTGGCCGTATCCGAATTATTGCAATCGAATGCATGAGATTTCGTTTAGCGAATACTACTACTAGTCAGTGACAGTTTCCGAATTATTGCTTTCGAATGCAAGAGATTTCGATTAGCGAATACTACTACTAGTGAGTGACAGTATCCGAATTATTGCATTCGAATGCATGAAATTTCGATTAGCGAATACTACTACTAGTGAGTGACACTATCCGAATTATTGCATTCGAATGCATGAAATTTCGATTAGCGAATACTGCTACTAGTGAGTGACAGTATCCGAATTATAGCATTCGAATGCAAGAGATTTCGATTAGCGAATACTACTACTAGTGAGTGACAGTATCCGAATTATTGCATTCGAATGCATGAAATTTCGATTAGCGAATACTACTACTAGTGAGTGACAGTATCCGAATTATTGCATTCGAATGCATGAGATATCGATTAGCGAATACTACTACTAGTGAGTGACAGTATCCGAATTATTGCATTCGAATGCATGAGATTTCGATTAGCCAATACTACTACTAGTGAGTGACAGTATCCGAGAACTTGCATTCGAATGCATGAGATTTCGATTAGCGTATACTACTACTAGTGAGTGATGGTATCCGAGAACTTGCATTCGAATGCATGAGATTTCGATTAGCGAATACTACTACTAGTGAGTGGCAGTATCCGAATTATTGCAATCGAATGCATGAGATTTCGTTTAGCGAATACTACTACTAGTCAGTGACAGTTTCCGAATTATTGCTTTCGAATGCAAGAGATTTCGATTAGCGAATACTACTACTAGTGAGTGACAGTATCCGAATTATTGCATTCGAATGCAAGAGATTTCGATTAGCGAATACTACTACTAGTGAGTGACAGTATACGAATTATTGCATTAGAATGCAAGAGATTTCGATTAGCGAATACTACTACTAGTGAGTGACAGTATCCGAATTATTGCATTCGAATGCATGAAATTTCGATTAGCGAATACTACTACTAGTGAGTGACAGTATCCGAATTATTGCATTCGAATGCAAGAGATTTCGATTAGCGAATACTACTACTCGTGAGTGACAGTATCCGAATTATTGCATTCGAATGCAAGAGATTTCGATTAGCGAATACTACTACTAGTGAGTGACAGTATCCGAATTATTGCATTCGAATGCAAGAGATTTCGATTAGCGAATACTACTACTAGTGAGTGACAGTATCCGAGAACTTGCATTCGAATGCATGAGATTTCGATTAGCGAATACAACTACTAGTGAGTGACAGTATCCGAGAACTTGCATTCGAATGCATGAGATTTCGATTAGCGAATACTACTACTAGTGAGTGACAGTATCCGGATTATTGCATTCGAATGCATGAAATTTCGATTAGCGAATACTACTACTAGTGAGTGACAGTATCAGAATTATTGCATTCGAATGCATGAGATTGCGATTAGCGAATACTACTACTAGTGAGTGACAGTATCCGAATTATTGCATTCGAATGCATGAAATTTCGATTAGCGAATACTACTACTAGTGAGTGACAGTATCCGAATTATGGCATTCGAATGCATGAAATTTCGATTAGCGAATACTACTACTAGTGAGTGACAGTATCCGCGAACTTGCATTCGAATGCATGAAATTTCGATTAGCGAATACTACTACTAGTGAGTGACAGTATCCGAATTAGTGCATTCGAATGCATGAGATTGCGATTAGCGAATACTACTACTAGTGAGTGACAGTATCCGAGAACTTGCATTCGAATGCATGAGATTTCGATTAGCGAATACTACTACTAGTGAGTGACAGTATCCGAGAACTTGCATTCGAATGCATGAGATTTCGATTAGCGAATACTACTACTAGTGAGTGAAAGTATCCGAGAACTTGCATTCGAATGCATGAGATTTCGATTAGTGAATTCTACTACTAGTGAGTGACAGTATCCGAGAACTTGCATTCAAATGCATGAGATTTCGATTAGCGAATAATACTACTAGTGAGTGACAGTATCCGAATTATTGCAAACGAATGCATGAGATTTCCTTTAGCGAATACTACTACTAGTCAGTGACTGTTTCCGAATTATTGCTTTCGAATGCAAGGGATTTCGATTAGCGAATACTACTACTAGTGAGTGACAGTATCCGAATTATTGCATTCGAATGCACGAAATTTCGATTAGCGAATACTACTACTAGTGAGTGACAGTATCCGAATTATGGCATTCGAATGCATGAACTTTCGATTAGCGAATACTACTACTAGTGAGTGACAGTATCCGAGAACTTGCATTCGAATGCATGAAATTTCGATTAGCGAATACTACTACTAGTGAGTGACAGTATCCGAATTATTGCATTCGAAAGCATAAATTTCGATTAGCGAATACTACTACTAGTGAGTGACAGTATCCGAATTATTGCATACGAAGGCATGAAATTTCGATTAGCGAATACTACTACTAGTGAGTGACAGTATCCGAGAGCTTGCATTCGAATGCATGAGATTTCGATTAGCGAATACTACTACTAGTGAGTGACAGTATCCGAATTATTGCATTCGAATGCATGAGATTTCGATTAGCGAATACTACTACTAGTGAGTGACAGTATCCGAATTATTGCATTCGAATGCATGAAATTTCGATTAGCGAATACTACTACTAGTGAGTGACAGTATCCGAATTATTGCATTCGAATGCATGAAATTTCGATTAGCGAATACTACTACTAGAGAGTGACAGTATCCGAATTATTGCATTCGAATGCATGAGATTTCGATTAGCGAATACTACTACTAGTGAGTGACAGTATCCGAATTATTGCATTCGAATGCATGAGATTTCGATTAGCGAATACTACTACTAGTGAGTGACAGTATCCGAATTATGGCATTCGAATGCATGAACTTTCGATTAGCGAATACTACTACTAGAGAGTGACAGTATCCGAGAACTTGCATTCGAATGCATGAAATTTCGATTAGCGAATACTACTACTAATGAGTGACAGTATCCGAATTATTGCGTTCGAATGCATGAGATTGCGATTAGCGAATACCACTACTAGTGTGTGACAGTATCCGAATTATTGCATTCGAATGCATGAAATTTCGATTAGCGAATACTACTACTAGTGAGTGACAGTATCCGAGAACTTGCATTCGAATGCATGAGATTTCGATTAGCGAATACTACTACTAGTGAGTGACAGTATCCGGGAACTTGCATTCGAATGCATGAGATTTCGATTAGCATATACTACTACTAGTGAGTGACAGTATCCGAGAACTTGCATTTGAATGCATGAGATTTCGTTTAGCGAATACTACTACTAGTCAGTGACAGTTTCCGAATTATTGCTTTCGAATGCAAGAGATTTCGATTAGCGAATACTACTACTAGTGAGTGACAGTATCCGAATTATTGCATTCGAATGCAAGAGATTTCGATTAGCGAATACTACTACTAGTGAGTGACAGTATACGAATTATTGCATTCGAATGCAAGAGATTTCGATTAGCGAATACTACTACTAGTGAGTGACAGTATCCGAATTATTGCATTCGATTGCATGAAATTTCGATTAGCGAACACTACTACTAGTGAGTGACAGTATCCGAATTATTGCATTCGAATGCAAGAGATTTCGATTAGCGAATACTACTACTCGTGAGTGACAGTATCCGAATTATTGCATTCGAATGCAAGAGATTTCGATTAGCGAATACTACTACTAGTGAGTGACAGTATCCGAATTATTGCATTCGAATGCAAGAGATTTCGATTAGCGAATACTACTACTAGTGAGTGACAGTATCCGAATTATTGCATTCGAATGCAAGAGATTTCGATTAGCGAATACTACTACTAGTGAGTGACAGTATCCGAATTATTACACTCGAATGCAAGAGATTTCGATTAGCGAATACTACTACTAGTGAGTGACAGTATCCGAATTATTGCATTCGAATGCAAGAGATTTCGATTAGCGAATACTACTACTAGTGAGTGACAGTATCCGAATTATTGCATTCGAATGCATGAAATTTCGATTAGCGAATACTACTACTAGTGAGTGACAGTATCCGAATTATTGCATTCGAATGCATGAAATTTCGATTAGCGAATACTGCTACTAGTGAGTGACAGTATCCGAATTATAGCATTCGAATGCAAGAGATTTCGATTAGCGAATACTACTACTAGTGAGTGACAGTATCCGAATTATTGCATTCGAATGCATGAAATTTCGATTAGCGAATACTACTACTAGTGAGTGACAGTATCCGAATTATTGCATTCGAATGCATGAAATTTTGATTAGCGAATACTACTACTAGTGAGTGACAGTATCCGAATTATTGCATTCGAATGCATGAGATTTCGATTAGCGGATACTACTACTAGTGAGTGACAGTATCCGAGAACTAGCATTCGAATGCATGAGATTTCGATTAGCAAATACTACTACTAGTTAGTGACAGTATCCGAATTATTGCATTCGAATGCATGAAATTTCGATTAGCGAATACTACTACTAGTGAGTGACAGTATCCGAATTATTGCATTCGAATGCATGAAATTTCGATTAGCAAATACTACTACTAGTGAGTGACAGTATCCGAATTATTGCATTCGAATGCATGAGATATCGATTAGCGAATACTACTACTAGTGAGTGACAGTATCCGAATTATTGCATTCGAATGCATGAGATTTAGATTAGCCAATACTACTACTAGTGAGTGACAGTATCCGAGAACTTGCATTCGAATGCATGAGATTTCGATTAGCGTATACTACTACTAGTGAGTGATGGTATCCGAGAACTTGCATTCGAATGCATGAGATTTCGATTAGCGAATACTACTACTAGTGAGTGGCCGTATCCGAATTATTGCAATCGAATGCATGAGATTTCGTTTAGCGAATACTACTACTAGTCAGTGACAGTTTCCGAATTATTGCTTTCGAATGCAAGAGATTTCGATTAGCGAATACTACTACTAGTGAGTGACAGTATCCGAATTATTGCATTCGAATGCATGAAATTTCGATTAGCGAATACTACTACTAGTGAGTGACACTATCCGAATTATTGCATTCGAATGCATGAAATTTCGATTAGCGAATACTGCTACTAGTGAGTGACAGTATCCGAATTATAGCATTCGAATGCAAGAGATTTCGATTAGCGAATACTACTACTAGTGAGTGACAGTATCCGCGAACTTGCATTCGAATGCATGAAATTTCGATTAGCGAATACTACTACTAGTGAGTGACAGTATCCGAATTAGTGCATTCGAATGCATGAGATTGCGATTAGCGAATACTACTACTAGTGAGTGACAGTATCCGAATTATTGCATTCGAATGCATGAAATTTCGATTAGCGAATACTACTACTATTGAGTGACAGTATCCGAGAACTTGCATTCGAATGCATGAGATTTCGATTAGCGAATACTACTACTAGTGAGTGACAGTATCCGAGAACTTGCATTCGAATGCATGAGATTTCGATTAGCGAATTCTACTACTAGTGAGTGAAAGTATCCGAGAACTTGCATTCGAATGCATGAGATTCCGATTAGTGAATTCTACTACTAGTGAGTGACAGTATCCGAGAACTTGCATTCGAATGCATGAGATTTCGATTAGCGTATACTACTACTAGTGAGTGACAGTATCCGAGAACTTGCATTCGAATGCATGAGATTTCGATTAGCGAATACTACTACTAGTGAGTGACAGTATTCGAATTATTGCAATCGAATGCATGAGATTTCGTTTAGCGAATACTACTACTAGTCAGTGACAGTTTCCGAATTATTGCATTCGAATGCAAGAGATTTCGATTAGCGAATACTACTACTAGTGAGAGACAGTATACGAATTATTGCATTCGAATGCAAGAGATTTCGATTTGCGAATACTACCACTAGTGAGTGACAGTATCCGAGAACTTGCATTCGAATGCATGAGATTTCGATTAGCGAATACTACTACTAGTGAGTGACAGTATCCGGATTATTGCATTCGAATGCATGAAATTTCGATTAGCAAATACTACTACTAGTGAGTGACAGTATCAGAATTATTGCATTCGAATGCATGAGATTGCGATTAGCGAATACTACTACTAGTGAGTGACAGTATCCGAATTATTGCATTCGAATGCATGAAATTTCGATTAGCGAATACTACTACTAGTGAGTGACAGTATCCGAATTATGGCATTCGAATGCATGAAATTTCGATTAGCGAATACTACTACTAGTGAGTGACAGTATCCGCGAACTTGCATTCGAATGCATGAAATTTCGATTAGCGAATACTACTACTAGTGAGTGACAGTATCCGAATTAGTGCATTCGAATGCATGAGATTGCGATTAGCGAATACTACTACTAGTGAGTGACAGTATCCGAGAACTTGCATTCGAATGCATGAGATTTCGATTAGCGAATACTACTACTAGTGAGTGACAGTATCCGAGAACTTGCATTCGAATGCATGAGATTTCGATTAGCGAATACTACTACTAGTGAGTGAAAGTATCCGAGAACTTGCATTCGAATGCATGAGATTTCGATTAGTGAATTCTACAACTAGTGAGTGACAGTATCCGAGAACTTGCATTCGAATGCATGAGATTTCGATTAGCGAATAATACTACTAGTGAGTGACAGTATCCGAATTATTGCAAACGAATGCATGAGATTTCCTTTAGCGAATACTACTACTAGTCAGAGACTGTTTCCGAATTATTGCTTTCGAATGCAAGAGATTTCGATTAGCGAATACTACTACTAATGAGTGACAGTATCCGAAGTATTGCATTCGAATGCATGAAATTTCGATTAGCGAATACTACTACTAGTGAGTGACAGTATCCGAATTATGGCATTCGAATGCATGAACTTTCGATTAGCGAATACTACTACTAGTGAGTGACAGTATCCGAGAACTTGCATTCGAATGCATGAAATTTCGATTAGCGAATACTACTACTAGTGAGTGACAGTATCCGAATTATTGCATTCGAAAGCATGAAATTTCGATTAGCGAATACTACTACTAGTGAGTGACAGTATCCGAATTATTGCATACGAATGCATGAAATTTCGATTAGCGAATACTACTACTAGTGAGTGACAGTATCCGAGAGCTTGCATTCGAATGCATGAGATTTCGATTAGCGAATACTACTACTAGTGAGTGACAGTATCCGAATTATTGCTTTCGAATGCAAGAGATTTCGATTAGCGAATACTACTACTAATGAGTGACAGTATCCGAAGTATTGCATTCGAATGCATGAAATTTCGATTAGCGAATACTACTACTAGTGAGTGACAGTATCCGAATTATGGCATTCGAATGCATGAACTTTCGATTAGCGAATACTACTACTAGTGAGTGACAGTATCCGAGAACTTGCATTCGAATGCATGAAATTTCGATTAGCGAATACTACTACTAGTGAGTGACAGTATCCGAGAACTTGCATTCGAATGCATGAGATTTCGATTAGCGAATACTACTACTAGTGAGTGACAGTATTCGAATTATTGCAATCGAATGCATGAGATTTCGTTTAGCGAATACTACTACTAGTCAGTGACAGTTTCCGAATTATTGCATTCGAATGCAAGAGATTTCGATTAGCGAATACTACTACTAGTGAGAGACAGTATACGAATTATTGCATTCGAATGCAAGAGATTTCGATTTGCGAATACTACCACTAGTGAGTGACAGTATCCGAGAACTTGCATTCGAATGCATGAGATTTCGATTAGCGAATACTACTACTAGTGAGTGACAGTATCCGGATTATTGCATTCGAATGCATGAAATTTCGATTAGCAAATACTACTACTAGTAAGTGACAGTATCAGAATTATTGCATTCGAATGCATGAGATTGCGATTAGCGAATACTACTACTAGTGAGTGACAGTATCCGAATTATTGCATTCGAATGCATGAAATTTCGATTAGCGAATACTACTACTAGTGAGTGACAGTATCCGAATTATGGCATTCGAATGCATGAAATTTCGATTAGCGAATACTACTACTAGTGAGTGACAGTATCCGCGAACTTGCATTCGAATGCATGAAATTTCGATTAGCGAATACTACTACTAGTGAGTGACAGTATCCGAATTAGTGCATTCGAATGCATGAGATTGCGATTAGCGAATACTAGTACTAGTGAGTGACAGTATCCGAGAACTTGCATTCGAATGCATGAGATTTCGATTAGCGAATACTACTACTAGTGAGTGACAGTATCCGAGAACTTGCATTCGAATGCATGAGATTTCGATTAGCGAATACTACTACTAGTGAGTGAAAGTATCCGAGAACTTGCATTCGAATGCATGAGATTTCGATTAGTGAATTCTACAACTAGTGAGTGACAGTATCCGAGAACTTGCATTCGAATGCATGAGATTTCGATTAGCGAATAATACTACTAGTGAGTGACAGTATCCGAATTATTGCAAACGAATGCATGAGATTTCCTTTAGCGAATACTACTACTAGTCAGAGACTGTTTCCGAATTATTGCTTTCGAATGCAAGAGATTTCGATTAGCGAATACTACTACTAATGAGTGACAGTATCCGAAGTATTGCATTCGAATGCATGAAATTTCGATTAGCGAATACTACTACTAGTGAGTGACAGTATCCGAATTATGGCATTCGAATGCATGAACTTTCGATTAGCGAATACTACTACTAGTGAGTGACAGTATCCGAGAACTTGCATTCGAATGCATGAAATTTCGATTAGCGAATACTACTACTAGTGAGTGACAGTATCCGAATTATTGCATTCGAAAGCATGAAATTTCGATTAGCGAATACTACTACTAGTGAGTGACAGTATCCGAATTATTGCATACGAATGCATGAAATTTCGATTAGCGAATACTACTACTAGTGAGTGACAGTATCCGAGAGCTTGCATTCGAATGCATGAGATTTCGATTAGCGAATACTACTACTAGTGAGTGACAGTATCCGAATTATTGCATTCGAATGCATGAGATTTCGATTAGCGAATACTACTACTAGTGAGTGACAGTATCCGAATTATTGCATTCGAATGCATGAAATTTCGATTAGCGAATACTACTACTAGTGAGTGACAGTATCCGAATTATGGCATTCGAATGCATGAACTTTCGATTAGCGAATACTACTACTAGAGAGTGACAGTATCCGAGAACTTGCATTCGAATGCATGAAATTTCGATTAGGGAATACTACTACTAATGAGTGACAGTATCCGAATTATTGCGTTCGAATGCATGAGATTGCGATTAGCGAATACCACTACTAGTGTGTGACAGTATCCGAATTATTGCATTCGAATGCATGAAATTTCGATTAGCGAATACTACTACTAGTGAGTGACAGTATCCGAGAACTTGCATTCGAATGCATGAGATTTCGATTAGCGAATACTACTACTAGTGAGTGACAGTATCCGGGAACTTGCATTCGAATGCATGAGATTTCGATTAGCATATACTACTACTAGTGAGTGACAGTATCCGAGAACTTGCATTTGAATGCATGAGATTTCGTTTAGCGAATACTACTACTAGTCAGTGACAGTTTCCGAAATATTGCTTTCGAATGCAAGAGATTTCGATTAGCGAATACTACTACTAGTGAGTGACAGTATCCGAATTATTGCATTCGAATGCAAGAGATTTCGATTAGCGAATACTACTACTAGTGAGTGACAGTATCCGAATTATTGCATTCGAATGCAAGAGATTTCGATTAGCGAATACTACTACTAGTGAGTGACAGTATCCGAATTATTGCATTCGAATGCATGAAATTTCGATTAGCGAATACTACTACTAGTGAGTGACAGTATCCGAATTATTGCATTCGAATGCATGAAATTTCGATTAGCGAATACTGCTACTAGTGAGTGACAGTATCCGAATTATTGCATTCGAATGCAAGAGATTTCGATTAGCGAATACTACTACTAGTGAGTGACAGTATCCGAATTATTGCATTCGAATGCATGAAATTTCGATTAGCGAATACTACTACTAGTGAGTGACAGTATCCGAATTATTGCATTCGAATGCATGAAATTTTGATTAGCGAATACTACTACTAGTGAGTGACAGTATCCGAATTATTGCATTCGAATGCATGAAATTTCGATTAGCGGATACTACTACTAGTGAGTGACAGTATCCGAGAACTAGCATTCGAATGCATGAGATTTCGATTAGCAAATACTACTACTAGTGAGTGACAGTATCCGAATTATTGCATTCGAATGCATGAGATTGCGATTAGCGAATCCTACTACTAGTGAGTGACAGTATCCGAATTATTGCATTCGAATGCATGAAATTTCGATTAGCGAATACTACTACTAGTGAGTGACAGTATCCGAATTATGGCATTCGAATGCATGAAATTTCGATTAACGAATACTACTACTAGTGAGTGACAGTATCCGCGAACTTGCATTCGAATGCATGAAATTTCGATTAGCGAATACTACTACTAGTGAGTGACAGTATCCGAATTAGTGCATTCGAATGCATGAGATTGCGATTAGCGAATACTACTACTAGTGAGTGACAGTATCCGAATTATTGCATTCGAATGCATGAGATTGCGATTAGCGAATACTACTACTAGTGTGTGACAGTATCCGAATTATTGCATTCGAATGCATGAAATTTCGATTAGCGAATACTACTACTAGTGAGTGACAGTATCCGAGAACTTGCATTCGAATGCATGAGATTTCGATTAGCGAATACTACTACTAGTGAGTGACAGTATCCGAGAACTTGCATTCGAATGCATGAGATTTCGATTAGCGAATACTACTACTAGTGAGTGAAAGTATCCGAGAACTTGCATTCGAATGCATGAGATTCCGATTAGTGAATTCTACTACTAGTGAGTGACAGTATCCGAGAACTTGCATTCGAATGCATGAGATTTCCATTAGCGTATACTACTACTAGTGAGTGATAGTATCCGAGAACTTGCATTCGAATGCATGAGATTTCGATTAGCGAATACTACTACTAGTGAGTGACAGTATCCGAATTATTGCAATCGAATGCATGAGATTTCGTTTAGCGAATACTACTACTAGTCAGTGACAGTTTCCGAATTATTGCTTTCGAATGCAAGAGATTTCGATTAGCGAATACTACTACTAGTGAGTGACAGTATCCGAATTATTGCATTCGAATGCAAGAGATTTCGATTAGCGAATACTACTACTAGTGAGTGACAGTATACGAATTATTGCATTCGAATGCAAGAGATTTCGATTTGCGAATACAACCACTAGTGAGTGACAGTATCCGAATTATTGCATTCGAATGCATGAAATTTCGATTAGCGAACACTACTACTAGTGAGTGACAGTATCCGAATTATTGCATTCGAATGCAAGAGATTTCGATTAGCGAATACTACTACTCGTGAGGGACAGTATCCGAATTATAGCATTCGAATGCAAGATATTTCGATTAGCGAATACTACTACTAGTGAGTGACAGTATCCGAATTATTGCATTCGAATGCAAGAGATTTCGATTAGCGAATACTACTACTAGTGAGTGACAGTATCCGAATTATTGCATTCGAATGCAAGAGATTTCGATTAGCGAATACTACTACTAGTGAGTGACAGTATCCGAATTATTACATTCGAATGCAAGAGATTTCGATTAGCGAATACTACTACTAGTGAGTGACAGTATCCGAATTATTGCATTCGAATGCAAGAGATTTCGATTAGCGAATACCACTACTAGTGAGTGAGAGTATCCGAATTATTGCATTCGAATGCATGAAATTTCGATTAGCGAATACTACTACTAGTGAGTGACAGTATCCGAATTATTGCATTCGAATGCATGAAATTTCGATTAGCGAATACTGCTACTAGTGAGTGACAGTATCCGAATTATAGCATTCGAATGCAAGAGATTTCGATTAGCGAATACTACTACTAGTGAGTGACAGTATCCGAATTATTGCATTCGAATGCATGAAATTTCGATTAGCGAATACTACTACTAGTGAGTGACAGTATCCGAATTATTGCATTCGAATGCATGAAATTTCCATTAGCGAATACTACTACTAGTGAGTGACAGTATCCGAATTATTGCATTCGAATGCATGAAATTTCGATTAGCGGATACTACTACTAGTGAGTGACAGTATCCGAGAACTAGCATTCGAATGCATGAGATTTCGATTAGCGAATACTACTACTAGTGAGTGACAGTATCCGAATTATTGCATTCGAATGCATGAGATTGCGATTAGCGAATACTACTGCAAGTGAGTGACAGTATCCGAATTATTGCATTCGAATGCATGAAATTTCGATTAGCGAATACTACTACTAGTGAGTGACAGTATCCGAATTATGGCATTCGAATTCATGAAATTTCGATTAGCGAATACTACTACTAGTGAGTGACAGTATCCGCGAACTTGCATTCGAATGCATGAAATTTCGATTAGCGAATACTACTACTAGTGAGTGACAGTATCCGAATTAGTGCATTCGAATGCATGAGATTGCGATTAGCGAATACTACTACTAGTGAGTGACAGTATCCGAATTATTGCATTCGATTGCATGAAATTTCGATTAGCGAATACTACTACTAGTGAGTGACAGTATCGGAGAAGTTGCATTCGAATGAATGAGATTTCGATTAGCGAATACTACTACTAGTGAGTGACAGTATCCGAGAACTTGCATTCGAATGCATGAGATTTCGATTAGCGAATACTACTACTAGTGAGTGAAAGTATCCGAGAACTTGCATTCGAATGCATGAGATTTCGATTAGTGAATTCTACTACTAGTGAGTGACAGTATCCGAATTATTGCATTCGAATGCATGAGATTTCGATTAGTGAATACTACTACTAGTGAGTGACAGTATTCGAATTATTGCATTCGAATGCATGAAATTTCGATTAGCGAATACTACTACTAGTGAGTGACAGTAACCGAATTATTGCATTCGAATGCATGAAATTTCGATTAGCGAATACTACTACTAGAGAGTGACAGTATCCGAATTATTGCATTCGAATACATGAGATTTCGATTAGCGAATACTACTACTAGTGAGTGACAGTATCCGAATTATTGCATTCGAATGCATGAGATTTCGACTAGCGAATACTACTGCTAATGAGTGACAGTATCCGAATTACTGCATTCGAATGCATGAGATTGCGATTAGCGAATACCACTACTAGTGTGTGACAGTATCCGAATTATTGCATTCGAATGCACGAAATTTCGATTAGCGAATACTACTACTAGTGAGTGACAGTATCCGAGAACTTGCATTCGAATGCATGAGATTTCGATTAGCGAATACTGCTACTAGTGAGTGACAGTATCCGGGAACTTGCATTCGAATGCATGAGATTTCGATTAGCGTATACTACTACTAGTGAGTGACAGTATCCGAGAACTTGCATTCGAATGCATGAGATTTCGATTAGCGAACTCTACTACTAGTGAGTGACAGTATCCGAATTATTGCAATCGAATGCATGAGATTTCGTTTAGCGAATACTACTACTAGTCAGTGACAGTTTCCGAATTATTGCTTTCGAATGCAAGAGATTTTGAATAGCGAATACTACTACTAGTGAGTGACAGTATCCGAATTATTGCATTCCAATGCAAGAGATTTCGATTAGCGAATACTACTACTAGTGAGTGACAGTATACGAATTATTGCATTCGAATGCAAGAGATTTCGATTAGCGAATACTACTACTAGTGAGTGACAATATCCGAATTATTGCATTCGAATGCATGAAATTTCGATTAGCGAATACTACTACTTGTGAGTGACAGTACCCGAATTATTGCATTCGAATGCAAGAGATTTCGATTAGCGAATACTACTACTCGTGAGTGACAGTATCCGAATTATTGCATTCGAATGCAACAGATTTCGATTAGCGAATACTACTACTAGTGAGTGACAGTATCCGAATTATTGCATTCGAATGCAAGAGATTTCGATTAGCGAATACTACTACTAGTGAGTGACAGTATGCGAATTATTGACTTCGAATGCAAGAGATTTCGATTAGCGAATACTACTACTAGTGAGTGACAGTATCCGAATTATTACATTCGAATGCAAGAGATTTCGATTAGCGAATACTACTACTAGTGAGTGACAGTATCCGAATTATTGCATTCGAATGCAAGAGATTTCGATTAGCGAATACTACTACTAGTGAGTGACAGTATCCGAATTGTTGCATTCGAATGCATGAAATTTCGATTAGCGAATACTACTACTAGTGAGTGACAGTATCCGAATTATTGCATTCGAATGCATGAAATTTCGATTAGCGAATACTGCTACTAGTGAGTGACAGTATCCGAATTATAGCATTCGAATGCAAGAGATTTCGATTAGCGAATACTACTACTAGTGAGTGACAGTATCCGAATTATTGCATTCGAATGCATGAAATTTCGATTAGCGTATACTACTACTAGTGAGTGAGAGTATCCGAGAACTTGCATTCGAATGCATGAGATTTCGATTAGCGAACACTACTACTAGTGAGTGACAGTATCCGAATTATTGCAATCGAATGCATGAGATATCGTTTAGCGAATACTACTACTAGTCAGTGACAGTTTCCGAATTATTGCTTTCGAATGCAAGAGATTTTGAATAGCGAATACTACTACTAGTGAGTGACAGTATCCGAATTATTGCATTCGAATGCAAGAGATTTCGATTAGCGAATACTACTACTAGTGAGTGACAGTATATGAATTATTGCATTTGAATGCAAGAGATTTCGATTAGCGAATACTACTACTAGTGAGTGACAGTATCCGAGTTATTGCATTCGAATGCATGAAATTTCGATTAGCGAATACTACTACTAGTGAGTGACAGTATCCGAATTATTGCATTCGAATGCAAGAGATTTCGATTAGCGAATACTACTACTCGTGAGTGACAGTATCCGAATTATTGCATTCGAATGCAAGAGATTTCGATTAGCGAATACTACTACTAGTGAGTGACAGTATCCGAATTATTGCATTCGAATGCAAGAGATTTCGATTAGCGAATACTACTACTATAGAGTGACAGTATCCGAATTATTGCATTCGAATGCAAGAGATTTCGATTAGCGAATACTACTACTAGTGAGTGACAGTATCCGAATTATTACATTCGAATGCAAGAGATTTCGATTAGCGAATACTACTACTAGTGAGTGACAGTATCCGAATTATTGCATTCGAATGCAAGAGATTTCGATTAGCGAATACTACTACTAGTGAGTGACAGTATCCGAATTGTTGCATTCGAATGCATGAAATTTCGATTAGCGAATACTACTACTAGTGAGTGACAGTATCCGAATTATTGCATTCGAATGCATGAAATTTCGATTAGCGAATACTGCTACTAGTGAGTGACAGTATCCGAATTGTAGCATTCGAATGCAAGAGATTTCGATTAGCGAATACTACGACTAGTGAGTGACAGTATCCGAATTATTGCATTCGAATGCATGAAATTTCGATTAGCGAATACTACTACTAGTGAGTGACAGTATCCGAATTATTGCATTCGAATGCATGAAATTTCGATTAGCAAATACTACTACTAGTGAGTGACAGTATCCGAATTATTGCATTCGAATGCAAGAGATTTCGATTAGCGAATACTACTACTAGTGAGTGACAGTATCCGAATTATTGCATTCGAATGCAAGAGATTTCGATTAGCGAATACTACTACTAGTGAGTGACAGTATCCGAATTATTACATTCGAATGCAAGAGATTTCGATTAGCGAATACTACTACTAGTGAGTGACAGTATCCGAATTATTGCATTCGAATGCAAGAGATTTCGATTAGCGAATACCACTACTAGTGAGTGAGAGTATCCGAATTATTGCATTCGAATGCATGAAATTTCGATTAGCGAATACTACTACTAGTGAGTGACAGTATCCGAATTATTGCATTCGAATGCATGAAATTTCGATTAGCGAATACTGCTACTAGTGAGTGACAGTATCCGAATTATAGCATTCGAATGCAAGAGATTTCGATTAGCGAATACTACTACTAGTGAGTGACAGTATCCGAATTATTGCATTCGAATGCATGAAATTTCGATTAGCGAATACTACTACTAGTGAGTGACAGTATCCGAATTATTGCATTCGAATGCATGAAATTTCCATTAGCGAATACTACTACTAGTGAGTGACAGTATCCGAATTATTGCATTCGAATGCATGAAATTTCGATTAGCGGATACTACTACTAGTGAGTGACAGTATCCGAGAACTAGCATTCGAATGCATGAGATTTCGATTAGCGAATACTACTACTAGTGAGTGACAGTATCCGAATTATTGCATTCGAATGCATGAGATTGCGATTAGCGAATACTACTGCAAGTGAGTGACAGTATCCGAATTATTGCATTCGAATGCATGAAATTTCGATTAGCGAATACTACTACTAGTGAGTGACAGTATCCGAATTATGGCATTCGAATTCATGAAATTTCGATTAGCGAATACTACTACTAGTGAGTGACAGTATCCGCGAACTTGCATTCGAATGCATGAAATTTCGATTAGCGAATACTACTACTAGTGAGTGACAGTATCCGAATTAGTGCATTCGAATGCATGAGATTGCGATTAGCGAATACTACTACTAGTGAGTGACAGTATCCGAATTATTGCATTCGATTGCATGAAATTTCGATTAGCGAATACTACTACTAGTGAGTGACAGTATCCGAGAAGTTGCATTCGAATGCATGAGATTTCGACTAGCGAATACTACTACTAGTGAGTGACAGTATCCGAGAACTTGCATTCGAATGCATGAGATTTCGATTAGCGAATACTACTACTAGTGAGTGAAAGTATCCGAGAACTTGCATTCGAATGCATGAGATTTCGATTAGTGAATTCTACTACTAGTGAGTGACAGTATCCGAGAACTTGCATTCGAATGCATGAGATTTCGATTAGCGAATACTACTACTAGTGAGTGACAGTATCCGAATTATTGCATTCGAATGCATGAGATTTCGATTAGTGAATACTACTACTAGTGAGTGACAGTATTCGAATTATTGCATTCGAATGCATGAAATTTCGATTAGCGAATACTACTACTAGTGAGTGACAGTAACCGAATTATTGCATTCGAATGCATGAAATTTCGATTAGCGAATACTACTACTAGAGAGTGACAGTATCCGAATTATTGCATTCGAATACATGAGATTTCGATTAGCGAATACTACTACTAGTGAGTGACAGTATCCGAATTATTGCATTCGAATGCATGAGATTTCGACTAGCCAATACTACTGCTAATGAGTGACAGTATCCGAATTACTGCATTCGAATGCATGAGATTGCGATTAGCGAATACCACTACTAGTGTGTGACAGTATCCGAATTATTGCATTCGAATGCACGAAATTTCGATTAGCGAATACTACTACTAGTGAGTGACAGTATCCGAGAACTTGCATTCGAATGCATGAGATTTCGATTAGCGAATACTGCTACTAGTGAGTGACAGTATCCGGGAACTTGCATTCGAATGCATGAGATTTCGATTAGCGTATACTACTACTAGTGAGTGACAGTATCCGAGAACTTGCATTCGAATGCATGAGATTTCGATTAGCGAACTCTACTACTAGTGAGTGACAGTATCCGAATTATTGCAATCGAATGCATGAGATTTCGTTTAGCGAATACTACTACTAGTCAGTGACAGTTTCCGAATTATTGCTTTCGAATGCAAGAGATTTTGAATAGCGAATACTACTACTAGTGAGTGACAGTATCCGAATTATTGCATTCCAATGCAAGAGATTTCGATTAGCGAATACTACTACTAGTGAGTGACAGTATACGAATTATTGCATTCGAATGCAAGAGATTTCGATTAGCGAATACTACTACTAGTGAGTAACAGTATCCGAATTATTGCATTCGAATGCATGAAATTTCGATTAGCGAATACTACTACTTGTGAGTGACAGTACCCGAATTATTGCATTCGAATGCAAGAGATTTCGATTAGCGAATACTACTACTCGTGAGTGACAGTATCCGAATTAGTGGATTCGAATTCATGAAATTTCGATTAGCGAATACTACTACTAGTGAGTGACAGTATCCGCGAACTTGCATTCGAATGCATGAAATTTCGATTAGCGAATACTACTACTAGTGAGTGACAGTATCCGAATTAGTGCATTCGAATGCATGAGATTGCGATTAGCGAATACTACTACTAGTGAGTGACAGTATCCGAATTATTGCATTCGATTGCATGAAATTTCGATTAGCGAATACTACTACTAGTGAGTGACAGTATCCGAATTATTGCATTCGAATGCAAGAGATTTCGATTAGCGAATACTACTACTAGTGAGTGACAGTATCCGAATTGTTGCATTCGAATGCATGAAATTTCGATTAGCGAATACTACTACTAGTGAGTGACAGTATCCGAATTATTGCATTCGAATGCATGAAATTTCGATTAGCGAATACTGCTACTAGTGAGTGACAGTATCCGAATTATAGCATTCGAATGCAAGAGATTTCGATTAGCGAATACTACTACTAGTGAGTGACAGTATCCGAATTATTGCATTCGAATGCATGAAATTTCGATTAGCGTATACTACTACTAGTGAGTGACAGTATCCGAGAACTTGCATTCGAATGCATGAGATTTCGATTAGCGAACTCTACTACTAGTGAGTGACAGTATCCGAATTATTGCAATCGAATGCATGAGATATCGTTTAGCGAATACTACTACTAGTCAGTGACAGTTTCCGAATTATTGCTTTCGAATGCAAGAGATTTTGAATAGCGAATACTACTACTAGTGAGTGACAGTATCCGAATTATTGCATTCGAATGCAAGAGATTTCGATTAGCGAATACTACTACTAGTGAGTGACAGTATATGAATTATTGCATTCGAATGCAAGAGATTTCGATTAGCGAATACTACTACTAGTGAGTGACAGTATCCGAGTTATTGCATTCGAATGCATGAAATATCGATTAGCGAATACTACTACTAGTGAGTGGCAGTATCCGAATTATTGCATTCGAATGCAAGAGATTTCGATTAGCGAATACTACTACTCGTGAGTGACAGTATCCGAATTATTGCATTCGAATGCAAGAGATTTCGATTAGCGAATACTACTACTAGTGAGTGACAGTATCCGAATTATTGCATTCGAATGCAAGAGATTTCGATTAGCGAATACTACTACTATAGAGTGACAGTATCCGAATTATTGCATTCGAATGCAAGAGATTTCGATTAGCGAATACTACTACTAGTGAGTGACAGTATCCGAATTATTACATTCGAATGCAAGAGATTTCGATTAGCGAATACTACTACTAGTGAGTGACAGTATCCGAATTATTGCATTCGAATGCAAGAGATTTCGATTAGCGAATACTACTACTAGTGAGTGACAGTATCCGAATTGTTGCATTCGAATGCATGAAATTTCGATTAGCGAATACTACTACTAGTGAGTGACAGTATCCGAATTATTGCATTCGAATGCATGAAATTTCGATTAGCGAATACTGCTACTAGTGAGTGACAGTATCCGAATTGTAGCATTCAAATGCAAGAGATTTCGATTAGCGAATACTACGACTAGTGTGTGACAGTATCCGAATTATTGCATTCGAATGCATGAAATTTCGATTAGCGAATACTACTACTAGTGAGTGACAGTATCCGAATTATTGCATTCGAATGCATGAAATTTCGATTAGCAAATACTACTACTAGTGAGTGACAGTATCCGAATTATTGCATTCGAATGCATGAAATTTCGATTAGCGAATACTACTACTAGTGAGTGACAGTATCCGAATTATTGCATTCGAATGCAAGAGATTTCGATTAGCGAATACTACTACACGTGAGTGACAGTATCCGAATTATTGCATTCGAATGCAAGAGATTTCGATTAGCGAATACTACTACTAGTGAGTGACAGTATCCGAATTATTGCATTCGAATGCAAGAGATTTCGATTAGCGAATACTACTACTATAGAGTGACAGTATCCGAATTATTGCATTCGAATGCAAGAGATTTCGATTAGCGAATACTACTACTAGTGAGTGACAGTATCCGAATTATTACATTCGAATGCAAGAGATTTCGATTAGCGAATACTACTACTAGTGAGTGACAGTATCCGAATTATTGCATTCGAATGCAAGAGATTTCGATTAGCGAATACTACTACTAGTGAGTGACAGTATCCGAATTGTTGCATTCGAATGCATGAAATTTCGATTAGCGAATACTACTACTAGTGAGTGACAGTATCCGAATTATTGCATTCGAATGCATGAAATTTCGATTAGCGAATACTGCTACTAGTGAGTGACAGTATCCGAATTGTAGCATTCGAATGCAAGAGATTTCGATTAGCGAATACTACGACTAGTGAGTGACAGTATCCGAATTATTGCATTCGAATGCATGAAATTTCGATTAGCGAATACTACTACTAGTGAGTGACAGTATCCGAATTATTGCATTCGAATGCATGAAATTTCGATTAGCAAATACTACTACTAGTGAGTGACAGTATCCGAATTATTGCATTCGAATGCAAGAGATTTCGATTAGCGAATACTACTACTAGTGAGTGACAGTATCCGAATTATTGCATTCGAATGCAAGAGATTTCGATTAGCGAATACTACTACTAGTGAGTGACAGTATCCGAATTATTACATTCGAATGCAAGAGATTTCGATTAGCGAATACTACTACTAGTGAGTGACAGTATCCGAATTATTGCATTCGAATGCAAGAGATTTCGATTAGCGAATACCACTACTAGTGAGTGAGAGTATCCGAATTATTGCATTCGAATGCATGAAATTTCGATTAGCGAATACTACTACTAGTGAGTGACAGTATCCGAATTATTGCATTCGAATGCATGAAATTTCGATTAGCGAATACTGCTACTAGTGAGTGACAGTATCCGAATTATAGCATTCGAATGCAAGAGATTTCGATTAGCGAATACTACTACTAGTGAGTGACAGTATCCGAATTATTGCATTCGAATGCATGAAATTTCGATTAGCGAATACTACTACTAGTGAGTGACAGTATCCGAATTATTGCATTCGAATGCATGAAATTTCCATTAGCGAATACTACTACTAGTGAGTGACAGTATCCGAATTATTGCATTCGAATGCATGAAATTTCGATTAGCGGATACTACTACTAGTGAGTGACAGTATCCGAGAACTAGCATTCGAATGCATGAGATTTCGATTAGCGAATACTACTACTAGTGAGTGACAGTATCCGAATTATTGCATTCGAATGCATGAGATTGCGATTAGCGAATACTACTGCAAGTGAGTGACAGTATCCGAATTATTGCATTCGAATGCATGAAATTTCGATTAGCGAATACTACTACTAGTGAGTGACAGTATCCGAATTATGGCATTCGAATTCATGAAATTTCGATTAGCGAATACTACTACTAGTGAGTGACAGTATCCGCGAACTTGCATTCGAATGCATGAAATTTCGATTAGCGAATACTACTACTAGTGAGTGACAGTATCCGAATTAGTGCATTCGAATGCATGAGATTGCGATTAGCGAATACTACTACTAGTGAGTGACAGTATCCGAATTATTGCATTCGATTGCATGAAATTTCGATTAGCGAATACTACTACTAGTGAGTGACAGTATCCGAGAAGTTGCATTCGAATGCATGAGATTTCGATTAGCGAATACTACTACTAGTGAGTGACAGTATCCGAGAACTTGCATTCGAATGCATGAGATTTCGATTAGCGAATACTACTACTAGTGAGTGAAAGTATCCGAGAACTTGCATTCGAATGCATGAGATTTCGATTAGTGAATTCTACTACTAGTGAGTGACAGTATCCGAGAACTTGCATTCGAATGCATGAGATTTCGATTAGCGAATACTACTACTAGTGAGTGACGGTATCCGAATTATTGCATTCGAATGCATGAGATTTCGATTAGTGAATACTACTACTAGTGAGTGACAGTATTCGAATTATTGCATTCGAATGCATGAAATTTCGATTAGCGAATACTACTACTAGTGAGTGACAGTAACCGAATTATTGCATTCGAATGCATGAAATTTCGATTAGCGAATACTACTACTAGAGAGTGACAGTATCCGAATTATTGCATTCGAATACATGAGATTTCGATTAGCGAATACTACTACTAGTGAGTGACAGTATCCGAATTATTGCATTCGAATGCATGAGATTTCGACTAGCGAATACTACTGCTAATGAGTGACAGTATCCGAATTACTGCATTCGAATGCATGAGATTGCGATTAGCGAATACCACTACTAGTGTGTGACAGTATCCGAATTATTGCATTCGAATGCACGAAATTTCGATTAGCGAATACTACTACTAGTGAGTGACAGTATCCGAGAACTTGCATTCGAATGCATGAGATTTCGATTAGCGTATACTACTACTAGTGAGTGACAGTATCCGAGAACTTGCATTCGAATGCATGAGATTTCGATTAGCGAACTCTACTACTAGTGAGTGACAGTATCCGAATTATTGCAATCGAATGCATGAGATTTCGTTTAGCGAATACTACTACTAGTCAGTGACAGTTTCCGAATTATTGCTTTCGAATGCAAGAGATTTTGAATAGCGAATACTACTACTAGTGAGTGACAGTATCCGAATTATTGCATTCCAATGCAAGAGATTTCGATTAGCGAATACTACTACTAGTGAGTGACAGTATACGAATTATTGCATTCGAATGCAAGAGATTTCGATTAGCGAATACTACTACTAGTGAGTGACAGTATCCGAATTATTGCATTCGAATGCATGAAATTTCGATTAGCGAATACTACTACTTGTGAGTGACAGTACCCGAATTATTGCATTCGAATGCAAGAGATTTCGATTAGCGAATACTACTACTCGTGAGTGACAGTATCCGAATTATTGCATTCGAATGCAAGAGATTTCGATTAGCGAATACTACTACTAGTGAGTGACAGTATCCGAATTATTGCATTCGAATGCAAGAGATTTCGATTAGCGAATACTACTACTAGTGAGTGACAGTATGCGAATTATTGACTTCGAATGCAAGAGATTTCGATTAGCGAATACTACTACTAGTGAGTGACAGTATCCGAATTATTACATTCGAATGCAAGAGATTTCGATTAGCGAATACTACTACTAGTGAGTGACAGTATCCGAATTATTGCATTCGAATGCAAGAGATTTCGATTAGCGAATACTACTACTAGTGAGTGACAGTATCCGAATTGTTGCATTCGAATGCATGAAATTTCGATTAGCGAATACTACTACTAGTGAGTGACAGTATCCGAATTATTGCATTCGAATGCATGAAATTTCGATTAGCGAATACTGCTACTAGTGAGTGACAGTATCCGAATTATAGCATTCGAATGCAAGAGATTTCGATTAGCGAATACTACTACTAGTGAGTGACAGTATCCGAATTATTGCATTCGAATGCATGAAATTTCGATTAGCGTATACTACTACTAGTGAGTGACAGTATCCGAGAACTTGCATTCGAATGCATGAGATTTCGATTAGCGAACTCTACTACTAGTGAGTGACAGTATCCGAATTATTGCAATCGAATGCATGAGATATCGTTTAGCGAATACTACTACTAGTCAGTGACAGTTTCCGAATTATTGCTTTCGAATGCAAGAGATTTTGAATAGCGAATACTACTACTAGTGAGTGACAGTATCCGAATTATTGCATTCGAATGCAAGAGATTTCGATTAGCGAATACTACTACTAGTGAGTGACAGTATATGAATTATTGCATTCGAATGCAAGAGATTTCGATTAGCGAATACTACTACTAGTGAGTGACAGTATCCGAGTTATTGCATTCGAATGCACGAAATTTCGATTAGCGAATACTACTACTAGTGAGTGACAGTATCCGAATTATTGCATTCGAATGCATGAAATTTCGATTAGCGAATACTACTACTAGTGAGTGACAGTATCCGAATTATGGCATTCGAATTCATGAAATTTCGATTAGCGAATACTACTACTAGTGAGTGACAGTATCCGCGAACTTGCATTCGAATGCATGAAATTTCGATTAGCGAATACTACTACTAGTGAGTGACAGTATCCGAATTAGTGCATTCGAATGCATGAGATTGCGATTAGCGAATACTACTACTAGTGAGTGACAGTATCCGAATTATGGCATTCGAATTCATGAAATTTCGATTAGCGAATACTACTACTAGTGAGTGACAGTATCCGCGAACTTGCATTCGAATGCATGAAATTTCGATTAGCGAATACTACTACTAGTGAGTGACAGTATCCGAATTAGTGCATTCGAATGCATGAGATTGCGATTAGCGAATACTACTACTAGTGAGTGACAGTATCCGAATTATTGCATTCGATTGCATGAAATTTCGATTAGCGAATACTACTACTAGTGAGTGACAGTATCCGAGAAGTTGCATTCGAATGCATGAGATTTCGATTAGCGAATACTACTACTAGTGAGTGACAGTATCCGAGAACTTGCATTCGAATGCATGAGATTTCGATTAGCGAATACTACTACTAGTGAGTGACAGTATCCGAATTATGGCATTCGAATTCATGAAATTTCGATTAGCGAATACTACTACTAGTGAGTGACAGTATCCGCGAACTTGCATTCGAATGCATGAAATTTCGATTAGCGAATACTACTACTAGTGAGTGACAGTATCCGAATTAGTGCATTCGAATGCATGAGATTGCGATTAGCGAATACTACTACTAGTGAGTGACAGTATCCGAATTATTGCATTCGATTGCATGAAATTTCGATTAGCGAATACTACTACTAGTGAGTGACAGTATCCGAGAAGTTGCATTCGAATGCATGAGATTTCGATTAGCGAATACTACTACTAGTGAGTGACAGTATCCGAGAACTTGCATTCGAATGCATGAGATTTCGATTAGCGAATACTACTACTAGTGAGTGAAAGTATCCGAGAACTTGCATTCGAATGCATGAGATTTCGATTAGTGAATTCTACTACTAGTGAGTGACAGTATCCGAGAACTTGCATTCGAATGCATGAGATTTCGATTAGCGAATACTACTACTAGTGAGTGACGGTATCCGAATTATTGCATTCGAATGCATGAGATTTCGATTAGTGAATACTACTACTAGTGAGTGACAGTATTCGAATTATTGCATTCGAATGCATGAAATTTCGATTAGCGAATACTACTACTAGTGAGTGACAGTAACCGAATTATTGCATTCGAATGCATGAAATTTCGATTAGCGAATACTACTACTAGAGAGTGACAGTATCCGAATTATTGCATTCGAATACATGAGATTTCGATTAGCGAATACTACTACTAGTGAGTGACAGTATCCGAATTATTGCATTCGAATGCATGAGATTTCGACTAGCGAATACTACTGCTAATGAGTGACAGTATCCGAATTACTGCATTCGAATGCATGAGATTGCGATTAGCGAATACCACTACTAGTGTGTGACAGTATCCGAATTATTGCATTCGAATGCACGAAATTTCGATTAGCGAATACTACTACTAGTGAGTGACAGTATCCGAGAACTTGCATTCGAATGCATGAGATTTCGATTAGCGTATACTACTACTAGTGAGTGACAGTATCCGAGAACTTGCATTCGAATGCATGAGATTTCGATTAGCGAAGTCTACTACTAGTGAGTGACAGTATCCGAATTATTGCAATCGAATGCATGAGATTTCGTTTAGCGAATACTACTACTAGTCAGTGACAGTTTCCGAATTATTGCTTTCGAATGCAAGAGATTTTGAATAGCGAATACTACTACTAGTGAGTGACAGTATCCGAATTATTGCATTCCAATGCAAGAGATTTCGATTAGCGAATACTACTACTAGTGAGTGACAGTATACGAATTATTGCATTCGAATGCAAGAGATTTCGATTAGCGAATACTACTACTAGTGAGTGACAGTATCCGAATTATTGCATTCGAATGCATGAAATTTCGATTAGCGAATACTACTACTTGTGAGTGACAGTACCCGAATTATTGCATTCGAATGCAAGAGATTTCGATTAGCGAATACTACTACTCGTGAGTGACAGTATCCGAATTATTGCATTCGAATGCAAGAGATTTCGATTAGCGAATACTACTACTAGTGAGTGACAGTATCCGAATTATTGCATTCGAATGCAAGAGATTTCGATTAGCGAATACTACTACTAGTGAGTGACAGTATGCGAATTATTGACTTCGAATGCAAGAGATTTCGATTAGCGAATACTACTACTAGTGAGTGACAGTATCCGAATTATTACATTCGAATGCAAGAGATTTCGATTAGCGAATACTACTACTAGTGAGTGACAGTATCCGAATTATTGCATTCGAATGCAAGAGATTTCGATTAGCGGATACTACTACTAGTGAGTGACAGTATCCGAATTGTTGCATTCGAATGCATGAAATTTCGATTAGCGAATACTACTACTAGTGAGTGACAGTATCCGAATTATTGCATTCGAATGCATGAAATTTCGATTAGCGAATACTGCTACTAGTGAGTGACAGTATCCGAATTATAGCATTCGAATGCAAGAGATTTCGATTAGCGAATACTACTACTAGTGAGTGACAGTATCCGAATTATTGCATTCGAATGCATGAAATTTCGATTAGCGTATACTACTACTAGTGAGTGACAGTATCCGAGAACTTGCATTCGAATGCATGAGATTTCGATTAGCGAACTCTACTACTAGTGAGTGACAGTATCCGAATTATTGCAATCGAATGCATGAGATATCGTTTAGCGAATACTACTACTAGTCAGTGACAGTTTCCGAATTATTGCTTTCGAATGCAAGAGATTTTGAATAGCGAATACTACTACTAGTGAGTGACAGTATCCGAATTATTGCATTCGAATGCAAGAGATTTCGATTAGCGAATACTACTACTAGTGAGTGACAGTATATGAATTATTGCATTCGAATGCAAATGATTTCGATTAGCGAATACTACTACTAGTGAGTGACAGTATCCGAGTTATTGCATTCGAATGCATGAAATTTCGATTAGCGAATACTACTACTAGTGAGTGACAGTATCCGAATTATTGCATTCGAATGCAAGAGATTTCGATTAGCGAATACTACTACTCGTGAGTGACAGTATCCGAATTATTGCATTCGAATGCAAGAGATTTCGATTAGCGAATACTACTACTAGTGAGTGACAGTATCCGAATTATTGCATTCGAATGCAAGAGATTTCGATTAGCGAATACTACTACTATAGAGTGACAGTATCCGAATTATTGCATTCGAATGCAAGAGATTTCGATTAGCGAATACTACTACTAGTGAGTGACAGTATCCGAATTATTACATTCGAATGCAAGAGATTTCGATTAGCGAATACTACTACTAGTGAGTGACAGTATCCGAATTATTGCATTCGAATGCAAGAGATTTCGATTAGCGAATACTACTACTAGTGAGTGACAGTATCCGAATTGTTGCATTCGAATGCATGAAATTTCGATTAGCGAATACTACTACTAGTGAGTGACAGTATCCGAATTATTGCATTCGAATGCATGAAATTTCGATTAGCGAATACTGCTACTAGTGAGTGACAGTATCCGAATTGTAGCATTCAAATGCAAGAGATTTCGATTAGCGAATACTACGACTAGTGAGTGACAGTATCCGAATTATTGCATTCGAATGCATGAAATTTCGATTAGCGAATACTACTACTAGTGAGTGACAGTATCCGAATTATTGCATTCGAATGCATGAAATTTCGATTAGCAAATACTACTACTAGTGAGTGACAGTATCCGAATTATTGCATTCGAATGCATGAAATTTCGATTAGCGGATACTACTACTAGTGAGTGACAGTATTCGAATTATTGCATTCGAATGCATGAAATTTCGATTAGCGAATACTACCACTAGTGAGTGACAGTATCCGAGAACTTGCATTCGAATGCATGAGATTTCTATTAGCGAATACTACTACTAGTGAGTGACAGTATCCGAATTATTGCATTCGAATGCATGAGATTTCGATTAGCGAATACTACTACTAGTGAGTGACAGTATCCGAATTATTGCATTCGAATGCACGAAATTTCGATTAGCGAATACTACTACTAGTGAGTGATAGTATCCGAATTATTGCATTCGAATGCATGAAATTTCGATTAGCGAATACTACTACTAGAGAGTGACAGTATCCGAATTATTGCATTCGAATGCATGAGATTTCGATTAGCGAATACTACTACTAGTGAGTGACAGTATCCGAATTATTGCATTCGAATGCATGAGATTTCGATTAGCGAATACTACTACTAGTGAGTGACAGTATCCGAGAACTTGCATTCGAATGCATGAGATTTAGATTAGCGAATGCTACTACTAGTGAGTGACAGTATCCATATTATTGCATTCGAATGCAAGAGCTTTCTATTAGCGAATACTACTACTAGTGAGTGACAGTATCCGAATTATTGCATTCGAATGCATGAAATTTCGATTAGCGAATACTACTACTAGTGAGTGACAGTATCCGAATTATTGCATTCGAATGCATGAAATTTCGATTAGCGAATACTGCTACTAGTGAGTGACAGTATCCGAATTGTAGCATTCGAATGCATGAGATTTCGATTAGCGAATACTACTACTAGTGAGTGACAGTATTCGAATTATTGCATTCGAATGCATGAAATTTCGATTAGCGAATACTACTACTAGTGAGTGACAGTATCCGAATTATTGCATTCGAATGCAGGAAATTTCGATTAGCGAATACTACTACTAGTGAGTGACAGTATCCGAATTATTGCATTCGAATGCATGAAATTTCGATTAGCGGATACTACTACTAGTGAGTGACAGTATCCGAGAACTAGCATTCGAATGCATGAGATTTCGATTAGCGAATACTACTACTAGTCAGTGACAGTATCCGAATTATTGCATTCGAATGCATGAAATTTCGATTAGCGAATACTACTACTAGTGAGTGACAGTATCCGAATTATGGCATTCGAATGCATGAAATTTCGATTAGCGAATACTACTACTAGTGAGTGACAGTATCCGCGAACTTGCATTCGAATGCATGAAATTTCGATTAGCGAATACTACTACTAGTGAGTGACAGTATCCGAATTAGTGCATTCGAATGCATGAGATTGCGATTAGCGAATACTACTACTAGTGAGTGACAGTATCCGAATTGTTGCATTCGAATGCATGAAATTTCGATTAGCGAATACTACTACTAGTGAGTGACAGTATCCGAGAACTTGCATTCGAATGCATGAGATTTCGATTAGCGAATACTACTACTAGTGAGTGACAGTATCCGAGAACTTGCATTCGAATGCATGAGATTTCGATTAGCGAATACTACTACTAGTGAGTGAAAGTATCCGAGAACTTGCATTCGAATGCATGAGATTTCGATTAGTGAATTCTACTACTAGTGAGTGACAGTATCCGAGAACTTGAATTCGAATGCATGAGATTTCGATTAGCGAATACTACTACTAGTGAGTGACAGTATCCGAATCATTGCAAACGAATGCATGAGATTTCCTTTAGCGAATACTACTACTAGTGAGTGACAGTATCCGAATCATTGCATTCGAATGCATGAGATTTCGATTAGTGAATTCTACTACTAGTGAGTGACAGTATCCGAGAACTTGCATTCGAATGCAAGAGATTTCGATTAGCGAATGCTACTACTGGTCAGTGACAGTTTCCGAATTATTGCTTTCGAATGCAAGAGATTTCGATTAGCGAATACTACTACTAGTGAGTGACAGTATCCGAATTATTGCATTCGAATGCATGAAATTTCCATTAGCGAATACTACTACTAGTGAGTGACAGTATCCGAATTATGGCATTCGAATGCATGAACTTTCGATTAGCGAATACCACTACTAGTGAGTGACAGTATCCGAATTATGGCATTCGAATGCATGAACTTTCGATTAGCGAATACTACTACTAGTGAGTGACAGTATCCGAATTATTGCATTCGAACGCATGAAATTTCGATTAGCGAATACTACTACTAGTGAGTGACAGTATCCAAATTATTGCATTCGAATGCATGAAATTTCGATTAGCGAATACTACTACTAGTGAGTGACAGTATCCGAGAACTTGCATTCGAATGCATGAAATTTCGATTAGCGAATACCACTACTAGTGAGTGACAGTATCCAAATTATGGAATTGGAATGCATGAAATTTCGATTAGCGAATACTACTACTAGTGACTGACAGTATCCGAGAACTTGCATTCGAATGCATGAGATTTCGTTTAGCGAATACTACTACTAGTGAGTGACAGTATCCGAATTATTGCATTCGAATGCATGAGATTGCGATTAGCGAATACTACTACTAGTGAGTGACAGTATCCGAATTATTGCATTCGATTGCACGAAATTTCGATTAGCGAATACTACTACTAGTGAGTGACAGTATCCGAATTATGGCATTCGAATGCATGAACTTTCGATTAGCGAATACTACTACTAGTGAGTGACAGTATCCGAGAACTTGCATTGGAATGCATTAAATTTCGATTAGCGAATACTACTACTAGTGAGTGACAGTATCCGAATTATTGCATTCGAATGCATGAGATTGCGATTAGCGAATACTACTACTAGTGAGTGACAGTATCCGAATTATTGCATTCGATTGCATGAAATTTCGATTAGCGAATACTACTACTAGTGAGTGACAGTATCCGAGAACTTGCATTCGAATGCATGAGATTTCGATTAGCGAATACTACTACTAGTGAGTGACAGTTTCCGAATTATTGCTTTCGAATGCAAGAGATTTCGATTAGCGAATACTACTACTAGTGAGTGACAGTATCCGAATTATTGCATTCGAATGCAAGAGATTTCGATTAGCGAATACTACTACTAGTGAGTGACAGTATCCGAATTATTGCATTCGAATGCAAGAGATTTCGATTAGCGCATACTACTACTAGTGAGTGACAGTATCCGAATTATTGCATTCGAATGCAAGAGATTTCGATTAGCGAATACTACTACTAGTGAGTGACAGTATCCGAATTATTGCATTCGAATGCAAGAGATTTCGATTAGCGAATAAAACCACTAGTGAGTGACAGTATCCGAATTATTACATTCGAATGCATGAGATTTCGATTAGCGAATACTACTACTAGTGAGTGACAGTATCCGAGAACTTGCATTGGAATGCAGGAAATTTCCATTAGCGAATACTACTACTAGTGAGTGACAGTATCCGAATTATTGCATTCGAATGCAAGAGATTTCGATTAGCGAATACTACCACTAGTGAGTGACAGTATCCGAATTATTACATTCGAATGCATGAGATTTCGATTAGCGAATACTACTACTAGTGAGTGACAGTATCCGAATTATTGCATTCGAATGCATGAAATTTCGATTAGCGAATACTACTACTAGTGAGTGACAGTATCCGAGAACTAGCATTCGAATGCATGAGATTTCGATTAGCGAATACTACTACTAGTGAGTGACAGTATCCGAATTATGGCATTCGAATGCATGAACTTTCGATTAGCGAATACTACTACTAGTGAGTGACAGTATCCGAGAACTTGCATTGGAATGCAGGAAATTTCCATTAGCGAATACTACTACTAGTGAGTGACAGTATCCGAATTATTGCATTCGAATGCATGAGATTGCGATTAGCGAATACTACTACTAGTGAGTGACAGTATCCGAATTATTGCATTCGATTGCATGAAATTTCGATTAGCGAATACTACTACTAGTGAGTGACAGTATCCGAGAACTTGCATTCGAATGCATGAGATTTCGATTAGCGAATACTACTACTAGTGAGTGACAGTTTCCGAATTATTGCTTTCGAATGCAAGAGATTTCGATTAGCGAATACTACTACTGAGTGACAGTATCCGAATTATTGCATTCGAATGCAAGAGATTTCGATTAGCGAATACTACTACTAGTGAGTGACAGTATCCGAATTATTGCATTCGATTGCAAGAGATTTCGATTAGCGAATACTACTACTAGTGAGTGACAGTATCCGAATTATTGCATTCGAATGCAAGAGATTTCGATTAGCGAATACTACTACTAGTGAGTGACAGTATCCGAATTATTGCATTCGAATGCAAGAGATTTCGATTAGCGAATACTACTACTAGTGAGTGACAGTATCCGAATTATTGCATTCGAATGCAAGAGATTTCGATTAGCGAATACTACTACTAGTGAGTGACAGTATCCGAATTATTGCATTCGAATGCAAGAGATTTCGATTAGCGAATACTACCACTAGTGAGTGACAGTATCCGAATTATTACATTCGAATGCATGACATTTCGATTAGCGAATACCAGTACTAGTGAGTGACAGTATCCGAATTTTTGCATTTGAATGCAAGAGATTTCGATTAGCGAATACTACTACTAGTGAGTGACAGTATCCGAATTATTGCATTCCAATGCAAGAGATTTCGATTAGCGAATACTACCACTAGTGAGTGACAGTATCCGAATTATTACATTCGAATGCATGAGATTTCGATTAGCGAATACTACTACTAGTGTGTGACAGTATCCGAATTATTGCATTCGAATGCATGAAATTTCGATTAGCGAATACTACTACTAGTGAGTGACAGTATCCGAATTATTGCATTCGAATGCATGAAATTTCGATTAGCGAATACTACTACTAGTGAGTGACAGTATCCGAATTATTGCACTCGAATGCAAGAGATTTCGTGTAGCGAATACCACTACTAGTGAGTGACAGTATCCGAGAACTTGCATTCGAATACATGAAATTGCGATTAGCGAATACTACCACTAGTGAGTGACAGTATCCGAATTATTGCATTCGAATGCATGAAATTTGGATTAGCGAATACTACTACTAGGGAGTGACAGTATCCGAATTATGGCATTCGAATGCATGAACTTTCGATTAGCGAATACTACTACTAGAGAGTGACAGTATCCGAATTATTGCATTCGAATGCAAGAGATTTCGATTAGCGAATACTACTACTAGTGAGTGACAGTATCCGAATTATTGCATTCGAATGCAAGAGATTTCGATTAGCGAATACTACCACTAGTGAGTGACAGTATCCGAATTATTACATTCGAATGCATGACATTTCGATTAGCGAATACTACTACTAGTGAGTGACAGTATCCGAATTATTGCATTCGAATGCAAGAGATTTCGATTAGCGAATACTACTACTAGTGAGTGACAGTATCCGAATTATTGCATTCGAATGCAAGAGATTTCGATTAGCGAATACTACTACTAGTGAGTAACAGTATCCGAATTATTGCATTCGAATGCAATAGATTTCGATTAGCGAATACTACTACTAGTGAGTGACAGTATCCGAATTATTACATTCGAATGCAAGAGATTTCGATTAGCGAATACTACTACTAGTGAGTGACAGTATCCGAATTATTGCATTCGAATGCAAGAGATTTCGATTAGCGAATACTACTACTAGTGAGTGACAGTATCCGAATTATTGCATTCGAATGCATGAAATTTCGATTAGCGAATACTGCTACTAGTGAGTGACAGTATCCGAATTATTGCATTCAAATGCAAGGGATTTCGATTAGCGAATACTACTACTAGTGAGTGACAGTATCCGAATTATTGCATTCGATTGCATGAAATTTCGATTAGCGAATACTACTACTAGTGAGTGACAGTATCCGAGAACTTGCATTCGAATGCATGAGATTTCGATTAGCGAATACTACTACTAGTGAGTGACAGTATCCGAATTATTGCAATCGAATGCATGAGATTTCGTTTAGCGAATACTACTACTAGTGAGTGACAGTTTCCGAATTATTGCTTTCGATTGCAAGAGATTTCGATTAGCGAATACTACTACTAGTGAGTGACAGTATCCGAATTATTGCATTCGAATGCAAGAGATTTCGATTAGCGAATACTACTACTAGTGAGTGACAGTATCCGAATTATTGCATTCGAATGCAAGAGATTTCGATTAGCGAATACTACTACTAGTGAGTGACAGTATCCGAATTATTGCATTCGAATGCAAGAGATTTCGATTAGCGAATACTACTACTAGTGAGTGACAGTATCCGAATTATTGCATTCGAATGCAAGAGATTTCGATTAGCGAATACTACCACTAGTGAGTGACAGTATCCGAATTATTACATTCGAATGCATGACATTTCGATTAGCGAATACTACTACTAGTGAGTGACAGTATCCGAATTATTGCATTCGAATGCAAGAGATTTCGATTAGCGAATACTACTACTAGTGAGTGACAGTATCCGAATTATTGCATTCGAATGCAAGAGATTTCGATTAGCGAATACTACTACTAGTGAGTAACAGTATCCGAATTATTGCATTCGAATGCAATAGATTTCGATTAGCGAATACTACTACTAGTGAGTGACAGTATCCGAATTATTACATTCGAATGCAAGAGATTTCGATTAGCGAATACTACTACTAGTGAGTGACAGTATCCGAATTATTGCATTCGAATGCAAGAGATTTCGATTAGCGAATACTACTACTAGTTAGTGACAGTATCCGAATTATTGCATTCGAATGCATGAAATTTCGATTAGCGAATACTACTACTAGCGAGTGACAGTATCCGAATTATGGCATTCGAATGCATGAAATTTCGATTAGCGAATACTGCTACTAGTGAGTGACAGTATCCGAATTATTGCATTCAAATGCAAGAGATTTCGAGTAGCGAATACTAATACTAGTGAGTGACAGTATCCGAATTATTGCATTCGAATGCATGAAATTTCGATTAGCGAATACTACTACTAGTGAGTGACAGTATCCGAATTATTGCATTAGAATGCATGAAATTTCGATTAGCGAATACTACTACTAGTCAGTGACAGTATCCGAATTATTGCATTCGAATGCATGAAATTTCAATTAGCGGATACTACTACTAGTGAGTGACAGTATCCGAGAACTAGCATTCGAATGCATGAGATTTCGATTAGCGAATACTACTACTAGTGAGTGACAGTATCCGAATTATGGCATTCGAATGCATGAACTTTCGATTAGCGAATACTACTACTAGTGAGTGACAGTATCCGAGAACTTGCATTGGAATGCAGGAAATTTCATTTAGCGAATACTACTACTAGTGAGTGACAGTATCCGAATTATTGCATTCGAATGCATGAGATTGCGATTAGCGAATACTACTACTAGTGAGTGACAGTGTCCGAATTATTGCATTCGATTGCATGAAATTTCGATTAGCGAATACTACTACTAGTGAGTGACAGTATCCGAGAACTTGCATTCGAATGCATGAGATTTCGATTAGCGAATACTACTACTAGTGAGTGACAGTTTCCGAATTATTGCTTTCGAATGCAAGAGATTTCGATTAGCGAATACTACTACTAGTGAGTGACAGTATCCGAATTATTGCATTCGAATGCAAGAGATTTCGATTAGCGAATACTACTACTAGTGAGTGACAGTATCCGAATTATTGCATTCGAATGCAAGAGATTTCGATTAGCGCATACTACTACTAGTGAGTGACAGTATCCGAATTATTGCATTCGAATGCAAGAGATTTCGATTAGCGAATACTACTACTAGTGAGTGACAGTATACGAATTATTGCATTCGAATGCAAGAGATTTCGATTAGCGAATACTACCACTAGTGAGTGACAGTATCCGAATTATTACATTCGAATGCATGACATTTCGATTAGCGAATACTACTACTAGTGAGTGACAGTATCGGAATTATTGCATTCGAATGCAAGAGATTTCGATTAGCGAATACTACTACTAGTGAGTGACAGTATCCGAATTATTGCATTCGAATGCAAGAGATTTCGATTAGCGAATACCACCACTAGTGAGTGCCAGTATCCGAATTATTACATTCGAATGCATGAGATTTCGATTAGCGAATACTACTACTAGTGAGTGACAGTATCCGAATTATTCCATTCGAATGCATGAGATTTCGATTAGCGAATACTACCACTAGTGTGTGACAGTATCCGAATTATTGCATTCGAATGCATGAAATTTCGATTAGCGAATACTACTACTAGTGAGTGACAGTATCCGAGAACTAGCATTCGAATGCATGAGATTTCGATTAGCGAATACTACTACCAGTGAGTGACAGTATCCGAATTATGGCATTCGAATGCATGAACTTTCGATTAGCGAATACTACTACTAGTGAGTGACAGTATCCGAGAACTTGCATTGGAATGCAGGAAATTTCCATTAGCGAATACTACTACTAGTGAGTGACAGTATCCGAATTATTGCATTCGAATGCATGAGATTGCGATTAGCGAATACTACTACTAGTGAGTGACAGTATCCGAATTATTGCATTCGATTGCATGAAATTTCGATTAGCGAATACTACTACTAGTGAGTGACAGTATCCGAGAACTTGCATTCGAATGCATGAGATTTCGATTAGCGAATACTACTACTAGTGAGTGACAGTTTCCGAATTATTGCTTTCGAATGCAAGAGATTTCGATTAGCGAATACTACTACTAATGAGTGACAGTATCCGAATTATTGCATTCGAATGCAAGAGATTTCGATTAGCGAATACTACTACTAGTGAGTGACAGTATCCGAATTATTGCATTCGATTGCAAGAGATTTCGATTAGCGAATACTACTACTAGTGAGTGACAGTATCCGAATTATTGCATTCGAATGCAAGAGATTTCGATTAGCGAATACTACTACTAGTGAGTGACAGTATCCGAATTATTGCATTCGAATGCAAGAGATTTCGATTAGCGAATACTACTACTAGTGAGTGACAGTATCCGAATTATTGCATTCGAATGCAAGAGATTTCGATTAGCGAATACTACTACTAGTGAGTGACAGTATCCGAATTATTGCATTCGAATGCAAGAGATTTCGATTAGCGAATACTACCACTAGTGAGTGACAGTATCCGAATTATTACATTCGAATGCATGACATTTCGATTAGCGAATACTACTACTAGTGAGTGACAGTATCCGAATTTTTGCATTTGAATGCAAGAGATTTCGATTAGCGAATACTACTACTAGTGAGTGACAGTATCCGAATTATTGCATTCGAATGCAAGAGATTTCGATAAGCGAATACTACCACTAGTGAGTGACAGTATCCGAATTATTACATTCGAATGCATGAGATTTCGATTAGCGAATACTACTACTAGTGTGTGACAGTATCCGAATTATTGCATTCGAATGCATGAAATTTCGATTAGCGAATACTACTACTAGTGAGTGACAGTATCCGAATTATTGCATTCGAATGCATGAAATTTCGATTAGCGAATACTACTACTAGTGAGTGACAGTATCCGAATTATTGCACTCGAATGCAAGAGATTTCGTGTAGCGAATACCACTACTAGTGAGTGACAGTATCCGAGAACTTGCATTCGAATACATGAAATTGCGATTAGCGAATACTACCACTAGTGAGTGACAGTATCCGAATTATTGCATTCGAATGCATGAAATTTGGATTAGCGAATACTACTACTAGGGAGTGACAGTATCCGAATTATGGCATTCGAATGCATGAACTTTCGATTAGCGAATACTACTACTAGAGAGTGACAGTATCCGAGAACTTGCATTCGAATGCATGAAATTTCGATTAGTGAATACTACTACTAATGAGTGACAGTATCCGAATTATTGCATTCGAATGCATGAGATTGCGAATAGCGAATACCACTACTTGTGTGTGACAGTATCCGAATTATTGCATTCGAATGCATGAGATTTCGATTAGCGAATACTACTACTAGTGAGTGACAGTATCCGAGAACTTGCATTCGAATGCATGAGATTTCGATTAGCGAATACTACTACTAGTGAGTGACAGTATCCGTGAACTTGCATTCGAATGCATGAGATTTCGATTAGCGTATACTACTACTAGTGAGTGACAGTATCCGAGAACTTGCATTCGAACGCATGAGATTTCGATTAGCGAATACTACTACTAGTGAGTGACAGTATCCGAATTATTGCAATCGAATGCATGAGATTTCGTTTAGCGAATACTACTACTAGTCAGTGACAGTTTCCGAATTATTGCTTTCGAATGCAAGAGATTTCGATTAGCGAATACTACTACTAGTGAGTGACAGTATCCGAATTATTGCATTCGAATGCAAGAGATTTCGATTAGCGAATACTACTACTAGTGAGTGACAGTATCCGAATTATTGCATACGAATGCAAGAGATTTCGATTAGCGAATACTACTACTTTTGAGTGACAGTATCTGAATTATTGCATTCGAATGCATGAAATTTCGATTAGCGAATACTACTACCAGTGGGTGACAGTATCCGAATTATTGCATTCGAATGCAAGAGATTTCGATTAGCGAATACTACTACTCGTGAGTGACAGTATCCGAATTACTGCATTCGAATGCAAGAGATTTCGATTAGCGAATACTACTACTAGTGAGTGACAGTATCCGAATTATTGCATTCGAATGCAAGAGATTTCGATTAGCGAATACTACTACTAGTGAGTAACAGTATCCGAATTATTGCATTCGAATGCAATAGATTTCGATTAGCGAATACTACTACTAGTGAGTGACAGTATCCGAATTATTACATTCGAATGCAAGAGATTTCGATTAGCGAATACTACTACTAGTGAGTGACAGTATCCGAATTATTGCATTCGAATGCAAGAGATTTCGATTAGCGAATACTACTACTAGTGAGTGACAGTATCCGAATTATTGCATTCGAATGCATGAAATTTCGATTAGCGAATACTGCTAAGAGTGAGTGACAGTATCCGAATTATTGCATTCAAATGCAAGGGATTTCGATTAGCGAATACTACTACTAGTGAGTGACAGTATCCGAATTATTGCATTCGATTGCATGAAATTTCGATTAGCGAATACTACTACTAGTGAGTGACAGTATCCGAGAACTTGCATTCGAATGCACGAGATTTCGATTAGCGAATACTACTACTAGTGAGTGACAGTATCCGAATTATTGCAATCGAATGCATGAGATTTCGTTTAGCGAATACTACTACTAGTGAGTGACAGTTTCCGAATTATTGCTTTCGAATGCAAGAGATTTCGATTAGCGAATACTACTACTAGTGAGTGACAGTATCCGAATTATTGCATTCGAATGCAAGAGATTTCGATTAGCGAATACTACTACTAGTGAGTGACAGTATCCGAATTATTGCATTCGAATGCAAGAGATTTCGATTAGCGAATACTACTACTAGTGAGTGACAGTATCCGAATTATTGCATTCGAATGCAAGAGATTTCGATTAGCGAATACTACTACTAGTGAGTGACAGTATCCGAATTATTGCATTCGAATGCAAGAGATTTCGATTAGCGAATACTACCACTAGTGAGTGACAGTATCCGAATTATTACATTCGAATGCATGACATTTCGATTAGCGAATACTACTACTAGTGAGTGACAGTATCCGAATTATTGCATTCGAATGCAAGAGATTTCGATTAGCGAATACTACTACTAGTGAGTGACAGTATCCGAATTATTGCATTCGAATGCAAGAGATTTCGATTAGCGAATACTACTACTAGTGAGTAACAGTATCCGAATTATTGCATTCGAATGCAATAGATTTCGATTAGCGAATACTACTACTAGTGAGTGACAGTATCCGAATTATTACATTCGAATGCAAGAGATTTCGATTAGCGAATACTACTACTAGTGAGTGACAGTATCCGAATTATTGCATTCGAATGCAAGAGATTTCGATTAGCGAATACTACTACTAGTTAGTGACAGTATCCGAATTATTGCATTCGAATGCATGAAATTTCGATTAGCGAATACTACTACTAGCGAGTGACAGTATCCGAATTATGGCATTCGAATGCATGAAATTTCGATTAGCGAATACTGCTACTAGTGAGTGACAGTATCCGAATTATTGCATTCAAATGCAAGAGATTTCGAGTAGCGAATACTAATACTAGTGAGTGACAGTATCCGAATTATTGCATTCGAATGCATGAAATTTCGATTAGCGAATACTACTACTAGTGAGTGACAGTATCCGAATTATTGCATTAGAATGCATGAAATTTCGATTAGCGAATACTACTACTAGTCAGTGACAGTATCCGAATTATTGCATTCGAATGCATGAAATTTCAATTAGCGGATACTACTACTAGTGGGTGACAGTATCCGAGAACTAGCATTCGAATGCATGAGATTTCGATTAGCGAATACTACTACTAGTGAGTGACAGTATCCGAATTATGGCATTCGAATGCATGAACTTTCGATTAGCGAATACTACTACTAGTGAGTGACAGTATCCGAGAACTTGCATTGGAATGCAGGAAATTTCGATTAGCGAATACTACTACTAGTGAGTGACAGTATCCGAATTATTGCATTCGAATGCATGAGATTGCGATTAGCGAATACTACTACTAGTGAGTGACAGTATCCGAATTATTGCATTCGATTGCATGAAATTTCGATTAGCGAATACTACTACTAGTGAGTGACAGTATCCGAGATCTTGCATTCGAATGCATGAGATTTCGATTAGCGAATACTACTACTAGTGAGTGACAGTATCCGAGAACTTGCATTCGAATGCATGAGATTTCGATTAGGGAATACTACTACTAGTGAGTGACAGTATCCGAGAACTTGCATTCGAATGCATGAGATTTCTTTTAGCGAGTACTACTACTAGTGAGTGACAGTATCCGAATTATTGCATTCGATTGCACGAGATTTCGATTAGCGAATACTACTACTAGTGAGTGACAGTATCCGAATTATTGCATTCGAATGCCTGAAATTTCGATTAGCGAATACTACTACTAGTGAGTGACAGTATCCGAGATCTTGCATTCGAATGCATGAGATTTCGATTAGCGAATACTACTACTAGTAGGTGACAGTATCCGAGAACTTGCATTCGAATGCATGAGATTTCGATTAGCGAATACTACTACTAGTGAGTGACAGTATCCGAGAACTTGCATTCGAATGCATGAGATTTCGATTAGCGAATACTATTACTAGAGAGTGACAGTATCCGGGAACTTGCATTCGAATGCATGAGATTTCGATTAGCGAATACTACTACTAGTGAGTGACAGTATCCGAATTATTGCATTCGAATGCATGAAATTTCGATTAGCGAATACTGCTACTAGTGAGTGACAGTATCCGAATTATTGCATTCGAATGCAAGAGATTTCGATTAGCGAATACTACTACTAGTGAGTGACAGTATCCGAATTATTGCATTCGAATGCATGAAATTTCGATTAGCGAATACTACTACTAGTGAGTGACAGTATCCGAATTATTGCATTCGAATGCATGAAATTTCGATTAGCGAATACTACTACTAGTGAGTGACAGTATCCGAATTATTGCATTCGAATGCATGAAATTTCGATTAGCGGATACTACTACTAGTGAGTGACAGTATCCGAGAACTAGCATTCGAATGCATGAGATTTCGATTAGCGAATACTACTACTAGTGAGTGACAGTATCCGAATTATGGCATTCGAATGCATGAACTTTCGATTAGCGAATACTACTACTAGTGAGTGACAGTATCCGAGAACTTGCATTGAAATGCAGGAAATTTCGATTAGCGAATACTACTACTAGTGAGTGAGAGTATCCGAATTATTGCATTCGAATGCATGAGATTGCGATTAGCGAATACTACTACTAGTGAGTGACAGTATCCGAATTATTGCATTCGATTGCATGAAATTTCGATTAGCGAATACTACTACTAGTGAGTGACAGTATCCGAATTATTGCATTCGAATGCATGAAATTTCGATTAGCGGATACTACTACTAGTGAGTGACAGTATCCGAGAACTAGCATTCGAATGCATGAGAAATCAATTAGCGAATACTACTACTAGTGAGTGACAGTATCCGAATTATGGCATTCGAATGCATGAACTTTCGATTAGCCAATACTTCTACTAGTGAGTGACAGTATCCGAGAACTTGCATTGGAATGCAGGAAATTTCGATTAGCGAATACTTCTACTAGTGAGTGACAGTATCCGAATTATTGCATTCGAATGCATGAGATTGCGATTAGCGAATACTACTACTAGTTAGCGACAGTATTCGAATTATTGCATTCGATTGCATGAAATTTCGATTAGCGAATACTACTACTAGTGAGTGACAGTATCCGAGAACTTGCATTCGAATGCATGAGATTTCGATTAGCGAATACTACTACTAGTGAGTGACAGTATCCGAATTATTGCAATCGAATGCATGAGATTTCGTTTAGCGAATACTACTACTAGTCAGTGACAGTTTCCGAATTATTGCTTTCGAATGCAAGAGATTTCGATTAGCGAATACTACTACTAGTGAGTGACAGTATCCGAATTATTGCATTCGAATGCAAGAGATTTCGATTAGCGAATACTACTACTAGTGAGTGACAGTATCCGAATTATTGCATTCGAATGCAAGAGATTTCGATTAGCGAATACTACTACTAGTGAGTGACAGTATCCGAATTATTGCATTGGAATGCAAGAGATTTCGATTTGCGAATACTACTACTAGTGAGTGACAGTATCCGAATTATTGCATTCGAATGCAAGAGATTTCGATTAGCGAATACTACTACTAGTGAGTGTTAGTATCCGAATTATTGCATTCGAATGCAAGAGATTTCGATTAGCGAATACTGCTACTAGTGAGTGACAGTATCCGAAATGTTGCATTCGAATGCAAGAGATTTCGATTAGCGAATACTACCACTAGTGAGTGACAGTATCCGAATTATTACATTCGAATGCATGAGATTTCGATTAGCGAATACTACTACTAGTGAGTGACAGTATCCGAATTATTGCATTCGAATGCATGAGATTTCGATTAGCGAATACTACTACTAGTGAGTGACAGTATCCGAACTATTGCATTCGAATGCATGAAATTTCGATAAGCGAATACTACTACTAGTGAGTGACAGTATCCGAATTATTGCATTCGAATGCATGAAATTTCGATTAGCGAATACTACTACTAGTGAGTGACAGTATCCGAATTATTGCATTCGAATGCAAGAGATTTCGATTAGCGAATACTACTACTAGTGGGTGACAGTATTCGAGAACTTGCATTCGAATGCATGAGATTTCGATTAGCGTATACTACTACTAGTGAGTGACAGTATCCGAGAACTTGCATTCGAATGCATGAGATTTCGATTAGCGAATACTACTACTAGTGAGTGACAGTATTCGAATTATTGCAATCGAATGCATGAGATTTCGATTAGCGAATACTACTACTAGTCGGTGACAGTTTCCGAATTATTGCTTTCGAATGCAAGAGATTTCGATTAGCGAATACTACTACTAGTGAGTAACAGTATCCGAATTATTGCATTCGAATGCAAGAGATTTCGATTAGCGAATAGTACTACAAGTGAGTGACAGTATCCGAATTATTGCATTCGAATGCAAGAGATTTCGATTAGCGAATGCTACTACTAGTGAGTGACAGTATCCGAACTATTGCATTCGAATGCATGAAATTTAGATTAGCGAATACTACTACTAGTGAGTGACAGTATCCGAATTATTGCATTCGAATGCAAGAGATTTCGATTAGCGAATACTACTACTAGTGAGTGACAGTATCAGAATTATTGCATTCGAATGCAAGAGATTTCGATTAGCGAATACTACTACTAGTGAGTGACAGTATCCGAATTATTGCATTCGAATGCAAGAGATTTCGATTAGCGAATACTACTACTAGTGAGTGACAGTATCCGAATTATTGCATTCGAATGCAAGAGATTTCGACTAGCTAATACTACTACTAGTGAGTGACAGTATCCGAATTATTACATTCAAATGCATGAGATTTCGATTAGCGAATACTACTACTAGTGAGTGACAGTATCCGAATTATTGCATTCGAATGCATGAGATTTCGATTAGCGAATACTACTACTAGTGAGTGACAGTATCCGAATTATTGCATTCGAATGCATGAAATTTCGATTAGCGAATACTACTACTAGTGAGTGACAGTATCCGAATTATTGCATTCGAATGCAAGAGATTTCGATTAGCGAATACTACTACTAGTGAGTGACAGTATCCGAGAACTTGCATTCGAATGCATGAGATATCGATTAGCGAATACTACTACTATTGAGTGACAGTATCCGAAATATTGCATTCGAATACATGAAATTTCGATTAGCGAATACTACTACTAGTGAGTGACAGTATCCGAATTATGGCATTCGAATGCATGCACTTTCGATTAGCGAATACTATTACTAGAGAGTGACAGTATCCGAGAACTTGCATTCGAATGCATGAAATTTCGATTAGCGAATACTACTACTAATGAGTGACAGTATCCGAATTATTGCATTCGAATGCATGAGATTGCGATTAGCGAATACCACTACTAGTGTGTGACAGTATCCGAATTATTGCATTCGAATGCATGAAATTTCGATTAGCGAATACTACTACTAGTGAGTGGCAGTATCCGAGAACTTGCATTCGAATGCATGAGATTTCGATTAGCGAATACTACTACTAGGGAGTGACAGTATCCGAGAACTTGCATTCGATTGCATGAGATTTCGATTAGCGAATACTACTACTAGTGAGTGACAGTATCCGAATTATTGCAATCGAATGCATGAGATTTCGTTTAGCGAATACTACTACTAGTGAGTGACAGTTTCCGAATTATTACATTCGAATGCATGAGATTTCGATTAGCGAATACTACTACTAGTGAGTGAAGGTATCCGAATTATTGCATTCGAATGCATGAGATTTCGATTAGCGAATACTACTACTAGTGAGTGACAGTATCCGAACTATTGCATTCGAATGCATGAAATTTCGATAAGCGAATACTACTACTAGTGAGTGACAGTATCCGAATTATTGCATTCGAATGCATGAAATTTCGATTAGCGAATACTACTACTAGTGAGTGACAGTATCCGAATTATTGCATTCGAATGCAAGAGATTTCGATTAGCGAATACTACTACTAGTGGGTGACAGTATTCGAGAACTTGCATTCGAATGCATGAGATTTCGATTAGCGAATACTATTACTAGTGAGTGAGAGTATCCGAGAACTTGCATTCGAATGCATGAGATTTCGATTAGCGTATACTACTACTAGTGAGTGACAGTATCCGAGAACTTGCATTCGAATGCATGAGATTTCGATTAGCGAATACTACTACTAGTGAGTGACAGTATTCGAATTATTGCAATCGAATGCATGAGATTTCGTTTAGCGAATACTACTACTAGTCAGTGACAGTTTCCGAATTATTGCTTTCGAATGCAAGAGATTTCGATTAGCGAATACTACTACTAGTGAGTAACAGTATCCGAATTATTGCATTCGAATGCAAGAGATTTCGATTAGCGAATAGTACTACTAGTGAGTGACAGTATCCGAATTATTGCATTCGAATGCAAGAGATTTCGATTAGCGAATGCTACTACTAGTGAGTGACAGTATCCGAACTATTGCATTCGAATGCATGAAATTTAGATTAGCGAATACTACTACTAGTGAGTGACAGTATCCGAATTATTGCATTCGAATGCAAGAGATTTCGATTAGCGCATACTACTACTAGTGAGTGACAGTATCAGAATTATTGCATTCGAATGCAAGAGATTTCGATTAGCGAATACTACTACTAGTGAGTGACAGTATCCGAATTATTGCATTCGAATGCAAGAGATTTCGATTAGCGAATACTACTACTAGTGAGTGACAGTATCCGAATTATTGCATTCGAATGCAAGAGATTTCGACTAGCTAATACTACTACTAGTGAGTGACAGTATCCGAATTATTACATTCAAATGCATGAGATTTCGATTAGCGAATACTACTACTAGTGAGTGACAGTATCCGAATTATTGCATTCGAATGCATGAGATTTCGATTAGCGAATACTACTACTAGTGAGTGACAGTATCCGAATTATTGCATTCGAATGCATGAAATTTCGATTAGCGAATACTACTACTAGTGAGTGACAGTATCCGAATTATTGCATTCGAATGCATGAAATTTCGATTAGCGAATACTACTACTAGTGAGTGACAGTATCCGAATTATTGCATTCGAATGCAAGAGATTTCGATTAGCGAATACTACTACTAGTGAGTGACAGTATCCGAGAACTTGCATTCGAATGCATGAGATATCGATTAGCGAATACTACTACTATTGAGTGACAGTATCCGAAATATTGCATTCGAATACATGAAATTTCGATTAGCGAATACTACTACTAGTGAGTGACAGTATCCGAATTATGGCATTCGAATGCATGAACTTTCGATTAGCGAATACTATTACTAGAGAGTGACAGTATCCGAGAACTTGCATTCGAATGCATGAAATTTCGATTAGCGAATACTACTACTAATGAGTGACAGTATCCGAATTATTGCATTCGAATGCATGAGATTGCGATTAGCGAATTCCACTACTAGTGTGTGACAGTATCCGAATTATTGCATTCGAATGCATGAAATTTCGATTAGCGAATACTACTACTAGTGAGTGGCAGTATCCGAGAACTTGCATTCGAATGCATGAGATTTCGATTAGCGAATACTACTACTAGTGAGTGACAGTATCCGAGAACTTGCATTCGATTGCATGAGATTTCGATTAGCGAATACTACTACTAGTGAGTGACAGTATCCGAATTATTGCATTCGAATGCATGAGATTTTGTTTAGCGAATACTACTACTAGTGAGTGACAGTATCCGAATTATTGCAATCGAATGCATGAGATTTCGTTTAGCGAATACTACTACTAGTGAGTGACAGTTTCCGAATTATTGCTTTCGAATGCAAGAGATTTCGATTAGCGAATACTACTACTAGTGAGTGACAGTATCCGAATTATTGCATTCGAATGCAAGAGATTTCGATTAGCGAATACTACTACTAGTGAGTGATCGTATCCGAATTATTGCATTCGAATGCAAGAGATTTCGATTAGCGAATACTACTACTAGTGAGTGACAGTATCCGAATTATTGCATTCGAATGCATGAAATTTCGATTAGCGAAAATGACTACTAGTGAGTGACAGTATCCGAATTATTGCATTCGAATGCAAAAGATTTCGATTAGCGAATACTATTACTCGTGAGTGACAGTATCCGAATTATTGGATTCGAATGCAAGAGATTTCGGTTAGCGAATACTACTACTAGTGAGTGACAGTATCCGAATTATTGCATTCGAATGCAATAGATTTCGATTAGCGAATACTACTACTAAGGAATGACAGTATCCGAATTATTACATTCGAATGCAAGAGATTTCGATTAGCGAATACTACTACGAGTGAGTGACAGTATCCGAATTATTGCATTCGAATGCAAGAGATTTCGATTAGCGAATTCTACTACTAGTGAGTGACAGTATCCGAATTATTGCATTCGAATGCATGAAATTTCGATTAGCGAATACTACTACTAGTGAGTGACAGTATCCGAATTATTGCATTCGAATGCAGAAAATTTCGATTAGCGAATACTACTACTAGTGAGTGACAGTATCCGAATTATTGCATTCGAATGCATGAGATTTCGTTTAGCGAATACTGCTACTAGTGAGTGACAGTTTCCGAATTATTGCATTCGAATGCATGAGATTTCGATTAGCGAATACTACTACTAGTGAGTGACAGTATCCGAGAACTTGCATTCGAATGCATGAGATTTCGATTAGCGAATACTACTACTAGTGAGTGACAGTATCCGAGAACTTGCATTCGAATGCATGAGATTTCGATTAGCGAATACTACTACTAGTGAGTGACAGTATCCGAATTATTGCATTCGAATGCATGAGATTTTGTTTAGCGAATACTACTACTAGTGAGTGACAGTTTCCGAATTATTGCTTTCGAATGCAAGAGATTTCGATTAGCGAATACTACTACTAGTGAGTGACAGTATCCAAATTATTGCATTCGAATACATGAAATTTCGATTAGCGAATACTACTACTAGAGAGTGACAGTATCCGAGAACTTGCATTCGAATGCATGAAATTTCGATTAGCGAATACTACTACTAATGAGTGACAGTATCCGAATTATTGCATTCGAATGCATGAGATTGCGATTAGCGAATACCACTACTAGTGTGTGACAGTATCCGAATTACTGCATTCGAATGCATGAAATTTCGATTAGCGAATACTACTACTAGTGAGTGACACTATCCGAGAACTTGCATTTGAATGCATGAGATTTCGATTAGCGAATACTACTACTAGTGAGTGACAGTATCCGAGAACTTGCATTCGAATGCATGAGATTTCGATTAGCGAATACTACTACTAGTGAGTGACAGTATCCGAGAACTTGCATTCGAATGCATGAGATTTCGATTAGCGTATACTACTACTAGTGAGTGACAGTATCCGAGAACTTGCATTCGAATGCATGAGATTTCGATTAGCGAATACTACTACTAGAGAGTGACAGTATCCGAATTATTGCAATCGAATGCATGAGATTTCGTTTAGCGAATACTACCACTAGTCAGTGACAGTTTCCGAATTATTGCTTTCGAATGCAAGAGATTTCGATTAGCGAATACTACTACTAGTGAGTGACAGTATCCGAATTATTGCATTCGAATGCAAGAGATTTCGATTAGCGAATACTACTACTAGTGAGTGACAGTATCCGAATTACTGCATTCGAATGCAAGAGATTTCGATTAGCGAATACTACTACTAGTGAGTGACAGTATCCGAATTATTGCATTCGAATGCATGAAATTTCGATTAGCGAATACTACTACTAGTGAGTGACAGTATCCGAATTATTGCATTCGAATGCAAGAGATTTCGATTAGCGAATACTACTACTCGTTTGTGACAGTATCCGAATTATTGCATTCGAATGCAAGAGATTTCGATTAGCGAATACTACTACTAGTGAGTGACAGTATCCGAATTATTGCATTCGAATGCAAGAGAATTCGATTAGCGAATACTACTACTAGTGAGTGACAGTATCCGAATTATTGCATTCGAATGCAAGAGATTTCGATTAGCGAATACTACTACTAGTGAGTGACAGTATCCGAATTATTGCACTCGAATGCAAGAAATTTCGATTAGCGAATACTACTACTAGTGAGTGACAGTATCCGAATTATTGCATTCGAATGCATGAGATTTCGATTAGCGAATACAGCTACTAGTGAGTGACAGTATCCGAATTATTGCATTCGAATGCAAGAGATTTCAGTTAGCGAATACTACTACTAGTGAGTGACAGTATCCGAATTATTGCATTCGAATGCATGAAATTTCGATTAGCGAATATTACTACTAGTGAGTGACAGTATCCGAATTATTGCATTCGAATGCATGAAATTTCGATTAGCGGATACTACTACTAGTGAGTGACAGTATCCGAGAACCAGCATTCGAATGCATGAGATTTCGATTAGCGAATACTACTACTAGTGAGTGACAGTATCCGAATTATGGCATTCGAATGCATGAACTTTCGATTAGCGAATACTACTACTAGTGAGTGACAGTATCCGAGAACTTGCATTGGAATGCAGGAAATTTCGATTAGCGAATACTACTACTAGTGAGTGACAGTATCCGAATTATTGCATTCGAATGCAAGAGATTTCGATTAGCGAATACTACTACTAGTGAGTGACAGTATCCGAGAACTTGCATTCGAATGCATGAGATATCGATTAGCGAATACTACTACTATTGAGTGACAGTATCCGAAATATTGCATTCGAATACATGAAATTTCGATTAGCGAATACTACTACTAGTGAGTGACAGTGTCCGAATTATTGCATTCGAATGCATGAAATTTGGATTAGCGAATACTACTACTAGTGAGTGACAGTATCCGAATTATGGCATTCGAATGCATGAACTTTCGATTAGCGAATACTATTACTAGAGAGTGACAGTATCCGAGAACTTGCATTCGAATGCATGAAATTTCGATTAGCGAATACTACTAATAATGAGTGACAGTATCCGAATTATTGCAATCGAATGCATGAGATTTCGTTTAGCGAATACTACTACTAGTCAGTGACAGTTTCCGAATTATTGCTTTCGAATGCAAGAGACTTCGATTAGCGAATACTACTACTAGTGAGTGACAGTATCCGAATTATTGCATTCGAATGCATGAAATTTCGATTAGCGAATACTACTACTAGTGAGTGGCAGTATCCGAGAACTTGCATTCGAATGCATGAGATTTCGATTAGCGAATACTACTACTAGTGAGTGACAGTATCCGAGAACTTGCATTCGATTGCATGAGATTTCGATTAGCGAATACTACTACTAGTGAGTGACAGTATCCGAATTATTGCAATCGAATGCATGAGATTTCGTTTAGCGAATACTACTACTAGTGAGTGACAGTTTCCGAATTATTGCTTTCGAATGCAAGAGATTTCGATTAGCGAATACTACTACTAGTGAGTGACAGTATCCGAATTATTGCATTCGAATGCAAGAGATTTCGATTAGCGAATACTACTACTAGTGAGTGATCGTATCCGAATTATTGCATTCGAATGCAAGAGATTTCGATTAGCGAATACTACTACTAGTGAGTGACAGTATCCGAATTATTGCATTCGAATGCATGAAATTTCGATTAGCGAATATGACTACTAGTGAGTGACAGTATCCGAATTATTGCATTCGAATGCAAGAGATTTCGATTAGCGAATACTATTACTCGTGAGTGACAGTATCCGAAATATTGCATTCGAATTCAAGAGATTTCGGTTAGCGAATACTACTACTAGTGAGTGACAGTATCCGAATTATTGCATTCGAATGCATGAGATTTCGATTAGCGAATTCTACTACTAGTGAGTGACAGTATCCGAATTATTGCATTCGAATGCATGAAATTTCGATTAGCGAATACTACTACTAGTGAGTGACAGTATCCGAATTATTGCATTGGAATGCAGAAAATTTCGATTAGCGAATACTACTACTAGTGAGTGACAGTATCCGAATTATTGCATTCGAATGCATGAGATTTCGTTTAGCGAATACTACTACTAGTGAGTGACAGTTTCCGAATTATTGCATTCGAATGCATGAGATTTCGATTAGCGAATACTACTACTAGTGAGTGACAGTATCCGAGAACTTGCATTCGAATGCATTAGATTTCGATTAGCGAATACTACTACTAGTGAGTGACAGTATCCGAATTATTGCATTCGAATGCATGAAATTTCGATTAGCGAATATTACTACTAGTGAGTGACAGTATCCGAATTCTTGCATTGGAATGCATGAGATTTCGATTAGCGAATACTACTACTAGTGAGTGACAGTATCCGAATTATGGCATTCGAATGCATGAACTTTCGATTAGCGAATACTACTACTAGTGAGTGACAGTATCCGAGAACTTGCATTGGAATGCAGGAAATTTCGATTAGCGAATACTACTACTAGTGAGTGACAGTATCCGAATTATTGCATTCGAATGCATGAGATTGCGATTAGCGAATACTACTACTAGTGAGTGACAGTATCCGAATTATTGCATTCGATTGCATGAAATTTCGATTAGCGAATACTACTACTAGTGGGTGACAGTATCCGAATTATTGCATTCGAATGCATGAAATTTCGATTAGCGGACACTACTACTAGTGAGTGACAGTATCCGAGAACTAGCATTCGAATGCATGAGATTTCGATTAGCGAATACTACTACTAGTGAGTGACAGTATCCGAATTATGGCATTCGAATGCATGAACCTTCGATTAGCGAATACTACTACTAGTGAGTGACAGTATCCGAGAACTTGCTTTGGAATGCAGGAAATTTCGATTAGCGAATACTACTACTAGTGAGTGACAGTATCCGAATTATTGCATTCGAATGCATGAGATTGCGATTAGCGAATACTACTACTAGTGAGTGACAGTATCCGAATTATGGCATTCGAATGCATGAACCTTCGATAAACGAATACTACTACTAGTGAGTGACAGTATCCGAGAACTTGCATTCGAATGCATGAGATTTCGCTTAGCGAATACTACTACTAGTGAGTGACAGTATCCGAATTATTGCAATCGAATGCATGAGATTTCGTTTAGCGAATACTACTACTAGTCAGTGACAGTTTCCGAATTATTGCTTTCGAATGCAAGAGACTTCGATTAGCGAATACTACTACTAGTGAGTGACAGTATCCGAATTATTGCATTCGAATGCAAGAGATTTCGATTAGCGAATACTACTACTAGTGAGCGACAGTATCCGAATTATTGCATTCGAATGCAAGAGATTTCGATTAGCGAATACTACTACCAGTGAGTGACAGTATCCGAATTATTGCATTCGAATGCAAGAGATTTCGATTAGCGAATACTACTACTAGTGAGTGACAGTATCCGAATTATTGCATTCGAATGCAAGAGATTTCGATTAGCGAATACTACTACTAGTGAGTAACAGTATCCGAATTATTGCATTCGAATGCAAGAGATTTCGATTAGCGAATAGTACTACTAGTGAGTGACAGTATCCGAATTATTGCATTCGAATGCAAGAGATTTCGATTAGCGAATGCTACTACTAGTGAGTGACAGTATCCGAACTATTGCATTCGAATGCATGAAATTTAGATTAGCGAATACTACTACTAGTGAGTGACAGTATCCGAATTATTGCATTCGAATGCAAGAGATTTCGATTAGCGAATACTACTACTAGTGAGTGACAGTATCAGAATTATTGCATTCGAATGCAAGAGATTTCGATTAGCGAATACTACTACTAGTGAGTGACAGTATCCGAATTATTGCATTCGAATGCAAGAGATTTCGATTAGCGAATACTACTACTAGTGAGTGACAGTATCCGAATTATTACATTCAAATGCATGAGATTTCGATTAGCGAATACTACTACTAGTGAGTGACAGTATCCGAATTATTGCATTCGAATGCATGAGATTTCGATTAGCGAATACTACTACTAGTGAGTGACAGTATCCGAATTATTGCATTCGAATGCATGAAATTTCGATTAGCGAATACTACTACTAGTGAGTGACAGTATCCGAATTATTGCATTCGAATGCATGAAATTTCGATTAGCGAATACTACTACTAGTGAGTGACAGTATCCGAATTATTGCATTCGAATGCATGAAATTTGGATTAGCGAATACTACTGCTAGTGAGTGACAGTATCCGAATTATGGCATTCGAATGCATGAACTTTCGATTAGCGAATACTATTACTAGAGAGTGACAGTATCCGAGAACTTGCATTCGAATGCATGAAATTTCGATTAGCGAATACTACTACTAATGAGTGACAGTATCCGAATTATTGCATTCGAATGCATGAGATTGCGATTAGCGAATACCACTACTAGTGTGTGACAGTATCCGAATTATTGCATTCGAATGCATGAAATTTCGATTAGCGAATACTACTACTAGTGAGTGGCAGTATCCGAGAACTTGCATTCGAATGCATGAGATTTCGATTAGCGAATACTAATACTAGTGAGTGACAGTATCCGAGAACTTGCATTCGATTGCATGAGATTTCTATTAGCGAATACTGCTACTAGTGAGTGACAGTATCCGAATTATTGCAATCGAATGCATGAGATTTCGTTTAGCGAATACTATTACTAGTGAGTGACAGTTTCCGAATTATTGCTTTCGAATGCAAGAGATTTCGATTAGCGAATACTACTACTAGTGAGTGACAGTATCCGAATTATTGCATTCGAATGCAAGAGATTTCGATTAGCGAATACTACTACTAGTGAGTGATCGTATCCGAATTATTGCATTCGAATGCAAGAGATTTCGATTAGCGAATACTACTACTAGTGAGTGACAGTATCCGAATTATTGCATTCGAATGCATGAAATTTCGATTAGCGAATATGACTACTAGTGAGTGACAGTATCCGAATTATTGCATTCGAATGCATGAAATTTCGATTAGGGAATACTGCTACTAGTGAGTGACAGTATCCGAATTATTGCATTCGAGTGCATGAAATTTCGATTAGGGAATACTGCTACTAGTGAGTGACAGTATCCGAATTATTGCATTCGAATGCAAGAGATTTCGATTAGCGAATACTACTACTAGTGAGTGACAGTATCCACATTATTGCATTCGAATGCATGAAATTTCGATTAGCGAATACTACTACTAATGAGTGACAGTATCCGAATTATTGCATTCGAATGCATGAGATTTCTATTAGCGAATACTACTACTAGTGAGTGACAGTATCCGAATTATTGCAATCGAATGCATGAGATTTCGTTTAGCGAATACTACTACTAGTGAGTGACAGTTTCCGAATTATTGCTTTCGAATGCAAGAGATTTCGATTAGCGAATACTACTACTAGTGAGTGACAGTATCCGAATTATTGCATTCGAATGCAAGAGATTTCGATTAGCGAATACTACTACTAGTGAGTGATCGTATCCGAATTATTGCATTCGAATGCAAGAGATTTCGATTAGCGAATACTACTACTAGTGAGTGACAGTATCCGAATTATTGCAATCGAATGCATGAGATTTCGTTTAGCGAATACTACTACTAGTCAGTGAAAGTATCCGAAATATTGCATTCGAATACATGAAATTTCGATTAGCGAATACTACTACTAGTGAGTGACAGTATCCGAATTATTGCATTCGAATGCATGAAATTTGGATTAGCGAATACTACTACTAGTGAGTGACAGTGTCCGGATTATGGCATTCGAATGCATGAACTTTCGATTAGCGAATACTACTACTAGAGAGTGACAGTATCCGAGAACTTGCATTCGAATGCATGAAATTTGGATTAGCGAATACTACTACTAATGAGTGACAGTATCCGAATTATTGCATTCGAATGCATGAGATTGCGATTAGCGAATACCACTACTAGTGTGTGACAGTATCCGAATTATTGCATTCGAATGCATGAAATTTCGATTAGCGAATACTACTACTAGTGAGTGACAGTATCCGAGAACTTGCATTCGAATGCATGAGATTTCGATTAGCGAATACTACTACTAGTGAGTGACAGTATCCGAGAACTTGCATTCGAATGCATGAGATTTCGATTAGCGAATACTACTACTAGTGAGTGACAGTATCCGAGAACTTGCATTCGAATGCATGAGATTTCGATTAGCGTATACTACTACTAGTGAGTGACAGTATCCGAGAACTTGCATTCAAATGCATGAGATTTCGATTAGCGAATACTACTACTAGTGAGTGACAGTATCCGAATTATTGCATTCGAATGCATGAAATTTCGATTAGCGAATATGACTACTAGTGAGTGACAGTATCCGAATTATTGCATTCGAATGCATGAAATTTCGATTAGGGAATACTGCTACTAGTGAGTGACAGTATCCGAATTATTGCATTCGAGTGCATGAAATTTCGATTAGGGAATACTGCTACTAGTGAGTGACAGTATCCGAATTATTGCATTCGAATGCAAGAGATTTCGATTAGCGAATACTACTACTAGTGAGTGACAGTATCCACATTATTGCATTCGAATGCATGAAATTTCGATTAGCGAATACTACTACTAGTGAGTGACAGTATCCGAATTATTTCATTCGAATGCATCAAATTTGGATTAGCGAATACTACTACTAGTGAGTGACAGTATCCGGATTATGGCATTCGAATGCATGAACTTTCGATTAGCGAATACTACTACTAGAGAGTCACAGTATCCGAGAACTTGCATTCGAATGCATGAAATTTGGATTAGCGAATACTACTACTAATGAGTGACAGTATCCGAATTATTGCATTCGAATGCATGAGATTGCGATTAGCGAAGACCACTACTAGTGTGTGACAGTATCCGAATTATTGCATTCGAATGCATGAAATTTCGATTAGCGAATACTACTACTAGTGATTGACAGTATCCGAGAACCTGCATTCGAATGCATGAGATTTCGATTAGCGAATACTACTACTAGTGAGTGACAGTATCCGAGAACTTGCATTCGAATGCATGAGATTTCGATTAGCGAATACTACTACTACTGAGTGACAGTATCCGAGAACTTGCATTCGAATGCATGAAATTTCGATTAGCGAATACTACTACTAATGAGTGACAGTATCCGAATTATTGCATTCGAATGCATGAGATTGCGATTAGCGAATACCACTACTAGTGTGTGACAGTATCCGAATTATTGCATTCGAATGCATGAAATTTCGATTAGCGAATACTACTACTAGTGAGTGGCAGTATCCGAGAACTTGCATTCGAATGCATGAGATTTCGATTAGCGAATACTAATACTAGTGAGTGACAGTATCCGAGAACTTGCATTCGATTGCATGAGATTTCTATTAGCGAATACTGCTACTAGTGAGTGACAGTATCCGAATTATTGCAATCGAATGCATGAGATTTCGTTTAGCGAATACTATTACTAGTGAGTGACAGTTTCCGAATTATTGCTTTCGAATGCAAGAGATTTCGATTAGCGAATACTACTACTAGTGAGTGACAGTATCCGAATTATTGCATTCGAATGCAAGAGATTTCGATTAGCGAATACTACTACTAGTGAGTGATCGTATCCGAATTATTGCATTCGAATGCAAGAGATTTCGATTAGCGAATACTACTACTAGTGAGTGACAGTATCCGAATTATTGCATTCGAATGCATGAAATTTCGATTAGCGAATATGACTACTAGTGAGTGACAGTATCCGAATTATTGCATTCGAATGCATGAAATTTCGATTAGGGAATACTGCTACTAGTGAGTGACAGTATCCGAATTATTGCATTCGAGTGCATGAAATTTCGATTAGGGAATACTGCTACTAGTGAGTGACAGTATCCGAATTATTGCATTCGAATGCAAGAGATTTCGATTAGCGAATACTACTACTAGTGAGTGACAGTATCCACATTATTGCATTCGAATGCATGAAATTTCGATTAGCGAATACTACTACTAATGAGTGACAGTATCCGAATTATTGCATTCGAATGCATGAGATTTCTATTAGCGAATACTACTACTAGTGAGTGACAGTATCCGAATTATTGCAATCGAATGCATGAGATTTCGTTTAGCGAATACTACTACTAGTGAGTGACAGTTTCCGAATTATTGCTTTCGAATGCAAGAGATTTCGATTAGCGAATACTACTACTAGTGAGTGACAGTATCCGAATTATTGCATTCGAATGCAAGAGATTTCGATTAGCGAATACTACTACTAGTGAGTGATCGTATCCGAATTATTGCATTCGAATGCAAGAGATTTCGATTAGCGAATACTACTACTAGTGAGTGACAGTATCCGAATTATTGCAATCGAATGCATGAGATTTCGTTTAGCGAATACTACTACTAGTCAGTGAAAGTATCCGAAATATTGCATTCGAATACATGAAATTTCGATTAGCGAATACTACTACTAGTGAGTGACAGTATCCGAATTATTGCATTCGAATGCATGAAATTTGGATTAGCGAATACTACTACTAGTGAGTGACAGTGTCCGGATTATGGCATTCGAATGCATGAACTTTCGATTAGCGAATACTACTACTAGAGAGTGACAGTATCCGAGAACTTGCATTCGAATGCATGAAATTTGGATTAGCGAATACTACTACTAATGAGTGACAGTATCCGAATTATTGCATTCGAATGCATGAGATTGCGATTAGCGAATACCACTACTAGTGTGTGACAGTATCCGAATTATTGCATTCGAATGCATGAAATTTCGATTAGCGAATACTACTACTAGTGAGTGACAGTATCCGAGAACTTGCATTCGAATGCATGAGATTTCGATTAGCGAATACTACTACTAGTGAGTGACAGTATCCGAGAACTTGCATTCGAATGCATGAGATTTCGATTAGCGAATACTACTACTAGTGAGTGACAGTATCCGAGAACTTGCATTCGAATGCATGAGATTTCGATTAGCGTATACTACTACTAGTGAGTGACAGTATCCGAGAACTTGCATTCAAATGCATGAGATTTCGATTAGCGAATACTACTACTAGTGAGTGACAGTATCCGAATTATTGCATTCGAATGCATGAAATTTCGATTAGCGAATATGACTACTAGTGAGTGACAGTATCCGAATTATTGCATTCGAATGCATGAAATTTCGATTAGGGAATACTGCTACTAGTGAGTGACAGTATCCGAATTATTGCATTCGAGTGCATGAAATTTCGATTAGGGAATACTGCTACTAGTGAGTGACAGTATCCGAATTATTGCATTCGAATGCAAGAGATTTCGATTAGCGAATACTACCACTAGTGAGTGACAGTATCCACATTATTGCATTCGAATGCATGAAATTTCGATTAGCGAATACTACTACTAGTGAGTGACAGTATCCGAATTATTTCATTCGAATGCATCAAATTTGGATTAGCGAATACTACTACTAGTGAGTGACAGTATCCGGATTATGGCATTCGAATGCATGAACTTTCGATTAGCGAATACTACTACTAGAGAGTCACAGTATCCGAGAACTTGCATTCGAATGCATGAAATTTGGATTAGCGAATACTACTACTAATGAGTGACAGTATCCGAATTATTGCATTCGAATGCATGAGATTGCGATTAGCGAAGACCACTACTAGTGTGTGACAGTATCCGAATTATTGCATTCGAATGCATGAAATTTCGATTAGCGAATACTACTACTAGTGATTGACAGTATCCGAGAACCTGCATTCGAATGCATGAGATTTCGATTAGCGAATACTACTACTAGTGAGTGACAGTATCCGAGAACTTGCATTCGAATGCATGAGATTTCGATTAGCGAATACTACTACTACTGAGTGACAGTATCCGAGAACTTGCATTCGAATGCATGAGATTTCGATTAGCGTATACTACTACTAGTGAGTGACAGTATCCGAGAACTTGCATTCGAATGCATGAGATTTCGATTAGCGAATACTACTACTAGTGAGTAACAGTATCCGAATTATTGCAATCGAATGCATGAGATTTCGTTTAGCGAATACTACTACTAGTCAGTGACAGTTTCCGAATTATTGCTTTCGAATGCAAGAGATTTCGATTAGCGAATACTACTACTAGTGAGTGACAGTATCCGAATTATTGCATTCGAATGCAAGAGATTTCGATTAGTGAATACTACTACTAGTGAGTGACAGTATCCGAATTATTGCATTCGAATGCAAGAGATTTCGATTAGCGAATACTACTACTAGTGCGTGACAGTATCCGAATTATTGCATTCGAATGCATGAAATTTCGATTTGCGAATACTACTACTAGTGAGTGACAGTATCCGAATTATTGCATTCGAATGCAAGAGATTTCGATTAGCGAATACTACTACTCGTGAGTGACAGTATCCGAATTATTGCATTCGATGCAAGAGATTTCAATTAGCGAATACTACTACTAGTGAGTGACAGTATCCGAATTATTGCATTCGAATGCAATAGATTTCGATTAGCGAATACTACTACTAGTGAGTGACAGTATCCGAACTATTACATTCGAATGCAAGGGATTTCGATTAGAGAATACTACTACTAGTGAGTGACAGTATCCGAATTATTGCATTCGAATGCAAGAGATTTCGATTAGCGAATACTACTACTAGTGAGTGACAGTATCCGAATTATTGCATTCGAATGCATGAAATTTCGATTAGCGAATACTACTACTAGTGAGTGACAGTATCCGCATTATTGCATTCGAATGCATGAAATTTCGATTAGCGAATACTGCTACTAGTGAATGACAGTATCCGAATTATTGCATTCGAATGCAAGAGATTTCGATTAGCGAATACTACTAGTAGTGAGTGACAGTATCCGAATTATTGCATTGGAATGCATGAAATTTCGATTAGCGAATACTACCACTAGTGAGTGACAGTATCCGAATTATTGCATTAGAATACATGAAATTTCGATTAGCGAATACTACTACTAGTGAGTGACAGTATCCGAATTATTGCAATCGAATGCATGAGATTTCGTTTAGCGAATACTACTACTAGTCAGTGAAAGTATCCGAAATATTGCATTCGAATACATGAAATTTCGATTAGCGAATACTACTACTAGTGAGTGACAGTATCCGAATTATTGCATTCGAATGCATGAAATTTGGATTAGCGAATACTACTACTAGTGAGTGACAGTGTCCGGATTATGGCATTCGAATGCATGAACTTTCGATTAGCGAATACTACTACTAGAGAGTGACAGTATCCGAGAACTTGCATTCGAATGCATGAAATTTGGACTAGCGAATACTACTACTAATGAGTGACAGTATCCGAATTATTGCATTCGAATGCATGAGATTGCGATTAGCGAATACCACTACTAGTGTGTGACAGTATCCGAATTATTGCATTCGAATGCATGAAATTTCGATTAGCGAATACTACTACTAGTGAGTGACAGTATCCGAGAACTTGCATTCGAATGCATGAGATTTCGATTAGCGAATACTACTACTAGTGAGTGACAGTATCCGAGAACTTGCATTCGAATGCATGAGATTTCGATTAGCGAATACTACTACTAGTGAGTGACAGTATCCGAGAACTTGCATTCGAATGCATGAGATTTCGATTAGCGTATACTACTACTAGTGAGTGACAGTATCCGAGAACTTGCATTCAAATGCATGAGATTTCGATTAGCGAATACTACTACTAGTGAGTGACAGTATCCGAATTATTGCAATCGAATGCATGAGATTTCGTTTAGCGAATACTACTACTAGTCAGTGACAGTTTCCGAATTATTGCTTTGGAATGCAAGAGATTTCGATTAGCGAATACTACTACCAGTGAGTGACAGTATCCGAATTATTGCATTCGAATGCAAGAGATTTCGATTAGCGAATACTACTACTAGTGAGTGACAGTATCCGAATTGTTGCATTCGAATGCAAGAGATTTCGATTAGCGAATACTAATACTAGTGAGTGACAGTATTCGAATTATTGCATTCGAATGCATGAAATTTCGATTAGCGAAAACTACTACTAGTGTGTGACAGTATCCGAATTATTGCATTCGAATGCAAGAGATTTCGATTAGCGAATACTACTACTCGTGAGTGACAGTAACCGAATTATAGCATTCGAATGCAAGAGATTTCGATTAGCGAATACTAGTACTAGTGAGTGACAGTATCCGAATTATTGCATTCGAATGCAAGAGATTTCGATTAGCGAATACTACTACTAGTGAGTGACAGTATCCGAATTATTGCATTTGAATGCAATAGATTTCGATTAGCGAATACTACTACTAGTGAGTGACATTATCCGAATTATTACATTCGAATGCAAGAGATTTCGATTAGCCAATACTACTACTAGTGAGTGACAGTATCCGAATTATTGCATTCAAATGCAAGAGATTTCGATTAGCGAATACTACTACTAGTGAGTGACAGTATCCGAATTATTGCATTCGAATGCATGAAATTTCGATTAGCGAATACTACTACTAGTGAGTGACAGTATCCGAATTATTGCATTCGAATGCATGAAATTTCGATTAGCGAATACTGCTACTAGTGAGTGACAGTATCCGAAATAATTGCATTCGAATGCAAGAGATTTCGATTAGCGAATACTACTACTAGTGAGTGACAGTATCCGAATTATTGCATTCGAATGCATGAAATTTCGATTAGCGAATACTACTACTAGTGAGTGACTGTATCCGAATTATTGCAATCGAATGCATGACATTTCGTTTAGCGAATACTACTACTAGTCAGTGACAGTATCCGAAATATTGCATTCGAATACATGAAATTTCGATTAGCGAATACTACTACTAGTGAGTGACAGTATCCGAATTATTGCATTCGAATGCATGAAATTTGGATTAGCGAATACTACTACTACTGAGTGACAGTATCCGGATTATGGCATTCGAATGCATGAACTTTCGATTAGCGAATACTACTTCTAGAGAGTGACAGTATCCGAGAACTTGCATTCGAATGCGTGAAATCTGGATTAGCAAATACTACTACTAATGAGTGACAGTATCCGAATTATTGCATTCGAATGCATGAGATTGCGATTAGCGAATACCACTACTAGTGTGTGACAGTATCCGAATTATTGCATTCGAATGCATGAAATTTCGATTAGCGAATACTACTACTAGTGAGTGACAGTATCCGAGAACTTGCATTCGAATGCATGAGATTTCGATTAGCGAATACTACTACTAGTGAGTGACAGTATCCGAGAACTTGCATTCGAATGCATGAGATTTCGATTAGCGAATACTACTACTAGTGAGTGACAGTATCCGAGAACTTGCATTCGAATGCATGAGATTTCGATTAGCGTATACTACTACTAGTGAGTGACAGTATCCGAGAACTTGCATTCGAATGCATGAGATTTCGATTAGCGAATACTACTACTAGTGAGTGACAGTATCCGAATTATTGGAATCGAATGCATGAGATTTCGTTTAGCGAATACTACTACTAGTCAGTGACAGTTTCCGAATTATTGCTTTCGAATGCAAGAGATTTCGATTAGCGAATACTACTAGTAGTGAGTGACAGTATCCGAATTATTGCATTCGAATGCAAGAGATTTCGATTAGCGAATACTACTACTAGTGAGTGACAGTATCCGAATTATTGCATTCGAATGCAAGAGATTTCGATTAGCGAATACTACTACTAGTGAGTGACAGTATCCGAATTATTGCATTCGAATGTATGAAATTTCGATTAGCGAATACTACTACTAGTGAGAGACAGTATCCGAATTATTGCATTCGAATGCAAGAGATTTCGATTAGCGAATACTACTACTCGTGAGTGACAGTATCCGAATTATTGCATTCGAATGCAAGAGATTTCGATTAGCGAACACTACTACTAGTGAGTGACAGTATCCGAATTATTGCATTCGAATGCAATAGATTTCGATTAGCGAATACTACTACTAGTGAGTGACAGTATCCGAATTATTTCATTCGAATGCAAGAGATTTCGATTAGCGAATACTACTACTAGTGAGTGACAGTATCCGAATTATTGCATTCGAATGCAAGAGATTTCGATTAGCGAATACTACTACTAGTGAGTGACAGTATCCGAATTATTGCATTCGAATGCATGAAATTTCGATTAGCGAATACTACTACTAGTGAGTGACAGTAACCGAATTATTGCATTCGAATGCATGAAATTTCGATTAGCGAATACTGCTACTAGTGAGTGACAGTATCCGAATTATTGCATTCGAATGCAAGAGATTTCGATTAGCGAATACTACTACTAGTGAGTGACAGTATCCGAATTATTGCATTCGAATGCATGAAATTTCGATTAGCGAATACTACTACTAGTGAGTGACAGTATCCGAATTATTACATTAGAATGCATGAAATTTCGATTAGCGAATACTACTACTAGTGAGTGACAGTATCCGAATTATTGCATTCGAATGCATGAAATTTCGATTAGCGAATACTACTACTAGTGAGTGACAGTATCCGAATGATTGCACTCGAATGCAAGAGATTTCGATTAGCGAATTCTACTACTCGTGAGTGACAGTATCCGAATTATTGCATTCGAATGCAAGAGATTTCGATTAGCGAATACTACTACTAGTGAGTGACAGTATCCGAATTATTGCATTCGAATGCAATAGATTTCGATTAGCGAATACTACTACTAGTGAGTGACAGTATCCGAACTATTACATTCGAATGCAAGAGATTTCGACTAGCGAATACTACTACTAGTGAGTGACAGTATCCGAATTATTGCATTCGAATGCAAGAGATTTCGATTAGCGAATACTACTACTACTGAGTGACAGTATCCGAATTATTGCATTCGAATGCATGAAATTTCGATTAGCGAATACTACTACTAGTGAGTGACAGTATCCGAATTATTGCATTCGAATGCATGAAATTTCGATTAGCGAATACTGCTACTAGTGAGTGACAGTATCCGAATTATTGCATTCGAATGCAAGAGATTTCGATTAGCGAATACTACTAGTAGTGAGTGACAGTATCCGAATTATTGCATTCGAATGCATGAAATTTCGATTAGCGAATACTACCACTAGTGAGTGACAGTATCCGAATTATTGCATTAGAATGCATGAAATTTCGATTAGCGAATACTACTACTAGTGAGTGACAGTATCCGAATTATTGCAATCGAATGCATGAGATTTCGTTTAGCGAATACTACTACTAGTCAGTGAAAGTATCCGAAATATTGCATTCGAATACATGAAATTTCGATTAGCGAATACTACTACTAGTGAGTGACAGTATCCGAATTATTGCATTCGAATGCATGAAATTTGGATTAGCGAATACTACTACTAGTGAGTGACAGTGTCCGGATTATGGCATTCGAATGCATGAACTTTCGATTAGCGAATACTACTACTAGAGAGTGACAGTATCCGAGAACTTGCATTCGAATGCATGAAATTTGGATTAGCGAATACTACTACTAATGAGTAACAGTATCCGAATTATTGCATTCGAATGCATGAGATTTCGATTAGCGAATGCTACTACTAGTGAGTGACAGTATCCGAGAACTTGCATTCGAATGCATGAGATTTCGATTAGCGTATACTACTACTAGTGAGTGACAGTATCCGAGAACTTGCATTCAAATGCATGAGATTTCGATTAGCGAATACTACTACTAGTGAGTGACAGTATCCGAATTATTGCAATCGAATGCATGAGATTTCGTTTAGCGAATACTACTACTAGTCAGTGACAGTTTCCGAATTATTGCTTTCGAATGCAAGAGATTTCGATTAGCGAATACTACTACCAGTGAGTGACAGTATCCGAATTATTGCATTCGAATGCAAGAGATTTCGATTAGCGAATACTACTACTAGTGAGTGACAGTATCCGAATTGTTGCATTCGAATGCAAGAGATTTCGATTAGCGAATACTAATACTAGTGAGTGACAGTATCCGAATTATTGCATTCGAATGCATGAAATTTCGATTAGCGAATACTACTACTAGTGTGTGACAGTATCCGAATTATTGCATTCGAATGCAAGAGATTTCGATTAGCGAATAATACTACTCGTGAGTGACAGTATCCGAATTATAGCATTCGAATGCAAGAGATTTCGATTAGCGAATACTAGTACTAGTGAGTGACAGTATCCGAATTATTGCATTCGAATGCAAGAGATTTCGATTAGCGAATACTACTACTAGTGAGTGACAGTATCCGAATTATTGCATTCGAATGCAATAGATTTCGATTAGCGAATACTACTACTAGTGAGTGACAGTATCCGAATTATTACATTCGAATGCAAGAGATTTCGATTAGCGAATACTACTACTAGTGAGTGACAGTATCCGAATTATTGCATTCAAATGCAAGAGATTTCGATTAGCGAATACTACTACTAGTGAGTGACAGTATCCGAATTATTACATTCGAATGCATGAAATTTCGATTAGCGAATACTACTACTAGTGAGTGACAGTGCCCGAATTATTGCATTCGAATGCATGAAATTTCGATTAGCGAATACTGCTACTAGTGAGTGACAGTATCCGAATTATTGCATTCGAATGCAAGAGATTTCGATTAGCGAATACTACTACTAGTGAGTGACAGTATCCGAATTATTGCATTCGAATGCATGAAATTTCGAGTAGCGAATACTGCTACTAGTGAGTGACAGTATCCGAATTATTGCATTCGAATGCAAGAGATTTCGATTAGCGAATACTACTACTAGTGAGTGACAGTATCCGAATTATTGCATTCGAATGCATGAAATTTCGATTAGCGAATACTACTACTCGTGAGTGACAGTATCCGAATTATAGCATTCGAATGCAAGAGATTTCGATTAGCGAATACTAGTACTAGTGAGTGACAGTATCCGAATTATTGCATTCGAATGCAAGAGATTTCGATTAGCGAATACTACTACTAGTGAGTGACAGTATTCGAATTATTGCATTCGAATGCAATAGATTTCGCTTAGCGAATACTACTACTAGTGAGTGACAGTATCCGAATTATTACATTCGAATGCAAGAGATCTCGATTAGCGAATACTACTACTAGTGAGTGACAGTATCCAAATTATTGCATTCAAATGCAAGAGATTTTGATTAGCGAATACTACTACTAGTGAGTGACAGTATCCGAATTATTTCATTCGAATGCATGAAATTTCGATTAGCGAATACTACTACTAGTGAGTGACAGTATCCGAATTATTGCATTCGAATGCATGAAATTTCGATTAGCGAATACTGCTACTAGTGAGGGACAGTATCGGAATTATGGCATTCGAATGCAAGAGATTTCGATTAGCGAATACTACTACTAGTGAGTGACAGTATCCGAATTATTGCATTCGAATGCATGAAATTTCGATTAGCGAATACTACTACTAGTGAGTGACAGTATCCGAATTATTGCAATCGAATGCATGAGATTTCGTTTAGCGAATACTACTACTAGTCAGTGACAGTATCCGAAATATTGCATTCGAATACATGAAATTTCGATTAGCGAATACTACTACTAGTGAGTGACAGTATCCGAATTATTGCATTCGAATGCATGAAATTTGGATTAGCGAATACTACTACTAGTGAGTGACAGTATCCGGATTATGGCATTCGAATGCATGAACTTTCGATTAGCGAATACTACTTCTAGAGAGTGACAGTATCCGACAACTTGCATTCGAATGCATGAAATCTGGATTAACGAATACTACTACTAATGAGTGACAGTATCCGAATTATTGCATTCGAATGCATGAGATTGCGATTAGCGAATACCACTACTAGTGTGTGACAGTATCCGAATTATTGCATTCGAATGCATGAAATTTCGATTAGCGAATACTACTACTAGTGAGTGACAGTATCCGAGAACTTGCATTCGAATGCATGAGATTTCGATTAGCGAATACTACTACTAGTGAGTGACAGTATCCGAGAACTTGCATTCGAATGCATGAGATTTCGATTAGCGAATACTACTACTAGTGAGTGACAGTATCCGAGAACTTGCATTCGAATGCATGAGATTTCGATTAGCGTATACTACTACTAGTGAGTGACAGTATCCGAGAACTTGCATTCGAATGCATGAGATTTCGATTAGCGAATACTACTACTAGTGAGTGACAGTATACGAATTATTGCAATCGAATGCATGAGATTTCGTTTAGCGAATACTACTACTAGTCAGTGACAGTTTCCGAATTATTGCTTTCGAATGCAAGAGATTTCGATTAGCGAATACTACTACTAGTGAGTGACAGTATCCGAATTATTGCATTCGAATGCAAGAGATTTCGATTAGCGAATACTACTACTAGTGAGTGACAGTATCCGAATTATTGCATTCGAATGCAAGAGATTTCGATTAGCGAATACTACTACTAGTGAGTGACAGTATCCGAATTATTGCATTCGAATGCATGAAATTTCGATTAGCGAATACTACTACTAGTGAGAGACAGTATCCGAATTATTGCATTCGAATGCAAGAGATTTCGATTAGCGAATACTACTACTCGTGAGTGACAGTATCCGAATTATTGCATTCGAATGCAAGAGATTTCGATTAGCGAATACTACTACTAGTGAGTGACAGTATCTGAATTATTGCATTCGAATGCAATAGATTTCGATTAGCGAATACTACTACTAGTGAGTGACAGTAACCGAATTATTGCATACGAATGCATGAAATTTCGATTAGCGAATACTGCTACTAGTGAGTGACAGTATCCGAATTATTGCATTCGAATGCAAGAGATTTCGATTAGCGAATAATACTACTAGCGAGTGACAGTATCCGAATTATTGCATTCGAATGCATGAAATTTCGATTAGCGAATACTACTACTAGTGAGTGACAGTATCCGAATTATTGCATTAGAATGCATGAAATTTCGATTAGCGAATACTACTACTAGTGAGTAACAGTATCCGAATTATTGCATTCGAATGCATGAAATTTCGATTAGCGGATACTACTACTAGTGAGTGACAGTATCCGAGAACTAGCATTCGAATGCATGAGATTTCGATTAGCGAATACTACTAATAGTGAGTGACAGTATCCGAATTATGGCATTCGAATGCATGAACTTCCGATTAGCGAATACTACTACTAGTGAGTGACAGTATCCGAGAACTTGCATTGGAATGCAGGAAATTTCGATTAGCGAATACTACTACTAGTGAGTGACAGTATCCGAATTATTGCATTCGAATGCATGAGATTGCGATTAGCGAATACTACTACTAGTGAGTGACAGTATTCGAATTATTGCATTCGATTGCATGAAATTTCGATTAGCGAATACTACTACTAGTGAGTGACAGTATCCGAGATCTTGCATTCGAATGCATAAGATTTCGATTAGCGAATACTACTACTAGTGAGTGACAGTATACGAGAACTTGCATTCAAATGCATGAGATTTCGATTAGCGAATACTACTACTAGTGAGTGACAGTATCCGAGAACTTGCATTCGAATGCATGAGATTTCGATTAGCGAATACTACTACTAGTGAGTGACAGTATCCGAATTATTGCATTCGATTGCATGAGATTTCGATTAGCGAATACTACTACTAGTGAGTGACAGTATCCGAGAACTTGCATTCGAATGCAAGAGATTTTGATTAGGGAATACTACTACTAGTGAGTGACAGTATCCGAATTATTGCATTCGAATGCAAGAGATTTCGATTAGCGAATACTACTACTAGTGAGTGACAGTATCCGAGAACTTGCATTCGAATGCATGAGATTTCGATTAGCGAATACTACTACTAGTGAGTGACAGTATCCGAGATCTTGCATTCGAATGCATGAGATTTCGATTAGCGAATACTACTACTAGTGAGTGACAGTATCCGAATTATTGCATTCGAATGCATGAGATTTCGTTTAGCGAATACTACTACTAGTGAGTGACAGTTTCCGAATTATTGCTTTCGAATGCAAGAGATTTCGATTAGCGAATACTACTACTAGTGAGTGGCAGTATCAGAATTATTGCATTCGAATGCATGAAATTTCGATTAGCGAATACTACTACTAATGAGTGACAGTATCCGAATTATTGCATTCGAATGCATGAGATTGCGATTTGCGAATACCACTACTAGTGTGTGACAGTATCCGAGAACTTGCATTCGAATGCATGAGATTTCGATTAGCGAATACTACTACTAGTGAGTGACAGTATCCGAGAACTTGCATTCGAATGCATGAGATTTCTTTTAGCGAATACTACTACTAGTGAGTGACAGTATCCGAATTATTGCATTCGATTGCATGAGATTTCGATTAGCGAATACTACTACTAGTGAGTGACAGTATCCGAGAACTTGCATTCGAATGCAAGAGATTTCGATTAGCGAATACTACTACTAGTGAGTGACAGTATCCGAATTATTGCATTCGAATGCAAGAGATTTCGATTAGCGAATACTACTATTAGTGAGTGACAGTATCCGAGAACTTGCATTCGAATGCATGAGATTTCGATTAGCGAATACTACTACTAGTGAGTGACAGTATCCGAGAACTTGCATTCGAATGCATGAGATTTCTTTTAGCGAATACTACTACTAGTGAGTGACAGTATCCGAATTATTGCATTCGATTGCATGAGATTTCGATTAGCGAATACTACTACTAGTGAGTGACAGTATCCGAGAACTTGCATTCGAATGCATGATATTTCGATTAGCGAATACTACTACTAGTGAGTGACAGTATCCGAGAACTTGCATTCGAATGCATGATATTTCGATTAGCGAATACCACTACTAGTGAGTGACAGTATCCGAATTATTGCATTCGAATGCATGAGATTTCGTTTAGCGAATACTACTACTAGTGAGTGACAGTTTCCGAATTATTGCTTTCGAATGCAAGAGATTTCGATTAGCGAATACTACTACTAGTGAGTGGCAGTATCAGAATTATTGCATTCGAATGCATGAAATTTCAATTAGCGAATACTACTACTAGTGAGTGACAGTATCCGAATTATGGCATTCGAATGCATGAAATTTCGATTAGCGAATACTACTACTAATGAGTGACAGTATCCGAATTATTGCATTCGAATGCATGAGATTGCGATTTGCGAATACCACTACTAGTGTGTGACAGTATCCGAATTATTGCATTCGAATGCATGAAATTTGGATTAGCGAATACTACTACTAGTGAGTGACAGTATCCGGATTATGGCATTCGGATGCATGAACTTTCGATTAGCGAATACTATTTCTAGAGAGTGACAGTATCCGAGAACTTGCATTCGAATGCATGAAATCTGGATTAACGAATACTACTACTAATGAGTGACAGTATCCGAATTATTGCATTCGAATGCATGAGATTGCGATTAGCGAATACCACTACTAGTGTGTGACAGTATCCGAATTGTTGCATTCGAATGCATGAAATTTCGATTAGCGAATACTACTACTAGTGAGTGACAGTATCCGAGAACTTGCATTCGAATGCATGAGATATCGATTAGCGAATACTACTACTAGTGAGTGACATATCCGAGAACTTGCATTCGAATGCACGAGATTTCGATTAGCGTATACTACTACTAGTGAGTGACAGTATCCGAGAACTTGCATTCGAATGCATGAGATTTCGATTAGCGAATACTACTACTAGTGAGTGACAGTATCCGAATTATTGCAATCGAATGCATGAGGTTTCGTTTAGCGAATACTACTACTAGTCAGTGACAGTTTCCGAATTATTGCTTTCGAATGCAAGAGATTTCGATTAGCGAATACTACTACTAGTGAGTGACAGTATCCGAATTATTGCATTCGAATGCAAGAGATTTCGATTAGCGAATACTACTACTAGTGAGTGACAGTATCCGAATTATTGCATTCGAATGCAAGAGATTTCGATTAGCGAATACTACTACTAGTGAGTGACAGTATCCGAATTATTGCATTCGAATGCATGAAATTTCGATTAGCGAATACTACTACTAGTGAGAGACAGTATCCGAGAACTTGCATTCGAATGCATGAGATTTCGATTAGCGAATACTACTACTCGTGAGTGACAGTATCCGAATTATTGCATTCGAATGCAAGAGATTTCGATTAGCGAATACTACTACTAGTGAGTGACAGTATCCGAATTATTGCATTCGAATGCAATAGATTTCGATTAGCGAATACTACTACTAGTGAGTGACAGTATCCGTATTATTACATTCGAATGCAAGAGATTTCGATTAGCGAATACTACTACTAGTGATTGACAGTATCCGACTTATTGCATTCGAATGCAAGAGATTTCGATTAGCGAATACTACTACTAGTGAGTGACAGTATCCGAATTATTGCATTCGAATGCATGAAATTTCGATTAGCGAATACTACTACTAGTGAGTGACAGTAACCGAATTATTGCATTCGAATGCATGAAATTTCGATTAGCGAATACTGCTACTAGTGAGTGACAGTATCCGAGAACTTGCATTCGAATGCATGAGATTTCGATTAGCGAATACTACTACTAGTGAGTGACAGTATCCGAATTATTGCATTCGAATGCATGAAATTTCGATTAGCGAATACTACTACTAGTGAGTGACAGTATCCGAATTATTGCATTAGAATGCATGAAATTTCGATTAGCGAATACTACTACTAGTGAGTAACAGTATCCGAATTATTGCATTCGAATGCATGAAATTTCGATTAGCGGATACTACTACTAGTGAGTGACAGTATCCGAGAACTAGCATTCGAATGCATGAGATTTCGATTAGCGAATACTACTACTAGTGAGTGACAGTATCCGAATTATGGCATTCGAATGCATGAACTTCCGATTAGCGAATACTACTACTAGTGAGTGACAGTATCCGAGAACTTGCATTCGATTGCATGAAATTTCGATTAGTGAATACTACTACTAGTGAGTGACAGTATCCGAGATCTTGCATTCGAATGCATGAGATTTCGATTAGCGAATACTACTACTAGTGAGTGACAGTATCCGAGAACTTGCATTCGAATGCAAGAGATTTCGATTAGCGAATACTACTACTAGTGAGTGACAGTATCCGAATTATTGCATTCGAATGCAAGAGATTTCGATTAGCGAATACTACTACCAGTGAGTGACAGTATCCGAGAACTTGCATTCGAATGCATGAGATTTCGATTAGCGAATACTACTACTAGTGAGTGACAGTATCCGAGAACTTGCATTCGAATGCATGAGATTTCGATTAGCGAATACTACTACTAGTGAGTGACAGTATCCGAATTATTGCATTCGAATGCATGAGATTTCGTTTAGCGAATACTACTACTAGTGAGTGACAGTTTCCGAATTATTGCTTTCGAATGCAAGAGATTTCGATTAGCGAATACTACTACTAGTGAGTGGCAGTATCAGAATTATTGCATTCGAATGCATGAAATTTCAATTAGCGAATACTACTACTAGTGAGTGACAGTATCCGAATTATGGCATTCGAATGCATGAAATTTCGATTAGCGAATACTACTACTAATGAGTGACAGTATCCGAATTATTGCATTCGAATGCATGAGATTGCGATTTGCGAATACCACTACATGAGTGTGACAGTATCCGAATTATTGCATTCGAATGCATGCAATTTCGATTAGCAAATACTACTACTAGTGAGTGACAGTATCAGAGAACTTGCTTTCAAATGCATGAGATTTCGATTAGCGAATACTACTACTAGTGAGTGACAGTATCCGAGAACTTGCATTCGAATGCATGAGATTTCGATTAGCGAATACTACTACTAGTGAGTGAGAGTATCCGAGAACTTGCATTCGAATGCATGAGATTTCGATTAGCGAATACTACTACTAGTGAGTGACAGTATCCGAATTATTGCAATCGAATGCATGAGATTTCGTTTAGCGAATACTACTACTAGTCAGTGACAGTTTCCGAATTATTGCTTTCGAATGCAAGAGATTTCGATTAGCGAATACTACTACTAGTGAGTGACAGTATCCGAATTATTGCATTCGAATGCAAGTGATTTCGATTAGCGAATACTACTACCAGTTAGTGACAGTATCCGAATTATTGCATTCTAATGCAAGAGATTTCGATTAGCGAATACTACTACTAGTGAGTGACAGTATCCGAATTATTGCATTCGAATGCATGAAATTTCGATTAGCGAATACTACTACTAGTGAGTGACAGTATCCGAATTATTGCATTCGAATGCATGAAATTTCGATTAGCGAATACTGCTTCTAGTGAGTGATAGTATCCGAATTATTGCATTCGAATGCATGAAATTTCGATTAGCGAATACTACTACTAGTGAGTGACAGTATCCGAATAATTGCATTCGAATGCATGAAATTTCGATTAGCGAATACTACTACTAGTGAGTGACAGTTTCCGAATTATTGCATTCGAATGCATGAAATTTCGATTAGCGGATACTACTACTAGTGAGTGACAGTATCCGAATTATGGCATTCGAATGCATGAACTTTCGATTAGCGAATACTACTACTAGTCAGTGACAGTATCCGAGAACTTGCATTCGAATGCATGAAATTTCGATTAGCGAATACTACTACTAGTGAGTAACAGTATCCGAATTATTGCATTCGAATGCATTAAATTTCGATTAGCGGATACTACTACTAGTGAGTGACAGTATCCGAGAACTAGCATTCGAATGCATGAGATTTCGATTAGCGAATACTACTACTAGTGAGTGACAGTATCCGAATTATTGCAATCGAATGCATGAGATTTCGTTTAGCGAATACTACTACTAGTCAGTGACAGTTTCCGAATTATTGCTTTCGAATGCAAGAGATTTCGATTAGCGAATACTAATACCAGTGAGTGACAGTATCCGAATTATTGCATTCGAATGCAAGAGATTTCGATTAGCGAATACTACTACTAGTGAGTGACAGTATCCGAATTGTTGCATTCGAATGCAAGAGATTTCGATTAGCGAATACTAATACTAGTGAGTGACAGTATCCGAATTATTGCATTCGAATGCATGAAATTTCGATTAGCGAGTACTACTACTAGTGTGTGACAGTATCCGAATTATTGCATTCGAATGCAAGAGATTTCGATTAGCGAATACTACTACTCGTGAGTGACAGTATCCGAATTATAGCATTCGAATGCAAGAGATTTCGATTAGCGAATACTAGTACTAGTGAGTGACAGTATCCGAATCATTGCATTCGAATGCAAGAGATTTCGATTAGCGAATACTACTACTAGTGAGTGACAGTATCCGAATTATTGCATTCGAATGCAATAGATTTCGATTAGCGAATACTACTACTAGTGAGTGACAGTATCCGAATTATTACATTCGAATGCAAGAGATTTCGATTAGCGAATACTACTACTAGTGAGTGACAGTATCCGAATTATAGCATTCGAATGCAAGAGATTTCGATTAGCGAATACTAGTACTAGTGAGTGACAGTATCCGAATTATTGCATTCGAATGCATGAAATTTCGATTAGCGAATACTGCTACTAGTGAGTGACAGTATCCGAATTATTGCATTCGAATGCAAGAGATTTCGATTAGCGAATACTACTACTAGTGAGTGACAGTATCCGAATTATTGCATTCAAATGCATGAAATTTCGATTAGCGAATACTACTACTCGTGAGTGACAGTATCCGAATTATAGCATTCGAATGCAAGAGATTTCGATTAGCGAATACTAGTACTAGTGAGTGACAGTATCCGAATTATTGCATTCGAATGCAAGAGATTTCGATTAGCGAATACTACTACTAGTGAGTGACAGTATCCGAATTATCGCATTCGAATGCATGAAATTTCGATTAGCGAATACTACTACTAGTGAGAGACAGTATCCGAGAACTTGCATTCGAATGCATGAGATTTCGATTAGCGAATACTACTACCCGTGAGTGACAGTATCCGAATTATTGCATTCGAATGCAAGAGATTTCGATTAGCGAATACTACTACTAGTGAGTGACAGTATCCGAATTATTGCATTCGAATGCAATAGATTTCGATTAGCGAATACTACTACTAGTGAGTGACAGTATCCGTATTATTACATTCGAATGCAAGAGATTTCGATTAGCGAATACTACTACTAGTGATTGACAGTATCCGACTTATTGCATTCGAATGCAAGAGATTTCGATTAGCGAATACTACTACTAGTGAGTGACAGTATCCGAATTATTGCATTCCAATGCATGAAATTTCGATTAGCGAATACTACTACTAGTGAGTGACAGTAACCGAATTATTGCATTCGAATGCATGAAATTTCGATTAGCGAATACTGCTACTAGTGAGTGACAGTATCCGAGAACTTGCATTCGAATGCATGAGATTTCGATTAGCGAATACTACTACTAGTGAGTGACAGTATCCGAATTATTGCATTCGAATGCATGAAATTTCGATTAGCGAATACTACTACTAGTGAGTGACAGTATCCGAATTATTGCATTAGAATGCATGAAATTTCGATTAGCGAATACTACTACTAGTGAGTAACAGTATCCGAATTATTGCATTCGAATGCATGAAATTTCGATTAGCGGATACTACTACTAGTGAGTGACAGTATCCGAGAACTAGCATTCGAATGCATGAGATTTCGATTAGCGAATACTACTACTAGTGAGTGACAGTATCCGAATTATGGCATTCGAATGCATGAACTTCCGATTAGCGAATACTACTACTAGTGAGTGACAGTATCCGAGAACTTGCATTCGATTGCATGAAATTTCGATTAGTGAATACTACTACTAGTGAGTGACAGTATCCGAGATCTTGCATTCGAATGCATGAGATTTCGATTAGCGAATACTACTACTAGTGAGTGACAGTATACGAGAACTTGCATTCGAATGCATGAGATTTCGATTAGCGAATACTACTACTAGTGAGTGACAGTATCCGAGAACTTGCATTCGAATGCAAGAGATTTCGATTAGCGAATACTACTACTAGTGAGTGACAGTATCCGAATTATTGCATTCGAATGCAAGAGATTTCGATTAGCGAATACTACTACTAGTGAGTGACAGTATCCGAGAACTTGCATTCGAATGCATGAGATTTCGATTAGCGAATACTACTACTAGTGAGTGACAGTATCCGAGAACTTGCATTCGAATGCATGAGATTTCGATTAGCGAATACTACTACTAGTGAGTGACAGTATCCGAATTATTGCATTCGAATGCATGAGATTTCGTTTAGCGAATACTACTACTAGTGAGTGACAGTTTCCGAATTATTGCTTTCGAATGCAAGAGATTTCGATTAGCGAATACTACTACTAGTGAGTGGCAGTATCAGAATTATTGCATTCGAATGCATGAAATTTCAATTAGCGAATACTACTACTAGTGAGTGACAGTATCCGAATTATGGCATTCGAATGCATGAAATTTCGATTAGCGAATACTACTACTAATGAGTGACAGTATCCGAATTATTGCATTCGAATGCATGAGATTGCGATTTGCGAATACCACTACATGAGTGTGACAGTATCCGAATTATTGCATTCGAATGCATGCAATTTCGATTAGCAAATACTACTACTAGTGAGTGACAGTATCAGAGAACTTGCTTTCAAATGCATGAGATTTCGATTAGCGAATACTACTACTAGTGAGTGACAGTATCCGAGAACTTGCATTCGAATGCATGAGATTTCGATTAGCGAATACTACTACTAGTGAGTGAGAGTATCCGAGAACTTGCATTCGAATGCATGAGATTTCGATTAGCGAATACTACTACTAGTGAGTGACAGTATCCGAATTATTGCAATCGAAAGCATGAGATTTCGTTTAGCGAATACTACTACTAGTCAGTGACAGTTTCCGAATTATTGCTTTCGAATGCAGGAGATTTCGATTAGCGAATACTACTACTAGTGAGTGACAGTATCCGAATTATTGCATTCGAATGCAAGTGATTTCGATTAGCGAATACTACTACCAGTTAGTGACAGTATCCGAATTATTGCATTCTAATGCAAGAGATTTCGATTAGCGAATACTACTACTAGTGAGTGACAGTATCCGAATTATTGCATTCGAATGCATGAAATTTCGATTAGCGAATACTACTACTAGTGAGTGACAGTATCCGAATTATTGCATTCGAATGCATGAAATTTCGATTAGCGAATACTGCTTCTAGTGAGTGATAGTATCCGAATTATTGCATTCGAATGCATGAAATTTCGATTAGCGAATACTACTACTAGTGAGTGACAGTATCCGAATAATTGCATTCGAATGCATGAAATTTCGATTAGCGAATACTACTACTAGTGAGTGACAGTTTCCGAATTATTGCATTCGAATGCATGAAATTTCGATTAGCGGATACTACTACTAGTGAGTGACAGTATCCGAATTATGGCATTTGAATGCATGAACTTTCGATTAGCGAATACTACTACTAGTCAGTGACAGTATCCGAGAACTTGCATTCGAATGCATGAAATTTCGATTAGCGAATACTACTACTAGTGAGTAACAGTATCCGAATTATTGCATTCGAATGCATTAAATTTCGATTAGCGGATACTACTACTAGTGAGTGACAGTATCCGAGAACTAGCATTCGAATGCATGAGATTTCGATTAGCGAATACTACTACTAGTGAGTGACAGTATCCGAATTATTGCAATCGAATGCATGAGATTTCGTTTAGCGAATACTACTACTAGTCAGTGACAGTTTCCGAATTATTGCTTTCGAATGCAAGAGATTTCGATTAGCGAATACTAATACCAGTGAGTGACAGTATCCGAATTATTGCATTCGAATGCAAGAGATTTCGATTAGCGAATACTACTACTAGTGAGTGACAGTATCCGAATTGTTGCATTCGAATGCAAGAGATTTCGATTAGCGAATACTAATACTAGTGAGTGACAGTATCCGAATTATTGCATTCGAATGCATGAAATTTCGATTAGCGAGTACTACTACTAGTGTGTGACAGTATCCGAATTATTGCATTCGAATGCAAGAGATTTCGATTAGCGAATACTACTACTCGTGAGTGACAGTATCCGAATTATAGCATTCGAATGCAAGAGATTTCGATTAGCGAATACTAGTACTAGTGAGTGACAGTATCCGAATCATTGCATTCGAATGCAAGAGATTTCGATTAGCGAATACTACTACTAGTGAGTGACAGTATACGAATTATTGCATTCGAATGCAATAGATTTCGATTAGCGAATACTACTACTAGTGAGTGACAGTATCCGAATTATTACATTCGAATGCAAGAGATTTCGATTAGCGAATACTACTACTAGTGAGTGACAGTATCCGAATTATAGCATTCGAATGCAAGAGATTTCGATTAGCGAATACTAGTACTAGTGAGTGACAGTATCCGAATTATTGCATTCGAATGCATGAAATTTCGATTAGCGAATACTGCTACTAGTGAGTGACAGTATCCGAATTATTGCATTCGAATGCAAGAGATTTCGATTAGCGAATACTACTACTAGTGAGTGACAGTATCCGAATTATTGCATTCAAATGCATGAAATTTCGATTAGCGAATACTACTACTCGTGAGTGACAGTATCCGAATTATAGCATTCGAATGCAAGAGATTTCGATTAGCGAATACTAGTACTAGTGAGTGACAGTATCCGAATTATTGCATTCGAATGCAAGAGATTTCGATTAGCGAATACTACTACTAGTGAGTGACAGTATTCGAATTATTGCATTCGAATGCAATAGATTTCGCTTAGCGAATACTACTACTAGTGAGTGACAGTATCCGAATTATTACATTCGAATGCAAGAGATTTCGATTAGCGAATACTACTACTAGTGAGTGACAGTATCCAAATTATTGCATTCAAATGCAAGAGATTTCGATTAGCGAATACTACTACTAGTGAGTGACAGTATCCGAATTATTTCATTCGAATGCATGAAATTTCGATTAGCGAATACTACTACTAGTGAGTGACAGTATCCGAATTATTGCATTCGAATGCATGAAATTTCGATTAGCGAATACTGCTACTAGTGAGTGACAGTATCGGAATTATTGCATTCGAATGCAAGAGATTTCGATTAGCGAATACTACTACTAGTGAGTGACAGTATCCGAATTATTGCATTCGAATGCATGAAATTTCGATTAGCGAATACTACTACTAGTGAGTGAAAGTATCCGAATTATTGCAATCGAATGCATGAGATTTCGTTTAGCGAATACTACTACTAGTCAGTGACAGTATCCGAAATATTGCATTCGAATACATGAAATTTCGATTAGCGAATACTACTACTAGTGAGTGACAGTATCCGAATTATTGCATTCGAATGCATGAAATTTGGATTAGCGAATACTACTACTGGTGAGTGACAGTATCCGGATTATGGCATTCGAATGCATGAACTTTCGATTAGCGAATACTACTTCTAGAGAGTGACAGTATCCGACAACTTGCATTCGAATGCATGAGATTTCGATTAGCGTATACTACTACTAGTGAGTGACAGTATCCGAGAGCTTACATTCGAATGCATGAGATTTCGATTAGCGAATACTACTACTAGTGAGTGACAGTATACGAATTATTGCAATCGAATGCATGAGATTTCGTTTAGCGAATACTACTACTAGTCAGTGACAGTTTCCGAATTATTGCTTTCGAATGCAAGAGATTTCGATTAGCGAATACTACTACTAGTGAGTGTCAGTATCCGAATTATTGCATTCGAATGCAAGAGATTTCGATTAGCGAATAAATACTACTAGTGAGTGACAGTATCCGAATTATTGCATTCGAATGCAAGAGATTTCGATTAGCGAATACTACTACTAGTGAGTGACAGTATCCGAATTATTGCATTCGAATGCATGAAATTTCGATTAGCGAATACTACTACTAGTGAGAGACAGTATCCGAATTATTGCATTCGAATGCAAGAGATTTCGATTAGCGAATACTACTACTCGTGAGTGACAGTATCCGAATTATTGCATTCGAATGCAAGAGATTTCGATTAGCGAATACTACTACTAGTGAGTGACAGTATCCGAATTATTGCATTCGAATGCAATAGATTTCGATTAGCGAATACTACTACTAGTGAGTGACAGTATCCGAATTATTATATTCGAATGCAAGAGATTTCGATTAGCGAATACTACTACTAGTGAGTGACAGTATCCGAATTATTGCATTCGAATGCATGAAATTTCGATTAGCGAATACTACTACTAGTGAGTGACAGTAACCGAATTATTGCATTCGAATGCATGAAATTTCGATTAGCGAATACTGCTACTAGTGAGTGACAGTATCCGAATTATTGCATTCGAATGCAAGAGATTTCGATTAGCGAATACTACTACTAGTGAGTGACAGTATCCGAATTATTGCATTCGAATGCATGAAATTTCGATTAGCGAATACTACTACTAGTGAGTGACAGTATCCGAATTATTGCATTAGAATGCATGAAATTTCGATTAGCGGATACTACTACTAGTGAGTGACAGAATCCGAATTATTGCATTCGAATGCATGAAATTTCGATTAGCGGATACTACTACTAGTGAGTGACAGTATCCGAGAACTAGCATTCGAATGCATGAGATTTCGATTAGCGAATACTACTACTAGTGAGTGACAGTATCCGAAATATGGCATTCGAATGCATGAACTTCCGATTAGCGAATACTACTACTAGTGAGTGACAGTATCCGAGAACTTGCATTGGAATGCAGGAAATTTCGATTAGCGAATACTACTACTAGTGAGTGACAGTATCCGAATTATTGCATTCGAATGCATGAGATTGCGATTAGCGAATACTACTACTAGTGAGTGACCGTATCCGAATTATTGCATTCGATTGCATGAAATTTCGATTAGCGAATACTACTACTAGTGAGTGACAGTATCCGAGATCTTGCATTCGAATGCATGAGATTTCGATTAGCGAATACTACTACTAGTGAGTGACAGTATACAAGAACTTGCATTCAAATGCATGAGATTTCGATTAGCGAATACTACTACTAGTGAGTGACAGTAACCCAGAACTTGCATTCGAATGCATGAGATTTCGATTAGCGAATACTACTACTAGTGAGTGACAGTATCCGAATTATTGCATTCGAATGCATGCAATTTCGATTAGCAAATACTACTACTAGTGAGTGACAGTATCAGAGAACTTGCTTTCAAATGCATGAGATTTCGATTAGCGAATACTACTACTAGTGAGTGACAGTATCCGAGAACTTGCATTCGAATGCATGAGATTTCGATTAGCGAATACTACTACTAGTGAGTGAGAGTATCCGAGAACTTGCATTCGAATGCATGAGATTTCGATTAGCGAATACTACTACTAGTGAGTGACAGTATCCGAATTATTGCAATCGAATGCATGAGATTTCGTTTAGCGAATACTACTACTAGTCAGTGACAGTTTCCGAATTATTGCTTTCGAATGCAAGAGATTTCGATTAGCGAATACTACTACTAGTGAGTGACAGTATCCGAATTATTGCATTCGAATGCAAGTGATTTCGATTAGCGAATACTACTACCAGTTAGTGACAGTATCCGAATTATTGCATTCTAATGCAAGAGATTTCGATTAGCGACTACTACTACTAGTGAGTGACAGTATCCGAATTATTGCATTCGAATGCATGAAATTTCGATTAGCGAATACTACTACTAGTGAGTGACAGTATCCGAATTATTGCATTCGAATGCATGAAATTTCGATTAGCGAATACTGCTTCTAGTGAGTGATAGTATCCGAATTATTGCATTCGAATGCATGAAATTTCGATTAGCGAATACTACTACTAGTGAGTGACAGTATCCGAATAATTGCATTCGAATGCATGAAATTTCGATTAGCGAATACTACTACTAGTGAGTGACAGTTTCCGAATTATTGCATTCGAATGCATGAAATTTCGATTAGCGGATACTACTACTAGTGAGTGACAGTATCCGAATTATGGCATTCGAATGCATGAACTTTCGATTAGCGAATACTACTACTAGTCAGTGACAGTATCCGAGAACTTGCATTCGAATGCATGAAATTTCGATTAGCGAATACTACTACTAGTGAGTAACAGTATCCGAATTATTGCATTCGAATGCATTAAATTTCGATTAGCGGATACTACTACTAGTGAGTGACAGTATCCGAGAACTAGCATTCGAATGCATGAGATTTCGATTAGCGAATACTACTACTAGTGAGTGACAGTATCCGAATTATTGCAATCGAATGCATGAGATTTCGTTTAGCGAATACTACTACTAGTCAGTGACAGTTTCCGAATTATTGCTTTCGAATGCAAGAGATTTCGATTAGCGAATACTAATACCAGTGAGTGACAGTATCCGAATTATTGCATTCGAATGCAAGAGATTTCGATTAGCGAATACTACTACTAGTGAGTGACAGTATCCGAATTGTTGCATTCGAATGCAAGAGATTTCGATTACCGAATACTAATACTAGTGAGTGACAGTATCCGAATTATTGCATTCGAATGCATGAAATTTCGATTAGCGAGTACTACTACTAGTGTGTGACAGTATCGGAATTATTGCATTCGAATGCAAGAGATTTCGATTAGCGAATACTACTACTCGTGAGTGACAGTATCCGAATTATAACATTCGAATGCAAGAGATTTCGATTAGCGAATACTAGTACTAGTGAGTGACAGTATCCGAATCATTGCATTCGAATGCAAGAGATTTCGATTAGCGAATACTACTACTAGTGAGTGACAGTATCCGAATTATTGCATTCGAATGCAATAGATTTCGATTAGCGAATACTACTACTAGTGATTGACAGTATCCCAATTATTACATTCGAATGCAAGAGATTTCGATTAGCGAATACTACTACTAGTGAGTGACAGTATCCGAATTATAGCATTCGAATGCAAGAGATTTCGATTAGCGAATACTAGCACTAGTGAGTGACAGTATCCGAATTATTGCATTCGAATGCATGAAATTTCGATTAGCGAATACTGCTACTAGTGAGTGACAGTATCCGAATTATTGCATTCGAATGCAAGAGATTTCGATTAGCGAATACTACTACTAGTGAGTGACAGTATCCGAATTATTGCATTCAAATGCATGAAATTTCGATTAGCGAATACTACTACTCGTGAGTGACAGTATCCGAATTATAGCATTCGAATGCAAGTTATTTCGATTAGCGAATACTAGTACTAGTGAGTGACAGTATCCGAATTATTGCATTCGAATGCAAGAGATTTCGATTAGCGAATACTACTACTAGTGAGTGACAGTATTCGAATTATTGCATTCGAATGCAATAGATTTCGCTTAGCGAATACTACTACTAGTGAGTGACAGTATCCGAATTATTACATTCGAATGCAAGAGATTTCGATTAGCGAATACTACTACTAGTGAGTGACAGTATCCAAATTATTGCATTCAAATGCAAGAGATTTCGATTAGCGAATACTACTACTAGTGAGTGACAGTATCCGAATTATTTCATTCGAATGCATGAAATTTCGATTAGCGAATACTACTACTAGTGAGTGACAGTATCCGAATTATTGCATTCGAATGCATGAAATTTCGATTAGCGAATACTGCTACTAGTGAGTGACAGTATCGGAATTATTGCATTCGAATGCAAGAGATTTCGATTAGCGAATACTACTACTAGTGAGTGACAGTATCCGAATTATTGCATTCGAATGCATGAAATTTCGATTAGCGAATACTACTACTAGTGAGTGACAGTATCCGAATTATTGCAATCGAATGCATGAGATTTCGTTTAGCGAATACTACTACTAGTCAGTGACAGTATCCGAAATATTGCATTCGAATACATGAAATTTCGATTAGCGAATACTACTACTAGTGAGTGACAGTATCCGAATTATTGCATTCGAATGCATGAAATTTGGATTAGCGAATACTACTACTGGTGAGTGACAGTATCCGGATTATGGCATTCGAATGCATGAACTTTCGATTAGCGAATACTACTTCTAGAGAGTGACAGTATCCGACAACTTGCATTCGAATGCATGAGATTTCGATTAGCGTATACTACTACTAGTGAGTGACAGTATCCGAGAGCTTGCATTCGAATGCATGAGATTTCGATTAGCGAATACTACTACTAGTGAGTGACAGTATACGAATTATTGCAATCTAATGCATGAGATTTCGTTTAGCGAATACTACTACTAGTCAGTGACAGTTTCCGAATTATTGCTTTCGAATGCAAGAGATTTCGATTAGCGAATACTACTACTAGTGAGTGTCAGTATCCGAATTATTGCATTCGAATGCAAGAGATTTCGATTAGCGAATACTACTACTAGTGAGTGACAGTATCCGAATTATTGCATTCGAATGCAAGAGATTTCGATTAGCGAATACTACTACTAGTGAGTGACAGTATCCGAATTATTGCATTCGAATGCATGAAATTTCGATTAGCGAATACTACTACTAGTGAGAGACAGTATCCGAATTATTGCATTCGAATGCAAGAGATTTCGATTAGCGAATACTACTACTCGTGAGTGACAGTATCCGAATTATTGCATTCGAATGCAAGAGATTTCGATTAGCGAATACTACTACTAGTGAGTGACAGTATCCGAATTATTGCATTCGAATGCAATAGATTTCGATTAGCGAATACTACTACTAGTGAGTGACAGTATCCGAATTATTACATTCGAATGCAAGAGATTTCGAATAGCGAATACTACTACTAGTGAGTGACAGTATCCGAATTATTGCATTCGAATGCATGAAATTTCGATTAGCGAATACTACTACTAGTGAGTGACAGTAACCGAATTATTGCATTCGAATGCATGAAATTTCGATTAGCGAATACTGCTACTAGTGAGTGACAGTATCCGAATTATTGCATTCGAATGCAAGAGATTTCGATTAGCGAATACTACTACTAGTGAGTGACAGTATCCGAATTATTGCATTCGAATGCATGAAATTTCGATTAGCGAATACTACTACTAGTGAGTGACAGTATCCGAATTATTGCATTAGAATGCATGAAATTTCGATTAGCGGATACTACTACTAGTGAGTGACAGAATCCGAATTATTGCATTCGAATGCATGAAATTTCGATTAGCGGATACTACTACTAGTGAGTGACAGTATCCGAGAACTAGCATTCGAATGCATGAGATTTCGATTAGCGAATACTACTACTAGTGAGTGACAGTATCCGAATTATGGCATTCGAATGCATGAACTTCCGATTAGCGAATACTACTACTAGTGAGTGACAGTATCCGAGAACTTGCATTGGAATGCAGGAAATTTCGATTAGCGAATACTACTACTAGTGAGTGACAGTATCCGAATTATTGCATTCGAATGCATGAGATTGCGATTAGCGAATACTACTACTAGTGAGTGACAGTATCCGAATTATTGCATTCGATTGCATGAAATTTCGATTAGCGAATACTACTACTAGTGAGTGACAGTATCCGAGATCTTGCATTCGAATGCATGAGATTTCGATTAGCGAATACTACTACTAGTGAGTGACAGTATTCGAGAACTTGCATTCAAATGCATGAGATTTCGATTAGCGAATACTACTACTAGTGAGTGACAGTAACCCAGAACTTGCATTCGAATGCATGAGATTTCGATTAGCGAATACTACTACTAGTGAGTGACAGTATCCGAATTATTGCATTCGATTGCATGAGATTTCGATTAGCGAATACTACTACTAGTAAGTGACAGTATCCGAGAACTTGCATTCGAATGCAAGAGATTTCGATTAGCGAATACTACTACTAGTGAGTGACAGTATCCGAATTATTGCATTCGATTGCATGAGATTTCGATTAGCGAATACTACTACTAGTGAGTGACAGTATCCGAGAACTTGCATTCGAATGCATGAGATTTCGATTAGCGAATACTACTACTAGTGAGTGACAGTATCCGAGAACTTGCATTCGAATGCATGAGATTTCGATTAGCGTATACTACTACTAGTGAGTGACAGTATCCGAGAGCTTGCATTCGAATGCATGAGATTTCGATTACCGAATACTACTACTAGTGAGTGACAGTGTACGAATTATTGCAATCGAATGCATGAGATTTCGTTTAGCGAATACTACTACTAGTCAGTGACAGTTTCCGAATTATTGCTTTCGAATGCAAGAGATTTCGATTAGCGAATACTACTACTAGTGAGTGTCAGTATCCTAATTATTGCATTCGAATGCAAGAGATTTCGATTAGCGAATACTACTACTAGTGAGTGACAGTATCCGAATTATTGCATTCGAATGCAAGAGATTTCGATTAGCGAATACTACTACTAGTGAGTGACAGTATCCGAATTATTGCATTCGAATGCATGAAATTTCGATTAGCGAATACTACTACTAGTGAGAGACAGTATCCGAATTATTGCATTCGAATGCAAGAGATTTCGATTAGCGAATACTACTACTCGTGAGTGACAGTATCCGAATTATTGCATTCGAATGCAAGAGATTTCGATTAGCGAATACTACTACTAGTGAGTGACAGTATCCGAATTATTGCATTCGAATGCAATAGATTTCGATTAGCGAATACTACTACTAGTGAGTGACAGTATCCGAATTATTACATTCGAATGCAAGAGATTTCGATTAGCGAATACTACTACTAGTGAGTGACAGTATCCGAATTATTGCATTCGAATGCATGAAATTTCGATTAGCGAATACTACTACTAGTGAGTGACAGTAACCGAATTATTGCATTCGAATGCATGAAATTTCGATTAGCGAATACTGCTACTAGTGAGTGACAGTATCCGAATTATTGCATTCGAATGCAAGAGATTTCGATTAGCGAATACTAATACTAGTGAGTGACAGTATCCGAATTATTGCATTCGAATGCATGAAATTTCGATTAGCGAATACTACTACTAGTGAGTGACAGTATCCGAATTATTGCATTAGAATGCATGAAATTTCGATTAGCGGATACTACTACTAGTGAGTGACAGAATCCGAATTATTGCATTCGAATGCATGAAATTTCGATTAGCGGATACTACTACTAGTGAGTGACAGTATCCGAGAACTAGCATTCGAATGCATGAGATTTCGATTAGCGAATACTACTACTAGTGAGTGACAGTATCCGAATTATGGCATTCGAATGCATGAACTTCCGATTAGCGAATACTACTACTAGTGAGTGACAGTATCCGAGAACTTGCATTGGAATGCAGGAAATTTCGATTAGCGAATACTACTACTAGTGAGTAACAGTATCCGAATTATTGCATTCGAATGCATGAGATTGCGATTAGCGAATACTACTACTAGTGAGTGACAGTATCCGAATTATTGCATTCGATTGCATGAAATTTCGATTAGCGAATACTACTACTAGTGAGTGACAGTATCCGAGATCTTGCATTCGAATGCATGAGATTTCGATTAGCGAATACTACTACTAGTGAGTGACAGTATACGAGAACTTGCATTCAAATGCATGAGATTTCGATTAGCGAATACTACTACTAGTGAGTGACAGTAACCCAGAACTTGCATTCGAATGCATGAGATTTCGATTAGCGAATACTACTACTAGTGAGTGACAGAATCCGAATTATTGCATTCGATTGCATGAGATTTCGATTAGCGAATACTACTACTAGTGAGTGACAGTATCCGAGAACTTGCATTCGAATGCAAGAGATTTCGATTAGCGAATACTACTACTAGTGAGTGACAGTATCCGAATTATTGCTTTCGAATGCAAGAGATTTCGATTAGCGAATACTACTACTAGTGAGTGACAGTATCCGAGAACTTGCATTCGAATGCATGAGATTTTGATTAGCGAATACTACTACTAGTGAGTGACAGTATCCGAGAACTTGCATTCGAATGCATGAGATTTCGATTAGCGAATACTACTACTAGTGAGTGACAGTATCCGAATTATTGCATTCGAATGCATGAGTTTTCGTTTAGCGAATACTACTACTAGTGAGTGACAGTTTCCGAATTATTGCTTTCGAATGCAAGAGATTTCGATTAGCGAATACTACTACTAGTGAGTGGCAGTATCAGAATTATTGCATTCGAATGCATGAAATTTCAATTAGCGAATACTACTACTAGTGAGTGACAGTATCCGAATTATAGCATTCGAATGCAAGAGATTTCGATTAGCGAATACTAGTACTAGTGAGTGACAGTATCCGAATTATTGCATTCGAATGCATGAAATTTCGATTAGCGAATACTGCTACTAGTGAGTGACAGTATCCGAATTATTGCATTCGAATGCAAGAGATTTCGATTAGCGAATACTACTACCAGTTAGTGACAGTATCCGAATTATTGCATTCTAATGCAAGAGATTTCGTTTAGCGAATACTACTACTAGTGAGTGACAGTATCCGAATTGTTGCATTCGAATGCAAGAGATTTCGATTAGCGAATACTAATACTAGTGAGTGACAGTATCCGAATTATTGCATTCGAATGCATGAAATTTCGATTAGCGAGTACTACTACTAGTGTGTGACAGTATCCGAATTATTGCATTCGAATGCAAGAGATTTCGATTAGCGAATACTACTACTCGTGAGTGACAGTATCCGAATTATAGCATTCGAATGCAAGAGATTTCGATTAGCGAATACTAGTACTAGTGAGTGACAGTATCCGAATCATTGCATTCGAATGCAAGAGATTTCGATTAGCGAATACTACTACTAGTGAGTGACAGTATCCGAATTATTGCATTCGAATGCAATAGATTTCGATTAGCGAATACTACTACTAGTGAGTGACAGTATCCGAATTATTACATTCGAATGCAAGAGATTTCGATTAGCGAATACTACTACTAGTGAGTGACAGTATCCGAATTATAGCATTCGAATGCAAGAGATTTCGATTAGCGAATACTAGTACTAGTGAGTGACAGTATCCGAATTATTGCATTCGAATGCATGAAATTTCGATTAGCGAATACTGCTACTAGTGAGTGACAGTATCCGAATTATTGCATTCGAATGCAAGAGATTTCGATTAGCGAATACTACTACTAGTGAGTGACAGTATCCGAATTATTGCATTCAAATGCATGAAATTTCGATTAGCGAATACTACTACTCGTGAGTGACAGTATCCGAATTATAGCATTCGAATGCAAGAGATTTCGATTAGCGAATACTAGTACTAGTGAGTGACAGTATCCGAATTATTGCATTCGAATGCAAGAGATTTCGATTAGCGAATACTACTACTAGTGAGTGACAGTATTCGAATTATTGCATTCGAATGCAATAGATTTCGCTTAGCGAATACTACTACTAGTGAGTGACAGTATCCGAATTATTACATTCGAATGCAAGAGATTTCGATTAGCGAATACTACTACTAGTGAGTGACAGTATCCAAATTATTGCATTCAAATGCAAGAGATTTCGATTAGCGAATACTACTACTAGTGAGTGACAGTATCCGAATTATTTCATTCGAATGCATGAAATTTCGATTAGCGAATACTACTACTAGTGAGTGACAGTATCCGAATTATTGCATTCGAATGCATGAAATTTCGATTAGCCAATACTGCTACTAGTGATCGACAGTATCGGAATTATTGCATTCGAATGCAAGAGATTTCGATTAGCGAATACTACTACTAGTGAGTGACAGTATCCGAATTATTGCATTCGAATGCATGAAATTTCGATTAACGAATTCTACTACTAGTGAGTGACAGTATCCGAATTATTGCAATCGAATGCATGAGATTTCGTTTAGCGAATACTACTACTAGTCAGTGACAGTATCCGAAATATTGCATTCGAATACATGAAATTTCGATTAGCGAATACTACTACTAGTGAGTGACAGTATCCGAATTATTGCATTCGAATGCATGAAATTTGGATTAGCGAATACTACTACTGGTGAGTGACAGTATCCGGATTATGGCATTCGAATGCATGAACTTTCGATTAGCGAATAGTACTTCTAGAGAGTGACAGTATCCGACAACTTGCATTCGAATGCATGAAATCTGGATTACGAATACTACTACTAATGAGTGACAGTATCCGAATTATTGCATTCGAATGCATGAGATTGCGATTAGCGAATACCACTACTAGTGTGTGACAGTATCCGAATTATTGCATTCGAATGCATGAAATTTCGATTAGCGAATACTACTACTAGTGAGTGACAGTATCCGAGAACTTGCATTCGAATGCATGAGATTTCGATTAGCGAATACTACTACTAGTGAGTGACAGTATCCGAGAACTTGCATTCGAATGCATGAGATTTCGATTAGCGAATACTACTACTAGTGAGTGACAGTATCCGAGAACTTGCATTCGAATGCATGAGATTTCGATTAGCGTATACTACTACTAGTGAGTGACAGTATCCGAGAGCTTGCATTCGAATGCATGAGATTTCGATTAGCGAATACTACTACTAGTGAGTGACAGTATACGAATTATTGCAATCGAATGCATGAGATCTCGTTTAGCGAATACTACTACTAGTCAGTGACAGTTTCCGAATTATTGCTTTTGAATGCAAGAGATTTCGATTAGCGAATACTACTACTAGTGAGTGTCAGTATCCGAATTATTGCATTCGAATGCAAGAGATTTCGATTAGCGAATACTACTACTAGTGAGTGACAGTATCCGAATTATTGCATTCGAATGCAAGAGATTTCGATTAGCGAATACTACTACTAGTGAGTGACAGTATCCGAATTATTGCATTCGAATGCATGAAATTTCGATTAGCGAATACTACTACTAGTGAGAGACAGTATCCGAATTATTGCATTCGAATGCAAGAGATTTCGATTAGCGAATACTACTACTCGTGAGTGACAGTATCCGAATTATTGCATTCGAATGCAAGAGATTTCGATTAGCGAATACTACTACTAGTGAGTGACAGTATCCGAATTATTGCATTCGAATGCAATAGATTTCGATTAGCGAATACTTCTACTAGTGAGTGACAGTATCCGAATTATTACATTCGAATGCAAGAGATTTCGATTAGCGAATACTACTACTAGTGAGTGACAGTATCCGAATTATTGCATTCGAATGCATGAAATTTCGATTAGCGAATACTACTACTAGTGAGTGACAGTAACCGAATTATTGCATTCGAATGCATGAAATTTCGATTAGCGAATACTGCTACTAGTGAGTGACAGTATCCGAATTATTGCATTCGAATGCAAGAGATTTCGATTAGCGAATACTACTACTAGTGAGTGACAGTATCCGAATTATTGCATTCGAATGCATGAAATTTCGATTAGCGAATACTACTACTAGTGAGTGACAGTATCCGAATTATTGCATTAGAATGCATGAAATTTCGATTAGCGGATACTACTACTAGTGAGTGACAGAATCCGAATTATTGCATTCGAATGCATGAAATTTCGATTAGCGGATACTACTACTAGTGAGTGACAGTATCCGAGAACTAGCATTCGAATGCATGAGATTTCGATTAGCGAATACTACTACTAGTGAGTGACAGTATCCGAATTATGGCATTCGAATGCATGAACTTCCGATTAGCGAATACTACTACTAGTGAGTGACAGTATCCGAGAACTTGCATTGGAATGCAGGAAATTTCGATTAGCGAATACTACTACTAGTGAGTGACAGTATCCGAATTATTGCATTCGAATGCATGAGATTGCGATTAGCGAATACTACTACTAGTGAGTGACAGTATCCGAATTATTGCATTCGATTGCTTGAAATTTCGATTAGCGAATACTACTACTAGTGAGTGACAGTATCCGAGATCTTGCATTCGAATGCATGAGATTTCGATTAGCGAATACTACTACTAGTGAGTGACAGTATACGAGAACTTGCATTCAAATGCATGAGATTTCGATTAGCGAATACTACTACTAGTGAGTGACAGTATCCCAGAACTTGCATTCGAATGCATGAGATTTCGATTAGCGAATACTACTACTAGTGAGTGACAGTATCCGAATTATTGCATTCGATTGCATGAGATTTCGATTAGCGAATACTACTACTAGTGAGTGACAGTATCCGAGAACTTGCATTCGAATGCAAGAGATTTCGATTAGCGAATACTACTACTAGTGAGTGACAGTATCCGAATTATTGCTTTCGAATGCAAGAGATTTCGATTAGCGAATACTACTACTAGTGAGTGACAGTATCCGAGAACTTGCATTCGAATGCATGAGATTTTGATTAGCGAATACTACTACTAGTGAGTGACAGTATCCGAGAACTTGCATTCGAATGCATGAGATTTCGATTAGCGAATACTACTACTAGTGAGTGACAGTATCCGAATTATTGCATTCGAATGCATTAGTTTTCGTTTAGCGAATACTACTACTAGTGAGTGACAGTTTCCGAATTATTGCTTTCGAATGCAAGAGATTTCGATTAGCGAATACTACTACTAGTGAGTGGCAGTGTCAGAATTATTGCATTAGAATGCATGAAATTTCAATTAGCGAATACTACTACTAGTGAGTGACAGTATCCGAATTATGGCATTCGAATGCATGAAATTTCGATTAGCGAATACTACTACTAATGAGTGACAGTATCCGAATTATTGCATTCGAATGCATGAGATTGCGATTTGCGAATACCACTACTAGTGTGTGACAGTATCCGAGAACTTGCATTCGAATGCATGAGATTTCGATTAGCGAATACTACTACTAGTGAGTGACAGTATCCGAGAACTTGCATTCGAATGCATGAGATTTCTTTTAGCGAATACTACTACTAGTGAGTGACAGTATCCGAATTATTGCATTCGATTGCATGAGATTTCGATTAGCGAATACTACTACTAGTGAGTGACAGTATCCGAGAACTTGCATTCGAATGCAAGAGATTTCGATTAGCGAATACTACTACTAGTGAGTGACAGTATCCGAATTATTGCATTCGAATGCAAGAGATTTCGATTAGCGAATACTACTACTAGTGAGTGACAGTATCCGAGAACTTGCATTCGAATGCATGAGATTTCGATTAGCGAATACTACTACTAGTGAGTGACAGTATCCGAATTATTGCATTCGATTGCATGAGATTTCGATTAGCGAATACTACTACTAGTGAGTGACAGTATCCGAGAACTTGCATTCGAATGCATGAGATTTCGATTAGCGAATACTACTACTAGTGAGTGACAGTATCCGAATTATTGCATTCGAATGCATGAGATTTCGTTTAGCGAATACTACTACTAGTGAGTGACAGTTTCCGAATTATTGCTTTCGAATGCAAGAGATTTCGATTAGCGAATACTACTACTAGTGAGTGACAGTATCCGAATTATTGCATTCGAATACATGAGATTTCGATTAGCGAATACTACTACTAGTGAGTGACAGTATCCGAGAACTTGCATTCGAATGCAAGAGAATTCGATTAGCGAATACTACTACTAGTGAGTGAGAGTATCGGAGAACTTGCATTCGAATGCATGTGATTTCGATTAGCGAATACTACTACTAGTGTGTGACAGTATTCGAATTATGGCATTCGAATGCATGAAATTTCGATTAGCGAATACTACTACTAATGAGTGACAGTATCCGAATTATTGCATTCGAATGCATGAGATTGCGATTAGCGAATACTACTACTAGTGAGTGACAGTATCCGAGAACTTGCATTCGAATGCAAGAGAATTCGATTAGCGAATACTACTACTGGTGAGTGAGAGTATCCGAGAACTTGCATTCGAATGCATGTGATTTCGATTAGCGAATACTACTACTAGTGAGTGACAGTATTCGAATTATTGCATTCGAATGCATGAAATTTCGATTAGCGAATACTACTACTAGTGAGTGACAGTATCCGAGAACTTGCATTCGAATGATTGAAATTTCGATTAGCGAATACTACTACTAGTGAGTGACAGTATCCGAGAACTTGCATTTGAATGCATGAAATTTCGATTAGCGAATACTACTACTAGTGAGTGACAGTATCCGTGAACTTGCATTCGAATGCATGAAATTTCGATTAGCGAATACTACTACTAGTGAGTGACAGTCTCCGAGAACTTGCATTCGAATGCATGAAATTTCGATTAGCGAATACTACTACTAGTGAGTGACAGTATCCGAGAACTTGCATTCGAATGCATGAAATTTCGATTCGCGAATACTAGTACTAGTGAGTGACAGTATCCGAGAACTTGCATTCAAATGCATGAAATTTCGATTAGCGAATACATCTACTATTGAGTGACAGTATCCGAGAACTTGCATTCGAATGCATGAAATTTCGATTAGCGAATACTACTACTAGTGAGTGACAGTATCCGAGAACTTGCATTCGAATGCATGAAATTTCGATTAGCGATTACTACTACTAGTGAGTGACAGTATCCGAGAACTTGCATTCGAATGCATGAGATTTCGATTAGCGAAAACTACTACTAGTGAGTGACAGTATCCGAGAACTTGCATTCGAATGCATGAAATTTCGATTAGCGAATACTACTACTAGTGAGTGACAGTATCCGCATTATTGTATTCGAATGCATGAAATTTCGATTAGCGAATACTACAACTAGTGAGTGACAGTATCCGAATTATTGCATTCGAATGCATGAGATTTCGATTAGCGCATACTACTACTAGTCAGTGACAGTATCCCAGAACTTGCATTCGAATGCATGAGATTTCGATTAGCGAATACTACTACTAGTGAGTGACAGTATCCGAGAACTTGCATTCGAATGCAAGAGATTTCGATTAGCGAATACAACTACTAGTGAGTGACAGTATCCGAATTATTGCATTCGAATGCATGAAATTTCGATTAGCGAATACTATTACTAGTGAGTGACAGTATCCGAGAACTTGCATTCGAATGCATGAGATTTCAATTAGCGAATACTACTACTAGTGAGTGACAGTATCCGAATTATTGCATTCGAATGCATGAAATTTCGATTAGCGAATACTACTACTAGTGAGTGACAGTATCCGAGGACTTGAATCCGAATACATGAGATGTCGAATAGCGAATACTACTACTAGTGAGTGACAGTATCCGAGAACTTGCATTCGAATGCAAGAGATTTCGTTTAGCGAATACTACTACTAGTGAGTGACAGTATCCGAATTATTGCATTCGAATGCATGCAATTTCGATTATCGAATACTACTACTAGTGAGTGACAGTATCCGAGAACTTGCATTCGAATGCATGAGATTTCGATTAGCAAATACTACTACTAGTGAGTGACAGTATCCGAATTATTGCATTCGAATGCATGAAATTTCGATTAGCGAATACTACTACTAGTGAGTGACAGTATCCGAGGACTTGAATCCGAATACATGAGATGTCGATTAGCGAATACTACTACTAGTGAGTGACAGTATCCGAGAACTTGCATTCGAATGCAAGAGATTTCGTTTAGCGAATACTACTACTAGTGAGTGACAGTATCCGAATTATTGCATTCGAATGCATGCAATTTCGATTATCGAATACTACTACTAGTGAGTGACAGTATCCGAATTATTGCATTCGAATGCAAGAGATTTCGATTAGCGAATACTACTACTAGTGAGTGACAGTATCCGAATTATTACATTCGAAAGCAAGAGCTTTCGATTAGCGAATACTACTACTAGTGAGTGACAGTATCCGAATTATTGCATTCGAATGGATGAAATTTCGATTAGCGAATACTACTACTAGTGAGTGACAGTATCCGAATTATTGCATTCGAATGCATGAAATTTCGATTAGCGGATACTACTACTAGTGAGTGACAGTATCCGAGAACTTGCATTCGAATGCATGAGATTTCGATTAGCGAATACTACTACTAGTGAGTGACAGTATCCGAATTATTGCATTCCAATGCATGAAATTTCGATTAGCGAACTCTACTACTAGTGAGTGACAGTATCCGAATTATTGCATTCGAATGCATGAAATTTCGATTAGCGAATACTACTACTAGTGAGTGACAGTATCCGAATTATTGCATTCGAATGCATGAAATTTCGATTAGCGAACACTACTACTAGTGAGTGACAGTATCCGAATTATTGCATTCGAATGGATGAAATTTCGATTAGCGAATACTACTACTAGTGAGTGACAGTATCCGAATTATTGCATTCGAATGCATGAAATTTCGATTAGCGGATACTACTACTAGTGAGTGACAGTATCCGAGAACTTGCATTCGAATGCATGAGATTTCGATTAGCGAATACTACTACTAGTGAGTGACAGTATCCGAATTATTGCATTCCAATGCATGAAATTTCGATTAGCGAACTCTACTACTAGTGAGTGACAGTATCCGAATTATTGCATTCGAATGCATGAAATTTCGATTAGCGAATACTACTACTAGTGAGTGACAGTATCCGAATTATTGCATTCGAATGCATGAAATTTCGATTAGCGAACACTACTACTAGTGAGTGACAGTATCCGAATTATTGCATTCGAATGCATGAAATTTCGATTAGCGAATACTACTACTAGTGAGTGACAGTATCCGAGAACTTGCACTCGAATGCATGAGATTTCGATTAGTGAATACCACTACTCGTGAGTGACAGTACCCGAGAACTTGCATTCGAATGCATCATATTTCGATTAGCGAATACTACTACTAGTGAGTGACAGTCTCCGAGAACTTGCATTCGAATGCATGAGATTTCGAATAGCGAATACTACTACTAGTGATTGACAGTATCCAAATTATTGCATTCGAATGCATGAAATTTCGATTAGCGAATACTACTACTAGTGATTGACAGTATCCAAATTATTGCATTCGAATGCATGAAACTTCTATTAACGAATACTACTACTAATGAGTGACAGTATCCGAGAACTTGCATTCGAATGCATGAGATTTCGATTAGCGATACTAATACTAGTGAGTGACAGTATCCGAATTATTGCATTCGAATGCATGAAATTTCGATTATGGAATACTACTACTAGTGAGTGACAGTATCCGAGAACTTGCATTCGATTGCATGAAATTTCGATTACCGAATACTACTTCTAGTGAGTGAGAGTATCCGAGAACTTGCATTCGAATGCATGAGATTTCGATTAGCGAATACTACTACTAGTGAGTGACAGTATCCGAATTATTGCATTCGAATGCATGACATTTCGATTAGCGAATACTACTACTAGTGAGTGACAGTATCCGAGAACTAGCATTCGAATGCATGAAATTTCGATTAGCGAATACTACTACTAGTGAGTGACAGTATCCGAATTATTGCATTCGAATGCATGAAATGTCGATTAGCTAATACTACTACTACTAGTGAGTGACAGTATCCGAATTATTGCATTCGAATGCATGAGATTTCGATTAGCGAATACTACTACTAGTGAGTGACAGCATCCGAATTATTGCATTCGAATGCATGAAATTTCGATTAGCGAATACTACAACTAGTGAGTGACAGTATCCGAATTATTGCATTCGAATACATGAGATTTCGATTAGCGAATACTACTACTAGTGAGTGACAGTATCCGAGAACTTGCATTCGAATGCAAGAGAATTCGATTAGCGAATACTACTACTAGTGAGTGAGAGTAATCGAGAACTTGCATTCGAATGCATGAGATTTCGATTAGCGAATACTACTACTAGTGAGTGACAGTATCCGAATTATTGCATTCGAATGCATGAAATTTCGATTAGCGAATACTACTACTAGTGAGTGACAGTATCCGAGAACTTGCATTCGAATGATTGAAATTTCGATTAGCGAATACTATTACAAGTGAGTGACAGTATCCGAGAACTTGCATTTGAATGCATGAAATTTCGATTAGCGAATACTACTACTAGTGAGTGACAGTATCCTAGAACTTGCATTCGAAAGCATGAAATTTCGATTAGCGAATACTACTACTAGTGAGTGACAGTATCCGAGAACTTGCATTCGAATGCATGAAATTTCGATTAGCGAATACTACTACCAGTGAGTGACAGTATCCGAGAACTTGCATTCGAATGCATGAAATTTCGATTAGCGAATACTACTACTAATGAGTGACAGTATCCGAGAACTTACATTCGAATGCATGAAATTTCTATTCGCGAATACTAGTACTAGTGAGTGACAGTATCCGAGAACTTGCATTCGAATGCATGAAATTTCGATTAGCGAATACTTCTACTATTGAGTGACAGTATCCGAGAAATTGCATTCGAATGCATGAAATTTCGATTAGCGAATACTACTACTAGTGACTGACAGTATCCGAGAACCTGCATTCGAATGCATGAAATTTCGATTAGCGAATACTACTACTAGTGAGTGACAGTATCCGAGAACTTGCATTCGAATGCATGAGATTTCGATTAGCGAATACTACTACTAGTGAGTGACAGTATCCGAGAACTTGCATTCGAATGCATGAAATTTCGATTAGCGAATACTACTACTAGTGAGTGACAGTATCCGAATTATTGCATTCGAATGCATGAAATTTCGATTAGCGAATACTACTACTAGTGAGTGACAGTATCCGAATTATTGCATTCGAATGCATGAGATTTCGATTAGCGAAAACTACTACTAGTGAGTGACAGTATCCCAGAACTTGCATTCGAATGCATGAGATTTCGATTAGCGAATACTACTACTAGTGAGTGACAGTATCCGAGAACTTGCATTCGAATGCAAGAGATTTCGATTAGCGAATACTATTACTAGTGAGTGAAAGTATCCGAGAACTTGCATTCGAATGCATGACATTTCGATTAGCGAATACTACAACTAGTGAGTGACAGTATCCGAGAACTTGCATTCGAATGCATGAAATTTCGATTAGCGAATACTACTACTCGTGAGCGACAGTATCCGAGAACTTGCATTCGAATGCATGAGATTTCGATTAGCGAATACTACTACTAGTGAGTGACAGCATCCGAGAACTTGCATTCGAATGCATGAGATTTCGATTAGCAAATACTACTACTAGTGAGTGACAGTATCCGAGAACTTGCATTCAAATGCATGAAATTTCGATTAGCGAATACTACTACTAGTGAGTGACAGTATCCGAGGACTTGCATCCGAATACATGAGATTTCGATTAGCGAATACTACTACTAGTGAGTGACAGTATCCGAATTATTGCATTCGAATGCATGCAATTTCGATTAGCGAATACTACTACTAGTGAGTGACAGTATCCGAATTATTGCATTCGAATGCAAGAGATTTCGATTAGCGAATACTACTACTAGTGAGTGACAGTATTCGAATTATTGCATTCGAATGCATGAAATTTCGTTTAGCGAATACTACTACTAGTGAGTGACAGTATTCGAATTATTGCATTCGAGCGCATGAAATTACGATTAGCGAACACTACTACTAGTGAGTGACAGTATCCGAATTATTGCATTCGAATGCATGAAATTTCGATTAGCGAATACTACTACTAGTGAGTGACAGTATCCGAGGACTTGCATCCGAATACATGAGATTTCGATTAGCGAATACTACTACTAGTGAGTGACATTATCCGAGCACTTGCATTCGAATGCATGAGATTTCGATTAGCGAATACTACTACTAGGGAGTGACAGTATTCGAATTATTGCATTCGAATGCATGAAATTTCGATTAGCGAATACTACTACTAGTGAGTGACAGTATCCGAATTATTGCATTCGAGTGCATGAAATTACGATTAGCGAACACTACTACTAGTGAGTGACAGTATCCGAATTATTGCATTCGAATGCATGAAATTTCGATTAGCGAATACTACTACTAGTGAGTGACAGTATCCGAGAACTTGCATTCGAGTGCATGAGATTTCGATTAGCGAATACTACTCCTAGTGAGTGACAGTATTCGAATTATTGCATTCGAATGCATGAAATTTCGATTAGCGAATGCTACTACTAGTGAGTGACAGCATCCGAATTATTTCATTCGAATGCATGAAATTTCAATTAGCGAATACTATTACTAGTGAGTGACAGTATCCGAGAACTTGCATTCGAATGCATGAGATTTCGATTAGCGAATACTACTACTAGTGAGTGGCAGTATCTGAGAACTTGCATTCGTATGCATGAGATTTCGATTAGCGAATACTACTACTAGTGAGTGACAGTATCCGAATTATTGCATTCGAATGCATGAGATTTCGATTAGCGAATACTACTACTAGTGAGTGACAGTATCCGAATTATTGCATTCGAATGCATGAAATTTCGATTAGCGAATACTACTACTAGTGAGTGACAGTATTCGAATTATTGCATTCGAATGCATGAAATTTCGATTAGCGAATACTACTACTAGTGAGTGACAGTATCCGAATTATTGCATTCGAATGCATGAGATTTCGATTAGCGAATACTACTACTAGTGAGTGACAGTATCCCAATTATTGCATTCGAATGCATGAAATTTCGATTAGCGAATACTACTACTAGTGAGTGACAGTTTCCGAATAATTGCATTCGAGTGCATGAAATTTCGATTAGCGATTACTACTACTAGTGAGTGACACTATCCGAATTATTGCATTCGAATGCGTTAGATTTCGATTAGCGAATACTACTACTATTGAGTGACAGTATCCGAGAACTTGCATTCGAATGCATGAGATTTCGGTTAGCGAATGCTACTACTAGTGAGTGAATGTATCCGAGAACTTGCATTCGAATGCATGAGATTTCGATTAGCGAATACTACTACTAGTGAGTGACGGTATCCGAATTATTGCATTCGAATGCATGAAATTTCGATTAGCGAATACTACTACTAGTAAGTGACAGTATCCGAGAACTTGCATTCGAATGCATGAGATTTCGATTAGCGAATACTACTACTAATGAGTGACAGCATCCGAATTATTGCATTCGAATGCATGAAATTTCGATTAGCGAATACTACAACTAGTGAGTGACACTATCCGAATTATTGCATTCGAATGCATGAGATTTCGGTTAGCGAATACTACTACTAGTGAGTGACAGTATCCGAGAACTTGCATTCGAATGCAAGAGATTTCGATTAGCGAATAATACTACTAGTGAGTGACAGTATCCGAGAACTTGCATTCGAATGCATGAGATTTCGATTAGCGAATACTACTACTAGTGAGTGACAGTATGCGAATTATTGCATTCGAATGCATGAAATTTCGATTAGCAAATACTACTACTAGTGAGTGACAGTATCCGAGAAATTGCATTCGAATGCATGAAATTTCGATTAGCGAATACTATTACTAGTGAGTGACAGTATCCGAGAACTTGCATTCGAATGCATGAAATTTCGATTAGCGAATACTACTACTAGTGAGTGACAGTATCCGAGAACTTGCATTCCAATGCATGAAATTTCGATTAGCAAATACCACTACTAGTGAGTGACAGTATCCGAGGACTTGCATTCGAATGCATGAGATTTCGATTAGCGAATACTACGACTAGTGACTGACAGTATCCGAGAACTTGCATTCGAATGCATGAAATTTCGATTAGCGAATACTACTACTAGTGAGTGACAGTATCTGAGAACTTGTGTTCGTATGCATGAGATTTCGATTAGCGAATACTACTACTAGTGAGTGACAGTATCCGAATTATTGCATTCGAATGCATGAGATTTCGATTAGCGAATACTACTACTAGTGAGTGACAGTATCCGAATTATTGCATTCGAATGCATGAGATTTCGATTAGCGAATACTACTACTAATGAGTGACAGCATCCGAATTATTGCATTCGAATGCATGAAATTTCGATTAGCGAATACTACAACTAGTGAGTGACACTATCCGAATTATTGCATTCGAATGCATGAGATTTCGGTTAGCGAATACTACTACTAGTGAGTGACAGTATCCGAGAACTTGCATTCGAATGCAAGAGATTTCGATTAGCGAATAATACTACTAGTGAGTGACAGTATCCGAGAACTTGCATTCGAATGCATGAGATTTCGATTAGCGAATACTACTACTAGTGAGTGACAGTATGCGAATTATTGCATTCGAATGCATGAAATTTCGATTAGCAAATACTACTACTAGTGAGTGACAGTATCCGAGAAATTGCATTCGAATGCATGAAATTTCGATTAGCGAATACTATTACTAGTGAGTGACAGTATCCGAGAACTTGCATTCGAATGCATGAAATTTCGATTAGCGAATACTACTACTAGTGAGTGACAGTATCCGAGAACTTGCATTCCAATGCATGAAATTTCGATTAGCAAATACCACTACTAGTGAGTGACAGTATCCGAGGACTTGCATTCGAATGCATGAGATTTCGATTAGCGAATACTAAGACTAGTGACTGACAGTATCCGAGAACTTGCATTCGAATGCATGAAATTTCGATTAGCGAATACTACTACTAGTGAGTGACAGTATCTGAGAACTTGTGTTCGTATGCATGAGATTTCGATTAGCGAATACTACTACTAGTGAGTGACAGTATCCGAATTATTGCATTCGAATGCATGAGATTTCGATTAGCGAATACTACTACTAGTGAGTGACAGTATCCGAATTATTGCATTCGAATGCATGAAATTTCGATTAGCGAATACTACTACTAGTGAGTGACTGTATTCGAATTATTGCATTCGAATGCATGAAATTTCTATTAGCGAATACTACTACTAGTGAGTGACAGTATCCGAATTATTGCATTCGAATGCATGAGATTTCGATTAGCCAATACTACTACTAGTGAGTGACAGTATCCGAATTATTGCATTCGAATGCATGAAATTTCGATTAGCGAATACTACTACTAGTGAGTGACAGTATCCGAATTATTGCATTCGAATGCATGAAATTTCGATTAGCGAATACTACTACTAGTGAGTGACACTATCCGAATTATTGCATTCGAATGCATGAAATTTCGATTAGCGAATACTACTACTAGTGACTGACAGTATCCGAGAACCTGCATTCGAATGCATGAAATTTCGATTAGCGAATACTACTACTAGTGAGTGACAGTATCCGAGAACTTGCATTCGAATGCATGAGATTTCGATTAGCGAATACTACTACTAGTGAGTGACAGTATCCGAGAACTTGCATTCGAATGCATGAAATTTCGATTAGCGAATACTACTACTAGTGAGTGACAGTATCCGAATTATTGCATTCGAATGCATGAAATTTCGATTAGCGAATACTACTACTAGTGAGTGACAGTATCCGAATTATTGCATTCGAATGCATGAGATTTCGATTAGCGAAAACTACTACTAGTGAGTGACAGTATCCCAGAACTTGCATTCGAATGCATGAGATTTCGATTAGCGAATACTACTACTAGTGAGTGACAGTATCCGAGAACTTGCATTCGAATGCAAGAGATTTCGATTAGCGAATACTACTACTAGTGAGTGACAGTATCCGAATTATTGCATTCGAATGCATGATATTTCGATTAGCGAATACTACTACTAGTGAGTGACAGTATCCAAGAACTTGCATTCGAATGCATGAGATTTCGATTAGCGAATACTACGACTAGTGACTGACAGTATCCGAATTATTGCATTCGAATGCATGAAATTTCGATTAGCGAATACTATTACTAGTGAGTGAAAGTATCCGAGAACTTGCATTCGAATGCATGACATTTCGATTAGCGAATACTACAACTAGTGAGTGACAGTATCCGAGAACTTGCATTCGAATGCATGAAATTTCGATTAGCGAATACTACTACTCGTGAGCGACAGTATCCGAGAACTTGCATTCGAATGCATGAGATTTCGATTAGCGAATACTACTACTAGTGAGTGACAGTATTCGAATTATTGCATTCGAGCGCATGAAATTATGATTAGCGAACACTACTACTAATGAGTGACAGTATCCGAATTATTGCATTCGAATGCATGAAATTTCGATTAGCGAATACTACTACTAGTGAGTGACAGTATCCGAGGACTTGCATCCGAATACATGAGATTTCGATTAGCGAATACTACTACTAGTGAGTGACATTATCCGAGCACTTGCATTCGAATGCATGAGATTTCGATTAGCGAATACTACTACTAGGGAGTGACAGTATTCGAATTATTGCATTCGAATGCATGAAATTTCGATTAGCGAATACTACTACTAGTGAGTGACAGTATCCGAATTATTGCATTCGAATGCATGAAATTTCGATTAGCGAATACTACTACTAGTGAGTGACAGTATTCGAATTATTGCATTCGAATGCATGAGATTTCGATTAGCGAATACTACTCCTAGTGAGTGACAGTATTCGAATTATTGCATTCGAATGCATGAAATTTCGATTAGCGAATGCTACTACTAGTGAGTGACAGCATCCGAATTATTTCATTCGAATGCATGAAATTTCAATTAGCGAATACTATTACTAGTGAGTGACAGTATCCGAGAACTTGCATTCGAATGCATGAGATTTCGATTAGCGAATACTACTACTAGTGAGTGGCAGTATCTGAGAACTTGCATTCGTATGCATGAGATTTCGATTAGCGAATACTACTACTAGTGACTGACAGTATCCGAATTATTGCATTCGAATGCATGAGATTTCGATTAGCGAATACTACTACTAGTGAGTGACAGTATCCGAATTATTGCATTCGAATGCATGAAATTTCGATTAGCGAATACTACTACTAGTGAGTGACAGTATTCGAATTATTGCATTCGAATGCATGAAATTTCGATTAGCGAATACTACTACTAGTGAGTGACAGTATCCGAATTATTGCATTCGAATGCATGAGATTTCGATTAGCGAATACTACTACTAGTGAGTGACAGTATCCCAATTATTGCATTCGAATGCATGAAATTTCGATTAGCGAATACTACTACTAGTGAGTGACAGTTTCCGAATAATTGCATTCGAATGCATGAAATTTCGATTAGCGATTACTACTACTAGTGAGTGACACTATCCGAATTATTGCATTCGAATGCGTTAGATTTCGATTAGCGAATACTACTACTATTGAGTGACAGTATCCGAGAACTTGCATTCGAATGCATGAGATTTCGGTTAGCGAATACTACTACTAGTGAGTGAATGTATCCGAGAACTTGCATTCGAATGCATGAGATTTCGATTAGCGAATACTACTACTAGTGAGTGACGGTATCCGAATTATTGCATTCGAATGCATGAAATTTCGATTAGCGAATACTACTACTAGTAAGTGACAGTATCCGAGAACTTGCATTCGAATGCATGAGATTTCGATTAGCGAATACTACTACTAATGAGTGACAGCATCCGAATTATTGCATTCGAATGCATGAAATTTCGATTAGCGAATACTACAACTAGTGAGTGACACTATCCGAATTATTGCATTCGAATGCATGAGATTTCGGTTAGCGAATACTACTACTAGTGAGTGACAGTATCCGAGAACTTGCATTCGAATGCATGAGATTTCGATTAGCGAATACTACTACTAGTGAGTGACAGTATGCGAATTATTGCATTCGAATGCATGAAATTTCGATTAGCGAATACTACTACTAGTGAGTGACAGTATCCGAGAAATTGCATTCGAATGCATGAAATTTCGATTAGCGAATACTATTACTAGTGAGTGACAGTATCCGAGAACTTGCATTCGAATGCATGAAATTTCGATTAGCGAATACTACTACTAGTGAGTGACAGTATCCGAGAACTTGCATTCCAATGCATGAAATTTCGATTAGCAAATACCACTACTAGTGAGTGACAGTATCCGAGGACTTGCATTCGAATGCATGAGATTTCGATTAGCGAATACTACGACTAGTGACTGACAGTATCCGAGAACTTGCATTCGAATGCATGAAATATCGATTAGCGAATACTACTACTAGTGAGTGACAGTATCTGAGAACTTGCATTCGTATGCATGAGATTTCGATTAGCGAATACTACTACTAGTGATTGACAGTATCCGAATTATTGCATTCGAATGCATGAGATTTCGATTAGCGAATACTACTACTAGTGAGTGACAGTATCCGAATTATTGCATTCGAATGCATGAAATTTCGATTAGCGAATACTACTACTAGTGAGTGACTGTATTCGAATTATTGCATTCGAATGCATGAAATTTCGATTAGCGAATACTACTACTAGTGAGTGACAGTATCCGAATTATTGCATTCGAATGCATGAGATTTCGATTAGCCAATACTACTACTAGTGAGTGACAGTATCCGAATTATTGCATTCGAATGCATGAAATTTCGATTAGCGAATACTACTACTAGTGAGTGACAGTATCCGAATTATTGCATTCGAATGCATGAAATTTCGATTAGCGAATACTACTACTAGTGAGTGACACTATCCGAATTATTGCATTCGAATGCATGAGATTTCGATTAGCGAATACTACTACTATTGAGTGACAGTACCCGAGAACTTGCATTCGAATGCATGAGATTTCGATTAGCGAATACTACTACTAGTGAGTGAATGTATCCGAGAACTTGCATTCGAATGCATGAGATTTCGATTAGCGAATACTACTACTAGTGAGTGACGGTATCCGAATTATTGCATTCGAATGCATGAGATTTCGATTAGGGAATACTACCACTAGTGAGTGACAGTATCCGAATTATTGCATTCGAATGCATGAAATTTCGATTAGCGAATACTACTACTAGTAAGTGACAGTATCCGAGAACTTGCATTCGAATGCATGAGATTTCGATTAGCGAATACTACTACTAATGAGTGACAGCATCCGAATTATTGCATTCGAATGCATGAAATTTCGATTAGCGAATACTACAACTAGTGAGTGACACTATCCGAATTATTGCATTCGAATGCATGAGATTTCGGTTAGCGAATACTACTACTAGTGAGTGACAGTATCCGAGAACTTGCATTCGAATGCAAGAGATTTCGATTAGCGAATAATACTACTAGTGAGTGACAGTATCCGAGAACTTGCATTCGAATGCATGAGATTTCGATTAGCGAATACTACTACTAGTGAGTGACAGTATCCGAATTATTGCATTCGAATGCATGAAATTTCGATTAGCGAATACTACTACTAGTGAGTGACAGTATCCGAGAACTTGCATTCGAATGCATGAAATTTCGATTAGCGAATACTACTACTAGTGAGCGACAGTATCCGAGAACTTGCATTCGAATGCATAAGATTTCGATTAGCGAATACTACTACTAGTGAGTGACAGTATCCGAGAACTTGCATTCGAATGCATGAGATTTCGATTAGCGAATACTAATACTAGTGAGTGACAGTATCCGAATTATTGCATTCGAATGCATGCAATTTCGATTAGCGAATACTACTACTAATGAGTGACAGCATCCGAATTATTGCATTCGAATGCATGAAATTTCGATTAGCGAATACTACAACTAGTGAGTGACACTATCCGAATTATTGCATTCGAATGCATGAGATTTCGGTTAGCGAATACTACCACTAGTGAGTGACAGTATCCGAGAACTTGCATTCGAATGCATGAGATTTCGATTAGCGAATACTACTACTAGTGAGTGACAGTATGCGAATTATTGCATTCGAATGCATGAAATTTCGATTAGCGAATACTACTACTAGTGAGTGACAGTATCCGAGAAATTGCATTCGAATGCATGAAATTTCGATTAGCGAATACTATTACTAGTGAGTGACAGTATCCGAGAACTTGCATTCGAATGCATGAAATTTCGATTAGCGAATACTACTACTAGTGAGTGACAGTATCCGAGAACTTGCATTCCAATGCATGAAATTTCGATTAGCAAATACCACTACTAGTGAGTGACAGTATCCGAGGACTTGCATTCGAATGCATGAGATTTCGATTAGCGAATACTACGACTAGTGACTGACAGTATCCGAGAACTTGCATTCGAATGCATGAAATTTCGATTAGCGAATACTACTACTAGTGAGTGACAGTATCTGAGAACTTGCATTCGTATGCATGAGATTTCGATTAGCGAATACTACTACTAGTGATTGACAGTATCCGAATTATTGCATTCGAATGCATGAGATTTCGATTAGCGAATACTACTACTAGTGAGTGACAGTATCCGAATTATTGCATTCGAATGCATGAAATTTCGATTAGCGAATACTACTACTAGTGAGTGACTGTATTCGAATTATTGCATTCGAATGCATGAAATTTCGATTAGCGAATACTACTACTAGTGAGTGACAGTATCCGAATTATTGCATTCGAATGCATGAGATTTCGATTAGCCAATACTACTACTAGTGAGTGACAGTATCCGAATTATTGCATTCGAATGCATGAAATTTCGATTAGCGAATACTACTACTAGTGAGTGACAGTATCCGAATTATTGCATTCGAATGCATGAAATTTCGATTAGCGAATACTACTACTAGTGAGTGACACTATCCGAATTATTGCATTCGAATGCATGAGATTTCGATTAGCGAATACTACTACTATTGAGTGACAGTACCCGAGAACTTGCATTCGAATGCATGAGATTTCGATTAGCGAATACTACTACTAGTGAGTGAATGTATCCGAGAACTTGCATTCGAATGCATGAGATTTCGATTAGCGAATACTACTACTAGTGAGTGACGGTATCCGAATTATTGCATTCGAATGCATGAGATTTCGATTAGGGAATACTACCACTAGTGAGTGACAGTATCCGAATTATTGCATTCGAATGCATGAAATTTCGATTAGCGAATACTACTACTAGTAAGTGACAGTATCCGAGAACTTGCATTCGAATGCATGAGATTTCGATTAGCGAATACTACTACTAATGAGTGACAGCATCCGAATTATTGCATTCGAATGCATGAAATTTCGATTAGCGAATACTACAACTAGTGAGTGACACTATCCGAATTATTGCATTCTAATGCATGAGATTTCGGTTAGCGAATACTACTACTAGTGAGTGACAGTATCCGAGAACTTGCATTCGAATGCAAGAGATTTCGATTAGCGAATAATACTACTAGTGAGTGACAGTATCCGAGAACTTGCATTCGAATGCATGAGATTTCGATTAGCGAATACTACTACTAGTGAGTGACAGTATCCGAATTATTGCATTCGAATGCATGAAATTTCGATTAGCGAATACTACTACTAGTGAGTGACAGTATCCGAGAACTTGCATTCGAATGCATGAAATTTCGATTAGCGAATACTACTACTAGTGAGCGACAGTATCCGAGAACTTGCATTCGAATGCATAAGATTTCGATTAGCGAATACTACTACTAGTGAGTGACAGTATCCGAGAACTTGCATTCGAATGCATGAGATTTCGATTAGCGAATACTAATACTAGTGAGTGACAGTATCCGAATTATTGCATTCGAATGCATGCAATTTCGATTAGCGAATACTACTACTAGTGAGTGACAGTATCCGAATTATTGCATTCGAATGCAAGAGATTTCGATTAGCGAATACTACTACTAGTGAGTGACTGTATCCGAATTATTACATTCGAATGCAAGAGCTTTCGATTAGAGAATACTACTACTAGTGAGTGACAGTATCCGAATTATTTGATTCGAATGCAAGAGATTTCGATTAGCGAATACTACTACTAGTGAGTGACAGTATCCGAGAACTTGCATTCGAATGCAGGAGATTTCGAATAGCGAATAATACTACTAGTGAGTGACAGTATCCGAGAACTTGCATTCGAATGCATGAAATTTCGATTAGCGAGTACTACTACTAGTGAGTGACAGTATCCGAGAACTTGCATTCGAATGCATGAAATTTCGATTAGCGAATTCTATTACTAGTGAGTGACAGTATCCGAGAACTTGCATTCGAATGCATGAAATTTCGATTAGCGAATACTACTACTAGTGAGTGACAGTATCCGAGAACTTGCATTCCAATGCATGAAATTTCGATTAGCAAATACCACTACTAGTGAGTGACAGTATCCGAGGACTTGCATTCGAATGCATGAGATTTCGATTAGCGAATACTACGACTAGTGACTGACAGTATCCGAGAACTTGCATTCGAATGCATGAAATTTCGATTAGCGAATACTACTACTAGTGAGTGACAGTATCTGAGAACTTGCATTCGTATGCATGAGATTTCGATTAGCGAATACTACTACTAGTGAGTGACAGTATCCGAATTATTGCATTCGAATGCATGAGATTTCGATTAGCGAATACTACTACTAGTGAGTGACAGTATCCGAATTATTGCATTCGAATGCATGAAATTTGGATTAGCGAATACTACTACTAGTGAGTGACTGTATTCGAATTATTGCATTCGAATGCATGAAATTTCGATTAGCGAATACTACTACTAGTGAGTGAGAGTATCCGAATTATTGCATTCGAATATATGAGATTTCGATTAGCCAATACTACTACTAGTGAGTGACAGTATCCGAATTATTGCATTCGAATGCATGAAATTTCGATTAGCGAATACTACTACTAGTGAGTGACACTATCCGAATTATTGCATTCGAATGCATGAGATTTCGATTAGCGAATACTACTACTATTGAGTGACAGTATCCGAGAACTTGCATTCGAATGCATGAGATTTCGATTAGCGAATACTACTACTAGTGAGTGAATGTATCCGAGAACTTGCATTCGAATGCATGAGATTTCGATTAGCGAATACTACTACTAGTGAGTGACGGTATCCGAATTATTGCATTCGAATGCATGAAATTTCGATTAGCGAATACTACCACTAGTGAGTGACAGTATCCGAATTATTGCATTCGAATGCATGAAATTTCGATTAGCGAATACTACTACTAGTAAGTGACAGTATCCGAGAACTTGCATTCGAATGCATGAGATTTCGATTAGCGAATACTACTACTAATGAGTGACAGCATCCGAATTATTGCATTCGAATGCATGAAATTTCGATTAGCGAATACTACAACTAGTGAGTGAGACTATCCGAATTATTGCATTCGAATGCATGAGATTTCGGTTAGCGAATACTACTACTAGTGAGTGACAGTATCCGAGAACTTGCATTCGAATGCAAGAGATTTCGATTAGCGAATAATACTACTAGTGAGTGACAGTATCCGAGAACTTGCATTCGAATGCATGAGATTTCGATTAGCGAATACTACTACTAGTGAGTGACAGTATCCGAATTATTGCATTCGAATGCATGAAATTTCGATTAGCGAATACTACTACTAGTGAGTGACAGTATCCGAGAACTTGCATTCGAATGCATGAAATTTCGATTAGCGAATACTACTACTAGTGAGCGACAGTATCCGAGAACTTGCATTCGAATGCATGAGATTTCGATTAGCGAATACTACTACTAGTGAGTGACAGTATCCGAGAACTTGCATTCGAATGCATGAGATTTCGATTAGCGAATACTAATACTAGTGAGTGACAGTATCCGAATTATTGCATTCGAATGCATGCAATTTCGATTAGCGAATACTACTACTAGTGAGTGACAGTATCCGAATTATTGCTTTTGAATGCAAGAGATTTCGATTAGCGAATACTACTACTAGTGAGTGACTGTATCCGAATTATTACATTTGAATGCAAGAGCTTTCGATTAGAGAATACTACTACTAGTGAGTGACAGTATCCGAATTATTTGATTCGAATGCAAGAGATTTCGATTAGCGAATACTACTACTAGTGAGTCACAGTATCCGAATTATTGCTTTCGAATGCAAGAGATTTCGATTAGCGAATACTACTACTAGTGAGTGACAGTATCCGACAACTTGCATTCGAATGCATGAGATTTCGAATAGCGAATACTACTAGTGAGTGACAGTATCCGAATTATTGCATTCGAATGCACGAAATTTCGATTAGCAAATACTACTACTAGTGAGTGACAGTATCCGAATTATTGCATTCGAGTGCATGAAATTTCGATTAGCGGATACTACTACTAGTGATTGACAGTATCCGAGAACTTGCATTCGAATGCATGAGATTTCGATTAGCGAATACTACTACTAGTGAGTGACAGTATCCGAGAACTTGCATTCAAATGCATGAAATTTCGATTAGCAAATACTACTACTAGTGAGTGACAGTATCCGAATTATTGCATTCGAATGCATGAAATTTCGATTAGCGAATACTACTACTAGTGAGTGACAGTATCCGAGTTATTGCATTCGAATGCATGAAATTACGATTAGCGAACACTACTACTAGTGAGTGACAGTATCCGAATTATTGCATTCGAATGCATGAAATTACGATTAGCGAACACTACTACTAGTGAGTGACAGTATCCGAATTATTGCATTCGAATGCATGAAATTTCGATTAGCGAATACTACTACTAGTGAGTGACAGTATCCGAGAACTTGCATTCGAGTGCATGAGATTTCGATTAGCGAATACTACTCCTAGTGAGTGACAGTATTCGAATTATTGCATTCGAATGCATGAAATTTCGATTAGCGAATGCTACTACTAGTGAGTGACAGCATCCGAATTATTTCATTCGAATGCATGAAATTTCGATTAGCGAATACTATTACTAGTGAGTGACAGTATCCGAGAACTTGCATTCGAATGCATGAGATTTCGATTAGCGAATACTACTACTAGTGAGTGACAGTATCCGAGAACTTGCATTCGAATGCATGAAATTTCGATTAGCGAATACTACTACTAGTGAGTGACAGTATCTGAGAACTTGCATTCGTATGCATGAGATTTCGATTAGCGAATACTACTAGTAGTGGTTGACAGTATCCGAATTATTGCATTCGAATGCATGAAATTTCGATTAGCGAATACTACTACTAGTGAGTGACAGTATTCGAATTATTGCATTCGAATGCATGAAATTTCGATTAGCGAATACTACTACTAGTGAGTGACAGTATCCGAAATATTGCATTCGAATGCATGAGATTTCGATTAGCGAATACTACTACTAGTGAGTGACAGTATCCGAATTATTGCATTCGAATGCATGAAATTTCGATTAGCGAATACTACTACTAGTGAGTGACAGTATCCGAATTATTGCATTCGAATGCATGAAATTTCGATTAGCGAATACTACTACTAGTGAGTGACACTATCCGAATTATTGCATTCGAATGCATGAGATTTCGATTAGCGAATACTACTACTATTGAGTGACAGTATCCGAGAGCTTGCATTCGAATGCATGAGATTTCGATTAGCGAATACTACTACTAGTGAGTGAATGTATCCGAGAACTTGCATTCGAATGCATGAGATTTCGATTAGCGAATACTACTACTAGTGAGAGACGGTATCCGAATTATTGCATTCGAATGCATGAAATTTCTATTAGCGAATACTACCACTAGTGAGTGACAGTATCCGAATAATTGCATTCGAATGCATGAAATTTCGATTAGCGAATACTACTACTAGTAAGTGACAGTATCCGAGAACTTGCATTCGAATGCATGAGATTTCGATTAGCGAATACTACTACTAATGAGTGACAGCATCCGAATTATTGCATTCGAATGCATGAAATTTCGATTAGCGAATACTACAACTAGTGAGTGACACTATCCGAATTATTGCATTCGAATGCATGAGATTTCGGTTAGCGAATACTACTACTAGTGAGTGACAGTATCCGAGAACTTGCATTCGAATGCAAGAGATTTCGATTAGCGAATAATACTACTAGTGAGTGACAGTATCCGAGAACTTGCATTCGAATGCATGAGATTTCGATTAGCGAATACTACTACTAGTGAGTGACAGTATCCGAGAACTTGCATTCGAATGCATGAAATTTCGATTAGCGAATACTCCTACTAGTGAGTGACAGTATCCGAGAACTTGCATTCGAATGCATGAAATTTCGATTAGCGAATACTACTACTAGTGAGTGACAGTATCCGAGAACTTGCATTCGAATGCATGAAATTGCGATTAGCGAATACTACTACTAGTGAGTGACAGTATCCGAGAACTTGCATTCGAATGCATGAAATTTCGATTAGCAAATACCACTACTAGTGAGTGACAGTATCCGAGGACTTGCATTCGAATGCATGAGATTTCGATTAGCGAATACTACGACTAGTGACTGACAGTATCCGAGAACTTGCATTCGAATGCATGAAATTTCGATTAGCGAATACTACTACTAGTGAGTGACAGTATCTGAGAACTTGCATTCGTATGCATGAGATTTCGATTAGCGAATACTACTACTAGTGAGTGACAGTATCCGAATTATTGCATTCGAATGCATGAGATTTCGATTAGCGAATACTACTACTAGTGAGTGACAGTATCCGAATTATTGCATTCGAATGCATGAAATTTCGATTAGCGAATACTACTACTAGTGAGTGACAGTATTCGAATTATTGCATTCGAATGCATGAAATTTCGATTAGCGAATACTACTACTAGTGAGTGACAGTATCCGAATTATTGCATTCGAATGCATGAGATTTCGATTAGCGAATACTACTACTAGTGAGTGACAGTATCCGAATTATTGCATTCGAATGCATGAAATTTCGATTAGCGAATACAACTACTAGTGAGTGACAGTATCCGAATTATTGCATTCGAATGCATGAAATTTCGATTAGCGAATACTACTACTAGTGAGTGACACTATCCGAATTATTGCATTCGAATGCATGAGATTTCGATTAGCGAATACTACTACTATTGAGTGACAGTATCCGAGAACTTGCATTCGAATGCATGAGATTTCGATTAGCGAATACTACTACTAGTGAGTGAATGTATCCGAGAACTTGCATTCGAATGCATGAGATTTCGATTAGCGAATACTACTACTAGTGAGTGACGGTATCCGAATTATTGCATTCGAATGCATGAAATTTCGATTAGCGAATACTACCACTAGTGAGTGACAGTATCCGAATTATTGCATTCGAATGCATGAAATTTCGATTAGCGAATACTACTACTAGTAAGCGACAGAATCCGAGAACTTGCATTCGAATGCATGAGATTTCGATTAGCGAATACTACTGCTAATGAGTGACAGCATCCGAATTATTGCATTCGAATGCATGAAATTTCGATTAGCGAATACTACAACTAGTGAGTGACACTATCCGAATTATTGCATTCGAATGCATGAGATTTCGGTTAGCGAATACTACTACTAGTGAGTGACAGTATCCGAGAACTTGCATTCGAATGCAAGAGATTTCGATTAGCGAATAATACTACTAGTGAGTGACAGTATCCGAGAACTGGCTTTCGAATGCATGAGATTTCGATTAGCGAATACTACTACTAGTGAGTGACAGTATCCGAGAACTTGCATTCGAATGCATGAAATTTCGATTAGCGAATACTACCACTAGTGAGTGACAGTATCCGAATTATTGCATTCGAATATATGAGATTTCGATTAGCGAATACTACTACTAGTGAGTGACGGTATCCGAATTATTGCATTCGAATGCATGAAATTTCGATTAGCGAATACTACCACTAGTGAGTGACAGTATCCGAATTATTGCATTCGAATGCATGAAATTTCGATTAGCGAATACTACTACTAGTAAGCGACAGTATCCGAGAACTTGCATTCGAATGCATGAGATTTCGATTAGCGAATACTAATACTAGTGAGTGACAGTATCCGAATTATTGCATCGAATGCATGCAATTTCGATTAGCGAATACTACTACTAGTGAGTGACAGTATCAGAATTATTGCATTCGAGTGCATGAAATTTCGATTAGCGGATACTACTACTAGTGAGTGACAGTATCCGAGAACTTGCATTCGAATGCATGAGATTTTGATTAGCGAATACTACTACTAGTGAGTGACTGTATCCGAATTATTACATTCGAATGCAAGAGCTTTCGATTAGAGAATACTACTACTAGTGAGTGACAGTATCCGAATTATTTGATTTGAATGCAAGAGATTTCGATTAGCGAATACTACTACTAGTGAGTGACAGTATCCGAATTATTGCTTTCGAATGCAAGAGATTTCGATTAGCGAATACTACTACTAGTGAGTGACAGTATCCGAGAACTTGCATTCGAATGCATGAGATTTCGATTAGCGAATACTACTACTAGTGAGTGACAGTATGCGAATTATTGCATTCGAATGCATGAAATTTCGATTAGCGAATACTACTACTAGTGAGTGACAGTATCCGAGAACTTGCATTCGAATGCATGAAATTTCGATTAGCGAATACTATTACTAGTGAGTGACAGTATCCGAGAACTTGCATTCGAATGCATGAAATTTCGATTAGCGAATACTACTACTAGTGAGTGACAGTATCCGAGAACTTGCATTCCAATGCATGAAATTTCGATTAGCAAATACCACTACTAGTGAGTGACAGTATCCGAGGACTTGCATTCGAATGCATGAGATTTCGATTAGCGAATACTACGACTAGTGACTGACAGTATCCGAGAACTTGCATTCGAATGCATGAAATTTCGATTAGCGAATACTACTACTAGTGAGTGACAGTATCTGAGAACTTGCATTCGTATGCATGAGATTTCGATTAGCGAATACTACTACTAGTGAGTGACAGTATCCGAATTATTGCATTCGAATGCATGAGATTTCGATTAGCGAATACTACTACTAGTGAGTGACAGTATCCGAATTATTGCATTCGAATGCATGAAATTTCGATTAGCGAATACTACTACTAGTGAGTGACTGTATTCGAATTATTGCATTCGAATGCATGAAATTTCGATTAGCGAATACTACTACTAGTGAGTGACAGTATCCGAATTATTGCATTCGAATGCATGAGATTTCGATTAGCCAATACTACTACTAGTGAGTGACAGTATCCGAATTATTGCATTCGAATGCATGAAATTTCGATTAGCGAATACTACTACTAGTGAGTGACAGTATCCGAATTATTGCATTCGAATGCATGAAATTTCGATTAGCGAATACTACTACTAGTGAGTGACACTATCCGAATTATTGCATTCGAATGCATGAGATTTCGATTAGCGAATACTACTACTATTGAGTGACAGTATCCGAGAACTTGCATTCGAATGCATGAGATTTCGATTAGCGAATACTACTACTAGTGAGTGAATGTATCCGAGAACTTGCATTCGAATGCATGAGATTTCGATTAGCGAATACTACTACTAGTGAGTGACGGTATCCGAATTATTGCATTCGAATGCATGAAATTTCGATTAGCGAATACTACCACTAGTGAGTGACAGTATCCGAATTATTGCATTCGAATGCATGAAATTTCGATTAGCGAATACTACTACTAGTAAGTGACCGTATCCGAGAACTTGCATTCGAATGCATGAGATTTCGATTAGCGAATACTACTACTAATGAGTGACAGCATCCGAATTATTGCATTCGAATGCATGAAATTTCGATTAGCGAATACTACAACTAGTGAGTGACACTATCCGAATTATTGCATTCGAATGCATGAGATTTCGGTTAGCGAATACTACTACTAGTGAGTGACAGTATCCGAGAACTTGCATTCGAATGCAAGAGATTTCGATTAGCGAATAATACTACTAGTGAGTGACAGTATCCGAGAACTTGCATTCGAATGCATGAGATTTCGATTAGCGAATACTACTACTAGTGAGTGACAGTATCCGAATTATTGCATTCGAATGCATGAAATTTCGATTAGCGAATACTACTACTAGTGAGTGACAGTATCCGAGAACTTGCATTCGAATGCATGAAATTTCGATTAGCGAATACTACTACTAGTGAGCGACAGTATCCGAGATCTTGCATTCGAATGCATGAGATTTCGATTAGCGAATACTACTACTAGTGAGTGACAGTATCCGAGAACTTGCATTCAAATGCATGAGATTTCGATTAGCGAATACTAATACTAGTGAGTAACAGTATCCGAATTATTGCATTCGAATGCATGCAATTTCGATTAGCGAATACTACTACTAGTGAGTGACAGTATCCGAATTATTGCATTCGAATGCAAGAGATTTCGATTAGCGAATACTACTACTAGTGAGTGACTGTATCCGAATTATTACATTCGAATGCAAGAGCTTTCGATTAGAGAATACTACTACTAGTGAGTGACAGTATCCGAATTATTTGATTCGAATGCAAGAGATTTCGATTAGCGAATACTACTACTAGTGAGTGACAGTATTCGAGAACTTGCATTCGAATGCATGAGATTTCGATTAGCGAATACTACTACTAGTGAGTGACAGTATGCGAATTATTGCATTCGAATGCATGAAATTTCGATTAGCGAATACTACTACTTGTGAGTGACAGTATCCGAGAACTTGCATTCGAATGCATGAAATTTCGGTTAGCGAATACTATTACTAGTGAGTGACAGTATCCGAGAACTTGCATTCGAATGCATGAAATTTCGATTAGCGAATACTACTACTAGTGAGTGACAGTATCCGAGAACTTGCATTCCAATGCATGAAATTTCGATTAGCAAATACCACTACTAGTGAGTGACAGTATCCGAGGACTTGCATTCGAATGCATGAGATTTCGATTAGCGAATACTACGACTAGTGACTGACAGTATCCGAGAACTTGCATTCGAATGCATGAAATTTCGATTAGCGAATACTACTACTAGTGAGTGACAGTATCTGAGAACTTGCATTCGTATGCATGAGATTTCGATTAGCGAATACTACTACTAGTGAGTGACAGTATCCGAATTATTGCATTCGAATGCATGAGATTTCGATTAGCGAATACTACTACTAGTGAGTGACAGTATCCGAATTATTGCATTCGAATGCATGAAATTTCGATTAGCGAATACTACTACTAGTGAGTGACTGTATTCGAATTATTGCATTCGAATGCATGAAATTTCGATTAGCGAATACTACAACTAGTGAGTGACACTATCCGAATTATTGCATTCGAATGCATGAGATTTCGGTTAGCGAATACTACTACTAGTGAGTGACAGTATCCGAGAACTTGCATTCGAATGCAAGAGATTTCGATTAGCGAATAATACTACTAGTGAGTGACAGTATCCGAGAACTTGCATTCGAATGCATGAGATTTCGATTAGCGAATACTACTACTAGTGAGTGACAGTATCCGAGAACTTGCATTCGAATGCATGAAATTTCGATTAGCGAATACTACCACTAGTGAGTGACAGTATCCGAATTATTGCATTCGAATATATGAGATTTCGATTAGCGAATACTACTACTAGTGAGTGACGGTATCCGAATTATTGCATTCGAATGCATGAAATTTCGATTAGCGAATACTACCACTAGTGAGTGACAGTATCCGAATTATTGCATTCGAATGCATGAAATTTCGATTAGCGAATACTACTACTAGTAAGCGACAGTATCCGAGAACTTGCATTCGAATGCATGAGATTTCGATTAGCGAATACTAATACTAGTGAGTGACAGTATCCGAATTATTGCATCGAATGCATGCAATTTCGATTAGCGAATACTACTACTAGTGAGTGACAGTATCTGAATTATTGCATTCGAGTGCATGAAATTTCGATTAGCGGATACTACTACTAGTGAGTGACAGTATCCGAGAACTTGCATTCGAATGCATGAGATTTTGATTAGCGAATACTACTACTAGTGAGTGACTGTATCCGAATTATTACATTCGAATGCAAGAGCTTTCGATTAGAGAATACTACTACTAGTGAGTGACAGTATCCGAATTATTTGATTTGAATGCAAGAGATTTCGATTAGCGAATACTACTACTAGTGAGTGACAGTATCCGAATTATTGCTTTCGAATGCAAGAGATTTCGATTAGCGAATACTACTACTAGTGAGTGACAGTATCCGAGAACTTGCATTCGAATGCATGAGATTTCGATTAGCGAATACTACTACTAGTGAGTGACAGTATGCGAATTATTGCATTCGAATGCATGAAATTTCGATTAGCGAATACTACTACTAGTGAGTGACAGTATACGAGAACTTGCATTCGAATGCATGAAATTTCGATTAGCGAATACTATTACTAGTGAGTGACAGTATCCGAGAACTTGCATTCGAATGCATGAAATTTCGATTAGCGAATACTACTACTAGTGAGTGACAGTATCCGAGAACTTGCATTCCAATGCATGAAATTTCGATTAGCAAATACCACTACTAGTGAGTGACAGTATCCGAGGACTTGCATTCGAATGCATGAGATTTCGATTAGCGAATACTACGACTAGTGACTGACAGTATCCGAGAACTTGCATTCGAATGCATGAAATTTCGATTAGCGAATACTACTACTAGTGAGTGACAGTATCTGAGAACTTGCATTCGTATGCATGAGATTTCGATTAGCGAATACTACTACTAGTGAGTGACAGTATCCGAATTATTGCATTCGAATGCATGAGATTTCGATTAGCGAATACTACTACTAGTGAGTGACAGTATCCGAATTATTGCATTCGAATGCATGAAATTTCGATTAGCGAATACTACTACTAGTGAGTGACTGTATTCGAATTATTGCATTCGAATGCATGAAATTTCGATTAGCGAATACTACTACTAGTGAGTGACAGTATCCGAATTATTGCATTCGAATGCATGAGATTTCGATTAGCCAATACTACTACTAGTGAGTGACAGTATCCGAATTATTGCATTCGAATACATGAAATTTCGATTAGCGAATACTACTACTAGTGAGTGACAGTATCCGAATTATTGCATTCGAATGCATGAAATTTCGATTAGCGAATACTACTACTAGTGAGTGACACTATCCGAATTATTGCATTCGAATGCATGAGATTTCGATTAGCGAATACTACTACTATTGAGTGACAGTATCCGAGAACTTGCATTCGAATGCATGAGATTTCGATTAGCGAATACTACTACTAGTGAGTGAATGTATCCGAGAACTTGCATTCGAATGCATGAGATTTCGATTAGCGAATACTACTACTAGTGAGTGACGGTATCCGAATTATTGCATTCGAATGCATGAAATTTCGATTAGCGAATACTACCACTAGTGAGTGACAGTATCCGAATTATTGCATTCGAATGCATGAAATTTCGATTAGCGAATACTACTACTAGTAAGTGACAGTATCCGAGAACTTGCATTCGAATGCATGAGATTTCGATTAGCGAATACTACTACTAATGAGTGACAGCATCCGAATTATTGCATTCGAATGCATGAAATTTCGATTAGCGAATACTACCACTAGTGAGTGACAGTATCCGAATTATTGCATTCGAATGCATGAAATTTCGATTAGCGAATACTACTACTAGTAAGCGACAGTATCCGAGAACTTGCATTCGAATGCATGAGATTTCGATTAGCGAATACTAATACTAGTGAGTGACAGTATCCGAATTATTGCATCGAATGCATGCAATTTCGATTAGCGAATACTACTACTAGTGAGTGACAGTATCAGAATTATTGCATTCGAGTGCATGAAATTTCGATTAGCGGATACTACTACTAGTGAGTGACAGTATCCGAGAACTTGCATTCGAATGCATGAGATTTTGATTAGCGAATACTACTACTAGTGAGTGACTGTATCCGAATTATTACATTCGAATGCAAGAGCTTTCGATTAGAGAATACTACTACTAGTGAGTGACAGTATCCGAATTATTTGATTTGAATGCAAGAGATTTCGATTAGCGAATACTACAACTAGTGAGTGACAGTATCCGAATTATTGCTTTCGAATGCAAGAGATTTCGATTAGCGAATACTACTACTAGTGAGTGACAGTATCCGAGAACTTGCATTCGAATGCATGAGATTTCGATTAGCGAATACTACTACTAGTGAGTGACAGTATGCGAATTATTGCATTCGAATGCATGAAATTTCGATTAGCGAATACTACTACTACTAGTGAGTGACAGTATCCGAGAACTTGCATTCGAATGCATGAAATTTCGATTAGCGAATACTATTACTAGTGAGTGACAGTATCCGAGAACTTGCATTCGAATGCATGAAATTTCGATTAGCGAATACTACTACTAGTGAGTGACAGTATCCGAGAACTTGCATTCCAATGCATGAAATTTCGATTAGCAAATACCACTACTAGTGAGTGACAGTATCCGAGGACTTGCATTCGAATGCATGAGATTTCGATTAGCGAATACTACGACTAGTGACTGACAGTATCCGAGAACTTGCATTCGAATGCATGAAATTTCGATTAGCGAATACTACTACTAGTGAGTGACAGTATCTGAGAACTTGCATTCGTATGCATGAGATTTCGATTAGCGAATACTACTACTAGTGAGTGACAGTATCCGAATTATTGCATTCGAATGCATGAGATTTCGATTAGCGAATACTACTACTAGTGAGTGACAGTATCCGAATTATTGCATTCGAATGCATGAAATTTCGATTAGCGAATACTACTACTAGTGAGTGACTGTATTCGAATTATTGCATTCGAATGCATGAAATTTCGATTAGCGAATACTACTACTAGTGAGTGACAGTATCCGAATTATTGCATTCGAATGCATGAGATTTCGATTAGCCAATACTACTACTAGTGAGTGACAGTATCCGAATTATTGCATTCGAATGCATGAAATTTCGATTAGCGAATACTACTACTAGTGAGTGACAGTATCCGAATTATTGCATTCGAATGCATGAAATTTCGATTAGCGAATACTACTACTAGTGAGTGACACTATCCGAATTATTGCATTCGAATGCATGAGATTTCGATTAGCGAATACTACTACTATTGAGTGACAGTATCCGAGAACTTGCATTCGAATGCATGAGATTTCGATTAGCGAATACTACTACTAGTGAGTGAATGTATCCGAGAACTTGCATTCGAATGCATGAGATTTCGATTAGCGAATACTACTACTAGTGAGTGACGGTATCCGAATTATTGCATTCGAATGCATGAAATTTCGATTAGCGAATACTACCACTAGTGAGTGACAGTATCCGAATTATTGCATTCGAATGCATGAAATTTCGATTAGCGAATACTACTACTAGTAAGTGACCGTATCCGAGAACTTGCATTCGAATGCATGAGATTTCGATTAGCGAATACTACTACTAATGAGTGACAGCATCCGAATTATTGCATTCGAATGCATGAAATTTCGATTAGCGAATACTACAACTAGTGAGTGACACTATCCGAATTATTGCATTCGAATGCATGAGATTTCGGTTAGCGAATACTACTACTAGTGAGTGACAGTATCCGAGAACTTGCATTCGAATGCAAGAGATTTCGATTAGCGAATAATACTACTAGTGAGTGACAGTATCCGAGAACTTGCATTCGAATGCATGAGATTTCGATTAGCGAATACTACTACTAGTGAGTGACAGTATCCGAATTATTGCATTCGAATGCATGAAATTTCGATTAGCGAATACTACTACTAGTGAGTGACAGTATCCGAGAACTTGCATTCGAATGCATGAAATTTCGATTAGCGAATACTACTACTAGTGAGCGACAGTATCCGAGATCTTGCATTCGAATGCATGAGATTTCGATTAGCGAATACTACTACTAGTGAGTGACAGTATCCGAGAACTTGCACTCAAATGCATGAGATTTCGATTAGCGAATACTAATACTAGTGAGTAACAGTATCCGAATTATTGCATTCGAATGCATGCAATTTCGATTAGCGAATACTACTACTAGTGAGTGACAGTATCCGAATTATTGCATTCGAATGCAAGAGATTTCGATTAGCGAATACTACTACTAGTGAGTGACTGTATCCGAATTATTACATTCGAATGCAAGAGCTTTCGATTAGAGAATACTACTACTAGTGAGTGACAGTATCCGAATTATTTGATTCGAATGCAAGAGATTTCGATTAGCGAATACTACTACTAGTGAGTGACAGTATCCGAGAACTTGCATTCGAATGCAAGAGATTTCGATTAGCGAATAATACTACTAGTGAGTGACAGTATCCGAGAACTTGCATTCGAATGCATGAGATTTCGATTAGCGAATACTACTACTAGTGAGTGACAGTATGCGAATTATTGCATTCGAATGCATGAAATTTCGATTAGCGAATACTACTACTAGTGAGTGACAGTATCTGAGAACTTGCATTCGTATGCATGAGATTTCGATTAGCGAATACTACTACTAGTGAGTGACAGTATCCGAATTATTGCATTCGAATGCATGAGATTTCGATTAGCGAATACTACTACTAGTGAGTGACAGTATCCGAGAACTTGCATTCGAATGCATGAAATTTTGATTAGCGAATACTACCACTAGTGAGTGACAGTATCCCAATTATTGCATTCGAATATATGAGATTTCGATTAGCGAATACTACTACTAGTGAGTGACGGTATCCGAATTATTGCATTCGAATGCATGAAATTTCGATTAGCGAATACTACCACTAGTGAGTGACAGTATCCGAATTATTGCATTCGAATGCATGAAATTTCGATTAGCGAATACTACTACTAGTAAGCGACAGTATCCGAGAACTTGCATTCGAATGCATGAGATTTCGATTAGCGAATACTAATACTAGTGAGTGACAGTATCCGAATTATTGCATCGAATGCATGCAATTTCGATTAGCGAATACTACTACTAGTGAGTGACAGTATCTGAATTATTGCATTCGAGTGCATGAAATTTCGATTAGCGGATACTACTACTAGTGAGTGACAGTATCCGAGAACTTGCATTCGAATGCATGAGATTTTGATTAGCGAATACTACTACTAGTGAGTGACTGTATCCGAATTATTACATTCGAATGCAAGAGCTTTCGATTAGAGAATACTACTACTAGTGAGTGACAGTATCCGAATTATTTGATTTGAATGCAAGAGATTTCGATTAGCGAATACTACTACTAGTGAGTGACAGTATCCGAATTATTGCTTTCGAATGCAAGAGATTTCGATTAGCGAATACTACTACTAGTGAGTGACAGTATCCGAGAACTTGCATTCGAATGCATGAGATTTCGATTAGCGAATACTACTACTAGTGAGTGACAGTATGCGAATTATTGCATTCGAATGCATGAAATTTCGATTAGCGAATACTACTACTAGTGAGTGACAGTATCCGAGAACTTGCATTCGAATGCATGAAATTTCGATTAGCGAATACTATTACTAGTGAGTGACAGTATCCGAGAACTTGCATTCGAATGCATGAAATTTCGATTAGCGAATACTACTACTAGTGAGTGACAGTATCCGAGAACTTGCATTCCAATGCATGAAATTTCGATTAGCAAATACCACTACTAGTGAGTGACAGTATCCGAGGACTTGCATTCGAATGCATGAGATTTCGATTAGCGAATACTACGACTAGTGACTGACAGTATCCGAGAACTTGCATTCGAATGCATGAAATTTCGATTAGCGAATACTACTACTAGTGAGTGACAGTATCTGAGAACTTGCATTCGTATGCATGAGATTTCGATTAGCGAATACTACTACTAGTGAGTGACAGTATCCGAATTATTGCATTCGAATGCATGAGATTTCGATTAGCGAATACTACTACTAGTGAGTGACAGTATCCGAATTATTGCATTCGAATGCATGAAATTTCGATTAGCGAATACTACTACTAGTGAGTGACTGTATTCGAATTATTGCATTCGAATGCATGAAATTTCGATTAGCGAATACTACTACTAGTGAGTGACAGTATCCGAATTATTGCATTCGAATGCATGAGATTTCGATTAGCCAATACTACTACTAGTGAGTGACAGTATCCGAATTATTGCATTCGAATACATGAAATTTCGATTAGCGAATACTACTACTAGTGAGTGACAGTATCCGAATTATTGCATTCGAATGCATGAAATTTCGATTAGCGAATACTACTACTAGTGAGTGACACTATCCGAATTATTGCATTCGAATGCATGAGATTTCGATTAGCGAATACTACTACTATTGAGTGACAGTATCCGAGAACTTGCATTCGAATGCATGAGATTTCGATTAGCGAATACTACTACTAGTGAGTGAATGTATCCGAGAACTTGCATTCGAATGCATGAGATTTCGATTAGCGAATACTACTACTAGTGAGTGACGGTATCCGAATTATTGCATTCGAATGCATGAAATTTCGATTAGCGAATACTACCACTAGTGAGTGACAGTATCCGAATTATTGCATTCGAATGCATGAAATTTCGATTAGCGAATACTACTACTAGTAAGTGACAGTATCCGAGAACTTGCATTCGAATGCATGAGATTTCGATTAGCGAATACTACTACTAATGAGTGACAGCATCCGAATTATTGCATTCGAATGCATGAAATTTCGATTAGCGAATACTACAACTAGTGAGTGACACTATCCGAATTATTGCATTCGAATGCATGAGATTTCGGTTAGCGAATACTACTACTAGTGAGTGACAGTATCTGAGAACTTGCATTCGAATGCAAGAGATTTCGATTAGCGAATAATACTACTAGTGAGTGACAGTATCCGAGAACTTGCATTCGAATGCATGAGATTTCGATTAGCGAATACTACTACTAGTGAGTGACAGTATCCGAATTATTGCATTCGAATGCATGAAATTTCGATTAGCGAATACTACTACTAGTGAGTGACAGTATCCGAGAACTTGCATTCGAATGCATGAAATTTCGATTAGCGAATACTACTACTAGTGAGCGACAGTATCCGAGATCTTGCATTCGAATGCATGAGATTTCGATTAGCGAATACTACTACTAGTGAGTGACAGTATCCGAGAACTTGCATTCAAATGCATGAGATTTCGATTAGCGAATACTAATACTAGTGAGTAACAGTATCCGAATTATTGCATTCGAATGCATGCAATTTCGATTAGCGAATACTACTACTAGTGAGTGACAGTATCCGAATTATTGCATTCGAATGCAAGAGATTTCGATTAGCGAATACTACTACTAGTGAGTGACTGTATCCGAATTATTACATTCGAATGCAAGAGCTTTCGATTAGAGAATACTACTACTAGTGAGTGACAGTATCCGAATTATTTGATTCGAATGCAAGAGATTTCGATTAGCGAATACTACTACTAGTGAGTGACAGTACCCGAGAACTTGCATTCGAATGCAAGAGATTTCGATTAGCGAATAATACTACTAGTGAGTGACAGTATCCGAGAACTTGCATTCGAATGCATGAAATTTCGATTAGCGAATACTATTACTAGTGAGTGACAGTATCCGAGAACTTGCATTCGAATGCATGAAATTTCGATTAGCGAATACTACTACTAGTGAGTGACAGTATCCGAGAACTTGCATTCCAATGCATGAAATTTCGATTAGCAAATACCACTACTAGTGAGTGACAGTATCCGAAAACTTGCATTCGAATGCATGAGATTTCGATTAGCGAATACTACGACTAGTGACTGACAGTATCCGAGAACTTGCATTCGAATGCATGAAATTTCGATTAGCGAATACTACTACTAGTGAGTGACAGTATCTGAGAACTTGCATTCGTATGCATGAGATTTCGATTAGCGAATACTACTACTAGTGAGTGACAGTATCCGAATTATTGCATTCGAATGCATGAGATTTCGATTAGCGAATACTACTACTAGTGAGTGACAGTATCCGAATTATTGCATTCGAATGCATGAAATTTCGATTAGCGAATACTACTACTAGTGAGTGACTGTATTCGAATTATTGCATTCGAATGCATGAAATTTCGATTAGCGAATACTACAACTAGTGAGTGACACTATCCGAATTATTGCATTCGAATGCATGAGATTTCGGTTAGCGAATACTACTACTAGTGAGTGACAGTATCCGAGAACTTGCATTCGAATGCAAGAGATTTCGATTAGCGAATAATACTACTAGTGAGTGACAGTATCCGAGAACTTGCATTCGAATGCATGAGATTTCGATTAGCGAATACTACTACTAGTGAGTGACAGTATCCGAGAACTTGCATTCGAATGCATGAAATTTTGATTAGCGAATACTACCACTAGTGAGTGACAGTATCCGAATTATTGCATTCGAATATATGAGATTTCGATTAGCGAATACTACTACTAGTGAGTGACGGTATCCGAATTATTGCATTCGAATGCATGAAATTTCGATTAGCGAATACTACCACTAGTGAGTGACAGTATCCGAATTATTGCATTCGAATGCATGAAATTTCGATTAGCGAATACTACTACTAGTAAGCGACAGTATCCGAGAACTTGCATTCGAATGCATGAGATTTCGATTAGCGAATACTTATACTAGTGAGTGACAGTATCCGAATTATTGCATCGAATGCATGCAATTTCGATTAGCGAATACTACTACTAGTGAGTGACAGTATCTGAATTATTGCATTCGAGTGCATGAAATTTCGATTAGCGGATACTACTACTAGTGAGTGACAGTATCCGAGAACTTGCATTCGAATGCATGAGATTTTGATTAGCGAATACTACTACTAGTGAGTGACTGTATCCGAATTATTACATTCGAATGCAAGAGCTTTCGATTAGAGAATACTACTACTAGTGAGTGACAGTATCCGAATTATTTGATTTGAATGCAAGAGATTTCGATTAGCGAATACTACTACTAGTGAGTGACAGTATCCGAATTATTGCTTTCGAATGCAAGAGATTTCGATTAGCGAATACTACTACTAGTGAGTGACAGTATCCGAGAACTTGCATTCGAATGCATGAGATTTCGATTAGCGAATACTACTACTAGTGAGTGACAGTATGCGAATTATTGCATTCGAATGCATGAAATTTCGATTAGCGAATACTACTACTAGTGAGTGACAGTATCCGAGAACTTGCATTCGAATGCATGAAATTTCGATTAGCGAATACTATTACTAGTGAGTGACAGTATCCGAGAACTTGCATTCGAATGCATGAAATTTCGATTAGCGAATACTACTACTAGTGAGTGACAGTATCCGAGAACTTGCATTCCAATGCATGAAATTTCGATTAGCAAATACCACTACTAGTGAGTGACAGTATCCGAGGACTTGCATTCGAATGCATGAGATTTCGATTAGCGAATACTACGACTAGTGACTGACAGTATCCGAGAACTTGCATTCGAATGCATGAAATTTCGATTAGCGAATACTACTACTAGTGAGTGACAGTATCTGAGAACTTGCATTCGTATGCATGAGATTTCGATTAGCGAATACTACTACTAGTGAGTGACAGTATCCGAATTATTGCATTCGAATGCATGAGATTTTGATTAGCGAATACTACTACTAGTGAGTGACAGTATCCGAATTATTGCATTCGAATGCATGAAATTTCGATTAGCGAATACTACTACTAGTGAGTGACTGTATTCGAATTATTGCATTCGAATGCATGAAATTTCGATTAGCGAATACTACTACTAGTGAGTGACAGTATCCGAATTATTGCATTCGAATGCATGAGATTTCGATTAGCCAATACTACTACTAGTGAGTGACAGTATCCGAATTATTGCATTCGAATACATGAAATTTCGATTAGCGAATACTACTACTAGTGAGTGACAGTATCCGAATTATTGCATTCGAATGCATGAAATTTCGATTAGCGAATACTACTACTAGTGAGTGACACTATCCGAATTATTGCATTCGAATGCATGAGATTTCGATTAGCGAATACTACTACTATTGAGTGACAGTATCCGAGAACTTGCATTCGAATGCATGAGATTTCGATTAGCGAATACTACTACTAGTGAGTGAATGTATCCGAGAACTTGCATTCGAATGCATGAGATTTCGATTAGCGAATACTACTACTAGTGAGTGACGGTATCCGAATTATTGCATTCGAATGCATGAGATTTCGATTAGGGAATACTACCACTAGTGAGTGACAGTATCCGAATTATTGCATTCGAATGCATGAAATTTCGATTAGCGAATACTACTACTAGTAAGTGACAGTATCCGAGAACTTGCATTCGAATGCATGAGATTTCGATTAGCGAATACTACTACTAATGAGTGACAGCATCCGAATTATTGCATTCGAATGCATGAAATTTCGATTAGCGAATACTACAACTAGTGAGTGACACTATCCGAATTATTGCATTCGAATGCATGAGATTTCGGTTAGCGAATACTACTACTAGTGAGTGACAGTATCCGAGAACTTGCATTCGAATGCAAGAGATTTCGATTAGCGAATAATACTACTAGTGAGTGACAGTATCCGAGAACTTGCATTCGAATGCATGAGATTTCGATTAGCGAATACTACTACTAGTGAGTGACAGTATCCGAATTATTGCATTCGAATGCATGAAATTTCGATTAGCGAATACTACTACTAGTGAGTGACAGTATCCGAGAACTTGCATTCGAATGCATGAAATTTCGATTAGCGAATACTACTACTAGTGAGCGACAGTATCCGAGATCTTGCATTCGAATGCATGAGATTTCGATTAGCGAATACTACTACTAGTGAGTGACAGTATCCGAGAACTTGCATTCAAATGCATGAGATTTCGATTAGCGAATACTAATACTAGTGAGTAACAGTATCCGAATTATTGCATTCGAATGCATGCAATTTCGATTAGCGAATACTACTACTAGTGAGTGACAGTATCCGAATTATTGCATTCGAATGCAAGAGATTTCGATTAGCGAATACTACTACTAGTGAGTGACTGTATCCGAATTATTACATTCGAATGCAAGAGCTTTCGATTAGAGAATACTACTACTAGTGAGTGACAGTATCCGAATTATTTGATTCGAATGCAAGAGATTTCGATTAGCGAATACTACTACTAGTGAGTGACAGTATCCGAGAACTTGCATTCGAATGCAAGAGATTTCGATTAGCGAATAATACTACTAGTGAGTGACAGTATCCGAGAACTTGCATTCGAATGCATGAGATTTCGATTAGCGAATACTACTACTAGTGAGTGACAGTATGCGAATTATTGCATTCGAATGCATGAAATTTCGATTAGCGAATACTACTACTAGTGAGTGACAGTATCCGAGAACTTGCATTCGAATGCATGAAATTTCGATTAGCGAATACTATTACTAGTGAGTGACAGTATCCGAGAACTTGCATTCGAATGCATGAAATTTCGATTAGCGAATACTACTACTAGTGAGTGACAGTATCCGAGAACTTGCATTCCAATGCATGAAATTTCGATTAGCAAATACCACTACTAGTGAGTGACAGTATCCGAGGACTTGCATTCGAATGCATGAGATTTCGATTAGCGAATACTACGACTAGTGACTGACAGTATCCGAGAACTTGCATTCGAATGCATGAAATTTCGATTAGCGAATACTACTACTAGTGAGTGACAGTATCTGAGAACTTGCATTCGTATGCATGTGATTTCGATTAGCGAATACTACTACTAGTGAGTGACAGTATCCGAATTATTGCATTCGAATGCATGAGATTTCGATTAGCGAATACTACTACTAGTGAGTGACAGTATCCGAATTATTGCATTCGAATGCATGAAATTTCGATTAGCGAATACTACTACTAGTGAGTGACTGTATTCGAATTATTGCATTCGAATGCATGAAATTTCGATTAGCGAATACTACTACTAGTGAGTGACAGTATCCGAATTATTGCATTCGAATATATGAGATTTCGATTAGCCAATACTACTACTAGTGAGTGACAGTATCCGAATTATTGCATTCGAATGCATGAAATTTCGATTAGCGAATACTACTACTAGTGAGTGACAGTATCCGAATTATTGCATTCGAATGCATGAAATTTCGATTAGCGAATACTACTACTAGTGAGTGACACTATCCGAATTATTGCATTCGAATGCATGAGATTTCGATTAGCGAATACTCCTACTATTGAGTGACAGTATCCGAGAACTTGCATTCGAATGCATGAGATTTCGATTAGCGAATACTACTACTAGTGAGTGAATGTATCCGAGAACTTGCATTCGAATGCATGAGATTTCGATTAGCGAATACTACTACTAGTGAGTGACGGTATCCGAATTATTGCATTCGAATGCATGAAATTTCGATTAGCGAATACTAACACTAGTGAGTGACAGTATCCGAATTATTGCATTCGAATGCATGAAATTTCGATTAGCGAATACTACCACTAGTAAGTGACAGTATCCGAGAACTTGCATTCGAATGCATGAGATTTCGATTAGCGAATACTACAACTAATGAGTGACAGCATCCGAATTATTGCATTCGAATGCATGAAATTTCGATTAGCGAATACTACAACTAGTGAGTGACACTATCCGAATTATTGTATTCGAATGCATGAGATTTCGGTTAGCGAATACTACTACTAGTGAGTGACAGTATCCGAGAACTTGCATTCGAATGCAAGAGATTTCGATTAGCGAATAATACTACTAGTGAGTGACAGTATCCGAGAACTTGCATTCGAATGCATGAGATTTCGATTAGCGAATACTACTACTAGTGAGTGACAGTATCCAAATTATTGCATTCGAATGCATGAAATTTCGATTAGCGAATACTACTACTAGTGAGTGACAGTATCCGAGAACTTGCATTCGAATGCATGAAATTTCGATTAGCGAATACTTCTACTAGTGAGCGACAGTATCCGAGAACTTGCATTCGAATGCATGAGATTTCGATTAGCGAATACTACTACTAGTGAGTGACAGTATCCGAGAACTTGCATTCGAATGCATGAGATTTCGATTAGCGAATACTAATACTAGTGAGTGACAGTATCCGAATTATTGCATTCGAATGCATGCAATTTCGATTAGCGAATACTACTACTAGTGAGTGACAGTATCCGAATTATTGCATTAGAATGCAAGAGATTTCGATTAGCGAATACTACTACTAGTGAGTGACTGTATCCGAATTATTACATTTGAATGCAAGAGCTTTCGATTAGAGAATACTACTACTAGTGAGTGACAGTATCCGAATTATTTGATTCGAATGCAAGAGATTTCGATTAGCGAATACTACTACTAGTGAGTCACAGTATCCGAATTATTGCTTTCGAATGCAAGAGATTTCGATTAGCGAATACTACTACTAGTGAGTGACAGTATCCGACAACTTGCATTCGAATGCATGAGATTTCGAATAGCGAATACTACTAGTGAGTGACAGTATCCGAATTATTGCATTCGAATGCACGAAATTTCGATTAGCAAATACTACTACTAGTGAGTGACAGTATCCGAATTATTGCATTCGAGTGCATGAAATTTCGATTAGCGGATACTACTACTAGTGAGTGACAGTATCCGAGAACTTGCATTCGAATGCATGAGATTTCGATTAGCGAATACTACTACTAGTGAGTGACAGTATCCGAATTATTGCATTCGAATATATGAGATTTCGATTAGCCAATACTACTACTAGTGAGTGACAGTATCCGAATTATTGCATTCGAATGCATGAAATTTCGATTAGCGAATACTACTACTAGTGAGTGACAGTATCCGAATTATTGCATTCGAATGCATGAAATTTCGATTAGCGAATACTACTACTAGTGAGTGACACTATCCGAATTATTGCATTCGAATGCATGAGATTTCGATTAGCGAATACTACTACTATTGAGTGACAGTATCCGAGAACTTGCATTCGAATGCATGAGATTTCGATTAGCGAATACTACTACTAGTGAGTGAATGTATCCGAGAACTTGCATTCGAATGCATGAGATTTCGATTAGCGAATACTACTACTAGTGAGTGACGGTATCCGAATTATTGCATTCGAATGCATGAAATTTCGATTAGCGAATACTAACACTAGTGAGTGACAGTATCCGAATTATTGCATTCGAATGCATGAAATTTCGATTAGCGAATACTACTACTAGTAAGTGACAGTATCCGAGAACTTGCATTCGAATGCATGAGATTTCGATTAGCGAATACTACAACTAATGAGTGACAGCATCCGAATTATTGCATTCGAATGCATGAAATTTCGATTAGCGAATACTACAACTAGTGAGTGACACTATCCGAATTATTGTATTCGAATGCATGAGATTTCGGTTAGCGAATACTACTACTAGTGAGTGACAGTATCCGAGAACTTGCATTCGAATGCAAGAGATTTCGATTAGCGAATAATACTACTAGTGAGTGACAGTATCCGAGAACTTGCATTCGAATGCATGAGATTTCGATTAGCGAATACTACTACTAGTGAGTGACAGTATCCGAATTATTGCATTCGAATGCATAAATTTCGATTAGCGAATACTACTACTAGTGAGTGACAGTATCCGAGAACTTGCATTCGAATGCACGAAATTTCGATTAGCGAATACTACTACTAGTGAGCGACAGTATCCGAGAACTTGCATTCGAATGCATGAGATTTCGATTAGCGAATACTACTACTAGTGAGTGACAGTATCCGAGAACTTGCATTCGAATGCATGAGATTTCGATTAGCGAATACTAATACTAGTGAGTGACAGTATCCGAATTATTGCATTCGAATGCATGCAATTTCGATTAGCGAATACTACTACTAGTGAGTGACAGTATCCGAATTATTGCATTAGAATGCAAGAGATTTCGATTAGCGAATACTACTACTAGTGAGTGACTGTATCCGAATTATTACATTTGAATGCAAGAGCTTTCGATTAGAGAATACTACTACTAGTGAGTGACAGTATCCGAATTATTTGATTCGAATGCAAGAGATTTCGATTAGCGAATACTACTACTAGTGAGTCACAGTATCCGAATTATTGCTTTCGAATGCAAGAGATTTCGATTAGCGAATACTACTACTAGTGAGTGACAGTATCCGACAACTTGCATTCGAATGCATGAGATTTCGAATAGCGAATACTACTAGTGAGTGACAGTATCCGAATTATTGCATTCGAATGCACGAAATTTCGATTAGCAAATACTACTACTAGTGAGTGACAGTATCCGAATTATTGCATTCGAGTGCATGAAATTTCGATTAGCGGATACTACTACTAGTGAGTGACAGTATCCGAGAACTTGCATTCGAATGCATGAGATTTCGATTAGCGAATACTACTACTAGTGAGTGACAGTATCCGAGAACTTGCATTCAAATGCATGAAATTTCGATTAGCAAATACTACTACTAGTGAGTGACAGTATCCGAATTATTGCATTCGAATGCATGAAATTTCGATTAGCGAATACTACTACTAGTGAGTGACAGTATCCGAGTTATTGCATTCGAATGCATGAGATTTCGATTAGCGAATACTACTACTAGTGAGTGACAGTATCCGAATTATTGCATTCGAATGCATGAGATTTCGATTAGCGAATACTACTACTAGTGAGTGACAGTATCCGAATTATTGCATTCGAATGCATGAAATTTCGATTAGCGAATACTACTACTAGTGAGTGACTGTATTCGAATTATTGCATTCGAATGCATGAAATTTCGATTAGCGAATACTACTACTAGTGAGTGACAGTATCCGAATTATTGCATTCGAATGCATGAGATTTCGATTAGCCAATACTACTACTAGTGAGTGACAGTATCCGAATTATTGCATTCGAATACATGAAATTTCGATTAGCGAATACTACTACTAGTGAGTGACAGTATCCGAATTATTGCATTCGAATGCATGAAATTTCGATTAGCGAATACTACTACTAGTGAGTGACACTATCCGAATTATTGCATTCGAATGCATGAGATTTCGATTAGCGAATACTACTACTATTGAGTGACAGTATCCGAGAACTTGCATTCGAATGCATGAGATTTCGATTAGCGAATACTACTACTAGTGAGTGAATGTATCCGAGAACTTGCATTCGAATGCATGAGATTTCGATTAGCGAATACTACTACTAGTGAGTGACGGTATCCGAATTATTGCATTCGAATGCATGAAATTTCGATTAGCGAATACTACCACTAGTGAGTGACAGTATCCGAATTATTGCATTCGAATGCATGAAATTTCGATTAGCGAATACTACTACTAGTAAGTGACAGTATCCGAGAACTTGCATTCGAATGCATGAGATTTCGATTAGCGAATACTACTACTAATGAGTGACAGCATCCGAATTATTGCATTCGAATGCATGAAATTTCGATTAGCGAATACTACAACTAGTGAGTGACACTATCCGAATTATTGCATTCGAATGCATGAGATTTCGGTTAGCGAATACTACTACTAGTGAGTGACAGTATCCGAGAACTTGCATTCGAATGCAAGAGATTTCGATTAGCGAATAATACTACTAGTGAGTGACAGTATCCGAGAACTTGCATTCGAATGCATGAGATTTCGATTAGCGAATACTACTACTAGAGAGTGACAGTATCCGAATTATTGCATTCGAATGCATGAAATTTCGATTAGCGAATACTACTACTAGTGAGTGACAGTATCCGAGAACTTGCATTCGAATGCATGAAATTTCGATTAGCGAATACTACTACTAGTGAGCGACAGTATCCGAGATCTTGCATTCGAATGCATGAGATTTCGATTAGCGAATACTACTACTAGTGAGTGACAGTATCCGAGAACTTGCATTCAAATGCATGAGATTTCGATTAGCGAATACTAATACTAGTGAGTAACAGTATCCGAATTATTGCATTCGAATGCATGCAATTTCGATTAGCGAATACTACTACTAGTGAGTGACAGTATCCGAATTATTGCATTCGAATGCAAGAGATTTCGATTAGCGAATACTACTACTAGTGAGTGACTGTATCCGAATTATTACATTCGAATGCAAGAGCTTTCGATTAGAGAATACTACTACTAGTGAGTGACAGTATCCGAATTATTTGATTCGAATGCAAGAGATTTCGATTAGCGAATACTACTACTAGTGAGTGACAGTATCCGAGAACTTGCATTCGAATGCAAGAGATTTCGATTAGCGAATACTACTCCTAGTGAGTGACAGTATTCGAATTATTGCATTCGAATGCATGAAATTTCGATTAGCGAATGCTACTACTAGTGAGTGTCAGCATCCGAATTATTTCATTCGAATGCATGAAATTTCGATTAGCGAATACTATTACTAGTGAGTGACAGTATCCGAGAACTTGCATTCGAATGCATGAGATTTCGATTAGCGAATACTACTACTAGTGAGTGACAGTATCCGAGAACTTGCATTCGAATGCATGAAATTTCGATTAGCGAATACTACTACTAGTGAGTGACAGTATCTGAGAACTTGCATTCGTATGCATGAGATTTCGATTAGCGAATACTACTAGTAGTGGTTGACAGTATCCGAATTATTGCATTCGAATGCATGAAATTTCGATTAGCGAATACTACTACTAGTGAGTGACAGTATTCGAATTATTGCATTCGAATGCATGAAATTTCGATTAGCGAATACTACTACTAGTGAGTGACAGTATCCGAATTATTGCATTCGAATGCATGAAATTTCGATTAGCGAATACTACTACTAGTGAGTGACAGTATCCGAATTATTGCATTCGAATGCATGAAATTTCGATTAGCGAATACTACTACTAGTGAGTGACACTATCCGAATTATTGCATTCGAATGCATGAGATTTCGATTAGCGAATACTACTACTATTGAGTGACAGTATCCGAGAACTTGCATTCGAATGCATGAGATTTCGATTAGCGAATACTACTACTAGTGAGTGAATGTATCCGAGAACTTGCATTCGAATGCATGAGATTTCGATTAGCGAATACTACTACTAGTGAGAGACGGTATCCGAATTATTGCATTCGAATGCATGAAATTTCTATTAGCGAATACTACCACTAGTGAGTGACAGTATCCGAATTATTGCATTCGAATGCATGAAATTTCGATTAGCGAATACTACTACTAGTAAGTGACAGTATCCGAGAACTTGCATTCGAATGCATGAGATTTCGATTAGCGAATACTACTACTAATGAGTGACAGCATCCGAATTATTGCATTCGAATGCATGAAATTTCGATTAGCGAATACTACAACTAGTGAGTGAAACTATCCGAATTATTGCATTCGAATGAATGAGATTTCGGTTAGCGAATACTACTACTAGTGAGTGACAGTATCCGAGAACTTGCATTCGAATGCAAGAGATTTGGATTAGCGAATAATACTACTAGTGAGTGACAGTATCCGAGAACTTGCATTCGAATGTCTGAGATTTCGATTAGCGAATACTACTACTAGTGAGTGACAGTATCCGAGAACTTGCATTCGAATGCATGAAATTTCGATTAGCGAATACTACTACTAGTGAGTGACAGTATCCGAGAACTTGCATTCGAATGCATGAAATTTCGATTAGCGAATACTATTACTAGTGAATGACAGTATCCGAGAACTTGCATTCGAATGCATGAAATTGCGATTAGCGAATACTATTACTAGTGAGTGACAGTATCCGAGAACTTGCATTCGAATGCATGAAATTTCGATTAGCAAATACCACTACTAGTGAGTGACAGTATCCGAGGACTTGCATTCGAATGCATGAGATTTCGATTAGCGAATACTACGACTAGTGACTGACAGTATCCGAGAACTTGCATTCGAATGCATGAAATTTCGATTAGCGAATACTACTACTAGTGAGTGACAGTATCTGAGAACTTGCATTCGTATGCATGAGATTTCGATTAGCGAATACTACTACTAGTGAGTGACAGTATCCGAATTATTGCATTCGAATGCATGAGATTTCGATTAGCGAATACTACTACTAGTGAGTGACAGTATCCGAATTATTGCATTCGAATGCATGAAATTTCGATTAGCGAATACTACTACTAGTGAGTGACAGTATTCGAATTATTGCATTCGAATGCATGAAATTTCGATTAGCGAATACTACTACTAGTGAGTGACAGTATCCGAATTATTGCATTCGAATGCATGAGATTTCGATTAGCGAATACTACTACTAGTGAGTGACAGTATCCGAATTATTGCATTCGAATGCATGAAATTTCGATTAGCGAATACAACTACTAGTGAGTGACAGTATCCGAATTATTGCATTCGAATGCATGAAATTTCGATTAGCGAATACTACTACTAGTGAGTGACACTATCCGAATTATTGCATTCGAATGCATGAGATTTCGATTAGCGAATACTACTACTATTGAGTGACAGTATCCGAGAACTTGCATTCGAATGCATGAGATTTCGATTAGCGAATACTACTACTAGTGAGTGAATGTATCCGAGAACTTGCATTCGAATGCATGAGATTTCGATTAGCGAATACTACTACTAGTGAGTGACGGTATCCGAATTATTGCATTCGAATGCATGAAATTTCGATTAGCGAATACTACCACTAGTGAGTGACAGTATCCGAATTATTGCATTCTAATGCATGAAATTTCGATTAACGAATACTACTACTAGTAAGCGACAGTATCCGAGAACTTGCATTCGAATGCATGAGATTTCGATTAGCGAATACTACTACTAATGAGTGACAGCATCCGAATTATTGCATTCGAATGCATGAAATTTCGATTAGCGAATACTACAACTAGTGAGTGACACTATCCGAATTATTGCATTCGAATGCATGAGATTTCGGTTAGCGAATACTACTACTAGTGAGTGACAGTATCCGAGAACTTGCATTCGAATGCAAGAGATTTCGATTAGCGAATAATACTACTAGTGAGTGACAGTATCCGAGAACTTGCATTCGAATGCATGAGATTTCGATTAGCGAATACTACTACTAGTGAGTGACAGTATCCGAGAACTTGCATTCGAATGCATGAAATTTCGATTAGCGAATACTACCACTAGTGAGTGACAGTATCCGAATTATTGCATTCGAATATATGAGATTTCGATTAGCGAATACTACTACTAGTGAGTGACGGTATCCGAATTTATGCATTCGAATGCATGAAATTTCGATTAGCGAATACTACCACTAGTGAGTGACAGTATCCGAATTATTGCATTCGAATGCATGAAATTTCGATTAGCGAATACTACTACTAGTAAGCGACAGTATCCGAGAACTTGCATTCGAATGCATGAGATTTCGATTAGCGAATACTAATACTAGTGAGTGACAGTATCCGAATTATTGCATCGAATGCATGCAATTTCGATTAGCGAATACTACTACTAGTGAGTGACAGTATCCGAATTATTGCATTCGAGTGCATGAAATTTCGATTAGCGAATACTACTACTAGTGAGTGACAGTATCTGAGAACTTGCATTCGTATGCATGAGATTTCGATTAGCGAATACTACTACTAGTGAGTGACAGTATCCGAATTATTGCATTCGAATGCATGAGATTTCGATTAGCGAATACTACTACTAGTGAGTGACAGTATCCGAATTATTGCATTCGAATGCATGAAATTTCGATTAGCGAATACTACTACTAGTGAGTGACAGTATTCGAATTATTGCATTCGAATGCATGAAATTTCGATTAGCGAATACTACTACTAGTGAGTGACAGTATCCGAATTATTGCATTCGAATGCATGAGATTTCGATTAGCGAATACTACTACTAGTGAGTGACAGTATCCGAATTATTGCATTCGAATGCATGAAATTTCGATTAGCGAATACAACTACTAGTGAGTGACAGTATCCGAATTATTGCATTCGAATGCATGAAATTTCGATTAGCGAATACTACTACTAGTGAGTGACACTATCCGAATTATTGCATTCGAATGCATGAGATTTCGATTAGCGAATACTACTACTATTGAGTGACAGTATCCGAGAACTTGCATTCGAATGCATGAGATTTCGATTAGCGAATACTACTACTAGTGAGTGAATGTATCCGAGAACTTGCATTCGAATGCATGAGATTTCGATTAGCGAATACTACTACTAGTGAGTGACGGTATCCGAATTATTGCATTCGAATGCATGAAATTTCGATTAGCGAATACTACCACTAGTGAGTGACAGTATCCGAATTATTGCATTCTAATGCATGAAATTTCGATTAACGAATACTACTACTAGTAAGCGACAGTATCCGAGAACTTGCATTCGAATGCATGAGATTTCGATTAGCGAATACTACTACTAATGAGTGACAGCATCCGAATTATTGCATTCGAATGCATGAAATTTCGATTAGCGAATACTACAACTAGTGAGTGACACTATCCGAATTATTGCATTCGAATGCATGAGATTTCGGTTAGCGAATACTACTACTAGTGAGTGACAGTATCCGAGAACTTGCATTCGAATGCAAGAGATTTCGATTAGCGAATAATACTACTAGTGAGTGACAGTATCCGAGAACTTGCATTCGAATGCATGAGATTTCGATTAGCGAATACTACTACTAGTGAGTGACAGTATCCGAGAACTTGCATTCGAATGCATGAAATTTCGATTAGCGAATACTACCACTAGTGAGTGACAGTATCCGAATTATTGCATTCGAATATATGAGATTTCGATTAGCGAATACTACTACTAGTGAGTGACGGTATCCGAATTATTGCATTCGAATGCATGAAATTTCGATTAGCGAATACTACCACTAGTGAGTGACAGTATCCGAATTATTGCATTCGAATGCATGAAATTTCGATTAGCGAATACTACTACTAGTAAGCGACAGTATCCGAGAACTTGCATTCGAATGCATGAGATTTCGATTAGCGAATACTAATACTAGTGAGTGACAGTATCCGAATTATTGCATCGAATGCATGCAATTTCGATTAGCGAATACTACTACTAGTGAGTGACAGTATCCGAATTATTGCATTCGAGTGCATGAAATTTCGATTAGCGGATACTACTACTAGTGAGTGACAGTATCCGAGAACTTGCATTCGAATGCATGAGATTTCGATTAGCGAATACTACTACTAGTGAGTGACTGTATCCGAATTATTACATTCGAATGCAAGAGCTTTCGATTAGAGAATACTACTACTAGTGAGTGACAGTATCCGAATTATTTGATTTGAATGCAAGAGATTTCGATTAGCGAATACTACTACTAGTGAGTGACAGTATCCGAGAACTTGCATTCGAATGCATGAGATTTCGAATAGCAAATACTACTAGTGAGTGACAGTATCCGAATTATTGCATTCGAATGCACGAAATTTCGATTAGCGAATACTACTACTAGTGAGTGACAGTATCCGAATTATTGCATTCGAGTGCATGAAATTTCGATTAGCGGATACTACTACTAGTGAGTGACAGTAGCCGAGAACTTGCATTCGAATGCATGAGATTTCGATTAGCGAATACTACTACTAGTGAGTGACAGTATCCGAGAACTTGCATTCGAATGCATGAAATTTCGATTAGCGAATACTACAACTAGTGAGTGACAGTATCCGAATTATTGCATTCGAATGCATGAAATTTCGATTAGCGAATACTACTACTAGTGAGTGACAGTATCCGAGTTATTGCATTCGAATGCATGAAATTACGATTAGCGAACACTACTACTAGTGAGTGACAGTATCCGAATTATTGCATTCGAATGCATGAAATTACGATTAGCGAACACTACTACTAGTGAGTGACGGTATCCGAATTATTGCATTCGAATGCATGAAATTTCGATTAGCGAATACTACTACTAGTGAGTGACAGTATCCGAGAACTTGCATTCGAGTGCATGAGATTTCGATTAGCGAATACTACTCCTAGTGAGTGACAGTATTCGAATTATTGCATTCGAATGCATGAAATTTCGATTAGCGAATGCTACTACTAGTGAGTGACAGCATCCGAATTATTTCATTCGAATGCATGAAATTTCGATTAGCGAATACTATTACTAGTGAGTGACAGTATGCGAGAACTTGCATTCGAATGCATGAGATTTCGATTAGCGAATACTACTACTAGTGAGTGACAGTATCCGAGAACTTGCATTCGAATGCATGAAATTTCGATTAGCGAATACTACTACTAGTGAGTGACAGTATCTGAGAACTTGCATTCGTATGCATGAGATTTCGATTAGCGAATACTACTACTAGTGAGTGACAGTATCCGAATTATTGCATTCGAATGCATGAGATTTCGATTAGCGAATACTACTAGTAGTGAGTGACAGTATCCGAATTATTGCATTCGAATGCATGAAATTACGATTAGCGAACACTACTACTAGTGAGTGACAGTATCCGAATTATTGCATTCGAATGCATGAAATTTCGATTAGCGAATACTACTACTAGTGAGTGACAGTATCCGAGAACTTGCATTCGAGTGCATGAGATTTCGATTAGCGAATACTACTCCTAGTGAGTGACAGTATTCGAATTATTGCATTCGAATGCATGAAATTTCGATTAGCGAATGCTACTACTAGTGAGTGTCAGCATCCGAATTATTTCATTCGAATGCATGAAATTTCGATTAGCGAATACTATTACTAGTGAGTGACAGTATCCGAGAACTTGCATTCGAATGCATGAGATTTCGATTAGCGAATACTACTACTAGTGAGTGACAGTATCCGAGAACTTGCATTCGAATGCATGAAATTTCGATTAGCGAATACTACTACTAGTGAGTGACAGTATCTGAGAACTTGCATTCGTATGCATGAGATTTCGATTAGCGAATACTACTAGTAGTGGTTGACAGTATCCGAATTATTGCATTCGAATGCATGAGATTTCGATTAGCGAATACTACTACTAGTGAGTGACAGTATCCGAATTATTGCATTCGAATGCATGAAATTTCGATTAGCGAATACTACTACTAGTGAGTGACAGTATCCGAATTATTGCATTCGAATGCATGAAATTTCGATTAGCGAATACTACTACTAGTGAGTGACAATATCCGAATTATTGCATTCGAATGCATGAGATTTCGATTAGCGAATACTACTACTATTGAGTGACAGTATCCGAGAACTTGCATTCGAATGCATGAGATTTCGATTAGCGAATACTACTACTAGTGAGTGAATGTATCCGAGAACTTGCATTCGAATGCATGAGACTTCGATTAGCGAATACTACTACTAGTGAGAGACGGTATCCGAATTATTGCATTCGAATGCATGAAATTTCTATTAGCGAATACTACCACTAGTGAGTGACAGTATCCGAATTATTGCATTCGAATGCATGAAATTTCGATTAGCGAATACTACTACTAGTAAGTGACAGTATCCGAGAACTTGCATTCGAATGCATGAGATTTCGATTAGCGAATACTACTACTAATGAGTGACAGCATCCGAATTATTGCATTCGAATGCATGAAATTTCGATTAGCGAATACTACAACTAGTGAGTGAAACTATCCGAATTATTGCATTCGAATGAATGAGATTTCGGTTAGCGAATACTACTACTAGTGAGTGACAGTATCCGAGAACTTGCATTCGAATGCAAGAGATTTCGATTAGCGAATAATACTACTAGTGAGTGACAGTATCCGAGAACTTGCATTCGAATGTCTGAGATTTCGATTAGCGAATACTACTACTAGTGAGTGACAGTATCCGAGAACTTGCATTCGAATGCATGAAATTTCGATTAGCGAATACTACTACTAGTGAGTGACAGTATCCGAGAACTTGCATTCGAATGCATGAAATTTCGATTAGCGAATACTATTACTAGTGAGTGACAGTATCCGAGAACTTGCATTCGAATGCATGAAATTGCGATTAGCGAATACTACTACTAGTGAGTGACAGTATCCGAGAACTTGCATTCGAATGCATGAAATTTCGATTAGCAAATACCACTACTAGTGAGTGACAGTATCCGAGAACTTGCATTCGAATGCATGAAATTTCGATTAGCGAATACTACTACTAGTGAGTGACAGTATCTGAGAACTTGCATTCGTATGCATGAGATTTCGATTAGCGAATACTACTACTAGTGAGTGACAGTATCCGAATTATTGCATTCGAATGCATGAGATTTCGATTAGCGAATACTACTACTAGTGAGTGACAGTATCCGAATTATTGCATTCGAATGCATGAAATTTCGATTAGCGAATACTACTACTAGTGAGTGACAGTATTCGAATTATTGCATTCGAATGCATGAAATTTCGATTAGCGAATACTTCTACTAGTGAGTGACAGTATCCGAATTATTGCATTCGAATGCATGAGATTTCGATTAGCGAATACTACTACTAGTGAGTGACAGTATCCGAATTATTGCATTCGAATGCATGAAATTTCGATTAGCGAATACTACTACTAGTGAGTGACACTATCCGAATTATTGCATTCGAATGCATGAGATTTCGATTAGCGAATACTACTACTATTGAGTGACAGTATCCGAGAACTTGCATTCGAATGCATGAGATTTCGATTAGCGAATACTACTACTAGTGAGTGAATGTATCCGAGAACTTGCATTCGAATGCATGAGATTTCGATTAGCGAATACTACTACTAGTGAGTGACGGTATCCGAATTATTGCATTCGAATGCATGAAATTTCGATTAGCGAATACTACCACTAGTGAGTGACAGTATCCGAATTATTGCATTCTAATGCATGAAATTTCGATTAACGAATACTACTACTAGTAAGCGACAGTATCCGAGAACTTGCATTCGAATGCATGAGATTTCGATTAGCGAATACTACTACTAATGAGTGACAGCATCCGAATTATTGCATTCGAATGCATGAAATTTCGATTAGCGAATACTACAACTAGTGAGTGACACTATCCGAATTATTGCATTCGAATGCATGAGATTTCGGTTAGCGAATACTACTACTAGTGAGTGACAGTATCCGAGAACTTGCATTCGAATGCAAGAGATTTCGATTAGCGAATAATACTACTAGTGAGTGACAGTATCCGAGAACTTGCATTCGAATGCATGAGATTTCGATTAGCGAATACTACTACTAGTGAGTGACAGTATCCGAGAACTTGCATTCGAATGCATGAAATTTCGATTAGCGAATACTACCACTAGTGAGTGACAGTATCCGAATTATTGCATTCGAATATATGAGATTTCGATTAGCGAATACTACTACTAGTGAGTGACGGTATCCGAATTATTGCATTCGAATGCATGAAATTTCGATTAGCGAATACTACCACTAGTGAGTGACAGTATCCGAATTATTGCATTCGAATGCATGAAATTTCGATTAGCGAATACTACTACTAGTAAGCGACAGTATCCGAGAACTTGCATTCGAATGCATGAGATTTCGATTAGCGAATACTAATACTAGTGAGTGACAGTTTCCGAATTATTGCATCGAATGCATGCAATTTCGATTAGCGAATACTACTACTAGTGAGTGACAGTATCCGAATTATTGCATTCGAGTGCATGAAATTTCGATTAGCGGATACTACTACTAGTGAGTGACAGTATCCGAGAACTTGCATTCGAATGCATGAGATTTCGATTAGCGAATACTACTACTAGTGAGTGACTGTATCCGAATTATTACATTCGAATGCAAGAGCTTTCGATTAGAGAATACTACTACTAGTGAGTGACAGTATCCGAATTATTTGATTTGAATGCAAGAGATTTCGATTAGCGAATACTACTACTAGTGAGTGACAGTATCCGAGAACTTGCATTCGAATGCATGAGATTTCGAATAGCAAATACTACTAGTGAGTGACAGTATCCGAATTATTGCATTCGAATGCACGAAATTTCGATTAGCGAATACTACTACTAGTGAGTGACAGTATCCGAATTATTGCATTCGAGTGCATGAAATTTCGATTAGCGGATACTACTACTAGTGAGTGACAGTAGCCGAGAACTTGCATTCGAATGCATGAGATTTCGATTAGCGAATACTACTACTAGTGAGTGACAGTATCCGAGAACTTGCATTCGAATGCATGAAATTTCGATTAGCGAATACTACAACTAGTGAGTGACAGTATCCGAATTATTGCATTCGAATGCATGAAATTTCGATTAGCGAATACTACTACTAGTGAGTGACAGTATCCGAGTTATTGCATTCGAATGCATGAAATTACGATTAGCGAACACTACTACTAGTGAGTGACAGTATCCGAATTATTGCATTCGAATGCATGAAATTACGATTAGCGAACACTACTACTAGTGAGTGACGGTATCCGAATTATTGCATTCGAATGCATGAAATTTCGATTAGCGAATACTACTACTAGTGAGTGACAGTATCCGAGAACTTGCATTCGAGTGCATGAGATTTCGATTAGCGAATACTACTCCTAGTGAGTGACAGTATTCGAATTATTGCATTCGAATGCATGAAATTTCGATTAGCGAATGCTACTACTAGTGAGTGACAGCATCCGAATTATTTCATTCGAATGCATGAAATTTCGATTAGCGAATACTATTACTAGTGAGTGACAGTATCCGAGAACTTGCATTCGAATGCATGAGATTTCGATTAGCGAATACTACTACTAGTGAGTGACAGTATCCGAGAACTTGCATTCGAATGCATGAAATTTCGATTAGCGAATACTACTACTAGTGAGTGACAGTATCTGAGAACTTGCATTCGTATGCATGAGATTTCGATTAGCGAATACTACTACTAGTGAGTGACAGTATCCGAATTATTGCATTCGAATGCATGAGATTTCGATTAGCGAATACTACTAGTAGTGAGTGACAGTATCCGAATTATTGCATTCGAATGCATGAAATTTCGATTAGCGAATACTACTACTAGTGAGTGACAGTATTCGAATTATTGCATTCGAATGCATGAAATTTCGATTAGCGAATACTACTACTAGTGAGTGACAGTATCCGAATTATTGCATTCGAATGCATGAGATTTCGATTAGCGAATACTACTACTAGTGAGTGACAGTATCCGAATTATTGCATTCGAATGCATGAAATTTCGATTAGCGAATAATACTACTAGTGAGTGACAGTATCCGAATTATTGCATTCGAATGCATGAGATTTGGATTAGCGAATACTACTACTATTGAGTGACAGTATCCGAGAACTTGCATTCGAATGCATGAGATTTCGATTAGCGAATACTACTACTAGTGAGTGAATGTATCCGAGAACTTGCATTCGAATGCATGAGATTTCGATTAGCGAATACTACTACTAGTGAGTGACGGTATTCGAATTATTGCATTCGAATGCATGAAATTTCGATTAGCGAATACTACGACTAGTGAGTGACAGTATCCGAATTATTGCATTCGAATGCATGAAATTTCGATTAGCGAATACTACTACTAGTAAGTGACAGTATCCGAGAACTTGCATTCCAATGCATGAGATTTCGATTAGCGAATACTACTACTAATGAGTGACAGCATCCGAATTATTGCATTCGAATGCATGAAATTCCGATTAGCGAATACTACAACTAGTGAGTGACACTATCCGAATTATTGCATTCGAATGCATGAGATTTCGGTTAGCGAATACTACTACTAGTGAGTGACAGTATCCGAGAACTTGCATTCGAATGCAAGAGATTTCGATTAGCGAATAATACTACTAGTGAGTGACAGTATCCGAGAACTTGCATTCGAATGCATGAAATTTCGATTAGCAAATACCACTACTAATGAGTGACAGTATTCGAGGACTTGCATTCGAATGCATGAGATTTCGATTAGCGAATACTACGACTAGTGACTGACAGTATCCGAGAACTTGCATTCGAATGCATGAAATTTCGATTAGCGAATACTACTACTAGTGAGTGACAGTATCTGAGAACTTGCATTCGTATGCATGAGATTTCGATTAGCGAATACTACTACTAGTGAGTGACAGTATCCGAATTATTGCATTCGAATGCATGAGATTTCGATTAGCGAATACTACTACTAGTGAGTGACAGTATCCGAATTATTGCATTCGAATGCATGAAATTTCAATTAGCGAATACTACTACTAGTTAGTGACAGTATTCGAATTATTGCATTCGAATGCATGAAATTTCGATTAGCGAATACTACTACTAGTGAGTGACAGTATCCGAATTATTGCATTCGAATGCATGAGATTTCGATTAGCGAATACTACTACTAGTGAGTGACAGTACCCGAATAATTGCATTCGAATGCATGAAATTTCGATTAGCGAATACAACTACTAGTGAGTGACAGTATCCGAATTATTGCATTCGAATGCATGAAATTTCGATTAGCGAATACTACTACTATTGAGTGACAGTATCCGAGAACTTGCATTCGAATGCATGAGATTTCGATTAGCGAATACTACTACTAGTGAGTGAATGTATCCGAGAACTTGCATTCGAATGCATGAGATTTCGATTAGCGAATACTACTACTAGTGAGTGACGGTATCCGAATTATTGCATTCGAATGCATGAAATTTCGATTAGCGAATACTACCACTAGTGAGTGACAGTATCCGAATTATTGCATTCGAATGCATGAAATTTCGATTAGCGAATACTACTACTAGTAAGCGACAGTATCCGAGAACTTGCATTCGAATGCATGAGATTTCGATTAGCGAATACTACTACTAATGAGTGACAGCATCCGAATTATTGCATTCGAATGCATGAAATTTCGATTAGCGAATACTACAACTAGTGAGTGACACTATCCGAATTATTGCATTCGAATGCATGAGATTTCGGTTAGCGAATACTACTACTAGTGAGTGACAGTATCCGAGAACTTGCATTCGAATGCAAGAGATTTCGATTAGCGAATAATACTACTAGTGAGTGACAGTATCCGAGAACTTGCATTCGAATGCATGAGATTTCGATTGGCGAATACTACTACTAGTGAGTGACAGTATCCGAGAACTTGCATTCGAATGCATGAGATTTCGATTAGCGAATACTAATACTAGTGAGTGACAGTATCCGAATTATTGCATTCGAATGCATGCAATTTCGATTAGCGAATACTACTACTAGTGAGTGACAGTATCCGAATTATTGCATTCGAGTGCATGAAATTTCGATTAGCGGATACTACTACTAGTGAGTGACAGTATCCGAGAACTTGCATTCGAATGCATGAGATTTCGATTAGCGAATACTACTACTAGTGAGTGACTGTATCCGAATTATTACATTCGAATGCAAGAGCTTTCGATTAGAGAATACTACTACTAGTGAGTGACAGTATCCGAATTATTTGATTTGAATGCAAGAGATTTCGATTAGCGAATACTACTACTAGTGAGTGACAGTATCCGAATTATTGCTTTCGAATGCAAGAGATTTCGATTAGCGAATACTACTACTAGTGAGTGACAGTATCCGAGAACTTGCATTCGAATGCATGAGATTTCGAATAGCAAATACTACTAGTGAGTGACAGTATCCGAATTATTGCATTCGAATGCACGAAATTTCGATTAGCGAATACTACTACTAGTGAGTGACAGTATCCGAATTATTGCATTCGAGTGCATGAAATTTCCATTAGCGGATACTACTACTAGTGAGTGACAGTATCCGAGAACTTGCATTCGAATGCAAGAGATTTCGATTAGCGAATAATACTACTAGTGAGTGACAGTATCCGAGAACTTGCATTCGAATGCATGAAATTTCGATTAGCAAATACCACTACTAGTGAGTGACAGTATCCGAGGACTTGCATTCGAATGCATGAGATTTCGATTAGCGAATACTACGACTAGTGACTGACAGTATCCGAGAACTTGCTTTCGAATGCATGAAATTTCGATTAGCGAATACTACTACTAGTGAGTGACAGTATCTGAGAACTTGCATTCGTATGCATGAGATTTCGATTAGCGAATACTACTACTAGTGAGTGACAGTATCCGAATTATTGCATTCGAATGCATGAGATTTCGATTAGCGAATACTACTACTAGTGAGTGACAGTATCCGAATTATTGCATTCGAATGCATGAAATTTCAATTAGCGAATACTACTACTAGTTAGTGACAGTATTCGAATTATTGCATTCGAATGCATGAAATTTCGATTAGCGAATACTACCACTAGTGAGTGACAGTATCCGAATTATTGCATTCGAATGCATGAGATTTCGATTAGCGAAAACTACTACTAGTGAGTGACAGTATCCGAATTATTGCATTCGAATGCATGAAATTTCGATTAGCGAATACAACTACTAGTGAGTGACAGTATCCGAATTATTGCATTCGAATGCATGAAATTTCGATTAGCGAATACTACTACTAGTGAGTGACACTATCCGAATTATTGCATTCGAATGCATGAGATTTCGATTAGCGAATACTACTACTATTGAGTGACAGTATCCGAGAACTTGCATTCGAATGCATGAGATTTCGATTAGCGAATACTACTACTAGTGAGTGAATGTATCCGAGAACTTGCATTCGAATGCATGAGATTTCGATTAGCGAATACTACTACTAGTGAGTGACGGTATCCGAATTATTGCATTCGAATGCATGAAATTTCGATTAGCGAATACTACCACTAGTGAGTGACAGTATCCGAATTATTGCATTCGAATGCATGAAATTTCGATTAGCGAATACTACTACTAGTAAGCGACAGTATCCGAGAACTTGCATTCGAATGCATGAGATTTCGATTAGCGAATACTACTACTAATGAGTGACAGCATCCGAATTATTGCATTCGAATGCATGAAATTTCGATTAGCGAATACTACAACTAGTGAGTGACACTATCCGAATTATTGCATTCGAATGCATGAGATTTCGGTTAGCGAATACTACTACTAGTGAGTGACAGTATCCGAGAACTTGCATTCGAATACAAGAGATTTCGATTAGCGAATAATACTACTAGTGAGTGACAGTATCCGAGAACTTGCATTCGAATGCATGAGATTTCGATTGGCGAATACTACTACTAGTGAGTGACAGTATCCGAGAACTTGCATTCGAATGCATGAGATTTCGATTAGCGAATACTAATACTAGTGAGTGACAGTATCCGAATTATTGCATTCGAATGCATGCAATTTCGATTAGCGAATACTACTACTAGTGAGTGACAGTATCCGAATTATTGCATTCGAGTGCATGAAATTTCGATTAGCGGATACTACTACTAGTGAGTGACAGTATCCGAGAACTTGCATTCGAATGCATGTGATTTCGATTAGCGAATACTACTACTAGTGAGTGACTGTATCCGAATTATTACATTCGAATGCAAGAGCTTTCGATTAGAGAATACTACTACTAGTGAGTGACAGTATCCGAATTATTTGATTTGAATGCAAGAGATTTCGATTAGCGAATACTACTACTAGTGAGTGACAGTATCCGAATTATTGCTTTCGAATGCAAGAGATTTCGATTAGCGAATACTACTACTAGTGAGTGACAGTATCCGAGAACTTGCATTCGAATGCATGAGATTTCGAATAGCAAATACTACTAGTGAGTGACAGTATCCGAATTATTGCATTCGAATGCACGAAATTTCGATTAGCGAATACTACTACTAGTGAGTGACAGTATCCGAATTATTGCATTCGAGTGCATGAAATTTCGATTAGCGGATACTACAACTAGTGAGTGACAGTATCCGAGAACTTGCATTCGAATGCATGAGATTTCGATTAGCGAATACTACTACTAGTGAGTGACAGTATCCGAGAACTTGCATTCGAATGCATGAAATTTCGATTAGCGAATACTACTACTAGTGAGTGACAGTATCCGAATTATTGCATTCGAATGCATGAAATTTCGATTAGCGAATACTACTACTAGTGAGTGACAGTATCCGAGTTATTGCATTCGAATGCATGAAATTACGATTAGCGAACACTACTACTAGTGAGTGACAGTATCCGAATTATTGCATTCGAATGCATGAAATTACGATTAGCGAACACTGCTACTAGTGAGTGACAGTATCCGAATTATTGCATTCGAATGCATGAAATTTCGATTGGCGAATACTACTACTAGTGAGTGACAGTATCCGAGAACTTGCATTCGAGTGCATGAGATTTCGATTAGCGAATACTACTCCTAGTGAGCGACAGTATTCGAATTATTGCATTCGAATGCATGAAATTTCGATTAGCGAATGCTACTACTAGTGAGTGACAGCATCCGAATTATTTCATTCGAATGCATGAAATTTCGATTAGCGAATACTATTACTAGTGAGTGACAGTATCCGAGAACTTGCATTCGAATGCATGAGATTTCGATTAGCGAATACTACTACTAGTGAGTGACAGTATCCAAGAACTTGCATTCGAATGCATGAAATTTCGATTAGCGAATACTTCTACTAGTGAGTGACAGTATCTGAGAACTTGCATTCGTATGCATGAGATTTCGATTAGCGAATACTACTACTAGTGAGTGACAGTATCCGAATTATTGCATTCGAATGCATGAGATTTCGATTAGCGAATACTACTAGTAGTGAGTGACAGTATCCGAATTATTGCATTCGAATGCATGAAATTTCGATTAGCGAATACTACTACTAGTGAGTGACAGTATTCGAATTATTGCATTCGAATGCATGAAATTTCGATTAGCGAATACTACTACTAGTGAGTGACAGTATCCGAATTATTGCATTCGAATGCATGAGATTTCGATTAGCGAATACTACTACTAGTGAGTGACAGTATCCGAATTATTGCATTCGAATGCATGAAATTTCGATTAGCGAATAATACTACTAGTGAGTGACAGTATCCGAATTATTGCATTCGAATGCATGAGATTTCGATTAGCGAATACTACTACTAGTGAGTGACACTATCCGAATTATTGCATTCGAATGCATGAGATTTCGATTAGCGAATACTACTACTATTGAGTGACAGTATCCGAGAACTTGCATTCGAATGCATGAGATTTCGATTAGCGAATACTACTACTAGTGAGTGAATGTATCCGAGAACTTGCATTCGAATGCATGAGATTTCGATTAGCGAATACTACTACTAGTGAGTGACGGTATTCGAATTATTGCATTCGAATGCATGAAATTTCGATTAGCGAATACTACGACTAGTGAGTGACAGTATCCGAAATATTGCATTCGAATGCATGAAATTTCGATTAGCGAATACTACTACTAGTAAGTGACAGTATCCGAGAACTTGCATTCGAATGCATGAGATTTCGATTAGCGAATACTACTACTAATGAGTGACAGCATCCGAATTATTGCATTCGAATGCATGAAATTCCGATTAGCGAATACTACAACTAGTGAGTGACACTATCCGAATTATTGCATTCGAATGCATGAGATTTCGGTTAGCGAATACTACTACTAGTGAGTGACAGTATCCAGGAACTTGCATTCGAATGCAAGAGATTTCGATTAGCGAATAATACTACTAGTGAGTGACAGTATCCGAGAACTTGCATTCGAATTAATGAGATTTCGATTAGCGAATACTACTACTAGTGAGTGACAGTATCCGAGAACTTGCATTCGAATGCATGAGATTTCGATTAGCGAATACTACTACTAGTGAGTGACAGTATCCGAGAACTTGCATTCGAATGCATGAAATTTCGATTAGCGAATACTACTACTAGTGAGTGACAGTATCCGAGAACTTGCATTCGAATGCATGAAATTTCGATTAGCGAATACTACTACTAGTGAGTGACAGTATCCGAGAACTTGCATTCGAATGCATGAGATTTCGATTAGCGAATACTAATACTAGTGAGTGACAGTATCCGAATTATTGCATTCGAATGCATGCAATTTCGATTAGCGAATACTACTACTAGTGAGTGACAGTATCCGAATTATTGCATTCGAGTGCATGAAATTTCGATTAGCGGATACTACTACTAGTGAGTGACAGTATCCGAGAACTTGCATTCGAATGCATGAGATTTCGATTAGCGAATACTACTACTAGTGAGTGACTGTATCCGAATTATTACATTCGAATGCAAGAGCTTTCGATTAGAGAATACTACTACTAGTGAAGTACAGTATCCGAATTATTTGATTTGAATGCAAGAGATTTCGATTAGCGAATACTACTACTAGTGAGTGACAGTATCCGAATTATTGCTTTCGAATGCAAGAGATTTCGATTAGCGAATACTACTACTAGTGAGTGACAGTATCCGAGAACTTGCATTCGAATGCATGAGATTTCGAATAGCAAATACTACTAGTGAGTGACAGTATCCGAATTATTGCATTCGAATGCACGAAATTTCGATTAGCGAATACTACTACTAGTGAGTGACAGTATCCGAATTATTGCATTCGAGTGCATGAAATTTCGATTAGCGGATACTACTACTAGTGAGTGACAGTATCCGAGAACTTGCATTCGAATGCATGAGATTTCGATTAGCGAATACTACTACTAGTGAGTGACAGTATCCGAGAACTTGCATTCGAATGCATGAAATTTCGATTACCGAATACTACTACTAGTGAGTGACAGTATCCGAATTATTGCATTCGAATGCATGAAATTTCGATTAGCGAATACTACTACTAGTGAGTGACAGTATCCGAGTTATTGCATTTGAATGCATGAAATTACGATTAGCGAACACTACTACTAGTGAGTGACAGTATCCGAATTATTGCATTCGAATGCATGAAATTACGATTAGCGAACACTACTACTAGTGAGTGACAGTATCCGAATTATTGCATTCGAATGCATGAAATTTCGATTAGCGAATACTACTACTAGTGAGTGACAGTATCCGAGAACTTGCATTCGAGTGCATGAGATTTCGATTAGCGAATACTACTCCTAGTGAGTGACAGTATTCGAATTATTGCATTCGAATGCATGAAATTTCGATTAGCGAATGCTACTACTAGTGAGTGACAGCATCCGAATTATTTCATTCGAATGCATGAAATTTCGATTAGCGAATACTATTACTAGTGAGTGACAGTATCCGAGAACTTGCATTCGAATGCATGAGATTTCGATTAGCGAAAACTACTACTAGTGAGTGACAGTATCCGAGAACTTGCATTCGAATGCATGAAATTTCGATTAGCGAATACTACTACTAGTGAGTGACAGTATCTGAGAACTTGCATTCGTATGCATGAGATTTCGATTAGCGAATACTACTACTAGTGAGTGACAGTATCCGAATTATTGCATTCGAATGCATGAGATTTCGATTAGCCAATACTACTAGTAGTGAGTGACAGTATCCGAATAATTGCATTCGAATGCATGAAATTTCGATTAGCGAATACTACTACTAGTGAGTGACAGTATTCGAATTATTGCATTCGAATGCATGAAATTTCGATTAGCGAATACTACTACTAGTGAGTGACAGTATCCGAATTATTGCATTCGAATGCATGAGATTTCGATTAGCGAATACTACTACTAGTGAGTGACAGTATCCGAATTATTGCATTCGAATGCATGAAATTTCGATTAGCGAATAATACTACTAGTGAGTGACAGTATCCGAATTATTGCATTCGAATGCATGAAATTTCGATTAGCGAATACTACTACTAGTGAGTGACACTATCCGAATTATTGCATTCGAATGCATGAGATTTCGATTAGCGAATACTACTACTATTGAGTGACAGTATCCGAGAACTTGCATTCGAATGCATGAGATTTCGATTAGCGAATACTACTACTAGTGAGTGAATGTATCCGAGAACTTGCATTCGAATGCATGAGATTTCGATTAGCGAATACTACTACTAGTGAGTGACGGTATTCGAATTATTGCATTCGAATGCATGAAATTTCGATTAGCGAATACTACGACTAGTGAGTGACAGTATCCGAATTATTGCATTCGAATGCATGAAATTTCGATTAGCGAATACTACTACTAGTAAGTGACAGTATCCGAGAACTTGCATTCGAATGCATGAGATTTCGATTAGCGAATACTACTACTAATGAGTGACAGCATCCGAATTATTGCATTCGAATGCATGAAATTCCGATTAGCGAATACTACAACTAGTGAGTGACACTATCCGAATTATTGCATTCGAATGCATGAGATTTCGGTTAGCGAATACTACTACTAGTGAGTGACAGTATCCGAGAACTTGCATTCGAATGCAAGAGATTTCGATTAGCGAATAATACTACTAGTGAGTGACAGTATCCGAGAACTTGCATTCGAATGCATGAGATTTCGATTAGCGAATACTACTACTAGTGAGTGACAGTATCCGAGAACTTGCATTCGAATGCATGAGATTTCGATTAGCGAATACTACTACTAGTGAGTGACAGCATCCGAGAACTTGCATTCGAATGCATGAAATTTCGATTAGCGAATACTACTACTACTGAGTGACAGTATCCGAGAACTTGCATTCGAATGCATGAAATTTCGATTAGCGAATACTACTACTAGTGAGTGACAGTATCCGAGAACTTGCATTCGAATGCATGAAATTTCGATTAGCAAATACCACTACTAGTGAGTGACAGTATCCGAGGACTTGCATTCGAATGCATGAGATTTCGATTAGCGAATACTACGACTAGTGACTGACAGTATACGAGAACTTGCTTTTGAATGCATGAAATTTCGATTAGCGAATACTACTACTAGTGAGTGACAGTATCTGAGAACTTGCATTCGTATGCATGAGATTTCGATTAGCGAATACTACTACTAGTGAGTGACAGTATCCGAATTATTGCATTCGAATGCATGAGATTTCGATTAGCGAATACTACTACTAGTGAGTGACAGTATCCGAGAACTTGCATTCGAATGCATGAAATTTCGATTAGCGAATACTACTACTAGTGAGTGACAGTATTCGAAGTATTGCATTCGAATGCATGAAATTTCGATTAGCGAATACTACTACTAGTGAGTGACAGTATGCGAATTATTGCATTCGAATGCATGAGATTTCGATTAGCGAATACTACTACTAGTGAGTGACAGTATCCGAATTATTGCATTCGAATGCATGAAATTTCGATTAGCGAATACTACTACTAGTGAGTGACAGTATCCGAATTATTGCATTCGAATGCATGAAATTTCCATTAGCGAATACTACTACTAGTGAGTGACACTATCCGAATTATTGCATTCGAATGCATGAGATTTCGATTAGCGAATACTACTACTATTGAGTGACAGTATCCGAGAACTTGCATTCGAATGCATGAGATTTCGATTAGCGAATACTACTACTAGTGAGTGAATGTATCCGAGAACTTGCATTCGAATGCATGAGATTTCGATTAGCGAATACTACTACTAGTGAGTGACGGTATCCGAATTATTGCATTCGAATGCATGAAATTTCGATTAGCGAATACTACCACTAGTGAGTGACAGTATCCGAATTATTGCATTCGAATGCATGAAATTTCGATTAGCGAATACTACTACTAGTAAGTGACAGTATCCGAGAACTTGCATTCGAATGCATGAGATTTCGATTAGCGAATACTACTACTAATGAGTGACAGCATCCGAATTATTGCATTCGAATGCATGAAATTTCGATTAGCGAATACTACAACTAGTGAGTGACACTATCCGAATTATTGCATTCGAATGCATGAGATTTCGGTTAGCGAATACTACTACTAGTGAGTTACAGTATCCGAGAGCTTGCATTCGAATGCAAGAGATTTCGATTAGCGAATAATACTACTAGTGAGTGACAGTATCCGAGAACTTGCATTCGAATGCATGAGATTTCGATTAGCGAATACTACTACTAGTGAGTGACAGTATCCGAATTATTGCATTCGAATGCATGAAATTTCGATTAGCGAATACTACTACTAGTGAGTGACAGTATCCGAGAACTTGCATTCGAATGCATGAAATTTCGATTAGCGAATACTACTACTAGTGAGTGACAGTATCCGAGAAGTTGCATTCGAATGCATGAAATTTCGATTAGCGAATACTACTACTAGTGAGTGACAGTATCCGAGAACTTGAATTCGAATGCATGAAATTTCGATTAGCAAATACCACTACTAGTGAGTGACAGTATCCGAGGACTTGCATTCGAATGCATGAGATTTCGATTAGCGAGTACTACGACTAGTGTCTGACAGTATCCGAATTATTGCATTCGAATGCATGAGATTTCGATTAGCGAATACTACTACTAGTGAGTGACAGTATCCGAGAACTTGCATTCGAATGCATGAAATTTCGATTAGCGAATACTACTACTAGTTAGCGACAGTATCCGAGAACTTGCTTTCGAATGCATGAGATTTCGATTAGCGAATACTACTACTAGTGAGTGACAGTATCCGAGAACTTGCATTCGAATGCATGAGATTTCGATTAGCGAATACTAATACTAGTGAGTGACAGTATCCGAATTATTGCATTCGAATGCATGCAATTTCGATTAGCGAATACTACTACTAGTGAGTGACAGTATCCGAATTATTGCATTCGAATGCAAGAGATTTCGATTAGCGAATACTACTACTAGTGAGTGACTGTATCCGAATTATTACATTCGAATGCAAGAGCTTTCGATTAGAGAATACTACTACTAGTGAGTGACAGTATCCGAATTATTTGATTCGAATGCAAGAGATTTCGATTAGCGAATAATACTACTAGTGAGTGACAGTATCCGAGAACTTGCATTCGAATGCATGAGATTTCGATTAGCGAATACTACTAGTGAGTGACAGTATACGAATTATTGCATTCGAATGCATGAAATTTCGATTAGCGAATACTACTACTAGTGAGTGACAGTATCCGAATTATTGCATTCGAGTGCATGAAATTTCGATTAGCGGATACTACTACTAGTGAGTGACAGTATCCGAGAACTTGCATTCGAATGCATGAGATTTCGATTAGCGAATACTACTCCTAGTGAGTGACAGTATTCGAATTATTGCATTCGAATGCATGAAATTTCGATTAGCGAATACTACTACTAGTGAGTGACAGTATCCGAGAACTTGCATTCGAATGCATGAGATTTCGATTAGCGAATACTACTACTAGTGAGTGACAGTATCCGAATTATTGCATTCGAATGCATGAAATTTCGATTAGGGAATACTACTACTAGTGAGTGACACTATCCGAATTATTGCATTCGAATGCATGAGATTTCGATTAGCGAATACTACTACTAGTGAGTGAGAGTATCCGAGAACTTGCATTCGAATGCATGAGATTTCGATTAGCAAATACCACTACTAGTGAGTGACAGTATCCGAGGACTTGCATTCGAATGCATGAGATTTCGATTAGCGAATACTACGACTAGTGACTGACAGTATCCGAATTGTTGCATTCGAATGCATGAGATTTCGATTAGCGAATACTACTACTAGTGAGTGACAGTATCCGAGAACTTGCATACGAATGAATGAAATTTCGATTAGCGAATACTACTACTAGTGAGCGACAGTATCCGAGAACTTGCATTAGAATGCATGAGATTTCGATTAGCGAATACCACTACTAGTGAGTGACAGTATCCGAGAACTTGCATTCGAATGCATGAGATTTCAATTAGCGAATACTAATACTGGTGAGTGACAGTATCCGAATTATTGCATTGGAATGCATGAAATTTCGATTAGCGAATACTACTACTAGTGAGTGACAGTATCCGAATTATTGCATTCGAATGCATGAAATTTCGATTAGCGAATACTACTACTAGTGAGTGACACTATCCGAATTATTGCATTCGAATGCATGAGATTTCGATTAGCGAATACTACTACTATTGAGTGACAGTATCCGAGAACTTGCATTCGAATGCATGAGATTTCGATTAGCGAATACTACTACTAGTGAGTGAATGTATCCGAGAACTTGCATTCGAATGCATGAGATTTCGATTAGCGAATACTACTACTAGTGAGTGACGGTATTCGAATTATTGCATTCGAATGCATGAAATTTCGATTAGCGAATACTACGACTAGTGAGTGACAGTATCCGAATTATTGCATTCGAATGCATGAAATTTCGATTAGCGAATACTACTACTAGTAAGTGACAGTATCCGAGAACTTGCATTCGAATGCATGAGATTTCGATTAGCGAATACTACTACTAATGAGTGACAGCATCCGAATTATTGCACTCGAATGCATGAAATTCCGACTAGCGAATACTACAACTAGTGAGTGACACTATCCGAATTATTGCATTCGAATGCATGAGATTTCAGTTAGCGAATACTACTACTAGTGAGTGACAGTATCCGAGAACTTGCATTCGAATGCAAGAGATTTCGATTAGCGAATAATACTACTAGTGAGTGACAGTATCCGAGAACTTGCATTCGAATGCATGAGATTTCGATTAGCGAATACTACTACTAGTGAGTGACAGTATCCGAGAACTTGCATTCGAATGCATGAGATTTCGATTAGCGAATACTACTACTAGTGAGTGACAGTATCCGAGAACTTGCATTCGAATGCATGAAATTTCGATTAGCGAATACTACTACTAGTGAGTGACAGTATCCGAGAACTTGCATTCGAATGCATGAAATTTCGATTAGCGAATACTACTACTAGTGAGTGACAGTATCCGAGAACTTGCATTCGAATGCATGAAATTTCGATTAGCAAATACCACTACTAGTGAGTGACAGTATCCGAGGACTTGCATTCGAATGCATGAGATTTCGATTAGCGAATACTACGACTAGTGACTGACAGTATCCGAGAACTTGCATTTGAATGCATGAAATTTCGATTAGCGAATACTACTACTAGTGAGTGACAGTATCTGAGAACTTGCATTCGTATGCATGAGATTTCGATTAGCGAATACTACTACTAGTGAGTGACAGTATCCGAATTATTGCATTCGAATGCATGAGATTTCGATTAGCGAATACTACTACTAGTGAGTGACAGTATCCGAGAACTTGCATTCGAATGCATGAAATTTCGATTAGCGAATACTACTACTAGTGAGTGACAGTATTCGAAGTATTGCATTCGAATGCATGAAATTTCGATTAGCGAATACTACTACTAGTGAGTGACAGTATCCGAATTATTGCATTCGAATGCATGAGATTTCGATTAGCGAATACTACTACTAGTGAGTGACAGTATCCGAATTATTGCATTCGAATGCATGAAATTTCGATTAGCGAATACTACTACTAGTGAGTGACAGTATCCGAATTATTGCATTCGAATGCATGAAATTTCGATTAGCGAATACTACTACTAGTGAGTGACACTATCCGAATTATTGCATTCGAATGCATGAGATTTCGATTAGCGAATACTACTACTATTGAGTGACAGTATCCGAGAACTTGCATTCGAATGCATGAGATTTCGATTAGCGAATACTACTACTAGTGAGTGAATGTATCCGAGAACTTGCATTCGAATGCATGAGATTTCGATTAGCGAATATTACTACTAGTGAGTGACGGTATCCGAATTATTGCATTCGAATGCATGAAATTTCGATTAGCGAATACTACCACTAGTGAGTGACAGTATCCGAATTATTGCATTCGAATGCATGAAATTTCGATTAGCGAATACTACTACTAGTAAGTGACAGTATCCGAGAACTTGCATTCGAATGCATGAGATTTCGATTAGCGAATACTACTACTAATGAGTGACAGCATCCGAATTATTGCATTCGAATGCATGAAATTTCGATTAGCGAATACTACAACTAGTGAGTGACACTATCCGAATTATTGCATTCGAATGCATGAGATTTCGGTTAGCGAATACTACTACTAGTGAATGACAGTATCCGAGAACTTGCATTCGAATGCAAGAGATTTCGATTAGCGAATAATACTACTAGTGAGTGACAGTATCCGAGAACTTGCATTCGAATGCATGAGATTTCGATTAGCGAATACTACTACTAGTGAGTGACAGTATCCGAATTATTGCATTCGAATGCATGAAATTTCGATTAGCGAATACTACTACTAGTGAGTGACAGTATCCGAGAACTTGCATTCGAATGCATGAAATTTAGATTAGCGAATACTACTACTAGTGAGTGACAGTATCCGAGAAGTTGCATTCGAATGCATGAAATTTCGATTAGCGAATACTACTACTAGTGAGTGACAGTATCCGAGAACTTGCATTCGAATGCATGAAATTTCGATTAGCAAATACCACTACTAGTGAGTGACAGTATCCGAGGACTTGCATTCGAATGCATGAGATTTCGATTAGCGAGTACTACGACTAGTGTCTGACAGTATCCGAATTATTGCATTCGAATGCATGAGATTTTGATTAGCGAATACTACTACTAGTGGGTGACAGTATCCGAGAACTTGCATTCGAATGCATGAAATTTCGATTAGCGAATACTACAACTAGTGAGCGACAGTATCCGAGAACTTGCATTCGAATGCATGAGATTTCGATTAGCGAATACTACTACTAGTGAGTGACAGTATCCGAGAACTTGCATTCGAATGCATGAGATTTCGATTAGCGAATACTAATACTAGTGAGTGACAGTGTCCGAATTATTGCATTCGAATGCATGCAATTTCGATTAGCGAATACTACTACTAGTGAGTGACAGTATCCGAATTATTGCATTCGAATGCAAGAGATTTCGATTAGCGAATACTACTACTAGTGAGTGACTGTATCCGAATTATTACATTCGAATGCAAGAGCTTTCGATTAGAGAATACTACTACTAGTGAGTGACAGTATCCGAATTATTTGATTCGAATGCAAGAGATTTCGATTAGCCAATACTACTACTAGTGAGTGACAGTACCCGAATTATTGCTTTCGAATGCAAGAGATTTCGATTAGCGAATACTACTACTAGTGAGTGACAGTATCCGAGAACTTGCATTCGAATGCATGAGATTGCGATTAGCGAATACTACTAGTGAGTGACAGTATACGAATTATTGCATTCGAATGCATGAAATTTCGATTAGCGAATACTACTACTAGTGAGTGACAGTATCCGAATTATTGCATTCGAGTGCATGAAATTTCGATAAGCGGATACTACTACTAGTGAGTGACAGTATCCGAGAACTTGCATTCGAATGCATGAGATTTCGATTAGCGAATACTACTCCTAGTGAGTGACAGTATTCGAATTATTGCATTCGAATGCATGAAATTTCGATTAGCGAATACTACTACTAGTGAGTGACAGTATCCGAGAACTTGCATTCGAATGCATGAGATTTCGATTAGCGAATACTACTACTAGTGAGTGACAGTATCCGAATTATTGCATTCGAATGCATGAAATTTCGATTAGGGAATACTACTACTAGTGAGTGACACTATCCGAATTATTGCATTCGAATGCTTGAGATTTCGATTAGCGAATACTACTACTAGTGAGTGAGAGTATCCGAGAACTTGCGTTCGAATGCATGAGATTTCGATTAGCAAATACCACTACTAGTGAGTGACAGTATCCGAGGACTTGCATTCGAATGCATGAGATTTTGATTAGCGAATACTACGACTAGTGACTGACAGTATCCGAATTGTTGCATTCGAATGCATGAGATTTCGATTAGCGAATACTACTACTAGTGAGTGACAGTATCCGAGAACTCGCATACGAATGAATGAAATTTCGATTAGCGAATACTACTACTAGTGAGCGACAGTATCCGAGAACTTGCATTCGAATGCATGAGATTTCGATTAGCGAATACCACTACTAGTGAGTGACAGTATCCGAGAACTTGCATTCGAATGCATGAGATTTCAATTAGCGAATACTAATACTAGTGAGTGACAGTATCCGAATTATTGCATTGGAATGCATGAAATTTCGATTAGCTTATACTACTACTAGTGAGTGACAGTATCCGAATTATTGCATTCGAATGCATGAAATTTCGATTAGCGTATACTACTACTAGTGAGTGACACTATCCGAATTATTGCATTCGAATGCATGAGATTTCGATTAGCGAATACTAACTACTATTGAGTGACAGTATCCGAGAACTTGCATTCGAATGCATGAGATTTCGATTAGCGAATACTACTACTAGTGAGTGAATGTATCCGAGAACTTGCATTCGAATGCATGAGATTTCGATTAGCGAATACTACAACTAGTGAGTGACGGTATCCGAATTATTGCATTCGAATGCATGAAATTTCGATTAGCGAATACTACTACTAGTAAGTGACAGTATCCGAGAACTTGCATTCGAATGCATGAGATTTCGATTAGCGAATACTACTACTAATGAGTGACAGCATCCGAATTATTGCATTCGAATGCATGAAATTTCGATTAGCGAATACTACAACTAGTGAGTGACACTATCCGAATTATTGCATTCGAATGCATGAGATTTCGGTTAGCGAATACTACTACTAGTGAGTGACAGTATCCGAGAACTTGCATTCGAATGCAAGAGATTTCGATTAGCGAATAATACTAATAGTGAGTGACAGTATCCGAGAACTTGCATTCGAATGCATGAGATTTCGATTAGCGAATACTACTACTAGTGAGTGACAGTATCCGAATTATTGCATTCGAATGCATGAAATTTCGATTAGCGAATACTACTACTAGTGAGTGACAGTATCCGAGAACTTGCATTCGAATGCATGAAATTTCGATTAGCGAATACTACTACTAGTGAGTGACAGTATCCGAGAAGTTGCATTCGAATGCATGAAATTTCGATTAGCGAATACTACTACTAGTGAGTGACAGTATCCGAGAACTTGCATTCGAATGCATGAAATTTCGATTAGCAAATACCACTACTAGTGAGTGACAGTATCCGAGGACTTGCATTCGAATGCATGAGATTTCGATTAGCGAGTACTACGACTAGTGTCTGACAGTATCCGAATTATTGCATTCGAATGCATGAGATTTCGATTAGCGAATACTACTTCTAGTGAGTGACAGTATCCGAGAACTTGCATTCGAATGCATGAAATTTCGATTAGCGAATACTACTACTAGTGAGCGACAGTATCCGAGAACTTGCATTCGAATGCATGAGATTTCGATTAGCGAATACTACTACTAGTGAGTGACAGTATCCGAGAACTTGCATTCGAATGCATGAGATTTCGATTAGCGAATACTAATACTAGTGAGTGACAGTATCCGAATTATTGCATTCGAATGCATGCAATTTCGATTATCGAATACTACTACTAGTGAGTGACAGTATCCGAATTATTGCATTCGAATGCAAGAGATTTCGATTAGCGAATACTACTACTAGTGAGTGACTGTATCCGAATTATTACATTCGAATGCAAGAGCTTTCGATTAGAGAATACTACTACTAGTGAGTGACAGTATCCGAATTATTTGATTCGAATGCAAGAGATTTCGATTAGCGAATACTACTACTAGTGAGTGACAGTATCCGAATTATTGCTTTCGAATGCAAGAGATTTCGATTAGCGAATACTACTACTAGTGAGTGACAGTATCCGAGAACTTGCATTCGAATGCATGAGATTTCGAATAGCGAATACTACTAGTGAGTGACAGTATACGAATTATTGCATTCGAATGCATGAAATTTCGATTAGCGAATACTACTACTAGTGAGTGACAGTATCCGAATTATTGCATTCGAGTGCATGAAATTTCGATTAGCGGATACTACTACTAGTGAGTGACAGTATCCGAGAACTTGCATTCGAATGCATGAGATTTCGATTAGCGAATACTACTCCTAGTGAGTGACAGTATTCGAATTATTGCATTCGAATGCATGAAATTTCGATTAGCGAATACTACTACTAGTGAGTGACAGTATCCGAGAACTTGCATTCGAATGCATGAGATTTCGATTAGCGAATACTACTACTAGTGAGTGACAGTATCCGAATTATTGCATTCGAATGCATGAAATTTCGATTAGGGAATACTACTACTAGTGAGTGACAGTATCCGAGAACTTGCATTCGAATGCATGAGATTTCGATTAGCGAATACTACGACTAGTGACTGACAGTATCGGAATTGTTGCATTCGAATGCATGAGATTTCGATTAGCGAATACTACTACTAGTGAGTGACAGTATCCGAGAACTTGCATACGAATGAATGAAATTTCGATTAGCGAATACTACTACTAGTGAGCGACAGTATCCGAGAACTTGCATTCGAATGCATGAGATTTCGATTAGCGAATACCACTACTAGTGAGTGACAGTATCCGAGAACTTGCATTCGAATGCATGAGATTTCGATTAGCGAATACTACTACTAGTGAGTGACAGTATCCGAATTATTGCATTCGAATGCATGAAATTTCGATTAGCGAATAATACTACTAGTGAGTGACAGTATCCGAATTATTGCATTCGAATGCATGAAATTTCGATTAGCGAATACTACTACTAGTGAGTGACACTATCCGAATTATTGCATTCGAATGCATGAGATTTCGATTAGCGAATACTACTACTATTGAGTGACAGTATCCGAGAACTTGCATTCGAATGCATGAGATTTCGATTAGCGAATACTACTACTAGTGAGTGAATGTATCCGAGAACTTGCATTCGAATGCATGAGATTTCGATTAGCGAATACTACTACTAGTGAGTGACGGTATTCGAATTATTGCATTCGAATGCATGAAATTTCGATTAGCGAATACTACGACTAGTGAGTGACAGTATCCGAATTATTGCATTCGAATGCATGAAATTTCGATTAGCGAATACTACTACTAGTAAGTGACAGTATCCGAGAACTTGCATTCGAATGCATGAGATTTCGATTAGCGAATACTACTACTAATGAGTGACAGCATCCGAATTATTGCATTCGAATGCATGAAATTCCGATTAGCGAATACTACAACTAGTGAGTGACACTATCCGAATTATTGCATTCGAATGCATGAGATTTCGGTTAGCGAATACTACTAATAGTGAGTGACAGTATCCGAGAACTTGCATTCGAATGCAAGAGATTTCGATTAGCGAATAATACTACTAGTGAGTGACAGTATCCGAGAACTTGCATTCGAATGCATGAGATTTCGATTAGCGAATACTACTACTAGTGAGTGACAGTATCCGAGAACTTGCATTCGAATGCATGAGATTTCGATTAGCGAATACTACTACTAGTGAGTGACAGTATCCGAGAACTTGCATTCGAATGCATGAAATTTCGATTAGCGAATACTACTACTAGTGAGTGACAGTATCCGAGAACTTGCATTCGAATGCATGAAATTTCGATTAGCGAATACTACTACTAGTGAGTGACAGTATCCGAGAACTTGCATTCGAATGCACGAAATTTCGATTAGCAAATACCACTACTAGTGAGTGACAGTATCCGAGGACTTGCATTCGAATGCATGAGATTTCGATTAGCGAATACTACGACTAGTGACTGACAGTATCCGAGAACTTGCTTTTGAATGCATGAAATTTCGATTAGCGAATACTACTACTAGTGAGTGACAGTATCTGAGAACTTGCATTCGTATGCATGAGATTTCGATTAGCGAATACTACTACTAGTGAGTGACAGTATCCGAATTATTGCATTCGAATGCATGAGATTTCGATTAGCGAATACTACTACTAGTGAGTGACAGTATCCGAGAACTTGCATTCGAATGCATGAAATTTCGATTAGCGAATACTACTACTAGTGAGTGACAGTATTCGAAGTATTGCATTCGAATGCATGAAATTTCGATTAGCGAATACTACTACTAGTGAGTGACAGTATCCGAATTATTGCATTCGAATGCATGAGATTTCGATTAGCGAATACTACTACTAGTGAGTGACAGTATCCGAATTATTGCATTCGAATGCATGAAATTTCGATTAGCGAATACTACTACTAGTGAGTGACAGTATCCGAATTATTGCATTCGAATGCATGAAATTTCGATTAGCGAATACTACTACTAGTGAGTGACACTATCCGAATTATTGCATTCGAATGCATGAGATTTCGATTAGCGAATACTACTACTATTGAGTGACAGTATCCGAGAACTTGCATTCGAATGCATGAGATTTCGATTAGCGAATACTACTACTAGTGAGTGAATGTATCCGAGAACTTGCATTCGAATGCATGAGATTTCGATTAGCGAATACTACTACTAGTGAGTGACGGTATCCGAATTATTGCATTCGAATGCATGAAATTTCGATTAGCGAATACTACCACTAGTGAGTGACAGTATCCGAATTATTGCATTCGAATGCATGAAATTTCGATTAGCGAATACTACTACTAGTAAGTGACAGTATCCGAGAACTTGCATTCGAATGCATAAGATTTCGATCAGCGAATACTACTACTAATGAGTGACAGCATCCGAATTATTGCATTCGAATGCATGAAATTTCGATTAGCGAATACTACAACTAGTGAGTGACACTATCCGAATTATTGCATTCGAATGCATGAGATTTCGGTTAGCGAATACTACTACTAGTGAGTGACAGTATCCGAGAACTTGCATTCGAATTAAAGAGATTTCGATTAGCGAATAATACTACTAGTGAGTGACAGTATCCGAGAACTTGCATTCAAATGCATGAGATTTCGACTAGCGAATACTACTACTAGTGAGTGACAGTATCCGAATTATTGCATTCGAATGCATGAAATTTCGATTAGCGAATACTACTACTAGTGAGTGACAGTATCCGAGAACTTGCATTCGAATGCATGAAATTTCGATTAGCGAATACTACTACTTGTGAGTGACAGTATCCGAGAAGTTGCATTCGAATGCATGAAATTTCGATTAGCGAATACTACTACTAGTGAGTGACAGTATCCGAGAACTTGCATTCGAATGCATGAAATTTCGATTAGCAAATACCACTACTAGTGAGTGGCAGTATCCGAGGACTTGCATTCGAATGCATGAGATTTCGATTAGCGAGTACTACGACTAGTGTCTGACAGTATCCGAATTATTGCATTCGAATGCATGAGATTTCGATTAGCGAATACTACTACTAGTGAGTGACAGTATCCGAGAACTTGCATTCGAATGCATGAAATTTCGATTAGCGAATACTACTACTAGTGAGCGACAGTATCCGAGAACTTGCATTCGAATGCATGAGATTTCGATTAGCGAATACTACTACTAGTGAGTGACAGTATCCGAGAACTTGCATTCGAATGCATGAGATTTCGATTAGCGAATACTAATACTAGTGAGTGACAGTATCCGAATTATTGCATTCGAATGCATGCAATTTCGATTAGCGAATACTACTACTAGTGAGTGACAGTATCCGAATTATTGCATTCGAATGCAAGAGATTTCGATTAGCGAATACTACTACTAGTGAGTGACTGTATCCGAATTATTACATTCGAATGCAAGAGCTTTCGATTAGAGAATACTACTACTAGTGAGTGACAGTATCCGAATTATTTGATTCGAATGCAAGAGATTTCGATTAGCGAATACTACTACTAGTGAGTGACAGTATCCGAATTATTGCTTTCGAATGCAAGAGATTTCGATTAGCGAATACTACTACTAGTGAGTGACAGTATCCGAGAACTTGCATTCGAATGCATGAGATTTCGATTAGCGAATACTACTAGTGAGTGACAGTATACGAATTATTGCATTCGAATGCATGAAAATTCGATTAGCGAATACTACTACTAGTGAGTGACAGTATCCGAATTATTGCATTCGAGTGCATGAAATTTCGATTAGCGGATACTACTACTAGTGAGTGACAGTATCCGAGAACTTGCATTCGAATGCATGAGATTTCGATTAGCGAATACTACTCCTAGTGAGTGACAGTATTCGAATTATTGCATTCGAATGCATGAAATTTCGATTAGCGAATACTACTACTAGTGAGTGACAGTATCCGAGAACTTGCATTCGAATGCATGAGATTTCGATTAGCGAATACTACTACTAGTGAGTGACAGTATCCGAATTATTGCATTCGAATGCATGAAATTTCGATTAGGGAATACTACTACTAGTGAGTGACACTATCCGAATTATTGCATTCGAATGCATGAGATTTCGATTAGCGAATACTACTACTAGTGAGTGAGAGTATCCGAGAACTTGCATTAGAATGCATGAGAATTCGATTAGCAAATACCACTACTAGTGAGTGACAGTATCCGAGGACTTGCATTCGAATGCATGAGATTTCGATTAGCGAATACTACGACTAGTGACTGACAGTATCCGAATTGTTGCATTCGAATGCATGAGATTTCGATTAGCGAATACTACTACTAGTGAGTGACAGTATCCGAGAACTTGCATACGAATGAATGAAATTTCGATTAGCGAATACTACTACTAGTGAGCGACAGTATCCGAGAACTTGCATTCGAATGCATGAGATTTCGATTAGCGAATACCACTACTAGTGAGTGACAGTATCCGAGAACTTGCATTCGAATGCATGAGATTTCAATTAGCGAATACTAATACTAGTGAGTGACAGTATCCGAATTATTGCATTGGAATGCATGAAATTTCGATTAGCGAATACTACTACTAGTGAGTGACAGTATCCGAATTATTGCATTCGAATGCATGAAATTTCGATTAGCGAATACTACTACTAGTGAGTGACACTATCCGAATTATTGCATTCGAATGCATGAGATTTCGATTAGCGAATACAACTACTATTGAGTGACAGTATCCGAGAACTTGCATTCGAATGCATGAGATTTCGATTAGCGAATACTACTACTAGTGAGTGAATGTATCCGAGAACTTGCATTCGAATGCATGAGATTTCGATTAGCGAATACTACTACTAGTGAGTGACGGTATCCGAATTATTGCATTCGAATGCATGAAATTTCGATTAGCGAATACTACCACTAGTGAGTGACAGTATCCGAATTATTGCATTCGAATGCATGAAATTTCGATTAGCGAATACTACTACTAGTAAGTGACAGTATCCGAGAACTTGCATTCGAATGCATGAGATTTCGATTAGCGAATACTACTACTAATGAGTGACAGCATCCGAATTATTGCATTCGAATGCATGAAATTTCGATTAGCGAATACTACAACTAGTGAGTGACACTATCCGAATTATTGCATTCGAATGCATGAGATTTCGGTTAGCGAATACTACTACTAGTGAGAGACAGTATCCGAGAACTTGCATTCGAATGCAAGAGATTTCGATTAGCGAATAATACTACTAGTGTGTGACAGTATCCGAGAACTTGCATTCGAATGCATGAGATTTCGATTAGCGAATACTACTACTAGTGAGTGACAGTATCCGAATTATTGCATTCGAATGCATGAAATTTCGATTAGCGAATACTACTACTAGTGAGTGACAGTATCCGAGAACTTGCATTCGAATGCATGAAATTTCGATTAGCGAATACTACTACTAGTGAGTGACAGTATCCGAGAAGTTGCATTCGAATGCATGAAATTTCGATTAGCGAATACTACTACTAGTGAGTGACAGTATCCGAGAACTTGCATTCGAATGCATGAAATTTCGATTAGCAAATACCACTACTAGTGAGTGACAGTATCCGAGGACTTGCATTCGAATGCATGAGATTTCGATTAGCGAGTACTACGACTAGTGTCTGACAGTATCCGAATTATTGCATTCGAATGCATGAGATTTCGATTAGCGAATACTACTACTAGTGAGTGACAGTATCCGAGAACTTGCATTCGAATGCCTGAAATTTCGATTAGCGAATACTACTACTAGTGAGCGACAGTATCCGAGAACTTGCATTCGAATGCATGAGATTTCGATTAGCGAATACTACTACTAGTGAGTGACAGTATCGGAGAACTTGCATTCGAATGCATGAGATTTCGATTAGCGAATACTAATACTAGTGAGTGACAGTATCCGAATTATTGCATTCGAATGCATGCAATTTCGATTAGCGAATACTACTACTAGTGAGTGACAGTATCCGAATTATTGCATTCGAATGCAAGAGATTTCGATTAGCGAATACTACTACTAGTGAGTGACTGTATCCGAATTATTACATTCGAATGCAAGAGCTTTCGATTAGAGAATACTACTACTAGTGAGTGGCAGTATCCGAATTATTTGATTCGAATGCAAGAGATTTCGATTAGCGAATACTACTACTAGTGAGTGACAGTATCCGAATTATTGCTTTCGAATGCAAGAGATTTCGATTAGCGAATACTACTACTAGTGAGTGACAGTATCCGAGAACTTGCATTCGAATGCATGAGATTTCGAATAGCGAATACTACTAGTGAGTGACAGTATACGAATTATTGCATCCGAATGCATGAAATTTCGATTAGCGAATACTACTACTAGTGAGTGACAGTATCCGAATTATTGCATTCGAGTGCATGAAATTTCGATTAGCGGATACTACTACTAGTGAGTGACAGTATCCGAGAACTTGCATTCGAATGCATGAGATTTCGATTAGCGAATACTACTCCTAGTGAGTGACAGTATTCGAATTATTGCATTCGAATGCATGAAATTTCGATTAGCGAATACTACTACTAGTGAGTGACAGTATCCGAGAACTTGCATTCGAATGCATGAGATTTCGATTAGCGAATACTAATACTAGTGAGTGACAGTATCCGAATTATTGCATTCGAATGCATGAAATTTCGATTAGGGAATACTACTACTAGTGAGTGACACTATCCGAATTATTGCATTCGAATGCATGAGATTTCGATTAGCGAATACTACTACTAGTGAGTGAGAGTATCCGAGAACTTGCATTCGAATGCATGAGATTTCGATTAGCAAATACCACTACTAGTGAGTGACAGTATCCGAGGACTTGCATTCGAATGCATGAGATTTCGATTAGCGAATACTATGACTAGTGACTGACAGTATCCGAATTGTTGCATTCGAATGCATGGGATTTCGATTAGCGAATACTACTACTAGTGAGTGACAGTATCCGAGAACTTGCATTCGAATGCATGAAATTTCGATTAGCGAATACTACTACTAGTGAGCGACAGTATCCGAGAACTTGCATTCGAATGCATGAGATTTCGATTAGCGAATACCACCACTAGTGAGTGACAGTATCCGAGAACTTGCATTCGAATGCATGAGATTTCGATTAGCGAATACTAATACTAGTGAGTGATAGTATCCGAGTTATTGCATTCGAATGCATGCCATTTCGATTAGCGAATACTACTACTAGTGAGTGACAGTATCCGAATTATTGCATTCGAATGCAAGAGATTTCGATTAGCGAATACTACTACTAGTGAGTGACTGTATCCGAATTATTACATTCGAATGCAAGAGCTTTCGATTAGAGAATACTACTACTAGTGAGTGACAGTATCCGAATTATTTGATTCGAATGCAAGAGATTTCGATTAGCGAATACTACTAATAGTGAGTGACAGTATCCGAATTATTGCTTTCGAATGCAAGAGATTTCGATTAGCGAATACTACTACTAGTGAGTGACAGTATCCGAGAACTTGCATTCGAATGCATGAGATTTCGAATAGCGAATACTACTAGTGAGTGACAGTATCCGAATTATTGCGTTCGAATGCACGAAATTTCGATTAGCGAGTAATACTACTAGTGAGTGACAGTATCCGAATTATTGCATTCGAGTGCATGAAATTTCGATTAGCGGATACTACTACTAGTGAGTGACAGTATCCGAGAACTTGCATTCGAATGCATGAGATTTCGACTAGCGAATACTACTACTAGTGAGTGACAGTATCCGAATTATTGCATTCGAATGCATGAAATTTCGATTAGCGAATACTACTACTAGTGAGTGACAGTATCCGAGAACTTGCATTCGAATGCATGAAATTTCGATTAGCGAATACTACTACTAGTGAGTGACAGTATCCGAGAAGTTGCATTCGAATGCATGAAATTTCGATTAGCGAATACTACTACTAGTGAGTGACAGTATCCGAGAACTTGCATTCGAATGCATGAAATTTCGATTAGCAAATACCACTACTAGTGAGTGGCAGTATCTGAGGACTTGCATTCGAATGCATGAGATTTCGATTAGCGAGTACTACGACTAGTGTCTGACAGTATCCGAATTATTGCATTCGAATGCATGAGATTTCGATTAGCGAATACTACTACTAGTGAGTGACAGTATCCGAGAACTTGCATTCGAATGCATGAAATTTCGATTAGCGAATACTACTACTAGTGAGCGACAGTATCCGAGAACTTGCATTCGAATGCATGAGATTTCGATTAGCGAATACTACTACTAGTGAGTGACAGTATCCGAGAACTTGCATTCGAATGCATGAGATTTCGATTAGCGAATACTAATACTAGTGAGTGACAGTATCCGAATTATTGCATTCGAATGCATGCAATTTCGATTAGCGAATACTACTACTAGTGAGTGACAGTATCCGAATTATTGCATTCGAATGCAAGAGATTTCGATTAGCGAATACTACTACTAGTGAGTGACTGTATCCGAATTATTACATTCGAATGCAAGAGCTTTCGATTAGAGAATACTACTACTAGTGAGTGACAGTATCCGAATTATTTGATTCGAATGCAAGAGATTTCGATTAGCGAATACTACTACTAGTGAGTGACAGTACCCGAATTATTGCTTTCGAATGCAAGAGATTTCGATTAGCGAATACTACTACTAGTGAGTGACAGTATCCGAGAACTTGCATTCGAATGCATGAGATTTCGATTAGCGAATACTACTAGTGAGTGACAGTATACGAATTATTGCATTCGAATGCATGAAAATTCGATTAGCGAATACTACTACTAGTGAGTGACAGTATCCGAATTATTGCATTCGAGTGCATGAAATTTCGATTAGCGGATACTACTACTAGTGAGTGACAGTATCCGAGAACTTGCATTCGAATGCATGAGATTTCGATTAGCGAATACTACTCCTAGTGAGTGACAGTATTCGAATTATTGCATTCGAATGCATGAAATTTCGATTAGCGAATACTACTACTAGTGAGTGACAGTATCCCAGAACTTGCATTCGAATGCATGAGATTTCGATTAGCGAATACTACTACTAGTGAGTGACAGTATCCGAATTATTGCATTCGAATGCATGAAATTTCGATTAGGGAATACTACTACTAGTGAGTGACACTATCCGAATTATTGCATTCGAATGCATGAGATTTCGATTAGCGAATACTACTACTAGTGAGTGAGAGTATCCGAGAACTTGCATTCGAATGCATGAGATTTCGATTAGCAAATACCACTACTAGTGAGTGACAGTATCCGAGGACTTGCATTCGAATGCATGAGATTTCGATTAGCGAATACTACGACTAGTGACTGACAGTATCCGAATTGTTGCATTCGAATGCATGAGATTTCGATTAGCGAATACTACTACTAGTGAGTGACAGTATCCGAGAACTTGCATACGAATGAATGAAATTTCGATTAGCCAATACTACTACTAGTGAGCGACAGTATCCGAGAACTTGCATTCGAATGCATGAGATTTCGATTAGCGAATACCACTACTAGTGAGTGACAGTATCCGAGAACTTGCATTCGAATGCATGAGATTTCAATTAGCGAATACTAATACTAGTGAGTGACAGTATCCGAATTATTGCATTGGAATGCATGAAATTTCGATTAGCGAATACTACTACTAGTGAGTGACAGTATCCGAATTATTGCATTCGAATGCATGAAATTTCGATTAGCGAATACTACTACTAGTGAGTGACACTATCCGAATTATTGCATTCGAATGCATGAGATTTCGATTAGCGAATACAACTACTATTGAGTGACAGTATCCGAGAACTTGCATTCGAATGCATGAGATTTCGATTAGCGAATACTACTACTAGTGAGTGAATGTATCCGAGAACTTGCATTCGAATGCATGAGATTTCGATTAGCGAATACTACTACTAGTGAGTGACGGTATCCGAATTATTGCATTCGAATGCATGAAATTTCGATTAGCGAATACTACCACTAGTGAGTGACAGTATCCGAATTATTGCATTCGAATGCATGAAATTTCGATTAGCGAATACTACTACTAGTAAGTGACAGTATCCGAGAACTTGCATTCGAATGCATGAGATTTCGATTAGCGAATACTCCTACTAATGAGTGACAGCATCCGAATTATTGCATTCGAATGCATGAAATTTCGATTAGCGAATACTACTACTAGTGAGTGACAGTATCCGAGAAGTTGCATTCGAATGCATGAAATTTCGATTAGCGAATACTACTACTAGTGAGTGACAGTATCCGAGAACTTGCATTCGAATGCATGAAATTTCGATTAGCGAATACTACAACTAGTGAGTGCCACTATCCGAATTATTGCATTCCAATGCATGAGATTTCGGTTAGCGAATACTACTACTAGTGAGAGAGAGTATCCGAGAACTTGCATTCGAATGCAAGAGATTTCGATTAGCGAATAATACTACTAGTGTGTGACAGTATCCGAGAACTTGCATTCGAATGCATGAGATTTCGATTAGCGAATACTACTACTAGTGAGTGACAGTATCCGAATTATTGCATTCGAATGCATGAAACTTCGATTAGCGAATACTACTACTAGTGAGTGACAGTATCCGAGAACTTGCATTCGAATGCATGAAATTTCGATTAGCGAATACTACTACTAGTGAGTGACAGTATCCGAGAAGTTGCATTCGAATGCATGAAATTTCGATTAGCGAATACTACTACTAGTGAGTGACAGTATCCGAGAACTTGCATTCGAATGCATGAAATTTCGATTAGCAAATACCACTACTAGTGAGTGACAGTATCCGAGGACTTGCATTCGAATGCATGAGATTTCGATTAGCGAGTACTACGACTAGTGTCTGACAGTATCCGAATTATTGCATTCGAATGCATGAGATTTCGACTAGCGAATACTACTACTAGTGAGTGACAGTATCCGAGAACTTGCATTCGAATGCATGAAATTTCGATTAGCGAATACTACTACTAGTGAGCGACAGTATCCGAGAACTTGCATTCGAATGCATGAGATTTCGATTAGCGAATACTACTACTAGTGAGTGACAGTATCCGAGAACTTGCATTCGAATGCATGAGATTTCGATTAGCGAATACTAATACTAGTGAGTGACAGTATCCGAATTATTGCATTCGAATGCATGCAATTTCGATTAGCGAATACTACTACTAGTGAGTGACAGTATCCGAATTATTGCATTCGAATGCAAGAGATTTCGATTAGCGAATACTACTACTAGTGAGTGACTGTATCCGAATTATTACATTCGAATGCAAGAGCTTTCGATTAGAGAATACTACTACTAGTGAGTGACAGTATCCGAATTATTTGATTCGAATGCAAGAGATTTCGATTAGCGAATACTACTACTAGTGAGTGACAGTATCCGAATTATTGCTTTCGAATGCAAGAGATTTCGATTAGCGAATACTACTACTAGTGAGTGACAGTATCCGAGAACTTGCATTCGAATGCATGAGATTTCGAATAGCGAATACTACTAGTGAGTGACAGTATACGAATTATTGCATTCGAATGCATGAAATTTCGATTAGCGAATACTACTACTAGTGAGTGACAGTATCCGAATTATTGCATTCGAGTGCATGAAATTTCGATTAGCGGATACTACTACTAGTGAGTGACAGTATCCGAGAACTTGCATTCGAATGCATGAGATTTCGATTAGCGAATACTACTCCTAGTGAGTGACAGTATTCGAATTATTGCATTAGAATGCATGAAATTTCGATTAGCGAATACTACTACTAGTGAGTGACAGTATCCGAGAACTTGCATTCGAATGCATGAGATTTCGATTAGCGAATACTACTACTAGTAAGTGACAGTATCCGAATTATTGCATTCGAATGCATGAAATTTCGATTAGGGAATACTACTACTAGTGAGTGACACTATCCGAATTATTGCATTCTAATGCATGAGATTTCGATTAGCGAATACTACTACTAGTGAGTGAGAGTATCCGAGAACTTGCATTCGAATGCATGAGATTTCGATTAGCAAATACCACTACTAGTGAGTGACAGTATCCGAGGACTTGCATTCGAATGCATGAGATTTCGATTAGCGAATACTACGACTAGTGACTGACAGTATCCGAATTGTTGCATTCGAATGCATGTGATTTCGATTAGCGAATACTACTACTAGTGAGTGACAGTATCCGAGAACTTGCATTCGAATGCATGAAATTTCGATTAGCGAATACTACTACTAGTGAGCGACAGTATCCGAGAACTTGCATTCGAATGCATGAGATTTCGATTAGCGAATACCACTACTAGTGAGTGACAGTATCCGAGAACTTGCATTCGAATGCATGAGATTTCGATTAGCGAATACTAATACTAGTGAGTGACAGTATCCGAGTTATTGCATTCGAATGCATGCAATTTCGATTAGCGAATACTACTACTAGTGAGTGACAGTATCCGAATTATTGCATTCGAATGCAAGAGATTTCGATTAGCGAATACTACTACTAGTGAGTGACTGTATCCGAATTATTACATTCGAATGCAAGAGCTTTCGATTAGAGAATACTACTACTAGTGAGTGACAGTATCCGAATTATTTGATTCGAATGCAAGAGATTTCGATTAGCGAATACTACTACTAGTGAGTGACAGTATCCGAATTATTGCTTTCGAATGCAAGAGATTTCGATTAGCGAATACTACTACTAGTGAGTGACAGTATCCGAGAACTTGCATTCGAATGCATGAGATTTCGAATAGCGAATACTACTAATGAGTGACAGTATCCGAATTATTGCGTTCGAATGCACGAAATTTCGATTAGCGAGTAATACTACTAGTGAGTGACAGTATCCGAATTATTGCATTCGAGTGCATGAAATTTCGATTAGCGGATACTACTACTAGTGAGTGACAGTATCCGAGAACTTGCATTCGAATGCATGAGATTTCGATTAGCAAATACTACTACTAGTGAGTGACAGTATCCGAGAACTTGCATTCGAATGCATGAAATTTCGATTAGCGAATACTACTACTAGTGAGTGACAGTATCCGAATTATTGCATTCGAATGCATGAAATTTCGATTAGCGAATACTACCACTAGTGAGTGACAGTATCCGAGTTATTGCATTCGAATGCATGAAATTACGATTAGCGAACACTACTACTAGTGAGTGACAGTATCCGAATTATTGCATTCGAATGCATGAGATTTCGATTAGCGAATACTACTACTAGTGAGTGAGAGTATCCGAGAACTTGCATTCGAATGCATGAGATTTCGATTAGCAAATACCACTACTAGTGAGTGACAGTATCCGAGGACTTGCATTCGAATGCATGAGATTTCGATTAGCGAATACTACGACTAGTGACTGACAGTATCCAAATTGTTGCATTCGAATGCATGAGATTTCGATTAGCGAATACTACTACTAGTGAGTGACAGTATCCGAGAACTTGCATACGAATGAATGAAATTTCGATTAGCGAATACTACTACTAGTGAGCGACAGTATCCGAGAACTTGCATTCGAATGCATGAGATTTCGATTAGAGAATACCACTACTAGTGAGTGACAGTATCCGAGAACTTGCATTCGAATGCATGAGATTTCAATTAGCGAATACTAATACTAGTGAGTGACAGTATCCGAATTATTGCATTGGAATGCATGAAATTTCGATTAGCGAATACTACTACTAGTGCGTGACAGTATCCGAATTATTGCATTCGAATGCATGAAATTTCGATTAGCGAATACTACTACTAGTGAGTGACACTATCCGAATTATTGCATTCGAATGCATGAGATTTCGATTAGCGAATACAACTACTATTGAGTGACAGTATCCGAGAACTTGCATTCGAATGCATGAGATTTCGATTAGCGAATACTACTACTAGTGAGTGAATGTATCCGAGAACTTGCATTCGAATGCATGAGATTTCGATTAGCGAATACTACTACTAGTGAGTGACAGTATCCGAGAACTTGCATTCGAATGCATGAAATTTCGATTAGCGAATACTACCACTAGTGGGTGACAGTATCCGAATTATTGCATTCGAATGCATGAAATTTCGATTAGCGAATACTACTACTAGTAAGTGACAGTATCCGAGAACTTGCATTCGAATGCATGAGATTTCGATTAGCGAATACTACTACTAATGAGTGACAGCATCCGAATTATTGCATTCGAATGCATGAAATTTCGATTAGCGAATACTACTACTAGTGAGTGACAGTATCCGAGAACTTGCATACGAATGAATGAAATTTCGATTAGCGAATACTACTACTAGTGAGTGAATGTATCCGAGAACTTGCATTCGAATGCATGAGATTTCGATTAGCGAATACTACTACTAGTGAGTGACGGTATCCGAATTATTGCATTCGAATGCATGAAATTTCGATTAGCGAATACTACCACTAGTGAGTGACAGTATCCGAATTATTGCATTCGAATGCATGAAATTTCGATTAGCGAATACTACTACTAGTAAGTGACAGTATCCGAGAACTTGCATTCGAATGCATGAGATTTCGATTAGCGAATACTACTACTAATGAGTGACAGCATCCGAATTATTGCATTCGAATGCATGAAATTTCGATTAGCGAATACTACTACGAGTGAGTGACAGTATCCGAGAACTTGCATACGAATGAATGAAATTTCGATTAGCGAATACTACTACTAGTGAGCGACAGTATCCGAGAACTTGCATTCGAATGCATGAGATTTCGATTAGCGAATACCACTACTAGTGAGTGACAGTATCCGAGAACTTGCATTCGAATGCATGAGATTTCAATTAGCGAATACTAATACTAGTGAGTGACAGTATCCGAATTATTGCATTGGAATGCATGAAATTTCGATTAGCGAATACTACTACTAGTGAGTGACACTATCCGAATTATTGCATTCGAATGCATGAGATTTCGATTAGCGAATACAACTACTATTGAGTGACAGTATCCGAGAACTTGCATTCGAATGCATGAGATTTCGATTAGCGAATACTACTACTAGTGAGTGAATGTATCCGAGAACTTGCATTCGAATGCATGAGATTTCGATTAGCGAATACTACTACTAGTGAGTGACGGTATCCGAATTATTGCATTCGAATGCATGAAATTTCGATTAGCGAATACTACCACTAGTGAGTGACAGTATCCGAATTATTGCATTCGAATGCATGAAATTTCGATTAGCGAATACTACTACTAGTAAGTGACAGTATCCGAGAACTTGCATTCGAATGCATGAGATTTCGATTAGCGAATACTACTACTAATGAGTGACAGCATCCGAATTATTGCATTCGAATGCATGAAATTTCGATTAGCGAATACTACTACTAGTGAGTGACAGTATCCGAGAACTTGCATTCGAATGCATGAAATTTCGATTAGCGAATACTACTACTAGTGAGTGACAGTATCCGAGAAGTTGCATTCGAATGCATGAAATTTCGATTAGCGAATACTACTACTAGTGAGTGACAGTATCCGAGAACTTGCATTCGAATGCATGAAATTTCGATTAGCGATTACTACAACCAGTGAGTGCCACTATCCGAATTATTGCATTCGAATGCATGAGATTTCGGTTAGCGAATACTACTACTAGTGAGAGACAGTATCCGAGAACTTGCATTCGAATGCAAGAGATTTCGATTAGCGAATAATACTACTAGTGTGTGACAGTATCCGAGAACTTGCATTCGAATGCATGAGATTTCGATTAGCGAATACTACTACTAGTGAGTGACAGTATCCGAATTATTGCATTCGAATGCATGAAATTTCGATTAGCGAATACTACTACTAGTGAGTGACAGTATCCGAGAACTTGCATTCGAATGCATGAAATTTCGATTAGCGAATACTACTACTAGTGAGTGACAGTATCCGAGAAGTTGCATTCGAATGCATGAAATTTCGATTAGCGAATACTACTACTAGTGAGTGACAGTATCCGAGAACTTGCATTCGAATGCATGAAATTTCGATTAGCAAATACCACTACTAGTGAGTGACAGTATCCGAGGACTTGCATTCGAATGCATGAGATTTCGATTAGCGAGTACTACGACTAGTGTCTGACAGTATCCGAATTATTGCATTCGAATGCATGAGATTTCGATTAGCGAATACTACTACTAGTGAGTGACAGTATCCGAGAACTTGCATTCGAATGCATGAAATTTCGATTAGCGAATACTACTACTAGTGAGCGACAGTATCCGAGAACTTGCATTCGAATGCATGAGATTTCGATTAGCGAATACTACTACTAGTGAGTGACAGTATCCGAGAACTTGCATTCGAATGCATGAAATTTCGATTAGCGAATACTACTACTAGTGAGCGACAGTATCCGTGAACTTGCATTCGAATGCATGAGATTTCGATTAGCGAATACCACTACTAGTGAGTGACAGTATCCGAGAACTTGCATTCGAATGCATGAGATTTCGATTAGCGAATACTAATACTAGTGAGTGACAGTATCCGAGTTATTGCATTCGAATGCATGCAATTTCGATTAGCGAATACTACTACTAGTGAGTGACAGTATCCGAATTATTGCATTCGAATGCAAGAGATTTCGATTAGCGAATACTACTACTAGTGAGTGACTGTATCCGAATTATTACATTCGAATGCAAGAGCTTTCGATTAGAGAATACTACTACTAGTGAGTGACAGTATCCGAATTATTTGACTCGAATGCAAGAGATTTCGATTAGCGAATACTACTACTAGTGAGTGACAGTATCCGAATTATTGCTTTCGAATGCAAGAGATTTCGATTAGCGAATACTACTACTAGTGAGTGACAGTATCCGAGAACTTGCATTCGAATGCATGAGATTTCGAATAGCGAATACTACTAATGAGTGACAGTATCCGAATTATTGCGTTCGAATGCACGAAATTTCGATTAGCGAGTAATACTACTAGTGAGTGACAGTATCCGAATTATTGCATTCGAGTGCATGAAATTTCGATTAGCGGATACTACTACTAGTGAGTGACAGTATCCGAGAACTTGCATTCGAATGCATGAGATTTCGATTAGCAAATACTACTACTAGTGAGTGACAGTATCCGAGAACTTGCATTCGAATGCATGAAATTTCGATTAGCGAATACTACTACTAGTGAGTGACAGTATCCGAATTATTGCATTCGAATGCATGTAATTTCGATTAGCGAATACTACTACTAGTGAGTGACAGTATCCGAGTTATTGCATTCGAATGCATGAAATTAAGATTAGCGAACACTACTACTAGTGAGTGACAGTATCCGAATTATTGCATTCGAATGCATGAAATTACGATTAGCGAACACTACTACTAGTGAGTGACAGTATCCGAATTATTGCATTCGAATGCATGAAATTTCGATTAGCGAATACTACTACTAGTGAGTGACAGTATCCGAGAACTTGCATTCAAGTGCATGAGATTTCGATTAGCGAATACTACTCCTAGTGAGTGACAGTATTCGAATTATTGCATTCGAATGCATGAAATTTCGATTAGCGAATGCTACTACTAGTGAGTGACAGCATCCGAATTATTTCATTCGAATGCATGAAATTTCGATTAGCGAATACTATTACTAGTGAGTGACAGTATCCGAGAACTTGCATTCGAATGCATGAGATTTCGATTAGCGAATACTACTACTAGTGAGTGACAGTATCCGAGAACTTGCATTCGAATGCATGAAATTTCGATTAGCGAATACTACTACTAGTGAGTGACAGTATCTGAGAACTTGCATTCGTATGCATGAGATTTCGATTAGCGAATACTACTACTAGTGAGTGACAGTATCCGAATTATTGCATTCGAATGCATGAGATTTCGATTAGCGAATACTACTAGTAGTGAGTGACAGTATCCGAATTATTGCATTCGAATGCATGAAATTTCGATTAGCGAATACTACTACTAGTGAGTGACAGTATTCGAATTATTGCATTCGAATGCATGAAATTTCGATTAGCGAATACTACTACTAGTGAGTGACAGTATCCGAATTATTGCATTCGAATGCATGAGATTTCGATTAGCGAATACTACTACTAGTGAGTGACAGTATCCGAATTATTGCATTCGAATGCATGAAATTTCGATTAGCGAATACTACTACTAGTGAGTGACAGTATCCGAATTATTGCATTCGAATCCATGAAATTTCGATTAGCGAATACTACTACTAGTGAGTGACACTATCCGAATTATTGCATTCGAATGCATGAAATTTCGATTAGCGAATACTACTACTAGTGAGTGACACTATCCGAATTATTGCATTCGAATGCATGAGATTTCGATTAGCGAATACAACTACTATTGAGTGACAGTATCCGAGAACTTGCATTCGAATGCATGAGATTTCGATTAGCGAATACTACTACTAGTGAGTGAATGTATCCGAGAACTTGCATTCGAATGCATGAGATTTCGATTAGCGAATACTACTACTAGTGAGTGACGGTATCCGAATTATTGCATTCGAATGCATGAAATTTCGATTAGCGAATACTACCACTAGTGAGTGACAGTATCCGAATTATTGCATTCGAATGCATGAAATTTCGATTAGCGAATACTACTACTAGTAAGTGACAGTATCCGAGAACTTGCATTCGAATGCATGAGATTTCGATTAGCGAATACTACTACTAATGAGTGACAGCATCCGAATTATTGCATTCGAATGCATGAAATTTCGATTAGCGAATACTACTACTAGTGAGTGACAGTATCCGAGAACTTGCATACGAATGAATGAAATTTCGATTAGCGAATACTACTACTAGTGAGTGAATGTATCCGAGAACTTGCATTCGAATGCATGAGATTTCGATTAGCGAATACTACTACTAGTGAGTGACGGTATCCGAATTATTGCATTCGAATGCATGAAATTTCGATTAGCGAATACTACCACTAGTGAGTGACAGTATCCGAATTATTGCATTCGAATGCATGAAATTTCGATTAGCGAATACTACTACTAGTAAGTGACAGTATCCGAGAACTTGCATTCGAATGCATGAGATTTCGATTAGCGAATACTACTACTAATGAGTGACAGCATCCGAATTATTGCATTCGAATGCATGAAATTTCGATTAGCGAATACTACTACGAGTGAGTGACAGTATCCGAGAACTTGCATACGAATGAATGAAATTTCGATTAGCGAATACTACTACTAGTGAGCGACAGTATCCGAGAACTTGCATTCGAATGCATGAGATTTCGATTAGCGAATACCACTACTAGTGAGTGACAGTATCCGAGAACTTGCATTCGAATGCATGAGATTTCAATTAGCGAATACTAATACTAGTGAGTGACAGTATCCGAATTATTGCATTGGAATGCATGAAATTTCGATTAGCGAATACTACTACTAGTGAGTGACACTATCCGAATTATTGCATTCGAATGCATGAGATTTCGATTAGCGAATACAACTACTATTGAGTGACAGTATCCGAGAACTTGCATTCGAATGCATGAGATTTCGATTAGCGAATACTACTACTAGTGAGTGAATGTATCCGAGAACTTGCATTCGAATGCATGAGATTTCGATTAGCGAATACTACTACTAGTGAGTGACGGTATCCGAATTATTGCATTCGAATGCATGAAATTTCGATTAGCGAATACTACCACTAGTGAGTGACAGTATCCGAATTATTGCATTCGAATGCATGAAATTTCGATTAGCGAATACTACTACTAGTAAGTGACAGTATCCGAGAACTTGCATTCGAATGCATGAGATTTCGATTAGCGAATACTACTACTAATGAGTGACAGCATCCGAATTATTGCATTCGAATGCATGAAATTTCGATTAGCGAATACTACTACTAGTGAGTGACAGTATCCGAGAACTTGCATTCGAATGCATGAAATTTCGATTAGCGAATACTACTACTAGTGAGTGACAGTATCCGAGAAGTTGCATTCGAATGCATGAAATTTCGATTAGCGAATACTACTACTAGTGAGTGACAGTATCCGAGAACTTGCATTCGAATGCATGAAATTTCGATTAGCGAATACTACAACCAGTGAGTGCCACTATCCGAATTATTGCATTCGAATGCATGAGATTTCGGTTAGCGAATACTACTACTAGTGAGAGACAGTATCCGAGAACTTGCATTCGAATGCAAGAGATTTCGATTAGCGAATAATACTACTAGTGTGTGACAGTATCCGAGAACTTGCATTCGAATGCATGAGATTTCGATTAGCGAATACTACTACTAGTGAGTGACAGTATCCGAATTATTGCATTCGAATGCATGAAATTTCGATTAGCGAATACTACTACTAGTGAGTGACAGTATCCGAGAACTTGCATTCGAATGCATGAAATTTCGATTAGCGAATACTACTACTAGTGAGTGACAGTATCCGAGAAGTTGCATTCGAATGCATGAAATTTCGATTAGCGAATACTACTACTAGTGAGTGACAGTATCCGAGAACTTGCATTCGAATGCATGAAATTTCGATTAGCAAATACCACTACTAGTGAGTGACAGTATCCGAGGACTTGCATTCGAATGCATGAGATTTCGATTAGCGAGTACTACGACTAGTGTCTGACAGTATCCGAATTATTGCATTCGAATGCATGAGATTTCGATTAGCGAATACTACTACTAGTGAGTGACAGTATCCGAGAACTTGCATTCGAATGCATGAAATTTCGATTAGCGAATACTACTACTAGTGAGCGACAGTATCCGAGAACTTGCATTCGAATGCATGAGATTTCGATTAGCGAATACTACTACTAGTGAGTGACAGTATCCGAGAACTTGCATTCGAATGCATGAAATTTCGATTAGCGAATACTACTACTAGTGAGCGACAGTATCCGTGAACTTGCATTCGAATGCATGAGATTTCGATTAGCGAATACCACTACTAGTGAGTGACAGTATCCGAGAACTTGCATTCGAATGCATGAGATTTCGATTAGCGAATACTAATACTAGTGAGTGACAGTATCCGAGTTATTGCATTCGAATGCATGCAATTTCGATTAGCGAATACTACTACTAGTGAGTGACAGTATCCGAATTATTGCATTCGAATGCAAGAGATTTCGATTAGCGAATACTACTACTAGTGAGTGACTGTATCCGAATTATTACATTCGAATGCAAGAGCTTTCGATTAGAGAATACTACTACTAGTGAGTGACAGTATCCGAATTATTTGATTCGAATGCAAGAGATTTCGATTAGCGAATACTACTACTAGTGAGTGACAGTATCCGAATTATTGCTTTCGAATGCAAGAGATTTCGATTAGCGAATACTACTACTAGTGAGTGACAGTATCCGAGAACTTGCATTCGAATGCATGAGATTTCGAATAGCGAATACTACTAATGAGTGACAGTATCCGAATTATTGCGTTCGAATGCACGAAATTTCGATTAGCGAGTAATACTACTAGTGAGTGACAGTATCCGAATTATTGCATTCGAGTGCATGAAATTTCGATTAGCGGATACTACTACTAGTGAGTGACAGTATCCGAGAACTTGCATTCGAATGCATGAAATTTCGATTAGCGAATACTACTACTAGTGAGTGACAGTATCCGAATTATTGCATTCGAATGCATGAAATTTCGATTAGCGAATACTACTACTAGTGAGTGACACTATCCGAATTATTGCATTCGAATGCATGAAATTTCGATTAGCGAATACTACTACTAGTGAGTGACACTATCCGAATTATTGCATTCGAATGCATGAGATTTCGATTAGCGAATACAACTACTATTGAGTGACAGTATCCGAGAACTTGCATTCGAATGCATGAGATTTCGATTAGCGAATACTACTACTAGTGAGTGAATGTATCCGAGAACTTGCATTCGAATGCATGAGATTTCGATTAGCGAATACTACTACTAGTGAGTGACGGTATCCGAATTATTGCATTCGAATGCATGAAATTTCGATTAGCGAATACTACCACTAGTGAGTGACAGTATCCGAATTATTGCATTCGAATGCATGAAATTTCGATTAGCGAATACTACTACTAGTAAGTGACAGTATCCGAGAACTTGCATTCGAATGCATGAGATTTCGATTAGCGAATACTACTACTAATGAGTGACAGCATCCGAATTATTGCATTCGAATGCATGAAATTTCGATTAGCGAATACTACTACTAGTGAGTGACAGTATCCGAGAACTTGCATACGAATGAATGAAATTTCGATTAGCGAATACTACTACTAGTGAGTGAATGTATCCGAGAACTTGCATTCGAATGCATGAGATTTCGATTAGCGAATACTACTACTAGTGAGTGACGGTATCCGAATTATTGCATTCGAATGCATGAAATTTCGATTAGCGAATACTACCACTAGTGAGTGACAGTATCCGAATTATTGCATTCGAATGCATGAAATTTCGATTAGCGAATACTACTACTAGTAAGTGACAGTATCCGAGAACTTGCATTCGAATGCATGAGATTTCGATTAGCGAATACTACTACTAATGAGTGACAGCATCCGAATTATTGCATTCGAATGCATGAAATTTCGATTAGCGAATACTACTACGAGTGAGTGACAGTATCCGAGAACTTGCATACGAATGAATGAAATTTCGATTAGCGAATACTACTACTAGTGAGCGACAGTATCCGAGAACTTGCATTCGAATGCATGAGATTTCGATTAGCGAATACCACTACTAGTGAGTGACAGTATCCGAGAACTTGCATTCGAATGCATGAGATTTCAATTAGCGAATACTAATACTAGTGAGTGACAGTATCCGAATTATTGCATTGGAATGCATGAAATTTCGATTAGCGAATACTACTACTAGTGAGTGACACTATCCGAATTATTGCATTCGAATGCATGAGATTTCGATTAGCGAATACAACTACTATTGAGTGACAGTATCCGAGAACTTGCATTCGAATGCATGAGATTTCGATTAGCGAATACTACTACTAGTGAGTGAATGTATCCGAGAACTTGCATTCGAATGCATGAGATTTCGATTAGCGAATACTACTACTAGTGAGTGACGGTATCCGAATTATTGCATTCGAATGCATGAAATTTCGATTAGCGAATACTACCACTAGTGAGTGACAGTATCCGAATTATTGCATTCGAATGCATGAAATTTCGATTAGCGAATACTACTACTAGTAAGTGACAGTATCCGAGAACTTGCATTCGAATGCATGAGATTTCGATTAGCGAATACTACTACTAATGAGTGACAGCATCCGAATTATTGCATTCGAATGCATGAAATTTCGATTAGCGAATACTACTACTAGTGAGTGACAGTATCCGAGAACTTGCATTCGAATGCATGAAATTTCGATTAGCGAATACTACTACTAGTGAGTGACAGTATCCGAGAAGTTGCATTCGAATGCATGAAATTTCGATTAGCGAATACTACTACTAGTGAGTGACAGTATCCGAGAACTTGCATTCGAATGCATGAAATTTCGATTAGCGAATACTACAACCAGTGAGTGCCACTATCCGAATTATTGCATTCGAATGCATGAGATTTCGGTTAGCGAATACTACTACTAGTGTGTGACAGTATCCGAGAACTTGCATTCGAATGCATGAGATTTCGATTAGCGAATACTACTACTAGTGAGTGACAGTATCCGAATTATTGCATTCGAATGCATGAAATTTCGATTAGCGAATACTACTACTAGTGAGTGACAGTATCCGAGAACTTGCATTCGAATGCATGAAATTTCGATTAGCGAATACTACTACTAGTGAGTGACAGTATCCGAGAAGTTGCATTCGAATGCATGAAATTTCGATTAGCGAATACTACTACTAGTGAGTGACAGTATCCGAGAACTTGCATTCGAATGCATGAAATTTCGATTAGCAAATACCACTACTAGTGAGTGACAGTATCCGAGGACTTGCATTCGAATGCATGAGATTTCGATTAGCGAGTACTACGACTAGTGTCTGACAGTATCCGAATTATTGCATTCGAATGCATGAGATTTCGATTAGCGAATACTACTACTAGTGAGTGACAGTATCCGAGAACTTGCATTCGAATGCATGAAATTTCGATTAGCGAATACTACTACTAGTGAGCGACAGTATCCGAGAACTTGCATTCGAATGCATGAGATTTCGATTAGCGAATACTACTACTAGTGAGTGACAGTATCCGAGAACTTGCATTCGAATGCATGAAATTTCGATTAGCGAATACTACTACTAGTGAGCGACAGTATCCGTGAACTTGCATTCGAATGCATGAGATTTCGATTAGCGAATACCACTACTAGTGAGTGACAGTATCCGAGAACTTGCATTCGAATGCATGAGATTTCGATTAGCGAATACTAATACTAGTGAGTGACAGTATCCGAGTTATTGCATTCGAATGCATGCAATTTCGATTAGCGAATACTACTACTAGTGAGTGACAGTATCCGAATTATTGCATTCGAATGCAAGAGATTTCGATTAGCGAATACTACTACTAGTGAGTGACTGTATCCGAATTATTACATTCGAATGCAAGAGCTTTCGATTAGAGAATACTACTACTAGTGAGTGACAGTATCCGAATTATTTGATTCGAATGCAAGAGATTTCGATTAGCGAATACTACTACTAGTGAGTGACAGTATCCGAATTATTGCTTTCGAATGCAAGAGATTTCGATTAGCGAATACTACTACTAGTGAGTGACAGTATCCGAGAACTTGCATTCGAATGCATGAGATTTCGAATAGCGAATACTACTAATGAGTGACAGTATCCGAATTATTGCGTTCGAATGCACGAAATTTCGATTAGCGAGTAATACTACTAGTGAGTGACAGTATCCGAATTATTGCATTCGAGTGCATGAAATTTCGATTAGCGGATACTACTACTAGTGAGTGACAGTATCCGAGAACTTGCATTCGAATGCATGAGATTTCGATTAGCAAATACTACTACTAGTGAGTGACAGTATCCGAGAACTTGCATTCGAATGCATGAAATTTCGATTAGCGAATACTACTACTAGTGAGTGACAGTATCCGAATTATTGCATTCGAATGCATGAAATTTCGATTAGCGAATACTACTACTAGTGAGTGACAGTATCCGAGTTATTGCATTCGAATGCATGAAATTAAGATTAGCGAACACTACTACTAGTGAGTGACAGTATCCGAATTATTGCATTCGAATGCATGAAATTACGATTAGCGAACACTACTACTAGTGAGTGACAGTATCCGAATTATTGCATTCGAATGCATGAAATTTCGATTAGCGAATACTACTACTAGTGAGTGACAGTATCCGAGAACTTGCATTCAAGTGCATGAGATTTCGATTAGCGAATACTACTCCTAGTGAGTGACAGTATTCGAATTATTGCATTCGAATGCATGAAATTTCGATTAGCGAATGCTACTACTAGTGAGTGACAGCATCCGAATTATTTCATTCGAATGCATGAAATTTCGATTAGCGAATACTATTACTAGTGAGTGACAGTATCCGAGGACTTGCATTCGAATGCATGAGATTTCGATTAGCGAATACTACTACTAGTGAGTGACAGTATCCGAGAACTTGCATTCGAATGCATGAAATTTCGATTAGCGAATACTACTACTAGTGAGTGACAGTATCTGAGAACTTGCATTCGTATGCATGAGATTTCGATTAGCGAATACTACTACTAGTGAGTGACAGTATCCGAATTATTGCATTCGAATGCATGAGATTTCGATTAGCGAATACTACTAGTAGTGAGTGACAGTATCCGAATTATTGCATTCGAATGCATGAAATTTCGATTAGCGAATACTACTACTAGTGAGTGACAGTATTCGAATTATTGCATTCGAATGCATGAAATTTCGATTAGCGAATACTACTACTAGTGAGTGACAGTATCCGAATTATTGCATTCGAATGCATGAGATTTCGATTAGCGAATACTACTACTAGTGAGTGACAGTATCCGAATTATTGCATTCGAATGCATGAAATTTCGATTAGCGAATACTACTACTAGTGAGTGACAGTATCCGAATTATTGCATTCGAATCCATGAAATTTCGATTAGCGAATACTACTACTAGTGAGTGACACTATCCGAATTATTGCATTCGAATGCATGAGATTTCGATTAGCGAATACTACTACTATTGAGTGACAGTATCCGAGAACTTGCATTCGAATGCATGAGATTTCGATTAGCGAATACAACTACTAGTGAGTGAATGTATCCGTGAACTTGCATTCGAATGCATGAGGTTTCGATTAGCGAATACTACTACTAGTGAGTGACGGTATCCGAATTATTGCATTCGAATGCATGAAATTTCGATTAGCGAATACTACCACTAGTGGGTGACAGTATCCGAATTATTGCATTCGAATGCATGAAATTTCGATTAGCGAATACTACTACTAGTAAGTGACAGTATCCGAGAACTTGCATTCGAATGCATGAGATTTCGATTAGCGAATACTACTACTAATGTGTGACAGCATCCGAATTATTGCATTCGAATGCATGAAATTTCGATTAGCGAATACTACAACTAGTGAGTGACACTATCCGAATTATTGCATTCGAATGCATGAGATTTCGGTTAGCGAATACTACTACTAGTGAGTGACAGTATCCGAGAACTTGCATTCGAATGCAAGAGATTTCGATTAGCGAATAATACTACTAGTGAGTGACAGTATCCGAGAACTTGCATTCGAATGCATGAGATTTCGATTAGCGAATACTACTACTAGTGAGTGACAGTATGCGAATTATTGCATTCGAATGCATGAAATTTCGATTAGCGAATAGTACTACTAGTGAGTGACAGTATCCGAGAACTTGCATTCGAATACATGAAATTTCGATTAGCGAATACTATTACTAGTGAGTGACCGTATCCGAGAATTTGCATTCGAATGCATGAAATTTCGATTAGCAAATACTACTACTAGTGAGTGAAAGTATCCGAGAACTTGCATTCGAATGCATGAAATTTCGATTAGCAAATACCACTACTAGTGAGTGACAGTATCCGAGGACTTGCATTCGAATGCATGAGATTTCGATTAGCGAATACTACGACTAGTGACTGACAGTATCCGAGAACTTGCATTCGAATGCATGAAATTTCGATTAGCGAATACTACTACTAGTGAGTGACAGTATCTGAGAACTTGCATTCGTATGCATGAGATTTCGATTAGCGAATACTACTACTAGTGAGTGACAGTATCCGAATTATTGCATTCGAATGCATGAGATTTCGCTTAGCGAATACTACTACTAGTGAGTGACAGTATCCGAATTATTGCATTCGAATGCATGAAATTTCGATTAGCGAATACTACTACTAGTGAGTGACAGTATTCGAATTATTGCATTCGAATGCATGAAATTTCGATTAGCGAATACTACTACTAGTGAGTGACAGTATCCGAATTATTGCATTCGAATGCATGAGATTTCGATTAGCGAATACTACTACTAGTGAGTGACAGTATCCGAATTATTGCATTCGAATGCATGAAATTTCGATTAGCGAATACTACTACTAGTGAGTGAGAGTATCCAAATTATTGCATTCGAATGCATGAAATTTCGATTAGCGAATACTACTACTAGTGAGTGACACTATCCGAATTATTGCATTCGAATGCATGAGATTTCGATTAGCGAATACTACTACTATTGAGTGACAGTATCCGAGAACTTGCATTCGAATGCATGAGATTTCGATTAGCGAATACTACTACTAGTGAGTGAATGTATGCGAGAACTTGCATTCGAATGCATGAGATTTCGATTAGCGAATACTACTACTAGTGAGTGACGGTATCCGAATTATTGCATTCGAATGCATGAAATTTCGATTAGCGAATACTACCACTAGTGAGTGACAGTATCCGAATTATTGCATTCGAATGCATGAAATTTCGATTAGCGAATACTACTACTAGTAAGTGACAGTATCCGAGAACTTGCATTCGAATGCATGAGATTTCGATTAGCCAATACTACTACTAATGAGTGACAGCATCCGAATTATTGCATTCGAATGCATGAAATTTCGATTAGCGAATACTACAACTAGTGAGTGACACTATCCGAATTATTGCATTCGAATGCATGAGATTTCGGTTAGCGAATACTGCTACTAGTGAGTGACAGTATCCGAGAACTTGCATTGGAATGCAAGAGATTTCGATAAGCGAATAATACTACTAGTGAGTGACAGTATCCGAGAACTTGCATTCGAATGCATGAGATTTCGATTAGCGAATACTACGACTAGTGATTGACAGTATCCGAATTATTGCATTGGAATGCATGAGATTTCGATTAGCGAATACTACTACTAGTGAGTGACAGTATCCGAGAACTTGCATTCGAATGCATGAAATTTCGATTAGCGAATACTACTACTAGTGAGCGACAGTATCCGAGAACTTGCATTCGAATGCATGAGATTTCGATTAGCGAATACTACTACTAGTGAGTGACAGTATCCGAGAACTTGCATTCGAATGCATGAGATTTCGATTAGCGAATACTAATACTAGTGAGTGACAGTATCCGAATTATTGCATTCGAATGCATGCAATTTCGATTAGCGAATACTACTACTAGTGAGTGACAGTATCCGAATTATTGCATTCGAATGCAAGAGATTTCGATTAGCGAATACTACTACTAGTGAGTGACTGTATCCGAATTATTACATTCGAATGCAAGAGCTTTCGATTAGAGAATACTACTACTAGTGAGTGACAGTATCCGAATTATTTGATTCGAATGCAAGAAATTTCGATTAGCGAATACTACTACTAGTGAGTGACAGTATCCGAGAACTTGCATTCGAATGCATGAGATTTCGAATAGCGAATACTACTAGTGAGTGACAGTATCCGAATTATTGCATTCGAATGCACGAAATTTCGATTAGCGAGTAATACTACTAGTGAGTGACAGTATCCGAATTATTGCATTCGAGTGCATGAAATTTCGATTAGCGGATACTACTACTAGTGAGTGACAGTATCCGAGAACTTGCATTCGAGTGCATGAGATTTCGATTAGCGAATACTACTCCTAGTGAGTGACAGTATTCGAATTATTGCATTCGAATGCATGAAATTTCGATTAGCGAATGCTACTACTAGTGAGTGACAGTATCCGAATTATTGCATTCGAATGCATGAAATTTCGATTAGCGAATACTACTACTAGTGAGTGACAGTATCCGAGTTATTGCATTCGAATGCATGAAATTACGATTAGCGAACACTACTACTAGTGAGTGACAGTATCCGAATTATTGCATTCGAATGCATGAAATTACGATTAGCGAACACTACTACTAGTGAGTGACAGTATCCGAATTATTGCATTCGAATGCATGAAATTTCGATTAGCGAATACTACTACTAGTGAGTGACAGTATCCGAGAACTTGCATTCGAGTGCATGAGATTTCGATTAGCGAATACTACTCCTAGTGAGTGACAGTATTCGAATTATTGCATTCGAATGCATGAAATTTCGATTAGCGAATGCTACTACTAGTGAGTGACAGCATCCGAATTATTTCATTCGAATGCATGAAATTTCGATTAGCGAATACTATTACTAGTGAGTGACAGTATCCGAGAACTTGCAATCGAATGCATGAGATTTCGATTAGCGAATACTACTACTAGTGAGTGACAGTATCTGAGAACTTGCATTCGAATGCATGAAATTTCGATTAGCGAATACTACTACTAGTGAGTGACAGTATCTGAGAGCTTGCATTCGTATGCATGAGATTTCGATTAGCGAATACTACTACTAGTGAGTGACAGTATCCGAATTATTGCATTCGAATGCATGAGATTTCGATCAGCGAATACTACTAGTAGTGAGTAACAGTATCCGAATTATTGCATTCGAATGCATGAAATTTCGATTAGCGAATACTACTACTAGTGAGTGACAGTATTCGAATTATTGCATTCGAATGCATGAAATTTCGATTAGCGAATACTACTACTAGTGAGTGACAGTATCCGAATTATTGCATACGAATGCATGAGATTTCGATTTGCGAATACTACTACTAGTGAGTGACAGTATCCGAATTATTGCTTTCGAATGCATGAAATTTCGATTAGCGAATACTACGACTAGTGAGTGACAGTATCCGAATTATTGCATTCGAATGCATGAAATTTCGATTAGCGAGTACTACTACTAGTGAGTGACACTATCCGAATTATTGCATTCGAATTCATGAGATGTCGATTAGCGAATACTACTACTATTGAGTGACAGTATCCGAGAACTTGCATTCGAATGCATGAGATTTCGATTAGCGAATACTACTACTAGTGAGTGAATGTATCCGAGAACTTGCATTCGAATGCATGAGATTTCGATTAGCGAATACTACTACTAGTGAGTGACGGTATCCGAATTATTGCATTCGAATGCATGAAATTTCGATTAGCGAATACTACCACTAGTGAGTGACAGTATCCGAATTATTGCATTCGAATGCATGAAATTTCTATTAGCGAATACTACTACTAGTAAGTGACAGTATCCGAGAACTTGCATTCGAATGCATGAGATTTCGATTAGCGAATACTACTACTAATGTGTGACAGCATCCGAATTATTGCATTCGAATGCATGAAATTTCGATTAGCGAATACTACAACTAGTGAGTGACACTATCCGAATTATTGCATTCGAATGCATGAGATTTCGGTTAGCGAATACTACTACTAGTGAGTGACAGTATCCGAGAACTTGCATTCGAATGCATGAAATTTCGATTAGCAAATACCACTACTAGTGAGTGACAGTATCCGAGGACTTGCATTCGAATGCATGAGATTTCGATTAGCGAATACTACGACTAGTGACTGACAGTATCCGAGAACTTGCATTCGAATGCATGAAATTTCGATTAGCGAATACTACTACTAGTGAGTGACAGTATCTGAGAACTTGCATTCGTATGCATGAGATTTCGATTAGCGAATACTACTACTAGTGAGTGACAGTATCCGAATTATTGCATTCGAATGCATGAGATTTCGATTAGCGAATACTACGACTAGTGACTGACAGTATCCGAGAACTTGCATTCGAATGCATGAAATTTCGATTAGCGAATACTACTACTAGTGAGTGACAGTATCTGAGAACTTGCATTCGTATGCATGAGATTTCGATTAGCGAATACTACTACTAGTGAGTGACAGTATCCGAATTATTGCATTCGAATGCATGAGATTTCGCTTAGCGAATACTACTACTAGTGAGTGACAGTATCCGAATTATTGCATTCGAATGCATGAAATTTCGATTAGCGAATACTACTACTAGTGAGTGACAGTATTCGAATTATTGCATTCGAATGAATGAAATTTCGATTAGCGAATACTACTACTAGTGAGTGACAGTATCCGAATTATTGCATTCGAATGCATGAGATTTCGATTAGCGAATACTACTACTAGTGAGTGACAGTATCCGAATTATTGCATTCGAATGCATGAAATTTCGATTAGCGAATACTACTACTAGTGAGTGAGAGTATCCAAATTATTGCATTCGAATGCATGAAATTTCGATTAGCGAATACTACTACTAGTGAGTGACACTATCCGAATTATTGCATTCGAATGCATGAGATTTCGATTAGCGAATACTACTACTATTGAGTGACAGTATCCGAGAACTTGCATTCGAATGCATGAGATTTCGATTAGCGAATACTACTACTAGTGAGTGATTAACAGTTAATCCGCAAAAAGTGAAGTTCGCTACTTCAGAATTGAGATTCTTGGGGCATATTATCTCGTCACAGGGAGTACGAGTAGATCCTGACAGAGTACTTAAGATTCGCGAATATCCGCGACCACGGTCGGTTAAGCATATAGCAAGATTTTTGGGAATGGTTAGTTATTTTTCGAAGTTTATCCCCGTTTATGCAGATTTGGCTGAACCATTAAATAGATTACGTAAGAAAGGAGTAAAGTTTCATTGGGATATAGAGCAAGAAAAGGCGTTTATTAAATTAAAGGAATGTTTAATGTCACCTCCAATATTGGCAGTACCGGACTTCTCAAAAAAATTTGTGCTTCAAACGGATGCCTCGTCGGGAGCGATTTCGGCGGTATTGCTATTAGAATCTGCCGAGGGGAGGAAAGCAGTGGCTTATGCATCACGAAGATTATCAGCGACCGAGAGAAAATATTCAATTTACGAATTGGAGGCCCTAGCGGTGTTATATGGCTTGGAGAAATATCGATTTTACCTGGAACATACCGAATTTCAATTAGAAACAGACAATCAGGCGATATCATGGGTCTTAGCGAAACCGAGGAAAGCAGGGAAAATTGCCAGATGGGCATTAAAATTATCTAGCTTTAAGTTCACAGTAAAACATGTCAGAAGTTCGAGTAATTCAATAGCGGATGCTCTGTCAAGGATGTATGATACGCCAGTGGATAATTGTGAACAAGTTTCAGGAAAAGTATGTACAATATTATCAAATCTTCCCTCGTTGTTTGAAGATATCCGGACCTATCAACGTAACGATAGTGAATTGGGGCCCCTATTGCAACAGGTTGAGGGGGGGGAAGGAGTACCAAAATATGTCGTACAGGATGGAGTATTGTGTTGTAAAAATAGAACGCAGGACGCAAAGATTCTGGTACCAAAGAGCTTAGTGCCAGAGCTGTTTACCTATTTTCACGAAGCGCCTAGTGGGGGGCACTTAGGGGGGTTTAAAACCAGAGCTAGGATCAAACAGTATTTCAGATGGAAAGGAATGGATAAAGAGATAACCCAGAGAGTAGCTCAGTGTCGTAGGTGTAAACAGAGCAAGCCTGTAAAGAGTAAGCAAGTGGGGTATTTGGCCTCCAAGGTAGCTGAACGGCCAATGGAGAGATTGTTTGTCGATTACATCGGACCATTTCCGAGGAGCAAGATGGGAAATAAACATGCGCTGGTGATAGTTGATGCGTTTACAAAATATGTTTGGATACGAGCAGTTCGTGAAGCGAACACCCATAATGTGATTAAGGAATTGCAAGGCATAATTGCTGTCTTCGGAGTACCGGAGGAAGTCGTTTCGGATAATGCCACGTGTTTTAAGTCAAGGGCGTTTAAATCGTTTTGTTGGGGAAGTGGCATTCGTAACGTATTCATGGTACCCTACTATCCTAAGGCGTCACAAAGTGAAAGGGTTAATAGAAACCTGAAGAATGCGTTGATTGCCTATCACTCAGATGATCACACCAAGTGGGACCAGAACTTGTACTGGTTGCAATTTGCATTTAATGCGGCTAGGCACGAGAGTCATGGCGAGAGCCCGTTCAGGTTAATGTTTAAATTCCAGCCTAACTGTCCTCTATCTAATTTATGGGGGATTAAGGACATTTTGCCGGATAAAGTAAGCGAGTCCGAGATTCGGGAGACCTGGAAACGGGTCAGACGTAATTTATTGAAGGCTAGAGATAAAGTGGCTAAGTACTATAATGCGGGACGACAAGCTCCTCACTTTCAGGTTGGCGATATAGTGTACGTACAGAATCATCCCCAGAGTAAGGCAAGTAATAAGTACACGGCTAAACTCGCCCCGAGATATAAGGGCCCATGGCTTATAGAAGAATTCACATCTCCAGTCTCAGTGCGATTGACGGAGAGCGGGACTGGAAAATCAAGCTTTGCGCATGTGTCTCAATTGAAGAAATAATAGGAATAGGAATTGTAAACTGAGATGTTCTCCGGGGTAGGATGAAGGGTTCACCTCTTCAAGGCTATTGTTTCACAATAGATTAAAGGGGGGGAGTGTAACGGATTAATTAGTGGGGGGCACGAACAGCAGTTGGAAGAGCCAAAAAGAGAGGGTGGTCGGCAAGAGATGGAACAGCTTGAGATGACGCCAGAGAAAAAAGCCTGTGGTCTAGAGGTTTCTACTGCGTAGTTAGTGTGCGTTTTTTTGGAGTCTACCGTGAGATGTGACCAGGAGTTCGTCCGCCATCAACAAGGGGAAGTAGAACCCGGGCACCAGTGCAAGTCGGCACCCACTGGTCGTGGGGAATGCAAGATAGGCGCATAAACTTCATTCTCCCAGTTACATGGAATACGACTTGGTGCATGTGGTTCCCTTTGGCAAAGGAGCGGTATGGACTTCTGAGGTGGTTGAGCCAGTTAAGTCTGGTTAGAGACGTCGCCTATGTGCAAGGAGGCTTCGATGAATGGCGGTGAAAGCTGAGGACACCGTTGTACACTGTCGACCAGGGCGTGGCTACTCCAGGCTGGAAGTTCTCCGTACATCCTATATCTTCTAGTGCCGACATCGGGATGAGTATCAGTTTTGTTAATAATACTTTGTAGGAGTGGGAAAACTCCAGAGGGACAGTTAACAAAGGGGGATTGCTCTGTACGAGGCCCCTTATCAGTAAACCGGAGAGCAACTCGGTAGTTTAGTTAGTGGATATTGTCACAGACTGTACGCAAGATTTCCAGCTAGTATTTTCTCTGTAATTAACTGATTCCAAATATAGGAAAGGTTCTTGTTTTCATTTTAGAATTTTCATGTTAATATTTAATAGCGTTCATTATCAAGTTGGTGGTTTCATTTTAATATTTTTAAGTTACTACGTAACGGAGTCCATTGTTAAAATTATTGTTTTTTAACTAATTGCTTGTTAATATTTAACACCTTTCACTATAATAAATGTTATGCTATGCTGTAGTGTGTTGTGTTACTTGGTAGTACCCTGTAACGATCCTGCGGAATACGCTAGTAAGGAAAGGGAAAGGTAGTAGGTGTAAGCAAAACGCAAAAGGAGCGTAACAGAATGTATGCGAGAACTTGCATTCGAATGCATGAGATTTCGATTAGCGAATACTACTACTAGTGAGTGACGGTATCCGAATTATTGCATTCGAATGCATGAAATTTCGATTAGCGAATACTACCACTAGTGAGTGACAGTATCCGAATTATTGCATTCGAATGCATGAAATTTCGATTAGCGAATACTACTACTAGTAAGTGACAGTATCCGAGAACTTGCATTCGAATGCATGAGATTTCGATTAGCGAATACTACTACTAATGAGTGACAGCATCCGAATTATTGCATTCGAATGCATGAAATTTCGATTAGCGAATACTACAACTAGTGAGTGACACTATCCGAATTATTGCATTCGAATGCATGAGATTTCGGTTAGCGAATACTACTACTAGTGAGTGACAGTATCCGAGAACTTGCATTCGAATGCAAGAGATTTCGATAAGCGAATAATACTACTAGTGAGTGACAGTATCCGAGAACTTGCATTCGAATGCATGAGATTTCGATTAGCGAATACTACGACTAGTGATTGACAGTATCCGAATTATTGCATTGGAATGCATGAGATTTCGATTAGCGAATACTACTACTAGTGAGTGACAGTATCCGAGAACTTGCATTCGAATGCATGAAATTTCGATTAGCGAATACTACTACTAGTGAGCGACAGTATCCGAGAACTTGCATTCGAATGCATGAGATTTCGATTAGCGAATACTACTACTAGTGAGTGACAGTATCCGAGAACTTGCATTCGAATGCATGAGATTTCGATTAGCGAATACTAATACTAGTGAGTGACAGTATCCGAATTATTGCATTCGAATGCATGCAATTTCGATTAGCGAATACTACTACTAGTGAGTGACAGTATCCGAATTATTGCATTCGAATGCAAGAGATTTCGATTAGCGAATACTACTACTAGTGAGTGACTGTATCCGAATTATTACATTCGAATGCAAGAGCTTTCGATTAGAGAATACTACTACTAGTGAGTGACAGTATCCGAGAACTTGCATTCGAATGCATGAGATTTCGAATAGCGAATACTACTAGTGAGTGACAGTATCCGAATTATTGCATTCGAATGCACGAAATTTCGATTAGCGAGTAATACTACTAGTGAGTGACAGTATCCGAATTATTGCATTCCAGTGCATGAAATTTCGATTAGCGGATACTACTACTAGTGAGTGACAGTATCCGAGAACTTGCATTCGAGTGCATGAGATTTCGATTAGCGAATACTACTCCTAGTGAGTGACAGTATTCGAATTATTGCATTCGAATGCATGAAATTTCGATTAGCGAATGCTACTACTAGTGAGTGACAGTATCCGAATTATTGCATTCGAATGCATGAAATTACGATTAGCGAACACTACTACTAGTGAGTGACAGTATCCGAATTATTGCATTCGAATGCATGAAATTTCGATTAGCGAATACTACTACTAGTGAGTGACAGTATCCGAGAACTTGCATTCGAGTGCATGAGATTTCGATTAGCGAATACTACTCCTAGTGAGTGACAGTATTCGAATTATTGCATTCGAATGCATGAAATTTCGATTAGCGAATGCTACTACTAGTGAGTGACAGCATCCGAATTATTTCATTCGAATGCATGAAATTTCGATTAGCGAATACTATTACTAGTGAGTGACAGTATCCGAGAACTTGCATTCGAATGCATGAGATTTCGATTAGCGAATACTACTACTAGTGAGTGACAGTATCTGAGAACTTGCATTCGAATGCATGAAATTTCGATTAGCGAATACTACTACTAGTGAGTGACAGTATTTGAGAGCTTGCATTCGTATGCATGAGATTTCGATTAGCGAATACTACTACTAGTGAGTGACAGTATCCGAATTATTGCATTCGAATGCATGAGATTTCGATTAGCGAATACTACTAGTAGTGAGTAACAGTATCCGAATTATTGCATTCGAATGCATGAAATTTCGATTAGCGAATACTACTACTAGTGAGTGACAGTATTCGAATTATTGCATTCGAATGCATGAAATTTCGATTAGCGAATACTACAACTAGTGAGTGACACTATCCGAATTATTGCATTCGAATGCATGAGATTTCGGTTAGCGAATACTACTACTAGTGAGTGACAGTATCCGAGAACTTGCATTCGAATGCATGAAATTTCGATTAGCAAATACCACTACTAGTGAGTGACAGTATCCGAGGACTTGCATTCGAATGCATGAGATTTCGATTAGCGAATACTACGACTAGTGACTGACAGTATCCGAGAACTTGCATTCGAATGCATGAAATTTCGATTAGCGAATACTACTACTAGTGAGTGACAGTATCTGAGAACTTGCATTCGTATGCATGAGATTTCGATTAGCGAATACTACTACTAGTGAGTGACAGTATCCGAATTATTGCATTCGAATGCATGAGATTTCGATTAGCGAATACTACTACTAGTGAGTGACAGTATCCGAGAACTTGCATTCGAATGCATGAAATTTCGATTAGCAAATACCACTACTAGTGAGTGACAGTATCCGAGGACTTGCATTCGAATGCATGAGATTTCGATTAGCGAATACTACGACTAGTGACTGACAGTATCCGAGAACTTGCATTCGAATGCATGAAATTTCGATTAGCGAATACTACTACTAGTGAGTGACAGTATCTGAGAGCTTGCATTCGTATGCATGAGATTTCGATTAGCGAATACTACTACTAGTGAGTGACAGTATCCGAATTATTGCATTCGAATGCATGAGATTTCGATTAGCGAATACTACTAGTAGTGAGTAACAGTATCCGAATTATTGCATTCGAATGCATGAAATTTCGATTAGCGAATACTACTACTAGTGAGTGACAATATTCGAATTATTGCATTCGAATGCATGAAATTTCGATTAGCGAATACTACTACTAGTGAGTGACAGTATCCGAATTATTGCATACGAATGCATGAGATTTCGATTTGCGAATACTACTACTAGTGAGTGACAGTATCCGAATTATTGCTTTCGAATGCATGAAATTTCGATTAGCGAATACTACGACTAGTGAGTGACAGTATCCGAATTATTGCATTCGAATGCATGAAATTTCGATTAGCGAGTACTACTACTAGTGAGTGACACTATCCGAATTATTGCATTCGAATTCATGAGATGTCGATTAGCGAATACTACTACTATTGAGTGACAGTATCCGAGAACTTGCATTCGAATGCATGAGATTTCGATTAGCGAATACTACTACTAGTGAGTGAATGTATCCGAGAACTTGCATTCGAATGCATGAGATTTCGATTAGCGAATACTACTACTAGTGAGTGACGGTATCCGAATTATTGCATTCGAATGCATGAAATTTCGATTAGCGAATACTACCACTAGTGAGTGACAGTATCCGAATTATTGCATTCGAATGCATGAAATTTCGATTAGCGAATACTACTACTAGTAAGTGACAGTATCCGAGAACTTGCATTCGAATGCATGAGATTTCGATTAGCGAATACTACTACTAATGTGTGACAGCATCCGAATTATTGCATTCGAATGCATGAAATTTCGATTAGCGAATACTACAACTAGTGAGTGACACTATCCGAATTATTGCATTCGAATGCATGAGATTTCGGTTAGCGAATACTACTACTAGTGAGTGACAGTATCCGAGAACTTGCATTCGAATGCATGAAATTTCGATTAGCAAATACCACTACTAGTGAGTGACAGTATCCGAGGACTTGCATTCGAATGCATGAGATTTCGATTAGCGAATACTACGACTAGTGACTGACAGTATCCGAGAACTTGCATTCGAATGCATGAAATTTCGATTAGCGAATACTACTACTAGTGAGTGACAGTATCTGAGAACTTGCATTCGTATGCATGAGATTTCGATTAGCGAATACTACTACTAGTGAGTGACAGTATCCGAATTATTGCATTCGAATGCATGAGATTTCGATTAGCGAATACTACGACTAGTGACTGACAGTATCCGAGAACTTGCATTCGAATGCATGAAATTTCGATTAGCGAATACTACTACTAGTGAGTGACAGTATCTGAGAACTTGCATTCGTATGCATGAGATTTCGATTAGCGAATACTACTACTAGTGAGTGACAGTATCCGAATTATTGCATTCGAATGCATGAGATTTCGCTTAGCGAATACTACTACTAGTGAGTGACAGTATCCGAATTATTGCATTCGAATGCATGAAATTTCGATTAGCGAATACTACTACTAGTGAGTGACAGTATTCGAATTATTGCATTCGAATGCATGAAATTTCGATTAGCGAATACTACTACTAGTGAGTGACAGTATCCGAATTATTGCATTCGAATGCATGAGATTTCGATTAGCGAATACTACTACTAGTGAGTGACAGTATCCGAATTATTGCATTCGAATGCATGAAATTTCGATTAGCGAATACTACTCCTAGTGAGTGAGAGTATCCAAATTATTGCATTCGAATGCATGAAATTTCGATTAGCGAATACTACTACTAGTGAGTGACACTATCCGAATTATTGCATTCGAATGCATGAGATTTCGATTAGCGAATACTACTACTATTGAGTGACAGTATCCGAGAACTTGCATACGAATGCATGAGATTTCGATTAGCGAATACTACTACTAGTGAGTGAATGTATGCGAGAACTTGCATTCGAATGCATGAGATTTCGATTAGCGAATACTACTACTAGTGAGTGACGGTATCCGAATTATTGCATTCGAATGCATGAAATTTCGATTAGCGAATACTACCACTAGTGAGTGACAGTATCCGAATTATTGCATTCGAATGCATGAAATTTCGATTAGCGAATACTACTACTAGTAAGTGACAGTATCCGAGAACTTGCATTCGAATGCATGAGATTTCGATTAGCGAATACTACTACTAATGAGTGACAGCATCCGAATTATTGCATTCGAATGCATGAAATTTCGATTAGCGAATACTACAACTAGTGAGTGACACTATCCGAATTATTGCATTCGAATGCATGAGATTTCGGTTAGCGAATACTACTACTAGTGAGTGACAGTATCCGAGAACTTGCATTCGAATGCAAGAGATTTCGATAAGCGAATAATACTACTAGTGAGTGACAGTATCCGAGAACTTGCATTCGAATGCATGAGATTTCGATTAGCGAATACTACGACTAGTGATTGACAGTATCCGAATTATTGCATTGGAATGCATGAGATTTCGATTAGCGAATACTACTACTAGTGAGTGACAGTATCCGAGAACTTGCATTCGAATGCATGAAATTTCGATTAGCGAATACTACTACTAGTGAGCGACAGTATCCGAGAACTTGCATTCGAATGCATGAGATTTCGATTAGCGAATACTACTACTAGTGAGTGACAGTATCCGAGAACTTGCATTCGAATGCATGAGATTTCGATTAGCGAATACTAATACTAGTGAGTGACAGTATCCGAATTATTGCATTCGAATGCATGCAATTTCGATTAGCGAATACTACTACTAGTGAGTGACAGTATCCGAATTATTGCATTCGAATGCAAGAGATTTCGATTAGCGAATACTACTACTAGTGAGTGACTGTATCCGAATTATTACATTCGAATGCAAGAGCTTTCGATTAGAGAATACTACTACTAGTGAGTGACAGTATCCGAATTATTTGATTCGAATGCAAGAAATTTCGATTAGCGAATACTACTACTAGTGAGTGACAGTATCCGAGAACTTGCATTCGAATGCATGAGATTTCGAATAGCGAATACTACTAGTGAGTGACAGTATCCGAATTATTGCATTCGAATGCACGAAATTTCGATTAGCGAGTAATACTACTAGTGAGTGACAGTATCCGAATTATTGCATTCCAGTGCATGAAATTTCGATTAGCGGATACTACTACTAGTGAGTGACAGTATCCGAGAACTTGCATTCGAGTGCATGAGATTTCGATTAGCGAATACTACTCCTAGTGAGTGACAGTATTCGAATTATTGCATTCGAATGCATGAAATTTCGATTAGCGAATGCTACTACTAGTGAGTGACAGTATCCGAATTATTGCATTCGAATGCATGAAATTTCGATTAGCGAATACTACTACTAGTGAGTGACAGTATCCGAGTTATTGCATTCGAATGCATGAAATTACGATTAGCGAACACTACTACAAGTGAGTGACAGTATCCGAATTATTGCATTCGAATGCATGAAATTACGATTAGCGAACACTACTACTAGTGAGTGACAGTATCCGAATTATTGCATTCGAATGCATGAAATTTCGATTAGCGAATACTACTACTAGTGAGTGACAGTATCCGAGAACTTGCATTCGAGTGCATGAGATTTCGATTAGCGAATACTACTCCTAGTGAGTGACAGTATTCGAATTATTGCATTCGAATGCATGAAATTTCGATTAGCGAATGCTACTACTAGTGAGTGACAGCATCCGAATTATTTCATTCGAATGCATGAAATTTCGATTAGCGAATACTATTACTAGTGAGTGACAGTATCCGAGAACTTGCATTCGAATGCATGAGATTTCGATTAGCGAATACTACTACTAGTGAGTGACAGTATCTGAGAACTTGCATTCGAATGCATGAAATTTCGATTAGCGAATACTACTACTAGTGAGTGACAGTATTTGAGAGCTTGCATTCGTATGCATGAGATTTCGATTAGCGAATACTACTACTAGTGAGTGACAGTATCCGAATTATTGCATTCGAATGCATGAGATTTCGATTAGCGAATACTACTAGTAGTGAGTAACAGTATCCGAATTATTGCATTCGAATGCATGAAATTTCGATTAGCGAATACTACTACTAGTGAGTGACAGTATTCGAATTATTGCATTCGAATGCATGAAATTTCGATTAGCGAATACTACAACTAGTGAGTGACACTATCCGAATTATTGCATTCGAATGCATGAGATTTCGGTTAGCGAATACTACTACTAGTGAGTGACAGTATCCGAGAACTTGCATTCGAATGCATGAAATTTCGATTAGCAAATACCACTACTAGTGAGTGACAGTATCCGAGGACTTGCATTCGAATGCATGAGATTTCGATTAGCGAATACTACGACTAGTGACTGACAGTATCCGAGAACTTGCATTCGAATGCATGAAATTTCGATTAGCGAATACTACTACTAGTGAGTGACAGTATCTGAGAACTTGCATTCGTATGCATGAGATTTCGATTAGCGAATACTACTACTAGTGAGTGACAGTATCCGAATTATTGCATTCGAATGCATGAGATTTCGGTTAGCGAATACTACTACTAGTGAGTGACAGTATCCGAGAACTTGCATTCGAATGCATGAAATTTCGATTAGCAAATACCACTACTAGTGAGTGACAGTATCCGAGGACTTGCATTCGAATGCATGAGATTTCGATTAGCGAATACTACGACTAGTGACTGACAGTATCCGAGAACTTGCATTCGAATGCATGAAATTTCGATTAGCGAATACTACTACTAGTGAGTGACAGTATCTGAGAACTTGCATTCGTATGCATGAGATTTCGATTAGCGAATACTACTACTAGTGAGTGACAGTATCCGAATTATTGCATTCGAATGCATGAGATTTCGATTAGCGAATACTACGACTAGTGACTGACAGTATCCGAGAACTTGCATTCGAATGCATGAAATTTCGATTAGCGAATACTACTACTAGTGAGTGACAGTATCTGAGAACTTGCATTCGTATGCATGAGATTTCGATTAGCGAATACTACTACTAGTGAGTGACAGTATCCGAATTATTGCATTCGAATGCATGAGATTTCGCTTAGCGAATACTACTACTAGTGAGTGACAGTATCCGAATTATTGCATTCGAATGCATGAAATTTCGATTAGCGAATACTACTACTAGTGAGTGACAGTATTCGAATTATTGCATTCGAATGCATGAAATTTCGATTAGCGAATACTACTACTAGTGAGTGACAGTATCCGAATTATTGCATTCGAATGCATGAGATTTCGATTAGCGAATACTACTACTAGTGAGTGACAGTATCCGAATTATTGCATTCGAATGCATGAAATTTCGATTAGCGAATACTACTCCTAGTGAGTGAGAGTATCCAAATTATTGCATTCGAATGCATGAAATTTCGATTAGCGAATACTACTACTAGTGAGTGACACTATCCGAATTATTGCATTCGAATGCATGAGATTTCGATTAGCGAATACTACTACTATTGAGTGACAGTATCCGAGAACTTGCATTCGAATGCATGAGATTTCGATTAGCGAATACTACTACTAGTGAGTGAATGTATGCGAGAACTTGCATTCGAATGCATGAGATTTCGATTAGCGAATACTACTACTAGTGAGTGACGGTATCCGAATTATTGCATTCGAATGCATGAAATTTCGATTAGCGAATACTACCACTAGTGAGTGACAGTATCCGAATTATTGCATTCGAATGCATGAAATTTCGATTAGCGAATACTACTACTAGTAAGTGACAGTATCCGAGAACTTGCATTCGAATGCATGAGATTTCGATTAGCGAATACTACTACTAATGAGTGACAGCATCCGAATTATTGCATTCGAATGCATGAAATTTCGATTAGCGAATACTACAACTAGTGAGTGACACTATCCGAATTATTGCATTCGAATGCATGAGATTTCGGTTAGCGAATACTACTACTAGTGAGTGACAGTATCCGAGAACTTGCATTCGAATGCAAGAGATTTCGATAAGCGAATAATACTACTAGTGAGTGACAGTATCCGAGAACTTGCATTCGAATGCATGAGATTTCGATTAGCGAATACTACGACTAGTGATTGACAGTATCCGAATTATTGCATTGGAATGCATGAGATTTCGATTAGCGAATACTACTACTAGTGAGTGACAGTATCCGAGAACTTGCATTCGAATGCATGAAATTTCGATTAGCGAATACTACTACTAGTGAGCGACAGTATCCGAGAACTTGCATTCGAATGCATGAGATTTCGATTAGCGAATACTACTACTAGTGAGTGACAGTATCCGAGAACTTGCATTCGAATGCATGAGATTTCGATTAGCGAATACTAATACTAGTGAGTGACAGTATCCGAATTATTGCATTCGAATGCATGCAATTTCGATTAGCGAATACTACTACTAGTGAGTGACAGTATCCGAATTATTGCATTCGAATGCAAGAGATTTCGATTAGCGAATACTACTACTAGTGAGTGACTGTATCCGAATTATTACATTCGAATGCAAGAGCTTTCGATTAGAGAATACTACTACTAGTGAGTGACAGTATCCGAATTATTTGATTCGAATGCAAGAAATTTCGATTAGCGAATACTACTACTAGTGAGTGACAGTATCCGAGAACTTGCATTCGAATGCATGAGATTTCGAATAGCGAATACTACTAGTGAGTGACAGTATCCGAATTATTGCATTCGAATGCACGAAATTTCGATTAGCGAGTAATACTACTAGTGAGTGACAGTATCCGAATTATTGCATTCCAGTGCATGAAATTTCGATTAGCGGATACTACTACTAGTGAGTGACAGTATCCGAGAACTTGCATTCGAGTGCATGAGATTTCGATTAGCGAATACTACTCCTAGTGAGTGACAGTATTCGAATTATTGCATTCGAATGCATGAAATTTCGATTAGCGAATGCTACTACTAGTGAGTGACAGTATCCGAATTATTGCATTCGAATGCATGAAATTTCGATTAGCGAATACTACTACTAGTGAGTGACAGTATCCGAGTTATTGCATTCGAATGCATGAAATTACGATTAGCGAACACTACTACAAGTGAGTGACAGTATCCGAATTATTGCATTCGAATGCATGAAATTACGATTAGCGAACACTACTACTAGTGAGTGACAGTATCCGAATTATTGCATTCGAATGCATGAAATTTCGATTAGCGAATACTACTACTAGTGAGTGACAGTATCCGAGAACTTGCATTCGAGTGCATGAGATTTCGATTAGCGAATACTACTCCTAGTGAGTGACAGTATTCGAATTATTGCATTCGAATGCATGAAATTTCGATTAGCGAATGCTACTACTAGTGAGTGACAGCATCCGAATTATTTCATTCGAATGCATGAAATTTCGATTAGCGAATACTATTACTAGTGAGTGACAGTATCCGAGAACTTGCATTCGAATGCATGAGATTTCGATTAGCGAATACTACTACTAGTGAGTGACAGTATCTGAGAACTTGCATTCGAATGCATGAAATTTCGATTAGCGAATACTACTACTAGTGAGTGACAGTATTTGAGAGCTTGCATTCGTATGCATGAGATTTCGATTAGCGAATACTACTACTAGTGAGTGACAGTATCCGAATTATTGCATTCGAATGCATGAGATTTCGATTAGCGAATACTACTAGTAGTGAGTAACAGTATCCGAATTATTGCATTCGAATGCATGAAATTTCGATTAGCGAATACTACTACTAGTGAGTGACAGTATTCGAATTATTGCATTCGAATGCATGAAATTTCGATTAGCGAATACTACAACTAGTGAGTGACACTATCCGAATTATTGCATTCGAATGCATGAGATTTCGGTTAGCGAATACTACTACTAGTGAGTGACAGTATCCGAGAACTTGCATTCGAATGCATGAAATTTCGATTAGCAAATACCACTACTAGTGAGTGACAGTATCCGAGGACTTGCATTCGAATGCATGAGATTTCGATTAGCGAATACTACGACTAGTGACTGACAGTATCCGAGAACTTGCATTCGAATGCATGAAATTTCGATTAGCGAATACTACTACTAGTGAGTGACAGTATCTGAGAACTTGCATTCGTATGCATGAGATTTCGATTAGCGAATACTACTACTAGTGAGTGACAGTATCCGAATTATTGCATTCGAATGCATGAGATTTCGATTAGCGAATACTACTACTAGTGAGTGACAGTATCCGAGAACTTGCATTCGAATGCATGAAATTTCGATTAGCAAATACCACTACTAGTGAGTGACAGTATCCGAGGACTTGCATTCGAATGCATGAGATTTCGATTAGCGAATACTACGACTAGTGACTGACAGTATCCGAGAACTTGCATTCGAATGCATGAAATTTCGATTAGCGAATACTACTACTAGTGAGTGACAGTATCTGAGAACTTGCATTCGTATGCATGAGATTTCGATTAGCGAATACTACTACTAGTGAGTGATAGTATCCGAATTATTGCATTCGAATGCATGAGATTTCGATTAGCGAATACTACTACTAGTGAGTGACAGTATCCGAATTATTGCATTCGAATGCATGAAATTTCGATTAGCGAATACTACTACTAGTGAGTGACAGTATTCGAATTATTGCATTCGAATGCATGAAATTTCGATTAGCGAATACTACTACTAGTGAGTGACAGTATCCGAATTATTGCATTCGAATGCATGAGATTTCGATTAGCGAATACTACTACTAGTGAGTGACAGTATCCGAATTATTGCATTCGAATGCATGAAATTTCGATTAGCGAATACTACTACTAGTGAGTGAGAGTATCCAAATTATTGCATTCGAATGCATGAAATTTCGATTAGCGAATACTACTACTAGTGAGTGACACTATCCGAATTATTGCATTCGAATGCATGAGATTTCGATTAGCGAATACTACTACTATTGAGTGACAGTATCCGAGAACTTGCATTCGAATGCATGAGATTTCGATTAGCGAATACTACTACTAGTGAGTGAATGTATGCGAGAACTTGCATTCGAATGCATGAGATTTCGATTAGCGAATACTACTACTAGTGAGTGACGGTATCCGAATTATTGCATTCGAATGCATGAAATTTCGATTAGCGAATACTACCACTAGTGAGTGACAGTATCCGAATTATTGCATTCGAATGCATGAAATTTCGATTAGCGAATACTACTACTAGTAAGTGACAGTATCCGAGAACTTGCATTCGAATGCATGAGATTTCGATTAGCGAATACTACTACTAATGAGTGACAGCATCCGAATTATTGCATTCGAATGCATGAAATTTCGATTAGCGAATACTACAACTAGTGAGTGACACTATCCGAGTTATTGCATTCGAATGCACGAGATTTCGGTTAGCGAATACTACTACTAGTGAGTGACAGTATCCGAGAACTTGCATTCGAATGCAAGAGATTTCGATTAGCGAATAATACTACTAGTGAGTGACAGTATCCGAGAACTTGCATTCGAATGCATGAGATTTCGATTAGCGAATACTACTACTAGTGAGTGACAGTATCCGAATTATTGCATTCGAATACATGAAATTTCGATTAGCGAATACTACTACTAGTGAGTGACAGTATCCGAGAACTTGCATTCGAATGCATGAAATTTCGATTAGCGAATACTACTACTAGTGAGTGACAGTATCCGAGAACTTGCATTCGAGTGCATGAAATTTCGATTAGCGAATACTACTACTAGTGAGTGACAGTATCCGAGAACTTGCATTCGAATGCATGAAATTTCGATTAGCAAATACCACTACTAGTGAGTGACAGTATCCGAGGACTTGCATTCGAATGCATGAGATTTCGATTAGCGAATACTACGACTAGTGATTGACAGTATCCGAATTATTGCATTCGAATGCATGAGATTTCGATTAGCGAATACTACTACTAGTGAGTGACAGTATCCGAGAACTTGCATTCGAATGCATGAAATTTCGATTAGCGAATACTACTACTAGTGAGCGACAGTATCCGAGAACTTGCATTCGAATGCATGAGATTTCGATTAGCGAATACTACTACTAGTGAGTGACAGTATCCGAGAACTTGCATTCGAATGCATGAGATTTCGATTAGCGAATACTAATACTAGTGAGCGACAGTATCCGAATTATTGCATTCGAATGCATGCAATTTCGATTAGCGAATACTACTACTAGTGAGTGACAGTATCCGAATTATTGCATTCGAATGCAAGAGATTTCGATTAGCGAATACTACTACTAGTGAGTGACAGTATCCGAGAACTTGCATTCGAATGCATGAGACTTCGAATAGCGAATACTACTAGTGAGTGACAGTATCCGAATTATTGCATTCGAATGCACGAAATTTCGATTAGCGTGTAATACTACTAGTGAGTGACAGTATCCGAATTATTGCATTCGAGTACATGAAATTTCGATTAGCGGATACTACTACTAGTGAGTGACACTCTCCGAGAATTTGCATTCGAATGCATGAGATTTCGATTAGCAAATACTACTACTAGTGAGTGACAGTATCCGAGAACTTGCATTCGAATGCATGAAATTTCGATTAGCGAATACTACTACTAGTGAGTGACAGTATCCGAATTATTGCATTCGAATGCATGAAATTTCGATTAGCGAATACTACTACAAGTGAGTGACAGTATCCGAGTTATTGCATTCGAATGCATGAAATTACGATTAGCGAACACTACTACTAGTGAGTGACAGTATCCGAATTATTGCATTCGAATGCATGAAACTACGATTAGCGAACACTACTACTAGTGAGTGACAGTATCCGAATTATTGCATTCGAATGCATGAAATTTCGATTAGCGAATACTACTACTAGTGAGTGACAGTATCCGAGAACTTGCATTCGAGTGCATGAGATTTCGATTGGCGAATACTACTCCTAGTGAGTGACAGTATTCGAATTATTGCATTCGAATGCATGAAATTTCGATTAGCGAATGCTAGTATTAGTGAGTGACAGCATCCGAATTATTTCATTCGAATGCATGAAATTTCGATTAGCGAATACTATTACTAGTGAGTGACAGTATCCGAGAACTTGCATTCGAATGCATGAGATTTCGATTAGCGAATACTACTACTAGTGAGTGACAGTATCCGAGAACTTGCATTCGAATGCATGAAATTTCGATTAGCGAATACTACTACTAGTGAGTGACAGTATCTGAGAGCTTGCATTCGTATGCATGAGATTTCGATTAGCGAATACTACTACTAGTGAGTGACAGTATCCGAATTATTGCATTCGAATGCATGAGATTTCGATTAGCGAATACTACTAGTAGTGAGTGACAGTATCCGAATTATTGCATTCGAATGCATGAAATTTTGATTAGCGAATACTACTACTAGTGAGTGACAGTATTCGAATTATTGCATTCGAATGCATGAAATTTCGATTAGCGAATACTACTACTAGTGAGTGACAGTATCCGAATTATTGCATTCGAATGCATGAGATTTCGATTAGCGAATACTACTACTAGTGAGTGACACTATCCGAATTAATGCATTCGAATTCATGAGATTTCGATTAGCGAATACTACTACTATTGAGTGACAGTATCCAAGAACTTGCATTCGAATGCATGAGATTACGATTAGCGAATACTACTACTAGTGAGTGAATGTATCCGAGAACTTGCATTCGAATGCATGAGATTTCGATTAGCGAATACTACTACTAGTGAGTGACGGTATCCGAATTATTGCATTGGAATGCATGAAATTTCGATTAGCGAATACTACCACTAGTGCGTGACAGTATCCGAATTATTGCATTCGAATGCATGAAATTTCGATTAGCGAATACCACTACTAGTGAGTGACAGTATCCGAGGACTTGCATTCGAATGCATGAGATTTCGATTAGCGAATACTACGACTAGTGACTGACAGTATCCGAGAACTTGCATTCGAATGGATGAAATTTCGATTAGCGAATACTACTACTAGTGAGTGACAGTATCTGAGAACTTGCATTCGTATGCATGAGATTTCGATTAGCGAATACTACTACTAGTGAGTGACAGTATCCGAATTATTGCATTCGAATGCATGAGATTTCGATTAGCGAATACTACTACTAGTGAGTGACAGTATCCGAATTATTGCATTCGAATGCATGAAATTTCGATTAGCGAATACTACTACTAGTGAGTGACAGTATTCGAATTATTGCATTCGAATGCATGAAATTTCGATTAGCGAATACTACTACTAGTGAGTGACAGTATCCGAATTATTGCATTCGAATGCATGAGATTTCGATTAGCGAATACTACTACTAGTGAGTGACAGTATCCGAATTATTGCATTCGAATGCATGAAATTTCGATTAGCGAATACTACTACTAGTGAGTGAGAGTATCCGAATTATTGCATTCGAATGCATGAAATTTCGATTAGCGAATACTACTACTAGTGAGTGACACTATCCGAATTATTGCATTCGAATGCATGAGATTTCGATTAGCGAATACTACTACTATTGAGTGACAGTATCCGAGAACTTGCATTCGAATGCATGAGATTTCGATTAGCGAATACTACTACTAGTGAGTGAATGTATGCGAGAACTTGCATTCGAATGCATGAGATTTCGATTAGCGAATACTACTACTAGTGAGTGACGGTATCCGAATTATTGCATTCGAATGCATGAAATTTCGATTAGCGAATACTACCACTAGTGAGTGACAGTATCCGAATTATTGCATTCGAATGCATGAAATTTCGATTAACGAATACTACTACTAGTAAGTGACAGTATCCGAGAACTTGCATTCGAATGCATGAGATTTCGATTAGCGAATACTACTACTAATGAGTGACAGCATCCGAATTATTGCATTCGAATGCATGAAATTTCGATTAGCGAATACTACAACTAGTGAGTGACACTATCCGAATTATTGCATTCGAATGCATGAGATTTCGGTTAGCGAATACTACTACTAGTGAGTAACAGTATCCGAGAACTTGCATTCGAATGCAAGAGATTTCGATTAGCGAATAATACTACTAGTGAGTGACAGTATCCGAGAACTTGCATTCGAATGCATGAGATTTCGATTAGCGAATACTACTACTAGTGAGTGACAGTATCCGAATTATTGCATTCGAATGCATGAAATTTCGATTAGCGAATACTACTACTAGTGAGTGACAGTATTCGAGAACTTGCATTCGAATGCATGAAATTTCGATTAGCGAGTACTACTACTAGTGAGTGACAGTAACCGAGAACTTGCATTCGAATGCATGAAATTTCGATTAGCGAATACTACTACTAGTGAGTGACAGAATCCGAGAACTTGCATTCGAATGCATGAAATTTCGATTAGCAAATACCACTACTAGTGAGTGACAGTATCCGAGGACTTGCATTCGAATGCATGAGATTTCGATTAGCGAATACTACGACTAGTGACTGACAGTATCCGAATTATTGCATTCGAATGCATGAGATTTCGATTAGCGAATACTACTACTAGTGAGTGACAGTATCCGAGAACTTGCATTCGAATGCATGAAATTTCGATTAGCGAATACTACTACTAGTGAGCGACAGTATCCGAGAACTTGCATTCGAATGCATGAGATTTCGATTAGCGAATACTACTACTAGTGAGTGACAGTATCCGAGAACTTGCATTCGAATGCATGAGATTTCGATTAGCGAATACTAATACTAGTGAGTGACAGTATCCGAATTATTGCATTCGAATGCATGCAATTTCGATTAGCGAATACTACTACTAGTGAGTGACAGTATCCGAATTATTGCATTCGAATGCAAGAGATTTCGATTAGCGAATACTACTACTAGTGAGTGACTGTATCCGAATTATTACATTCGAATGCAAGAGCTTTCGATTAGAGAATACTACTACTAGTGAGTGTCAGTATCTGAATTATTTGATTCGAATGCAAGAGATTTCGATTAGCGAATACTACTACTAGTGAGTGACAGTATCCGAATTATTGTTTTCGAATGCAAGAGATTTCGATTAGCGAATACTACTACTAGTGAGTGACAGTATCCGAGAACTTGCATTCGAATGCATGAGATTTCGAATAGCGAATACTACTAGTGAGTGACAGTATCCGAATTATTGCATTCGAATGCACGAAATTTCGATTAGCGAATACTACTACTAGTGAGTGACAGTATCCGAATTATTGCATTCGAGTGCATGAAATTTCGATTAGCGGATACTACTACTAGTGAGTGACAGTATCCGAGAACTTGCATTCGAATGCATGAGATTTCGATTAGCGAATACTACTACTAGTGAGTGACAGTATCCGAGAACTTGCATTCGAATGCATGAAATTTCGATTAGCGAATACTACTACTAGTGAGTGACAGTATCCGAATTATTGCATTCGAATGCATGAAATTTCGATTAGCGAATACTACTACTAGTGAGTGACAGTATCCGAGTTATTGCATTCGAATGCATGAAATTACGATTAGCGAACACTACTACTAGTGAGTGACAGTATCCGAATTATTGCATTCGAATGCATGAAATTACGATTAGCGAACACTACTACTAGTGAGTGACAGTATCCGAATTATTGCATTCGAATGCATGAAATTTCGATTAGCGAATACTACTACTAGTGAGTGACAGTATCCGAGAACTTGCATTCGAGTGCATGAGATTTCGATTAGCGAATACTACTCCTAGTGAGTGACAGTATTCGAATTATTGCATTCGAATGCATGAAATTTCGATTAGCGAATGCTACTACTAGTGAGTGACAGCATCCGAATTATTTCATTCGAATGCATGAAATTTCGATTAGCGAATACTATTACTAGTGAGTGACAGTATTCGAGAACTTGCATTCGAATGCATGAGATTTCGATTAGCGAATACTACTACTAGTGAGTGACAGTATCCGAGAACTTGCATTCGAATGCATGAAATTTCGATTAGCGAATACTACTACTAGTGAGTGACAGTATCTGAGAACTTGCATTCGTATGCATGAGATTTCGGTTAGCGAACACTACTACTAGTGAGTGACAGTATCCGAATTATTGCACTCGAATGCATGAGATTTCGATTAGCGAATACTACTAGTAGTGAGTGACAGTATCCGAATTATTGCATTCGAATGCATGAAATTTCGATTAGCGAATACTACTACTAGTGAGTGACAGTATTCGAATTATTGCATTCGAATGCATGAAATTTCGATTAGCGAATACTACTACTAGTGAGTGACAGTATCCGAATTATTGCATTCGAATGCGTGAGATTTCGATTAGCGAATACTACTACTAGTGAGTGACAGTATCCGAATTATTGCATTCGAAGGCATGAAATTTCGATTAGCGAATACTACTACTAGTGAGTGACACTATCCGAATTATTGCATTCGAATGCATGAGATTTCGATTAGCGAATACTACTACTATTGAGTGACAGTATCCGAGAACTTGCATTCGAATGCATGAGATTTCGATTAGCGAATACCACTACTAGTGAGTGAATGTATCCGAGAACTTGCATTCGAATGCATGAGATTTCGAATAGCGAATACTACTACTAGTGAGTGACGGTATCCGAATTATTGCATTCAAATGCATGAAATTTCGATTAGCGAATACTACCACTAGTGAGTGACAGTATCCGAATTATTGCATTCGAATGCATGAAATTTCGATTAGCGAATACTACTACTAGTAAGTGACAGTATCCGAGAACTTGCATTCGAATGCATGAGATTTCGATTAGCGAATACTACTACTAATGACTGACAGCATCCGAATTATTGCATTCGAATGCATGAAATTTCGATTAGCGAATACTACAACTAGTGAGTGACACTATCCGAATTATTGCATTCGAATGCATGAGATTTCGGTTAGCGAATACTACTACTAGTGAGTGACAGTATCCGAGAACTTGCATTCGAATGCAAGAGATTTCGATTAGCGAATAATACTACTAGTGAGTGACAGTATCCGAGAACTTGCATTCGAATGCATGAGATTTCGATTAGCGAATACTACTACTAGTGAGTGACAGTATCCGAATTATTGCATTCGAATGCATGAAATTTCGATTAGCGAATACTACTACTAGTGAGTGACAGTATCCGAGAACTTGCATTCGAATGCATGAAATTTGGATTAGCGAATACTACTACTAGTGAGTGACAGTATCCGAGAACTTGCATTCGAATGCATGAAATTTCGATTGGCGAATACTACTACTAGTGAGTGACAGTATCCGAGAACTTGCATTCGAATGCATGAAATTTCGATTAGCAAATACCACTACTAGTGAGTGACAGTATCCGAGGACTTGCATTCGAATGCATGAGATTTCGATTAGCGAATACTACGACTAGTGACTGACAGTATCCGAGAACTTGCATTCGAATGCATGAAATTTCGATTAGCGAATACTACTACTAGTGAGTGACACTATCCGAATTATTGCATTCGAATGCATGAGATTTCGATTAGCGAATACTACTACTATTGAGTGACAGTATCCGAGAACTTGCATTCGAATGCATGAGATTTCGATTAGCGAATACTACTACTAGTGAGTGAATGTATGCCAGAACTTGCATTCGAATGCATGAGATTTCGATTAGCGAATACTACTACTAGTGAGTGAGAGTATCCGAATTATTGCATTCGAATGCATGAAATTTCGATTAGCGAATACTACTACTAGTGAGTGACACTATCCGAATTATTGCATTCGAATGCATGAGATTTCGATTAGCGAATACTACTACTATTGAGTGACAGTATCCGAGAACTTGCATTCGAATGCATGAGATTTCGATTAGCGAATACTACTACTAGTGAGTGAATGTATGCGAGAACTTGCATTCGAATGCATGAGATTTCGATTAGCGAATACTACTACTAGTGAGTGACGGTATCCGAATTATTGCATTCGAATGCATGAAATTTCGATTAGCGAATACTACCACTAGTGAGTGACAGTATCCGAATTATTGCATTCGAATGCATGAAATTTCGATTAGCGAATACTACTACTAGTAAGTGACAGTATCCGAGAACTTGCATTCGAATGCATGAGATTTCGATTAGCGAATACTACTACTAATGAGTGACAGCATCCGAATTATTGCATTCGAATGCATGAAATTTCGATTAGCGAATACTACAACTAGTGAGTGACACTATCCGAATTATTGCATTCGAATGCATGAGATTTCGGTTAGCGAATACTACTACTAGTGAGTGACAGTATCCGAGAACTTGCATTAGAATGCAAGAGATTTCGATTAGCGAATAATACTACTAGTGAGTGACAGTATCCGAGAACTTGCATTCGAATGCATGAGATTTCGATTAGCGAATACTACTACTAGTGAGTGACAGTATCCGAATTATTGCATTCGAATGCATGAAATTTCGATTAGCGAATACTACTACTAGTGAGTGACAGTATCCGAGAACTTGCATTCGAATGCATGAAATTTGGATTAGCGAATACTACTACTAGTGAGTGACAGTATCCGAGAACTTGCATTCGAATGCATGAAATTTCGATTGGCGAATACTACTACTAGTGAGTGACAGTATCCGAGAACTTGCATTCGAATGCATGAAATTTCGATTAGCAAATACCACTACTAGTGAGTGACAGTATCCGAGGACTTGCATTCGAATGCATGAGATTTCGATTAGCGAATACTACGACTAGTGACTGACAGTATCCGAGAACTTGCATTCGAATGCATGAAATTTCGATTAGCGAATACTACTACTAGTGAGTGACACTATCCGAATTATTGCATTCGAATGCATGAGATTTCGATTAGCGAATACTACTACTATTGAGTGACAGTATCCGAGAACTTGCATTCGAATGCATGAGATTTCGATTAGCGAATACTACTACTAGTGAGTGAATGTATGCCAGAACTTGCATTCGAATGCATGAGATTTCGATTAGCGAATACTACTACTAGTGAGTGAGAGTATCCGAATTATTGCATTCGAATGCATGAAATTTCGATTAGCGAATACTACTACTAGTGAGTGACACTATCCGAATTATTGCATTCGAATGCATGAGATTTCGATTAGCGAATACTACTACTATTGAGTGACAGTATCCGAGAACTTGCATTCGAATGCATGAGATTTCGATTAGCGAATACTACTACTAGTGAGTGAATGTATGCGAGAACTTGCATTCGAATGCATGAGATTTCGATTAGCGAATACTACTACTAGTGAGTGACGGTATCCGAATTATTGCATTCGAATGCATGAAATTTCGATTAGCGAATACTACCACTAGTGAGTGACAGTATCCGAATTATTGCATTCGAATGCATGAAATTTCGATTAGCGAATACTACTACTAGTAAGTGACAGTATCCGAGAACTTGCATTCGAATGCAAGAGATTTCGATTAGCGAATAATACTACTAGTGAGTGACAGTATCCGAGAACTTGCATTCGAATGCATGAGATTTCGATTAGCGAATACTACTACTAGTGAGTGACAGTATCCGAATTATTGCATTCGAATGCATGAAATTTCGATTAGCGAATACTACTACTAGTGAGTGACAGTATCCGAGAACTTGCATTCGAATGCATGAAATTTGGATTAGCGAATACTACTACTAGTGAGTGACAGTATCCGAGAACTTGCATTCGAATGCATGAAATTTCGATTGGCGAATACTACTACTAGTGAGTGACAGTATCCGAGAACTTGCATTCGAATGCATGAAATTTCGATTAGCAAATACCACTACTAGTGAGTGACAGTATCCGAGGACTTGCATTCGAATGCATGAGATTTCGATTAGCGAATACTACGACTAGTGACTGACAGTATCCGAGAACTTGCATTCGAATGCATGAAATTTCGATTAGCGAATACTACTACTAGTGAGTGACACTATCCGAATTATTGCATTCGAATGCATGAGATTTCGATTAGCGAATACTACTACTATTGAGTGACAGTATCCGAGAACTTGCATTCGAATGCATGAGATTTCGATTAGCGAATACTACTACTAGTGAGTGAATGTATGCCAGAACTTGCATTCGAATGCATGAGATTTCGATTAGCGAATACTACTACTAGTGAGTGAGAGTATCCGAATTATTGCATTCGAATGCATGAAATTTCGATTAGCGAATACTACTACTAGTGAGTGACACTATCCGAATTATTGCATTCGAATGCATGAGATTTCGATTAGCGAATACTACTACTATTGAGTGACAGTATCCGAGAACTTGCATTCGAATGCATGAGATTTCGATTAGCGAATACTACTACTAGTGAGTGAATGTATGCGAGAACTTGCATTCGAATGCATGAGATTTCGATTAGCGAATACTACTACTAGTGAGTGACGGTATCCGAATTATTGCATTCGAATGCATGAAATTTCGATTAGCGAATACTACCACTAGTGAGTGACAGTATCCGAATTATTGCATTCGAATGCATGAAATTTCGATTAGCGAATACTACTACTAGTAAGTGACAGTATCCGAGAACTTGCATTCGAATGCATGAGATTTCGATTAGCGAATACTACTACTAATGAGTGACAGCATCCGAATTATTGCATTCGAATGCATGAAATTTCGATTAGCGAATACTACAACTAGTGAGTGACACTATCCGAATTATTGCATTCGAATGCATGAGATTTCGGTTAGCGAATACTACTACTAGTGAGTGACAGTATCCGAGAACTTGCATTAGAATGCAAGAGATTTCGATTAGCGAATAATACTACTAGTGAGTGACAGTATCCGAGAACTTGCATTCGAATGCATGAGATTTCGATTAGCGAATACTACTACTAGTGAGTGACAGTATCCGAATTATTGCATTCGAATGCATGAAATTTCGATTAGCGAATACTACTACTAGTGAGTGACAGTATCCGAGAACTTGCATTCGAATGCATGAAATTTGGATTAGCGAATACTACTACTAGTGAGTGACAGTATCCGAGAACTTGCATTCGAATGCATGAAATTTCGATTGGCGAATACTACTACTAGTGAGTGACAGTATCCGAGAACTTGCATTCGAATGCATGAAATTTCGATTAGCAAATACCACTACTAGTGAGTGACAGTATCCGAGGACTTGCATTCGAATGCATGAGATTTCGATTAGCGAATACTACGACTAGTGACTGACAGTATCCGAGAACTTGCATTCGAATGCATGAAATTTCGATTAGCGAATACTACTACTAGTGAGTGACACTATCCGAATTATTGCATTCGAATGCATGAGATTTCGATTAGCGAATACTACTACTATTGAGTGACAGTATCCGAGAACTTGCATTCGAATGCATGAGATTTCGATTAGCGAATACTACTACTAGTGAGTGAATGTATGCCAGAACTTGCATTCGAATGCATGAGATTTCGATTAGCGAATACTACTACTAGTGAGTGAGAGTATCCGAATTATTGCATTCGAATGCATGAAATTTCGATTAGCGAATACTACTACTAGTGAGTGACACTATCCGAATTATTGCATTCGAATGCATGAGATTTCGATTAGCGAATACTACTACTATTGAGTGACAGTATCCGAGAACTTGCATTCGAATGCATGAGATTTCGATTAGCGAATACTACTACTAGTGAGTGAATGTATGCGAGAACTTGCATTCGAATGCATGAGATTTCGATTAGCGAATACTACTACTAGTGAGTGACGGTATCCGAATTATTGCATTCGAATCCATGAAATTTCGATTAGCGAATACTACCACTAGTGAGTGACAGTATCCGAATTATTGCATTCGAATGCATGAAATTTCGATTAGCGAATACTACTACTAGTAAGTGACAGTATCCGAGAACTTGCATTCGAATGCATGAGATTTCGATTAGCGAATACTACTACTAATGAGTGACAGCATCCGAATTATTGCATTCGAATGCATGAAATTTCGATTAGCGAATACTACAACTAGTGAGTGACACTATCCGAATTATTGCATTCGAATGCATGAGATTTCGGTTAGCGAATACTACTACTAGTGAGTGACAGTATCCGAGAACTTGCATTAGAATGCAAGAGATTTCGATTAGCGAATAATACTACTAGTGAGTGACAGTATCCGAGAACTTGCATTCGAATGCATGAGATTTCGATTAGCGAATACTACTACTAGTGAGTGACAGTATCCGAATTATTGCATTCGAATGCATGAAATTTCGATTAGCGAATACTACTACTAGTGAGTGACAGTATCCGAGAACTTGCATTCGAATGCATGAAATTTCGATTAGCGAGTACTACTACTAGTGAGTGACAGTAACCGAGAACTTGCATTCGAATGCATGAAATTTCGATTAGCGAATACTACTACTAGTGAGTGACAGTATCCGAGAACTTGCATTCGAATGCATGAAATTTCGATTAGCAAATACCACTACTAGTGAGTGACAGTATCCGAGGACTTGCATTCGAATGCATGAGATTTCGATTAGCGAATACTACGACTAGTGACTGACAGTATCCGAATTATTGCATTCGAATTCATGAGATTTCGATTAGCGAATACTACTACTAGTGAGTGACAGTATCCGAGAACTTGCATTCGAATGCATGAAATTTCGATTAGCGAATACTACTACTAGTGAGCGATAGTATACGAGAACTTGCATTCGAATGCATGAGATTTCGATTAGCGAATACTACTACTAGTGAGTGACAGTATCCGAGAACTTGCATTCGAATGCATGAGATTTCGATTAGCGAATACTAATACTAGTGAGTGACAGTATCCGAATTATTGCATTCGAATGCATGCAATTTCGATTAGCGAATACTACTACTAGTGAGTGACAGTATCCGAATTATTGCATTCGAATGCAAGAGATTTCGATTAGCGAATACTACTACTAGTGAGTGACTGTATCCGAATTATTACATTCGAATGCAAGAGCTTTCGATTAGAGAATACTACTACTAGTGAGTGTCAGTATCCGAATTATTTGATTCGAATGCAAGAGATTTCGATTAGCGAATACTACTACTAGTGAGTGACAGTATCCGAATTATTGTTTTCGAATGCAAGAGATTTCGATTAGCGAATACTACTACTAGTGAGTGACAGTATCTGAGAACTTGCATTCGAATGCATGAGATTTCGAATAGCGAATACTACTAGTGAGTGACAGTATCCGAATTATTGCATTCGAATGCACGAAATTTCGATTAGCGAATACTACTACTAGTGAGTGACAGTATCCGAATTATTGCATTCGAGTGCATGAAATTTCGATTAGCGGATACTACTACTAGTGAGTGACAGTATCCGAGAACTTGCATTCGAATGCATGAGATTTCGATTAGCGAATACTACTACTAGTGAGTGACAGTATCCGAGAACTTGCATTCGAATGCATGAAATTTCGATTAGCGAATACTACTACTAGTGAGTGACAGTATCCGAGTTATTGCATTCGAATGCATGAAATTACGATTAGCGAACACTACTACTAGTGAGTGACAGTATCCGAATTATTGCATTCGAATGCATGAAATTACGATTAGCGAACACTACTACTAGTGAGTGACAGTATCCGAATTATTGCATTCGAATGCATGAAATTTCGATTAGCGAATACTACTACTAGTGAGTGACAGTATCCGAGAACTTGCATTCGAGTGCATGAGATTTCGATTAGCGAATACTACTCCTAGTGAGTGACAGTATTCGAATTATTGCATTCGAATGCATGAAATTTCGATTAGCGAATGCTACTACTAGTGAGTGACAGCATCCGAATTATTTCATTCGAATGCATGAAATTTCGATTAGCGAAAACTATTACTAGTGAGTGACAGTATCCGAGAACTTGCATTCGAATGCATGAGATTTCGATTAGCGAATACTACTACTAGTGAGTGACAGTATCCGAGAACTTGCATTCGAATGCATGAAATTTCGATTAGCGAATACTACTACTAGTGAGTGACAGTATCTGAGAACTTGCATTCGTATGCATGAGATTTCGGTTAGCGAACACTACTACTAGTGAGTGACAGTATCCGAATTATTGCATTCGAATGCATGAGATTTCGATTAGCGAATACTACTAGTAGTGAGTGACAGTATCCGAATTATTGCATTCGAATGCATGAAATTTCGATTAGCGAATACTACTACTAGTGAGTGACAGTATTCGAATTATTGCATTCGAATGCATGAAATTTTGATTAGCGAATACTACTACTAGTGAGTGACAGTATCCGAATTATTGCATTCGAATGCATGAAATTTCGATTAGCGAATACTACCACTAGTGAGTGACAGTATCCGAATTATTGCATTCGAATGCATGAAATTTCGATTAGCGAATACTACCACTAGTGAGTCACAGTATCCGAATTATTGCATTCGAATGCATGAAATTTCGATTAGCGAATACTACTACTAGTAAGTGACAGTATCCGAGAACTTGCATTGGAATGCATGAGATTTCGATTAGCGAATACTACTACTAGTGAGTGACGGTATCCGAATTATTGCATTCGAATGCATGAAATTTCGATTAGCGAATACTACCACTAGTGAGTGACAGTATCCGAATTATTGCATTCGAATGCATGAAATTTCGATTAGCGAATACTACTACTAGTAAGTGACAGTATCCGAGAACTTGCATTCGAATGCATGAGATTTCGATTAGCGAATACTACTACTAATGAGTGACAGCATCCGAATTATTGCATTCGAATGCATGAAATTTCGATTAGCGAATACTACAACTAGTGAGTGACACTATCCGAATTATTGCATTCGAATGCATGAGATTTCGGTTAGCGAATACTACTACTAGTGAGTGACAGTATCCGAGAACTTGCATTAGAATGCAAGAGATTTCGATTAGCGAATAATACTACTAGTGAGTGACAGTATCCGAGAACTTGCATTCGAATGCATGAGATTTCGATTAGCGAATACTACTACTAGTGAGTGACAGTATCCGAATTATTGCATTCGAATGCATGAAATTTCGATTAGCGAATACTACTACTAGTGAGTGACAGTATCCGAGAACTTGCATTCGAATGCATGAAATTTCGATTAGCGAGTACTACTACTAGTGAGTGACAGTAACCGAGAACTTGCATTCGAATGCATGAAATTTCGATTAGCGAATACTACTACTAGTGAGTGACAGTATCCGAGAACTTGCATTCGAATGCATGAAATTTCGATTAGCAAATACCACTACTAGTGAGTGACAGTATCCGAGGACTTGCATTCGAATGCATGAGATTTCGATTAGCGAATACTACGACTAGTGACTGACAGTATCCGAATTATTGCATTCGAATTCATGAGATTTCGATTAGCGAATACTACTACTAGTGAGTGACAGTATCCGAGAACTTGCATTCGAATGCATGAAATTTCGATTAGCGAATACTACTACTAGTGAGCGATAGTATACGAGAACTTGCATTCGAATGCATGAGATTTCGATTAGCGAATACTACTACTAGTGAGTGACAGTATCCGAGAACTTGCATTCGAATGCATGAGATTTCGATTAGCGAATACTAATACTAGTGAGTGACAGTATCCGAATTATTGCATTCGAATGCATGCAATTTCGATTAGCGAATACTACTACTAGTGAGTGACAGTATCCGAATTATTGCATTCGAATGCAAGAGATTTCGATTAGCGAATACTACTACTAGTGAGTGACTGTATCCGAATTATTACATTCGAATGCAAGAGCTTTCGATTAGAGAATACTACTACTAGTGAGTGTCAGTATCCGAATTATTTGATTCGAATGCAAGAGATTTCGATTAGCGAATACTACTACTAGTGAGTGACAGTATCCGAATTATTGTTTTCGAATGCAAGAGATTTCGATTAGCGAATACTACTACTAGTGAGTGACAGTATCTGAGAACTTGCATTCGAATGCATGAGATTTCGAATAGCGAATACTACTAGTGAGTGACAGTATCCGAATTATTGCATTCGAATGCACGAAATTTCGATTAGCGAATACTACTACTAGTGAGTGACAGTATCCGAATTATTGCATTCGAGTGCATGAAATTTCGATTAGCGGATACTACTACTAGTGAGTGACAGTATCCGAGAACTTGCATTCGAATGCATGAGATTTCGATTAGCGAATACTACTACTAGTGAGTGACAGTATCCGAGAACTTGCATTCGAATGCATGAAATTTCGATTAGCGAATACTACTACTAGTGAGTGACAGTATCCGAGTTATTGCATTCGAATGCATGAAATTACGATTAGCGAACACTACTACTAGTGAGTGACAGTATCCGAATTATTGCATTCGAATGCATGAAATTACGATTAGCGAACACTACTACTAGTGAGTGACAGTATCCGAATTATTGCATTCGAATGCATGAAATTTCGATTAGCGAATACTACTACTAGTGAGTGACAGTATCCGAGAACTTGCATTCGAGTGCATGAGATTTCGATTAGCGAATACTACTCCTAGTGAGTGACAGTATTCGAATTATTGCATTCGAATGCATGAAATTTCGATTAGCGAATGCTACTACTAGTGAGTGACAGCATCCGAATTATTTCATTCGAATGCATGAAATTTCGATTAGCGAAAACTATTACTAGTGAGTGACAGTATCCGAGAACTTGCATTCGAATGCATGAAATTTCGATTAGCGAATACTACTACTAGTGAGTGACAGTATCTGAGAACTTGCATTCGTATGCATGAGATTTCGGTTAGCGAACACTACTACTAGTGAGTGACAGTATCCGAATTATTGCATTCGAATGCATGAGATTTCGATTAGCGAATACTACTAGTAGTGAGTGACAGTATCCGAATTATTGCATTCGAATGCATGAAATTTCGATTAGCGAATACTACTACTAGTGAGTGACAGTATTCGAATTATTGCATTCGAATGCATGAAATTTTGATTAGCGAATACTACTACTAGTGAGTGACAGTATCCGAATTATTGCATTCGAATGCATGAGATTTCGATTAGCGAATACTACTACTAGTGAGTGACAGTATCCGAATTATTGCATTCGAAGGCATGAAATTTCGATTAGCGAATACTACTACTAGTGAGTGACACTATCCGAATTATTGCATTCGAATGCATGAGATTTCGATTAGCGAATACTACTACTAGTAAGTGACAGTATCCGAGAACTTGCATTCGAATGCATGAGATTTCGATTAGCGAATACTACTACTAATGAGTGACAGCATCCGAATTATTGCATTCGAATGCATGAAATTTCGATTAGCGAATACTACAACTAGTGAGTGACACTATCCGAATTATTGCATTCGAATGCATGAGATTTCGGTTAGCGAATACTACTACTAGTGAGTGACAGTATCCGAGAACTTGCATTAGAATGCAAGAGATTTCGATTAGCGAATAATACTACTAGTGAGTGACAGTATCCGAGAACTTGCATTCGAATGCATGAGATTTCGATTAGCGAATACTACTACTAGTGAGTGACAGTATCCGAATTATTGCATTCGAATGCATGAAATTTCGATTAGCGAATACTACTACTAGTGAGTGACAGTATCCGAGAACTTGCATTCGAATGCATGAAATTTCGATTAGCGAGTACTACTACTAGTGAGTGACAGTAACCGAGAACTTGCATTCGAATGCATGAAATTTCGATTAGCGAATACTACTACTAGTGAGTGACAGTATCCGAGAACTTGCATTCGAATGCATGAAATTTCGATTAGCAAATACCACTACTAGTGAGTGACAGTATCCGAGGACTTGCATTCGAATGCATGAGATTTCGATTAGCGAATACTACGACTAGTGACTGACAGTATCCGAATTATTGCATTCGAATTCATGAGATTTCGATTAGCGAATACTACTACTAGTGAGTGACAGTATCCGAGAACTTGCATTCGAATGCATGAAATTTCGATTAGCGAATACTACTACTAGTGAGCGATAGTATACGAGAACTTGCATTCGAATGCATGAGATTTCGATTAGCGAATACTACTACTAGTGAGTGACAGTATCCGAGAACTTGCATTCGAATGCATGAGATTTCGATTAGCGAATACTAATACTAGTGAGTGACAGTATCCGAATTATTGCATTCGAATGCATGCAATTTCGATTAGCGAATACTACTACTAGTGAGTGACAGTATCCGAATTATTGCATTCGAATGCAAGAGATTTCGATTAGCGAATACTACTACTAGTGAGTGACTGTATCCGAATTATTACATTCGAATGCAAGAGCTTTCGATTAGAGAATACTACTACTAGTGAGTGTCAGTATCCGAATTATTTGATTCGAATGCAAGAGATTTCGATTAGCGAATACTACTACTAGTGAGTGACAGTATCCGAATTATTGTTTTCGAATGCAAGAGATTTCGATTAGCGAATACTACTACTAGTGAGTGACAGTATCTGAGAACTTGCATTCGAATGCATGAGATTTCGAATAGCGAATACTACTAGTGAGTGACAGTATCCGAATTATTGCATTCGAATGCACGAAATTTCGATTAGCGAATACTACTACTAGTGAGTGACAGTATCCGAATTATTGCATTCGAGTGCATGAAATTTCGATTAGCGGATACTACTACTAGTGAGTGACAGTATCCGAGAACTTGCATTCGAATGCATGAGATTTCGATTAGCGAATACTACTACTAGTGAGTGACAGTATCCGAGAACTTGCATTCGAATGCATGAAATTTCGATTAGCGAATACTACTACTAGTGAGTGACAGTATCCGAGTTATTGCATTCGAATGCATGAAATTACGATTAGCGAACACTACTACTAGTGAGTGACAGTATCCGAATTATTGCATTCGAATGCATGAAATTACGATTAGCGAACACTACTACTAGTGAGTGACAGTATCCGAATTATTGCATTCGAATGCATGAAATTTCGATTAGCGAATACTACTACTAGTGAGTGACAGTATCCGAGAACTTGCATTCGAGTGCATGAGATTTCGATTAGCGAATACTACTCCTAGTGAGTGACAGTATTCGAATTATTGCATTCGAATGCATGAAATTTCGATTAGCGAATGCTACTACTAGTGAGTGACAGCATCCGAATTATTTCATTCGAATGCATGAAATTTCGATTAGCGAAAACTATTACTAGTGAGTGACAGTATCCGAGAACTTGCATTCGAATGCATGAGATTTCGATTAGCGAATACTACTACTAGTGAGTGACAGTATCCGAGAACTTGCATTCGAATGCATGAAATTTCGATTAGCGAATACTACTACTAGTGAGTGACAGTATCTGAGAACTTGCATTCGTATGCATGAGATTTCGGTTAGCGAACACTACTACTAGTGAGTGACAGTATCCGAATTATTGCATTCGAATGCATGAGATTTCGATTAGCGAATACTACTAGTAGTGAGTGACAGTATCCGAATTATTGCATTCGAATGCATGAAATTTCGATTAGCGAATACTACTACTAGTGAGTGACAGTATTCGAATTATTGCATTCGAATGCATGAAATTTTGATTAGCGAATACTACTACTAGTGAGTGACAGTATCCGAATTATTGCATTCGAATGCATGAGATTTCGATTAGCGAATACTACTACTAGTGAGTGACAGTATCCGAATTATTGCATTCGAAGGCATGAAATTTCGATTAGCGAATACTACTACTAGTGAGTGACACTATCCGAATTATTGCATTCGAATGCATGAGATTTCGATTAGCGAATACTACTACTATTGAGTGACAGTATCCGAGAACTTGCATTCGAATGCATGAGATTTCGATTAGCGAATACCACTACTAGTGAGTGAATGTATCCGAGAACTTGCATTCGAATGCATGAGATTTCGAATAGCGAATACTACTACTAGTGAGTGACGGTATCCGAATTATTGCATTCAAATGCATGAAATTTCGATTAGCGAATACTACCACTAGTGAGTGACAGTATCCGAATTATTGCATTCGAATGCATGAAATTTCCATTAGCGAATACTACTACTAGTAAGTGACAGTATCCGAGAACTTGCATTCGAATGCATGAGATTTCGATTAGCGAATACTACTACTAATGAGTGACAGCATCCGAATTATTGCATTCGAATGCATGAAATTTCGATTAGCGAATACTACAACTAGTGAGTGACACTATCCGAATTATTGCATTCGAATGCATGAGATTTCGGTTAGCGAATACTACTACTAGTGAGTGACAGTATCCGAGAACTTGCATTCGAATGCAAGAGATTTCGATTAGCGAATAATACTACTAGTGAGTGACAGTATCCGAGAACTTGCATTGGAATGCATGAGATTTCGATTAGCGAATACTACTACTAGTGAGTGACAGTATCCGAATTATTGCATTCGAATGCATGAAATTTCGATTAGCGAATACTACTACTAGTGAGTGACAGTATCCGAGAACTTGCATTCGAATGCATGAAATTTGGATTAGCGAATACTACTACTAGTGAGTGACAGTATCCGAGAACTTGCATTCGAATGCATGAAATTTCGATTGGCGAATACTACTACTAGTGAGTGACAGTATCCGAGAACTTGCATTCGAATGCATGAAATTTCGATTAGCAAATACCACTACTAGTGAGTGACAGTATCCGAGGACTTGCATTCGAATGCATGATATTTCGATTAGCGAATACTACGACTAGTGACTGACAGTATCCGAGAACTTGCATTCGAATGCATGAAATTTCGATTAGCGAATACTACTACTAGTGAGTGACACTATCCGAATTATTGCATTCGAATGCATGAGATTTCGATTAGCGAATACTACTACTATTGAGTGACAGTATCCGAGAACTTGCATTCGAATGCATGAGATTTCGATTAGCGAATACTACTACTAGTGAGTGAATGTATGCGAGAACTTGCATTCGAATGCATGAGATTTCGATTAGCGAATACTACTACTAGTGAGTGACGGTATCCGAATTATTGCATTCGAATGCATGAAATTTCGATTAGCGAATACTACCACTAGTGAGTGACAGTATCCGAATTATTGCATTCGAATGCATGAAATTTCGATTAGCGAATACTACTACTAGTAAGTGACAGTATCCGAGAACTTGCATTCGAATGCATGAGATTTCGATTAGCGAATACTACTACTAATGAGTGACAGCATCCGAATTATTGCATTCGAATGCATGAAATTTCGATTAGCGAATACTACAACTAGTGAGTGACACTATCCGAATTATTGCATTCGAATGCATGAAATTTCGATTAGCGAATACTACTACTAGTGAGTGACAGTATCCGAGAACTTGCATTCGAATGCATGAAATTTCGATTAGCGAGTACTACTACTAGTGAGTGACAGTAACCGAGAACTTGCATTCGAATGCATGAAATTTCGATTAGCGAATACTACTACTAGTGAGTGACAGTATCCGAGAACTTGCATTCGAATGCATGAAATTTCGATTAGCAAATACCACTACTAGTGAGTGACAGTATCCGAGGACTTGCATTCGAATGCATGAGATTTCGATTAGCGAATACTACGACTAGTGACTGACAGTATCCGAATTATTGCATTCGAATGCATGAGATTTCGATTAGCGAATACTACTACTAGTGAGTGACAGTATCCGAGAACTTGCATTCGAATGCATGAAATTTCGATTAGCGAATACTACTACTAGTGAGCGACAGTATCCGAGAACTTGCATTCGAATGCATGAGATTTCGATTAGCGAATACTACTACTAGTGAGTGACAGTATCCGAGAACTTGCATTCGAATGCATGAGATTTCGATTAGCGAATACTACTACTAGTGAGTGACAGTATCCGAATTATTGCATTCGAATGCATGCAATTTCGATTAGCGAATACTACTACTAGTGAGTGACAGTATCCGAATTATTGCATTCGAATGCAAGAGATTTCGATTAGCGAATACTACTACTAGTGAGTGACTGTATCCGAATTATTACATTCGAATGCAAGAACTTTCGATTAGAGAATACTACTACTAGTGAGTGTCAGTATCCGAATTATTTGATTCGAATGCAAGAGATTTCGATTAGCGAATACTACTACTAGTGAGTGACAGTATCCGAATTATTGCTTTCGAATGCAAGAGATTTCGATTAGCGAATACTACTACTAGTGAGTGACAGTATCCGAGAACTTGCATTCGAATGCATGAGATTTCGAATAGCGAATACTACTAGTGAGTGACAGTATCCGAATTATTGCATTCGAATGCACGAAATTTCGATTAGCGAATACTACTACTAGTGAGTGACAGTATCCGAATTATTGCATTCGAATGCATGCAATTTCGATTAGCGAATACTACTACTAGTGAGTGACAGTATCCGAATTATTGCATTCGAATGCAAGAGATTTCGATTAGCGAATACTACTACTAGTGAGTGACTGTATCCGAATTATTACATTCGAATGCAAGAGCTTTCGATTAGAGAATACTACTACTAGTGAGTGACAGTATCCGAATTATTTGATTCGAATGCAAGAGATTTCGATTAGCGAATATTACTACTAGTGAGTGACAGTATCCGAATTATTGCTTTCGAATGCAAGAGATTTCGATTAGCGAATACTACTATTAGTGAGTGACTGTATCCGAGAACTTGCATTCGAATCCACGAGATTTCGAATAGCGAATACTACTAGTGAGTGACAGTATCCGAATTATTGCATTCGAATGCACGAAATTTCGATTAGCGAATACTACTACTAGTGAGTGACAGTATCCGAATTATTGCATTCGAGTGCATGAAATTTCGATTAGCGGATACTACTACTAGTGAGTGACAGTATCCGAGAACTTGCATTCGAATGCATGAAATTTCGATTAGCGAATACTACTACTAGTGAGTGAAAGTATCCGAATTATTGCATTCGAATGCATGAAATTACGATTAGCGAACACTACTACTAGTGAGTGACAGTATCCGAATTATTGCATTCGAATGCATGAAATTTCGATTAGCGAATACTACTACTAGTGAGTGACAGTATCCGAGAACTTGCATTCGAATGCATGAGATTTCGATTAGCGAATACTACTTCTAGTGAGTGACAGTATTCGAATTATTGCATTCGAATGCATGAAATTTCGATTAGCGAATACTACCACTAGTGAGTGACAGTATCCGAGAACTTGCATTCGAATGCATGAGATTTCGATTAGCGAATACTACTACTAGTGAGTGACAGTATCCGAATTATTGCAATCGAATGCATGAAATTTCGATTAGGGAATACTACTACTAGTGAGTGACACTATCCGAATTATTGCATTCGAATGCATGAGATTTCGATTAGCGAATACTACTACTAGTGAGTGAGAGTATCCGAGAACTTGCATTCGAATGCATGAGATTTCGATTAGCGAATACTACCACTAGTGAGTTACAGTATCCGAATTATTGCATTCGAATGCATGAAATTTCGATTAGCGAATACTACCACTAGTGAGTGACAGTATCCGAGAACTTGCATTCGAATGCATGAGCTTTCGATTAGCGAATACTACTACTAGTGAGTGACAGTATCCGAATTATTCCATTCCAATGCATGAAATTTCGATTAGCGAATACTACTACTAGTGAGTGACAGTATCCGAATTATTGCATTCGAATGCATGAGATTTCGATTAGCGAATACTACTACTAGTGAGTGACAGTATCCGAGAACTTGCATTCGAATGCAAGAGATTTCGATTAGCGAATAATACTACTAGTGAGTGACAGTATACGAGAACTTGCATTCGAATGCATGAGATTTCGATTAGCGAATACTACTACTAGTGAGTGACAGTATCCGAATTATTGCATTCGAATGCATGAAATTTCGATTAGCGAATACTACTACTAGTGAGTGACAGTATCCGAGAACTTGCATTCGAATGCATGAAATTTCGATTAGCGAATACTACTACTAGTGAGTGACAGTATCCGAGAACTTGCATTCGAATGCATGAAACTTCGATTAGCGAATACTACTACTAGTGAGTGACAGTTTCCGAGAACTTGCATTCGAATGCATGAAATTTCGATTAGCAAATACCACTACTAGTGAGTGACAGTATCCGAGGACTTGCATTCGAATGCATGAGATTTCGATTAGCGAATACTACTACTAGTGAGTGACAGTATCCGAATTATTGCATTCGAATGCATGAAATTTCGATTAGCGAATACTACTACTAGTGAGTGACAGTATCCGAGAACTTGCATTCGAATGCATGAAATTTCGATTAGCGAATACTACTACTAGTGAGTGACAGTATCCGAGAACTTGCATTCGAATGCATGAAATTTCGATTGGCGAATACTACTACTAGTGAGTGACAGTATCCGAGAACTTGCATTCGAATGCATGAAATTTCGATTAGCAAATACCACTACTAGTGAGTGACAGTATCCGAGGACTTGCATTCGAATGCATGAGATTTCGATTAGCGAATACTACGACTAGTGACTGACAGTATCCGTGAACTTGCATTCGAATGCATGAAATTTCGATTAGCGAATACTACTACTAGTGAGTGACAGTATCTGAGAACTTGCATTCGTATGCATGAGATTTCGATTAGCGAATACTACTACTAGTGAGTGAAAGTATCCGAATTATTGCATTCGTATGCATGAGATTTCGATTAGCGAATACTACTACTAGTGAGTGACAGTATCCGAATTATTGCATTCGAATGCATGAAATTTCGATTAGCGAATACTACCACTAGTGAGTGACAGTATTCGAAGTATTGCATTCGAATGCATGAAATTTCGATTAGCGAATACTACTACTAGTGAGTGACAGTATCCGAATTATTGCATTCGAATGCATGAAATTTCGATTAGCGAATACTACTACTAGTGAGTGACAGTATCCGAATTATTGCATTCGAATGCATGAAATTTCGATTAGCGAATACTACTACTAGTGAGTGACACTATCCGAATTATTGCATTCGAATGCATGAGATTTCGATTAGCGAATACTACTACTATTGAGTGACAGTATCCGAGAACTTGCATTCGAATGCATGAGATTTCGATTAGCGAATACTACTACTAGTGAGTGAATGTATCCGAGAACTTGCATTCGAATGCATGAGATTTCGATTAGCGAATACTACTACTAGTGAGTGACGGTATCCGAATTATTGCATTCGAATGCATGAAATTTCGATTAGCGAATACTACCACTAGTGAGTGACAGTATCCGAATTATTGCATTCGAATGCATGAAATTTCGATTAGCGAATACTACTACTAGTGAGTGACAGTATCCGAGAACTTGCATTCGAATGCAAGAGATTTCGATTAGCGAATAATACTACTAGTGAGTGACAGTATCCGAGAACTTGCATTCGAATGCATGAGATTTCGATTAGCGAATACTACTACTAGTGAGTGACAGTATCCGAATTATTGCATTCGAATGCATGAAATTTCGATTAGCGAATACTACTACTAGTGAGTGACAGTATCCGAGAACTTGCATTCGAATGCATGAAATTTCGATTAGCGAATACTACTACTAGTGAGTGACAGTATCCGAGAACTTACATTCGAATGCATGAAATTTCGATTAGCGAATACTACTACTAGTGAGTGACAGTTTCCGAGAACTTGCATTCGAATGCATGAAATTTCGATTAGCAAATACCACTACTAGTGAGTGACAGTATCCGAGGACTTGCATTCGAATGCATGAGATTTCGATTAGCGAATACTACGACTAGTGACTGACAGTATCCGAATTATTGCATTCGAATGCATGAGATTTCGATTAGCGAATACTACTACTAGTGAGTGACAGTATCCGAAAACTTGCATTCGAATGCATGAAATTTCGATTAGCGAATACTACTACTAGTGAGCGACAGTATCCGAGAACTTGCATTCGAATGCATGAGATTTCGATTAGCGAATACTACTACTAGTGAGTGACAGTATCCGAGAACTTGCATTCGAATTCATGAGATTTCAATTAGCGAATACTAATACTAGTGAGTGACAGTATCCGAATTATTGCATTCGAATGCATGCAATTTCGATTAGCGAATACTACCACTAGTGAGTGACAGTATCTGAATTATTGCATTCGAATGCAAGAGATTTCGATTAGCGAATACTACTACTAGTGAGTGACTGTATCCGAATTATTACATTCGAATGCAAGAGCTTTCGATTAGAGAATACTACTACTAGTGAGTGACAGTATCCGAATTATTTGATTCGAATGCAAGAGATTTCGATTAGCGAATACTACTACTAGTGAGTGACAGTATCCGAATTATTGCTTTCGAATGCAAGAGATTTCGATTAGCGAATACTACTATTAGTGAGTGACTGTATCCGAGAACTTGCATTCGAATCCACGAGATTTCGAATAGCGAATACTACTAGTGAGTGACAGTATCCGAATTATTGCATTCGAATGCACGAAATTTCGATTAGCGAATACTACTACTTGTGAGTGACAGTATCCGAATTATTGCATTCGAGTGCATGAAATTTCGATTAGCGGATACTACTACTAGTGAGTGACAGTATCCGAGAACTTGCATTCGAATGCATGAAATTTCGATTAGCGAATACTACTACTAGTGAGTGAAAGTATCCGAATTATTGCATTCGAATGCATGAAATTACGATTAGCGAACACTACTACTAGTGAGTGACAGTATCCGAATTATTGCATTCGAATGCATGAAATTTCGATTAGCGAATACTACTACTAGTGAGTGACAGTATCCGAGAACTTGCATTCGAATGCATGAGATTTCGATTAGCGAGTACTACTTCTAGTGAGTGACAGTATTCGAATTATTGCATTCGAATGCATGAAATTTCGATTAGCGAATACTACTACTAGTGAGTGACAGTATCCGAGAACTTGCATTCGAATGCATGAGATTTCGATTAGCGAATACTACTACTAGTGAGTGACAGTATCCGAATTATTGCAATCGAATGCATGAAATTTCGATTAGGGAATACTACTACTAGTGAGTGACACTATCCGAATTATTGCATTCGAATGCATGAGATTTCGATTAGCGAATACTACTACTAGTGAGTGAGAGTATCCGAGAACTTGCATTCGAATGCATGAGATTTCGATTAGCGAATACTACCACTAGTGAGTTACAGTATCCGAATTATTGCATTCGAATGCATGAAATTTCGATTAGCGAATACTACCACTAGTGAGTGACAGTATCCGAGAACTTGCATTCGAATGCATGAGCTTTCGATTAGCGAATACTACTACTAGTGAGTGACAGTATCCGAATTATTCCATTCCAATGCCTGAAATTTCGATTAGCGAATACTACTACTAGTGAGTGACAGTATCCGAATTATTGCATTCGAATGCATGAGATTTCGATTAGCGAATACTACTACTAGTGAGTGACGGTATCCGAGAACTTGCATTCGAATGCATGAGATTTTGATTAGCGAATAATACTACTAGTGAGTGACAGTATCCGAGAACTTGCATTCGAATGCATGAAATTTCGATTAGCGAATACTACTACTAGTGAGTGACAGTATGCGAACTATTGCATTCGAATGCATGAAATTTCGATTAGCGAATACTACTACTAGTGAGTGACACTATCCGAATTATTGCATTCGAATGCATGAGATTTCGATTAGCGAATACTACTACTATTGAGTGACAGTATCCGAGAACTTGCATTCGAATGCATGAGATTTCGATTAGCGAATACTACTACTAGTGAGTGAATGTATCCGAGAACTTGCATTCGAATGCATGAGATTTCGATTAGCGAATACTACTACTAGTGAGTGACGGTATCCGAATTATTGCATTCGAATGCATGAAATTTCGATTAGCGAATACTACCACTAGTGAGTGACAGTATCCGAATTATTGCATTCGAATGCATGAAATTTCGATTAGCGAATACTACTACTAGTGAGTGACAGTATCCGAGAACTTGCATTCGAATGCAAGAGATTTCGATTAGCGAATAATACTACTAGTGAGTGACAGTATCCGAGAACTTGCATTCGAATGCATGAGATTTCGATTAGCGAATACTACTACTAGTGAGTGACAGTATCCGAATTATTGCATTCGAATGCATGAAATTTCGATTAGCGAATACTACTACTAGTGAGTGACAGTATCCGAGAACTTGCATTCGAATGCATGAAATTTCGATTAGCGAATACTACTACTAGTGAGTGACAGTATCCGAGAACTTGCATTCGAATGCATGAAATTTCGATTAGCGAATACTACTACTAGTGAGTGACAGTATCCGAGAGCTTGCATTCGAATGCATGAAATTTCGATTAGCAAATACCACTACTAGTGAGTGACAGTATCCGAGGACTTGCATTCGAATGCATGAGATTTCGCTTAGCGAATACTACGACTAGTGACTGACAGTATCCGAATTATTGCATTCGAATGCATGAGATTTCGATTAGCGAATACTACTACTAGTGAGTGACAGTATCCGAAAACTTGCATTCGAATGCATGAAATTTCGATTAGCGAATACTACTACTAGTGAGCGACAGTATCCGAGAACTTGCATTCGAATGCATGAGATTTCGATTAGCGAATACTACTACTAGTGAGTGACAGTATCCGAGAACTTGCATTCGAATGCATGAGATTTCGATTAGCGAATTCTAATACTAGTGAGTGACAGTATCCGAATTATTGCATTCGAATGCATGCAATTTCGATTAGCGAATACTACTACTAGTGAGTGACAGTATCCGAATTATTCCATTCCAATGCCTGAAATTTCGATTAGCGAATACTACTACTAGTGAGTGACAGTATCCGAATTATTGCATTCGAATGCATGAGATTTCGATTAGCGAATACTACTACTAGTGAGTGACGGTATCCGAGAACTTGCATTCGAATGCATGAGATTTTGATTAGCGAATAATACTACTAGTGAGTGACAGTATCCGAGAACTTGCATTCGAATGCATGAAATTTCGATTAGCGAATACTACTACTAGTGAGTGACAGTATCCGAACTATTGCATTCGAATGCATGAAATTTCGATTAGCGAATACTACTACTAGTGAGTGACACTATCCGAATTATTGCATTCGAATGCATGAGATTTCGATTAGCGAATACTACTACTATTGAGTGACAGTATCCGAGAACTTGCATTCGAATGCATGAGATTTCGATTAGCGAATACTACTACTAGTGAGTGAATGTATCCGAGAACTTGCATTCGAATGCATGAGATTTCGATTAGCGAATACTACTACTAGTGAGTGACGGTATCCGAATTATTGCATTCGAATGCATGAAATTTCGATTAGCGAATACTACCACTAGTGAGTGACAGTATCCGAATTATTGCATTCGAATGCATGAAATTTCGATTAGCGAATACTACTACTAGTGAGTGACAGTATCCGAGAACTTGCATTCGAATGCAAGAGATTTCGATTAGCGAATAATACTACTAGTGAGTGACAGTATCCGAGAACTTGCATTCGAATGCATGAGATTTCGATTAGCGAATACTACTACTAGTGAGTGACAGTATCCGAATTATTGCATTCGAATGCATGAAATTTCGATTAGCGAATACTACTACTAGTGAGTGACAGTATCCGAGAACTTGCATTCGAATGCATGAAATTTCGATTAGCGAATACTACTACTAGTGAGTGACAGTATCCGAGAACTTACATTCGAATGCATGAAATTTCGATTAGCGAATACTACTACTAGTGAGTGACAGTTTCCGAGAACTTGCATTCGAATGCATGAAATTTCGATTAGCAAATACCACTACTAGTGAGTGACAGTATCCGAGGACTTGCAATCGAATGCATGAGATTTCGATTAGCGAATACTACGACTAGTGACTGACAGTATCCGAATTATTGCATTCGAATGCATGAGATTTCGATTAGCGAATACTACTACTAGTGAGTGACAGTATCCGAAAACTTGCATTCGAATGCATGAAATTTCGATTAGCGAATACTACTACTAGTGAGCGACAGTATCCGAGAACTTGCATTCGAATGCATGAGATTTCGATTAGCGAATACTACTACTAGTGAGTGACAGTATCCGAGAACTTGCATTCGAATGCATGAGATTTCGATTAGCGAATACTAATACTAGTGAGTGACAGTATCCGAATTATTGCATTCGAATGCATGCAATTTCGATTAGCGAATACTACTACTAGTGAGTGACAGTATCCGAATTATTGCATTCGAATGCAAGAGATTTCGATTAGCGAATACTACTACTAGTGAGTGACTGTATCCGAATTATTACATTCGAATGCAAGAGCTTTCGATTAGAGAATACTACTACTAGTGAGTGACAGTATCCGAATTATTTGATTCGAATGCAAGAGATTTCGATTAGCGAATACTACTACTAGTGAGTGACAGTATCCGAATTATTGCTTTCGAATGCAAGAGATTTCGATTAGCGAATACTACTATTAGTGAGTGACTGTATCCGAGAACTTGCATTCGAATCCACGAGATTTCGAATAGCGAATACTACTAATGAGTGACAGTATCCGAATTATTGCATTCGAATGCACGAAATTTCGATTAGCGAATACTACTACTAGTGAGTGACAGTATCCGAATTATTGCATTCGAGTGCATGAAATTTCGATTAGCGGATACTACTACTAGTGAGTGACAGTATCCGAGAACTTGCATTCGAATGCATGAAATTTCGATTAGCGAATACTACTACTAGTGAGTGAAAGTATCCGAATTATTGCATTCGAATGCATGAAATTACGATTAGCGAACACTACTACTAGTGAGTGACAGTATCCGAATTATTGCATTCGAATGCATGAAATTTCGATTAGCGAATACTACTACTAGTGAGTGACAGTATCCGAGAACTTGCATTCGAATGCATGAGATTTCGATTAGCGAATACTACTTCTAGTGAGTGACAGTATTCGAATTATTGCATTCGAATGCATGAAATTTCGATTAGCGAATACTACTACTAGTGAGTGACAGTATCCGAGAACTTGCATTCGAACGCATGAGATTTCGATTAGCGAATACTACTACTAGTGAGTGACAGTATCCGAATTATTGCAATCGAATGCATGAAATTTCGATTAGGGAATACTACTACTAGTGAGTGACACTATCCGAATTATTGCATTCGAATGCATGAGATTTCGATTAGCGAATACTACTATTAGTGAGTGAGAGCATCCGAGAACTTGCATTCGAATGCATGAGATTTCGATTAGCGAATACTACCACTAGTGAGTTACAGTATCCGAATTATTGCATTCGAATGCATGAAATTTCGATTAGCGAATACTACCACTAGTGAGTGACAGTATCCGAGAACTTGCATTCGAATGCATGAGCTTTCGATTAGCGAATACTACTACTAGTGAGTGACAGTATCCGAATTATTCCATTCCAATGCCTGAAATTTCGATTAGCGAATACTACTACTAGTGAGTGACAGTATCCGAATTATTGCATTCGAATGCATGAGATTTCGATTAGCGAATACTACTACTAGTGAGTGACGGTATCCGAGAACTTGCATTCGAATGCATGAGATTTTGATTAGCGAATAATACTACTAGTGAGTGACAGTATCCGAGAACTTGCATTCGAATGCATGAAATTTCGATTAGCGAATACTACTACTAGTGAGTGACAGTATCCGAACTATTGCATTCGAATGCATGAAATTTCGATTAGCGAATACTACTACTAGTGAGTGACACTATCCGAATTATTGCATTCGAATGCATGAGATTTCGATTAGCGAATACTACTACTATTGAGTGACAGTATCCGAGAACTTGCATTCGAATGCATGAGATTTCGATTAGCGAATACTACTACTAGTGAGTGAATGTATCCGAGAACTTGCATTCGAATGCATGAGATTTCGAATAGCGAATACTACTACTAGTGAGTGACGGTATCCGAATTATTGCATTCGAATGCATGAAATTTCGATTAGCGAATACTACCACTAGTGAGTGACAGTATCCGAATTATTGCATTCGAATGCATGAAATTTCGATTAGCGAATACTACTACTAGTGAATGACAGTATCCGAGAACTTGCATTCGAATGCAAGAGATTTCGATTAGCGAATAATACTACTAGTGAGTGACAGTATCCGAGAACTTGCATTCGAATGCATGAGATTTCGATTAGCGAATACTACTACTAGTGAGTGACAGTATCCGAATTATTGCATTCGAATGCATGAAATTTCGATTAGCGAATACTACTACTAGTGAGTGACAGTATCCGAGAACTTGCATTCGAATGCATGAAATTTCGATTAGCGAATACTACTACTAGTGAGTGACAGTATCCGAGAACTTGCATTCGAATGCATGAAATTTCGATTAGCGAATACTACTACTAGTGAGTGACAGTATCCGAGAACTTGCATTCGAATGCATGAAATTTCGATTAGCAAATACCACTACTAGTGAGTGACAGTATCCGAGGACTTGCATTCGAATGCATGAGATTTCGATTAGCGAATACTACGACTAGTGACTGACAGTATCCGAATTATTGCATTCGAATGCATGAGATTTCGATTAGCGAATACTACTACTAGTGAGTGACAGTATCCGAAAACTTGCATTCGAATGCATGAAATTTCGATTAGCGAATACTACTACTAGTGAGCGACAGTATCCGAGAACCTGCATTCGAATGCATGAGATTTCGATTAGCGAATACTACTACTAGTGAGTGACAGTATCCGAGAACTTGCATTCGAATGCATGAGATTTCGATTAGCGAATTCTAATACTAGTGAGTGACAGTATCCGAATTATTGCATTCGAATGCATGCAATTTCGATTAGCGAATACTACTACTAGTGAGTGACAGTATCCGAATTATTCCATTCCAATGCCTGAAATTTCGATTAGCGAATACTACTACTAGTGAGTGACAGTATCCGAATTATTGCATTCGAATGCATGAGATTTCGATTAGCGAATACTACTACTAGTGAGTGACGGTATCCGAGAACTTGCATTCGAATGCATGAGATTTTGATTAGCGAATAATACTACTAGTGAGTGACAGTATCCGAGAACTTGCATTCGAATGCATGAAATTTCGATTAGCGAATACTACTACTAGTGAGTGACAGTATCCGAACTATTGCATTCGAATGCATGAAATTTCGATTAGCGAATACTACTACTAGTGAGTGACAGTATCCGAATTATTGCATTCGAATGCATGCAATTTCGATTAGCGAATACTACTACTAGTGAGTGACAGTATCCGAATTATTGCATTCGAATGCAAGAGATTTCGATTAGCGAATACTACTACTAGTGAGTGACTGTATCCGAATTATTACATTCGAATGCAAGAGCTTTCGATTAGAGAATACTACTACTAGTGAGTGACAGTATCCGAATTATTTGATTCGAATGCAAGAGATTTCGATTAGCGAATACTACTACTAGTGAGTGACAGTATCCGAATTATTGCTTTCGAATGCAAGAGATTTCGATTAGCGAATACTACTATTAGTGAGTGACTGTATCCGAGAACTTGCATTCGAATCCACGAGATTTCGAATAGCGAATACTACTAATGAGTGACAGTATCCGAATTATTGCATTCGAATGCACGAAATTTCGATTAGCGAATACTACTACTAGTGAGTGACAGTATCCGAATTATTGCATTCGAGTGCATGAAATTTCGATTAGCGGATACTACTACTAGTGAGTGACAGTATCCGAGAACTTGCATTCGAATGCATGAAATTTCGATTAGCGAATACTACTACTAGTGAGTGAAAGTATCCGAATTATTGCATTCGAATGCATGAAATTACGATTAGCGAACACTACTACTAGTGAGTGACAGTATCCGAATTATTGCATTCGAATGCATGAAATTTCGATTAGCGAATACTACTACTAGTGAGTGACAGTATCCGAGAACTTGCATTCGAATGCATGAGATTTCGATTAGCGAATACTACTTCTAGTGAGTGACAGTATTCGAATTATTGCATTCGAATGCATGAAATTTCGATTAGCGAATACTACTACTAGTGAGTGACAGTATCCGAGAACTTGCATTCGAACGCATGAGATTTCGATTAGCGAATACTACTACTAGTGAGTGACAGTATCCGAATTATTGCAATCGAATGCATGAAATTTCGATTAGGGAATACTACTACTAGTGAGTGACACTATCCGAATTATTGCATTCGAATGCATGAGATTTCGATTAGCGAATACTACTATTAGTGAGTGAGAGCATCCGAGAACTTGCATTCGAATGCATGAGATTTCGATTAGCGAATACTACCACTAGTGAGTTACAGTATCCGAATTATTGCATTCGAATGCATGAAATTTCGATTAGCGAATACTACCACTAGTGAGTGACAGTATCCGAGAACTTGCATTCGAATGCATGAGCTTTCGATTAGCGAATACTACTACTAGTGAGTGACAGTATCCGAATTATTCCATTCCAATGCCTGAAATTTCGATTAGCGAATACTACTACTAGTGAGTGACAGTATCCGAATTATTGCATTCGAATGCATGAGATTTCGATTAGCGAATACTACTACTAGTGAGTGACGGTATCCGAGAACTTGCATTCGAATGCATGAGATTTTGATTAGCGAATAATACTACTAGTGAGTGACAGTATCCGAGAACTTGCATTCGAATGCATGAAATTTCGATTAGCGAATACTACTACTAGTGAGTGACAGTATCCGAACTATTGCATTCGAATGCATGAAATTTCGATTAGCGAATACTACTACTAGTGAGTGACACTATCCGAATTATTGCATTCGAATGCATGAGATTTCGATTAGCGAATACTACTACTATTGAGTGACAGTATCCGAGAACTTGCATTCGAATGCATGAGATTTCGATTAGCGAATACTACTACTAGTGAGTGAATGTATCCGAGAACTTGCATTCGAATGCATGAGATTTCGAATAGCGAATACTACTACTAGTGAGTGACGGTATCCGAATTATTGCATTCGAATGCATGAAATTTCGATTAGCGAATACTACCACTAGTGAGTGACAGTATCCGAATTATTGCATTCGAATGCATGAAATTTCGATTAGCGAATACTACTACTAGTGAGAGACAGTATCCGAGAACTTGCATTCGAATGCAAGAGATTTCGATTAGCGAATAATACTACTAGTGAGTGACAGTATCCGAGAACTTGCATTCGAATGCATGAGATTTCGATTAGCGAATACTACTACTAGTGAGTGACAGTATCCGAATTATTGCATTCGAATGCATGAAATTTCGATTAGCGAATACTACTACTAGTGAGTGACAGTATCCGAGAACTTGCATTCGAATGCATGAAATTTCGATTAGCGAATACTACTACTAGTGAGTGACAGTATCCGAGAACTTGCATTCGAATGCATGAAATTTCGATTAGCGAATACTACTACTAGTGAGTGACAGTATCCGAGAACTTGCATTCGAATGCATGAAATTTCGATTAGCAAATACCACTACTAGTGAGTGACAGTATCCGAGGACTTGCATTCGAATGCATGAGATTTCGATTAGCGAATACTACGACTAGTGACTGACAGTATCCGAATTATTGCATTCGAATGCATGAGATTTCGATTAGCGAATACTACTACTAGTGAGTGACAGTATCCGAAAACTTGCATTCGAATGCATGAAATTTCGATTAGCGAATACTACTACTAGTGAGCGACAGTATCCGAGAACCTGCATTCGAATGCATGAGATTTCGATTAGCGAATACTACTACTAGTGAGTGACAGTATCCGAGAACTTGCATTCGAATGCATGAGATTTCGATTAGCGAATTCTAATACTAGTGAGTGACAGTATCCGAATTATTGCATTCGAATGCATGCAATTTCGATTAGCGAATACTACTACTAGTGAGTGACAGTATCCGAATTATTCCATTCCAATGCCTGAAATTTCGATTAGCGAATACTACTACTAGTGAGTGACAGTATCCGAATTATTGCATTCGAATGCATGAGATTTCGATTAGCGAATACTACTACTAGTGAGTGACGGTATCCGAGAACTTGCATTCGAATGCATGAGATTTTGATTAGCGAATAATACTACTAGTGAGTGACAGTATCCGAGAACTTGCATTCGAATGCATGAAATTTCGATTAGCGAATACTACTACTAGTGAGTGACAGTATCCGAACTATTGCATTCGAATGCATGAAATTTCGATTAGCGAATACTACTACTATTGAGTGACAGTATCCGAGAACTTGCATTCGAATGCATGAGATTTCGATTAGCGAATACTACTACTAGTGAGTGAATGTATCCGAGAACTTGCATTCGAATGCATGAGATTTCGATTAGCGAATACTACTACTAGTGAGTGACGGTATCCGAATTATTGCATTCGAATGCATGAAATTTCGATTAGCGAATACTACCACTAGTGAGTGACAGTATCCGAATTATTGCATTCGAATGCATGAAATTTCGATTAGCGAATACTACTACTAGTGAGTGACAGTATCCGAGAACTTGCATTCGAATGCAAGAGATTTCGATTAGCGAATAATACTACTAGTGAGTGACAGTATCCGAGAACTTGCATTCGAATGCATGAGATTTCGATTAGCGAATACTACTACTAGTGAGTGACAGTATCCGAATTATTGCATTCGAATGCATGAAATTTCGATTAGCGAATACTACTACTAGTGAGTGACAGTATCCGAGAACTTGCATTCGAATGCATGAAATTTCGATTAGCGAATACTACTACTAGTGAGTGACAGTATCCGAGAACTTGCATTCGAATGCATGAAATTTCGATTAGCGAATACTACTACTAGTGAGTGACAGTATCCGAGAACTTGCATTCGAATGCATGAAATTTCGATTAGCAAATACCACTACTAGTGAGTGACAGTATCCGAGGACTTGCATTCGAATGCATGAGATTTCGATTAGCGAATACTACGACTAGTGACTGACAGTATCCGAATTATTGCATTCGAATGCATGAGATTTCGATTAGCGAATACTACTACTAGTGAGTGACAGTATCCGAAAACTTGCATTCGAATGCATGAGATTTCGATTAGCGAATACTACGACTAGTGACTGACAGTATCCGAATTATTGCATTCGAATGCATGAGATTTCGATTAGCGAATACTACTACTAGTGAGTGACAGTATCCGAAAACTTGCATTCGAATGCATGAAATTTCGATTAGCGAATACTACTACTAGTGAGCGACAGTATCCGAGAACTTGCATTCGAATGCATGAGATTTCGATTAGCGAATACTACTACTAGTGAGTGACAGTATCCGAGAACTTGCATTCGAATGCATGAGATTTCGATTAGCGAATACTAATACTAGTGAGTGACAGTATCCGAATTATTGCATTCGAATGCATGCAATTTCGATTAGCGAATACTACTACTAGTGAGTGACAGTATCCGAATTATTGCATTCGAATGCAAGAGATTTCGATTAGCGAATACTACTACTAGTGAGTGACTGTATCCGAATTATTACATTCGAATGCAAGAGCTTTCGATTAGAGAATACTACTACTAGTGAGTGACAGTATCCGAATTATTTGATTCGAATGCAAGAGATTTCGATTAGCGAATACTACTACTAGTGAGTGACAGTATCCGAATTATTGCTTTCGAATGCAAGAGATTTCGATTAGCGAATACTACTATTAGTGAGTGACTATATCCGAGAACTTGCATTCGAATCCACGAGATTTCGAATAGCGAATACTACTAATGAGTGACAGTATCCGAATTATTGCATTCGAATGCACGAAATTTCGATTAGCGAATACTACTACTAGTGAGTGACAGTATCCGAATTATTGCATTCGAGTGCATGAAATTTCGATTAGCGGATACTACTACTAGTGAGTGACAGTATCCGAGAACTTGCATTCGAATGCATGAAATTTCGATTAGCGAATACTACTACTAGTGAGTGAAAGTATCCGAATTATTGCATTCGAATGCATGAAATTACGATTAGCGAACACTACTACTAGTGAGTGACAGTATCCGAATTATTGCATTCGAATGCATGAAATTTCGATTAGCGAATACTACTACTAGTGAGTGACAGTATCCGAGAACTTGCATTCGAATGCATGAGATTTCGATTAGCGAATACTACTTCTAGTGAGTGACAGTATTCGAATTATTGCATTCGAATGCATGAAATTTCGATTAGCGAATACTACTACTAGTGAGTGACAGTATCCGAGAACTTGCATTCGAACGCATGAGATTTCGATTAGCGAATACTACTACTAGTGAGTGACAGTATCCGAATTATTGCAATCGAATGCATGAAATTTCGATTAGGGAATACTACTACTAGTGAGTGACACTATCCGAATTATTGCATTCGAATGCATGAGATTTCGATTAGCGAATACTACTACTAGTGAGTGAGAGCATCCGAGAACTTGCATTCGAATGCATGAGATTTCGATTAGCGAATACTACCACTAGTGAGTTACAGTATCCGAATTATTGCATTCGAATGCATGAAATTTCGATTAGCGAATACTACCACTAGTGAGTGACAGTATCCGAGAACTTGCATTCGAATGCATGAGCTTTCGATTAGCGAATACTACTACTAGTGAGTGACAGTATCCGAATTATTCCATTCCAATGCCTGAAATTTCGATTAGCGAATACTACTACTAGTGAGTGACAGTATCCGAATTATTGCATTCGAATGCATGAGATTTCGATTAGCGAATACTACTACTAGTGAGTGACGGTATCCGAGAACTTGCATTCGAATGCATGAGATTTTGATTAGCGAATAATACTACTAGTGAGTGACAGTATCCGAGAACTTGCATTCGAATGCATGAAATTTCGATTAGCGAATACTACTACTAGTGAGTGACAGTATCCGAACTATTGCATTCGAATGCATGAAATTTCGATTAGCGAATACTACTACTAGTGAGTGACACTATCCGAATTATTGCATTCGAATGCATGAGATTTCGATTAGCGAATACTACTACTACTGAGTGACAGTATCCGAGAACTTGCATTCGAATGCATGAGATTTCGATTAGCGAATACTACTACTAGTGAGTGAATGTATCCGAGAACTTGCATTCGAATGCATGAAATTTCGATTAGCGAATACTACCACTAGTGAGTGACAGTATCCGAATTATTGCATTCGAATGCATGAAATTTCGATTAGCGAATACTACTACTAGTGAGTGACAGTATCCGAGAACTTGCATTCGAATGCAAGAGATTTCGATTAGCGAATAATACTACTAGTGAGTGACAGTATCCGAGAACTTGCATTCGAATGCATGAGATTTCGATTAGCGAATACTACTACTAGTGAGTGACAGTATCCGAATTATTGCATTCGAATGCATGAAATTTCGATTAGCGAATACTACTACTAGTGAGTGACAGTATCCGAGAACTTGCATTCGAATGCATGAAATTTCGATTAGCGAATACTACTACTAGTGAGTGACAGTATCCGAGAACTTGCATTCGAATGCATGAAATTTCGATTAGCGAATACTACTACTAGTGAGTGACAGTATCCGAGAACTTGCATTCGAATGCATGAAATTTCGATTAGCAAATACCACTACTAGTGAGTGACAGTATCCGAGGACTTGCATTCGAATGCATGAGATTTCGATTAGCGAATACTACGACTAGTGACTGACAGTATCCGAATTATTGCATTCGAATGCATGAGATTTCGATTAGCGAATACTACTACTAGTGAGTGACAGTATCCGAAAACTTGCATTCGAATGCATGAAATTTCGATTAGCGAATACTACTACTAGTGAGCGACAGTATCCGAGAACTTGCATTCGAATGCATGAGATTTCGATTAGCGAATACTACTACTAGTGGGTGACAGTATCCGAGAACTTGCATTCGAATGCATGAGATTTCGATTAGCGAATTCTAATACTAGTGAGTGACAGTATCCGAATTATTGCATTCGAATGCATGCAATTTCGATTAGCGAATACTACTACTAGTGAGTGACAGTATCCGAATTATTCCATTCCAATGCCTGAAATTTCGATTAGCGAATACTACTACTAGTGAGTGACAGTATCCGAATTATTGCATTCGAATGCATGAGATTTCGATTAGCGAATACTACTACTAGTGAGTGACGGTATCCGAGAACTTGCATTCGAATGCATGAGATTTTGATTAGCGAATAATACTACTAGTGAGTGACAGTATCCGAGAACTTGCATTCGAATGCATGAAATTTCGATTAGCGAATACTACTACTAGTGAGTGACAGTATCCGAACTATTGCATTCGAATGCATGAAATTTCGATTAGCGAATACTACTACTAGTGAGTGACACTATCCGAATTATTGCATTCGAATGCATGAGATTTCGATTAGCGAATACTACTACTATTGAGTGACAGTATCCGAGAACTTGCATTCGAATGCATGAGATTTCGATTAGCGAATACTACTACTAGTGAGTGAATGTATCCGAGAACTTGCATTCGAATGCATGAGATTTCGATTAGCGAATACTACTACTAGTGAGTGACGGTATCCGAATTATTGCATTCGAATGCATGAAATTTCGATTAGCGAATACTACCACTAGTGAGTGACAGTATCCGAATTATTGCATTCGAATGCATGAAATTTCGATTAGCGAATACTACTACTAGTGAGTGACAGTATCCGAGAACTTGCATTCGAATGCAAGAGATTTCGATTAGCGAATAATACTACTAGTGAGTGACAGTATCCGAGAACTTGCATTCGAATGCATGAGATTTCGATTAGCGAATACTACTACTAGTGAGTGACAGTATCCGAATTATTGCATTCGAATGCATGAAATTTCGATTAGCGAATACTACTACTAGTGAGTGACAGTATCCGAGAACTTGCATTCGAATGCATGAAATTTCGATTAGCGAATACTACTACTAGTGAGTGACAGTATCCGAGAACTTGCATTCGAATGCATGAAATTTCGATTAGCGAATACTACTACTAGTGAGTGACAGTATCCGAGAACTTGCATTCGAATGCATGAAATTTCGATTAGCAAATACCACTACTAGTGAGTGACAGTATCCGAGGACTTGCATTCGAATGCATGAGATTTCGATTAGCGAATACTACGACTAGTGACTGACAGTATCCGAATTATTGCATTCGAATGCATGAGATTTCGATTAGCGAATACTACTACTAGTGAGTGACAGTATCCGAAAACTTGCATTCGAATGCATGACATTTCGATTAGCGAATACTACTACTAGTGAGTGACACTATCCGAATTATTGCATTCGAATGCATGAGATTTCGATTAGCGAATACTACTACTATTGAGTGACAGTATCCGAGAACTTGCATTCGAATGCATGAGATTTCGATTAGCGAATACTACTACTAGTGAGTGAATGTATCCGAGAACTTGCATTCGAATGCATGAGATTTCGATTAGCCAATACTAATACTAGTGAGTGACGGTATCCGAATTATTGCATTCGAATGCATGAAATTTCGATTAGCGAATACTACCACTAGTGAGTGACAGTATCCGAATTATTGCATTCGAATGCATGAAATTTCGATTAGCGAATACTACTACTAGTGAGTGACTATATCCGAGAACTTGCATTCGAATGCAAGAGATTTCGATTAGCGAATAATACTACTAGTGAGTGACAGTATCCGAGAACTTGCATTCGAGTGCATGAAATTTCGATTAGCGAATACTACTACTAGTGAGTGACAGTATCCGAGAACTTGCATTCGAATGCATGAAATTTCGATTAGCGAATACTACTACTAGTGAGTGACAGTATCCGAGAACTTGCATTCGAATGCATGAAATTTCGATTAGCAAATACCACTACTAGTGAGTGACAGTATCCGAGGACTTGCATTCGAATGCATGAGATTTCGATTAGCGAATACTACGACTAGTGACTGACAGTATCCGAATTATTGCATTCGAATGCATGAGATTTCGATTAGCGAATACTACTACTAGTGAGTGACAGTATCCGAAAACTTGCATTCGAATGCATGAAATTTCGATTAGCGAATACTACTACTAGTGAGCGACAGTATCCGAGAACTTGCATTCGAATGCATGAGATTTCGATTAGCGAATACTACTACTAGTGAGTGACAGTATCCGAGAACTTGCATTCGAATGCATGAGATTTCGATTAGCGAATTCTAATACTAGTGAGTGACAGTATCCGAATTATTGCATTCGAATGCATGCAATTTCGATTAGCGAATACTACTACTAGTGAGTGACAGTATCCGAATTATTCCATTCCAATGCCTGAAATTTCGATTAGCGAATACTACTACTAGTGAGTGACAGTATCCGAATTATTGCATTCGAATGCATGAGATTTCGATTAGCGAATACTACTACTAGTGAGTGACGGTATCCGAGAACTTGCATTCGCATGCATGAGATTTTGATTAGCGAATAATACTACTAGTGAGTGACAGTATCCGAGAACTTGCATTCGAATGCATGAAATTTCGATTAGCGAATACTACTACTAGTGAGTGACAGTATCCGAACTATTGCATTCGAATGCATGAAATTTCGATTAGCGAATACTACTACTAGTGAGTGACACTATCCGAATTATTGCATTCGAATGCATGAGATTTCGATTAGCGAATACTACTACTATTGAGTGACAGTATCCGAGAACTTGCATTCGAATGCATGAGATTTCGATTAGCGAATACTACTACTAGTGAGTGAATGTATCCGAGAACTTGCATTCGAATGCATGAGATTTCGATTAGCGAATACTACTACTAGTGAGTGACGGTATCCGAATTATTGCATTCGAATGCATGAAATTTTGATTAGCGAATACTACCACTAGTGAGTGACAGTATCCGAATTATTGCATTCGAATGCATGAAATTTCGATTAGCGAATACTACTACTAGTGAGTGACAGTATCCGAGAACTTGCATTCGAATGCAAGAGATTTCGATTAGCGAATAATACTACTAGTGAGTGACAGTATCCGAGAACTTGCATTCGAATGCATGAGATTTCGATTAGCGAATACTACTACTAGTGAGTGACAGTATCCGAATTATTGCATTCGAATGCATGAAATTTCGATTAGCGAATACTACTACTAGTGAGTGACAGTATCCGAGAACTTGCATTCGAATGCATGAAATTTCGATTAGCGAATACTACTACTAGTGAGTGACAGTATCCGAGAACTTACATTCGAATGCATGAAATTTCGATTAGCGAATACTACTACTAGTGAGTGACAGTTTCCGAGAACTTGCATTCGAATGCATGAAATTTCGATTAGCAAATACCACTACTAGTGAGTGACAGTATCCGAGGACTTGCAATCGAATGCATGAGATTTCGATTAGCGAATACTACGACTAGTGACTGACAGTATCCGAATTATTGCATTCGAATGCATGAGATTTCGATTAGCGAATACTACTACTAGTGAGTGACAGTATCCGAAAACTTGCATTCGAATGCATGAAATTTCGATTAGCGAATACTACTACTAGTGAGCGACAGTATCCGAGAACTTGCATTCGAATGCATGAGATTTCGATTAGCGAATACTACTACTAGTGAGTGACAGTATCCGAGAACTTGCATTCGAATGCATGAGATTTCGATTAGCGAATACTAATACTAGTGAGTGACAGTATCCGAATTATTGCATTCGAATGCATGCAATTTCGATTAGCGAATACTACTACTAGTGAGTGAGAGTATCCGAATTATTGCATTCGAATGCAAGAGATTTCGATTAGCGAATACTACTACTAGTGAGTGACTGTATCCGAATTATTACATTCGAATGCAAGAGCTTTCGATTAGAGAATACTATTACTAGTGAGTGACAGTATCCGAATTATTTGATTCGAATGCAAGAGATTTCGATTAGCGAATACTACTACTAGTGAGTGACAGTATCCGAATTATTGCTTTCGAATGCAAGAGATTTCGATTAGCGAATACTACTATTAGTGAGTGACTGTATCCGAGAACTTGCATTCGAATCCACGAGATTTCGAATAGCGAATACTACTAATGAGTGACAGTATCCGAATTATTGCATTCGAATGCACGAAATTTCGATTAGCGAATACTACTACTAGTGAGTGACAGTATCCGAATTATTGCATTCGAGTGCATGAAATTTCGATTAGCGGATACTACTACTAGTGAGTGACAGTATCCGAGAACTTGCATTCGAATGCATGAAATTTCGATTAGCGAATACTACTAATAGTGAGTGAAAGTATCCGAATTATTGCATTCGAATGCATGAAATTACGATTAGCGAACACTACTACTAGTGAGTGACAGTATCCGAATTATTGCATTCGAATGCATGAAATTTCGATTAGCGAATACTACTACTAGTGAGTGACAGTATCCGAGAACTTGCATTCGAATGCATGAGATTTCGATTAGCGAATACTACTTCTAGTGAGTGACAGTATTCGAATTATTGCATTCGAATGCATGAAATTTCGATTAGCGAATACTACTACTAGTGAGTGACAGTATCCGAGAACTTGCATTCGAACGCATGAGATTTCGATTAGCGAATACTACTACTAGTGAGTGACAGTATCCGAATTATTGCAATCGAATGCATGAAATTTCGATTAGGGAATACTACTACTAGTGAGTGACACTATCCGAATTATTGCATTCGAATGCATGAGATTTCGATTAGCGAATACTACTACTAGTGAGTGAGAGCATCCGAGAACTTGCATTCGAATGCATGAGATTTCGATTAGCGAATACTACCACTAGTGAGTTACAGTATCCGAATTATTGCATTCGAATGCATGAAATTTCGATTAGCGAATACTACCACTAGTGAGTGACAGTATCCGAGAACTTGCATTCGAATGCATGAGCTTTCGATTAGCGAATACTACTACTAGTGAGTGACAGTATCCGAATTATTCCATTCCAATGCCTGAAATTTCGATTAGCGAATACTACTACTAGTGAGTGACAGTATCCGAATTATTGCATTCGAATGCATGAGATTGCGATTAGCGAATACTACTACTAGTGAGTGACGGTATCCGAGAACTTGCATTCGAATGCATGAGATTTTGATTAGCGAATAATACTACTAGTGAGTGACAGTATCCGAGAACTTGCATTCGAATGCATGAAATTTCGATTAGCGAATACTACTACTAGTGAGTGACAGTATCCGAACTATTGCATTCGAATGCATGAAATTTCGATTAGCGAATACTACTACTAGTGAGTGACACTATCCGAATTATTGCATTCGAATGCATGAGATTTCGATTAGCGAATACTACTACTATTGAGTGACAGTATCCGAGAACTTGCATTCGAATGCATGAGATTTCGATTAGCGAATACTACTACTAGTGAGTGAATGTATCCGAGAACTTGCATTCGAATGCATGAGATTTCGAATAGCGAATACTACTACTAGTGAGTGACGGTATCCGAATTATTGCATTCGAATGCATGAAATTTCGATTAGCGAATACTACCACTAGTGAGTGACAGTATCCGAATTATTGCATTCGAATGCATGAAATTTCGATTAGCGAATACTACTACTAGTGAGTGACAGTATCCGAGAACTTGCATTCGAATGCAAGAGATTTCGATTAGCGAATAATACTACTAGTGAGTGACAGTATCCGAGAACTTGCATTCGAATGCATGAGATTTCGATTAGCGAATACTACTACTAGTGAGTGACAGTATCCGAATTATTGCATTCGAATGCATGAAATTTCGATTAGCGAATACTACTACTAGTGAGTGACAGTATCCGAGAACTTGCATTCGAATGCATGAAATTTCGATTAGCGAATACTACTACTAGTGAGTGACAGTATCCGAGAACTTGCATTCGAATGCATGAAATTTCGATTAGCGAATACTACTACTAGTGAGTGACAGTATCCGAGAACTTGCATTCGAATGCATGAAATTTCGATTAGCAAATACCACTACTAGTGAGTGACAGTATCCGAGGACTTGCATTCGAATGCATGAGATTTCGATTAGCGAATACTACGACTAGTGACTGACAGTATCCGAATTATTGCATTCGAATGCATGAGATTTCGATTAGCGAATACTACTACTAGTGAGTGACAGTATCCGAATTATTGCATTCGAATGCATGAAATTTCAATTAGCGAACACTACTACTAGTGAGTGACAGTATCCGAGAACTTGCATTCGAATGCATGAGATTTCGATTAGCGAATACTACTACTAGTGACAGAATCCGAGAACTTGCATTCGAATGCAAGAGATTTCGATTAGCGAATACTACTACTAGTGAGTGACAGTATCCGAATTATTGCATTCGAATGCAAGAGATTTCGATTAGCGAATACTACTACTAGTGAGTGACAGTATCCGAGTTATTGCATTCGAATGCATGAAATTTCGATTACCGAATACTACTACTAGTGACTGACAGATATCCGAATTATTGCATTCGAATGCATGAAATTTCAATTAGCGAACACTACTACTAGTGAGTGACAGTATCCGAATTATTGCATTCGAATGCAAGAGATTTCGATTAGCGAATACTACTACTAGTGAGTGACAGTATTCGAATTATTGCATTCGAATGCATGAAACATTCGATTAGCGAATGCTACTACTAGTGAGTGACAGTATCCGAATTATTGCAATCGAATGCAAGATATTTCGATTAGCGAATACTACTACTAGTGAGTGACAGTATCCGAATTATTGCATTCGAATGCATGAGACTTCGATTAGCGAATACTACTACTAGTGAGTGACAGTATCCGAATTATTGCATTCGAATGCATGAGATTTCGATTAGCGAATACTACTACTAGTGAGTGACAGTATCCGAATTATTGCATTCGAATACATGAAATTTCGATTAGCGAATACTACTACTAGTGAGTGACAGTATCCGAATTATTGCATTCGAATGCATGAAATTTCGATTAGCGAATACTACTACTAATGAGTGACACCATCCGAATTATTGCATTCGAATGCAAGAAATTTCGATTAGCGAATACTACAACTCGTGAGTGACACTATGCGAATTATTGCATTCGAATGCATGAGATTTCGGTAAGCGAATACTACTACTAGTGAGTGACAGTATCCGAGAACTTGCATTCGAATGCAAGAGATTTCGATTAGCGAATACTACTACTAGTGAGTGACAGTATCCGAGAACTTGCATTCGAATGCATGAGATTTCGATTAGCGAATACTACTACTAGTGAGTGACAGTATCCGAGAACTTGCATTCGAATGCATGAAATTTCGATTAGCGAATACTACTACTAGTGAGTGACAGTATCCGAGAACTTGCACTCGAATGCATGAGATTTCGATTAGCGAATACTACTACTAGTGAGTGACAGTATCCGAATTATTGCATTCGAATGCATGAAATTTCGATTAGCGAATACTACTACTAGTGAGTGACAGTATCCGAATTATTGCTTTCGAATGCAAGAGATTTCGATTAGCGAATACTACTACTAGTGAGTGACAGTGTCCGAATTATTGTATTCGAATGCAAGAGATTTCGATTAACGAATACTACTACTAGTGAGTGACAGTATCCGAATTATTGCATTCGAATGCATGAGATTTCGATTAGCGAATACTACTACTAGTGAGTGACAGTATCCGAATTATTGCATTCGAATGCATGAAATTTTGATTAACGAGTACTACTACTAGTGAGTGACCGTATCCGAGAACTTGCATTCGAATGCATGAGACTTCGATTAGCGAATACTACTACTAGCGAGTGACAGTATCCGAATTATTGCATTCGAATGCACGAAATTTCGATTAGCGAATACTACTACTAGTGAGTGACAGTATCTTAATTATTGCATTCGAATGCATGAAATTTCGATTAGCGGATACTACTACTAGTGAGTGACAGTATCCGAGAACTTGCATTCGAATGCATGAGATTTCGATTAGCGAATACTACTACTAGTGAGTGACAGTATCCGAGAACTTGCATTCGAATGCATGAAATTTCAATTAGCGAATACTACTACTAGTGAGTGACAGTATCCGAATTATTGCATTCGAATGCATGAAATTTCGATTAGCGAATACTACTACTAGTGAGTGACAGTATCCGAATTATTGCATTCGAATGCATGAAATTTCGATTAGCGAATACTACTACTAGTGAGTGACAGTTTCCGAGAACTTGCATTCCAATGCATGAGATTTCGATTAGCGAATACTACTCCCAGTGAGTGACAGTATTCGAATTATTGCATTCGAATGCATGAAATTTCGATTAGCGAGTACTACTACTAGTGAGTGACAGTATCTGAGAACTTGCATTCGTATGCATGAGATTTCGATTAGCGAATACTACTACTAGTGAGTGACAGTATCCGAGAACTTGCATTCTAATGCATGAAATTTCGATTAGCGAATACTACTACTAGTGAGTGACAGTATCCGAGAACTTGCATTCGAATGCATGAAATTTCGATTAGCGAATACTACTACTAGTGAGTGACAGTATCCGAGAACTTGCATTCGAATGCATGAAATTTCGATTAGCAAATACCACTACTAGTGAGTGACAGTATCCGAGGACTTGCATTCGAATGCATGAGATTTCGATTAGCGAATACTACGACTAGTGACTGACAGTATCCGAATTATTGCATTCGAATGCATGAGATTTCGATTAGCGAATACTACTACTAGTGAGTGACAGTATCCGAATTATTGCATTCGAATGCATGAAATTTCAATTAGCGAACACTACTACTAGTGAGTGACAGTATCCGAGAACTTGCATTCGAATGCATGAGATTTCGATTAGCGAATACTACTACTAGTGACAGAATCCGAGAACTTGCATTCGAATGCAAGAGATTTCGATTAGCGAATACTACTACTAGTGAGTGACAGTATCCGAATTATTGCATTCGAATGCAAGAGATTTCGATTAGCGAATACTACTACTAGTGAGTGACAGTATCCGAGTTATTGCATTCGAATGCATGAAATTTCGATTACCGAATACTACTACTAGTGACTGACAGATATCCGAATTATTGCATTCGAATGCATGAAATTTCAATTAGCGAACACTACTACTAGTGAGTGACAGTATCCGAATTATTGCATTCGAATGCAAGAGATTTCGATTAGCGAATACTACTACTAGTGAGTGACAGTATTCGAATTATTGCATTCGAATGCATGAAACTTTCGATTAGCGAATGCTACTACTAGTGAGTGACAGTATCCGAATTATTGCAATCGAATGCAAGATATTTCGATTAGCGAATACTACTACTAGTGAGTGACAGTATCCGAATTATTGCATTCGAATGCATGAGACTTCGATTAGCGAATACTACTACTAGTGAGTGACAGTATCCGAATTATTGCATTCGAATGCATGAGATTTCGATTAGCGAATACTACTACTAGTGAGTGACAGTATCCGAATTATTGCATTCGAATACATGAAATTTCGATTAGCGAATACTACTACTAGTGAGTGACAGTATCCGAATTATTGCATTCGAATGCATGAAATTTCGATTAGCGAATACTACTACTAATGAGTGACACCATCCGAATTATTGCATTCGAATGCAAGAAATTTCGATTAGCGAATACTACAACTCGTGAGTGACACTATGCGAATTATTGCATTCGAATGCATGAGATTTCGGTAAGCGAATACTACTACTAGTGAGTGACAGTATCCGAGAACTTGCATTCGAATGCAAGAGATTTCGATTAGCGAATACTACTACTAGTGAGTGACAGTATCCGAGAACTTGCATTCGAATGCATGAGATTTCGATTAGCGAATACTACTACTAGTGAGTGACAGTATCCGAGAACTTGCATTCGAATGCATGAAATTTCGATTAGCGAATACTACTACTAGTGAGTGACAGTATCCGAGAACTTGCACTCGAATGCATGAGATTTCGATTAGCGAATACTACTACTAGTGAGTGACAGTATCCGAATTATTGCATTCGAATGCATGAAATTTCGATTAGCGAATACTACTACTAGTGAGTGACAGTATCCGAATTATTGCTTTCGAATGCAAGAGATTTCGATTAGCGAATACTACTACTAGTGAGTGACAGTGTCCGAATTATTGTATTCGAATGCAAGAGATTTCGATTAACGAATACTACTACTAGTGAGTGACAGTATCCGAATTATTGCATTCGAATGCATGAGATTTCGATTAGCGAATACTACTACTAGTGAGTGACAGTATCCGAATTATTGCATTCGAATGCATGAAATTTTGATTAACGAGTACTACTACTAGTGAGTGACCGTATCCGAGAACTTGCATTCGAATGCATGAGACTTCGATTAGCGAATACTACTACTAGCGAGTGACAGTATCCGAATTATTGCATTCGAATGCACGAAATTTCGATTAGCGAATACTACTACTAGTGAGTGACAGTATCTTAATTATTGCATTCGAATGCATGAAATTTCGATTAGCGGATACTACTACTAGTGAGTGACAGTATCCGAGAACTTGCATTCGAATGCATGAGATTTCGATTAGCGAATACTACTACTAGTGAGTGACAGTATCCGAGAACTTGCATTCGAATGCATGAAATTTCAATTAGCGAATACTACTACTAGTGAGTGACAGTATCCGAATTATTGCATTCGAATGCATGAAATTTCGATTAGCGAATACTACTACTAGTGAGTGACAGTATCCGAATTATTGCATTCGAATGCATGAAATTTCGATTAGCGAATACTACTACTAGTGAGTGACAGTTTCCGAGAACTTGCATTCCAATGCATGAGATTTCGATTAGCGAATACTACTCCCAGTGAGTGACAGTATTCGAATTATTGCATTCGAATGCATGAAATTTCGATTAGCGAGTACTACTACTAGTGAGTGACAGTATCTGAGAACTTGCATTCGTATGCATGAGATTTCGATTAGCGAATACTACTACTAGTGAGTGACAGTATCCGAATTATTGCATTCGAATGCATGAGATTTCGATTAGCGAATACTACTACTAGTGAGTGACAGTATCCGAATTATTGCATTCGAATGTATGAAATTTCGATTAGCGAATACTACTACTAGTGAGTGACAGTATCCGAATTATTGCATTCGAATGCATGAAATTTCGATTAGCGAATACTACTACTAGTGAGTGACACTATCCGAATTATTGCATTCGAATGCATGAGATTTCGATTAGCGAATACCACTACTAGTGAGTGACAGTATCCGAGAACTTGCATTCGAATGCATGAGATTTCGATTAGCGAATACTACCACTAGTGAGTGACAGTATCCGAATTATTGCATTCGAATGCATGAAATTTCGATTAGCGAATACGACTACTACTGAGTGACAGTATCCGAGAACTAGCATTAGAATGCATGAGCTTTCGATTAGCGAATACTACTACTAGTGAGTGACAGTATCCGAAATATTGCATTCGAATGCATGAAATTTCGATTAGCGAATACTACTACTAGTGAGTGACAGTATCCGAATTATTTCATTCGAATGCATGAAATTTCGATTAGCGAATACTACTACTAGTGAGTGACAGTATCCGAATTATTGCATTCGAATGCATGAGATTTCGATTAGCGTATGCTACTACTAGTGAGTGACAGTATCCGAATTATTGCATTCGAATGCATGAAATTTCGATTGGCGAATACTACTACTAGTGAGTGACAGTATCCGAATTATTGCATTCGAATGCATGAGATTTCGATTAGCGAATACTACTACTAGTAAGTGACAGTTTCCGAGAACTTGCATTCGAATGCATGAGATTTCGATTGGCGAATACTACCACTAGTGAGTGACAGTATCCGAGAACTTGCATTCGAATGCATGAGATTTCGATTAGCGAATACTACTTCTAGTGAGTGACAGTATCGGAGAACTTGCATTCGAATGCAAGAGATTTCGATTAGCGAATACTACTACTAGTGAGTGACAGTATCCGAGAACTTGCATTCGAATGCATGAGATTTCGATTAGCGAATACTACTTCTAGTGAGTGACAGTATCCGAGAACTTGCATTCGAATGCATGAGATTTCGATTAGCGAATACTACTACTAGTGAGTGACAGTATCCGAATTATTGCAATTGAATGAATGAGATTTCGTTTAGCGAATACTACTACTAGTCAGTGACAGTTTCCGGATTATTGCTTTCGAATGCAAGAGATTTCGATTAACGAATACTACTACTAGTGAGTGACAGTATCCGAACTATTGCATTCGAATGCAAGAGATTTCGATTAGCGAATACTACTACTAGTGAGTGACAGTATCTGAATTATTGCATTCGAATGCAAGAGATTTCGATTAGCGAATACTACTACTAGTGAGTGACAGTATCCGAATTATTGCATTCGAATGCATGAAATTTCGATTAGCGAATACTACTACTAGTGAGTGACAGTATCCGAATTATTGCATTCGAATGCAAGAGATTTCGATTAGCCAATACTACTACTAGTGAGTGACAGTCTCCGAATTATTGCATTCGAATGCATGAGATTTCGATTAGCGAATACTACTACTAGTGAGTGACAGTATCCGAGAACTTGCATTCGAATGCATGAGATTTCGATTAGCGAATACTACTACTAGTGACAAAATCCGAGAACTTGCATTCGAATGCAAGAGATTTCGATTAGCGAATACTACTACTAGTGAGTGACAGTATCCGAATTATTGCATTCGAATGCAAGAGATTTCGATTAGCGAATACTACTACTAGTGAGTGACAGTATCCGAGTTATTGCATTCGAATGCATGAAATTTCGATTACCGAATACTACTACTAGTGACTGACAGTATCCGAATTATTGCATTCGAATGCATGAAATTTCGATTAGCGAACACTACTACTAGTGAGTGACAGTATCCGAATTATTGCATTCGAATGCAAGAGATTTCGATTAGCGAATACTACTACTAGTGAGTGACAGTATTCGAATTATTGCATTCGAATGCATGAAACATTCGATTAGCGAATGCTACTACTAGTGAGTGACAGTATCCGAATTATTGCAATCGAATGCAAGATATTTCGATTAGCGAATACTACTACTAGTGAGTGACAGTATCCGAATTATTGCATTCGAATGCATGAGACTTCGATTAGCGAATACTACTACTAGTGAGTGACAGTATCCGAATTATTGCATTCGAATGCATGAGATTTCGATTAGCGAATACTACTACTAGTGAGTGACAGTATCCGAATTATTGCATTCGAATACATGAAATTTCGATTAGCGAATACTACTACTAGTGAGTGACAGTATCCGAATTATTGCATTCGAATGCATGAAATTTCGATTAGCGAATACTACTACTAATGAGTGACACCATCCGAATTATTGCATTCGAATGCATGAAATTTCGATTAGCGAATACTACAACTCGTGAGTGACACTATGCGAATTATTGCATTCGAATGCATGAGATTTCGGTAAGCGAATACTACTACTAGTGAGTGACAGTATCCGAGAACTTGCATTCGAATGCAAGAGATTTCGATTAGCGAATACTACTACTAGTGAGTGACAGTATCCGAGAACTTGCATTCGAATGCATGAGATTTCGATTAGCGAATACTACTACTAGTGAGTGACAGTATCCGAGAACTTGCATTCGAATGGATGAAATTTCGATTAGCGAATACTACTACTAGTGAGTGACAGTATCCGAGAACTTGCATTCGAATGCATGAGATTTCGATTAGCGAATACTACTACTAGTGAGTGACAGTATCCGAATTATTGCATTCGAATGCATGAAATTTCGATTAGCGAATACTACTACTAGTGAGTGACAGTATCCGAGAACTTGCATTCGAATGCATGAAATTTCGATTAGCGAATACTACTACTAGTGAGTGACAGTATCCGAGAACTTGCATTCGAATGCATGAAATTTCGATTAGCGAATACTACTACTAGTGAGTGACAGTATCCGAGAACTTGCATTCGAATGCATTAAATTTCGATAAGCAAATACCACTACTAGTGAGTGACAGTATCCGAGGACTTGCATTCGAATGCATGAAATTTCGATTAGCGAATACTACTACTAGTGAGTGACAGTATCCGAGAACTTGCATTCGAATGCATGAAATTTCGATTAGCGAATACTACTACCAGTGAGTGACAGTATCCGAGAACTTGCATTCGAATGCATGAAATTTCGATTCGCGAATACTACTACTAGTGAGTGACAGTATCCGAGAACTTGCATTCGAATGCATGAAATTTCGATTAGCGAATACTACTACTAGTGAGTGACAGTATCCGAATTATTGCATTCGAATGCATGCAATTTCGATTAGCGAATACTACTACTAGTGTGTGACAGTATCCGAATTATTGCATTCGAATGCAAGAGATTTCGATTAGCGAATACTACTACTAGTGAGTGACAGTATCCGAATTATTACATTCGAATTAAAGAGCTTTCGATTAGCGAATACTACTACTAGTGAGTGACAGTATCCGAATTATTGCTTTCGAATGCAAGAGATTTCGATTAGCGAATACTACTACTAGTGAGTGACAGTATCCGAATTATTGTTTTCGAATGCAAGCGATTTCGATTAGCGAATACTACTACTAGTGAGTGACAGGATCCGAGAACTTGCATTCGATTGCATGAAATTTCGATTAGCGAATACTACTACTAGTGAGTGACAGTATCCGAGAACTTGCATTCGAATGCATGAGATTTCGATTAGCGAATACTACTACTAGTGAGTGACAGTATCCGAATTATTGCATTCGAATGCATGAAATGTCGATTTGCGAATACTACTACTAGTGAGTGACAGTATCCGAGAACTTGCATTCGAATGCATGAAATTTCGATTAGCGAATACTACTACTAGTGAGTGACAGTATCCGAATTATTGCATTCGAATGCATGAAATGTCGATTAGCTAATACTACTACTAGTGAGTGACAGCATCCGAATTATTGCATTCGAATGCATGAAACATTCGATTAGCGAATGCTACTACTAGTGAGTGACAGTATCCGAATTATTGCAATCGAATGCAAGAGATTTCGATTAGCGAATACTACTACTAGTGAGTGACAGTATCCGAATTATTGCATTCGAAAGCATGACACTTCGATTAGCGAATACTACTACTAGTGAGTGACAGTATCCGAATTATTGCATTCGAATGCATGAGATTTCGATTAGCGAATACTACTACTAGTGAGTGACAGTATCCGAATTATTGCATTCGAATACATGAAATTTCGATTAGCGAATACTACTACTAGTGAGTGACAGTATCCGAATTATTGCATTCGAATGCATGAAATTTCGATTAGCGAATACTACTACTAATGAGTGACAGCATCCGAATTATTGCATTCGAATGCATGAAATTTCGCTTAGCGAATACTACAACTAGTGAGTGACACTATCTGAATTATTGCATTCGAATGCATGAGATTTCGGTTAGCGAATACTACTACTAGTGAGTGACAGTATCCGAGAACTTGCATTCGAATGCAAGAGATTTCGATTAGCGAATAATACTACTAGTGAGTGACAGTATCCGAGAACTTGCATTCGAATGCATGAGATTTCGATTAGCGAATACTACTACTAGTGAGTGATAGTATCCGAATTATTGCATTCGAATGCATGAAATTTCGATTAGCGAATACTACTACTAGTGAGTGACAGTATCCGAGAACTTGCATTCGAATGCATGAAATTTCGATAAGCGAATACTACTACTAGTGAGTGACAGTATCCGAGAACTTGCATTCGAATGCATGAAATTTCGATTAGCGAATACTACTACTAGTGAGTGACAGTATCCCAGAACTTGCATTCGAATGCATGAAATTTCGATTAGCAAATACCACTACTAGTGAGTGACAGTATCCGAGGACTTGCATTCGAATGCATGAAATTTCGATTAGCGAATACTACTACTAGTGAGTGACAGTATCCGAGAACTTGCATTCGAATGCATGAAATTTCGATTAACGAATACTACTACCAGTGAGTGACAGTATCCGAGAACTTGCATTCGAATGCATGAAATTTCGATTCGCGAATACTACTACTAGTGAGTGACAGTATCCGAGAACTTGCATTCGAATGCATGAAATTTCGATTAGCGAATACTACTACTAGTGAGTGACAGTATCCGAATTATTGCATTCGAATGCATGCAATTTCTATTAGCGAATACTACTACTAGTGTGTGACAGTATCCGAATTATTGCATTCGAATGCAAGAGATTTCGATTAGCGAATACCACTACTAGTGGGTGACAGTATCCGAATTATTTGATTCGAATGCAAGAGATTTCGATTAGCGAATACTACTACTAGTGAGTGACAGTATCCGAATTATTGCTTTCGAATGCAAGAGATTTCGATTAGCGAATACTACTACTAGTGAGTGACAGTATCCGAATTATTGTATTCGAATGCACGAGACTTCGATTAGCGAATACTACTACTAGTGAGTGACAGTATCCGAATTATTGCATTCGAATGCATGAAATTTCGATTAGCGTATACTACTACTAGTGAGTGACAGTATCCGAATTATTGCATTCGAATGCATGAAATTTCGATTAGCGAATACTACTACTAGTGAGTGACAGTATACGAATTATTGCATTCGAATGCATGAGATTTCGATTAGCGAATACTACTACTAGTGAGTGACAGTATCCGAGAACTTGCATTCGAATGCATGAGATTTCGATTAGCGAATACTGCCACTAGTGAGTGACAGTATCCGAGAACTTGCATTCGAATGCATGAGATTTCGATTAGCGAATACTACTTCTAGTGAGTGACAGTATCCGAGAACTTGCATTCGAATGCATGAGATTTCGATTAGCGAATACTACTACTAGTGAGTGACAGTATCCGAATTATTGCAATTGAATGAATGAGATTTCGTTTAGCGAATACTACTACTAGTCAGTGACAGTTTCCGAATTATTGCTTTCGAATGCAAGAGATTTCGATTAACGAATACTACTACTAGTGAGTGACAGTATCCGAGAACTTGCATTCGAATGCATGAGATTTCGATTAGCGAATACTACTACTAGTGACAGTATCCGAGAACTTGCATTCGAATGCATGAAATTTCGATTAGCGAATACTACTACTAGTGAGTGACAGTATCCGAATTATTGCATTCGAATGCAAGAGATTTCGATTAGCGAATACTACTACTAGTGGGTGACAGTATCCGAGTTATTGCATTCGAATGCATGAAATTTCGATTACCGAATACTACTACTAGTGACTGACAGTATCCGAATTATTGCATTCGAATGCATGAAATTTCGATTAGCGAATACTACTACTAGTGAGTGACAGTATCCGAATTATTGCATTCGAATGCAAGAGTTTTCGATTAGCGAATACTACTACTAGTGAGTGACAGTATTCGAATTATTGCATTCGAATGCATGAAACTTTCGATTAGCGAATGCTACTACTAGTGAGTGACAGTATACGAATTATTGCAATCGAATGCAAGATATTTCGATTAGCGAATACTACTACTAGTGAGTGACAGTATCCGAATTATTGCATTCGAATTCATGAGACTTCGATTAGCGAATACTACTACTAGTGAGTGACAGTATCCGAATTATTGCATTCGAATGAATGAGATTTCGATTAGCGAATACTACTACTAGTGAGTGACAGTATCCGAATTATTGCATTCGAATACATGAAATTTCGATTAGCGAATACTACTACTAGTGAGTGACAGTATCCGAATTATTGCATTCGAATGCATGAAATTTCGATTAGCGAATACTACTACTAATGAGTGACAGCATCCGAATTATTGCATTCGAATGCATGAAATTTCGATTAGCGAATACTACAACTAGTGAGTGACACTATCTGAATTATTGCATTCGAATGCATGAGATTTCGGTTAGCGAATACTACTACTAGTGAGTGACAGTATCCGAGAACTTGCATTCGAATGCAAGAGATTTCGATTAGCGAATAATACTACTAGTGAGTGACAGTATCCGAGAACTTGCATTCGAATGCATGAGATTTCGATTAGCGAATACTAGTACTAGTGAGTGATAGTATCCGAATTATTGCATTCGAATGCATGAAATTTCGATTAGCGAATACTACTACTAGTGGGTGACAGTATCCGAGAACTTGCATTCGAATGCATGAAATTTCGATTAGCGAATACTACTACTAGTGAGTGACAGTATCCGAGAACTTGCATTCGAATGCATGAAATTTCGATTAGCGAATACTACTACTAGTGAGTGACAGTATCCGAGAACTTGCATTCGAATGCATGAAATTTCGATTAGCAAATACCACTACTAGTGAGTGACAGTATCCGAGGACTTGCATTCGAATGCATGAAATTTCGATTAGCGAATACTACTACTAGTGAGTGACAGTATCCGAGAACTTGCATTCGAATGCATGAAATTTCGATTAACGAATACTACTACTAGTGAGTGACAGTATCCGAGAACTTGCATTCGAATGCATGAAATTTCGATTCGCGAATACTACTACTAGTGAGTGACAGTATCCAAGAACTTGCATTCGAATGCATGAAATTTCGATTAGCGAATACTACTACTAGTGAGTGACAGTATCCGAATTATTGCATTCGAATGCATGCAATTTCGATTAGCGAATACTACTACTAGTGTGTGACAGTATCCGAATTATTGCATTCGAATGCAAGAGATTTCGATTAGCGAATACTACTACTAGTGAGTGACAGTATCCGAATTATTTGATTCGAATGCAAGAGATTTCGATTAGCGAATACTACTACTAGTGAGCGACAGTATCCGAATTATTGCTTTCGAATGCAAGAGATTTCGATTAGCGAATACTACTACTAGTGAGTGACAGTATCCGAATTATTGTATTCGAGTGCACGAGACTTCGATTAGCGAATACTACTACTAGTGAGTGACAGTATCCGAATTATTGCATTCGAATGCATGAAATTTCGATTAGCGTATACTACTACTAGTGAGTGACAGTATCCGAATTATTGCATTCGAATGCATGAAATTTCGATTAGCGAATACTACTACTAGTGAGTGACAGTATACGAGTTATTGCATTCGAATGCATGAGATTTCGATTAGCGAATACTACTACTAGTGAGTGACAGTATCCGAGAACTTGCATTCGAATGCATGAGATTTCGATTAGCGAATACTGCCACTAGTGAGTGACAGTATCCGAGAACTTGCATTCGAATGCATGAGATTTCGGTTAGCGAATACTACTTCTAGTGAGTGACAGTATCCGAGAACTTGCATTCGAATGCATGAGATTTCGATTAGCGAATACTACTACTAGTGAGTGACAGTATCCGAATTATTGCAATTGAATGAATGAGATTTCGTTTAGCGAATACTACTACTAGTCAGTGACAGTTTCCGAATTATTGCTTTCGAATGCAAGAGATTTCGATTAACGAATACTACTACTAGTGAGTGACAGTATCCGAACTATTGCATTCGAATGCAAGAGATTTCGATTAGCGAATACTACTACTAGTGAGTGACAGTATCCGAATTATTGCATTCGAATGCAAGAGATTTCGATTAGCGAATATTACTACTAGTGAGTGACAGTATCCGAGAACTTGCATTCGAATGCATGAGATTTCGATTAGCGAATACTACTACTAGTGAGTGACAGTATCCGAATTATTGCATTCGAATGCATGAAATGTCGATTTGCGAATACTACTACTAGTGAGTGACAGTATGCGAGAACTTGCATTCGAATGCATGAAATTTCGATTAGCGAATACTACTACTAGTGAGTGACAGTATCCGAATTATTGCATTCGAATGCATGAAATGTCGATTAGCTAATACTACTACTAGTGAGTGACAGCATCCGAATTATTGCATTCGAATGCATGAAACATTCGATTAGCGAATGCTACTACTAGTGAGTGACAGTATCCGAATTATTGCAATCGAATGCAAGAGATTTCGATTAGCGAATACTACTACTAGTAAGTGACAGTATCCGAATTATTGCATTCGAAAGCATGACACTTCGATTAGCGAATACTACTACTAGTGAGTGACAGTATCCGAATTATTGCATTCGAATGCATGAGATTTCGATTAGCGAATACTACTACTAGTGAGTGACAGTATCCGAATTATTGCATTCGAATACATGAAATTTCGATTAGCGAATACTACTACTAGTGAGTGACAGTATCCGAATTATTGCATTCGAATGCATGAAATTTCGATTAGCGAATACTACTACTAATGAGTGACAGCATCCGAATTATTGCATTCGAATGCATGAAATTTCGCTTAGCGAATACTACAACTAGTGAGTGACACTATCTGAATTATTGCATTCGAATGCATGAGATTTCGGTTAGCGAATACTACTACTAGTGAGTGACAGTATCCGAGAACTTGCATTCGAATGCAAGAGATTTCGATTAGCGAATAATACTACTAGTGAGTGACAGTATCCGAGAACTTGCATTCGAATGCATGAGATTTCGATTAGCGAATACTACTACTAGTGAGTGATAGTATCCGAATTATTGCATTCGAATGCATGAAATTTCGATTAGCGAATACTACTACTAGTGAGTGACAGTATCCGAGAACTTGCATTCGAATGCATGAAATTTCGATAAGCGAATCCTACTACTAGTGAGTGAAAGTATCCGAGAACTTGCATTCGAATGCATGAAATTTCGATTAGCGAATACTACTACTAGTGAGTGACAGTATCCGAGAACTTGCATTCGAATGCATGAAATTTCGATTAGCAAATACCACTACTAGTGAGTGACAGTATCCGAGGACTTCCATTCGAATGCATGAAATTTCGATTAGCGAATACTACTACTAGTGAGTGACAGTATCCGAGAACTTGCATTCGAATGCATGAAATTTCGATTAACGAATACTACTACCAGTGAGTGACAGTATCCGAGAACTTGCATTCGAATGCATGAAATTTCGATTCGCGAACTCTACTACTAGTGAGTGACAGTATCCGAGAACTTGCATTCGAATGCATGAAATTTCGATTAGCGAATACTACTACTAGTGAGTGACAGTATCCGAATTATTGCATTCGAATGCATGCAATTTCTATTAGCGAATACTACTACTAGTGTGTGACAGTATCCGAATTATTGCATTCGAATGCAAGAGATTTCGATTAGCGAATACTACTACTAGTGGGTGACAGTATCCGAATTATTTGATTCGAATGCAAGAGATTTCGATTAGCGAATACTACTACTAGTGAGTGACAGTATCCGAATTATTGCTTTCGAATGCAAGAGATTTCGATTAGCGAATACTACTACTAGTGAGTGACAGTATCCGAATTATTGTATTCGAATGCACGAGACTTCGATTAGCGAATACTACTACTAGTGAGTGACAGTATCCGAATTATTGCATTCGAATGCATGAAATTTCGATTAGCGTATACTACTACTAGTGAGTGACAGTATCCGAATTATTGCATTCGAATGCATGAAATTTCGATTAGCGAATACTACTACTAGTGAGTGACAGTATCCGAGAACTTGCATTCGAATGCATGAAATTTCGATTAGCAAATACCACTACTAGTGAGTGACAGTATCCGAGGACTTGCATTCGAATGCATGAAATTTCGATTAGCGAATACTACTACTAGTGAGTGACAGTATCCGAGAACTTGCATTCGAATGCATGAAATTTCGATTAACGAATACTACTACTAGTGAGTGACAGTATCCGAGAACTTGCATTCGAATGCATGAAATTTCGATTCGCGAATACTACTACTAGTGAGTGACAGTATCCAAGAACTTGCATTCGAATGCATGAAATTTCGATTAGCGAATACTACTACTAGTGAGTGACAGTATCCGAATTATTGCATTCGAATGCATGCAATTTCGATTAGCGAATACTACTACTAGTGTGTGACAGTATCCGAATTATTGCATTCGAATGCAAGAGATTTCGATTAGCGAATACTACTACTAGTGAGTGACAGTATCCGAATTATTTGATTCGAATGCAAGAGATTTCGATTAGCGAATACTACTACTAGTGAGCGACAGTATCCGAATTATTGCTTTCGAATGCAAGAGATTTCGATTAGCGAATACTACTACTAGTGAGTGACAGTATCCGAATTATTGTATTCGAATGCACGAGACTTCGATTAGCGAATACTACTACTAGTGAGTGACAGTATCCGAATTATTGCATTCGAATGCATGAAATTTCGATTAGCGTATACTACTACTAGTGAGTGACAGTATCCGAATTATTGCATTCGAATGCATGAAATTTCGATTAGCGAATACTACTACTAGTGAGTGACAGTATCCGAGAACTTGCATTCGAATGCATGAGATTTCGGTTAGCGAATACTACTTCTAGTGAGTGACAGTATCCGAGAACTTGCATTCGAATGCATGAGATTTCGATTAGCGAATACTACTACTAGTGAGTGACAGTATCCGAATTATTGCAATTGAATGAATGAGATTTCGTTTAGCGAATACTACTACTAGTCAGTGACAGTTTCCGAATTATTGCTTTCGAATGCAAGAGATTTCGATTAACGAATACTACTACTAGTGAGTGACAGTATCCGAACTATTGCATTCGAATGCAAGAGATTTCGATTAGCGAATACTACTACTAGTGAGTGACAGTATCCGAATTATTGCATTCGAATGCAAGAGATTTCGATTAGCGAATATTACTACTAGTGAGTGACAGTATCCGAGAACTTGCATTCGAATGCATGAGATTTCGATTAGCGAATACTACTACTAGTGAGTGACAGTATCCGAATTATTGCATTCGAATGCATGAAATGTCGATTTGCGAATACGACTACTAGTGAGTGACAGTATGCGAGAACTTGCATTCGAATGCATGAAATTTCGATTAGCGAATACTACTACTAGTGAGTGACAGTATCCGAATTATTGCATTCGAATGCATGAAATGTCGATTAGCTAATACTACTACTAGTGAGTGACAGCATCCGAATTATTGCATTCGAATGCATGAAACATTCGATTAGCGAATGCTACTACTAGTGAGTGACAGTATCCGAATTATTGCAATCGAATGCAAGAGATTTCGATTAGCGAATACTACTACTAGTAAGTGACAGTATCCGAATTATTGCATTCGAAAGCATGACACTTCGATTAGCGAATACTACTACTAGTGAGTGACAGTATCCGAATTATTGCATTCGAATGCATGAGATTTCGATTAGCGAATACTACTACTAGTGAGTGACAGTATCCGAATTATTGCATTCGAATACATGAAATTTCGATTAGCGAATACTACTACTAGTGAGTGACAGTATCCGAATTATTGCATTCGAATGCATGAAATTTCGATTAGCGAATACTACTACTAATGAGTGACAGCATCCGAATTATTGCATTCGAATGCATGAAATTTCGCTTAGCGAATACTACAACTAGTGAGTGACACTATCTGAATTATTGCATTCGAATGCATGAGATTTCGGTTAGCGAATACTACTACTAGTGAGTGACAGTATCCGAGAACTTGCATTCGAATGCAAGAGATTTCGATTAGCGAATAATACTACTAGTGAGTGACAGTATCCGAGAACTTGCATTCGAATGCATGAGATTTCGATTAGCGAATACTACTACTAGTGAGTGATAGTATCCGAATTATTGCATTCGAATGCATGAAATTTCGATTAGCGAATACTACTACTAGTGAGTGACAGTATCCGAGAACTTGCATTCGAATGCATGAAATTTCGATAAGCGAATCCTACTACTAGTGAGTGACAGTATCCGAGAACTTGCATTCGAATGCATGAAATTTCGATTAGCGAATACTACTACTAGTGAGTGACAGTATCCGAGAACTTGCATTCGAATGCATGAAATTTCGATTAGCAAATACCACTACTAGTGAGTGACAGTATCCGAGGACTTCCATTCGAATGCATGAAATTTCGATTAGCGAATACTACTACTAGTGAGTGACAGTATCCGAGAACTTGCATTCGAATGCATGAAATTTCGATTAACGAATACTACTACCAGTGAGTGACAGTATCCGAGAACTTGCATTCGAATGCATGAAATTTCGATTCGCGAACTCTACTACTAGTGAGTGACAGTATCCGAGAACTTGCATTCGAATGCATGAAATTTCGATTAGCGAATACTACTACTAGTGAGTGACAGTATCCGAATTATTGCATTCGAATGCATGCAATTTCTATTAGGGAATACTACTACTAGTGTGTGACAGTATCCGAATTATTGCATTCGAATGCAAGAGATTTCGATTAGCGAATACTACTACTAGTGGGTGACAGTATCCGAATTATTTGATTCGAATGCAAGAGATTTCGATTAGCGAATACTACTACTAGTGAGTGACAGTATCCGAATTATTGCTTTCGAATGCAAGAGATTTCGATTAGCGAATACTACTACTAGTGAGTGACAGTATCCGAATTATTGTATTCGAATGCACGAGACTTCGATTAGCGAATACTACTACTAGTGAGTGACAGTATCCGAATTATTGCATTCGAATGCATGAAATTTCGATTAGCGTATACTACTACTAGTGAGTGACAGTATCCGAATTATTGCATTCGAATGCATGAAATTTCGATTAGCGAATACTACTACTAGTGAGTGACAGTATACGAATTATTGCATTCGAATGCATGAGATTTCGATTAGCGAATACTACTACTAGTGAGTGACAGTATCCGAGAACTTGCATTCGAATGCATGAGATTTCGATTAGCGAATACTGCCACTAGTGAGTGACAGTATCCGAGAACTTGCATTCGAATGCATGAGATTTCGATTAGCGAATACTACTTCTAGTGAGTGACAGTATCCGAGAACTTGCATTCGAATGCATGAGATTTCGATTAGCGAATACTACTACTAGTGAGTGACAGTATCCGAATTATTGCAATTGAATGAATGAGATTTCGTTTAGCGAATACTACTACTAGTCAGTGAGAGTTTCCGAATTATTGCTTTCGAATGCAAGAGATTTCGATTAACGAATACTACTACTAGTGAGTGACAGTATCCGAACTATTGCATTCGAATGCAAGAGATTTCGATTAGCGAATACTACTACTAGTGAGTGACAGTATCCGAATTATTGCATTCGAATGCAAGAGATTTCGATTAGCGAATACTACTACTAGTGAGTGACAGTATCCGAATTATTGCATTCGAATACATGAAATTTCGATTATCGAATACTACTACTAGTGAGTGACAGTATCCGAGAACTTGCATTCGAATGCATGAGATTTCGATTAGCGAATACTACTACTAGTGACAGTATCCGAGAACTTGCATTCGAATGCATGAAATTTCGATTAGCGAATACTACTACTAGTGAGTGACAGTATCCGAATTATTGCATTCGAATGCAAGAGATTTCGATTAGCGAATACTACTACTAGTGAGTGACAGTATCCGAGTTATTGCATTCGAATGCATGAAATTTCGATTACCGAATACTACTACTAGTGACTGACAGTATCCGAATTATTGCATTCGAATGCATGAAATTTCGATTAGCGAATACTACTACTAGTGAGTGACAGTATCCGAATTATTGCATTCGAATGCAAGAGTTTTCGATTAGCGAATACTACTACTAGTGAGTGACAGTATTCTAATTATTGCATTCGAATGCATGAAACTTTCGATTAGCGAATGCTACTACTAGTGAGTGACAGTATACGAATTATTGCAATCGAATGGAAGATATTTCGATTAGCGAATACTACTACTAGTGAGTGACAGTATCCGAATTATTGCATTCGAATGCATGAGACTTCGATTAGCGAATACTACTACTAGTGAGTGACAGTATCCGAATTATTGCATTCGAATGAATGAGATTTCGATTAGCGAATACTACTACTAGTGAGTGACAGTATCCGAATTATTGCATTCGAATACATGAAATTTCGATTAGCGAATACTACTACTAGTGAGTGACAGTATCCGAATTATTGCATTCGAATGCATGAAATTTCGATTAGCGAATACTACTACTAATGAGTGACAGCATCCGAATTATTGCATTCGAATGCATGAAATTTCGATTAGCGAATACTACAACTAGTGAGTGACACTATCTGAATTATTGCATTCGAATGCATGAGATTTCGGTTAGCGAATACTACTACTAGTGAGTGACAGTATCCGAGAACTTGCATTCGAATGCAAGAGATTTCGATTAGCGAATAATACTACTAGTGAGTGACAGTATCCGAGAACTTGCATTCGAATGCATGAGATTTCGATTAGCGAATACTAGTACTAGTGAGTGATAGTATCCGAATTATTGCATTCGAATGCATGAAATTTCGATTAGCGAATACTACTACTAGTGCGTGACAGTATCCGAGAAGTTGCATTCGAATGCATGAAATTTCGATTAGCGAATACTACTACTAGTGAGCGACAGTATCCGAGAACTTGCATTCGAATGCATGAAATTTCGATTAGCGAATACTACTACTAGTGAGTGACAGTATCCGAGAACTTGCATTCGAATGCATGAAATTTCGATTAGCAAATACCACTACTAGTGAGTGACAGTATCCGAGGACTTGCATTCGAATGCATGAAATTTCGATTAGCGAATACTACTACTAGTGAGTGACAGTATCCGAGAACTTGCATTCGAATGCATGAAATTTCGATTAACGAATACTACTACTCGGGAGTGACAGTATCCGAGAACTTGCATTCGAATGCATGAAATTTCGATTCGCGAATACTACTACTAGTGAGTGACAGTATCCGAGAACTTGCATTCGAATGCATGAAATTTCGATTAGCGAATACTACTACTAGTGAGTGACAGTATCCGAATTATTGCATTCGAATGCATGCAATTTCGATTAGCGAATACTACTACTAGTGTGTGACAGTATCCGAATTATTGCATTCGAATGCAAGAGATTTCGATTAGCGAATACTACTACTAGTGAGTGACAGTATCCGAATTATTTGATTCGAATGCAAGAGATTTCGATTAGCGAATACTACTACTAGTGAGCGACAGTATCCGAATTATTGCTTTCGAATGCAAGAGATTTCGATTAGCGAATCCTACTACTAGTGAGTGACAGTATCCGAATTATTGTATTCGAATGCACGAGACTTCGATTAGCGAATACTACTACTAGTGAGTGACAGTATCCGAATTATTGCATTCGAATGCATGAAATTTCGATTAGCGTATACTACTACTAGTGAGTGACAGTATCCGAATTATTGCATTCGAATGCATGAAATTTCGATTAGCGAATACTACTACTAGTGAGTGACAGTATACGAGTTATTGCATTCGAATGCATGAGATTTCGATTAGCGAATACTACTACTAGTGAGTGACAGTATCCGAGAACTTGCATTCGAATGCATGAGATTTCGATTAGCGAATACTGCCACTAGTGAGTGACAGTATCCGAGAACTTGCATTCGAATGCATGAGATTTCGGTTAGCGAATACTACTTCTAGTGAGTGACAGTATCCGAGAACTTGCATTCGAATGCATGAGATTTCGATTAGCGAATACTACTACTAGTGAGTGACAGTATCCGAATTATTGCAATTGAATGAATGAGATTTCGTTTAGCGAATACTACTACTAGTCAGTGACAGTTTCCGAATTATTGCTTTCGAATGCAAGAGATTTCGATTAACGAATACTACTACTAGTGGGTGACAGTATCCGAACTATTGCATTCGAATGCAAGAGATTTCGATTAGCGAATACTACTACTAGTGAGTGACAGTATCCGAATTATTGCATTCGAATGCAAGAGATTTCGATTAGCGAATATTACTACTAGTGAGTGACAGTATCCGAATTATTGCATTCGAATGCATGAAATTTCGATTATCGAATACTACTGCTAGTGAGTGACAGTATCCGAGAACTTGCATTCGAATGCATGAGATTTCGATTAGCGAATACTACTACTAGTGACAGTATCCGAGAACTTGCATTCGAATGCATGAAATTTCGATTAGCGAATACTACTACTAGTGAGTGACAGTATCCGAATTATTGCATTCGAATGCAAGAGATTTCGATTAGCGAATACTACTACTAGTGAGTGACAGTATTCGAATTATTGCATTCGAATGCATGAAACTTTCGATTAGCGAATGCTACTACTAGTGAGTGACAGTATCCGAATTATTGCAATCGAATGCAAGAGATTTCGATTAGCGAATACTACTACTAGTGAGTGACAGTATCCGAATTATTGCATTCGAATGCATGACACTTCGATTAGCGAATACTACTACTAGTGAGTGACAGTATCCGAATTATTGCATTCGAATGCATGAGATTTCGATTAGCGAATACTACTACTAGTGAGTGACAGTATACGAATTATTGCATTCGAATACATGAAATTTCGATTAGCGAATACTACTACTAGTGAGTGACAGTATCCGAATTATTGCATTCGAATGCATGAAATTTCGATTAGCGAATACTACTACTAATGAGTGACAGCATCCGAATTATTGCATTCGAATGCATGAAATTTCGATTAGCGAATACTACAACTAGTGAGTGACACTATCTGAATTATTGCATTCGAATGCATGAGATTTCGGTTAGCGAATACTACTACTAGTGAGTGACAGTATCCGAGAACTTACATTCGAATGCAAGAGATTTCGATTAGCGAATAATACTACTAGTGAGTGACAGTATCCGAGAACTTGCATTCGAATGCATGAGATTTCGATTAGCGAATACTACTACTAGTGAGTGATAGTATCCGAATTATTGCATTCGAATGCATGAAACTTTCGATTAGCGAATGCTACTACTAGTGAGTGACAGTATCCGAATTATTGCAATCGAATGCAAGAGATTTCGATTAGCGAATACTACTACTAGTGAGTGACAGTATCCGAATTATTGCATTCGAATGCATGACACTTCGATTAGCGAATACTACTACTAGTGAGTGACAGTATCCGAATTATTGCATTCGAATGCATGAGATTTCGATTAGCGAATACTACTACTAGTGAGTGACAGTATACGAATTATTGCATTCGAATACATGAAATTTCGATTAGCGAATACTACTACTAGTGAGTGACAGTATCCGAATTATTGCATTCGAATGCATGAAATTTCGATTAGCGAATACTACTACTAATGAGTGACAGCATCCGAATTATTGCATTCGAATGCATGAAATTTCGATTAGCGAATACTACAACTAGTGAGTGACACTATCTGAATTATTGCATTCGAATGCATGAGATTTCGGTTAGCGAATACTACTACTAGTGAGTGACAGTATCCGAGAACTTACATTCGAATGCAAGAGATTTCGATTAGCGAATACTACTACTAGTGAGTGACAGTATCCGAGAACTTGCATTCGAATGCATGAAATTTCGATTAGCGAATACTACTACTAGTGAGTGACAGTATCCGAGAACTTGCATTCGAATGCATGAAATTTCGATTAGCAAATACCACTACTAGTGAGTGACAGTATCCGAGGACTTGCATTCGAATGCATGAAATTTCGATTAGCGAATACTACTACTAGTGAGTGACAGTATCCGAGAACTTGCATTCGAATGCATGAAATTTCGATTAACGAATACTACTACCAGTGAGTGACAGTATCCGAGAACTTGCATTCGAATGCATGAAATTTCGATTAACGAATACTACTACCAGTGAGTGACAGTATCCGAGAACTTGCATTCGAATGCATGAAATTTCTATTATCGAATACTACTACTAGTGAGTGACAGTATCCGAATTATTGCATTCGAATGCATGCAATTTCGATTAGCGAATACTACTACTAGTGTGTGACAGTATCCGAATTATTGCATTCGAATGCAAGAGATTTCGATTAGCGAATACTACTACTAGTGAGTGACAGTATCCGAATTATTGCTTTCGAATGCAAGAGATTTCGATTAGCGAATACTACTACTAGTGAGTGACAGTATCCGAATTATTGTATTCGAATGCACGAGACTTCGATTAGCGAATACTACTACTAGTGAGTGACAGTATCCGAATTATTGCATTCGAATGCATGAAATTTCGATTAGCGGATACTACTACTAGTGAGTGACAGTATCCGAATTATTGCATTCGAATGCATGAAATTTCGATTAGCGAATACTACTACTAGTGAGTGACAGTATACGAGTTATTGCATTCGAATGCATGAGATTTCGATTAGCGAATACTACTACTAGTGAGTGACAGTATCCGAGAACTTGCATTCGAATGCATGAGATTTCGATTAGCGAATACTGCCACTAGTGAGTGACAGTATCCGAGAACTTGCATTCGAATGCATGAGATTTCGGTTAGCGAATACTACTTCTAGTGAGTGACAGGATCCGAGAACTTGCATTCGAATGCATGAGATTTCGATTAGCGAATACTACTACTAGTGAGTGACAGTATCCGAATTATTCCAATTTAATGAATGAGATTTCGTTTAGCGAATACTACTACTAGTCAGTGACAGTTTCCGGATTATTGCTTTCGAATGCAAGAGATTTCGATTAACCAATACTACTACTAGTGAGTGGCAGTATCCGAACTATTGCATTCGAATGCAAGAGATTTCGATTAGCGAATACTACTACTAGTGAGTGACAGTATCCGAATTATTGCATTCGAATGCAAGAGATTTCGATTAGCGAATACTACTACTAGTGAGTGACAGTATCCGAATTATTGCATTCGAATGCATGAAATTTCGATTATCGAATACTACTACTAGTGAGTGACAGTATCCGAGAACTTGCATTCGAATGCATGAGATTTCGATTAGCGAATACTACTACTAGTGACAGTATTCGAGAACTTGCATTCGAATGCATGAAATTTCGATTAGCGAATACTACTACTAGTGAGTGACAGTATCCGAATTATTGCATTCGAATGCAAGAGATTTCGATTAGCGAATACTACTACTAGTGAGTGACAGTATTCGAATTATTGCATTCGAATGCATGAAACTTTCGATTAGCGAATGCTACTACTAGTGAGTGACAGTATCCGAATTATTGCAATCGAATGCAAGAGATTTCGATTAGCGAATACTACTACTAGTGAGTGACAGTATCCGAGAACTTGCATTCGAATGCATGAAATTTCGATTCGCGAACTCTACTACTAGTGAGTGACAGTATCCGAGAACTTGCATTCGAATGCATGAAATTTCGATTAGCGAATACTATTACTAGTGAGTGACAGTATCCGAATTATTGCATTCGAATGCATGCAATTTCTATTAGCGAATACTACTACTAGTGTGTGACAGTATCCGAATTATTGCATTCGAATGCAAGAGATTTCGATTAGCGAATACTACTACTAGTGGGTGACAGTATCCGAATTATTTGATTCGAATGCAAGAGATTTCGATTAGCGAATACTACTACTAGTGAGTGACAGTATCCGAATTATTGCTTTCGAATGCAAGAGATTTCGATTAGCGAATACTACTACTAGTGAGTGACAGTATCCGAATTATTGTATTCGAATGCACGAGACTTCGATTAGCGAATACTACTACTAGTGAGTGACAGTATCCGAATTATTGCATTCGAATGCATGAAATTTCGATTAGCGTATACTACTACTAGTGAGTGACAGTATCCGAATTATTGCATTCGAATGCATGAAATTTCGATTAGCGAATACTACTACTAGTGAGTGACAGTATACGAATTATTGCATTCGAATGCATGAGATTTCGATTAGCGAATACTACTACTAGTGAGTGACAGTATCCGAGAACTTGCATTCGAATGCATGAGATTTCGATTAGCGAATACTGCCACTAGTGAGTGACAGTATCCGAGAACTTGCATTCGAATGCATGAGATTTCGATTAGCGAATACTACTTCTAGTGAGTGACAGTATCCGAGAACTTGCATTCGAATGCATGAGATTTCGATTAGCGAATACTACTACTAGTGAGTGACAGTATCCGAATTATTGCAATTGAATGAATGAGATTTCGTTTAGCGAATACTACTACTAGTCAGTGACAGTTTCCGAATTATTGCTTTCGAATGCAAGAGATTTCGATTAACGAATACTACTACTAGTGAGTGACAGTATCCGAACTATTGCATTCGAATGCAAGAGATTTCGATTAGCGAATACTACTACTAGTGAGTGACAGTATCCGAATTATTGCATTCGAATGCAAGAGATTTCGATTAGCGAATACTACTACTAGTGAGTGACAGTATCCGAATTATTGCATTCGAATACATGAAATTTCGATTATCGAATACTACTACTAGTGAGTGACAGTATCCGAGAACTTGCATTCGAATGCATGAGATTTCGATTAGCGAATACTACTACTAGTGAGTGACAGTATCCGAATTATTGCATTCGAATGCATGAGATTTCGATTAGCGAATACTGCCACTAGTGAGTGACAGTATCCGAGAACTTGCATTCGAATGCATGAGATTTCGATTAGCGAATACTACTTCTAGTGAGTGACAGTATCCGAATTATTGCATTCGAATGCATGAAATTTCGATTAGCGAATACTACTACTAATGAGTGACAGCATCCGAATTATTGCATTCGAATGCATGAAATTTCGCTTAGCGAATACTACAACTAGTGAGTGACACTATCTGAATTATTGCATTCGAATGCATGAGATTTCGGTTAGCGAATACTACTACTAGTGAGTGACAGTATCCGAGAACTTGCATTCGAATGCAAGAGATTTCGATTAGCGAATAATACTACTAGTGAGTGACAGTATCCGAGAACTTGCATTCGAATGCATGAGATTTCGATTAGCGAATACTACTACTAGTGAGTGATAGTATCCGAATTATTGCATTCGAATGCATGAAATTTCGATTAGCGAATACTACTACTAGTGAGTGACAGTATCCGAGAACTTGCATTCGAATGCATGAAATTTCGATAAGCGAATCCTACTACTAGTGAGTGACAGTATCCGAGAACTTGCATTCGAATGCATGAAATTTCGATTAGCGAATACTACTACTAGTGAGTGACAGTATCCGAGAACTTGCATTCGAATGCATGAAATTTCGATTAGCAAATACCACTACTAGTGAGTGACAGTATCCGAGGACTTCCATTCGAATGCATGAAATTTCGATTAGCGAATACTACTACTAGTGAGTGACAGTATCCGAGAACTTGCATTCGAATGCATGAAATTTCGATTAACGAATACTACTACCAGTGAGTGACAGTATCCGAGAACTTGCATTCGAATGCATGAAATTTCGATTCGCGAACTCTACTACTAGTGAGTGACAGTATCCGAGAACTTGCATTCGAATGCATGAAATTTCGATTAGCGAATACTACTACTAGTGAGTGACAGTATCCGAATTATTGCATTCGAATGCATGCAATTTCTATTAGCGAATACTACTACTAGTGTGTGACAGTATCCGAATTATTGCATTCGAATGCAAGAGATTTCGATTAGCGAATACTACTACTAGTGGGTGACAGTATCCGAATTATTTGATTCGAATGCAAGAGATTTCGATTAGCGAATACTACTACTAGTGAGTGACAGTATCCGAATTATTGCTTTCGAATGCAAGAGATTTCGATTAGCGAATACTACTACTAGTGAGTGACAGTATCCGAATTATTGTATTCGAATGCACGAGACTTCGATTAGCGAATACTACTACTAGTGAGTGACAGTATCCGAATTATTGCATTCGAATGCATGAAATTTCGATTAGCGTATACTACTACTAGTGAGTGACAGTATCCGAATTATTGCATTCGAATGCATGAAATTTCGATTAGCGAATACTACTACTAGTGAGTGACAGTATACGAATTATTGCATTCGAATGCATGAGATTTCGATTAGCGAATACTACTACTAGTGAGTGACAGTATCCGAGAACTTGCATTCGAATGCATGAGATTTCGATTAGCGAATACTGCCACTAGTGAGTGACAGTATCCGAGAACTTGCATTCGAATGCATGAGATTTCGATTAGCGAATACTACTTCTAGTGAGTGACAGTATCCGAGAACTTGCATTCGAATGCATGAGATTTCGATTAGCGAATACTACTACTAGTGAGTGACAGTATCCGAATTATTGCAATTGAATGAATGAGATTTCGTTTAGCGAATACTACTACTAGTCAGTGAGAGTTTCCGAATTATTGCTTTCGAATGCAAGAGATTTCGATTAACGAATACTACTACTAGTGAGTGACAGTATCCGAACTATTGCATTCGAATGCAAGAGATTTCGATTAGCGAATACTACTACTAGTGAGTGACAGTATCCGAATTATTGCATTCGAATGCAAGAGATTTCGATTAGCGAATACTACTACTAGTGAGTGACAGTATCCGAATTATTGCATTCGAATACATGAAATTTCGATTATCGAATACTACTACTAGTGAGTGACAGTATCCGAGAACTTGCATTCGAATGCATGAGATTTCGATTAGCGAATACTACTACTAGTGACAGTATCCGAGAACTTGCATTCGAATGCATGAAATTTCGATTAGCGAATACTACTACTAGTGAGTGACAGTATCCGAATTATTGCATTCGAATGCAAGAGATTTCGATTAGCGAATACTACTACTAGTGAGTGACAGTATCCGAGTTATTGCATTCGAATGCATGAAATTTCGATTACCGAATACTACTACTAGTGACTGACAGTATCCGAATTATTGCATTCGAATGCATGAAATTTCGATTAGCGAATACTACTACTAGTGAGTGACAGTATCCGAATTATTGCATTCGAATGCAAGAGTTTTCGATTAGCGAATACTACTACTAGTGAGTGACAGTATTCTAATTATTGCATTCGAATGCATGAAACTTTCGATTAGCGAATGCTACTACTAGTGAGTGACAGTATACGAATTATTGCAATCGAATGGAAGATATTTCGATTAGCGAATACTACTACTAGTGAGTGACAGTATCCGAATTATTGCATTCGAATGCATGAGACTTCGATTAGCGAATACTACTACTAGTGAGTGACAGTATCCGAATTATTGCATTCGAATGAATGAGATTTCGATTAGCGAATACTACTACTAGTGAGTGACAGTATCCGAATTATTGCATTCGAATACATGAAATTTCGATTAGCGAATACTACTACTAGTGAGTGACAGTATCCGAATTATTGCATTCGAATGCATGAAATTTCGATTAGCGAATACTACTACTAATGAGTGACAGCATCCGAATTATTGCATTCGAATGCATGAAATTTCGGTTAGCGAATACTACTACTAGTGAGTGACAGTATCCGAGAACTTGCATTCGAATGCAAGAGATTTCGATTAGCGAATAATACTACTAGTGAGTGACAGTATCCGAGAACTTGCATTCGAATGCATGAGATTTCGATTAGCGAATACTAGTACTAGTGAGTGATAGTATCCGAATTATTGCATTCGAATGCATGAAATTTCGATTAGCGAATACTACTACTAGTGCGTGACAGTATCCGAGAAGTTGCATTCGAATGCATGAAATTTCGATTAGCGAATACTACTACTAGTGAGCGACAGTATCCGAGAACTTGCATTCGAATGCATGAAATTTCGATTAGCGAATACTACTACTAGTGAGTGACAGTATCCGAGAACTTGCATTCGAATGCATGAAATTTCGATTAGCAAATACCACTACTAGTGAGTGACAGTATCCGAGGACTTGCATTCGAATGCATGAAATTTCGATTAGCGAATACTACTACTAGTGAGTGACAGTATCCGAGAACTTGCATTCGAATGCATGAAATTTCGATTAACGAATACTACTACTCGGGAGTGACAGTATCCGAGAACTTGCATTCGAATGCATGAAATTTCGATTCGCGAATACTACTACTAGTGAGTGACAGTATCCGAGAACTTGCATTCGAATGCATGAAATTTCGATTAGCGAATACTACTACTAGTGAGTGACAGTATCCGAATTATTGCATTCGAATGCATGCAATTTCGATTAGCGAATACTACTACTAGTGTGTGACAGTATCCGAATTATTGCATTCGAATGCAAGAGATTTCGATTAGCGAATACTACTACTAGTGAGTGACAGTATCCGAATTATTTGATTCGAATGCAAGAGATTTCGATTAGCGAATACTACTACTAGTGAGCGACAGTATCCGAATTATTGCTTTCGAATGCAAGAGATTTCGATTAGCGAATCCTACTACTAGTGAGTGACAGTATCCGAATTATTGTATTCGAATGCACGAGACTTCGATTAGCGAATACTACTACTAGTGAGTGACAGTATCCGAATTATTGCATTCGAATGCATGAAATTTCGATTAGCGTATACTACTACTAGTGAGTGACAGTATCCGAATTATTGCATTCGAATGCATGAAATTTCGATTAGCGAATACTACTACTAGTGAGTGACAGTATACGAGTTATTGCATTCGAATGCATGAGATTTCGATTAGCGAATACTACTACTAGTGAGTGACAGTATCCGAGAACTTGCATTCGAATGCATGAGATTTCGATTAGCGAATACTGCCACTAGTGAGTGACAGTATCCGAGAACTTGCATTCGAATGCATGAGATTTCGGTTAGCGAATACTACTTCTAGTGAGTGACAGTATCCGAGAACTTGCATTCGAATGCATGAGATTTCGATTAGCGAATACTACTACTAGTGAGTGACAGTATCCGAATTATTGCAATTGAATGAATGAGATTTCGTTTAGCGAATACTACTACTAGTCAGTGACAGTTTCCGAATTATTGCTTTCGAATGCAAGAGATTTCGATTAACGAATACTACTACTAGTGGGTGACAGTATCCGAACTATTGCATTCGAATGCAAGAGATTTCGATTAGCGAATACTACTACTAGTGAGTGACAGTATCCGAATTATTGCATTCGAATGCAAGAGATTTCGATTAGCGAATATTACTACTAGTGAGTGACAGTATCCGAATTATTGCATTCGAATGCATGAAATTTCGATTATCGAATACTACTGCTAGTGAGTGACAGTATCCGAGAACTTGCATTCGAATGCATGAGATTTCGATTAGCGAATACTACTACTAGTGACAGTATCCGAGAACTTGCATTCGAATGCATGAAATTTCGATTAGCGAATACTACTACTAGTGAGTGACAGTATCCGAATTATTGCATTCGAATGCAAGAGATTTCGATTAGCGAATACTACTACTAGTGAGTGACAGTATTCGAATTATTGCATTCGAATGCATGAAACTTTCGATTAGCGAATGCTACTACTAGTGAGTGACAGTATCCGAATTATTGCAATCGAATGCAAGAGATTTCGATTAGCGAATACTACGACTAGTGAGTGACAGTATCCGAATTATTGCATTCGAATGCATGACACTTCGATTAGCGAATACTACTACTAGTGAGTGACAGTATCCGAATTATTGCATTCGAATGCATGAGATTTCGATTAGCGAATACTACTACTAGTGAGTGACAGTATACGAATTATTGCATTCGAATACATGAAATTTCGATTAGCGAATACTACTACTAGTGAGTGACAGTATCCGAATTATTGCATTCGAATGCATGAAATTTCGATTAGCGAATACTACTACTAATGAGTGACAGCATCCGAATTATTGCATTCGAATGCATGAAATTTCGATTAGCGAATACTACAACTAGTGAGTGACACTATCTGAATTATTGCATTCGAATGCATGAGATTTCGGTTAGCGAATACTACTACTAGTGAGTGACAGTATCCGAGAACTTACATTCGAATGCAAGAGATTTCGATTAGCGAATAATACTACTAGTGAGTGACAGTATCCGAGAACTTGCATTCGAATGCATGAGATTTCGATTAGCGAATACTACTACTAGTGAGTGATAGTATCCGAATTATTGCATTCGAATGCATGAAACTTTCGATTAGCGAATGCTACTACTAGTGAGTGACAGTATCCGAATTATTGCAATCGAATGCAAGAGATTTCGATTAGCGAATACTACTACTAGTGAGTGACAGTATCCGAATTATTGCATTCGAATGCATGACACTTCGATTAGCGAATACTACTACTAGTGAGTGACAGTATCCGAATTATTGCATTCGAATGCATGAGATTTCGATTAGCGAATACTACTACTAGTGAGTGACAGTGTACGAATTATTGCATTCGAATACATGAAATTTCGATTAGCGAATACTACTACTAGTGAGTGACAGTATCCGAATTATTGCATTCGAATGCATGAAATTTCGATTAGCGAATACTACTACTAATGAGTGACAGCATCCGAATTATTGCATTCGAATGCATGAAATTTCGATTAGCGAATACTACAACTAGTGAGTGACACTATCTGAATTATTGCATTCGAATGCATGAGATTTCGGTTAGCGAATACTACTACTAGTGAGTGACAGTATCCGAGAACTTACATTCGAATGCAAGAGATTTCGATTAGCGAATACTACTACTAGTGAGTGACAGTATCCGAGAACTTGCATTCGAATGCATGAAATTTCGATTAGCGAATACTACTACTAGTGAGTGACAGTATCCGAGAACTTGCATTCGAATGCATGAAATTTCGATTAGCAAATACCACTACTAGTGAGTGACAGTATCCGAGGACTTGCATTCGAATGCATGAAATTTCGATTAGCGAATACTACTACTAGTGAGTGACAGTATCCGAGAACTTGCATTCGAATGCATGAAATTTCGATTAACGAATACTACTACCAGTGAGTGACAGTATCCGAGAACTTGCATTCGAATGCATGAAATTTCGATTAACGAATACTACTACCAGTGAGTGACAGTATCCGAGAACTTGCATTCGAATGCATGAAATTTCTATTATCGAATACTACTACTAGTGAGTGACAGTATCCGAATTATTGCATTCGAATGCATGCAATTTCGATTAGCGAATACTACTACTAGTGTGTGACAGTATCCGAATTATTGCATTCGAATGCAAGAGATTTCGATTAGCGAATACTACTACTAGTGAGTGACAGTATCCGAATTATTGCTTTCGAATGCAAGAGATTTCGATTAGCGAATACTACTACTAGTGAGTGACAGTATCCGAATTATTGTATTCGAATGCACGAGACTTCGATTAGCGAATACTACTACTAGTGAGTGACAGTATCCGAATTATTGCATTCGAATGCATGAAATTTCGATTAGCGGATACTACTACTAGTGAGTGACAGTATCCGAATTATTGCATTCGAATGCATGAAATTTCGATTAGCGAATACTACTACTAGTGAGTGACAGTATACGAGTTATTGCATTCGAATGCATGAGATTTCGATTAGCGAATACTACTACTAGTGAGTGACAGTATCCGAGAACTTGCATTCGAATGCATGAGATTTCGATTAGCGAATACTGCCACTAGTGAGTGACAGTATCCGAGAACTTGCATTCGAATGCATGAGATTTCGGTTAGCGAATACTACTTCTAGTGAGTGACAGGATCCGAGAACTTGCATTCGAATGCATGAGATTTCGATTAGCGAATACTACTACTAGTGAGTGACAGTATCCGAATTATTCCAATTTAATGAATGAGATTTCGTTTAGCGAATACTACTACTAGTCAGTGACAGTTTCCGGATTATTGCTTTCGAATGCAAGAGATTTCGATTAACCAATACTACTACTAGTGAGTGGCAGTATCCGAACTATTGCATTCGAATGCAAGAGATTTCGATTAGCGAATACTACTACTAGTGAGTGACAGTATCCGAATTATTGCATTCGAATGCAAGAGATTTCGATTAGCGAATACTACTACTAGTGAGTGACAGTATCCGAATTATTGCATTCGAATGCATGAAATTTCGATTATCGAATACTACTACTAGTGAGTGACAGTATCCGAGAACTTGCATTCGAATGCATGAGATTTCGATTAGCGAATACTACTACTAGTGACAGTATCCGAGAACTTGCATTCGAATGCATGAAATTTCGATTAGCGAATACTACTACTAGTGAGTGACAGTATCCGAATTATTGCATTCGAATGCAAGAGATTTCGATTAGCGAATACTACTACTAGTGAGTGACAGTATTCGAATTATTGCATTCGAATGCATGAAACTTTCGATTAGCGAATGCTACTACTAGTGAGTGACAGTATCCGAATTATTGCAATCGAATGCAAGAGATTTCGATTAGCGAATACTACTACTAGTGAGTGACAGTATCCGAGAACTTGCATTCGAATGCATGAAATTTCGATTCGCGAACTCTACTACTAGTGAGTGACAGTATCCGAGAACTTGCATTCGAATGCATGAAATTTCGATTAGCGAATACTATTACTAGTGAGTGACAGTATCCGAATTATTGCATTCGAATGCATGCAATTTCTATTAGCGAATACTACTACTAGTGTGTGACAGTATCCGAATTATTGCATTCGAATGCAAGAGATTTCGATTAGCGAATACTACTACTAGTGGGTGACAGTATCCGAATTATTTGATTCGAATGCAAGAGATTTCGATTAGCGAATACTACTACTAGTGAGTGACAGTATCCGAATTATTGCTTTCGAATGCAAGAGATTTCGATTAGCGAATACTACTACTAGTGAGTGACAGTATCCGAATTATTGTATTCGAATGCACGAGACTTCGATTAGCGAATACTACTACTAGTGAGTGACAGTATCCGAATTATTGCATTCGAATGCATGAAATTTCGATTAGCGTATACTACTACTAGTGAGTGACAGTATCCGAATTATTGCATTCGAATGCATGAAATTTCGATTAGCGAATACTACTACTAGTGAGTGACAGTATACGAATTATTGCATTCGAATGCATGAGATTTCGATTAGCGAATACTACTACTAGTGAGTGACAGTATCCGAGAACTTGCATTCGAATGCATGAGATTTCGATTAGCGAATACTGCCACTAGTGAGTGACAGTATCCGAGAACTTGCATTCGAATGCATGAGATTTCGATTAGCGAATACTACTTCTAGTGAGTGACAGTATCCGAGAACTTGCATTCGAATGCATGAGATTTCGATTAGCGAATACTACTACTAGTGAGTGACAGTATCCGAATTATTGCAATTGAATGAATGAGATTTCGTTTAGCGAATACTACTACTAGTCAGTGACAGTTTCCGAATTATTGCTTTCGAATGCAAGAGATTTCGATTAACGAATACTACTACTAGTGAGTGACAGTATCCGAACTATTGCATTCGAATGCAAGAGATTTCGATTAGCGAATACTACTACTAGTGAGTGACAGTATCCGAATTATTGCATTCGAATGCAAGAGATTTCGATTAGCGAATACTACTACTAGTGAGTGACAGTATCCGAATTATTGCATTCGAATACATGAAATTTCGATTATCGAATACTACTACTAGTGAGTGACAGTATCCGAGAACTTGCATTCGAATGCATGAGATTTCGATTAGCGAATACTACTACTAGTGAGTGACAGTATCCGAATTATTGCATTCGAATGCATGAGATTTCGATTAGCGAATACTGCCACTAGTGAGTGACAGTATCCGAGAACTTGCATTCGAATGCATGAGATTTCGATTAGCGAATACTACTTCTAGTGAGTGACAGTATCCGAATTATTGCATTCGAATGCATGAAATTTCGATTAGCGAATACTACTACTAGTGAGTGACAGTATCCGAATTATTGCATTCGAATGCAAGAGTTTTCGATTAGCGAATACTACTACTAGTGAGTGACAGTATTCTAATTATTGCATTCGAATGCATGAAACTTTCGATTAGCGAATGCTACTACTAGTGAGTGACAGTATACGAATTATTGCAATCGAATGCAAGATATTTCGATTAGCGAATACTACTACTAGTGAGTGACAGTATCCGAATTATTGCATTCGAATGCATGAGACTTCGATTAGCGAATACTACTACTAGTGAGTGACAGTATCCGAATTATTGCATTCGAATGAATGAGATTTCGATTAGCGAATACTACTACTAGTGAGTGACAGTATCCGAATTATTGCATTCGAATACATGAAATTTCGATTAGCGAATACTACTACTAGTGAGTGACAGTATCCGAATTATTGCATTCGAATGCATGAAATTTCGATTAGCGAATACTACTACTAATGAGTGACAGCATCCGTATTATTGCATTCGAATGCATGAAATTTCGATTAGCGAATACTACAACTAGTGAGTGACACTATCTGAATTATTGCATTCGAATGCATGAGATTTCGGTTAGCGAATACTACTACTAGTGAGTGACAGTATCCGAGAACTTGCATTCGAATGCAAGAGATTTCGATTAGCGAATAATACTACTAGTGAGTGACAGTATCCGAGAACTTGCATTCGAATGCATGAGATTTCGATTAGCGAATACTAGTACTAGTGAGTGATAGTATCCGAATTATTGCATTCGAATGCATGAAATTTCGATTAGCGAATACTACTACTAGTGCGTGACAGTATCCGAGAACTTGCATTCGAATGCATGAAATTTCGATTAGCGAATACTACTACTAGTGAGTGACAGTATCCGAGAACTTGCATTCGAATGCATGAAATTTCGATTAGCGAATACTACTACTAGTGAGTGACAGTATCCGAGAACTTGCATTCGAATGCATGAAATTTCGATTAGCAAATACCACTACTAGTGAGTGACAGTATCCGAGGACTTGCATTCGAATGCATGAAATTTCGATTAGCGAATACTACTACTAGTGAGTGACAGTATCCGAGAACTTGCATTCGAATGCATGAAATTTCGATTAACGAATACTACTACTCGTGAGTGACAGTATCCGAGAACTTGCATTCGAATGCATGAAATTTCGATTCGCGAATACTACTACTAGTGAGTGACAGTATCCGAGAACTTGCATTCGAATGCATGAAATTTCGATTAGCGAATACTACTACTAGTGAGTGACAGTATCCGAATTATTGCATTCGAATGCATGCAATTTCGATTAGCGAATACTACTACTAGTGTGTGACAGTATCCGAATTATTGCATTCGAATGCAAGAGATTTCGATTAGCGAATACTACTACTAGTGAGTGACAGTATCCGAATTATTTGATTCGAATGCAAGAGATTTCGATTAGCGAATACTACTACTAGTGAGCGACAGTATCCGAATTATTGCTTTCGAATGCAAGAGATTTCGATTAGCGAATCCTACTACTAGTGAGTGACAGTATCCGAATTATTGTATTCGAATGCACGAGACTTCGATTAGCGAATACTACTACTAGTGAGTGACAGTATCCGAATTATTGCATTCGAATGCATGAAATTTCGATTAGCGTATACTACTACTAGTGAGTGACAGTATCCGAATTATTGCATTCGAATGCATGAAATTTCGATTAGCGAATACTACTACTAGTGAGTGACAGTATACGAGTTATTGCATTCGAATGCATGAGATTTCGATTAGCGAATACTACTACTAGTGAGTGACAGTATCCGAGAACTTGCATTCGAATGCATGAGATTTCGATTAGCGAATACTGCCACTAGTGAGTGACAGTATCCGAGAACTTGCATTCGAATGCATGAGATTTCGGTTAGCGAATACTACTTCTAGTGAGTGACAGTATCCGAGAACTTGCATTCGAATGCATGAGATTTCGATTAGCGAATACTACTACTAGTGAGTGACAGTATCCGAATTATTGCAATTGAATGAATGAGATTTCGTTTAGCGAATACTACTACTAGTCAGTGACAGTTTCCGAATTATTGCTTTCGAATGCAAGAGATTTCGATTAACGAATACTACTACTAGTGAGTGACAGTATCCGAGCTATTGCATTCGAATGCAAGAGATTTAGATTAGCGAATACTACTACTAGTGAGTGACAGTATCCGAATTATTGCATTCGAATGCAAGAGATTTCGATTAGCGAATATTACTACTAGTGAGTGACAGTATCCGAATTATTGCATTCGAATGCATGAAATTTCGATTATCGAATACTACTACTAGTGAGTGACAGTATCCGAGAACTTGCATTCGAATGCATGAGATTTCGATTAGCGAATACTACTACTAGTGACAGTATCCGAGAACTTGCATTCGAATGCATGAAATTTCGATTAGCGAATACTACTACTAGTGAGTGACAGTATCCGAATTATTGCATTCGAATGCAAGAGATTTCGATTAGCGAATACTACTACTAGTGAGTGACAGTATTCGAATTATTGCATTCGAATGCATGAAACTTTCGATTAGCGAATGCTACTACTAGTGAGTGACAGTATCCGAATTATTGCAATCGAATGCAAGAGATTTCGATTAGCGAATACTACTACTAGTGAGTGACAGTATCCGAATTATTGCATTCGAATGCATGACACTTCGATTAGCGAATACTACTACTAGTGAGTGACAGTATCCGAATTATTGCATTCGAATGCATGAGATTTCGATTAGCGAATACTACTACTAGTGAGTGACAGTATACGAATTATTGCATTCGAATACATGAAATTTCGATTAGCGAATACTACTACTAGTGAGTGACAGTATCCGAATTATTGCATTCGAATGCATGAAATTTCGATTAGCGAATACTACTACTAATGAGTGACAGCATCCGAATTATTGCATTCGAATGCATGAAATTTCGATTAGCGAATACTACAACTAGTGAGTGACACTATCTGAATTATTGCATTCGAATGCATGAGATTTCGGTTAGCGAATACTACTACTAGTGAGTGACAGTATCCGAGAACTTACATTCGAATGCAAGAGATTTCGATTAGCGAATAATACTACTAGTGAGTGACAGTATCCGAGAACTTGCATTCGAATGCATGAGATTTCGATTAGCGAATACTACTACTAGTGAGTGATAGTATCCGAATTATTGCATTCGAATGCATGAAATTTCGATTAGCGAATACTACTACTAGTGAGTGACAGTATCCGAGAACTTGCATTCGAATGCATGAAATTTCGATTAGCGAATACTACTACTAGTGAGTGACAGTATCCGAGAACTTGCATTCGAATGCATGAAATTTCGATTAGCAAATACCACTACTAGTGAGTGACAGTATCCGAGAACTTGCATTCGAATGCATGAGATTTCGATTAGCGAATACTACTACTAGTGAGTGATAGTATCCGAGAACTTGCATTCGAATGCATGAAATTTCGATTAACGAATACTACTACCAGTGAGTGACAGTATCCGAGAACTTGCATTCGAATGCATGAAATTTCGATTAACGAATACTACTACCAGTGAGTGACAGTATCCGAGAACTTGCATTCGAATGCATGAAATTTCTATTATCGAATACTACTACTAGTGAGTGACAGTATCCGAATTATTGCATTCGAATGCATGCAATTTCGATTAGCGAATACTACTACTAGTGTGTGACAGTATCCGAATTATTGCATTCGAATGCAAGAGATTTCGATTAGCGAATACTACTACTAGTGAGTGACAGTATCCGAATTATTGCTTTCGAATGCAAGAGATTTCGATTAGCGAATACTACTACTAGTGAGTGACAGTATCCGAATTATTGTATTCGAATGCACGAGACTTCGATTAGCGAATACTACTACTAGTGAGTGACAGTATCCGAATTATTGCATTTGAATGCATGAAATTTCGATTAGCGGATACTACTACTAGTGAGTGACAGTATCCGAATTATTGCATTCGAATGCATGAAATTTCGATTAGCGAATACTACTACTAGTGAGTGACAGTATACGAGTTATTGCATTCGAATGCATGAGATTTCGATTAGCGAATACTACTACTAGTGAGTGACAGTATCCGAGAACTTGCATTCGAATGCATGAGATTTCGATTAGCGAATACTGCCACTAGTGAGTGACAGTATCCGAGAACTTGCATTCGAATGCATGAGATTTCGGTTAGCGAATACTACTTCTAGTGAGTGACAGGATCCGAGAACTTGCATTCGAATGCATGAGATTTCGATTAGCGAATACTACTACTAGTGAGTGACAGTATCCGAATTATTCCAATTGAATGAATGAGATTTCGTTTAGCGAATACTACTACTAGTCAGTGACAGTTTCCGGATTATTGCTTTCGAATGCAAGAGATTTCGATTAACCAATACTACTACTAGTGAGTGGCAGTATTCGAACTATTGCATTCGAATGCAAGAGATTTCGATTAGCGAATACTACTAGTAGTGAGTGACAGTATCCGAATTATTGCATTCGAATGCAAGAGATTTCGATTAGCGAATACTACTACTAGTGAGTGACAGTATCCGAATTATTGCATTCGAATGCATGAAATTTCGATTATCGAATACTACTACTAGTGAGTGACAGTATCCGAGAACTTGCATTCGATTGCATGAAATTTAGATTAGCGAATACTACTACTAGTGAGTGACAGTATCCGAGAACTTGCATTCGAATGCATGATATTTCGATTAGCGAATACTACTACTAGTGAGTGACAGTATCCGAATTATTGCATTCGAATGCATGAAATGTCGATTTGCGAATACTACTACTAGTGAGTGACAGTATCCGAGAACTTGCATTCGAATGCATGAAATTTCGATTAGCGAATACTACTACTAGTGAGTGACAGCATCCGAATTATTGCATTCGAATGCATGAGATTTCGATTAGCGAATACTACTACTAGTGAGTGACAGCATCCGAATTATTGCATTCGAATGCATGAAACTTTCGATTAGCGAATGCTACTACTAGTGAGTGACAGTATCCGAATTATTGCAATCGAATGCAAGAGATTTCGATTAGCGAATACTACTACTAGTGAGTGACAGTATCCGAATTATTGCATTCGAAAGCATGAGACTTCGATTAGCGAATACTACTACTAGTGAGTGACAGTATCCGAATTATAGCATTCGAATGCATGAGATTTCGATTAGCGAATACTACTACTAGTGAGTGACAGTATCCGAATTATTGCATTCGAATGCATGAAATTTCGATTAGCGAATACTACTACTAATGAGTGACAGCATCCGAATTATTGCATTCGAATGCATGAAATTTCGATTAGCGAATACTACAACTAATGAGTGACACTATCTGAATTATTGCATTCGAATGCATGAGATTTCGGTTAGCGAATACTACTACTAGTGAGTGACAGTATCCGAGAACTTGCATTCGAATGCAAGAGATTTCGATTAGCGAATAATACTACTAGTGAGTGACAGTATCCGAGAACTTGCATTCGAATGCATGAGATTTCGATTAGCGAATACTACTACTAGTGAGTGATAGTATCCGAATTATTGCATTCGAATGCATGAAATTTCGATTAGCGAATACTGCTACTAGTGAGTGACAGTATCCGAGAACTTGCATTCGAATGCATGAAATTTCGATTAGCGAATACTACTACTAGTGAGTGATAGTATCCGAGAACTTGCATTCGAATGCATGAAATTTCGATTAGCGAATACTACTACTAGTGAGTGACAGTATCCGAGAACTTGCATTCGAATGCATGAAATTTCGATTAGCAAATACCACTACTAGTGAGTGACAGTATCCGAGGACTTGCATTCGAATGCATGAAATTTCGATTAGCGAATACTACTACTAGTGAGTGACAGTATCCGAGAACTTGCATTCGAATGCATGAAATTTCGATTAGCGAATACTACTACCAGTGAGTGACAGTATCCGAGAACTTGCATTCGAATGCATGAAATTTCGATTCGCGAATACTACTACTAGTGAGTGACAGTATCCGAGAACTTGCATTCGAATGCATGAAATTTCGATTAGCGAATACTACCACTAGTGAGTGACAGTATCCCATTATTGCATTCGAATGCATGCAATTTCGATTAGCGAATACTACTACTAGTGTGTGACAGTATCCGAATTATTGCATTCGAATGCAAGAGATTTCGATTAGCGAATACTACTACTAGTGAGTGACAGTATCCGAATTATTTGATTCGAATGCAAGAGATTTCGATTAGCGAATACTACTACTAGTGAGTGACAGTATCCGAATTATTGCAATCGAATGCAAGAGATTTCGATTAGCGAATACTACTACTAGTGAGTGACAGTATCCGAATTATTGCATTCGAAAGCATGAGACTTCGATTAGCGAATACTACTACTAGTGAGTGACAGTATCCGAATTATTGCATTCGAATGCATGAGATTTCGATTAGCGAATACTACTACTAGTGAGTGACAGTATCCGAATTATTGCATTCGAATACATGAAATTTCGATTAGCGAATACTACTACTAGTGAGTGACAGTATCCGAATTATTGCATTCGAATGCATGAAATTTCGATTAGCGAATACTACTACTAATGAGTGACAGCATCCGAATTATTGCATTCGAATGCATGAAATTTCGATTAGCGAATACTACAACTAATGAGTGACACTATCTGAATTATTGCATTCGACTGCATGAGATTTCGGTTAGCGAATACTACTACTAGTGTGTGACAGTATCCGAGAACTTGCATTCGAATGCATGAAATTTCGATTAGCGAATACTACTACTAGTGAGTGACAGTATCCGAGAACTTGCATTCGAATGCATGAAATTTCGATTAGCGAATACTACTACTAGTGAGTGACAGTATCCGAGAACTTGCATTCGAATGCAAGAGATTTCGATTCGCGAATAATACTACTAGTGAGTGACACTATCCGAGAACTTGCATTCGAATGCATGAGATTTCGATTACCGAATACTACTACTAGTGAGTGATAGTATCCGAATTATTGCATTCGAATGCATGAAATTTCGATTAGCGAATACTACTACTAGTGAGTGACAGTATCCGAGAACTTGCATTCGAATGCATGAAATTTCGATTAGCGAATACTACTACTAGTGAGTGACAGTATCCGAGAACTTGCATTCGAATGCATGAAATTTCGATTAGTGAATAGTACTACTAGTGAGTGACAGTATCCGAGAACTTGCATTCGAATGCATGAAATTTCGATTAGCAAATACCACTACTAGTGAGTGACAGTATCCGAGGACTTGCATTCGAATGCATGAAATTTCGATTAGCGAATACTACTACTAGTGAGTGACAGTATCCGAGAACTTGCATTCGAATGCATGAAATTTCGATTAGCGAATACTACTACCAGTGAGTGACAGTATCCGAGAACTTGCATTCGAATGCATGAAATTTCGATTCGCGAATACTACTACTAGTGAGTGACAGTATCCGAGAACTTGCATTCGAATGCATGAAATTTCGATTAGCGAATACTACTACTAGTGAGTGACAGTATCCGAATTATTGCATTCGAATGCATGCAATTTCGATTAGCGAATACTACTACTAGTGTGTGACAGAATCCGAATTATTGCATTCGAATGCAAGAGATTTCGATTAGCGAATACTACTACTAATGAGTGACAGCATCCGAATTATTGCATTCGAATGCATGAAATTTCGATTAGCGAATACTACAACTAATGAGTGACACTATCTGAATTATTGCATTCGAATGCATGAGATTTCGGTTAGCGAATACTACTACTAGTGAGTGACTGTATCCGAGAACTTGCATTCGAATGCAAGAGATTTCGATTAGCGAATAATACTACTAGTGAGTGACAGTATCCGAGAACTTGCATTCGAATGCATGAGATTTCGATTAGCGAATACTACTACTAGTGAGTGATAGTATCCGAATTATTGCATTCGAATGCATGAAATTTCGATTAGCGAATACTACTACTAGTGAGTGACAGTATCCGAGAACTTGCATTCGAATGCATGAAATTTCGATTAGCGAATACTACTACTAGTGAGTGACAGTATCCGAGAACTTGCATTCGAATGCATGAAATTTCGATTAGCGAATACTACTACTAGTGAGTGACAGTATCCGAGAACTTGCATTCGAATGCATGAAATTTCGATTAGCAAATACCACTACTAGTGAGTGACAGTATCCGAGGACTTGCATTCGAATGCATGAAATTTCGATTAGCGAATACTACTACCAGTGAGTGACAGTATCCGAGAACTTGCATTCGAATGCACGAAATTTCGATTAGCGAATACTACTACCAGTGAGTGACAGTATCCGAGAACTTGCATTCGAATGCATGAAATTTCGATTCGCGAATACTACTACTAGTGAGTGACAGTATCCGAGAACTTGCATTCAAATGCATGAAATTTCGATTAGCGAATACTACTACTAGTGAGTGACAGTATCCGAATTATTGCATTCGAATGCATGCAATTTCGATTAGCGAATACTACTACTAGTGTGTGACAGTATCCGAATTATTGCATTCGAATGCAAGAGATTTCGATTAGCGAATACTACTACTAGTGAGTGACAGTATCCGAATTATTTGATTCGAATGCAAGAGATTTCGATTAGCGAATACTACTACTAGTGAGTGACAGTATCCGAATTACTGTATTCGAATGCACGAGACTTCGATTAGCGAATACTACTACTAGTGAGTGACAGTATCCGAATTATTGCATTCGAATGCATGAAATTTCGATTAGCGTATACTACTACTAGTGAGTGACAGTATCCGAATTATTGCATTCGAATGCATGAAATTTCGATTAGCGAATACTACTACTATTGAGTGACAGTATCCGAATTATTGCATTCGAATGCATGAGATTTCGATTAGCGAATACTACTACTAGTGAGTGACAGTATCCGAATTATTGGATTCGAATGCATGAAATTTCGATTATCGAATACTACTACTAGTGAGTGACAGTATCCGAGAACTTGCATTCGAATGCATGAGATTTCGATTAGCGAATACTACTACTAGTGACAGTATCCGAGAACTTGCATTCGAATGCATGAAATTTCGATTAGCGAATACTACTACTAGTGAGTGACAGTATCCGAATTATTGCATTCGAATGCAAGAGATTTCGATTAGCGAATACTACTACTAGTGAGTGACAGTATCCGAGTTATTGCATTCGAATGCATGAAATTTCGATTACCGAATACTACTACTAGTGACTGACAGTATCCGAATTATTGCATTCGAATGCATGAAATTTCGATTAGCGAATACTACTACTAGTGAGTGACAGTATCCGAATTATTGCATTCGAATGCAAGAGATTTCGATTAGCGAATACTACTACTAGTGAGTGACAGTATTCGAATTATTGCATTCGAATGCATGAAACTTTCGATTAGCGAATGCTACTACTAGTGAGTGACAGTATCCGAATTATTGCAATCGAATGCACGATATTTCGATTAGCGAATACTACTACTAGTGAGTGACAGTATCCGAATTATTGCATTCGAATGCATGAGACTTCGATTAGCGAATACTACTACTAGTGAGTGACAGTATCCGAATTATTGCATTCGAATACATGAAATTTCGATTAGCGAATACTACTACTAGTGAGTGACAGTATCCGAATTATTGCATTCGAATGCATGAAATTTCGATTAGCGAATACTACTACTAATGAGTGACAAAATCCGAATTATTGCATTCGAATGCATGAAATTTCGATTAGCGAATACTACAACTCGTGAGTGACACTATCCGAATTATTGCGTTTGAATGCATGAGATTTCGGTAAGCGAATACTACTACTAGTGAGTGACAGTATCCGAGAACTTGCATTCGAATGCAAGAGATTTCGATTAGCGAAAACTACTACTAGTGAGTGACAGTATCCGAGAACTTGCATTCGAATGCATGAGATTTCAATTAGCGAATACTACTACTAGTGAGTGACAGTATCCGAATTATTACATTCGAATTAAAGAGCTTTCGATTAGCGAATACTACCACTAGTGAGTGACAGTATCCGAATTATTGCTTTCGAATGCAAGAGATTTCGATTAGCGAATACTACTACTAGTGAGTGACAGTATCCGAATTATTGTATTCGAATGCAAGCGATTTCGATTAGCGAATACTACTAGTAGTGAGTGACAGTATCCGAGAACTTGCATTCGATTGCATGAAATTTAGATTAGCGAATACTACTACTAGTGAGTGAAAGTATCCGAGAACTTGCATTCGAATGCATGAGATTTCGATTAGCGAATACTACTACTAGTGAGTGACAGTATCCGAATTATTGCATTCGAATGCATGAAATGTCGATTTGCGAATACTACTACTAGTGAGTGACAGTATCCGAGAACTTGCATTCGAATGCATGAAATTTCGATTAGCGAATACTACTACTAGTGAGTGACAGCATCCGAATTATTGCATTCGAATGCATGAGATTTCGATTAGCGAATACTACTACTAGTGAGTGACAGCATCCGAATTATTGCATTCGAATGCATGAAACTTTCGATTAGCGAATGCTACTACTAGTGAGTGACAGTATCCGAATTATTGCAATCGAATGCAAGAGATTTCGATTAGCGAATACTACTACTAGTGAGTGACAGTATCCGAATTATTGCATTTGAAAGCATGAGACTTCGATTAGCGAATACTACTACTAGTGAGTGACAGTATCCGAATTATTGCATTCGAATGCATCAGATTTCGATTAGCGAATACTACTACTAGTGAGTGACAGTATCCGAATTATTGCATTCGAATACATGAAATTTCGATTAGCGAATACTACTACTAGTGAGTGACAGTATCCGAATTGTTGCATTCGAATGCATGAAATTTCGATTAGCGAATACTACAACTAATGAGTGACACTATCTGAATTATTGCATTCGAATGCATGAGATTTCGGTTAGCGAATACTACTACTAGTGAGTGACAGTATCCGAGAACTTGCATTCGAATGCAAGAGATTTCGATTAGCGATTAATACTACTAGTGAGTGACAGTATCCGAGAACTTGCATTCGAATGCATGAGATTTCGATTAGCGAATACTACTACTAGTGAGTGATAGTATCCGAATTATTGCATTCGAATGCATGAAATTTCGATTAGCGAATACTACTACTAGTGAGTGACAGTATCCGAGGACTTGCATTCGAATGCATGAAATTTCGATTAGCGAATACTACTACTAGTGAGTGACAGTATCCGAGAACTTGCATTCGAATGCATGAAATTTCGATTAGCGAATACTACTACCAGTGAGTGACAGTATCCGAGAACTTGCATTCGAATGCATGAAATTTCGATTCGCGAATACTACTACTAGTGAGTGACAGTATCCGGGAACTTGCATTCGAATGCATGAAATTTCGATTAGCGAATACTACTACTAGTGAGTGACAGTATCCGAATTATTGCATTCGAATGCATGCAATTTCGATTAGCGAATACTACTACTAGTGTGTGACAGTATCCGAATTATTGCATTCGAATGCAGAGATTTCGATTAGCGAATACTACTACTAGTGAGTGACAGTATCCGAATTATTTGATTCGAATGCAAGAGATTTCGATTAGCGAATACTACTACTAGTGAGTGACAGTATCCGAATTACTGTATTCGAATGCACGAGACTTCGATTAGCGAATACTACTACTAGTGAGTGACAGTATCCGAATTATTGCATTCGAATGCATGAAATTTCGATTAGCGTATACTACTACTAGTGAGTGACAGTATCCGAATTATTGCATTCGAATGCATGAAATTTCGATTAGCGAATACTACTACTAGTGAGTGACAGTATCCGAATTATTGCATTCGAATGCATGAGATTTCGATTAGCGAATACTACTACTAGTGAGTGACAGTATCCGAGAACTGTCATTCGAATGCATGAGATTTCGATTAGCGAATACTGCCACTAGTGAGTGACAGTATCCGGGAACTTGCATTCGAATGCATGAGCTTTCGATTAGCGAATACTACTTCTAGTGAGTGACAGTATCCGAGAACTTGCATTCGAATGCATGAGATTTCGATTAGCGAATACTACTACTAGTGAGTGACAGTATCCGAATTATTGCAATTGAATGAATGAGATTTCGTTTAGCGAATACTACTACCAGTCAGTGACAGTATCCGAATTATTGCTTTCGAATGCAAGAGATTTCGATTAACGAATACTACTACTAGTGAGTGACAGTATCCGAACTATTGCATTCGAATGCAAGAGATTTCGATTAGCGAATACTACTACTAGTGAGTGACAGTATCCGAATTATTGCATTCGAATGCAAGAGATTTCGATTAGCGAATACTACTACTAGTGAGTGACAGTATCCGAATTATTGCATTCGAATGCATGAAATTTCGATTAGCGAATACTACTACTAGTGAGTGACAGTATCCGAGAACTTGCATTCGAATGCATGAGATTTCGATTAGCGAATACTACTACTAGTGACAGTATCCCAGAACTTGCATTCGAATGCATGAAATTTCGATTAGCGAATACTACTACTAGTGAGTGACAGTATCCGAATTATTGCATTCGAATGCAAGAGATTTCGATTAGCGAATACTACTACTAGTGAGTGACAGTATCCGAGTTATTGCATTCGAATGCATGAAATTTCGATTACCGAATACTACTACTAGTGACTGACAGTATCCGAATTATTAAATTCGAATGCATGAAATTTCGATTAGCGAATACTACTACTAGTGAGTGACAGTATCCGAATTATTGCATTCGAATGCAAGAGATTTCGATTAGCGAATACTACTACTAGTGAGTGACAGTATTTGAATTATTGCATTCGAATGCATGAAACTTTCGATTAGCGAATGCTACTACTAGTGAGTGACAGTATCCGAATTATTGCAATCGAATGCAAGATATTTCGATTAGCGAATACTACTACTAGTGAGTGACAGTATCCGAATTATTGCATTCGAATGCATGAGACTTCGATTAGCGAATACTACTACTAGTGAGTGACAGTATCCGAATTATTGCATTCGAATGCATGAGATTTCGATTAGCGAATACTACTACTAGTGAGTGACAGTATCCGAATTATTGCATTCGAATACATGAAATTTCGATTAGCGAATACTACTACTAGTGAGTGACAGTATCCGAATTATTGCATTCGAATGCATGAAATTTCGATTAGCGAATACTACTACTAATGAGTGACTGCATCCGAATTATTGCATTCGAATGCATGAAATTTCGATTAGTGAATACTACGACTCGTGAGTGACACTATCCGAATTATTGCGTTCGAATGCATGAGATTTCGGTAAACGAATACTACTACTAGTGAGTGACAGTATCCGAGAACTTGCATTCGAATGCAAGAGATTTCGATTAGCGAAAACTACTACTAGTTAGTGACAGTATCCGAGAACTTGCATTCGAATGCATGAGATTTCGATTAGCGAATACTACTACTAGTAAGTGACAGTATCCGAATTATTGCATTCGAATGCATGAAATTTCGATTAGCGAATACTACTACTAGTGAGTGACAGTATCCGAGAACTTGCATTCGAATGCATGAAATTTCGATTAGCGAATACTACTACTAGTGAGTGACAGTATCCGAATTATTGCATTCGAATGCATGAAATTTCGATTAGCGAATACTACTACTAGTGAGTGACAGTATCCGAATTATTGCATTCGAATGCATGAAATTTCGATTAGCGAATACTACTACTAGTGAGTGACAGTATCCGAATTATTGCATTCGAATGCAAGAGATTTCGATTAGCCAATACTACTACTAGTGAGTGACAGTATCCGAATTATTGCATTCGAATGCATGAGATTTCGATTAGCGAATACTACTACTAGTGAGTGACAGTATCCGAGAACTTGCATTCGAATGCATGAGATTTCGATTAGCGAATACTACTACTAGTGACAGTATCCGAGAACTTGCATTGGAATGCATGAAATTTCGATTAGCGAATACTACTACTAGTGAGTGACAGTATCCGAATTATTGCATTCGAATGCAAGAGATTTCGATTAGCGAATACTACTACTAGTGAGTGACAGTATCCGAGCTATTGCATTCGAATGCAAGAAATTTCGATTACCGAAGACTACTACTAGTGACTGACAGTATCCGAATTATTGCATTCGAATGCATGAAATTTCGATTAGCGAATACTACTACTAATGAGTGACAGCATCCGAATTATTGCATTCGAATGCATGAAATTTCGATTAGCGAATACTACAACTCGTGAGTGACACTATCCGAATTATTGCGTTCGAATGCATGAGATTTCGGTAAGCGAATACTACTACTAGTGAGTGACAGTATCCGAGAAATTGCATTCGAACGAAAGAGATTTCGATTAGCGAAAACTACTACTAGTGAGTGACAGTATCCGAGAACTTGCATTCGAATGCATGAGATTTCGATTAGCGAATACTACTACTAGTGAGTGACAGTATCCGAATTATTGCATTCGAATGCATGAAATTTCGATTAGCGAATACTACTACTAGTGAGTGACAGTATCCGAGAACTTGCATTCGAATGCATGAAATTTCGATTAGCGAATACTACTACTAGTGAGTGACAGTATCCGAGAACTTGCATTCGAATGCATGAAATTTCGATTAGCGAATACTACTACTAGTGAGTGACAGTATCCGAGAACTTGCATTCGAATGCATGAAATTTCGATTAGCAAATACCACTACTAGTGAGTGACAGTATCCGAGGACTTGCATTCGAATGCATGAAATTTCGATTAGCGAATACTACTACTAGTGAGTGACAGTATCCGAGAACTTGCATTCGAATGCATGAAATTTCGATTAGCGAATACTACTACTAGTGAGTGACAGTATCCGAATTATTGCTTTCGAATGCAAGAGATTTCGATTAGCGAATACTACTACTAGTGAGTGACAGTATCCGAATTATTGTATTCGAATGCAAGCGATTTCGATTAGCGAATACTACTAGTAGTGAGTGACAGTATCCGAGAACTTGCATTCGATTGCATGAAATTTAGATTAGCGAATACTACTACTAGTGAGTGACAGTATCCGAATTATTACATTCGAATTAAAGAGCTTTCGATTAGCGAATACTACCACTAGTGAGTGACAGTATCCGAATTATTGCTTTCGAATGCAAGAGATTTCGATTAGCGAATACTACTACTAGTGAGTGACAGTATCCGAATTATTGTATTCGAATGCAAGCGATTTCGATTAGCGAATACTACTAGTAGTGAGTGACAGTATCCGAGAACTTGCATTCGATTGCATGAAATTTAGATTAGCGAATACTACTACTAGTGAGTGAAAGTATCCGAGAACTTGCATTCGAATGCATGAGATTTCGATTAGCGAATACTACTACTAGTGAGTGACAGTATCCGAATTATTGCATTCGAATGCATGAAATGTCGATTTGCGAATACTACTACTAGTGAGTGACAGTATCCGAGAACTTGCATTCGAATGCATGAAATTTCGATTAGCGAATACTACTACTAGTGAGTGACAGCATCCGAATTATTGCATTCGAATGCATGAGATTTCGATTAGCGAATACTACTACTAGTGAGTGACAGCATCCGAATTATTGCATTCGAATGCATGAAACTTTCGATTAGCGAATGCTACTACTAGTGAGTGACAGTATCCGAATTATTGCAATCGAATGCAAGAGATTTCGATTAGCGAATACTACTACTAGTGAGTGACAGTATCCGAATTATTGCATTTGAAAGCATGAGACTTCGATTAGCGAATACTACTACTAGTGAGTGACAGTATCCGAATTATTGCATTCGAATGCATCAGATTTCGATTAGCGAATACTACTACTAGTGAGTGACAGTATCCGAATTATTGCATTCGAATACATGAAATTTCGATTAGCGAATACTACTACTAGTGAGTGACAGTATCCGAATTATTGCATTCGAATGCATGAAATTTCGATTAGCGAATACTACTACTAATGAGTGACAGCATCCGAATTGTTGCATTCGAATGCATGAAATTTCGATTAGCGAATACTACAACTAATGAGTGACACTATCTGAATTATTGCATTCGAATGCATGAGATTTCGGTTAGCGAATACTACTACTAGTGAGTGACAGTATCCGAGAACTTGCATTCGAATGCAAGAGATTTCGATTAGCGATTAATACTACTAGTGAGTGACAGTATCCGAGAACTTGCATTCGAATGCATGAGATTTCGATTAGCGAATACTACTACTAGTGAGTGATAGTATCCGAATTATTGCATTCGAATGCATGAAATTTCGATTAGCGAATACTACTACTAGTGAGTGACAGTATCCGAGGACTTGCATTCGAATGCATGAAATTTCGATTAGCGAATACTACTACTAGTGAGTGACAGTATCCGAGAACTTGCATTCGAATGCATGAAATTTCGATTAGCGAATACTACTACCAGTGAGTGACAGTATCCGAGAACTTGCATTCGAATGCATGAAATTTCGATTCGCGAATACTACTACTAGTGAGTGACAGTATCCGGGAACTTGCATTCGAATGCATGAAATTTCGATTAGCGAATACTACTACTAGTGAGTGACAGTATCCGAATTATTGCATTCGAATGCATGCAATTTCGATTAGCGAATACTACTACTAGTGTGTGACAGTATCCGAATTATTGCATTCGAATGCAGAGATTTCGATTAGCGAATACTACTACTAGTGAGTGACAGTATCCGAATTATTTGATTCGAATGCAAGAGATTTCGATTAGCGAATACTACTACTAGTGAGTGACAGTATCCGAATTACTGTATTCGAATGCACGAGACTTCGATTAGCGAATACTACTACTAGTGAGTGACAGTATCCGAATTATTGCATTCGAATGCATGAAATTTCGATTAGCGTATACTACTACTAGTGAGTGACAGTATCCGAATTATTGCATTCGAATGCATGAAATTTCGATTAGCGAATACTACTACTAGTGAGTGACAGTATCCGAATTATTGCATTCGAATGCATGAGATTTCGATTAGCGAATACTACTACTAGTGAGTGACAGTATCCGAGAACTGTCATTCGAATGCATGAGATTTCGATTAGCGAATACTGCCACTAGTGAGTGACAGTATCCGGGAACTTGCATTCGAATGCATGAGCTTTCGATTAGCGAATACTACTTCTAGTGAGTGACAGTATCCGAGAACTTGCATTCGAATGCATGAGATTTCGATTAGCGAATACTACTACTAGTGAGTGACAGTATCCGAATTATTGCAATTGAATGAATGAGATTTCGTTTAGCGAATACTACTACCAGTCAGTGACAGTATCCGAATTATTGCTTTCGAATGCAAGAGATTTCGATTAACGAATACTACTACTAGTGAGTGACAGTATCCGAACTATTGCATTCGAATGCAAGAGATTTCGATTAGCGAATACTACTACTAGTGAGTGACAGTATCCGAATTATTGCATTCGAATGCAAGAGATTTCGATTAGCGAATACTACTACTAGTGAGTGACAGTATCCGAATTATTGCATTCGAATGCATGAAATTTCGATTAGCGAATACTACTACTAGTGAGTGACAGTATCCGAGAACTTGCATTCGAATGCATGAGATTTCGATTAGCGAATACTACTACTAGTGACAGTATCCCAGAACTTGCATTCGAATGCATGAAATTTCGATTAGCGAATACTACTACTAGTGAGTGACAGTATCCGAATTATTGCATTCGAATGCAAGAGATTTCGATTAGCGAATACTACTACTAGTGAGTGACAGTATCCGAGTTATTGCATTCGAATGCATGAAATTTCGATTACCGAATACTACTACTAGTGACTGACAGTATCCGAATTATTAAATTCGAATGCATGAAATTTCGATTAGCGAATACTACTACTAGTGAGTGACAGTATCCGAATTATTGCATTCGAATGCAAGAGATTTCGATTAGCGAATACTACTACTAGTGAGTGACAGTATTTGAATTATTGCATTCGAATGCATGAAACTTTCGATTAGCGAATGCTACTACTAGTGAGTGACAGTGTCCGAATTATTGCAATCGAATGCAAGATATTTCGATTAGCGAATACTACTACTAGTGAGTGACAGTATCCGAATTATTGCATTCGAATGCATGAGACTTCGATTAGCGAATACTACTACTAGTGAGTGACAGTATCCGAATTATTGCATTCGAATGCATGAGATTTCGATTAGCGAATACTACTACTAGTGAGTGACAGTATCCGAATTATTGCATTCGAATACATGAAATTTCGATTAGCGAATACTACTACTAGTGAGTGACAGTATCCGAATTATTGCATTCGAATGCATGAAATTTCGATTAGCGAATACTACTACTAATGAGTGACTGCATCCGAATTATTGCATTCGAATGCATGAAATTTCGATTAGTGAATACTACGACTCGTGAGTGACACTATCCGAATTATTGCGTTCGAATGCATGAGATTTCGGTAAACGAATACTACTACTAGTGAGTGACAGTATCCGAGAACTTGCATTCGAATGCAAGAGATTTCGATTAGCGAAAACTACTACTAGTTAGTGACAGTATCCGAGAACTTGCATTCGAATGCATGAGATTTCGATTAGCGAATACTACTACTAGTAAGTGACAGTATCCGAATTATTGCATTCGAATGCATGAAATTTCGATTAGCGAATACTACTACTAGTGAGTGACAGTATCCGAGAACTTGCATTCGAATGCATGAAATTTCGATTAGCGAATACTACTACTAGTGAGTGACAGTATCCGAATTATTGCATTCGAATGCATGAAATTTCGATTAGCGAATACTACTACTAGTGAGTGACAGTATCCGAATTATTGCATTCGAATGCATGAAATTTCGATTAGCGAATACTACTACTAGTGAGTGACAGTATCCGAATTATTGCATTCGAATGCAAGAGATTTCGATTAGCCAATACTACTACTAGTGAGTGACAGTATCCGAATTATTGCATTCGAATGCATGAGATTTCGATTAGCGAATACTACTACTAGTGAGTGACAGTATCCGAGAACTTGCATTCGAATGCATGAGATTTCGATTAGCGAATACTACTACTAGTGACAGTATCCGAGAACTTGCATTGGAATGCATGAAATTTCGATTAGCGAATACTACTACTAGTGAGTGACAGTATCCGAATTATTGCATTCGAATGCAAGAGATTTCGATTAGCGAATACTACTACTAGTGAGTGACAGTATCCGAGCTATTGCATTCGAATGCAAGAAATTTCGATTACCGAAGACTACTACTAGTGACTGACAGTATCCGAATTATTGCATTCGAATGCATGAAATTTCGATTAGCGAATACTACTACTAATGAGTGACAGCATCCGAATTATTGCATTCGAATGCATGAAATTTCGATTAGCGAATACTACAACTCGTGAGTGACACTATCCGAATTATTGCGTTCGAATGCATGAGATTTCGGTAAGCGAATACTACTACTAGTGAGTGACAGTATCCGAGAAATTGCATTCGAACGAAAGAGATTTCGATTAGCGAAAACTACTACTAGTGAGTGACAGTATCCGAGAACTTGCATTCGAATGCATGAGATTTCGATTAGCGAATACTACTACTAGTGAGTGACAGTATCCGAATTATTGCATTCGAATGCATGAAATTTCGATTAGCGAATACTACTACTAGTGAGTGACAGTATCCGAGAACTTGCATTCGAATGCATGAAATTTCGATTAGCGAATACTACTACTAGTGAGTGACAGTATCCGAGAACTTGCATTCGAATGCATGAAATTTCGATTAGCGAATACTACTACTAGTGAGTGACAGTATCCGAGAACTTGCATTCGAATGCATGAAATTTCGATTAGCAAATACCACTACTAGTGAGTGACAGTATCCGAGGACTTGCATTCGAATGCATGAAATTTCGATTAGCGAATACTACTACTAGTGAGTGACAGTATCCGAGAACTTGCATTCGAATGCATGAAATTTCGATTAGCGAATACTACTACCAGTGAGTGACAGTATCCGGGAACTTGCATTCGAATGCATGAAATTTCGATTCGCGAATACTACTACTAGTGAGTGACAGTATCCGAGAACTTGCATTCGAATGCATGAAATTTCGATTAGCGAATACTACTACTAGTGAGTGACAGTATCCCAATTATTGCATTCGAATGCATGCAATTTCGATTAGCGAATACTACTACTAGTGTGTGACAGTATCCGAATTATTGCATTCGAATGCAAGAGATTTCGATTAGCGAATACTACTACTAGTGAGTGACAGTATATGAATTTATATATTCGAATTAAAGAGCTTTCGATTAGCGAATACTACTACTAGTGAGTGACAGTATCCGAATTATTTGATTCGAATGCAAGAGATTTCGATTAGCGAATACTACTACTAGTGAGTGACAGTATCCGAATTATTGCTTTCGAATGCAAGAGATTTCGATTAGCGAATACTACTACTAGTGAGTGACAGTATCCGAGAACTTGCATTCGATTACATGAAATTTCGATTAGCGAATACTACTACTAGTGAGTGACAGTATCCAAATTATTGCATTCGAATGCATGAGATTTCGATTAGCGATTACTACTACTAGTGAGTGACAGTATCCGAATTATTGCATTCGAATGCAGGAAATGTCGATTTGCGAATACTACTACTAGTGAGTGACAGTATCCGAGAACTTGCATTCGAATGCATGAAATTTCGATTAGCGAATACTACTACTAGTGAGTGACAGTATTCGAATTATTGCATTCGAATGCATGAAATGTCGATTAGCTAATACTACTACTAGTGAGTGATAGTATCCGAATTATTGCATTCGAATACATGAGATTTCGATTAGCGAATACTACTACTAGTGAGTGACAGTATCCGAGAACTTGCATTCGAATGCAAGAGAATTCGATTAGCGAATACTACTACTAGTGAGTGAGAGTATCCGAGAACTTGCATTCGAATGCATGAGATTTCGATTCGCGAATACTACTACCAGTGAGTGACAGTATCCGAGAACTTGCATTCGAATGCATGAAATTTCGATTAGCGATTAATACTACTAGTGAGTGACAGTATCCGAATTATTGCATTCGAATGCATGCAATTTCGATTAGCGAATAGTACTACTAGTGTGTGACAGTATCCGAATTATTGCATTCGAATGCAAGAGATTTCGATTAGCGAATACTACTACTAGTGTGTGACAGTATCCGAATTATTACATTCGAATTCAAGAGCTTTCGATTAGCGAATACTACTACTAGTGAGTGACAGTATCCGAATTATTTGATTCGAATGCAAGAGATTTCGATTAGCGAATACTACTACTAGTGAGTGACAGTATCCGAATTATTGCTTTCGAATGCAAGAGATTTCGATTAGCGAATACTACTACTAGTAAGTGACTGTATCCGAATTATTGTATTGGAATGCAAGAGATTTCAATTAGCGAATACTACTACTAGTGAGTGACAGTATCCGAATTATTGCATTCGAATGCATGAAATTTCGATTAGCGGCAACTACTTCTAGTGAGTGACAGTATTCGAGAACTTGCATTCGAATGCATGAGATTTCGATTAACGAATACTACTACTAGTGAGTGACAGTATCCGAGAACTTGCATTCGAATGCTTGAAATTTCGATTAGCGAATACTACTACTAGTGAGTGACAGTATCCGAATTATTGCATTCGAATGCATGAAATTTCGATTAGCGAATACTACTACTAGTGAGTGACAGTATCCGAATTATTGCATTCGAATGCATGAAATTTCGATTAGCGGATACTACTTCTAGTGAGTGACAGTATTCGAGAACTTGCATTCGAATGCATGAGATTTCGACTAACGAATACTACTACTAGTGAGTGACAGTATCCGAGAACTTGCATTCGAATACATGAAATTTCGATTAGCGAATACTACTACTAGTGAGTGACAGTATCCGAATTATTGCATTCGAATGCATGAAATTTCAATTAGCGAATACTACTACTAGTGAGTGACAGTATCCGAATTATTGCATTCGAATGCATGAAATTTCGATTAGCGAACACTACCACTAGTGAGTGACAGTATCCGAATTATTGCATTCGAATGCATGAAATTTCGATTAGCGAATACTACTACTAGTGAGTGACAGTATCCGAGAACTTGCATTCGAATGCATGAGATTTTGATTAACGAATACTACCCCTAGTGAGTGACAGTATTCGAATTATTGCATTCGAATGCATGAAATTTCGATTAGCGAATACTACTACTAGTGAGTGACAGTATCCGAGAACTTGCATTCGAATGCATGAAATTTCGATTAGCGAATACTACTACTAGTGAGTGACAGTATTCGAATTATTGCATTCGAATGCATGAAATGTCGATTAGCTAATACTACTACTAGTGAGTGACAGTATCCGAATTATTGCATTCGAATGCATGAGATTTCGATTAGCGAATACTACTACTAGTGAGTGACAGCATCCGAATTATTGCATTCGAATGCATGAAATTTCGATTAGCGAATACTACAACTAGTGAGTGATAGTATCCGAATTATTGCATTCGAATACATGAGATTTCGATTAGCGAATACTACTACTAGTGCGTGACAGTATCCGAGAACTTGCATTCGAATGCAAGAGAATTCGATTAGCGAATACTACTACTAGTGAGTGAGAGTATCCGAGAACTTGCAGTCGAATGCATGAGATTTCGATTCGCGAATACTACTACCAGTGAGTGACAGTATCCGAGAACCTGCATTCGAATGCATGAAATTTCGATTAGCGAATAATACTACTAGTGAGTGACAGTATCCGAATTATTGCATTCGAATGCATGCAATTTCGATTAGCGAATAGTACTACTAGTGTGTGACAGTATCCGAATTATTGCATTCGAATGCAAGAGATTTCGATTAGCGAATACTACTACTAGTGTGTGACAGTATCCGAATTATTACATTCGAATTCAAGAGCTTTCGATTAGCGAATACTACTACTAGTGAGTGACAGTATCCGAATTATTTGATTCGAATGCAAGAGATTTCGATTAGCGAATACTACTACTAGTGAGTGACAGTATCCGAATTATTGCTTTCGAATGCAAGAGATTTCGATTAGCGAATACTACTACTAGTGAGTGACTGTATCCGAATTATTGTATTCGAATGCAAGAGATTTCGATTAGCGAATACTACTACTAGTGAGTGACAGTATCCGAATTATTGCATTCGAATGCATGAAATTTCGATTAGCGGCTACTACTTCTAGTGAGTGACAGTATTCGAGAACTTGCATTCGAATGCATGAGATTTCGATTAACGAATACTACTACTAGTGAGTGACAGTATCCGAGAACTTGCATTCGAATACATGAAATTTCGATTAGCGAAAACTACTACTAGTGAGTGACAGTATCCGAATTATTGCATTCGAATGCTTGAAATTTCGATTAGCGAATACTACTACTAGTGAGTGACAGTATCCGAATTATTGCATTCGAATGCATGAAATTTCGATTAGCGAATACTACTACTAGTGAGTGACAGTATCCGAATTATTGCATTCGAATGCATGAAATTTCGATTAGCGGATACTACTTCTAGTGAGTGACAGTATTCGAGAACTTGCATTCGAATGCATGAGATTTCGACTAACGAATACTACTACTAGTGAGTGACAGTATCCGAGAACTTGCATTCGAATACATGAAATTTCGATTAGCGAATACTACTACTAGTGAGTGACAGTATCCGAATTATTGCATTCGAATGCATGAAATTTCAATTAGCGAATACTACTACTAGTGAGTGACAGTATCCGAATTATTGCATTCGAATGCATGAAATTTCGATTAGCGAACACTACCACTAGTGAGTGACAGTATCCGAATTATTGCATTCGAATGCATGAAATTTCGATTAGCGAATACTACTACTAGTGAGTGACAGTATCCGAGAACTTGCATTCGAATGCATGAGATTTTGATTAACGAATACTACCCCTAGTGAGTGACAGTATTCGAATTATTGCATTCGAATGCATGAAATTTCGATTAGCGAATACTACTACTAGTGAGTGACAGTATCCGAATTATTTCATTCGAATGCATGAAATTTCGATTAGCGAATACTACTACTAGTGAGTGACAGTATCCGAGAACTTGCATTCGAATGCATGAGATTTCGATTAGCGAATACAACTACTCGTGAGTGACAGTACCCGAGAACTTGCATTCGAATGCATGAAATTTCGATTAGCGAATACTACTACTAGTGAGTGACAGTATCCGAGAACTTGCATTCGAATGCATGAGATTTCGATTAGCGAATACTACTACTAGTGAGTGACAGTATCCGAGAACTTGCATTCGAATGCATGAGATTTCGATTAGCGATACTACTACTAGTGAGTGACAGTATCCGAATTATTGCATTCGAATGAATGAAATTTCGATTAGGGAATACTACTACTAGTGAGTGACAGTATCCGAGAACTTGCATTCGATTGCATGAAATTTCGATTAGCGAATACTACTACTAGTGAGTGACAGTATCCGAGAACTTGCATTCGAATGCATGAGATTTCGATTAGCGAATACTACTACTAGTGAGTGACAGTATCCGAATTATTGCATTCGAATGCATGAAATTTCGATTAGCGAATACTACTACTAGTGAGTGACAGTATCCGAATTATTGCATTCGAATGCATGAGATTTCGATTAGCGAATACTACTACTAGTGAGTGACAGCATCCGAATTATTGCACTCGAATGCATGAAATTTCGATTAGCGAATACTACAACTACTGAGTGACAGTATCCGAGAACTTGCATTCGAATGATTGAAATTTCGATTAGCGAATACTACTACTAGTGAGTGACAGTATCCGAGAACTTGCATTTGAATGCATGAAATTTCGATTAGCGAATACTACTACTAGTGAGTGACAGTATGCGAGAACTTGCATTCGAATGCATGAGATTTCGAATAGCGAATACTACTACTAGTGTGTGACAGTATCCGAATTATTGCATTCGAATGCAAGAGATTTCGATTAGCGAATACTACTACTAGTGAGTGACAGTATCCGAATTATTACATTCGAATGCATGAAATTACGATTAGCGAACACTACTACTAGTGACTGACAGTATCCGAATTATTGCATTCGAATGCATGAAATTTCGATTAGCGAATACTACTACTAGTGAGTGACAGTATCCGAATTATTGCAATCGAATGCATGAAATTTAGATTACCGAGTACTACTTCTAGTGAGTGACAGTATCCGAGAACTTGCATTCGAATGCATGAGATTTCGATTAGCGAATACTACTACTAGTGAGTGACAGTAATCGAATTATTGCATTCGAATGCATGAAATTTCGATTAGCGAATACTACTACTAGTGAGTGACAGTATCCGAATTATTGCATTCGAATGCATGAAATTTCGATTAGCGGATACTACTACTAGTGAGTGACAGTATCCGAGAACTTGCATTCTAATGCATGAGATTTCGATTAGCGAATACTACTACTTGTGAGTGACAGTATCCGAGAACTTGCATTCGAATGCATGAAATTTCGATTAGCGAATACTACTACTAGTGAGTGACAGTATCCGATTTATTGCATTCGAATGCATGAAATTTCGATTAGCGGATACTACTACTAGTGAGTGACAGTATTCGAGAACTTGCATTCGAATGCATGAGATTTCGATTAACGAATACTACTACTAGTGAGTGACAGTATCCGAGAACTTGCATTCGAATGCATGAAATTTCGATTAGCGAATACTACTACTAGTGAGTGACAGTATCCGAATTATTGCATTCGAATGCATGAAATTTCGATTAGCGAATACTACTACTAGTGAGTGACAGTATCCGAATTATTGCATTCGAATGCATGAAATTTCGATTAGCGAACACTACCACTAGTGAGTGACAGTATCCGAATTATTGCATTCGAATGCATGAAATTTCGATTAGCGAATACTACTACTAGTGAGTGACAGTATCCGAGAACTTGCATTCGAATGCATGAGATTTTGATTAACGAATACTACCCCTAGTGAGTGACAGTATTCGAATTATTGCATTCGAATGCATGAAATTTCGATTAGCGAATACTACTACTAGTGAGTGACAGTATCCGAATTATTGCATTCGAATGCATGAAATTTCGATTAGCGAATACTACTACTAGTGAGTGACAGTATCCGAATTATTGCATTCGAATGCATGAAATTTCGATTAGCGGATACTACTTCTAGTGAGTGACAGTATTCGAGAACTTGCATTCGAATGCATGAGATTTCGATTAACGAATACTACTACTAGTGAGTGACAGTATCCGAGAACTTGCATTCGAATACATGAAATTTCGATTAGCGAAAACTACTACTAGTGAGTGACAGTATCCGAATTATTGCATTCGAATGCTTGAAATTTCGATTAGCGAATACTACTACTAGTGAGTGACAGTATCCGAATTATTGCATTCGAATGCATGAAATTTCGATTAGCGAACACTACCACTAGTGAGTGACAGTATCCGAATTATTGCATTCGAATGCATGAAATTTCGATTAGCGAATACTACTACTAGTGAGTGACAGTATCCGAGAACTTGCATTCGAATGCATGAGATTTTGATTAACGAATACTACCCCTAGTGAGTGACAGTATTCGAATTATTGCATTCGAATGCATGAAATTTCGATTAGCGAATACTACTACTAGTGAGTGACAGTATCCGAGAACTTGCATTCGAATGCATGAAATTTCGATTAGCGAATACTACTACTAGTGAGTGACAGTATTCGAATTATTGCATTCGAATGCATGAAATGTCGATTAGCTAATACTACTACTAGTGAGTGACAGTATCCGAATTATTGCATTCGAATGCATGAGATTTCGATTAGCGAATACTACTACTAGTGAGTGACAGCATCCGAATTATTGCATTCGAATGCATGAAATTTCGATTAGCGAATACTACAACTAGTGAGTGATAGTATCCGAATTATTGCATTCGAATACATGAGATTTCGATTAGCGAATACTACTACTAGTGCGTGACAGAATCCGAGAACTTGCATTCGAATGCAAGAGAATTCGATTAGCGAATACTACTACTAGTGAGTGAGAGTATCCGAGAACTTGCAGTCGAATGCATGAGATTTCGATTCGCGAATACTACTACCAGTGAGTGACAGTATCCGAGAACCTGCATTCGAATGCATGAAATTTCGATTAGCGAATAATACTACTAGTGAGTGACAGTATCCGAATTATTGCATTCGAATGCATGCAATTTCGATTAGCGAATAGTACTACTAGTGTGTGACAGTATCCGAATTATTGCATTCGAATGCAAGAGATTTCGATTAGCGAATACTACTACTAGTGTGTGACAGTATCCGAATTATTACATTCGAATTCAAGAGCTTTCGATTAGCGAATACTACTACTAGTGAGTGACAGTATCCGAATTATTTGATTCGAATGCAAGAGATTTCGATTAGCGAATACTACTACTAGTGAGTGACAGTATCCGAATTATTGCTTTCGAATGCAAGAGATTTCGATTAGCGAATACTACTACTAGTGAGTGACTGTATCGGAATTATTGTATTCGAATGCAAGAGATTTCGATTAGCGAATACTACTACTAGTGAGTGACAGTATCCGAATTATTGCATTCGAATGCATGAAATTTCGATTAGCGGCTACTACTTCTAGTGAGTGACAGTATTCGAGAACTTGCATTCGAATGCATGAGATTTCGATTAACGAATACTACTACTAGTGAGTGACAGTATCCGAGAACTTGCATTCGAATACATGAAATTTCGATTAGCGAAAACTACTACTAGTGAGTGACAGTATCCGAATTATTGCATTCGAATGCTTGAAATTTCGATTAGCGAATACTACTACTAGTGAGTGACAGTATCCGAATTATTGCATTCGAATGCATGAAATTTCGATTAGCGAATACTACTACTAGTGAGTGACAGTATCCGAATTATTGCATTCGAATGCATGAAATTTCGATTAGCGGATACTACTTCTAGTGAGTGACAGTATTCGAGAACTTGCATTCGAATGCATGAGATTTCGACTAACGAATACTACTACTAGTGAGTGACAGTATCCGAGAACTTGCATTCGAATACATGAAATTTCGATTAGCGAATACTACTACTAGTGAGTGACAGTATCCGAATTATTGCATTCGAATGCATGAAATTTCAATTAGCGAATACTACTACTAGTGAGTGACAGTATCCGAATTATTGCATTCGAATGCATGAAATTTCGATTAGCGAACACTACCACTAGTGAGTGACAGTATCCGAATTATTGCATTCGAATGCATGAAATTTCGATTAGCGAATACTACTACTAGTGAGTGACAGTATCCGAGAACTTGCATTCGAATGCATGAGATTTTGATTAACGAATACTACCCCTAGTGAGTGACAGTATTCGAATTATTGCATTCGAATGCATGAAATTTCGAATAGCGAATACTACTACTAGTGAGTGACAGTATCCGAATTATTTCATTCGAATGCATGAAATTTCGATTAGCGAATACTACTACTAGTGAGTGACAGTATCCGAGAACTTGCATTCGAATGCATGAGATTTCGATTAGCGAATACAACTACTCGTGAGTGACAGTACCCGAGAACTTGCATTCGAATGCATGAAATTTCGATTAGCGAATACTACTACTAGTGAGTGACAGTACCCGAGAACTTGCATTCGAATGCATGAGATTTCGATTAGCGAATACTACTACTAGTGAGTGACAGTATCCGAGAACTTGCATTCGAATGCATGAGATTTCGATTAGCGATACTACTACTAGTGAGTGACAGTATCCGAATTATTGCATTCGAATGAATGAAATTTCGATTAGGGAATACTACTACTAGTGAGTGACAGTATCCGAGAACTTGCATTCGATTGCATGAAATTTCGATTAGCGAATACTACTACTAGTGAGTGACAGTATCCGAGAACTTGCATTCGAATGCATGAGATTTCGATTAGCGAATACTACTACTAGTGAGTGACAGTATCCGAATTATTGCATTCGAATGCATGAAATTTCGATTAGCGAATACTACTACTAGTGAGTGACAGTATCCGAATTATTGCATTCGAATGCATGAGATTTCGATTAGCGAATACTACTACTAGTGAGTGACAGCATCCGAATTATTGCACTCGAATGCATGAAATTTCGATTAGCGAATACTACAACTACTGAGTGACAGTATCCGAGAACTTGCATTCGAATGATTGAAATTTCGATTAGCGAATACTACTACTTGTGAGTGACAGTATCCGAGAACTTGCATTTGAATGCATGAAATTTCGATTAGCGAATACTACTACTAGTGAGTGACAGTATGCGAGAACTTGCATTCGAATGCATGAGATTTCGAATAGCGAATACTACTACTAGTGTGTGACAGTATCCGAATTATTGCATTCGAATGCAAGAGATTTCGATTAGCGAATACTACTACTAGTGAGTGACAGTATCCGAATTATTACATTCGAATGCATGAAATTACGATTAGCGAACACTACTACTAGTGACTGACAGTATCCGAATTATTGCATTCGAATGCATGAAATTTCGATTAGCGAATACTACTACTAGTGAGTGACAGTATCCGAATTATTGCAATCGAATGCATGAAATTTAGATTACCGAGTACTACTTCTAGTGAGTAACAGTATCCGAGAACTTGCATTCGAATGCATGAGATTTCGATTAGCGAATACTACTACTAGTGAGTGACAGTAATCGAATTATTGCATTCGAATGCATGAAATTTCGATTAGCGAATACTACTACTAGTGAGTGACAGTATCCGAATTATTGCATTCGAATGCATGAAATTTCGATTAGCGGATACTACTACTAGTGAGTGACAGTATCCGAGAACTTGCATTCGAATGCATGAGATTTCGATTAGCGAATACTACTACTAGTGAGTGACAGTATCCGAGAACTTGCATTCGAATGCATGAGATTTCGATTAGCGATACTACTACTAGTGAGTGACAGTATCCGAATTATTGCATTCGAATGAATGAAATTTCGATTAGGGAATACTACTACTAGTGAGTGACAGTATCCGAGAACTTGCATTCGATTGCATGAAATTTCGATTAGCGAATACTACTACTAGTGAGTGACAGTATCCGAGAACTTGCATTCGAATGCATGAGATTTCGATTAGCGAATACTACTACTAGTGAGTGACAGTATCCGAATTATTGCATTCGAATGCATGAAATTTCGATTAGCGAATACTACTACTAGTGAGTGACAGTATCCGAATTATTGCATTCGAATGCATGAGATTTCGATTAGCGAATACTACTACTAGTGAGTGACAGCATCCGAATTATTGCACTCGAATGCATGAAATTTCGATTAGCGAATACTACAACTACTGAGTGACAGTATCCGAGAACTTGCATTCGAATGATTGAAATTTCGATTAGCGAATACTACTACTTGTGAGTGACAGTATCCGAGAACTTGCATTTGAATGCATGAAATTTCGATTAGCGAATACTACTACTAGTGAGTGACAGTATGCGAGAACTTGCATTCGAATGCATGAGATTTCGAATAGCGAATACTACTACTAGTGTGTGACAGTATCCGAATTATTGCATTCGAATGCAAGAGATTTCGATTAGCGAATACTACTACTAGTGAGTGACAGTATCCGAATTATTACATTCGAATGCATGAAATTACGATTAGCGAACACTACTACTAGTGACTGACAGTATCCGAATTATTGCATTCGAATGCATGAAATTTCGATTAGCGAATACTACTACTAGTGAGTGACAGTATCCGAATTATTGCAATCGAATGCATGAAATTTAGATTACCGAGTACTACTTCTAGTGAGTAACAGTATCCGAGAACTTGCATTCGAATGCATGAGATTTCGATTAGCGAATACTACTACTAGTGAGTGACAGTAATCGAATTATTGCATTCGAATGCATGAAATTTCGATTAGCGAATACTACTACTAGTGAGTGACAGTATCCGAATTATTGCATTCGAATGCATGAAATTTCGATTAGCGGATACTACTACTAGTGAGTGACAGTATCCGAGAACTTGCATTCTAATGCATGAGATTTCGATTAGCGAATACTATTACTTGTGAGTGACAGTATCCGAGAACTTGCATTCGAATGCATGAAATTTCGATTAGCGAATACTACTACTAGTGAGTGACAGTATCCGATTTATTGCATTCGAATGCATGAAATTTCGATTAGCGGATACTACTACTAGTGAGTGACAGTATTCGAGAACTTGCATTCGAATGCATGAGATTTCGATTAACGAATACTACTACTAGTGAGTGACAGTATCCGAGAACTTGCATTCGAATGCATGAAATTTCGATTAGCGAATACTACTACTAGTGAGTGACAGTATCCGAATTATTGCATTCGAATGCATGAAATTTCGATTAGCGAATACTACTACTAGTGAGTGACAGTATCCGAATTATTGCATTCGAATGCATGAAATTTCGATTAGCGAACACTACCACTAGTGAGTGACAGTATCCGAATTATTGCATTCGAATGCATGAAATTTCGATTAGCGAATACTACTACTAGTGAGTGACAGTATCCGAGAACTTGCATTCGAATGCATGAGATTTTGATTAACGAATACTACCCCTAGTGAGTGACAGTATTCGAATTATTGCATTCGAATGCATGAAATTTCGATTAGCGAATACTACTACTAGTGAGTGACAGTATCCGAATTATTGCATTCGAATGCATGAAATTTCGATTAGCGAATACTACTACTAGTGAGTGACAGTATCCGAATTATTGCATTCGAATGCATGAAATTTCGATTAGCGGATACTACTTCTAGTGAGTGACAGTATTCGAGAACTTGCATTCGAATGCATGAGATTTCGATTAACGAATACTACTACTAGTGAGTGACAGTATCCGAGAACTTGCATTCGAATACATGAAATTTCGATTAGCGAAAACTACTACTAGTGAGTGACAGTATCCGAATTATTGCATTCGAATGCTTGAAATTTCGATTAGCGAATACTACTACTAGTGAGTGACAGTATCCGAATTATTGCATTCGAATGCATGAAATTTCGATTAGCGAATACTACTACTAGTGAGTGACAGTATCCGAATTATTGCATTCGAATGCATGAAATTTCGAATAGCGGATACTACTTCTAGTGAGTGACAGTATTCGAGAACTTGCATTCGAATGCATGAGATTTCGACTAACGAATACTACTACTAGTGAGTGACAGTATCCGAGAACTTGCATTCGAATACATGAAATTTCGATTATCGAATACTACTACTAGTGAGTGACAGTATCCGAATTATTGCATTCGAATGCATGAAATTTCGAATAGCGAATACTACTACTAGTGAGTGACAGTGTCCGAATTATTGCATTCGAATGCATGAAATTTCGATTAACGAACACTACCACTAGTGAGTGACAGTATCCGAATTATTGCATTCGAATGCATGAAATTTCGATTAGCGAATACTACTACTAGTGAGTGACAGTATCCGAGAACTTGCATTCGAATGCATGAGATTTCGATTAGCGAATACAACTACTCGTGAGTGACAGTACCCGAGAACTTGCATTCGAATGCATGAAATTTCGATTAGCGAATACTACTACTAGTGAGTGACAGTATCCGAGAACTTGCATTCGAATGCATGAGATTTCGATTAGCGAATACTACTACTAGTGAGTGACAGTATCCGAGAACTTGCATTCGAATGCATGAGATTTCGATTAGCGATACTACTACTAGTGAGTGACAGTATCCGAATTATTGCATTCGAATGAATGAAATTTCGATTAGGGAATACTACTACTAGTGAGTGACAGTATCCGAGAACTTGCATTCGATTGCATGAAATTTCGATTAGCGAATACTACTACTAGTGAGTGACAGTATCCGAGAACTTGCATTCGAATGCATGAGATTTCGATTAGCGAATACTACTACTAGTGAGTGACAGTATCCGAATTATTGCATTCGAATGCATGAAATTTCGATTAGCGAATACTACTACTAGTGAGTGACAGTATCCGAATTATTGCATTCGAATGCATGAGATTTCGATTAGCGAATACTACTACTAGTGAGTGACAGCATCCGAATTATTGCACTCGAATGCATGAAATTTCGATTAGCGAATACTACAACTACTGAGTGACAGTATCCGAGAACTTGCATTCGAATGATTGAAATTTCGATTAGCGAATACTACTACTAGTGAGTGACAGTATCCGAGAACTTGCATTTGAATGCATGAAATTTCGATTAGCGAATACTACTACTAGTGAGTGACAGTATCCGAATTATTGCATTCGAATGCATGTAATTTCGATTAGCGAATACTACTACTAGTGAGTGACAGTATCCGAATTATTGCATTCGAATGCATGAAATTTCGATTAGCGGATACTACTTCTAGTGAGTGACAGTATTCGAGAACTTGCATTCGAATGCATGAGATTTCGATTAACGAATACTACTACTAGTGAGTGACAGTATCCGAGAACTTGCATTCGAATACATGAAATTTCGATTAGCGAAAACTACTACTAGTGAGTGACAGTATCCGAAATATTGCATTCGAATGCTTGAAATTTCGATTAGCGAATACTACTACTAGTGAGTGACAGTATCCGAATTATTGCATTCGAATGCATGAAATTTCGATTAGCGAATACTACTACTAGTGAGTGACAGTATCCGAATTATTGCATTCGAATGCATGAAATTTCGATTAGCGGATACTACTTCTAGTGAGTGACAGTATTCGAGAACTTGCATTCGAATGCATGAGATTTCGACTAACGAATACTACTACTAGTGAGTGACAGTATCCGAGAACTTGCATTCGAATACATGAAATTTCGATTAGCGAATACTACTACTAGTGAGTGACAGTATCCGAATTATTGCATTCGAATGCATGAAATTTCGATTAGCGAATACTACTACTAGTGAGTGACAGTATCCGAATTATTGCATTCGAATGCATGAAATTTCGATTAGCGAACACTACCACTAGTGAGTGACAGTATCCGAATTATTGCATTCGAATGCATGAAATTTCGATTAGCGAATACTACTACTAGTGAGTGACAGTATCCGAGAACTTGCATTCGAATGCATGAGATTTCGATTAGCGAATACAACTACTCGTGAGTGACAGTACCCGAGAACTTGCATTCGAATGCATGAAATTTCGATTAGCGAATACTACTACTAGTGAGTGACAGTATCCGAGAACTTGCATTCGAATGCATGAGATTTCGATTAGCGAATACTACTACTAGTGAGTGACAGTATCCGAGAACTTGCATTCGAATGCATGAGATTTCGATTAGCGATACTACTACTAGTGAGTGACAGTATCCGAATTATTGCATTCGAATGAATGAAATTTCGATTAGGGAATACTACTACTAGTGAGTGACAGTATCCGAGAACTTGCATTCGATTGCATGAAATTTCGATTAGCGAATACTACTACTAGTGAGTGACAGTATCCGAGAACTTGCATTCGAATGCATGAGATTTCGATTAGCGAATACTACTACTAGTGAGTGACAGTATCCGAATTATTGCATTCGAATGCATGAAATTTCGATTAGCGAATACTACTACTAGTGAGTGACAGTATCCGAATTATTGCATTCGAATGCATGAGATTTCGATTAGCGAATACTACTACTAGTGAGTGACAGCATCCGAATTATTGCACTCGAATGCATGAAATTTCGATTAGCGAATACTACAACTACTGAGTGACAGTATCCGAGAACTTGCATTCGAATGATTGAAATTTCGATTAGCGAATACTACTACTTGTGAGTGACAGTATCCGAGAACTTGCATTTGAATGCATGAAATTTCGATTAGCGAATACTACTACTAGTGAGTGACAGTATGAGAGAACTTGCATTCGAATGCATGAGATTTCGAATAGCGAATACTACTACTAGTGTGTGACAGTATCCGAATTATTGCATTCGAATGCAAGAGATTTCGATTAGCGAATACTACTACTAGTGAGTGACAGTATCCGAATTATTACATTCGAATGCATGAAATTACGATTAGCGAACACTACTACTAGTGACTGACAGTATCCGAATTATTGCATTCGAATGCATGAAATTTCGATTAGCGAATACTACTACTAGTGAGTGACAGTATCCGAATTATTGCAATCGAATGCATGAAATTTAGATTACCGAGTACTACTTCTAGTGAGTAACAGTATCCGAGAACTTGCATTCGAATGCATGAGATTTCGATTAGCGAATACTACTACTAGTGAGTGACAGTAATCGAATTATTGCATTCGAATGCATGAAATTTCGATTAGCGAATACTACTACTAGTGAGTGACAGTATCCGAATTATTGCATTCGAATGCATGAAATTTCGATTAGCGGATACTACTACTAGTGAGTGACAGTATCCGAGAACTTGCATTCTAATGCATGAGATTTCGATTAGCGAATACTACTACTTGTGAGTGACAGTATCCGAGAACTTGCATTCGAATGCATGAAATTTCGATTAGCGAATACTACTACTAGTGAGTGACAGTATCCGATTTATTGCATTCGAATGCATGAAATTTCGATTAGCGGATACTACTACTAGTGAGTGACAGTATTCGAGAACTTGCATTCGAATGCATGAGATTTCGATTAACGAATACTACTACTAGTGAGTGACAGTATCCGAGAACTTGCATTCGAATGCATGAAATTTCGATTAGCGAATACTACTACTAGTGAGTGACAGTATCCGAATTATTGCATTCGAATGCATGAAATTTCGATTAGCGAATACTACTACTAGTGAGTGACAGTATCCGAATTATTGCATTCGAATGCATGAAATTTCGATTAGCGAACACTACCACTAGTGAGTGACAGTATCCGAATTATTGCATTCGAATGCATGAAATTTCGATTAGCGAATACTACTACTAGTGAGTGACAGTATCCGAGAACTTGCATTCGAATGCATGAGATTTTGATTAACGAATACTACCCCTAGTGAGTGACAGTATTCGAATTATTGCATTCGAATGCATGAAATTTCGATTAGCGAATACTACTACTAGTGAGTGACAGTATCCGAATTATTGCATTCGAATGCATGAAATTTCGATTAGCGAATACTACTACTAGTGAGTGACAGTATCCGAATTATTGCATTCGAATGCATGAAATTTCGATTAGCGGATACTACTTCTAGTGAGTGACAGTATTCGAGAACTTGCATTCGAATGCATGAGATTTCGATTAACGAATACTACTACTAGTGAGTGACAGTATCCGAGAACTTGCATTCGAATACATGAAATTTCGATTAGCGAAAACTACTACTAGTGAGTGACAGTATCCGAATTATTGCATTCGAATGCTTGAAATTTCGATTAGCGAATACTACTACTAGTGAGTGACAGTATCCGAATTATTGCATTCGAATGCATGAAATTTCGATTAGCGAATACTACTACTAGTGAGTGACAGTATCCGAATTATTGCATTCGAATGCATGAAATTTCGAATAGCGGATACTACTTCTAGTGAGTGACAGTATTCGAGAACTTGCATTCGAATGCATGAGATTTCGACTAACGAATACTACTACTAGTGAGTGACAGTATCCGAGAACTTGCATTCGAATACATGAAATTTCGATTATCGAATACTACTACTAGTGAGTGACAGTATCCGAATTATTGCATTCGAATGCATGAAATTTCGATTAGCGAATAATACTACTAGTGAGTGACAGTGTCCGAATTATTGCATTCGAATGCATGAAATTTCGATTAACGAACACTACCACTAGTGAGTGACAGTATCCGAATTATTGCATTCGAATGCATGAAATTTCGATTAGCGAATACTACTACTAGTGAGTGACAGTATCCGAGAACTTGCATTCGAATGCATGAGATTTCGATTAGCGAATACAACTACTCGTGAGTGACAGTACCCGAGAACTTGCATTCGAATGCATGAAATTTCGATTAGCGAATACTACTACTAGTGAGTGACAGTATCCGAGAACTTGCATTCGAATGCATGAGATTTCGATTAGCGAATACTACTACTTGTGAGTGACAGTATCCGAGAACTTGCATTCGAATGCATGAAATTTCGATTAGCGAATACTACTACTAGTGAGTGACAGTATCCGATTTATTGCATTCGAATGCATGAAATTTCGATTAGCGGATACTACTACTAGTGAGTGACAGTATTCGAGAACTTGCATTCGAATGCATGAGATTTCGATTAACGAATACTACTACTAGTGAGTGACAGTATCCGAGAACTTGCATTCGAATGCATGAAATTTCAATTAGCGAATACTACTACTAGTGAGTGACAGTATCCGAATTATTGCATTCGAATGCATGAAATTTCGATTAGCGAATACTACTACTAGTGAGTGACAGTATCCGAATTATTGCATTCGAATGCATGAAATTTCGATTAGCGAACACTACCACTAGTGAGTGACAGTATCCGAATTATTGCATTCGAATGCATGAAATTTCGATTAGCGAATACTACTACTAGTGAGTGACAGTATCCGAGAACTTGCATTCGAATGCATGAGATTTTGATTAACGAATACTACCCCTAGTGAGTGACAGTATTCGAATTATTGCATTCGAATGCATGAAATTTCGATTAGCGAATACTACTACTAGTGAGTGACAGTATCCGAATTATTGCATTCGAATGCATGAAATTTCGATTAGCGAATACTACTACTAGTGAGTGACAGTATCCGAATTATTGCATTCGAATGCATGAAATTTCGATTAGCGGATACTACTTCTAGTGAGTGACAGTATTCGAGAACTTGCATTCGAATGCATGAGATTTCGATTAACGAATACTACTACTAGTGAGTGACAGTATCCGAGAACTTGCATTCGAATACATGAAATTTCGATTAGCGAAAACTACTACTAGTGAGTGACAGTATCCGAATTATTGCATTCGAATGCTTGAAATTTCGATTAGCGAATACTACTACTAGTGAGTGACAGTATCCGAATTATTGCATTCGAATGCATGAAATTTCGATTAGCGAATACTACTACTAGTGAGTGACAGTATCCGAATTATTGCATTCGAATGCATGAAATTTCGAATAGCGGATACTACTTCTAGTGAGTGACAGTATTCGAGAACTTGCATTCGAATGCATGAGATTTCGACTAACGAATACTACTACTAGTGAGTGACAGTATCCGAGAACTTGCATTCGAATACATGAAATTTCGATTATCGAATACTACTACTAGTGAGTGACAGTATCCGAATTATTGCATTCGAATGCATGAAATTTCGATTAGCGAATACTACTACTAGTGAGTGACAGTGTCCGAATTATTGCATTCGAATGCATGAAATTTCGATTAACGAACACTACCACTAGTGAGTGACAGTATCCGAATTATTGCATTCGAATGCATGAAATTTCGATTAGCGAATACTACTACTAGTGAGTGACAGTATCCGAGAACTTGCATTCGAATGCATGAGATTTCGATTAGCGAATACAACTACTCGTGAGTGACAGTACCCGAGAACTTGCATTCGAATGCATGAAATTTCGATTAGCGAATACTACTACTAGTGAGTGACAGTATCCGAGAACTTGCATTCGAATGCATGAGATTTCGATTAGCGAATACTACTACTAGTGAGTGACAGTATCCGAGAACTTGCATTCGAATGCATGAGATTTCGATTAGCGATACTACTACTAGTGAGTGACAGTATCCGAATTATTGCATTCGAATGAATGAAATTTCGATTAGGGAATACTACTACTAGTGAGTGACAGTATCCGAGAACTTGCATTCGATTGCATGAAATTTCGATTAGCGAATACTACTACTAGTGAGTGACAGTATCCGAGAACTTGCATTCGAATGCATGAGATTTCGATTAGCGAATACTACTACTAGTGAGTGACAGTATCCGAATTATTGCATTCGAATGCATGAAATTTCGATTAGCGAATACTTCTACTAGTGAGTGACAGTATCCGAATTATTGCATTCGAATGCATGAGATTTCGATTAGCGAATACTACTACTAGTGAGTGACAGCATCCGAATTATTGCACTCGAATGCATGAAATTTCGATTAGCGAATACTACAACTACTGAGTGACAGTATCCGAGAACTTGCATTCGAATGATTGAAATTTCGATTAGCGAATACTACTACTAGTGAGTGACAGTATCCGAGAACTTGCATTTGAATGCATGAAATTTCGATTAGCGAATACTACTACTAGTGAGTGACAGTATCCGAATTATTGCATTCGAATGCATGTAATTTCGATTAGCGAATACTACTACTAGTGAGTGACAGTATCCGAATTATTGCATTCGAATGCATGAAATTTCGATTAGCGGATACTACTTCTAGTGAGTGACAGTATTCGAGAACTTGCATTCGAATGCATGAGATTTCGATTAACGAATACTACTACTAGTGAGTGACAGTATCCGAGAACTTGCATTCGAATACATGAAATTTCGATTAGCGAAAACTACTACTAGTGAGTGACAGTATCCGAAATATTGCATTCGAATGCTTGAAATTTCGATTAGCGAATACTACTACTAGTGAGTGACAGTATCCGAATTATTGCATTCGAATGCATGAAATTTCGATTAGCGAATACTACTACTAGTGAGTGGCAGTATCCGAATTATTGCATTCGAATGCATGAAATTTCGATTAGCGGATACTACTTCTAGTGAGTGACAGTATTCGAGAACTTGCATTCGAATGCATGAGATTTCGACTAACGAATACTACTACTAGTGAGTGACAGTATCCGAGAACTTGCATTCGAATACATGAAATTTCGATTAGCGAATACTACTACTAGTGAGTGACAGTATCCGAATTATTGCATTCGAATGCATGAAATTTCGATTAGCGAATACTACTACTAGTGAGTGACAGTATCCGAATTATTGCATTCGAATGCATGAAATTTCGATTAGCGAACACTACCACTAGTGAGTGACAGTATCCGAATTATTGCATTCGAATGCATGAAATTTCGATTAGCGAATACTACTACTAGTGAGTGACAGTATCCGAGAACTTGCATTCGAATGCATGAGATTTCGATTAGCGAATACAACTACTCGTGAGTGACAGTACCCGAGAACTTGCATTCGAATGCATGAAATTTCGATTAGCGAATACTACTACTAGTGAGTGACAGTATCCGAGAACTTGCATTCGAATGCATGAGATTTCGATTAGCGAATACTACTACTAGTGAGTGACAGTATCCGAGAACTTGCATTCGAATGCATGAGATTTCGATTAGCGATACTACTACTAGTGAGTGACAGTATCCGAATTATTGCATTCGAATGAATGAAATTTCGATTAGGGAATACTACTACTAGTGAGTGACAGTATCCGAGAACTTGCATTCGATTGCATGAAATTTCGATTAGCGAATACTACTACTAGTGAGTGACAGTATCCGAGAACTTGCATTCGAATGCATGAGATTTCGATTAGCGAATACTACTACTAGTGAGTGACAGTATCCGAATTATTGCATTCGAATGCATGAAATTTCGATTAGCGAATACTACTACTAGTGAGTGACAGTATCCGAATTATTGCATTCGAATGCATGAGATTTCGATTAGCGAATACTACTACTAGTGAGTGACAGCATCCGAATTATTGCACTCGAATGCATGAAATTTCGATTAGCGAATACTACAACTACTGAGTGACAGTATCCGAGAACTTGCATTCGAATGATTGAAATTTCGATTAGCGAATACTACTACTAGTGAGTGACAGTATCCGAGAACTTGCATTTGAATGCATGAAATTTCGATTAGCGAATACTACTACTAGTGAGTGACAGTATCCGAGAACTTGCATTCGAATGCATGAGATTTCGAATAGCGAATACTACTACTAGTGTGTGACAGTATCCGAATTATTGCATTCGAATGCAAGAGATTTCGATTAGCGAATACTACTACTAGTGAGTGACAGTATCCGAATTATTGCAATCGAATGCATGAAATTTAGATTACCGAGTACTACTTCTAGTGAGTGACAGTATCCGAGAACTTGCATTCGAATGCATGAGATTTCGATTAGCGAATACTACTACTAGTGAGTGACAGTAATCGAATTATTGCATTCGAATGCATGAAATTTCGATTAGCGAATACTACTACTAGTGAGTGACAGTATCCGAATTATTGCATTCGAATGCATGAAATTTCGATTAGCGGATACTACTACTAGTGAGTGACAGTATCCGAGAACTTGCATTCTAATGCATGAGATTTCGATTAGCGAATACTACTACTTGTGAGTGACAGTATCCGAGAACTTGCATTCGAATGCATGAAATTTCGATTAGCGAATACTACTACTAGTGAGTGACAGTATCCGATTTATTGCATTCGAATGCATGAAATTTCGATTAGCGGATACTACTACTAGTGAGTGACAGTATTCGAGAACTTGCATTCGAATGCATGAGATTTCGATTAACGAATACTACTACTAGTGAGTGACAGTATCCGAGAACTTGCATTCGAATGCATGAAATTTCGATTAGCGAATACTACTACTAGTGAGTGACAGTATCCGAATTATTGCATTCGAATGCATGAAATTTCGATTAGCGAATACTACTACTAGTGAGTGACAGTATCCGAATTATTGCATTCGAATGCATGAAATTTCGATTAGCGAACACCACCACTAGTGAGTGACAGTATCCGAATTATTGCATTCGAATGCATGAAATTTCGATTAGCGAATACTACTACTAGTGAGTGACAGTATCCGAATTATTGCATTCGAATGCATGAAATTTCGATTAGCGAACACTACCACTAGTGAGTGACAGTATCCGAATTATTGCATTCGAATGCATGAAATTTCGATTAGCGAATACTACTACTAGTGAGTGACAGTATCCGAGAACTTGCATTCGAATGCATGAGATTTCGATTAACGAATACTACCCCTAGTGAGTGACAGTATTCGAATTATTGCATTCGAATGCATGAAATTTCGATTAGCGAATACTACTACTAGTGAGTGACAGTATCCGAATTATTGCATTCGAATGCATGAAATTTCGATTAGCGAATACTACTACTATTGAGTGACAGTATCCGAATTATTGCATTCGAATGCATGAAATTTCGATTAGCGGATACTTCTTCTAGTGAGTGACAGTATTCGAGAACTTGCATTCGAATGCATGAGATTTCGATTAACGAATACTACTACTAGTGAGTGACAGTATCCGAGAACTTGCATTCGAATACATGAAATTTAGATTAGCGAATACTACTACTAGTGAGTGACAGTATCCGAATTATTGCATTCGAATGCATGAAATTTCGATTAGCGAACACTACCACTAGTGAGTGACAGTATCCGAATTATTGCATTCGAATGCATGAAATTTCGATTAGCGAATACTGCTACTAGTGAGTGACAGTATCCGAGAACTTGCATTCGAATGCATGAGATTTTGATTAACGAATACTACCCCTAGTGAGTGACAGTATTCGAATTATTGAATTCGAATGCATGAAATTTCGATTAGCGAATACTACTACTAGTGAGTGACATTACCCGAATTATTTCATTCGAATGCATGAAATTTCGATTAGCGAATACTACTACTAGTGAGTGACAGTATCCGAGAACTTGCATTCGAATGCATGAGATTTCGATTAGCGAATACCACTACTCGTGAGTGACAGTACCCGAGAACTTGCATTCGAATGCATGAAATTTCAATTAGCGAATACTACTACTAGTGAGTGACAGTATCCGAGAACTTGCATTCGAATGCACGAGATTTCGATTAGCGAATACTACTACTAGTGAGTGACAGTATCCGAGAACTTGCATTCGAATGCATGAGATTTCGATTAGCGATACTACTACTAGTGAGTGGTAGTATCCGAATTATTGCATTCGAATGAATGAAATTTCGATGAGGGAATACTACTAATAGTCAGTGACAGTATCCGAGAACTTGCATTCGATTGCATGAAATTTCGATTAGCGAATACTACTACTAGTGAGTGACAGTATCCGAGAACTTGCATTCGAATGCATGAGATTTCGATTAGCGAATACTACTACTAGTGAGTGACAGTATCCGAATTATTGCATTCGAATGCATGAAATTTCGATTAGCGAATACTACTACTAGTGAGTGACAGTATCCGAATTATTGCATTCGAATGCATGAGATTTCGATTAGCGAATACTACTACTAGTGAGTGACAGCATCCGAATTATTGCACTCGAATGCATGAAATTTCGATTATGAATACTACAACTACTGAGTGACAGTATCCGAGAACTTGCATTCGAATGATTGAAATTTCGATTAGCGAATACTACTACTAGTGAGTGACAGTATCCGAATTATTGCATTCGAATGCATGAAATTTCGATTAGCGAATACTACTACTAGTGAGTGACAGTATCCGAATTATTGCATTCGAATGCATGAAATTTCGATTAGCGGATACTACTACTAGTGAGTGACAGTATCCGAGAACTTGCATTCTAATGCATGAGATTTCGATTAGCGAATACTACTACTTGTGAGTGACAGTATCCGAGAACTTGCATTCGAATGCATGAAATTTCGATTAGCGAATACTACTACTAGTGAGTGACAGTATCCGAATTATTCCATTCGAATGCATGAAATTGCGATTAGCGAATACTACTACTAGTGAGTGACAGTATCCAAATTATTGCATTCGAATGCATGAAATTTCGATTAGCGAACACTACTACTAGTGAGTGACAGTATCCGAATTATTGCATTCGATTGCATGAAATTTCGATTAGCGAATACTACTACTAGTGAGTGACAGTATCCGAGAACTTGCATTCGAATGCATGAGATTTCGATTAGCGAATACTACTCCTAGTGAGTGACAGTATTCGAATTATTGCATTCGAATGCATGAAATTTCGATTAGCGAACACTACCACTAGTGAGAGACAGTATCCGAGTTATTGCATTCGAATGCATGAAATTTCGCTTAGCGAATACTACTACTAGTGAGTGACAGTATCCGAGAACTTGCATTCGAATGCATGTGATTTCGATTAGCGAATACCACTACTCGTGAGTGACAGTACCCGAGAACTTGCATTCGAATGCATGAGATTTCGATTAGTGAATACTACTACTAGTGAGTGACAGTATCTGAGAACTTGCATTCGAATGCATGAGATTTCGATTAGCGAATACTACTACTAGTAATTGACAGTATCCGAATTATTGCATTCGAATGCATGAGATTTCGATTAGCGATACTACTACTAGTGAGTGACAGTATCCGAATTATTGCATTCGAATGCATGAAATTTCGATTAGGGAATACTACTACAAGTGAGTGACAGTATCCGAGAACTTGCATTCGATTGCATGAAATTTCGATTAGCGAATACTACTACTAGTGAGTGACAGTATCCGAGAACTTGCATTCGAATGCATGAGATTTCGATTAGCGAATACTACTACTAGTGAGTGACAGTATCCGGATTATTGCATTCGAATGCATGAAATGTCGATTAGCGAATACTACTACTAGTGAGTGACAGTATCCGAGAACTTGCATTCGAATGCATGAAATTTCGATTAGCGAATACTACTACTAGTGAGTGACAGTATCCGAATTATTGCATTCGAATGCATGAAATGTCGATTAGCTAATACTACTACTAGTGAGTGACAGTATCCGAATTATTGCATTCGAATGCATGAGATTTCGATTAGCGAATACTACTACTAGTGAGTGACAGCATCCGAATTATTGCACTCGAATGCATGAAATTTCGATTAGCGAATACTACAACTACTGAGTGACAGTATCCGAGAACTTGCATTCGAATGATTGAAATTTCGATTAGCGAATACTACTACTAGTGAGTGACAGTATCCGAGAACTTGCATTTGAATGCATGAAATTTCGATTAGCGAATACTACTACTAGTGAGTGACAGTATCCGAGAACTTGCATTCGAATGCATGAGATTTCGAATAGCGAATACCACTACTAGTTTGTGACAGTATCCTAATTATTGCATTCGAATGCAAGAGATTTCGATTAGCGAATACTACTACTAGTGAGTGACAGTATCCGAATTATTACATTCGAATGCATGAAATTACGATTAGCGAACACTACTACCAGTGACTGACAGTATCCGAATTATTGCATTCGAATGCATGAAATTTCGATTAGCGAATACTACTACTAGTGAGTGACAGTATACGAATTATTGCATTAGAATGCATGAGATTTCGATTAGCGAATACTACTACTAGTGAGTGACAGTATCCGAGAACTTGCATTCGAATGCATGAGATTTCGATTAGCGAATACTGCCACTAGTGAGTGACAGTATCCGAGAACTTGCATTCGAATGCATGAGATTTCGATTAGCGAATACTACTTCTAGTGAGTGACAGTATCCGAGAACTTGCATTCGAATGCATGAGATTTCGATTAGCGAATACTACTACTAGTGAGTGACAGTATCCGAATTATTGCAATTGAATGAATGAGATTTCGTTTAGCGAATACTACTACTAGTCAGTGACAGTTTCCGAATTATTGCTTTCGAATGCAAGAGATTTCGATTAACGAATACTACTACTAGTGAGTGACAGTATCCGAACTATTGCATTCCAATGCAAGAGATTTCGATTAGCGAATACTACTACTAGTGAGTGACAGTATCCGAATTATTGCATTCGAATGCAAGAGATTTCGATTAACGAATACTACTACTAGTGAGTGACAGTATCCGAATTATTGGATTCGAATGCATGAAATTTCGATTATCGAATACTACTACTAGTGAGTGACAGTATCCGAGAACTTGCATTCGAATGCATGAGATTTCGATTAGCGAATACTACTACTAGTGACAGTATCCGAGAACTTGCATTCGAATGCATGAAATTTCGATTAGCGAATACTACTACTAGTGAGTGACAGTATCCGAATTATTGCATTCGAATGCAAGAGATTTCGATTAGCGAATACTACTACTAGTGAGTGACAGTATCCGAGTTATTGCATTCGAATGCATGAAATTTCGATTACCGAATACTACTACTAGTGACTGACAGTATCCGAATTATTGCATTCGAATGCATGAAATTTCGATTAGCGAATACTACTACTAGTGAGTGACAGTATCCGAGAACTTCCATTCGATTGCATGAGATTTTGATTAACGAATACTACCCCTAGTGAGTGACAGTATTCGAATTATTGCATTCGAATGCATGAAATTTCGATTAGCGAATACTACTACTAGTGAGTGACAGTATCCGAATTATTTCATTCGAATGCATGAAATTTCGATTAGCGAATACTACTACTAGTGAGTGACAGTATCCGAGAACTTGCATTCGAATGCATGAGATTTCGATTAGCGAATACCACTACTCGTGAGTGACAGTACCCGAGAACTTGCATTCGAATGCATGAGATTTCGATTAGCGAATACTACTACTAGTGAGTGACAGTATCCGAGAACTTGCATTCGAATGCATGAGATTTCGATTAGCGATACTACTACCTGTGAGTGACAGTATCCGAATTATTGCATTCGAATGCATGAAATTTCGATTAGGGAATACTACTACTAGTGAGTGACAGTATTCGAGAACTTGCATTCGATTGCATGAAATTTCGATTAGCGAATACTACTACTAGTGCGTGACAGTATCCGAGAACTTGCATTCGAATGCATGAGATTTCGATTAGCGAATACTACTACTAGTGAGTGACAGTATCCGAATTATTGCATTCGAATGCATGAAATTTCGATTAGCGAATACTACTACTAGTGAGTGACAGTATCCGAATTATTGCATTCGAATGCATGAGATTTCGATTAGCGAATACTACTACTAGTGAGTGACAGCATCCAAATTATTGCACTCGAATGCATGAAATTTCGATTAGCGAATACTACAACTACTGAGTGACAGTATCCGAGAACTTGCATTCGAATGATTGAAATTTCGATTAGCGAATACTACTACTAGTGAGTGACAGTATCCGAGAACTTGCATTTGAATGCTAGAAATTTCGATTAGCGAATACTACTACTAGTGAGTGACAGTATCCGAGAACTTGCATTCGAATGCATGAGATTTCGAATAGCGAATACTACTACTAGTGTGTGACAGTATCCGAATTATTGCATTCGAATGCAAGAGATTTCGACTAGCAAATACTACTACTAGTGAGTGACAGTATCCGAATTATTACATTCGAATGCATGAAATTACGATTAGCCAACACTACTACTAGTGACTGACAGTATCCGCATTATTGCATTCGAATGCATGAAATTTCGATTAGCGAATACTACTACTAGTGAGTGACAGTATCCGAATTATTGCAATCGAATGCATGAAATTTAGATTACAGAGTACTACTTCTAGTGAGTGACAGTATCCGAGAACTTGCATTCGAATGCATGAGATTTCGATTAGCGAATACTACTGCTAGTGAGTGACAGTATCCGAATTATTGCATTCGAATGCATGAAATTTCGATTAGCGAATACTACTACTAGTGAGTGACAGTATCCGAATTATTGCATTCGAATGCATGAAATTTCGATTAGCGGATACTACTACTAGTGAGTGACAGTATCCGAGAACTTGCATTCTAATGCATGAGACTTCGATTAGCGAATACTACTACTTGTGAGTGACAGTATCCGAGAACTTGCATTCGAATGCATGAAATTTCGATTAGCGAATACTACTACTAGTGAGTGACAGTATCCGAATTATTCCATTCGAATGCATGAAATTGCGATTAGCGAATACTACTACTAGTGAGTGACAGTATCCAAATTATTGCATTCGAATGCATGAAATTTCGATTAGCGAACACTACTACTAGTGAGTGACAGTATCCGAATTATTGCATTCGATTGCATGAAATTTCGATTAGCGAATACTACTACTAGTGAGTGACAGTATCCGAGAACTTGCATTCGAATGCATGAGATTTCGATTAGCGAATACTACTCCTAGTGAGTGACAGTATTCGAATTATTGCATTCGAATGCATGAAATTTCGATTAGCGAACACTACCACTAGTGAGAGACAGTATCCGAGTTATTGCATTCGAATGCATGAAATTTCGCTTAGCGAATACTACTACTAGTGAGTGACAGTATCCGAGAACTTGCATTCGAGTGCATGTGATTTCGATTAGCGAATACCACTACTCGTGAGTGACAGTACCCGAGAACTTGCATTCGAATGCATGAGATTTCGATTAGTGAATACTACTACTAGTGAGTGACAGTATCTGAGAACTTGCATTCGAATGCATGAGATTTCGATTAGCGAATACTACTACTAGTAATTGACAGTATCCGAATTATTGCATTCGAATGCATGAGATTTCGATTAGCGATACTACTACTAGTGAGTGACAGTATCCGAATTATTGCATTCGAATGCATGAAATTTCGATTAGGGAATACTACTACTAGTGAGTGACAGTATCCGAGAACTTGCATTCGATTGCATGAAATTTCGATTAGCGAATACTACTACTAGTGAGTGACAGTATCCGAGAACTTGCATTCGAATGCATGAGATTTCGATTAGCGAATACTACTACTAGTGAGTGACAGTATCCGGATTATTGCATTCGAATGCATGAAATGTCGATTAGCGAATACTACTACTAGTGAGTGACAGTATCCGAGAACTTGCATTCGAATGCATGAAATTTCGATTAGCGAATACTACTACTAGTGAGTGACAGTATCCGAATTATTGCATTCGAATGCATGAAATGTCGATTAGCTAATACTACTACTAGTGAGTGACAGTATCCGAATTATTGCATTCGAATGCATGAGATTTCGATTAGCGAATACTACTACTAGTGAGTGACAGCATCCGAATTATTGCACTCGAATGCATGAAATTTCGATTAGCGAATACTACAACTACTGAGTGACAGTATCCGAGAACTTGCATTCGAATGATTGAAATTTCGATTAGCGAATACTACTACTAGTGAGTGACAGTATCCGAGAACTTGCATTTGAATGCATGAAATTTCGATTAGCGAATACTACTACTAGTGAGTGACAGTATCCGAGAACTTGCATTCGAATGCATGAGATTTCGAATAGCGAATACTACTACTAGTGTGTGACAGTATCCTAATTATTGCATTCGAATGCAAGAGATTTCGATTAGCGAATACTACTACTAGTGAGTGACAGTATCCGAATTATTACATTCCAATGCATGAAATTACGATTAGCGAACACTACTACCAGTGACTGACAGTATCCGAATTATTGCATTCGAATGCATGAAATTTCGATTAGCGAATACTACTACTAGTGAGTGACAGTATCCGAATTATTGCAATCGAATGCATGAAATTTAGATTACCGAGTACTACTTCTAGTGAGTGACAGTATCCGAGAACTTGCATTCGAATGCATGAGATTTCGATTAGCGAATACTACTACTAGTGAGTGACAGTATACGAATTATTGCATTAGAATGCATGAGATTTCGATTAGCGAATACTACTACTAGTGAGTGACAGTATCCGAGAACTTGCATTCGAATGCATGAGATTTCGATTAGCGAATACTGCCACTAGTGAGTGACAGTATCCGAGAACTTGCATTCGAATGCATGAGATTTCGATTAGCGAATACTACTTCTAGTGAGTGACAGTATCCGAGAACTTGCATTCGAATGCATGAGATTTCGATTAGCGAATACTACTACTAGTGAGTGACAGTATCCGAATTATTGCAATTGAATGAATGAGATTTCGTTTAGCGAATACTACTACTAGTCAGTGACAGTTTCCGAATTATTGCTTTCGAATGCAAGAGATTTCGATTAACGAATACTACTACTAGTGAGTGACAGTATCCGAACTATTGCATTCGAATGCAAGAGATTTCGATTAGCGAATACTACTACTAGTGAGTGACAGTATCCGAATTATTGCATCCGAATGCAAGAGATTTCGATTAACGAATACTACTACTAGTGAGTGACAGTATCCGAATTATTGGATTCGAATGCATGAAATTTCGATTATCGAATACTACTACTAGTGAGTGACAGTATCCGAGAACTTGCATTCGAATGCATGAGATTTCGATTAGCGAATACTACTACTAGTGACAGTATCCGAGAACTTGCATTCGAATGCATGAAATTTCGATTAGCGAATACTACTACTAGTGAGTGACAGTATCCGAATTATTGCATTCGAATGCAAGAGATTTCGATTAGCGAATACTACTACTAGTGAGTGACAGTATCCGAGTTATTGCATTCGAATGCATGAAATTTCGATTACCGAATACTACTACTAGTGACTGACAGTATCCGAATTATTGCATTCGAATGCATGAAATTTCGATTAGCGAATACTACTACTAGTGAGTGACAGTATCCGAATTATTGCATTCGAATGCAAGAGATTTCGATTAGCGAATACTACTACTAGTGAGTGACAGTATTCGAATTATTGCATTCGAATGCATGAAACTTTCGATTAGCGAATGCTACTACTAGTGAGTGACAGTATCCGAATTATTGCAATCGAATGCAAGATATTTCGATTAGCGAATACTACTACTAGTGAGTGACAGTATCCGAATTATTGCATTCGAATGCATGAGACTTCGATTAGCGAATACTACTACTAGTGAGTGACAGTATCCGAATTATTGCATTCGAATGAATGAGATTTCGATTAGCGAATACTACTACTAGTGAGTGACAGTATCCGAATTATTGCATTCGAATACATGAAATTTCGATTAGCGAATACTACTACTAGTGAGTGACAGTATCCGAATTATTGCATTCGAATGCATGAAATTTCGATTAGCGAATACTACTACTAATGAGTGACAAAATCCGAATTATTGCATTCGAATGCATGAAATTTCGATTAGCGAATACTACAACTCGTGAGTGACACTATCCGAATTATTGCGTTTGAATGCATGAGATTTCGGTAAGCGAATACTACTACTAGTGAGTGACAGTATCCGAGAACTTGCATTCGAATGCATGAGATTTCAATTAGCGAATACTACTACTAGTGAGTGACAGTATCCGAATTATTACATTCGAATTAAAGAGCTTTCGATTAGTGAATACTACTACTAGTGAGTGACAGTATCCGAATTATTGCTTTCGAATGCAAGAGATTTCGATTAGCGAATACTACTACTAGTGAGTGACAGTAGCCGAATTATTGTATTCGAATGCAAGCGATTTCGATTAGCGAATACTACTAGTAGTGAGTGACAGTATCCGAGAACTTGCATTCGATTGCATGAAATTTAGATTAGCGAATACTACTACTAGTGAGTGACAGTATCCGAGAACTTGCATTCGAATGCATGAGATTTCGATTAGCGAATACTACTACTAGTGAGTGACAGTATCCGAATTATTGCATTCGAATGCATGAAATGTCGATTTGCGAATACTACTACTAGTGAGTGACAGTATCCGAGAACTTGCATTCGAATGCATGAAATTTCGATTAGCGAATACTACTACTAGTGAGTGACAGCATCCGAATTATTGCATTCGAATGCATGAGATTTCGATTAGCGAATACTACTACTAGTGAGTGACAGCATCCGAATTATTGCATTCGAATGCATGAAACTTTCGATTAGCGAATGCTACTACTAGTGAGTGACAGTATCCGAATTATAGCATTCGAATGCATGAGATTTCGATTAGCGAATACTACTACTAGTGAGTGACAGTATCCGAATTATTGCATTCGAATGCATGAAATTTCGATTAGCGAATACTACTACTAATGAGTGACAGCATCCGAATTATTGCATTCGAATGCATGAAATTTCGATTAGCGAATACTACAACTAATGAGTGACACTATCTGAATTATTGCATTCGAATGCATGAGATTTCGGTTAGAGAATACTACTACTAGTGAGTGACAGTATCCGAGAACTTGCATTCGAATGCAAGAGATTTCGATTAGCGAATAATACTACTAGTGAGTGACAGTATCCGAGAACTTGCATTCGAATGCATGAGATTTCGATTAGCGAATACTACTACTAGAGAGTGATAGTATCCGAATTATTGCATTCGAATGCATGAAATTTCGATTAGCGAATACTACTACTAGTGAGTGACAGTATCCGAGAACTTGCATTCGAATGCATGAAATTTCGATTAGCGAATACTACTACTAGTGAGTGATAGTATCCGAGAACTTGCATTCGAATGCATGAAATTTCGATTAGCGAATACTACTACTAGTGAGTGACAGTATCCGAGAACTTGCATTCGAATGCATGAAATTTCGATTAGCAAATACCACTACTAGTGAGTGACAGTATCCGAGGACTTGCATTCGAATGCATGAAATTTCGATTAGCGAATACTACTACTAGTGAGTGACAGTATCCGAGAACTTGCATTCGAATGCATGAAATTTCGATTAGCAAATACTACTACCAGTGAGTGACAGTATCCGAGAACTTGCATTCGAATGCATGAAATTTCGATTCGCGAATACTACTACTAGTGAGTGACAGTATCCGAGAACTTGCATTCGAATGCATGAAATTTCGATTAGCGAATACTACCACTAGTGAGTGACAGTATCCGAATTATTGCATTCGAATGCATGCAATTTCGATTAGCGAATACTACTACTAGTGTGTGACAGTATCCGAATTATTGCATTCGAATGCAAGAGATTTCGATTAGCGAATACTACTACTAGTGAGTGACAGTATCCGAATTTTTTGATTCGAATGCAAGAGATTTCGGTTAGCGAATATTACTACTAGTGAGTGACAGTATCCGAATTATTGCAATCGAATGCAAGAGATTTCGATTAGCGAATACTACTACTAGTGAGTGACAGTATCCGAATTATTGCATTCGAAAGCATGAGACTTCGATTAGCGAATACTACTACTAGTGAGTGACAGTATCCGAATTATTGCATTCGAATGCATGAGATTTCGATTAGCGAATACTACTACTAGTGAGTGACAGTATCCGAATTATTGCATTCGAATACATGAAATTTCGATTAGCGAATACTACTACTAATGAGTGACAGCATCCGAATTATTGCATTCGAATGCATGAAATTTCGATTAGCGAATACTACAACTAATGAGTGACACTATTTGAATTATTGCATTCGACTGCATGAGATTTCGGTTAGCGAATACTACTACTAGTGAGTGACAGTATCCGAGAACTTGCATTCGAATGCATGAGATTTCGATTAGCGAATACTACTACTAGTGAGTGATAGTATCCGAATTATTGCATTCGAATGCATGAAATTTCGATTAGCGAATACTACTACTAGTGAGTGACAGTATCCGAGAACTTGCATTCGAATGCATGAAATTTCCATTAGCGAATACTACTACTAGTGAGTGACAGTATCCGAGAACTTGCATTCGAATGCATGAAATTTCGATTAGCGAATACTACTACTAGTGAGTGACAGTATCCGAGAACTTGCATTCGAATGCAAGAGATTTCGATTCGCGAATAATACTACTAGTGAGTGACAGTATCCGAGAACTTGCATTCGAATGCATGAGATTTCGATTACCGAATACTACTACTAGTGAGTGATAGTATCCGAATTATTGCATTCGAATGCATGAAATTTCGATTAGCGAATACTACTACTAGTGAGTGACAGTATCCGAGAACTTGCATTCGAATGCATGAAATTTCGATTAGCGAATACTACTACTAGTGAGTGACAGTATCCGAGAACTTGCATTCGAATGCATGAAATTTCGATTAGTGAATAGTACTACTAGTGAGTGACAGTATCCGAGAACTTACATTCGAATGCATGAAATTTCGATTAGCAAATACCACTACTAGTGAGTGACAGTATCCGAGGACTTGCATTCGAATGCATGAAATTTCGATTAGCGAATACTACTACTAGTGAGTGACAGTATCCGAGAACTTGCATTCGAATGCATGAAATTTCGATTAGCGAATACTACTACCAGTGAGTGACAGTATCCGAGAACTTGCATTCGAATGCATGAAATTTCGATTCGCAAATACTACTACTAGTGAGTGACAGTATCCGAGAACTTGCATTCGAATGCATGAAATTTCGATTAGCGAATACTACTACTAGTGAGTGACAGTATCCGAATTATTGCATTCGAATGCATGCAATTTCGATTAGCGAATACTACTACTAGTGTGTGACAGAATCCGAATTATTGCATTCGAATGCAAGAGATTTCGATTAGCGAATACTACTACTAATGAGTGACAGCATCCGAATTATTGCATTCGAATGCATGAAATTTCGATTAGCGAATACTACAACTAATGAGTGACACTATCTGAATTATTGCATTCGAATGCATGAGATTTCGGTTAGCGAATACTACTACTAGTGAGTGACAGTATCCGAGAACTTGCATTCGAATGCAAGAGATTTCGATTAGCGAATAATACTACTAGTGAGTGACAGTATCCGAGAACTTGCATTCGAATGCATGAGATTTCGATTAGCGAATACTACTACTAGTGAGTGATAGTATCCGAATTATTGCATTCGAATGCATGAAATTTCGATTAGCGAATACTACTACTAGTGAGTGACAGTATCCGAGAACTTGCATTCGAATGCATGAAATTTCGATTAGCGAATACTACTACTAGTGAGTGACAGTATCCGAGAACTTGCATTCGAATGCATGAAATTTCGATTAGCGAATACTACTACTAGTGAGTGACAGTATCCGAGAACTTGCATTCGAATGCATGAAATTTCGATTAGCACATACCACTACTAGTGAGTGACAGTATCCGAGGACTTGCATTCGAATGCATGAAATTTCGATTAGCGAATACTACTACCAGTGAGTGACAGTATCCGAGAACTTGCATTCGAATGCACGAAATTTCGATTAGCGAATACTACTACCAGTGAGTGACAGTATCCGAGAACTTGCATTCGAGTGCATGAAATTTCGATTCGCGAATACTACTACTAGTGAGTGACAGTATCCGAGAACTTGCATTCGAATGCATGAAATTTCGATTAGCGAATACTACTACTAGTGAGTGACAGTATCCGAATTATTGCATTCGAATGCATGCAATTTCGATTAGCGAATACTACTACTAGTGTGTGACAGTATCCGAATTATTGCATTCGAATGCAAGAGATTTCGATTAGCGAATACTACTACTAGTGAGTGACAGTATCCGAATTATTTGATTCGAATGCAAGAGGTTTCGATTAGCGAATACTACTACTAGTGAGTGACAGTATCCGAATTACTGTATTCGAATGCACGAGACTTCGATTAGCGAATACTACTACTAGTGAGTGACAGTATCCGAATTATTGCATTCGAATGCATGAAATTTCGATTAGCGTATACTACTACTAGTGAGTGACAGTATCCGAATTATTGCATTCGAATGCATGAAATTTCGATTAGCGAATACTACTACTATTGAGTGACAGTATCCGAATTATTGCATTCGAATGCATGAGATTTCGATTAGCGAATACTACTACTAGTGAGTGACAGTATCCGAATTATTGGATTCGAATGCATGAAATTTCGATTATCGAATACTACTACTAGTGAGTGACAGTATCCGAGAACTTGCATTCGAATGCATGAGATTTCGATTAGCGAATACTACTACTAGTGAGTGACAGTATCCGAATTATTGCATTCGAATGCAAGAGATTTCGATTAGCGAATACTACTACTAGTGGGTGACAGTATCCGAGTTATTGCATTCGAATGCATGAAATTTCGATTACCGAATACTACTACTAGTGACTGACAGTATCCGAATTATTGCATTCGAATGCATGAAATTTCGATTAGCGAATACTACTACTAGTGAGTGACAGTATCCGAATTATTGCATTCGAATGCAAGAGATTTCGATTAGCGAATACTACTACTAGTGAGTGACAGTATTCGAATTATTGCATTCGAATGCATGAAACTTTCGATTAGCGAATGCTACTACTAGTGAGTGACAGTATCCGAATTATTGCAATCGAATGCAAGATATTTCGATTAGCGAATACTACTACTAGGGAGTGACAGTATCCGAATTATTGCATTCGAATGCATGAGACTTCGATTAGCGAATACTACTACTAGTGAGTGACAGTATCCGAATTATTGCATTCGAATACATGAAATTTCGATTAGCGAATACTACTACTAGTGAGTGACAGTATCCGAATTATTGCATTCGAATGCATGAAATTTCGATTAGCGAATACTACTACTAATGAGTGACAAAATCCGAATTATTGCATTCGAATGCATGAAATTTCGATTAGCGAATACTACAACTCGTGAGTGACACTATCCGAATTATTGCGTTTGAATGCATGAGATTTCGGTAAGCGAATACTACTACTAGTGAGTGACAGTATCCGAGAACTTGCATTCGAATGCAAGAGATTTCGATTAGCGAAAACTACTACTAGTGAGTGACAGTATCCGAGAACTTGCATTCGAATGCATGAGATTTCAATTAGCGAATACTACTACTAGTGAGTGACAGTATCCGAATTATTACATTCGAATTAAAGAGCTTTCGATTAGCGAATACTACTACTAGTGAGTGACAGTATCCGAATTATTGCTTTCGAATGCAAGAGATTTCGATTAGCGAATACTACTACTAGTGAGTGAGAGTATCCGAATTATTGTATTCGAATGCAAGCGATTTCGATTAGCGAATACTACTACTATTGAGTGACAGTATCCGAATTATTGCATTCGAATGCATGAGATTTCGATTAGCGAATACTACTACTAGTGAGTGACAGTATCCGAATTATTGGATTCGAATGCATGAAATTTCGATTATCGAATACTACTACTAGTGAGTGACAGTATCCGAGAACTTGCATTCGAATGCATGAGATTTCGATTAGCGAATACTACTACTAGTGACAGTATCCGAGAACTTGCATTCGAATGCATGAAATTTCGATTAGCGAATACTACTACTAGTGAGTGACAGTATCCGAATTATTGCATTCGAATGCAAGAGATTTCGATTAGCGAATACTACTACTAGTGAGTGACAGTATCCGAGTTATTGCATTCGAATGCATGAAATTTCGATAACCGAATACTACTACTAGTGACTGACAGTATCCGAATTATTGCATTCGAATGCATGAAATTTCGATTAGCGAATACTACTACTAGTGAGTGACAGTATCCGAATTATTGCATTCGAATGCAAGAGATTTCGATTAGCGAATACTACTACTAGTGAGTGACAGTATTCGAATTATTGCATTCGAATGCATGAAACTTTCGATTAGCGAATGCTACTACTAGTGAGTGACAGTATCCGAATTATTGCAATCGAATGCAAGATATTTCGATTAGCGAATACTACTACTAGTGAGTGACAGTATCCGAATTATTGCATTCGAATGCATGAGACTTCGATTAGCGAATACTACTACTAGTGAGTGACAGTATCCGAATTATTGCATTCGAATACATGAAATTTCGATTAGCGAATACTACTACTAGTGAGTGACAGTATCCGAATTATTGCATTCGAATGCATGAAATTTCGATTAGCGAATACTACTACTAATGAGTGACAAAATCCGAATTATTGCATTCGAATGCATGAAATTTCGATTAGCGAATACTACAACTCGTGAGTGACACTATCCGAATTATTGCGTTTGAATGCATGAGATTTCGGTAAGCGAATACTACTACTAGTGAGTGACAGTATCCGAGAACTTGCATTCGAATGCAAGAGATTTCGATTAGCGAAAACTACTACTAGTGAGTGACAGTATCCGAGAACTTGCATTCGAATGCATGAGATTTCAATTAGCGAAAACTACTACTAGTGAGTGACAGTATCCGAATTATTACATTCGAATTAAAGAGCTTTCGATTAGCGAATACTACTACTAGTGAGTGACAGTATCCGAATTATTGCTTTCGAATGCAAGAGATTTCGATTAGCGAATACTACTACTAGTGAGTGACAGTATCCGAATTATTGTATTCGAATGCAAGCGATTTCGATTAGCGAATACTACTAGTAGTGAGTGACAGTATCCGAGAACTTGCATTCGATTGCATGAAATTTAGATTAGCGAATACTACTACTAGTGAGTGAAAGTATCCGAGAACTTGCATTCGAATGCATGAGATTTCGATTAGCGAATACTACTACTAGTGAGTGACAGTATCCGAATTATTGCATTCGAATGCATGAAATGTCGATTTGCGAATACTACTACTAGTGAGTGACAGTATCCGAGAACTTGCATTCGAATGCATGAAATTTCGATTAGCGAATACTACTACTAGTGAGTGACAGCATCCGAATTATTGCATTCGAATGCATGAGATTTCGATTAGCGAATACTGCTACTAGTGAGTGACAGCATCCGAATTATTGCATTCGAATGCATGAAACTTTCGATTAGCGAATGCTACTACTAGTGAGTGACAGTATCCGAATTATTGCAATCGAATGCAAGAGATTTCGATTAGCGAATACTACTACTAGTGAGTGACAGTATCCGAATTATTGCATTCGAAAGCATGAGACTTCGATTAGCGAATACTACTACTAGTGGGTGACAGTATCCGAATTATTGCATTCGAATGCATGAGATTTCGATTAGCGAATACTACTACTAGTGAGTGACAGTATCCGAATTATTGCATTTGAATACATGAAATTTCGATTAGCGAATACTACTACTAGTGAGTGACAGTATCCGAATTATTGCATTCGAATGCATGAAATTTCGATTAGCGAATACTACTACTAATGAGTGACAGCATCCGAATTGTTGCATTCGAATGCATGAAATTTCGATTAGCGAATACTACAACCAATGAGTGACACTATCTGAATTATTGCATTCGAATGCATGAGATTTCGGTTAGCGAATACTACTACTAGTGAGTGACAGTATCCGAGAACTTGCATTCGAATGCAAGAGATTTCGATTAGCGATTAATACTACTAGTGAGTGACAGTATCCGAGAACTTGCATTCGAATGCATGAGATTTCGATTAGCGAATACTACTACTAGTGAGTGATAGTATCCGAATTATTGCATTCGAATGCATGAAATTTCGATTAGCGAATACTACTACTAGTGAGTGACAGTATCCGAGGACTTGCATTCGAATGCATGAAATTTCGATTAGCGAATACTACTACTAGTGAGTGACAGTATCCGAGAACTTGCATTCGAATGCATGAAATTTCGATTAGCGAATACTACTACCAGTGAGTGACAGTATCCGAGAACTTGCATTCGAATGCATGAAATTTCGATTCGCGAATACTACTACTAGTGAGTGACAGTATCCGAGAACTTGCATTCGAATGCATGAAATTTCGATTAGCGAATACTACTACTAGTGAGTGACAGTATCCGAATTATTGCATTCGAATGCATGCAATTTCGATTAGCGAATACTACTACTAGTGTGTGACAGTATCCGAATTATTGCATTCGAATGCAAGAGATTTCGATTAGCGAATACTACTACTAGTGAGTGACAGTATCCGAATTATTTGATTCGAATGCAAGAGATTTCGATTAGCGAATACTACTACTAGTGAGTGACAGTATCCGAATTATTGCTTTCGAATGCAAGAGATTTCGATTAGCGAATACTACTACTAGTGAGTGACAGTATCCGAATTACTGTATTCGAATGCACGAGACTTCGATTAGCGAATACTACTACTAGTGAGTGACAGTATCCGAATTATTGCATTCGAATGCATGAAATTTCGATTAGCGTATACTACTACTAGTGAGTGACAGTATCCGAATTATTGCATTCGAATGCATGTAATTTCGATTAGCGAATACTACTACTAGTGAGTGACAGTATCCGAATTATTGCATTCGAATGCATGAGATTTCGATTAGCGAATACTACTACTAGTGAGTGACAGTATCCGAGAACTGTCATTCGAATGCATGAGATTTCGATTAGCGAATACTGCCACTAGTGAGTGACAGTATCCGGGAACTTGCATTCGAATGCATGAGCTTTCGATTAGCGAATACTACTTCTAGTGAGTGACAGTATCCGAGAACTTGCATTCGAATGCATGAGATTTCGATTAGCGAATACTACTACTAGTGAGTGACAGTATCCGAATTATTGCAATTGAATGAATGAGATTTCGTTTAGCGAATACTACTACCAGTCAGTGACAGTTTCCGAATTATTGCTTTCGAATGCAAGAGATTTCGATTAACGAATACTACTACTAGTGAGTGATAGTATCCGAACTATTGCATTCGAATGCAAGAGATTTCGATTAGCGAATACTACTACTAGTGAGTGACAGTATCCGAATTATTGCATTCGAATGCAAGAGATTTCGATTAGCGAATACTACTACTAGTGAGTGACAGTATCCGAATTATTGCATTCGAATGCATGAAATTTCGATTAGCGAATACTACTACTAGTGAGTGACAGTATCCGAGAACTTGCATTCGAATGCATGAGATTTCGATTAGCGAATACTACTACTAGTGACAGTATCCGAGAACTTGCATTCGAATGCATGAAATTTCGATTAGCGAATACTACTACTAGTGAGTGACAGTATCCGAATTATTGCATTCGAATGCAAGAGATTTCGATTAGCGAATACTACTACTAGTGAGTGACAGTATCCGAGTTATTGCATTCGAATGCATGAAATTTCGATTACCGAATACTACTACTAGTGACTGACAGTATCCGAATTATTAAATTCGAATGCATGAAATTTCGATTAGCGAATACTACTACTAGTGAGTGACAGTATCCGAATTATTGCATTCGAATGCAAGAGATTTCGATTAGCGAATACTACTACTAGTGAGTGACAGTATTTGAATTATTGCATTCGAATGCATGAAACTTTCGATTAGCGAATGCTACTACTAGTGAGTGACAGTATCCGAATTATTGCAATCGAATGCAAGATATTTCGATTAGCGAATACTACTACTAGTGAGTGACAGTATCCGAATTATTGCATTCGAATGCATGAGACTTCGATTAGCGAATACTACTACTAGTGAGTGACAGTATCCGAATTATTGCATTCGAATGCATGAGATTTCGATTAGCGAATACTACTACTAGTGAGTGACAGTATCCGAATTATTGCATTCGAATACATGAAATTTCGATTAGCGAATACTACTACTAGTGAGTGACAGTATCCGAATTATTGCATTCGAATGCATGAAATTTCGATTAGCGAATACTACTACTAATGAGTGACTGCATCCGAATTATTGCATTCGAATGCATGAAATTTCGATTAGTGAATACTACGACTCGTGAGTGACACTATCCGAATTATTGCGTTCGAATGCATGAGATTTCGGTAAACGAATACTACTACTAGTGAGTGACAGTATCCGAGAACTTGCATTCGAATGCAAGAGATTTCGATTAGCGAAAACTACTACTAGTGAGTGACAGTATCCGAGAACTTGCATTCGAATGCATGAGATTTCGATTAGCGAATACTACTACTAGTGAGTGACAGTATCCGAATTATTGCATTCGAATGCATGAAATTTCGATTAGCGAATACTACTACTAGTGAGTGACAGTATCCGAGAACTTGCATTCGAATGCATGAAATTTCGATTAGCGAATACTACTACTAGTGAGTGACAGTATCCGAGAACTTGCATTCGAATGCATGAAATTTCGATTAGCGAATACTACTACTAGTGAGTGACAGTATCCGAATTATTGCATTCGAATGCATGAAATTTCGATTAGCGAATACTACTACTAGTGAGTGACAGTATCCGAATTATTGCATTCGAATGCATGAAATTTCGATTAGCGAATACTACTACTAGTGAGTGACAGTATCCGAATTATTGCATTCGAATGCAAGAGATTTCGATTAGCCAATACTACTACTAGTGAGTGACAGTATCCGAATTATTGCATTCGAATGCATGAGATTTCGATTAGCGAATACTACTACTAGTGAGTGACAGCATCCGAATTATTGCATTCGAATGCAAGAGATTTCGATTAGCGAATACTACTACTAGTGACAGTATCCGAGAACTTGCATTGGAATGCATGAAATTTCGATTAGCGAATACTACTACTAGTGAGTGACAGTATCCGAATTATTGCATTCGAATGCAAGAGATTTCGATTAGCGAATACTACTACTAGTGAGTGACAGTATCCGAGCTATTGCATTTGAATGCAAGAAATTTCGATTACCGAAGACTACTACTAGTGACTGACAGTATCCGAATTATTGCATTCGAATGCATGAAATTTCGATTAGCGAATACTACTACTAATGAGTGACAGCATCCGAATTATTGCATTCGAATGCATGAAATTTCGATTAGCGAATACTACAACTCGTGAGTGACACTATCCGAATTATTGCGTTCGAATGCATGAGATTTCGGTAAGCGAATACTACTACTAGTGAGTGACAGTATCCGAGAAATTGCATTCGAACGAAAGAGATTTCGATTAGCGAAAACTACTACTAGTGAGTGACAGTATCCGAGAACTTGCATTCGAATGCATGAGATTTCGATTAGCGAATACTACTACTAGTGAGTGACAGTATCCGAATTATTGCATTCGAATGCATGAAATTTCGATTAGCGAATACTACTACTAGTGAGTGACAGTATCCGAGAACTTGCATTCGAATGCATGAAATTTCGATTAGCGAATACTACTACTAGTGAGTGACAGTATCCGAGAACTTGCATTCGAATGCATGAAATTTCGATTAGCGAATACTACTACTAGTGAGTGACAGTATCCGAGAACTTGCATTCGAATGCATGAAATTTCGATTAGCAAATACCACTACTAGTGAGTGACAGTATCCGAGGACTTGCATTCGAATGCATGAAATTTCGATTAGCGAATACTACTACTAGTGAGTGACAGTATCCGAGAACTTGCATTCGAATGCATGAAATTTCGATTAGCGAATACTACTACCAGTGAGTGACAGTATCCGGGAGCTTGCATTCGAATGCATGAAATTTCGATTCGCGAATACTACTACTAGTGAGTGACAGTATCCGAGAACTTGCATTCGAATGCATGAAATTTCGATTAGCGAATACTACTACTAGTGAGTGACAGTATCCCAATTATTGCATTCGAATGCATGCAATTTCGATTAGCGAATACTACTACTAGTGTGTGACAGTATCCGAATTATTGCATTCGAATGCAAGAGATTTCGATTAGCGAATACTACTACTAGTGAGTGACAGTATCCGAATTAATATATTCGAATTAAAGAGCTTTCGATTAGCGAATACTACTACTAGTGAGTGACAGTATCCGAATTATTTGATTCGAATGCAAGAGATTTCAATTAGCGAATACTACTACTAGTGATTGACAGTATCCGAATTATTGCTTTCGAATGCAAGAGATTTCGATTAGCGAATACTACTACTAGTGAGTGACAGTATCCGAGAACTTGCATTCCATTACATGAAATTTCAATTAGCGAATACTACTACTAGTGAGTGACAGTATCCGAGAACTTGCATTCGAATGCATGAGATTTCGATTAGCGAATACTACTACTAGTGAGTGACAGTATCCGAATTATTGCATTCGAATGCAGGAAATGTCGATTTGCGAATACTACTACTAGTGAGTGACAGTATCCGAGAACTTGCATTCGAATGCATGAAATTTCGATTAGCGAATACTACTACTAGTGAGTGACAGTATTCGAATTATTGCATTCGAATGCATGAAATGTCGGTTAGCTAATACTACTACTAGTGAGTGATAGTATCCGAATTATTGCATTCGAATACATGAGATTTCGATTAGCGAATACTACTACTAGTGAGTGACAGTATCCGAGAACTTGCATTCGAATGCAAGAGAATTCGATTAGCGAATACTACTACTAGTGAGTGAGAGTATCCGAGAACTTGCATTCGAATGCATGAGATTTCGATTCGCGAATACTACTACCAGTGAGTGACAGTATCCGAGAACTTGCATTCGAATGCATGAAATTTCGATTAGCGATTAATACTACTAGTGAGTGACAGTATCCGAATTATTGCATTCGAATGCATGCAATTTCGATTAGCGAATAGTACTACTAGTATGTGACAGTATCCGAATTATTGCATTCGAATGCAAGAGATTTCGATTAGCGAATACTACTACTAGTGTGTGACAGTATCCGAATTATTACATTCGAATTCAAGAGCTTTCGATTAGCGAATACTACTACTAGTGAGTGACAGTATCCGAATTATTGCTTTCGAATGCAAGAGATTTCGATTAGCGAATACTACTACTAGTGAGTGACTGTATCCGAATTATTGTATTGGAATGCAAGAGATTTCGATTAGCGAATACTACTACTAGTGAGTGACAGTATCCGAATTATTGCATTCGAATGCATGAAATTTCGATTAGCGGCTACTACTTCTAGTGAGTGACAGTATTCGAGAACTTGCATTCGAATGCATGAGATTTCGATTAACGAATACTACTACTAGTGAGTGAAAGTATGCGAGAACTTGCATTCGAATGCTTGAAATTTCGATTAGCGAATACTACTACTAGTGAGTGACAGTATCCGAATTATTGCATTCGAATGCATGAAATTTCGATTAGCGAATACTACTACTAGTGAGTGACAGTATCCGAATTATTGCATTCGAATGCATGAAATTTCGATTAGCGGATACTACTTCTAGTGAGTGACAGTATTCGAGAACTTGCATTCGAATGCATGAGATTTCGACTAACGAATACTACTACTAGTGAGTGACAGTATCCGAGAACTTGCATTCGAATACATGAAATTTCGATTAGCGAATACTACTACTAGTGAGTGACAGTATCCGAATTATTGCATTCGAATGCATGAAATTTCAATTAGCGAATACTACTACTAGTGAGTGACAGTATCCGAATTATTGCATTCGAATGCATGAAATTTCGATTAGCGAACACTACCACTAGTGAGTGACAGTATCCGAATTATTGCATTCGAATGCATGAAATTTCGATTAGCGAATACTACTACTAGTGAGTGACAGTATCCGAGATCTTGCATTCGAATGCATGAGATTTTGATTAACGAATACTACCCCTAGTGAGTGACAGTATTCGAATTATTGCATTCGAATGCATGAAATTTCGATTAGCGAATACTACTACTAGTGAGTGACAGTATCCGAATTATTTCATTCGAATGCATGAAATTTCGATTAGCGAATACTACTACTAGTGAGTGACAGTATCCGAGAACTTGCATTCGAATGCATGAAATTTCGACTAGCGAATACTACTACTAGTGAGTGACAGTATTCGAATTATTGCATTCGAATGCATGAAATGTCGATTAGCTAATACTACTACTAGTGAGTGACAGTATCCGAATTATTGCATTCGAATGCATGAGATTTCGATTAGCGAATACTACTACTAGTGAGTGACAGCATCCGAGAACTTGCATTCGAATGCATGAGATTTCGATTAGCGATACTACTACTAGTGAGTGACAGTATCCGAATTATTGCATTCGAATGAATGAAATTTCGATTAGGGAATACTACTACTAGTGAGTGACAGTATCCGAGAACTTGCATTCGATTGCATGAAATTTCGATTAGCGAATACTACTACTAGTGAGTGACAGTATCCGAATTATTGCATTCGAATACATGAGATTTCGATTAGCGAATACTACTACTAGAGAGTGAGAGTATCCGAGAACTTGCATTCGAATGCAAGAGAATTCGATTAGCGAATACTACTACTAGAGAGTGAGAGTATCCGAGAACTTGCATTCGAATGCATGAGATTTCGATTCGCGAATACTACTACCAGTGAGTGACAGTATCCGAGAACCTGCATTCGAATGCATGAAATTTCGATTAGCGAATAATACTACTAGTGAGTGACAGTATCCGAATTATTGCATTCGAATGCATGCAATTTCGATTAGCGAATAGTACTACTAGTGTGTGACAGTATCCGAATTATTGCATTCGAATGCAAGAGATTTCGATTAGCGAATACTACTACTAGTGTGTGACAGTATCCGAATTATTACATTCGAATTCAAGAGCTTTCGATTAGCGAATACTACTACTAGTGAGTGACAGTATCCGAATTATTTGATTCGAATGCAAGAGATTTCGATTAGCGAATACTACTAATAGTGAGTGACAGTATCCGAATTATTGCTTTCGAATGCAAGAGATTTCGATTAGCGAATACTACTACTAGTGAGTGACTGTATCCGAATTATTGTATTCGAATGCAAGAGATTTCGATTAGCGAATACTACTACTAGTGAGTGACAGTATCCGAATTATTGCATTCGAATGCATGAAATTTCGATTAGCGGCTACTACTTCTAGTGAGTGACAGTATTCGAGAACTTGCATTCGAATGCATGAGATTTCGATTAACGAATACTACTACTAGTGAGTGACAGTATCCGAGAACTTGCATTCGAATACATGAAATTTCGATTAGCGAAAACTACTACTAGTGAGTGACAGTATCCGAATTATTGCATTCGAATGCTTGAAATTTCGATTAGCGAATACTACTACTAGTGAGTGACAGTATCCGAATTATTGCATTCGAATGCATGAAATTTCGATTAGCGAATACTACTACTAGTGAGTGACAGTATCCGAATTATTGCATTCGAATGCATGAAATTTCGATTAGCGGATACTACTTCTAGTGAGTGACAGTATTCGAGAGCTTGCATTCGAATGCATGAGATTTCGACTAACGAATACTACTACTAGTGAGTGACAGTATCCGAGAACTTGCATTCGAATACATGAAATTTCGATTAGCGAATACTACTGCTAGTGAGTGACAGTATCCGAATTATTGCATTCGAATGCATGAAATTTCAATTAGCGAATACTACTACTAGTGAGTGACAGTATCCGAATTATTGCATTCGAATGCATGAAATTTCGATTAGCGAACACTACCACTAGTGAGTGACAGTATCCGAATTATTGAATTCGAATGCATGAAATTTCGATTAGCGAATACTACTACTAGTGAGTGACAGTATCCGAGAACTTGCATTCGAATGCATGAGATTTTGATTAACGAATACTACCCCTAGTGAGTGACAGTATTCGAATTATTGCATTCGAATGCATGAAATTTCGATTAGCGAATACTACTACTAGTGAGTGACAGTATCCGAATTATTTCATTCGAATGCATGAAATTTCGATTAGCGAATACTACTACTAGTGAGTGACAGTATCCGAGAACTTGCATTCGAATGCATGAGATTTCGATTAGCGAATACAACTACTCGTGAGTGACAGTACCCGAGAACTTGCATTCGAATGCATGAAATTTCGATTAGCGAATACTACTACTAGTGAGTGACAGTATCCGAGAACTTGCATTCGAATGCATGAGATTTCGATTAGCGAATACTACTACTAGTGAGTGACAGTATCCGAGAACTTGCATTCGAATGCATGAGATTTCGATTAGCGATACTACTACTAGTGAGTGACAGTATCCGAATTATTGCATTCGAATGAATGAAATTTCGATTAGGGAATACTACTACTAGTGAGTGACAGTATCCGAGAACTTGCATTCGATTGCATGAAATTTCGATTAGCGAATACTACTACTAGTGAGTGACAGTATCCGAGAACTTGCATTCGAATGCATGAGATTTCGATTAGCGAATACTACTACTAGTGAGTGACAGTATCCGAATTATTGCATTCGAATGCATGAGATTTCGATTAGCGAATACTACTACTAGTGAGTGACAGCATCCAAATTATTGCACTCGAATGCATGAAATTTCGATTAGCGAATACTACAACTACTGAGTGACAGTATCCGAGAACTTGCATTCGAATGATTGAAATTTCGATTAGCGAATACTACTACTAGTGAGTGACAGTATCCGAGAACTTGCATTTGAATGCATGAAATTTCGATTAGCGAATACTACTACTAGTGAGTGACAGTATCCGAGAACTTGCATTCGAATGCATGAGATTTCGAATAGCGAATACTACTACTAGTGTGTGACAGTATCCGAATTATTGCATTCGAATGCAAGAGATTTCGATTAGCGAATACTACTACTAGTGAGTGACAGTATCCGAATTATTACATTCGAATGCATGAAATTACGATTAGCGAACACTACTACTAGTGACTGACAGTATCCGAATTATTGCATTCGAATGCATGAAATTTCGATTAGCGAATACTACTACTAGTGAGTGACAGTATCCGAATTATTGCAATCGAATGCATGAAATTTAGATTACCGAGTACTACTTCTAGTGAGTGACAGTATCCGAGAACTTGCATTCGAATGCATGAGATTTCGATTAGCGAATACTACTACTAGTGAGTGACAGTAATCGAATTATTGCATTCGAATGCATGAAATTTCGATTAGCGAATACTGCTACTAGTGAGTGACAGTATCCGAATTATTGCATTCGAATGCATGAAATTTCGATTAGCGGATACTACTACTAGTGAGTGACAGTATCCGAGAACTTGCATTCTAATGCATGAGATTTCGATTAGCGAATACTACTACTTGTGAGTGACAGTATCCGAGAACTTGCATTCGATTGCATGAAATTTCGATTAGCGAATACTACTACTAGTGAGTGACAGTATCCGAATTATTGCATTCGAATGCATGAAATTTCGATTAGCGAACACTACCACTAGTGAGTGACAGTATCCGAATTATTGCATTCGAATGCATGAAATTTCGATTAGCGAATACTACTACTAGTGAGTGACAGTATCCGAGAACTTGCATTCGAATGCATGAGATCTTGATTAACGTATACTACCCCTAGTGAGTGACAGTATTCGAATTATTGCATTCGAATGCATGAAATTTCGATTAGCGAATACTACTACTAGTGAGTGACAGTATCCGAATTATTGCATTCGTATGCATGAAATTTCGATTAGCGAATACTACTACTAGTGAGTGACAGTATCCGAATTATTGCATTCGAATGCATGAAATTTCGATTAGCGGATACTACTTCTAGTGAGTGACAGTATTCGAGAACTTGCATTCGAATGCATGAGATTTCGATTAACGAATACTACTACTAGTGAGTGACAGTATCCGAGAACTTGCATTCGAATACATGAAATTTCGATTAGCGAAAACTACTACTAGTGAGTGACAGTATCCGAATTATTGCATTCGAATGCTTGAAATTTCGATTAGCGAATACTACTACTAGTGAGTGACAGTATCCGAATTATTGCATTCGAATGCATGAAATTTCGATTAGCGAATACTACTACTAGTGAGTGACAGTATCCGAATTATTGCATTCGAATGCATGAAATTTCGAATAGCGGATACTACTTCTAGTGAGTGACAGTATTCGAGAACTTGCATTCGAATGCATGAGATTTCGACTAACGAATACTACTACTAGTGAGTGACAGTATCCGAGAACTTGCATTCGAATACATGAAATTTCGATTAGCGAATACTACTACTAGTGAGTGACAGTATCCGAATTATTGCATTCGAATGCATGAAATTTCGATTAGCGAATACTACTACTAGTGAGTGACAGTATCCGAATTATTGCATTCGAATGCATGAAATTTCGATTAACGAACACTACCACTAGTGAGTGACAGTATCCGAATTATTGCATTCGAATGCATGAAATTTCGATTAGCGAATACTACTACTAGTGAGTGACAGTAACCGAGAACTTGCATTCGGATGCATGAGATTTCGATTAGCGAATACAACTACTCGTGAGTGACAGTACCCGAGAACTTGCATTCGAATGCATGAAATTTCGATTAGCGAATACTACTACTAGTGAGTGACAGTATCCGAGAACTTGCATTCGAATGCATGAGATTTCGATTAGCGAATACTACTACTAGTGAGTGACAGTATCCGAGAACTTGCATTCGAATGCATGAGATTTCGATTAGCGATACTACTACTAGTGAGTGACAGTATCCGAATTATTGCATTCGAATGAATGAAATTTCGATTAGGGAATACTACTACTAGTGAGTGACAGTATCCGAGAACTTGCATTCGATTGCATGAAATTTCGATTAGCGAATACTACTACTAGTGAGTGACAGTATCCGAGAACTTGCATTCGAATGCATGAGATTTCGATTAGCGAATACTACTACTAGTGAGTGACAGTATCCGAATTATTGCATTCGAATGCATGAAATTTCGATTAGCGAATACTACTACTAGTGAGTGACAGTATCCGAATTATTGCATTCGAATGCATGAGATTTCGATTAGCGAATACTACTACTGGTGAGTGACAGCATCCGAATTATTGCATTCGAATGCAAGAAATTTCGATTAGCGAATACTACAACTACTGAGTGACAGTATCCGAGAACTTGCATTCGAATGATTGAAATTTCGATTAGCGAATACTACTACTAGTGAGTGACAGTATCCCAGAACTTGCATTTGAATGCATGAAATTTCGATTAGCGAATACTACTACTAGTGAGTGACAGTATCCGAATTATTGCATTCGAATGCATGAAATTTCGATTAGCGAATACTACTACTAGTGAGTGACAGTATCCGAATTATTGCATTCGAATGCATGAAATTTCGATTAGCGGATACTACTTCTAGTGAGTGACAGTATTCGAGAACTTGCATTCGAATGCATGAGATTTCGATTAACGAATACTACTACTAGTGAGTGACAGTATCCGAGAACTTGCATTCGAATACATGAAATTTCGATTAGCGAAAACTACTACTAGTGAGTGACAGTATCCGAATTATTGCATTCGAATGCTTGAAATTTCGATTAGCGAATACTACTACTAGTGAGTGACAGTATCCGAATTATTGCATTCGAATGCATGAAATTTCGATTAGCGAATACTACTACTAGTGAGTGACAGTATCCGAATTATTGCATTCGAATGCATGAAATTTCGATTAGCGGATACTACTTCTAGTGAGTGACAGTATTCGAGAACTTGCATTCGAATGCATGAGATTTCGACTAACGAATACTACTACTAGTGAGTGACAGTATCCGAGAACTTGCATTCGAATACATGAAATTTCGATTAGCGAATACTACTACTAGTGAGTGGCAGTATCCGAATTATTGAATTCGAATGCATGAAATTTCGATTAGCGAATACTACTACTAGTGAGTGACAGTATCCGAATTATTGCATTCGAATGCATGAAATTTCGATTAACGAACACTACCACTAGTGAGTGACAGTATCCGAATTATTGCATTCGAATGCATGAAATTTCGATTAGCGAATACTACTACTAGTGAGTGACAGTATCCGAGAACTTGCATTCGAATGCATGAGATTTCGATTAGCGAATACAACTACTCGTGAGTGACAGTACCCGAGAACTTGCATTCGAATGCATGAAATTTCGATTAGCGAATACTACTACTAGTGAGTGACAGTATCCGAGAACTTGCATTCGAATGCATGAGATTTCGATTAGCGAATACTACTACTAGTGAGTGACAGTATCCGAGAACTTGCATTCGAATGCATGAGATTTCGATTAGCGATACTACTACTAGTGAGTGACAGTATCCGAATTATTGCATTCGAATGAATGAAATTTCGATTAGGGAATACTACTACTAGTGAGTGACAGTATCCGAGAACTTGCATTCGATTGCATGAAATTTCGATTAGCGAATACTACTACTAGTGAGTGACAGTATCCGAGAACTTGCATTCGAATGCATGAGATTTCGATTAGCGAATACTACTACTAGTGAGTGACAGTATCCGAGAACTTGCATTCGAATGCATGAGATTTCGATTAGCGAATACTACTACTAGTGAGTGACAGTATCCGAATTATTGCATTCGAATGCATGAAATTTCGATTAGCGAATACTACTACTAGTGAGTGACAGTATCCGAATTATTGCATTCGAATGCATGAGATTTCGATTAGCGAATACTACTACTAGTGAGTGACAGTATCCGAATTATTGCATTCGAATGCATGAGATTTCGATTAGCGAATACTACTACTAGTGAGTGACAGTATCCGAATTATTGCATTCGAATGAATGAAATTTCGATTAGGGAATACTACTACTAGTGAGTGACAGTATCCGAGAACTTGCATTCGATTGCATGAAATTTCGATTAGCGAATACTACTACTAGTGAGTGACAGTATCCGAGAACTTGCATTCGAATGCATGAGATTTCGATTAGCGAATACTACTACTAGTGAGTGACAGTATCCGAGAACTTGCATTCGAATGCATGAGATTTCGAATAGCGAATACTACTACTAATGTGTGACAGTATCCGAATTATTGCATTCGAATGCAAGAGATTTCGATTAGCGAATACTACTACTAGTGAGTGACAGTATCCGAATTATTGCAATCGAATGCATGAAATTTAGATTACCGAGTACTACTTCTAGTGAGTGACAGTATCCGAGAACTTGCATTCGAATGCATGAGATTTCGATTAGCGAATACTACTACTAGTGAGTGACAGTAATAGAATTATTGCATTCGAATGCATGAAATTTCGATTAGCGAATACTACTACTAGTGAGTGACAGTATCCGAATTATTGCATTCGAATGCATGAAATTTCGATTAGCGGATACTACTACTAGTGAGTGACAGTATCCGAGAACTTGCATTCTAATGCATGAGATTTCGATTAGCGAATACTACTACTTGTGAGTGACAGTATCCGAGAACTTGCATTCGAATGCATGAAATTTCGATTAGCGAATACTACTACTAGTGAGTGACAGTATCCGATTTATTGCATTCGAATGCATGAAATTTCGATTAGCGGATACTACTACTAGTGAGTGACAGTATTCGAGAACTTGCATTCGAATGCATGAGATTTCGATTAACGAATACTACTACTAGTGAGTGACAGTATCCGAGAACTTGCATTCGAATGCATGAAATTTCGATTAGCGAATACTACTACTAGTGAGTGACAGTATCCGAATTATTGCATTCGAATGCATGAAATTTCGATTAGCGAATACTACTACTAGTGAGTGACAGTATCCGAATTATTGCATTCGAATGCATGAAATTTCGATTAGCGAACACTACCACTAGTGAGTGACAGTATCCGAATTATTGCATTCGAATGCATGAAATTTCGATTAGCGAATACTACTACTAGTGAGTGACAGTATCCGAATTATTGCATTCGAATGCATGAAATTTCGATTAGCGAACACTACCACTAGTGAGTGACAGTATCCGAATTATTGCATTCGAATGCATGAAATTTCGATTAGCGAATACTACTACTAGTGAGTGACAGTATCCGAGAACTTGCATTCGAATGCATGAGATTTTGATTAACGAATACTACCCCTAGTGAGTGACAGTATTCGAATTATTGCATTCGAATGCATGAAATTTCGATTAGCGAATACTACTACTAGTGAGTGACAGTATCCGAATTATTGCATTCGAATGCATGAAATTTCGATTAGCGAATACTACTACTATTGAGTGACAGTATCCGAATTATTGCATTCGAATGCATGAAATTTCGATTAGCGGATACTTCTTCTAGTGAGTGACAGTATTCGAGAACTTGCATTCGAATGCATGAGATTTCGATTAACGAATACTACTACTAGTGTGTGACAGTATCCGAGAACTTGCATTCGAATACATGAAATTTCGATTAGCGAATACTACTACTAGTGAGTGACAGTATCCGAATTATTGCATTCGAATGCATGAAATTTCGATTAGCGAACTCTACAACTAGTGAGTGACAGTATCCGAATTATTGCATTCGAATGCATGAAATTTCGATTAGCGAATACTGCTACTAGTGAGTGACAGTATCCGAGAACTTGCATTCGAATGCATGAGATTTTGATTAACGAATACTACCCCTAGTGAGTGACAGTATTCGAATTATTGAATTCGAATGCATGAAATTTCGATTAGCGAATACTACTACTAGTGAGTGACATTATCCGAATTATTTCATTCGAATGCATGAAATTTCGATTAGCGAATACTACTACTAGTGAGTGACAGTATCCGAGAACTTGCATTCGAATGCATGAGATTTCGATTAGCGAATACCACTACTCGTGAGTGACAGTACCCGAGAACTTGCATTCGAATGCATGAAATTTCAATTAGCGAATACTACTACTAGTGAGTGACAGTATCCGAGAACTTGCATTCGAATGCACGAGATTTCGATTAGCGAATACTACTACTAGTGAGTGACAGTATCCGAGAACTTGCATTCGAATGCATGAGATTTCGATTAGCGATACTACTACTAGTGAGTGATAGTATCCGAATTATTGCATTCGAATGAATGAAATTTCAATTAGGGAATACTACTAATAGTGAGTGACAGTATCCGAGAACTTGCATTCGATTGCATGAAATTTCGATTAGCGAATACTACTACTAGTGAGTGACAGTATCCGAGAACTTGCATTCGAATGCATGAGATTTCGATTAGCGAATACTACTACTAGTGAGTGACAGTATCCGAATTATTGCATTCGAATGCATGAAATTTCGATTAGCGAATACTACTACTAGTGAGTGACAGTATCCGAATTATTGCATTCGAATGCATGAGATTTCGATTAGCGAATACTACTACTAGTGAGTGACAGCATCCGAATTATTGCACTCGAATGCATGAAATTTCGATTAGCGAATACTACAACTACTGAGTGACAGTATCCGAGAACTTGCATTCGAATGATTGAAATTTCGATTAGCGAATACTACTACTAGTGAGTGACAGTATCCGAATTATTGCATTCGAATGCATGAAATTTCGATTAGCGGATACTACTACTAGTGAGTGGCAGTATCCGAGAACTTGCATTCTAATGCATGAGATTTCGATTAGCGAATACTACTACTTGTGAGTGACAGTATCCGAGAACTTGCATTCGAATGCATGAAATTTCGATTAGCGAATACTACTACTAGTGAGTGACAGTATCCGAATTATTGCATTCGAATGCATGAAATTTCGATTAGCGGATACTGCTACTAGTGAGTGACAGTATTCGAGAACTTGCATTCGAATGCATGAGATTTCGATTAACGAATACTACTACTAGTGAGTGACAGTATCCGAGAACTTGCATTCGAATGCATGAAATTTCGATTAGCGAATACTACTACTAGTGAGTGACAGTATCCGAATTATTGCATTCGAATGCATGAAATTTCGATTAGCGAATACTACTACTAGTGAGTGACAGTACCCAATTATTGCATTCGAATGCATGAAATTTCGATTAGCGAACACTACCACTAGTGAGTGACAGTATCCGAATTATTGCATTCGAATGCATGAAATTTCGATTAGCGAATACTACTACTAGTGAGTGACAGTATCCGAGAACTTGCATTCGATTGCATGAGATTTTGATTAACGAATACTACCCCTAGTGAGTGACAGTATTCGAATTATTGCATTCGAATGCATGAAATTTCGATTAGCGAATACTACTACTAGTGAGTGACAGTATCCGAATTATTTCATTCGAATGCATGAAATTTCGATTAGCGAATACTACTACTAGTGAGTGACAGTATCCGAGAACTTGCATTCGAATGCATGAGATTTCGATTAGCGAATACCACTACTCGTGAGTGACAGTACCCGAGAACTTTCATTCGAATGCATGAGATTTCGATTAGCGAATACTACTACTAGTGAGTGACAGTATCCGAGAACTTGCATTCGAATGCATGAGATTTCGATTAGCGATACTACTACCCGTGAGTGACAGTATCCGAATTTTGCATTCGAATGCATGAAATTTCGATTAGGGAATACTACTACTAGTGAGTGACAGTATTCGAGAACTTGCATTCGATTGCATGAAATTTCGATTAGCGAATACTACTACTAGTGAGTGACAGTATCCGAGAACTTGCATTCGAATGCATGAGATTTCGATTAGCGAATACTACTACTAGTGAGTGACAGTATCCGAATTATTGCATTCGAATGCATGAAATTTCGATTAGCGAATACTACTACTAGTGAGTGACAGTATCCGAATTATTGCATTCGAATGCATGAGATTTCGATTAGCGAATACTACTACTAGTGAGTGACAGCATCCGAATTATTGCACTCGAATGCATGAAATTTCGATTAGCGAATACTACAACTACTGAGTGACAGTATCCGAGAACTTGCATTCGAATGATTGAAATTTCGATTAGCGAATACTACTACTAGTGAGTGACAGTATCCGAGAACTTGCATTTGAATGCTAGAAATTTCGATTAGCGAATACTACTACTAGTGAGTGACAGTATCCGAGAACTTGCATTCGAATGCATGAGATTTTGAATAGCGAATACTACTACTAGTTTGTGGCAGTATCCGAATTATTGCATTCGAATGCAAGAGATTTCGACTAGCGAATACTACTACTAGTGAGTGACAGTATCCGAATTATTACATTCGAATGCATGAAATTACGATTAGCGAACACTACTACTAGTGACTGACAGTATCCGCATTATTGCATTCGAATGCATGAAATTTCGATTAGCGAATACTACTACTAGTGAGTGACAGTATCCGAATTATTGCAATCGAATGCATGAAATTTAGATTACCGAGTACTACTTCTAGTGAGTGACAGTATCCGAGAACTTGCATTCGAATGCATGAGATTTCGATTAGCGAATACTACTACTAGTGAGTGACAGTATCCGAATTATTGCATTCGAATGCATGAAATTTCGATTAGCGAATACTACTACTAGTGAGTGACAGTATCCGAATTATTGCATTCGAATGCATGAAATTTCGATTAGCGGATACTACTACTAGTGAGTGACAGTATCCGAGAACTTGCATTCTAATGCATAAGATTTCGATTAGCGAATACTACTACTTGTGAGTGACAGTATCCGAGAACTTGCATTCGAATGCATGAAATTTCGATTAGCGAATACTACTACTAGTGAGTGACAGTATCCGAATTATTCCATTCGAATGCATGAAATTGCGATTAGCGAATACTACTACTAGTGAGTGACAGTATCCAAATTATTGCATTCGAATGCATGAAATTTCGATTAGCGAACACTACTACTAGTGAGTGACAGTATCCGAATTATTGCATTCGATTGCATGAAATTTCGATTAGCGAATACTACTACTAGTGAGTGACAGTATCCGAGAACTTGCATTCGAATGCATGAGATTTCGATTAGCGAATACTACTCCTAGTGAGTGACAGTATTCGAATTATTGCATTCGAATGCATGAAATTTCGATTAGCGAACACTACCACTAGTGAGAGACAGTATCCGAGTTATTGCATTCGAATGCATGAAATTTCGCTTAGCGAATACTACTACTAGTGAGTGACAGTATCCGAGAACTTGCATTCGAATGCATGTGATTTCGATTAGCGAATACCACTACTCGTGAGTGACAGTACCCGAGAACTTGCATTCGAATGCATGAGATTTCGATTAGTGAATACTACTACTAGTGAGTGACAGTATCTGAGAACTTGCATTCGAATGCATGAGATTTCGATTAGCGAATACTACTACTAGTAATTGACAGTATCCGAATTATTGCATTCGAATGCATGAGATTTCGATTAGCGATACTACTACTAGTGAGTGACAGTATCCGAATTATTGCATTCGAATGCATGAAATTTCGATTAGGGAATACTACTGCTAGTGAGTGACAGTATCCGAGAACTTGCATTCGATTGCATGAAATTTCGATTAGCGAATACTACTACTAGTGAGTGACAGTATCCGAGAACTTGCATTCGAATGCATGAGATTTCGATTAGCGAATACTACTACTAGTGAGTGACAGTATCCGGATTATTGCATTCGAATGCATGAAATGTCGATTAGCGAATACTACTACTAGTGAGTGACAGTATCCGAGAACTTGCATTCGAATGCATGAAATTTCGATTAGCGAATACTACTACTAGTGAGTGACAGTATCCGAATTATTGCATTCGAATGCATGAAATGTCGATTAGCTAATACTACTACTAGTGAGTGACAGTATCCGAATTATTGCATTCGAATGCAAGAGATTTCGATTAGCGAATACTACTACTAGTGAGTGACAGCATCCGAATTATTGCACTCGAATGCATGAAATTTCGATTAGCGAATACTACAACTACTGAGTGACAGTATCCGAGAACTTGCATTCGAATGATTGAAATTTCGATTAGCGAATACTACTACTAGTGAGTGACAGTATCCGAGAACTTGCATTTGAATGCATGAAATTTCGATTAGCGAATACTACTACTAGTGAGTGACAGTATCCGAGAACTTGCATTCGAATGCATGAGATTTCGAATAGCGAATACTACTACTAGTGTGTGACAGTATCCTAATTATTGCATTCGAATGCAAGAGATTTCGATTAGCGAATACTACTACTAGTGAGTGACAGTATCCGAATTATTACATTCGAATGCATGAAATTACGATTAGCGAACACTACTACCAGTGACTGACAGTATCCGAATTATTGCATTCGAATGCATGAAATTTCGATTAGCGAATACTACTACTAGTGAGTGACAGTATCCGAATTATTGCAATCGAATGCATGAAATTTAGATTACCGAGTACTACTTCTAGTGAGTGACAGTATCCGAGAACTTGCATTCGAATGCATGAGATTTCGATTAGCGAATACTACTACTAGTGAGTGACAGTATCCGAATTATTGCATTCGAATGCATGAAATTTCGATTAGCGAATACTACTACTAGTGAGTGACAGTATCCGAATTATTGCATTCGAATGCATGAAATTTCGATTAGCGGATACTACTACTAGTGAGTGACAGTATCCGAGAACTTGCATTCTAATGCATGAGATTTCGATTAGCGAATACTACTACTTGTGAGTGACAGTATCCGAGAACTTGCATTCGAATGCATGAAATTTCGATTAGCGAATACTACTACTAGTGAGTGACAGTATCCGAATTATTGCATTCGAATGCATGAAATTTCGATTAGCGGATACTGCTACTAGTGAGTGACAGTATTCGAGAACTTGCATTCGAATGCATGAGATTTCGATTAACGAATACTACTACTAGTGAGTAACAGTATCCGAGAACTTGCATTCGAATGCATGAAATTTCGATTAGCGAATACTACTACTAGTGAGTGACAGTATCCGAATTATTGCATTCGAATGCATGAAATTTCGATTTGCGAATACTACTACTAGTGAGTGACAGTATCCGAATTATTGCATTCGAATGCATGAAATTTCGATTAGCGAATACTACTACTAGTGAGTGACAGTATCCGAGAACTTGCATTCGATTGCATGAGATTTTGATTAACGAATACTACCCCTAGTGAGTGACAGTATTCGAATTATTGCATTCGAATGCATGAAATTTCGATTAGCGAATACTACTACTAGTGAGTGACAGTATCCGAATTATTTCATTCGAATGCATGAAATTTCGATTAGCGAATACTACTACTAGTGAGTGACAGTATCCGAGAACTTGCATTCGAATGCATGAGATTTCGATTAGCGAATACCACTACTCGTGAGTGACAGTACCCGAGAACTTGCATTCGAATGCATGAGATTTCGATTAGCGAATACTACTACTAGTGAGTGACAGTATCCGAGAACTTGCATTCGAATGCATGAGATTTCGATTAGCGAATACTACTACTAGTGAGTGACAGTATCCGAGAACTTGCATTCGAATGCATGAGATTTCGATTAGCGATACTACTACCTGTGAGTGACAGTATCCGAATTATTGCATTCGAATGCATGAAATTTCGATTAGGGAATACTACTACTAGCGAGTGACAGTATTCGAAACTTGCATTCGATTGCATGAAATTTCGATTAGCGAATACTACTACTAGTGAGTGACAGTATCCGAGAACTTGCATTCGAATGCATGAGATTTCGATTAGCGAATACTACTACTAGTGAGTGACAGTATCCGAATTATTGCATTTGAATGCATGAAATTTCGATTAGCGAATACTACTACTAGTGTGTGACAGTATCCGAATTATTGCATTCGAATGCATGAGATTTCGATTAGCGAATACTACTACTAGTGAGTGACAGCATCCGAATTATTGCACTCGAATGCATGAAATTTCGATTAGCGGATACTACTACTAGTGAGTGACAGTATCCGAGAACTTGCATTCTAATGCATGAGATTTCGATTAGCGAATACTACTACTTGTGAGTGACAGTATCCGAGAACTTGCATTCGAATGCATGAAATTTCGATTAGCGAATACTACTACTAGTGAGTGACCGTATCCGAATTATTGCATTCGAATGCATGAAATTTCGATTAGCGAATAGTACTACTAGTGAGTGACAGTATCCGAACTATTGCATTCGAATGCATGAAATTTCGATTAGCGAATACTACTACTAGTGAGTGACACTATCCGAATTATTGCATTCGAATGCATGAGATTTCGATTAGCGAATACTACTACTAGTGAGTGACAGTATCCGAGAACTTGCATTCGAATGCATGAGATTTTATTAGCGAATACTACCACTAGTGAGTGACAGTATCCGAATTATTGCATTCGAATGCATGAAATTTCGATTAGCGAATACTACTACTAGTGTGTGACAGTATCCGAGAACTTGCATTCGAATGCATGAGCTTTCGATTAGCGAATACTACTACTAGTGAGTGACAGTATCCGAATTATTGCATTCGAATGCATGAGATTTCGATTAGCGAATACTAGTACTAGTGAGTGGCAGTATCCGAGAACTTGCATTCGAATGCATGAGATTTCGATTAGCGAATACCACTACTCGTGAGTGACAGTACCCGAGAACTTGCATTCGAATGCATGAGATTTCGATTAGCGAATACTACTACTAGTGAGAGACAGTATCCGAGAACTTGCATTCGAATGCATGAGATTTCGATTAGCGAATACTACTACTAGTAATTGACGGTATCCGAATTATTGCATTCGAATGCATGAAATTTCTATTAACGAATACTACTACTAGTGAGTGACAGTATCCGAGAACTTGCATTCGAATGCATGAGATTTCGATTAGCGGTACTACTACTAGTGAGTGACAGTATCCGAATTATTGCATTCGAATGCATGAATTTCGATTAGGGAATACTACTACTAGTGAGTGACAGTATCCGAGAACTTGCATTCGATTGCATGAAATTTCGATTAGCGAATACTACTACTAGTGAGTGACAGTATCCGAGAACTTGCATTCGAATGCATGAGATTTCGATTAGCGAATACTACTACTAGTGAGTGACAGTATCCGAATTATTGCATTCGAATGCATGAAATTTCGATTAGCGAATACTACTACTAGTGAGTGACAGCATCCGAGAACTTGCATTCGAATGCATGAAATTTCGATTAGCGAATACTACTACTAGTGAGTGACAGTATCCGAATTATTGCATTCGAATGCATAAAATTTCGACTAGCGAATACTACAACTACTGAGTGACAGTATCCGAATTATTGCATTCGAATACATGAGATTTCGATTAGCGAATACTACTACTAGTGAGTGACAGTATCCGAGAACTTGCATTCGAATGCAAGAGAATTCGATTAGCGAATACTACTACTAGTGAGTGAGAGTATCCGAGAACTTGCATTCGAATGCATGAGATTTCGATTAGCGAATACTATTACTAGTGAGTGACAGTATCCGAATTATTGCATTCGAATGCATGAAATTTCGATTAGCGAATACTACTACTAGTGAGTGACAGTATCCGAGAACTTGCATTCGAATGATTGAAATTTCGATTAGCGAATACTCCTACTAGTGAGTGACAGTATCCGAGAACTTGCATTTGAATGCATGAAATTTCGATTAGCGAATACTACTACCAGTGAGTGACAGTATCCGAGAACTTGCATTCGAATGCATGAGATTTCGATTAGCGAATACTACTACTAGTGTGTGACAGTACCCGAATTATTGCATTCGAATTCAAGAGATTTCAATTAGCGAATACTACTACTAGTGAGTGACAGTATCCGAATTATTACATTCGAATGCATGAAATTACGATTAGCGAACACTACTACTAGTGAGTGACAGTATCCGAATTATTGCATTCGAATGCATGAAATTTCGATTAGCGAATACTACTACTAGTGAGTGACAGTATCCGAGAACTTGCATTCGAATACATGAAATTTCGATTAGCGAATACTACTACTAGTGAGTGACAGTATCCGAATTATTGCATTCGAATGCATGAAATTTCGATTAGCGAATACTACTACTAGTGAGTGACAGTATCCGAATTATTGCATTCGAATGCATGAAATTTCGATTAGCGAACACTACCACTAGTGAGTGACAGTATCCGAATTATTGCATTCGAATGCATGAAATTTCGATTAGCGAATACTACTACTAGTGAGTGACAGTATCCGAGAACTTGAATTCGAATGCATGAGATTTTGATTAACGAATACTACCCCTAGTGAGTGACAGTATTCGAATTATTGCATTCGAATGCATGAAATTTCGATTAGCGAATACTACTACTAGTGAGTGACAGTATGCGAATTATTTCATTCGAATGCATGAAATTTCGATTAGCGAATACCACTACTCGTGAGTGACAGTACCCGAGAACTTGCATTCGAATGCATGAAATTTCGATTAGCGAATACTACTACTAGTGAGTGACAGTATCCGAGAACTTGCATTCGAATGCATGAGATTTCGATTAGCGAATACTACTACTAGTGAGTGACATTATCCGAGAACTTGCATTCGAATGCATGAGATTTCGATTAGCGATACTACTACTAGTGAGTGACAGTATCCGAATTATTGCATTCGAATGAATGAAATTTCGATTAGGGAATACTACTACTAGTGAGTGACAGTATCCGAGAACTTGCATTCGATTGCATGAAATTTCGATTAGCGAATACTACTACTAGTGAGTGACAGTATCCGAGAACTTGCATTCGAATGCATGAGATTTCGATTAGCGAATACTACTACTAGTGAGTGACAGTATCCGAATTATTGCATTCGAATGCATGAAATTTCGATTAGCGAATACTACTACTAGTGAGTGACAGTATCCGAATTATTGCATTCGAATGCATGAGATTTCGATTAGCGAATACTACTACTAGTGAGTGACAGCATCCGAATTATTGCACTCGAATGCATGAAATTTCGATTAGCGAATACTACAACTACTGAGTGACAGTATCCGAGAACTTGCATTCGAATGATTGAAATTTCGATTAGCGAATACTACTACTAGTGAGTGACAGTATCCGAGAACTTGCATTTGAATGCATGAAATTTCGATTAGCGAATACTACTACTAGTGAGTGACAGTATCCGATAACTTGCATTCGAATGCATGAGATTTCGAATAGCGAATACTACTACTAGTGACTGACAGTATCCGAATTATTGCATTCGAATGCATGAAATTTCGATTAGCGAATACTACTACTAGTGAGTGACAGTATCCGAATTATTGCAATCGAATGCATGAAATTTAGATTACCGAGTACTACTTCTAGTGAGTGACAGTATCCGAGAACTTGCAATCGAATGCATGAGATTTCGATTAGCGAATACTACTACTAGTGAGTGACAGTATCCGAATTATTGCATTCGAATGCATGAAATTTCGATTAGCGAATACTACTACTAGTGAGTGACAGTATCCGAATTATTGCATTCGAATGCATGAAATTTCGATTAGCGGATACTACTACTAGTGAGTGATAGTATACGAGAACTTGCATTCTAATGCATGAGATTTCGATTAGCGAATACTACTACTTGTGAGTGACAGTATCCGAGAACTTGCATTCGAATGCATGTAATTTCGATTAGCGAATACTACTACTAGTGAGTGACAGTATCCGAATTATTGCATTCGAATACATCAAATTTCGATTAGCGGATACTACTACTAGTGAGTGACAGTATTCGAGAACTTGCATTCGAATGCATGAGATTTCGATTAACGAATACTACTACTAGTGAGTGACAGTATCCGAGAACTTGCATTCGAATGCATGAAATTTCGATTAGCGAATACTACTACTAGTGAGTGACAGTATCCGAATTATTGCATTCGAATGCATGAAATTTCAATTAGCGAATACTACTACTAGTGAGTGACAGTATCCGAATTATTGCATTCGAATGCATGAAATTTCGATTAGCGAACACTACCACTAGTGAGTGACAGTATCCGAATTATTGCATTCGAATGCATGAAATTTCGATTAGCGAATACTACTACTAGTGAGTGACAGTATCCGAGAACTTGCATTCGAATGCATGAGATTTCGATTAGCGAATACTACTACTAGTGAGTGACAGTATCCGAATTATTGCATTCGAATGCATGAAATTTCGATTAGCGAATACTACTACTAGTGAGTGACAGTATCCGAATTATTGCATTCGAATGCATGAGATTTCGATTAGCGAATACTACTACTAGTGAGTGACAGCATCCGAATTATTGCACTCGAATGCATGAAATTTCGATTAGCGAATACTACAACTACTGAGTGACAGTATCCGAGAACTTGCATTCGAATGATTGAAATTTCGATTAGCGAATACTACTACTAGTGAGTGACAGTATCCGAGAACTTGCATTTGAATGCTTGAAATTTCGATTAGCGAATACTACTACTAGTGAGTGACAGTATCCGAGAACTTGCATTCGAATGCATGAGATTTCGAATAGCGAATACTACTACTAGTGTGTGACAGTATCCGAATTATTGCATTCGAATGCAAGAGATTTCGATTAGCGAATACTACTACTGGTGAGTGACAGTATCCGAATTATTACATTCGAATGCATGAAATTACGATTAGCGAACACTACTACTAGTGACTGACAGTATCCGAATTATTGCATTCGAATGCATGAAATTTCGATTAGCGAATACTACTACTAGTGAGTGACAGTATCCGAATTATTGCAATCGAATGCATGAAATTTAGATTACCGGGTACTACTTCTAGTGAGTGACAGTATCCGAGAACTTGCATTCGAATGCATGAGATTTCGATTAGCGAATACTACTACTAGTGAGTGACAGTATCCGAATTATTGCATTCGAATGCATGAAATTTCGATTAGCGAATACTACTACTAGTGAGTGACAGTATCCGAATTATTGCATTCGAATGCATGAAATTTCGATTAGCGGATACTACTACTAGTGAGTGACAGTATCCGAGAACTTGCATTCTAATGCATGAGATTTCGATTAGCGAATACTACTACTTGTGAGTGACAGTATCCGAGAACTTGCATTCGAATGCATGAAATTTCGATTAGCGAATACTACTACTAGTGAGTGACAGTATCCGAATTATTGCATTCGAATGCATGAAATTTCGATTAGCGAACACTACTACTAGCGAGTGACAGTATCCGAATTATTGCATTTGATTGCATGAAATTTCGATTAGCGAATACTACTACTAGTGAGTGACAGTATCCGAGAACTTGCATTCGAATGCATGAGATTTCGATTAGCGAATACTACTCCTAGTGAGTGACAGTATTCGAATTATTGCATTCGAATGCATGAAATTTCGATTAGCGAACACTACTACTAGTGAGTGACAGTATCCGAATTATTGCATTCGAATGCATGAAATTTCGATTAGCGAATACTACTACTAGTGAGTGACAGTATCCGAGAACTTGCATTCGAATACATGAAATTTCGATTAGCGAATACTACTACTAGTGAGTGACAGTATCCGAATTATTGCATTCGAATGCATGAAATTTCGATTAGCGAATACTACTACTAGTGAGTGACAGTATCCGAATTATTGCATTCGAATGCATGAAATTTCGATTAGCGAACACTACCACTAGTGAGTGACAGTATCCGAATTATTGCATTCGAATGCATGAAATTTCGATTAGCGAATACTACTACTAGTGAGTGACAGTATCCGAGAACTTGAATTCGAATGCATGAGATTTTGATTAACGAATACTACCCCTAGTGAGTGACAGTATTCGAATTATTGCATTCGAATGCATGAAATTTCGATTAGCGAATACTACTACTAGTGAGTGACAGTATGCGAATTATTTCATTCGAATGCATGAAATTTCGATTAGCGAATACCACTACTCGTGAGTGACAGTACCCGAGAACTTGCATTCGAATGCATGAAATTTCGATTAGCGAATACTACTACTAGTGAGTGACAGTATCCGAGAACTTGCATTCGAATGCATGAGATTTCGATTAGCGAATACTACTACTAGTGAGTGACATTATCCGAGAACTTGCATTCGAATGCATGAGATTTCGATTAGCGATACTACTACTAGTGAGTGACAGTATCCGAATTATTGCATTCGAATGAATGAAATTTCGATTAGGGAATACTACTACTAGTGAGTGACAGTATCCGAGAACTTGCATTCGATTGCATGAAATTTCGATTAGCGAATACTACTACTAGTGAGTGACAGTATCCGAGAACTTGCATTCGAATGCATGAGATTTCGATTAGCGAATACTACTACTAGTGAGTGACAGTATCCGAATTATTGCATTCGAATGCATGAAATTTCGATTAGCGAATACTACTACTAGTGAGTGACAGTATCCGAATTATTGCATTCGAATGCATGAGATTTCGATTAGCGAATACTACTACTAGTGAGTGACAGCATCCGAATTATTGCACTCGAATGCATGAAATTTCGATTAGCGAATACTACAACTACTGAGTGACAGTATCCGAGAACTTGCATTCGAATGATTGAAATTTCGATTAGCGAATACTACTACTAGTGAGTGACAGTATCCGAGAACTTGCATTTGAATGCATGAAATTTCGATTAGCGAATACTACTACTAGTGAGTGACAGTATCCGATAACTTGCATTCGAATGCATGAGATTTCGAATAGCGAATACTACTACTAGTGACTGACAGTATCCGAATTATTGCATTCGAATGCATGAAATTTCGATTAGCGAATACTACTACTAGTGAGTGACAGTATCCGAATTATTGCAATCGAATGCATGAAATTTAGATTACCGAGTACTACTTCTAGTGAGTGACAGTATCCGAGAACTTGCAATCGAATGCATGAGATTTCGATTAGCGAATACTACTACTAGTGAGTGACAGTATCCGAATTATTGCATTCGAATGCATGAAATTTCGATTAGCGAATACTACTACTAGTGAGTGACAGTATCCGAATTATTGCATTCGAATGCATGAAATTTCGATTAGCGGATACTACTACTAGTGAGTGATAGTATACGAGAACTTGCATTCTAATGCATGAGATTTCGATTAGCGAATACTACTACTTGTGAGTGACAGTATCCGAGAACTTGCATTCGAATGCATGAAATTTCGATTAGCGAATACTACTACTAGTGAGTGACAGTATCCGAATTATTGCATTCGAATGCATCAAATTTCGATTAGCGGATACTACTACTAGTGAGTGACAGTATTCGAGAACTTGCATTCGAATGCATGAGATTTCGATTAACGAATACTACTACTAGTGAGTGACAGTATCCGAGAACTTGCATTCGAATGCATGAAATTTCGATTAGCGAATACTACTACTAGTGAGTGACAGTATCCGAATTATTGCATTCGAATGCATGAAATTTCGATTAGCGAATACTACTACTAGTGAGTGACAGTATCCGAATTATTGCATTCGAATGCATGAAATTTCGATTAGCGAACACTACCACTAGTGAGTGACAGTATCCGAATTATTGCATTCGAATGCATGAAATTTCGATTAGCGAATACTACTACTAGTGAGTGACAGTATCCGAGAACTTGCATTCGAATGCATGAGATTTCGATTAGCGAATACTACTACTAGTGAGTGACAGTATCCGAATTATTGCATTCGAATGCATGAAATTTCGATTAGCGAATACTACTACTAGTGAGTGACAGTATCCGAATTATTGCATTCGAATGCATGAGATTTCGATTAGCGAATACTACTACTAGTGAGTGACAGCATCCGAATTATTGCACTCGAATGCATGAAATTTCGATTAGCGAATACTACAACTACTGAGTGACAGTATCCGAGAACTTGCATTCGAATGATTGAAATTTCGATTAGCGAATACTACTACTAGTGAGTGACAGTATCCGAGAACTTGCATTTGAATGCTTGAAATTTCGATTAGCGAATACTACTACTAGTGAGTGACAGTATCCGAGAACTTGCATTCGAATGCATGAGATTTCGAATAGCGAATACTACTACTAGTGTGTGACAGTATCCGAATTATTGCATTCGAATGCAAGAGATTTCGATTAGCGAATACTACTACTGGTGAGTGACAGTATCCGAATTATTACATTCGAATGCATGAAATTACGATTAGCGAACACTACTACTAGTGACTGACAGTATCCGAATTATTGCATTCGAATGCATGAAATTTCGATTAGCGAATACTAGTACTAGTGAGTGACAGTATCCGAATTATTGCAATCGAATGCATGAAATTTAGATTACCGGGTACTACTTCTAGTGAGTGACAGTATCCGAGAACTTGCATTCGAATGCATGAGATTTCGATTAGCGAATACTACTACTAGTGAGTGACAGTATCCGAATTATTGCATTCGAATGCATGAAATTTCGATTAGCGAATACTACTACTAGTGAGTGACAGTATCCGAATTATTGCATTCGAATGCATGAAATTTCGATTAGCGGATACTACTACTAGTGAGTGACAGTATCCGAGAACTTGCATTCTAATGCATGAGATTTCGATTAGCGAATACTACTACTTGTGAGTGACAGTATCCGAGAACTTGCATTCGAATGCATGAAATTTCGATTAGCGAATACTACTACTAGTGAGTGACAGTATCCGAATTATTCCATTCGAATGCATGAAATTTCGATTAGCGAATACTACTACTAGTGAGTGACAGTATCCGAATTATTGCATTCGAATGCATGAAATTTCGATTAGCGAACACTACTACTAGCGAGTGACAGTATCCGAATTATTGCATTTGATTGCATGAAATTTCGATTAGCGAATACTACTACTAGTGAGTGACAGTATCCGAGAACTTGCATTAGAATGCATGAGATTTCGATTAGCGAATACTACTCCTAGTGAGTGACAGTATTCGAATTATTGCATTCGAATGCATGAAATTTCGATTAGCGAACACTACCACTAGTGAGAGACAGTATCCGAGTTATTGCATTCGAATGCATGAAATTTCGATTAGCGAATACTACTACTAGTGAGTGACAGTATCCGAGAACTTGCATTCGAATGCATGTGATTTCAATTAGCGAATACCACTACTCGTGAGTGACAGTACCCGAGAACTTGCATTCGAATGCATGAGATTTCGATTAGTGAATACTACTACTAGTGAGTGACAGTATCCGAGAACTTGCATTCGAATGCATGAGATTTCGATTAGCGAATACTACTACTAGTAATTGACAGTATCCGAATTATTGCATTCGAATGCATGAAATTTCTATTAACGAATACTACTACTAGTGAGTGACAGTATCCGAGAACTTGCATCCGAATGCATGAGATTTCGATTAGCAATACTACTACTAGTGAGTGACAGTATCCGAATTATTGCATTCGAATGCATGAAATTTCGATTAGGGAATACTACTACTAGTGAGTGACAGTATCCGAGAACTTGCATTCGATTGCATGAAATTTCGATTAGCGAATACTACTACTAGTGAGTGACAGTATCCGAGAACTTGCATTCGAATGCATGAGATTTCGATTAGCGAATACTACTACTAGTGAGTGACAGTATCCGGATTATTGCATTCGAATGCATGAAATGTCGATTAGCGAATACTACTACTAGTGAGTGACAGTATCCGAGAACTTGCATTCGAATGCATGAAATTTCGATTAGCGAATACTACTACTAGTGAGTGACAGTATCCGAATTATTGCATTCGAATGCATGAAATGTCGATTAGCTAATACTACTACTAGTGAGTGACAGTATCCGAATTATTGCATTCGAATGCATGAGATTTCGATTAGCGAATACTACTACTAGTGAGTGACAGCATCCGAACTATTGCATTCGAATGCATGAAATTTCGATTAGCGGATACTACAACTAGTGAGTGACAGTATCCGAATTATTGCATTCGAATACATGAGATTTCGATTAGTGAATACTACTACTAGTGAGTGACAGTATCCGAGAACTTGCATTCGAATGCATGAAATTTCGATTAGCGAATACTACTACTAGTGAGTGACAGTATCCGAATTATTGCATTCGAATGCATGAAATTTCGATTAGCGAACACTACTACTAGTGAGTGACAGTATCCGTATTATTGCATTCGTATGCATGAAATTTCGATTAGCGAATACTACTACTAGTGAGTGACAGTATCCGAGAACTTGCATTCGAATGCATGAGATTTCGATTAACGAATACTACACCTAGTGAGTGACAGTATTCGAATTATTGCATTCGAATGCATGAAATTTCGATCAGCGAATACTACTACTAGTGAGTGACAGTATCCGAATTATTTCATTCGAATGCATGAAATTTCGATTAGCGTATACTACTACTAGTGAGTGACAGTATCCGAGAACTTGCATTCGAATGCATGAGATTTCGATTAGCGAATACCACTACTCGTGAGTGACAGTACCCGAGAACTTGCATTCGAATGATTGAAATTTCGATTAGCGAATACTACTACTAGTGAGTGACAGTATCCGAGAACTTGCATTTGAATGCTTGAAATTTCGATTAGCGAATACTACTACTAGTGAGTGACAGTATCCGAATTATTGCATTCGAATGCATGAAATTTCGATTAGCGAACACTACCACTAGTGAGTGACAGTATCCGAATTATTGCATTCGAATGCATGAAATTTCGATTAGCGAATACTACTACTAGTGAGTGACAGTATCCGAGAACTTGCATTCGAATGCATGAGATTTCGATTAGCGAATACTACTACTAGTGAGTGACAGTATCCGAATTATTGCATTCGAATGCATGAAATTTCGATTAGCGAATACTACTACTAGTGAGTGACAGTATCCGAATTATTGCATTCGAATGCATGAGATTTCGATTAGCGAATACTACTACTAGTGAGTGACAGCATCCGAATTATTGCACTCGAATGCATGAAATTTCGATTAGCGAATACTACAACTACTGAGTGACAGTATCCGAGAACTTGCATTCGAATGATTGAAATTTCGATTAGCGAATACTACTACTAGTGAGTGACAGTATCCGAGAACTTGCATTTGAATGCTTGAAATTTCGATTAGCGAATACTACTACTAGTGAGTGACAGTATCCGAGAACTTGCATTCGAATGCATGAGATTTCGAATAGCGAATACTACTACTAGTGTGTGACAGTATCCGAATTATTGCATTCGAATGCAAGAGATTTCGATTAGCGAATACTACTACTGGTGAGTGACAGTATCCGAATTATTACATTCGAATGCATGAAATTACGATTAGCGAACACTACTACTAGTGACTGACAGTATCCGAATTATTGCATTCGAATGCATGAAATTTCGATTAGCGAATACTACTACTAGTGAGTGACAGTAGCCGAATTATTGCAATCGAATGCATGAAATTTAGATTACCGGGTACTACTTCTAGTGAGTGACAGTATCCGAGAACTTGCATTCGAATGCATGAGATTTCGATTAGCGAATACTACTACTAGTGAGTGACAGTATCCGAATTATTGCATTCGAATGCATGAAATTTCGATTAGCGAATACTACTACTAGTGAGTGACAGTATCCGAATTATTGCATTCGAATGCATGAAATTTCGATTAGCGGATACTACTACTAGTGAGTGACAGTATCCGAGAACTTGCATTCTAATGCATGAGATTTCGATTAGCGAATACTACTACTTGTGAGTGACAGTATCCGAGAACTTGCATTCGAATGCATGAAATTTCGATTAGCGAATACTACTACTAGTGAGTGACAGTATCCGAATTATTCCATTCGAATGCATGAAATTTCGATTAGCGAATACTACTACTAGTGAGTGACAGTATCCGAATTATTGCATTCGAATGCATGAAATTTCGATTAGCGAACACTACTACTAGCGAGTGACAGTATCCGAATTATTGCATTTGATTGCATGAAATTTCGATTAGCGAATACTACTACTAGTGAGTGACAGTATCCGAGAACTTGCATTCGAATGCATGAGATTTCGATTAGCGAATACTACTCCTAGTGAGTGACAGTATTCGAATTATTGCATTCGAATGCATGAAATTTCGATTAGCGAACACTACCACTAGTGAGAGACAGTATCCGAGTTATTGCATTCGAATGCATGAAATTTCGATTAGCGAATACTACTACTAGTGAGTGACAGTATCCGAGAACTTGCATTCGAATGCATGTGATTTCAATTAGCGAATACCACTACTCGTGAGTGACAGTACCCGAGAACTTGCATTCGAATGCATGAGATTTCGATTAGTGAATACTACTACTAGTGAGTGACAGTATCCGAGAACTTGCATTCGAATGCATGAGATTTCGATTAGCGAATACTACTACTAGTAATTGACAGTATCCGAATTATTGCATTCGAATGCATGAAATTTCTATTAACGAATACTACTACTAGTGAGTGACAGTATCCGAGAACTTGCATCCGAATGCATGAGATTTCGATTAGCAATACTACTACTAGTGAGTGACAGTATCCGAATTATTGCATTCGAATGCATGAAATTTCGATTAGGGAATACTACTACTAGTGAGTGACAGTATCCGAGAACTTGCATTCGATTGCATGAAATTTCGATTAGCGAATACTACTACTAGTGAGTGACAGTATCCGAGAACTTGCATTCGAATGCATGAGATTTCGATTAGCGAATACTACTACTAGTGAGTGACAGTATCCGGATTATTGCATTCGAATGCATGAAATGTCGATTAGCGAATACTACTACTAGTGAGTGACAGTATCCGAGAACTTGCATTCGAATGCATGAAATTTCGATTAGCGAATACTACTACTAGTGAGTGACAGTATCCGAATTATTGCATTCGAATGCATGAAATGTCGATTAGCTAATACTACTACTAGTGAGTGACAGTATCCGAATTATTGCATTCGAATGCATGAGATTTCGATTAGCGAATACTACTACTAGTGAGTGACAGCATCCGAATTATTGCATTCGAATGCATGAAATTTCGATTAGCGGATACTACAACTAGTGAGTGACAGTATCCGAATTATTGCATTCGAATACATGAGAATTCGATTAGTGAATACTACTACTAGTGAGTGACAGTATCCGAGAACTTGCATTCGAATGCATGAAATTTCGATTAGCGAATACTACTACTAGTGAGTGACAGTATCCGAATTATTGCATTCGAATGCATGAAATTTCGATTAGCGAACACTACTACTAGTGAGTGACAGTATCCGTATTATTGCATTCGTATGCATGAAATTTCGATTAGCGAATACTACTACTAGTGAGTGACAGTATCCGAGAACTTGCATTCGAATGCATGAGATTTCGATTAACGAATACTACACCTAGTGAGTGACAGTATTCGAATTATTGCATTCGAATGCATGAAATTTCGATCAGCGAATACTACTACTAGTGAGTGACAGTATCCGAATTATTTCATTCGAATGCATGAAATTTCGATTAGCGTATACTACTACTAGTGAGTGACAGTATCCGAGAACTTGCATTCGAATGCATGAGATTTCGATTAGCGAATACCACTACTCGTGAGTGACAGTACCCGAGAACTTGCATTCGAATGCATGAGATTTCGATTAGCGAATACTACTACTAGTGAGTGACAGTATCCGAGAACTTGCATTCGAATGCATGAGATTTCGATTAGCGAATACTACTACTAGTAATTGACAGTATCCGAATTATTGCATTCGAATGCATGAAATGTCTATTAACGAATACTACTACTAGTGAGTGACAGTATCCGAGAACTTGCATTCGAATGCATGAGATTTCGATTAGCGATACTACTACTAGTGAGTGACAGTATCCGAATTATTGCATTCGAATGCATGAAATTTCGATTAGGGAATACTACTACTAGTGAGTGACAGTATCCGAGAACTTGCATTCGATTGCATGAAATTTCGATTAGCGAATACTGCTACTAGTGAGTGACAGTTACGAGAACTTGCATTCGAATGCATGAGATTTCGATTAGCGAATACTACTACTAGTGGGTGACAGTATCCGAATTATTGCATTCGAATGCATGAAATTTCGAATAGCGAATACTACTACTAGTGAGTGACAGTATCCGAGAACTTGCATTCGAATGCATGAAATTTCGATTAGCGAATACTACTACTAGTGAGTGACAGTATCCGAATTATTGCATTCGAATGCATGAGATTTCGATTAGCGAATACTACTACTAGTGAGTGACAGCATACGAATTATTGCATTGGAATGCATGAAATTTCGATTAGCGAATACTACAACTACTGAGTGACAGTATCCGAATTATTGCATTCGAATACATGAGATTTCGATTAGCGAATACTACTACTAGTGAGTGACAGTATTCGAATGCAAGAGAATTCGATTAGCGAATACTACTACTAGTGAGTGAGGGTATCCGAGAACTTGCATTCGAATGCATGAGATTTCGATTAGTGAATACTACTACTAGTGAGTGACAGTATCCGAATTATTGCATTCGAATGCATGAAATTTCGATTAGCGAATACTACTACTAGTGAGTGACAGTATCCGAGAACTTGCATTCGAATGATTGAAATTTCGATTAGCGAATACTACTACTAGTGAGTGACAGTATCCGAGAACTTGCATTTGAATGCATGAAATTTCGATTAGCGAATACTACTACTAGTGAGTGACAGTATTCGAATTATTACATTCGAATGCATGAAATTACGATTAGCGAACACTACTACTAGTGACTGACAGTATCCGAATTATTGCATTCGAATGCATGAAATTTCGATTAGTGAATACTACTACTAGTGAGTGACAGTATCTGAGAACTTGCATTCGTATGCATGAGATTTCGATTAGCGAATACTACTACTAGTGAGTGACAGTATCTGAATTATTGCATTCGAATGCATGAGATTTCGATTAGCGAATACTACTACTAGTGAGTGACAGTATCCGAACTATTGCATTCGAATGCATGAAATTTCGATTAGCGAATACTACTACTAGTGAGTGACACTATCCGAATTATTGCATTCGAATGCATGAGATTTCGATTAGCGAATACTACTACTAGTGAGCGACAGTATCCGAGAACTTGCATTCGAATGCATGAGATTTGATTAGCGAATACTACCACTAGTGAGTGACAGTATCCGAATTATTGCATTCGAATGCATGAAATTTCGATTAGCGAATACTACTACTAGTGTGTGACAGTATCCGAGAACTTGCATTCGAATGCATGAGCTTTCGATTAGCGAATACTACTACTAGTGAGTGACAGTATCCGGATTATTGCATTCGAATGCATGAGATTTCGATTAGCGAATACTACTACTAGTGAGTGACAGTATCCGCGAACTTGCATTCGAATGCATGAGATTTCGATTAGCGAATACCACTACTCGTGAGTGACAGTACCCGAGAACTTGCATTCGAATGCATGAGATTTCGATTAGCGAATACTACTACTAGTGAGTGACAGTATCCGAGAACTTGCATTCGAATGCATGAGATTTCGATTAGCGAATACTACTACTAGTAATTGACGGTATCCGAATTATTGCATTCGAATGCATGAAATTTCTATTAACGAATACTACTACTAGTGAGTGACAGTATCCGAGAACTTGCATTCGAATGCATGAGATTTCGATTAGCGGTACTACTACTAGTGAGTGACAGTATACGAATTATTGCATTCGAATGCATGAAATTTCGATTAGGGAATACTACTACTAGTGAGTGACAGTATCCGAGAACTTGCATTCGATTGCATGAAATTTCGATTAGCGAATACTACTACTAGTGAGTGACAGTATCCGAGAACTTGCATTCGAATGCATGAGATTTCGATTAGCGAATACTACTACTAGTGAGTGACAGTATCCGAATTATTGCATTCGAATGCATGAAATTTCGATTAGCGAATACTACTACTAGTGAGTGACAGGATCCGAGAACTTGCATTCGAATGCATGAAATTTCGATTAGCGAATACTACTACTAGTGAGTGACAGTATCCGAATTATTGCATTCGAATGCATAAAATTTCGATTAGCGAATACTACTACTACTGAGTGACAGCATCCGAATTATTGCATTCGAATGCATGAAATTTCGATTAGCGAATACTACAACTACTGAGTGACAGTATCCGAATTATTGCATTCGAATACATGAGATTTCGATCAGCGAATACTACTACTAGTGAGTGACAGTATCCGAGAACTTGCATTCGAATGCAAGAGAATTCGATTAGCGAATACTACTACTAGTGAGTGAGAGTATCCGAGAACTTGCATTCGAATGCATGAGATTTCGATTAGCGAATACTATTACTAGTGGGTGACAGTATCCGAATTATTGCATTCGAATGCATGAAATTTCGATTAGCGAATACTACTACTAGTGAGTGACAGTATCCGAGAACTTGCATTCGAATGATTGAAATTTCGATTAGCGAATACTCCTACTAGTGAGTGACAGTATCCGAGAACTTGCATTTGAATGCATGAAATTTCGATTAGCGAATACTACTACCAGTGAGTGACAGTATCCGAGAACTTGCATTCGAATGCATGAGATTTCGATTAGCGAATACTGCTACTAGTGTGTGACAGTATCCGAATTATTGCATTCGAATGCAAGAGATTTCAATTAGCGAATACTACTACTAGTGAGTGACAGTATCCGAATTATTGCATTCGAATGCCTGAAATTACAATTAGCGAACACTACTACTAGTGAGTGACAGTATCCGAATTATTGCATTCGAATGCATGAAATTTCGATTAGCGAATACTACTACTAGTGAGTGACAGTATCCGAGAACTTGCATTCGAATGCATGAGATTTCGATTAGCGAATACTACTACTAGTGAGTGACAGTATTCGAATTATTGCATTCGAATGCATGAAATTTCGATTAGCGAATACTACTACTAGTGAGTGACAGTATCCGAATTATTGCATTCGAATGCATGAAATTTCGATTAGCGAATACTACAACTACTGAGTGACAGTATCCGAATTATTGCATTCGAATACATGAGATTTCGATTAGCGAATACTACTACTAGTGAGTGACAGTATTCGAATGCAAGAGAATTCGATTAGCGAATACTACTACTAGTGAGTGAGGGTATCCGAGAACTTGCATTCGAATGCATGAGATTTCGATTAGTGAATACTACTACTAGTGAGTGACAGTATCCGAATTATTGCATTCGAATGCATGAAATTTCGATTAGCGAATACTACTACTAGTGAGTGACAGTATCCGAGAACTTGCATTCGAATGATTGAAATTTCGATTAGCGAATACTACTACTAGTGAGTGACAGTATCCGAGAACTTGCATTTGAATGCATGAAATTTCGATTAGCGAATACTACTACTAGTGAGTGACAGTATTCGAATTATTACATTCGAATGCATGAAATTACGATTAGCGAACACTACTACTAGTGACTGACAGTATCCGAATTATTGCATTCGAATGCATGAAATTTCGATTAGCGAATACTACTACTAGTGAGTGACAGTATCCGAGAACTTGCATTCGAATGCATGAGATTTCGATTAGCGAATACTACTCCTAGTGAGTGACAGTATTCGAATTATTGCATTCGAATGCATGAAATTTCGATTAGTGAATACTACTACTAGTGAGTGACAGTATCTGAGAACTTGCATTCGTATGCATGAGATTTCGATTAGCGAATACTACTACTAGTGAGTGACAGTACCTGAATTATTGCATTCGAATGCATGAGATTTCGATTAGCGAATACTACTACTAGTGAGTGACCGTATCCGAATTATTGCATTCGAATGCATGAAATTTCGATTAGCGAATAGTACTACTAGTGAGTGACAGTATTCGAACTATTGCATTCGAATGCATGAAATTTCGATTAGCGAATACTACTACTAGTGAGTGACAGTATTCGAATGCAAGAGAATTCGATTAGCGAATACTACTACTAGTGAGTGAGGGTATCCGAGAACTTGCATTCGAATGCATGAGATTTCGATTAGTGAATACTACTACTAGTGAGTGACAGTATCCGAATTATTGCATTCGAATGCATGAAATTTCGATTAGCGAATACTACTACTAGTGAGTGACAGTATCCGAGAACTTGCATTCGAATGATTGAAATTTCGATTAGCGAATACTACTACTAGTGAGTGACAGTATCCGAGAACTTGCATTTGAATGCATGAAATTTCGATTAGCGAATACTACTACTAGTGAGTGACAGTATTCGAATTATTACATTCGAATGCATGAAATTACGATTAGCGAACACTACTACTAGTGACTGACAGTATCCGAATTATTGCATTCGAATGCATGAAATTTCGATTAGTGAATACTACTACTAGTGAGTGACAGTATCTGAGAACTTGCATTCGTATGCATGAGATTTCGATTAGCGAATACTACTACTAGTGAGTGACAGTATCTGAATTATTGCATTCGAATGCATGAGATTTCGATTAGCGAATACTACTACTAGTGAGTGACAGTATCCGAACTATTGCATTCGAATGCATGAAATTTCGATTAGCGAATACTACTACTAGTGAGTGACACTATCCGAATTATTGCATTCGAATGCATGAGATTTCGATTAGCGAATACTACTACTAGTGAGCGACAGTATCCGAGAACTTGCATTCGAATGCATGAGATTTGATTAGCGAATACTACCACTAGTGAGTGACAGTATCCGAATTATTGCATTCGAATGCATGAAATTTCGATTAGCGAATACTACTACTAGTGTGTGACAGTATCCGAGAACTTGCATTCGAATGCATGAGCTTTCGATTAGCGAATACTACCACTAGTGAGTGACAGTATCCGGATTATTGCATTCGAATGCATGAGATTTCGATTAGCGAATACTACTACTAGTGAGTGACAGTATCCGCGAACTTGCATTCGAATGCATGAGATTTCGATTAGCGAATACCACTACTCGTGAGTGACAGTACCCGAGAACTTGCATTCGAATGCATGAGATTTCGATTAGCGAATACTACTACTAGTGAGTGACAGTATCCGAGAACTTGCATTCGAATGCATGAGATTTCGATTAGCGAATACTACTACTAGTAATTGACGGTATCCGAATTATTGCATTCGAATGCATGAAATTTCTATTAACGAATACTACTACTAGTGAGTGACAGTATCCGAGAACTTGCATTCGAATGCATGAGATTTCGATTAGCGGTACTACTACTAGTGAGTGACAGTATACGAATTATTGCATTCGAATGCATGAAATTTCGATTAGGGAATACTACTACTAGTGAGTGACAGTATCCGAGAACTTGCATTCGATTGCATGAAATTTCGATTAGCGAATACTACTACTAGTGAGTGACAGTATCCGAGAACTTGCATTCGAATGCATGAGATTTCGATTAGCGAATACTACTACTAGTGAGTGACAGTATCCGAATTATTGCATTCGAATGCATGAAATTTCGATTAGCGAATACTACTACTAGTGAGTGACAGGATCCGAGAACTTGCATTCGAATGCATGAAATTTCGATTAGCGAATACTACTACTAGTGAGTGACAGTATCCGAATTATTGCATTCGAATGCATAAAATTTCGATTAGCGAATACTACTACTACTGAGTGACAGCATCCGAATTATTGCATTCGAATGCATGAAATTTCGATTAGCGAATACTACAACTACTGAGTGACAGTATCCGAATTATTGCATTCGAATACATGAGATTTCGATCAGCGAATACTACTACTAGTGAGTGACAGTATCCGAGAACTTGCATTCGAATGCAAGAGAATTCGATTAGCGAATACTACTACTAGTGAGTGAGAGTATCCGAGAACTTGCATTCGAATGCATGAGATTTCGATTAGCGAATACTATTACTAGTGGGTGACAGTATCCGAATTATTGCATTCGAATGCATGAAATTTCGATTAGCGAATACTACTACTAGTGAGTGACAGTATCCGAGAACTTGCATTCGAATGATTGAAATTTCGATTAGCGAATACTCCTACTAGTGAGTGACAGTATCCGAGAACTTGCATTTGAATGCATGAAATTTCGATTAGCGAATACTACTACCAGTGAGTGACAGTATCCGAGAACTTGCATTCGAATGCATGAGATTTCGATTAGCGAATACTACTACTAGTGTGTGACAGTATCCGAATTATTGCATTCGAATGCAAGAGATTTCAATTAGCGAATACTACTACTAGTGAGTGACAGTATCCGAATTATTGCATTCGAATGCATGAAATTACAATTAGCGAACACTACTACTAGTGAGTGACAGTATCCGAATTATTGCATTCGAATGCATGAAATTTCGATTAGCGAATACTACTACTAGTGAGTGACAGTATCCGAGAACTTGCATTCGAATGCATGAGATTTCGATTAGCGAATACTACTACTAGTGAGTGACAGTATTCGAATTATTGCATTCGAATGCATGAAATTTCGATTAGCGAATACTACTACTAGTGAGTGACAGTATCCGAATTATTGCATTCGAATGCATGAAATTTCGATTAGCGAATACTACAACTACTGAGTGACAGTATCCGAATTATTGCATTCGAATACATGAGATTTCGATTAGCGAATACTACTACTAGTGAGTGACAGTATTCGAATGCAAGAGAATTCGATTAGCGAATACTACTACTAGTGAGTGAGGGTATCCGAGAACTTGCATTCGAATGCATGAGATTTCGATTAGTGAATACTACTACTAGTGAGTGACAGTATCCGAATTATTGCATTCGAATGCATGAAATTTCGATTAGCGAATACTACTACTAGTGAGTGACAGTATCCGAGAACTTGCATTCGAATGATTGAAATTTCGATTAGCGAATACTACTACTAGTGAGTGACAGTATCCGAGAACTTGCATTTGAATGCATGAAATTTCGATTAGCGAATACTACTACTAGTGAGTGACAGTATTCGAATTATTACATTCGAATGCATGAAATTACGATTAGCGAACACTACTACTAGTGACTGACAGTATCCGAATTATTGCATTCGAATGCATGAAATTTCGATTAGCGAATACTACTACTAGTGAGTGACAGTATCCGAGAACTTGCATTCGAATGCATGAGATTTCGATTAGCGAATACTACTCCTAGTGAGTGACAGTATTCGAATTATTGCATTCGAATGCATGAAATTTCGATTAGTGAATACTACTACTAGTGAGTGACAGTATCTGAGAACTTGCATTCGTATGCATGAGATTTCGATTAGCGAATACTACTACTAGTGAGTGACAGTACCTGAATTATTGCATTCGAATGCATGAGATTTCGATTAGCGAATACTACTACTAGTGAGTGACCGTATCCGAATTATTGCATTCGAATGCATGAAATTTCGATTAGCGAATAGTACTACTAGTGAGTGACAGTATTCGAACTATTGCATTCGAATGCATGAAATTTCGATTAGCGAATACTACTACTAGTGAGTGACACTATCCGAATTATTGCATTCGAATGCATGAGATTTCGATTAGCGAATACTACTACTAGTGAGTGACAGTATCCGAGAACTTGCATTCGAATGCATGAGATTTGATTAGCGAATACTACCACTAGTGAGTGACAGTATCCGAATTATTGCATTCGAATGCATGAAATTTCGATTAGCGAATACTACTACTAGTGTGTGACAGTATCCGAGAACTTGCATTCGAATGCATGAGCTTTCGATTAGCGAATACTACTACTAGTGAGTGACAGTATCCGAATTATTGCATTCGAATGCATGAGATTTCGATTAGCGAATACTAGTACTAGTGAGTGGCAGTATCCGCGAACTTGCATTCGAATGCATGAGATTTCGATTAGCGAATACCACTACTCGTGAGTGACAGTACCCGAGAACTTGCATTCGAATGCATGAGATTTCGATTAGCGAATACTACTACTAGTGAGTGACAGTATCCGAGAACTTGCATTCGAATGCATGAGATTTCGATTAGCGAATACTACTACTAGTAATTGACGGTATCCGAATTATTGCATTCGAATGCATGAAATTTCTATTAACGAATACTACTACTAGTGAGTGACAGTATCCGAGAACTTGCATTCGAATGCATGAGATTTCGATTAGCGGTACTACTACTAGTGAGTGACAGTATCCGAATTATTGCATTCGAATGCATGAAATTTCGATTAGGGAATACTACTACTAGTGAGTGACAGTATCCGAGAACTTACATTCGATTGCATGAAATTTCGATTAGCGAATACTACTACTAGTGAGTGACAGTATCCGAGAACTTGCATTCGAATGCATGAGATTTCGATTAGCGAATACTACTACTAGTGAGTGACAGTATCCGAATTATTGCATTCGAATGCATGAAATTTCGATTAGCGAATACTACTACTAGTGAGTGACAGGATCCGAGAACTTGCATTCGAATGCATGAAATTTCGATAAGCGAATACTACTACTAGTGAGTGACAGTATCCGAATTATTGCATTCGAATGCATAAAATTTCGATTAGCGAATACTACTACTACTGAGTGACAGCATCCGAATTATTGCATTCGAATGCATGAAATTTCGATTAGCGAATACTACAACTACTGAGTGACATTATCCGAATTATTGCATTCGAATACATGAGATTTCGATTAGCGAATACTACTACTAGTGAGTGACAGTATCCGAGAACTTGCATTCGAATGCAAGAGAATTCGATTAGCGAATACTACTACTAGTGAGTGAGAGTATCCGAGAACTTGCATTCGAATGCATGAGATTTCGATTAGCGAATACTATTACTAGTGGGTGACAGTATCCGAATTATTGCATTCGAATGCATGAAATTTCGATTAGGGAATACTACTACTAGTGAGTGACAGTATCCGAGAACTTGCATTCGAATGATTGAAATTTCGAATAGCGAATACTCCTACTAGTGAGTGACAGTATCCGAGAACTTGCATTTGAATGCATGAAATTTCGATTAGCGAATACTACTACCAGTGAGTGACAGTATCCGAGAACTTGCATTCGAATGCATGAGATTTCGATTAGCGAATACTACTACTAGTGTGTGACAGTATCCGAATTATTGCATTCGAATGCAAGAGATTTCAATTAGCGAATACTACTACTAGTGAGTGACAGTATCCGAATTATTACATTCGAATGCATGAAATTACAATTAGCGAACACTACTACTAGTGAGTGACAGTATCCGAATTATTGCATTCGAATGCATGAAATTTCGATTAGCGAATACTACTACTAGTGAGTGACAGTATCCGAGAACTTGCATTCGAATGCATGAGATTTCGATTAGCGAATACTACTACTAGTGAGTGACAGTATTCGAATTATTGCATTCGAATGCATGAAATTTCGATTAGCGAATACTACTACTAGTGAGTGACAGTATCCGAATTATTGCATTCGAATGCATGAAATTTCGATTAGGGAATACTACTACTAGTGAGTGACAGTATCCGAATTATTGCATTCGAATGCATGAAATTTCGATTAGCGAATAGTACTACTAGTGAGTGACAGTATTCGAACTATTGCATTCGAATGCATGAAATTTCGATTAGCGAATACTACTACTAGTGAGTGACACTATCCGAATTATTGCATTCGAATGCATGAGATTTCGATTAGCGAATACTACTACTAGTGAGTGACAGTATCCGAGAACTTGCATTCGAATGCATGAGATTTGATTAGCGAATACTACCACTAGTGAGTGACAGTATCCGAATTATTGCATTCGAATGCATGAAATTTCGATTAGCGAATACTACTACTAGTGTGTGACAGTATCCGAGAACTTGCATTCGAATGCATGAGCTTTCGATTAGCGAATACTACTACTAGTGAGTGACAGTATCCGAATTATTGCATTCGAATGCATGAGATTTCGATTAGCGAATACTAGTACTAGTGAGTGACAGTATCCGCGAACTTGCATTCGAATGCATGAGATTTCGATTAGCGAATACCACTACTCGTGAGTGACAGTACCCGAGAACTTGCATTCGAATGCATGAGATTTCGATTAGCGAATACTACTACTAGTGAGTGACAGTATCCGAGAACTTGCATTCGAATGCATGAGATTTCGATTAGCGAATACTACTACTGGTAATTGACGGTATCCGAATTATTGCATTCGAATGCATGAAATTTCTATTAGCGAATACTACTACTAGTGAGTGACAGTATCCGAGAACTTGCATTCGAATGCATGAGATTTCGATTAGCGGTACTACTACTAGTGAGTGACAGTATCCGAATTATTGCATTCGAATGCATGAAATTTCGATTAGGGAATACTACTACTAGTGAGTGACAGTATCCGAGAACTTGCATTCGATTGCATGAAATTTCGATTAGCGAATACTACTACTAGTGAGTGACAGTATCCGAGAACTTGCATTCGAATGCATGAGATTTCGATTAGCGAATACTACTACTAGTGAGTGACAGTATCCGAATTATTGCATTCGAATGCATGAAATTTCGATTAGCGAATACTACTACTAGTGAGTGACAGGATCCGAGAACTTGCATTCGAATGCATGAAATTTCGATTAGCGAATAGTACTACTAGTGAGTGACAGTATCCGAATTATTGCATTCGAATGCATAAAATTTCGATTAGCGAATACTACTACTACTGAGTGACAGCATCCGAATTATTGCATTCGAATGCATGAAATTTCGATTAGCGAATACTACAACTACTGAGTGACAGTATCCGAATTATTGCATTCGAATACATGAGATTTCGATTAGCGAATACTACTACTAGTGAGTGACAGTATCCGAGAACTTGCATTCGAATGCAAGAGAATTCGATTAGCGAATACTACTACTAGTGAGTGAGAGTATCCGAGAACTTGCATTCGAATGCATGAGATTTCGATAAGCGAATACTATTACTAGTGGGTGACAGTATCCGAATTATTGCATTCGAATGCATGAAATTTCGATTAGGGAATACTACTACTAGTGAGTGACAGTATCCGAGAACTTGCATTCGAATGATTGAAATTTCGAATAGCGAATATTCCTACTAGTGAGTGACAGTATCCGAGAACTTGCATTTGAATGCATGAAATTTCGATTAGCGAATACTACTACCAGTGAGTGACAGTATCCGAGAACTTGCATTCGAATGCATGAGATTTCGATTAGCGAATACTACTACTAGTGTGTGACAGTATCCGAATTATTGCATTCGAATGCAAGAGATTTCAATTAGCGAATACTACTACTAGTGAGTGACAGTATCCGAATTATTACATTCGAATGCATGAAATTACAATTAGCGAACACTACTACTAGTGAGTGACAGTATCCGAATTATTGCATTCGAATGCATGAAATTTCGATTAGCGAATACTACTACTAGTGAGTGACAGTATCCGAGAACTTGCATTCGAATGCATGAGATTTCGATTAGCGAATAATACTACTAGTGAGTGACAGTATTCGAATTATTGCATTCGAATGCATGAAATTTCGATTAGCGAATACTACCACTAGTGAGTGACAGTATCCGAATTATTGCATTCGAATGCATGAAATTTCGATTAGGGAATACTACTACTAGTGAGTGACAGTATCCGAGAACTTGCATTCGATTGCATGAAATTTCGATTAGCGAATACTGCTACTAGTGAGTGACAGTATCCGAGAACTTGCATTCGAATGCATGAGATTTCGATTAGCGAATACTATATCTAGTGAGTGACAATATCCGAATTATTGCATTCGAATGCATGAAATTTCGAATAGCGAATACTACTACTAGTGAGTGACAGTATCCGAGAACTTGCATTCGAATGCATGAAATTTCGATTAGCGAATACTACTACTAGTGAGTGACAGTATCCGAATTATTGCATTCGAATGCATGAGATTTCGATTAGCGAATACTACTACTAGTGAGTGACAGCATCCGAATTATTGCATTCGAATGCATGAAATTTCGATTAGCGAATACTACAACTACTGAGTGACAGAATCCGAATTATTGCATTCGAATACATGAGATTTCGATTAGCGAATACTACTACTAGTGAGTGAGGGTATCCGAGAACTTGCATTCGAATGCATGAGATTTCGATTAGCGAATACTACTACTAGTGAGTGACAGTATCCGAATTATTGCATTCGAATGCATGAAATTTCGATTAGCGAATACTACTACTAGTGAGTGACAGTATCCGAGAACTTGCATTCGAATGATTGAAATTTCGATTAGCGAATACTACTACTAGTGAGTGACAGTATCCGAGAACTTGCATTTGAATGCATGAAATTTCGATTAGCGAATACTACTACTAGTGAGTGACAGTATTCGAATTATTACATTCGAATGCATGAAATTACGATTAGCGAACACTACTACTAGTGACTGACAGCATCCGAATTATTGCATTCGAATGCATGAAATTTCGATTAGCGAATACTACTACTAGTGAGTGACAGTATCCGAGAACTTGCATTCGAATGCATGAGATTTCGATTATCGAATACTACTCATAGTGAGTGACAGTATTCGAATTATTGCATTCGAATGCATGAAATTTCGATTAGTGAATACTACTACTAGTGAGTGACAGTATCTGACAACTTGCATTCGAATGCATGAGATTTGATTAGCGAATACTACCACTAGTGAGTGACAGTATCCGAATTATTGCATTCGAATGCATGAAATTTCGATTAGCGAATACTACTACTAGTGTGTGACAGTATCCGAGAACTTGCATTCGAATGCATGAGCTTTCGATTAGCGAATACTACTACTAGTGAGTGACAGTATCCGAATTATTGCATTCGAATGCATGAGATTTCGATTAGCGAATACTAGTACTAGTGAGTGGCAGTATCCGCGAACTTGCATTCGAATGCATGAGATTTCGATTAGCGAATACCACTACTCGTGAGTGACAGTACCCGAGAACTTGCATTCGAATGCATGAGATTTCGATTAGCGAATACTACTACTAGTGAGTGACAGTATCCGAGAACTTGCATTCGAATGCATGAGATTTCGATTAGCGAATACTACTACTAGTAATTGACGGTATCCGAATTATTGCATTCGAATGCATGAAATTTCTATTAACGAATACTACTACTAGTGAGTGACAGTATCCGAGAACTTGCATTCGAATGCATGAGATTTCGATTAGCGGTACTACTACTAGTGAGTGACAGTATCCGAATTATTGCATTCGAATGCATGAAATTTCGATTAGGGAATACTACTACTAGTGAGTGACAGTATCCGAGAACTTGCATTCGATTGCATGAAATTTCGATTAGCGAATACTACTACTAGTGAGTGACAGTATCCGAGAACTTGCATTCGAATGCATGAGATTTCGATTAGCGAATACTACTACTAGTGAGTGACAGTATCCGAATTATTGCATTCGAATGCATGAAATTTCGATTAGCGAATACTACTACTAGTGAGTGACAGGATCCGAGAACTTGCATTCGAATGAATGAAATTTCGATTAGCGAATACTACTACTAGTGAGTGACAGTATCCGAATTATTGCATTCGAATGCATAAAATTTCGATTAGCGAATACTACTACTACTGAGTGACAGCATCCGAATTATTGCATTCGAATGCATGAAATTTCGATTAGCGAATACTACAACTACTGAGTGACAGTATCCGAATTATTGCATTCGAATACATGAGATTTCGATTAGCGAATACTACTACTAGTGAGTGACAGTATCCGAGAACTTGCATTCGAATGCAAGAGAATTCGATTAGCGAATACTACTACTAGTGAGTGAGAGTATCCGAGAACTTGCATTCGAATGCATGAGATTTCGATTAGCGAATACTATTACTAGTGGGTGACAGTATCCGAATTATTGCATTCCAATGCATGAAATTTCGATTAGGGAATACTACTACTAGTGAGTGACAGTATCCGAGAACTTGCATTCGAATGATTGAAATTTCGAATAGCGAATACTCCTACTAGTGAGTGACAGTATCCGAGAACTTGCATTTGAATGCATGAAATTTCGATTAGCGAATACTACTACCAGTGAGTGACAGTATCCGAGAACTTGCATTCGAATGCATGAGATTTCGATTAGCGAATACTACTACTAGTGTGTGACAGTATCCGAATTATTGCATTCGAATGCAAGAGATTTCAATTAGCGAATACTACTACTAGTGAGTGACAGTATCCGAATTATTACATTCGAATGCATGAAATTACAATTAGCGAACACTACTACTAGTGAGTGACAGTATCCGAATTATTGCATTCGAATGCATGAAATTTCGATTAGCGAATACTACTACTAGTGAGTGACAGTATCCGAGAACTTGCATTCGAATGCATGAGATTTCGATTAGCGAATACTACTACTAGTGAGTGACAGTATTCGAATTATTGCATTCGAATGCATGAAATTTCGATTAGCGAATACTACTACTAGTGAGTGACAGTATCCGAATTATTGCATTCGAATGCATGAAATTTCGATTAGGGAATACTACTACTAGTGAGTGACAGTATCCGAATTATTGCATTCGAATGCATGAAATTTCGATTAGCGAATAGTACTACTAGTGAGTGACAGTATTCGAACTATTGCATTCGAATGCATGAAATTTCGATTAGCGAATACTACTACTAGTGAGTGACACTATCCGAATTATTGCATTCGAATGCATGAGATTTCGATTAGCGAATACTACTACTAGTGAGTGACAGTATCCGAGAACTTGCATTCGAATGCATGAGATTTGATTAGCGAATACTACCACTAGTGAGTGACAGTATCCGAATTATTGCATTCGAATGCATGAAATTTCGATTAGCGAATACTACTACTAGTGTGTGACAGTATCCGAGAACTTGCATTCGAATGCATGAGCTTTCGATTAGCGAATACTACTACTAGTGAGTGACAGTATCCGAATTATTGCATTCGAATGCATGAGATTTCGATTAGCGAATACTAGTACTAGTGAGTGACAGTATCCGCGAACTTGCATTCGAATGCATGAGATTTCGATTAGCGAATACCACTACTCGTGAGTGACAGTACCCGAGAACTTGCATTCGAATGCATGAGATTTCGATTAGCGAATACTACTACTAGTGAGTGACAGTATCCGAGAACTTGCATTCGAATGCATGAGATTTCGATTAGCGAATACTACTACTAGTAATTGACGGTATCCGAATTATAGCATTCGAATGCATGAAATTTCTATTAACGAATACTACTACTAGTGAGTGACAGTATCCGAGAACTTGCATTCGAATGCAAGAGATTTCGATTAGCGAATACTACTACTAGTGTGTGACAGTATCCGAATTATTGCATTCGAATGCAAGAGATTTCAATTAGCGAATACTACTACTAGTGAGTGACAGGATCCGAGAACTTGCATTCGAATGCATGAAATTTCGATTAGCGAATACTACTACTAGTGAGTGACAGTATCCGAGAACTTGCATTCGAATGCATGAGATTTCGATTAGCGAATACTACTACTAGTGAGTGACAGTATCCGAATTATTGCATTCGAATGCATGAAATTTCGATTAGGGAATACTACTACTAGTGAGTGACAGTATCCGAGAACTTGCATTCGATTGCATGAAATTTCGATTAGCGAATACTACTACTAGTGAGTGACAGTATCCGAGAACTTGCATTCGAATGCATGAGATTTCGATTAGCGAATACTACTACTAGTGAGTGACAGTATCCGAATTATTGCATTCGAATGCATGAAATTTCGATTAGCGAATACTACTACTAGTGAGTGACAGGATCCGAGAACTTGCATTCGAATGCATGAAATTTCGATTAGCGAATACTACTACTAGTGAGTGACAGTATCCGAATTATTGCATTCGAATGCATAAAATTTCGATTAGCGAATACTACTACTACTGAGTGACAGCATCCGAATTATTGCATTCGAATGCATGAAATTTCGATTAGCGAATACTACAACTACTGAGTGACAGTATCCGAATTATTGCATTCGAATACATGAGATTTCGATTAGCGAATACTACTACTAGTGAGTGACAGTATCCGAGAACTTGCATTCGAATGCAAGAGATTTCGATTAGCGAATACTACTACTAGTGTGTGACAGTATCCGAATTATTGCATTCGAATGCAAGAGATTTCAATTAGCGAATACTACTACTAGTGAGTGACAGTATCCGAATTATTACATTCGAATGCATGAAATTACAATTAGCGAACACTACTACTAGTGAGTGACAGTATCCGAATTATTGCATTCGAATGCATGAAATTTCGATTAGCGAATACTACTACTAGTGAGTGACAGTATCCGAGAACTTGCATTCGAATGCATGAGATTTCGATTAGCGAATAATACTACTAGTGAGTGACAGTATTCGAATTATTGCATTCGAATGCATGAAATTTCGATTAGCGAATACTACCACTAGTGAGTGACAATATCCGAATTATTGCATTCGAATGCATGAAATTTCGAATAGCGAATACTACTACTAGTGAGTGACAGTATCCGAGAACTTGCATTCGAATGCATGAAATTTCGATTAGCGAATACTACTACTAGTGAGTGACAGTATCCGAATTATTGCATTCGAATGCATGAGATTTCGATTAGCGAATACTACTACTAGTGAGTGACAGCATCCGAATTATTGCATTCGAATGCATGAAATTTCGATTAGCGAATACTACAACTACTGAGTGACAGAATCCGAATTATTGCATTCGAATACATGAGATTTCGATTAGCGAATACTACTACTAGTGAGTGACAGTATTCGAATGAAAGAGAATTCCATTAGCGAATACTACTACTAGTGAGTGAGGGTATCCGACAACTTGCATTCGAATGCATGAGATTTCGATTAGCGAATACTACTACTAGTGAGTGACAGTATCCGAATTATTGCATTCGAATGCATGAAATTTCGATTAGCGAATACTACTACTAGTGAGTGACAGTATCCGAGAACTTGCATTCGAATGATTGAAATTTCGATTAGCGAATACTACTACTAGTGAGTGACAGTATCCGAGAACTTGCATTTGAATGCATGAAATTTCGATTAGCGAATACTACTACTAGTGAGTGACAGTATTCGAATTATTACATTCGAATGCATGAAATTACGATTAGCGAACACTACTACTAGTGACTGACAGCATCCGAATTATTGCATTCGAATGCATGAAATTTCGATTAGCGAATACTACTACTAGTGAGTGACAGTATCCGAGAACTTGCATTCGAATGCATGAGATTTCGATTAGCGAATACTACTCCTAGTGAGTGACAGTATTCGAATTATTGCATTCGAATGCATGAAATTTCGATTAGTGAATACTACTACTAGTGAGTGACAGTATCTGAGAACTTGCATTCGTATGCATGAGATTTCGATTAGCGAATACTACTACTAGTGAGTGACAGTATCTGAATTATTGCATTCGAATGCATGAGATTTCGATTAGCGAATACTACTACTAGTGAGTGACAGTATCCGAATTATTGCATTCGAATGCATGAAATTTCGATTAGCGAATACTACTACTAGTGAGTGACAGTATCCGAATTATTGCATTCGAATGCATGAAATTTCGATTAGCGAATACTACTACTAGTGAGTGACACTATCCGAATTATTGAATTCGAATGCATGAGATTTCGATTAGCGAATACTACTACTAGTGAGTGACAGTATACGAGAACTTGCATTCGAATGCATGAGATTTGATTAGCGAATACTACCACTAGTGAGTGAAAGTATCCGAATTATTGCATTCGAATGCATGAAATTTCGATTAGCGAATACTACTACTAGTGTGTGACAGTATCCGAGAACTTGCATTCGAATGCATGAGCTTTCGATTAGCGAATACTATTACTGGGGGTTGACAGTATCCGAATTATTGCATTCGAATGCATGAGATTTCGATTAGCGAATACTAGTACTAGTGAGTGACAGTATCCGAGAACTTGCATGCGAATGCATGAGATTTCGATTAGCGAATACCACTACTCGTGAGTGACAGTACCCTAGAACTTGCATTCGAATGCATGAGATTTCGATTAGCGAATACTACTACTAGTGAGTGACAGTATCCGAGAACTTGCATTCGAATGCATGAGATTTCGATTAGCGAATACTACTACTAGTAATTGACGGTATCCGAATTATTGCATTCGAATGCATGAAATTTCTATTAACGAATACTACTACTAGTGAGTGACAGTATCCGAGAACTTGCATTCGATTGCATGAAATTTCGATTAGCGAATACTGCTACTAGTGAGTGACAGTATCCGAGAACTTGCATTCGAATGCATGAGATTTCGATTAGCGAATACTACTACTAGTGAGAGACAGTATCCGAATTATTGCATTCGAATGCATGAAATTTCGAATAGCGAATACTACTACTAGTGAGTGACAGTATCCGAGAGCTTGCATTCGAATGCATGAAATTTCGATTAGCGAATACTACTACTAGTGAGTGACAGTATCCGAATTATTGCATTCGAATGCATGAGATTTCTATTAGCGAATACTACTACTAGTGAGTGACAGCATCCGAATTATTGCATTCGAATGCATGAAATTTCGATTAGCGAATACTACAACTACTGAGTGACAGTATCCGAATTATTGCATTCGAATACATGAGATTTCGATTAGCCAATACTACTACTAGTGAGTGACAGTATTCGAATGCAAGAGAATTCGATTAGCGAATACTACTGCTAGTGAGTGAGGGTATCCGAGAACTTGCATTCGAATGCATGAGATTTCGATTAACGAATACTACACCTAGTGAGTGACAGTATTCGAATTATTCCATTCGAATGCATGAAATTTCGATTAGCGAACACTACTACTAGTGAGTGACAGTATCCGAATTATTGCATTCGAATGCATGAAATTTCGATTAGCGAATACTACTACTAGTGAGTGACAGTATCCGAGAACTTGCATTCGAATGCATGAGATTTCGATTAACGAATACTACACCTAGTGAGTGACAGTATTCGAATTATTGCATTCGAATGCATGAAATTTCGATTAGCGAATACTACTACTAGTGAGTGACAGTATCCGAATTATTTCATTCGAATGCATGAAATTTCGATTAGCGTATACTACTACTAGTGAGTGACAGTATCCGAGAACTTGCATTCGAATGCATGAGATTTCGATTAGCGAATACCACTACTCGTGAGTGACAGTACCCGAGAACTTGCATTCGAATGCATGAGATTTCGATTAGCGAATACTACTACTAGTGAGTGACAGTATCCGAGAACTTGCATTTGAATGCATGAAATTTCGATTAGCGAATACTACCAGCAGTGAGTGACAGTATCCGAGAACTTGCATTCGAATGCATGAGATTTCGATTAGCGAATACTACTACTAGTGTGTGACAGTATCCGAATTATTGCATTCGAATGCAAGAGATTTCAATTAGCGAATACTACTACTAGTGAGTGACAGTATCCGAATTATTACATTCGAATGCATGAAATTACGATTAGCGAACACTACTACTAGTGAGTGACAGTATCCGAATTATTGCATTCGAATGCATGAAATTTCGATTAGCGAATACTACTACTAGTGAGTGACAGTATCCGAGAACTTGCATTTGAATGCATGAGATTTCGATTAGCGAATACTACTACTAGTGAGTGACAGTATTCGAATTATTGCATTCGAATGCATGAAATTTCGATTAGCGAATACTACTACTAGTGAGTGACAGTATCCGAATTATTGCATTCGAATGCATGAAATTTCGATTAGGGAATACTACTACTAGTGAGTGACAGTATCCGAGAACTTGCATTCGATTGCATGAAATTTCGATTAGCGAATACTGCTACTAGTGAGTGACAGTATCCGAGAACTTGCATTCGAATGCATGAGATTTCGATTAGCGAATACTACTACTAGTGAGTGACAGTATCCGAATTATTGCATTCGAATGCATGAGATTTCGATTAGCGAATACTACTACTAGTGAGTGACAGCATCCGAATTATTGCATTCGAATGCATGAAATTTCGATTAGCGAATACTACTACTAGTGAGTGACAGTATTCGAATGCAAGAGAATTCGATTAGCGAATACTACCACTAGTGAGTGCGGGTATCCGAGAACTTGCATTCGAATGCAAGAGAATTCGATTAGCGAATACTACTACTAGTGAGTGACAGTATCCGAATTATTGCATTCGAATGCATGAAATTTCGATTAGCGAATACTACTACTAGTGAGTGACAGTATCCGAATTATTGCATTCGAATGCATGAAATTTCGATTAGCGAATACTACTACTAGTGAGTGACACTATCCGAATTATTGAATTCGAATGCATGAGATTTCGATTAGCGAATACTACTACTAGTGAGTGACAGTATCCGAGAACTTGCATTCGAATGCATGAGATTTGATTAGCGAATACTACCACTAGTGAGTGACAGTATCCGAATTATTGCATTCGAATGCATGAAATTTCGATTAGCGAATACTACTACTAGTGTGTGACAGTATCCGAGAACTTGCATTCGAATGCATGAGCTTTCGATTAGCGAATACTACTACTAGTGAGTGACAGTATCCGAATTATTGCACTCGAATGCATGAGATTTCGATTAGCGAATACTAGTACTAGTGAGTGACAGTATCCGAGAACTTGCATTCGAATGCATGAGATTTCGATTAGCGAATACCACTACTCGTGAGTGACAGTACCCTAGAACTTGCATTCGAATGCATGAGATTTCGATTAGCGAATACTACTACTAGTGAGTGACAGTATCCGAGAACTTGCATTCGAATGCATGAGATTTCGATTAGCGAATACTACTACTAGTAATTGACGGTATCCGAATTATTGCATTCGAATGCATGAAATTTCTATTTACGAATACTACTACTAGTGAGTGACAGTATCCGAGAACTTGCATTCGATTGCATGAAATTTCGATTAGCGAATACTGCTACTAGTGAGTGACAGTATCCGAGAAATTGCATTCGAATGCATGAGATTTCGATTAGCGAATACTACTACTAGTGAGAGACAGTATCCGAATTATTGCATTCGAATGCATGAAATTTCGAATAGCGAATACTACTACTAGTGAGTGACACTATCCGAGAACTTGCATTCGAATGCATGAAATTTCGATTAGCGAATACTACTACTAGTGAGTGACAGTATCCGAATTATTGCATTCGAATGCATGAGATTTCGATTAGCGAATACTACTACTAGTGAGTGACAGCATCCGAATTATTGCATTCGAATGCATGAAATTTCGATTAGCGAATACTACAACTACTGAGTGACAGTATCTGAATTATTGCATTCGAATACATGAGATTTCGATTAGCCAATACTACTACTAGTGAGTGACAGTATTCGAATGCAAGAGAATTCGATTAGCGAATACTACTACTAGTGAGTGAGGGTATCCGAGAACTTGCATTCGAATGCATGAGATTTCGATTAACGAATACTACACCTAGTGAGTGACAGTATTCGAATTATTGCATTCGAATGCATGAAATTTCGAATAGCGAACACTACTACTAGTGAGTGACAGTATCCGAATTATTGCATTCGAATGCATGAAATTTCGATTAGCGAATACTACTACTAGTGAGTGACAGTATCCGAGAACTTGCATTCGAATGCATGAGATTTCGATTAACGAATACTACACCTAGTGAGTGACAGTATTCGAATTATTGCATTCGAATGCATGAAATTTCGATTAGCGTATACTACTACTAGTGAGTGACAGTATCCGAGAACTTGCATTCGAATGCATGAGATTTCGATTAGCGAATACCACTACTCGTGAGTGACAGTACCCGAGAACTTGCATTCGAATGCATGAGATTTCGATTAGCGAATACTACTACTAGTGAGTGACAGTATCCGAGAACTTGCATTCGAATGCATGAGATTTCGATTAGCGAATACTACTACTAGTAATTGACAGTATCCGAATTATTGCATTCGAATGCATGAAATTTCTATTAACGAATACTACTACTAGTGAGTGACAGTATCCGAGAACTTGCATTCGAATGCATGAGATTTCGATTAGCGATACTACTACTAGTGAGTGACAGTATCCGAATTATTGCATTCGAATGCATGAAATTTCGATTAGGGAATACTACTACTAGTGAGTGATAGTATCCGAGAACTTGCATTCGATTGCATGAAATTTCGATTAGCGAATACTGCTACTAGTGAGTGACAGTATCCGAGAACTTGCATTCGAATGCATGAGATTTCGATTAGCGAATACTACTACTAGTGGGTGACAGTATCCGAATTATTGCATTCGAATGCATGAAATTTCGAATAGCGAATACTACTACTAGTGAGTGACAGTATCCGAGAACTTGCATTCGAATGCATGAAATTTCGATTAGCGAATACTACTACTAGTGAGTGACAGTATCCGAATTATTGCATTCGAATGCATGAGATTTCGATTAGCGAATACTACTACTAGTGAGTAACAGCATCCGAATTATTGCATTCGAATGCATGAAATTTCGATTAGCGAATACTACAACAACTGAGTGACAGTATCCGAATTATTGCATTCGAATACATGAGATTTCGATTAGCGAATACTACTACTAGTGAGTGACAGTATTCGAATACAAGAGAATTCGATTAGCGAATACTACTACTAGTGAGTGAGGGTATCCGAGAACTTGCATTCGAATGCATGAGATTTCGATTAGCGAATACTACTACTAGTGAGTGACAGTATCCGAATTATTGCATTCGAATGCATGAAATTTCGATTAGCGAATACTACTACTAGTGAGTGACAGTATCCGAGAACTTGCATTCGAATGATTGAAATTTCGATTAGCGAATACTACTACTAGTGAGTGACAGTATCCGAGAACTTGCATTTGAATGCATGAAATTTCGATTAGCGAATACTAATACTAGTGAGTGACAGTATTCGAATTATTACATTCGAATGCATGAAATTACGATTAGCGAACACTACTACTAGTGACTGACAGTATCCGAATTACTGCATTCGAATGCATGAAATTTCGATTAGCGAATACTACTACTAGTGAGTGACAGTATCCGAGAACTTGCATTCGAATGCATTAGATTTCGATTAGCGAATACTACTCCTAGTGAGTGACAGTATTCGAATTATTGCATTCGAATGCATGAAATTTCAATTAGTGAATACTACTACTAGTGAGTGACAGTATCTGAGAACTTGCATTCGAATGCATGAGATTTCGATTAGCGAATACTACTACTAGTGAGTGACAGTATCTGAATTATTGCATTCGAATGCATGAGATTTCGATTAGCGAATACTACTACTAGTGAGTGACCGTATCGGAATTATTGCATTCGAATGCATGAAATTTCGATTAGCGAATACTACTACTAGTGAGTGACAGTATCCGAATTATTGCATTCGAATGCATGAAATTTCGATTAGCGAGTACTACTACTAGCGAGTGACACTATCCGAATTATTGCATTCGAATGCATGAAATTTCGATTAGCGAATACCACTACTCGTGAGTGACAGTACCCGAGAACTTGCATTCGAATGCATGAGATTTCGATTAGCGAATACTACTACTAGTGAGTGACAGTATCCGAGAACTTGCATTCGAATGCATGAGATTTCGATTAGCGAATACTACTACTAGTAATTGACGGTATCCGAATTATTGCATTCGAATGCATGAAATTTCTATTAACGAATACTACTACTAGTGAGTGACAGTATCCGAGAACTTGCATTCGATTGCATGAAATTTCGATTAGCGAATACTACTACTAGAGAGTGACAGTATCCGAGAACTTGCATTCGAATGCATGAGATTTCGATTAGCGAATACTACTACTAGTGAGTGACAGTATGCGAATTATTGCATTCGAATGCATGAAATTTCGATTAGCGAATACTACTACTAGTGAGTGACAGGATCCGAGAACTTGCATTCGAATGCATGAAATTTCGATTAGCGAATACTACTACTAGTGAGTGACAGTATGCGAATTATTGCATTCGAATGCATGAAATTTCGATTAGCGAATACTACTACTAGTGAGTGACAGGATCCGCGAACTTGCATTCGAATGCATGAAATTTCGATTAGCGAATACTACTACTAGTGAGTGACAGTATGCGAATTATTGCATTCGAATGCATGAAATTTCGATTAGCGAATACTACTACTACTGAGTGACAGCATCCGAATTATTGCATTCGAATGCATGAAATTTCGATTAGCGAATACTACAACTACTGAGTGACAGTATCCGAATTATAGCATTCGAATACATGAGATTTCGATAAGCGAATACTACTACTAGTGAGTGACAGTATCCGAGAACTTGCATTCGAATGCAAGAGAATTCGATTAGCGAATACTACTACTAGTGAGTGAGAGTATCCGAGAACTTGCATTCGAATGCATGAGATTTAGATTAGCGAATACTATTACTAGTGAGTGACAGTATCCGAATTATTGCATTCGAATGCATGAAATTTCGATTAGCGAATACTACTACTAGTGAGTGACAGTATCCGAGAACTTCCATTCGAATGATTGAAATTTCGATTAGCGAATACTACTACTAGTGAGTGACAGTATCCGAGAACTTGCATTTGAAGGCATGAAATTTCGATTAGCGAATACTACTACCAGTGAGTGACAGTATCCGAGAACTTGCATTCGAATGCATGAGATTTCGATCAGCGAATACTACTACTAGTGTGTGACAGTATCCGAATTATTGCATTCGAATGCAAGAGATTTCAATTAGCGAATACTACTACTAGTGAGTGACAGTATCCGAATTATTACCTTCGAATGCATGAGATTTCGATTAGCGAATACTACTACTAGTGGGTGACAGTATCCGAATTATTGCATTCGAATGCATGAAATTTCGAATAGCGAATACTACTACTAGTGAGTGACAGTATCCGAGAACTTGCATTCGAATGCATGAAATTTCGATTAGCGAATACTACTACTAGTGAGTGACAGTATCCGAATTATTGCATTCGAATGCATGAGATTTCGATTAGCGAATACTACTACTAGTGAGTGACAGCATCCGAATTATTGCATTCGAATGCATGAAATTTCGATTAGCGAATACTACAACTACTGAGTGACAGTATCCGAATTATTGCATTCGAATACATGAGATTTCGATTAGCGAATACTACTACTAGTGAGTGACAGTATTCGAATGCAAGAGAATTCGATTAGCGAATACTACGACTAGTGAGTGAGGGTATCCGAGAACTTGCATTTGAATGCATGAGATTTCGATTAGCGAATACTACTACTAGTGAGTGACAGTATCCGAATTATTGCATTCGAATGCATGAAATTTCGATTAGCGAATACTACTACTAGTGAGTGACAGTATCCGAGAACTTGCATTCGAATGATTGAAATTTCGATTAGCGAATACTGCTACTAGTGAGTGACAGTATCCGAGAACTTGCATTTGAATGCATGAAATTTCGATTAGTGAATACTACTACTAGTGAGTGACAGTATTCGAATTATTACATTCGAATGCATGAAATTACGATTAGCGAACACTACTACTAGTGACTGACAGTATCCGAATTATTGCATTCGAATGCATGAAATTTCGATTAGCGAATACTACTACTAGTGAGTGACAGTATCCGAGAACTTGCATTCGAATGCATGAGATTTCGATTAGCGAATACTACTCCTAGTGAGTGACAGTATTCGAATTATTGCATTCGAATGCATGAAATTTCGATTAGTGAATACTACTACTAGTGAGTGACAGTATCTGAGAACTTGCATTCGTATGCATGAAATTTCGATTAGCGAATACTACTACTAGTGAGTGACAGTATCTGAATTATTGCATTCGAATGCATGAGATTTCGATTAGCGAATACTACTACTAGTGAGTGACAGTATCCGAATTATTGCATTCGAATGCATGAAATTTCGATTAGCGAATACTACTACTAGTGAGTGACACTATCCGAATTATTGCATTCGAATGCATGAGATTTCGATTAGCGAATACTACTACTAGTGAGTGACAGTATCCGAGAACTTGCATTCGAATGCATGAGATTTGATTAGCGAATACTACCACTAGTGAGTGACAGTATCCGAATTATTGCATTCGAATGCATGAAATTTCGATTAGGGAATACTACTACTAGTGTGTGACAGTATCGGAGAACTTGCATTCGAATGCATGAGCTTTCGATTAGCGAATACTACTACTAGTGAGTGACAGTATCCGAATTATTGCATTCGAATGCATGAGATTTCGATTAGCGAATACTAGTACTAGTGAGTGACAGTATCCGAGAACTTGCATTCGAATGCATGAGATTTCGATTAGCGAATACTGCTACTAGTAATTGACGGTATCCGAATTATTGCATTCGAATGCATGAAATTTCTATTAACGAATACTACTACTAGTGAGTGACAGTATCCGAGAACTTGCATTCGAATGCATGAGATTTCGATTAGCGGTACTACTACTAGTGAGTGACAGTATCCGAATTATTGCATTCGAATGCATGAAATTTCGATTAGGGAATACTACTACTAGTGAGTGACAGTATCCGAGAACTTGCATTCGATTGCATGAAATTTCGATTAGCGAATACTACTACTAGTGAGTGACAGTATCCGAGAACTTGCATTCGAATGCATGTGATTTCGATTAGCGAATACTACTACTAGTGAGTGACAGTATCCGAATTATTGCATTCGAATGCATGAAATTTCGATTAGCGAATACTACTACTAGTGAGTGACAGGATCCGAGAACTTGCATTCGAATGCATGAAATTTCGATTAGCGAATACTACTACTAGTGAGTGACAGTATCCGAATTATTGCATTCGAATGCATAAAATTTCGATTAGCGAATACTACTACTACTGAGTGACAGCATCCGAATTATTGCATTCGAATGCATGAAATTTCGATTAGCGAATACTACAACTACTGAGTGACAGTAACCGAATTATTGCATTCGAATACATGAGATTTCGATTAGCGAATACTACTACTAGTGAGTGACAGTATCCGAGAACTTGCATTCGAATGCAAGAGAATTCGATTAGCGAATACTACTACTAGTGAGTGAGAGTATCCGAGAACTTGCATTCAAATGCATGAGATTTCGATTAACGAATACTATTTCTAGTGAGTGACAGTATCCGAATTATTGCATTCGAATGCATGAAATTTCGATTAGCGAATACTACTACTAGTGAGTGACAGTATCCGAGAACTTGCATTCGAATGATTGAAATTTCGATTAGCGAATACTCCTACTAGTGAGTGACAGTATCCGAGAACTTGCATTTGAATGCATGAAATTTCGATTAGCGAATACTACTACCAGTGAGTGACAGTATCCGAGAACTTGCATTCGAATGCATGAGATTTCGATTAGCGAATACTACTACTAGTGAGTGACAGTATCCGAATTATTACATTCGAATGCATGAAATTACGATTAGCGAACACTACTACTAGTGAGTGACAGTATCCGAATTATTGCATTCGAATGCATGAAATTTCGATTAGCGAATACTACTACTAGTGAGTGACAGTATCCGAGAACTTGCATTCGAATGCATGAGATTTCGATTAGCGAATACTACTACTAGTGAGTGACAGTATTCGAATTATTGCATTCGAATGCATGAAATTTCGATTAGCGAATACTACTACTAGTGAGTGACAGTATCCGAATTATTGCATTCGAATGCATGAAATTTCGATTAGGGAATACTACTACTAGTGAGTGACAGTATCCGAGAACTTGCATTCGATTGCATGAAATTTCGATTAGCGAATACTACTACTAGTGAGTGACAGTATCCGAATTATTGCATTCGAATGCATGAAATTTCGAATAGCGAATACTACTACTAGTGAGTGACAGTATCCGAGAACTTGCATTCGAATGCATGAAATTTCGATTAGCGAATACTACTACTAGTGAGTGACAGTATCCGAATTATTGCATTCGAATGCATGAGATTTCGATTAGCGAATACTACTACTAGTGAGTGACAGCATCCGAATTATTGCATTCGAATGCATGAAATTTCGATTAGCGAATACTACAACTACTGAGTGACAGTATCCGAATTATTGCATTCGAATACATGAGATTTCGATTAGCGAATACTACTACTAGTGAGTGACAGTATTCGAATGCAAGAGAATTCGATTAGCGAATACTACTACTAGTGAGTGAGGGTATCCGAGAACTTGCATTCGAATGCATGAGATTTCGATTAGCGAATACTACTACTAGTGAGTGACAGTATCCGAATTATTGCATTCGAATGCATGAAATTTCGATTAGCGAATACTACTACTAGTGAGTGACAGTATCCGAGAACTTGCATTCGAATGATTGAAATTTCGATTAGCGAATACTACTACTAGTGAGTGACAGTATCCGAGAACTTGCATTTGAATGCATGAAATTTCGATTAGCGAATACTACTACTAGTGAGTGACAGTATTCGAATTATTACATTCGAATGCATGAAATTACGATTAGCGAACACTACTACTAGTGACTGACAGTATCCGAATTATTGCATTCGAATGCATGAAATTTCGATTAGCGAATACTACTACTAGTGAGTGACAGTATCCGAGAACTTGCATTCGAATGCATGAGATTTCGATTAGCGAATACTACTCCTAGTGAGTGACAGTATTGGAATTATTGCATTCGAATGCATGAAATTTCGATTAGTGAATACTACTTCTAGTGAGTGACAGTATCTGAGAACTTGCATTCGTATGCATGAGATTTCGATTAGCGAATACTACTACTAGTGAGTGACAGTATCTGAATTATTGCATTCGAATGCATGAGATTTCGATTAGCGAATACTACTACTAGTGAGTGACAGTATCCGAATTATTGCATTCGAATGCATGAAATTTCGATTAGCGAATACTACTACTAGTGAGTGACAGTATCCGAATTATTGCATTCGAATGCATGAAATTTCGATTAGCGAATACTACTACTAGTGAGTGACACTATCCGAATTATTGAATTCGAATGCATGAGATTTCGATTAGCGAATACTACTACTAGTGAGTGACAGTATCCGAGAACTTGCATTCGAATGCATGAGATTTGATTAGCGAATACTACCACTAGTGAGTGACAGTATCCGAATTATTGCATTCGAATGCATGAAATTTCGATTAGCGAGTACTACTACTAGTGTGTGACAGTATACGAGAACTTGCATTCGAATTCATGAGCTTTCGATTAGCGAATACTACTACTAGTGAGTGACAGTATCCGAATTATTGCATTCGAATGCATGAGATTTCGATTAGCGAATACTAGTACTAGTGAGTGACAGTATCCGAGAACTTGCATTCGAATGCATGAGATTTCGATTAGCGAATACCACTACTCGTGAGTGACAGTACCCTAGAACTTGCATTCGAATGAATGAGATTTCGATTAGCGAATACTACTACTAGTGAGTGACAGTATCCGAGAACTTGCATTCGAATGCATGAGATTTCGATTAGCGAATACTACTACTAGTGAGTGAGAGTATCCGAATTATTGCATTCGAATGCATGAAATTTCGAATAGCAAATACTACTACTAGTGAGTGACAGTATCCGAGAACTTGCATTCGAATGCATGAAATTTCGATTAGCGAATACTACTACTAGTGAGTGACAGTATCCGAATTATTGCATTCGAATGCACGAGATTTCGATTAGCGAATACTACTACTAGTGAGTGACAGCATGCGAATTATTACATTCGAATGCATGAAATTTCGATTAGCGAATACTACAACTACTGAGTGACAGTATCCGAATTATTGCATTCGAATACATGAGATTTCGATTAGCGAATACTACTACTAGTGAGTGACAGTATTCGAATGCAAGAGAATTCGATTAGCGAATACTACTACTAGTGAGTGAGGGTATCCGAGAACTTGCATTCGAATGCATGAGATTTCGATTAACGAATACTACACCTAGTGAGTGACAGTATTCGAATTATTGCATTCGAATGCATGAAATTTCGATTAGCGAACACTACTACTAGTGAGTGACAGTATCCGAATTATTGCATTCGAATGCATGAAATTTCGAGTAGCGAATACTACTACTAGTGAGTGACAGTATCCGAGAACTTGCATTCGAATGCATGAGATTTCGATTAACGAATACTACACCTAGTGAGTGACAGTATTCGAATAGTTGCATTCGAATGCATGAAATTTCGATTAGCGAATACTACTACTAGTGAGTGACAGTATCCGAATTATTTCATTCGAATGCATGAAATTTCGATTAGCGTATACTACTACTAGTGAGTGACAGTATCCGAGAACTTGCATTCGAATGCATGAGATTTCGATTAGCGAATACCACTACTCGTGAGTGACAGTACCCGAGAACTTGCATTCGAATGCATGAGATTTCGATTAGCGAATACTACTACTAGTGAGTGACAGTATCCGAGAACTTGCATTCGAATGCATGAGATTTCGATTAGCGAATACTACTACTAGTAATTGACAGTATCCCAATTATTGCATTCGAATGCATGAAATTTCTATTAACGAATACTACTACTAGTGAGTGACAGTATCCGAGAACTTGCATTCGAATGCATGAGATTTCGATTAGCGATACTACTACTAGTGAGTGACAGTATCCGAATTATTGCATTCGAATGCATGAAATTTCGATTAGGGAATACTACTACTAGTGAGTGACAGTATCCGAGAACTTGCATTCGATTGCATGAAATTTCGATTAGCGAATACTGCTACTAGTGAGTGACAGTATCCGAGAACTTGCATTCGAATGCATGAGATTTCGATTAGCGAATACTACTACTAGTGGGTGACAGTATCCGAATTATTGCATTCGAATGCATGAAATTTCGAATAGCGAATACTACTACTAGTGAGTGACAGTATCCGAGAACTTGCATTCGAATGCATGAAATTTCGATTAGCGAATACTACTACTAGTGAGTGACAGTATCCGAATTATTGCATTCGAATGCATGAGATTTCGATTAGCGAATACTACTACTAGTGAGTGACAGCATCCGAATTATTGCATTCGAATGCATGAAATTTCGATTAGCGAATACTACAGCTACTGAGTGACAGTATCCGAATTATTGCATTCGAATACATGAGATTTCGATTAGCGAATACTACTACTAGTGAGTGACAGTATTCGAATGCAAGAGAATTCGATTAGCGAATACTACTACTAGTGAGTGAGGGTATCCGAGAACTTGCATTCGAATGCATGAGATTTCGATTAGCGAATACTACTACTAGTGAGTGACAGTATCCGAATTATTGCATTCGAATGCATGAAATTTCGATTAGCGAATACTACTAATAGTGAGTGACAGTATCCGAGAACTTGCATTCGAATGATTGAAATTTCGATTAGCGAATACTACTACTAGTGAGTGACAGTATCCGAGAACTTTCATTTGAATGCATGAAATTTCGATTAGCGAATACTACTACTAGTGAGTGACAGTATTCGAATTATTACATTCGAATGCATGAAATTACGATTAGCGAACACTACTACTAGTGACTGACAGTATCCGAATTACTGCATTCGAATGCATGAAATTTCGATTAGCGAATACTACTACTAGTGAGTGACAGTATCCGAGAACTTGCATTCGAATGCATGAGATTTCGATTAGCGAATACTACTCCTAGTGAGTGACAGTATTCGAATTATTGCATTCGAATGCATGAAATTTCGATTAGTGAATACTACTACTAGTGAGTGACAGTATCTGAGAACTTGCTTTCGTATTCATGAGATTTCGATTAGCGAATACTACTACTAGTGAGTGACAGTATCTGAATTATTGCATTCGAATGCATGAGATTTCGATTAGCGAATACTACTACTAGTGAGTGACCGTATCCGAATTATTGCATTCAAATGCATGAAATTTCGATTAGCGAATACTACTACTAGTGAGTGACAGTATCCGAATTATTGCATTCGAATGCATGAAATTTCGATTAGCGAATACTACTACTAGTGAGTGACACTATCCGAATTATTGCATTCGAATGCATGAGATTTCGATTAGCGAATACTACTACTAGTGAGTGACAGTATCCGAGAACTTGCATTCGAATGCATGAGATTTGATTAGCGAATACTACCACTAGTGAGTGACAGTAACCGAATTATTGCATTCGAATGCATGAAATTTCGATTAGCGAATACTACTACTAGTGTGTGACAGTATCCGAGAACTTGCATTCGAATGCATGAGCTTTCGATTAGCGAATACTACTACTAGTGAGTGACAGTATCCGAATTATTGCATTCGAATGCATGAGATTTCGATTAGCGAATACTAGTACTAGTGAGTGACAGTATCCGAGAACTTACATTCGAATGCATGAGATTTCGATTAGCGAATACCACTACTCGTGAGTGACAGTACCCGAGAACTTGCATTCGAATGCATGAGATTTCGATTAGCGAATACTACTACTAGTGAGTGACAGTATCCGAGAACTTGCATTCGAATGCATGAGATTTCGATTAGCGAATACTACTACTAGTAATTGACGGTATCCGAATTATTGCATTCGAATGCATGAAATTTCTATTAACGAATACTACTACTAGTGAGTGACAGTATCCGAGAACTTGCATTCGATTGCATGAAATTTCGATTAGCGAATACTACTACTAGTGAGTGACAGCATCCGAGAACTTGCATTCGAATGCATGAGATTTCGATTAGCGAATACTACTACTAGTGAGTGACAGTATCCGAATTATTGCATTCGAATGCATGAAATTTCGATTAGCGAATACTACTACTAGTGAGTGACAGGATCCGAGAACTTGCATTCGAATGCATGAAATTTCGATTAGCGAATACTACTACTAGTGAGTGACAGTATGCGAATTATTGCATTCGAATGCATGAAATTTCGATTAGCGAATACTACTACTACTGAGTGACAGCATCCGAATTATTGCATTCGAATGCATGAAATTTCGATTAGCGAATACTACAACTACTGAGCGACAGTATCCGAATTATTGCATTCGAATACATGAGATTTCGATTAGCGAATACTACTACTAGTGAGTGACAGTATCCGAGAACTTGCATTCGAATGCAAGAGAATTCGATTAGCGAATACTACTACTAGTGAGTGAGTGTATCCGAGAACTTGCATTCGAATGCATGAGATTTAGATTAGCGAATACTATTACTAGTGAGTGACAGTATCCGAATTATTGCATTCGAATGCATGAAATTTCGATTAGCGAATACCACTACTAGTGAGTGACAGTATCCGAGAACTTGCATTCGAATGATTGAAATTTCGATTAGCGAATACTCCTACTAGTGAGTGACAGTTTCCGAGAACTTGCATTTGAATGCATGAAATTTGGATTAGCGAATACTACTACCAGTGAGTGACAGTATCCGAGAACTTGCATTCGAATGCATGAGATTTCGATTAGCGAATACTCCTACTAGTGTGTGACAGTATCCGAATTATTGCATTCGAATGCAAGAGATTTCAATTAGCGAATACTACTACTAGTGAGTGACAGTATCCGAATTATTAAATTCGAATGCATGAAATTACGATTAGCGAACACTACTACTAGTGAGTGACAGTATCCGAATTATTGCATTCGAATGCATGAAATTTCGATTAGCGAATACTACTACTAGTGAGTGACAGTATCCGAGAACTTGCATTCGAATGCATGAGATTTCGATTAGCGAATACTACTACTAGTGAGTGACAGTATTCGAATTATTGCATTCGAATGCATGAAATTTCGATTAGCGAACACTACCACTAGTGAGTGACAGTATCCGAATTATTGCATTCGAATGCAAGAGATTTCGACTAGCGAATACTACTACTAGTGAGTGACAGTATCCGAACTATTGCATTCGAATGCATGAAATTTCGACTAGCGAATACTACTACTAGTGAGTGACAGTATCCGAATTATTGCATTCGGATGCAAGAGATTTCGATTAGTGAATACTACTACTAGTGAGTAACAGTATCCGAGAACTTGCATACGAATGCATGAGATTTCGATTAGCGAATACTACTACTAGTGAGTGACAGAATCCGAGAACAAGCATTCGAATGCAAGAGATTTCGATTAGCGAATACTACTACTAGTGAGTGACAGTATCCGAGAACTTGCATTCAAATGCATGAGATTTCCCTTAGCGAATACTACTACTAGTGAGTGACAGCATCCGAGAACTTGCATTCGAATGCATGAGATTTCGATTAGCGAATACTACTACTAGTGAGTGACAGTATCCGAGAACTTGCATTCGAATGCATGAGATTTCGATTAGCGAATACTACTACTAGTGAGTGACAGTATCCGAGAACTTGCATTCGAATGCATGAGATTTCGATTAGCGAATACTACTACTAGTGAGTGACAGTATCCGGATTATTGCATTCGAATGCAAGAGATTTCGATTAGCGAATACTACTACTAGTGAGTGACAGTATCCGCGAACTTGCATACGAATGCATGAGATTTCCATTAGCGAATACTACTACTAGTGAGTGACAGTATCCGAGAACTTGCATTCGAATGCATGAGATTTCGATTAGCGAATACTACTACTAGTGAGTGACAGTATCCGAGAACTTGCATTCGAATGCATGAGACTTCGATTAGCGAATAATACTACTAGTGAGTGACAGTATCCGAGAACTTGCATTCGAATGCAAGAGATTTCGATTAGCGAATACTACTACTAGTGAGTGACAGTATCCGAGAACTTGCATTCGAATGCAAGAGATTTCGATTACCGAATACTACTACTAGTGAGTGACAGTATCCGAGAACTTGCATTCGAATGCATGAGATTTCGATTAGCGAATACTACTACTAGTGAGTGACAGTATCCGAGAACTTGCATTCGAATGCATGAGATGTCGATTATCGAATACTACTACTAGTGAGTGACAGTATCCGAGAACTTGCATTCGAATGCAAGAGATTTCGATTAGCGAATACTACTACTAGTGAGTGACAGTATCCGAGTACTTGCATTCAAATGCATGAGATTTCGATTAGCGAATACTACTACTAGTGAGTGACAGCATCCGAGAACTTGCATTCGAATGCATGAGATTTCGATTAGCGAATACTACTACTAGTGAGTGACAGAATCCGAGAACTTGCATTCGAATGCATGAGATTTCGATTAGCGAATACTACTACTAGTGAGTGACAGTATCCGAGAACTTGCATTCGAATGCATGAGATTTCGATTAGCGAATACTACTACTAGTGAGTGACAGTATCCGAATTATTGCATCCGAATGCAAGAGATTTCGATTAGCGAATACTACTACTAGTGAGTGACAGTATCCGAGAACTTGCATTCGAATGCAAGAGATTTCGATTAGCGAACACTACTACTAGTGAGTGACAGTATCCGAGAACTTGCATTCGAGTGCATGAGATTTCGATTAGCGAATACTACTACTAGTGAGTGACAGTATCCGAGAACTTGCATTCGAATGCATGAGATTTCGATTAGCGAATACTACTACTAGTGAGTGACAGTATCCGAGAACTTGCACTCGAATGCATGAGATTTCGATTAGCGAATACTACTACTAGTGAGTGACAGTATCCGAGAACTTGCATTCGAATGCATGAGATTTCGATTAGCGAATACTACCACTAGTGAGTGACAGTATCCGAATTATTGCATTCGAATGCAAGAGATTTCGATTAGCGAATACTGCTACTAATGAGTGACAGTATCCGAATTATTGCATTCGAATGCATGAAATTTCGATTAGCGAATACTACTACTAGTGAGTGACAGTATCCGAATTATTGCATTCGAATGCAAGAGATTTCGACTAGCAAATACTACTACTAGTGAGTGACAGTATCCGAATTATTGCTTTCGAATGCATGAAATTTCGACTAGCGAATACTACTACTAGTGAGCCACAGTATCCGAATTATTGCATTCGGATGCAAGAGATTTCGATTACTGAATACTACTACTAGTGAGTAACAGTATCCGAGAACTTGCATACGAATGCATGAGATTTCGATTAGCGAATACTACTACTAGTGAGTGACAGTATCCGAATTATTGCATTCGAATGCATGAAATTTCGATTAGCGAATACTACTACTAGTGAGTGACAGGATCCGAGAACTTGCATTCGAATGCATGAAATTTCGATTAGCGAATACTACTACTAGTGAGTGACAGTATGCGAATTATTGCATTCGAATGCATGAAATTTCGATTAGCGAATACTACTACTACTGAGTGACAGCATCCGAATTATTGCATTGGAATGCATGAAATTTCGATTAGCGAATACTACAACTACTGAGCGACAGTATCCGAATTATTGCATTCGAATACATGAGATTTCGATTAGCGAATACTACTACTAGTGAGTGACAGTATCCGAGAACTTGCATTCGAATGCAAGAGAATTCGATTAGCGAATACTACTACTAGTGAGTGAGTGTATCCGAGAACTTGCATTCGAATGCATGAGATTTAGATTAGCGAATACTATTACTAGTGAGTGACAGTATCCGAATTATTGCATTCGAATGCATGAAATTTCGATTAGCGAATACCACTACTAGTGAGTGACAGTATCCGAGAACTTGCATTCGAATGATTGAAATTTCGATTAGCGAATACTCCTACTAGTGAGTGACAGTTTCCGAGAACTTGCATTTGAATGCATGAAATTTGGATTAGCGAATACTACTACCAGTGAGTGACAGTATACGAGAACTTGCATTCGAATGCATGAGATTTCGATTAGCGAATACTACTACTAGTGTGTGACAGTATCCGAATTATTGCATTCGAATGCAAGAGATTTCAATTAGCGAATACTACTACTAGTGAGTGACAGTATCCGAATTATTAAATTCGAATGCATGAAATTACGATTAGCGAACACTACTACTAGTGAGTGACAGTATCCGAATTATTGCATTCGAATGCATGAAATTTCGATTAGCGAATACTACTACTAGTGAGTGACAGTATCCGAGAACTTGCATTCGAATGCATGAGATTTCGATTAGCGAATACTACTACTAGTGAGTGACAGTATTCGAATTATTGCATTCGAATGCATGAAATTTCGATTAGCGAATACTACTACTAGTGAGTGACAGAATCCGAATTATTGCATTCGAATGCAAGAGATTTCGACTAGCGAATACTACTACTAGTGAGTGACAGTATCCGAACTATTGCATTCGAATGCATGAAATTTCGACTAGCGAATACTACTACTAGTGAGTGACAGTATCCGAATTATTGCATTCGGATGCAAGAGATTTCGATTAGTGAATACTACTACTAGTGAGTAACAGTATCCGAGAACTTGCATACGAATGCATGAGATTTCGATTAGCGAATACTACTACTAGTGAGTGACAGAATCCGAGAACAAGCATTCGAATGCAAGAGATTTCGATTAGCGAATACTACTACTAGTGAGTGACAGTATCCGAGAACTTGCATTCAAATGCATGAGATTTCCCTTAGCGAATACTACTACTAGTGAGTGACAGCATCCGAGAACTTGCATTCGAATGCATGAGATTTCGATTAGCGAATACTACTACTAGTGAGTGACAGTATCCGAGAACTTGCATTCGAATGCATGAGATTTCGATTAGCGAATACTACTACTAGTGAGTGACAGTATCCGAGAACTTGCATTCGAATGCATGAGATTTCGATTAGCGAATACTACTACTAGTGAGTGACAGTATCCGAATTATTGCATTCGAATGCAAGAGATTTCGATTAGCGAATACTACTACTAGTGAGTGACAGTATCCGCGAACTTGCATACGAATGCATGAGATTTCCATTAGCGAATACTACTACTAGTGAGTGACAGTATCCGAGAACTTGCATTCGAATGCATGAGATTTCGATTAGCGAATACTACTACTAGTGAGTGACAGTATCCGAGAACTTGCATTCGAATGCATGAGACTTCGATTAGCGAATACTACTACTAGTGAGTGACAGTATCCGAGAACTTGCATTCGAATGCAAGAGATTTCGATTAGCGAATACTACTACTAGTGAGTGACAGTATCCGAGAACTTGCATTCGAATGCAAGAGATTTCGATTAGCGAATACTACTACTAGTGAGTGACAGTATCCGAGAACTTGCATTCGAATGCATGAGATTTCGATTAGCGAATACTACTACTAGTGAGTGACAGTATCCGAGAACTTGCATTCGAATGCATGAGATGTCGATTATCGAATACTACTACTAGTGAGTGACAGTATCCGAGAACTTGCATTCGAATGCAAGAGATTTCGATTAGCGAATACTACTACTAGTGAGTGACAGTATCCGAGTACTTGCATTCAAATGCATGAGATTTCGATTAGCGAATACTACTACTAGTGAGTGACAGCATCCGAGAACTTGCATTCGAATGCATGAGATTTCGATTAGCGAATACTACTACTAGTGAGTGACAGAATCCGAGAACTTGCATTCGAATGCATGAGATTTCGATTAGCGAATACTACTACTAGTGAGTGACAGTATCCGAGAACTTGCATTCGAATGCATGAGATTTCGATTAGCGAATACTACTACTAGTGAGTGACAGTATCCGAATTATTGCATCCGAATGCAAGAGATTTCGATTAGCGAATACTACTACTAGTGAGTGACAGTATCCGAGAACTTGCATTCGAATGCAAGAGATTTCGATTAGCGAACACTACTACTAGTGAGTGACAGTATCCGAGAACTTGCATTCGAGTGCATGAGATTTCGATTAGCGAATACTACTACTAGTGAGTGACAGTATCCGAGAACTTGCATTCGAATGCATGAGATTTCGATTAGCGAATACTACTACTAGTGAGTGACAGTATCCGAGAACTTGCACTCGAATGCATGAGATTTCGATTAGCGAATACTACTACTAGTGAGTGACAGTATCCGAGAACTTGCATTCGAATGCATGAGATTTCGATTAGCGAATACTACTACTAGTGAGTGACAGTATCCGAATTATTGCATTCGAATGCAAGAGATTTCGATTAGCGAATACTGCTACTAATGAGTGACAGTATCCGAATTATTGCATTCGAATGCATGAAATTTCGATTAGCGAATACTATTACTAGTGAGTGACAGTATCCGAATTATTGCATTCGAATGCAAGAGATTTCGACTAGCAAATACTACTACTAGTGAGTGACAGTATCCGAATTATTGCATTCGAATGCATGAAATTTCGACTAGCGAATACTACTACTAGTGAGTCACAGTATCCGAATTATTGCATTCGGATGCAAGAGATTTCGATTACTGAATACTACTACTAGTGAGTAACAGTATCCGAGAACTTGCATACGAATGCATGAGATTTCGATTAGCGAATACTACTACTAGTGAGTGACAGAATCCGAGAACTTGCATTCGAATGCATGAGATTTCGATTAGCGAATACTACTACTAGTGAGTGACAGTATCCGAGAACTTGCATTCGAATGCATGAGATTTCGATTAGCGAATACTACTACTAGTGAATGACAGTATCCGAAAACTTGCATTCGAATGCAAGAGATTTCGATTAGCGAATACTACTACTAGTGAGTGACAGTATCCGAATTATTGCATTCGAATGCAAGAGATTTCGATTAGCGAATACTACTACTAGTGAGTGACAGTATCCGAGAACTTGCATTCGAATGCAAGAGATTTCGATTAGCGAATACTACTACTAGTGAGTGACAGTATCCGAATTATTGCATTCGGGTGCATGAGATTTCGATTAGCGAATACTACTACTGGTGAGTGACAGTATCCGAGAACTTGCATTCGAATGCAAGAGATTTCGATTAGCGAATACTACTACTAGTGAGTGACAGTATCCGAGAACTTGCATTCGAATGCAAGAGATTTCGATTAGCGAATACTACTACTAGTGAGTGACAGTATCCGAGAACTTGCATTCGAATGCAAGAGATTTCGATTAGCGAATACTACTACTAGTGAGTGACAGTACCCGAATTATTGCATTCGAATGCAAGAGATTTCGATTAGCGAATACTACTCCTAGTGAGTGACAGAATCCGAGAACTTGCATTCGAATGCATGAAATTTCGATTAGCGAATACTACTACTAGTGAGTGACAGTATCCGAATTATTGCATTCGAATGCATGAAATTTCGATTAGCGAATACTACTACTAGTGAGTGACAGGATCCGAGAACTTGCATTCGAATGCATGAAATTTCGATTAGCGAATACTACTACTAGTGAGTGACAGTATGCGAATTATTGCATTCGAATGCATGAAATTTCGATTAGCGAATACTACTACTACTGAGTGACAGCATCCGAATTATTGCATTGGAATGCATGAAATTTCGATTAGCGAATACTACAACTACTGAGCGACAGTATCCGAATTATTGCATTCGAATACATGAGATTTCGATTAGCGAATACTACTACTAGTGAGTGACAGTATCCGAGAACTTGCATTCGAATGCAAGAGAATTCGATTAGCGAATACTACTACTAGTGAGTGAGTGTATCCGAGAACTTGCATTCGAATGCATGAGATTTAGATTAGCGAATACTATTACTAGTGAGTGACAGTATCCGAATTATTGCATTCGAATGCATGAAATTTCGATTAGCGAATACCACTACTAGTGAGTGACAGTATCCGAGAACTTGCATTCGAATGATTGAAATTTCGATTAGCGAATACTCCTACTAGTGAGTGACAGTTTCCGAGAACTTGCATTTGAATGCATGAAATTTGGATTAGCGAATACTACTACCAGTGAGTGACAGTATACGAGAACTTGCATTCGAATGCATGAGATTTCGATTAGCGAATACTACTACTAGTGTGTGACAGTATCCGAATTATTGCATTCGAATGCAAGAGATTTCAATTAGCGAATACTACTACTAGTGAGTGACAGTATCCGAATTATTAAATTCGAATGCATGAAATTACGATTAGCGAACACTACTACTAGTGAGTGACAGTATCCGAATTATTGCATTCGAATGCATGAAATTTCGATTAGCGAATACTACTACTAGTGAGTGACAGTATCCGAGAACTTGCATTCGAATGCATGAGATTTCGATTAGCGAATACTACTACTAGTGAGTGACAGTATTCGAATTATTGCATTCGAATGCATGAAATTTCGATTAGCGAATACTACTACTAGTGAGTGACAGAATCCGAATTATTGCATTCGAATGCAAGAGATTTCGACTAGCGAATACTACTACTAGTGAGTGACAGTATCCGAACTATTGCATTCGAATGCATGAAATTTCGACTAGCGAATACTACTACTAGTGAGTGACAGTATCCGAATTATTGCATTCGGATGCAAGAGATTTCGATTAGTGAATACTACTACTAGTGAGTAACAGTATCCGAGAACTTGCATACGAATGCATGAGATTTCGATTAGCGAATACTACTACTAGTGAGTGACAGAATCCGAGAACAAGCATTCGAATGCAAGAGATTTCGATTAGCGAATACTACTACTAGTGAGTGACAGTATCCGAGAACTTGCATTCAAATGCATGAGATTTCCCTTAGCGAATACTACTACTAGTGAGTGACAGCATCCGAGAACTTGCATTCGAATGCATGAGATTTCGATTAGCGAATACTACTACTAGTGAGTGACAGTATCCGAGAACTTGCATTCGAATGCATGAGATTTCGATTAGCGAATACTACTACTAGTGAGTGACAGTATCCGAGAACTTGCATTCGAATGCATGAGATTTCGATTAGCGAATACTACTACTAGTGAGTGACAGTATCCGAATTATTGCATTCGAATGCAAGAGATTTCGATAAGCGAATACTACTACTAGTGAGTGACAGTATCCGCGAACTTGCATACGAATGCATGAGATTTCCATTAGCGAATACTACTACTAGTGAGTGACAGTATCCGAGAACTTGCATTCGAATGCATGAGATTTCGATTAGCGAATACTACTACTAGTGAGTGACAGTATCCGAGAACTTGCATTCGAATGCATGAGACTTCGATTAGCGAATACTACTACTAGTGAGTGACAGTATCCGAGAACTTGCATTCGAATGCAAGAGATTTCGATTAGCGAATACTACTACTAGTGAGTGACAGTATCCGAGAACTTGCATTCCAATGCAAGAGATTTCGATTAGCGAATACTACTACTAGTGAGTGACAGTATCCGAGAACTTGCATTCGAATGCATGAGATTTCGATTAGCGAATACTACTACTAGTGAGTGACAGTATCCGAGAACTTGCATTCGAATGCATGAGATGTCGATTATCGAATACTACTACTAGTGAGTGACAGTATCCGAGAACTTGCATTCGAATGCAAGAGATTTCGATTAGCGAATACTACTACTAGTGAGTGACAGTATCCGAGTACTTGCATTCAAATGCATGAGATTTCGATTAGCGAATACTACTACTAGTGAGTGACAGCATCCGAGAACTTGCATTCGAATGCATGGGATTTCGATTAGCGAATACTACTACTAGTGAGTGACAGAATCCGAGAACTTGCATTCGAATGCATGAGATTTCGATTAGCGAATACTACTACTAGTGAGTGACAGTATCCGAGAACTTGCATTCGAATGCATGAGATTTCGATTAGCGAATACTACTACTAGTGAGTGACAGTATCCGAATTATTGCATCCGAATGCAAGAGATTTCGATTAGCGAATACTACTACTAGTGAGTGACAGTATCCGAGAACTTGCATCCGAATGCAAGAGATTTCGATTAGCGAACACTACTACTAGTGAGTGACAGTATCCGAGAACTTGCATTCGAGTGCATGAGATTTCGATTAGCGAATACTACTACTAGTGAGTGACAGTATCCGAGAACTTGCATTCGAATGCATGAGATTTCGATTAGCGAATACTACTACTAGTGAGTGACAGTATCCGAGAACTTGCACTCGAATGCATGAGATTTCGATTAGCGAATACTACTACTAGTGAGTGACAGTATCCGAGAACTTGCATTCGAATGCATGAGATTTCGATTAGCGAATACTACCACTAGTGAGTGACAGTATCCGAATTATTGCATTCGAATGCAAGAGATTTCGATTAGCGAATACTGCTACTAATGAGTGACAGTATCCGAATTATTGCATTCGAATGCATGAAATTTCGATTAGCGAATACTATTACTAGTGAGTGACAGTATCCTAATTATTGCATTCGAATGCAAGAGATTTCGACTAGCAAATACTACTACTAGTGAGTGACAGTATCCGAATTATTGCATTCGAATGCATGAAATTTCGACTAGCGAATACTACTACTAGTGAGTCACAGTATCCGAATTATTGCATTCGGATGCAAGAGATTTCGATTACTGAATACTACTACTAGTGAGTAACAGTATCCGAGAACTTGCATACGAATGCATGAGATTTCGATTAGCGAATACTACTACTAGTGAGTGACAGAATCCGAGAACTTGCATTCGAATGCATGAGATTTCGATTAGCGAATACTACTACTAGTGAGTGACAGTATCCGAGAACTTGCATTCGAATGCATGAGATTTCGATTAGCGAATACTACTACTAGTGAATGACAGTATCCGAAAACTTGCATTCGAATGCAAGAGATTTCGATTAGCGAATACTACTACTAGTGAGTGACAGTATCCGAATTATTGCATTCGAATGCAAGAGATTTCGATTAGCGAATACTACTACTAGTGAGTGACAGTATCCGAGAACTTGCATTCGAATGCAAGAGATTTCGATTAGCGAATACTACTACTAGTGAGTGACAGTATCCGAATTATTGCATTCGGGTGCATGAGATTTCGATTAGCGAATACTACTACTGGTGAGTGACAGTATCCGAGAACTTGCATTCGAATGCAAGAGATTTCGATTAGCGAATACTACTACTAGTGAGTGACAGTATCCGAGAACTTGCATTCGAATGCAAGAGATTTCGATTAGCGAATACTACAACTAGTGAGTGACAGTATCCGAGAACTTGCATTCGAATGCAAGAGATTTCGATTAGCGAATACTACTACTAGTGAGTGACAGTACCCGAATTATTGCATTCGAATGCAAGAGATTTCGATTAGCGAATACTACTCCTAGTGAGTGACAGAATCCGAGAACTTGCATTCGAATGCATGAGATTTCGATTAGCGAATACTACTACTAGTGAGTGACAGTATTCGAGAACTTGCATTCGAATGCATGAGATTTCGATTAGCGAATACTACTACTAGTGAGTGACAGTATCCGAATTATTGCATCCGAATGCAAGGGATTTCGATTAGCGAATACTACTACTAGTGAGTGACAGTATCCGAGAACTTGCATTCGAATGCAAGAGATTTCGATTAGCGAATACTACTACTAGTGAGTGACAGTATCCGAGAACTTGCATTCGAATGCATGAGATTTCGATTAGCGAATACTACTACTAGTGAGTGACAGTATCCGAGAACTTGCATTCGAATGCGAGAGATTTCGATTAGCGAATACTACTACTAGTGAGTGACAGTATCCGAGAACTTGCATTCGAATGCATGAAATTTCGATTAGCGAATACTACTACTAGTGAGTGACAGTATCCGAGAACTTGCATTCGAATGCATGAAATTTCGATTAGCGAATACTACTACTAGTGAGTCACAGTATCTGAATTATTGCATTCGAATGCATGAGATTTCGATTAGCGAATACTACTACTAGTGAGTGACCGTATCCGAATTATTGCATTCGAATGCATGAAATTTCGATTAGCGAATACTACTACTAGTGAGTGACAGTATCCGAATTATTGCATTCGAATGCATGAAATTTCGATTAGCGAATACTACTACTAGTGAGTGACAGTATCCGAGAACTTGCATTCGAATGCATGAGATTTGATTAGCGAATACTACCACTAGTGAGTGACAGTAACCGAATTATTGCATTCGAATGCATGAAATTTCGATTAGCGAATACTACTACTAGTGTGTGACAGTATCCGAGAACTTGCATTCGAATGCATGAGCTTTCGATTAGCGAATACTACTACTAGTGAGTGACAGTATCCGAATTATTGCATTCGAATGCATGAGATTTCGATTAGCGAATACTAGTACTAGTGAGTGACAGTATCCGAGAACTTACATTCGAATGCATGAGATTTCGATTAGCGAATACCACTACTCGTGAGTGACAGTACCCGAGAACTTGCATTCGAATGCATGAGATTTCGATTAGCGAATACTACTACTAGTGAGTGACAGTATCCGAGAACTTGCATTCGAATGCATGAGATTTCGATTAGCGAATACTACTACTAGTAATTGACGGTATCCGAATTATTGCATTCGAATGCATGAAATTTCTATTAACGAATACTACTACTAGTGAGTGACAGTATCCGAGAACTTGCATTCGATTGCATGAAATTTCGATTAGCGAATACTACTACTAGTGAGTGACAGCATCCGAGAACTTGCATTCGAATGCATGAGATTTCGATTAGCGAATACTACTACTAGTGAGTGACAGTATCCGAATTATTGCATTCGAATGCATGAAATTTCGATTAGCGAATACTACTACTAGTGAGTGACAGGATCCGAGAACTTGCATTCGAATGCATGAAATTTCGATTAGCGAATACTACTACTAGTGAGTGACAGTATGCGAATTATTGCATTCGAATGCATGAAATTTCGATTAGCGAATACTACTACTACTGAGTGACAGCATCCGAATTATTGCATTCGAATGCATGAAATTTCGATTAGCGAATACTACAACTACTGAGCGACAGTATCCGAATTATTGCATTCGAATACATGAGATTTCGATTAGCGAATACTACTACTAGTGAGTGACAGTATCCGCGAACTTGCATTCGAATGCAAGAGAATTCGATTAGCGAATACTACTACTAGTGAGTGAGTGTATCCGAGAACTTGCATTCGAATGCATGAGATTTAGATTAGCGAATACTATTACTAGTGAGTGACAGTATCCGAATTATTGCATTCGAATGCATGAAATTTCGATTAGCGAATACCACTACTAGTGAGTGACAGTATCCGAGAACTTGCATTCGAATGCATGAGATTTCGATTAGCGAATACTACTACTAGTGTGTGACAGTATCCGAATTATTGCATTCGAATGCAAGAGATTTCAATTAGCGAATACTACTACTAGTGAGTGACAGTATCCGAATTATTAAATTCGAATGCATGAAATTACGATTAGCGAACACTACTACTAGTGAGTGACAGTATCCGAATTATTGCATTCGAATGCATGAAATTTCGATTAGCGAATACTACTACTAGTGAGTGACAGTATCCGAGAACTTGCATTCGAATGCATGAGATTTCGATTAGCGAATACTACTACTAGTGAGTGACAGTATTCGAATTATTGCATTCGAATGCATGAAATTTCGATTAGCGAATACTACTACTAGTGAGTGACAGAATCCGAATTATTGCATTCGAATGCAAGAGATTTCGACTAGCGAATACTACTACTAGTGAGTGACAGTATCCGAACTATTGCATTCGAATGCATGAAATTTCGACTAGCGAATACTACTACTAGTGAGTGACAGTATCCGAATTATTGCATTCGGATGCAAGAGATTTCGATTAGTGAATACTACTACTAGTGAGTAACAGTATCCGAGAACTTGCATACGAATGCATGAGATTTCGATTAGCGAATACTACTACTAGTGAGTGACAGAATCCGAGAACAAGCATTCGAATGCAAGAGATTTCGATTAGCGAATACTACTACTAGTGAGTGACAGTATCCGAGAACTTGCATTCAAATGCATGAGATTTCCCTTAGCGAATACTACTACTAGTGAGTGACAGCATCCGAGAACTTGCATTCGAATGCATGAGATTTCGATTAGCGAATACTACTACTAGTGAGTGACAGTATCCGAGAACTTGCATTCGAATGCATGAGATTTCGATTAGCGAATACTACTACTAGTGAGTGACAGTATCCGAGAACTTGCATTCGAATGCATGAGATTTCGATTAGCGAATACTACTACTAGTGAGTGACAGTATCCGAATTATTGCATTCGAATGCAAGAGATTTCGATAAGCGAATACTACTACTAGTGAGTGACAGTATCCGCGAACTTGCATACGAATGCATGAGATTTCCATTAGCGAATACTACTACTAGTGAGTGACAGTATCCGAGAACTTGCATTCGAATGCATGAGATTTCGATTAGCGAATACTACTACTAGTGAGTGACAGTATCCGAGAACTTGCATTCGAATGCATGAGACTTCGATTAGCGAATACTACTACTAGTGAGTGACAGTATCCGAGAACTTGCATTCGAATGCAAGAGATTTCGATTAGCGAATACTACTACTAGTGAGTGACAGTATCCGAGAACTTGCATTCCAATGCAAGAGATTTCGATTAGCGAATACTACTACTAGTGAGTGACAGTATCCGAGAACTTGCATTCGAATGCATGAGATTTCGATTAGCGAATACTACTACTAGTGAGTGACAGTATCCGAGAACTTGCATTCGAATGCATGAGATGTCGATTATCGAATACTACTACTAGTGAGTGACAGTATCCGAGAACTTGCATTCGAATGCAAGAGATTTCGATTAGCGAATACTACTACTAGTGAGTGACAGTATCCGAGTACTTGCATTCAAATGCATGAGATTTCGATTAGCGAATACTACTACTAGTGAGTGACAGCATCCGAGAACTTGCATTCGAATGCATGGGATTTCGATTAGCGAATACTACTACTAGTGAGTGACAGAATCCGAGAACTTGCATTCGAATGCATGAGATTTCGATTAGCGAATACTACTACTAGTGAGTGACAGTATCCGAGAACTTGCATTCGAATGCATGAGATTTCGATTAGCGAATACTACTACTAGTGAGTGACAGTATCCGAATTATTGCATCCGAATGCAAGAGATTTCGATTAGCGAATACTACTACTAGTGAGTGACAGTATCCGAGAACTTGCATCCGAATGCAAGAGATTTCGATTAGCGAACACTACTACTAGTGAGTGACAGTATCCGAGAACTTGCATTCGAGTGCATGAGATTTCGATTAGCGAATACTACTACTAGTGAGTGACAGTATCCGAGAACTTGCATTCGAATGCATGAGATTTCGATTAGCGAATACTACTACTAGTGAGTGACAGTATCCGAGAACTTGCACTCGAATGCATGAGATTTCGATTAGCGAATACTACTACTAGTGAGTGACAGTATCCGAGAACTTGCATTCGAATGCATGAGATTTCGATTAGCGAATACTACCACTAGTGAGTGACAGTATCCGAATTATTGCATTCGAATGCAAGAGATTTCGATTAGCGAATACTGCTACTAATGAGTGACAGTATCCGAATTATTGCATTCGAATGCATGAAATTTCGATTAGCGAATACTATTACTAGTGAGTGACAGTATCCTAATTATTGCATTCGAATGCAAGAGATTTCGACTAGCAAATACTACTACTAGTGAGTGACAGTATCCGAATTATTGCATTCGAATGCATGAAATTTCGACTAGCGAATACTACTACTAGTGAGTCACAGTATCCGAATTATTGCATTCGGATGCAAAAGATTTCGATTACTGAATACTACTACTAGTGAGTAACAGTATCCGAGAACTTGCATACGAATGCATGAGATTTCGATTAGCGAATACTACTACTAGTGAGTGACAGAATCCGAGAACTTGCATTCGAATGCATGAGATTTCGATTAGCGAATACTACTACTAGTGAGTGACAGTATCCGAGAACTTGCATTCGAATGCATGAGATTTCGATTAGCGAATACTACTACTAGTGAATGACAGTATCCGAAAACTTGCATTCGAATGCAAGAGATTTCGATTAGCGAATACTACTACTAGTGAGTGACAGTATCCGAATTATTGCATTCGAATGCAAGAGATTTCGATTAGCGAATACTACTACTAGTGAGTGACAGTATCCGAGAACTTGCATTCGAATGCAAGAGATTTCGATTAGCGAATACTACTACTAGTGAGTGACAGTATCCGAATTATTGCATTCGGGTGCATGAGATTTCGATTAGCGAATACTACTACTGGTGAGTGACAGTATCCGAGAACTTGCATTCGAATGCAAGAGATTTCGATTAGCGAATACTACTACTAGTGAGTGACAGTATCCGAGAACTTGCATTCGAATGCAAGAGATTTCGATTAGCGAATACTACAACTAGTGAGTGACAGTATCCGAGAACTTGCATTCGAATGCAAGAGATTTCGATTAGCGAATACTACTACTAGTGAGTGACAGTACCCGAATTATTGCATTCGAATGCAAGAGATTTCGATTAGCGAATACTACTCCTAGTGAGTGACAGAATCCGAGAACTTGCATTCGAATGCATGAGATTTCGATTAGCGAATACTACTACTAGTGAGTGACAGTATTCGAGAACTTGCATTCGAATGCATGAGATTTCGATTAGCGAATACTACTACTAGTGAGTGACAGTATCCGAATTATTGCATCCGAATGCAAGGGATTTCGATTAGCGAATACTACTACTAGTGAGTGACAGTATCCGAGAACTTGCATTCGAATGCAAGAGATTTCGATTAGCGAATACTACTACTAGTGAGTGACAGTATCCGAGAACTTGCATTCGAATGCATGAGATTTCGATTAGCGAATACTACTACTAGTGAGTGACAGTATCCGAGAACTTGCATTCGAATGCGAGAGATTTCGATTAGCGAATACTACTACTAGTGAGTGACAGTATCCGAGAACTTGCATTCGAATGCATGAAATTTCGATTAGCGAATACTACTACTAGTGAGTGACAGTATCCGAGAACTTGCATTCGAATGCATGAAATTTCGATTAGCGAATACTACTACTAGTGAGTCACAGTATCTGAATTATTGCATTCGAATGCATGAGATTTCGATTAGCGAATACTACTACTAGTGAGTGACCGTATCCGAATTATTGCATTCGAATGCATGAAATTTCGATTAGCGAATACTACTACTAGTGAGTGACAGTATCCGAATTATTGCATTCGAATGCATGAAATTTCGATTAGCGAATACTACTACTAGTGAGTGACAGTATCCGAGAACTTGCATTCGAATGCATGAGATTTGATTAGCGAATACTACCACTAGTGAGTGACAGTAACCGAATTATTGCATTCGAATGCATGAAATTTCGATTAGCGAATACTACTACTAGTGTGTGACAGTATCCGAGAACTTGCATTCGAATGCATGAGCTTTCGATTAGCGAATACTACTACTAGTGAGTGACAGTATCCGAATTATTGCATTCGAATGCATGAGATTTCGATTAGCGAATACTAGTACTAGTGAGTGACAGTATCCGAGAACTTACATTCGAATGCATGAGATTTCGATTAGCGAATACCACTACTCGTGAGTGACAGTACCCGAGAACTTGCATTCGAATGCATGAGATTTCGATTAGCGAATACTACTACTAGTGAGTGACAGTATCCGAGAACTTGCATTCGAATGCATGAGATTTCGATTAGCGAATACTACTACTAGTAATTGACGGTATCCGAATTATTGCATTCGAATGCATGAAATTTCTATTAACGAATACTACTACTAGTGAGTGACAGGATCCGAGAACTTGCATTCGAATGCATGAAATTTCGATTAGCGAATACTACTACTAGTGAGTGACAGTATGCGAATTATTGCATTCGAATGCATGAAATTTCGATTAGCGAATACTACTACTACTGAGTGACAGCATCCGAATTATTGCATTCGAATGCATGAAATTTCGATTAGCGAATACTACAACTACTGAGCGACAGTATCCGAATTATTGCATTCGAATACATGAGATTTCGATTAGCGAATACTACTACTAGTGAGTGACAGTATCCGCGAACTTGCATTCGAATGCAAGAGAATTCGATTAGCGAATACTACTACTAGTGAGTGAGTGTATCCGAGAACTTGCATTCGAATGCATGAGATTTAGATTAGCGAATACTATTACTAGTGAGTGACAGTATCCGAATTATTGCATTCGAATGCATGAAATTTCGATTAGCGAATACCACTACTAGTGAGTGACAGTATCCGAGAACTTGCATTCGAATGATTGAAATTTCGATTAGCGAATACTCCTACTAGTGAGTGACAGTTTCCGAGAACTTGCATTTGAATGCATGAAATTTGGATTAGCGAATACTACTACCAGTGAGTGACAGTATCCGAGAACTTGCATTCGAATGCATGAGATTTCGATTAGCGAATACTACTACTAGTGTGTGACAGTATCCGAATTATTGCATTCGAATGCAAGAGATTTCAATTAGCGAATACTACTACTAGTAAGTGACAGTATCCGAATTATTAAATTCGAATGCATGAAATTACGATTAGCGAACACTACTACTAGTGAGTGACAGTATCCGAGTTATTGCATTCGAATGCATGAAATTTCGATTAGCGAATACTACTACTAGTGAGTGACAGTATCCGAGAACTTGCATTCGAATGCATGAGATTTCGATTAGCGAATACTACTACTAGTGAGTGACAGTATTCGAATTTTTGCATTCGAATGCATGAAATTTCGATTAGCGAATACTACTACTAGTGAGTGACAGTATCCGAATTATTGCATTCGAATGCAAGAGATTTCGACTAGCGAATACTACTACTAGTGAGTGACAGTATCCGAACTATTGCATTCGAATGCATGAAATTTCGACTAGCGAATACTACTACTAGTGAGTGACAGTATCCGAATTATTGCATTCGGATGCAAGAGATTTCGATTAGTGAATACTACTACTAGTGAGTAACAGTATCCGAGAACTTGCATACGAATGCATGAGATTTCGATTAGCGAATACTACTACTAGTGAGTGACAGAATCCGAGAACAAGCATTCGAATGCAAGAGATTTCGATTAGCGAATACTACTACTAGTGAGTGACAGTATCCGAGAACTTGCATTCAAATGCATGAGATTTCCCTTAGCGAATACTACTACTAGTGAGTGACAGCATCCGAGAACTTGCATTCGAATGCATGAGATTTCGATTAGCGAATACTACTACTAGTGAGTGACAGTATCCGAGAACTTGCATTCGAATGCATGAGATTTCGATTAGCGAATACTACTACTAGTGAGTGACAGTATCCGAGAACTTGCATTCGAATGCATGAGATTTCGATTAGCGAATACTACTACTAGTGAGTGACAGTATCCGAATTATTGCATTCGAATGCAAGAGATTTCGATTAGCGAATACTACTACTAGTGAGTGACAGTATCCGCGAACTTGCATACGAATGCATGAGATTTCCATTAGCGAATACTACTACTAGTGAGTGACAGTATCCGAGAACTTGCATTCGAATGCATGAGATTTCGATTAGCGAATACTACTACTAGTGAGTGACAGTATCCGAGAACTTGCATTCGAATGCATGAGACTTCGATTAGCGAATACTACTACTAGTGAGTGACAGTATCCGAGAACTTGCATTCGAATGCAAGAGACTTCGATTAGCGAATACTACTACTAGTGAGTGACAGTATCCGAGAACTTGCATTCGAATGCAAGAGATTTCGATTAGCGAATACTACTACTAGTGAGTGACAGTATCCGAGAACTTGCATTCGAATGCATGAGATTTCGATTAGCGAATACTACTACTAGTGAGTTGCAGTATCCGAGAACTTGCATTCGAATGCATGAGATGTCGATTATCGAATACTACTACTAGTGAGTGACAGTATCCGAGAACTTGCATTCGAATGCAAGAGATTTCGATTAGCGAATACTACTACTAGTGAGTGACAGTATCCGAGTACTTGCATTCAAATGCATGAGATTTCGATTAGCGAATACTACTACTAGTGAGTGACAGCATCCGAGAACTTGCATTCGAATGCATGAGATTTCGATTAGCGAATACTACTACTAGTGAGTGACAGAATCCGAGAACTTGCATTCGAATGCATGAGATTTCGATTAGCGAATACTACTACTAGTGAGTGACAGTATCCGAGAACTTGCATTCGAATGCATGAGATTTCGATTAGCGAATACTACTACTAGTGAGTGACAGTATCCGAATTATTGCATCCGAATGCAAGAGATTTCGATTAGCGAATACTACTACTAGTGAGTGACAGTATCCGAGAACTTGCATTCGAATGCAAGAGATTTCGATTAGCGAATACTACTACTAGTGAGTGACAGTATCCGAGAACTTGCATTCGAGTGCATGAGATTTCGATTAGCGAATACTACTACTAGTGAGTGACAGTATCCGAGAACTTGCATTCGAATGCATGAGATTTCGATTAGCGAATACTACTACTAGTGAGTGACAGTATCCGAGAACTTGCACTCGAATGCATGAGATTTCGATTAGCGAATACTACTACTAGTGAGTGACAGTATCCGAGAACTTGCATTCGAATGCATGAGATTTCGATTAGCGAATACTACCACTAGTGAGTGACAGTATCCGAATTATTGCATTCGAATGCAAGAGATTTCGATTAGCGAATACTGCTACTAATGAGTGACAGTATCCGAATTATTGCATTCGAATGCATGAAATTTCGATTAGCGAATACTACTACTAGTGAGTGACAGTATCCGAATTATTGCATTCGAATGCAAGAGATTTCGACTAGCGAATACTACTACTAGTGAGTGACAGTATCCGAATTATTGCATTCGAATGCATGAAATTTCGACTAGCGAATACTACTACTAGTGAGTGACAGTATCCGAATTATTGCATTCGGATGCAAGAGATTTCGATTACTGAATACTACTACTAGTAAGTAACAGTATCCGAGAACTTGCATACGAATGCATGAGATTTCGATTAGCGAATACTACTACTAGTGAGTGACAGAATCCGAGAACTTGCATTCGAATGCAAGAGATTTCGATTAGCGAATACTACTACTAGTGAGTGACAGTATCCGAGAACTTGCATTCGAATGCATGAGATTTCGATTAGCGAATACTACTACTAGTGAGTGACAGTATCCGAGAACTTGCATTCGAATGCATGAGATTTCGATTAGCGAATACTACTACTAGTGAGTGACAGTATCCGAGAACTTGCACTCGAATGCATGAAATTTCGACTAGCGAATACTACTACTAGTGAGTGACAGTATCCGAGAACTTGCATTCGAATGCATGAGATTTCGGTTAGCGAATACTACTACTAGTGAATGACAGTATCCGAAAACTTGCATTCGAATGCAAGAGACTTCGATTAGCGAATACTACTACTAGTGAGTGACAGTATCCGAATTATTGCATTCGAATGCAAGAGATTTCGATTAGCGAATACTACTCCTAGTGAGTGACAGAATCCGAGAACTTGCATTCGAATGCATGAGATTTCGATTAGCGAATACTACTACTAGTGAGTGACAGTATTCGAGAACTTGCATTCGAATGCATGAGATTTCGATTAGCGAATACTACTACTAGTGAGTGACAGTATCCGAATTATTGCATCCGAATGCAAGAGATTTCGATTAGCGAATACTACTACTAGTGAGTGACAGTATCCGAGAACTTGCATTCGAATGCAAGAGATTTCGATTAGCGAATACTACTACTAGTGAGTGACAGTATCCGAGAACTTGCATTCGAATGCATGAGATTTCGATTAGCGAATACTACTACTAGTGAGTGACAGTATCCGAGAACTTGCATTCGAATGCGAGAGATTTCGATTAGCGAATACTACTACTAGTGAGTGACAGTATCCGAGAACTTGCATTCGAATGCATGAAATTTCGATTAGCGAATACTACTACTAGTGAGTGACAGTATGCGAATTATTGCATTCGAATGCAAGAGATTTCGATTAGCGAATACTACTACTAGTGAGTGACAGTATCCGAGAACTTGCATTCGAATGCATGAGATTTCGATTAGCGAATACTACTACTAGTGAGTGACAGTATCCGAGAACTTGCATTCGAATGCATGAGATTTCGATTAGCGAATACTACTACTAGTGAGTGACAGTATCCGAGAACTTGCACTCGAATGCATGAGATTTCGATTAGCGAATACTACTACTAGTGAGTGACAGTATCCGAGAACTTGCATACGAATGCATGAGATCTCGATTAGCGAATACTACCACTAGTGAGTGACAGTATCCGAATTATTGCATTCGAATGCAAGAGATTTCGATTAGCGAATACTACTACTAGTGAGTGACAGTATCCGAGAACTTGCATTCGAATGCATGAAATTTCGATTAGCGAATACTACTACTAGTGAGTGACAGTATCCGAATTATTGCATTCGAATGCAAGAGATTTCCACTAGCGAATACTACTACTAGTGAGTGACAGTATCCGAATTATTGCATTCGAATGCATGAAATTTCGACTAGCGAATACTACTACTAGTGAGTGACAGTATCCGAATTATTGCATTCGGATGCAAGAGATTTCGATTAGTGAATACTACTACTAGTGAGTAACAGTATCCGAGAACTTGCATACGAATGCATGAGATTTCGATTAGCGAATACTACTACTAGTGAGTGACAGAATCCGAGAACTTGCATTCGAATGCATGAGATTTCGATTAGCGAATACTACTACTAGTGAGTGACAGTATCCGAGAACCTGCATTCGAATGCATGAGATTTCGATTAGCGAATACTACTACTAGTGAATGACAGTATCCGAAAACTTGCATTCGAATGCAAGAGATTTCGATTAGCGAATACTACTACTAGTGAGTGACAGTATCCGAATTATTGCATTCGAATGCAAGAGATTTCGATTAGCGAATACTACTACTAGTGAGTGACAGTATCCGAGAACTTGCATTCGAATGCAAGAGATTTCGATTAGCGAATACTACTACTAGTGAGTGACAGTATCCGAATTATTGCATTCGGGTGCATGAGATTTCGATTAGCGAATACTACTACTGGTGAGTGACAGTATCCGAGAACTTGCATTGGAATGCAAGAGATTTCGATTAGCGAATACTACTACTAGTGAGTGACAGTATCCGAGAACTTGCATTCGAATGCAAGAGATTTCGATTAGCGAATACTACTACTAGTGAGTGACAGTATCCGAGAACTTGCATTCGAATGCAAGAGATTTCGATTAGCGAATACTACTACTAGTGAGTGACAGTACCCGAATTATTGCATTCGAATGCAAGAGATTTCGATTAGCGAATACTACTCCTAGTGAGTGACAGTATCCGAGAACTTGCATTCGAATGCAAGAGATTTCGATTAGCGAATACTACTACTAGTGAGTGACAGTATCCGAGAACAAGCATTCGAATGCAAGAGATTTCGATTAGCGAATACTACTACTAGTGAGTGACAGTATCCGAGAACTTGCATTCGAATGCAAGAGATTTCGATTAGCGAATACTACTACTAGTGAGTGACAGTATCCGAGAACTTGCATTCGAATGCAAGAGATTTCGATTAGCGAATACTACTACTAGTGAGTGACAGTATCCGAATTATTGCATTCGAATGCAAGAGATTTCGATTAGCGAATACTACTACTAGTGAGTGACAGTATCCGAGAACTTGCATTCGAATGCAAGAGATTTCGATTAGCGAATACTCCTACTAGTGAGTGACAGTATCCGAGAACAAGCATTCGAATGCAAGAGATTTCGATTAGCGAATACTACTACTAGTGAGTGACAGTATCCGAGAATTTGCATTCAAATGCATGAGATTTCCATTAACGAATACTACTACTAGTGAGTGACAGCATCCGAGAACTTTCATTCGAATGCATGAGATTTCGATTAGCGAATACTACTACTAGTGAGTGACAGTATCCGAGAACTTGCATTCGAATGCAAGAGATTTCGATTAGCGAATACTACTACTAGTGAGTGACAGTATCCGAGAACTTGCATTCGAATGCAAGAGATTTCGATTAGCGAATACTACTACTAGTGAGTGACAGTATCCGAATTATTGCATTCGAATGCATGAGATTTCGATTAGCGAATACTACTACTAGTGAGTGACAGTATCCGAATTATTGCATTCGGGTGCATGAGATTTCGATTAGCGAATACTACTACTGGTGAGTGACAGTATCCGAGAACTTGCATTGGAATGCAAGAGATTTCGATTAGCGAATACTACTACTAGTGAGTGACAGTATCCGAGAACTTGCATTCGAATGCAAGAGATTTCGATTAGCGAATACTACTACTAGTGAGTGACAGTATCCGAGAACTTGCATTCGAGTGCATGAGATTTCGATTAGCGAATACTACTACTAGTGAGTGACAGTATCCGAGAACTTGCATTCGAATGCATGAGATTTCGATTAGCGAATACTACTACTAGTGAGTGACAGTATCCGAGAACTTGCACTCGAATGCATGAGATTTCGATTAGCGAATACTACTACTAGTGAGTGACAGTATCCGAGAACTTGCATTCGAATGCATGAGATTTCGATTAGCGAATACTACCACTAGTGAGTGACAGTATCCGAATTATTGCATTCGAATGCAAGAGATTTCGATTAGCGAATACTGCTACTAATGAGTGACAGTATCCGAATTATTGCATTCGAATGCATGAAATTTCGATTAGCGAATACTACTACTAGTGAGTGACAGTATCCGAATTATTGCATTCGAATGCAAGAGATTTCGATTAGCGAATACTACTACTAGTGAGTGACAGTATCCGAGAACTTGCATTCGAATGCAAGAGATTTCGATTAGCGAATACTCCTACTAGTGAGTGACAGCATCCGAGAACTTTCATTCGAATGCATGAGATTTCGATTAGCGAATACTACTACTAGTGAGTGACAGTATCCGAGAACTTGCATTCGAATGCATGAGATTTCGATTAGCGAATACTACTACTAGTGAATGACAGTATCCGAAAACTTGCATTCGAATATAAGAGATTTCGATTAGCGAATACTACTACTAGTGAGTGACAGTATCCGAATTATTGCATTCGAATGCAAGAGATTTCGATTAGCGAATACTACTACTAGTGAGTGACAGTATCCGAGAACTTGCATTCGAATGCAAGAGATTTCGATTAGCGAATACTACTACTAGTGAGTGACAGTATCCGAATTATTGCATTCGGGTGCATGAGATTTCGATTAGCGAATACTACTACTGGTGAGTGACAGTATCCGAGAACTTGCATTGGAATGCAAGAGATTTCGATTAGCGAATACTACTACTAGTGAGTGACAGTATCCGAGAACTTGCATTCGAATGCAAGAGATTTCGATTAGCGAATACTACTACTAGTGAGTGACAGTATCCGAGAACTTGCATTCGAATGCAAGAGATTTCGATTAGCGAATACTACTACTAGTGAGTGACAGTACCCGAATTATTGCATTCGAATGCAAGAGATTTCGATTAGCGAATACTACTCCTAGTGAGTGACAGTATCCGAGAACTTGCATTCGAATGCAAGAGATTTCGATTAGCGAATACTACTACTAGTGAGTGACAGTATCCGAGAACAAGCATTCGAATGCAAGAGATTTCGATTAGCGAATACTACTACTAGTGAGTGACAGTATCCGAGAACTTGCATTCGAATGCAAGAGATTTCGATTAGCGAATACTACTACTAGTGAGTGACAGTATCCGAGAACTTGCATTCGAATGCAAGAGATTTCGATTAGCGAATACTACTACTAGTGAGTGACAGTATCCGAATTATTGCATTCGAATGCAAGAGATTTCGATTAGCGAATACTACTACTAGTGAGTGACAGTATCCGAGAACTTGCATTCGAATGCAAGAGATTTCGATTAGCGAATACTCCTACTAGTGAGTGACAGTATCCGAGAACAAGCATTCGAATGCAAGAGATTTCGATTAGCGAATACTACTACTAGTGAGTGACAGTATCCGAGAATTTGCATTCAAATGCATGAGATTTCCATTAACGAATACTACTACTAGTGAGTGACAGCATGCGAGAACTTTCATTCGAATGCATGAGATTTCGATTAGCGAATACTACTACTAGTGAGTGACAGTATCCGAGAACTTGCATTCGAATGCAAGAGATTTCGATTAGCGAATACTACTACTAGTGAGTGACAGTATCCGAGAACTTGCATTCGAATGCAAGAGATTTCGATTAGCGAATACTACTACTAGTGAGTGACAGTATCCGAATTATTGCATTCGGGTGCATGAGATTTCGATTAGCGAATACTACTACTGGTGAGTGACAGTATCCGAGAACTTGCATTGGAATGCAAGAGATTTCGATTAGCGAATACTACTACTAGTGAGTGACAGTATCCGAGAACTTGCATTCGAATGCAAGAGATTTCGATTAGCGAATACTACTACTAGTGAGTGACAGTATCCGAGAACTTGCATACGAATGCAAGAGATTTCGATTAGCGAATACTACTACTAGTGAGTGACAGTACCCGAATTATTGCATTCGAATGCAAGAGATTTCGATTAGCGAATACTACTCCTAGTGAGTGACAGTATCCGAGAACTTGCATTCGAATGCAAGAGATTTCGATTAGCGAATACTACTACTAGTGAGTGACAGTATCCGAGAACAAGCATTCGAATGCAAGAGATTTCGATTAGCGAATACTACTACTAGTGAGTGACAGTATCCGAGAACTTGCATTCGAATGCAAGAGATTTCGATTAGCGAATACTACTACTAGTGAGTGACAGTATCCGAGAACTTGCATTCGAATGCAAGAGATTTCGATTAGCGAATACTACTACTAGTGAGTGACAGTATCCGAATTATTGCATTCGAATGCAAGAGATTTCGATTAGCGAATACTACTACTAGTGAGTGACAGTATCCGAGAACTTGCATTCGAATGCAAGAGATTTCGATTAGCGAATACTCCTACTAGTGAGTGACAGTATCCGAGAACAAGCATTCGAATGCAAGAGATTTCGATTAGCGAATACTACTACTAGTGAGTGACAGTATCCGAGAATTTGCATTCAAATGCATGAGATTTCCATTAACGAATACTACTACTAGTGAGTGTCAGCATCCGAGAACTTTCATTCGAATGCATGAGATTTCGATTAGCGAATACTACTACTAGTGAGTGACAGTATCCGAGAACTTGCATTCGAATGCATGAGATTTTGATTACCGAATACTACTACTAGTGAGTGACAGAATCCGAGAACTTGCATTCGAATGCATGAGATTTCGATTAGCGAATACTACTACTAGTGAGTGACAGTATCCGAGAACTTGCATTCGAATGCATGAGATTTCGATTAGCGAATACTACTACTAGTGAGTGACAGTATCCGAAAACTTGCATTCGAATGCAAGAGATTTCGATTAGCGAATACTACTACTAGTGAGTGACAGTATCCGAATTATTGCATTCGAATGCAAGAGATTTCGATTAGCGAATACTACTACTGGTGAGTGACAGTATCCGAGAACTTGCATTGGAATGCAAGAGATTTCGATTAGCGAATACTACTACTAGTGAGTGACAGTACAAGAATTATTGCATTCGAATTCAAGAGATTTCGATTAGCGAATACTACTCCTAGTGAGTGACAGTATCCGAGAACTTGCATTCGAATGCAAGAGATTTCGATTAGCGAATACTACTACTAGTGAGTGACAGTATCCGAGAACAAGCATTCGAATGCAAGAGATTTCGATTAGCGAATACTACTACTAGTGAGTGACAGTATCCGAGAACTTGCATTCGAATGCAAGAGATTTCGATTAGCGAATACTACTACTAGTGAGTGACAGTATCCGAGAACTTGCATTCGAATGCAAGAGATTTCGATTAGCGAATACTACTACTAGTGAGTGACAGTATCCGAATTATTGCATTCGAATGCAAGAGATTTCGATTAGCGAATACTACTACTAGTGAGTGACAGTATCCGAGAACTTGCATTCGAATGCAAGAGATTTCGATTAGCGAATACTCCTACTAGTGAGTGACAGTATCCGAGAACAAGCATTCGAATGCAAGAGATTTCGATTAGCGAATACTACTACTAGTGAGTGACAGTATCCGAGAATTTGCATTCAAATGCATGAGATTTCCATTAACGAATACTACTACTAGTGAGTGACAGCATCCGAGAACTTTCATTCGAATGCATGAGATTTCGATTAGCGAATACTACTACTAGTGAGTGACAGTATCCGAGAACTTGCATTCGAATGCAAGAGATTTCGATTAGCGAATACTACTACTAGTGAGTGACAGTATCCGAGAACTTGCATTCGAATGCAAGAGATTTCGATTAGCGAATACTACTACTAGTGAGTGACAGTATCCGAATTATTGCATTCGGGTGCATGAGATTTCGATTAGCGAATACTACTACTGGTGAGTGACAGTATCCGAGAACTTGCATTGGAATGCAAGAGATTTCGATTAGCGAATACTACTACTAGTGAGTGACAGTATCCGAGAACTTGCATTCGAATGCAAGAGATTTCGATTAGCGAATACTACTACTAGTGAGTGACAGTATCCGAGAACTTGCATTCGAATGCAAGAGATTTCGATTAGCGAATACTACTACTAGTGAGTGACAGTATCCGAATTATTGCATTCGAATGCATGAGATTTCGATTAGCGAATACTACTACTAGTGAGTGACAGTATCCGAATTATTGCATTCGGGTGCATGAGATTTCGATTAGCGAATACTACTACTGGTGAGTGACAGTATCCGAGAACTTGCATTGGAATGCATGAGATTTCGATTAGCGAATACTACTACTAGTGAGTGACAGTATCCGAGAACTTGCATTCGAATGCATGAGATTTCGATTAGCGAATACTACTACTAGTGAGTGACAGTATCCGAATTATTGCATCCGAATGCAAGAGATTTCGATTAGCGAATACTACTACTAGTGAGTGACAGTATCCGAGAACTTGCATTCGAATGCAAGAGATTTCGATTAGCGAATACTACTACTAGTGAGTGACAGTATCCGAGAACTTGCATTCGAGTGCATGAGATTTCGATTAGCGAATACTACTACTAGTGAGTGACAGTATCCGAGAACTTGCATTCGAATGCATGAGATTTCGATTAGCGAATACTACTACTAGTGAGTGACAGTATCCGAGAACTTGCACTCGAATGCATGAGATTTCGATTAGCGAATACTACTACTAGTGAGTGACAGTATCCGAGAACTTGCATTCGAATGCATGAGATTTCGATTAGCGAATACTACCACTAGTGAGTGACAGTATCCGAATTATTGCATTCGAATGCAAGAGATTTCGATTAGTGAATACTACTACTAGTGAGTAACAGTATCCGAGAACTTGCATACGAATGCATGAGATTTCGATTAGCGAATACTACTACTAGTGAGTGACAGAATCCGAGAACTTGCATTCGAATGCATGAGATTTCGATTAGCGAATACTACTACTAGTGAGTGACAGTATCCGAGAACTTGCATTCGAATGCATGAGATTTCGATTAGCGAATACTACTACTAGTGAGTGACAGTATCCGAAAACTTGCATTCGAATGCAAGAGATTTCGATTAGCGAATACTACTACTAGTGAGTGACAGTATCCGAATTATTGCATTCGAATGCAAGAGATTTCGATTAGCGAATACTACTACTAGTGAGTGACAGTATCCGAGAACTTGCATTCGAATGCATGAGATTTCGATTAGCGAATACTACTACTAGTGAACGACAGTATCCGAATTATTGCATTCGGGTGCATGAGATTTCGATTAGCGAATACTACTACTAGTGAGTGACAGTATCCGAGAACTTGCATTCGAATGCAAGAGATTTCGATTAGCGAATACTACTACTAGTGAGTGACAGTATCCGAGATTTTGCATTCGAATGCAAGAGATTTCGATTAGCGAATACTACTACTAGTGAGTGACAGTATCCGAGAACTTGCATTCGAATGCAAGAGATTTCGATTAGCGAATACTACTACTAGTGAGTGACAGTACAAGAATTATTGCATTCGAATTCAAGAGATTTCGATTAGCGAATACTACTACTAGTGAGTGACAGTATCCGAGAACTTGCATTCAAATGCATGAGATTTCCATTAGCGAATACTACTACTAGTGAGTGACAGCATCCGAGAACTTGCATTCGAATGCATGAGATTTCGATTAGCGAATACTACTACTAGTGAGTGACAGTATCCGAGAACTTGCATTCGAATGCAACTTCACCCAATTTTCGATATTCTCTGATGTTTGTAACTATTGTTTCAAAGGGCATTTGGGTCTCCCTAGAGACGACTGAGCACAGTTTAGTTTGGATTCGAACACCTCGTTGTTTCGCGATAATTCCCTTCTTTGAAGCAACTTCATTCAAATTTTCGATATTCTCCGATATTTGTAATACTTGTCTCAAAGCGTTTCTGAGGCTCCCTTAAGACGCCTGAGATCAGTTTAGTTTGGATTCAAACAACTCGTTGTTTCGCAATAATTCGCTTCTTTGAAGCAACTTCACCCAAATTTTCGATATTCTCTGATGTTTGTACCTATTGTTTCAAAGGGCATTTGGTTCTCCTTAGAGACGCCTGAGCATAGTTTAGTTTGGATTCGAACACCTCGCTGTTTCGCGATAATTCGCTTCTTTGAAGCAACTTCATTCAAATTTTCGATATTCTCCGATATTTGTAACACTTGTCTCAAAGCGTTTCTGAGGCTCCCTAGAGACGCCTGAGATCAGTTTAGTTTGGATTCGAAGAACTCGTTGTTTCGCTATAATTCACTTCTTTAAAGCAGGTTCACCCAATTTTCGATATTCTCTGATGTTTGTAACTATTGTTTCAAAGGGCCTTTGGGTCTCCCTAGAGACGCTTGAGCACAGTTAAATTTGGATTAGAACAGCCCGTTGTTTCGCAATAATTCGCTCCTTTGAAGCAACTTCACCCAAATTTTCGATATTCTCTGATGTTTGTAGCTATTGTTTCAAAGGGCATTTGGGTCTCCTTACAGACGCCTGATCATAGTTTAGTTTGGATTCGAACACCTCGCTGTTTCGCGATAATTCGCTTCTTTGAAGCAACTTCATTGAAATTTTTTATATTCTCGGATATTTGTAACACTTGTCTCAAAGCGTTTCTGAGGCTCCCTTAAGACGCCTGAGATCAGGTTAGTTTGGATTCAAACAACTCGTTGTTTCGCCATAATTCGCTTCTTCGAAGCAACTTCACCCAAATTTTCGATATTCTCTGATGTTTGTAACTAATGTTTCAAAGGGCATTTGGGTCTCCCTAGAGACGCATGTGCACAGTTTAGTTTGGATTCGAACACCTCGTTGTTTCGCGATAATTCGCTTCTTTGTAGCAACTTCACTCAAATTTTCGATATTCTCCGATATTTGTAACACTTGTCTCAAAGCGTTTCTGAGGCTCCCTAGAGACGCCTGAGATCAGTTTAGTTTGGATTCGAAGAACTCGTTGTTTCGCCATAATTCACTTCTTTAAAGCAACTTCACCCAATTTTCGCTATTCTCTGATGTTTGTAACTATTGTTTCAAAGGGCCTTTGGGACTCCCTAGAGACGCCTGAGCACAGTTTAGTTTGGATTCGAACACCTCGTTGTTTCGCAATAATTCGCTTCTTTCAAGCAACTTCAGTCAAATTTTCGATATTCTCCGATATTTGTAACACTTGTCTCAAAGCGTTTCTGAGACTCCCTAGAGACGCCTGAGATCAGTTTAGTTTGGATTCAAACAACTCGTTGTTTCGCAATAATTCCCTTCTTTGAAGCAACTTCACCCAAATTTTCGATATTCTCTGATGTTTGTAACTATTGTTTCAAAGGGCATTTGGGTCTCCTTAGAGACGCCTGAGCAAAGTTTAGTTTGCATTCGAACACCTTTTGTTTCGCCATAATTCGCTTCTTTGAAGCAACTTCAGTCAAATTTTCGATATTCTCCGATATATGTAACACTTGTCTCAAAGCGTTTTTGAGGCTCCCTAGAGACGCCTGAGATCCGTTTAGTTTGGATATGAACAATTCGTTGTTTCGCCATAATTCGCTTCTTTGAAGCAACTTCAGTCAAATTTTCGATATTCTCCGATATTTGTAACACTTGTCTGAAAGCGTTTCTGAGGCTCCCTAGAGACGCCTGAGATCAGTTTAGTTTGGATTCGAACAACTCGTTGTTTCGCCATAATTCGCTTCTTTGAAGCAACTTCACCCAAATTTTCGATATTCTCTGATGTTTGTAACACTTGTGTCAAAGCGTTTTTGAGGCTCCATAGAGACGCCTGAGATCAGTTTAGTTTGGAGATGAACAACTCCTTGTTTCGCCATAATTCGCTTCTTTGTAGCAACTTCAGTCAAAGTTTCGATATTCTCCGATATTTGTAACACTTGTCTCAAAGCGCTTCTGAGGCTCCCTAGAGACGCGTGAGCACAGTTTAGTTTGGATTCGAACACCTCGCTGTTATGCGATAATTCTCTTCTTTGAAACAACTTCAGTCAAATTTTCGATATTCTCCGATATTTGTAACACTTGTCTCAAGGCGTTTCTGAGGTTCCCTAGAGACGCCTGAGATCAGTTTAGTTTGGATATGAACAACTCGTTGTTTGGCCATAATTCGCTTCTTTGAAGCAACTTCAGTCAAATTTTCGATATATTCCGATATTTGTAACACTTGTCTCAAAGCGCTTCTGTGGCTCCCTAGAGACTCGTGAGCACAGTTTAGTTTGGATTCGAGCACCTCGTTGTTACGCGATAATTCTGTTCTTTGAAGCAACTTCAGTCAAATTTTCTATATTCTCCGATATTTGTAACACTTGTCTCAAAGCGTTTTTGAGGCTCCCTAGAGACGCCTGAGATCCGTTTAGTTTGGATATGAACAACTCGTTGTTTCGCCATAATTCGCTTCTTTGAAGCAACTTCACCCAAATTTTCGATATTCTCCGATATTTGTAACACTTATCTGAAAGCGTTTCTGAGGCTCCCAAGACACGCCTGAGATCAGTTTAGTTTGGATACGAACAACTCGTTGTTTCGCCATAATTCGCTTTTTTGAAGCAACTTCACCCAAATTTTCGATATTCTCTGATGTTTGTAACTATTGTTTCAAAGGGCATTTGGGTCTCCTTAGAGACGCCTGAGCAAAGTTTAGTTTGGATTCGAACACCTCGCTGTTTCGCGATAATACGCTTCTTTGAAGCAACTTCATTCAAATTTTCGATATTCTCGGATATTTGTAACACTTGTCTCAAAGCGTTTCTGAGGCTCCCTTAAGACGCCTGAGATCAGTTTAGTTTGGATTCAAACAACTCGTTGTTCCGCCATAATTCGCTTCTTCGAAGCAACTTCACCCAAATTTTCGATATTCTCTGATGTTTGTAACTAATGTTTCAAACGGCATTTGGGTCTCCCTAGAGACGCCTGAGCACAGTTTAGTTTGGATTCAAACACCTCGTTGTTTCGCGATAATTCGCTTCTTTGTAGCAACTTCACTCAAATTTTCGATATTCTCCGATATTTGTAACACTTGTCTCAAAGCGTTTCTGAGGCTCCCTAGAGACGCCTGAGATCAGTTTAGTTTGGATTCGAAGAACTCGTTGTTTCGCCATAATTCACTTCTTTAAAGCAACTTCACCCAATTTTCGCTATTCTCTGATGTTTGTAGCTATTGTTTCAAAGGGCCTTTGGGACTCCCTAGAGACGCCTGAGCACAGTTTAGTTTGGATTCGAACACCTCGTTGTTTCGCAAGAATTCGCTTCTTTCAAGCAACTTCATTCAAATTTTCGATATTCTCCGATATTTGTAATACTTGTCTCAAAGCGTTTCTGAGGCTCCCTTAAGACGCCTGAGATCAGTTTAGTTTGGATAAAAACATCTCGTTGTTTCGCCATAATTCGCTTCTTTAAAGCAACTTCACCCAAATTTTCGATATTCTCTGATGTTTGTAACTATTGTTTGAAAGGGCATTTGGGTCTACCTAGAGACGCCTGAGCACAGTTTAGTTTGGATTCGAACATCTCGTTGCTTCGCGATAAATCGCTTCTTTGAAGCAACTTCATTGAAGGTTCCGATATTCTCAGATATTTGTAACACTTGTCTCAAGGCGTTTCTGAGGCTCCCTAGAGACGCCTGAGATCAGTTTAGTTTGGATTCGAAGAACTCGTTGTTTCGCCATAATTCGCTTCTTTGAAGCAACTTCACACAAATTTTCGATATTCTCTGGTGTTTGTAACTATTGTTTCAAAGGGCCTCTGGGGCTCCCTAGAGACGCCTGAGCACAGTTTAGTTTGGTTTCGTACAACTCGTTGTTTCGCCATAATTCGCTTCTTTGAAGCAACTTCACCCAATTTTCGATATTCTCTGATGTTTGTAACTATTCTTTCAAAGGGCCTTTGGGTCTCCCTTGAGACGCCTGAGATCAGTTTAGTTTGGTTTCCAAATACTCGTTGCTTCGCCATAATTCGCTTCTTTGAAGCAACTTCACTCAAATTTTCGATATTCTCCGATATTTGTAACACTTGTCTCAAAGCGTTTCTGAGGCTCCCTAGAGACGCCTGAGATCAGTTTAGTTTGGATTCAAACAACTCGTTGTTTCGCCATAATTCGCTTCTTTGAAGCAACTTCACCCAAATTTTCGATATTCGCTGATGTTTGTAACTATTGTTTCGAAGGGCATTTGGGTCTCCCTAGAGACGCCTGAGCACAGTTTAATTTGGATTAGAACACCCCGTTGTTTCGCAATAATTCGCTTCTTTGAAGCAACTTCACCCAAATTTTCGATATTCTCTGATGTTTGTAGCTATTGTTTCAAAGGGCATTTGGGTCTCCTTAGAGACGCCTGAGCATAGTTTAGTTTGGATTCGAACACCTCGCTGTTTCGCGATAATTCGCTTCTTTGAAGCAACTTGATTCAAATTTTCGATATTCTCCGATAATTGTAACACTTGTCTCAAAGCGTTTCTGAGGCTCCCTAGAGACGCCTGAGATCAGTTTAGTTTGGATTCGAAGAACTCGTTGTTTCGCCATAATTCACTTCTTTAAAGCAGGTTCACCCAATTTTCGATATTCTCTGATGTTTGTAACTATTGTTTCAAAGGGCCTTTGGGTCTCCCTAGAGACGCCTGAGCACAGTTTAATTTGGATTAGAACACCCCGTTGTTTCGCAATAATTCGCTTCTTTGAAGCAACTTCACCCAAATTTTCGATATTCTCTGATGTTTGTAGCTATTGTTTCAGAGGGCATTTGGGTCTCCTTAGAGACGCCTGATCATAGTTCAGTTTGGATTCGAACACCTCGCTGTTTCGCGATAATTCGCTTCTTTGAAGCAACTTCATTCAAATTTTCTATATTCTCGGATATTTGTAACACTTCTCTCAAAACTCTTCTGAGGCTCCCTTAAGACGCCTGAGATCAGTTTAGTTTGGATTCAAACAACTCGTTGTTTCGCCATATATCGCTTTTTCGAAGCAACTTCACCCAATTTTCGATATTCTCTGATGTTTGTAACAATTGTTTCAAAGGGCCTTTGGGTCTCCATAGAGACGCCTGAGCACAGTCTAATTTGGATTAGAACACCCCGTTGTTTCGCAATAATTCGCTTGCTTAAAGCAACTTCACCCAAATTTTCGATATTCGCTGATGTTTGTAACTATTGTTTCAAAGGGCCTTTGGGTCTCCCTAGAGACGCCTGAGATTAGTTTAGTTTGGATTCGAACACCTCGTTGTTTCGCGATAATTCCCTTCTTTGAAGCAACTTCATTCAAATTTTCGATATTCTCCGATATTTGTAATACTTGTCTCAAAGCGTTTCTGAGGCTCCCTAGAGACGCCTGAGATCAGTTTAGTTTAGATTCGAACAACTCGTTGCATCGCCATAATTCGCTTCTTTGAAGCAACTTCACTCAAATTTTCGATATTCTCCGATATTTGTAACACTTGTCTCAAAGCGTTTCTGAGGCTCCCTAGAGACGCCTGAGATCAGTTTAGTTTGGATTCGAAGAACTCGTTGTTTCGCCATAATTCACTTCTTTAAAGCAACTTCACCCAATTTTCGCTATTCTCTGATGTTTGTAACTATTTTTCAAAGGGCCTTTGGGACTCCCTAGAGACGCCTGAGCACAGTTTAGTTTGGATTCGAACACCTCGTTGTTTCGCAATAATTCGCTTCTTTCAAGCAACTTCATTCAAATTTTCGATATTCTCCGATATTTGTAACACTTGTCTCAAAGCGTTTCTGAGACTCCCTAGAGACGCCTGAGATCAGTTTAGTTTGGATTCAAACAACTCGTAGTTTCGCAATAATTCCCTTCTTTGAAGCAACTTCACCCAAATTTTCGATATTCTCTGATGTTTGTAACTAATGTTTCAAAGGGCATTTGGGTCTCCCTAGAGACGCCTGAGCACAGCTTAGTTTGGATTCGAACACCTCGTTGTTTCGCGATAATTCGCTTCTTTGTAGCAACTTCACTCAAATTTTCGATATTCTCCGATATTTGTAACACTTGTCTCAAAGCGTTTCTGAGGCTCCCTAGAGACGCCTGAGATCAGTTTAGTTTGGATTCGAACAACTCGTTGGTTCGCCATAATTCACTTCTTTAAAGCAACTTCACCCAATTTTCGATATTCTCTGATGTTTGTAACTATTGTTACAAAGGGCCTTTGGGTCTCCCTAGAGACGCCTGAGCACAGTTTAGTTTGGATTCGAACACCTCGTTGTTTCGCAACAATTCGCTTCTTTCAAGCAACTTCATTCAAATTTTCAATATTCTCCGATATTTGTAACACTTGTCTCAAAGCGTTTCTGAGGCTCCCTAGAGACGCCTGAGATCAGTTTAGTTTGGATTCGAAGAACTCGTTGTTTCGCCATAATTCACTTCTTTAAAGCAACTTCACCCAATTTTCGCTATTCTCTGATGTTTGTAACTATTGTTTCAAAGGGCCTTTGGGACTCCCCAGAGACGCCTGAGCAAAGTTTAGTTTGGATTCGAACACCTCGCTGTTTCGCGATAATACGCTTCTTTGAAGCAACTTCATTCAAATTTTCGATATTCTCGGATATTTGTAACCCTTGTCTCAAAGCGTTTCTGAGGCTCCCTTAAGACGCCTGAGATCAGTTTAGTTTGGATTCAAACAACTCGTTGTTTCACCATAATTCGCTTCTTCGAAGCAACTTCACCCAAATTTTCGATATTCTCTGATGTTTGTAACTAATGTTTCAAACGGCATTTGGGTCTCCCTAGAGACGCCTGAGCACAGTTTAGTTTGGATTCAAACACCTCGTTGTTTCGCGATAATTCGCTTCTTTGTAGCAACTTCACTCAAATTTTCGATATTCTCCGATATTTGTAACACTTGTCTCAAAGCATTTCTGAGGCTCCCTAGAGATGCCTGAGATCAGTTTAGTTTGGATTCGAAGAACTCGTTGTTTCGCCATAATTCACTTCTTTAAAGCAACTTCACCCAATTTTCGCTATTCTCTGATGTTTGTAACTATGGTTTCTAAGGGCCTTTGGGACTCCCTAGGGACGCCTGAGCACAGTTTAGTTTGGATTCGAACACCTCGCTGTTTCGCAATAATTCGCTTCTTTCAAGCAACTTCATTCAAATTTTTGATATTCTCCGATATTTGTAACACTTGTCTCAAAGCGTTTCTGAGACTCCCTTAAGACGGCTGAGATCAGTTTAGTTTGGATTCAAACAACTCGTTGTTTCGCAATAATTCCCTTCTTTGAAGCAACTTCACCCAAATTTTCGATATTCTCTGATGTTTGTAACTATTGTTTCAAAGGGCATTTGGGTCTCCCTAGAGACGCCTGAGCACAGTTTAGTTTGGATTCGAACACCTCGTTGTTTCGCGATAATTCCCTTCTTTGAAGCAACTTCATTAAAATTTTCGATATTCTTCGATATTTGTAATACTTGTCTCAAAGCGTTTCTGAGGCTCCCTTAAGACGCCTGAGATCAGTGTAGTTTGGATTCAAACATCTCGTTGTTTCGCCATCATTCGCTTCTTTAAAGCAACTTCACCCAAATTTTCGATATTCTCTGATGTTTGTAACTATTGTTTGAAAGGGCATTTGGGTCTACCTAGAGACGCCTGAGCACAGTTTAGTTTGGATTCGAACATCTCGTTGCTTCGCGATAAATGGCTTCTTTGAAGCAACTTCATTGAAATTTCCGATATTCTCAGATATTTGTAACACTTGTCTCAAAGCGTTTCTGAGGCTCCCTAGAGACGCCTGAGATCAGTTTAGTTTGGATTCGAAGAACTCGTTGTTTCGCCATAATTCGCTTCTTTGAAGCAACTTCACACAAATTTTCGATATTCTCTGGTGTTTGTAACTATTGTTTCAAAGAGCCTCTGGGGCTCCCTAGAGACGCCTGAGCACAGTTTAGTTTGGTTTCGTACAACTCGTTGTTTCGCCATAATTCGCTTCTTTGAAGCAACTTCACCCAATTTTCGATATTCTCTGATGTTTGTAACTATTGTTTCAAAGGGCCTTTGGGTCTCCCTTGAGACGCCTGAGATCAGTTTAGTTTGGATTCCAAATACTCGTTTCTTCGCCATAATTCGCTTCTTTGAAGCAACTTCACTCAAATTTTCGATATTCTCCGATATTTGTAACACTTGTCTCAAAGCGTTTCTAAGGCTCCCTAGAGACGCCTGAGATCAGTTTAGTTTGGATTCAAACAACTCGTTGTTTCGCCATAATTCGCTTCTTTGAAGCAACTTCACCCAAATTTTCGATATTCGCTGATGTTTGTAACTATTGTTTCGAAGGGCATTTGGGACTCCCTAGAGACGCCTGAGCACAGTTTCGTTTGGATTCGAACACCTCGTTGTTTCGCGATAATTCGCTTCTTTCAAGCAACTTCATTCAAATTTTCGATATTCTCCGATATTTGTAACACTTGTCTCAAAGCGTTTCTGAGGATCCCTAGAGACGCCTGAGATGAGTTTAGTTTGGATTCGAAGAACTCGTTGTTTCGCCATAATTCACTTCTTTAAAGCAACTTCACCCAATTTTCGATATTCTCCGATGTTTGTAACTATTGTTTCAAAGGGCCTTTGGGTCTCCCTAGAGACGCCTGAGCACAGTTTAGTTTGGATTCGAACACCTCGTTGTTTCGCGATAATTCCCTTCTTTGAAGCAACTTCATTAAAATTTTCGATATTCTTCGATATTTGTAATACTTGTCTCAAAGCGTTTCTGAGGCTCCCTTAAGACGCCTGAGATCAGTGTAGTTTGGATTCAAACATCTCGTTGTTTCGCCATCATTCGCTTCTTTAAAGCAACTTCACCCAAATTTTCGATATTCTCTGATGTTTGTAACTATTGTTTGAAAGGGCATTTGGGTCTACCTAGAGACGCCTGAGCACAGTTTAGTTTGGATTCGAACATCTCGTTGCTTCGCGATAAATGGCTTCTTTGAAGCAACTTCATTGAAATTTCCGATATTCTCAGATATTTGTAACACTTGTCTCAAAGCGTTTCTGAGGCTCCCTAGAGACGCCTGAGATCAGTTTAGTTTGGATTCGAAGAACTCGTTGTTTCGCCATAATTCGCTTCTTTGAAGCAACTTCACACAAATTTTCGATATTCTCTGGTGTTTGTAACTATTGTTTCAAAGAGCCTCTGGGGCTCCCTAGAGACGCCTGAGCACAGTTTAGTTTGGTTTCGTACAACTCGTTGTTTCGCCATAATTCGCTTCTTTGAAGCAACTTCACCCAATTTTCGATATTCTCTGATGTTTGTAACTATTGTTTCAAAGGGCCTTTGGGTCTCCCTTGAGACGCCTGAGATCAGTTTAGTTTGGATTCCAAATACTCGTTTCTTCGCCATAATTCGCTTCTTTGAAGCAACTTCACTCAAATTTTCGATATTCTCCGATATTTGTAACACTTGTCTCAAAGCGTTTCTAAGGCTCCCTAGAGACGCCTGAGATCAGTTTAGTTTGGATTCAAACAACTCGTTGTTTCGCCATAATTCGCTTCTTTGAAGCAACTTCACCCAAATTTTCGATATTCGCTGATGTTTGTAACTATTGTTTCGAAGGGCATTTGGGACTCCCTAGAGACGCCTGAGCACAGTTTCGTTTGGATTCGAACACCTCGTTGTTTCGCGATAATTCGCTTCTTTCAAGCAACTTCATTCAAATTTTCGATATTCTCCGATATTTGTAACACTTGTCTCAAAGCGTTTCTGAGGATCCCTAGAGACGCCTGAGATGAGTTTAGTTTGGATTCGAAGAACTCGTTGTTTCGCCATAATTCACTTCTTTAAAGCAACTTCACCCAATTTTCGATATTCTCCGATGTTTGTAACTATTGTTTCAAAGGGCCTTTGGGTCTCCCTAGAGACGCCTGAGCACAGTTTAATTTGGATTAGAACACCCCGTTGTTTCGCAATAATTCGCTTCTTTAAAGCAACTTCACCCAAATTTTCGATATTCTCTGATGTTTGTACCTATTGTTTCAAAGGGCATTTGGGTCTCCTTAGAGACGCCTGAGCATAGGTAAGTTTGGATTCGAACACCTCGTTGTTTCGCGATAATTCGCTTCTTTGAAGCAACTTCATTCAAATTTTCGATATTCTCGGATATTTGTAACACTTGTCCCAAAGCGTTTCTGAGGCTCCCTTAAGACGCCTGAGATCAGTTTAGTTTGGATTCAAACAACTCGTTGTTTCGCCATATATCGCTTCTTCGAAGCAACTTCACCCAATTTTCGATATTCTCTGATGTTTGTAACAATTGTTTCAAAGGGCCTTTGGGTCTCCATAGAGACGCCTGAGCACAGTCTAATTTGGATTAGAACACCCCGTTGTTTCGCAATAATTCGCTTGCTTAAAGCAACTTCACCCAAATTTTCGATATTCGCTGATGTTTGTAACTATTGTTTCAAAGGGCCTTTGGGTCTCCCTAGAGACGCCTGAGATTAGTTTAGTTTGGATTCGAACACCTCGTTGTTTCGCGATAATTCCCTTCTTTGAAGCAACTTCATTCAAATTTTCGATATTCTCCGATATTTGTAATACTTGTCTCAAAGCGTTTCTGAGGCTCCCTAGAGACGCCTGAGATCAGTTTAGTTTAGATTCGAACAACTCGTTGCATCGCCATAATTCGCTTCTTTGAAGCAACTTCACTCAAATTTTCGATATTCTCCGATATTTGTAACACTTGTCTCAAAGCGTTTCTGAGGCTCCCTAGAGACGCCTGAGATCAGTTTAGTTTGGATTCGAAGAACTCGTTGTTTCGCCATAATTCACTTCTTTAAAGCAACTTCACCCAATTTTCGCTATTCTCTGATGTTTGTAACTATTTTTCAAAGGGCCTTTGGGACTCCCTAGAGACGCCTGAGCACAGTTTAGTTTGGATTCGAACACCTCGTTGTTTCGCAATAATTCGCTTCTTTCAAGCAACTTCATTCAAATTTTCGATATTCTCCGATATTTGTAACACTTGTCTCAAAGCGTTTCTGAGACTCCCTAGAGACGCCTGAGATCAGTTTAGTTTGGATTCAAACAACTCGTAGTTTCGCAATAATTCCCTTCTTTGAAGCAACTTCACCCAAATTTTCGATATTCTCTGATGTTTGTAACTATTGTTTCAAAGGGCATTTGGGTCTCCTTAGAGACGCCTGAGCAAAGTTTAGTTTGGATTCGAACACCTCGCTGTTTCGCGATAATTCGCTTCTTTGAAGCAACTTCATTCAAATTTTCGATATTCTCGGATATTTGTAACACTTGTCTCAAAGCGTTTCTGAGGCTCCCTTAAGACGCCTGAGATCGGTTTAGTTTGGATTCAAAGAACTCGTTGTTTCGCCATAATTCACTTCTTTAAAGCAACTTCACCCAATTTTCGCTATTCTCTGATGTTTGTAACTATTGTTTCAAAGGGCCTTTGGGACTCCCTAGAGACGCCTGAGCACAGGTTAGTTTGGATTCGAACACCTCGTTGTTTCGCAATAATTCGCTTCTTTCAAGCAACTTCATTCAAATTTTCGATATTCTCCGATATTTGTAACACTTGTCTCAAAGCGTTTCTGAGACTCCCTAGAGACGCCTGAGATCAGTTTAGTTTGGATTCAAACAACTCGTTGTTTCGCAATAATTCCCTTCTTTGAAGCAACTTCACCCAAATTTTCGATATTCTCTGATGTTTGTAACTATTGTTTCAAAGGGCATTTGGGTCTCCCTAGAGACGCCTGAGCACAGTTTAGTTTGGATTCGAACACCTCGTTGTTTCGCGATAATTCCCTTCTTTGAAGCAACTTCATTAAAATTTTCGATATTCTCCGATATTTGTAATACTTGTCTCAAAGCGTTTCTGAGGCTCCCTTAAGACGCCTGAGATCAGTTTAGTTTGGATTCAAACATCTCGTTGTTTCGCCATAATTCGCTTCTTTAAAGCAACTTCACGCAAATTTTCGATATTCTCTGATGTTTGTAACTATTGTTTGAAAGGGCATTTGGGTCTACCTAGAGACGCCTGAGCACAGTTTAGTTTGGATTCGAACATCTCGTTGCTTCGCGATAAATCGCTTCTTTGAAGCAACTTCATTGAAATTTCCGATATTCTCCGATATTTGTAACACTTGTCTCAAAGCGTTTCTGAGGCTCCCTAGAGACGCCTGAGATCAGTTTAGTTTGGATTCGAAGAACTCGTTGTATCGCCATAATTCGCTTCTTTGAAGCAACTTCACACAAATTTTCGATATTCTCTGGTGTTTGTAACTATTGTTTCAAAGGGCCTCTGGGGCTCCCTAGAGACGCCTGAGCACAGTTTAGTTTGGTTTCGAACAACTCGTTGTTTCGCCATAATTCGCTTCTTTGAAGCAACTTCACCCAATTTTCGATATTCTCTGATGTTTGTAACTATTGTTTCAAAGGGCCTTTGGGTCTCCCTTGAGACGCCTGAGATCAGTTTAGTTTGGATTCCAACAACTCGTTGCTTCGCCATAATTCGCTTCTTTGAAGCAACTTCACTCAAATTTTCGATATTCTCCGATATTTGTAACACTTGTCCCAAAGCGTTTCTGAGGATCCCTAGAGACGCCTGAGATCAGTTTAGTTTGGATTCAAACAACTCGTTGTTTCGCCATAATTCGCTTCTTTTAAGCAACTTCACCCAAATTTTCGATATTCGCTGATGTTTGTAACTATTGTTTCGAAGGGCATTTGGGACTCCCTAGAGACGCCTGAGCACAGTTTCGTTTGGATTCGAACACGTCGTTGTTTCGCGATAATTCGCTTTTTTGTAGCAACTTCACTCAAATTTTCGATATTCTCCGATATTTGTAACACTTGTCTCAAAGCGTTTCTGAGGCTCCCTAGAGACGCCTGAGATCAGTTTAGTTTGGAATCGAAGAACTCGTTGTTTCGCCATAATTCACTTCTTTAAAGCAACTTCACCCAATTTTCGATATTCTCTGATGTTTGTAACTATTGTTTCAAAGGGCCTTTGGGTCTCCCTAGAGACGCCTGAGCACAGTTTAGGTTGGATTCGAACACCTCTTTGTTTCGCAATAATTCGCTTCTTTCAAGCAACTTCATTCAAATTTTCGATATTCTCCGATATTTGTAACACTTGTCTCAAAGCGTTTCTGAGGATCCCTAGAGACGCCTGAGATCAGTTTAGCTTGGATTCGAAGAACTCGTTGTTTCGCCATAATTCACTTCTTTAAAGCAACTTCACCCAATTTTCGATATTCTCCGATGTTTGTAACCATTGTTTCAAAGGGCCTTTGGGTCTCCCTAGAGACGCCTGAGCACAGTTTAATTTGGATTAGAACACCCCGTTGTTTCGCAATAATTCGCTTCTTTAAAGCAACTTCACCCAAATTTTCGATATTCTCTGATGTTTGTACCTATTGTTTCAAAGGGCATTTGGGTCTCCTTAGAGACGCCTGAGCATAGTTAAGTTTGGATTCGAACACCTCGTTGTTTCGCGATAATTCGCTTCTTTGAAGCAACTTCATTCAAATTTTCGATATTCTCGGATATTTGTAACACTTGTCTCAAAGCGTTTCTGAGGCTCCCTTAAGACGCCTGAGATCAGTTTAGTTTGGATTCAAACAACTCGTTGTTTCGCCATATATCGCTTCTTCGAAGCAACTTCACCCAATTTTCGATATTCTCTGATGTTTGTAACTATTGTTTCAAAGGGCCTTTGGGTCTCCCTAGAGACGCCTGAGCACAGTTTAATTTGGATTAGAACACCCCGTTGTTTCGCAATAATTCGCTTCTTTAAACCAACTTCACCCAAATTTTCGATATTCGCTGATGTTTGTAACTATTGTTTCAAAGGGCCTTTGGGTCTCCCTAGAGACGCCTGAGATTAGTTTAGTTTGGATTCGAACACCTCGTTGTTTCGCGATAATTCCCTTCTTTGAAACAACTTCATTCAAATTTTCGATATTCTCAGATATTTGTAATACTTGTCTCAAAGCGTTTCTGAGGCTCCCTTAAGACGTCTGAGATCAGTTTAGTTTGGATTCAAACAACTCGTTGTTTCGCCATAATTCGCTTCTTTAAAGCAACTTCACCCAAATTTTCGATATTCTCTGATGTTTGTAAGTATTGTTTGAAAGGGCATTTGGGTCTACCTAGAGACGCCTGAGCACAGTTTAGTTTGGATTCGAATTTCTCGTTGCTTCGCGATAATTCGCTTCTTTGAAGCAACTTCATTGAAATTTCCGATATTCTCCGTTATTTGTAACACTTGTCTCAAAGCGTTTCTGAGGCTCCCTAGAGACGCCTGAGATCAGTTTAGTTTAGATTCGAACAACTCGTTGCTTCGCCATAATTCGCTTCTTTGAAGCAACTTCACTCAAATTTTCGATATTCTCCGATATTTGTAACACTTGTCTCAAAGCGTTTCTGAGGCTCCCTAGAGACGCCTGAGATCAGTTTAGTTTGGATTCGAAGAACTCGTTGTTTCGCCATAATTCGCTTCTTTGAAGCAACTTCACACAAATTTTCGATATTCTCTGATGTTTGTAACTATTGTTTCAAAGGGCCTCTGGGGCTCCCTAGAGACGCCTGAACACAGTTTAGTTTGGTTTCGTACAACTCGTTGTTTCGCCATAATTCGCTTCTTTGAAGCAACTTCACCCAATATTCGATATTCTCTGATGTTTGTAACTATTGTTTCAAAGGGCCTTTGGGTCTCCCTTGAGACGCCTGAGATCAGTTTAGTTTGGATTCCAACAACTCGTTGCTTCGCCATAATTCGCTTCTTTGAAGCAACTTCACTCAAATTTTCGATATTCTCCGATATTTGTAACACTTGTCTCAAAGCGTTTCTGAGGCTCCCTAGAGACGCCTGAGATCAGTTTAGTTTGGATTCAAACATCTCGTTGTTTCGCCATAATTCGCTTCTTTGAAGCAACTTCACCCAAATTTTCGATATTCTCTGATGTTTGTAACTATTGTTTCAAAGGACATTTGGGACTCCCTAGAGACGCCTGTGCACAGTTTCGTTTGGATTCGAACATCTCGTTGTTTCGCGATAATTCGCTTCTTTGTAGCAACTTCACTCAAATTTTCGATATTCTCCGATATTTGTAACACTTGTCTCAAAGCGTTTCTGAGTCTCCCTAGAGACGCCTGAGATCAGTTTAGTTTGGATTCGAAGAACTCGTTGTTTCGCCATAATTCGCTTCTTTGAAGCAACTTCACCCAATTTTCGATATTCTCTGATGTTTGTAACTATTGTTTCAAAGGGCCTTTGGGTCTCCCTAGAGACGCCTGAGCACAGTTTAGTTTGGATTCGAACTCCTCGTTGCTTCGCAATAATTCGCTTCTTTGAAGCAACTTCATTCAAATCTTCGATATTCTCCGATATTTGTAACACTTGTCTCAAAGCGTTTCTGAGGCTCCCTAGAGACGCCTGAGATCAGTTTAGTTTGGATTCGAAGAACTCGTGATTTCGCCATAATTCGCTTCTTTGAAGCAACTTCACCCAAATTTTCGATTTTCTCTGATGTTTGTAACTATTGTTTCAAAGGGCCTCTGGGGCTCCCTAGAGACGCCTGAGCACAGTTTAGTTTGGTTTCGAACAACTCGTTGTTTCGCCATAATTCGCTTCTTTCAAGCAACTTCATTCAAATTTTCGATATTCTCTGATGTTTGTAACTATTGTTTCAAAGGGCCTTTGGGTCTCCCTAGAGACGTCTGAGCACAGTTTAGGTTGGATTCGAACACCTCGTTGTTTCGCAATAATTCGCTTCTTTGAAGCAACTTCATTCAAATCTTCGATATTCTCCGATATTTGTAACACTTGTCTCAAAGCGTTTCTGAGGCTCCCTAGAGACGCCTGAGATCAGTTTAGTTTGAATTCGAAGAACTCGTTGTTTCGCCATAATTCACTTCTTTAAAGCAAGTTCACCTAATTTTTGATATTCACTGATGTTTGTAACAATTGTTTCAAAGGGCCTTTGGGTCTCCCTAGAGACGCCTGAGCACAGTTTAATTTGGATTAGAACACCCCGTTGTTTCGCAATAATTCGCTTCTTTAAAGCAACTTCATCCAAATTTTCGATATTCTCTGATGTTTGTACCTATTGTTTCAAAGGGCATTTGGGTCTCGCTTGAGACGCCTGAGCACAGTTTAGTTTGGATTCGACACCTCGTTGTTTCGCAATAATTCGCTTCTTTGTAGCAACTTCACTCAAATTTTCGATATTCTCCGATATTTGTAACACTTGTCTCAAAGCGTTTCTGAGGCTCCCTAGAGACGCCTGAGATCAGTTTAGTTTGGATTCGAAGAACTCGTTGTTTCGCCATAATTCACTTCTTTAAAGCAACTTCGCCCAATTTTCGATATCCTCTGATGTTTTTAACTATTGTTTCAAAGGGCCTTTGGGACTCCCTAGAGACGCCTGACCACAGTTTAGTTTGGATTCGAACACCTCGTTGTTTCGCAATAATTCGCTTATTTCAAGAAACTTCATTCAAATTTTCGATATTCTCCAATATTTGTGACACTTGTCTCAAAGCGTTTCTGAGGCTCCCTAGAGACGCCTGAGATCAGTTTTGTTTGGATTCGAAGAACTCGTTGTTTCGCCATAATTCACTTCTTTAAAGCAACTTCACCCAATTTTCGATATTCTCTGATGTTTGTAACTATTGTTTCAAAGGGCCTTTGGGACTCCCTAGAGACGCCTGAGCACAGTTTATTTTGGATTCGAACACCTCGTTGTTTCGCAATAATTCGCTTCTTTCAAGCAACTTCATTCAAATTTTCGATATTCTCCGATATTTGTAACACTTGTCTCAAAGCGTTTCTGAGGCTCCCTAGAGACACCTGAGATCAGTTTAGTTTGGATTCGAACACCTCGTTGTTTCGCAATAATTCGCTTCTTTCAAGCAACTTCATTCAAATTTTCGATATTCTCCGATATTTGTAACACTTGTTTCAAAGCGTTTCTGAGGCTCCCTAGAGACGCCTGAGATCAGTTTAGTTTGGATTCGAAGAACTCGTTGTTTCGCCATAATTCACTTCTTTAAAGCAACTTCACCCAATTTTCGATATTCTCTGATGTTTGTAACTATTGTTTCAAAGGGCCTTTGGGTCTCGCTAGAGACGCCTGAGCACAGTTTAGGTTGGATTCCAACACTTCGTTGTTTCGCAATAATTCGCTTCTTTCAAGCAACTTCATTCAAATTTTCGATATTCTCCGATATTTGTAACACTTGTCTCAAAGCGTTTCAGAGGCTCCCTAGAGACGCCTGAGATCAGTTTAGTTTGGATTCGAAGAACTCGTTGTTTCGCCATAATTCGCTTCTTTGAAGCAACTTCACACAAATTTTCGATATTCTCTGATGTTTGTAACTATTGTTTCAAAGGGCCTCTGGGGCTCCCTAGAGACGCCTGAACACAGTTTAGTTTGGTTTCGTACAACTCGTTGTTTCGCCATAATTCGCTTCTTTGAAGCAACTTCACCCAATATTCGATATTCTCTGATGTTTGTAACTATTGTTTCAAAGGGCCTTTGGGTCTCCCTTGAGACGCCTGAGATCAGTTTAGTTTGGATTCCAACAACTCGTTGCTTCGCCATAATTCGCTTCTTTGAAGCAACTTCACTCAAATTTTCGATATTCTCCGATATTTGTAACACTTGTCTCAAAGCGTTTCTGAGGCTCCCTAGAGACGCCTGAGATCAGTTTAGTTTGGATTCAAACATCTCGTTGTTTCGCCATAATTCGCTTGTTTGAAGCAACTTCACCCAAATTTTCGATATTCTCTGATGTTTGTAACTATTGTTTCAAAGGACATTTGGGACTCCCTAGAGACGCCTGTGCACAGTTTCGTTTGGATTCGAACACCTCGTTGTTTCGCGATAATTCGCTTCTTTGTAGCAACTTCACTCAAATTTTCGATATTCTCCGATATTTGTAACACTTGTCTCAAAGCGTTTCTGAGTCTCCCTAGAGACGCCTGAGATCAGTTTAGTTTGGATTCGAAGAACTCGTTGTTTCGCCATAATTCCTTTCTTTGAAGCAACTTCACCCAATTTTCGATATTCTCTGATGTTTGTAACTATTGTTTCAAAGGGCCTTTGGGTCTCCCTAGAGACGCCTGAGCACAGTTTAGTTTGGATTCGAACACCTCGTTGCTTCGCAATAATTCGCTTCTTTGAAGCAACTTCATTCAAATCTTCGATATTCTCCGATATTTGTAACACTTGTCTCAAAGCGTTTCTGAGGCTCCCTAGAGACGCCTGAGATCAGTTTAGTTTGGATTCGAAGAACTCGTGATTTCGCCATAATTCGCTTCTTTGAAGCAACTTCACCCAAATTTTCGATTTTCTCTGATGTTTGTAACTATTGTTTCAAAGGGCCTCTGGGGCTCCCTAGAGACGCCTGAGCACAGTTTAGTTTGGTTTCGAACAACTCGTTGTTTCGCCATAATTCGCTTCTTTCAAGCAACTTCATTCAAATTTTCGATATTCTCTGATGTTTGTAACTATTGTTTCAAAGGGCCTTTGGGTCTCCCTAGAGACGCCTGAGCACAGTTTAGGTTGGATTCGAACACCTCGTTGTTTCGCAATAATTCGCTTCTTTGAAGCAACTTCATTCAAATCTTCGATATTCTCCGATATTTGTAACACTTGTCTCAAAGCGTTTCTGAGGCTCCCTAGAGACGCCTGAGATCAGTTTAGTTTGAATTCGAAGAACTCGTTGTTTCGCCATAATTCACTTCTTTAAAGCAAGTTCACCTAATTTTTGATATTCACTGATGTTTGTAACAATTGTTTCAAAGGGCCTTTGGGTCTCCCTAGAGACGCCTGAGCACAGTTTAATTTGGATTAGAACACCCCGTTGTTTCGCAATAATTCGCTTCTTTAAAGCAACTTCATCCAAATTTTCGATATTCTCTGATGTTTGTACCTATTGTTTCAAAGGGCATTTGGGTCTCGCTTGAGACGCCGGAGCACAGTTTAGTTTGGATTCGAACACCTCGTTGTTTCGCGATAATTCGCTTCTTTGTAGCAACTTCACTCAAATTTTCGATATTCTCCGATATTTGTAACACTTGTCTCAAAGCGTTTCTGAGGCTCCCTAGAGACGCCTGAGATCAGTTTAGTTTGGATTCGAAGAACTCGTTGTTTCGCCATAATTCACTTCTTTAAAGCAACTTCGCCCAATTTTCGATATCCTCTGATGTTTTTAACTATTGTTTCAAGGGGCCTTTGGGACTCCCTAGAGACGCCTGACCACAGTTTAGTTTGGATTCGAACACCTCGTTGTTTCGCAATAATTCGCTTATTTCAAGAAACTTCATTCAAATTTTCGATATTCTCCAATATTTGTGACACTTGTCTCAAAGCGTTTCTGAGGCTCCCTAGAGACGCCTGAGATCAGTTTTGTTTGGATTCGAAGAACTCGTTGTTTCGCCATAATTCACTTCTTTAAAGCAACTTCACCTAATTTTCGATATTCTCTGATGTTTGTAACTATTGTTTCAAAGGGCCTTTGGGACTCCCTAGAGACGCCTGAGCACAGTTTATTTTGGATTCGAACACCTCGTTGTTTCGCAATAATTCGCTTCTTTCAAGCAACTTCATTCAAATTTTCGATATTCTCCGATATTTGTAACACTTGTCTCAAAGCGTTTCTGAGGCTCCCTAGAGGCACCTGAGATCAGTTTAGTTTGGATTCGAACACCTCGTTGTTTCGCAATAATTCGCTTCTTTCAAGCAACTTCATTCAAATTTTCGATATTCTCCGATATTTGTAACACTTGTCTCAAAGCGTTTCTGAGGCTCCCTAGAGACGCCTGAGATCAGTTTAGTTTGGATTCGAAGAACTCGTTGTTTCGCAATAATTCACTTCTTTAAAGCAACTTCACCCAATTTTCGATATTCTCTGATGTTTGTAACTATTGTTTCAAAGGGCCTTTGGGTCTCGCTAGAGACGCCTGAGCACAGTTTAGGTTGGATTCCAACACCTCGTTGTTTCGCAATAATTCGCTTCTTTCAAGCAACTTCATTCAAATTTTCGATATTCTCCGATATTTGTAACACTTGTCTCAAAGCGTTTCTGAGGCTCCCTAGAGACGTCTGAGATCAGTTTAGTTTGGATTCGAAGAACTCGTTGTTTCGCCATAATTCGCTTCTTTCAAGCAACATCACACAAATTTTCGATATTCTCTGATGTTTGTAACTATTGTTTCAAAGGGCCTCTGGGGCTCCCTAGAGACGCCTGAGCACAGTTTAGTTTGGTTTCGTACAACTCGTTGTTTCGCCATAATTCGCTTCTTTGAAGCAACTTCACCCATTTTTCGATATTCTCTGATGTTTGTAACTATTGTTTCAAAGGGCCTTTGGGTCTCCCTTGAGACGCCTGAGATCAGTTTAGTTTGGATTCCAACAACTCGTTGCTTTGCCATAATTCGCTTCTTTGAAGCAACTTCACTCAAATTTTCGATATTCTCCGATATTTGTAACACTTGTCTCAAAGCGTTTCTGAGGCTCCCTAGAGACGCCTGCGATCAGTTTAGTTTGGATTCAAACAACTCGTTGTTTCGTCATAATTCGCTTCTTTGAAGCAACTTCACCCAAATTTTCGATATTCTATGATGTTTGTAACTATTGTTTCAAAGGGCATTTGGGAATCCCTAGAGACGCCTGTGCACAGTTTGGTTTGGATTCGAACACCTCGTTTTTCGCGATAATTCGCTTCTTTGTAGAAACTTCACTCAAATTTTCGATATTCTCCGATATTTGTAACACTTGTCTCAAAGCGTTTCTGAGGCTCCCTAGAGACGTCTGAGATCAGTTTAGTTTGGATTCGAAGAACTCGTTTTTTCGCCATAATTCACTTCTTTAAAGCAACTTCACCCAATTTTCGATATTCTCTGATGTTTGTAACTATTGTTTCAAAGGGCATTTGGGTCTCCCTGGAGACGCCTGAGCACAGTTTAGGTTGGATTCGAACACCTCGTTGTTTCGCAATAAATCGCTTCTTTCAAGCAACTTCATTCAAATTTTCGATATTCTCCAATATTTGTAACACTTGTCTCAAAGCGTTTCTGAGTCTCCCTAGAGACGCCTGAGATCAGTTTAATTTGGATTCGAAGAACTCGTGATTTCGCCATAATTCGCTTCTTTGAAGCAACTTCACCCAATTTTCGATATTCTCTGATGTTTGTAACTATTGTTTCAAAGGGCCTTTGGGTCTCCCTAGAGACGCCTGAGCACAGTTTAGTTTGGATTCGAACTCCTCGTTGCTTCGCAATAATTCGCTTCTTTGAAGCAACTTCATTCAAATCTTCGATATTCTCCGATATTTGTAACACTTGTCTCAAAGCGTTTCTGAGGCTCCCTAGAGACGCCTGAGATCAGTTTAGTTTGGATTCGAAGAACTCGTGATTTCGCCATAATTCGCTTCTTTGAAGCAACTTCACCCAAATTTTCGATTTTCTCTGATGTTTGTAACTATTGTTTCAAAGGGCCTCTGGGGCTCCCTAGAGACGCCTGAGCACAGTTTAGTTTGGTTTCGAACAACTCGTTGTTTCGCCATAATTCGCTTCTTTCAAGCAACTTCATTCAAATTTTCGATATTCTCTGATGTTTGTAACTATTGTTTCAAAGGGCCTTTGGGTCTCCCTAGAGACGTCTGAGCACAGTTTAGGTTGGATTCGAACACCTCGTTGTTTCGCAATAATTCGCTTCTTTGAAGCAACTTCATTCAAATCTTCGATATTCTCCGATATTTGTAACACTTGTCTCAAAGCGTTTCTGAGGCTCCCTAGAGACGCCTGAGATCAGTTTAGTTTGAATTCGAAGAACTCGTTGTTTCGCCATAATTCACTTCTTTAAAGCAAGTTCACCTAATTTTTGATATTCACTGATGTTTGTAACAATTGTTTCAAAGGGCCTTTGGGTCTCCCTAGAGACGCCTGAGCACAGTTTAATTTGGATTAGAACACCCCGTTGTTTCGCAATAATTCGCTTCTTTAAAGCAACTTCATCCAAATTTTCGATATTCTCTGATGTTTGTACCTATTGTTTCAAAGGGCATTTGGGTCTCGCTTGAGACGCCTGAGCACAGTTTAGTTTGGATTCGACACCTCGTTGTTTCGCAATAATTCGCTTCTTTGTAGCAACTTCACTCAAATTTTCGATATTCTCCGATATTTGTAACACTTGTCTCAAAGCGTTTCTGAGGCTCCCTAGAGACGCCTGAGATCAGTTTAGTTTGGATTCGAAGAACTCGTTGTTTCGCCATAATTCACTTCTTTAAAGCAACTTCGCCCAATTTTCGATATCCTCTGATGTTTTTAACTATTGTTTCAAAGGGCCTTTGGGACTCCCTAGAGACGCCTGACCACAGTTTAGTTTGGATTCGAACACCTCGTTGTTTCGCAATAATTCGCTTATTTCAAGAAACTTCATTCAAATTTTCGATATTCTCCAATATTTGTGACACTTGTCTCAAAGCGTTTCTGAGGCTCCCTAGAGACGCCTGAGATCAGTTTTGTTTGGATTCGAAGAACTCGTTGTTTCGCCATAATTCACTTCTTTAAAGCAACTTCACCCAATTTTCGATATTCTCTGATGTTTGTAACTATTGTTTCAAAGGGCCTTTGGGACTCCCTAGAGACGCCTGAGCACAGTTTATTTTGGATTCGAACACCTCGTTGTTTCGCAATAATTCGCTTCTTTCAAGCAACTTCATTCAAATTTTCGATATTCTCCGATATTTGTAACACTTGTCTCAAAGCGTTTCTGAGGCTCCCTAGAGACACCTGAGATCAGTTTAGTTTGGATTCGAACACCTCGTTGTTTCGCAATAATTCGCTTCTTTCAAGCAACTTCATTCAAATTTTCGATATTCTCCGATATTTGTAACACTTGTTTCAAAGCGTTTCTGAGGCTCCCTAGAGACGCCTGAGATCAGTTTAGTTTGGATTCGAAGAACTCGTTGTTTCGCCATAATTCACTTCTTTAAAGCAACTTCACCCAATTTTCGATATTCTCTGATGTTTGTAACTATTGTTTCAAAGGGCCTTTGGGTCTCGCTAGAGACGCCTGAGCACAGTTTAGGTTGGATTCCAACACCTCGTTGTTTCGCAATAATTCGCTTCTTTCAAGCAACTTCATTCAAATTTTCGATATTCTCCGATATTTGTAACACTTGTCTCAAAGCGTTTCAGAGGCTCCCTAGAGACGCCTGAGATCAGTTTAGTTTGGATTCGAAGAACTCGTTGTTTCGCCATAATTCGCTTCTTTGAAGCAACTTCACACAAATTTTCGATATTCTCTGATGTTTGTAACTATTGTTTCAAAGGGCCTCTGGGGCTCCCTAGAGACGCCTGAACACAGTTTAGTTTGGTTTCGTACAACTCGTTGTTTCGCCATAATTCGCTTCTTTGAAGCAACTTCACCCAATATTCGATATTCTCTGATGTTTGTAACTATTGTTTCAAAGGGCCTTTGGGTCTCCCTTGAGACGCCTGAGATCAGTTTAGTTTGGATTCCAACAACTCGTTGCTTCGCCATAATTCGCTTCTTTGAAGCAACTTCACTCAAATTTTCGATATTCTCCGATATTTGTAACACTTGTCTCAAAGCGTTTCTGAGGCTCCCTAGAGACGCCTGAGATCAGTTTAGTTTGGATTCAAACATCTCGTTGTTTCGCCATAATTCGCTTGTTTGAAGCAACTTCACCCAAATTTTCGATATTCTCTGATGTTTGTAACTATTGTTTCAAAGGACATTTGGGACTCCCTAGAGACGCCTGTGCACAGTTTCGTTTGGATTCGAACACCTCGTTGTTTCGCGATAATTCGCTTCTTTGTAGCAACTTCACTCAAATTTTCGATATTCTCCGATATTTGTAACACTTGTCTCAAAGCGTTTCTGAGTCTCCCTAGAGACGCCTGAGATCAGTTTAGTTTGGATTCGAAGAACTCGTTGTTTCGCCATAATTCGCTTCTTTGAAGCAACTTCACCCAATTTTCGATATTCTCTGATGTTTGTAACTATTGTTTCAAAGGGCCTTTGGGTCTCCCTAGAGACGCCTGAGCACAGTTTAGTTTGGATTCGAACACCTCGTTGCTTCGCAATAATTCGCTTCTTTGAAGCAACTTCATTCAAATCTTCGATATTCTCCGATATTTGTAACACTTGTCTCAAAGCGTTTCTGAGGCTCCCTAGAGACGCCTGAGATCAGTTTAGTTTGGATTCGAAGAACTCGTGATTTCGCCATAATTCGCTTCTTTGAAGCAACTTCACCCAAATTTTCGATTTTCTCTGATGTTTGTAACTATTGTTTCAAAGGGCCTCTGGGGCTCCCTAGAGACGCCTGAGCACAGTTTAGTTTGGTTTCGAACAACTCGTTGTTTCGCCATAATTCGCTTCTTTCAAGCAACTTCATTCAAATTTTCGATATTCTCTGATGTTTGTAACTATTGTTTCAAAGGGCCTTTGGGTCTCCCTAGAGACGCCTGAGCACAGTTTAGGTTGGATTCGAACACCTCGTTGTTTCGCAATAATTCGCTTCTTTGAAGCAACTTCATTCAAATCTTCGATATTCTCCGATATTTGTAACACTTGTCTCAAAGCGTTTCTGAGGCTCCCTAGAGACGCCTGAGATCAGTTTAGTTTGAATTCGAAGAACTCGTTGTTTCGCCATAATTCACTTCTTTAAAGCAAGTTCACCTAATTTTTGATATTCACTGATGTTTGTAACAATTGTTTCAAAGGGCCTTTGGGTCTCCCTAGAGACGCCTGAGCACAGTTTAATTTGGATTAGAACACCCCGTTGTTTCGCAATAATTCGCTTCTTTAAAGCAACTTCATCCAAATTTTCGATATTCTCTGATGTTTGTACCTATTGTTTCAAAGGGCATTTGGGTCTCGCTTGAGACGCCGGAGCACAGTTTAGTTTGGATTCGAACACCTCGTTGTTTCGCGATAATTCGCTTCTTTGTAGCAACTTCACTCAAATTTTCGATATTCTCCGATATTTGTAACACTTGTCTCAAAGCGTTTCTGAGGCTCCCTAGAGACGCCTGAGATCAGTTTAGTTTGGATTCGAAGAACTCGTTGTTTCGCCATAATTCACTTCTTTAAAGCAACTTCGCCCAATTTTCGATATCCTCTGATGTTTTTAACTATTGTTTCAAGGGGCCTTTGGGACTCCCTAGAGACGCCTGACCACAGTTTAGTTTGGATTCGAACACCTCGTTGTTTCGCAATAATTCGCTTATTTCAAGAAACTTCATTCAAATTTTCGATATTCTCCAATATTTGTGACACTTGTCTCAAAGCGTTTCTGAGGCTCCCTAGAGACGCCTGAGATCAGTTTTGTTTGGATTCGAAGAACTCGTTGTTTCGCCATAATTCACTTCTTTAAAGCAACTTCACCTAATTTTCGATATTCTCTGATGTTTGTAACTATTGTTTCAAAGGGCCTTTGGGACTCCCTAGAGACGCCTGAGCACAGTTTATTTTGGATTCGAACACCTCGTTGTTTCGCAATAATTCGCTTCTTTCAAGCAACTTCATTCAAATTTTCGATATTCTCCGATATTTGTAACACTTGTCTCAAAGCGTTTCTGAGGCTCCCTAGAGGCACCTGAGATCAGTTTAGTTTGGATTCGAACACCTCGTTGTTTCGCAATAATTCGCTTCTTTCAAGCAACTTCATTCAAATTTTCGATATTCTCCGATATTTGTAACACTTGTCTCAAAGCGTTTCTGAGGCTCCCTAGAGACGCCTGAGATCAGTTTAGTTTGGATTCGAAGAACTCGTTGTTTCGCAATAATTCACTTCTTTAAAGCAACTTCACCCAATTTTCGATATTCTCTGATGTTTGTAACTATTGTTTCAAAGGGCCTTTGGGTCTCGCTAGAGACGCCTGAGCACAGTTTAGGTTGGATTCCAACACCTCGTTGTTTCGCAATAATTCGCTTCTTTCAAGCAACTTCATTCAAATTTTCGATATTCTCCGATATTTGTAACACTTGTCTCAAAGCGTTTCTGAGGCTCCCTAGAGACGTCTGAGATCAGTTTAGTTTGGATTCGAAGAACTCGTTGTTTCGCCATAATTCGCTTCTTTCAAGCAACATCACACAAATTTTCGATATTCTCTGATGTTTGTAACTATTGTTTCAAAGGGCCTCTGGGGCTCCCTAGAGACGCCTGAGCACAGTTTAGTTTGGTTTCGTACAACTCGTTGTTTCGCCATAATTCGCTTCTTTGAAGCAACTTCACCCATTTTTCGATATTCTCTGATGTTTGTAACTATTGTTTCAAAGGGCCTTTGGGTCTCCCTTGAGACGCCTGAGATCAGTTTAGTTTGGATTCCAACAACTCGTTGCTTTGCCATAATTCGCTTCTTTGAAGCAACTTCACTCAAATTTTCGATATTCTCCGATATTTGTAACACTTGTCTCAAAGCGTTTCTGAGGCTCCCTAGAGACGCCTGCGATCAGTTTAGTTTGGATTCAAACAACTCGTTGTTTCGTCATAATTCGCTTCTTTGAAGCAACTTCACCCAAATTTTCGATATTCTATGATGTTTGTAACTATTGTTTCAAAGGGCATTTGGGAATCCCTAGAGACGCCTGTGCACAGTTTGGTTTGGATTCGAACACCTCGTTTTTCGCGATAATTCGCTTCTTTGTAGAAACTTCACTCAAATTTTCGATATTCTCCGATATTTGTAACACTTGTCTCAAAGCGTTTCTGAGGCTCCCTAGAGACGTCTGAGATCAGTTTAGTTTGGATTCGAAGAACTCGTTTTTTCGCCATAATTCACTTCTTTAAAGCAACTTCACCCAATTTTCGATATTCTCTGATGTTTGTAACTATTGTTTCAAAGGGCATTTGGGTCTCCCTAGAGACGCCTGAGCACAGTTTAGGGTGGATTCGAACACCTCGTTGTTTCGCAATAATTCGCTTCTTTCAAGCAACTTCATTCAAATTCTCGATATTCTCCGATATTTGTAACACTTGTCTCAAAGCGTTTCTGAGGCTCCCTAGAGACGCCTGAGATCAGTTTAGTTTGGATTCGAAGAACTCGTTGTTTCGCCATAATTCACTTCTTTAAAGCAAGTTCACCTAATTTTCGATATTCACTGATGTTTGTAACTATTGTTTCAAAGGGCCTTTGGGTCTCCCTAGAGACGCCTGAGCACAGTTTAATTTGGATTAGAACACCCCGTTGTTTCGCAATAATTCGCTTCTTTAAAGCAACTTCACCCAAATTTCGATATTCTCTGATGTTTGTACCTATTGTTTCAAAGGGCGTCTGGGGCTCCCTGGAGACGCCTGAGCACAGTTTAATTTGGTTTCGAACAATTCGTTGTTTCGCCATAATTCGCTTCTTTGAAGCAACTACACCCAATTTTCTATATTCTCTTATGTTTGTAACTATTGTTTCAAAGGGCATTTGGGTCTCCCTAGAGACGCCTGAGCACAGTTTAGGTTGGATTCGAACACCTCGTTGTTTCGCAATAAATCGCTTCTTTCAAGCAACTTCATTCAAATTTTCGATATTCTCCAATATTTGTAACACTTGTCTCAAAGCGTTTCTGAGTCTCCCTAGAGACGCCTGAGATCAGTTTAATTTGGATTCGAAGAACTCGTGATTTCGCCATAATTCGCTTCTTTGAAGCAACTTCACACAAATTTTCCATATTCTCTGATGTTTGTAACTATTGTTTCAAAGGGCCTCTGGGGCTCCCTAGAGACGCCTGAGCACAGTTTAGTTTGGTTTCGAACAACTCGTTGTTTCGCCATAATTCGCTTCTTTCAAGCAACTTCATTCAAATTTTCGATATTCTCCGATATTTGTAACACTTATCTCAAAGCGTTTCTGAGGCTCGCTAGAGACGCCTGAGATCAGTTTAGTTTGGATTCGAAGAACTCGTTGTTTCGCCATAATTCACTTCTTTAAAGCAAGTTCACCTAATATTCGATATTCTCTGATGTTTGTAACTATTGTTTCAAAGGGCCTTTGGGTCTCCCTTGAGACGCCTGAGATCAGTTTAGTTTGGATTCCAACAACTCGTTGCTTCGCCATAATTCGCTTCTTTGAAGCAACTTCACTCAAATTTTCGATATTCTCCGATATTTGTAACACTTGTCTCAAAGCGTTTCTGAGGCTCCCTAGAGACGCCTGAGATCAGTTTAGTTTGGATTCAAACATCTCGTTGTTTCGCCATAATTCGCTTCTTTGAAGCAACTTCACCCAAATTTTCGATATTCTCTGATGTTTGTAACTATTGTTTCAAAGGACATTTGGGACTCCCTAGAGACGCCTGTGCACAGTTTCGTTTGGATTCGAACATCTCGTTGTTTCGCGATAATTCGCTTCTTTGTAGCAACTTCACTCAAATTTTCGATATTCTCCGATATTTGTAACACTTGTCTCAAAGCGTTTCTGAGTCTCCCTAGAGACGCCTGAGATCAGTTTAGTTTGGATTCGAAGAACTCGTTGTTTCGCCATAATTCGCTTCTTTGAAGCAACTTCACCCAATTTTCGATATTCTCTGATGTTTGTAACTATTGTTTCAAAGGGCCTTTGGGTCTCCCTAGAGACGCCTGAGCACAGTTTAGTTTGGATTCGAACTCCTCGTTGCTTCGCAATAATTCGCTTCTTTGAAGCAACTTCATTCAAATCTTCGATATTCTCCGATATTTGTAACACTTGTCTCAAAGCGTTTCTGAGGCTCCCTAGAGACGCCTGAGATCAGTTTAGTTTGGATTCGAAGAACTCGTTATTTCGCCATAATTCGCTTCTTTGAAGCAACTTCACCCAAATTTTCGATTTTCTCTGATGTTTGTAACTATTGTTTCAAAGGGCCTCTGGGGCTCCCTAGAGACGCCTGAGCACAGTTTAGTTTGGTTTCGAACAACTCGTTGTTTCGCCATAATTCGCTTCTTTCAAGCAACTTCATTCAAATTTTCGATATTCTCTGATGTTTGTAACTATTGTTTCAAACGGCCTTTGGGTCTCCCTAGAGACGCCTGAGCACAGTTTAGGTTGGATTGGAACACCTCGTTGTTTCGCAATAATTCGCTTCTTTGAAGCAACTTCATTCAAATCTTCGATATTCTCCGATATTTGTAACACTTGTCTCAAATCGTTTCTGAGGCTCCCTAGAGACGCCTGAGATCAGTTTAGTTTGAATTCGAAGAACTCGTTGTTTCGCCATAATTCACTTCTTTAAAGCAAGTTCACCTAATTTTCGATATTCTCTGATGTTTGTAACTATTGTTTCAAAGGGCCTTTGGGTCTCCCTAGAGACGCCTGAGCACAGTTTAATTTGGATTAGAACACCCCGTTGTTTCGCAATAATTCGCTTCTTTAAAGCAACTTCATCCAAATTTTCGATATTCTCTGATGTTTGTACCTATTGTTTCAAAGGGCATTTGGGTCTCGCTTGAGACGCCTGAGCACAGTTTAGTTTGGATTCGACACCTCGATGTTTCGCGATAATTCGCTTCTTTGTAGCAACTTCACTCAAATTTTCGATATTCTCCGATATTTGTAACACTTGTCTCAAAGCGTTTCTGAGGCTCCCTAGAGACGCCTGAGATCAGTTTAGTTTGGATTCGAAGAACTCGTTGTTTCGCCATAATTCACTTCTTTAAAGCAACTTCGCCCAATTTTCGATATCCTCTGATGTTTTTAACTATTGTTTCAAAGGGCCTTTGGGACTCCCTAGAGACGCCTGACCACAGTTTAGTTTGGATTCGAACACCTCGTTGTTTCGCAATAATTCGCTTATTTCAAGAAACTTCATTCAAATTTTCGATATTCTCCAATATTTGTGACACTTGTCTCAAAGCGTTTCTGAGGCTCCCTAGAGACGCCTGAGATCAGTTTTGTTTGGATTCGAAGAACTCGTTGTTTCGCCATAATTCACTTCTTTAAAGCAACTTGACCCAATTTTCGATATTCTCTGATGTTTGTAACTATTGTTTCAAAGGGCCTTTGGGACTCCCTAGAGACGCCTGAGCACAGTTTATTTTGGATTCGAACACCTCGTTGTTTCGCAATAATTCGCTTCTTTCAAGCAACTTCATTCAAATTTTCGATATTCTCCGATATTTGTAACACTTGTCTCAAAGCGTTTCTGAGGCTCCCTAGAGACACCTGAGATCAGTTTAGTTTGGATTCGAACACCTCGTTGTTTCGCAATAATTCGCTTCTTTCAAGCAACTTCATTCAAATTTTCGATATTCTCCGATATTTGTAACACTTGTCTCAAAGCGTTTCTGAGGCTCCCTAGAGACGCCTGAGATCAGTTTAGTTTGGATTCGAAGAACTCGTTGTTTCGCCATAATTCACTTCTTTAAAGCAACTTCACCCAATTTTCGATATTCTCTGATGTTTGTAACTATTGTTTCAAAGGGCCTTTGGGTCTCGCTAGAGACGCCTGAGCACAGTTTAGGTTGGATTCCAACACCTCGTTGTTTCGCAATAATTCGCTTCTTTCAAGCAACTTCATTCAAATTTTCGATATTCTCCGATATTTGTAACACTTGTCTCAAAGCGTTTCTGAGGCTCCCTAGAGACGCCTGAGATCAGTTTAGTTTGGATTCGAAGAACTCGTTGTTTCGCCATAATTCGCTTCTTTGAAGCAACTTCACACAAATTTTCGATATTCTCTGATGTTTGTAACTATTGTTTCAAAGGGCCTCTGGGGCTCCCTAGAGACGCCTGAACACAGTTTAGTTTGGTTTCGTACAACTCGTTGTTTCGCCATAATTCGCTTCTTTGAAGCAACTTCACCCAATATTCGATATTCTCTGATGTTTGTAACTATTGTTTCAAAGGGCCTTTGGGTCTCCCTTGAGACGCCTGAGATCAGTTTAGTTTGGATTCCAACAACTCGTTGCTTCGCCATAATTCGCTTCTTTGAAGCAACTTCACTCAAATTTTCGATATTCTCCGATATTTGTAACACTTGTCTCAAAGCGTTTCTGAGGCTCCCTAGAGACGCCTGAGATCAGTTTAGTTTGGATTCAAACATCTCGTTGTTTCGCCATAATTCGCTTCTTTGAAGCAACTTCACCCAAATTTTCGATATTCTCTGATGTTTGTAACTATTGTTTCAAAGGACATTTGGGACTCCCTAGAGACGCGTGTGCACAGTTTCGTTTGGATTCGAACACCTCGTTGTTTCGCGATAATTCGCTTCTTTGTAGCAACTTCACTCAAATTTTCGATATTCTCCGATATTTGTAACACTTGTCTCAAAGCGTTTCTGAGTCTCCCTAGAGACGCCTGAGATCAGTTTAGTTTGGATTCGAAGAATTCGTTGTTTCGCCATAATTCGCTTCTTTGAAGCAACTTCACCCAATTTTCGATATTCTCTGATGTTTGTAACTATTGTTTCAAAGGGCCTTTGGGTCTCCCTAGAGACGCCTGAGCACAGTTTAGTTTGGATTCGAACACCTCGTTGCTTCGCAATAATTCGCTTCTTTGAAGCAACTTCATTCAAATCTTCGATATTCTCCGATATTTGTAACACTTGTCTCAAAGCGTTTCTGAGGCTCCCTAGAGACGCCTGAGATCAGTTTAGTTTGGATTCGAAGAACTCGTGATTTCGCCATAATTCGCTTCTTTGAAGCAACTTCACCCAAATTTTCGATTTTCTCTGATGTTTGTAACTATTGTTTCAAAGGGCCTCTGGGGCTCCCTAGAGACGCCTGAGCACAGTTTAGTTTGGTTTCGAACAACTCGTTGTTTCGCCATAATTCGCTTCTTTCAAGCAACTTCATTCAAATTTTCGATATTCTCTGATGTTTGTAACTATTGTTTCAAAGGGCCTTTGGGTCTCCCTAGAGACGCCTGAGCACAGTTTAGGTTGGATTCGAACACCTCGTTGTTTCGCAATAATTCGCTTCTTTGAAGCAACTTCATTCAAATCTTCGATATTCTCCGATATTTGTAACACTTGTCTCAAAGCGTTTCTGAGGCTCCCTAGAGACGCCTGAGATCAGTTTAGTTTGAATTCGAAGAACTCGTTGTTTCGCCATAATTCACTTCTTTAAAGCAAGTTCACCTAATTTTTGATATTCACTGATGTTTGTAACAATTGTTTCAAAGGGCCTTTGGGTCTCCCTAGAGACGCCTGAGCACAGTTTAATTTGGATTAGAACACCCCGTTGTTTCGCAATAATTCGCTTCTTTAAAGCAACTTCATCCAAATTTTCGATATTCTCTGATGTTTGTACCTATTGTTTCAAAGGGCATTTGGGTCTCGCTTGAGACGCCTGAGCACAGTTTAGTTTGGATTCGAACACCTCGTTGTTTCGCGATAATTCGCTTCTTTGTAGCAACTTCACTCAAATTTTCGATATTCTCCGATATTTGTAACACTTGTCTCAAAGCGTTTCTGAGTCTCCCTAGAGACGCCTGAGATCAGTTTAGTTTGGATTCGAAGAACTCGTTGTTTCGCCATAATTCGCTTCTTTGAAGCAACTTCACCCAATTTTCGATATTCTCTGATGTTTGTAACTATTGTTTCAAAGGACATTTGGGACTCCCTAGAGACGCCTGTGCACAGTTTCGTTTGGATTCGAACACCTCGTTGTTTCGCGATAATTCGCTTCTTTGTAGCAACTTCACTCAAATTTTCGATATTCTCCGATATTTGTAACACTTGTCTCAAAGCGTTTCTGAGTCTCCCTAGAGACGCCTGAGATCAGTTTAGTTTGGATTCGAAGAACTCGTTGTTTCGCCATAATTCGCTTCTTTGAAGCAACTTCACCCAATTTTCGATATTCTCTGATGTTTGTAACTATTGTTTCAAGGGGCCTTTGGGACTGCCTAGAGACGCCTGACCACAGTTTAGTTTGGATTCGAACACCTCGTTGTTTCGCAATAATTCGCTTATTTCAAGAAACTTCATTCAAATTTTCGATATTCTCCAATATTTGTGACACTTGTCTCAAAGCGTTTCTGAGGCTCCCTAGAGACGCCTGAGATCAGTTTTGTTTGGATTCGAAGAACTCGTTGTTTCGCCATAATTCACTTCTTTAAAGCAACTTCACCTAATTTTCGATATTCTCTGATGTTTGTAACTATTGTTTCAAAGGGCCTTTGGGACTCCCTAGAGACGCCTGAGCACAGTTTATTTTGGATTCGAACACCTCGTTGTTTCGCAATAATTCGCTTCTTTCAAGCAACTTCATTCAAATTTTCGATATTCTCCGATATTTGTAACACTTGTCTCAAAGCGTTTCTGAGGCTCCCTAGAGGCACCTGAGATCAGTTTAGTTTGGATTCGAACACCTCGTTGTTTCGCAATAATTCGCTTCTTTCAAGCAACTTCATTCAAATTTTCGATATTCTGCGATATTTGTAACACTTGTCTCAAAGCGTTTCTGAGGCTCCCTAGAGACGCCTGAGATCAGTTTAGTTTGGATTCGAAGAACTCGTTGTTTCGCAATAATTCACTTCTTTAAAGCAACTTCACCCAATTTTCGATATTCTCTGATGTTTGTAACTATTGTTTCAAAGGGCCTTTGGGTCTCGCTAGAGACGCCTGAGCACAGTTTAGGTTGGATTCCAACACCTCGTTGTTTCGCAATAATTCGCTTCTTTCAAGCAACTTCATTCAAATTTTCGATATTCTCCGATATTTGTAACACTTGTCTCAAAGCGTTTCTGAGGCTCCCTAGAGACGTCTGAGATCAGTTTAGTTTGGATTCGAAGAACTCGTTGTTTCGCCATAATTCGCTTCTTTCAAGCAACATCACACAAATTTTCGATATTCTCTGATGTTTGTAACTATTGTTTCAAAGGGCCTCTGGGGCTCCCTAGAGACGCCTGAGCACAGTTTAGTTTGGTTTCGTACAACTCGTTGTTTCGCCATAATTCGCTTCTTTGAAGCAACTTCACCCATTTTTCGATATTCTCTGATGTTTGTAACTATTGTTTCAAAGGGCCTTTGGGTCTCCCTAGAGACGCCTGAGCACAGTTTAATTTGGATTAGAACACCCCGTTGTTTCGCAATAATTCGCTTCTTTAAAGCAACTTCATCCAAATTTTCGATATTCTCTGATGTTTGTACCTATTGTTTCAAAGGGCATTTGGGTCTCGCTTGAGACGCCTGAGCACAGTTTAGTTTGGATTCGACACCTCGTTGTTTCGCGATAATTCGCTTCTTTGTAGCAACTTCACTCAAATTTTCGATATTCTCCGATATTTGTAACACTTGTCTCAAAGCGTTTCTGAGGCTCCCTAGAGACGCCTGAGATCAGTTTAGTTTGGATTCGAAGAACTCGTTGTTTCGCCATAATTCACTTCTTTAAAGCAACTTCGCCCAATTTTCGATATCCTCTGATGTTTTTAACTATTGTTTCAAAGGGCCTTTGGGACTCCCTAGAGACGCCTGACCACAGTTTAGTTTGGATTCGAACACCTCGTTGTTTCGCAATAATTCGCTTATTTCAAGAAACTTCATTCAAATTTTCGATATTCTCCAATATTTGTGACACTTGTCTCAAAGCGTTTCTGAGGCTCCCTAGAGACGCCTGAGATCAGTTTTGTTTGGATTCGAAGAACTCGTTGTTTCGCCATAATTCACTTCTTTAAAGCAACTTCACCCAATTTTCGATATTCTCTGATGTTTGTAACTATTGTTTCAAAGGGCCTTTGGGACTCCCTAGAGACGCCTGAGCACAGTTTATTTTGGATTCGAACACCTCGTTGTTTCGCAATAATTCGCTTCTTTCAAGCAACTTCATTCAAATTTTCGATATTCTCCGATATTTGTAACACTTGTCTCAAAGCGTTTCTGAGGCTCCCTAGAGACACCTGAGATCAGTTTAGTTTGGATTCGAACACCTCGTTGTTTCGCAATAATTCGCTTCTTTCAAGCAACTTCATTCAAATTTTCGATATTCTCCGATATTTGTAACACTTGTCTCAAAGCGTTTCTGAGGCTCCCTAGAGACGCCTGAGATCAGTTTAGTTTGGATTCGAAGAACTCGTTGTTTCGCCATAATTCACTTCTTTAAAGCAACTTCACCCAATTTTCGATATTCTCTGATGTTTGTAACTATTGTTTCAAAGGGCCTTTGGGTCTCGCTAGAGACGCCTGAGCACAGTTTAGGTTGGATTCCAACACCTCGTTGTTTCGCAATAATTCGCTTCTTTCAAGCAACTTCATTCAAATTTTCGATATTCTCCGATATTTGTAACACTTGTCTCAAAGCGTTTCTGAGGCTCCCTAGAGACGTCTGAGATCAGTTTAGTTTGGATTCGAAGAACTCGTTGTTTCGCCATAATTCGCTTCTTTCAAGCAACATCACACAAATTTTCGATATTCTCTGATGTTTGTAACTATTGTTTCAAAGGGCCTCTGGGGCTCCCTAGAGACGCCTGAGCACAGTTTAGTTTGGTTTCGTACAACTCGTTGTTTCGCCATAATTCGCTTCTTTGAAGCAACTTCACCCATTTTTCGATATTCTCTGATGTTTGTAACTATTGTTTCAAAGGGCCTTTGGGTCTCCCTTGAGACGCCTGAGATCAGTTTAGTTTGGATTCCAACAACTCGTTGCTTTGCCATAATTCGCTTCTTTGAAGCAACTTCACTCAAATTTTCGATATTCTCCGATAGTTGTAACACTTGTCTCAAAGCGTTTCTGAGGCTCCCTAGAGACGCCTGCGATCAGTTTAGTTTGGATTCAAACAACTCGTTGTTTCGTCATAATTCGCTTCTTTGAAGCAACTTCACCCAAATTTTCGATATTCTATGATGTTTGTAACTATTGTTTCAAAGGGCATTTGGGACTCCCTAGAGACGCCTGTGCACAGTTTGGTTTGGATTCGAACACCTCGTTTTTCGCGATAATTCGCTTCTTTGTAGAAACTTCACTCAAATTTTCGATATTCTCCGATATTTGTAACACTTGTCTCAAAGCGTTTCTGAGGCTCCCTAGAGACGTCTGAGATCAGTTTAGTTTGGATTCGAAGAACTCGTTTTTTCGCCATAATTCACTTCTTTAAAGCAACTTCACCCAATTTTCGATATTCTCTGATGTTTGTAACTATTGTTTCAAAGGGCATTTGGGTCTCCTCAGAGACGCCTGAGCACAGTTTAGTTTGGATTCGAACACCTCGTTGTTTCGCGATAATTCGCTTCTTTGTAGCAACGTCACTCAAATTTTCGATATTCTCCGATATTTGTAACACTTGTCTCAAAGCGTTTCTGAGGCTCCCTAGAGACCCCTGAGATCAGTTTAGTTTGGATTCGAACAACTCGTTGTTTCGCCATAATTCACTTCTTTAAAGCAACTTCGCCCAATTTTCGATATTCTCTGATGTTTGTAACTATTGTTTCAAAGGGCCTTTGGGACTCCCTTGAGACGCCTGAGCACAGTTTAGTTTGGATTCGAACACCTCGTTGTTTCGCAATAATTCGCTTCTTTCAAGCAACTTCATTCAAATTTTCGATATTCTCCGATATTTGTAACACTTGTCTCAAAGCGTTTCTGAGGGTCCCTTAAGACGCCTGAGAGCAGTTTAGTTTGGATTCAAACGACTCGTTGCTTCGCCATAATTCGCTTCTTTGAAGCAACTTCACCCAAATTTTCGATATTCTCTAATGTTTGTAACTATTGTTTCAAAGGGCATTTGGGTCTCCCTAGAGACGCCTGAGCACAGTTTAGTTTGGATTCGAACACCTCGTTGTTTCGCGATAATTCGCTTCTTTGTAGCAACTTCACTCAAATTTTCGATATTCTCCGATATTTGTAACACTTGTCTCAAAGCGTTTCTGAGGCTCCCTAGAGACGCCTGAGATCATTTTATTTTGGATTCGAAGAACTCGTTGTTTCGCCATAATTCACTTCTTTAAAGCAACTTCGCCCAATTTTCGATATTCTCTGATGTTTGTAACTATTGTTTCAAAGGGCCTTTGGGACTCCCTAGAGACGCCTGACCACAGTTTAGTTTGGATTCGAACACCTCGTTGTTTCGCAATAATTCGCTTCTTTCAAGCAACTTCATTCAAATTTTCGATATTCTCCAATATTTGTAACACTTGTCCCAAAGCGTTTCTGAGGCTCCCTAGAGACGCCTGAGATCAGTTTAATTTGGATTCGAAGAACTCGTTGTTTCGCCATAATTCACTTCTTTAAAGCAACTTCACCCAATTTTCGATATTCTCTGATGTTTGTAACTATTGTTTCAAAGGGCCTTTGGGACTCCCTAGAGACGCCTGAGAACAGTTTATTTTGGATTCGAACACCTCGTTGTTTCGCAATAATTCGCTTCTTTCAAGCAACTTCATTCAAATTTTCGATATTCTCCGATATTTGTAACACTTGTCTCAAAGCGTTTCTGAGGCTCCCTAGAGACGCCAGAGATCAGTTTAGTTTGGATTCGAAGAATTCGTAGTTTCGCCATAATTCACTTCTTTAAAGCAAGTTCACCTAATTTTCGATATTCACTGATGTTTGTAACTATTGTTTCAAAGGGCCTTTGGGTCTCCCTAGAGACGCTTGAGCACAGTTTAATTTGGATTAGAACACCCCGATGTTTCGCAATAATTCGCTTCTTTCAAGCAACTTCATTCAAATTCTCGATATTCTCCGATATTTGTAACACTTGTCTCAAAGCGTTTCTGAGGCTCCCTAGAGACGCCTGAGATCATTTTATTTTGGATTCGAAGAACTCGTTGTTTCGCCATAATTCACTTCTTTAAAGCAACTTCGCCCAATTTTCGATATTCTCTGATGTTTGTAACTATTGTTTCAAAGGGCCTTTGGGACTCCCTAGAGACGCCTGACCACAGTTTAGTTTGGATTCGAACACCTCGTTGTTTCGCAATAAATCGCTTCTTTCAAGCAACTTCATTCAAATTTTCGATATTCTCCAATATTTGTAACACTTGTCTCAAAGCGTTTCTGAGGCTCCCTAGAGACGCCTGAGATCAGTTTTGTTTGGATTCGAAGAACTCGTGATTTCGCCATAATTCGCTTCTTTGAAGCAACTTCACCCAAATTTTCGATTTTCTCTGATGTTTGTAACTATTGTTTCAAAGGGCCTCTGGGGCTCCCTAGAGACGCCTCAGCACAGTTTAATTTGGTTCCGAACAACTCCTTGTTTCGCCATAATTCGCTTCTTTGAAGCAACTACACCCAATTTTCGATATTCTCTTATGTTTGTAACTATTGTTTCAAAGGGCCTTTGGGTCTCCCTAGAGACGCCTGAGATTAGTTTAGTTTGGATTCGAACAACTCGCTGCTTCGCCATAATTCGCTCCTTTGAAGCAACTTCACTCAAATTTTTGATATTCTCCGATATTTGTAGCACTTGTCTCAAAGCGTTCCTGAGGCTCCCTAGAGACGCCTGAGATCAGTTTAGTTTGGATTCGAACAACTCGTTGTTTCGCCATAATTCACTTCTTTAAAGCAACTTCACTCAATTTTCGATATTCTCTGATGTTTGTAACTATTGTTTCAAAGGGCCTTTGGGTCTCCCTAGAGACGCCTGAGCACAGTTTAGTTTGGATTCGAACACCTCGTAGTTTCGCAATAATTCGCTTCTTTGAAGCAACTTCATTCAAATTTTCGATATTCTCCGATATTTGTAACACTTGTCTCAAAGCGTTTCTGAGTCTCCCTAGAGACGCCTGAGATCAGTTTATTTTGGATTCGAAGAACTCGTGATTTCGCCATAATTCGCTTCTTTGAAGCAACTTCACACAAATTTTCCATATTCTCTGATGTTTGTAACTATTGTTTCAAAGGGCCTCTGGGGCTCCCTAGAGACGCCTAAGCACAGTTTAGTTTGGTTTCGAACAACTCGTTGTTTCGCCATAATTCGCTTCTTTCAAGCAACTTCATTCAAATTTTCGATATTCTCCGATATTTGTAACACTTATCTCAAAGCGTTTCTGAGGCTCGCTAGAGACGCCTGAGATCAGTTTAGTTTGGATTCGAAGAACTCGTTGTTTCGCCATAATTCACTTCTTTAAAGCAAGTTCACCTAATATTCGATATTCTCTGATGTTTGTAACTATTGTTTCAAAGGGCCTTTGGGTCTCCCTAGAGACGCCTGAGCACAGTTTAGTTTGGATTCGAACACCTCGTAGTTTCGCAATAATTCGCTTCTTTGAAGCAACTTCATTCAAATTTTCGATATTCTCCGATATTTGTAACACTTGTCTCAAAGCGTTTCTGAGGCTCCCTTAAGACGCCTGAGATCAGTTTAGTTTGGATTCAAACGACTCGTTGTTTCGCCATAATTCACTTCTTTAAAGCAACTTCGCCCAATTTTCGATATTCTCTGATGTTTGTAACTATTGTTTCAAAGGGCCTTTGGGACTCCCTAAGGACGCCTGACCACAGTTTAGTTTGGATTCGAACACCTCTTTGTTTCGCAATAATTCGCTTCTTTCAAGCAACTTCATTCAAATTTTCGATATTCTCCAATATTTGTAACACTTGTCTCAGAGCGTTTCTGAGGCTCCCTAGAGACGCCTGAGATCAGTTTAGTTTGGATTCGAAGAACTCGTTGTTTCGCCATAATTCACTTCTTTAAAGCAAGTTCACCTAATTTTCGATATTCACTGATGTTTGTAACTATTGTTTCAAAGGGCCTTTGGGTCTCCCTAGAGACGCCTGAGCACAGTTTAATTTGGATTAGAACACCCCGTTGTTTCGCAATAATTCGCTTCTTTAAAGCAACTTCACCCAAATTTCGATATTCTCTGATGTTTGTACCTATTGTTTCAAAGGGCGTCTGGGGCTCCCTGGAGACGCCTGAGCACAGTTTAATTTGGTTTCGAACAATTCGTTGTTTCGCCATAATTCGCTTCTTTGAAGCAACTACACCCAATTTTCTATATTCTCTTATGTTTGTAACTATTGTTTCAAAGGGCATTTGGGTCTCCCTAGAGACGCCTGAGCACAGTTTAGGTTGGATTCGAACACCTCGTTGTTTCGCAATAATTCGCTTCTTTCAAGCAACTTCATTCAAATTCTCGATATTCTCCGATATTTGTAACACTTGTCTCAAAGCGTTTCTGAGGCTCCCTAGAGACGCCTGAGATCATTTTATTTTGGATTCGAAGAACTCGTTGTTTCGCCATAATTCACTTCTTTAAAGCAACTTCGCCCAATTTTCGATATTCTCTGATGTTTGTAACTATTGTTTCAAAGGGCCTTTGGGACTCCCTAGAGACGCCTGACCACAGTTTAGTTTGGATTCGAACACCTCGTTGTTTCGCAATAAATCGCTTCTTTCAAGCAACTTCATTCAAATTTTCGATATTCTCCAATATTTGTAACACTTGTCTCAAAGCGTTTCTGAGGCTCCCTAGAGACGCCTGAGATCAGTTTTGTTTGGATTCGAAGAACTCGTGATTTCGCCATAATTCGCTTCTTTGAAGCAACTTCACCCAAATTTTCGATTTTCTCTGATGTTTGTAACTATTGTTTCAAAGGGCCTCTGGGGCTCCCTAGAGACGCCTCAGCACAGTTTAATTTGGTTCCGAACAACTCCTTGTTTCGCCATAATTCGCTTCTTTGAAGCAACTACACCCAATTTTCGATATTCTCTTATGTTTGTAACTATTGTTTCAAAGGGCCTTTGGGTCTCCCTAGAGACGCCTGAGATTAGTTTAGTTTGGATTCGAACAACTCGCTGCTTCGCCATAATTCGCTCCTTTGAAGCAACTTCACTCAAATTTTTGATATTCTCCGATATTTGTAACACTTGTCTCAAAGCGTTCCTGAGGCTCCCTAGAGACGCCTGAGATCAGTTTAGTTTGGATTCGAACAACTCGTTGTTTCGCCATAATTCACTCCTTTAAAGCAACTTCACTCAATTTTCGATATTCTCTGATGTTTGTAACTATTGTTTCAAAGGGCCTTTGGGTCTCCCTAGAGACGCCTGAGCACAGTTTAGTTTGGATTCGAACACCTCGTAGTTTCGCAATAATTCGCTTCTTTGAAGCAACTTCATTCAAATTTTCGATATTCTCCGATATTTGTAACACTTGTCTCAAAGCGTTTCTGAGTCTCCCTAGAGACGCCTGAGATCAGTTTAATTTGGATTCGAAGAACTCGTGATTTCGCCATAATTCGCTTCTTTGAAGCAACTTCACACAAATTTTCCATATTCTCTGATGTTTGTAACTATTGTTTCAAAGGGCCTCTGGGGCTCCCTAGAGACGCCTGAGCACAGTTTAGTTTGGTTTCGAACAACTCGTTGTTTCGCCATAATTCGCTTCTTTCAAGCAACTTCATTCAAATTTTCGATATTCTCCGATATTTGTAACACTTATCTCAAAGCGTTTCTGAGGCTTGCTAGAGACGCCTGAGATCAGTTTAGTTTGGATTCGAAGAACTCGTTGTTTCGCCATAATTCACTTCTTTAAAGCAAGTTCACCTAATATTCGATATTCTCTGATGTTTGTAACTATTGTTTCAAAGGGCCTTTGGGTCTCCCTAGAGACGCCTGAGCACAGTTTAGTTTGGATTCGAACACCTCGTAGTTTCGCAATAATTCGCTTCTTTGAAGCAACTTCATTCAAATTTTCGATATTCTCCGATATTTGTAACACTTGTCTCAAAGCGTTTCTGAGGCTCCCTTAAGACGCCTGAGATCAGTTTAGTTTGGATTCAAACGACTCGTTGTTTCGCCATAATTCACTTCTTTAAAGCAACTTCGCCCAATTTTCGATATTCTCTGATGTTTGTAACTATTGTTTCAAAGGGCCTTTGGGACTCCCTAAGGACGCCTGACCACAGTTTAGTTTGGATTCGAACACCTCGTTGTTTCGCAATAATTCGCTTCTTTCAAGCAACTTCATTCAAATTTTCGATATTCTCCAATATTTGTAACACTTGTCTCAGAGCGTTTCTGAGGCTCCCTAGAGACGCCTGAGATCAGTTTTGTTTGGATTCGAAGAACTCGTTGTTTCGCCATAATTCACTTCTTTAAAGCAACTTCACCCAGTTTTCGATATTCTCTGATGTTTGTAACTATTGTTTCAAAGGGCCTTTGGGACTCCCTAGAGACGCCTGAGAACAGTTTCTTTTGGATTCGAACACCTCGTTGTATCGCAATAATTCGCTTCTTTCAAGCAACTTCATTCAAATTTTCGATATTCTCCGATATTTGTAACACTTGTCTCAAAGCGTTTCTGAGGCCCCCTAGAGACGCCTGAGATCAGTTTAGTTTGGATTCGAAGAACTCGTGATTTCGCCATAATTCGCTTCTTTGAAGCAACTTCACCCAAATTTTCGATTTTCTCTGATGTTTGTAACTATTGTTTCAAAGGGCCTCTGGGGCTCCCTAGAGACCCCTCAGCACAGTTTAATTTGGTTTCGAACAACTCGTTTCGCCATAATTCGCTTCTTTGAAGCAACTACACCCAATTTTCGATATTCTCTTACGTTTGTAACTATTGTTTCAAAGGGCCTTTGGGTCTCCCTAGAGACGCCTGAGATTAGTTTAGTTTGGATTCGAACAACTCGCTGCTTCGCCATAATTCGCTCTTTTGAAGCAACTTCACTCAAATTTTTGATATTCTCCGATATTTGTAACCCTTGTCTCAAAGCGTTCCTGAGGCTCCCTAGAGACGCCTGAGATCAGTTTAGTTTGGATTCGAACAACTCGTTGTTTCGCCATAATTCACTTCTTTAAAGCAACTTCACCCAATTTTCGATATTCTCTGATGTTTGTAACTATTGTTTCAAAGGGCCTTTGGGACTCCCTAGAGACGCCTGAGAACAGTTTATTTTGGATTCGAACACCTCGTTGTTTCGCAATAATTAGCTTCTTTCAAGCAACTTCATTCAAATTTTCGATATTCTCCGATATTTGTAACACTTGTCTCAAAGCGTTTCTGAGGCTCCCTAGAGACGCCTGAGATCAGTTTAGTTTGGATTCGAAGAACTCGTGATTTCGCCATAATTCGCTTCTTTGAAACAACTTCACCCAAATTTTCGATTTTCTCTGATGTTTGTAACTATTGCTTCAAAGGGCCTCTGGGGCTCCCTAGAGACGCCTGAGCACAGTTTAGTTTGGTTTCGAACAACCCGTTGTTTCGCCATAATTCGCTTCTTTGAAGCAACTACACCCAATTTTCGATATTCTCTTATGTTTGTAACTATTGTTTCAAAGGGCCTTTGGGTCTCCCTAGAGACGCCTGAGATTAGTTTAGTTTTGATTCGAACAACTCGCTGCTTCGCAATAAGTCGCTCCTTCACTAAAATTTTCGATATTCTCCGATATTTGTAAATCTTGTCTCAAAGCGTTCCTGAGGCTCCCTAGTGACGCCTGAGATCAGTTTAGTTTGGATTTGAAGAACTCGTTGTTTCGCCATAATTCACTTCTTTAAAGCAACTTCACCCAATTTTCGATATTCTCTGATGTTTGTAACTATTGTTTCAAAGGGCCTTTGGGTCACCCTAGAGACGCCTGAGCACAGTTTAATTTGGATTAGAACACCCCGTTGTTTCGCAATAATTCGCTTCTTTGAAGCAACTTCACCCTAATTTTCGATATTCTCTGATGTTTGTACCTATTGTTTCAAAGGGCATTTGGGTCTCCTTAGAGACGCCTGAGCATAGTTTAGTTTGGATTCGAACACCTCGTTGTTTCGCGATAATTCGCTTCTTTGAAGCAACTTCATTCAAATTTTCGATATTCTCCGATATTTGTCACACTTGTCTCAAAGCGTTTCTGAGGCTCCCTTAAGACGCCTGAGATCAGTTTAGTTTGGCTTCGAAGAACTCGTTCTTTCGCCATAATTCGCTTCTTTGAAGCAACTTCACCCAAATTTTCGATATTCTCAGATATTTGTAACTATTGTTTCAAAGGGCATTTGGGTCTCCCTAGAGACGCCTGAGCACAGTTTAGTTTGGATTCGAACACCTCGTTGTTTCGCGATAATTCGCTTCTTTGTAGCAACGTCACTCAAATTTTCGATATTCTCCGATATTTGTAACACTTGTCTCAAAGCGTTTCTGAGGCTCCCTAGAGACCCCTGAGATCAGTTTAGTTTGGATTCGAACAACTCGTTGTTTCGCCATAATTCACTTCTTTAAAGCAACTTCGCCCAATTTTCGATATTCTCTGATGTTTGTAACTATTGTTTCAAAGGGCCTTTGGGACTCCCTTGAGACGCCTGAGCACAGTTTAGTTTGGATTCGAACACCTCGTTGTTTCGCAATAATTCGCTTCTTTCAAGCAACTTCATTCAAATTTTCGATATTCTCCGATATTTGTAACACTTGTCTCAAAGCGTTTCTGAGGCTCCCTTAAGACGCCTGAGAGCAGTTTAGTTTGGATTCAAACGACTCGTTGCTTCGCCATAATTCGCTTCTTTGAAGCAACTTCACCCAAATTTTCGATATTCTCTAATGTTTGTAACTATTGTTTCAAAGGGCATTTGGGTCTCCCTAGAGACGCCTGAGCACAGTTTAGTTTGGATTCGAACACCCCGTTGTTTCGCGATAATTCGCTTCTTTGTAGCAACTTCACTCAAATTTTCGATATTCTCCGATATTTGTAACACTTGTCTCAAAGCGTTTCTGAGGCTCCCTAGAGACGCCTGAGATCATTTTATTTTGGATTCGAAGAACTCGTTGTTTCGCCATAATTCACTTCTTTAAAGCAACTTCGCCCAATTTTCGATATTCTCTGATGTTTGTAACTATTGTTTCAAAGGGCCTTTGGGACTCCCTAGAGACGCCTGACCACAGTTTAGTTTGGATTCGAACACCTCGTTGTTTCGCAATAATTCGCTTCTTTCAAGCAACTTCATTCAAATTTTCGATATTCTCCAATATTTGTAACACTTGTCCCAAAGCGTTTCTGAGGCTCCCTAGAGACGCCTGAGATCAGTTTAATTTGGATTCGAAGAACTCGTTGTTTCGCCATAATTCACTTCTTTAAAGCAACTTCACCCAATTTTCGATATTCTCTGATGTTTGTAACTATTGTTTCAAAGGGCCTTTGGGACTCCCTAGAGACGCCTGAGAACAGTTTATTTTGGATTCGAACACCTCGTTGTTTCGCAATAATTCGCTTCTTTCAAGCAACTTCATTCAAATTTTCGATATTCTCCGATATTTGTAACACTTGTCTCAAAGCGTTTCTGAGGCTCCCTAGAGACGCCAGAGATCAGTTTAGTTTGGATTCGAAGAATTCGTAGTTTCGCCATAATTCACTTCTTTAAAGCAAGTTCACCTAATTTTCGATATTCACTGATGTTTGTAACTATTGTTTCAAAGGGCCTTTGGGTCTCCCTAGAGACGCTTGAGCACAGTTTAATTTGGATTAGAACACCCCGATGTTTCGCAATAATTCGCTTCTTTAAAGCAACTTCACCCAAATTTTCGATATTCTCAGATGTTTGTAACTATTGTTTCAAAGGGCATTTGGGTCTCCCTAGAGACGCCTGAGTACAGTTTAGTTTGGATTCGAACACCTCGTTGTTTCGCGATAATTCGCTTCTTTGTAGCAACGTCACTCAAATTTTCGATATTCTCCGATATTTGTAACACTTGTCTCAAAGCGTTTCTGAGGCTCTCTAGAGACCCCTGGGATCAGTTTAGTTTGGATTCGAACAACTCGTTGTTTCGCCATAATTCACTTCTTTAAAGCAACTTCGCCCAATTTTCGATATTCTCTGATGTTTGTAACTATTGTTTCAAAGGGCCTTTGGGACTCCCTTGAGACGCCTGAGCACAGTTTAGTTTGGATTCGAACACCTCGTTGTTTCGCAATAATTCGCTTCTTTCAAGCAACTTCATTCAAATTTTCGATATTCTCCGATATTTGTAACACTTGTCTCAAAGCGTTTCTGAGGCTCCCTTAAGACGCCTGAGAGCAGTTTAGTTTGGATTCAAACGACTCGTTGCTTCGCCATAATTCGCTTCTTTGAAGCAACTTCACCCAAATTTTCGATATTCTCTAATGTTTGTAACTATTGTTTCAAAGGGCATTTGGGTCTCCCTAGAGACGCCTGAGCACAGTTTAGTTTGGATTCGAACACCTCGTTGTTTCGCGATAATTCGCTTCTTTGTAGCAACTTCACTCAAATTTTCGATATTCTCCTATATTTGTAACACTTGTCTCAAAGCGTTTCTGAGGCTCCCTAGAGACGCCTGAGATCATTTTATTTTGGATTCGAAGAACTCGTTGTTTCGCCATAATTCGCTTCTTTGAAGCAACTTCACCCAAATTTTCGATATTCTCTAATGTTTGTAACTATTGTTTCAAAGGGCATTTGGGTCTCCCTAGAGACGCCTGAGCACAGTTTAGTTTGGAATCGAACACCTCGTTGTTCCGCGATAATTCGCTTCTTTGTAGCAACTTCATTAAAATTTTCGATATTCTCCGATATTTGTAACACTTGTCTCAAAGCGTTTCTGAGGCTCCCTAGAGACGCCTGAGATCATTTTATTTTGGATTGGAAGAACTCGTTGTTTCGCCATAATTCACTTCTTTAAAGCAACTTCGCCCAATTTTCGATATTCTCTGATGTTTGTAACTATTGTTTCAAAGAGCCTTTGGGACTCCCTAGAGACGCCTGACCACAGTTTAGTTTGGATTCGAACACCTCGTTGTTTCGCAATAATTCGCTTCTTTCAAGCAACTTCATTCAAATTTTCGATATTCTCCAATATTTGTAACACTTGTCTCAAAGCGTTTCTGAGGCTCCCTAGAGACGCCTGAGATCAGTTTAGTTTGGATTCGAAGAACTCGTGATTTCGCCATAATTCGCTTCTTTGAAGCAACTTCACCCAAATTTTCGATACTCTCTGACGTTTGTACCTATTGTTTCAAAGGGCATTTGCTTCTCCTTAGAGACGCCTGAGCACAGTTTAGTTGGGATTAGAACACCCCGTTGTTTCGCAATAATTCGCTTCTTTGAAGCAACTTCACCCAAATTTTCGATATTCTCTGATGTTTGTACCTATTGTTTCAAAGGGCATTTGGGTCTCCTTAGAGACGCCTGAGCATAGTTTAGTTTGGATTCGAACACCTCGTTGTTTCGCGATAATTCGCTTCTTTGAAGCAACTTCATTCAAATTTTCGATATTCTCCGATATTTGTCACACTTGTCTCAAAGCGTTTCTGAGGCTCCCTTAAGACGCCTGAGATCAGTTTAGTTTGGCTTCGAAGAACTCGTTCTTTCGCCATAATTCGCTTCTTTGAAGCAACTTCACCCAAATTTTCGATAATCTCAGATGTTTGTAACTATTGTTTCAAAGGGCATTTGGGTCTCCTTAGAGACGCCTGAGCATAGTTTAGTTTGGATTCGAACACCTCGTTGTTTCGCGATAATTCGCTTCTTTGAAGCAACTTCATTCATATTTTCGATATTCTCCGATATTTGTAACACTTGTCTCAAAGCGTTTCTGAGGCTCCCTTAAGACGCCTGAGATCAGTTTAGTTTGGATTCGAAGAACTCGTTGTTTCGCCATAATTCGCTTCTTTGAAGCAACTTCACCCAAATTTTCGATATACTCTGATGTTTGTAACTATTGTTTCAAAGGGCATTTGGGTCTCCCTAGAGACGACTGAGCACAGTTTAGTTTGGATTCGAACACCTCGTTGTTTCGCGATAATTCGCTTCTTTGTAGCAACTTCACTCAAATTTTCGATATTCTCCGATATTTGTAACACTTGTCTCAAAGCGTTTCTGAGGCTCCCTAGAGACGCCGGAGATCAGTTTAGTTTGGACTCGAAGAACTCGTTGTTTCGCCATAATTCACTTCTTTAAAGCAACTGCGCCCAATTTTCGATATTCTCTGATGTTTGTAACTATTGTTTCAAAGGGCCTTTGGGTCTCCCTAGAGACGCCTGAGCACAGTTTAGTTTGGATTCAAACACCTCGTTGTTTCGCAATAATTCGCTTCTTTCAAGCAACTTCATTCAAATTTTCGATATTCTCCAATATTTGTAACACTTGTCTCAAAGCGTTTCTGAGGCTCCCTGGTGACGCCTGAGATCAGTTTTGTTTGGATTCGAAGAACTCGTTGTTTCCACATAATTCACTTCTTTAAAGCAACTTCACCCAATTTTCGATATTCTCTGATGTTTGTAACTATTGTTTCAAAGGGCCTTTGGGACTCCCTTGAGACGCCTGAGCACAGTTTAGTTTGGATTCGAACACCTCGTTGTTTCGCAATAATTCGCTTCTTTCAAGCAACTTCATTCAAATTTTCGATATTCTCCAATATTTGTAACACTTGTCTCAAAGCGTTTCTGAGGCTCCCTAGAGACGCCTGAGATCAGTTTAGTTTGGATTCCAAGAACTCGTTGTTTCGCAATAATTCCCTTCTTTGAAGCAACTTCACCCAAATTTTCGATATTCTCTGATGTTTGTAACTATTGTTTCAAAGGGCATCTGGGTCTCCCTAGAGACGCCTGAGCAGAGTTCAGTTTGGATTCGAACATCTCGTTGTTTCGCGATAATTCGCTTCTTTGAAGCAACTTCATTCAAATTTTCGATATTCTCCGATATTTGTAACACTTGTCTCAAAGCGTTTCTGAGGCTCCCTAGAGACGCCTGAGATCAGTTTAGTTTGGATTCGAAGAACTCGTGATTTCGCCATAATTCGCTTCTTTGAAGCAACTTCACCCAAATTTTCGGTTTTCTCTGATGTTTGTAACTATTGTTTCAAAGGGCTTCTGGGGCTCCCTAGAGACGCCTGAGCACAGTTTAGTTTGCTTTGGAACAACCCGTTGTTTCGCCATAATTCGCTTCTTTGAAGCAACTACACCCAATTTTCGATATTCTCTTATGTTTGTAACTACTGTTTCAAAGGGCCTTTGGGTCTCCCTAGAGACGCCTGAGATTAGTTTAGTTTGGATTCGAACAACTCGCTGCTTCGCCATAATTCGCTGCTTTGTAGCAACTTCACTAAAATTTTCGATATTCTCCGATATTTGTAAATCTTGTCTCAAAGCGTTCCTGAGGCTCCCTAGAGACGCCTGAGATCAGTTTAGTTTGGATTCGAAGAACTCGTTGTTTCGCCATAATTCACTTCTTTAAAGCAACTTCACCCAATTTTCGATATTCTCTTATGTTTGTACCTATTGTTTCAATGGGCATTTGGGTCTCCTTAGAGACGCCTGAGCATAGTTTAGTTTGGATTCGAACACCTCGTTGTTTCGCGATAATTCGCTTCTTTGAAGCAACTTCATTCAAATTTTCGATATTCTCCGATATTTGTAAAACTTGTCTCAAAGCGTTTCTGAGGCTCCCTTAAGACGCCTGAGATCAGTTTAGTTTGGATTCGAAGAACTCGTTCTTTCGCCATAATTCGCTTCTTTGAAGCAACTTCACCCAAATTTTCGATATTCTCTGATGTTTGTAACTATTGTTTCAATGGGCATCTGGGTCTCCCTAGAGACGCCTGAGCAGAGTTTAGTTTGGATTCGAACATCTCGTTGTTTCGCGATAATTCGCTTCTTTGAAGCAACTTCATTCAAATTTTCGATATTCTCCGATATTTGTAACACTTGTCTCAAAGCGTTTCTGAGGCTCCCTTAAGACGCCTCAGATCAGTTTAGTTTGGATTCAAACAACTCGTTGTTTCGCCATAATTCGCTTCTTTGAAGCAACTTCACCCAAAGTTTCGATATTCTCTGATGTTTGTAAGTATTGTTTCAAAGGGCATTTGGGCCTCCCTAGAGACGCCTGAGCACAGTTTAGTTTGGATTCGAACATCTCGTTGTTTCGCGATAATTCGCTTCTTTAAGGCATCTTCATTCAAATTTTAGATATTCTCCGATATTTGTAACACTTGTCTCAAAGCGTTTCTAAGGCTCTCTAGAGACGCCTGAGATCAGTTTAGTTTGGATTCGAACAACTCGTTGCTGCGCCATAATTCGCTTCTTTGAAGCAACTTCACTCAAATTTTCGATATTCTCCGATATTTGTAACACATGTCTCTAAGCGTTTCTGAGGCTCCCTAGAGACGCCTGAGATCAGTTTAGTTTGGATTCGAAGAACTCGTTGTTTCGCCATAATTCACTTCTTTAAAGCAACTTCACCCAATTTTCGATATTCTCTGATTTTGTAACTATTGTTTCAAAGGGCCTTTGGGTCTCCCTAGAGACGCCTGAGCACAGTTTAGTTTGGATTCGAACACCTCGTTGTTTCGCAATAATTCGTTCTTTGAAGCAACTTCACCCAAATTTTCGATACTCTCTGACGTTTGTACCTATTGTTTCAAAGGGCATTTGCTTCTCCTTAGAGACGCCTGAGCACAGTTTAGTTGGGATTAGAACACCCCGTTGTTTCGCAATAATTCGCTTCTTTGAAGCAACTTCACCCAAATTTTCGATATTCTCTGATGTTTGTAACTATTGTTTCAAAGGGCCTCTGGGGCTCCCTAGAGACGCCTGAGCACAGGTTAGTTTGGTTTCGAACAACCCGTTGTTTCGCCACAATTCGCTTCTTTGAAGCAACTACACCCAATTTTCGATATTCTCTTATGGTTGGTACTATTGTTTGAAAGGGCCTTTGGGTCTCCCTAGAGACGCCTGAGCACAGTTTAGTTTGGATTCGAACAACTCGCTGCTTCGCCATAATTCGCTCCTTTGTAGCAACCTCACTAAAATTTTCGATATTCTCCGATATTTGTAAATCTTGTCTCAAAGCGTTCCTGAGGCTCCCTAGAGACGCCTGAGATCAGTTTAATTTGGATTCGAAGAACTCGTTGTTTCGCCATGATTCTCTTCTTTAAAGCAACTTCACCCAATTTTCGATATTCTCTGATGTTTGTAACTATTGTTTCAAAGGGTCTTTGGGTCTCCCTAGAGACGCCTGAGCACAGTTTAGTTTGGATTCGAACACCTCGTTGTTTCGCAATAGTTCGCTTCTTTCAAGCAACTTCATCCAAATTTTCGATATATTTTGATATTTGTAACACTTGCCTCAAAGCGTTTCTGAGGCTCCCTAGAGACGCCTGAGATCAGTTTAGTTTGGATTCGAAGAACTCGTTGTTTCGCCATAATTCACTTCTTTAAAGCAAGTTCACCCAATTTTCGATATTCTCTGATATTTGTAACTATTGGTTCAACGGGCATTTGGGTCTCTCTGGAGACGCCTGAGCACAGTTTAGTTTGGATACGAACACGTCGTTGTTTCGCAATAATTCGTTCTTTGAAGCAACTTCATTCAAATTTTGGATATTCTCCGATATTTGTAACACTTGTCTCAAAACGTTTCTGAGGCGCCCTTAAGACGCCTCAGATCAGTTTAGTTTGGATTCAAACAACTCGTTGTTTCGCCATAATTCGCTTCTTTGAAGCAACTTCACCCAAATTTTCGATATTCTCTGATGTTTGTAAGTATTGTTTCAAAGGGCATTTGGGTCTCCCTAGCGACGCCTGAGCACAGTTTAGTTTGGATTCGAACATCTCGTTGTTTCGCGATAATTCGCTTCTTTGAAGCAACTTCATTCAAATTTTCGATATTCTCCGATATTTGTAACACTTGTCTCAAAGCGTTTCTGAGGCTCTCTAGAGACGCCTGAGATCAGTTTAGTTTGGATTCGAACAACTCGTTGCTGCGCCATAATTCGCTTCTTTGAAGCAACTTCACTCAAATTTTCGATATTCTCCGATATTTGTAACACATGTCTCAAAGCGTTTCTGAGGCTCCCTAGAGACGCCTGAGATCAGTTTAGTTTGGATTCGAAGAACTCGTTGTTTCGCCATAATTCACTTCTTTAAAGCAACTTCACCAAATTTTCGATATTCTCTGATGTTTGTAACTATTGTTTCAAAGGGCCTTTGGGTCTCCCTAGAGACGCCTGAGCACAGTTTAATTTGGATTAGAACACCCCGTTGTTTCGCAATAATTCGCTTCTTTGAAGCAACTTCACCCAAATTTTCGATATTCTCTTATGTTTGTACCTATTGTTTCAAAGGGCATTTGGGTCTCCTTAGAGACGCCTGAGCATAGTTTAGTTTGGATTCGAACACCTCGTTGTTTCGCGATAATTCGCTTCTTTGAAGCAACTTCATTCAAATTTTCGATATTCTCCGATATTTGTAACACTTGTCTCAAAGCGTTTCTGAGGCTCCCTTAAGACGCCTGAGATCAGTTTAGTTTGGATTCGAAGAACTCGTTCTTTCGCCATAATTCGCTTCTTTGAAGCAACTTCACCCAAATTTTCGATATTCTCTGATGTTTGTAACTATTGTTTCAAAGGGCATTTGGGTCTCCCTAGAGACGACTGAGCACAGTTTAGTTTGGATTCGAACACCTCGTTGTTTCGCGATAATTCGCTTCTTAGTAGCAACTTCACTCATATTTCCGATATTCTCCGATATTTGAAACACTTGTCTCAAAGCGTTTCTGAGGCTCCCTAGAGACGCCTGAGATCAGTTTAGTTTGGATTCGAAGAACTCGTTGTTTCGCCATAATTCACTTCTTTAAAGCAACTTCGCCCAATATCGATATTCTCTGATGTTTGTAACTATTGTTTCAAAGGGCCTTTGGGTCTCCCTAGAGACGCCTGAGCACAGTTTAGTTTGGATTCAAACACCTCGTTGTTTCGCAATAATTCGCTTCTTTCAAGCAACTTCATTCAAATTTTCCATATTCTCCAATATTTGTAACACTTGTCTCAAAGCGTTTCTGAGGCTCCCTGGTGACGCCTGAGATCAGTTTTGTTTGGATTCGAAGAACTCGTTGTTTCCACATAATTCACTTCTTTAAAGCAACTTCACCCAATTTTCGATATTCTCTGATGTTTGTAACTATTGTTTCAAAGGGCCTTTGGGACTCCCTTGAGACGCCTGAGCACAGTTTAGTTTGGATTCGAACTCCTCGTTGTTTCGCAATAATTCGCTTCTTTCAAGCAACTTCATTCAAATTTTCGATATTCTCCGATATTTGTAACACTTGTCTCAAAGCGTTTCTGAGGCTCCCTAGAGACGCCTGTGATCAGTTTAGTTTGGATTCCAAGAACTCGTTGTTTCGCAATAATTCCCTTCTTTGAAGCAACTTCACCCAAATTTTCGATATTCTCTGATGTTTGTAAGTATTGTTTCAAAGGGCATTTGGGTCTCCCTAGAGACGCCTGAGCACAGTTTAGTTTGGATTCGAACATCTCGTTGTCTCGCGATAATTCGCTTCTTTGAAGCAACTTCACCCAAATTTTCGATATTCTCTGATGTTTGTAAGTATTGTTTCAAAGGGCCTTTGGGTCTCCCTAGAGACGCCTGTGCACAGTTTAGTTTGGATTCGAACACCTCGTTGTTTCGCAATAATTCGTTCTTTGAAGCAACTTCACCCAAATTTTCGATATTCTCTGACGTTTGTACCTATTGTTTCAAAGGGCATTTGGGTCTCCTTAGAGACGCCTGAGCACAGTTTAGTTTGGATTAGAACACCCCGTTGTTTCGCAATAATTCGCTTCTTTGAAGCAACTTCACCCAAATTTTCGATATTCTCTGATGTTTGTAACTATTGTTTCAAAGGGCCTCTGGGGCTCCCTAGAGACGCCTGAGCACAGGTTAGTTTGGTTTCGAACAACCCGTTGTTTCTTCATAATTCGCTTCTTTGAAGCAACTACACCCAATTTTCGATATTCTCTTATGGTTGTAACTATTGTTTGAAAGGGCCTTTGGGTCTCCCTAGAGACGCCTGAGCACAGTTTAGTTTGGATTCGAACACCTCGTTGTTTCGCAATAGTTCGCTTCTTTCAAGCAACTTCATCCAAATTTTCGATATTCTCCGATATTTGTAACACTTGTCTCAAAGTGTTTCTGAGGCTCCCTAGAGACGCCTGAGATCAGCTTAGTTTGGATTCGAAGAACTCGTTGTTTCGCCATAATTCACTTCTTTAAAGCAAGTTCACCCAATTTTCGATATTCTCTGATATTTGTAACTATTGGTTCAAAGGGCATTTGGGTCACTCTGGAGACGCCTGAGGACAGTTTAGTTTGGATACGAACACGTCGTTGTTTCGCAATAAATCGTTCTTTGAAGCAACTTCATTCAAATTTTGGATATTCTCCGATATTTGTAACACTTGTCTCAAAACGTTTCTGAGGCGCCCTTAAGACGCCTCAGATCAGTTTAGTTTGGATTCAAACAACTCGTTGTTTCGCCATAATTCGCTTCTTTGAAGCAACTTCACCCAAATTTTCGATATTCTCTGATGTTTGTAAGTATTGTTTCAAAGGGCATTTGGGTCTCCCTAGCGACGCCTGAGCACAGTTTAGTTTGGATTCGAACATCTCGTTGTTTCGCGATAATTCGCTTCTTTGAAGCAACTTCATTCAAATTTTCGATATTCTCCGATATTTGAAACACTTGTCTCAAAGCGTTTCTGAGGCTCTCTAGAGACGCCTGAGATCAGTTTAGTTTGGATTCGAACAACTCGTTGCTGCGCCATAATTCGCTTCTTTGAAGCAACTTCACTCAAATTTTCGATATTCTCCGATATTTGTAACACATGTCTCAAAGCGTTTCTGAGGCTCCCTAGAGACGCCTGAGATCAGTTTAGTTTGGATTCGAAGAACTCGTTGTTTCGCCATAATTCACTTCTTTAAAGCAACTTCACCGAATTTTCGATATTCTCTGATGTTTGTAACTATTGTTTCAAAGGGCCTTTGGGTCTCCCTAGAGACGCCTGAGCACAGTTTAATTTGGATTAGAACACCCCATTGTTTCGCAATAATTCGCTTCTTTGAAGCAACTTCACCCAAATTTTCGATATTCTCTTATGTTTGTACCTATTGTTTCAAAGGGCATTTGGGTCTCCTTAGAGACGCCTGAGCATAGTTTAGTTTGGATTCGAACACCTCGTTGTTTCGCGATAATTCGCTTCCTTGAAGCAACTTCATTCAAATTTTCGATATTCTCCGATATTTGTAACACTTGTCTCAAAGCGTTTCTGAGGCTCCCTAGAGACGCCTGAGATCAGTTTAGTTTGGATTCGAAGAACTCGTTGTGTCGCCATAATTCACTTCTTTAAAGCAACTTCACCCAATTTTCGATATTCTCTGATGTTTGTAACAATTGTTTCAAAGGGCCTTTGGGTCTCCCTAGAGACGCCTGAGCACAGTTTATTTTGGATTCGAACACCTCGTTGTTTCGCAATAAGTCGCTTCTTTCAAGCAAGTTCATTCAAATTTTCGATATTCTCCGATATTTGTAACACTTGTCTCAAAGCGTTTCTGAGGCTCCCTGGTGACGCCTGAGATCAGTTTTGTTTGGATTCGAAGAACTCGTTGTTTCCACATAATTCACTTCTTTAAAGCAACTTCACCCAATTTTCGATATTCTCTGATGTTTGTAACTATTGTTTCAAAGGGCCTTTGGGACTCCCTTGAGACGCCTGAGCACAGTTTAGTTTGGATTCGAACACCTCGTTGTTTCGCAATAATTCGCTTCTTTCAAGCAACTTCTTTCAAATTTTCGATATTCTCCGATATTTGTAACACTTGTCTCAAAGCGTTTCTGAGGCTCCCTAGAGACGCCTGAGATCAGTTTAGTTTGGATTCCAAGAGCTCGTTGTTTCGCAATAATTCCCTTCTTTGAAGCAACTTCGCCCAAATTTTCGATATTCTCTGATGTTTGTAACTATTGTTTCAAAGGGCATCTGGGTCTCCCTAGAGACGCCTGAGCAGAGTTCAGTTTGGATTCGAACATCTCGTTGTTTCGCGATAATTCGCTTCTTTGAAGCAACTTCATTCAAATTTTCGATATTCTCCGATATTTGTAACACTTGTCTCAAAGCGTTTCTGAGGCTCCCTAGAGACGCCTGAGATCAGTTTAGTTTGGATTCGAAGAACTCGTGATTTCGCCATAATTCGCTTCTTTGAAGCAACTTCACCCAAATTTTCGGTTTTCTCTGATGTTTGTAACTATTGTTTCAAAGGGCCTCTGGGGCTCCCTAGAGACGCCTGAGCACAGTTTAGTTTGATTTGGAACAACCCGTTGTTTCGCCATAATTCGCTTCTTTGAAGCAACTACACCCAATTTTCGATATTCTCTTATGTTTGTAACTACTGTTTCAAAGGGCCTTTGGGTCTCCCTAGAGACGCCTGAGATTAGTTTAGTTTGGATTCGAACAACTCGCTGCTTCGCCATAATTCGCTGCTTTGTAGCAACTTCACTAAAATTTTCGATATTCTCCGATATTTGTAAATCTTGTCTCAAAGCGTTCCTGAGGCTCCCTAGAGACGCCTGAGATCAGTTTAGTTTGGATTCGAAGAACTCGTTGTTTCGCCATAATTCACTTCTTTAAAGCAACTTCAGCCAATTTTCGATATTCTCTGATGTTTGTAACTATTGTTTCAAGGGCCTTTGGGTCTCGCTAGAGACGCCTGAGCACAGTTTAATTTGGATTAGAACACCCCGTTGTTTCGCAATAATTCGCTTCTTTGAAGCAACTTCACCCAAATTTTCGATATTCTCTTATGTTTGTACCTATTGTTTCAATTGGCATTTGGGTCTCCTTAGAGACGCCTGAGCATAGTTTAGTTTGGATTCGAACACCTCGTTGTTTCGCGATAATTCGCTTCTTTGAAGCAACTTCATTCATATTTTCGATATTCTCCGATATTTGTAACACTTGTCTCAAAGCGTTTCTGAGGCTCCCTTAAGACGCCTGAGATCAGTTTAGTTTGGATTCGAAGAAATCGTTCTTTCGCCATAATTCGCTTCTTTGAAGCAACTTCACCCAAATTTTCGATATTCTCTGATGTTTGTAACTATTGTTTCAAAGGGCATTTGGGTCTCCTTAGAGACGACTGAGCACAGTTTAGTTTGGATTCGAACACCTCGTTGTTTCGCGATAATTCGCTTCTTTGTAGCAACTTCACTCAAATTTCCGATATTCTCCGATATTTGTAACACTTGTCTCAAAGCGTTTCTGAGGCTCCCTATAGACGCCTGAGATCAGTTTAGTTTGGATTCAAACACCTCGTTGTTTCCACATAATTCACTTCTTTAAATCAACTTCACCCAATTTTCGATATTCTCTGATATTTGTAACTATTGTTTCAAAGGGCCTTTGGGACTCCCTTGAGACGCCTGAGCACAGTTTAGTTTGGATTCGAACACCTCGTTGTTTCGCAATAATTCGCTTCTTTCAAGCAACTTCATTCAAATTTTCGATATTCTCCGATATTTGTAACACTTGTCTCAAAGCGTTTCTGAGGCTCCCTAGAGACGCCTGTGATCAGTTTAGTTTGGATTCCAAGAACTCGTTGTTTCGCAATAATTCCCTTCTTTGAAGCAACTTCACCCAAATTTTCGATATTCTCTGATGTTTGTAACTAATGTTTCAAAGGGCATCTGGGTCTCCCTAGAGACGCCTGAGCAGAGTTTAGTTTGGATTCGAACATCTCGTTGTTTCGCGATAATTCGCTTCTTTGAAGCAACTTCATTCAAATTTTCGATATTCTCCGATATTTGTAACACTTGTATCAAAGCGTTTCTGAGGCTCCCTTAAGACGCCTCAGATCAGTTTAATTTGGATTCAAACAACTCGTTGTTTCGCCATAATTCGCTTCTTTGAAGCAACTTCACCCAAAGTTTCGATATTCTCTGATGTTTCTAAGTATTGTTTCAAAGGGCATTTGGGTCTCCCTAGAGACGCCTGAGCACAGTTTAGTTTGGATTCGAACATCTCGTTGTTTCGCGATAATTCGCTTCTTTGAAGCAACTTCATTCAAATTTTAGATATTCTCCGATATTTGTAACACTTGTCTCAAAGCGTTTCTGAGGCTCTCTAGAGACGCCTGAGATCAGTTTAGTTTGGATTCGAACAACTCGTTGCTGCGCCATAATTCGCTTCTTTGAAGCAACTTCAGTCAAATTTTCGATATTCTCCGATATTTGTAACACATGTCTCAAAGCGTTTCTGAGGCTCCCTAGAGACGCCTGAGATCAGTTTAGTTTGGATTCGAAGAACTCGTTGTTTCGCCATAATTCACTTCTTTAAAGCAACTTCACCCAATTTTCGATATTCTCTGATTTTGTAACTATTGTTTCAAAGGGCCTTTGGGTCTCCCTAGAGACGCCTGAGCACAGTTTAGTTTGGATTCGAACACCTCGTTGTTTCGCAATAATTCGTTCTTTGAAGCAACTTCACCCAAATTTTCGATACTCTCTGACGTTTGTACCTATTGTTTCAAAGGGCATTTGCTTCTCCTTAGAGACGCCTGAGCACAGTTTAGTTGGGATTAGAACACCCCGTTGTTTCGCAATAATTCGCTTCTTTGAAGCAACTTCACCCAAATTTTCAATATTCTCTGATGTTTGTAACTATTGTTTCAAAGGGCCTCTGGGGCTCCCTAGAGACGCCTGAGCACAGGTTAGTTTGGTTTCGAACAACCCGTTGTTTCGCCACAATTCGCTTCTTTGAAGCAACTACACCCAATTTTCGATATTCTCTTATGGTTGTAACTATTGTTTGAAAGGGCCTTTGGGTCTCCCTAGAGACGCCTGAGCACAGTTTAGTTTGGATTCGAACAACTCGCTGCTTCGCCATAATTCGCTCCTTTGTAGCAACCTCACTAAAATTTTCGATATTCTCCGATATTTGTAAATCTTGTTTCAAAGCGTTCCTGAGGCTCCCTTGAGACGCCTGAGATCAGTTTAGTTTGGATTCGAAGAACTCGTTGTTTCGCCATGATTCACTTCTTTAAAGCAACTTCACCCAATTTTCGATATTCTCTGACGTTTGTAACTATTGTTTCAAAGGGCTTTTGGGTCTCCCTAGAGACGCCTGAGCACAGTTTAGTTTGGATTCGAACACCTCGTTGTTTCGCAATAGTTCGCTTCTTTCAAGCAACTTCATCCAAATTTTCGATATTCTCCGATATTTGTAACACTTGCCTCAAAGCGTTTCTGAGACTCCCTAGAGACGCCTGAGATCAGTTTAGTTTGGATTCGAAGAACTCGTTGTTTCGCCATAATTCACTTCTTTAAAGCAAGTTCACCCAATTTTCGATATTCTCTGATATTTGTAACTATTGGTTCAAAGGGCATTTGGGTCTCTCTGGAGACGCCTGAGCACAGTTTAGTTTGGATACGAACACCTCGTTGTTTCGCAATAATTCGTTCTTTGAAGCAACTTCATTCAAATTTTGGATATTCTCCGATATTTGTAACACTTGTCTCAAAACGTTTCTGAGGCGCCCTTAAGACGCCTCAGATCAGTTTAGTTTGGATTCAAACAACTCGTTGTTTCGCCATAATTCGCTTCTTTGAAGCAACTTCAGCCAAATTTTCGATATTCTCTGATGTTTGTAAGTATTGTTTCAAAGGGCATTTGGGTCTCCCTTGCGACGCCTGAGCACAGTTTAGTTTGGATTCGAACATGTCTTTGTTTCGCGATAATTCGCTTCTTTGAAGCAACTTCATTCAAATTTTCGATATTCTCCGATATTTCTAACACTTGTCTCAAAGCGTTTCTGAGGCTCTCTAGAGACGCCTGAGATCAGTTTAGTTTGGATTCGAACAACTCGTTGCTGTGCCATAATTCGCTTCTTTGAAGCAACTTCACTCAAATTTTCGATATTCTCCGATATTTGTAACACATGTCTCAAAGCGTTTCTGAGGCTCCCTAGAGACGCCTGAGATCAGTTTAGTTTGGATTCGAAGAACTCGTTGTTTCGCCATAATTCACTTCTTTAAAGCAACTTCACCGAATTTTCGATATTCTCTGATGTTTGTAACTATTGTTTCAAAGGGCCTTTGGGTCTCCCTAGAGACGCCTGAGCACAGTTTAATTTGGATTAGAACACCCCGTTGTTTCGCAATAATTCGCTTCTTTGAAGCAACTTCACCCAAATTTTCGATATTCTCTTAGGTTTGTACCTATTGTTTCAAAGGGCATTTGGGTCTCCTTAGAGACGCCTGAGCATAGTTTAGTTTGGATTCGAACACCTCGTTGTTTCGCGATAATTCGTTTCTTTGAAGCAACTTCATTCAAATTTTCGATATTCTCCGATATTTGTAACACTTGTCTCACAGCGTTTCTGAGGCTCCCTTAAGACGCCTGAGATCAGTTTAGTTTGGATTCGAACAACTCGTTCTTTCGCCATAATTCCCTTCTTTGAAGCAACTTCACCCAAATTTTCGATATTCTCTGATGTTTGTAACTATTGTTTCAAAGGGCTTTTGGGTCTCCCTAGAGACGACTGAGCACAGTGTAGTTTGGATTCGAACACCTCGTTGTTTCGCGATAATTCGCTTCTTTGTAGCAACTTCACTCAAATTTCCGATATTCTCCGATATTTGTAACACTTGTCTCAAAGCGTTTCTGAGGCTCCCTAGAGACGCCTGAGATCAGTTTAGTTTGGATTCGAAGAACTCGTTGTTTCGCCATAATTCACTTCTTTAAAGCAACTTCACCCAATTTTCGATATTCTCTGATTTTGTAACTATTGTTTCAAAGGGCCTTTGGGTCTCCCTAGAGACGCCTGAGCACAGTTTAGTTTGGATTCGAACACCTCGTTGTTTCGCAATAATTCGTTCTTTGAAGCAACTTCACCCAAATTTTCGATACTCTCTGACGTTTGTACCTATTGTTTCAAAGGGCATTTGCTTCTCCTTAGAGACGCCTGAGCACAGTTTAGTTGGGATTAGAACACCCCGTTGTTTCGCAATAATTCGCTTCTTTGAAGCAACTTCACCCAAATTTTCAATATTCTCTGATGTTTGTAACTATTGTTTCAAAGGGCCTCTGGGGCTCCCTAGAGACGCCTGAGCACAGGTTAGTTTGGTTTCGAACAACCCGTTGTTTCGCCACAATTCGCTTCTTTGAAGCAACTACACCCAATTTTCGATATTCTCTTATGGTTGTAACTATTGTTTGAAAGGGCCTTTGGGTCTCCCTAGAGACGCCTGAGCACAGTTTAGTTTGGATTCGAACAACTCGCTGCTTCGCCATAACTCGCTCCTTTGTAGCAACCTCACTAAAATTTTCGATATTCTCCGATATTTGTAAATCTTGTCTCAAAGCGTTCCTGAGGCTCCCTAGAGACGCCTGAGATCAGTTTAGTTTGGATTCGAAGAACTCGTTGTTTCGCCATGATTCACTTCTTTAAAGCAACTTCACCCAATTTTCGATATTCTCTGATGTTTGTAACTATTGTTTCAAAGGGCTTATGAGTCTCCCTAGAGACGCCTGAGCACAGTTTAGTTTGGATTCGAACACCTCGTTGTTTCGCAATAGTTCGCTTCTTTCAAGCAACTTCATCCAAATTTTCGATATTCTCCGATATTTGTAACACTTGCCTCAAAGCGTTTCTGAGGCTCCCTAGAGACGCCTGAGATCAGTTTAGTTTGGATTCGAAGAACTCGTTGTTTCGCCATAATTCACTTCTTTAAAGCAAGTTCACCCAATTTTCGATATTCTCTGATATTTGTAACTATTGGTTCAAAGGGCATTTGGGTCTCTCTGGAGACGCCTGAGCACAGTTTAGTTTGGATACGAACACCTCGTTGTTTCGCAATAATTCGTTCTTTGAAGCAACTTCATTCAAATTTTGGATATTCTCCGATATTTGTAACACTTGTCTCAAAACGTTTCTGAGGCGCCCTTAAGACGCCTCAGATCAGTTTAGTTTGGATTCAAACAACTCGTTGTTTCGCCATAATTCGCTTCTTTGAAGCAACTTCACCCAAATTTTCGATATTCTCTGATGTTTGTAAGTATTGTTTCAAAGGGCATTTGGGTCTCCCTAGCGACGCCTGAGCACAGTTTAGTTTGGATTCGAACTTCTCGTTGTTTCGCGATAATTCGCTTCTTTGAAGCAACTTCATTCAAATTTTCGATATTCTCCAATATTTGTAACACTTGTCTCAAAGCGTTTCTGAGGCTCTCTAGAGACGCCTGAGATCAGTTTAGTTTGGATTCGAACAACTCGTTGCTGCGCCATAATTCGCTTCTTTGAAGCAACTTCACTCAAATTTTCGATATTCTCCGATATTTGTAACACATGTCTCAAAGCGTTTCTGAGGCTCCCTAGAGACGCCTGAGATCAGTTTAGTTTGGATTCGAAGAACTCGTTGTTTCGCCATAATTCACTTCTTTAAAGCAACTTCACCGAATTTTCGATATTCTCTGATGTTTGTAACTATTGTTTCAAAGGGCCTTTGGGTCTCCCTAGAGACGCCTGAGCACAGTTTAATTTGGATTAGAACACCCCGTTGTTTCGCAATAATTCGCTTCTTTGAAGCAACTTCACCCAAATTTTCGATATTCTCTTATGTTTGTACCTATTGTTTCAAAGGGCATTTGGGTCTCCTTAGAGACGCCTGAGCATAGTTTAGTTTGGATTCGAACACCTCGTTGTTTCGCGATAATTCGCTTCTTTGAAGCAACTTCATTCAAATTTTCGATATTCTCCGATATTTGTAACACTTGTCTCAAAGCGTTTCTGAGGCTCCCTTAAGACGCCTGAGATCAGTTTAGTTTGGATTCGAAGAACTCGTTCTTTCGCCATAATTCGCTTCTTTGAAGCAACTTCACCCAAATTTTCGATATTCTCTGCTGTTTGTAACTATTGTTTCAAAGGGCTTTTGGGTCTCCCTAGAGACGACTGAGCACAGTGTAGTTTGGATTCGAACACCTCGTTGTTTCGCGATAATTCGCTTCTTTGTAGCAACCTCACTCAAATTTCCGATATTCTCCGATATTTGTAACACTGGTCTCAAAGCGTTTCTGAGGCTCCCTAGAGACGCCTGAGATCAGTTTAGTTTGGATTCGAAGAACTCGTTGTTTCGCCATAATTCACTTCTTTAAAGCAACTTCGCCCAATATCGATATTCTCTGATGTTTGTAACTATTGTTTCAAAGGGCCTTTGGGTCTCCCTAGAGACGCCTGAGCACAGTTTAGTTTGGATTCAAACACCTCGTTGTTTCGCAATAATTCGCTTCTTTCAAGCAACTTCATTCAAATTTTCGATATTCTCCAATATTTGTAACACTTGTCTCAAAGCGTTTCTGAGGCTCCCTGGTGACGCCTGAGATCAGTTTTGTTTGGATTCCAAGAACTCGTTGTTTCCACATAATTCACTTCTTTAAAGCAACTTCACCCAATTTTCGATATTCTCTGATGTTTGTAACTATTGTTTCAAAGGGCCTTTGGGACTCCCTTGAGACGCCTGAGCACAGTTTAGTTTGGATTCGAACACCTCGTTGTTTCGCAATAATTCGCTTCTTTCAAGCAACTTCATTCAAATTTTCGATATTCTCCGATATTTGTAACACTTGTCTCAAAGCGTTTCTGAGGCTCCCTAGAGACGCCTGTGATCAGTTTAGTTTGGATTCCAAGAACTCGTTGTTTCGCAATAATTCCCTTCTTTGAAGCAACTTCACCCAAATTTTCGATATTCTCTGATGTTTGTAAGTATTGTTTCAAAGGGCATTTGGGTCTCCCTAGAGACGCCTGAGCACAGTTTAGTTTGGATTCGAACATCTCGTTGTTTCGCGATAATTCCTTTCTTTGAAGCAACTTCATTCAAATTTTCGATATTCTCCGATATTTGTAACACTTGTCTCAAAGCATTTCTGAGGCTCTCTAGAGACGCCTGAGATCAGTTTAGTTTGGATTCGAACAACTCGTTGCTGCGCCATAATTCGCTTCTTTGAAGCAACTTCACTCAAATTTTCGATATTCTCCGATATTTGTAACACATGTCTCAAAGCGTTTCTGAGGCTCCGTAGAGACGCTTGAGATCAGTTTAGTTTGGATTCGAAGAACTCGTTGTTTCGCCATAATTCACTTCTTTAAAGCAACTTCGCCCAATTTTCGATATTCTCTGATTTTGTAACTATTATTTCAAAGGGCCTTTGGGTCTCCCTAGTGACGCCTGAGCTCAGTTTAGTTTGGATTCGAACACCTCGTTGTTTCGCAATAATTCGTTCTTTGAAGCAACTTCACCCAAATTTTCGATATTCTCTGACGTTTGTACCTATTGTTTCAAAGGGCATTTGGGTCTCCTTAGAGACGCCTGAGCACAGTTTAGTTTGGATTAGAACACCCCGTTGTTTCGCAATAATTCGCTTCTTTGAAGCAACTTCACCCAAATTTTCGATATTCTCTGATGTTTGTAACTATTGTTTCAAAGGGCCTCTGGGGCTCCCTAGAGACGCCTGAGCACAGGTTAGTTTGGTTTCGAACAACCCGTTGTTTCGCCATAATTCGCTTCTTTAAAGCAACTTCATCCAAATTTTCGATATTCTCCGATATTTGTAACACTTGTCTCAAAGTGTTTCTGAGGCTCCCTAGAGACGCCTGAGATCAGTTTTGCTTGGATTCGAAGAACTCGTTGTGTCGCCATAATTCACTTCTTTAAAGCAAGTTCACCCAATTTTCGATATTCTCTGATATTTGTAACTATTGGTTCAAAGGGCATTTGGGTCTCTCTGGAGACGCCTTAGCACAGTTTAGTTTGGATACGAACACCTCGTTGTTTCGCAATAATTCGTTCTTTGAAGCAACTTCATTCAAATTTTCGATATTCTCCGATATTTAAAACACTTGTCTCAAAGCGTTTCTGAGGCTCCCTTAAGACGCCTCAGATCAGTTTAGTTTGGATTCAAACAACTCGTTGTTTCGCCATAATTCGCTTCTTTGAAGCAACTTCACCCAAATTTTTGATATTCTCTGATGTTTGTAAGTATTGTTTCAAAGGGCATTTGGGTCTCCCTAGAGACGCCTGAGCACAGTTTAGTTTGGATTCGAACATCTCGTTGTTTCGCGATAATTCGCTTCTTTGAAGCAACTACATTCAAATTTTCGAGATTCTCCGATATTTGTAACACTTGTCTCAAAGCGTTTCTGAGGCTCTCTAGAGACGCCTGAGATCAGTTTAGTTTGGATTCGAACAACTCGTTGCTGCGCCATAATTCGCTTCTTTGAAGCAACTTCACTCAAATTTTCGATATTCTCCGATATTTGTAACACTTGTCTCAAAGCGTTTCTGAGGCTCCCTAGAGACGCCTGAGATCAGTTTAGTTTGGATTCGAAGAACTCGTGATTTCGCCATAATTCGCTTCTTTGAAGCAACTTCACCCAAATTTTCGATATTCTCTGATGTTTGTAACTATTGTTGCAAAGGGCCTTTGGGTCTCCCTAGAGACGCCTGAGCACAGTTTAGTTTGGATTCGAACACCTCGTTGTTTCGCAATAATTCGCTTCTTTCAAGCAAGTTCATTCAAATTTTCGATATTCTCCGATATTTGTAACACTTGTCTCAAAGCGTTTCTGAGGCTCCCTTAAGACGCCTGACATCAGTTTAGTTTATTTTCAAACAACTCGTTGTTTCGCCATAATTCGCTTCTTTGAAGCAACTTCGCCCAAATTTTCGATATTCTCTGATGTTTGTAACTATTGTTTCAAAGGGCCTCTGGGGCTCCCTAGAGACGCCTGAGCACAGGTTAGTTTGGTTTCGAACAACCCGTTGTTTCGCCATAATTCGCTTCTTTGAAGCAACTACACCCAATTTTCGATATTCTCTTATGGTTGTAACTACTGTTTGAAAGGGCCTTTGGGTCTCCCTAGAGACGCCTGAGATTAGTTTAGTTTGGATTCGAACAATTCGCTGCTTCGCCATAATTCGCTCCTTTGAAGCAACTTCACTCTAATTTTCGATATTCTCCGATATTTGTAACACTTGTCTCAAAGCGTTCCTCAGGCTCCCTAGAGACGCCTGAGATCAGTTTAGTTTGGATTCGAAGAACTCGTTGTTTCGCCATAATTCACTTCATTAAAGCAACTTCACCCAATTTTCGATATTCTCTGATGTTTGTAACTATTGTTTCAATGGGCCTTTGGGTCTCCCTAGAGACGCCTGAGCACAGTTTAGTTTGGATTCGAACACCTCGTTGTGTCGCAATAATTCGCTTCTTTCAAGCAACATCATTCAAATTTTCGATATTCTCCGATATTTGTAACACTTGTCTCAAAGCGTTTCTGAGGCTCCCTAGAGACGCCTGAGATCAGTTTAGTTTTGATTCGAAGAACTCTTTGTTTCGCCATAACTCACTTCTTTAAAGCAAGTTCACCCAATTTTCGATTTTCTCTGATGTTTGTAACTATTGTTTCAAAGTGCCTTTGGGTCTCCCTAGAGACGCCTGAGCACAGTTTAGTATGGATTCGAACACCTCGTTGTTTCGCGATAATTGGCTTCTTTGAAGCAACTTCATTCAAATTTTCCATATTCTCCGATATTTGTAACACTCGTCTCAAAGCGTTTCTGAGGCTCCCTTAAGACGCCGCAGATCAGTTTAATTTGGATTCAAACAACTCGTTGTTTCGCCATAATTCACTTCTTTAAAGCAACTTCACCCAATTTTCGATATTCTCTGATGTTTGTAACTATTGTTTCAAAGGGCCTTTGGGTCTCCCTAGAGACGCCTGAGCACAGTTTAGTTTGGATTCGAACACCTCGTTGTTTCGCAATAATTCGCTTCTTTCAAGCAAGTTCATTCAAATTTTCGATATTCTCCGATATTTGTAACACTTGTCTCAAAGCGTTTCTGAGGCTCCCTAGAGACGCCTGAGATCAGTTTATTTTGGATTCGAAGAACTCGTGATTTTGCCATAATTCGCTTCTTTGAAGCAACTTCACCCAAATTTTCGATATTCTCTGATGTTTGTAACTATTGTTGCAAAGGGCCTTTGGGTCTCCCTAGAGACGCCTGAGCACAGTTTAATTTTGATTAGAACACCCCGTTGTTTCGCAATAATTCGCTTCTTTGAAGCAACTTCACCCAAATTTTCGATATTCTCTGATGTTTGTACCTATTGTTTCAAAGGGCCTCTGGGGCTCCCTAGAGACGCCTGAGCACAGTTTACTTTGGTTTCGAACAACTCGTTGTTTCGCCATAATTCGCTTCTTTGAAGCAACTTCACCCAATTTTCGATATTCTCTGATGATTGTAACTATCGTTTCAAAGGGTCTTTGGGTCTCCCTAGAGACGCCTGAGATCAGTTAAGTTTGGATTCGAAAAACTCGTTGTTTCGCCTTAATTCACTTTTTTAAAGCAACTTCACCCAATTTTCGATATTCTCTGATGTTTGTAACTATTGTTTCAAAGGGCCTTTGGGACTCCCTAGAGACGCCTGAGCACAGTTTAGTTTGGATTCGAACACCTCGTTTCGCAATAATTCGCATCTTTCAAGCAACTTCATTCAAATTGTCGATATTCTCCGATATTTGTAACACTTGTCTCAAAGCGTTTCTGAGGCTCCCTAGAGACGCCTGAGATCAGTTTAATTTATATTCAAAGATCTCGTTGTTTCGCCATAATTCGCTTCTTTGAAGCAACTTCACCCAAATTTTCGATATCCTCTGATGTTGGTAACTATTGTTTCAAAGGGCATTTGGGACTCCGTAGAGACGGCTGAGCACAGTTTAGTTTGGATTCGTAGATCTCGTTGTTTCGCGATAATTCGCTTCTTTGAAGCAACATCATTCAAATTTTCGATATTCTCCGATATTTGTAACACTTGTCTCAAAGCGTTTCTGAGGCTCCCTAGAGACGCCTGAGATCAGTTTAGTTTGGATTCGAAACACTCGTGATTTCGCCATAATTCGCTTATTTGAAGCAACTTCACCCAAATTTTCGATATTCTCTGATGTTGGTAACTATTGTTTCAAAGGGCATTTGGGTCTCCCTAGAGACGCCTGAGCACAGTTTAGTTTGGATTCGTAGATCTCGTTGTTTCGCGATATTTCGCTTCTCTGAAGCAACATCATTCAAATTTTCGATATTCTCCGATATTTGTAACACTTGTCTCAAAGCGTTTCTGAGGCTCCCTAGAGACGCCTGAGATTAGTTAAGTTTGGATTCGAAAAACTCGTTGTTTCGCCTTAATTCACTTTTTTAAAACAACTTCACCCAATTTTCGATATTCTCTGATGTTTGTAACTATTGTTTCAAAGGGCCTTTGGGACTACCTAGAGACGCCTGAGCACAGTTTAGTTTGGATTCGAACACCTCGTTGTTTCGCAATAATTCGCATCTTTCAAGCAAGTTCATTCAAGTTTTCGATATTCTGCGATATTTGTAACACTTGTCTCAAAGCGTTTCTGAGGCTCCCTAGAGACGCCTGAGATCAGTTTAGTTTGGATTCGAACACCTCGTTGTTTCGCAATAATTCGTTCTTTGAAGCAACTTCACCCAAATTTTCGATATTCTCTGACGTTTGTACCTATTGTTTCAAAGGGCATTTGGGTCTCCTTAGAGACGCCTGAGCGCAGTTTAGTTTGGATTAGAACACCCCGTTGTTTCGCAATAATTCGCTTCTTTGAAGCAACTTCACCCAAATTTTCGATATTCTCTGATGTTTGTAACTATTGTTTCAAAGGGCCTCTGGGGCTCCCTAGAGACGCCTGAGCACAGTTTAGTTTGGTTTCGAACAACCCGTTGTTCCGCCATAATTCGCTTCTTTGAAGCAACTACACCCAATTTTCGATATTCTCTTATATTTGTAACTATTGTTTGAAAGGGCCTTTGGGTCTCCCTAGACACGCCTGAGATTAGTTTAGTTTGGATTCGAACAACTCGCTGCTTCGCCATAATTCGCTCCTTTGAAGCAACTTCACTCTAATTTTCGATATACTCCGATATTTGTAACACTTGTCTCAAAGCGTTCCTGAGGCTCCCTAGAGACGCCTGAGATCAGTTTAGTTTGGATTCGAGGAACTCGTTGTTTCGCCATAATTCACTTCTTTAAAGCAACTTCACTCAATTTTCGATATTCTCTGATGTTTGTAACTATTGTTTCAAAGGGCCTTTGGGTCTCCCTAGAGACGCCTGAGTACAGTTTAGTTTGGATTCGAACACCTCGTTGTGTCGCAATAATTCGCTTCTTTGAAGCAACTTCATTCAAATTTTCGATATTCTCCGATATTTGTAACACTTGTCTCAAAGCGTTTCTGAGGCTCCCTAGAGACGCCTGAGATCAGTTTAGTTTGGATTCGAAGAACCCGTTTCACAATAATTCGCTTCTTTGAAGCAACTTCACCCAAATTTTCGATATTCTCTGATGTTTGTAACTATTGTTTCAAACGGCATTTGGGTCTCCCTAGAGACGCCTGAGCACAGTTTAGTTTGGATTCGAACATCTCGTTGTTTCGCGATAATTCGCTTCTTTGAAGCAACATCATTCAAATTTTCGATATTCTCCGATATTTGTAACACTTGTCTCAAAGCGTTTCTGAGGCTCCCTAGAGACGCCTGAGATCAGTTTAGTTTGGATTCGAAGAACTCGTTTCGCAATAATTCGCTTCTTTGAAGCAACTTCACCCAAATTTTCGATATTCTCTGATATTTGTAACTATTGTTTCAAACGGCATTTGGGTCTCCCTAGAGACGCCTGAGCACAGTTCAGTTTGGATTCGAACATCTCGTTGTTTCGCGATAATGCGCTTCTTTGAAGCAACATCATTCAAATTTTCGATATTCTCCGATATTTGTAACACTTGTCTCAAAGCGTTTCTGAGGCTCCCTAGAGACGCCTGAGATCAGTTTAGTTTGGATTCGAAGAACTCGTTGTTTCGCCATAATTCACTTCTTTAAAGCAAGTTCACCCAATTTTCGATTTTCTCTGATGTTTGTAACTATTGTTTCAAAGGGCCTCTGGGTCTCCTTAGAGATGCCTGAGCACAGTTTATTTTGGATTCGAACAACTCCTTGTTTCGCGATAATTCGTTCTTTGAAGCAACTTCACCCAAATTTTCGATATTCTCTGATGTTTGTACCTATTGTTTCAAAGGGCATTTGGGTCTCCTTAGAGATGCCTGAGCACAGTTTAGTTTGGATTCGAACACCTCCTTGTTTCGCCATAATTGGCTTCTTTGAAGCAACTTCATTCAAATTTTCGATATTCTCCGATATTTGTAACACTTGTCTCAAAGCGTTTCTGAGGCTCCCTAGAGACGCCAGAGATGAGTTTACTTTGGATTCCAAGAAATCGTTGTTTCGCCATAATTCACTTCTTTAAAGCAACTTCACCCAATTTTCGATATTCTCTGATGTTTGTAACTATTGTTTCAAAGGGCCTTTGGGTCTACCTAGAGACGCCTGAGCACAGTTTAGTTTGGATTCGAACACCTCGTTGTTTCTCAATAATTCGCTTCTTTCAAGCAAGTTCATTCAAATTTTCGATATTCTCCGATATTTGTAACACTTGTCTCAAAGCGTTTCTGAGGCTCCCTAGAGACGCCTGAGATCAGTTTAGTTTGGATTCGAAGAACTCGTGATTTCGCCATAATTCGCTTCTTTGAAGCAACTTCACCCAAATTTTCGATATTCTCTGATGTTTGTAACTATTGTTTGAAAGGGCCTTTGGGTCTCCCTAGAGACGCCTGAGCACAGTTTAATTTGGATTAGAACACCCCGTTGTTTCGCAATAATTAGCTTCTTTGAAGCAACTTCACCCAAATTTTCGATATTCTCTGATGTTTGTAACTATTGTTTCAAAGGGCCTTTGGTACTCCCTAGAGACGCCTGAGCACAGTTTAGTTTGGATTCGAACACCTCGTTTCGCAATAATTCGCTTCTTTCAAGCAACTTCACTCAAATTTTCGATATTCTCCGATATTTGTAACACTTGTCTCAAAGCATTTCTGAGGCTCCCTAGAGACGCCTGAGATCAGTTTAAATTGGATTCGAAGAACTCGTTGTTTCGCCATAATTCGCTTCTTTGAAGCAACCTCACCCAAATTTTCGATATCCTCTGATGTTTGTAACTATTGTTTCAAAGGGCATTTGGGTCTCCCTAGAGACGCCTGAGCACAGTTTAGTTTGAATTCGAAGATCTAGTTGTTTCGCGATAATTCGCTTCTTTGAAGCAACTTCATTCAAATTTTCGATATTCTCCGATATTTGTAACACTTGTCTCAAAGCATTTCTGAGGCTCCCTAGAGACGCCTGAGATCAGTTTAAATTGGATTCGAAGAACTCGTTGTTTCGCCATAATTCGCTTATTTGAAGCAACTTCACCCAAATTTTCGATATTCTCTAATGTTTGTAACTATTGTTTCAAAGGGCCTCTGGGTCTCCCTAGAGACGCCTGAGCACAGTTTAGTTTGGTTTCGAACAACTCGTTTCGCCATAATTCGCTTCTTTGAAGCAACTACACCCAATATTCGATATTCTCTTATGTTTGTAACTATTGTTTCAAAGGGCCTTTGGGTCTCCCTAGAGACGCCTGAGATTAGTTTAGTTTGGATTCGAACAACTCGCTGTTTCGCCATAATTCGCTGGTTTGAAGCAACTTCACTCAAATTTTCGATATTCTCCGATATTTGTAACACTTGTCTCAAAGCGTTCCTGAGGCTCCCTAGAGACGCCTGAGATCAGTTTAGTTTGGATTCGAAGAACTCGTTGTTTCGCCATAATTCACTTCTTTAAAGCAAGTTCGCCCAATTTTCGATATTCTCTGATGTTTGTAACTATTGTTTCAAAGGGCCTTTGGGTCTCCCTAGAGACGCCTGAGCACAGATTAGTTTGGATTCGAACACCTCGTTGTATCGCAATAATTCGCTTCTTTCAAGCAACTTCATTCAAATTTTCGATATTCTTCGATATTTGTAACACTTGTCTCAAAGCGTTTCTGAGGCCCCCTAGAGACGCCTGAGATCAGTTTAGTTTGGATACAAACAACTCGTTGTTTCGCCATAATTCGCTTCTTTGAAGCAACTTCACCCAAATTTTCGATATTCTCTGATGTTGTAACTATTGTTTCGAAGGGCCTCTGGGGCTCCCTAGAGAGGCCTGAGCACAGCTTAGTTTGGTTTCGAACAACTCGTTGTTTCGCCATAATTCGCTTCTTTGAAGCAACTTCACCCAATTTTCGATATTCTCTGATGTTTGTAACTATTGTTTCAAAGGGCCTTTGGGACTCCCTAGAGACGCCTGAGCACAGTTTAGTTTGGATTCGAACACCTCGTTTCGCAATAATTGGCTTCTTTGAAGCAACTTCACCCAAATTTTCGATATTCTCTGATGTTTGAACCTAATGTTCCAAAGGGCCTCTGGGGCTCCCTAGAGACGCCTGAGCACAGTTTACTTTGGCTTCGAACAACTCGTTGTTTCGCCATAATTCGCTTCTTTCAAGCATCTTCCCCCAATTTTCGATATTGTCTGATGTTTGTAACTATTGTTTCAAAGGGCCTTTGGGTCTCCCTAGAGACGCCTGAGATCAGTTTAGTTTGGATTCGAAAAACTCGTTGTTTCGCCTTAATTCACTTCTTTAAAGCAACTTCACCCAATTTTCGATATTCTCTGATGTTTGTAACTATTGTTTCAAAGGGCCTTTGGGACTACCTAGAGACGCCTGAGCACAGTTTAGTTTGGATTCGAACACCTCGTTTCGCAATAATTGGCTTCTTTGAAGCAACTTCACTCAAATTTTCGATATTCTCCGATATTTGTAACACTTGTCTCAAAGCATTTCTGAGGCTCCCTAGAGACGCCTGAGATCAGTTTAAATTGGATTCGAAGAACTCGTTGTTTCGCCATAATTCGCTTCTTTGAAGCAACCTCACCCAAATTTTCGATATCCTCTGATGTTTGTAACTAATGTTTCAAAGGGCATTTGGGTCTCCCTAGAGACGCCTGAGCACAGATTAGTTTGGACTCGAACACCTCGTTGTATCGCAATAATTCGCTTCTTTGAAGCAACTTCATTCAAATTTTCGATATTCTCCGATATTTGTAACACTTGTCTCAAAGCGTTCCTGAGGCTCCCTAGAGACGCCTGAGATCAGTTTAGTTTGGATTCGAAGAACTCGTTGTTTCGCCATAATTCACTTGTTTAAGCAAGTTCGCCCAATTTTCGATATTCTCTGATGTTTGTAACTATTGTTTCAAAGGGCCTTTGGGGCTCCCTAGAGACGCCTGAGCACAGATTAGTTTGGACTCGAACACCTCGTTGTATCGCAATAATTCGCTTCTTTGAAGCAACTTCATTCAAATTTTCGATATTCTCCGATATTTGTAACACTTGTCTCAAAGCGTTTCTGAGGCCCCCTTAAGACGCCTGAGATCAGTTTAGTTTGGATACAAACAACTCGTTGTTTCGCCATAATTCGCTTCTTTGAAGCAACTTCACCCAAATTTTCGATATTCTCTGATGTTGTAACTAAAGTTTCGAAGGGCCTCTGGGGCTCCCTAGAGACGCCTGAGCACAGTTTAGTATGGTTTCGAACAACTCGTTGTTTCGCCATAATTCGCTTTTTGAAGCAACTTCACCCAATTTTTGATATTCTCTGATGTTTGTAACTATTGTTTCAAAGGGCCTTTGGGTCTCCCTAGAGACGCCTGAGCACAGTTTAGTTTGGATTCGAACACCTCGTTGTTTCGCAATAATTCTTGTCTTTGAAGCAACTTCACCCAAATTTTCGATATTCTCCGATATTATTAACACTTGTCTCAAAGCATTTCTGAGGCTCCCTAGAGACGCCTGAGGTCAGTTTAAATTGGATTCGAAGAACTCGTTGTTTCGCCATAATTCGCTTCTTTGAAGCAACTTCATTCAAATTTTCGATATTCTCCGATATTTGTAACACTTGTCTCAAAGCGTTTCTGAGGCTCCCTAGAGACGCCTGAGATCAGTTTAATTTGGATTCGAAGAACTCGTGATTTCGCCATAATTCGCTTCTTTGAAGCAACTTCACCCAAATTTTCGATATTCTCTGATGTTTGTAACTATTGTTTGAAAGGGCCTTTGGGTCTCCCTAGAGACGCCTGAGCACAGTTTAATTTGCATTAGAACACCCCGTTGTTTCGCAATAATTCGCTTCTTTGAAGCAACTTCACCCAAATTTTCGATATTCTCTGATGTTTGAACCTATTGTTTCAAAGGGCCTCTGGGGCTCCCTAGAGACGCCTGAGCACAGTTTACTTTGGTTTCGAACAACTCGTTGTTTCGCCATAATTCGCTTCTTTGAAGCATCTGCCCCCAATTTTCGATATTGTCTGATGTTTGCAACTATTGTTTCAAAGGGCCTTTGGGTCTCCCTAGAGACGCCTGAGATCAGATTAGTTTGGATTCGAAAAACTCGTTGTTTCGCCTTAATTCACTTCTTTAAAGCAACTTCACCCAATTTTCGATATTCTCTGATGTTTGTAACTATTGTTTCAAAGGGCCTTTGGGACTCCCTAGAGACGCCTGAGCACAGTTTAGTTTGGATTCGAACACCTCGTTTCGCAATAATTCGCTTCTTTCAAGCAACTTCACTCAAATTTTCGATATTCTCCGATATTTGTAACACTTGTCTCAAAGCATTTCTGAGGCTCCCTAGGGACGCCTGAGATCAGTTTAAATTGGATTCGAAGAACTCGTTGTTTCGCCATAATTCGCTTCTTTGAAGCAACCTCACCCAAATTTTCGATATCCTCTGATGTTTGTAACTATTGTTTCAAAGGGCATTTGAGTCTCCCTAGAGACGCCTGAGCACAGTTTAGTTTGGATTCGAAGATCTCGTTGTTTCGCGATAATTCGCTTCTTTGAAGCAACTTCATTCAAATTTTCGATATTCTCCGATATTTGTAACACTTGTCTCAAAGCGTTTCTGAGGCTCCCTAGAGACGCCTGAGATCAGTTTAGTTTGGATTCGAAGAACTCGTGATTTCGCCATAATTCGCTTATTTGAAGCAACTTCACCCAAATTTTCGATATTCTCTGATGTTTGTAACTATTGTTTCAAAGGGCCTCTGAGGCTCCCTAGAGACGCCTGAGCACAGTTTAGTTTGGTTTCGAACAACTCGTTTCGCCATAATTCGCTTCTTTGAAGCAACTACACCCAATATTCGATATTGTCTTATGTTTGTATTATTGTTTCAAAGGGCCTTTGGATCTCCCTAGAGACGCCTGAGATTAGTTTAGTTTGGATTCGAACAACTCGCTGCTTCGCCATAATTCGCTGGTTTGAAGCAACTTCACTCAAATTTTCGATATTCTCCGATATTTGTAACACTTGTCTCAAAGCGTTCCTGAGGCTCCCTAGAGACGCCTGAGATCAGTTTAGTTTGGATTCGAAGAACTCGTTGTTTCGCCATAATTCACTTCTTTAAAGCAAGTTCGCCCAATTTTCGATATTCTCTGATGGTTGTAACTATTGTTTCAAAGGGCCTTTGGGTCTCCCTAGAGACGCCTGAGCACAGATTAGTTTGGATTCGAACACCTCGTTGTATCGCAATAATTCGCTTCTTTCAAGCAACTTCATTCAAATTTTCGATATTCTCCGATATTTGTAACACTTGTCTCAAAGCGTTTCTGAGACCCCCTAGAGACGCCTGAGATCAGTTTAGTTTGGATACAAACAACTCGTTGTTTCGCCATAATTCGCTTCTTTGAAGCAACTTCACCCAATTTTTGATATTCTCTGTTGTTTGTAACTATTGTTTCAAAGGGCCTTTGGGTCTCCCTAGTGACGCCTGAGCACAGTTTAGTTTGGATTTGAACACCTCGTTGTTTCGCAATAATTCTTTTCTTTGAAACAACTTCACCCAAATTTTCGATATTCTCTGATGTTTGTAACTATTGTTTCAAAGGGCCTTTGGGTCTCCCTAGAGACGCCTGAGATTAGTTTAGTTTGGATTCGAACAACTCGTTGCTTCGCCATAATTCGCTTCTTTGAAGCAACTTCACTCAAATTTTCGATATTCTCCGATATTTGTAACACTTGTCTCAAAGCGTTTCTGAGGCTCCCTAGAGACGCCTGAGATCAGTTTAGTTTGGATTCGAAGAACTCGTTTCGCCATAATTCGCTTCTATGAAGCAACTTCACCCATATTTTCGATATTCTCTGATGTTTGTAACTATTGTTTCAAACGGCATTTGGGTCTCCCTAGATACGCCTGAGCACAGTTTAGTGTGGATCCGAACATGTCGTTGTTTCGCGATAATTCGCTTCTTTGAAGCAACTTCATTCAAATTGTCGATATTCTCCGATATTTGTAACACTTGTCTCAAAGCGTTTCTGAGGCTCCCTAGAGCAGCCTGACATCAGTTTAGTTTGGATTCGAACACCTCGTTGTTTCGCAATAATTCGTTCTTTGAAGCAACTTCACCCAAATTTTCGATATTCTCTAATGTTTGTACCTATTGTTTCAAAGGGCATTTGGGTCTCCTTAGAGACGCCTGAGCACAGTTTAGTTTGGATTCGAACACCTCCTTGTTTCGCGATAATTGGCTTCTTTGAAGCAACTTCATTCAAATTTTCGATATTCTCCGATATTTGGAACACTTGTCTCAAAGCGTTTCTGAGGCTCCCTTAAGACGCCTCAGATTAGTTTAGTTTGGATTCAAACAACTCGTTGTTTCGCCATAATTCGCTTCTTTGAAGCAACTTCACCCAATTTTTCGATATTCTCTGATGCTTGTATTTATTGTTTCAATGGCATTTGGGTCTCCCTAGAGACGCCTGAGCACACTTTAGTTTGGATTCGAACATCTCGTTGTTTCGCGATAATTCGCTTCTTTGAAGCAACTTCATTCAAATTTTCGATATTCTCCGATATTTGTAACACTTGTCTGAAAGCGTTTCTGAAGCTCCCTAGAGACGCCTGAGATCAATTTAGTTTGGATTCGAAGAACTCGTGATTTCGCCATAATTCGCTTCTTTGAAGCAACTTCACCCAAATTTTCGATATTCTCTGATGTTTGTAACTATTGTTTCAAAGGGGCTTTGGGTCTCCCTAGAGACGCCTGAGATTAGTTTAGTTTGGATTCGAACAACTCGTTGCTTCGCCATAATTCGCTTCTTTGAAGCAACTTCATTCAAATTTTCGATATTCTCTGATGTTTGAACCTATTGTTTCAAAGGGCCTCTGGGGCTCCCTAGAGACGCCTGAGATCAGTTTAGTTTGGATTCAAACAACTCGTTGTTTCGCCATAATTCGCTTCTTTGAAGCAACTTCACCCAATTTTTCGATATTCTCTGATGCTTGTATTTATTGTTTCAATGGCATTTGGGTCTCCCTAGAGACGCCTGAGCACAGTTTAGTTTGGTTTCGAACAACTCGCTGCTTCGCCATAATTCGCTGGTTTGAAGCAACTTCACTCAAATTTTCGATATTCTCCGATATTTGTAACACTTGTCTCAAAGCGTTCCTGAGGCTCCCTAGAGACGCCTGAGATCAGTTTAGTTTGGATTCGAAGAACTCGTTGTTTCGCCATAATTCACTTCTTTAAAGCAACTTCACCCAATTTTCGATATTCTCTGATGTTTGTAACTATTGTTTCAAAGGGCCTTTGGGTCTCCCTAGAGACGCCTGAGCACAGTTTAGTTTGGATTCGAACACCTCGTTGTTTCGCAATAATTCGCATCTTTCAAGCAAGTTTATTCAAATTTTCGATATTCTCCGATATTTGTAACAGTTGTCTCAAAGCGTTTCTGAGGCTCCCTAGAGACGCCCGAGATCAGTTTAGTTTGGATTCGAAGAACTCGTGATTTCGCCATAATTCGCCTCTTTGAAGCAACTTCACCCAAATTTTCGACATTCTCTGATGTTTGTAACTATTGTTTCAAAGGGCCTTTGGGTCTCCCTAGAGACGCCTGATCACAGTTTAATTTGGATTAGAACACCCCGTTGTTTCGCAATAATTCGCTTCTTTCAAGCAACTTCACCCAAATTTTCGATATTCTCTGATGTTTGTACCTATTGTTACAAAGGGCATTTGGGCCTCCTTAGAGACGCCTGAGCACAGTTTAGTTTGGATTCTAACACCTCATTGTTTCGCGATAATTAGCTTCTTTGAAGCATCTTCACCCAAATTTTCGATATTCTCTGATGTTTGTACCTATTGTTACAAAGGGCATTTGGGCCTCCTTAGAGACGCCTGAGCACAGTTTAGTTTGGATTCGAACACCTCATTGTTTCGCGATAATTCGCTTCTTTGTAGCAACTTCACTCAAATTTTCGATATTCTCCGATATTTGTAACACTTGTCTCAAAGCGTTTCTGAGGCTCCCTAGAGACGCCTGAGATCAGTTTAGTTTGGATTCGAAGAACTCGTTGTTTCGCCATAATTCACTTCTTTAAAGCAACTTCACCCAATTTTCGATATTCTCTGATGTTTGTAACTATTCTTTCAAAGGGCCTTTGGGACTCCCTAGAGACGCCTGAGCACAGTTTAGTTTGGATTCGAACACCTCGTTGTTTCGCGATAATTCGCTATTTTGAAGCAACTTCATCCAATTTTCGATATTCTCCGATATTTGTAACACTTGTCTCAAAGCGTTTCTGAGGCACCCTTAAGACGCCTGAGATCAGTTTAGTTTGGATTCGAACAACTCGTTGCTTCGCCATAATTCGCTTCTTTGAGGCAACTTCACTCAAATTTTCGATATTCTCCGATATTTGTAACACTTGTCTCAAAGCGTTTCTGAGGCTCCCTAGAGACGCCTGAGATCAGTTTAGTTTGGATTCGAAGAACTCGTTGTTTCGCCATAATTCGCTTCTTTGAAGCAACTACACACAAATTTTCGATATTCTCTGATGTTTGTAACTATTGTTTCAAATGCCTCTGGGGCTCCCTAGAGACGCCTGAGCACAGTTTAGTTTGGTTTCGAACAACTCGCTGCTTCGCCATAATTCGCTGGTTTGAAGCAACTTCACTCAAATTTTCGATATTCTCCGATATTTGTAACACTTGTCTCAAAGCGTTCCTGAGGCTCCCTAGAGACGCCTGAGATCAGTTTAGTTTGGATTCGAAGAACTCGTTGTTTCGCCATAATTCACTTCTTTAAAGCAAGTTCGCCCAATTTTCGATATTCTCTGATGGTTGTAACTATTGTTTCAAAGGGCCTTTGGGTCTCCCTAGAGACGCCTGAGCACAGATTAGTTTGGATTCGAACACCTCGTTGTATCGCAATAATTCGCTTCTTTCAAGCAACTTCATTCAAATTTTCGATATTCTCCGATATTTGTAACACTTGTCTCAAAGCGTTTCTGAGACCCCCTAGAGACGCCTGAGATCAGTTTAGTTTGGATACAAACAACTCGTTGTTTCGCCATAATTCACTTCTTTAAAGCAAGTTCGCCCAATTTTCGATATTCTCTGATGGTTGTAACTATTGTTTCAAAGGGCCTTTGGGTCTCCCTAGAGACGCCTGAGCACAGATTAGTTTGGATTCGAACACCTCGTTGTATCGCAATAATTCGCTTCTTTCAAGCAACTTCATTCAAATTTTCGATATTCTCCGATATTTGTAACACTTGTCTCAAAGCGTTTCTGAGGCTCCCTAGAGACGCCTGAGCACAGTTTAGTTTGGATTTGAAGATCTCGTTGCTTCGCCATAATTCGCTTCTTTGAAGCAACTTCACTCAAATTTTCGATATTCTCCGATATTTGTAACACTTGTCTCAAAGCGTTTCTGAGGCTCCCTAGAGACGCCTGAGATCAGTTTAGTTTGGATTCGAAGAACTCGTTTCGCCATAATTCGCTTCTATGAAGCAACTTCACCCAAATTTTCGATATTCTCCGATATTTGTAACACTTGTCTCAAAGCGTTTCTGAGGCTCCCTTAAGACGCCTGAGATCAGTTTAGTTTGGATACAAACAACTCGTTGTTTCGCCATAATTCGCTTCTTTGAAGCAACTTCAACCAAATTTTCGATATTCTCTGATGTTGTAGCTATTGTTTCGAAGGGCCTCTGGGGCTCCCTAGAGACGCCTGAGCACAGTTTAGTTTGGTTTCGAACAACTCGTTGTTTCGCCATAATTCGCTTTTTGAAGCAACTTCACCCAATTTTTGATATTCTCTGATTTTTGTAACTATTGTTTCAAAGGGCCTTTGTGTCTCCCTAGAGACGCCTGAGCACAGTTTAGTTTGGATTCGAACACCTCGTTGTTTCGCAATAATTCTTTTCTTTGAAGCAACTTCACCCAAATTTTCGATATTCTCCGATATTTGTAACACTTGTCTCAAAGCATTTCTGAGGCTCCCTAGAGACGCCTGAGATCAGTTTAAATTGGATTCGAAGAACTCGTTGTTTCGCCATAATTCGCTTCTTCGAAGCAACCTCACCCAAATTTTCGATATCCTCTGATGTTTGTAACTATTGTTTCAAAATGCATTTGGGTCTCTCTAGAGACGCCTGAGCACAGTTTAGTTTGGATTCGAAGATCTCGTTGTTTCGCGATAATTCGCTTCTTTGAAGCAACTTCATTCAAATTTTCGATATTCTCTGATGTTTGAACCTATTGTTTCAAAGGGCCTCTGGGGCTCCCTAGAGACGCCTGAGATCAGTTTAGTTTGGATTCGAAGAACTCGTTGTTTCGCCATAATTCGCTTCTTTGAAGCAACTACACACAAATTTTCGAAATTCTCTGATGTTTGTAACTATTGTTTCAAATGCCTCTTGGGCTCCCTAGAGACGCCTGAGCACAGTTTAGTTTGGTTTCGAACAACTCGCTGCTTCGCCATAATTCGCTGGTTTGAAGCAACTTCACTCAAATTTTCGATATTCTCCGATATTTGTAACACTTGTCTCAAAGCGTTCCTGAGGCTCCCTAGAGACGCCTGAGATCAGTTTAGTTTGGATTCGAAGAACTCGTTGTTTCGCCATAATTCACTTCTTTAAAGCAAGTTCGCCCAATTTTCGATATTCTCTGATGTTTGTAACTATTGTTTCAAAGGGCCTTTGGGTCTCCCTAGAGACGCCTGAGCACAGATTAGTTTGGATTCGAACACCTCGTTGTATCGCAATAATTCGCTTCTTTCAAGCAACTTCATTCAAATTTTCGATATTCTCCGATATTTGTAACACTTGTCTCAAAGCGTTTCTGAGGCCCCCTTAAGACGCCTGAGATCAGTTTAGTTTGGATACAAACAACTCGTTGTTTCGCCATAATTCGCTTCTTTGAAGCAACTTCACCCAAATTTTCGATATTCTCTGATGTTGTAACTATTGTTTCGAAGGGTCTCTGGGGCTCCCTAGAGACGCCTGAGCACAGTTTAGTTTGGTTTCGAACAACACGTTGTTTCGCCATAATTCGCTTTTTGAAGCAACTTCACCCAATTTTTGATATTCTCTGATTTTTGTAACTATTGTTTCAAAGGGCCTTTGGGTCTCCCTAGAGACGCCTGAGCACAGTTTAGTTTGGATTCGAACACCTCGTTGTTTCGCAATAATTCTTTTCTTTGAAGCAACTTCACCCAAATTTTCGATATTCTCCGATATTTGTAACACTTGTCTCAAAGCATTTCTGAGGCTCCCTAGAGACGCCTGAGCACAGTTTAGTTTGGATTTGAAGATCTCGTTGCTTCGCCATAATTCGCTTCTTTGAAGCAACTTCACTCAAATTTTCGATATTCTCCGATATTTGTAACACTTGTCTCAAAGCGTTTCTGAGGCTCCCTAGAGACGCCTGAGATCAGTTTAGTTTGGATTCGAAGAACTCGTTTCGCCATAATTCGCTTCTATGAAGCAACTTCACCCAAATTTTCGATATTCTCCGATATTTGTAACACTTGTCTCAAAGCGTTTCTGAGGCTCCCTTAAGACGCCTCAGATCAGTTTAGTTTGGATTCAAACAACTCGTTGTTTCGCCATAATTCGCTTCTTTGAAGCAACTTCACCCAATTTTTCGATATTCTCTGATGCTTGTATTTATTGTTTCAAATGGCATTTGGGTCTCCCTAGAGACGCCTGAGCACACTTTAGTTTGGATTCGAACATCTTGTTGTTTCGCGATAATTCGCTTCTTTGAAGCAACTTCATTCAAATTTTCGATATTCTCCGATATTTGTAACACTTGTCTGAAAGCGTTTCTGAGGCTCCCTTGAGACGCCTGAGATCAATTTAGTTTGGATTCGAAGAACTCGTGATTTCGCCATAATTCGCTTCTTTGAAGCAACTTCACCCAATTTTCGATATTCTCTGATGTTTGTAACTATTGTTTCAAAGGGCCTTTGGGTCTCCCTAGAGACGCCTGAGCACAGTTTAGTTTGGATTCGAACAACTCGTTGTTTCGCAATAATTCGCTTCTTTCAAGCAAGTTCATTCAAATTTTCGATATTCTCCGATATTTGTAACACCTGTCTCAAAGCGTTTCTGAGGCTCCCTAGAGACGCCCGAGATCAGTTTAGTTTGGATTCGAAGAACTCGTGATTTCGCCATAATTCGCTTCTTTGAAGCAACTTCACCCAAATTTTCGACATTCTCTGATGTTTGTAACTATTGTTTCAAAGGGCCTTTGGGTCTCCCTAGAGACGCCTGATCACAGTTTAATTTGGATTAGAACACCCCGTTGTTTCGCAATAATTCGCTTCTTTGAAGCAACTTCACCCAAATTTTCGATATTCTCTGATGCTTGTACCTATTGTTACAAAGGGCATTTGGGCCTCCTTAGAGACGCCTGAGCACAGTTTAGTTTGGATTCTAACACCTCATTGTTTCGCGATAATTAGCTTCTTTGAAGCATCTTCACCCAAATTTTCGATATTCTCTGATGTTTGTAACTATTGTTTCAAAGGGCATTTGGGTCTCCCTAGAGACGCCTGAGCACAGTTTAGTTTGGATTCGAACACCTCGTTGTTTCGCGATAATTCGCTTCTTTGTAGCAACTTCACTCAAATTTTCGATATTCTCCGATATTTGTAACACTTGTCTCAAAGCGTTTCTGAGGCTCCCTAGAGACGCCTGAGATAAGTTTAGTTTGGATTCGAACAACTCGTTGTTTCGCCATAATTCACTTCTTTAAAGCAACTTCACCCAATTTTCGATATTCTCTGATGTTTGTAACTATTGTTTCAAAGGGCCTTTGGGACTCCCTAGAGACGCCTGAGCACAGTTTAGTTTGGATTCGAACACCTCGTTGTTTCGCGATAATTCGCTATTTTGAAGCAACTTCATCCAATTTTCGATATTCTCCGATATTTGTAACACTTGTCTCAAAGCGTTTCTGAGGCACCCTTAAGACGCCTGAGATCAGTTTAGTTTGGATTCGAACAACTCGTTGCTTCGCCATAATTCGCTTCTTTGAGGCAACTTCACTCAAATTTTCGATATTCTCCGATATTTGTAACACTTGTCTCAAAGCGTTTCTGAGGCTCCCTAGAGACGCCTGAGATCAGTTTAGTTTGGATTCGAAGAACTCGTTGTTTCGCCATAATTCGCTTCTTTGAAGCAACTACACACAAATTTTCGATATTCTCTGATGTTTGTAACTATTGTTTCAAATGCCTCTGGGGCTCCCTAGAGACGCCTGAGCACAGTTTAATTTGGTTTCGAACAACTCGTTGTTTCGCCATAATTCACTTCTTTGAAGGAACTTCACCCAATTTTCGATATTCTCTGATGTTTGTAACTATTGTTTCAAAGGGCCTTTGGGTCTCCCTAGAGACGCCTGAGCACAGTTTGATTTGTATTCGAACACCTCGTTGTTTCGCCATAATTCACTTCTTTAAAGCAACTTCACCCAATTTTCGATATTCTCTGATGTTTGTAACTATTGTTTCAAAGGGCCTTTAGGTCTCCCTAGAGACGCCTGAGCACAGTTTAGTTTGGATTCGAACACCTCGTTGTTTCGCAATAATTCGCTCCTTTCAAACAACTTCGTTCAAATTTTCGATATTCTCCGATATTTGTAAAACTTGTCTCAAAGCGTTTCTGAGGCTCCCTTAAGACGCCTGAGATCAGTTTAGCTTGGATTCAAACAACTCGTTGTTTCGCGATAATTCGCTTCTTTGAAGCAACTTCATCCAATTTTCGATATTCTCCGATATTTGTAACTATTGTTTCAAAGGGCCTGTAGGGCGCCCTAGAGACGCCTGAGCACAGTTTGGTTTGGATTCGAACACCTCGTTGTTTCGCGATAATTCTCTTCTTTGAAGCAACTTTATCCAATTTTCGATATTCTCCGATATTTGTAAGACTTGTCTCAAAGCGTTTCTGAGGCTCCCTTAAGACGCCTGAGATCAGTTTAGTTTAGATTCGAACAACTCGTTGCTTCGCCATAATTCGCTTCTTTGAGGCAACTTCACTCAAATTTTCGATATTCTCCGATATTTGTAACACTTGTCTCAAAGCGTTTCTGAGGCTCCCTAGAGACGCCTGAAATCAGTTTAGTTTGGATTCGAAGAACTCGTTGTTTCGCAATAATTCGCTTCTTTGAAGCAACTTCACCCAAATTTTCGATATTCTCTGATGTTTGTAACTATTGTTTCAAAGGGCATTTGGGTCTCCCTAGAGACGCCTGAGCACAGTTTGGTTTGGATTCGAACACCTCGTTGTTTCGCGATAATTCGCTTCTTTGAAGCAACTTCACTCAAATTTTCGATATTCTCCGATATTTGTAACACTTGTCTCAAAGCGTGTCTGAGGCTCCCTAGAGACGCCTGAGATCAGTTTAGTTTGGATTCGAAGAACTCGTTGTTTCGCCATAATTCACTTCTTTAAAGCAACTTCACCCAATTTTCGATATTCTCTGATGTTTGTAACTATTGTTTCAAAGGGCCTTTGGGACTCCCTAGAGACGCCTGAGCACAGTTTAGTTTGGATTCGAACACCTCGTTGTTTCGCGATAATTCGCTATTTTGAAGCAACTTCATCCAATTTTCGATATTCTCCGATATTTGTAACACTTGTCTCAAAGCGTTTCTGAGGCACCCTTAAGACGCCTGAGATCAGTTTAGTTTGGATTCGAACAACTCGTTGCTTCGCAATAATTCGCATCTTTCAAGCAAGTTCATTCAAATTTTCGATATTCTCCGATATTTGTAACAGTTGTCTCAAAGCGTTTCTGAGGCTCCCTAGAGACGCCCGAGATCAGTTTAGTTTGGATTCGAAGAACTCGTGATTTCGCCATAATTCGCCTCTTTGAAGCAACTTCACCCAAATTTTCGACATTCTCTGATGTTTGTAACTATTGTTTCAAAGGGCCTTTGGGTCTCCCTAGAGACGCCTGATCACAGTTTAATTTGGATTAGAACACCCCGTTGTTTCGCAATAATTCGCTTCTTTGAAGCAACTTCACCCAAATTTTCGATATTCTCTGATGTTTGTACCTATTGTTACAAAGGGCATTTGGGCCTCCTTAGAGACGCCTGAGCACAGTTTAGTTTGGATTCTAACACCTCATTGTTTCGCGATAATTAGCTTCTTTGAAGCATCTTCACCCAAATTTTCGATATTCTCTGATGTTTGTAACTATTGTTTCAAAGGGCATTTGGGTCTCCCTAGAGACGCCTGAGCACAGTTTAGTTTGGATTCGAACACCTCGTTGTTTCGCGATAATTCGCTTCTTTGTAGCAACTTCACTCAAATTTTCGATATTCTCCGATATTTGTAACACTTGTCTCAAAGCGTTTCTGAGGCTCCCTAGAGACGCCTGAGATCAGTTTAGTTTGGATTCGAAGAACTCGTTGTTTCGCCATAATTCACTTCTTTAAAGCAACTTCACCCAATTTTCGATATTCTCTGATGTTTGTAACTATTCTTTCAAAGGGCCTTTGGGACTCCCTAGAGACGCCTGAGCACAGTTTAGTTTGGATTCGAACACCTCGTTGTTTCGCGATAATTCGCTATTTTGAAGCAACTTCTTCCAATTTTCGATATTCTCCGATATTTGTAACACTTGTCTCAAAGCGTTTCTGAGGCACCCTTAAGACGCCTGAGATCAGTTTAGTTTGGATTCGAACAACTCGTTGCTTCGCCATAATTCGCTTCTTTGAGGCAACTTCACTCAAATTTTCGATATTCTCCGATATTTGTAACACTTGTCTCAAAGCGTTTCTGAGGCTCCCTAGAGACGCCTGAGATCAGTTTAGTTTGGATTCGAAGAACTCGTTGTTTCGCCATAATTCGCTTCTTTGAAGCAACTACACACAAATTTTCGATATTCTCTGATGTTTGTAACTATTGTTTCAAATGCCTCTGGGGCTCCCTAGAGACGCCTGAGCACAGTTTAGTTTGGTTTCGAACAACTCGCTGCTTCGCCATAATTCGCTGGTTTGAAGCAACTTCACTCAAATTTTCGATATTCTCCGATATTTGTAACACTTGTCTCAAAGCGTTCCTGAGGCTCCCTAGAGACGCCTGAGATCAGTTTAGTTTGGATTCGAAGAACTCGTTGTTTCGCCATAATTCACTTCTTTAAAGCAAGTTCGCCCAATTTTCGATATTCTCTGATGGTTGTAACTATTGTTTCAAAGGGCCTTTGGGTCTCCCTAGAGACGCCTGAGCACAGATTAGTTTGGATTCGAACACCTCGTTGTATCGCAATAATTCGCTTCTTTCAAGCAACTTCATTCAAATTTTCGATATTCTCCGATATTTGTAACACTTGTCTCAAAGCGTTTCTGAGACCCCCTAGAGACGCCTGAGATCAGTTTAGTTTGGATACAAACAACTCGTTGTTTCGCCATAATTCACTTCTTTAAAGCAAGTTCGCCCAATTTTCGATATTCTCTGATGGTTGTAACTATTGTTTCAAAGGGCCTTTGGGTCTCCCTAGAGACGCCTGAGCACAGATTAGTTTGGATTCGAACACCTCGTTGTATCGCAATAATTCGCTTCTTTAAGCAACTTCATTCAAATTTTCGATATTCTCCGATATTTGTAACACTTGTCTCAAAGCGTTTCTGAGGCTCCCTAGAGACGCCTGAGCACAGTTTAGTTTGGATTTGAAGATCTCGTTGCTTCGCCATAATTCGCTTCTTTGAAGCAACTTCACTCAAATTTTCGATATTCTCCGATATTTGTAACACTTGTCTCAAAGCGTTTCTGAGGCTCCCTAGAGACGCCTGAGATCAGTTTAGTTTGGATTCGAAGAACTCGTTTCGCCATAATTCGCTTCTATGAAGCAACTTCACCCAAATTTTCGATATTCTCCGATATTTGTAACACTTGTCTCAAAGCGTTTCTGAGGCTCCCTTAAGACGCCTGAGATCAGTTTAGTTTGGATACAAACAACTCGTTGTTTCGCCATAATTCGCTTCTTTGAAGCAACTTCAACCAAATTTTCGATATTCTCTGATGTTGTAGCTATTGTTTCGAAGGGCCTCTGGGGCTCCCTAGAGACGCCTGAGCACAGTTTAGTTTGGTTTCGAACAACTCGTTGTTTCGCCATAATTCGCTTTTTGAAGCAACTTCACCCAATTTTTGATATTCTCTGATTTTTGTAACTATTGTTTCAAAGGGCCTTTGGGTCTCCCTAGAGACGCCTGAGCACAGTTTAGTTTGGATTCGAACACCTCGTTGTTTCGCAATAATTCTTTTCTTTGAAGCAACTTCACCCAAATTTTCGATATTCTCCGATATTTGTAACACTTGTCTCAAAGCATTTCTGAGGCTCCCTAGAGACGCCTGAGATCAGTTTAAATTGGATTCGAAGAACTCGTTGTTTCGCCATAATTCGCTTCTTCGAAGCAACCTCACCCAAATTTTCGATATCCTCTGATGTTTGTAACTATTGTTTCAAAGGGCATTTGGGTCTCTCTAGAGACGCCTGAGCACAGTTTAGTTTGGATTCGAAGATCTCGTTGTTTCGCGATAATTCGCTTCTTTGAAGCAACTTCATTCAAATTTTCGATATTCTCTGATGTTTGAACCTATTGTTTCAAAGGGCCTCTGGGGCTCCCTAGAGACGCCTGAGATCAGTTTAGTTTGGATTCGAAGAACTCGTTGTTTCGCCATAATTCGCTTCTTTGAAGCAACTACACACAAATTTTCGAAATTCTCTGATGTTTGTAACTATTGTTTCAAATGCCTCTTGGGCTCCCTAGAGACGCCTGAGCACAGTTTAGTTTGGTTTCGAACAACTCGCTGCTTCGCCATAATTCGCTGGTTTGAAGCAACTTCACTCAAATTTTCGATATTCTCCGATATTTGTAACACTTGTCTCAAAGCGTTCCTGAGGCTCCCTAGAGACGCCTGAGATCAGTTTAGTTTGGATTCGAAGAACTCGTTGTTTCGCCATAATTCACTTCTTTAAAGCAAGTTCGCCCAATTTTCGATATTCTCTGATGTTTGTAACTATTGTTTCAAAGGGCCTTTGGGTCTCCCTAGAGACGCCTGAGCACAGATTAGTTTGGATTCGAACACCTCGTTGTATCGCAATAATTCGCTTCTTTCAAGCAACTTCATTCAAATTTTCGATATTCTCCGATATTTGTAACACTTGTCTCAAAGCGTTTCTGAGGCCCCCTTAAGACGCCTGAGATCAGTTTAGTTTGGATACAAACAACTCGTTGTTTCGCCATAATTCGCTTCTTTGAAGCAACTTCACCCAAATTTTCGATATTCTCTGATGTTGTAACTATTGTTTCGAAGGGTCTCTGGGGCTCCCTAGAGACGCCTGAGCACAGTTTAGTTTGGTTTCGAACAACACGTTGTTTCGCCATAATTCGCTTTTTGAAGCAACTTCACCCAATTTTTGATATTCTCTGATTTTTGTAACTATTGTTTCAAAGGGCCTTTGGGTCTCCCTAGAGACGCCTGAGCACAGTTTAGTTTGGATTCGAACACCTCGTTGTTTCGCAATAATTCTTTTCTTTGAAGCAACTTCACCCAAATTTTCGATATTCTCCGATATTTGTAACACTTGTCTCAAAGCATTTCTGAGGCTCCCTAGAGACGCCTGAGCACAGTTTAGTTTGGATTTGAAGATCTCGTTGCTTCGCCATAATTCGCTTCTTTGAAGCAACTTCACTCAAATTTTCGATATTCTCCGATATTTGTAACACTTGTCTCAAAGCGTTTCTGAGGCTCCCTAGAGACGCCTGAGATCAGTTTAGTTTGGATTCGAAGAACTCGTTTCGCCATAATTCGCTTCTATGAAGCAACTTCACCCAAATTTTCGATATTCTCCGATATTTGTAACACTTGTCTCAAAGCGTTTCTGAGGCTCCCTTAAGACGCCTCAGATCAGTTTAGTTTGGATTCGAACAACTCGTTGCTTCGCCATAATTGGCTTCTTTGAGGCAACTGCACTCAAATTTTCGATATTCTCCGATATTTGTAACACTTGTCTCAAAGCGTTTCTGAGGCTCCCTAGAGACGCCTGAGATCAGTTTAGTTTGGATTCGAAGAACTCGTTGTTTCGCCATAATTCGCTTCTTTGAAGCAACTTCACACAAATTTTCGATATTCTCTGATGTTTGTAACTATTGTTTCAAAGGGCCTCTGGGGCTCCCTAGAGACGCGTGAGCATAGTTTAGTTTGGTTTCGAACAACTCGTTGTTTCGCCATAATTCACTTCTTTGAAGGAACTTCTCCCAATTTTCGATATTCTCTGATGTTTGTAACTATTGTTTCAAAGGGCCTTTGGGTCTCCCTAGAGACGCCTGAGCACAGTTTGGTTTGTATTCGAACACCTCGTTGTTTCGCAATAATTCGCTTCTTTGAAGCAACTTCACCCAAATTTTCGATATTCTCTGATGTTTGTAACTATTGTTTCAAAGGGCATTTGGGTCTGCTTAGAGACGCCTGAGCACTGTTTAGTTTGTATTCGAACACCTCGTTGTTTCGCGATATTTCGCTTCTTTGAAGCAACTTCATTCAAATTTTCGATATTCTCCGATATTTGTAACACTTGTCTCAAAGCGTTTCTGAGGCTCCCTTAAGACGCCTGAGATCAGTTTAGTTTGGATTCAAACAACTCGTTGTTTCGCCATAATTCGCTTCTTTGAAGCAACTTCACCCAATTTTCGATAATCTCTGATGTTTGGAACTATTGTTTCAAAGGGCCTTTGGGTCTCCCTAGAGATGCCTGAGCACAGTTTAGTTTGGATTCGAACACCTCGTTGTTTCGCAATAATTGGCTCCTTTCAAGCAACTTCGTTCAAATTTTCGATATTCTCCGATATTTGTAACATTTGTCTCAAAGCGTTTCAGAGGCTCCCTTAAGACGCCTAAGATCAGTTTAGTTTGGATTCAAACAACTCGTTGTTTCGCGATAATTCGCTTCTTTGAAGCAACTTCATCCAATTTTTGATATTCTCGGATATTTGTAACACTTGTCTCAGAGCGTTTCTGAGGCTCCCTTAAGACGCCTGAGATCAGTTTAGTTTGGATTCAAACAACTCGTTGTTTCGCGATAATTCGCTTCTTTGAAGCAACTTCATCCAATTTTCGATATTCTCGGATATTTGTAACACTTGTCTCAAAGCGTTTCTGAGGCTCCCTTAAGACGCCTGAGATCAGTTTAGTTTGGATTCAAACACCTCGTTGTTTCGCGATAATTCGCTTCTTTGAAGCAACTTCATCCAATTTTCGATATTCTCCGATATTTGTAACACTTGTCTCAAAGCGTTTCTGAGGCTCCCTTAAGACGCCTGAGATCAGTTTAGTTTAGATTCGAACAAATCGTTGCTTCGGCATAATTCGCTTCTTTGAGGCAACTTCACACAAATTTTCGATATTCTCCGATATTTGTAACACTTGTCTCAAAGCGTTTCTGAGGCTCCCTAGAGACGCCTGAGATCAGTTTAGTTTGGATTCGAAGAACTCGTTGTTTCGCCATAATTGGCTTCTTTGAAGCAACTTCACACAAATTTTCGATATTCTCTGATGTTTGTAACTATTGTTTCAAAGGGCATTTGGGTCTCCCTAGAGACGCCTGAGCACAGTTTAGTTTGGATTCGAACACCTCGTTGTTTCGCGATAATTCGTTTCTTTGTAGCAACTTCACTCAAATTTTCGATATTCTCCGATATTTGTAACACTTGTCTCAAAGCGTTTCTGAGGCTCCCTAGAGACGCCTGAGATCAGTTTAGTTTGGATTCGAAGAACTCGTTTCGCCATAATTCGCTTCTATGAAGCAACTTCACCCAAATTTTCGATATTCTCTGATGTTTGTAACTATTGTTTCAAACGGCATTTCGGTCTCCCTAGATACGCCTGAGCACAGTTTAGTTTGGATTCGAACATGTCGTTGTTTCGCGATAATTCGCTTCTTTGAAGCAACTTCATTCAAATTTTCGATATTCTCCGATATTTGTAACACTTGTCTCAAAGCGTTTCTGAGGCTCCCTTAAGACGCCTCAGATCAGTTTAGTTTGGATTCAAACAACTCGTTGTTTCGCCATAATTCGCTTCTTTGAAGCAACTTCACCCAATTTTTCGATATTCTCTGATGCTTGTAACTATTGTTTCAAATGGCATTTGGGTCTCCCTAGATACGCCTGAGCACAGTTTAGTTTGGATTCGAACATGTCGTTGTTTCGCGATAATTTGCTTCTTTGAAGCAACTTCATTCAAATTTTTGATATTCTCCGATATTTGTAACACTTGTCTCAAAGCGTTTCTGAGGCTCCCTAGAGACGCCTGAGATCAATTTAGTTTGGATTCGAAGAACTCGTGATTTCGCCATAATTCGCTTCTTTGAAGCAACTTCACCCAAATTTTCGATATTCTCTGATGTTTGTAACTATTGTTTCAAAGGGCCTTTATGTCTCCCTAGAGACGACTGAGATTAGTTAATTTGGATTCGAACAACTCGTTGCTTCGCCATAATTCGCTTCTTTGAAGCAACTCACTCAAATTTTCGGTATTCTCCGATATTTGTAACACTTGTCTCAAAGCGTTTCTGAGGCTACCTAGAGACGCCTGAGATCAGTTTAATATGGATTCGAAGAACTCGTTGTTTCGCCATAATTCACTTCTTTAAAGCAACTTCACCCAATTTTCGATATTCTCTGATGTTTGTAACTATTGTTTCAAAGGGCCTTTAGGTCTCCCTAGAGACGCCTGAGCACAGTTTATTTTGGATTCGAACACCTCGTTGTTTCGCAATAATTCGCTTCTTTCAAGCAAGTTCATTCAAATTTTCGATATTGTCCGATATTTGTAACACTTGTCTCAAAGCGTTTCTGAGGCTCCCTAGAGACGCCCGAGATCAGTTTAGTTTGGATACGAAGAACTCGTGATTTCGCCATAATTCGCTTCTTTGAAGCAACTTCACCCAAATTTTCGATATTCTCTGATGTTTGTAACTATTGTTTCAAAGGGCCTTTGGGTGTCCCTAGAGACGCCTGATCACAGTTTAATTTGGATTAGAACACCCCGTTGTTTCGCAATAATTCGCTTCTTTGAAGCAACTTCACCCAAATTTTCGATATTCTCTGATGTTTGTACCTATTGTTTGAAAGGGCATTTGGGTCTCCTTAGAGACGCCTGAGCATAGTTTAGTTTGGATTCGAACACCTCGTTGTTTCGCGATAATTCGCTTCTTTGAAGCATCTTCACCCAAATTTTCGATATTCTCTGATGTTTGTAACTATTGTTTCAAAGGGCATTTGGGTCTCCCTAGAGACGCCTGAGCACAGTTTAGTTTGGATTCGAACACCTCGTTGTTTCGCGATAATTCGCTTCTTTGTAGCAACTTCACTCAAATTTTCGATATTCTCCGATATTTGTAACACTTGTCTCAAAGCGTTTCTGAGGTTCCCTAGAGACGCCTGAGATCAGTTTATTTTGGATTCGAAGAACTCGTTGTTTCGCCATAATTCACTTCTTTAAAGCAACTTCACCCAGTTTTCGATATTCTCTGATGTTAGAAACTATTGTTTCAAAGGGCCTTTGGGACTCCCTAGAGACGCCTGAGCACAGTTTAGTTTGGATTCGAACACTTCGTTGTTTCGCAATAATTCGCTTCTTTGTAGCAACTTCACTCAAATTTTCGATATTCTCCGATATTTGTAACACTTGTCTCAAAGCGTTTCTGAGGCTCCCTAGAGACGCCTGAGATCAGTTTAGTTTGGATTCGAACAACTCGTGATTTCGCCATAATTCGCTTCTTTGAAGCAACTTAACCCAAATTTTCGATATTCGCTGATGTCTGTAACTATTGTTTCAAAGGGCCTCTGGGGCGCCCTAGAGACGCCTGAGCACAGTTTGGTTTGGATTCGAACACCTCGTTGTTTCGCGATAATTCCCTTCTTTGAAGCAACTTCATCCAATTTTCGATATTCTCCGATATTTGTAACACTTGACTCAAAGCGTTTCTGAGGCTCCCTTAAGACGCCTGAGATCAGTTTAGTTTGGATTCGAACAACTCGTTGTTTCGCCATAATTCGCTTCTTTGAAGCAACTTCACACAAATTTTCGATATTCTCTGATGTTTGTAACTATTGTTTCAAAGGGCCTCTGGGGCTCCCTAGAGACGCCTGAGCACAGTTTAGTTTGGTTTCGAACAACTCGTTGTTTCGCCATAATTCACTTCTTTGAAGGAACTTCACCCAATTTTCGATATTCTCTGATGTTTGTAACTATTGTTTCAAAGGGCCTTTGGGTCTCCCTAGAGACGCCTGAGCACAGTTTGGTTTGTATTCGAACACCTCGTTGTTTCGCCATAATTCACTTCCTTAAAGCAACTTCACCCAATATTCGATATTCTCTGATGTTTGTAACTATTGTTTCAAAGGGCCTTTGGGTCTCCCTAGAGACGCCTGAGCACAGTTTAGTTTGGATTCGAACACCTTGTTGTTTCGCAATAATTCGCTTCTTTGAAGCAACTTCATCCAATTTTCGATATTCTCCGATATTTGTAACACTTGTCTCAAAGCGTTTCTGAGGCTCCCTTAAGACGCCTGAGATCAGTTTAGTTTGGATTCAAACATCTCGTTGTTTCGCCATAATTCGCTTCTTTGACGCAACTTCACCGAAATTTTCGATATTCTCTGATGTTTGTAACTATTGTTTCAAAGGGCCTGTGGGGCGCCCTAGAGACGCCTGAGCACAGTTTGGTTTGGATTCGAACACCTCGTTGTATCGCGATAATTCGCTTCTTTGAAGCAACTTCATCCAATTTTCGATATTCTCCGATATTTGTAACACTTGTCTCAAAGCGTTTCTGAGGCTCCCTTAAGACGCCTGAGATCAGTTTAGTTTAGATTCGAACAACTCGTTGCTTCGCCATAATTCGCTTCTTTGAGGCAACTTCACTCAAATTTTCGATATTCTCCGATATTTGTAACACTTGTCTCAAAGCGTTTCTGAGGCTCCCTAGAGACGCCTGAGATCAGTTTAGTTTGGATTCCAAGAACTCGTTGTTTCGCCATAATTCGCTTATTTGAAGCAACTTCACACAAATTTTCGATATTCTCTGATGTTTGTAACTATTGTTTCAAAGGGCCTTGCGGTCTCCCTAGAGACGCCTGAGCACAGTTTTGTTTGGATTCGAACACCTCGTTGTTTCGCAATAATTCGCTCCTTTCAAGCAACTTCATTCAAATTTTCGATATTCTCCGATATTTGTAACACTTGTCTCAAACCGTTTCTGAGGCTCCCTTAAGACGCCTGAGAGCAGTTTAATTTGGATTCAAACAACTCGTTGTTTCGCAATAATTCGCTTCTTTGAAGCAACTTCACCCAAATTTTCGATATTCTCTGATGTTTGTAACTATTGTTTCAAAGGGCATTTGGGTCTCCCTAGAGACGCCTGAGCACAGTTCGATTTGGATTCGAACACCTCGTTGTTTCGCGATAATTCGTTTCTTTGAAGCAACTTCATCCAATTTTCGATATTCTCCGAAATTTGTAACACTTGTCTCAAAGCTTTTCTGAGGCTCCCTTAAGACGCCTGAGATCAGTTTAGTTTGGATTCGAACAACTCGTTGCTTCGCCATAATTGGCTTCTTTGAGGCAACTTCACTCAAATTTTCGATATTCTCCGATATTTGTAACACTTGTCTCAAAGCGTTTCTGAGGCTCCCTAGAGACGCCTGAGATCAGTTTAGTTTGTATTCGAAGAACTCGTTGTTTCGCCATAATTCGCTTCTTTGAAGCAACTTCACACAAATTTTCGGTATTCTCTGATGTTTGTAACTATTGTTTCAAAGGGCCTTTGGCTCTCCCTAGAGACGCCTGAGCACAGTTTGGTTTGTATTCGAACACCTCGTTGTTTCGCAATAATTCGCTTCTTTGAAGCAACTTCACCCAAAGTTTCGATATTCTCTGATGTTTGTAACTATTGTTTCAAAGGGCATTTGGGTCTCCTTAGAGACGCCTGAGCACTGTTTAGTTTGTATTCGAACACCTCGTTGTTTCGCGATAATTCGCTTCTTTGAAGCAACTTCATTCAAATTTTCGATATTCTCCGATATTTGTAACACTTGTCTCAAAGCGTTTCTGAGGCTCCCTTAAGACGCCTGAGATCAGTTTAGTTTGGATTCAAACAACTCGTTGTTTCGCCATATTTCGCTTCTTTGAAGCAACTTCACCCAAATTTTCGATATTCTCTGATGTTTGTAACTATTGTTTCAAAGGCCCTGTGGGGCGCCCTAGAGACGCCTGAGCACAGTTTGGTTTGGATTCGAACACCTCGTTGTTTCGCGATAATTCGCTTCTTTGAAGCAACTTCATCCAATTTTCGATATTCTCCGAAATTTGTAACACTTGTCTCAAAGCGTTTCTGAGGCTCCCTTAAGACGCCTGAGATCAGTTTAGTTTGGATTCGAACAACTCGTTGCTTCGCCATAAATGGCTTCTTTGAGGCAACTTCACTCAAATTTTCGATATTCTCCGATATTTGTAACACTTGTCTCAAAGCGTTTCTGAGACTCCCTTAAGTCGCCTGAGATCAGTTTAGTTTGGATTCGAACAACTCGTTGCTTCGCCATAATTCTCTTCTTTGAGGCAACTTCACTCAAATTTTCGATATTCTCCGATATTTGTAACTCTTGTCTCAAAGCGTTTCTGAGGCTCCCTAGAGACGCCTGAGATGAGTTTAGTTTGGATTCGAACAACTCGTTGCTTCGCCATAACTCGCTTCTTTGAGGCAACTTCACTCAAATTTTCGATATTCTCCGATATTTGTAACACTTGTCTCAAAGCGTTTCTGAGGCTCCCTAGAGACGCGTGAGATCAGTTTAGTTTGGATTCGAAGAACTCGTGATTTCGCCATAATTCGCTTCTTTGAAGCAACTTCACACAAATTTTCCATATTCTCTGATGTTTGTAACTATTGTTTCAAAGGGCCTCTGGGGCTCCCTAGAGACGCCTGAGCACAGTTTAGTTTGGTTTCGAACAACTCGTTGTTTCACCATAATACACTTCTTTGAAGGAACTTCACCCAATTTTCGATATTCTCTGATGTTTGTAACTATTGTTTCAAAGGGCCTTTGGGTCTCCCTAGAGACGCCTGAGCACAGTTTGGTTTGTATTCAACACCTCGTTGTTTCGCCATAATTCACTTCTTTAAAGCAACTTCACCCAATTTTCGATATTCTCTGATGTTTGTAACTATTGTTTCAAAGGGCCTTTGGGTCTCCCTAGAGACGCCTGAGCACAGTTTAGTTTGGATTCGAACACCTCGTTGTTTCGCAATAATTCGCTCCTTTCAAGCAACTTCGTTCAAATTTTCGATATTTTCCGATATTTGTAACATTTGTCTCAAAGCGTTTCTGAGGCTCCCTTAAGACGCCTGAGATCAGTTTAGTTTGGATTAAAACAACTCGTTGTTTCGCCATAATTCGCTTCTTTGAAGCAACTTCACCCAAATTTTCGATATTCTCTGATGTTTGTAACTATTGTTTCAAAGGGCCTGTGGGGCACCCTAGAGACGCCTGAGCACAGTTTGGTTTGGATTCGAACACCTCGTTGTTTCGCGATAATTCGCTTCTTTGAAGCAACTTCATCCAATTTTCGATATTCTCCGATATTTGTAACACTTGTCTCAAAGCGTTTCTGAGGCTCCCTTAAGACGCCTGAGATCAGTTTAGTTTAGATTCGAACAACTCGTTGCTTCGCCATAATTCGCTTCTTTGAGGCAACTTCACTCAAATTTTCGATATTCTCCGATATTTGTAACACTTGTCTCAAAGCGTTTCTGAGGCTCCCTAGAGACGCCTGAGATGAGTTTAGTTTGGATTCGAAGAACTCGTTGTTTCGCCATAATTCGCTTCTTTAGAGCAACTTGACCCAAATTTTCGATATTCTCTGATGTTTGTACCTATTGTTTCAAAGGGCATTTGGGTCTCCTTAGAGACGCCTTATCATAGTTTAGTTTGGATTCGAACACCTCGTTGTTTCGCGATAATTCGCTTCTTTGAAGCATCTTCACCCAAATTTTCAATATTCTCTGATGTTTGTAACTATTGTTTCAAAGGGCATTTGGGTCTCCCTAGAGACGCCTGAGCACAGTTTAATTTGGATTCGAACACCTCGTTGTTTCGCGATAATTCGCTTCTTTGTAGCAACTTCACTCAAATTTTCGATATTCTCCGATATTTGTAACACTTGTCTCAAAGCGTTTCTGAGGCTCCCTAGAGACGCCTGAGATCAGTTTAGTTTGGATTCGAAGAACTCGTTTCGCCATAATTCGCTTCTATGAAGCAACTTCACCCAAATTTTCGATATTCTCTGATGTTTGTAACTATTGTTTCAAACGGCATTTGGGTCTCCCTAGATACGCCTGAGCACAGTTTAGTTTGGATTCGAACATGTCGTTGTTTCGCGATAATTCGCTTCTTTGAAGCAACTTCATTCAAATTTTCGATATTCTCCGATATTTGTAACACTTGTCTCAAAGCGTTTCTGAGGCTCCCTAGAGGAGCCTGAGATCAGTTTAGTTTGGATTGGAACACCTCGTTGTTTCGCAATTATTCGTTCTTTGAAGCAACTTCACCCAAATTTTCGATATTCTCTGATGTTTGTACCTATTGTTTCAAAGGGCATTTGGGTCTCCTTAGAGACGCCTGAGCACAGTTTAGTTTGGATTCGAACACCTCCTTGTTTCGCGATAATTGGCTTCTTTGAAACATCTTCATTCAAATTTTCGATATTCTCCGATATTTGTAACACTTGCAAGAGATTTCGATTAGCGAATACTACTACTAGTGAGTGACAGTATCCGAATTATTGCATTCGAATGCAAGAGATTTCGATTAGCGAATACTACTACTAGTGAGTGAGAGTATCCGAATTATTGCATTCGAATGCATGAAATTTCGATTAGCAAATACTACTACTAGTGAGTGACAGTATCCGAGAACTTGCATTCGAATGCATGAGATTTCGATTAGCGAATACTACTACTAGTGAGTGACACTATCCGAATTATTGCATTCGAATGCATGAAATTTCGATTAGCGAATACTACTACTAGTGAGTGACAGTATCCGAGAACTTGCATTCGAATGCATGAGATTTCGATTAGCGAATACTACTACTAGTGAGTGACAGTATTCGAGAACTTGCATTCGAATGCATGAAATTTCGATTAGCGAATACTACTTCTAGTGAGTGACAGTATCCGAGAATTCGCATTCGAATGCATGAAATTTCGATTAGCGAATACTACTACTAGTGAGTGACAGTATCCGAATTATTGCATTCGAATGCATGAGATTTCGATTAGCGAATACTACTACTAGTGAGTGACAGTATCCGAATTATTGCATTCGAATGCATGAGATTTAGATTAGCGAATACTACTACTAGTGAGTGACAGTATCCGAGAACTTGCATTCGAATGCATGAGATTTCGATTAGCGAATACTACTACTAGTGAGTGACAGTATCCGAATTATTGCATTTGAATGCATGAAATTTCGATTAGCGAATGCTACTACTAGTGAGTGACAGTATCCGAATTATTGCATTCGAATGCATGAAATTTCGATTAGCGAATACTACTACTAGTGAGTGACAGTATCAGAATTGTTGCATTCGAATGCATGAAATTTTGATTAGCGAATACTACTACTAGTGAGTGACAGTATCCGAATTATTGCATTCGAACGCATGAAATTTCGATTAGCGAATACTACTACTAGTGAGTGACAGTATCCGAATTATTGCATTCGAATGCATGAAATTTCGATTAGCGAATACTACTACTAGTGAGTGACAGTATCCGAATTATTGCATTTGAATGCATGAGATTTCGATTAGCGAATACCACCACTAGTGAGTGACAGTATCCGAGAACTTGCATTCGAATGCATGAGATTTCGATTAGCGAATACTACTACTAGTGAGTGACAGTATCCCAATTATTGCATTCGAATGCATGAAGTTTCGATTAGCGAATACTACTACTAGTGAGTGACAGTATCCGAATTATTGCATTCGAATGCATGAAATTTCGATTAGCGAATACTACTACTAGTGAGTGACAGTATCCGAATTATTGCATTTGAATGCATGAAATTTCGATTAGCGAATACTACAACTAGTGAGTGACAGTATCCGAATTATGGCATTCGAATGCATGAAATTTCGATTAGCGAATACTTCTACTAGTGAGTGACAGTATCCGAGAACTTGCATTCGAATGCATGATATTTTGATTAGCGAATACTACTACTAGTGAGTCACAGTATCCGAATTATTGCATTCGAATGCATTATATTGCGATTAGCGAATACTACTACTAGTGAGTGACAGAATCCGAATTATTGCATTCGAATGCATGAAATTTCGATTTGCGAATACTACTACTAGTGAGTGACAGTATCCGAGAACTTGCATTCTAATGCATGAGATTTCGATTAGCGAATACTACTACTAGTCAGTGACAGTATGCGAATTATTGCAATCGAATGCATGAGATTTCGTTTAGCGAATACTACTACTAGTCAGTGACAGTTTCCGAATTATTGCTTTCGAATGCAAGAGATTTCGATTAGCGAATACTACTACTAGTGAGTGACAGTATCCGAATTATTGCATTCGAATGCAAGAGATTTCGATTAGCGAATACTACTACTAGTGAGTGACAGTATCCGAATTATTGCATTCGAATGTATGAAATTTCGATTAGCGAATACTACTACTAGTGAGTGACAGTATCCGAATTATTGCATTCGAATACATGAAATTTCGATTAGCGAATACTACTACTAGTGAGTGACAGTATCCGAATTATTGCATTGGAATGCATGAAATTTCGATTAGCGAAAACTACTACTAGTGAGTGACAGTATCCGAATAATGGCATTCGAATGCATGAACTTTCGATTAGCGAATACTACTACTAGTGAGTGACAGTATCCGAGAACTTGCATTCGAATGCATGAAATTTCGATTAGCGAATACTACTACTAGTGAGTGACAGTATCCGAGAACTTGCATTCGAATGCATGAGATTTCGATTAGCGAATACTACTACTAGTGAGTGACAGTATCCGAGAACTTGCATTTATATGCACGAGATTTCCATTAGCGAATACTACTACTAGTGAGTGACAGTATCCGAATTATTGCATTCGAATGCATGAAATTTCGATTAGCGAAAACTACTACTAGTGAGTGACAGTTTCCGAATTATTGCATTCGAATACATGAAATTTCGATTAGCGAATACTACTACTAGTGAGTGACAGTATCCAAATTATTGCATTCGAATGCTTAAAATTTCGATTAGCGAATACTACTACTAGTGAGTGACAGTATCCGAATTATGGCATTCGAATGCATGAACTTTCGATTAGCGAATACTACTACTAGTGAGTGACAGTATCCGAATTATTGCATTCGAATGCATGAAATTTCGATTAGCGAATACTACTACTAGTGAGTGACAGTATCCGAATTATTGCATTCGAATGCATGAGATTGCGATTAGCGAATACTACTACTAGTGAGTGACAGAATCCGAATTATTGCATTCGAATGCATGAAATTTCGATTAGCGAATACTACTACTAGTGAGTGACAGTATCCGAGAACTTGCATTCGAATGCATGACATTTCGATTGGCGAATACTACTACTAACGAGTGACAGTATCTGAATTATTGCATTCGAATGCATGATATTTCGATTAGCGAATACTACTACTAGTGGGTGACAGTATCCGAATTATTGCAATCGAATGCATGAGATTTCGTTTAGCGAATACTACTACTAGTCAGTGACAGTTTCCGAATTATTGCTTTCGAATGCAAGAGATTTCGATTGGCGAATACTACTACTAGTGAGTGACAGTATCCGAATTATTGCATTCGAATGCAAGAGATTTCGATTAGCGAATACTACTACTAGTGACAGACAGTACCCGAATTATTGCATTCGAATGCAGAAGATTTCGATTAGCGAATACTACTACTAGTGAGTGACAGTATCCGAATTATTGCATTCGAATGCAAGAGATTTCGATTAGCGAATACTACTACTAGTGAGTGACAGCATCCGAGAACTTGCATTCGAATGCATGAGATTTCGATTAGCGAATACTACTACTAGTGAGTGACAGTATCCGAGAACTTGCATTCGAATGCATGAGATTTCGATTAGCGAATACTACTACTAGTGAGTGACAGTATCCGAATTATTGCATTCGAATGCATGAGATTTCGATTAGCGAATACTACCACTAGTGAGTGACAGTATCCGAATTATTGCATTCGAATGCATGAGATTTCGATTACCGAATACTACTACTAGTGAGTGACAGTATCCGAGAACTTTCATTCGAATGCATGAGATTTCGATTAGCGAATACTACTACTAGTGAGTGACAGTATCCGAATTATTGCATTCGAATGCATGAAATTTCGATTAGCGAATGCTACTACTAGTGAGTGACAGTATCCGAATTATTGCATTCGAATGCATGAAATTTCGATTAGCGAATACTACTACTAGTGAGTGACAGTATTAAATTGTTGCATTCGAATGCATGAAATTTTGATTAGCGAATACTACTACTACTGAGTGACAGTATCCGAATTATTGCATTCGAATGCATGAAATTTCGATTAGCGAATACTACTACTAGTGAGTGACAGTATCCGAATTATTGCATTCGAATGCATGAAATTTCGATTAGCGAATACTACTAATAGTGAGTGACAGTATCCGAATTATTGCATTTGAATGCATGAGATTTCGATTAGCGAATACCACCACTAGTGAGTGACAGTATCCGAGAACTTGCATTCGAATGCATGAGATTTCGATTAGCGAATACTACTACTAGTGCGTGACAGTATCCGAGAACTTGCATTCGAATGCATGAGATTTCGATTAGCGAAAACTACTACTAGTGAGTGACAGTATCCCAATTATTGCATTCGAATGCATGAAATTTCGATTAGCGAATACTACTACTAGTGAGTGCCAGTATCCGAATTATTGCATTCGAATGCATGAAATTTCGATTAGCGTATACTACTACTAGTGAGTGACAGTATCCGAATTATTGCATTTGAATGCATGAAATTTCGATTAGCGAATACTACTACTAGTGAGTGACAGTATCCGAATTATGGCATTCGAATGCATGAAATTTCGATTAGCGAATACTTCTACTAGTGAGTGACAGTATCCGAGAACTTGCATTCGAATGCATGATATTTCGATTAGCGAATACTACTACTAGTGAGTGACGGTATCCGAATTATTGCATTCGAATGCATTAGATTGCGATTAGCGAATACTACTACTAGTGAGTGACAGAATCCGAATTATTGCATTCGAATGCATGAAATTTCGATTTGCGAATACTTTTACTAGTGAGTGACAGTATCCGAGAACTTGCATTCTAATGCATGAGATTTCAATTAGCGAATACTACTACTAGTGAGTGACAGTATGCGAATTATTGCAATCGAATGCATGAGATTTCGTTTAGCGAATACTACTACTAGTCAGTGACAGTTTCCGAATTATTGCTTTCGAATGCAGGAGATTTCGATTAGCGAATACTACTACTAGTGAGTGACAGTATCCGAATTATTGCATTCGAATGCAAGAGATTTCGATTAGCGAATACTACTACTAGTGAGTGACAGTATCCGAATTATTGCATTCGAATGCATGAAATTTCGATTAGCGAATACTACTACTAGTGAGTGACAGTATCCGAATTATTGCATTCGAATACATGAAATTTCGATTAGCGAATACTACTACTAGTGAGTGACAGTATCCGAATTATTGCATTCGAATGCATGAAGTTTCGATTAGCGAAAACTACTACTAGTGAGTGACAGTATCCGAATTATGGCATTCGAATGCATGAACTTTCGATTAGCGAATACTACTACTAGTGAGTGACAGTATCCGAATTATTGCATTCGAATGCATGAAATTTCGATTAGCGAATACTACTACTAGTGAGTGACAGTATCCGAGAACTTGCATTCGAATGCATGAGATTTCGATTAGCGAATACTACTACTGGTGAGTGACAGTATCCGAGAACTTGCATTTATATGCACGAGATTTCCATTAGCGAGTACTACTACTAGTGAGTGACAGTATCCGAATTATTGCAATCGAATGCATGAGATTTCGTTTAGCGAATACTACTCCTAGTCAAAGACAGTTTCCGAATTATTGCTTTCGAATGCAAGAGATTTCGATTAGCGAATACTACTACTAGAGAGTGACAGTATCCGAATTATTGCATTCGAATGCAAGAGATTTTGATTAGCGAATACTACTACTAGTGAGTGACAGTATCCGAATTATTGCATTCGAATGCAAGAGATTTCGATTAGCGAATACTACTACTAGTGAGTGACAGTATCCAAATTATTGCATTCGAATGCAAGAGATTTCGATTAGCGAATACTACTACTAGTGGGTGACAGTATCCGAGAACTTGCATTCGAATGCATGAGATTTCGATTAGCGAATACTACTACTAGTGAGTGACAGTATCCGAATTATTGCATTCGAATGCATGAAATTTCGATTAGCGAAAACTACTACTAGTGAGTGACAGTATCCGAATTATTGCATTCGAATACATGAAATTTCGATTAGCGAATACTACTACTAGTGAGTGACAGTATCCAAATTATTGCATTCGAATGCATAAAATTTCGATTAGCGAATACTACTACTAGTGAGTGACAGTATCCGAATTATGGCATTCGAATGCATGAACTTTCGATTAGCGAATACTACTACTAGTGAGTGACAGTATCCGAATTATTGCATTCGAATGCATGAAATTTCGATTAGCGAATACTACTACTAGTGAGTGACAGTATCCGAGAACTTGCATTCGAATGCATGACATTTCGGTTAGCGAATACTACTACTAACGAGTGACAGTATCCGAATTATTGCATTCGAATGCATGATATTTCGATTAGCGAATACTACTACTAGTGGGTGACAGTATCCGAATTATTGCAATCGAATGCACGAGATTTCCTTTAGCGAATACTACTACTAGTCAGTGACAGTTTCCGAATTATTGCTTTCGAATGCAAGAGATTTCGATTGGCGAATACTACTACTAGTGAGTGACAGTATCCGAATTATTGCATTCGAATGCAAGAGATTTCGATTAGCGAATACTACTACTAGTGACAGACAGTATCCGAATTATTGCATTCGAATGCAAGAGATTTCGATTAGCGAATACTACTACTAGTGAGTGACAGTATCCGAATTATTGCATTCGAATGCAAGAGATTTCGATTAGCGAATACTACTACTAGTGAGTGACAGCATCCGAGAACTTGCATTCGAATGCATGAGATTTCGATTAGCGAATACTACTACTAGTGAGTGACAGTATCCGAGAACTTGCATTCGAATGCATGAGATTTCGATTAGCGAATACTACTACTAGTGAGTGACAGTATCCGAATTATTGCAATCGAATGCATGAGATTTCGTTTAGCGAATACTACTACTAGTCAAAGGCAGTTTCCGAATTATTGCTTTCGAATGCAAGAGATTTCGATTAGCGAATACTACTACTAGTGAGTGACAGTATCCGAATTATTGCATTCGAATGCAAGAGATTTCGATTAGCGATTACTACTACTAGTGAGTGACAGTATCCGAATTATTGCATTCGAATGCAAGAGATTTCGATTAGCGAATACTACTACTAGTGAGTGGCAGAATCCGAATTATTGCATTCGAATGCAAGAGATTTCGATTAGCGAATACTACTACTAGTGAGTAACAGTATCCGAATTATTGCATTCGAATGCAAGAGATTTCGATTAGCGAATACTACTACTAGTGAGTGACAGTATCCGAATTATTACATTCGAATGCAAGAGATTTCGATTAGCGAATACTGCTACTAGTGAGTAACAGTATCCGAATTATTGCATTCGAATGCAAGAGATTTCGATTAGCGAATACTACTACTAGTGAGTGACAGTATCCGAATTATTGCATTCGAATGCAAGAGATTTCGATTAGCGAATACTACTACTAGTGAGTGACAGTATCCGAATTATTGCATTCGAATGCAAGAGATTTCGATTAGCGAATACTACTACTAGTGAGTGACAGTATCCGAATTATTACATTCGAATGCAAGGGATTTCGATTAGCGAATACTACTACTAGTGAGTGACAGTATCCGAATTATTGCATTCGAATGCAAGAGATTTCGATTAGCGAATACTACTACTAGTGAGTGAGAGTATCCGAATTATTGCATTCGAATGCATGAAATTTCGATTAGCAAATACTACTACTAGTGAGTGACAGTATCCGAGAACTTGCATTCGAATGCATGAGATTTCGATTAGCGAATACTACTACTAGTGAGTGACACTATCCGAATTATTGCATTCGAATGCATGAAATTTCGATTAGCGAATACTACTACTAGTGAGTGACAGTATCCGAGAACTTGCATTCGAATGCATGAGATTTCGATTAGCGAATACTACTACTAGTGAGTGACAGTATTCGAGAACTTGCATTCGAATGCATGAAATTTCGATTAGCGAATACTACTTCTAGTGAGTGACAGTATCCGAGAATTCGCATTCGAATGCATGAGATTTCGATTAGCGAATACTACTACTAGTGAGTGACAGTATCCGAATTATTGCATTCGAATGCATGAGATTTCGATTAGCGAATACTACTACTAGTGAGTGACAGTATCCGAAATATTGCATTTGAATGCATGAGATTTCGATTAGCGAATACTACTACTAGTGAGTGACAGTATCCGAGAACTTGCATTCGAATGCATGAGATTTCGATTAGCGAATACTACTACTAGTGAGTGACAGTATCCGAATTATTGCATTTGAATGCATGAAATTTCGATTAGCGAATGCTACTACTAGTGAGTGACAGTATCCGAATTATTGCATTCGAATGCATGAAATTTCGATTAGCGAATACTACTACTAGTGAGTGACAGTATCAGAATTGTTGCATTCGAATGCATGAAATTTTGATTAGCGAATACTACTACTAGTGAGTGACAGTATCCGAATTATTGCATTCGAATGCATGAAATTTCGATTAGCGAATACTACTACTAGTGAGTGACAGTATCCGAATTATTGCATTCGAATGCATGAAATTTCGATTAGCGAATACTACTACTAGTGAGTGACAGTATCCGAATTATTGCATTTGAATGCATGAGATTTCGATTAGCGAATACCACCACTAGTGAGTGACAGTATCCGAGAACTTGCATTCGAATGCATGAGATTTCGATTAGCGAATACTACTACTAGTGAGTGACAGTATCCGAGAACTTGCATTCGAATGCATGAGATTTCGATTAGCGAATACTACTACTAGTGAGTGACAGTATCCCAATTATTGCATTCGAATGCATGAAATTTCGATTAGCGAATACTACTACTAGTGAGTGACAGTATCCGAATTATTGCATTCGAATGCATGAAATTTCGATTAGCGAATACTACTACTAGTGAGTGACAGTATCCGAATTATTGCATTTGAATGCATGAAATTTCGATTAGCGAATACTACTACTAGTGAGTGACAGTATCCGAATTATGGCATTCGAATGCATGAAATTTCGATTAGCGAATACTTCTACTAGTGAGTGACAGTATCCGAGAACTTGCATTCGAATGCATGATATTTCGATTAGCAAATACTACCACTAGTGAGTGACAGTATCCGGATTATTGCATTCGAATGCATTAGATTGCGATTAGCGAATACTACTACTAGTGAGTGACAGAATCCGAATTATTGCATTCGAATGCATGAAATTTCGATTTGCGAATACTACTACTAGTGAGTGACAGTATCCGAGAACTTGCATTCTAATGCATGAGATTTCGATTAGCGAATACTACTACTAGTGAGTGACAGTATGCGAATTATTGCAATCGAATGCATGAGATTTCGTTTAGCGAATACTACTACTAGTCAGTGACAGTTTCCGAATTATTGCTTTCGAATGCAAGAGATTTCGATTAGCGAATACTACTACTAGTGAGTGACAGTATCCGAATTATTGCATTCGAATGCAAGAGATTTCGATTAGCGAATACTACTACTAGTGAGTGACAGTATCCGAATTATTGCATTCGAATGCATAATATTTCGATTAGCGAATACTACTACTAGTGAGTGACAGTATCCGAATTATTGCATTCGAATACATGAAATTTCGATTAGCGAATACTACTACTAGTGAGTGACAGTATCCGAATTATTGCATTGGAATGCATGAAATTTCGATTAGCGAAAACTACTACTAGTGAGTGACAGTACCCGAATAATGGCATTCGAATGCATGAACTTTCGATTAGCGAATACTACTACTAGTGAGTGACAGTATCCGAATTATTGCATTCGAATGCATGAAATTTCGATTAGCGAATACTACTACTAGTGAGTGACAGTATGCGAATTATTGCAATCGAATGCATGAGATTTCGTTTAGCGAATACTACTACTAGTCAGTGACAGTTTCCGAATTATTGCTTTCGAATGCAAGAGATTTCGATTAGCGAATACTACTACTAGTGAGTGACAGTATCCGAATTATTGCATTCGAATGCAAGAGATTTCGATTAGCGAATACTACTACTAGTGAGTGACAGTATCCGAATTATTGCATTCGAATGCATGAAATTTCGATTAGCGAATACTACTACTAGTGAGTGACAGTATCCGAATTATTGCATTCGAATACATGAAATTTCGATTAGCGAATACTACTACTAGTGAGTGACAGTATCCGAATTATTGCATTGGAATGCATGAAATTTCGATTAGCGAAAACTACTACTAGTGAGTGACAGTATCCGAATAATGGCATTCGAATGCATGAACTTTCGATTAGCGAATACTACTACTAGTGAGTGACAGTATCCGAGAACTTGCATTCGAATGCATGAGATTTCGATTAGCGAATACTACTACTAGTGAGTGACAGTATCCGAGAACTTGCATTTATATGCACGAGATTTCCATTAGCGAATACTACTACTAGTGAGTGACCGTATCCGAATTATTGCAATCGAATGCATGAGATTTCGTTTAGCGAATACTACTCCTAGTCAAAGACAGTTTCCGAATTATTGCTTTCGAATGCAAGAGATTTCGATTAGCGAATACTACTACTAGTGAGTGACAGTATCCGAATTATTGCATTCGAATGCAAGAGATTTCGATTAGCGAATACTACTACTAGTGAGTGACAGTATCCGAATTATTGCATTCGAATGCAAGAGATTTCGATTAGCGAATACTACTACTAGTGAGTGACAGTATCCAAATTATTGCACTCGAATGCAAGAGATTTCGATTAGCGAATACTACTACTAGTGAGTGACAGTATCCGAGAACTTGCATTCGAATGCATGAGATTTCGATTAGCGAATACTACTACTAGTGAGTGACAGTATCCGAATTATTGCATTCGAATGCATGAAATTTCGATTAGCGAAAACTACTACTAGTGAGTGACAGTATCCGAATTATTGCATTCGAATACATGTAATTTCGATTAGCGAATACTACTACTAGTGAGTGACAGTATCCAAATTATTGCATTCGAATGCATAAAATTTCGATTAGCGAATACTACTACTAGTGAGTGACAGTATCCGAATTATGGCATTCGAATGCATGAACTTTCGATTAGCGAATACTACTACTAGTGAGTGACAGTATCCGAATTATTGCATTCGAATGCATGAAATTTCGATTAGCGAATACTACTACTAGTGAGTGACAGTATCCGAATTATTGCATTCGAATGCATGAGATTGCGATTAGCGAATACTACTACTAGTGAGTGACAGAATCCGAATTATTGCATTCGAATGCATGAAATTTCGATTAGCGAATACTACTACTAGTGAGTGACAGTATCCGAGAACTTGCATTCGAATGCATGACATTTCGATTGGCGAATACTACTACTAACGAGTGACAGTATCTGAATTATTGCATTCGAATGCATGATATTTCGATTAGCGAATACTACTACTAGTGGGTGACAGTATCCGAATTATTGCAATCGAATGCAAGAGATTTCGTTTAGAAAATACTACTACTAGTCAGTGACAGTTTCCGAATTATTGCTTTCGAATGCAAGAGATTTCGATTGGCGAATACTACTACTAGTGAGTGACAGTATCCGAATTATTGCATTCGAATGCAAGAGATTTCGATTAGCGAATACTACTACTAGTGACAGACAGTATCCGAATTATTGCATTCGAATGCAAGAGATTTCGATTAGCGAATACTACTACTAGTGAGTGACAGTATCCGAATTATTGCATTCGAATGCAAGAGATTTCGATTAGCGAATACTACTACTAGTGAGTGACAGCATCCGAGAACTTGCATTCGAATGCATGAGATTTCGATTAGCGAATACTACTACTAGTGAGTGACAGTATCCGAGAACTTGCATTCGAATGCATGAGATTTCGATTAGCGAATACTACTACTAGTGAGTGACAGTATCCGAATTATTGCATTCGAATGCATGAGATTTCGATTAGCGAATACTACTACTAGTGAGTGACAGTATCCGAATTATTGCATTCGAATGCATGGGATTTCCATTAGCGAATACTACTACTAGTGAGTGACAGTATCCGAGAACTTGCATTCGAATGCATGAGATTTCGATTAGCGAATACTACTACTAGTGAGTGACAGTATCCGAATTATTGCATTCGAATGCATGAAATTTCGATTAGCGAATACTACTACTAGTGAGTGACAGTATCCGAGATCTTGCATTCGAATGCATGAAATTTCGATTAGCGAATACTACTACTAGTGAGTGAAAGTATCCGAGAACTTGCATTCAAATGCATGAGATTTCGATTAGCGAATACTACTACTAGTGAGTGACAGTATCCGAATTATTGCATTTGAATGCATGAGATTTCGATTAGCGAATACCACCACTAGTGAGTGACAGTATCTGAGAACTTGCATTCGAATGCATGAAATTTCGATTAGCGACTACTTCTACTAGTGAGTGACAGTATCCGAGAACTTGCATTCGAATGCATGATATTTCGATTAGCGAATACTACTACTAGTGAGTGACAGAATCCTAATTATTGCATTCGAATGCATGAAATTTCGATTTGCGAATACTACTACTAGTGAGTGACAGTATCCGAGAACTTGCATTCTAATGCATGAGATTTCGATTAGCGAATACTACTACTAGTGAGTGACAGTATTCGAATTATTGCATTCGAATGCATGAGATTTCGTTTAGCGAATACTACTACTAGTCAGTGACAGTTTCCGAATTATTGCTTTCGAATGCAAGAGATTTCGATTAGCTAATACTACTACTAGTGAGTGACAGTATCCGAATTATTGCATTCGAATGCAAGAGATTTCGATTAGCGAATACTACTTCTAGTGAGTGACAGTATCCGAATTATTGCATTCGAATGCATGAAATTTTGATTAGCGAATACTACTACTAGTGAGTGACAGTATCCGAATTATTGCATTCGAATACATGAAATTTCGATTAGCGAATACTACTACTAGTGAGTGACAGTATCCGAATTATTGCATTCGAATGCATGAAATTTCGATTAGCGAAAACTACTACTAGTGAGTGACAGTATCCGAATTATGGCATTCGAATGCATGAACTCTCGATTAGCGAATACTACTACTAGTGAGTGACAGTATCCAAATTATTATATTCGAATGCATAAAATTTCGATTAGCGAATACTACTACTAGTGAGTGACAGTATCCGAATTATGGCATTCGAATGCATGAACTTTCGATTAGCGAATACTACTACTAGTGAGTGACAGTATCCGAATTATTGCATTCGAATGCATGAAATTTCGATTAGCGAATACTACTACTAGTGAGTGACAGTATCCGAAATATTGCATTCGAATGCATGAGATTGCGATTAGCGAATAGTACTACTAGTGAGTGACAGAATCCGAATTATTGCATTCGAATGCATGAAATTTCGATTAGCGAATACTACTACTAGTGAGTGACAGTATCCGAGAACTTGCATTCGAATGCATGACATTTCGATTGGCGAATACTACTACTAACGAGTGACAGTATCTGAATTATTGCATTCGAATGCATGATATTTCGATTAGCGAATACTACTACTAGTGGGTGACAGTATCCGAATTATTGCAATCGAATGCATGAGATTTCGTTTAGCGAATACTACTACTAGTGAGTGACAGTATCCAAATTATTGCATTCGAATGCATAAAATTTCGATTAGCGAATACTACTACTAGTGAGTGACAGTATCCGAATTATGGCATTCGAATGCATGAACTTTCGATTAGCGAATACTACTACTAGTCAGTGACAGTTTCCGAATTATTGCTTTCGAATGCAAGAGATTTCGATTGGCGAATACTACTACTAGTGAGTGACAGTATCCGAATTATTGCATTCGAATGCAAGAGATTTCGATTAGCGAATACTACTACTAGTGACAGACAGTATCCGAATTATTGCATTCGAATGCAAGAGATTTCGATTAGCGAATACTACTACTAGTGAGTGACAGTATCCGAATTATTGCATTCGAATGCAGGAGATTTCGATTAGCGAATACTACTACTAGTGAGTGACAGCATCCGAGAACTTGCATTCGAATGCATGAGATTTCGATTAGCCAATACTACTACTAGTGAGTGACAGTATCCGAATTATTGCATTCGAATGCATGAGATTTCGATTAGCGAATACTACTACTAGTGAGTGACAGTATCCGAATTACTGCATTCGAATGCATGGGATTTCGATTAGCGAATACTACTACTAGTGAGTGACAGTATCCGAGAACTTGCATTCGAATGCATGAGATTTCGATTAGCGAATACTACTACTAGTGAGTGACAGTATCCGAATTATTGCATTCGAATGCATGAAATTTCGACTAGCGAATACTACTACTAGTGAGTGACAGTATCCGAGATCTTGCATTCGAATGCATGAAAATTCGATTAGCGAATACTACTACTAGTGAGTGACAGTATCCGAATTATTGCATTTGAATGCATGAAATTTCGATTAGCGAATACTACTACTAGTGAGTGACAGTATCCGAATTATGGCATTCGAATGCATGAAATTTCGATTAGCGAATACTTCTACTAGTGAGTGACAGTATCCGAGAACTTGCATTCGAATGCATGATATTTCAATTAGCGAATACTACTACTAGTGAGTGACAGTATCCGAATTATTGCATTCGAATGCATTAGATTGCGATTAGCGAATACTACTACTAGTGAGTGACAGAATCCGAATTATTGCATTCGAATGCATGAAATTTCGATTTGCGAATACTACTACTAGTGAGTGACAGTATCCGAGAACTTGCATTCTAATGCATGAGATTTCGATTAGCGAATACTACTACTAGTGGGTGACAGTATTCGAATTATTGCATTCGAATGCATGAGATTTCGTTTAGCGAATACTACTACTAGTCAGTGACAGTTTCCGAATTATTGCTTTCGAATGCAAGAGATTTCGATTAGCGAATACTACTACTAGTGAGTGACAGTATCCGAATTATTGCATTCGAATGCAAGAGATTTCGATTAGCGAATACTACTACTAGTGAGTGACAGTATCCGAATTATTGCATTCGAATGCATGAAATTTCGATTAGCGAATACTACTACTAGTGAGTGACAGTATCCGAATTATGGCATTCGAATGCATGAACTTTCGATTGGCGAATACTACTACTAGTGAGTGACAGTATCCGAATTATTGCATTCGAATGCATGAAATTTCGATTAGCGAATACTACTACTAGTGAGTGACAGTATCCGAGAACTTGCATTCGAATGCATGAGATTTCGATTAGCGAATACTACTACTGGTGAGTGACAGTATCCGAGAACTTGCATTTATATGCACGAGATTTCCATTAGCGAATACTACTACTAGTGAGTGACAGTATCCGAATTATTGCAATCGAATGCATGAGATTTCGTTTAGCGAATACTACTCCTAGTCAAAGACAGTTTCCGAATTATTGCTTTCGAATGCAAGAGATTTCGATTAGCGAATACTACTACTAGTGAGTGACAGTATCCGAATTATTGCATTCGAATGCAAGAGATTTCGATTAGCGAATACTACTACTAGTGAGTGACAGTATCCAAATTATTGCATTCGAATGCAAGAGATTTCGATTAGCGAATACTACTACTAGTGGTTGACAGTATCCGAGAACTTGCATTCGAATGCATGAGATTTCGATTAGCGAATACTACTACTAGTGAGTGACAGTATCCGAATTATTGCATTCGAATGCATGAAATTTCGATTAGCGAAAACTACTACTAGTGAGTGACAGCATCCGAATTATTGCATTCGAATACTTGAAATTTCGATTAGCGAATACTACTACTAGTGAGTGACAGTATCCAAATTATTGCATTCGAATGCATAAAATTTCGATTAGCGAATACTACTACTAGTGAGTGACAGTATCCGAATTATGGCATTCGAATGCATGAACTTTCGCTTAGCGAATACTACTACTAGTGAGTGACAGTATCCGAATTATTGCATTCGAATTGCATGAAATTTCGATTAGCGAATTCTACTACTAGTGAGTGACAGTATCCGAGAACTTGCATTCGAATGCATGACATTTCGATTAGCGAATACTACTACTAACGAGTGACAGTATCCGAATTATTGCATTCGAATGCATGATATTTCGATTAGCGAATACTACTACTAGTGGGTGACAGTATCCGAATTATTGGAATCGAATGCATGAGATTTCGTTTAGCGAATACTACTACTAGTCAGTGACAGTTTCCGAACTATTGCTTTCGAATGCAAGAGATTTCGATTGGCGAATACTACCACTAGTGAGTGACAGTATCCGAATTATTGCATTCGAATGCAAGAGATTTCGATTAGCGAATACTACTACTAGTGACAGACAGTATCCGAATTATTGCATTCGAATGCAAGAGATTTCGATTAGCGAATACTACTACTAGTGAGTGACAGTATCCGAATTATTGCATTCGAATGCAAGAGATTTCGATTAGCGAATACTACTACTAGTGAGTGACAGCATCCGAGAACTTGCATTCGAATGCATGAGATTTCGATTAGCGAATACTACTACTAGTGAGTGACAGTATCCGAGAACTTGCATTCGAATGCATGAGATTTCGATTAGCGAATACTACTACTAGTGAGTGACAGTATCCGAATTATTGCAATCGAATGCATGAGATTTCGTTTAGCGAATACTACTACTAGTCAAAGACAGTTTCCGAATTATTGCTTTCGAATGCAAGAGATTTCGATTAGCGAATACTACTACTAGTGAGTGACAGTATCCGAATTATTGCATTCGAATGCAAGAGATTTTGATTAGCGATTACTACCACTAGTGAGTGACAGTATCCGAATTATTGCATTCGAATGCAAGAGAATTCGATTAGCGAATACTACTACTAGTGAGTGACAGAATCCGAATTATTGCATTCGAATGCAAGAGATTTCGATTAGCGAATACTACTACTAGTGAGTGACAGTATCCGAATTATTGCATTCGAATGCAAGAGATTTCGATTAGCGAATACTACTACTAGTGAGTGACAGTATCCGAATTATTACATTCGAATGCAAGAGATTTCGATTAGCGAATACTGCTACTAGTGAGTAACAGTATCCGAATTATTGCATTCGAATGCAAGAGATTTCGATTAGCGAATACTACTACTAGTGAGTGACAGTATCCGAATTATTGCATTCGAATGCATGAAATTTCGATTAGCAAATACTACTACTAGTGAGTGACAGTATCCGAGAACTTGCATTCGAATGCATGAGATTTCGATTAGCGAATACTACTACTAGTGAGTGACACTATCCGAATTATTGCATTCGAATGCATGAAATTTCGATTAGCGAATACTACTACTAGTGAGTGACAGTATCCAGGAACTTGCATTCGAATGCATGAGATTTCGATTAGCGAATACTACTACTAGTGAGTGACAGTATTCGAGAACTTGCATTCGAATGCATGAAATTTCGATTAGCGAATACTGCTACTAGTGAGTGACAGTATCCGAGAACTTGCATTCGAATGCATGAGATTTCGATTAGCGAATACTACTACTAGTGAGTGACAGTATCCGAATTATTGCATTCGAATGCATGAGATTTCGATTAGCGAATACTACTACTAGTGAGTGAGAGTATCCGAATTATTGCATTCGAATGCATGAGATTTCGATTAGCGAATACTACTACTAGTGAGTGACAGTATCCGAGAACTTGCATTCGAATGCATGAGATTTCGATTAGCGAATACTACTACTAGTGAGTGACAGTATCCGAATTATTGCATTCGAATGCATGAGATTTCGTTTAGCGAATACTACTACTAGTCAGTGACAGTTTCCGAATTATTGCTTTCGAATGCAAGAGATTTCGATTAGCTAATACTACTACTAGTGAGTGACAGTATCCGAATTATTGCATTCGAATGCAAGAGATTTCGATTAGCGAATACTACTTCTAGTGAGTGACAGTATCCGAATTATTGCATTCGAATGCATGAAATTTTGATTAGCGAATACTACTACTAGTGAGTGACAGTATCCGAATTATTGCATTCGAATGCAAGAGATTTCGATTAGCGAATACTACTACTAGTGAGTGACAGTATCCAAATTATTGCATTCGAATGCATAAAATTTCGATTAGCGAATACTACTACTAGTGAGTGACAGTATCCGAATTATGGCATTCGAATGCATGAACTTTCGATTAGCGAATACTACTACTAGTGAGTGACAGTATCCGAATTATTGCATTCGAATGCATGAAATTTCGATTAGCGAATACTACTACTAGTGAGTGACAGTATCCGAATTATTGCATTCGAATGCATGAGATTGCGATTAGCGAATAGTACTACTAGTGAGTGACAGAATCCGAATTATTGCATTCGAATGCATGAAATTTCGATTAGCGAATACTACTACTAGTGAGTGACAGTATCCGAGAACTTGCATTCGAATGCATGACATTTCGATTGGCGAATACTACTACTAACGAGTGACAGTATCTGAATTATTGCATTCGAATGCATGATATTTCGATTAGCGAATACTACTACTAGTGGGTGACAGTATCCGAATTATTGCAATCGAATGCATGAGATTTCGTTTAGCGAATACTACTACTAGTGAGTGACAGTATCCAAATTATTGCATTAGAATGCATAAAATTTCGATTAGCGAATACTACTACTAGTGAGTGACAGTATCCGAATTATGGCATTCGAATGCATGAACTTTCGATTAGCGAATACTACTACTAGTCAGTGACAGTTTCCGAATTATTGCTTTCGAATGCAAGAGATTTCGATTGGCGAATACTACTACTAGTGAGTGACAGTATCCGAATTATTGCATTCGAATGCAAGAGATTTCGATTAGCGAATACTACTACTAGTGACAGACAGTATCCGAATTATTGCATTCGAATGCAAGAGATTTCGATTAGCGAATACTACTACTAGTGAGTGACAGTATCCGTATTATTGCATTCGAGTGCAGGAGATTTCGATTAGCGAATACTACTACTAGTGAGTGACAGCATCCGAGAACTTGCATTCGAATGCATGAGATTTCGATTAGCCAATACTACTACTAGTGAGTGACAGTATCCGAATTATTGCATTCGAATGCATGAGATTTCGATTAGCGAATACTACTACTAGTGAGTGACAGTATCCGAATTACTGCATTCGAATGCATGGGATTTCGATTAGCGAATACTACTACTAGTGAGTGACAGTATCCGAGAACTTGCATTCGAATGCATGAGATTTCGATTAGCGAATACTACTACTAGTGAGTGACAGTATCCGAATTATTGCATTCGAATGCATGAAATTTCGACTAGCGAATACTACTACTAGTGAGTGACAGTATCCGAGATCTTGCATTCGAATGCATGAAAATTCGATTAGCGAATACTACTACTAGTGAGTGACAGTATCCGAATTATTGCATTTGAATGCATGAAATTTCGATTAGCGAATACTACTACTAGTGAGTGACAGTATCCGAATTATGGCATTCGAATGCATGAAATTTCGATTAGCGAATACTTCTACTAGTGAGTGACAGTATCCGAGAACTTGCATTCGAATGCATGATATTTCAATTAGCGAATACTACTACTAGTGAGTGACAGTATCCGAATTATTGCATTCGAATGCATTAGATTGCGATTAGCGAATACTACTACTAGTGAGTGACAGAATCCGAATTATTGCATTCGAATGCATGAAATTTCGATTTGCGAATACTACTACTAGTGAGTGACAGTATCCGAGAACTTGCATTCTAATGCATGAGATTTCGATTAGCGAATACTACTACTAGTGGGTGACAGTATTCGAATTATTGCATTCGAATGCATGAGATTTCGTTTAGCGAATACTACTACTAGTCAGTGACAGTTTCCGAATTATTGCTTTCGAATGCAAGAGATTTCGATTAGCGAATACTACTACTAGTGAGTGACAGTATCCGAATTATTGCATTCGAATGCAAGAGATTTCGATTAGCGAATACTACTACTAGTGAGTGACAGTATCCGAATTATTGCATTCGAATGCATGAAATTTCGATTAGCGAATACTACTACTAGTGAGTGACAGTATCCGAATTATGGCATTCGAATGCATGAACTTTCGATTGGCGAATACTACTACTAGTGAGTGACAGTATCCGAATTATTGCATTCGAATGCATGAAATTTCGATTAGCGAATACTACTACTAGTGAGTGACAGTATCCGAGAACTTGCATTCGAATGCATGAGATTTCGATTAGCGAATACTACTACTGGTGAGTGACAGTATCCGAGAACTTGCATTTATATGCACGAGATTTCCATTAGCGAATACTACTACTAGTGAGTGACAGTATCCGAATTATTGCAATCGAATGCATGAGATTTCGTTTAGCGAATACTACTCCTAGTCAAAGACAGTTTCCGAATTATTGCTTTCGAATGCAAGAGATTTCGATTAGCGAATACTACTACTAGTGAGTGACAGTATCCGAATTATTGCATTCGAATGCAAGAGATTTCGATTAGCGAATACTACTACTAGTGAGTGACAGTATCCAAATTATTGCATTCGAATGCAAGAGATTTCGATTAGCGAATACTACTACTAGTGGTTGACAGTATCCGAGAACTTGCATTCGAATGCATGAGATTTCGATTAGCGAATACTACTACTAGTGAGTGACAGTATCCGAATTATTGCATTCGAATGCATGAAATTTCGATTAGCGAAAACTACTACTAGTGAGTGACAGCATCCGAATTATTGCATTCGAATACTTGAAATTTCGATTAGCGAATACTACTACTAGTGAGTGACAGTATCCAAATTATTGCATTCGAATGCATAAAATTTCGATTAGCGAATACTACTACTAGTGAGTGACAGTATCCGAATTATGGCATTCGAATGCATGAACTTTCGCTTAGCGAATACTACTACTAGTGAGTGACAGTATCCGAATTATTGCATTCGAATTGCATGAAATTTCGATTAGCGAATTCTACTACTAGTGAGTGACAGTATCCGAGAACTTGCATTCGAATGCATGACATTTCGATTAGCGAATACTACTACTAACGAGTGACAGTATCCGAATTATTGCATTCGAATGCATGATATTTCGATTAGCGAATACTACTACTAGTGGGTGACAGTATCCGAATTATTGGAATCGAATGCATGAGATTTCGTTTAGCGAATACTACTACTAGTCAGTGACAGTTTCCGAACTATTGCTTTCGAATGCAAGAGATTTCGATTGGCGAATACTACTACTAGTGAGTGACAGTATCCGAATTATTGCATTCGAATGCAAGAGATTTCGATTAGCGAATACTACTACTAGTGACAGACAGTATCCGAATTATTGCATTCGAATGCAAGAGATTTCGATTAGCGAATACTACTACTAGTGAGTGACAGTATCCGAATTATTGCATTCGAATGCAAGAGATTTCGATTAGCGAATACTACTACTAGTGAGTGACAGCATCCGCGAACTTGCATTCGAATGCATGAGATTTCGATTAGCGAATACTACTACTAGTGAGTGACAGTATCCGAGAACTTGCATTCGAATGCATGAGATTTCGATTAGCGAATACTACTACTAGTGAGTGACAGTATCCGAATTATTGCAATCGAATGCATGAGATTTCGTTTAGCGAATACTACTACTAGTCAAAGACAGTTTCCGAATTATTGCTTTCGAATGCAAGAGATTTCGATTAGCGAATACTACTACTAGTGAGTGACAGTATCCGAATTATTGCATTCGAATGCAAGAGATTTTGATTAGTGATTACTACCACTAGTGAGTGACAGTATCCGAATTATTGCATTCGAATGCAAGAGAATTCGATTAGCGAATACTACTACTAGTGAGTGACAGAATCCGAATTATTGCATTCGAATGCAAGAGATTTCGATTAGCGAATACTACTACTAGTGAGTGACAGTATCCGAATTATTGCATTCGAATGCAAGAGATTTCGATTAGCGAATACTACTACTAGTGAGTGACAGTATCCGAATTATTACATTCGAATGCAAGAGATTTCGATTAGCGAATACTGCTACTAGTGAGTAACAGTATCCGAATTATTGCATTCGAATGCAAGAGATTTCGATTAGCGAATACTACTACTAGTGAGTGACAGTATCCGAATTATTGCATTCGAATGCATGAAATTTCGATTAGCAAATACTACTACTAGTGAGTGACAGTATCCGAGAACTTGCATTCGAATGCATGAGATTTCGATTAGCGAATACTACTACTAGTGAGTGACACTATCCGAATTATTGCATTCGAATGCATGAAATTTCGATTAGCGAATACTACTACTAGTGAGTGACAGTATCCAGGAACTTGCATTCGAATGCATGAGATTTCGATTAGCGAATACTACTACTAGTGAGTGACAGTATTCGAGAACTTGCATTCGAATGCATGAAATTTCGATTAGCGAATACTGCTACTAGTGAGTGACAGTATCCGAGAACTTGCATTCGAATGCATGAGATTTCGATTAGCGAATACTACTACTAGTGAGTGACAGTATCCGAATTATTGCATTCGAATGCATGAGATTTCGATTAGCGAATACTACTACTAGTGAGTGAGAGTATCCGAATTATTGCATTCGAATGCATGAGATTTCGATTAGCGAATACTACTACTAGTGAGTGACAGTATCCGAGAACTTGCATTCGAATGCAATAGATTTCGATTAGCGAATACTACTACTAGTGAGTGACAGTATCCGAATTATTGCATTCGAATGCATGAAATTTCGATTAGCGAATACTACTACTAGTGAGGGACAGTATCCGAATTATTGCATTCGAATGCATGAAATTTCGATTAGCGAATACTACTACTAGTGAGTGACAGTATCCGAATTGTTGCATTCGAATGCATGAAATTTCGATTAGCGAATACTACTACTAGTGAGTGACAGTATCCGAATTATTGCATTCGAATGCATGAAATTTCGATTAGCGAATACTACTACTAGTGAGTGACAGTATCCGAATTATTGCATTCGAATGCATGAAATTTCGATTAGCGAATACTACTACTAGTGTGTGACAGTATCCGAATTGTTGCATTCGAATGCATGAAATTTCGATTAGCGAATACTACTACTAGTGAGTGACAGTATCCGAATTATTGCATTCGAATGCATGAAATTTCGATTAGCGAATACTACTACTAGTGAGTGACAGTATCCGAATTATGGCATTCGAATGCATGAAATTTCGATTAGCGAATACTACTACTAGTGAGTGACAGTATCCGAATTATTGCATTCGAATGCAAGAGATTTCGATTAGCGAATACTACTACTAGTGAGTGACAGAATCCGAATTATTGCATTCGAATGCAAGAGATTTCGATTAGCGAATACTACTACTAGTGAGTGACAGTATCCGAATTATTGCATTCGAATGCAAGAGATTTCGATTAGCGAATACTACTACTAGTGTGTGACAGTATCCGAATTATTACATTCGAATGCAAGAGATTTCGATTAGCGAATACTGCTACTAGTGAGTAACAGTATCCGAATTATTGCATTCGAATGCAAGAGATTTCGATTAGCGAATACTACTACTAGTGAGTGACAGTATCCGAATTATTACATCCGAATGCAAGAGATTTCGATTAGCGAATACTGCTACTAGTGAGTAACAGTATCCGAATTATTGCATTCGAATGCAAGAGAATTCGATTAGCGAATACTACTACTAGTGAGTGACAGTATCCGAATTATTGCATTCGAATGCATGAAATTTCGATGAGCAAATACTACTACTAGTGAGTGACAGTATCCGAATTATTACATCCGAATGCAAGAGATTTCGATTAGCGAATACTGCTACTAGTGAGTAACAGTATCCGAATTATTGCATTCGAATGCAAGAGAATTCGATTAGCGAATACTACTCCTAGTGAGTGACAGTATCCGAATTATTACATCCGAATGCAAGAGATTTCGATTAGCGAATACTGCTACTAGTGAGTAACAGTATCCGAATTATTGCATTCGAATGCAAGAGAATTCGATTAGCGAATACTACTACTAGTGAGTGACAGTATCCGAATTATTGCTTTCGAATGCAAGAGATTTCGATTAGCGAATACTACTACTAGTGAGTGACAGTATCCAAATTATTGCATTCGAATGCAAGAGATTTCGATTAGCGATTACTACTACTAGTGAGTGACAGTATCCGAATTATTGCATTCGAATGCAAGAGATTTCGATTAGCGAATACTACTACTAGTGAGTGACAGGATCCGAATTATTGCATTCGAATGCAAGAGATTTCGATTAGCGAATACTACTACTAGTGAGTGACACTATCCGAATTATTGCATTCGAATGCAAGAGATTTAGATTAGCGAATACTACTACTAGTGAGTGACAGTATCCGAGAACTTGCATTCGAATGCATGAGATTTCGATTTGCGAATACTACTACTAGTGAGTGACAGTATCCGAATTATTGCATTCCAATGCATGAAATTTCGATTAGCGAATACTACTACTAGTGAGGGACAGTATCCGAATTATTGCATTCGAATGCATGAAATTTCGATTAGCGAATACTACTACTAGTGAGTGACAGTATCCGAATTGTTGCATTCGAATGCATGAAATTTCGATTAGCGAATACTACTACTAGTGAGTGACAGTATCCCAATTATTGCATTCGAATGCATGAAATTTCGATTAGCGAATACTACTACTAGTGAGTGACAGTATCCGAATTATTGCATTGCAATGCATGAAATTTCGATTAGCGAATACTACTACTAGTGAGGGACAGTATCCGAATTATTGCATTCGAATGCATGAAATTTCGATTAGCGAATACTACTACTAGTGAGTGACAGTATCCGAATTGTTGCATTCGAATGCATGAAATTTCGATTAGCGAATACTACTACTAGTGAGTGACAGTATCCCAATTATTGCATTCGAATGCATGAAATCTCGATTAGCGAATACTACTACTAGTGAGTGACAGTATCCGAATTATTGCATTCGAATGCATGAAATTTCGATTAGCGAATACTACTACTAGTGTGTGACAGTATCCGAATTGTTGCATTCGAATGCATGAAATTTCGATTAGCGAATACTACTACTAGTGAGTGACAGTATCCGAATTATTGCATTCGAATGCATGAAATTTCGATTAGCGAATACTACTACTAGTGAGTGACAATATCCGAATTATGGCATTCGAATGCATGAAATTTCGATTAGCGAATACTACTACTAGTGAGTGACAGTATCCGAGAACTTGCATTCGAATGCATGAAATTTCGATTAGCGAATACTACTACTAGTGAGTGACAGTATCCGAATTATTGCATTCGAATGCATTAGATTGCGATTAAGCGAATACTACTACTAGTGAGTGACAGAATCCGAATTATTGCATTCGAATGCATGAAATTTCGATTAGCGAATACTACTACTAGTGAGTGACAGTATCCGAGAACTTGCATTCGAATGCATGAGATTTCGATTAGCGAATACTACTACTAGTGAGTGACAGTATGCGAATTATTGCAATCGAATGCATGAAATTTCGATTAGCGAATACTACTACTAGGCAGTGACAGTTTCCGAATTATTGCATTCGAATGCAAGAGATTTCGATTAGCGAATACTACTACTAGTGACAGACAGTATCCGAATTATTGCATTCGAATGCAAGAGATTTCGATTAGCGAATACTACTACTAGTGAGTGACAGTATCCGAATTATTGCATTCGAATGCAAGAGATTTCGATTAGCGAATACTACTACTAGTGAGTGACAGCATCCGAGAACTTGCATTCGAATGCATGAGATTTCGATTAGCGAATACTACTACTAGTGAGTGACAGTATCCGAGAACTTGGATTCGAATGCATGAGATTTCGGTTAGCGAATACTACTACTAGTGAGTGACAGTATCCGAATTATTGCAATCGAATGCATGAGATTTCGTTTAGCGAATACTACTACTAGTCAAAGACAGTTTCCGAATTATTGCTTTCGAATGCAAGAGATTTCGATTAGCGAATACTACTACTAGTGAGTGACAGTATCCGAATTATTGCATTCGAATGCAAGAGATTTTGATTAGCGATTACTACCACTAGTGAGTGACAGTATCCGAATTATTGCATTCGAATGCAAGAGAATTCGATTAGCGAATACTACTACTAGTGAGTGACAGAATCCGAATTATTGCATTCGAATGCAAGAGATTTCGATTAGCGAATACTACTACTAGTGAGTGACAGTATCCGAATTATTGCATTCGAATGCAAGAGATTTCGATTAGCGAATACTACTACTAGTGAGTGACAGTATCCGAATTATTACATTCGAATGCAAGAGATTTCGATTAGCGAATACTGCTACTAGTGAGTAACAGTATCCGAATTATTGCATTCGAATGCAAGAGATTTCGATTAGCGAATACTACTACTAGTGAGTGACAGTATCCGAATTATTGCATTCGAATGCATGAAATTTCGATTAGCAAATACTACTACTAGTGAGTGACAGTATCCGAGAACTTGCATTCGAATGCATGAGATTTCGATTAGCGAATACTACTACTAGTGAGTGACAGTATTCGAGAACTTGCATTCGAATGCATGAAATTTCGATTAGCGAATACTGCTACTAGTGAGTGACAGTATCCGAGAACTTGCATTCGAATGCATGAGATTTCGATTAGCGAATACTACTACTAGTGAGTGACAGTATCCGAATTATTGCATTCGAATGCATGAGATTTCGATTAGCGAATACTACTACTAGTGAGTGAGAGTATCCGAATTATTGCATTCGAATGCATGAGATTTCGATTAGCGAATACTACTACTAGTGAGTGACAGTATCCGAGAACTTGCATTCGAATGCATGAGATTTCGATTAGCGAATACTACTACTAGTGAGTGACAGTATCCGAATTATTGCATTCGAATGCATGAAATTTCGATTAGCGAATACTACTACTAGTGAGGGACAGTATCCGAATTATTGCATTCGAATGCATGAAATTTCGATTAGCGAATACTACTACTAGTGAGTGACAGTATCCGAATTGTTGCATTCGAATGCATGAAATTTCGATTAGCGAATACTACTACTAGTGAGTGACAGTATCCGAATTATTGCATTCGAATGCATGAAATTTCGATTAGCGAATACTACTACTAGTGAGTGACAGTATCCGAATTATTGCATTCGAATGCATGAAATTTCGATTAGCGAATACTACTACTAGTGTGTGACAGTATCCGAATTGTTGCATTCGAATGCATGAAATTTCGATTAGCGAATACTACTACTAGTGAGTGACAGTATCCGAATTATTGCATTCGAATGCATGAAATTTCGATTAGCGAATACTACTACTAGTGAGTGACAGTATCCGAATTATGGCATTCGAATGCATGAAATTTCGATTAGCGAATACTACTACTAGTGAGTGACAGTATCCGAATTATTGCATTCGAATGCAAGAGATTTCGATTAGCGAATACTACTACTAGTGAGTGACAGAATCCGAATTATTGCATTCGAATGCAAGAGATTTCGATTAGCGAATACTACTACTAGTGAGTGACAGTATCCGAATTATTGCATTCGAATGCAAGAGATTTCGATTAGCGAATACTACTACTAGTGTGTGACAGTATCCGAATTATTACATTCGAATGCAAGAGATTTCGATTAGCGAATACTGCTACTAGTGAGTAACAGTATCCGAATTATTGCATTCGAATGCAAGAGATTTCGATTAGCGAATACTACTACTAGTGAGTGACAGTATCCGAATTATTACATCCGAATGCAAGAGATTTCGATTAGCGAATACTGCTACTAGTGAGTAACAGTATCCGAATTATTGCATTCGAATGCAAGAGAATTCGATTAGCGAATACTACTACTAGTGAGTGACAGTATCCGAATTATTGCTTTCGAATGCAAGAGATTTCGATTAGCGAATACTACTACTAGTGAGTGACAGTATCCGAATTATTGCATTCGAATGCAAGAGATTTCGATTAGCGATTACTACTACTAGTGAGTGACAGTATCCGAATTATTGCATTCGAATGCAAGAGATTTCGATTAGCGAATACTACTACTAGTGAGTGACAGGATCCGAATTATTGCATTCGAATGCAACAGATTTCGATTACCGAATACTACTACTAGTGAGTGACACTAACCGAATTATTGCATTCGAATGCAAGAGATTTAGATTAGCGAATACTACTACTAGTGAGTGACAGTATCCGAATTATTACATCCGAATGCAAGAGATTTCGATTAGCGAATACTGCTACTAGTGAGTAACAGTATCCGAATTATTGCATTCGAATGCAAGAGAATTCGATTAGCGAATACTACTACTAGTGAGTGACAGTATCCGAATTATTGCATTCGAATGCATGAAACTTCGATGAGCAAATACTACTACTAGTGAGTGACAGTATCCGAGAACTTGCATTCGAATGCATGAGATTTCGATTAGCGAATACTACTACTAGTGAGTGACACTATCCGAATTATTGCATTCGAATGCATGAAATTTCGATTAGCGAATACTACTACTAGTGTGTGACAGTATCCGAGAACTTGCATATGAATGCATGAGATTTCGATTAGCGAATACTACTACTAGTGAGTGACAGTATTCGAGAACTTGCATTCGAATGCATGAAATTTCGATTAGCGAATACTACTACTAGTGAGTGACAGTATCCGAGAACTTGCATTCGAATGCATGAGATTTCGATTAGCGAATACTACTACTAGGGAGTGACAGTATCCGAATTATTGCATTCGAATGCATGAGATTTCGATTAGCGAATACTACTACTAGTGAGTGACAGTATCCGACTTATTGCATTCGAATGCATGAGATTTCGATTAGCGAATACTAGTACTAGTGAGTGACAGTATCCGAGAACTTGCATTCGAATGCATGAGATTTCGATTTGCGAATACTACTACTAGTGAGTGACAGTATCCGAATTATTGCATTCCAATGCATGAAATTTCGATTAGCGAATACTACTACTAGTGAGGGACAGTATCCGAATTATTGCATTCGAATGCATGAAATTTCGATTAGCGAATACTACTACTAGTGAGTGACAGTATCCGAATTGTTGCATTCGAATGCATGAAATTTCGATTAGCGAATACTACTACTAGTGAGTGACAGTATCCCAATTATTGCATTCGAATGCATGAAATTTCGATTAGCGAATACTACTACTAGTGAGTGACAGTATCCGAATTATTGCATTCGAATGCATGAAATTTCGATTAGCGAATACTACTACTAGTGTGTGACAGTATCCGAATTGTTGCATTCGAATGCATGAAATTTCGATTAGCGAATACTACTACTAGTGAGTGACAGTATCCGAATTATTGCATTCGAATGCATGAAATTTCGATTAGCGAATACTACTACTAATGAGTGACAATATCCGAATTATGGCATTCGAATGCATGAAATTTCGATTAGCGAATACTACTACTAGTGAGTGACAGTATCCGAGAACTTGCATTCGAATGCATGAAATTTCGATTAGCGAATACTACTACTAGTGAGTGACAGTATCCGAATTATTGCATTCGAATGCATTAGATTGCGATTAAGCGAATACTACTACTAGTGAGTGACAGAATCCGAATTATTGCATTCGAATGCATGAAATTTCGATTAGCGAATACTACTACTAGTGAGTGACAGTATCCGAGAACTTGCATTCGAATGCATGAGATTTCGATTAGCGAATACTACTACTAGTGAGTGACAGTATGCGAATTATTGCAATCGAATGCATGAAATTTCGATTAGCGAATACTACTACTAGGCAGTGACAGTTTCCGAATTATTGCTTTCGAATGCAAGAGATTTCGATTAGCGAATACTACTACTAGTGAGTGACAGTATCCGAATTATTGCATTCGAATGCAAGAGATTTCGATTAGCGAATACTACTACTAGTGAGTGACAGTATCCGAGAACTTGCATTCGAATGCATGAGATTTCGATTTGCGAATACTACTACTAGTGAGTGACAGTATCCGAATTATTGCATTCCAATGCATGAAATTTCGATTAGCGAATACTACTACTAGTGAGGGACAGTATCCGAATTATTGCGTTCGAATGCATGAAATTTCGATTAGCGAATACTACTACTAGTGAGTGACAGTATCCGAATTGTTGCATTCGAATGCATGAAATTTCGATTAGCGAATACTACTACTAGTGAGTGACAGTATCCCAATTATTGCATTCGAATGCATGAAATTTCGATTAGCGAATACTACTACTAGTGAGTGACAGTATCCGAATTATTGCATTCGAATGCATGAAATTTCGATTAGCGAATACTACTACTAGTGTGTGACAGTATCCGAATTGTTGCATTCGAATGCATGAAATTTCGATTAGCGAATACTACTACTAGTGAGTGACAGTATCCGAATTATTGCATTCGAATGCATGAAATTTCGATTAGCGAATACTACTACTAGTGAGCGACAATATCCGAATTATGGCATTCGAATGCATGAAATTTCGATTAGCGAATACTACTACTAGTGAGTGACAGTATCCGAGAACTTGCATTCGAATGCATGAAATTTCGATTAGCGAATACTACTACTAGTGAGTGACAGTATCCGAATTATTGCATTCGAATGCATTAGATTGCGATTAAGCGAATACTACTACTAGTGAGTGACAGAATCCGAATTATTGCATTCGAATGCATGAAATTTCGATTAGCGAATACTACTACTAGTGAGTGACAGTATCCGAGAACTTGCATTCGAATGCATGAGATTTCGATTAGCGAATACTACTACTAGTGAGTGACAGTATGCGAATTATTGCAATTGAATGCATGAAATTTCGATTAGCGAATACTACTACTAGGCAGTGACAGTTTCCGAATTATTGCTTTCGAATGCAAGAGATTTCGATTAGCGAATACTACTACTAGTGAGTGACAGTATCCGAATTATTGCATTCGAATGCAAGAGATTTCGATTAGCGAATACTACTACTAGTGAGTGACAGTATCCGAATTATTGCATTCGAATGCATGAAATTTCGATTAGCGAATACTACTACTAGTGAGTGACAGTATCCGAATTATTGCATTCGAATGCATGAAATTTCGATTAGCGAATACTACTACTAGTGAGGGACAGTATCCGAATTATTGCATTCGAATGCATGAAATTTCGATTAGCGAATACTACTACTAGTGAGTGACAGTATCCGAATTGTTGCATTCGAATGCATGAAATTTCGATTAGCGAATACTACTACTAGTGAGTGACAGTATCCGAATTATTGCATTCGAATGCATGAAATTTCGATTAGCGAATACTACTACTAGTGAGTGACAGTATCCGAATTATTGCATTCGAATGCATGAAACTTCGATTAGCGAATACTACTACTAGTGTGTGACAGTATCCGAATTGTTGCATTCGAATGCATGAAATTTCGATTAGCGAATACTACTACTAGTGAGTGACAGTATCCGAATTATTGCATTCGAATGCATGAAATTTCGATTAGCGAATACTACTACTAGTGTGTGACAGTATCCGAATTGTTGCATTTGAATGCATGAAATTTCGATTAGCGAATACTACTACTAGTGAGTGACAGTATCCGAATTATGGCATTCGAATGCATGAAATTTCGATTAGCGAATACTACTACTAGTGAGTGACAGTATCCGAGAAGTTGCATTCGAATGCATGAAATTTCGATTAGCGAATACTACTACTAGTGAGTGACAGTATCCGAATTATTGCATTCGAATGCATTAGATTGCAATTAAGCGAATACTACTACTAGTGAGTGACAGTATCCGAATTATTGCATTCGAATGCAAGAGATTTCGATTAGCGAATACTACTACTAGTGAGTGACAGTATCCGAATTATTGCATTCGAATGCATGAAATTTCGATTAGCGAATACTACTACTAGTGAGTGACAGTATCCGAATTGTTGCATTCGAATGCATGAAATTTTGATTAGCGAATACTACTACTAGTGAGTGACAGCATCCGAGAACTTGCATTCGAATGCATGAGATTTCGATTAGCGAATACTACTACTAGTGAGTGACAGTATGCGAATTATTGCAATCGAATGCATGAAATTTCGATTAGCGAATACTACTACTAGTCAGTGACAGTTTCCGAATTATTGCTTTCGAATGCAAGAGATTTCGATTAGCGAATACTACTACTAGTGAGTGACAGTATCCGAATTATTGCATTCGAATGCAAGAGATTTCGATTAGCGAATACTACTACTAGTGAGTGACAGTATCCGAATTATTGCATTCGAATGCATGAAATTTCGATTAGCGAATACTGCTACTAGTGAGTAACAGTATCCGAAATATTGCATTCGAATGCAAGAGATTTCGATTAGCGAATACTACTACTAGTGAGTGACAGTATCCGAATTATTGCTTTCGAATGCAAGAGATTTCGATTAGCGAATACTACTACTAGTGAGTGACAGTATCCGAATTATTGCATTCGAATGCAAGAGATTTCGTTTAGCGAATACTACTACTAGTGAGTGACAGTATCCGAATTATTACATTCGAATGCAAGAGATTTCGATTAGCGAATACTGCTACTAGTGAGTAACAGTATCCGAATTATTGCATTCGAATGCAAGAGATTTCGATTAGCGAATACTACTACTAGTGAGTGACAGTATCCGAATTATTGCATTCGAATGCATGAAATTTCGATTAGCAAATACTACTACTAGTGAGTGACAGTATCCGAGAACTTGCATTCGAATGCATGAGATTTCGATTAGCGAATACTACTACTAGTGAGTGACACTATCCGAATTATTGCATTCGAATGCATGAAATTTCGATTAGCGAATACTACTACTAGTGAGTGACAGTATCCGAGAACTTGCATTCGAATGCATGAGATTTCGATTAGCGAATACTACTACTAGTGAGTGACAGTATTCGAGAACTTGCATTCGAATGCATGAAATTTCGATTAGCGAATACTGCTACTAGTGAGTGACAGTATCCGAGAACTTGCATTCGAATGCATGAGATTTCGATTAGCGAATACTACTACTAGTGAGTGACAGTATCCGAATTATTGCATTCGAATGCATGAGATTTCGATTAGCGAATACTACTACTAGTGAGTGACAGTATCCGAATTATTGCATTCGAATGCATGAGATTTCGATTAGCGAATACTACTACTAGTGAGTGACAGTATCCGAGAACTTGCATTCGAATGCATCAGATTTCGATTAGCGAATACTACTACTAGTGAGTGAAAGTATCCGAATTATTGCATTCGAATGCATGAAATTTCGATTAGCGAATACTACTACTAGTGAGGGACAGTATCCGAATTATTGCATTCGAAAGCATGAAATTTCGATTAGCGAATACTACTACTAGTGAGTGACAGTATCCGAATTGTTGCATTCGAATGCATGAAATTTCGATTAGCGAATACTACTACTAGTGAGTGACAGTATCCGAATTATTGCATTCGAATGCATGAAATTTCGATTAGCGAATACTACTACTAGTGAGTGACAGTATCCGAATTATTGCATTCGAATGCATGAAATTTCGATTAGCGAATACTACTACTAGTGTGTGACAGTATCCGAATTGTTGCATTCGAATGCATGAAATTTCGATTAGCGAATATTACTACTAGTGAGTGACAGTATCCGAATTATTGCATTCGAATGCATGAAATTTCGATTAGCGAATACTACTACTAGTGAGTGACAGTATCCGAATTATTGCATTCGAATGCATGAAATTTCGATTAGCGAATACTACTACTAGTGAGGGACAGTATCCGAATTATTGCATTCGAATGCATGAAATTTCGATTAGCGAATACTACTACTAGTGAGTGACAGTATCCGAATTGTTGCATTCGAATGCATGAAATTTCGATTAGCGAATACTACTACTAGTGAGTGACAGTATCCGAATTATTGCATTCGAATGCATGAAATTTCGATTAGCGAATACTACTACTAGTGAGTGACAGTATCCGAATTATTGCATTCGAATGCATGAAATTTCGATTAGCGAATACTACTACTAGTGTGTGACAGTATCCGAATTGTTGCATTCGAATGCATGAAATTTCGATTAGCGAATACTACTACTAGTGAGTGAGAGTATCCGAATTATTGCATTCGAATGCATGAAATTTCGATTAGCGAATACTACTACTAGTGAGTGACAGTATCCGATTTATGGCATACAAATGCATGAAATTTCGATTAGCGAATACTACTACTAGTGAGTGACAGTATCCGAATTATTGCATTCGAATGCAAGAGATTTCGATTAGCGAATACTACCTACTACTAGTGAGTGACAGAATCCGAATTATTGCATTCGAATGCAAGAGATTTCGATTAGCGAATACTACTACTAGTGAGTGACAGTATCCGAATTATTGCATTCGAATGCAAGAGATTTCGATTAGCGAATACTACTACTAGTGTGTGACAGTATCCGAATTATTACATTCGAATGCAAGAGATTTCGATTAGCGAATACTGCTACTAGTGAGTAACAGTATCCGAATTATTGCATTCGAATGCAAGAGATTTCGATTAGCGAATACTACTACTAGTGAGTGACAGTATCCGAGAACTTGCATTCGAATGCATGAGATTTCGATTAGCGAATACTACTACTAGTGAGTGACAGTATCCGAGAACTTGCATTCGAATGCATGAGATTTCGATTAGCGAATACTACTACTAGTGAGTGACAGTATCCGAATTATTGCAATCGAATGCATGAGATTTCGTTTAGCGAATACTACTACTAGTGAGTGACAGAATCCGAGAACTTGCATTCGGATGCATGAGATTTCGATTAGCGAATACTAGTACTAGTGAGTGACAGTATCCGAGAACTTGCATTCGAATGCATGAGATTTCGATTTGCGAATACTACTACTAGTGATTGACAGTATCCGAATTATTGCATTCCAATGCATGAAATTTCGATTAGCGAATACTACTACTAGTGAGTGACAGTATCCGAATTGTTGCATTCGAATGCATGAAATTTCGATTAGCGAATACTACTACTAGTGAGTGACAGTATCCGAATTATTGCATTCGAATGCATGAAATTTCGATTAGCGAATATTACTACTAGTGAGTGACAGTATCCGAATTATTGCATTCGAATGCATGAAATTTCGATTAGCGAATACTACTACTAGTGTGTGACAGTATCCGAATTGTTGCATTCGAATGCATGAAATTTCGATTAGCGAATACTACTACTAGTGAGTGACAGTATCCGAATTATTGCATTCGAATGCATGAAATTTCGATTAGCGAATACTGCTACTAGTGAGTGACAATATCCGAATTATGACATTCGAATGCATGAAATTTCGATTAGCGAATACTACTACTAGTGAGTGACAGTATCCGAATTATTGCATTCGAATGCATGAGATTTCGATTAGCGAATACTACTACTAGTGAGTGACAGTATCCGAGAACTTGCATTCGAATGCATGAGATTTCGATTAGCGAATACTACTACTAGTGAGTGACAGTATCCGAGAACCTGCATTCGAATGCATGAGATTTCGATTAGCGAATACTACTACTAGTGAGTGACAGTGTCCAAATTATTGCATTCGAATGCATGAGATTTCGATTAGCGAATACTACTACTAGTGAGTGACAGAATCCGAGAACTTGCATTCGGATGCATGAGATTTCGATTAGCGAATACTACTACTAGTGAGTGACAGTATCCGAGAACTTGCATTCGAATGCATGAGATTTCGATTAGCGAATACTACTACTAGTGAGTGACAGTGTCCGAATTATTGCATTCGAATGCATGAGATTTCGATTAGCGAATACTACTACTAGTGATTGACACTATCGGAATTATTGCATTCGAATGCATGAAATTTCAGTTAGCGAATACTACTACTAGTGAGTGACAGTATCCGAATTACTGCATTCGAATGCATGAAATTCCGATTAGCGAATACTACTACTAGTGAGTGACAGTATCCGAGAACTTGCATTCGAATGCATGAGATTTCGATTAGCGAATACTACTACTAGTGAGTGACAGTATCGATTAACTTGCATTCGAATGCATGAAATTTCGATTAGCGAATACTACTACTAGTGAGTGACGGTATCCGAGAACTTGCATTTGAATGCATGAGATTTCGATTAGCGAATACTACTACTAGTGAGTGACAGTATCCGAATTATTGCATTCGAATGCATGAGATTTCCATTAGCGAATACTACTACTAGTGAGTTACAGTATCCGAATTATTTCATTCGAATGCATGAAATTTCGATTAGCGAATACTACTACTAGTGAGTGACAGTATCCGAATTATTGCATTCGAATGCATGAAATTTCGATTAGCGAATACTACTACTAGTGAGTGACAGTATCCGAATTATTGCATTCGAATGCATGAGATTTCGATTAGCGAATACTACTACTAGTGAGTGACAGTATCCGAGAACTTGCATTCGAATGCATGAGATTTCGATTAGCGAATACTACTACTAGTGAGTGACAGTATCCGAGAACTTGCATTCGAATGCATGAGATTTCGATTAGCGAATACTACTACTAGTGAGTGACAGTATCCAAGAACTTGCATTCAAATGCATGAGATTTGGATTAGCGAATACTACTACTAGTGAGTGACAGTATCCGAATTATTGCATTCGAATGCATGAAATTTCGATTAGCGAATCCTACTACTAGTGAGTGACAGTATCTTAATTATTGGTTTCGAATTCATGAAATTTCGATTAGAGAATACTACTCCTAGTGAGTGACAGTATCCGAATTATTGCATTCGAATGCATGAGATTTCCATTAGCGAATACTACTACTAGTGAGTTACAGTATCCGAATTATTTCATTCGAATGCATGAAATTTCGATTAGCGAATACTACTACTAGTGAGTGACAGTATCCGAATTATTGCATTCGAATGCATGAAATTTCGATTAGCGAATACTACTACTAGTGTGTGACAGTATCCGAATTGTTGCATTTGAATGCATGAAATTTCGATTAGCGAATACTACTACTAGTGAGTGACAGTATCCGAATTATGGCATTCGAATGCATGAAATTTCGATTAGCGAATACTACTACTAGTGAGTGACAGTATCCGAGAACTTGCATTCGAATGCATGAAATTTCGATTAGCGAATACTACTACTAGTGAGTGACAGTATCCGAATTATTGCATTCGAATGCATTAGATTGCGATTAAGCGAATACTACTACTAGTGAGTGACAGAATCCGAATTATTGCATTCGAATGCATGAAATTTTGATTAGCGAATACTACTACTAGTGAGTGACAGCATCCGAGAACTTGCATTCGAATGCATGAGATTTCGATTAGCGAATACTACTACTAGTGAGTGACAGTATGCGAATTATTGAAATCGAATGCATGAAATTTCGATTAGCGAATACTACTACTAGTCAGTGACAGTTTCCGAATTATTGCTTTCGAATGCAAGAGATTTCGATTAGCGAATACTACTACTAGTGAGTGACAGTATCCGAATTATTGCATTCGAATGCAAGAGATTTCGATTAGCGAATACTACTACTAGTGAGTGACAGTATCCGAATTATTGCATTCGAATGCATGAAATTTCGATTAGCGAATACTACTACTAGTGAGTGACAGTATCCGAGAACTTGCATTCGAATGCATGAGATTTCGATTAGCGAATACTACTACTAGTGAGTGACAGTATCCGAGAACTTGCATTCAAATGCATGAGATTTCGATTAGCGAATACTACTACTAGTGAGTGACAGTATCCGAGAACTTGCATTCGAATGCATGAGATTTCGATTAGCGAATACTACTACTAGTGAGTGACAGTATCCGAGAACTTGCATTCGAATGCATGAAATTTCGATAGGCGAATACTACTACTAGTGAGTGACAGTATCCGAGAACTTGAATTCGAATGCATGAGATTTCGATTAGCGAATACTACTACTAGTGAGTGACAGTATCCGAGAACTTGCATTCGAATACATGACAATTCGATTAGCGAATACTACTACTAGTGGGTGACAGTATCCGAATTATTGCATTCGAATGCATGAAATATCGATTAGCGAATACTACTACTAGTGTGACAGTATCCGAATTATTGCATTCGAATGCATGAAATTTCGATTAGGGAATACTACTACTAGTGAGTGACAGTATCCGAATTATTGCATTCGAATGCATGAGCTTTCGATTAGCGAATACTACTACTAGTGAGTGACAGTGTCCGAATTATTGCATTCGAATGCATGAGATTTCGATTAGCGAATACTACTACTAGTGATTGACACTATCGGAATTATTGCATTCGAATGCATGAAATTTCAGTTAGCGAATACTACTACTAGTGAGTGACAGTATCCGAATTACTGCATTCGAATGCATGAAATTCCGATTAGCGAATACTACTACTAGTGAGTGACAGTATCCGAGAACTTGCATTCGAATGCATGAGATTTCGATTAGCGAATACTACTACTAGTGAGTGACAGTATCCGAGAACTTGCATTCGAATGCATGAAATTTCGATTAGCGAATACTACTACTAGTGAGTGACAGTATCCGAGAACTTGCATTTGAATGCATGAGATTTCGATTAGCGAATACTACTACTAGTGAGTGACAGTATCCCAATTATTGCATTCGAATGCATGAGATTTCCATTAGCGAATACTACTACTAGTGAGTTACAGTATCCGAATTATTTCATTCGAATGCATGAAATTTCGATTAGCGAATACTACTACTAGTGAGTGACAGTATCCGAATTATTGCATTCGAATGCATGAAATTTCGATTAGCGAATACTACTACTAGTGAGTGACAGTATCCGAATTATTGCATTCGAATGCATGAGATTTCGATTAGCGAATACTACTACTAGTGAGTGACAGTATCCGAGAACTTGCATTCGAATGCATGAGATTTCGATTAGCGAATACTACTACTAGTGAGTGACAGTATCCGAGAACTTGCATTCGAATGCATGAGATTTCGATTAGCGAATACTACTACTAGTGAGTGACAGTATCCAAGAACTTGCATTCAAATGCATGAGATTTGGATTAGCGAATACTACTACTAGTGAGTGACAGTATCCGAATTATTGCATTCGAATGCATGAAATTTCGATTAGCGAATCCTACTACTAGTGAGTGACAGTATCTTAATTATTGGTTTCGAATTCATGAAATTTCGATTAGAGAATACTACTCCTAGTGAGTGACAGTATCCGAATTACTGCATTCGAATGCATGAGATTTCCATTAGCGAATACTACTACTAGTGAGTTACAGTATCCGAATTATTTCATTCGAATGCATGAAATTTCGATTAGCGAATACTACTACTAGTGAGTGACAGTATCCGAATTATTGCATTCGAATGCATGAAATTTCGATTAGCGAATACTACTACTAGTGAGTGACAGTATCCGAATTATTGCATTCGAATGCATGAGATTTCGATTAGCGAATACTACTACTAGTGAGTGACAGTATCCGAGAACTTGCATTCGAATGCATGAGATTTCGATTAGCGAATACTACTACTAGTGAGTGACAGTATCCGAGAACTTGCATTCAAATGCATGAGATTTGGATTAGCGAATACTACTACTAGTGAGTGACAGTATCCGAGAACTTGCATTCGAATGCATGAGATTTCGATTAGCGAATACTACTACTAGTGAGTGACAGTATCCGAGAACTTGCATTCGAATGCATGAGATTTCGATTAGCGAATACTACTACTAGTGAGTGACAGTGTCCGAATTATTGCATTCGAATGCATGAGATTTCGATTAGCGAATACTACTACTAGTGATTGTCACTATCGGAATTATTGCATTCGAATGCATGAAATTTCAGTTAGCGAATACTACTACTAGTGAGTGACAGTATCCGAATTACTGCATTCGAATGCATGAAATTCCGATTAGCGAATACTACTACTAGTGAGTGACAGTATCCGAGAACTTGCATTCGAATGCATGAGATTTCGATTAGCGAATACTACTACTAGTGAGTGACAGTATCCGAGAACTTGCATTCGAATGCATGAAATTTCGATTAGCGAATACTACTACTAGTGAGTGACAGTATCCGAGAACTTGCATTTGAATGCATGAGATTTCGATTAGCGAATACTACTACTAGTGAGTGACAGTATCCGAATTATTGCATTCGAATGCATGAGATTTCCATTAGCGAATACTACTACTAGTGAGTTACAGTATCCGAATTATTTCATTCGAATGCATGAAATTTCGATTAGCGAATACTACTACTAGTGAGTGACAGCATCCGAATTATTGCATTCGAATGCATGAAATTTCGATTAGCGAATACTACTACTAGTGAGTGACAGTATCCGAATTATTGCATTCGAATGCATGAGATTTCGATTAGCGAATACTACTACTAGTGAGTGACAGTATCCGAGAACTTGCATTCGAATGCATGAGATTTCGATTAGCGAATACTACTACTAGTGAGTGACAGTATCCGAGAACTTGCATTCAAATGCATGAGATTTCGATTAGCGAATACTACTACTAGTGAGTGACAGTATCCGAGAACTTGCATTCGAATGCATGAGATTTCGATTAGCGAATACTACTACTAGTGAGTGACAGTATCCGAGAACTTGCATTCGAATGCATGAAATTTCGATTAGCGAATACTACTACTAGTGAGTGACAGTATCCGAGAACTTGAATTCGAATGCATGAGATTTCGATTAGCGAATACTACTACTAGTGAGTGACAGTATCCGAGAACTTGCATTCGAATACATGACAATTCGATTAGCGAATACTACTACTAGTGGGTGACAGTATCCGAATTATTGCATTCGAATGCATGAAATATCGATTAGCGAATACTACTACTAGTGAGTGACAGTATCCGAGAATTTGCATTCGAATGCATGAAATTTCGATTAGCGAATACTACTACTAGTGAGTGACAGTATCCGAATTATTGCATTCGAATGCATTAGATTGCGATTAAGCGAATACTACTACTAGTGAGTGACAGAATCCGAATTATTGCATTCGAATGCATGAAATTTTGATTAGCGAATACTACTACTAGTGAGTGACAGCATCCGAGAACTTGCATTCGAATGCATGAGATTTCGATTAGCGAATACTACTACTAGTGAGTGACAGTATCCGAGAACTTGCATTCGAATGCATGAGATTTCGATTAGCGAATACTACTACTAGTGAGTGACAGTATCCGAGAACTTGCATTCGAATGCATGAGATTTCGATTAGCGAATACTACTACTAGTGAGTGACAGTATCCAAGAACTTGCATTCAAATGCATGAGATTTGGATTAGCGAATACTACTACTAGTGAGTGACAGTATCCGAATTATTGCATTCGAATGCATGAAATTTCGATTAGCGAATCCTACTACTAGTGAGTGACAGTATCTTAATTATTGGTTTCGAATTCATGAAATTTCGATTAGAGAATACTACTCCTAGTGAGTGACAGTATCCGAATTATTGCATTCGAATGCAAGAGATTTCGATTAGCGAATACTACTACTAGTGAGTGACAGTATCCGAGAACTTGCATTCGAATGCATGAGATTTCGATTAGCGAATACTACTACTAGTGAGTGACAGTATCCGAGAATTTGCATTCAAATGCATGAGATTTCGATTAGCGAATACTACTACTAGTGAGTGACAGTGTCCGAATTATTGCATTCGAATGCATGAGATTTCGATTAGCGAATACTACTACTAGTGATTGACACTATCGCAATTATTGCATTCGAATGCATGAAATTTCAGTTAGCGAATACTACTACCAGTGAGTGACAGTATCCGAATTACTGCATTCGAATGCATGAAATTCCGATTAGCGAATACTACTACTAGTGAGTGACAGTATCCGAGAACTTGCATTCGAATGCATGAGATTTCGATTAGCGAATACTACTACTAGTGAGTGACAGTATCCGAGAACTTGCATTCGAATGCATGAAATTTCGATTAGCGAATACTACTACTAGTGAGTGACAGTATCCGAGAACTTGCATTTGAATGCATGAGATTTCGATTAGCGAATACTACTACTAGTGAGTGACAGTATCCGAATTATTGCATTCGAATGCATGAGATTTCCATTAGCGAATACTACTACTAGTGAGTTACAGTATCCGAATTATTTCATTCGAATGCATGAAATTTCGATTAGCGAATACTACTACTAGTGAGTGACAGTATCCGAATTATTGCATTCGAATGCATGAAATTTCGATTAGCGAATACTACTACTAGTGAGTGACAGTATCCGAATTATTGCATTCGAATGCATGAGATTTCGATTAGCGAATACTACTACTAGTGAGTGACAGTATCCGAGAACTTGCATTCGAATGCATGAGATTTCGATTAGCGAATACTACTACTAGTGAGTGACAGTATCCGAGAACTTGCATTCGAATGCATGAGATTTCGATTAGCGAATACTACTACTAGTGAGTGACAGTATCCAAGAACTTGCATTCAAATGCATGAGATTTGGATTAGCGAATACTACTACTAGTGAGTGACAGTATCCGAATTATTGCATTCGAATGCATGAAATTTCGATTAGCGAATCCTACTACTTGTGAGTGACAGTATCTTAATTATTGGTTTCGAATTCATGAAATTTCGATTAGAGAATACTACTCCTAGTGAGTGACAGTATCCGAATTATTGCATTCGAATGCATGAGATTTCCATTAGCGAATACTACTACTAGTGAGTTACAGTATCCGAATTATTTCATTCGAATGCATGAAATTTCGATTAGCGAATACTACTACTAGTGAGTGACAGTATCCGAATTATTGCATTCGAATGCATGAAATTTCGATTAGCGAATACTACTACTAGTGAGTGACAGTATCCGAATTATTGCATTCGAATGCATGAGATTTCGATTAGCGAATACTACTACTAGTGAGTGACAGTATCCGAGAACTTGCATTCGAATGCATGAGATTTCGATTAGCGAATACTACTACTAGTGAGTGACAGTATCCGAGAACTTGCATTCAAATGCATGAGATTTCGATTAGCGAATACTACTACTAGTGAGTGACAGTATCCGAGAACTTGCATTCGAATGCATGAGATTTCGATTAGCGAATACTACTACTAGTGAGTGACAGTATCCGAGAACTTGCATTCGAATGCATGAAATTTCGATTAGCGAATACTACTACTAGTGAGTGACAGTATCCGAGAACTTGAATTCGAATGCATGAGATTTCGATTAGCGAATACTACTACTAGTGAGTGACAGTATCCGAGAACTTGCATTCGAATACATGACAATTCGATTAGCGAATACTACTACTAGTGGGTGACAGTATCCGAATTATTGCATTCGAATGCATGAGATTTCGATTAGCGAATACTACTACTAGTGAGTGACAGTATCCGAGAACTTGCATTCGAATGCATGAGATTTCGATTAGCGAATACTACTACTAGTGAGTGACAGTATCCGAGAACTTGCATTCGAATGCATGAGATTGCGATTAGCGAATACTACTACTAGTGAGTGACAGTGTCCGAAATATTGCATTCGAATGCATGAGATTTCGATTAGCGAATACTACTACTAGTGATTGACACTATCGGAATTATTGCATTCGAATGCATGAAATTTCAGTTAGCGAATACTACTACTAGTGAGTGACAGTATCCGAATTACTGCATTCGAATGCATGAAATTCCGATTAGCGAATACTACTACTAGTGAGTGACAGTATCCGAGAACTTGCATTCGAATGCATGAGATTTCGATTAGCGAATACTACTACTAGTGAGTGACAGTATCCGAGAACTTGCATTCGAATGCATGAAATTACGATTAGCGGATACTACTACTAGTGAGTGACAGTATCCGAGAACTTGCATTTGAATGCATGAGATTTCGATTAGCGAATACTACTACTAGTGAGTGACAGTATCCGAATTATTGCATTCGAATGCATGAGATTTCCAGTAGCGAATACTACTACTAGTGAGTTACAGTATCCGAATTATTTCATTCGAATGCATGAAATTTCGATTAGCGAATACTACTACTAGTGAGTGACAGTATCCGAATTATTGCATTCGAATGCATGAAATTTCGATTAGCGAATACTACTACTAGTGAGTGACAGTATCCGAATTATTGCATTCGAATGCATGAGATTTCGATTAGCGAATACTACTACTAGTGAGTGACAGTATCCGAGAACTTGCATTCGAATGCATGAGATTTCGATTAGCGAATACTACTACTAGTGAGTGACAGTATCCGAGAACTTGCATTCGAATGCATGAGATTTCGATTAGCGAATACTACTACTAGTGAGTGACAGTATCCAAGAACTTGCATTCAAATGCATGAGATTTGGATTAGCGAATACTACTACTAGTGAGTGACAGTATCCGAATTATTGCATTCGAATGCATGAAATTTCGATTAGCGAATCCAACTACTAGTGAGTGACAGTATCTTAATTATTGGTTTCGAATTCATGAAATTTCGATTAGAGAATACTACTCCTAGTGAGTGACAGTATCCGAATTATTGCATTCGAATGCATGAGATTTCCATTAGCGAATACTACTACTAGTGAGTTACAGTATCCGAATTATTTCATTCGAATGCATGAAATTTCGATTAGCGAATACTACTACTAGTGAGTGACAGTATCCGAATTATTGCATTCGAATGCATGAAATTTCGATTAGCGAATACTACTACTAGTGAGTGACAGTATCCGAATTATTGCATTCGAATGCATGAGATTTCGATTAGCGAATACTACTACTAGTGAGTGACAGTATCCGAGAACTTGCACTCGAATGCATGAGATTTCGATTAGCGAATACTACTACTAGTGAGTGACAGTATCCGAGAACTTGCATTCAAATGCATGAGATTTCGATTAGCGAATACTACTACTAGTGAGTGACAGTATCCGAGAACTTGCATTCGAATGCATGAGATTTCGATTAGCGAATACTACTACTAGTGAGTGACAGTATCCGAGATCTTGCATTCGAATGCATGAAATTTCGATTAGCGAATACTACTACTAGTGAGTGACAGAATCCGAGAACTTGAATTCGAATGCATGAGATTTCGATTAGCGAATACTACTACTAGTGAGTGACAGTATCCGAGAACTTGCATTCGAATACATGACAATTCGATTAGCGAATACTACTACTAGTGGGTGACAGTATCCGAATTATTGCATTCGAATGCATGAAATATCGATTAGCGAATACTACTACTAGTGAGTGACAGTATCCGAGAACTTGCATTCGAATGCATGAAATTTCGATTAGCGAATACTACTACTAGTGAGTGACAGTATCCGAATTATTGCATTCGAATGCATTAGATTGCGATTAAGCGAATACTACTACTAGTGAGTGACAGAATCCGAATTATTGCATTCGAATGCATGAAATTTTGATTAGCGAATACTACTACTAGTGAGTGACAGCATCCGAGAACTTGCATTCGAATGCATGAGATTTCGATTAGCGAATACTACTACTAGTGAGTGACAGTATGCGAATTATTGCAATCGAATGCATGAAATTTCGATTAGCGAATACTACTACTAGTCAGTGACAGTTTCCGAATTATTGCTTTCGAATGCAAGAGATTTCGATTAGCGAATACTACTACTAGTGAGTGACAGTATCCGAATTATTGCATTCGAATGCAAGAGATTTCGATTAGCGAATACTACTACTAGTGAGTGACAGTATCCGAATTATTGCATTCGAATGCATGAAATTTCGATTAGCGAATACTACTACTAGTGAGTGACAGTATCCGAGAACTTGCATTCGAATGCATGAGATTTCGATTAGCGAATACTACTACTAGTGAGTGACAGTATCCGAGAACTTGCATTCGAATGCATGAAATTTCGATTAGCGAATACTACTACTAGTGAATGACAGTATCCGTTAACTTGAATTCGAATGCATGAGATTTCGATTAGCGAATACTACTACTAGTGAGTGACAGTATCCGAGAACTTGCATTCGAATACATGACAATTCGATTAGCGAATACTACTACTAGTGGGTGACAGTATCCGAATTATTGCATTCGAATGCATGAAATATCGATTAGCGAATACTACTACTAGTGTGACAGTATCCGAATTATTGCATTCGAATGCATGAAATTTCGATTAGGGAATACTACTACTAGTGAGTGACAGTATTCGAATTATTGCATTCGAATGCATGAGCTTTCGATTAGCGAATACTACTACTAGTGAGTGACAGTGTCCGAATTATTGCATTCGAATGCATGAGATTTCGATTAGCGAATACTACTACTAGTGAGTGACAGTATCCGAATTATTGCATTCGAATGCATGAAATTTCGATTAGCGAATACTACTACTAGTGAGTGACAGTATCCGAGAACTTGCATTCGAATGCATGAGATTTCGATTAGCGAATACTACTACTAGTGAGTGACAGTATCCGAGAACTTGCATTCAAATGCATGAGATTTCGATTAGCGAATACTACTACTAGTGAGTGACAGTATCCGAGAACTTGCATTCGAATGCATGAGATTTCGATTAGCGAATACTACTACTAGTGAGTGACAGTATCCGAGAACTTGCATTCAAATGCATGAGATTTCGATTAGCGAATACTACTACTAGTGAGTGACAGTATCCGAGAACTTGCATTCAAATGCATGAGATTTCGATTAGCGAATACTACTACTAGTGAGTGACAGTATCCGAGAACTTGCATTCAAATGCATGAGATTTCGATTAGCGAATACTACTACTAGTGAGTGACAGTATCCGAGAACTTGCATTCGAATGCATGAAATTTCGATTAGCGAATACTACTACTAGTGAGTGACAGTATCCGAGAACTTGAATTCGAATGCATGAGATTTCGATTAGCGAATACTACTACTAGTGAGTGACAGTATCCGAGAACTTGCATTCGAATACATGACAATTCGATTAGCGAATACTACTACTAGTGGGTGACAGTATCCGAATTATTGCATTCGAATGCATGAGATTTCGATTAGCGAATACTACTACTAGTGAGTGACAGTATCCGAGAACTTGCATTCGAATGCATGAGATTTCGATTAGCGAATACTACTACTAGTGAGTGACAGTATCCGAGAACTTGCATTCGAATGCATGAGATTGCGATTAGCGAATACTACTACTAGTGAGTGACAGTGTCCGAAATATTGCATTCGAATGCATGAGATTTCGATTAGCGAATACTACTACTAGTGATTGACACTATCGGAATTATTGCATTCGAATGCATGAAATTTCAGTTAGCGAATACTACTACTAGTGAGTGACAGTATCCGAATTACTGCATTCGAATGCATGAAATTCCGATTAGCGAATACTACTACTAGTGAGTGACAGTATCCGAGAACTTGCATTCGAATGCATGAGATTTCGATTAGCGAATACTACTACTAGTGAGTGACAGTATCCGAGAACTTGCATTCGAATGCATGAAATTACGATTAGCGGATACTACTACTAGTGAGTGACAGTATCCGAGAACTTGCATTTGAATGCATGAGATTTCGATTAGCGAATACTACTACTAGTGAGTGACAGTATCCGAATTATTGCATTCGAATGCATGAGATTTCCAGTAGCGAATACTACTACTAGTGAGTTACAGTATCCGAATTATTTCATTCGAATGCATGAAATTTCGATTAGCGAATACTACTACTAGTGAGTGACAGTATCCGAATTATTGCATTCGAATGCATGAAATTTCGATTAGCGAATACTACTACTAGTGAGTGACAGTATCCGAATTATTGCATTCGAATGCATGAGATTTCGATTAGCGAATACTACTACTAGTGAGTGACAGTATCCGAGAACTTGCATTCGAATGCATGAGATTTCGATTAGCGAATACTACTACTAGTGAGTGACAGTATCCGAGAACTTGCATTCGAATGCATGAGATTTCGATTAGCGAATACTACTACTAGTGAGTGACAGTATCCAAGAACTTGCATTCAAATGCATGAGATTTGGATTAGCGAATACTACTACTAGTGAGTGACAGTATCCGAATTATTGCATTCGAATGCATGAAATTTCGATTAGCGAATCCAACTACTAGTGAGTGACAGTATCTTAATTATTGGTTTCGAATTCATGAAATTTCGATTAGAGAATACTACTCCTAGTGAGTGACAGTATCCGAATTATTGCATTCGAATGCATGAGATTTCCATTAGCGAATACTACTACTAGTGAGTTACAGTATCCGAATTATTTCATTCGAATGCATGAAATTTCGATTAGCGAATACTACTACTAGTGAGTGACAGTATCCGAATTATTGCATTCGAATGCATGAAATTTCGATTAGCGAATACTACTACTAGTGAGTGACAGTATCCGAATTATTGCATTCGAATGCATGAGATTTCGATTAGCGAATACTACTACTAGTGAGTGACAGTATCCGAGAACTTGCACTCGAATGCATGAGATTTCGATTAGCGAATACTACTACTAGTGAGTGACAGTATCCGAGAACTTGCATTCAAATGCATGAGATTTCGATTAGCGAATACTACTACTAGTGAGTGACAGTATCCGAGAACTTGCATTCGAATGCATGAGATTTCGATTAGCGAATACTACTACTAGTGAGTGACAGTATCCGAGATCTTGCATTCGAATGCATGAAATTTCGATTAGCGAATACTACTACTAGTGAGTGACAGAATCCGAGAACTTGAATTCGAATGCATGAGATTTCGATTAGCGAATACTACTACTAGTGAGTGACAGTATCCGAGAACTTGCATTCGAATACATGACAATTCGATTAGCGAATACTACTACTAGTGGGTGACAGTATCCGAATTATTGCATTCGAATGCATGAAATATCGATTAGCGAATACTACTACTAGTGAGTGACAGTATCCGAGAACTTGCATTCGAATGCATGAAATTTCGATTAGCGAATACTACTACTAGTGAGTGACAGTATCCGAATTATTGCATTCGAATGCATTAGATTGCGATTAAGCGAATACTACTACTAGTGAGTGACAGAATCCGAATTATTGCATTCGAATGCATGAAATTTTGATTAGCGAATACTACTACTAGTGAGTGACAGCATCCGAGAACTTGCATTCGAATGCATGAGATTTCGATTAGCGAATACTACTACTAGTGAGTGACAGTATGCGAATTATTGCAATCGAATGCATGAAATTTCGATTAGCGAATACTACTACTAGTCAGTGACAGTTTCCGAATTATTGCTTTCGAATGCAAGAGATTTCGATTAGCGAATACTACTACTAGTGAGTGACAGTATCCGAATTATTGCATTCGAATGCAAGAGATTTCGATTAGCGAATACTACTACTAGTGAGTGACAGTATCCGAATTATTGCATTCGAATGCATGAAATTTCGATTAGCGAATACTACTACTAGTGAGTGACAGTATCCGAGAACTTGCATTCGAATGCATGAGATTTCGATTAGCGAATACTACTACTAGTGAGTGACAGTATCCGAGAACTTGCATTCGAATGCATGAAATTTCGATTAGCGAATACTACTACTAGTGAATGACAGTATCCGTTAACTTGAATTCGAATGCATGAGATTTCGATTAGCGAATACTACTACTAGTGAGTGACAGTATCCGAGAACTTGCATTCGAATACATGACAATTCGATTAGCGAATACTACTACTAGTGGGTGACAGTATCCGAATTATTGCATTCGAATGCATGAAATATCGATTAGCGAATACTACTACTAGTGTGACAGTATCCGAATTATTGCATTCGAATGCATGAAATTTCGATTAGGGAATACTACTACTAGTGAGTGACAGTATTCGAATTATTGCATTCGAATGCATGAGCTTTCGATTAGCGAATACTACTACTAGTGAGTGACAGTGTCCGAATTATTGCATTCGAATGCATGAGATTTCGATTAGCGAATACTACTACTAGTGAGTGACAGTATCCGAATTATTGCATTCGAATGCATGAAATTTCGATTAGCGAATACTACTACTAGTGAGTGACAGTATCCGAGAACTTGCATTCGAATGCATGAGATTTCGATTAGCGAATACTACTACTAGTGAGTGACAGTATCCGAGAACTTGCATTCAAATGCATGAGATTTCGATTAGCGAATACTACTACTAGTGAGTGACAGTATCCGAGAACTTGCATTCGAATGCATGAGATTTCGATTAGCGAATACTACTACTAGTGAGTGACAGTATCCGAGAACTTGCATTTGAATGCATGAAATTTCGATTAGCGAATACTACTACTAGTGAGTGACAGTATCCGAGAACTTGAATTCGAATGCATGAGATTTCGATTAGCGAATACTACTACTAGTGAGTGACGGTATCCGAGAACTTGCATTCGAATACATGACAATTCGATTAGCGAATACTACTACTAGTGGGTGACAGTATCCGAATTATTGCATTCGAATGCATGAAATATCGATTAGCGAATACTACTATTAGTGTGACAGTATCCGAATTATTGCATTCGAATGCATGAAATTTCGATTAGGGAATACTACTACTAGTGAGTGACAGTATCCGAATAATTGCATTCGAATGCATGAGATTTCGATTAGCGAATACTACTACTAGTGAGTGACAGTATCCGAGAACTTGCATTCGAATGCATGAGATTTCGATTAGCGAATACTACTACTAGTGAGTGACAGTATCCGAGAACTTGCATTCGAATGCATGAGATTTCGATTAGCGAATACTACTACTAGTGAGTGACAGTGTCCGAATTATTGCATTCGAATGCATGAGATTTCGATTAGCGAATACTACTACTAGTGAGTGACAGAATCCGAGAACTTGCATTCGAATGCATGAGATTTCGATTAGCGAATACTACTACTAGTGAGTGACAGTATCCGAGAACTTGCATTCGAATGCATGAGATTTCGATTAGCGAATACTACTACTAGTGAGTGACAGTGTCCGAATTATTGCATTCGAATGCATGAGATTTCGATTAGCGAATACTACTACTAGTGATTGACACTATCGGAATTATTGCATTCGAATGCATGAAATTTCAGTTAGCGAATACTACTACTAGTGAGTGACAGTATCCGAATTACTGCATTCGAATGCATGAAATTCCGATTAGCGAATACTACTACTAGTGAGTGACAGTATCCGAGAACTTGCATTCGAATGCATGAGATTTCGATTAGCGAATACTACTACTAGTGAGTGACAGTATCCGAGAACTTGCATTCGAATGCATGAAATTTCGATTAGCGAATACTACTACTAGTGAGTGACAGTATCCGAGAACTTGCATTTGAATGCATGAGATTTCGATTAGCGAATACTACTACTAGTGAGTGACAGTATCCGAATTATTGCATTCGAATGCATGAGATTTCCATTAGCGAATACTACTACTAGTGAGTTACAGTATCCGAATTATTTCATTCGAATGCATGAAATTTCGATTAGCGAATACTACTACTAGTGAGTGACAGTATCCGAATTATTGCATTCGAATGCATGAAATTTCGATTAGCGAATACTACTACTAGTGAGTGACAGTATCCGAATTATTGCATTCGAATGCATGAGATTTCGATTAGCGAATACTACTACTAGTGAGTGACAGTATCCGAGAACTTGCATTCGAATGCATGAGATTTCGATTAGCGAATACTACTACTAGTGAGTGACAGTATCCGAGAACTTGCATTCGAATGCATGAGATTTCGATTAGCGAATACTACTACTAGTGAGTGACAGTATCCAAGAACTTGCATTCAAATGCATGAGATTTGGATTAGCGAATACTACTACTAGTGAGTGACAGTATCCGAATTATTGCATTCGAATGCATGAAATTTCGATTAGCGAATCCTACTACTAGTGAGTGACAGTATCTTAATTATTGGTTTCGAATTCATGAAATTTCGATTAGAGAATACTACTCCTAGTGAGTGACAGTATCCGAATTATTGCATTCGAATGCATGAGATTTCCATTAGCGAATACTACTACTAGTGAGTTACAGTATCCGAATTATTTCATTCGAATGCATGAAATTTCGATTAGCGAATACTACTACTAGTGAGTGACAGTATCCGAATTATTGCATTCGAATGCATTAGATTGCGATTAAGCGAATACTACTACTAGTGAGTGACAGAATCCGAATTATTGCATTCGAATGCATGAAATTTTGATTAGCGAATACTACTACTAGTGAGTGACAGCATCCGAGAACTTGCATTCGAATGCATGAGATTTCGATTAGCGAATACTACTACTAGTGAGTGACAGTATGCGAATTATTGCAATCGAATGCATGAAATTTCGATTAGCGAATACTACTACTAGTCAGTGACAGTTTCCGAATTATTGCTTTCGAATGCAAGAGATTTCGATTAGCGAATACTACTACTAGTGAGTGACAGTATCCGAATTATTGCATTCGAATGCAAGAGATTTCGATTAGCGAATACTACTACTAGTGAGTGACAGTATCCGAATTATTGCATTCGAATGCATGAAATTTCGATTAGCGAATACTACTACTAGTGAGTGACAGTATCCGAGAACTTGCATTCGAATGCATGAGATTTCGATTAGCGAATACTACTACTAGTGAGTGACAGTATCCGAGAACTTGCATTCAAATGCATGAGATTTCGATTAGCGAATACTACTACTAGTGAGTGACAGTATCCGAGAACTTGCATTCGAATGCATGAGATTTCGATTAGCGAATACTACTACTAGTGAGTGACAGTATCCGAGAACTTGCATTCGAATGCATGAAATTTCGATTAGCGAATACTACTACTAGTGAGTGACAGTATCCGAGAACTTGAATTCGAATGCATGAGATTTCGATTAGCGAATACTACTACTAGTGAGTGACACTATCCGAATTATTGCATTCGAATGCATGAAATTTCGATTAGCGAATTATACTACTAGTGAGTGACAGTATCCGAGAACTTGCATTCGAATGCATGAGATTTCGATTAGCGAATGCTACTACTAGTGAGTGACAGTATCCGAATTATTGCATTCGAATGCATGAGATTTCGATTAGCGAATACAACTACTAGTGAGTGACAGTATCCGAATTATTGCATTCGAATGCATGAGATTTCGATTAGCGAATACTACTACTAGTGAGTCACAGTATCCGAGAACTTGCATTCATATGCATGAGATTTCGATTAGCGAATACTACTACTAGTGAGTGACAGTATCCGAATTATTGCAATCGAATGCATGAGATTTCGTTTAGCGAATACTACTACTAGTCAAAGACAGTTTCCGAATTATTGCTTTCGAATGCAAGAGATTTCGATTAGCGAATACTACTACTAGTGAGTGACAGTATCCGAATTATTGCATTCGAATGCAAGAGATTTGGATTAGCGAATACTACTGCTAGTGAGTAACAGTATCCGAGAACTTGCATTCGAATGCATGAGATTTCGATTAGCGAATACTACTACTAGTGAGTGACAGTATCCGAATTATTGCATTCGAATGCATGAAATTTCGATTAGCGAATACTACTACTAGTGAGTTACAGTATCCGAATTATGGCATTCGAATGCATGAGATTTCGATTAGCGAATACTACTACTAGTGGGTGACAGTATCCGAATTATTGCAATCGAATGCATGAGATTTCGTTTAGCGAATACTACTACTAGTCAAAGACAGTTTCCGAATTATTGCTTTCGAATGCAAGAGACTTCGATTAGCGAATACTACTACTAGTGAGTGACAGTATCCGAATTATTGCATTCGAATGCATGAGATTTCGATTAGCGAATACTACTACTAGTGAGTGACAGTATCCGAGAACTTGCATTCGAATGCATGAGATTTCGATTAGCGAATACTACTACTAGTGAGTGACAGTATCCGAGAACTTGCATTCGAATGCATGAGATTTCGATTAGCGAATACTACTACTAGTGAGTGACAGTATCCAAGAACTTGCATTCAAATGCATGAGATTTGGATTAGCGAATACTACTACTAGTGAGTGACAGTATCCGAATTATTGCATTCGAATGCATGAAATTTCGATTAGCGAATCCTACTACTAGTGAGTGACAGTATCTTAATTATTGGTTTCGAATTCATGAAATTTCGATTAGAGAATACTACTCCTAGTGAGTGACAGTATCCGAATTATTGCATTCGAATGCATGAGATTTCCATTAGCGAATACTACTACTAGTGAGTTACAGTATCCGAATTATTTCATTCGAATGCATGAAATTTCGATTAGCGAATACTACTACTAGTGAGTGACAGTATCCGAATTATTGCATTCGTATGCATGAGATTTCGATTAGCGAATACTACTACTAGTGAGTGACAGTATCCGAGAACTTGCATTCGAATACATGACAATTCGATTAGCGAATACTACTACTAGTGGGTGACAGTATCCGAATTATTGCATTCGAATGCATGAAATATCGATTAGCGAATACTACTACTAGTGAGTGACAGTATCCGAGAACTTGCATTCGAATGCATGAAATTTCGATTAGCGAATACTGCTACTAGTGAGTGACAGTATCCGAATTATTGCATTCGAATGCATTAGATTGCGATTAAGCGAATACTACTACTAGTGAGTGACAGAATCCGAATTATTGCATTCGAATGCATGAAATTTTGATTAGCGAATACTACTACTAGTGAGTGACAGCATCCGAGAACTTGCATTCGAATGCATGAGATTTCGATTAGCGAATACTACTACTAGTGAGTGACAGTATCCGAGAACTTGCATTCGAATGCATGAGATTTCGATTAGCGAATACTACTACTAGTGAGTGACAGTATCCGAATTATTGCATTCGAATGCATGAAATTTCGATTAGCGAATACTACTACTAGTGTGTGACAGTATCCGAATTGTTGCATTTGAATGCATGAAATTTCGATTAGCGAATACTACTACTAGTGAGTGACAGTATCCGAATTATGGCATTCGAATGCATGAAATTTCGATTAGCGAATACTACTACTAGTGAGTGACAGTATCCGAATTATTGCATTCGAATGCATTAGATTGCGATTAAGCGAATACTACTACTAGTGAGTGACAGAATCGGAATTATTGCATTCGAATGCATGAAATTTTGATTAGCGAATACTACTACTAGTGAGTGACAGCATCCGAGAACTTGCATTCGAATGCATGAGATTTCGATTAGCGAATACTACTACTAGTGAGTGACAGTATGCGAATTATTGCAATCGAATGCATGAAATTTCGATTAGCGAATACTACTACTAGTCAGTGACAGTTTCCGAATTATTGCTTTCGAATGCAAGAGATTTCGATTAGCGAATACTACTACTAGTGAGTGACAGTATCCGAATTATTGCATTCGAATGCAAGAGATTTCGATTAGCGAATACTACTACTAGTGAGTGACAGTATCCGAATTATTGCATTCGAATGCATGAAATTTCGATTAGCGAATACTACTACTAGTGAGTGACAGTATCCGAGAACTTGCATTCGAATGCATGAGATTTCGATTAGCGAATACTACTACTAGTGAGTGACAGTATCCGAGAACTTGCATTCAAATGCATGAGATTTCGATTAGCGAATACTACTACTAGTGAGTGACAGTATCCGAGAACTTGCATTCGAATGCATGAGATTTCGATTAGCGAATACTACTACTAGTGAGTGACAGTATCCGAGAACTTGCATTCGAATGCATGAAATTTCGATTAGCGAATACTACTACTAGTGAGTGACAGTATCCGAGAACTTGAATTCGAATGCATGAGATTTCGATTAGCGAATACTACTACTAGTGAGTGACAGTATCCGAGAACTTGCATTCGAATACATGACAATTCGATTAGCGAATACTACTACTAGTGGGTGACAGTATCCGAATTATTGCATTCGAATGCATGAAATATCGATTAGCGAATACTACTACTAGTGTGACAGTATCCGAATTATTGCATTCGAATGCATGAAATTTCGATTAGGGAATACTACTACTAGTGAGTGACAGTATCCGAATTATTGCATTCGAATGCATGAGCTTTCGATTAGCGAATACTACTACTAGTGAGTGACAGTGTCCGAATTATTGCATTCGAATGCATGAGATTTCGATTAGCGAATACTACTACTAGTGATTGACACTATCGGAATTATTGCATTCGAATGCATGAAATTTCAGTTAGCGAATACTACTACTAGTGAGTGACAGTATCCGAATTACTGCATTCGAATGCATGAAATTCCGATTAGCGAATACTACTACTAGTGAGTGACAGTATCCGAGAACTTGCATTCGAATGCATGAGATTTCGATTAGCGAATACTACTACTAGTGAGTGACAGTATCCGAGAACTTGCATTCGAATGCATGAAATTTCGATTAGCGAATACTACTACTAGTGAGTGACAGTATCCGAGAACTTGCATTTGAATGCATGAGATTTCGATTAGCGAATACTACTACTAGTGAGTGACAGTATCCGAATTATTGCATTCGAATGCATGAGATTTCCATTAGCGAATACTACTACTAGTGAGTTACAGTATCCGAATTATTTCATTCGAATGCATGAAATTTCGATTAGCGAATACTACTACTAGTGAGTGACAGTATCCGAATTATTGCATTCGAATGCATGAAATTTCGATTAGCGAATACTACTACTAGTGAGTGACAGTATCCGAATTATTGCATTCGAATGCATGAGATTTCGATTAGCGAATACTACTACTAGTGAGTGACAGTATCCGAGAACTTGCATTCGAATGCATGAGATTTCGATTAGCGAATACTACTACTAGTGAGTGACAGTATCCGAGAACTTGCATTCGAATGCATGAGATTTCGATTAGCGAATACTACTACTAGTGAGTGACAGTATCCAAGAACTTGCATTCAAATGCATGAGATTTGGATTAGCGAATACTACTACTAGTGAGTGACAGTATCCGAATTATTGCATTCGAATGCATGAAATTTCGATTAGCGAATCCTACTACTAGTGAGTGACAGTATCTTAATTATTGGTTTCGAATTCATGAAATTTCGATTAGAGAATACTACTCCTAGTGAGTGACAGTATCCGAATTATTGCATTCGAATGCATGAGATTTCCATTAGCGAATACTACTACTAGTGAGTTACAGTATCCGAATTATTTCATTCGAATGCATGAAATTTCGATTAGCGAATACTACTACTAGTGAGTGACAGTATCCGAATTATTGCATTCGTATGCATGAGATTTCGATTAGCGAATACTACTACTAGTGAGTGACAGTATCCGAGAACTTGCATTCGAATACATGACAATTCGATTAGCGAATACTACTACTAGTGGGTGACAGTATCCGAATTATTGCATTCGAATGCATGAAATATCGATTAGCGAATACTACTACTAGTGAGTGACAGTATCCGAGAACTTGCATTCGAATGCATGAAATTTCGATTAGCGAATACTGCTACTAGTGAGTGACAGTATCCGAATTATTGCATTCGAATGCATTAGATTGCGATTAAGCGAATACTACTACTAGTGAGTGACAGAATCCGAATTATTGCATTCGAATGCATGAAATTTTGATTAGCGAATACTACTACTAGTGAGTGACAGCATCCGAGAACTTGCATTCGAATGCATGAGATTTCGATTAGCGAATACTACTACTAGTGAGTGACAGTATCCGAGAACTTGCATTCGAATGCATGAGATTTCGATTAGCGAATACTACTACTAGTGAGTGACAGTATCCGAGAACTTGCATTCGAATGCATGAGATTTCGATTAGCGAATACTACTACTAGTGAGTGACAGTATCCAAGAACTTGCATTCAAATGCATGAGATTTGGATTAGCGAATACTACTACTAGTGAGTGACAGTATCCGAATTATTGCATTCGAATGCATGAAATTTCGATTAGCGAATCCTACTACTAGTGAGTGACAGTATCTTAATTATTGGTTTCGAATTCATGAAATTTCGATTAGAGAATACTACTCCTAGTGAGTGACAGTATCCGAATTATTGCATTCGAATGCAAGAGATTTCGATTAGCGAATACTACTACTAGTGAGTGACAGTATCCGAGAACTTGCATTCGAATGCATGAGATTTCGATTAGCGAATACTACTACTAGTGAGTGACAGTATCCGAGAACTTGCATTCGAATGCATGAGATTTCGATTAGCGAATACTACTTCTAGTGAGTGACAGTGTCCGAATTATTGCATTCGAATGCATGAGATTTCGATTAGCGAATACTACTACTAGTGATTGACACTATCGCAATTATTGCATTCGAATGCATGAAATTTCAGTTAGCGAATACTACTACTAGTGAGTGACAGTATCCGAATTACTGCATTCGAATGCATGAAATTCCGATTAGCGAATACTACTACTAGTGAGTGACAGTATCCGAGAACTTGCATTCGAATGCATGAGATTTCGATTAGCGAATACTACTACTAGTGAGTGACAGTATCCGAGAACTTGCATTCGAATGCATGAAATTTCGATTAGCGAATACTACTACTAGTGAGTGACAGTATCCGAGAACTTGCATTTGAATGCATGAGATTTCGATTAGCGAATACTACTACTAGTGAGTGACAGTATCCGAATTATTGCATTCGAATGCATGAGATTTCCATTAGCGAATACTACTACTAGTGAGTTACAGTATCCGAATTATTTCATTCGAATGCATGAAATTTCGATTAGCGAATACTACTACTAGTGAGTGACAGTATCCGAATTATTGCATTCGAATGCATGAAATTTCGATTAGCGAATACTACTACTAGTGAGTGACAGTATCCGAATTATTGCATTCGAATGCATGAGATTTCGATTAGCGAATACTACTACTAGTGAGTGACAGTATCCGAGAACTTGCATTCGAATGCATGAGATTTCGATTAGCGAATACTACTACTAGTGAGTGACAGTATCCGAGAACTTGCATTCGAATGCATGAGATTTCGATTAGCGAATACTACTACTAGTGAGTGACAGTATCCAAGAACTTGCATTCAAATGCATGAGATTTGGATTAGCGAATACTACTACTAGTGAGTGACAGTATCCGAATTATTGCATTCGAATGCATGAAATTTCGATTAGCGAATCCTACTACTTGTGAGTGACAGTATCTTAATTATTGGTTTCGAATTCATGAAATTTCGATTAGAGAATACTACTCCTAGTGAGTGACAGTATCCGAATTATTGCATTCGAATGCATGAGATTTCCATTAGCGAATACTACTACTAGTGAGTTACAGTATCCGAATTATTTCATTCGAATGCATGAAATTTCGATTAGCGAATACTACTACTAGTGAGTGACAGTATCCGAATTATTGCATTCGAATGCATGAAATTTCGATTAGCGAATACTACTACTAGTGAGTGACAGTATCCGAATTATTGCATTCGAATGCATGAGATTTCGATTAGCGAATACTACTACTAGTGAGTGACAGTATCCGAGAACTTGCATTCGAATGCATGAGATTTCGATTAGCGAATACTACTACTAGTGAGTGACAGTATCCGAGAACTTGCATTCAAATGCATGAGATTTCGATTAGCGAATACTACTACTAGTGAGTGACAGTATCCGAGAACTTGCATTCGAATGCATGAGATTTCGATTAGCGAATACTACTACTAGTGAGTGACAGTATCCGAATTATTGCATTCGAATGCATGAAATTTCGATTAGCGAATACTACTACTAGTGAGTGACAGTATCCGAGAACTTGAATTCGAATGCATGAGATTTCGATTAGCGAATACTACTACTAGTGAGTGACAGTATCCGAGAACTTGCATTCGAATACATGACAATTCGATTAGCGAATACTACTACTAGTGGGTGACAGTATCCGAATTATTGCATTCGAATGCATGAGATTTCGATTAGCGAATACCACTACTAGTGAGTGACAGTATCCGAGAACTTGCATTCGAATGCATGAGATTTCGATTAGCGAATACTACTACTAGTGAGTGACAGTATCCGAGAACTTGCATTCGAATGCATGAGATTTCGATTAGCGAATACTACTACTAGTGAGTGACAGTGTCCGAAATATTGCATTCGAATGCATGAGATTTCGATTAGCGAATACTACTACTAGTGATTGACACTATCGGAATTATTGCATTCGAATGCATGAAATTTCAGTTAGCGAATACTACTACTAGTGAGTGACAGTATCCGAATTACTGCATTCGAATGCATGAAATTCCGATTAGCGAATACTACTACTAGTGAGTGACAGTATCCGAGAACTTGCATTCGAATGCATGAGATTTCGATTAGCGAATACTACTACTAGTGAGTGACAGTATCCGAGAACTTGCATTCGAATGCATGAAATTACGATTAGCGAATACTACTACTAGTGAGTGACAGTATCCGAGAACTTGCATTTGAATGCATGAGATTTCGATTAGCGAATACTACTACTAGTGAGTGACAGTATCCGAATTATTGCATTCGAATGCATGAGATTTCCAGTAGCGAATACTACTACTAGTGAGTTACAGTATCCGAATTATTTCATTCGAATGCATGAAATTTCGATTAGCGAATACTACTACTAGTGAGTGACAGTATCCGAATTATTGCATTCGAATGCATGAAATTTCGATTAGCGAATACTACTACTAGTGAGTGACAGTATCCGAATTATTGCATTCGAATGCATGAGATTTCGATTAGCGAATACTACTACTAGTGAGTGACAGTATCCGAGAACTTGCATTCGAATGCATGAGATTTCGATTAGCGAATACTACTACTAGTGAGTGACAGTATCCGAGAACTTGCATTCGAATGCATGAGATTTCGATTAGCGAATACTACTACTAGTGAGTGACAGTATCCAAGAACTTGCATTCAAATGCATGAGATTTGGATTAGCGAATACTACTACTAGTGAGTGACAGTATCCGAATTATTGCATTCGAATGCATGAAATTTCGATTAGTGAATCCTACTACTAGTGAGTGACAGTATCTTAATTATTGGTTTCGAATTCATGAAATTTCGATTAGAGAATACTACTCCTAGTGAGTGACAGTATCCGAATTATTGCATTCGAATGCATGAGATTTCCATTAGCGAATGCTACTACTAGTGAGTTACAGTATCCGAATTATTTCATTCGAATGCATGAAATTTCGATTAGCGAATACTACTACTAGTGAGTGACAGTATCCGAATTATTGCATTCGAATGCATGAAATTTCGATTAGCGAATACTACTACTAGTGAGTGACAGTATCCGAATTATTGCATTCGAATGCATGAGATTTCGATTAGCGAATACTACTACTAGTGAGTGACAGTATCCGAGAACTTGCATTCGAATGCATGAGATTTCGATTAGCGAATACTACTACTAGTGAATGACAGTATCCGAGAACTTGAATTCGAATGCATGAGATTTCGATTAGGGAATACTACTACTAGTGAGTGACAGTATCCGAGAACTTGCATTCGAATACATGACAATTCGATTAGCGAATACTACTACTAGTGGGTGACAGTATCCGAATTATTGCATTCGAATGCATGAAATATCGATTAGCGAATACTACTACTAGTGAGTGACAGTATCCGAGAACTTGCATTCGAATGCATGAAATTTTGATTAGCGAATACTACTACTAGTGAGTGACAGCATCCGAGAACTTGCATTCGAATGCATGAGATTTCGATTAGCGAATACTACTACTAGTGAGTGACAGTATGCGAATTATTGCAATCGAATGCATGAAATTTCGATTAGCGAATACTACTACTAGTCAGTGACAGTTTCCGAATTATTGCTTTCGAATGCAAGAGATTTCGATTAGCGAATACTACTACTAGTGAGTGACAGTATCCGAATTATTGCATTCGAATGCAAGAGATTTCGATTAGCGAATACTACTACTAGTGAGTGACAGTATCCGAATTATTGCATTCGAATGCATGAAATTTCGATTAGCGAATACTACTACTAGTGAGTGACAGTATCCGAGAACTTGCATTCGAATGCATGAGATTTCGATTAGCGAATACTACTACTAGTGAGTGACAGTATCCGAGAACTTGCATTCGAATGCATGAAATTTCGATTAGCGAATACTACTACTAGTGAATGACAGTATCCGAGAACTTGAATTCGAATGCATGAGATTTCGATTAGCGAATACTACTACTAGTGAGTGACAGTATCCGAGAACTTGCATTCGAATACATGACAATTCGATTAGCGAATACTACTACTAGTGGGTGACAGTATCCGAATTATTGCATTCGAATGCATGAAATATCGATTAGCGAATACTACTACTAGTGTGACAGTATCCGAATTATTGCATTCGAATGCATGAAATTTCGATTAGGGAATACTACTACTAGTGAGTGACAGTATCCGAATTATTGCATTCGAATGCATGAGCTTTCGATTAGCGAATACTACTACTAGTGAGTGACAGTGTCCGAATTATTGCATTCGAATGCATGAGATTTCGATTAGCGAATACTACTACTAGTGAGTGACAGTATCCGAATTATTGCATTCGAATGCATGAAATTTCGATTAGCGAATACTACTACTAGTGAGTGACAGTATCCGAGAACTTGCATTCGAATGCATGAGATTTCGATTAGCGAATACTACTACTAGTGAGTGACAGTATCCGAGAACTTGCATTCAAATGCATGAGATTTCGATTAGCGAATACTACTACTAGTGAGTGACAGTATCCGAGAACTTGCATTCGAATGCATGAGATTTCGATTAGCGAATACTACTACTAGTGAGTGACAGTATCCGAGAACTTGCATTTGAATGCATGAAATTTCGATTAGCGAATACTACTACTAGTGAGTGACAGTATCCGAGAACTTGAATTCGAATGCATGAGATTTCGATTAGCGAATACTACTACTAGTGAGTGACAGTATCCGAGAACTTGCATTCGAATACATGACAATTCGATTAGCGAATACTACTACTAGTGGGTGACAGTATCCGAATTATTGCATTCGAATGCATGAAATATCGATTAGCGAATACTACTACTAGTGTGACAGTATCCGAATTATTGCATTCGAATGCATGAAATTTCGATTAGGGAATACTACTACTAGTGAGTGACAGTATCCGAATAATTGCATTCGAATGCATGAGATTTCGATTAGCGAATACGACTACTAGTGAGTGACAGTATCCGAGAACTTGCATTCGAATGCATGAGATTTCGATTAGCGAATACTACTACTAGTGAGTGACAGTATCCGAGAACTTGCATTCGAATGCATGAGATTTCGATTAGCGAATACTACTACTAGTGAGTGACAGTGTCCGAATTATTGCATTCGAATGCATGAGATTTCGATTAGCGAATACTACTACTAGTGAGTGACAGAATCCGCGAACTTGCATTCGAATGCATGAGATTTCGATTAGCGAATACTACTACTAGTGAGTGACAGTATCCGAGAACTTGCATTCGAATGCATGAGATTTCGATTAGCGAATACTACTACTAGTGAGTGACAGTGTCCGAATTATTGCATTCGAATGCATGAGATTTCGATTAGCGAATACTACTACTAGTGATTGACACTATCGGAATTATTGCATTCGAATGCATGAAATTTCAGTTAGCGAATACTACTACTAGTGAGTGACAGTATCCGAATTACTGCATTCGAATGCATGAAATTCCGATTAGCGAATACTACTACTAGTGAGTGACAGTATCCGAGAACTTGCATTCGAATGCATGAGATTTCGATTAGCGAATACTACTACTAGTGAGTGACAGTATCCGAGAACTTGCATTCGAATGCATGAAATTTCGATTAGCGAATACTACTACTAGTGAGTGACAGTATCCGAGAACTTGCATTTGAATGCATGAGATTTCGATTAGCGAATACTACTACTAGTGAGTGACAGTATCCGAATTATTGCATTCGAATGCATGAGATTTCCATTAGCGAATACTACTACTAGTGAGTTACAGTATCCGAATTATTTCATTCGAATGCATGAAATTTCGATTAGCGAATACTACTACTAGTGAGTGACAGTATCCGAATTATTGCATTCGAATGCATGAAATTTCGATTAGCGAATACTACTACTAGTGAGTGACAGTATCCGAAATATTGCATTCGAATGCATGAGATTTCGATTAGCGAATACTACTACTAGTGAGTGACAGTATCCGAGAACTTGCATTCGAATGCATGAGATTTCGATTAGCGAATACTACTACTAGTGAGTGACAGTATCCGAGAACTTGCATTCGAATGCATGAGATTTCGATTAGCGAATACTACTACTAGTGAGTGACAGTATCCAAGAACTTGCATTCAAATGCATGAGATTTGGATTAGCGAATACTACTACTAGTGAGTGACAGTATCCGAATTATTGCATTCGAATGCATGAAATTTCGATTAGCGAATCCTACTACTAGTGAGTGACAGTATCTTAATTATTGGTTTCGAATTCATGAAATTTCGATTAGAGAATACTACTCCTAGTGAGTGACAGTATCCGAATTATTGCATTCGAATGCATGAGATTTCCATTAGCGAATACTACTACTAGTGAGTTACAGTATCCGAATTATTTCATTCGAATGCATGAAATTTCGATTAGCGAATACTACTACTAGTGAGTGACAGTATCCGAATTATTGCATTCGAATGCATGAAATTTCGATTAGCGAATACTACTACTAGTGAGTGACAGTATCCGAATTATTGCATTCGAATGCATGAGATTTCGATTAGCGAATACTACTACTAGTGAGTGACAGTATCCGAGAACTTGCATTCGAATGCATGAGATTTCGATTAGCGAATACTACTACTAGTGAGTGACAGTATCTGAGAACTTGCATTCAAATGCATGAGATTTGGATTAGCGAATACTACTACTAGTGAGTGACAGTATCCGAGAACTTGCATTCGAATGCATGAGATTTCGATTAGCGAATACTACTACTAGTGAGTGACAGTATCCGAGAACTTGCATTCGAATGCATGAGATTTCAATTAGCGAATACTACTACTAGTGAGTGACAGTGTCCGAATTATTGCATTCGAATGCATGAGATTTCGATTAGCGAATACTACTACTAGTGATTGACACTATCGGAATTATTGCATTCGAATGCATGAAATTTCAGTTAGCGAATACTACTACTAGTGAGTGACAGTATCCGAATTACTGCATTCGAATGCATGAAATTCCGATTAGCGAATACTACTACTAGTGAGTGACAGTATCCGAGAACTTGCATTCGAATGCATGAGATTTCGATTAGCGAATACTACTACTAGTGAGTGACAGTATCCGAGAACTTGCATTCGAATGCATGAAATTTCGATTAGCGAATACTACTACTAGTGAGTGACAGTATCCGAGAACTTGCATTTGAATGCATGAGATTTCGATTAGCGAATACTACTACTAGTGAGTGACACTATCCGAATTATTGCATTCGAATGCATGAGATTTCCATTAGCGAATACTACTACTAGTGAGTTACAGTATCCGAATTATTTCATTCGAATGCATGAAATTTCGATTAGCGAATACTACTACTAGTGAGTGACAGCATCCGAATTATTGCATTCGAATGCATGAAATTTCGATTAGCGAATACTACTACTAGTGAGTGACAGTATCCGAATTATTGCATTCGAATGCATGAGATTTCGATTAGCGAATACTACTACTAGTGAGTGACAGTATCCGAGAACTTGCATTCGAATGCATGAGATTTCGATTAGCGAATACTACTACTAGTGAGTGACAGTATCCGAGAACTTGCATTCAAATGCATGAGATTTCGATTAGCGAATACTACTACTAGTGAATGACAGTATCCGAGAACTTGCATTCGAATGCATGAGATTTCGATTAGCGAATACTACTACTAGTGAGTGACAGTATCCGAGAACTTGCATTCGAATGCATGAAATTTCGATTAGCGAATACTACTACTAGTGAGTGACAGTATCCGAGAACTTGAATTCGAATGCATGAGATTTCGATTAGCGAATACTACTACTAGTGAGTGACAGTATCCGAGAACTTGCATTCGAATACATGACAATTCGATTAGCGAATACTACTACTAGTGGGTGACAGTATCCGAATTATTGCATTCGAATGCATGAAATATCGATTAGCGAATACTACTACTAGTGAGTGACAGTATCCGAGAACTTGCATTCGAATGCATGAAATTTCGATTAGCGAATACTACTACCAGTGAGTGACAGTATCCGAATTATTGCATTCGAATGCATGAAATTTTGATTAGCGAATACTACTACTAGTGAGTGACAGCATCCGAGAACTTGCATTCGAATGCATGAGATTTCGATTAGCGAATACTACTACTAGTGAGTGACAGTATCCGAGAACTTGCATTCGAATGCATGAGATTTCGATTAGCGAATACTACTACTAGTGAGTGACAGTATCCGAGAACTTGCATTCGAATGCATGAGATTTCGATTAGCGAATACTACTACTAGTGAGTGACAGTATCCAAGAACTTGCATTCAAATGCATGAGATTTGGATTAGCGAATACTACTACTAGTGAGTGACAGTATCCGAATTATTGCATTCGAATGCATGAAATTTCGATTAGCGAATCCTACTACTAGTGAGTGACAGTATCTTAATTATTGGTTTCGAATTCATGAAATTTCGATTAGAGAATACTACTCCTAGTGAGTGACAGTATCCGAATTATTGCATTCGAATGCAAGAGATTTCGATTAGCGAATACTACTACTAGTGAGTGACAGTATCCGAGAACTTGCATTCGAATGCATGAGATTTCGATTAGCGAATACTACTACTAGTGAGTGACAGTATCCGAGAACTTGCATTCGAATGCATGAGATTTCGATTAGCGAATACTACTACTAGTGAGTGACAGTGTCCGAATTATTGCATTCGAATGCATGAGATTTCGATTAGCGAATACTACTACTAGTGATTGACACTATCGCAATTATTGCATTCGAATGCATGAAATTTCAGTTAGCGACTACTACTACTAGTGAGTGACAGTATCCGAATTACTGCATTCGAATGCATGAAATTCCGATTAGCGGATACTACTACTAGTGAGTGACAGTATCCGAGAACTTGCATTCGAATGCATGAGATTTCGATTAGCGAATACTACTACTAGTGAGTGACAGTATCCGAGAACTTGCATTCGAATGCATGAAATTTCGATTAGCGAATACTACTACTAGTGAGTGACAGTATCCGAGAACTTGCATTTGAATGCATGAGATTTCGATTAGCGAATACTACTACTAGTGAGTGACAGTATCCGAATTATTGCATTCGAATGCATGAGATTTCCATTAGCGAATACTACTACTAGTGAGTTACAGTATCCGAATTATTTCATTCGAATGCATGAAATTTCGATTAGCGAATACTACTACTAGTGAGTGACAGTATCCGAATTATTGCATTCGAATGCATGAAATTTCGATTAGCGAATACTACTACTAGTGAGTGACAGTATCCGAATTATTGCATTCGAATGCATGAGATTTCGATTAGCGAATACTACTACTAGTGAGTGACAGTATCCGAGAACTTGCATTCGAATGCATGAGATTTCGATTAGCGAATACTACTACTAGTGAGTGACAGTATCCGAGAACTTGCATTCGAATGCATGAGATTTCGATTAGCGAATACTACTACTAGTGAGTGACAGTATCCAAGAACTTGCATTCAAATGCATGAGATTTGGATTAGCGAATACTACTACTAGTGAGTGACAGTATCCGAATTATTGCATTCGAATGCATGAAATTTCGATTAGCGAATCCTACTACTTGTGAGTGACAGTATCTTAATTATTGGTTTCGAATTCATGAAATTTCGATTAGAGAATACTACTCCTAGTGAGTGACAGTATCCGAATTATTGCATTCGAATGCATGAGATTTCCATTAGCGAATACTACTACTAGTGAGTTACAGTATCCGAATTATTTCATTCGAATGCATGAAATTTCGATTAGCGAATACTACTACTAGTGAGTGGCAGTATCCGAATTATTGCATTCGAATGCAAGAGATTTCGATTAGCGAATACTACTACTAGTGAGTGACAGTATCCGAATTATTGCATTCGAATGCATGAGATTTCGATTAGCGAATACTACTACTAGTGAGTGACAGTATCCGAGAACTTGCATTCGAATGCATGAGATTTCGATTAGCGAATACTACTACTAGTGAGTGACAGTATCCGAGAACTTGCATTCAAATGCATGAGATTTCGATTAGCGAATACTACTACTAGTGAGTGACAGTATCCGAGAACTTGCATTCGAATGCATGAGATTTCGATTAGCGAATACTACTACTAGTGAGTGACAGTATCCGAGAACTTGCATTCGAATGCATGAAATTTCGATTAGCGAATACTACTACTAGTGAGTGACAGTATCCGAGAACTTGAATTCGAATGCATGAGATTTCGATTAGCGAATACTACTACTAGTGAGTGACAGTATCCCAGAACTTGCATTCGAATACATGACAATTCGATTAGCGAATACTACTACTAGTGGGTGACAGTATCCGAATTATTGCATTCGAATGCATGAGATTTCGATTAGCGAATACTACTACTAGTGAGTGACAGTATCCGAGAACTTGCATTCGAATGCATGAGATTTCGATTAGCGAATACTACTACTAGTGAGTGACAGTGTCCGAAATATTGCATTCGAATGCATGAGATTTCGATTAGCGAATACTACTACTAGTGATTGACACTATCGGAATTATTGCATTCGAATGCATGAAATTTCAGTTAGCGAATACTACTACTAGTGAGTGACAGTATCCGAATTACTGCATTCGAATGCATGAAATTCCGATTAGCGAATACTACTACTAGTGAGTGACAGTATCCGAGAACTTGCATTCGAATGCATGAGATTTCGATTAGCGAATACTACTACTAGTGAGTGACAGTATCCGAGAACTTGCATTCGAATGCATGAAATTACGATTAGCGAATACTACTACTAGTGAGTGACAGTATCCGAGAACTTGCATTTGAATGCATGAGATTTCGATTAGCGAATACTAATACTAGTGAGTGACAGTATCCGAATTATTGCATTCGAATGCATGAGATTTCCATTAGCGAATACTACTACTAGTGAGTTACAGTATCCGAATTATTTCATTCGAATGCATGAAATTTCGATTAGCGAATACTACTACTAGTGAGTGACAGTATCCGAATTATTGCATTCGAATGCATGAAATTTCGATTAGCGAATACTACTACTAGTGAGTGACAGTATCCGAATTATTGCATTCGAATGCATGAGATTTCGATTAGCGAATACTACTACTAGTGAGTGACAGTATCCGAGAACTTGCATTCGAATGCATGAGATTTCGATTAGCGAATACTACTACTAGTGAGTGACAGTATCCGAGAATTTGCATTCGAATGCATGAGATTTCGATTAGCGAATACTACTACTAGTGAGTGACAGTATCCAAGAACTTGCATTCAAATGCATGAGATTTGGATTAGCGAATACTACTACTAGTGAGTGACAGTATCCGAATTATTGCATTCGAATGCATGAAATTTCGATTAGCGAATCCTACTACTAGTGAGTGACAGTATCTTAATTATTGGTTTCGAATTCATGAAATTTCGATTAGAGAATACTACTCCTAGTGAGTGACAGTATCCGAATTATTGCATTCGAATGCATGAGATTTCCATTAGCGAATACTACTACTAGTGAGTTACAGTATCCGAATTATTTCATTCGAATGCATGAAATTTCGATTAGCGAATACTACTACTAGTGAGTGACAGTATCCGAATTATTGCATTCGAATGCATGAAATTTCGATTAGCGAATACTACTACTAGTGAGTGACAGTATCCGAATTATTGCATTCGAATGCATGAGATTTCGATTAGCGAATACTACTACTAGTGAGTGACAGTATCCGAGAACTTGCATTCGAATGCATGAGATTTCGATTAGCGAATACTACTACTAGTGAGTGACAGTATCCGAGAACTTGCATTCAAATGCATGAGATTTCGATTAGCGAATACTACTACTAGTGAGTGACAGTATCCGAGAACTTGCATTCGAATGCATGAGATTTCGATTAGCGAATACTACTACTAGTGAGTGACAGTATCCGAGAACTTGCATTCGAATGCATGAAATTTCGATTAGCGAATACTACTACTAGTGAGTGACAGTATCCGAGAACTTGAATTCGAATGCATGAGATTTCGATTAGCGAATACTACTACTAGTGAGTGACAGTATCCGAGAACTTGCATTCGAATACATGACAATTCGATTAGCGAATACTACTACTAGTGGGTGACAGTATCCGAATTATTGCATTCGAATGCATGAAATATCGATTAGCGAATACTACTACTAGTGAGTGACAGTATCCGAGAACTTGCATTCGAATGCATGAAATTTCGATTAGCGAATACTACTACTAGTGAGTGACAGTATCCGAATTATTGCATTCGAATGCATTAGATTGCGATTAAGCGAATACTACTACTAGTGAGTGACAGAATCCGAATTATTGCATTCGAATGCATGAAATTTTGATTAGCGAATACTACTACTAGTGAGTGACAGCATCCGAGAACTTGCATTCGAATGCATGAGATTTCGATTAGCGAATACTACTACTAGTGAGTGACAGTATGCGAATTATTGCAATCGAATGCATGAAATTTCGATTAGCGAATACTACTACTAGTCAGTGACAGTTTCCGAATTATTGCTTTCGAATGCAAGAGATTTCGATTAGCGAATACTACTACTAGTGAGTGACAGTATCCGAATTATTGCATTCGAATGCAAGAGATTTCGATTAGCGAATACTACTACTAGTGAGTGACAGTATCCGAATTATTGCATTCGAATGCATGAAATTTCGATTAGCGAATACTACTACTAGTGAGTGACAGTATCCGAGAACTTGCATTCGAATGCATGAGATTTCGATTAGCGAATACTACTACTAGTGAGTGACAGTATCCGAGAACTTGCATTCGAATGCATGAAATTTCGATTAGCGAATACTACTACTAGTGAATGACAGTATCCGAGAACTTGAATTCGAATGCATGAGATTTCGATTAGCGAATACTACTACTAGTGAGTGACAGTATCCGAGAACTTGCATTCGAATACATGACAATTCGATTAGCGAATACTACTACTAGTGGGTGACAGTATCCGAATTATTGCATTCGAATGCATGAAATATCGATTAGCGAATACTACTACTAGTGTGACAGTATCCGAATTATTGGATTCGAATGCATGAAATTTCGATTAGGGAATACTACTACTAGTGAGTGACAGTATCCGAATTATTGCATTCGAATGCATGAGCTTTCGATTAGCGAATACTACTACTAGTGAGTGACAGTGTCCGAATTATTGCATTCGAATGCATGAGATTTCGATTAGCGAATACTACTACTAGTGAGTGACAGTATCCGAATTATTGCATTCGAATGCATGAAATTTCGATTAGCGAATACTACTACTAGTGAGTGACAGTATCCGAGAACTTGCATTCGAATGCATGAGATTTCGATTAGCGAATACTACTACTAGTGAGTGACAGTATCCGAGAACTTGCATTCAAATGCAAGAGATTTCGATTAGCGAATTCTACTACTAGTGAGTGACAGTATCCGAGAACTTGCATTCGAATGCATGAGATTTCGATTAGCGAATACTACTACTAGTGAGTGACAGTATCCGAGAACTTGCATTTGAATGCATGAAATTTCGATTAGCGAATACTACTACTAGTGAGTGACAGTATCCGAGAACTTGAATTCGAATGCATGAGATTTCGATTAGCGAATACTACTACTAGTGAGTGACAGTATCCGAGAACTTGCATTCGAATACATGACAATTCGATTAGCGAATACTACTACTAGTGGGTGACAGTATCCGAATTATTGCATTCGAATGCATGAAATATCGATTAGCGAATACTACTACTAGTGTGACAGTATCCGAATTATTGCATTCGAATGCATGAAATTTCGATTAGGGAATACTACTACTAGTGAGTGACAGTATCCGAATTATTGCATTCGAATGCATGAGCTTTCGATTAGCGAATACTACTACTAGTGAGTGACAGTGTCCGAATTATTGCATTCGAATGCATGAGATTTCGATTAGCGAATACTACTACTAGTGAGTGACAGTATCCGAGAACTTGCATTTGAATGCATGAGATTTCGATTAGCGAATACTACTACTAGTGAGTGACAGTATCCGAATTATTGCATTCGAATGCATGAGATTTCCATTAGCGAATACTACTACTAGTGAGTTACAGTATCCGAATTATTTCATTCGAATGCATGAAATTTCGATTAGCGAATACTACTACTAGTGAGTGACAGTATCCGAATTATTGCATTCGAATGCATGAAATTTCGATTAGCGAATACTACTACTAGTGAGTGACAGTATCCGAATTATTGCATTCGAATGCATGAGATTTCGATTAGCGAATACTACTACTAGTGAGTGACAGTATCCGAGAACTTGCATTCGAATGCATGAGATTTCGATTAGCGAATACTACTACTAGTGAGTGACAGTATCCGAGAACTTGCATTCGAATGCATGAGATTTCGATTAGCGAATACTACTACTAGTGAGTGACAGTATCCAAGAACTTGCATTCAAATGCATGAGATTTGGATTAGCGAATACTACTACTAGTGAGTGACAGTATCCGAATTATTGCATTCGAATGCATGAAATTTCGATTAGCGAATCCTACTACTAGTGAGTGACAGTATCTTAATTATTGGTTTCGAATTCATGAAATTTCGATTAGAGAATACTACTCCTAGTGAGTGACAGTATCCGAATTATTGCATTCGAATGCATGAGATTTCCATTAGCGAATACTACTACTAGTGAGTTACAGTATCCGAATTATTTCATTCGAATGCATGAAATTTCGATTAGCGAATACTACTACTAGTGAGTGACAGTATCCGAATTATTGCATTCGAATGCATGAAATTTCGATTAGCGAATACTACTACTAGTGAGTGACAGTATCCGAATTATTGCATTCGAATGCATGAGATTTCGATTAGCGAATACTACTACTAGTGAGTGACAGTATCCGAGAACTTGCATTCGAATGCATGAGATTTCGATTAGCGAATACTACTACTAGTGAGTGACAGTATCCGAGAACTTGCATTCAAATGCATGAGATTTCGATTAGCGAATACTACTACTAGTGAGTGACAGTATCCGAGAACTTGCATTCGAATGCATGACATTTCGATTAGCGAATACTACTACTAGTGAGTGACAGTATCCGAGAACTTGCATTCGAATGCATGAAATTTCGATTAGCGAATACTACTACTAGTGAGTGACAGTATCCGAGAACTTGAATTCGAATGCATGAGATTTCGATTAGCGAATACTACTACTAGTGAGTGACAGTATCCGAGAACTTGCAATCGAATACATGACAATTCGATTAGCGAATACTACTACTAGTGGGTGACAGTATCCGAATTATTGCATTCGAATGCATGAAATATCGATTAGCGAATACTACTACTAGTGTGACAGTATCCGAATTATTGCATTCGAATGCATGAAATTTCGATTAGGGAATACTACTACTAGTGAGTGACAGTATCCGAATTATTGCATTCGAATGCATGAGCTTTCGATTAGCGAATACTACAACTAGTGAGTGACAGTGTCCGAATGATTGCATTCGAATGCATGAGATTTCGATTAGCGAATACTACTACTAGTGATTGACACTATCGGAATTATTGCATTCGAATGCATGAAATTTCAGTTAGCGAATACTACTACTAGTGAGTGACAGTATCCGAATTACTGCATTCGAATGCATGAAATTCCGATTAGCGAATACTACTACTAGTGAGTGACAGTATCCGAGAACTTGCATTCGAATGCATGAGATTTCGATTAGCGAATACTACTACTAGTGAGTGACAGTATCCGAGAACTTGCATTCGAATGCATGAAATTTCGATTAGCGAATACTACTACTAGTGAGTGACAGTATCCGAGAACTTGCATTTGAATGCATGAGATTTCGATTAGCGAATACTACTACTAGTGAGTGACAGTATCCGAATTATTGCATTCGAATGCATGAGATTTCCATTAGCGAATACTACTACTAGTGAGTTACAGTATCCGAATTATTTCATTCGAATGCATGAAATTTCGATTAGCGAATACTACTACTAGTGAGTGACGGTATCCGAATTATTGCATTCGAATGCAAGAGATTTCGATTAGCGAATACTACTACTAGTGAGTGACAGTATCCGAAATATTACATCCGAATGCAAGAGATTTCGATTAGCGAATACTGCTACTAGTGAGTAACAGTATCCGAATTATTGCATTCGAATGCAAGAGAATTCGATTAGCGAATACTACTACTAGTGAGTGACAGTATCCGAATTATTGCATTCGAATGCATGAAATTTCGATGAGCAAATACTACTACTAGTGAGTGACAGTATCCGAGAACTTGCATTCGAATGCATGAGATTTCGATTAGCGAATACTACTACTAGTGAGTGACACTATCCGAATTATTGCATTCGAATGCATCAGATTTCCATTAGCGAATACTACTACTTGTGAGTTACAGTATCCGAATTATTTTATTCGAATGCATGAAATTTCGATTAGCGAATACTACTACTAGTGAGTGACAGTATCCGAATTATTGCATTCGAATGCATGAAATTTCGATTAGCGAATACTACTACTAGTGAGTGACAGTATCCGAATTATTGCATTCGAATGCATGAGATTTCGATTAGCGAATACTACTACTAGTGAGTGACAGTATCCGAGAACTTGCATTCGAATGCATGAGATTTCGATTAGCGAATACTACTACTAGTGAGTGACAGTATCCGAGAACTTGCATTCGAATGCATGAGATTTCGATTAGCGAATACTACTACTAGTGAGTGACAGTATCCAAGAACTTGCATTCAAATGCATGAGATTTGGATTAGCGAATACTACTACTAGTGAGTGACAGTATCCGAATTATTGCATTCGAATGCATGAAATTTCGATTAGCGAATCCTACTACTAGTGAGTGACAGTATCTTAATTATTGGTTTCGAATTCATGAAATTTCGATTAGAGAATACTACTCCTAGTGAGTGACAGTATCCGAATTATTGCATTCGAATGCATGAGATTTCCATTAGCGAATACTACTACTAGTGAGTTACAGTATCCGAATTATTTCATTCGAATGCATGAAATTTCGATTAGCGAATACTACTACTAGTGAGTGACAGTATCCGAATTATTGCATTCGAATGCATGAAATTTCGATTAGCGAATACTACTACTAGTGAGTGACAGTATCCGAATTATTGCATTCGAATGCATGAGATTTCGATTAGCGAATACTACTACTAGTGAGTGACAGTATCCGAGAACTTGCATTCGAATGCATGAGATTTCGATTAGCGAATACTACTACTAGTGAGTGACAGTATCCGAGAACTTGCATTCAAATGCATGAGATTTCGATTAGCGAATACTACTACTAGTGAGTGACAGTATCCGAGAACTTGCATTCGAATGCATGAGATTTCGATTAGCGAATACTACTACTAGTGAGTGACAGTATCCGAGAACTTGCATTCGAATGCATGAAATTTCGATTAGCGAATACTACTACTAGTGAGTGACAGTATCCGAGAACTTGAATTCGAATGCATGAGATTTCGATTAGCGAATACTACTACTAATGAGTGACAGTATCCGAGAATTTGCATTCGAATACATAACAATTCGATTAGCGAATACTACTACTAGTGGGTGACAGTATCCGAATTATTGCATTCGAATGCATGAAATATCGATTAGCGAATACTACTACTAGTGAGTGACAGTATCCGAGAACTTGCATTCGAATGCATGAAATTTCGATTAGCGAATACTACTACTAGTGAGTGACAGTATCCGAATTATTGCATTCGAATGCATTAGATTGCGATTAAGCGAATACTACTACTAGTGAGTGACAGAATCCGAATTATTGCATTCGAATGCATGAAATTTTGAGTAGCGAATACTACTACTAGTGAGTGACAGCATCCGAGAACTTGCATTCGAATGCATGAGATTTCGATTAGCGAATACTACTACTAGTGAGTGACAGTATCCGAGAACTTGCATTCGAATGCATGAGATTTCGATTAGCGAATACTACTACTAGTGAGTGACAGTATCCGAGAACTTGCATTCGAATGCATGAGATTTCGATTAGCGAATACTACTACTAGTGAGTGACAGTATCCAAGAACTTGCATTCAAATGCATGAGATTTGGATTAGCGAATACTACTACTAGTGAGTGACAGTATCCGAATTATTGCATTCGAATGCATGAAATTTCGATTAGCGAATCCTACTACTAGTGAGTGACAGTATCTTAATTATTGGTTTCGAATTCATGAAATTTCGATTAGAGAATACTACTCCTAGTGAGTGACAGTATCCGAATTATTGCATTCGAATGCAAGAGATTTCGATTAGCGAATACTACTACTAGTGAGTGACAGTATCCGAATTATTGCATTCGAATGCATGAAATTTCGATTAGCAAATACTACTACTAGTGAGTGACAGTATCCGAGAACTTGCATTCGAATGCATGAGATTTCGATTAGCGAATACTACTACTAGTGAGTGACAGTATCCGAGAACTTGAATTCGAATGCATGAGATTACGATTAGCGAATACTACTACTAGTGAGTGACAGTATCCGAGAACTTGCATTCGAATACATGACAATTCGATTAGCGAATACTACTACTAGTGGGTGACAGTATCCGAATTATTGCATTCGAATGCATGAAATATCGATTAGCGAATACTACTACTAGTGTGACAGTATCCGAATTATTGGATTCGAATGCATGAAATTTCGATTAGGGAATACTACTACTAGTGAGTGACAGTATCCGAATTATTGCATTCGAATGCATGAGCTTTCGATTAGCGAATACTACTACTAGTGAGTGACAGTGTCCGAATTATTGCATTCGAATGCATGAGATTTCGATTAGCGAATACTACTACTAGTGAGTGACAGTATCCGAATTATTGCATTCGAATGCATGAAATTTCGATTAGCGAATACTACTACTAGTGAGTGACAGTATCCGAGAACTTGCATTCGAATGCATGAGATTTCGATTAGCGAATACTACTACTAGTGAGTGACAGTATCCGAGAACTTGCATTCAAATGCAAGAGATTTCGATTAGCGAATACTACTACTAGTGAGTGACGGTATCCGAGAACTTGCATTCGAATGCATGAGATTTCGATTAGCGAATACTACTACTAGTGAGTGACAGTATCCGAGAACTTGCATTTGAATGCATGAAATTTCGATTAGCGAATACTACTACTAGTGAGTGACAGTATCCGAGAACTTGAATTCGAATGCATGAGATTTCGATTAGCGAATACTACTACTAGTGAGTGACAGTATCCGAGAACTTGCATTCGAATACATGACAATTCGATTAGCGAATACTACTACTAGTGGTTGACAGTATCCGAATTATTGCATTCGAATGCATGAAATATCGATTAGCGAATACTACTACTAGTGTGACAGTATCCGAATTATTGCATTCGAATGCATGAAATTTCGATTAGGGAATACTACTACTAGTGAGTGACAGTATCCGAATTATTGCATTCGAATGCATGAGTTTTCGATTAGCGAATACTACTACTAGTGAGTGACAGTGTCCGAATTATTGCATTCGAATGCATGAGATTTCGATTAGCGAATACTACTACTAGTGAGTGACAGTATCCGAGAACTTGCATTTGAATGCATGAGATTTCGATTAGCGAATACTACTACTAGTGAGTGACAGTATCCGAATTATTGCATTCGAATGCATGAGATTTCCATTAGCGAATACTACTACTAGTGAGTTACAGTATCCGAATTATTTCATTCGAATGCATGAAATTTCGATTAGCGAATACTACTACTAGTGAGTGAAAGTATACGAATTATTGCATTCGAATGCATGAAATTTCGATTAGCGAATACTACTACTAGTGAGTGACAGTATCCGAATTATTGCATTCGAATGCATGAGATTTCGATTAGCGAATACTACTACTAGTGAGTGACAGTATCCGAGAACTTGCATTCGAATGCATGAGATTTCGATTAGCGAATACTACTACTAGTGAGTGACAGTATCCGAGAACTTGCATTCGAATGCATGAGATTTCGATTAGCGAATACTACTACTAGTGAGTGACAGTATCCAAGAACTTGCATTCAAATGCATGAGATTTGGATTAGCGAATACTACTACTAGTGAGTGACAGTATCCGAATTATTGCATTCGAATGCATGAAATTTCGATTAGCGAATCCTACTACTAGTGAGTGACAGTATCTTAATTATTGGTTTCGAATTCATGAAATTTCGATTAGAGAATACTACTCCTAGTGAGTGACAGTATCCGAATTATTGCATTCGAATGCATGAGATTTCCATTAGCGAATACTACTACTAGTGAGTTACAGTATCCGAATTATTTCATTCGAATGCATGAAATTTCGATTAGCGAATACTACTACTAGTGAGTGACAGTATCCGAATTATTGCATTCGAATGCATGAAATTTCGATTAGCGAATACTACTACTAGTGAGTGACAGTATCCGAATTATTGCATTCGAATGCATGAGATTTCGATTAGCGAATACTACTACTAGTGAGTGACAGTATCCGAGAACTTGCATTCGAATGCATGAGATTTCGATTAGCGAATACTACTACTAGTGAGTGACAGTATCCGAGAACTTGCATTCAAATGCATGAGATTTCGATTAGCGAATACTACTACTAGTGAGTGACAGTATCCGAGAACTTGCATTCGAATGCATGAGATTTCGATTAGCGAATACTACTACTAGTGAGTGACAGTTTCCGAGAACTTGCATTCGAATGCATGAAATTTCGATTAGCGAATACTACTACTAGTGAGTGACAGTATCCGAGAACTTGAATTCGAATGCATGAGATTTCGATTAGCGAATACTACTACTAGTGAGTGACAGTATCCGAGAACTTGCAAGCGAATACATGACAATTCGATTAGCGAATACTACTACTAGTGGGTGACAGTATCCGAATTATTGCATTCGAATGCATGAAATATCGATTAGCGAATACTACTACTAGTGTGACAGTATCCGAATTATTGCATTCGAATGCATGAAATTTCGATTAGGGAATACTACTACTAGTGAGTGACAGTATCCGAATTATTGCATTCGAATGCATGAGCTTTCGATTAGCGAATACTACAACTAGTGAGTGACAGTGTCCGAATGATTGCATTCGAATGCATGAGATTTCGATTAGCGAATACTACTACTAGTGATTGACACTATCGGAATTATTGCATTCGAATGCATGAAATTTCAGTTAGCGAATACTACTACTAGTGAGTGACAGTATCCGAATTACTGCATTCGAATGCATGAAATTCCGATTAGCGAATACTACTACTAGTGAGTGACAGTATCCGAGAACTTGCATTCGAATGCATGAGATTTCGATTAGCGAATACTACTACTAGTGAGTGACAGTATCCGAGAACTTGCATTCGAATGCATGAAATTTCGATTAGCGAATACTACTACTAGTGAGTGACAGTATCCGAGAACTTGCATTTGAATGCATGAGATTTCGATTAGCGAATACTACTACTAGTGAGTGACAGTATCCGAATTATTGCATTCGAATGCATGAGATTTCCATTAGCGAATACTACTACTAGTGAGTTACAGTATCCGAATTATTTCATTCGAATGCATGAAATTTCGATTAGCGAATACTACTACTAGTGAGTGACAGTATCCGAATTATTGCATTCGAATGCAAGAGATTTCGATTAGCGAATACTACTACTAGTGAGTGACAGTATCCGAATTATTACATCCGAATGCAAGAGATTTCGATTAGCGAATACTGCTACTAGTGAGTAACAGTATCCGAATTATTGCATTCGAATGCAAGAGAATTCGATTAGCGAATACTACTACTAGTGAGTGACAGTATCCGAATTATTGCATTCGAATGCATGAAATTTCGATGAGCAAATACTACTACTAGTGAGTGACAGTATCCGAGAACTTGCATTCGAATGCATGAGATTTCGATTAGCGAATACTACTACTAGTGAGTGACACTATCCGAATTATTGCATTCGAATGCATGAGATTTCCATTAGCGAATACTACTACTTGTGAGTTACAGTATCCGAATTATTTCATTCGAATGCATGAAATTTCGATTAGCGAATACTACTACTAGTGAGTGACAGTATCCGAATTATTGCATTCGAATGCATGAAATTTCGATTAGCGAATACTACTACTAGTGAGTGACAGTATCCGAATTATTGCATTCGAATGCATGAGATTTCGATTAGCGAATACTACTACTAGTGAGTGACAGTATCCGAGAACTTGCATTCGAATGCATGAGATTTCGATTAGCGAATACTACTACTAGTGAGTGACAGTATCCGAGAACTTGCATTCGAATGCATGAGTTTTCGATTAGCGAATACTACTACTAGTGAGTGACAGTATCCAAGAACTTGCATTCAAATGCATGAGATTTGGATTAGCGAATACTACTACTAGTGAGTGACAGTATCCGAATTATTGCATTCGAATGCATGAAATTTCGATTAGCGAATCCTACTACTAGTGAGTGACAGTATCTTAATTATTGGTTTCGAATTCATGAAATTTCGATTAGAGAATACTACTCCTAGTGAGTGACAGTATCCGAATTATTGCATTCGAATGCATGAGATTTCCATTAGCGAATACTACTACTAGTGAGTTACAGTATCCGAATTATTTCATTCGAATGCATGAAATTTCGATTAGCGAATACTACTACTAGTGAGTGACAGTATCCGAATTATTGCATTCGAATGCATGAAATTTCGATTAGCGAATACTACTACTAGTGAGTGACAGTATCCGAATTATTGCATTCGAAAGCATGAGATTTCGATTAGCGAATACTACTACTAGTGAGTGACAGTATCCGAGAACTTGCATTCGAATGCATGAAATTTCGATTAGCGAATACTACTACTAGTGAGTGACAGTATCCGAGAACTTGAATTCGAATGCATGAGATTTCGATTAGCGAATACTACTACTAGTGAGTGACAGTATCCGAGAATTTGCATTCGAATACATAACAATTCGATTAGCGAATACTACTACTAGTGGGTGACAGTATCCGAATTATTGCATTCGAATGCATGAAATATCGATTAGCGAATACTACTACTAGTGAGTGACAGTATCCGAGAACTTGCATTCGAATGCATGAAATTTCGATTAGCGAATACTACTACTAGTGAGTGACAGTATCCGAATTATTGCATTCGAATGCATTAGATTGCGATTAAGCGAATACTACTACTAGTGAGTGACAGAATCCGAATTATTGCATTCGAATGCATGAAATTTTGATTAGCGAATACTACTACTAGTGAGTGACAGCATCCGAGAACTTGCATTCGAATGCATGAGATTTCGATTAGCGAATACTACTACTAGTGAGTGACAGTATCCGAGAACTTGCATTCGAATGCATGAGATTTCGATTAGCGAATACTACTACTAGTGAGTGACAGTATCCGAGAACTTGCATTCGAATGCATGAGATTTCGATTAGCGAATACTACTACTAGTGAGTGACAGTATCCAAGAACTTGCATTCAAATGCATGAGATTTGGATTAGCGAATACTACTACTAGTGAGTGACAGTATCCGAATTATTGCATTCGAATGCATGAAATTTCGATTAGCGAATCCTACTACTAGTGAGTGACAGTATCTTAATTATTGGTTTCGAATTCATGAAATTTCGATTAGAGAATACTACTCCTAGTGAGTGACAGTATCCGAATTATTCCATTCGAATGCAAGAGATTTCGATTAGCGAATACTACTACTAGTGAGTGACAGTATCCGAATTATTGCATTCGAATGCATGAAATTTCGATTAGCAAATACTACTACTAGTGAGTGACAGTATCCGAGAACTTGCATTCGAATGCATGAGATTTCGATTAGCGAATACTACTACTAGTGAATGACAGTATCCGAGAACTTGAATTCGAATGCATGAGATTTCGATTAGCGAATACTACTACTAGTGAGTGACAGTATCCGAGAACTTGCATTCGAATACATGACAATTCGATTAGCGAATACTACTACTAGTGGGTGACAGTATCCGAATTATTGCATTCGAATGCATGAAATATCGATTAGCGAATACTACTACTAGTGTGACAGTATCCGAATTATTGGATTCGAATGCATGAAATTTTCATTAGGGAATACTACTACTAGTGAGTGACAGTATCCGAATTATTGCATTCGAATGCATGAGCTTTCGATTAGCGAATACTACTACTAGTGAGTGACAGTGTCCGAATTATTGCATTCGAATGCATGAGATTTCGATTAGCGAATACTACTACTAGTGAGTGACAGTATCCGAATTATTGCATTCGAATGCATGAAATTTCGATTAGCGAATACTACTACTAGTGAGTGACAGTATCCGAGAACTTGCATTCGAATGCATGAGATTTCGATTAGCGAATACTACTACTAGTGAGTGACAGTATCCGAGAACTTGCATTCAAATGCAAGAGATTTCGATTAGCGAATACTACTACTAGTGAGTGACAGTATCCGAGAACTTGCATTCGAATGCATGAGATTTCGATTAGCGAATACTACTACTAGTGAGTGACAGTATCCGAGAACTTGCATTTGAATGCATGAAATTTCGATTAGCGAATACTACTACTAGTGAGTGACAGTATCCGAGAACTTGAATTCGAATGCATGAGATTTCGATTAGCGAATACTACTACTAGTGAGTGACAGTATCCGAGAACTTGCATTCGAATACATGACAATTCGATTAGCGAATACTACTACTAGTGGGTGACAGTATCCGAATTATTGCATTCGAATGCATGAAATATCGATTAGCGAATACTACTACTAGTGTGACAGTATCCGAATTATTGCATTCGAATGCATGAAATTTCGATTAGGGAATACTACTACTAGTGAGTGACAGTATCCGAATTATTGCATTCGAATGCATGAGCTTTCGATTAGCGAATACTACTACTAGTGAGTGACAGTGTCCGAATTATTGCATTCGAATGCATGAGATTTCGATTAGCGAATACTACTACTAGTGAGTGACAGTATCCGAGAACTTGCATTTGAATGCATGAGATTTCGATTAGCGAATACTACTACTAGTGAGTGACAGTATCCGAATTATTGCATTCGAATGCATGAGATTTCCATTAGCGAATACTACTACTAGTGAGTTACAGTATCCGAATTATTTCATTCGAATGCATGAAATTTCGATTAGCGAATACTACTACTAGTGAGTGACAGTATCCGAATTATTGCATTCGAATGCATGAAATTTCGATTAGCGAATACTACTACTAGTGAGTGACAGTATCCGAATTATTGCATTCGAATGCATGAGATTTCGATTAGCGAATACTACTACTAGTGAGTGACAGTATCCGAGAACTTGCATTCGAATGCATGAGATTTCGATTAGCGAATACTACTACTAGTGAGTGACAGTATCCGAGAACTTGCATTCGAATGCATGAGATTTCGATTAGCGAATACTACTACTAGTGAGTGACAGTATCCAAGAACTTGCATTCAAATGCATGAGATTTGGATTAGCGAATACTACTACTAGTGAGTGACAGTATCCGAATTATTGCATTCGAATGCATGAAATTTCGATTAGCGAATCCTACTACTAGTGAGTGACAGTATCTTAATTATTGGTTTCGAATTCATGAAATTTCGATTAGAGAATACTACTCCTAGTGAGTGACAGTATCCGAATTATTGCATTCGAATGCATGAGATTTCCATTAGCGAATACTACTACTAGTGAGTTACAGTATCCGAATTATTTCATTCGAATGCATGAAATTTCGATTAGCGAATACTACTACTAGTGAGTGACAGTTTCCGAATTATTGCATTCGAATGCATGAAATTTCGATTAGCGAATACTACTACTAGTGAGTGACAGTATCCGAATTATTGCATTCGAATGCATGAGATTTCGATTAGCGAATACTACTACTAGTGAGTGACAGTATCCGAGAACTTGCATTCGAATGCATGAGATTTCAATTAGCGAATACTACTACTAGTGAGTGACAGTATCCGAGAACTTGCATTCAAATGCATGAGATTTCGATTAGCGAATACTACTACTAGTGAGTGACAGTATCCGAGAACTTGCATTCGAATGCATGAGATTTCGATTAGCGAATACTACTACTAGTGAGTGACAGTATCCGAGAACTTGCATTCGAATGCATGAAACTTCGATTAGCGAATACTACTACTAGTGAGTGACAGTATCCGAGAACTTGAATTCGAATGCATGAGATTTCGATTAGCGAATACTACTACTAGTGAGTGACAGTATCCGAGAACTTGCAATCGAATACATGACAATTCGATTAGCGAATACTACTACTAGTGGGTGACAGTATCCGAATTATTGCATTCGAATGCATGAAATATCGATTAGCGAATACTACTACTAGTGTGACAGTATCCGAATTATTGCATTCGAATGCATGAAATTTCGATTAGGGAATACTACTACTAGTGAGTGACAGTATCCGAATTATTGCATTCGAATGCATGAGCTTTCGATTAGCGAATACTACAACTAGTGAGTGACAGTGTCCGAATGATTGCATTCGAATGCATGAGATTTCGATTAGCGAATACTACTACTAGTGATTGACACTATCGGAATTATTGCATTCGAATGCATGAAATTTCAGTTAGCGAATACTACTACTAGTGAGTGACAGTATCCGAATTACTGCATTCGAATGCATGAAATTCCGATTAGCGAATACTACTACTAGTGAGTGACAGTATCCGAGAACTTGCATTCGAATGCATGAGATTTCGATTAGCGAATACTACTACTAGTGAGTGACAGTATCCGAGAACTTGCATTTGAATGCATGAGATTTCGATTAGCGAATACTACTACTAGTGAGTGACAGTATCCGAATTATTGCATTCGAATGCATGAGATTTCCATTAGCGAATACTACTACTAGTGAGTTACAGTATCCGAATTATTTCATTCGAATGCATGAAATTTCGATTAGCGAATACTACTACTAGTGAGTGACAGTATCCGAATTATTGCATTCGAATGCAAGAGATTTCGATTAGCGAATACTACTACTAGTGAGTGACAGTATCCGAATTATTACATCCGAATGCAAGAGATTTCGATTAGCGAATACTGCTACTAGTGAGTAACAGTATCCGAATTATTGCATTCGAATGCAAGAGAATTCGATTAGCGAATACTACTACTAGTGAGTGACAGTATCCGAATTATTGCATTCGAATGCATGAAATTTCGATGAGCAAATACTACTACTAGTGAGTGACAGTATCCGAGAACTTGCATTCGAATGCATGAGATTTCGATTAGCGAATACTACTACTAGTGAGTGACACTATCCGAATTATTGCATTCGAATGCATGAGATTTCCATTAGCGAATACTACTACTTGTGAGTTACAGTATCCGAATTATTTCATTCGAATGCATGAAATTTCGATTAGCGAATACTACTACTAGTGAGTGACAGTATCCGAATTATTGCATTCGAATGCATGAAATTTCGATTAGCGAATACTACTACTAGTGAGTGACAGTATCCGAATTATTGCATTCGAATGCATGAGATTTCGATTAGCGAATACTACTACTAGTGAGTGACAGTATCCGAGAACTTGCATTCGAATGCATGAGATTTCGATTAGCGAATACTACTACTAGTGAGTGACAGTATCCGAGAACTTGCATTCGAATGCATGAGATTTCGATTAGCGAATACTACTACTAGTGAGTGACAGTATCCAAGAACTTGCATTCAAATGACTGAGATTTGGATTAGCGAATACTACTACTAGTGAGTGACAGTATCCGAATTATTGCATTCGAATGCATGAAATTTCGATTAGCGAATCCTACTACTAGTGAGTGACAGTATCTTAATTATTGGTTTCGAATTCATGAAATTTCGATTAGAGAATACTACTCCTAGTGAGTGACAGTATCCGAATTATTGCATTCGAATGCATGAGATTTCCATTAGCGAATACTACTACTAGTGAGTTACAGTATCCGAATTATTTCATTCGAATGCATGAAATTTCGATTAGCGAATACTACTACTAGTGAGTGACAGTATCCGAATTATTGCATTCGAATGCATGAAATTTCGATTAGCGAATACTACTACTAGTGAGTGACAGTATCCGAATTATTGCATTCGAATGCATGAGATTTCGATTAGCGAATACTACTACTAGTGAGTGACAGTATCCGAGAACTTGCATTCGAATGCATGAGATTTCGATTAGCGAATACTACTACTAGTGAGTGACAGTATCCGAGAACTTGCATTCAAATGCATGAGATTTCGATTAGCGAATACTACTACTAGTGAGTGACAGTATCCGAGAACTTACATTCGAATGCATGAGATTTCGATTAGCGAATACTACTACTAGTGAGTGACAGTATCCGAGAACTTGCATTCGAATGCATGAAATTTCGATTAGCGAATACTACTACTAGTGAGTGACAGTATCCGAGAACTTGAATTCGAATGCATGAGATTTCGATTAGCGAATACTACTACTAGTGAGTGACAGTATCCGAGAATTTGCATTCGAATACATAACAATTCGATTAGCGAATACTACTACTAGTGGGTGACAGTATCCGAATTATTGCATTCGAATGCATGAAATATCGATTAGCGAATACTACTACTAGTGAGTGACAGTATCCGAGAACTTGCATTCGAATGCATGAAATTTCGATTAGCGAATACTACTACTAGTGAGTGACAGTATCCGAATTATTGCATTCGAATGCATTAGATTGCGATTAAGCGAATACTACTACTAGTGAGTGACAGAATCCGAATTATTGCATTCGAATGCATGAAATTTTGATTAGCGAATACTACTACTAGTGAGTGACAGCATCCGAGAACTTGCATTCGAATGCATGAGATTTCGATTAGCGAATACTACTACTAGTGAGTGACAGTATCCGAGAACTTGCATTCGAATGCATGAGATTTCGATTAGCGAATACTACTACTAGTGAGTGACAGTATCCGAGAACTTGCATTCGAATGCATGAGATTTCGATTAGCGAATACTACTACTAGTGAGTGACAGTATCCAAGAACTTGCATTCAAATGCATGAGATTTGGATTAGCGAATACTACTACTAGTGAGTGACAGTATCCGAATTATTGCATTGGAATGCATGAAATTTCGATTAGCGAATCCTACTACTAGTGAGTGACAGTATCTTAATTATTGGTTTCGAATTCATGAAATTTCGATTAGAGAATACTACTCCTAGTGAGTGACAGTATCCGAATTATTGCATTCGAATGCAAGAGATTTCGATTAGCGAATACTACTACTAGTGAGTGACAGTATCCGAATTATTGCATTCGAATGCATGAAATTTCGATTAGCAAATACTACTACTAGTGAGTGACAGTATCCGAGAACTTGCATTCGAATGCATGAGATTTCGATTAGCGAATACTACTACTAGTGAGTGACACTATCCGAATTATTGCATTCGAATGCATGAAATTTCGATTAGCGAATACTACTACTAGTGAGTGACAGTATCCGAGAACTTGCATTCGAATGCATGAAATTTCGATTAGCGAATACTACTACTAGTGAGTGACAGTATCCGAATTGTTGCATTCGAATGCATGAAATTTCGATTAGCGAATACTACTACTAGTGAGTGACAGTATCCGAATTATTGCATTCGAATGCATGAAATTTCGATTAGCGAATACTACTACTAGTGAGTGACAGTATCCGAATTATTGCATTCGAATGCAAGAGATTTCGATTAGCGAATACTACTACTAGTGAGTGACAGTATCCGAGAACTTGCATTCGAATGCATGAGATTTCGATTAGCGAATACTACTACTAGTGAGTGACAGTATCCGAATTATTGCATTCGAATGCATGAGATTTCGATTAGCGAATACTACTACTAGTGAGTGACAGTATCCGAATTATTGCATTCGAATGCATGAGATTTCGATTAGCGAATACTACTACTAGTGAGTGACAGTATCCGAATTATTGCATTCGAATGCAAGAGATTTCGATTAGCGAATACTACTACTAGTGAGTGACAGTATCCGAATTATTACATTCGAATGCAAGAGATTTCGATTAGCGAATACTGCTACTAGTGAGTAACAGTATCCGAATTATTGCATTCGAATGCAAGAGATTTCGATTAGCGAATACTACTACTAGTGAGTGACAGTATCCGAGAACTTGCATTCGAATGCATGAGATTTCGATTAGCGAATACTACTACTAGTGAGTGACAGTATCCGAATTATTGCATTCGAATGCATGAGATTTCGATTAGCGAATACTACTACTAGTGAGTGACAGTATCCGAATTATTGCATTCGAATGCATGAGATTTCGATTAGCGAATACTACTACTAGTGAGTGACAGTATCCGAGAACTTGCATTCGAATGCATCAGATTTCGATTAGCGAATACTACTACTAGTGAGTGACAGTATCCGAATTATTGCATTCGAATGCATGAAATTTCGATTAGCGAATACTACTACTAGTGAGGGACAGTATCCGAATTATTGCATTCGAATGCATGAAATTTCGATTAGCGAATACAACTACTAGTGAGTGACAGTATCCGAATTGTTGCATTCGAATGCATGAAATTTCGATTAGCGAATACTACTACTAGTGAGTGACAGTATCCGAATTATTGCATTCGAATGCATGAAATTTCGATTAGCGAATACTACTACTAGTGAGTGACAGTATCCGAATTATTGCATTCGAATGCATGAAATTCCGATTAGCGAATACTACTACTAGTGTGTGACAGTATCCGAATTGTTGCATTCGAATGCATGAAATTTCGATTAGCGAATACTACTACTAGTGAGTGACAGTATCCGAATTATTGCATTCGAATGCATGAAATTTCGATTAGCGAATACTACTACTAGTGAGTGACAGTATCCGAATTATGGCATTCGAATGCATGAAATTTCGATTAGCGAATACTACTACTAGTGAGTGACAGTATCCGAATTATTGCATTCGAATGCAAGAGATTTCGATTAGCGAATACTACTACTAGTGAGTGACAGAATCCGAATTATTGCATTCGAATGCAAGAGATTTCGATTAGAGAATACTACTACTAGTGAGTGACAGTATCCGAATTATTGCATTCGAATGCAAGAGATTTCGATTAGCGAATACTACTACTAGTGAGTGACCGTATCCGAATTATTACATTCGAATGCAAGAGATTTCGATTAGCGAATACTGCTACTAGTGAGTAACAGTATCCGAATTATTGCATTCGAATGCAAGAGATTTCGATTAGCGAATACTACTACTAGTGAGTAACAGTATCCGAATTATTGCATTCGAATGCAAGAGATTTCGATTAGCGAATACTACTACTAGTGGGTGACAGTATCCGAATTATTGCATTCGAATGCATGAAATATCGATTAGCGAATACTACTACTAGTGAGTGACAGTATCCGAGCACTTGCATTCGAATGCATGAAATTTCGATTAGCGAATACTACTACTAGTGAGTGACAGTATCCGAATTATTGCATTCGAATGCATTAGATTGCGATTAAGCGAATACTACTACTAGTGAGTGACAGAATCCGAATTATTGCATTCGAATGCATGAAATTTTGATTAGCGAATACTACTACTAGTGAGTGACAGCATCCGAGAACTTGCATTCGAATGCATGAGATTTCGATTAGCGAATACTACTACTAGTGAGTGACAGTATCCGAGAACTTGCATTCGAATGCATGAGATTTCGATTAGCGAATACTACTACTAGTGAGTGACAGTATCCGAGAACTTGCATTCGAATGCATGAGATTTCGATTAGCGAATACTACTACTAGTGAGTGACAGTATCCAAGAACTTGCATTCAAATGCATGAGATTTGGATTAGCGAATACTACTACTAGTGAGTGACAGTATCCGAATTATTGCATTCGAATGCATGAAATTTCGATTAGCGAATCCTACTACTAGTGAGTGACAGTATCTTAATTATTGGTTTCGAATTCATGAAATTTCGATTACAGAATACTACTCCTAGTGAGTGACAGTATCCGAATTATTGCATTCGAATGCAAGAGATTTCGATTAGCGAATACTACTACTAGTGAGTGACAGTATCCGAATTATTGCATTCGAATGCATGAAATTTCGATTAGCAAATACTACTACTAGTGAGTGACAGTATCCGAGAACTTGCATTCGAATGCATGAGATTTCGATTAGCGAATACTACTACTAGTGAGTGACACTATCCGAATTATTGCATTCGAATGCATGAAATTTCGATTAGCGAATACTACTACTAGTGAGTGACAGTATCCGAGAACTTGCATTCGAATGCATGAGATTTCGATTAGCGAATACTACTACTAGTGAGTGACAGTATTCGAGAACTTGCATTCGAATGCATGAAATTTCGATTAGCGAATACTGCTACTAGTGAGTGACAGTATCCGAGAACTTGCATTCGAATGCATGAGATTTCGATTAGCGAATACTACTACTAGTGAGTGACAGTATCCGAATTATTGCATTCGAATGCATGAAATTTCGATTAGAGAATACTACTACTAGTCAGTGACAGTTTCCGAATTATTGCTTTCGAATGCAAGAGATTTCGATTAGCGAATACTACTACTAGTGAGTGACAGTATCCGAATTATTGCATTCGAATGCAAGAGATTTCGATTAGCGAATACTACTACTAGTGAGTGACAGTATCCGAATTATTACATTCGAATGCAAGAGATTTCGATTAGCGAATACTGCTACTAGTGAGTAACAGTATCCGAATTATTGCATTCGAATGCAAGAGATTTCGATTAGCGAATACTACTACTAGTGAGTGACAGTATCCGAGAACTTGCATTCGAATGCATGAGATTTCGATTAGCGAATACTACTACTAGTGAGTGACAGTATCCGAATTATTGCATTCGAATGCATGAGATTTCGATTAGCGAATACTACTACTAGTGAGTGACAGTATCCGAATTATTGCATTCGAATGCATGAGATTTCGATTAGCGAATACTACTACTAGTGAGTGACAGTATCCGAATTATTGCATTCGAATGCATGAAATTTCGATTAGCGAATACTACTACTAGTGAGGGACAGTATCCGAATTATTGCATTCGAATGCATGAAATTTCGATTAGCGAATACTACTACTAGTGAGTGACAGTATCCGAATTGTTGCATTCGAATGCATGAAATTTCGATTAGCGAATACTACTACTAGTGAGTGACAGTATCCGAATTATTGCATTCGAATGCATGAAATTTCGATTAGCGAATCCTACTACTAGTGAGTGACAGTATCTTAATTATTGGTTTCGAATTCATGAAATTTCGATTAGAGAATACTACTCCTAGTGAGTGACAGTATCCGAATTATTGCATTCGAATGCAAGAGATTTCGATTAGCGAATACTACTACTAGTGAGTGACAGTATCCGAATTATTGCATTCGAATGCATGAAATTTCGATTAGCAAATACTACTACTAGTGAGTGACAGTATCCGAGAACTTGCATTCGAATGCATGAGATTTCGATTAGCGAATACTACTACTAGTGAGTGACACTATCCGAATTATTGCATTCGAATGCATGAAATTTCGATTAGCGAATACTACAACTAGTGAGTGACAGTATCCGAGAACTTGCATTCGAATGCATGAGATTTCGATTAGCGAATACTACTACTAGTGAGTGACAGTATTCGAGAACTTGCATTCGAATGCATGAAATTTCGATTAGCGAATACTGCTACTAGTGAGTGACAGTATCCGAGAACTTGCATTCGAATGCATGAGATTTCGATTAGCGAATACTACTACTAGTGAGTCACAGTATCCGAATTATTGCATTCGAATGCATGAAATTTCGATTAGAGAATACTACTACTAGTCAGTGACAGTTTCCGAATTATTGCTTTCGAATGCAAGAGATTTCGATTAGCGAATACTACTACTAGTGAGTGACAGTATCCGAATTATTGCATTCGAATGCAAGAGATTTCGATTAGCGAATACTACTACTAGTGAGTGACAGTATCCGAATTATTACATTCGAATGCAAGAGATTTCGATTAGCGAATACTGCTACTAGTGAGTAACAGTATCCGAATTATTGCATTCGAATGCAAGAGATTTCGATTAGCGAATACTACTACTAGTGAGTGACAGTATCCGAGAACTTGCATTCGAATGCATGAGATTTCGATTAGCGAATACTACTACTAGTGAGTGACAGTATCCGAATTATTGCATTCGAATGCATGAGATTTCGATTAGCGAATACTACTACTAGTGAGTGACAGTATCCGAATTATTGCATTCGAATGCATGAGATTTCGATTAGCGAATACTACTACTAGTGAGTGACAGTATCCGAGAACTTGCATTCGAATGCATCAGATTTCGATTAGCGAATACTACTACTAGTGAGTGACAGTATCCGAATTATTGCATTCGAATGCATGAAATTTCGATTAGCGAATACTACTACTAGTGAGGGACAGTATCCGAATTATTGCATTCGAATGCATGAAATTTCGATTAGCGAATACTACTACTAGTGAGTGACAGTATCCGAATTGTTGCATTCGAATGCATGAAATTTCGATTAGCGAATACTACTACTAGTGAGTGACAGTATCCGAATTATTGCATTCGAATGCATGAAATTTCGATTAGCGAATACTACTACTAGTGAGTGACAGTATCCGAATTATTGCATTCGAATGCATGAAATTCCGATTAGCGAATACTACTACTAGTGTGTGACAGTATCCGAATTGTTGCATTCGAATGCATGAAATTTCGATTAGCGAATACTACTACTAGTGAGTGACAGTATCCGAATTATTGCATTCGAATGCATGAAATTTCGATTAGCGAATACTACTACTAGTGAGTGACAGTATCCGAATTATGGCATTCGAATGCATGAAATTTCGATTAGCGAATACTACTACTAGTGAGTGACAGTATCCGAATTATTGCATTCGAATGCAAGAGATTTCGATTAGCGAATACTACTACTAGTGAGTGACAGAATCCGAATTATTGCATTCGAATGCAAGAGATTTCGATTAGAGAATACTACTACTAGTGAGTGACAGTATCCGAATTATTGCATTCGAATGCAAGAGATTTCGATTAGCGAATACTACTACTAGTGAGTGACCGTATCCGAATTATTACATTCGAATGCAAGAGATTTCGATTAGCGAATACTGCTACTAGTGAGTAACAGTATCCGAATTATTGCATTCGAATGCAAGAGATTTCGATTAGCGAATACTACTACTAGTGAGTGACAGTATCCGAGAACTTGCATTCGAATGCATGAGATTTCGATTAGCGAATACTACTACTAGTGAGTGACAGTATCCGAGAACTTGCATTCGAATGCATGAGATTTCGATTAGCGAATACTACTACTAGTGAGTGACAGTATCCGAATTATTGCAATCGAATGCATGAGATTTCGTTTAGCGAATACTACTACTAGTCAAAGACAGTTTCCGAATTATTGCTTTCGAATGCAAGAGATTTCGATTAGCGAATACTACTACTAGTGAGTGACAGTATCCGAATTATTGCATTCGAATGCATGAAATTTCGATTAGCGAATACTACTACAATTAAGTGACAGTATCCGAATTATTGCATTCGAATGCATGAGATTTCGATTAGCGAATACTACTACTAGTGAGTGACAGTATCCGAGAACTTGCATTCGAATGCATGAGATTTCGATTAGCGAATACTACTACTAGTGAGTGACAGTATCCGAGAACTTGCATTCGAATGCATGAGATTTCGATTAGCGAATACTACTACTAGTGAGTGACAGTATCCAAGAACTTGCATTCAAATGCATGAGATTTGGATTAGCGAATACTACTACTAGTGAGTGACAGTATCCGAATTATTGCATTCGAATGCATGAAATTTCGATTAGCGAATCCTACTACTAGTGAGTGACAGTATCTTAATTATTGGTTTCGAATTCATGAAATTTCGATTAGAGAATACTACTCCTAGTGAGTGACAGTATCCGAATTATTGCATTCGAATGCATGAGATTTCCATTAGCGAATACTACTACTAGTGAGTTACAGTATCCGAATTATTTCATTCGAATGCATGAAATTTCGATTAGCGAATACTACTACTAGTGAGTGACAGTATCCGAATTATTGCATTCGAATGCATGAAATTTCGATTAGCGAATACTACTACTAGTGAGTGACAGTATCCGAATTATTGCATTCGAATGCATGAGATTTCGATTAGCGAATACTACTACTAGTGAGTGACAGTATCCGAGAACTTGCATTCGAATGCATGAGATTTCGATTAGCGAATACTACTACTAGTGAGTGACAGTATCCGAGAACTTGCATTCAAATGCATGAGATTTCGATTAGCGAATACTACTACTAGTGAGTGACAGTATCCGAGAACTTACATTCGAATGCATGAGATTTCGATTAGCGAATACTACTACTAGTGAGTGACAGTATCCGAGAACTTGCATTCGAATGCATGAAATTTCGATTAGCGAATACTACTACTAGTGAGTGACAGTATCCGAGAACTTGAATTCGAATGCATGAGATTTCGATTAGCGAATACTACTACTAGTGAGTGACAGTATCCGAGAATTTGCATTCGAATACATAACAATTCGATTAGCGAATACTACTACTAGTGGGTGACAGTATCCGAATTATTGCATTCGAATGCATGAAATATCGATTAGCGAATACTACTACTAGTGAGTGACAGTATCCGAGCACTTGCATTCGAATGCATGAAATTTCGATTAGCGAATACTACTACTAGTGAGTGACAGTATCCGAATTATTGCATTCGAATGCATTAGATTGCGATTAAGCGAATACTACTACTAGTGAGTGACAGAATCCGAATTATTGCATTCGAATGCATGAAATTTTGATTAGCGAATACTACTACTAGTGAGTGACAGCATCCGAGAACTTGCATTCGAATGCATGAGATTTCGATTAGCGAATACTACTACTAGTGAGTGACAGTATCCGAGAACTTGCATTCGAATGCATGAGATTTCGATTAGCGAATACTACTACTAGTGAGTGACAGTATCCGAGAACTTGCATTCGAATGCATGAGATTTCGATTAGCGAATACTACTACTAGTGAGTGACAGTATCCAAGAACTTGCATTCAAATGCATGAGATTTGGATTAGCGAATACTACTACTAGTGAGTGACAGTATCCGAATTATTGCATTCGAATGCATGAAATTTCGATTAGCGAATCCTACTACTAGTGAGTGACAGTATCTTAATTATTGGTTTCGAATTCATGAAATTTCGATTAGAGAATACTACTCCTAGTGAGTGACAGTATCCGAATTATTGCATTCGAATGCAAGAGATTTCGATTAGCGAATACTACTACTAGTGAGTGACAGTATCCGAATTATTGCATTCGAATGCATGAAATTTCGATTAGCAAATACTACTACTAGTGAGTGACAGTATCCGAGAACTTGCATTCGAATGCATGAGATTTCGATTAGCGAATACTACTACTAGTGAGTGACACTATCCGAATTATTGCATTCGAATGCATGAAATTTCGATTAGCGAATACTACTACTAGTGAGTGACAGTATCCGAGAACTTGCATTCGAATGCATGAGATTTCGATTAGCGAATACTACTACTAGTGAGTGACAGTATTCGAGAACTTGCATTCGAATGCATGAAATTTCGATTAGCGAATACTGCTACTAGTGAGTGACAGTATCCGAGAACTTGCATTCGAATGCATGAGATTTCGATTAGCGAATACTACTACTAGTGAGTGACAGTATCCGAATTATTGCATTCGAATGCATGAAATTTCGATTAGAGAATACTACTACTAGTCAGTGACAGTTTCCGAATTATTGCTTTCGAATGCAAGAGATTTCGATTAGCGAATACTACTACTAGTGAGTGACAGTATCCGAATTATTGCATTCGAATGCAAGAGATTTCGATTAGCGAATACTACTACTAGTGAGTGACAGTATCCGAATTATTACATTCGAATGCAAGAGATTTCGATTAGCGAATACTGCTACTAGTGAGTAACAGTATCCGAATTATTGCATTCGAATGCAAGAGATTTCGATTAGCGAATACTACTACTAGTGAGTGACAGTATCCGAGAACTTGCATTCGAATGCATGAGATTTCGATTAGCGAATACTACTACTAGTGAGTGACAGTATCCGAATTATTGCATTCGAATGCATGAGATTTCGATTAGCGAATACTACTACTAGTGAGTGACAGTATCCGAATTATTGCATTCGAATGCATGAGATTTCGATTAGCGAATACTACTACTAGTGAGTGACAGTATCCGAGAACTTGCATTCGAATGCATCAGATTTCGATTAGCGAATACTACTACTAGTGAGTGACAGTATCCGAATTATTGCATTCGAATGCATGAAATTTCGATTAGCGAATACTACTACTAGTGAGGGACAGTATCCGAATTATTGCATTCGAATGCATGAAATTTCGATTAGCGAATACTACTACTAGTGAGTGACAGTATCCGAATTGTTGCATTCGAATGCATGAAATTTCGATTAGCGAATACTACTACTAGTGAGTGACAGTATCCGAATTATTGCATTCGAATGCATGAAATTTCGATTAGCGAATACTACTACTAGTGAGTGACAGTATCCGAATTATTGCATTCGAATGCATGAAATTCCGATTAGCGAATACTACTACTAGTGTGTGACAGTATCCGAATTGTTGCATTCGAATGCATGAAATTTCGATTAGCGAATACTACTACTAGTGAGTGACAGTATCCGAATTATTGCATTCGAATGCATGAAATTTCGATTAGCGAATACTACTACTAGTGAGTGACAGTATCCGAATTATGGCATTCGAATGCATGAAATTTCGATTAGCGAATACTACTACTAGTGAGTGACAGTATCCGAATTATTGCATTCGAATGCAAGAGATTTCGATTAGCGAATACTACTACTAGTGAGTGACAGAATCCGAATTATTGCATTCGAATGCAAGAGATTTCGATTAGAGAATACTACTACTAGTGAGTGACAGTATCCGAATTATTGCATTCGAATGCAAGAGATTTCGATTAGCGAATACTACTACTAGTGAGTGACCGTATCCGAATTGTTGCATTCGAATGCAAGAGATTTCGATTAGCGAATACTGCTACTAGTGAGTAACAGTATCCGAATTATTGCATTCGAATGCAAGAGATTTCGATTAGCGAATACTACTACTAGTGAGTGACAGTATCCGAGAACTTGCATTCGAATGCATGAGATTTCGATTAGCGAATACTACTACTAGTGAGTGACAGTATCCGAGAACTTGCATTCGAATGCATGAGATTTCGATTAGCGAATACTACTACTAGTGAGTGACAGTATCCGAATTATTGCAATCGAATGCATGAGATTTCGTTTAGCGAATACTACTACTAGTCAAAGACAGTTTCCGAATTATTGCTTTCGAATGCAAGAGATTTCGATTAGCGAATACTACTACTAGTGAGTGACAGTATTCGAATTATTGCATTCGAATGCAAGAGATTTCGATTAGCGATTACTACTACTAGTGAGTGACAGTATCCGAATTATTGCATTCGAATGCAAGAGATTTCGATTAGCGAATACTACTACTAGTGAGTGACAGGATCCGAATTATTGCATTCGAATGCAAGAGATTTCGATTAGCGAATACTACTACTAGTGAGTGACAGTATCCGAATTATTGCATTCGAATGCAAGAGATTTCGATTAGCGAATACTACTACTAGTGAGTGACAGTATCCGAATTATTACATTCGAATGCAAGAGATTTCGATTAGCGAATACTGCTACTAGTGAGTAACAGTATCCGAATTATTGCATTCGAATGCAAGAGATTTCGATTAGCGAATACTACTACTACTGAGTGACAGTATCCGAATTATTGCATTCGAATGCATGAAATTTCGATGAGCAAATACTACTACTAGTGAGTGACAGTATCCGAGAACTTGCATTCGAATGCATGAGATTTCGATTAGCGAATACTACTACTAGTGAGTGACACTATCCGAATTATTGCATTCGAATGCATGAAATTTCGATTAGCGAATACTACTACTAGTGAGTGACAGTATCCGAGAACTTGCATATGAATGCATGAGATTTCGATTAGCGAATACTACTACTAGTGAGTGACAGTATTCGAGAACTTGCATTCGAATGCATGAAATTTCGATTAGCGAATACTACTACTAGTGAGTGACAGTATCCGAATTATTGCATTCGAATGCATGAGATTTCGTTTAGCGAATACTACTACTAGTGAGTGACAGTATCCGACTTATTGCATTCGAATGCATGAGATTTCGATTAGCGAAATCTAGTACCAGTGAGTGACAGTATCCGAGAACTTGCATTCGAATGCATGAGATTTCGATTAGCGAATACTACTACTAGTGAGTGACAGTATCCGAATTATTGCATTCGAATGCATGAAATTTTGATTAGCGAATACTACTACTAGTGAGGGACAGTATCCGAATTATTGCATTCGAATGCATGAAATTTCGATTAGCGAATACTACTACTAGTGAGTGACAGTATCCGAATTGTTGCATTCGAATGCATGAAATTTCGATTAGCGAATACTACTACTAGTGAGTGACAGTATCCGAATTATTGCATTCGAATGCATGAAATTTCGATTAGCGAATACTACTACTAGTGAGTGACAGTATCCGAATTATTGCATTCGAATGCATGAAATTTCGATTAGCGAATACTACTACTAGTGTGTGACAGTATCCGAATTGTTGCATTCGAATGCATGAAATTTCGATTAGCGAATACTACTACTAGTGAGTGACAGTATCCGAATTATTGCATTCGAATGCATGAAATTTCGATTAGCGAATACTACTACTAGTGAGTGACAGTATCGGAATAATGGCATTCGAATGCATGAAATTTCGATTAGCGAATACTACTACTAGTGAGTGACAGTATCCGAGAACTTGCATTCGAATGCATGAAATTTCGATTAGCGAATACTACTACTAGTGAGTGACAGTATCCAAATTATTGCATTCGAATGCATTAGATTGCGATTAAGCGAATACTACTACTAGTGAGTAACAGAATCCGAATTATTGCATTCGAATGCATGAAATTTCGATTAGCGAATACTACTACTAGTGAGTGACAGTATCCGAGAACTTGCATTCGAATGCATGAGATTTCGATTAGCGAATACTACTACTAGTGAGTGACAGTATGCGAATTATTGCAATCGAATGCATGAAATTTCGATTAGCGAATACTACTACTAGTGAGTGGCAGTATCCGAATTATTGCATTCGAATGCATGAAATTTCGATTAGCGAATACTACTACTAGTCAGTGACAGTTTCCGAATTATTGCTTTCGAATGCAAGAGATTTCGATTAGCGAATACTACTACTAGTGAGTGACAGTATCCGAATTATTGCATTCGAATGCAAGAGATTTCGATTAGCGAATACTACTACTAGTGAGTAACAGTATCCGAATTATTACATTCGAATGCAAGAGATTTCGATTAGCGAATACTGCTACTAGTGAGTAACAGTATCCGAATTATTGCATTCGAATGCAAGAGATTTCGATTAGCGAATACTACTACTAGTGAGTGACAGTATCCGAGAACTTGCATTCGAATGCATGAGATTTCGATTAGCGAATACTACTACTAGTGAGTGACAGTATCCGAGAACTTGCATTCGAATGCATGAGATTTCGATTAGCGAATACTACTACTAGTGAGTGACAGTATCCGAATTATTGCAATCGAATGCATGAGATTTCGTTTAGCGAATACTACTACTAGTCAAAGACAGTTTCCGAATTATTGCTTTCGAATGCAAGAGATTTCGATTAGCGAATACTACTACTAGTGAGTGACAGTATCCGAATTATTGCATTCGAATGCAAGAGATTTCGATTAGCGATTACTACTACTAGTGAGTGACAGTATCCGAATTATTGCATTCGAATGCAAGAGATTTCGATTAGCGAATACTACTACTAGTGAGTGACAGGATCCGAATTATTGCATTCGAATGCAAGAGATTTCGATTAGCGAATACTACTACTAGTGAGTGACAGTATCCGAATTATTGCATTCGAATGCAAGAGATTTCGATTAGCGAATACTACTACTAGTGAGTGACAGTATCCGAATTATTACATTCGAATGCAAGAGATTTCGATTAGCGAATACTGCTACTAGTGAGTAACGGTATCCGAATTATTGTATTCGAATGCAAGAGATTTCGATTAGCGAATACTACTACTAGTGAGTGACAGTATCCGAATTATTGCATTCGAATGCATGAAATTTCGATGAGCAAATACTACTACTAGTGAGTGACAGTATCCGAGAACTTGCATTCGAATGCATGAGATTTCGATTAGCGAATACTACTACTAGTGAGTGACACTATCCGAATTATTGCATTCGAATGCATGAAATTTCGATTAGCGAATACTACTACTAGTGAGTGACAGTATCCGAGAACTTGCATATGAATGCATGAGATTTCGATTAGCGAATACTACTACTAGTGAGTGACAGTATTCGAGAACTTGCATTCGAATGCATGAAATTTCGATTAGCGAATACTACTACTAGTGAGTGACAGTATCCGAATTATTGCATTCGAATGCATGAGATTTCGATTAGCGAATACTACTACTAGTGAGTGACAGTATCCGACTTATTGCATTCGAATGCATGAGATTTCGATTAGCGAAATCTAGTACTAGTGAGTGACAGTATCCGAGAACTTGCATTCGAATGCATGAGATTTCGATTAGCGAATACTACTACTAGTGAGTGACAGTATCCGAATTATTGCATTCGAATGCATGAAATTTCGGTTAGCGAATACTACTACTAGTGAGGGACAGTATCCGAATTATTGCATTCGAATGCATGAAATTTCGATTAGCGAATACTACTACTAGTGAGTGACAGTATCCGAATTGTTGCATTCGAATGCATGAAATTTCGATTAGCGAATACTACTACTAGTGAGTGACAGTATCCGAATTATTGCATTCGAATGCATAAAATTTCGATTAGCGAATACTACTACTAGTGAGTGACAGTATCCGAATTATTGCATTCGAATGCATGAAATTTCGATTAGCGAATACTACTACTAGTGTGAGACAGTATCCGAATTGTTGCATTCGAATGCATGAAATTTCGATTAGCGAATACTACTACTAGTGAGTGACAGTATCCGAATTATTGCATTCGAATGCATGAAATTTCGATTAGCGAATACTACTACTAGTGAGTGACAGTATCCGAATTATTGCATTCGAATGCATGAAATTTCGATTAGCGAATACTACTACTAGTGAGTGACAGTATCCGAGAACTTGCATTCTAATGCATGAGATTTCGATTAGCGAATACTACTACTAGTGAGTGACAGTATGCGAATTATTGCAATCGAATGCATGAAATTTCGATTAGCGAATACTACTACTAGTGAGTGACAGTATCCGAATTATTGCATTCGAATGCATGAAATTTCGATTAGCGAATACTACTACTAGTCAGTGACAGTTTCCGAATTATTGCTTTCGAATGCAAGAGATTTCGATTAGCGAATACTACTACTAGTGAGTGACAGTATCCGAATTATTGCATTCGAATGCAAGAGATTTCGATTAGCGAATACTACTACTAGTGAGTGACAGTATCCGAATTATTGCATTCGAATGCATGAAATTTCGATTAGCGAATACTACTACTAGTGAGTGACAGTATCCGAATTATTGCATTCGAATACATGAAATTTCGATTAGCGAATACTACTACTTTTTTTTTTTTTTTTTTTTTTTTTTTTTTTTTTTTTTTTTTTTTTTTTTTAGAAACCACAGATATAGTCCATGGCAGAAGGGGTTGTTATTCCTTAGGGAAGAGGTCATCGGGATTTTTTTGTTTTTTATTTTTTTTTATAACTCTTAAGGATATATTCAGAGCATTTTCAACAGAATTACAATTTTTTTGTCAAAGGAAACAAAAGGCATCAAAGGTTTAATATTGTAAAAAGGGAGATGATTTTTTTTTTTTTTTTTTTTTTTATTTTTAAATAACGTCTTAGTGCTCATTTAAGAGCTTCCATATGTGAGGATATTTTCTCATCCGGTATCATTCTGCCTTTAGCCAGGATTTGAAGTCTGTTAACGCCGGTTGTTCAACACTGAGACAGTAATGGTATAATCCAAAGGTCAACCATATCTGGGTGTGCTCAGTTATTCCTTTCTGGAATTTCCAAGATAACAAAACCGACGTTACAGCGTTTTCTGAAGTGTTCCCAATCAAGTGCCCGGTCTGTTTCTTGGTCCATGTCCAGATGTCACGTACCATCACACAGGAAGTAATTCTATGGCGTTGCGTATCGACCTGTCTACAATGTTTACACCATGGTGCAGAAACTATGTTATGTTTATGTTTTTTTGATTCCGTGGGGATAATTTCATTAACATACTGATATAGGGAGACCTTCCAGTCCAACGGTATAAAATTATAACTGAAGAGCTTCCAGATGTTCTTCCATGGAGCATTTGGGTATTTGAGTACAATCGCCGGTACTGTCAAAAATTCTTGCAGTAATTCTTTGTATATGTCTTTGGAGGTCAACGTCGTTGTTGTTCTTTCAATCAAAGGTATAATACTCTCATAATCTTTTCGCATTATCCGAAAAGCAGCAGGCGTTACAATATCCGCGCCAATCAACTTTTTACTAAAATTTACATCTTGCTGTCTACTTTGGCCATTGCTGGCTACCAGAACAGCACGCAATAACAGCGCACGACACTTCACGTTCACATCCACCAAATTCCATCCCCCACTATGTATGTCTCTGCGCAACTGAGGTCGGGCCACCTTGTAATACTGGTTTTTCCAAATGTAGTATCCTATCGCCCTTTCTAATCGCTGTGAGAACTGATGAGGCATCGGGAGTACCTGAGCTACGTACCACAGCTTTGCCAGCACAAAGGTATTCACATGCCAGATTTTCTGAACAAAGTTCAAATTCCTTGTTAACTGCGAGTTCAAAATATTTAAACAGTGGTTAACAATTCTTTGCCAATTTAATATGGTAAGTTCCTCCAGCCTAGATGTAAGAAACAGACCTAGGACTTTAATGACTGACTTATGTGTAAACCGAGCTTCCTTCATCATCCAGTTATTCAGGGCTAGCAGATGAGATTTACTGTAATTGATTAAAGCCCCTGATGCACTCTGGTATTGCAATAATATTGGCTCAATTGCTGTGAAGTCCCCTGCATCCGTGAGCACTAAGGTAATATCATCCGCATATGCAAAAAGTCTCTCAAAGTGCATTGGGTTTCTTCTCCTGGAGAGCACTGAAACCAATCCTCGTATCAAGGGTTCTACACACAAAGTATACAGGATCATCGACAGTGGGCATCCCTGGCGAATTGATTGTTCTATAAGTACTGGCTGCGTGAAGAATCCGTTTACTTGGATTCTGGAGTGTGCATTTGTATATAATCGTTGTAGTAGATTCAAAAATGAGAATGAGAATCCAAAGCGTTGTAGTACATCCCATAGATATCCATGATTTATTCTGTCAAAGGCTGTGGCAAAATCCAACGCCAAGATTGCTGCTGGTTCATCAGGCTTGCTCTCACATTCAATAATGGTGTCTCTTAACGTCATTAGTATATGTGTAATCTTCCTCTCTGGGATACCACAAGTTTGTCCTGTTCCGATGATGTCAGGCATGTATCTCTTCATCCTGTTTGCTATTATCTTTGTATATAATTTGTAGTCGGCATTTAAAAGCGTGATTGGGCGATAGTCGTTTACATCCAAGGCTGTTGGATGCTTGGCAATGAGCACAATGATGCCCTCATTAAACCCGGACAAGACTCCCGAACCTCGTTGTAATTCTATCATGACACCAAGCAAGGTATCCTTCACTATACTCCAATTCTCACGGTAGAACTGATACCCAATCCCATCGGGTCCAGGTGCAGAGCCCATACTAGCCGACATTAGTGCTGTACGCAATTCTTCTTCCGTTATGTCTTCATTCAAGGCATCATTCATCTCCGAGGTCACTAGTGGTTCAATTAGCTTATAGACATATTGCTGCGCTACTATATTAACCTCTTTTGCTGCAAACCTTTGTGTAAAAGCCTCCTGAACCTCCATTAATATATCCCGTGAGGTCAGCAGTAAATTCCCTTCCGATGAACGTAACTTGGAAAGATATTTCCTTGTTCCTGAGTGTTTCTCAGACGCTAAGTGATACAGTGAAATTCTCTCTTCATCCTGCACTGAGCGGTCTCCCGCCCGTATTTGTGCTCCACGACAGAGTTCCTCATGCAAGCAACACAATCTTTTCCTGGCTGCTGCAATATGGTTCGTCACATTTCGGCCATCACACTGTTGCTGATATAATTCATTGAGTAATTCATAGTAATAATTCAACCGTTGACATCGCAATTTCGCCCGCTTAATACCTTCTCCTTTATAAAAGTTACGAATTGCAGGTTTGTACGTATATAACCATTGTTGCAGCATACTGGGAGATCTACTTTGCGCCGTACTCCTCCATCTAGTCCACAATCGCTGAAACTGTTCTCGGATCTCCTTATCCTGAAGGAGCGCGCTGTTGAGTTTCCAATAACTTCTGCCCATTATCGGTGTCCGGGTAGTGCATACCAGCGACATTATTAGAGCATGGTGATCACTAAAGGGTACTGGTCGCACCTTCACACTTCTGATCTGCTGCTTCATGGTTGTACTAACATAAATTCTGTCTATTCTGGAGGCTGTAGTATTTCGATGGAAGGTATATTCAACATAGGTATCATATAGAAGTTCCCAGGCATCCTGCAGCTCCAAAGACTTGCAAATCCGGTCTAACATTGGGGACGGTAGATATTGCCCAGTTTGGTCTTTAGCATTAAGGACACAATTAAAATCTCCTCCGAAAACCAATTTGTCATATCGATGTCGCAAAAAGAACGGTAACTCTGTAGCAAGAAAGTCTTCCCGTTCCTTTCGTCGATTTGAACCTGATGGTAAATATACGCTGACTAGTAGAATATTATCCTCCGTCAATAAGGAAGTAATTCGGCCACTGGCATGCTTTTCCGTCAGTTGTACCCCTAGAGATGAGCGATAAACTATGGCTGTACCTCGTTGTTCTTCACCAATATTGGAAACAAAATTATACCTTGGGCCAAAAAAGTTTAAATGTGGTTCATTGTTCTCCTGCAAAAACAAAAAATCAAGGTCGTGTTCAAAAGTAAAATCCCGTACCAAGGCTTGTTTAGTCTTACTGCGTAAACAATTTACATTCATAGTCGCAAATTTCTGAAGAATTAACACCATAAGGAGAAACGCCGAATGTAGTGTTTATTCATGAAGTATTAAATCCTCCAATCACTGTTCCTTAGGTTTCTGCGTCTTCATGGCCTTTCGTGTAGGTGACCCTTCTTTATGCATCTTGGCAGTCTTTTTTCGTTTTTCCAAACGCGGATCACGCTGACTCACCCTTTCATCATTCTCCATACGCCTGGACTCCAATCCACGCACATTCACCAAATCCTCATATTCCACTTCCTCATCCGAAACCGTCAGAGACTGTGACATTATCATTACTGGTGTGACTGTTTCCATTGCTTCCACTTGAACGTTTAAGGTTTTTTCTTTCTCCGCTTCCTCCACCACACATTCCTCTACTATCTCCATAGTATTCAGAGGTGACGTCACACTAGTTGGATGGATTACCGCAGACATTGGTACAGAGTGTTCCAAGGTTGCATCAGACACTTCCGGACTACACTTGTCTTCTTCGGTTGGAGAGACTCTAGCACACATTTGCGTAGAGTGTTCCCGGGTTACCTCAGGCATTTCCGGACTACTCTTGTCTTCTTCCTGCTGTGGCATGGGTGGAGGAACTGTAGCTACACTTTTCTGTTCACTTCCCTCTTTTACTATGGTAGGAGTTAGTAATTGTAATTCATTTGCCACTAGCGGTTCTGCTGCACTCAATGATGTTCGTGGTTTTGTCAAATTTCCCGTGACCAGCTTGGCCCATGTAGCAGGCTCTGACGTAGTAGGCGGTATTTTTGGAACGAATCTGCGAGGGCACTGATTGCGTAAATGACCAGCTTCATGACAAATTGCACAGGTGATGGGTTGGTCAGGGTAACTTATTAATGCTGAATAACCATCAATGTTCAAAAAAGAAGGAATATGCTTTTTTAGTAGTATATTAACAGTACGGACCCCATTTGTAACCTTATAACGAAAATTTTCATTCCAAACATCTTCTTTCACCTGTAACACCGCTCCGTAAGGCTCCAAGGCTACCATCAACTTCCTACTGACAAAATTTAAAGGTAGATTGTATACTTTCACCACACGTCTTCCAAAACCAGCCACATCAATAATCACTTTAGTGCGTTGCCCATTTGACAGCACAAAATTAGCTTCCCCATTTGTCTGAGTCAATACTCTTGTAACGAGCTCTGGTGTGGTGCATTGGATAAAAATTTGTCTAGAAATTCCATTCACCTGCAATCCTGTGACGTCACTTTCATCCAATTTCAGCGTGTTGAAAATCCACTCATGAATTTCATATGCAGTCGGTCGAATAATATCACGTTCAACAAAACTAACAACTAAGGTCGTTGGTCGATTTTCCATTATTTATTTTTGTCGTATATAGTGTGAGATGTTAATTTATAACGTCACTACTATCACTCCCGCACTAGAAAAGCAAAGAAAACAATGAAATAGGTGTCACGCAGCAATACTTATACTGCTGTATAAATGCTTCACTGCAGACGTGAACGACCTTCTCTCTCGCCAGGTAGCGAGCGACTCGACTAGTGAGTGACAGTATCCGAATTATTGCATTCGAAAGCATGAAATTTCGATTAGCGAGTACTAATACTAGTGAGTGACAGTATCCGAATTATGGCATTCGAATGCATGAACTTTCGATTAGCGAATACTACTACTAGTGAGTGACAGTATCCGAATTATTGCATTCGAATGCATGAAATTTCGATTAGCGAATACTACTACTAGTGAGTGACAGTATCCGAGAACTTGCATTCGAATGCATGAGATTTCGATTAGCGAATACTACTACTAGTGAGTGACAGTATCCGAGAACTTGCATTTATATGCATGAGATTTCGATTAGCGAATACTACTACTAGTGAGTGACAGTATCCGAATTATTGCAATCGAATGCATGAGATTTCGTTTAGCGAATACTACTACTAGTCAAAGACAGTTTCCGAATTATTGCTTTCGAATGCAAGAGATTTCGATTAGCGAATACTACTACTAGTGAGTGACAGTATCCGAATTATTGCATTCGAATGCAAGAGATTTCGATTAGCGAATACTACTACTAGTGAGTGACAGTATCCGAATTATTGCATTCGAATGCAAGAGATTTCGATTAGCGAATACTACTACTAGTGAGTGACAGTATACAAATTATTGCATTCGAATGCAAGAGATTTCGATTAGCGAATACTACTACTAGTGAGTGACAGTATCCGAGTACTTGCATTCGAATGCATGAGATTTCGATTAGCGAATACTACTACTAGTGAGTGACAGTATCCGAATTATTGCATTCGAATGCATGAAATTTCGATTAGCGAATACTACTACTAGTGAGTGACAGTATCCGAATTATTGCATTCGAATACATGAAATTTTGATTAGCGAATACTACTACTAGTGAGTGACAGTATCCGAGAACTTGCATTTATATGCATGAGATTTCGATTAGCGAATACTACTACTAGTGAGTGACAGTATCCGAATTATTGCAATCGAATGCATGAGATTTCGTTTAGCGAATACTACTACTAGTCAAAGACAGTTTCCGAATTATTGCTTTCGAATGCAAGAGATTTCGATTAGCGAATACTACTACTAGTGAGTGACAGTATCCGAATTATTGCATTCGAATGCAAGAGATTTCGATTAGCGAATACTACTACTAGTGAGTGACAGTATCCGAATTATTGCATTCGAATGCAAGAGATTTCGATTAGCGAATACTACTACTAGTGAGTGACAGTATCCAAATTATTGCATTCGAATGCAAGAGATTTCGATTAGCGAATACTACTACTAGTGAGTGACAGTATCCGAGTACTTGCATTCGAATGCATGAGATTTCGATTAGCGAATACTACTACTAGTGAGTGACAGTATCCGAATTATTGCATTCGAATGCATGAAATTTCGATTAGCGAATACTACTACTAGTGAGTGACAGTATCCGAATTATTGCATTCGAATACATGAAATTTTGATTAGCGAATACTACCACTAGTGAGTGACAGTATCCAAATTATTGCATTCGAATGCATAAAATTTCGATTAGCGAATACTACTACTAGTGAGTGACAGTATCCGAATTATGGCATTCGAATGCATGAACTTTCGACTAGCGAATACTACTACTAGTGAGTGACAGTATCCGAATTATTGCATTCGAATGCATGAAATTTCGATTAGCGAATACTACTACTAGTGAGTGACAGTATCCGAGAACTTGCATTCGAATGCATGAGATTTCGATTAGCGAATACTACTACTAGTGAGTGACAGTATTCGAGAACTTGCATTCGAATGCATGAAATTTCGATTAGCGAATACTACTACTAGTGAGTGACAGTATCCGAGAACTTGCATTCGAATGCATGAGATTTCGATTAGCGAATACTACTACTAGTGAGTGACAGTATCCGAATTATTGCATTCGAATGCATGAGATTTCGATTAGCGAATACTACTACTAGTGAGTGACAGTATCCGAATTATTGCATTCGAATGCATGAGATTTCGATTAGCGAATACTACTACTAGTGAGTGACAGTATCCGAGAACATGCATTCGAATGCATGAGATTTCGATTAGCGAATACTACTACTAGTGAGTGACAGTATCCGAATTATTGCTTTCGAATGCATGAAATTTCGATTAGCGAATACTACTACTAGTGAGTGACAGTATCCGAATTATTGCATTCGAATGCATGAAATTACGATTAGCGAATACTACTACTAGTGAGTGACAGTATCCGAATTGTTGCATTCGAATGCATGAAATTTCGATTAGCGAATACTACTACTAGTGAGTGACAGTATCCGAATTATTGCATTCGAATGCATGAAATTTCGATTAGCGAATACTACTACTAGTGAGTGACAGTATCCGAATTATTGCATTCGAATGCATGAGATTTCGATTAGCGAATACTACTACTAGTGAGTGACAGTATCCGAGAACTTGCATTCGAATGCATGAGATTTCGATTAGCGAATACTACTACTAGTGAGTGACAGTATCCGAGAACTTGCATTCGAATGCATGAGATTTCGATTAGCGAATACTACTACTAGTGAGTGACAGTATCCGAATTATTGCATTCGAATGCATGAAATTTCGATTAGCGAATACTACTACTAGTGAGTGACAGTATCCGAGAACTTGCATTCGAATACATGAAATTTCGATTAGCGAATACTACTACTAGTGAGTGACAGTATCCGAATTATTGCATTCGAATGCATGAAATTTCGATTAGCGAATACTACTACCAGTGAGTGACAGTATCCGAATTATTGCATTCGAATGCATGAAATTTCGATTAGCGAATACTACTACTAGTGAGTGACAGTATCCGAATTATGGCATTCGAATGCATGAAATTTCGATTAGCGAATACTACTACTAGTGAGTGACAGTATCCGAGAACTTGCATTCGACTGCATGAAATTTCGATTAGCGAATACTACTACTAGTGAGTGACAGTATCCGAATTATTGCATTCGAATGCATTAGACTGCGATTAGCGAATACTACTACTAGTGAGTGACAGAATCCGAATTACTGCATTCGAATGCATGAAATTTCGATTAGCGAATACTACTACTAGTGGGTGACAGTATCCGAGAACCTGCATTCGAATGCATGAGATTTCGATTAGCGAATACTACTACTAGTGAGTGACAGTATGCGAATTATTGCAATCGAATGCATGAGATTTCGTTTAGCGAATACTACTACTAGTCAGTGACAGTTTCCGAATTATTGCTTTCGAATGCAAGAGATTTCGATTAGCGAATACTACTACTAGTGAGTGACAGTATCCGAATTATTGCATTCGAATGCAAGAGATTTCGATTAGCGAATACTACTACTAGTGAGTGACAGTATCCGAATTATTGCATTCGAATGCATGAAATTTCGATTAACGAATACTACTACTAGTGAGTGACAGTATCCGAATTATTGCATTCGAATACATGAAATTTCGATTAGCGAATACTACTACTAGTGAGTGACAGTATCCGAATTATTGCATTCGAATGCATGAAATTTCGATTAGCGAATACTACTACTAGTGAGTGACAGTATCCCAATTATGGCATTCGAATGCATGAACTTTCGATTAGCGAATACTACTACTAGTGAGTGAAAGTATCCGAATTATTGCATTCGAATGCATGAAATTTCGGTTAGCGAATACTACTACTAGTGAGTGACAGTATCCGAATTATTGCATTCGAATGCATGAGATTGCGATTAGCGAATACTAGTACTAGTGAGTGACAGAATCCGAATTATTGCATTCGAATGCATGAAATTTCGATTAGCGAATACTACTACTAGTGAGTGACAGTATCCGAGAACTTGCATTCGAATGCATGAGATTTCGATTAGCGAATACTACTACTAGTGAGTGACAGTATCCGAATTATTGCATTCGAATGCATGAGATTTCGATTAGCGAATACTACTACTAGTGAGTGACAGTATCCGAATTATTGCAATCGAATGCATGAGATTTCGTTTAGCGAATACTACTACTAGTGAGTGACAGTATCCGAATTATTGCAATCGAATGCATGAGATTTCGTTTAGCGAATACTACTACTAGTCAAAGACAGTTTCCGAATTATAGCTTTCGAATGCAAGAAATTTCGATTAGCGAATACTACTACTAGTGAGTGACAGTATCCGAATTATTGCATTCGAATGCAAGAGATTTCGATTAGCGAATACTATTACTAGTGAGTGACAGTATCCGAATTATTGCATTCGAATGCAAGAGATTTCGATTAGCGAATACTACTACTAGTGAGTGACAGTATCCCAATTATTGCATTCGAATGCATGAAATTTCGATTAGCGAATACTACTACTAGTGAGTGACAGTATCCGAGAACTTGCATTCGAATACATGAAATTTCGATTAGCGAATTCTACTACTAGTGAGTGACAGTATCCGAATTATTGCATTCGAATGCATGAAATTTCGATTAGCGAATACTACTACTAGTGAGTGACAGTATCTGAATTATTGCATTCGAATGCATGAAATTTCGATTAGCGAATACTACTACTAGTGAGTGACAGCATCCGAATTATGGCATTCGAATGCATGAGATTTCGATTAGCGAATACTACTACTAGCGAGTGACAGTATGCGAATTATTGCAATCGAATGCATGAGATTTCGTTTAGCGAATACTACTACTAGTCAGTGACAGTTTCCGAATTATTGCTTTCGAATGCAAGAGATTTCGATTAGCGAATACTACTACTAGTGAGTGACAGTATCCGAATTATTGCATTCGAATGCAAGAGATTTCGATTAGCGAATACTACTACTAGTGAGTGACAGTATCCGAATTATTGCATTCGAATGCATGGAATTTCGATTAGCGAATACTACTACTAGTGAGTGACAGTATCCGAATTATTGCATTCGAATACATGAAATTTCGATTAGCGAATACTACTACTAGTGAGTGACAGTATCCGAATTATTGCATTCCAATGCATGAAATTTCGATTAGCGAATACTACTACTAGTGAGTGACAGTATCCGAATTATTGCATTCGAATACATGAAATTTCGATTAGCGAGTACTACTACTAGTGAGTGACAGAATCTGAATTTTGGCATTCGAATGCATGAACTTTCGATTAGCGAATACTACTACTAGTGAGTGACAGTATCCGAATTATTGCATTCGAATGCCTGAAATTTCGATTAGCGAATACTACTACTAGTGAGTGACAGTATCCGAGAACTTGCATTCGAATGCATGAGATTTCGATTAGCGAATACTACTACTAGTGAGTGACAGTATCCGAGAACTTGCATTTATATGCATGAGATTTCGATTAGCGAATACTACTACTAGTGAGTGACAGTATCCGAATTATTGCAATCGAATGCATGAGATTTCGTTTAGCGAATACTACTACTAGTCAAAGACAGTTTCCGAATTATTGCTTTCGAATGCAAGAGATTTCGATTAGCGAATACTACTACTAGTGAGTGACAGTATCCGAATTATTGCATTCGAATGCAAAGGATTTCGATTAGCGAATACTACTACTAGTGAGTGACAGTATCCGAATTATTGCATTCGAATGCAAGAGATTTCGATTAGCGAATACTACTACTAGTGAGTGACAGTATCCAAATTATTGCATTCGAATGCAAGAGATTTCGATTAGCGAATACTACTACTAGTGAGTGACAGTATCCGAGAACTTGCATTCGAATGCATGAGATTTCGATTAGCGAATCCTACTACTAGTGAGTGACAGTATCCGAATTATTGCATTCGAATGCATGAAATTTCGATTAGCGAATACTACTACTAGTGAGTGACAGTATCCGAATTATTGCATTCGAATACATGAAATTTTGATTAGCGAATACTACTACTAGTGTGTGACAGTATCCAAATTATTGCATTCGAATACATAAAATTTCGATTAGCGAATACTACTACTAGTGAGCGACAGTATCCGAATTATGGCATTCGAATGCATGAACTTTCGATTAGCGAATACTACTACTAGTGAGTGACAGTATCCGAATTATTGCATTCGAATGCATGAAATTTCGATTAGCGAATACTACTACTAGTGAGTGACAGTATCCGAGAACTTGCATTCGAATGCATGAGATTTCGATTAGCGAATACTACTACTAGTGAGTGACGGTATTCGAGAACTTGCATTCGAATGCATGAAATTTCGATTAGCGAATACTACTACTAGTGAGTGACAGTATCCGAGAACTGGCATTCGAATGCATGAGATTTCGATTAGCGAATACTGCTACTAGTGAGTGACAGTATCCGAATTATTGCATTCGAATGCATGAGATTTCGATTAGCGAATACCACTACTAGTGAGTGACAGTATCCGAATTATTGCATTCGAATGCATGAAATTTCGATTAGCGAATACTACTACTAGGGAGTGACAGTATCCGAATTATTGCATTCGAATACATGAAATTTTGATTAGCGAATACTACTACCAGTGAGTGACAGTATCCGAATTATTGCTTTCGAATGCATGAAATTTCGATTAGCGAATACTACTACTAGTGAGTGACAGTATCCGAATTATTGCATTCGAATGCATGAAATTTCGATTAGCGAATACTACTACTAGTGAGTGACAGTATCCGAATTGTTGCATTCGAATGCATGAAATTTCGATTAGCGAATACTACTACTACTAGTGAGTGACAGTATCCGAATTATTGCATTCGAATGCATGAAATTTCTATTAGCGAATACTACTACTAGTGAGTGACAGCATCCGAATTATTGCATTCGAATGCATGAGATGTCGATTAGCGAATACTACTACTAGTGAGTGACAGTATCCGAGAACTTGCATTCAAATGCATGAGATTTCGATTAGCGAATACTACCACTAGTGAGTGACAGTATCCGAGAACTTGCATTCGAATGCATGAGATTTCGATTAGCGAATACTACTACTAGTAAGTGACAGTATCCGAATTATTGCATTCGAATGCATGAAATTTCGATTAGCGAATACTACTACTAGTGATTGACAGTATCCGAGAACTTGCATTCGAATACATGAAATTTCGATTAGCGAATACTACTACTAGTGAGTGACAGTATCCGAATTATTGCATTCGAATGCATGAAATTTCGATTAGCGAATACTACTACTAGTGAGTGACAGTATCCGAATTATTGCATTCGAATGCATGAAATTTCGATTAGCGAATACTACTACTAGTGTGTGACAGTATCCGAATTATGGCATTCGAATGAATGAAATTTCGATTAGCGAATACTACTACTAGTGAGTGACAGTATCCGAGAACTTGCATTCGACTGCATGAAATTTCGATTAGCGAATACTACTACTAGTGAGTGACAGTATCCGAATTATTGCATTCGAATGCATTAGATTGCGATTAGCGAATACTACTACTAGTGAGTGACAGAATCCGAATTATTGCATTCGAATGCATGAAATTTCGATTAGCGAATACTACTACTAGTGAGTGACAGTATCCGAGAACTTGCATTCGAATGCATGAGATTTCGATTAGCGAATACTACTACTAGTGAGTGACAGTATGCGAAATATTGCAATCGAATGCATGAGATTTCGTTTAGCGAATACTGCTACTAGTCAGTGACAGTTTCCGAATTATTGCTTTCGAATGCAAGAGATTTCGATTAGCGAATACTACTACTAGTGAGTGACAGTATCCGTATTATTGCATTCGAATGCAAGAGATTTCGATTAGCGAATACTACTACTAGTGAGTGACAGTATCCGAATTATTGCATTCGAATGCCTGAAATTTCGATTAACGAATACTACTACTAGTGAGTGACAGTATCCGAATTATTGCATTCGAATACATGAAATTTCGATTAGCGAATACTACTACTAGTGAGTGACAGTATCCGAATTATTGCATTCGAATGCATGAAATTTCGATTAGCGAATACTACTACTAGTGAGTGACAGTATCCGAATTATGGCATTCGAATGCATGAACTTTCAATTAGCGAATACTACTACTAGTGAGTGACAGTATCCGAATTATTGCATTCGAATGCATGAAATTTCGATTAGCGAATACTACTACTAGTCAGTGACTGTATCCGAGAACTTGCATTCGAATGCATGAGATTTCGATTAGCGAATACTACTACTAGTGAGTGACAGTATCCGAGAACTTGCATTTATATGCATGAGATTTCGATTAGCGAATACTACTACTATTGAGTGACAGTATCCGAATTATTGCAATCGAATGCATGAGATTTAGTTTAGCGAATACTACTACTAGTCAAAGACAGCTTCCGAATTATTGCTTTCGAATGCAAGAGATTCCGATTAGCGAATACTACTACTAGTGAGTCACAGTATCCGAATTATTGCATTCGAATGCAAGAGATTTCGATTAGCGAATACTACTACTAGTGAGTGACAGTATCCGAATTATTGCATTCGAATGCAAGAGATTTCGATTAGCGAATACTACTACTAGTGAATGACAGTATCCCAATTATTGCATTCGAATGCATGAAATTTCAATTAGCGAATACTACTACTAGTGAGTGACAGCATCCGAGAACTTGCATTCGAATACATGAAATTTTGATTAGCGAATTCTACTACTAGTGAGTGACAGCATCCGAGTTATTGCATTCGAATGCATGAAATTTCGATTAGCGAATACTACTACTAGTGAGTGACAGTATCCGAATTATTGCATTCGAATGCATGAAATTTCGATTAGCGAATACTACTACTAGTCAGTGACCGTTTCCGAATTATTGCTTTCGAATGCAAGAGATTTCGATTAGCGAATACTACTACTAGTGAGTGACAGTATCCGAATTATTGCATTCGAATGCATGAAATTTCGATTAGCGAATACTACTACTAGTGAGTGACAGTATCCGAATTATTGCATTCGAATGCATGAAATTTCGATTAACGAATACTACTACTAGTGAGTGACAGTATCCGAATTATTGCATTCGAATACATGAAATTTCGATTAGCGAATACTACTACTAGTGAGTGACAGTATCCGAATTATTGCATTCGAATGCATGAAATTTCGATTAGCGAATATTACTACTACTGAGTGACAGTATCCGAATTATGGCATTCGAATGCATGAACTTTCGATTAGGGAATACTACTACTAGTGAGTGACAGTATCCGAATTATTCCATTCGAATGCATGAAATTTCGGTTAGCGAATACTACTACTAGTGAGTGACAGTATCCGAATTATTGCACTCGAATGCATGAGATTGCGATTAGCGAATACTACTACTAGTGAGTGACAGAATCCGAATTATTGCATTCGAATGCATGAAATTTCGATTAGCGAATACTACTACTAGTGAGTGACAGTATCCGAGAACTTGCATTCGAATACATGAAACTTCGATTAGCGAATTCTACTACTAGTGAGTGACAGTATCTGAATTATTGCATTCGAATGCATGAAATTTCAATTAGCGAATACTACTACTAGTGAGTGACAGTATCCGAATTATAGCATTCGAATGCATGAAATTTCGATTAGCGAATACTACTACTAGTGAGTTACAGTATCCGAATTATGGCATTCGAATGCATGAGATTTCGATTAGCGAATACTACTGCTAGTGAGTGACAGTATGCGAATTATTGCAATCGAATGCATGAGATTTCGTTTAGCGAATACTACTACTAGTCAGTGACAGTTTCCGAATTATTGCTTTCGAATGCAAGAGACTTCGATTAGCGAATACTACTACTAGTGAGTGACACTATCCGAATTATTGCATTCGAATGCAAGATATTTTCGATTAGCGAATACTACTACTAGTGAGTGACAGTATCCGAAATATTGCATTCGAATGCATGAAATTTCGATTTGCGAATACTACTACTAGTGAGTGACAGTATCCGAATTATTGCATTCGAATACATGAAATTTCGATTAGCGAATACTACTACTAGTGAGTGACAGTATCCGAATTATTGCATTCGAATGCATGAAATTTCGATTAGCGAGTACTACTACTAGTGAGTGACAGTATCCGAATTATGGCATTCGAATGCATGCACTTTCGATTAGCGAATACTACCACTACTGAGTGACAGTATCCGAATTATTGCATTCGAATGCATGAAATTTGGATTAGCGAATACTACTGCTAGTGAGTAACAGTATCCGAGAACTTGCATTCGAATGCATGAGATTTCGATTAGCGAATACTACTACTAGTGAGTGACAGTATCCGAATTATTGCATTCGAATGCATGAAATTTCGATTAGCGAATACTACTACTAGTGAGTTACAGTATCCGAATTATGGCATTCGAATGCATGAGATTTCGATTAGCGAATACTACTACTAGTGGGTGACAGTATCCGAATTATTGCAATCGAATGCATGAGATTTCGTTTAGCGAATACTACTACTAGTCAAAGACAGTTTCCGAATTATTGCTTTCGAATGCAAGAGATTTCGATTAGCGAATACTACTACTAGTGAGTGACAGTATCCGAATTATTGCATTCGAATGCAAGAGATTTCGATTAGCGAATACTACTACTCGTGAGTGACAGTATCCGAATTATTGCATTCGAATGCAAGAGATTTGGATTAGCGAATACTACTACTAGTGAGTGACAGTATCCAAATTATTGCATTCGAATGCAAGAGATTTCGATTAGCGAATACTACTACTAGTGAGTGACAGTATCCGAGAACTTGCATTCGAAAGCATGAGATTTCGATTAGCGAATACTACTACTGGTGAGTGACAGTTTCCGAATTATTGCATTCGAATGCATGAAATTTCGATTAGCGAATACTACTACTAGTGAGTGACAGTATCCGAATTATTGCATTCGAATACATTCAATTTTGATTAGCGAATACTACTACTAGTGAGTGACAGTGTCCAAATTATTGGATTCGAATGCATAAAATTTCGATTAGCGAATACTACTACTAGTGAGTGACAGTATCCGAATTATGGCATTCGAATGCATGAACTTTCGATTAGCGAATACTACTACTAGTGAGTGACAGTATCCGAACTATTGCATTCGAATGCATGAAATTTCGATTAGCGAATACTACTACTAGTGAGTGACAGTATCCGAGAACTTGCATTCGAATGCATGAGATTTCGATTAGCGAATACTACTACTAGTGAGTGACAGTATTCGAGAACTTGCATTCGAATGCATGAAATTTCGATTAGCGAATACTACTACTAGTGAGTGACAGTATCCGAGAACTTGCATTCGAATGCATGAGATTTCGATTAGCGAATACTACTACTAGTGAGTGACAGTATCCGAATTATTGCATTCGAATGCATGAGATTTCGATTAGCGAATACTACTACTAGTGAGTGACAGTATCCGAATTATTGCATTCGAATGCATGAGATTTCGATTAGCGAATACTACTACTAGTGAGTGACAGTATCCGAGAACTTGCATTCGAATGCATGAGATTTCGATTAGCGAATACTACTACTAGTGAGTGACAGTATCCGAATTATTGCTTTCGAATGCATGAAATTTCGATTAGCGAATACTACTACTAGTGAGTGACAGTATCCGAATTATTGCATTCGAATGCATGAAATTTCGATTAGCGGATACTACTACTAGTGAGTGACAGTATTCGAATTGTTGCATTCGAATGCATGAAATTTCGATTAGCGAATACTACTACTAGTGAGTGACAGTATCCGAATTATTGCATTCGAATGCATGAAATTTCGAATAGCGAATACTACTACTAGTGAGTGACAGTATCCGAATTATTGCATTCGAATGCATGAAATTTCGATTAGCGAATACTATTACTAGTGAGTGACAGTATCCGAATTATTGCATTCGAATGCATGAGATTTCGATTAGCGAATACTACTACTAGTGAGTGACAGTATCCGAGAACTTGCAATCGAATGCATGAGATTTCGTTTAGCGAATACTACTACTAGTCAGTGACAGTTTCCGAATTATTGCTTTCGAATGCAAGAGATTTCGATTAGCGAATACTACTACTAGTGAGTGACAGTATCCGAATTATTGCATTCGAATGCAAGAGATTTCGATTAGCGAATACTACTACTAGTGAGTGACAGTATCCGAATTATTGCATTCGAATGCATGAAATTTCGATTAACGAATACTACTACTAGTGAGTGACAGTATCCGAATTATTGCATTCGAATACATGAAATTTCGATTAGCGAATACTACTACTAGTGAGTGACAGTATCCGAATTATGGCATTCGAATGCATGAACTTTCGATTAGCGAATACTACTACTAGTGAGTGACAGTATCCGAATTATTGCATTCGAATGCATGAAATTTCGAATAGCGAATACTACTACTAGTGAGTGACAGTATCCGAATTATTGCATTCGAAAGCATGAGATTGCGATTAGCGAATACTACTACTAGTGAGTGACAGAATCCGAATTATTGCATTCGAATGCATGAAATTTCGATTAGCGAATACTACTACTAGTGAGTGACAGTATCCGAGAACTTGCATTCGAATGCATGAGATTTCGATTAGCGAATACTACTACTAGTGAGTGAGAGTATCCGAGAACTTGCATTTATATGCATGAGATTTAGATTAGCGAATACTACTACTAGTGAGTGACAGTATCGAAATTATTGCATTCGAATGCAAGAGATTTCGATTAGCGAATACTACTACTAGTGAGTGACACTATCCGAAATATTGCATTCGAATGCAAGAGATTTCGATTAGCGAATACTACTACTAGTGAGTGACAGTATCCCAATTATTGCCTTCGAATGCATGAAATTTCGATTAGCGAATACTACTACTAGTGAGTGACAGTATCCGAGAACTTGCATTCGAATACATGAAATTTCGATTAGCGAATTCTACTACTAGTGAGTGACAGTATCCGAATTATTGCATTCGAATGCATGAAATTTCGATTAGCGAATACTACTACTAGTGAGTGACAGTATCCGAATTATGGCATTCGAATGCATGAAATTTCGATTAGCGAATACTATTTCTAGTGAGTGACAGTATCCGAGAACTTGCATTCGAATGCATGAAATTTGGATTAGCGAATACTACCACAAGTGAGTCACAGTATCCGAATTATTGCATTCGAATGCAAGAGATATCGATTAGCGAATACTACTACTAGTGAGTGACAGTATCCGAATTATTGCATTCGAATTTAAGAGATTTCGATTAGCCAATACTACTACTAGTGAGTGACAGTATCCGAATTATTACATTCGAATGCAAGAGATTTCTATTAGCGAATACTGCTACTAGTGAGTGACAGTATTCGAATTATTGCATTCGAATGCAAGAGATTTCGATTAGCGAATACTACTACTAGTGAGTGACAGTATCCGAATTATTGCATTCGAATGCATGAAATTTCGATTAGCAAATACTACTACTAGTGAGTGACAGTATCCGAGAACTTGCATTCGAATGCATGAGATTTCGATTAGCGAATACTACTACTAGTGAGTGACACTATCCGAATTATTGCATTCGAATGCATGAAATTTCGATTAGCGAATTATACTACTAGTGAGTGACAGTATCCGAGAACTTGCATTCGAATGCATGAGATTTCGATTAGCGAATGCTACTACTAGTGCGTGACAGTATCCGAATTATTGCATTCGAATGCATGAGATTTCGATTAGCGAATACAACTACTAGTGAGTGACAGTATCCGAATTATTGCATTCGAATGCATGAGATTTCGATAAGCGAATACTACTACTAGTGAGTGACAGTATCCGAGAACTTGCATTTATATGCATGAGATTTCGATTAGCGAATACTACTACTAGTGAGTGACAGTATCCGAATTATTGCAATCGAATGCATGAGATTTCGTTTAGCGAATACTACTACTAGTCAAAGACAGTTTCCGAATTATTGCTTTCGAATGCAAGAGATTTCGATTAGCGAATACTACTACTAGTGAGTGACAGTATCCGAATTATTGCATTCATATGCAAGAGATTTCGATTAGCGAATACTACTACTAGTGAGTGACAGTATCCGAATTATTGCATTCGAATGCAAGAGATCTCGATTAGCGAATACTACTACTAGTGAGTGACAGTATCCCAATTATTGCCTTCGAATGCATGAAATTTCGATTAGCGAATACTACTACTAGTGAGTGACAGTATCCGAGAACTTGCATTCGAATACATGAAATTTCGATTAGCGAATTCTACTACTAGTGAGTGACAGTATCCGAATTATTGCATTCGAATGCATGAAATTTCGATTAGCGAATACTACTACTAGTGAGTGACAGTATCCGAATTATTGCATTCGAATGCATGAAATTTCGATTAGCGAATACTACTACTAGTGAGTGACAGTATCCGAATTATGGCATTCGAATGCATGAAATTTCGATTAGCGAATACTACTACTAGTGAGTGACAGTATCCGAGAACTTGCATTCGAATGCATGAAATTTCGATTAGCGAATACTACTACTAGTGAGTCACAGTATCCGAATTATTGCATTCGAATGCAAGAGATTTCGATTAGCGAATACTACTACTAGTGAGTGACAGTATCCGAATTATTGCATTCGAATTTAAGAGATTTCGATTAGCGAATACTACTACTACTGAGTGACAGTATCCGAGAACTTGCATTCGAATGCATGAGATTTCGATTAGCGAATACTACTACTAGTGAGTGACAGTATCCGAGAACTTGCATTTATATGCATGAGACTTAGATTAGCGAATACTACTACTAGTGAGTGACAGTATCCGAATTATTGCAATCGAATGCATGAGATTTCGTTTAGCGAATACTACTACTAGTCAAAGACAGTTTCCGAATTATTGCTTTCGAATGCAAGAGATTTCGATTAGCGAATACTACTACTAGTGAGTGACAGTATCGAAATTATTGCATTCGAATGCAAGAGATTTCGATTAGCGAATACTACTACTAGTGAGTGACACTATCCGAATTATTGCATTCGAATGCAAGAGATTTCGATTAGCGAATACTACTACTAGTGAGTGACAGTATCCCAATTATTGCCTTCGAATGCATGAAATTTCGATTAGCGAATACTACTACTAGTGAGTGACAGTATCCGAGAACTTGCATTCGAATACATGAAATTTCGATTAGCGAATTCTACTACTAGTGAGTGACAGTATCCGAATTATTGCATTCGAATGCATGAAATTTCGATTAGCGAATACTACTACTAGTGAGTGACAGTATCCGAATTATGGCATTCGAATGCATGAAATTTCGATTAGCGAATACTATTACTAGTGAGTGACAGTATCCGAGAACTTGCATTCGAATGCATGAAATTTCGATTAGCGAATACTACTACTAGTGAGTCACAGTATCCGAATTATTGCATTCGAATGCAAGAGATTTCGATTAGCGAATACTACTACTAGTGAGTGACAGTATCCGAATTATTGCATTCGAATTTAAGAGATTTCGATTAGCCAATACTACTACTAGTGAGTGACAGTATCCGAATTATTACATTCGAATGCAAGAGATTTCTATTAGCGAATACTGCTACTAGTGAGTGACAGTATTCGAATTATTGCATTCGAATGCAAGAGATTTCGATTAGCGAATACTACTACTAGTGAGTGACAGTATCCGAATTATTGCATTCGAATGCATGAAATTTCGATTAGCAAATACTACTACTAGTGAGTGACAGTATCCGAGAACTTGCATTCGAATGCATGAGATTTCGATTAGCGAATACTACTACTAGTGAGTGACACTATCCGAATTATTGCATTCGAATGCATGAAATTTCGATTAGCGAATTATACTACTAGTGAGTGACAGTATCCGAGAACTTGCATTCGAATGCATGAGATTTCGATTAGCGAATGCTACTACTAGTGAGTGACAGTATCCGAATTATTGCATTCGAATGCATGAGATTTCGATTAGCGAATACAACTACTAGTGAGTGACAGTATCCGAATTATTGCATTCGAATGCATGAGATTTCGATTAGCGAATACTACTACTAGTGAGTCACAGTATCCTAGAACTTGCATTCATATGCATGAGATTTCGATTAGCGAATACTACTACTAGTGAGTGACAGTATCCGAATTATTGCAATCGAATGCATGAGATTTCGTTTAGCGAATACTACTACTAGTCAAAGACAGTTTCCGAATTATTGCTTTCGAATGCAAGAGATTTCGATTAGCGAATACTACTACTAGTGAGTGACAGTATCCGAATTATTGCATTCGAATGCAAGGGATTTGGATTAGCGAATACTACTGCTAGTGAGTAACAGTATCCGAGAACTTGCATTCGAATGCATGAGATTTCGATTAGCGAATACTACTACTAGTGAGTGACAGTATCCGAATTATTGCATTCGAATGCATGAAATTTCGATTAGCGAATACTACTACTAGTGAGTTACAGTATCCGAATTATGGCATTCGAATGCATGAGATTTCGATTAGCGAATACTACTACTAGTGGGTGACAGTATCCGAATTATTGCAATCGAATGCATGAGATTTCGTTTAGCGAATACTACTACTAGTCAAAGACAGTTTCCGAATTATTGCTTTCGAATGCAAGAGACTTCGATTAGCGAATACTACTACTAGTGAGTGACAGTATCCGAATTATTGCATTCGAATGCAAGAGATTTCGATTAGCGAATACTACTACTCGTGAGTGACAGTATCCGAATTATTGCATTCGAATGCAAGAGATTTGGATTAGCGAATACTACTACTAGTGAGTGACAGTATCCAAATTATTGCATTCGAATGCAAGAGATTTCGATTAGCGAATACTACTACTAGTGGGTGACAGTATCCGAATTATTGCAATCGAATGCATGAGATTTCGTTTAGCGAATACTACTACTAGTCAAAGACAGTTTCCGAATTATTGCTTTCGAATGCAAGAGATTTCGATTAGCGAATACTACTACTAGTGAGTGACAGTATCCGAATTATTGCATTCGAATGCAAGAGATTTCGATTAGCAAATACTACTACTCGTGAGTGACAGTATCCGAATTATTGCATTCGAATGCAAGAGATTTGGATTAGCGAATACTACTACTAGTGAGTGACAGTATCCAAATTATTGCATTCGAATGCAAGAGATTTCGATTAGCGAATACTACTACTAGTGAGTGACAGTATCCGAGAACTTGCATTCGAAAGCATGAGATTTCGATTAGCGAATACTACTACTGGTGAGTGACAGTATCCGAATTATTGCATTCGAATGCATGAAATTTCGATTAGCGAATACTACTACTAGTGAGTGACAGTATCCGAATTATTGCATTCGAATACATTCAATTTTGATTAGCGAATACTACTACTAGTGAGTGACAGTGTCCAAATTATTGGATTCGAATGCATAAAATTTCGATTAGCGAATACTACTACTAGTGAGTGACAGTATCCGAATTATGGCATTCGAATGCATGAACTTTCGATTAGCGAATACTACTACTAGTGAGTGACAGTATCCGAACTATTGCATTCGAATGCATGAAATTTCGATTAGCGAATACTACTACTAGTGAGTGACAGTATCCGAGAACTTGCATTCGAATGCATGAGATTTCGATTAGCGAATACTACTACTAGTGAGTGACAGTATTCGAGAACTTGCATTCGAATGCATGAAATTTCGATTAGCGAATACTACTACTAGTGAGTGACAGTATCCGAGAACTTGCATCGAATGCATGAGATTTCGATTAGCGAATACTACTACTAGTGAGTGACAGTATCCGAATTATTGCATTCGAATGCATGAGATTTCGATTAGCGAATACTACTACTAGTGAGTGACAGTATCCGAATTATTGCATTCGAATGCATGAGATTTCGATTAGCGAATACTACTACTAGTGAGTGACAGTATCCGAGAACTTGCATTCGAATGCATGAGATTTCGATTAGCGAATACTACTACTAGTGAGTGACAGTATCCGAATTATTGCTTTCGAATGCATGAAATTTCGATTAGCGAATACTACTACTAGTGAGTGACAGTATCCGAATTATTGCATTCGAATGCATGAAATTTCGATTAGCGGATACTACTACTAGTGAGTGACAGTATCCGAATTATTGCAATCGAATGCATGAGATTTCGTTTAGCGAATACTACTACTAGTCAAAGACAGTTTCCGAATTATTGCTTTCGAATGCAAGAGATTTCGATTAGCGAATACTACTACTAGTGAGTGACAGTATCCGAATTATTGCATTCGAATGCAAGAGATTTCGATTAGCGAATACTACTACTAGTGAGTGACAGTATCCGAATTATTGCATTCGAATGCAAGAGATTTCGATTAGCGAATACTACTACTAGTGAGTGACAGTATCCCAATTATTGCCTTCGAATGCATGAAATTTCGATTAGCGAATACTACTACTAGTGAGTGACAGTATCCGAGAACTTGCATTCGAATACATGAAATTTCGATTAGCGAATTCTACTACTAGTGAGTGACAGTATCCGAATTATTGCATTCGAATGCATGAAATTTCGATTAGCGAATACTACTACTAGTGAGTGACAGTATCCGAATTATTGCATTCGAATGCATGAAATTTCGATTAGCGAATACTACTACTAGTGAGTGACAGTATCCGAATTATGGCATTCGAATGCATGAAATTTCGATTAGCGAATACTACAACTAGTGGGTGACAGTATCCGAGAACTTGCATTCGAATGCATGAAATTTCGATTAGCGAATACTACTACTAGTGAGTCACAGTATCCGAATTATTGCATTCGAATGCAAGAGATTTCGATTAGCGAATACTACTACTAGTGAGTGACAGTATCCGAATTATTGCATTCAAATTTAAGAGAATTCGATTAGCGAATACTACTACTAGTGAGTGACAGTATCCGAATTATTGCATTCGAATGCAAGAGATTTCGATTAGCGAATACTACTACTAGTGAGTGACAGTATCCGAATTATTGCATTCGAATGCAAGAGATTTCGATTAGCGAATACTACTACTAGTGAGTGACAGTATCCCAATTATTGCCTTCGAATGCATGAAATTTCGATTAGCGAATACTACTACTAGTGAGTGACAGTATCCGAGAACTTGCATTCGAATACATGAAATTTCGATTAGCGAATTCTACTACTAGTGAGTGACAGTATCCGAATTATTGCATTCGAATGCATGAAATTTCGATTAGCGAATACTACTACTAGTGAGTGACAGTATCCGAATTATTGCATTCGAATGCATGAAATTTCGATTAGCGAATACTACTACTAGTGAGTGACAGTATCCGAATTATGGCATTCGAATGCATGAAATTTCGATTAGCGAATACTACTACTAGTGAGTGACAGTATCCGAGAACTTGCATTCGAATGCATGAAATTTCGATTAGCGAATACTACTACTAGTGAGTCACAGTATCCGAATTATTGCATTCGAATGCAAGAGATTTCGATTAGCGAATACTACTACTAGTGAGTGACAGTATCCGAATTATTGCATTCGAATTTAAGAGATTTCGATTAGCGAGTACTACTACTACTGAGTGACAGTATCCGAGAACTTGCATTCGAATGCATGAGATTTCGATTAGCGAATACTACTACTAGTGAGTGACAGTATCCGAGAACTTGCATTTATATGCATGAGATTTAGATTAGCGAATACTACTACTAGTGAGTGACAGTATCCGAATTATTGCAATCGAATGCATGAGATTTCGTTTAGCGAATACTACTACTAGTCAAAGACAGTTTCCGAATTATTGCTTTCGAATGCAAGAGATTTCGATTAGCGAATACTACTACTAGTGAGTGACAGTATCGAAATTATTGCATTCGAATGCAAGAGATTTCGATTAGCGAATACTACTACTAGTGAGTGACACTATCCGAATTATTGCATTCGAATGCAAGAGATTTCGATTAGCGAATACTACTACTAGTGAGTGACAGTATCCCAATTATTGCCTTCGAATGCATGAAATTTCGATTAGCGAATACTACTACTAGTGAGTGACAGTATCCGAGAACTTGCATTCGAATACATGAAATTTCGATTAGCGAATTCTACTACTAGTGAGTGACAGTATCCGAATTATTGCATTCGAATGCATGAAATTTCGATTAGCGAATACTACTACTAGTGAGTGACAGTATCCGAATTATGGCATTCGAATGCATGAAATTTCGATTAGCGAATACTATTACTAGTGAGTGACAGTATCCGAGAACTTGCATTCGAATGCATGAAATTTCGATTAGCGAATACTACTACTAGTGAGTCACAGTATCCGAATTATTGCATTCGAATGCAAGAGATTTCGATTAGCGAATACTACTACTAGTGAGTGACAGTATCCGAATTATTGCATTCGAATTTAAGAGATTTCGATTAGCCAATACTGCTACTAGTGAGTGACAGTATCCGAATTATTACATTCGAATGCAAGAGATTTCTATTAGCGAATACTGCTACTAGTGAGTGACAGTATTCGAATTATTGCATTCGAATGCAAGAGATTTCGATTAGCGAATACTACTACTAGTGAGTGACAGTATCCGAATTATTGCATTCGAATGCATGAAATTTCGATTAGCAAATACTACTACTAGTGAGTGACAGTATCCGAGAACTTGCATTCGAATGCATGAGATTTCGATTAGCGAATACTACTACTAGTGAGTGACACTATCCGAATTATTGCATTCGAATGCATGAAATTTCGATTAGCGAATTATACTACTAGTGAGTGACAGTATCCGAGAACTTGCATTCGAATGCATGAGATTTCGATTAGCGAATGCTACTACTAGTGAGTGACAGTATCCGAATTATTGCATTCGAATGCATGAGATTTCGATTAGCGAATACAACTACTAGTGAGTGACAGTATCCGAATTATTGCATTCGAATGCATGAGATTTCGATTAGCGAATACTACTACTAGTGAGTGACAGTATCCGAGAACTTGCATTCGAATGCATGAGATTTCGATTAGCGAATACTACTACTAGTGAGTGACAGTATCTGAGAACTTGCATTTATATGCATGAGATTTCGATTAGCGAATACTACTACTAGTGAGTGACAGTATCCGAATTATTGCAATCGAATGCATGAGATTTCGTTTAGCGAATACTACTACTAGTCAAAGACAGTTTCCGAATTATTGCTTTCGAATGCAGGAGATTTCGATTAGCGAATACTACTACTAGTGAGTGACAGTATCCGAATTATTGCATTCGAATGCAAGAGATTTCGATTAGCGAATACTACTACTAGTGAGTGACAGTATCCGAATTATTGCATTCGAATGCAAGAGATTTCGATTAGCGAATACTACTACTAGTGAGTGACAGTATCCCAATTATTGCCTTCGAATGCATGAAATTTCGATTAGCGAATACTACTACTAGTGAGTGACAGTATCCGAGAACTTACATTCGAATACATGAAATTTCGATTAGCGAATTCTACTACTAGTGAGTGACAGTATCCGAATTATTGCATTCGAATGCATGAAATTTCGATTAGCGAATACTACTACTAGTGAGTGACAGTATCCGAATTATTGCATTCGAATGCATGAAATTTCGATTAGCGAATACTACTACTAGTGAGTGACAGTATCCGAATTATGGCATTCGAATGCATGAAATTTCGATTAGCGAATACTACTACTAGTGAGTGACAGTATCCGAGAACTTGCATTCGAATGCATGAAATTTCGATTAGCGAATACTACTACTAGTGAGTCACAGTATCCGAATTATTGCATTCGAATGCAAGAGATTTCGATTAGCGAATACTACTACTAGTGAGTGACAGTATCCGAATTATTGCATTCAAATTTAAGAGAATTCGATTAGCGAATACTACTACTAGTGAGTGACAGTATCCGAATTATTACATTCGAATGCAAGAGATTTCTATTAGCGAATACTGCTACTAGTGAGTGACAGTATCCGAATTATTGCATTCGAATGCAAGAGATTTCGATTAGCGAATAGTACTACTAGTGAGTGACAGTATCCGAATTATTGCATTCGAATGCATGAAATTTCAATTAGCAAATACTACTACTAGTGAGTGACAGTATCCGAGAACTTGCATTCGAATGCATGAGATTTCGATTAGCGAATACTACTACTAGTGAGTGACAGTATCCGAATTATTGCAATCGAATGCATGAGATTTCGTTTAGCGAATACTACTACTAGTCAAAGACAGTTTCCGAATTATTGCTTTCGAATGCAAGAGATTTCGATTAGCGAATACTACTACTAGTGAGTGACAGTATCGAAATTATTGCATTCGAATGCAAGAGATTTCGATTAGCGAATACTACTACTAGTGAGTGACACTATCCGAATTATTGCATTCGAATGCAAGAGATTTCGATTAGCGAATACTACTACTAGTGAGTGACAGTATCCCAATTATTGCCTTCGAATGCATGAAATTTCGATTAGCGAATACTACTACTAGTGAGTGACAGTATCCGAGAACTTGCATTCGAATACATGAAATTTCGATTAGCGAATTCTACTACTAGTGAGTGACAGTATCCGAATTATTGCATTCGAATGCATGAAATTTCGATTAGCGAATACTACTACTAGTGAGTGACAGTATCCGAATTATGGCATTCGAATGCATGAAATTTCGATTAGCGAATACTATTACTAGTGAGTGACAGTATCCGAGAACTTGCATTCGAATGCATGAAATTTCGATTAGCGAATACTACTACTAGTGAGTCACAGTATCCGAATTATTGCAATCGAATGCATGAGATTTCGTTTAGCGAATACTACTACTAGTCAAAGACAGTTTCCGAATTATTGCTTTCGAATGCAAGAGATTTCGATTAGCGAATACTACTACTAGTGAGTGACAGTATCCGAATTATTGCATTCGAATGCAAGAGATTTCGATTAGCGAATACTACTACTAGTGAGTGACAGTATCCGAATTATTGCATTCGAATGCAAGAGATTTCGATTAGCGAATACTACTACTAGTGAGTGACAGTATCCCAATTATTGCCTTCGAATGCATGAAATTTCGATTAGCGAATACTACTACTAGTGAGTGACAGTATCCGAGAACTTGCATTCGAATACATGAAATTTCGATTAGCGAATTCTACTACTAGTGAGTGACAGTATCCGAATTATTGCATTCGAATGCATGAAATTTCGATTAGCGAATACTACTACTAGTGAGTGACAGTATCCGAATTATTGCATTCGAATGCATGAAATTTCGATTAGCGAATACTACTAATAGTGAGTGACAGTATCCGAATTATGGCATTCGAATGCATGAAATTTCGATTAGCGAATACTACTACTAGTGAGTGACAGTATCCGAGAACTTGCATTCGAATGCATGAAATTTCGATTAGCGAATACTACTACTAGTGAGTCACAGTATCCGAATTATTGCATTCGAATGCAAGAGATTTCGATTAGCGAATACTACTACTAGTGAGTGACAGTATCCGAATTATTGCATTCGAATTTAAGAGATTTCGATTAGCGAATACTACTACTACTGAGTGACAGTATCCGAGAACTTGCATTCGAATGCATGAGATTTCGATTAGCGAATACTACTACTAGTGAGTGACAGTATCCGAGAACTTGCATTTATATGCATGAGATTTAGATTAGCGAATACTACTACTAGTGAGTGACAGTATCCGAATTATTGCAATCGAATGCATGAGATTTCGTTTAGCGAATACTACTACTAGTCAAAGACAGTTTCCGAATTATTGCTTTCGAATGCAAGAGATTTCGATTAGCGAATACTACTACTAGTGAGTGACAGTATCGAAATTATTGCATTCGAATGCAAGAGATTTCGATTAGCGAATACTACTACTAGTGAGTGACACTATCCGAATTATTGCATTCGAATGCAAGAGATTTCGATTAGCGAATACTACTACTAGTGAGTGACAGTATCCCAATTATTGCCTTCGAATGCATGAAATTTCGATTAGCGAATACTACTACTAGTGAGTGACAGTATCCGAGAACTTGCATTCGAATACATGAAATTTCGATTAGCGAATTCTACTACTATTGAGTGACAGTATCCGAATTATTGCATTCGAATGCATGAAATTTCGATTAGCGAATACTACTACTAGTGAGTGACAGTATCCGAATTATGGCATTCGAATGCATGAAATTTCGATTAGCGAATACTATTACTAGTGAGTGACAGTATCCGAGAACTTGCATTCGAATGCATGAAATTTCGATTAGCGAATACTACTACTAGTGAGTCACAGTATCCGAATTATTGCATTCGAATGCAAGAGATTTCGATTAGCGAATACTACTAGTAATGAGTGACAGTATCCGAATTATTGCATTCGAATTTAAGAGATTTCGATTAGCCAATACTACTACTAGTGAGTGACAGTATCCGAATTATTACATTCGAATGCAAGAGATTTCTATTAGCGAATACTGCTACTAGTGAGTGACAGTATTCGAATTATTGCATTCGAATGCAAGAGATTTCGATTAGCGACTACTACTAGTGAGTGACAGTATCCGAATTATTGCATTCGAATGCATGAAATTTCGATTAGCAAATACTACTACTAGTGAGTGACAGTATCCGAGAACTTGCATTCGAATGCATGAGATTTCGATTAGCGAATACTACTACTAGTGAGTGACACTATCCGAATTATTGCATTCGAATGCATGAAATTTCGATTAGCGAATTATACTACTAGTGAGTGACAGTATCCGAGAACTTGCATTCGAATGCATGAGATTTCGATTAGCGCATGCTACTACTAGTGAGTGACAGTATCCGAATTATTGCATTCGAATGCATGAGATTTCGATTAGCGAATACAACTACTAGTGAGTGACAGTATCCGAATTATTGCATTCGAATGCATGAGATTTCGATTAGCGAATACTACTACTAGTGAGTGACAGTATCCGAGAACTTGCATTCGAATGCATGAGATTTCGATTGGCGAATACTACTACTAGTGAGTGACAGTATCAGAGAACTTGCATTTATATGCATGAGATTTCGATTAGCGAATACTACTACTAGTGAGTGACAGTATCCGAATTATTGCAATCGAATGCATGAGATTTCGTTTAGCGAATACTACTACTAGTCAAAGACAGTTTCCGAATTATTGCTTTCGAATGCAAGAGATTTCGATTAGCGAATACTACTACTAGTGAGTGACAGTATCCGAATTATTGCATTCGAATGCAAGAGATTTCGATTAGCGAATACTACTACTAGTGAGTGACAGTATCCGAATTATTGCATTCGAATGCAAGAGATTTCGATTAGCGAATACTACTACTAGTGAGTGACAGTATCCCAATTATTGCCTTCGAATGCATGAAATTTCGATTAGCGAATACTACTACTAGTGAGTGACAGTATCCGAGAACTTGCATTCGAATACATGAAATTTCGATTAGCGAGTTCTACTACTAGTGAGTGACAGTATCCGAATTATTGCATTCGAATGCATGAAATTTCGATTAGCGAATACTAATACTAGTGAGTGACAGTATCCGAATTATTGCATTCGAATGCATGAAATTTCGATTAGCGAATACTACTACTAGTGAGTGACAGTATCCGAATTATGGCATTCGAATGCATGAAATTTCGATTAGCGAATACTACTACTAGTGAGTGACAGTATCCGAATTATGGCATTCGAATGCATGAAATTTTGATTAGCGAATACTATTACTAGTGAGTGACAGTATCCGAGAACTTGCATTCGAATGCATGAGATTTCGATTAGCGAATACTACTACTAGTGAGTGACAGTATCCGAATTATTGCAATCGAATGCATGAGATTTCGTTTAGCGAATACTACTACTAGTCAAAGACAGTTTCCGAATTATTGCTTTCGAATGCAAGAGATTTCGATTAGCGAATACTACTACTAGTGAGTGACAGTATCCGAATTATTGCATTCGAATGCAAGAGATTTCGATTAGCGAATACTACTACTAGTGAGTGACAGTATCCGAATTATTGCATTCGAATGCAAGAGATTTCGATTAGCGAATACTACTACTAGTGAGTGACAGTATCCCAATTATTGCCTTCGAATGCATGAAATTTCGATTAGCGAATACTACTACTAGTGAGTGACAGTATCCGAGAACTTGCATTCGAATACATGAAATTTCGATTAGCGAATTCTACTACTAGTGAGTGACAGTATCCGAATTATTGCATTCGAATGCATGAAATTTCGATTAGCGAATACTACTACTAGTGAGTGACAGTATCCGAATTATTGCATTCGAATGCATGAAATTTCGATTAGCGAATACTACTAATAGTGAGTGACAGTATCCGAATTATGGCATTCGAATGCATGAAATTTCGATTAGCGAATACTACTACTAGTGAGTGACAGTATCCGAGAACTTGCATTCGAATGCATGAAATTTCGATTAGCGAATACTACTACTAGTGAGTCACAGTATCCGAATTATTGCATTCGAATGCAAGAGATTTCGATTAGCGAATACTACTACTAGTGAGTGACAGTATCCGAATTATTGCATTCGAATTTAAGAGATTTCGATTAGCGAATACTACTACTACTGAGTGACAGTATCCGAGAACTTGCATTCGAATGCAAGAGATTTCGATTAGCGAATACTACTACTAGTGAGTGACAGTATCCCAATTATTGCCTTCGAATGCATGAAATTTCGATTAGCGAATACTACTACTAGTGAGTGACAGTATCCGAGAACTTGCATTCGAATACATGAAATTTCGATTAGCGAATTCTACTACTATTGAGTGACAGTATCCGAATTATTGCATTCGAATGCATGAAATTTCGATTAGCGAATACTAATACTAGTGAGTGACAGTATCCGAATTATGGCATTCGAATGCATGAAATTTTGATTAGCGAATACTATTACTAGTGAGTGACAGTATCCGAGAACTTGCATTCGAATGCATGAAATTTCGATTAGCGAATACTACTACTAGTGAGTCACAGTATCCGAATTATTGCATTCGAATGCAAGAGATTTCGATTAGCGAATACTACTACTAGTGAGTGACAGTATCCGAATTATTGCATTCGAATTTAAGAGATTTCGATTAGCCAATACTACTACTAGTGAGTGACAGTATCCGAATTATTACATTCGAATGCAAGAGATTTCTATTAGCGAATACTGCTACTAGTGAGTGACAGTATTCGAATTATTGCATTCGAATACAAGAGATTTCGATTAGCGACTACTACTAGTGAGTGACAGTATCCGAATTATTGCATTCGAATGCATGAAATTTCGATTAGCAAATACTACTACTAGTGAGTGACAGTATCCGAGAACTTGCATTCGAATGCATGAGATTTCGATTAGCGAATACTACTACTAGTGAGTGACACTATCCGAATTATTGCATTCGAATGCATGAAATTTCGATTAGCGAATTATACTACTAGTGAGTGACAGTATCCGAGAACTTGCATTCGAATGCATGAGATTTCGATTAGCGAATGCTACTACTAGTGAGTGACAGTATCCGAATTATTGCATTCGAATGCACGAGATTTCGATTAGCGAATACAACTACTAGTGAGTGACAGTATCCGAATTATTGCATTCGAATGCATGAGATTTCGATTAGCGAATACTACTACTAGTGAGTGACAGTATCCGAGAACTTGCATTCGAATGCATGAGATTTCGATTGGCGAATACTACTACTAGTGAGTGACAGTATCAGAGAACTTGCATTTATATGCATGAGATTTCGATTAGCGAATACTACTACTAGTGAGTGACAGTATCCGAATTATTGCAATCGAATGCATGAGATTTCGTTTAGCGAATACTACTACTAGTCAAAGACAGTTTCCGAATTATTGCTTTCGAATGCAAGAGATTTCGATTAGCGAATACTACTACTAGTGAGTGACAGTATCCGAATTATTGCATTCGAATGCAAGAGATTTCGATTAGCGAATACTACTACTAGTGAGTGACAGTATCCGAATTATTGCATTCGAATGCAAGAGATTTCGATTAGCGAATACTACTACTAGTGAGTGACAGTATCCCAATTATTGCCTTCGAATGCATGAAATTTCGATTAGCGAATACTACTACTAGTGAGTGACAGTATCCGAGAACTTGCATTCGAATACATGAAATTTCGATTAGCGAGTTCTACTACTAGTGAGTGACAGTATCCGAATTATTGCATTCGAATGCATGAAATTTCGATTAGCGAATACTAATACTAGTGAGTGACAGTATCCGAATTATTGCATTCGAATGCATGAAATTTCGATTAGCGAATACTACTACTAGTGAGTGACAGTATCCGAATTATGGCATTCGAATGCATGAAATTTCGATTAGCGAATACTACTACTAGTGAGTGACAGTATCCGAGAACTTGCATTCGAATGCATGAAATTTCGATTAGCGAATACTACTACTAGTGAGTCACAGTATCCGAATTATTGCATTCGAATGTAAGAGATTTCGATTAGCGAATACTACTACTAGTGAGTGACAGTATCCGAATTATTGCATTCGAATTTAAGAGATTTCGATTAGCGAATACTACTACTAGTGAGTGACAGTATCCGAATTATTACATTCGAATGCAAGAATTTTTCTATTAACGAATACTGCTACTAGTGAGTGACGGTATCCGAATTATTGCATTCGAATGCAAGAGGTTTCGATTAGCGAATACTACTACTAGTGAGTGACAGTATCCGAATTATTGCATTCGAATGCATGAAATTTCGATTAGCAAATACTACTACTAGTGAGTGACAGTATCCGAGAACTTGCATTCGAATGCATGAGATTTCGATTAGCGAATACTACTACTAGTGAGTGACAGTATCCGAGAACTTGCATTTATATGCATGAGATTTCGATTAGCGAATACTACTACTAGTGAGTGACAGTATCCGAATTATTGCATTCGAATGCATGAGATTTCGATTAGCGAATACTACTACTAGTGAGTGACAGTATCTGAGAACTTGCATTCGAATGCATGAGATTTCGATTGGCGAATACTACTACTAGTGAGTGACAGTATCAGAGAACTTGCATTTATATGCATGAGATTTCGATTAGCGAATACTACTACTAGTGAGTGACAGTATCCGAATTATTGCAATCGAATGCATGAGATTTCGTTTAGCGAATACTACTACTAGTCAAAGACAGTTTCCGAATTATTGCTTTCGAATGCAAGAGATTTCGATTAGCGAATACTACTACTAGTGAGTCACAGTATCCGAATTATTGCATTCGAATGCAAGAGATTTCGATTAGCGAATACTACTACTAGTGAGTGACAGTATCCGAATTATTGCATTCGAATTTAAGAGATTTCGATTAGCGAATACTACTACTAGTGAGTGACAGTATCCGAATTATTACATTCGAATGCAAGAGATTTCTATTAGCGAATACTGCTACTAGTGAGTGACAGTATCCGAATTATTGCATTCGAATGCAAGAGATTTCGATTAGCGAATACAACTACTAGTGAGTGACAGTATCCGAATTATTGCATTCGAATGCATGAAATTTCGATTAGCAAATACTACTACTAGTGAGTGACAGTATCCGAGAACTTGCATTCGAATGCATGAGATTTCGATTAGCGAATACTACTATTAGTGAGTGACAGTATCCGAGAACTTGCATTTATATGCATGAGATTTCGATTAGCGAATACTACTACTAGTGAGTGACAGTATCTGAGAACTTGCATTCGAATGCATGAGATTTCGTTTAGCGAATACTACTACTAGTCAAAGACAGTTTCCGAATTATTGCTTTCGAATGCAAGAGATTTCGATTAGCGAATACTACTACTAGTGAGTGACAGTATCCGAATTATTGCATTCGAATGCAAGAGATTTCGATTAGCGAATACTACTACTAGTGAGTGACAGTATCCGAATTATTGCATTCGAATGCAAGAGATTTCGATTAGTGAATACTACTACTAGTGAGTGACAGTATCCGAATTATTGCATTCGAATTTAAGAGATTTCGATTATCGAATACTACTACTAGTGGGTGACAGTATCCGAATTATTACATTCGAATGCAAGAGATTTCTATTAGCGAATACTGCTACTAGTGAGTGACAGTATCCGAATTATTGCATTCGAATGCAAGAGATTTCGATTAGCGAATACTACTACTAGTGAGTGACAGTATCCGAATTATTGCATTCGAATGCATGAAATTTCGATTAGCAAATACTACTACTAGTGAGTGACAGTATCCGAGAACTTGCATTCGAATGCATGAGATTTCGATTAGCGAATACTACTACTAGTGAGTGACAGTATCCGAGAACTTGCATTTATATGCATGAGATTTCGATTAGCGAATACTACTACTAGTGAGTGACAGTATCCGAATTATTGCATTCGAATGCATGAGATTTCGATTAGCGAATACTACTACTAGTGAGTGACAGTATCTGAGAACTTGCATTCGAATGCATGAGATTTCGATTGGCGAATACTACTACTAGTGAGTGACAGTATCAGAGAACTTGCATTTATATGCATGAGATTTCGATTAGCGAATACTACTACTAGTGAGTGACAGTATCCGAATTATTGCAATCGAATGCATGAGATTTCGTTTAGCGAATACTACTACTAGTCAAAGACAGTTTCCGAATTATTGCTTTCGAATGCAAGAGATTTCGATTAGCGAATACTACTACTAGTGAGTCACAGTATCCGAATTATTGCATTCGAATGCAAGAGATTTCGATTAGCGAATACTACTACTAGTGAGTGACAGTATCCGAATTATTGCATTCGAATTTAAGAGATTTCGATTAGCGAATACTACTACTAGTGAGTGACAGTATCCGAATTATTACATTCGAATGCAAGAGATTTCTATTAGCGAATACTGCTACTAGTGAGTGACAGTATCCGAATTATTGCATTCGAATGCAAGAGATTTCGATTAGCGAATACAACTACTAGTGAGTGACAGTATCCGAATTATTGCATTCGAATGCATGAAATTTCGATTAGCAAATACTACTACTAGTGAGTGACAGTATCCGAGAACTTGCATTCGAATGCATGAGATTTCGATTAGCGAATACTACTACTAGTGAGTGACAGTATCCGAGAACTTGCATTTATATGCATGAGATTTCGATTAGCGAATACTACTACTAGTGAGTGACAGTATCCGAATTATTGCAATCGAATGCATGAGATTTCGTTTAGCGAATACTACTACTAGTCAAAGACAGTTTCCGAATTATTGCTTTCGAATGCAAGAGATTTCGATTAGCGAATACTACTACTAGTGAGTGACAGTATCCGAATTATTGCATTCGAATGCAAGAGATTTCGATTAGCGAATACTACTACTAGTGAGTGACAGTATCCGAATTATTGCATTCGAATGCAAGAGATTTCGATTAGTGAATACTACTACTAGTGAGTGACAGTATCCGAATTATTGCATTCGAATTTAAGAGATTTCGATTATCGAATACTACTACTAGTGGGTGACAGTATCCGAATTATTACATTCGAATGCAAGAGATTTCTATTAGCGAATACTGCTACTAGTGAGTGACAGTATCCGAATTATTGCATTCGAATGCAAGAGATTTCGATTAGCGAATACTACTACTAGTGAGTGACAGTATCCGAATTATTGCATTCGAATGCATGAAATTTCGATTAGCAAATACTACTACTAGTGAGTGACAGCATTCGAGAACTTGCATTCGAATGCATGAGATTTCGATTAGCGAATACTACTACTAGTGAGTGACACTATCCGAATTATTGCATTCGAATGCATGAAATTTCGATTAGCGAATACTACTACTAGTGAGTGACAGTATCCGAGAACTTGCATTCGAATGCATGAGATTTCGATTAGCGAATACTACTACTAGTGAGTGACAGTATCCGAATTATTGCATTCGAATGCATGAGATTTCGATTAGCGAATACAACTACTAGTGAGTGACAGTATCCGAATTATTGCATTCGAATGCATGAGATTTCGATTAGCGAATACTACTACTAGTGAGTGACAGTATCCGAGAACTTGCATTCGAATGCATGAGATTTCGATTAGCGAATACTACTACCCGTGAGTGACAGTATCCCAATTATTGCATTCGAATGCATGAAATTTCGATTAGCGAATACTACTACTAGTGGGTGACAGTATCCGAGAACTTGCATTCGAATGCATAGAATTTCGATTAGCGAATACTACCACTAGTGAGTGACAGTATCCGAATTATTGCATTCGAATGCATGAAATTTCGATTAGCGAATACTACTACTAGTGAGTGACAGTATCAGAATTATTGCATTCGAATGCATGAAATTTCGATTAGCGAATACTACTACTAGTGAGTGACAGTATCCGAATTATTGCATTCGAATGCATGAAATTTCGATTAGCGAATACTACTACTAGTGAGTGACAGTATCCGAATTATTGCATTCGAATGCATGAAATTTCGATTAGCGAATACTACTACTAGTGAGTGACACTAGCCGAATTATGGCATTCGAATGCATGAAATTACGATTAGCGAATACTACTACTAGTGAGTGACAGTATCCGAAAACTTGCATTCGACTGCATGAAATTTCGATTAGCGAATACTACTACTAGTGAGTGACAGTATCCGAATTATTGCATTCGAATGCATTAGATTGCGATTAGCGAATACTACTACTAGTGAGTGACAGAATCCGAATTATTGCATTCGAATGCATGAAATTTCGATTAGCGAATACTACTACTAGTGAGTGACAGTATCCGAGAACTTGCATTCGAATGCATGAGATTTCGATTAGCGAATACTACTACTAGTGAGTGACAGTATGCGAATTATTGCAATCGAATGCATGAGATTTCGTTTAGCGAATACTACTACTAGTCAGTGACAGTTTCCGAATTATTGCTTTCGAATGCAAGAGATTTCGATTAGCGAATACTACTACTAGTGAGTGACAGTATCCGAATTATTGCATTCGAATGCAAGAGATTTCGATTAGCGAATACTACTACTAGTGAGTGACAGTATCCGAATTATTGCATTCGAATGCATGAAATTTCGATTAATGAATACTACTACTAGTGAGTGACAGTATCCGAATTATTGCATTCGAATACATGAAATTTCGATTAGCGAATACTACTACTAGTGAGTGACAGTATCCGAATTATTGCATTCGAATGCATGAAATTTCGATTAGCAAATACTACTACTAGTGAGTGACTGTATCCGAATTATGGCATTCGAATGCATGAACTTTCATTTAGCGAGTACTACTACTAGTGTGTGACAGTATCCGAATTATTGCATTCGAATGCATGAAATTTCGATTAGTGAATACTACTACTAGTGAGTGACAGTATCCGAATTATTGCATTCGAATGCATGAGATTGCGATTAGCGAATACTACTACTAGTGAGTGACAGAATCCGAATTATTGCATTCGAATGCATGAAATTTCGATTAGCGAATACTACTACTAGTGAGTGACAGTATCCGAATTATTGCATTCGAATGCATTAGATTGCGATTAGCGAATACTACTACTATTTAGTGACAGAATCCGAATTATTGCATTCGAATGCATGAAATTGCGCTTAGCGAATACTACTACTAGTGAGTGACAGTATCCGAGAACTTGCATTCGAATGCATGAGATTTCGATTAGCGAATACTACTACTAGTGAGTGACAGTATGCGAATTATTGCAATCGAATGCATGAGATTTCGTTTAGCGAATACTACTACTAGTCAGTGACAGTTTCCGAATTATTGCTTTCGAATGCAAGAGAATTCGATTAGCGAATACTACTACTAGTGAGTGACAGTATCCGAATTATTGCATTCGAATGCAAGAGATTTCGATTAGCGAATACTACTACTAGTGAGTGACAGTATCCGAATTATTGCATTCGAATGCATGAAATTTCGATTAACGAATACTACTACTAGTGAGTGACAGTATCCAAATTATTGCATTCGAATACATGAAATTTCGATTAGCGAATACTACTACTAGTGAAGGACAGTATCCGAATTATTGCATTCGAATGCATGAAATTTCGATTAGCGAATACTACTACTAGTGAGTGACAGTATCCGAATTATTGCATTCGAATGCATGAAATTTCGATTAGCAAATACTACTACTAGTGAGTGACAGTATCCGAGAACTTGCATTCGAATGCATGAGATTTCGATTAGCGAATACTACTACTAGTGAGTGACACTATCCGAATTATTGCATTCGAATGCATGAAATTTCATTTAGCGAATACTACTACTAGTGAGTTACAGTATCCGAGAACTTGCATTCGAATGCATGAGATTTCGATTAGCGAATACTACTACTAGTGAGTGACAGTATCCGAATTATTGCATTCGAATGCATGAGATTTCGATTAGCGAATACAACTACTAGTGAGTGACAGTATCCGAATTATTGCATTCGAATGCATGAGATTTCGATTAGCGAATACTACTACTAGTGAGTGACAGTATCCGAGAACTTGCATTCGAATGCATGAGATTTCGATTAGCGAATACTACTACTAGTGAGTGACACTATCCCAATTATTGCATTCGAATGCAAGAGATTTCGATTAGCGAATACTACTACTAGTGAGTGACAGTATCCGAATTATTGCATTCGAATGCAAGAGATTTCGATTAGCGAATACTACTACTAGTGAGTGACAGTATCCCAATTATTGCCTTCCAATGCATGAAATTTCGATTAGCGAATACTACTACTAGTGAGTGACAGTATCCGAGAACTTGCATTCGAATACATGAAATTTCGATTAGCGAATTCGACTACTAGTGAGTGACAGTATCCGAATTATTGCATTCGAATGCATGAAATTTCGATTAGCGAATACTACTACTAGTGAGTGACAGTATCCGAATTATTGCATTCGAATGCATGAAATTTCGATTAGCGAATACTACTACTAGTGAGTGACAGTATCCGAATTATGGCATTCGAATGCATGAAATTTCGATTAGCGAATACTACTACTAGTGAGTGACAGTATCCGAGAACTTGCATTCGAATGCATGAAATTTCGATTAGCGAATACTACTACTAGTGAGTCACAGTATCCGAATTATTGCATTCGAATGCAAGAGATTTCGATTAGCGAATACTACTACTAGTGAGTGACAGTATCCGAATTATTGCATTCGAATTTAAGAGATTTCGATTAGCGAATACTACTACTAGTGAGTGACAGTATCCGAATTATTACATTCGAATGCAAGAGATTTCTATTAGCGAATACTGCTACTAGTGAGTGACAGTATCCGAATTATTGCATTCGAATGCAAGAGATTTCGATTAGCGAATACTACTACTAGTGAGTGACAGTATCCGAATTATTGCATTCGAATGCCTGAAATTTCGATTAGCGAATACTACTACTAGTGAGTGACAGTATCCGAGAACTTGCATTCGAATGCATGAGATTTCGATTAGCGAATACTACTACTAGTGAGTGACAGTATCCGAATTATTGCATTCGAATGCATGAGATTTCGATTAGCGAATACAACTACTAGTGAGTGACAGTATCCGAATTATTGCATTCGAATGCATGAGATTTCGATTAGCGAATACTACTACTAGTGAGTGACAGTATCCGAGAACTTGCATTCGAATGCATGAGATTTCGATTAGCGAATACTACCACCCGTGAGTGACAGTATCCCAATTATTGCATTCGAATGCATGAAATTTCGATTAGCGAATACTACTACTAGTGGGTGACAGTATCCGAGAACTTGCATTCGAATGCATTGAATTTCGATTAGCGAATACTACTACTAGTGAGTGACAGTATCCGAATTATTGCATTCGAATGCATGAAATTTCGATTAGCGAATACTACTACTAGTGAGTGACAGTATCAGAATTATTGCATTCGAATGCATGAAATTTCGATTAGCGAATACTACTACTAGTGAGTGACAGTATCCGAATTATTGCATTCGAATGCATGAAAATTCGATTAGCGAATACTACTACTAGTGAGTGACAGTATCCGAATTATTGCATTCGAATGCATGAAATTTCGATTAGCGAATACTACTACTAGTGACTGACAGTAGCCGAATTATGGCATTCGAATGCATGAAATTACGATTAGCGAATACTACTACTAGTGAGTGACAGTATCCGAAAACTTGCATTCGACTGCATGAAATTTCGATTAGCGAATACTACTACTAGTGAGTGACAGTATCCGAATTATTGCATTCGAATGCATTAGATTTCGATTAGCGAATACTACTACTAGTGAGTGACAGTATGCGAATTATTGCAATCGAATGCATGAGATTTCGTTTAGCGAATACTACTACTAGTCAGTGACAGTTTCCGAATTATTGCTTTCGAATGCAAGAGATTTCGATTAGCGAATACTACTACTAGTGAGTGACAGTATCCGAATTATTGCATTCGAATGCAAGAGATTTCGATTAGCGAATACTACTACTAGTGAGTGACAGTATCCGAATTATTGCATTCGAATGCATGAAATTTCGATTAATGAATACTACTACTAGTGAGTGACAGTATCCGAATTATTGCATTCGAATACATGAAATTTCGATTAGCGAATACTACTACTAGTGAGTGACAGTATCCGAATTATTGCATTCGAATGCATGAAATTTCGATTAGCAAATACTACTACTAGTGAGTGACAGTGTCCGAATTATGGCATTCGAATGCATGAACTTTCATTTAGCGAGTACTACTACTAGTGTGTGACAGTATCCGAATTATTGCATTCGAATGCATGAAATTTCGATTAGTGAATACTACTACTAGTGAGTGACAGTATCCGAATTATTGCATTCGAATGCATGAGATTGCGATTAGCGAATACTACTACTAGTGAGTGACAGAATCCGAATTATTGCATTCGAATGCATGAAATTTCGATTAGCGAATACTACTACTAGTGAGTGACAGTATCCCAATTATTGCATTCGAATGCATTAGATTGCGATTAGCGAATACTACTACTAGTGAGTGACAGAATCCGAATTATTGCATTCGAATGCATGAAATTGCGATTAGCGAATACTACTACTAGTGAGTGACAGTATCCGAGAACTTGCATTCGAATGCATGAGATTGCGATTAGCGAATACTACTACTAGTGAGTGACAGAATCCGAATTATTGCATTCGAATGCATGAAATTTAGATTAGCGAATACTACTACTAGTGAATGACAGTATGCGAATTATTGCAATCGAATGCATGAGATTTCGTTTAGCGAATACTACTACTAGTCAGTGACAGTTTCCGAATTATTGCTTTCGAATGCAAGAGAATTCGATTAGCGAATACTACTACTAGTGAGTGACAGTATCCGAATTATTGCATTCGAATGCAAGAGATTTCGATTAGCGAATACTACTACTAGTGAGTGACAGTATCCGAATTATTGCATTCGAATGCATGAAATTTCGATTAACGAATACTACTACTAGTGAGTGACAGTATCCAAATTATTGCATTCGAATACATGAAATTTCGATTAGCGAATACTACTAGTAGTGAGTGACAGTATCAGAATTATTGCATTCGAATGCATGAAATTTCGATTAGCGAATACTACTACTAGTGGGTGACAGTATCCGAGAACTTGCATTCGAATGCATAGAATTTCGATTAGCGAATACTACCACTAGTGAGTGACAGTATCCGAATTATTGCATTCGAATGCATGAAATTTCGATTAGCGAATACTACTACTAGTGAGTGACAGTATCAGAATTATTGCATTCGAATGCATGAAATTTCGATTAGCGAATACTACTACTAGTGAGTGACAGTATCCGAATTATTGCATTCGAATGCATGAAATTTCGATTAGCGAATACTACTACTAGTGAGTGACAGTATCCGAATTATTGCATTCGAATGCATGAAATTTCGATTAGCGAATACTACTACTAGTGAGTGACACTAGCCGAATTATGGCATTCGAATGCATGAAATTACGATTAGCGAATACTACTACTAGTGAGTGACAGTATCCGAAAACTTGCATTCGACTGCATGAAATTTCGATTAGCGAATACTACTACTAGTGAGTGACAGTATCCGAATTATTGCATTCGAATGCATTAGATTGCGATTAGCGAATACTACTACTAGTGAGTGACAGAATCCGAATTATTGCATTCGAATGCATGAAATTTCGATTAGCGAATACTACTACTAGTGAGTGACAGTATCCGAGAACTTGCATTCGAATGCATGAGATTTCGATTAGCGAATACTACTACTAGTGAGTGACAGTATGCGAATTATTGCAATCGAATGCATGAGATTTCGTTTAGCGAATACTACTACTAGTCAGTGACAGTTTCCGAATTATTGCTTTCGAATGCAAGAGATTTCGATTAGCGAATACTACTACTAGTGAGTGACAGTATCCGAATTATTGCATTCGAATGCAAGAGATTTCGATTAGCGAATACTACTACTAGTGAGTGACAGTATCCGAATTATTGCATTCGAATGCATGAAATTTCGATTAATGAATACTACTACTAGTGAGTGACAGTATCCGAATTATTGCATTCGAATACATGAAATTTCGATTAGCGAATACTACTACTAGTGAGTGACAGTATCCGAATTATTGCATTCGAATGCATGAAATTTCGATTAGCAAATACTACTACTAGTGAGTGACTGTATCCGAATTATGGCATTCGAATGCATGAACTTTCATTTAGCGAGTACTACTACTAGTGTGTGACAGTATCCGAATTATTGCATTCGAATGCATGAAATTTCGATTAGTGAATACTACTACTAGTGAGTGACAGTATCCGAATTATTGCATTCGAATGCATGAGATTGCGATTAGCGAATACTACTACTAGTGAGTGACAGAATCCGAATTATTGCATTCGAATGCATGAAATTTCGATTAGCGAATACTACTACTAGTGAGTGACAGTATCCGAATTATTGCATTCGAATGCATTAGATTGCGATTAGCGAATACTACTACTATTTAGTGACAGAATCCGAATTATTGCATTCGAATGCATGAAATTGCGCTTAGCGAATACTACTACTAGTGAGTGACAGTATCCGAGAACTTGCATTCGAATGCATGAGATTTCGATTAGCGAATACTACTACTAGTGAGTGACAGTATGCGAATTATTGCAATCGAATGCATGAGATTTCGTTTAGCGAATACTACTACTAGTCAGTGACAGTTTCCGAATTATTGCTTTCGAATGCAAGAGAATTCGATTAGCGAATACTACTACTAGTGAGTGACAGTATCCGAATTATTGCATTCGAATGCAAGAGATTTCGATTAGCGAATACTACTACTAGTGAGTGACAGTATCCGAATTATTGCATTCGAATGCATGAAATTTCGATTAACGAATACTACTACTAGTGAGTGACAGTATCCAAATTATTGCATTCGAATACATGAAATTTCGATTAGCGAATACTACTACTAGTGAAGGACAGTATCCGAATTATTGCATTCGAATGCATGAAATTTCGATTAGCGAATACTACTACTAGTGAGTGACAGTATCCGAATTATTGCATTCGAATGCATGAAATTTCGATTAGCAAATACTACTACTAGTGAGTGACAGTATCCGAGAACTTGCATTCGAATGCATGAGATTTCGATTAGCGAATACTACTACTAGTGAGTGACACTATCCGAATTATTGCATTCGAATGCATGAAATTTCATTTAGCGAATACTACTACTAGTGAGTTACAGTATCCGAGAACTTGCATTCGAATGCATGAGATTTCGATTAGCGAATACTACTACTAGTGAGTGACAGTATCCGAATTATTGCATTCGAATGCATGAGATTTCGATTAGCGAATACAACTACTAGTGAGTGACAGTATCCGAATTATTGCATTCGAATGCATGAGATTTCGATTAGCGAATACTACTACTAGTGAGTGACAGTATCCGAGAACTTGCATTCGAATGCATGAGATTTCGATTAGCGAATACTACTACTAGTGAGTGACACTATCCCAATTATTGCATTCGAATGCAAGAGATTTCGATTAGCGAATACTACTACTAGTGAGTGACAGTATCCGAATTATTGCATTCGAATGCAAGAGATTTCGATTAGCGAATACTACTACTAGTGAGTGACAGTATCCCAATTATTGCCTTCCAATGCATGAAATTTCGATTAGCGAATACTACTACTAGTGAGTGACAGTATCCGAGAACTTGCATTCGAATACATGAAATTTCGATTAGCGAATTCGACTACTAGTGAGTGACAGTATCCGAATTATTGCATTCGAATGCATGAAATTTCGATTAGCGAATACTACTACTAGTGAGTGACAGTATCCGAATTATTGCATTCGAATGCATGAAATTTCGATTAGCGAATACTACTACTAGTGAGTGACAGTATCCGAATTATGGCATTCGAATGCATGAAATTTCGATTAGCGAATACTACTACTAGTGAGTGACAGTATCCGAGAACTTGCATTCGAATGCATGAAATTTCGATTAGCGAATACTACTACTAGTGAGTCACAGTATCCGAATTATTGCATTCGAATGCAAGAGATTTCGATTAGCGAATACTACTACTAGTGAGTGACAGTATCCGAATTATTGCATTCGAATTTAAGAGATTTCGATTAGCGAATACTACTACTAGTGAGTGACAGTATCCGAATTATTACATTCGAATGCAAGAGATTTCTATTAGCGAATACTGCTACTAGTGAGTGACAGTATCCGAATTATTGCATTCGAATGCAAGAGATTTCGATTAGCGAATACTACTACTAGTGAGTGACAGTATCCGAATTATTGCATTCGAATGCCTGAAATTTCGATTAGCGAATACTACTACTAGTGAGTGACAGTATCCGAGAACTTGCATTCGAATGCATGAGATTTCGATTAGCGAATACTACTACTAGTGAGTGACAGTATCCGAATTATTGCATTCGAATGCATGAGATTTCGATTAGCGAATACAACTACTAGTGAGTGACAGTATCCGAATTATTGCATTCGAATGCATGAGATTTCGATTAGCGAATACTACTACTAGTGAGTGACAGTATCCGAGAACTTGCATTCGAATGCATGAGATTTCGATTAGCGAATACTACCACCCGTGAGTGACAGTATCCCAATTATTGCATTCGAATGCATGAAATTTCGATTAGCGAATACTACTACTAGTGGGTGACAGTATCCGAGAACTTGCATTCGAATGCATTGAATTTCGATTAGCGAATACTACTACTAGTGAGTGACAGTATCCGAATTATTGCATTCGAATGCATGAAATTTCGATTAGCGAATACTACTACTAGTGAGTGACAGTATCAGAATTATTGCATTCGAATGCATGAAATTTCGATTAGCGAATACTACTACTAGTGAGTGACAGTATCCGAATTATTGCATTCGAATGCATGAAAATTCGATTAGCGAATACTACTACTAGTGAGTGACAGTATCCGAATTATTGCATTCGAATGCATGAAATTTCGATTAGCGAATACTACTACTAGTGACTGACAGTAGCCGAATTATGGCATTCGAATGCATGAAATTACGATTAGCGAATACTACTACTAGTGAGTGACAGTATCCGAAAACTTGCATTCGACTGCATGAAATTTCGATTAGCGAATACTACTACTAGTGAGTGACAGTATCCGAATTATTGCATTCGAATGCATTAGATTTCGATTAGCGAATACTACTACTAGTGAGTGACAGTATGCGAATTATTGCAATCGAATGCATGAGATTTCGTTTAGCGAATACTACTACTAGTCAGTGACAGTTTCCGAATTATTGCTTTCGAATGCAAGAGATTTCGATTAGCGAATACTACTACTAGTGAGTGACAGTATCCGAATTATTGCATTCGAATGCAAGAGATTTCGATTAGCGAATACTACTACTAGTGAGTGACAGTATCCGAATTATTGCATTCGAATGCATGAAATTTCGATTAATGAATACTACTACTAGTGAGTGACAGTATCCGAATTATTGCATTCGAATACATGAAATTTCGATTAGCGAATACTACTACTAGTGAGTGACAGTATCCGAATTATTGCATTCGAATGCATGAAATTTCGATTAGCAAATACTACTACTAGTGAGTGACAGTATCCGAATTATGGCATTCGAATGCATGAACTTTCATTTAGCGAGTACTACTACTAGTGTGTGACAGTATCCGAATTATTGCATTCGAATGCATGAAATTTCGATTAGTGAATACTACTACTAGTGAGTGACAGTATCCGAATTATTGCATTCGAATGCATGAGATTGCGATTAGCGAATACTACTACTAGTGAGTGACAGAATCCGAATTATTGCATTCGAATGCATGAAATTTCGATTAGCGAATACTACTACTAGTGAGTGACAGTATCCCAATTATTGCATTCGAATGCATTAGATTGCGATTAGCGAATACTACTACTAGTGAGTGACAGAATCCGAATTATTGCATTCGAATGCATGAAATTGCGATTAGCGAATACTACTACTAGTGAGTGACAGTATCCGAGAACTTGCATTCGAATGCATGAGATTGCGATTAGCGAATACTACTACTAGTGAGTGACAGAATCCGAATTATTGCATTCGAATGCATGAAATTTAGATTAGCGAATACTACTACTAGTGAATGACAGTATGCGAATTATTGCAATCGAATGCATGAGATTTCGTTTAGCGAATACTACTACTAGTCAGTGACAGTTTCCGAATTATTGCTTTCGAATGCAAGAGAATTCGATTAGCGAATACTACTACTAGTGAGTGACAGTATCCGAATTATTGCATTCGAATGCAAGAGATTTCGATTAGCGAATACTACTACTAGTGAGTGACAGTATCCGAATTATTGCATTCGAATGCATGAAATTTCGATTAACGAATACTACTACTAGTGAGTGACAGTATCCAAATTATTGCATTCGAATACATGAAATTTCGATTAGCGAATACTACTAGTAGTGAGTGACAGTATCAGAATTATTGCATTCGAATGCATGAAATTTCGATTAGCGAATACTACTACTAGTGAGTGACAGTATCCGAATTATTGCATTCGAATGCATGAAATTTCGATTAGCAAATACTACTACTAGTGAGTGACAGTATCCGAGAACTTGCATTCGAATGCATGAGATTTCGATTAGCGAATACTACTACTAGTGAGTGACACTATCCGAATTATTGCATTCGAATGCATGAAATTTCGATTAGCGAATACTACTACTAGTGAGTTACAGTATCCGAGAACTTGCATTCGAATGCATGAGATTTCGATTAGCGAATACTACTACTAGTGAGTGACAGTATCCGAATTATTGCATTCGAATGCATGAGATTTCGATTAGCGAATACAACTACTAGTGAGTGACAGTATCTGAATTATTGCATTCGAATGCATGAGATTTCGATTAGCGAATACTACTACTAGTGAGTGACAGTATAGGAGAACTTGCATTCCAATGCATGAGATTTCGATTAGCGAATAATACTACTAGTGAGTGACACTATCCCAATTATTGCATTCGAATGCATGAAATTTCGATTAGCGAATACTACTACTAGTGAGTGACAGTATCCGAATTATTGCATTCGAATGCATGAAATTTCGATTAGCGAATACTACTACTAGTGAGTGACAGAATCCGAATTATTGCATTCGAATGCATGAAATTTCGATTAGCGAATACTACTACTAGTGGGTGACAGTATCCGAGAACTTGCATTTATATGCATGAGATTTCGATTAGCGAATACTACTACTAGTGAGTCACAGTATCCGAATTATTGCATTCGAATGCAAGAGATTTCGATTAGCGAATACTACTACTAGTGAGTGACAGTATCCGAATTATTGCATTCGAATTTAAGAGATTTCGATTAGCGAATACTACTACTAGTGAGTGACAGTATCCGAATTATTACATTCGAATGCAAGAGATTTCTATTAGCGAATACTGCTACTAGTGAGTGACAGTATCCGAATTATTGCATTCGAATGCAAGAGATTTCGATTAGCGAATACTACTACTAGTGAGTGACAGTATCCGAATTATTGCATTCGAATGCATGAAATTTCGATTAGCAAATACTACTACTAGTGAGTGACAGTATCCGAGAACTTGCATTCGAATGCATGAGATTTCGATTAGCGAATACTACTACTAGTGAGTGACACTATCCGAATTATTGCATTCGAATGCATGAAATTTCGATTAGCGAATACTACTACTAGTGAGTGACAGTATCCGAGAACTTGCATTCGAATGCATGAGATTTTGATTAGCGAATACTACTACTAGTGAGTGACAGTATCCGAATTATTGCATTCGAATGCATGAGATTTCGATTAGCGAATACAACTACTAGTGAGTGACAGTATCCGAATTATTGCATTCGAATGCATGAGATTTCGATTAGCGAATACTACTACTAGTGAGTGACAGTATCCGAGAACTTGCATTCGAATGCATGAGATTTCGATTAGCGAATACTACTACCCGTGAGTGACAGTATCCCAATTATTGCATTCGAATGCATGAAATTTCGATTAGCGAATACTACTACTAGTGAGTGACAGTATCCGAATTATTGCATTCGAATGCAAGAGATTTCGATTAGCGAATACTACTACTAGTGAGTGACAGTATCCGAATTATTGCATTCGAATTTAAGAGATTTCGATTAGCGAATACTACTACTAGTGGGTGACAGTATCCGAATTATTACATTCGAATGCAAGAGATTTCTATTAGCGAATACTGCTACTAGTGAGTGACAGTATCCGAATTATTGCATTCGAATGCAAGAGATTTCGATTAGCGAATACTACTACTAGTGAGTGACAGTATCCGAATTATTGCATTCGAATGCATGAAATTTCGATTAGCAAATACTACTACTAGTGAGTGACAGTATTCGAGAACTTGCATTCGAATGCATGAGATTTCGATTAGCGAATACTACTACTAGTGAGTGACACTATCCGAATTACTGCATTCGAATGCATGAAATTTCGATTAGCGAATACTACTACTAGTGAGTGACAGTATCCGAGATCTTGCATTCGAATGCATGAGATTTCGATTAGCGAATACTACTACTAGTGAGTGACAGTATCCGAATTATTGCATTCGAATGCATGAGATTTCGATTAGCGAATACAACTACTAGTGAGTGACAGTATCCGAATTATTGCATTCGAATGCATGAGATTTCGATTAGCGAATACTACTACTAGTGAGTGACAGTATCCGAGAACTTGCATTCGAATGCATGAGATTTCGATTAGCGAATACTACTACCCGTGAGTGACAGTATCCCAATTATTGCATTCGAATGCATGAAATTTCGATTAGCGAATACTACTACTAGTGGGTGACAGTATCCGAGAACTTGCATTCGAATGCATAGAATTTCGATTAGCGAATACTACCACTAGTGAGTGACAGTATCCGAATTATTGCATTCGAATGCATGAAATTTCGATTAGCGAATACTACTACTAGTGAGTGACAGTATCAGAATTATTGCATTCGAATGCATGAAATTTCGATTAGCGAATACTACTACTAGTGAGTGACAGTATCCGAATTATTGCATTCGAATGCATGAAATTTCGATTAGCGAATACTACTACTAGTGAGTGACAGTATCCGAATTATTGCATTCGAATGCATGAAATTTCGATTAGCGAATACTACTACTAGTGAGTGACAGTATCCGAATTATTGCATTCGAATGCATTAGATTGCGATTAGCGAATACTACTACTAGTGAGTGACAGAATCCGAATTATTGCATTCGAATGCATGAAATTTCGATTAGCGAATACTACTACTAGTGAGTGACAGTATCCGAGAACTTGCATTCGAATGCATGAGATTTCGATTAGCGAATACTACTACTAGTGAGTGACAGTATGCGAATTATTGCAATCGAATGCATGAGATTTCGTTTAGCGAATACTACTACTAGTCAGTGACAGTTTCCGAATTATTCCTTTCGAATGCAAGAGATTTCGATTAGCGAATACTACTACTAGTGAGTGACAGTATCCGAATTATTGCATTCGAATGCAAGAGATTTCGATTAGCGAATACTACTACTAGTGAGTGACAGTATCGGAATTATTGCATTCGAATGCATGAAATTTCGATTAATGAATACTACTACTAGTGAGTGACAGTATCCGAATTATTGCATTCGAATACATGAAATTTCGATTAGCGAATACTACTACTAGTGAGTGACAGTATCCGAATTATTGCATTCGAATGCATGAAATTTCGATTAGCAAATACTACTACTAGTGAGTGACAGTATCAGAATTATGGCATTCGAATGCATGAACTTTCATTTAGCGAGTACTACTACTAGTGTGTGACAGTATCCGAATTATTGCATTCGAATGCATGAAATTTCGATTAGTGAATACTACTACTAGTGAGTGACAGTATCCGAATTATTGCATTCGAATGCATGAGATTGCGATTAGCGAATACTACTACTAGTGAGTGACAGAATCCGAATTATTGCATTCGAATGCATGAAATTTCGATTAGCGAATACTACTACTAGTGAGTGACAGTATCCGAATTATTGCATTCGAATGCATTAGATTGCGATTAGCGAATACTACTACTAGTGAGTGACAGAATCCGAATTATTGCATTCGAATGCATGAAATTGCGTTTAGCGAATACTACTACTAGTGAGTGACAGTATCCGAGAACTTGCATTCGAATGCATGAGATTTCGATTAGCGAATACTACTACTAGTGAGTGACAGTATCCGAATTATTGCATTCGAATGCATGAGATTTCGATTAGCGAATACAACTACTAGTGAGTGACAGTATCCGAATTATTGCATTCGAATGCATGAGATTTCGATTAGCGAATACTACTACTAGTGAGTGACAGTATAGGAGAACTTGCATTCCAATGCATGAGATTTCGATTAGCGAATAATACTACTAGTGAGTGACACTATCCCAATTATTGCATTCGAATGCATGAAATTTCGATTAGCGAATACTACTACTAGTGAGTGACAGTATCCGAATTATTGCATTCGAATGCATGAAATTTCGATTAGCGAATACTACTACTAGTGAGTGACAGAATCCGAATTATTGCATTCGAATGCATGAAATTTCGATTAGCGAATACTACTACTAGTGGGTGACAGTATCCGAGAACTTGCATTTATATGCATGAGATTTCGATTAGCGAATACTACTACTAGTGAGTCACAGTATCCGAATTATTGCATTCGAATGCAAGAGATTTCGATTAGCGAATACTACTACTAGTGAGTGACAGTATCCGAATTATTGCATTCGAATTTAAGAGATTTCGATTAGCGAATACTACTACTAGTGAGTGACAGTATCCGAATTATTACATTCGAATGCAAGAGATTTCTATTAGCGAATACTGCTACTAGTGAGTGACAGTATCCGAATTATTGCATTCGAATGCAAGAGATTTCGATTAGCGAATACTACTACTAGTGAGTGACAGTATCCGAATTATTGCATTCGAATGCATGAAATTTCGATTAGCAAATACTACTACTAGTGAGTGACAGTATCCGAGAACTTGCATTCGAATGCATGAGATTTCGATTAGCGAATACTACTACTAGTGAGTGACACTATCCGAATTATTGCATTCGAATGCATGAAATTTCGATTAGCGAATACTACTACTAGTGAGTGACAGTATCCGAGAACTTGCATTCGAATGCATGAGATTTCGATTAGCGAATACTACTACTAGTGAGTGACAGTATCCGAATTATTGCATTCGAATGCATGAGATTTCGATTAGCGAATACAACTACTAGTGAGTGACAGTATCCGAATTATTGCATTCGAATGCATGAGATTTCGATTAGCGAATACTACTACTAGTGAGTGACAGTATCCGAGAACTTGCATTCGAATGCATGAGATTTCGATTAGCGAATACTACTACCCGTGAGTGACAGTATCCCAATTATTGCATTCGAATGCATGAAATTTCGATTAGCGAATACTACTACTAGTGAGTGACAGTATCCGAATTATTGCATTCGAATGCAAGAGATTTCGATTAGCGAATACTACTACTAGTGAGTGACAGTATCCGAATTATTGCATTCGAATTTAAGAGATTTCGATTAGCGAATACTACTACTAGTGGGTGACAGTATCCGAATTATTACATTCGAATGCAAGAGATTTCTATTAGCGAATACTGCTACTAGTGAGTGACAGTATCCGAATTATTGCATTCGAATGCAAGAGATTTCGATTAGCGAATACTACTACTAGTGAGTGACAGTATCCGAATTATTGCATTCGAATGCATGAAATTTCGATTAGCAAATACTACTACTAGTGAGTGACAGTATTCGAGAACTTGCATTCGAATGCATGAGATTTCGATTAGCGAATACTACTACTAGTGAGTGACACTATCCGAATTACTGCATTCGAATGCATGAAATTTCGATTAGCGAATACTACTACTAGTGAGTGACAGTATCCGAGATCTTGCATTCGAATGCATGAGATTTCGATTAGCGAATACTACTACTAGTGAGTGACAGTATCCGAATTATTGCATTCGAATGCATGAGATTTCGATTAGCGAATACAACTACTAGTGAGTGACAGTATCCGAATTATTGCATTCGAATGCATGAGATTTCGATTAGCGAATACTACTACTAGTGAGTGACAGTATCCGAGAACTTGCATTCGAATGCATGAGATTTCGATTAGCGAATACTACTACCCGTGAGTGACAGTATCCCAATTATTGCATTCGAATGCTTGAAATTTCGATTAGCGAATACTACTACTAGTGGGTGACAGTATCCGAGAACTTGCATTCGAATGCATAGAATTTCGATTAGCGAATACTACCACTAGTGAGTGACAGTATCCGAATTATTGCATTCGAATGCATGAAATTTCGATTAGCGAATACTACTACTAGTGAGTGACAGTATCAGAATTATTGCATTCGAATGCATGAAATTTCGATTAGCGAATACTACTACTAGTGAGTGACAGTATCCGAATTATTGCATTCGAATGCATGAAATTTCGATTAGCGAATACTACTACTAGTGAGTGACAGTATCCGAATTATTGCATTCGAATGCATGAAATTTCGATTAGCGAATACTACTACTAGTGAGTGACAGTATCCGAATTATTGCATTCGAATGCATTAGATTGCGATTAGCGAATACTACTACTAGTGAGTGACAGAATCCGAATTATTGCATTCGAATGCATGAAATTTCGATTAGCGAATACTACTACTAGTGAGTGACAGTATCCGAGAACTTGCATTCGAATGCATGAGATTTCGATTAGCGAATACTACTACTAGTGAGTGACAGTATGCGAATTATTGCAATCGAATGCATGAGATTTCGTTTAGCGAATACTACTACTAGTCAGTGACAGTTTCCGAATTATTCCTTTCGAATGCAAGAGATTTCGATTAGCGAATACTACTACTAGTGAGTGACAGTATCCGAATTATTGCATTCGAATGCAAGAGATTTCGATTAGCGAATACTACTACTAGTGAGTGACAGTATCCGAATTATTGCATTCGAATGCATGAAATTTCGATTAATGAATACTACTACTAGTGAGTGACAGTATCCGAATTATTGCATTCGAATACATGAAATTTCGATTAGCGAATACTACTACTAGTGAGTGACAGTTTCCGAATTATTGCATTCGAATGCATGAAATTTCGATTAGCAAATACTACTACTAGTGAGTGACAGTATCAGAATTATGGCATTCGAATGCATGAACTTTCATTTAGCGAGTACTACTACTAGTGTGTGACAGTATCCGAATTATTGCATTCGAATGCATGAAATTTCGATTAGTGAATACTACTACTAGTGAGTGACAGTATCCGAATTATTGCATTCGAATGCATGAGATTGCGATTAGCGAATACTACTACTAGTGAGTGACAGAATCCGAATTATTGCATTCGAATGCATGAAATTTCGATTAGCGAATACTACTACTAGTGAGTGACAGTATCCGAATTATTGCATTCGAATGCATTAGATTGCGATTAGCGAATACTACTACTAGTGAGTGACAGAATCCGAATTATTGCATTCGAATGCATGAAATTGCGTTTAGCGAATACTACTACTAGTGAGTGACAGTATCCGAGAACTTGCATTCGAATGCATGAGATTTCGATTAGCGAATACTACTACTAGTGAGTGACAGTATGCGAATTATTGCAATCGAATGCATGAGATTTCGTTTAGCGAATACTACTACTAGTCAGTGACAGTTTCCGAATTATTGCTTTCGAATGCACGAGAATTCGATTAGCGAATACTACTACTAGTGAGTGACAGTATCCGAATTATTGCATTCGAATGCAAGAGATTTCGATTAGCGAATACTACTACTAGTGAGTGACAGTATCCGAATTATTGCATTCGAATGCATGAAATTTCGATTAACGAATACTACTACTAGTGAGTGACAGTATCCAAATTATTGCATTCGAATACATGAAATTTCGATTAGCGAATACTACTACTAGTGAAGGACAGTATCCGAATTATTGCGTTCGAATGCATGAAATTTCGATTAGCGAATACTACTACTAGTGAGTGACAGTATCCGAATTATTGCATTCGAATGCATGAAATTTCGATTAGCAAATACTACTACTAGTGAGTGACAGTATCCGAGAACTTGCATTCGAATGCATGAGATTTCGATTAGCGAATACTACTACTAGTGAGTGACACTATCCGAATTATTGCATTCGAATGCATGAAATTTCGATTAGCGAATACTACTACTAGTGAGTTACAGTATCCGAGAACTTGCATTCGAATGCATGAGATTTCGATTAGCGAATACTACTACTAGTGAGTGACAGTATCCGAATTATTGCATTCGAATGCATGAGATTTCGATTAGCGAATACAACTACTAGTGAGTGACAGTATCCGAATTATTGCATTCGAATGCATGAGATTTCGATTAGCGAATACTACTACTAGTGAGTGACAGTATCCGAGAACTTGCATTCGAATGCATGAGATTTCGATTAGCGAATACTACTACTAGTGAGTGACACTATCCCAATTATTGCATTCGAATGCAAGAGATTTCGATTAGCGAATACTACTACTAGTGAGTGACAGTATCCGAATTATTGCATTCGAATGCAAGAGATTTCGATTAGCGAATACTACTACTAGTGAGTGACAGTATCCCAATTATTGCCTTCCAATGCATGAAATTTCGATTAGCGAATACTACTACTAGTGAGTGACAGTATCCGAGAACTTGCATTCGAATACATGAAATTTCGATTAGCGAATTCTACTACTAGTGAGTGACAGTATCCGAATTATTGCATTCGAATGCATGAAATTTCGATTAGCGAATACTACTACTAGTAAGTGACAGTATCCGAATTATTGCATTCGAATGCATGAAATTTCGATTAGCGAATACTACTACTAGTGAGTGACAGTATCCGAATTATGGCATTCGAATGCATGAAATTTCGATTAGCGAATACTACTACTAGTGAGTGACAGTATCCGAGAACTTGCATTCGAATGCATGAAATTTCGATTAGCGAATACTACTACTAGTGAGTCACAGTATCCGAATTATTGCATTCGAATGCAAGAGATTTCGATTAGCGAATACTACTACTAGTGAGTGACAGTATCCGAATTATTGCATTCGAATTTAAGAGATTTCGATTAGCGAATACTACTACTAGTGAGTGACAGTATCCGAAATATTACATTCGAATGCAAGAGATTTCTATTAGCGAATACTGCTACTAGTGAGTGACAGTATCCGAATTATTGCATTCGAATGCAAGAGAATTCGATTAGCGAATACTACTACTAGTGAGTGACAGTATCCGAATTATTGCATTCGAATGCATGAAATTTCGATTAGCGAATACTACTACTAGTGAGTGACAGTATCCGAGAACTTGCATTCGAATGCATGAGATTTCGATTAGCGAATACTACTACTAGTGAGTGACAGTATCCGAATTATTGCATTCGAATGCATGAGATTTCGATTAGCGAATACAACTACTAGTGAGTGACAGTATCCAAATTATTGCATTCGAATGCATGAGATTTCGATTAGCGAATACTACTACTAGTGAGTGACAGTATCCGAGAACTTGCATTCGAATGCATGAGATTTCGATTAGCGAATACTACCACCCGTGAGTGACAGTATCCCAATTATTGCATTCGAATGCATGAAATTTCGATTAGCGAATACTACTACTAGTGGGTGACAGTATCCGAGAACTTGCATTCGAATGCATTGAATTTCGATAAGCGAATACTACTACTAGTGAGCGACAGTATCCGAATTATTGCATTCGAATGCATGAAATTTCGATTAGCGAATACTACTACTAGTGAGTGACAGTATCAGAATTATTGCATTCGAATGCATGAAATTTCGATTAGCGAATACTACTACTAGTGAGTGACAGTATCCGAATTATTGCATTCGAATGCATGAAATTTCGATTAGCGAATACTACTACTAGTGAGTGACAGTATCCGAATTATTGCATTCGAATGCATGAAATTTCGATTAGCGAACACTACTACTAGTGAGTGACAGTAGCCGAATTATGGCATTCGAATGCATGAAATTACGATTAGCGAATACTACTACTAGTGAGTGACAGTATCCGAAAACTTGCATTCGACTGCATGAAATTTCGATTAGCGAATACTACTACTCGTGAGTGACATTATCCGAATTATTGCAATCGAATGCATGAGATTTCGTTTAGCGAAAACTACTACTAGTCAGTGACAGTTTCCGAATTATTGCTTTCGAATGCAAGAGAATTCGATTAGCGAATACTACTACTAGTGAGTGACAGTATCCGAATTATTGCATTCGAATGCAAGAGATTTCGATTAGCGAATACTACTACTAGTGAGTGACAGTATCCGAATTATTGCATTCGAATGCATGAAATTTCGATTAACGAATACTACTACTAGTGAGTGACAGCATCCAAATTATTGCATTCGAATACATGAAATTTCGATTAGCGAATACTACTAGTAGTGAGTGACAGTATCCGAATAATGCATTCGAATGCATGAAATTTCGATTAGCGAATACTACTACTAGTGAGTGACAGTATCCGAATTATTGCATTCGAATGCATGAAATTTCGATTAGCAAATACTACTACTAGTGAGTGACAGTATCCGGGAACTTGCATTCGAATGCATGAGATTTCGATTAGCGAATACTACTACTAGTGAGTGACACTATCCGAATTATTGCATTCGAATGCATGAAATTTCGATTAGCGAATACTACTACTAGTGAGTTACAGTATCCGAGAACTTGCATTCGAATGCATGAGATTTCGATTAGCGAATACTACTACTAGTGAGTGACAGTATCCGAATTATTGCATTCGAATGCATGAGATTTCGATTAGCGAATACAACTACTAGTGAGTGACAGTATCCGAATTATTGCATTCGAATGCATGAGATTTCGATTAGCGAATACTACTACTAGTGAGTGACAGTATCCGAGAACTTGCATTCCAATGCATGAGATTTCGATTAGCGAATAATACTACTAGTGAGTGACACTATCCCAATTATTGCATTCGAATGCATGAAATTTCGATTAGCGAATACTACTACTAGTGAGTGACAGTATCCGAATTATTGCATTCGAATGCATGAAATTTCGATTAGCGAATACTACTACTAGTGAGTGACAGAATCCGAATTATTGCATTCGAATGCATGAAATTTCGATTAGCGAATACTACTACTAGTGGGTGACAGTATCCGAGAACTTGCATTTATATGCATGAGATTTCGATTAGCGAATACTACTACTAGTGAGTCACAGTATCCGAATTATTGCATTCGAATGCAAGAGATTTCGATTAGCGAATACTACTACTAGTGAGTGACAGTATCCGAATTATTGCATTCGAATTTAAGAGATTTCGATTAGCGAATACTACTACTAGTGAGTGACAGTATCCGAATTATTACATTCGAATGCAAGAGATTTCTATTAGCGAATACTGCTACTAGTGAGTGACAGTATCCGAATTATTGCATTCGAATGCAAGAGTTTTCGATTAGCGAATACTACTACTAGTGAGTGACAGTATCCGAATTATTGCATTCGAATGCATGAAATTTCGATTAGCAAATACTACTACTAGTGAGTGACAGTATCCGAGAACTTGCATTCGAATGCATGAGATTTCGATTAGCGAATACTACTACTAGTGAGTGACACTATCCGAATTATTGCATTCGAATGCATGAAATTTCGATTAGCGAATACTACTACTAGTGAGTGACAGTATCCGAGAACTTGCATTCGAATGCATGAGATTTCGATTAGCGAATACTACTACTAGTGAGTGACAGTATCCGAATTATTGCATTCGAATGCATGAGATTTCGATTAGCGAATACAACTACTAGTGAGTGACAGTATCCGAATTATTGCATTCGAATGCATGAGATTTCGATTAGCGAATACTACTACTAGTGAGTGACAGTATCCGAGAACTTGCATTCGAATGCATGAGATTTCGATTAGCGAATACTACCACCCGTGAGTGACAGTATCCCAATTATTGCATTCGAATGCATGAAATTTCGATTAGCGAATACTACTACTAGTGGGTGACAGTATCCGAGAACTTGCATTCGAATGCATTGAATTTCGATTAGCGAATACTACTACTAGTGAGTGACAGTATCCGAATTATTGCATTCGAATGCATGAAATTTCGATTAGCGAATACTACTACTAGTGAGTGACAGTATCAGAATTATTGCATTCGAATGCATGAAATTTCGATTAGCGAATACTACTACTAGTGAGTGACAGTATCCGAATTATTGCATTCGAATGCATGAAATTTCGATTAGCGAATACTACTACTAGTGAGTGACAGTATCCGAATTATTGCATTCGAATGCATGAAATTTCGATTAGCGAATACTACTACTAGTGAGTGACAGTAGCCGAATTATGGCATTCGAATGCATGAAATTACGATTAGCGAATACTACTACTAGTGAGTGACAGTATCCGAAAACTTGCATTCGACTGCATGAAATTTCGATTAGCGAATACTACTACTAGTGAGTGACAGTATCCGAATTATTGCATTCGAATGCATTAGATTGCGATTAGCGAATACTACTACTAGTGAGTGACAGAATCCGAAATATTGCATTCGAATGCATGAAATTTCGATTAGCGAATACTACTACTAGTGAGTGACAGTATGCGAATTATTGCAATCGAATGCATGAGATTTCGTTTAGCGAATACTACTACTAGTCAGTGACAGTTTCCGAATTATTGCTTTCGAATGCAAGAGATTTCGATTCGCGAATACTACTACTAGTGAGTGACAGTATCCGAATTATTGCATTCGAATGCAAGAGATTTCGATTAGCGAATACTACTACTAGTGAGTGACAGTATCCGAATTATTGCATTCGAATGCATGAAATTTCGATTAATGAATACTACTACTAGTGAGTGACAGTATCCGAATTATTGCATTCGAATACATGAAATTTCGATTAGCGAATACTACTACTAGTGAGTGACAGTATCCGAATTATTGCATTCGAATGCATGAAATTTCGATTAGCAAATACTACTACTAGTGAGTGACAGTATCCGAATTATGGCATTCGAATGCATGAACTTTCATTTAGCGAGTACTACTACTAGTGTGTGACAGTATCCGAATTATTGCATTCGAATGCATGAAATTTCGATTAGTGAATACTACTACTAGTGAGTGACAGTATCCGAATTATTGCATTCGAATGCATGAGATTGCGATTAGCGAATACTACTACTAGTGAGTGACAGAATCCGAATTATTGCATTCGAATGCATGAAATTTCGATTAGCGAATACTACTACTAGTGAGTGACAGTATCCCAATTATTGCATTCGAATGCATTAGATTGCGATTAGCGAATACTACTACTAGTGAGTGACAGAATCCGAATTATTGCATTCGAATGCATGAAATTGTGATTAGCGAATACTACTACTAGTGAGTGACAGTATCCGAGAACTTGCATTCGAATGCATGAGATTTCGATTAGCGAATACTACTACTAGTGAGTGACAGTATGCGAATTATTGCAATCGAATGCATGAGATTTCGTTTAGCGAATACTACTACTAGTCAGTGACAGTTTCCGAATTATTGCTTTCGAATGCAAGAGAATTCGATTAGCGAATACTACTACTAGTGAGTGACAGTATCCGAATTATTGCATTCGAATGCAAGAGATTTCGATTAGCGAATACTACTACTAGTGAGTGACAGTATCCGAATTATTGCATTCGAATGCATGAAATTTCGATTAACGAATACTACTACTAGTGAGTGACAGTATCCAAATTATTGCATTCGAATACATGAAATTTCGATTAGCGAATACTACTAGTAGTGAGTGACAGTATCCGAATTATTGCATTCGAATGCATGAAATTTCGATTAGCGAATACTACTACTAGTGAGTGACAGTATCCGAATTATTGCATTCGAATGCATGAAATTTCGATTAGCAAATACTACTACTAGTGAGTGACAGTATCCGAGAACTTGCATTCGAATGCATGAGATTTCGATTAGCGAATACTACTACTAGTGAGTGACACTATCCGAATTATTGCATTCGAATGCATGAAATTTCGATTAGCGAATACTACTACTAGTGAGTTACAGTATCCGAGAACTTGCATTCGAATGCATGAGATTTCGATTAGCGAATACTACTACTAGTGAGTGACAGTATCCGAATTATTGCATTCGAATGCATGAGATTTCGATTAGCGAATACAACTACTAGTGAGTGACAGTATCCGAATTATTGCATTCGAATGCATGAGATTTCGATTAGCGAATACTACTACTAGTGAGTGACAGTATCCGAGAACTTGCATTCCAATGCATGAGATTTCGATTAGCGAATAATACTACTAGTGAGTGACACTATCCCAATTATTGCATTCGAATGCATGAAATTTCGATTAGCGAATACTACTACTAGTGAGTGACAGTATCCGAATTATTGCATTCGAATGCATGAAATTTCGATTAGCGAATACTACTACTAGTGAGTGACAGAATCCGAATTATTGCATTCGAATGCATGAAATTTCGATTAGCGAATACTACTACTAGTGGGTGACAGTATCCGAGAACTTGCATTCGAATGCATGAGATTTCGATTAGCGAATACTACTACTACTGAGTGACAGTATCCGAGAACTTGCATTTATATGCATGAGATTTCGATTAGCGAATACTACTACTAGTGAGTGACAGTATCCGAATTATTGCAATCGAATGCATGAGATTTCGTTTAGCGAATACTACTACTATTCAAGACAGTTTCCGAATTATTGCTTTCGAATGCAAGAGATTTCGATTAGCGAATACTACTACTAGTGAGTGACAGTATCCGAATTATTGCATTCGAATGCAAGAGATTTCGATTAGCGAATACTACTACTAGTGAGTGACAGTATCCAAATTATTGCATTCGAATGCATGAAATTTCGATTAGCGAATACTACTACTAGTGGGTGACAGTATCCGAATTATTGCATTCGAATGCATGAAATTTCGATTAGCGAATACTACTACTAGTGAGTGACAGTATCCGAATTATTGCATTCGAATGCATGAAATTTCGATTAGCGAATACTACTACTAGTGAGTGACAGTAGCCGAATTATGGCATTCGAATGCATGAAATTACGATTAGCGAATACTACTACTAGTGAGTGACAGTATCCGAAAACTTGCATTCGACTGCATGAAATTTCGATTAGCGAATACTACTACTAGTGAGTGACAGTATCCGAATTATTGCATTCGAATGCATTAGATTGCGATTAGCGAATACTACTACTAGTGAGTGACAGTATCCGAATTATTGCATTCGAATGCATGAAATTTCGATTAGCGAATACTACTACTAGTGAGTGACAGTATCCGAATTATTGCATTCGAATACATGAAATTTTGATTAGCGAATACTACTACTAGTGAGTGACAGTATCCAAATTATTGCATTCGAATGCATAAAATTTCGATTAGCGAATACTACTACTAGTGTGTGACAGTATCCGAATTATGGCATTCGAATGCATGAACTTTCGATTAGCGAATACTATTACTAGTGAGTGACAGTATCCGAATTATTGCATTCGAATGCATGAAATTTCGATTAGCGAATACTACTACTAGTGAGTGACAGTATCCGAGAACTTGCATTCGAATGCATGAGATTTCGATTAGCGAATACTACTACTAGTGAGTGACAGTATTCGAGAACTTGCATTCGAATGCATGAAATTTCGATTAGCGAATTATACTACTAGTGAGTGACAGTATCCGAGAACTTGCATTCGAATGCATGAGATTTCGATTAGCGAATACTACTACTAGTGAGTGACAGTATCCGAATTATTGCATTCGAATGCATGAGATTTCGATTAGCGAATACTACTACTAGTGAGTGACAGTATCCGAATTATTGCATTCGAATGCATGAAATTTCGATTAGCGAATACTACTACTAGTGAGTGACAGTATCCGAATTATTGCATTCGAAGGCATGAAATTTCGATTAGTGAATACTACTACTAGTGAGTGACAGTATCCGAATTATTGCATTCGAATGCATGAGATTTCGATTAGCGAATACTACTACTAGTGAGTGACAGTATCCGAGAACTTGCATTCGAATGCAGGAGATTTCGATTAGCGAATACTACTACTAGTGAGTGACAGTATCCGAGAACTTGCATTCGAATGCATGAGATTGCGATTAGCGAATACAACAACTAGTGAGTGACAGTATCCGAATTATTGCATTGGAATGCATGAAATTTCGATTAGCGAATACTACTACTAGTGAGTGACAGTATCCGAGAACTTGCATTCGAATACATGAAATTTCGATTAGCGAATACTACTACTAGTGAGTGACAGTATCCGAATTATTGCATTCGAATGCATGAAATTTCGATTAGCGAATACTACCACTAGTGAGTGACAGTATCCGAATTATTGCATTCGAATGCATGAAATTTCGATTAGCGAATACTACTACTAGTGAGTGACAGTATCCGAATTATGGCATTCGAATGCATGAAATTTCGATTAGCGAATACTACTACTAGTGAGTGACAGTATCCGAGAACTTGCATTCGAATGCATGAGATTTCGATTAGCAAATACTACTACTAGTGAGTGACAGTATGCGAATTATTGCAATCGAATGCATGAGATTTCGTTTAGCGAATACTACTACTAGTCAGTGACAGTTTCCGAATTATTGCTTTCGAATGCAAGAGATTTCGATTAGCGAATACTACTACTAGTGAGTGACAGTATCCGAGTTATTGCATTCGAATGCAAGAGATTTCGATTAGCGAATACTACTACTAGTGAGTGACAGTATCCGAATTATTGCATTCGAATGCATGAAATTTCGATTAACGAATACTACTACTAGTGAGTGACAGTATCCGAATTATTGCATTCGAATACATGAAATTTCGATTAGCGAATACTACTACTAGTGAGTGACAGTATCCGAATTATTGCATTCGAATGCATGAAATTTCGAATAGCGAATACTACTACTAGTGAGTGACAGTATCCGAATTATGGCATTCGAATGCATGAACTTTCGATTAGCGAATACTACTACTAGTGAGTGACAGTATCCGAATTATTGCATTCGAATGCATGAGATTGCGATTAGCGAATACTACTACTAGTGAGTGACAGAATCCGAATTATTGCATTCGAATGCATGAAATTTCGATTAGCGAATACTACTACTAGTGAGTGACAGTATCCGAGAACTTGCATTCGAATGCATGAGATTTCGATTAGCGAATACTACTACTAGTGAGTGACAGTATCCGAGAACTTGCATTTATATGCATGAGATTTCGATTAGCGAATACTACTACTAGTGAGTGACAGTATCCGAATTATTGCAATCGAATGCATGAGATTTCGTTTAGCGAATACTACTACTAGTCAAAGACAGTTTCCGAAATATTGCTTTCGAATGCAATAGATTTCGATTAGCGAATACTACTACTAGTGAGTGACAGTATCCGAATTATTGCATTTGAATGCAAGAGATTTCAATTAGCGAATACTACTACTAGTGAGTGACAGTATCCGAATTATTGCATTCGAATGCAAGAGATTTCGATTAGCGAATACTACTACTAGTGAGTGACAGTATCCAAATTATTGCATTCGAATGCAAGACATTTCGATTAGCGAATACTACTACTAGTGAGTGACAGTATCCGAATTATTGCATTCGAATGCATGAGATTTCGATTAGCGAATACTACTACTAGTGAGTGACAGTATCCGAGAACTTGCATTCGAATGCATGAGATTTCGATTAGCGAATACTACTACTAGTGAGTGACAGTATCCGAGAACTTGCATTTATATGCATGAGATTTCGATTAGCGAATACTACTACTAGTGAGTGACAGTATCCGAATTATTGCAATCGAATGCATGAGATTTCGTTTAGCGAATACTACTACTAGTCAAAGACAGTTTCCGAAATATTGCTTTCGAATGCAAGAGATTTCGATTAGCGAATACTACTACTAGTGAGTGACAGTATCCGAATTATTGCATTTGAATGCAAGAGATTTCGATTAGCGAATACTACTACTAGTGAGTGACAGTATCCGAATTATTGCATTCGAATGCAAGAGATTTCGATTAGCGAATACTACTACTAGTGAGTGACAGTATCCAAATTATTGCATTCGAATGCAAGACATTTCGATTAGCGAATACTACTACTAGTGAGTGACAGTATCCGAATTATTGCATTCGAATGCATGAGATTTCGATTAGCGAATACTACTACTAGTGAGTGACAGTATCCGAGAACTTGCATTCGAATGCATGAGATTTCGATTAGCGAATACTACTACTAGTGAGTGACAGTATCCGAATTATTGCATTCGAATGCATGAAATTTTGATTAGCGAATACTACTACTAGTGAGTGACAGTATCCGAATTATTGCATTCGAATACATGAAATTTCGATTAGCGTATAGTACTACTAGTGAGTGACAGTATCCAAATTATTGCATTCGAATGCATGAAATTTCGATTAGCGAATACTACTACCAGTGAGTGACAGTATCCGAATTATGGCATTCGAATGCATGAACTTTCGATTAGCGAATACTACTACTAGTGAGTGACAGTATCCGAATTATTGCATTCGAATGCATGAAATTTCGATTAGCGAATACTACTACTAGTGAGTGACAGTATCCGAATTATTGCACTCGAATTCATGAAATTTCGATTAGCGAATACTACTACTAGTGAGTGACAGTATCCGAATTATTGCATTCGAATACATGAAATTTTGATTAACGAATACTACTACTAGTGAGTGACAGTATCCAAATTATTGCATTCGAATGCATAAAATTTCGATTAGCGAATACTACTACTAGTGAGTGACAGTATCCGAATTATGGCATTCGAATGCATGAACTTTCGATTAGCGAATACTACTACTAGTGAGTGACAGTATCCGAATTATTGCATTAGAATGCATGAAATTTCGATTAGCGAATACTACTACTAGTGAGTGACAGTATCCGAAATATTGCATTCGAATGCATGAGATTTCGATTAGCGAATACTACTACTAGTGAGTGACAGTATCCGAGAACTTGCATTCGAATGCATGAGATTTCGATTAGCGAATACTACTACTAGTGAGTGACAGTATCCGAGAACTTGATTTCGAATGCATGAGATTTCGATTAGCGAATACTACTACTAGTGAGTGACAGTATCCGAATTATTGCATTCGAATGCATGAGATTTCGATTAGCGAATACTACTACTAGTGAGTGACAGTATCCGAATTGTTGCATTCCAATGCATGAAATTTCGATTAGTGAATACTACTACTAGTGAGTGACAGTATCCGAATTATTGCATTCGAATGCATGAAATTTCGATTAGCGAATACTACTACTAGTGAGTGACAGTATCCGAATTATTGCATTCGAATGCATGAAATTTCGATTAGCGAATACTACTACTAGTGAGTGACAGTATCCGAATTATTGCATTCGAATGCATGAGATTTCGATTAGCGAATACTACTACTAGTGAGTGACAGTATCCGAGAACTTGCATTCGAATGCATGAGATTTCGATTAGCGAATACTACTACTAGTGAGTGACAGTATCCGAATTATTGCATTCGAATGCAAGAGATTTCGATTAGCGAATACTACTACTAGTGAGTGACAGTATCCGAATTATTGCATTCGAATGCATGAAATTTCGATTAACGAATACTACTACTAGTGGGTGACAGTATCCGAATTATTGCATTCGAATGCATGAAATTTCGATTAGCGAATACTACTACTAGTGAGTGAGAGTATCCGCGAACTTGCATTCGAATGCATGAGATTTCGATTAGCGAATACTACTACTAGTGAGTGACAGTATCCGAGAACTTGCATTTATATGCATGAGATTTCGATTAGCGAATACTACTACTAGTGAGTGACAGTATCCGAATTATTGCAATCGAATGCATGAGATTTCGTTTAGCGAATACTACTACTAGTCAAAGACAGTTTCCGAATTATTGCTTTCGAATGCAAGAGATTTCGATTAGCGAATACTACTACTAGTGAGTGACAGTATCCGAATTATTGCATTTGAATGCAAGAGATTTCGATTAGCGAATACTACTACTAGTGAGTGACAGTATCCGAATTATTGCATTCGAATGCATGAAATTTCGAATAGCGAATACTACTACTAGTGAGTGACAGTATCCGAATTATGGCATTCGAATGCATGAACTTTCGATTAGCGAATACTACTACTAGTGAGTGACAGTATCCGAATTATTGCATTCGAATGCATGAAATTTCGATTAGCGAATACTACTACTAGTGAGTGACAGTATCCGAATTGTTGCATTCGAATGCATGAGATTGCGATTAGCGAATACTACTACTAGTGAGTGACAGAATCCGAATTATTGCATTCGAATGCATGAAATTTCGATTAGCGAATACTACTACTAGTGAGTGACAGTATCCGCGAACTTGCATTCGAATGCATGAGATTTCGATTAGCGAATACTACTACTAGTGAGTGACAGTATGCGAGAACTTGCATTTATATGCATGAGATTTCGATTAGCGAATACTACTACTAGTGAGTGACAGTATCCGAATTATTGCAATCGAATGCATGAGATTTCGTTTAGCGAATACTACTACTAGTCAAAGACAGTTTCCGAATTATTGCTTTCGAATGCAAGAGATTTCGATTAGCGAATACTACTACTAGTGAGTGACAGTATCCGAATTATTGCATTTGAATGCAAGAGATTTCGATTAGCGAATACTACTACTAGTGAGTGACAGTATCCGAATTATTGCATTCGAATGCAAGAGATTTCGATTAGCGAATACTACTACTAGTGAGTGACAGTATCCGAGAACTTGCATTCGAATGCAACAGATTTCGATTAGCGAATACTACTACTAGTGAGTGACAGTATCCGAATTATTGCATTCGAATGCATGAGATTTCGATTAGCGAATACTACTACTAGTGAGTGACAGTATCCGAGAACTTTCATTCGAATGCATGAGATTTTGCTTAGCGAATACTACTACTAGTGAGTGACAGTATCCGAATTATTGCATTCGAATGCATGAAATTTCGATTAGCGAATACTACTACCACTGAGTGACAGTATCCGAATTATGGCATTCGAATGCATGAACTTTCGATTAGCGAATACTACTACTAGTGAGTGACAGTATCCGAATTATTGCATTCGAATACATGAAATTTTGATTAGCGAATACTACTACTAGTGAGTGACAGTATCCAAATTATTGCATTCGAATGCATAAAATTTCGATTAGCGAATACTACTACTAGTGAGTGACAGTATCCGAAATATTGCATTCGAATGCATGAGATTTCGATTAGCGAATACTACTACTAGTGAGTGACAGTATCCGAGAACTTGCATTCGAATGCATGAGATTTCGATTAGCGAATACTACTACTAGTGAGTGACAGTATCCGAGAACTTGATTTCGAATGCATGAGATTTCGATTAGCGAATACTACTACTAGTGAGTGACAGTATCCGAATTATTGCATTCGAATGCATGAGATTTCGATTAGCGAATACTACTACTAGTGAGTGACAGTATCCGAATTGTTGCATTCGAATGCATGAAATTCCGATTAGTGAATACTACTACTAGTGAGTGACAGTATCCGAATTATTGCATTCGAATGCATGAAATTTCGATTAGCGAATACTACTACTAGTGAGTGACAGTATCCGAATTATTGCATTCGAATGCATGAGATTTCGATTAGCGAATACTACTACTAGTGAGTGACAGTATCCGAGAACTTGCATTCGAATGCATGAGATTTCGATTAGCGAATACTACTACTAGTGAGTGACAGTATCCGAGAACTTGCATTCGAATGCATGAGATTTCGATTAGTGAATACTACTACTAGTGAGTGACAGTATCCGAATTATTGCATTCGAATGCATGAAATTTCGATTAGCGAATACTACTACTAGTGAGTGACAGTATCCGAGAACTTGCATTCGAATACATGAAATTTCGATTAGCGAATACTACTACTAGTGAGTGACAGTATCCGAATTATTGAATTCGAATGCATGAAATTTCGATTAGCGAATACTACTACTAGTGAGTGACAGTATCCGAATTATTGCATTCGAATGCATGAAATTTCGATTAGCGAATACTACTACTAGTGAGTGACCGTATCCGAAATATGGCATTCGAATGCATGAAATTTCGATTAGCGAATACTACTACTAGTGAGTGACAGTATCCGAGAACTTGCATTCGAATGCATGAGATTTCGATTAGCGAATACTACTACTAGTGAGTGACAGTATGCGAATTATTGCAATCGAATGCATGAGATTTCGTTTAGCGAATACTACTACTAGTCAGTGACAGTTTCCGAATTATTGCTTTCGAATGCAAGAGATTTCGATTAGCGAGTACTACTACTAGTGAGTGACAGTATCCGAATTATTGCATTCGAATCCAAGAGATTTCGATTAGCGAATACTACTACTAGTGAGTGACAGTATCCGAATTATTGCATTCGAATGCATGAAATTTCGATTAACGAATACTACTACTAGTGGGTGACAGTATCCGAATTATTGCATTCGAATGCATGAAATTTCGATTAGCGAATACTACTACTAGTGAGTGACAGTATCCGCGAACTTGCATTCGAATGCATGAGATTTCGATTAGCGAATACTACTACTAGTGAGTGACAGTATCCGAGAACTTGCATTTATATGCATGAGATTTCGATTAGCGAATACTACTACTAGTGAGTGACAGTATCCGAATTATTGCAATCGAATGCATGAGATTTCGTTTAGCGAATACTACTACTAGTCAAAGACAGTTTCCGAATTATTGCTTTCGAATGCAAGAGATTTCGATTAGCGAATACTACTACTAGTGAGTGACAGTATCCGAATTATTGCATTTGAATGCAAGAGATTTCGATTAGCGAATACTACTACTAGTGAGTGACAGTATCCGAATTATTGCATTCGAATGCAAGAGATTTCGATTAGCGAATACTACTACTAGTGAGTGACAGTATCCGAATTATTGCATTAGAATGCATGAAATTTCGATTAGCGAATACTACTACTAGTGAGTGACAGTATCCGAAATATTGCATTCGAATGCATGAGATTTCGATTAGCGAATACTACTACTAGTGAGTGACAGTATCCGAGAACTTGCATTCGAATGCATGAGATTTCGATTAGCGAATACTACTACTAGTGAGTGACAGTATCCGAGAACTTGATTTCGAATGCATGAGATTTCGATTAGCGAATACTACTACTAGTGAGTGACAGTATCCGAATTATTGCATTCGAATGCATGAGATTTCGATTAGCGAATACTACTACTAGTGAGTGACAGTATCCGAATTGTTGCATTCCAATGCATGAAATTTCGATTAGTGAATACTACTACTAGTGAGTGACAGTATCCGAATTATTGCATTCGAATGCATGAAATTTCGATTAGCGAATACTACTACTAGTGAGTGACAGTATCCGAATTATTGCATTCGAATGCATGAAATTTCGATTAGCGAATACTACTACAAGTGAGTGACAGTATCCGAATTATTGCATTCGAATGCATGAGATTTCGATTAGCGAATACTACTACTAGTGAGTGACAGTATCCGAGAACTTGCATTCGAATGCATGAGATTTCGATTAGCGAATACTACTACTAATGAGTGACAGTATCCGAATTATTGCATTCGAATGCAAGAGATTTCGATTAGCGAATACTACTACTAGTGAGTGACAGTATCCGAATTATTGCATTCGAATGCATGAAATTTCGATTAACGAATACTACTACTAGTGGGTGACAGTATCCGAATTATTGCATTCGAATGCATGAAATTTCGATTAGCGAATACTACTACTAGTGAGTGAGAGTATCCGCGAACTTGCATTCGAATGCATGAGATTTCGATTAGCGAATACTACTACTAGTGAGTGACAGTATCCGAGAACTTGCATTTATATGCATGAGATTTCGATTAGCGAATACTACTACTAGTGAGTGACAGTATCCGAATTATTGCAATCGAATGCATGAGATTTCGTTTAGCGAATACTACTACTAGTCAAAGACAGTTTCCGAATTATTGCTTTCGAATGCAAGAGATTTCGATTAGCGAATACTACTACTAGTGAGTGACAGTATCCGAATTATTGCATTTGAATGCAAGAGATTTCGATTAGCGAATACTACTACTAGTGAGTGACAGTATCCGAATTATTGCATTCGAATGCATGAAATTTCGAATAGCGAATACTACTACTAGTGAGTGACAGTATCCGAATTATGGCATTCGAATGCATGAACTTTCGATTAGCGAATACTACTACTAGTGAGTGACAGTATCCGAATTATTGCATTCGAATGCATGAAATTTCGATTAGCGAATACTACTACTAGTGAGTGACAGTATCCGAATTATTGCATTCGAATGCATGAGATTGCGATTAGCGAATACTACTACTAGTGAGTGACAGAATCCGAATTATTGCATTCGAATGCATGAAATTTCGATTAGCGAATACTACTACTAGTGAGTGACAGTATCCGCGAACTTGCATTCGAATGCATGAGATTTCGATTAGCGAATACTACTACTAGTGAGTGACAGTATCCGAGAACTTGCATTTATATGCATGAGATTTCGATTAGCGAATACTACTACTAGTGAGTGACAGTATCCGAATTATTGCAATCGAATGCATGAGATTTCGTTTAGCGAATACTACTACTAGTCAAAGACAGTTTCCGAATTATTGCTTTCGAATGCAAGAGATTTCGATTAGCGAATACTACTACTAGTGAGTGACAGTATCCGAATTATTGCATTTGAATGCAAGAGATTTCGATTAGCGAATACTACTACTAGTGAGTGACAGTATCCGAATTATTGCATTCGAATGCAAGAGATTTCGATTAGCGAATACTACTACTAGTGAGTGACAGTATCCGAGAACTTGCATTCGAATGCAACAGATTTCGATTAGCGAATACTACTACTAGTGAGTGACAGTATCCGAATTATTGCATTCGAATGCATGAGATTTCGATTAGCGAATACTACTACTAGTGAGTGACAGTATCCGAGAACTTTCATTCGAATGCATGAGATTTTGCTTAGCGAATACTACTACTAGTGAGTGACAGTATCCGAATTATTGCATTCGAATGCATGAAATTTCGATTAGCGAATACTACTACCACTGAGTGACAGTATCCGAATTATGGCATTCGAATGCATGAACTTTCGATTAGCGAATACTACTACTAGTGAGTGACAGTATCCGAATTATTGCATTCGAATACATGAAATTTTGATTAGCGAATACTACTACTAGTGAGTGACAGTATCCAAATTATTGCATTCGAATGCATAAAATTTCGATTAGCGAATACTACTACTAGTGAGTGACAGTATCCGAAATATTGCATTCGAATGCATGAGATTTCGATTAGCGAATACTACTACTAGTGAGTGACAGTATCCGAGAACTTGCATTCGAATGCATGAGATTTCGATTAGCGAATACTACTACTAGTGAGTGACAGTATCCGAGAACTTGATTTCGAATGCATGAGATTTCGATTAGCGAATACTACTACTAGTGAGTGACAGTATCCGAATTATTGCATTCGAATGCATGAGATTTCGATTAGCGAATACTACTACTAGTGAGTGACAGTATCCGAATTGTTGCATTCGAATGCATGAAATTCCGATTAGTGAATACTACTACTAGTGAGTGACAGTATCCGAATTATTGCATTCGAATGCATGAAATTTCGATTAGCGAATACTACTACTAGTGAGTGACAGTATCCGAATTATTGCATTCGAATGCATGAGATTTCGATTAGCGAATACTACTACTAGTGAGTGACAGTATCCGAGAACTTGCATTCGAATGCATGAGATTTCGATTAGCGAATACTACTACTAGTGAGTGACAGTATCCGAGAACTTGCATTCGAATGCATGAGATTTCGATTAGTGAATACTACTACTAGTGAGTGACAGTATCCGAATTATTGCATTCGAATGCATGAAATTTCGATTAGCGAATACTACTACTAGTGAGTGACAGTATCCGAGAACTTGCATTCGAATACATGAAATTTCGATTAGCGAATACTACTACTAGTGAGTGACAGTATCCGAATTATTGAATTCGAATCCATGAAATTTCGATTAGCGAATACTACTACTAGTGAGTGACAGTATCCGAATTATTGCATTCGAATGCATGAAATTTCGATTAGCGAATACTACTACTAGTGAGTGACCGTATCCGAATTATGGCATTCGAATGCATGAAATTTCGATTAGCGAATACTACTACTAGTGAGTGACAGTATCCGAGAACTTGCATTCGAATGCATGAGATTTCGATTAGCGAATACTACTACTAGTGAGTGACAGTATGCGAATTATTGCAATCGAATGCATGAGATTTCGTTTAGCGAATACTACTACTAGTCAGTGACAGTTTCCGAATTATTGCTTTCGAATGCAAGAGATTTCGATTAGCGAGTACTACTACTAGTGAGTGACAGTATCCGAATTATTGCATTCGAATCCAAGAGATTTCGATTAGCGAATACTACTACTAGTGAGTGACAGTATCCGAATTATTGCATTCGAATGCATGAAATTTCGATTAACGAATACTACTACTAGTGGGTGACAGTATCCGAATTATTGCATTCGAATGCATGAAATTTCGATTAGCGAATACTACTACTAGTGAGTGACAGTATCCGCGAACTTGCATTCGAATGCATGAGATTTCGATTAGCGAATACTACTACTAGTGAGTGACAGTATCCGAGAACTTGCATTTATATGCATGAGATTTCGATTAGCGAATACTACTACTAGTGAGTGACAGTATCCGAATTATTGCAATCGAATGCATGAGATTTCGTTTAGCGAATACTACTACTAGTCAAAGACAGTTTCCGAATTATTGCTTTCGAATGCAAGAGATTTCGATTAGCGAATACTACTACTAGTGAGTGACAGTATCCGAATTATTGCATTTGAATGCAAGAGATTTCGATTAGCGAATACTACTACTAGTGAGTGACAGTATCCGAATTATTGCATTCGAATGCAAGAGATTTCGATTAGCGAATACTACTACTAGTGAGTGACAGTATCCGAGAACTTGCATTCGAATGCAAGAGATTTCGATTAGCGAATACTACTACTAGTGAGTGACAGTATCCGAATTATTGCATTCGAATGCATGAGATTTCGATTAGCGAATACTACTACTAGTGAGTGACAGTATCCGAGAACTTGCATTCGAATGCATGAGATTTCGCTTAGCGAATACTACTACTAGTGAGTGACAGTATCCGAATTATTGCATTCGAATGCATGAAATTTTGATTAGCGAATACTACTACTAGTGAGTGACAGTATCCGAATTATTGCATTCGAATACATGAAATTTCGATTAGCGTATAGTACTACTAGTGAGTGACAGTATCCAAATTATTGCATTCGAATGCATGAAATTTCGATTAGCGAATACTATTGCCAGTGAGTGACAGTATCCGAATTATGGCATTCGAATGCATGAACTTTCGATTAGCGAATACTACTACTAGTGAGTGACAGTATCCGAATTATTGCATTCGAATACATGAAATTTTGATTAGCGAATACTACTACTAGTGAGTGACAGTATCCAAATTATTGCATTCGAATGCATAAAATTTCGATTAGCGAATACTACTACTAGTGAGTGACAGTATCCGAAATATTGCATTCGAATGCATGAGATTTCGATTAGCGAATACTACTACTAGTGAGTGACAGTATCCGAGAACTTGCATTCGAATGCATGAGATTTCGATTAGCGAATACTACTACTAGTGAGTGACAGTATCCGAGAACTTGATTTCGAATGCATGAGATTTCGATTAGCGAATACTACTACTAGTGAGTGACAGTATCCGAATTATTGCATTCGAATGCATGAGATTTCGATTAGCGAATACTACTACTAGTGAGTGACAGTATCCGAATTGTTGCATTCGAATGCATGAAATTCCGATTAGTGAATACTACTACTAGTGAGTGACAGTATCCGAATTATTGCATTCGAATGCATGAAATTTCGATTAGCGAATACTACTACTAGTGAGTGACAGTATCCGAATTATTGCATTCGAATGCATGAGATTTCGATTAGCGAATACTACTACTAGTGAGTGACAGTATCCGAGAACTTGCATTCGAATGCATGAGATTTCGATTAGCGAATACTACTACTAGTGAGTGACAGTATCCGAATTATTGCATTCGAATGCATGAAATTTCGATTAGCGAATACTACTACTAGTGAGTGACAGTATCCGAGAACTTGCATTCGAATACATGAAATTTCGATTAGCGAATACTACTACTAGTGAGTGACAGTATCCGAATTATTGCATTCGAATGCATGAAATTTCGATTAGCGAATACTACTACTAGTGAGTGACAGTACCCGAATTATTGCATTCGAATACATGAAATTTTGATTAGCGAATACTACTACTAGTGAGTGACAGTATCCAAATTATTGCATTCGAATGCATAAAATTTCGATTGGCGAATACTACTACTAGTGAGTGACAGTATCCGAATTATGGCATTCGAATGCATGAACTTTCGATTAGCGAATACTACTACTAGTGAGTGACAGTATCCGAATTATTGCATTCGAATGCATGAAATTTCGATTAGCGAATACTACTACTAGTGAGTGACAGTATCCGAAATATTGCATTCGAATGCATGAGATTTCGATTAGCGAATACTACTACTAGTGAGTGACAGTATCCGAGAACTTGCATTCGAATGCATGAGATTTCGATTAGCGAATACTACTACTAGTGAGTGACAGTATCCGAGAACTTGATTTCGAATGCATGAGATTTCGATTAGCGAATACTACTACTAGTGAGTGACAGTATCCGAATTATTGCACTCGAATGCATGAGATTTCGATTAGCGAATACTACTACTAGTGAGTGACAGTATCCGAATTGTTGCATTCGAATGCATGAAATTCCGATTAGTGAATACTACTACTAGTGAGTGACAGTATCCGAATTATTGCATTCGAATGCATGAAATTTCGATTAGCGAATACTACTACTAGTGAGTGACAGTATCCGAATTATTGCATTCGAATGCATGAGATTTCGATTAGCGAATACTACTACTAGTGAGTGACAGTATCCGAGAACTTGCATTCGAATGCATGAGATTTCGATTAGCGAATACTACTACTAGTGAGTGACAGTATCCGAGAACTTGCATTCGAATGCATGAGATTTCGATTAGTGAATACTACTACTAGTGAGTGACAGTATCCGAATTATTGCATTCGAATGCATGAAATTTCGATTAGCGAATACTACTACTAGTGAGTGACAGTATCCGAGAACTTGCATTCGAATACATGAAATTTCGATTAGCGAATACTACTACTAGTGAGTGACAGTATCCGAATTATTGCATTCGAATGCATGAAATTTCGATTAGCGAATACTACTACTAGTGAGTGACAGTATCCGAATTATTGCATTCGAATGCATGAAATTTCGATTAGCGAATACTACTACTAGTGAGTGACCGTATCCGAATTATGGCATTCGAATGCATGAAATTTCGATTAGCGAATACTACTACTAGTGAGTGACAGTATCCGAGAACTTGCATTCGAATGCATGAGATTTCGATTAGCGAATACTACTACTAGTGAGTGACAGTATGCGAATTATTGCAATCGAATGCATGAGATTTCGTTTAGCGAATACTACTACTAGTCAGTGACAGTTTCCGAATTATTGCTTTCGAATACAAGAGATTTCGATTAGCGAATACTACTACTAGTGAGTGACAGTATCCGAATTATTGCATTCGAATGCAAGAGATTTCGATTAGCGAATACTACTACTAGTGAGTGACAGTATCCGAATTATTGCATTCGAATGCATGAAATTTCGATTAACGAATACTACTACTAGTGGGTGACAGTATCCGAATTATTGCATTCGAATGCATGAAATTTCGATTAGCGAATACTACTACTAGTGAGTGACAGTATCCGCGAACTTGCATTCGAATGCATGAGATTTCGATTAGCGAATACTACTACTAGTGAGTGACAGTATCCGAGAACTTGCATTTATATGCATGAGATTTCGATTAGCGAATACTACTACTAGTGAGTGACAGTATCCGAATTATTGCAATCGAATGCATGAGATTTCGTTTAGCGAATACTACTACTAGTCAAAGACAGTTTCCGAATTATTGCTTTCCAATGCAAGAGATTTCGATTAGCGAATACTACTACTAGTGAGTGACAGTATCCGAATTATTGCATTTGAATGCAAGAGATTTCGATTAGCGAATACTACTACTAGTGAGTGACAGTATCCGAATTATTGCATTCGAATGCAAGAGATTTCGATTAGCGAATACTACTACTAGTGAGTGACAGTATCCGAGAACTTGCATTCGAATGCAAGAGATTTCGATTAGCGAATACTACTACTAGTGAGTGACAGTATCCGAATTATTGCATTCGAATGCATGAGATTTCGATTAGCGAATACTACTACTAGTGAGTGACAGTATCCGAGAACTTGCATTCGAATGCATGAGATTTCGCTTAGCGAATACTACTACTAGTGAGTGACAGTATCCGAATTATTGCATTCGAATGCATGAAATTTTGATTAGCGAATACTACTACTAGTGAGTGACAGTATCCGAATTATTGCATTCGAATACATGAAATTTCGATTAGCGTATAGTACTACTAGTGAGTGACAGTATCCAAATTATTGCATTCGAATGCATGAAATTTCGATTAGCGAATACAATTACCAGTGAGTGACAGTATCCGAATTATGGCATTCGAATGCATGAACTTTCGATTAGCGAATACTACAACTAGTGAGTGACAGTATCCGAATTATTGCATTCGAATACATGAAATTTTGATTAGCGAATACTACTACTAGTGAGTGACAGTATCCAAATTATTGCATTCGAATGCATAAAATTTCGATTAGCGAATACTACTACTAGTGAGTGACAGTATCCGAATTATGGCATTCGAATGCATGAACTTTCGATTAGCGAATACTACTACTAGTGAGTGACAGTATCCGAATTATTGCATTCGAATGCATGAAATTTCGATTAGCGAATACTACTACTAGTGAGTGACAGTATCCGAAATATTGCATTCGAATGCATGAGATTTCGATTAGCGAATACTACTACTAGTGAGTGACAGTATCCGAGAACTTGCATTCGAATGCATGAGATTTCGATTAGCGAATACTACTACTAGTGAGTGACAGTATCCGAGAACTTGATTTCGAATGCATGAGATTTCGATTAGCGAATACTACTACTAGTGAGTGACAGTATCCGAATTATTGCATTCGAATGCATGAGATTTCGATTAGCGAATACTACTACTAGTGAGTGACAGTATCCGAATTGTTGCATTCGAATGCATGAAATTCCGATTAGTGAATACTACTACTAGTGAGGGACAGTATCCGAATTATTGCATTCGAATGCATGAAATTTCGATTAGCGAATACTACTACTAGTGAGTGACAGTATCCGAATTATTGCATTCGAATGCATGAAATTTCGATTAGCGAATACTACTACTAGTGAGTGACAGTATCCGAGAACTTGCATTCGAATGCATGAGATTTCGATTAGCGAATACTACTACTAGTGAGTGACAGTATCCGAGAACTTGCATTCGAATGCATGAGATTTCGATTAGTGAATACTACTACTAGTGAGTGACAGTATCCGAATTATTGCATTCGAATGCATGAAATTTCAATTAGCGAATACTACTACTAGTGAGTGACAGTATCCGAGAACTTGCATTCGAATACATGAAATTTCGATTAGCGAATACTACTACTAGTGAGTGACAGTATCCGAGTTATTGCATTCGAAAGCATGAAATTTCGATTAGCGAATACTACTACTAGTGAGTGACAGTATCCGAATTATTGCATTCGAATGCATGAAATTTCGATTAGCGAATACTACTACTAGTGAGTGACCGTATCCGAATTATGGCATTCGAATGCATGAAATTTCGATTAGCGAATACTACTACTAGTGAGTGACAGTATCCGAGAACTTGCATTCGAATGCATGAGATTTCGATTAGCGAATACTACTACTAGTGAGTGACAGTATGCGAATTATTGCAATCGAATGCATGAGATTTCGTTTAGCGAATACTACTACTAGTCAGTGACAGTTTCCGAATTATTGCTTTCGAATGCAAGAGATTTCGATTAGCGAATACTACTACTAGTGAGTGACAGTATCCGAATTATTGCATTCGAATGCAAGAGATTTCGATTAGCGAATACTACTACTAGTGAATGACAGTATCCGAATTATTGCATTCGAATGCATGAAATTTCGATTAACGAATACTACTACTAGTGGGTGACAGTATCCGAATTATTTCATTCGAATACATGAAATTTCGATTAGCGAATACTACTACTAGTGAGTGACAGTATCCGTATTATTGCATTCGAATGCATGAAATTTCGAATAGCGAATACTACTACTAGTGAGTGACAGTATCCGAATTATGGCATTCGAATGCATGAACTTTCGATTAGCGAATACTACTACTAGTGAGTGACAGTATCCGAATTATTGCATTCGAATGCATGAAATTTCGATTAGCGAATACTACTACTAGTGAGTGACAGTATCCGAATTATTGCATTCGAATGCATGAGATTGCGATTAGCGAATACTACTACTAGTGAGTGACAGAATTCGAATTATTGCATTCGAATGCATGAAATTTCGATTAGCGAATACTACTACTAGTGAGTGACAGTATCCGAGAACTTGCATTCGAATGCATGAGATTTCGATTAGCGAATACTACTACTAGTGAGTGACAGTATCCGAGAACTTGCATTTATATGCATGAGATTTCGATTAGCGAATACTACTACTAGTGAGTGACAGTATCTGAATTATTGCAATCGAATGCATGAGATTTCGTTTAGCGAATACTACTACTAGTCAAAGACAGTTTCCGAATTATTGCTTTCGAATGCAAGAGATTTCGATTAGCGAATACTACTACTAGTGAGTGACAGTATCAGAATTATTGCATTTGAATGCAAGAGATTTCGATTAGCGAATACTACTACTAGTGAGTGACAGTATCCGAATTATTGCATTCGAATGCAAGAGATTTCGATTAGCGAATACCACTACTAGTGAGTCACAGTATCCGAGAACTTGCATTCGAATGCAAGAGATTTCGAATAGCGAATACTACTACTAGTGAGTGACAGTATCCGAATTATTGCATTCGAATGCATGAGATTTCGATTAGCGAATACTACTACTAGTGAGTGACAGTATCCGAGAACTTGCATTCGAATGCATGAGATTTCGCTTAGCGAATACTACTACTAGTGAGTGACAGTATCCGAATTATTGCATTCGAATGCATGAAATTTTGATTAGCGAATACTACTACTAGTGAGTGACAGTATCCGAATTATTGCATTCGAATACATGAAATTTCGATTAGCGTATAGTACTACTAGTGAGTGACAGTATCCAAATTATTGCATTCGAATGCATGAAATTTCGATTAGCGAATACTACTACCACTGAGTGACAGTATCCGAATTATGGCATTCGAATGCATGAACTTTCGATTAGCGAATACTACTACTAGTGAGTGACAGTATCCGAATTATCGCATTCGAATGCATGAAATTTCGTTTAGCGAATACTACTACTAGTCAGTGACAGTTTCCGAATTATTGCTTTCGAATGCAAGAGATTTCGATTAGCGAATACTACTACTAGTGAGTGACAGTATCCGAATTATTGCATTCGAATGCAAGAGATTTCGATTAGCGAATACTACTACTAGTGAGTGACAGTATCCGAATTATTGCATTCGAATGCATGAAATTTCGATTAACGAATACTACTACTAGTGAGTGACAGTATCCGAATTATTGCATTCGAATGCATGAAATTTCGATTAGCGAATACTACTACTAGTGAGTGACAGTATCCGAAATATTGCATTCGAATGCATGAGATTTCGATTAGCGAATACTACTACTAGTGAGTGACAGTATCCGAGAACTTGCATTCGAATGCATGAGATTTCGATTAGCGAATACTACTACTAGTGAGTGACAGTATCCGAGAACTTGATTTCGAATGCATGAGATTTCGATTAGCGAATACTACTACTAGTGAGTGACAGTATCCGAATTATTGCACTCGAATGCATGAGATTTCGATTAGCGAATACTACTACTAGTGAGTGACAGTATCCGAATTGTTGCATTCGAATGCATGAAATTCCGATTAGTGAATACTACTACTAGTGAGTGACAGTATCCGAATTATTGCATTCGAATGCATGAAATTTCGATTAGCGAATACTACTACTAGTGAGTGACAGTATCCGAATTATTGCATTCGAATGCATGAGATTTCGATTAGCGAATACTACTACTAGTGAGTGACAGTATCCGAGAACTTGCATTCGAATGCATGAGATTTCGATTAGCGAATACTACTACTAGTGAGTGACAGTATCCGAGAACTTGCATTCGAATGCATGAGATTTCGATTAGTGAATACTACTACTAGTGAGTGACAGTATCCGAATTATTGCATTCGAATGCATGAAATTTCGATTAGCGAATACTACTACTAGTGAGTGACAGTATCCGAGAACTTGCATTCGAATACATGAAATTTCGATTAGCGAATACTACTACTAGTGAGTGACAGTATCCGAATTATTGCATTCGAATGCATGAAATTTCGATTAGCGAATACTACTACTAGTGAGTGACAGTATCCGAATTATTGCATTCGAATGCATGAAATTTCGATTAGCGAATACTACTACTAGTGAGTGACCGTATCCGAATTATGGCATTCGAATGCATGAAATTTCGATTAGCGAATACTACTACTAGTGAGTGACAGTATCCGAGAACTTGCATTCGAATGCATGAGATTTCGATTAGCGAATACTACTACTAGTGAGTGACAGTATGCGAATTATTGCAATCGAATGCATGAGATTTCGTTTAGCGAATACTACTACTAGTCAGTGACAGTTTCCGAATTATTGCTTTCGAATACAAGAGATTTCGATTAGCGAATACTACTACTAGTGAGTGACAGTATCCGAATTATTGCATTCGAATGCAAGAGATTTCGATTAGCGAATACTACTACTAGTGAGTGACAGTATCCGAATTATTGCATTCGAATGCATGAAATTTCGATTAACGAATACTACTACTAGTGGGTGACAGTATCCGAATTATTGCATTCGAATGCATGAAATTTCGATTAGCGAATACTACTACTAGTGAGTGACAGTATCCGCGAACTTGCATTCGAATGCATGAGATTTCGATTAGCGAATACTACTACTAGTGAGTGACAGTATCCGAGAACTTGCATTTATATGCATGAGATTTCGATTAGCGAATACTACTACTAGTGAGTGACAGTATCCGAATTATTGCAATCGAATGCATGAGATTTCGTTTAGCGAATACTACTACTAGTCAAAGACAGTTTCCGAATTATTGCTTTCCAATGCAAGAGATTTCGATTAGCGAATACTACTACTAGTGAGTGACAGTATCCGAATTATTGCATTTGAATGCAAGAGATTTCGATTAGCGAATACTACTACTAGTGAGTGACAGTATCCGAATTATTGCATTCGAATGCAAGAGATTTCGATTAGCGAATACTACTACTAGTGAGTGACAGTATCCGAGAACTTGCATTCGAATGCAAGAGATTTCGATTAGCGAATACTACTACTAGTGAGTGACAGTATCCGAATTATTGCATTCGAATGCATGAGATTTCGATTAGCGAATACTACTACTAGTGAGTGACAGTATCCGAGAACTTGCATTCGAATGCATGAGATTTCGCTTAGCGAATACTACTACTAGTGAGTGACAGTATCCGAATTATTGCATTCGAATGCATGAAATTTTGATTAGCGAATACTACTACTAGTGAGTGACAGTATCCGAATTATTGCATTCGAATACATGAAATTTCGATTAGCGTATAGTACTACTAGTGAGTGACAGTATCCAAATTATTGCATTCGAATGCATGAAATTTCGATTAGCGAATACAATTACCAGTGAGTGACAGTATCCGAATTATGGCATTCGAATGCATGAACTTTCGATTAGCGAATACTACAACTAGTGAGTGACAGTATCCGAATTATTGCATTCGAATACATGAAATTTTGATTAGCGAATACTACTACTAGTGAGTGACAGTATCCAAATTATTGCATTCGAATGCATAAAATTTCGATTAGCGAATACTACTACTAGTGAGTGACAGTATCCGAATTATGGCATTCGAATGCATGAACTTTCGATTAGCGAATACTACTACTAGTGAGTGACAGTATCCGAATTATTGCATTCGAATGCATGAAATTTCGATTAGCGAATACTACTACTAGTGAGTGACAGTATCCGAAATATTGCATTCGAATGCATGAGATTTCGATTAGCGAATACTACTACTAGTGAGTGACAGTATCCGAGAACTTGCATTCGAATGCATGAGATTTCGATTAGCGAATACTACTACTAGTGAGTGACAGTATCCGAGAACTTGATTTCGAATGCATGAGATTTCGATTAGCGAATACTACTACTAGTGAGTGACAGTATCCGAATTATTGCATTCGAATGCATGAGATTTCGATTAGCGAATACTACTACTAGTGAGTGACAGTATCCGAATTGTTGCATTCGAATGCATGAAATTCCGATTAGTGAATACTACTACTAGTGAGGGACAGTATCCGAATTATTGCATTCGAATGCATGAAATTTCGATTAGCGAATACTACTACTAGTGAGTGACAGTATCCGAATTATTGCATTCGAATGCATGAAATTTCGATTAGCGAATACTACTACTAGTGAGTGACAGTATCCGAGAACTTGCATTCGAATGCATGAGATTTCGATTAGCGAATACTACTACTAGTGAGTGACAGTATCCGAGAACTTGCATTCGAATGCATGAGATTTCGATTAGTGAATACTACTACTAGTGAGTGACAGTATCCGAATTATTGCATTCGAATGCATGAAATTTCAATTAGCGAATACTACTACTAGTGAGTGACAGTATCCGAGAACTTGCATTCGAATACATGAAATTTCGATTAGCGAATACTACTACTAGTGAGTGACAGTATCCGAGTTATTGCATTCGAAAGCATGAAATTTCGATTAGCGAATACTACTACTAGTGAGTGACAGTATCCGAATTATTGCATTCGAATGCATGAAATTTCGATTAGCGAATACTACTACTAGTGAGTGACCGTATCCGAATTATGGCATTCGAATGCATGAAATTTCGATTAGCGAATACTACTACTAGTGAGTGACAGTATCCGAGAACTTGCATTCGAATGCATGAGATTTCGATTAGCGAATACTACTACTAGTGAGTGACAGTATGCGAATTATTGCAATCGAATGCATGAGATTTCGTTTAGCGAATACTACTACTAGTCAGTGACAGTTTCCGAATTATTGCTTTCGAATGCAAGAGATTTCGATTAGCGAATACTACTACTAGTGAGTGACAGTATCCGAATTATTGCATTCGAATGCAAGAGATTTCGATTAGCGAATACTACTACTAGTGAATGACAGTATCCGAATTATTGCATTCGAATGCATGAAATTTCGATTAACGAATACTACTACTAGTGGGTGACAGTATCCGAATTATTTCATTCGAATACATGAAATTTCGATTAGCGAATACTACTACTAGTGAGTGACAGTATCCGTATTATTGCATTCGAATGCATGAAATTTCGAATAGCGAATACTACTACTAGTGAGTGACAGTATCCGAATTATGGCATTCGAATGCATGAACTTTCGATTAGCGAATACTACTACTAGTGAGTGACAGTATCCGAATTATTGCATTCGAATGCATGAAATTTCGATTAGCGAATACTACTACTAGTGAGTGACAGTATCCGAATTATTGCATTCGAATGCATGAGATTGCGATTAGCGAATACTACTACTAGTGAGTGACAGAATTCGAATTATTGCATTCGAATGCATGAAATTTCGATTAGCGAATACTACTACTAGTGAGTGACAGTATCCGAGAACTTGCATTCGAATGCATGAGATTTCGATTAGCGAATACTACTACTAGTGAGTGACAGTATCCGAGAACTTGCATTTATATGCATGAGATTTCGATTAGCGAATACTACTACTAGTGAGTGACAGTATCTGAATTATTGCAATCGAATGCATGAGATTTCGTTTAGCGAATACTACTACTAGTCAAAGACAGTTTCCGAATTATTGCTTTCGAATGCAAGAGATTTCGATTAGCGAATACTACTACTAGTGAGTGACAGTATCAGAATTATTGCATTTGAATGCAAGAGATTTCGATTAGCGAATACTACTACTAGTGAGTGACAGTATCCGAATTATTGCATTCGAATGCAAGAGATTTCGATTAGCGAATACCACTACTAGTGAGTCACAGTATCCGAGAACTTGCATTCGAATGCAAGAGATTTCGAATAGCGAATACTACTACTAGTGAGTGACAGTATCCGAATTATTGCATTCGAATGCATGAGATTTCGATTAGCGAATACTACTACTAGTGAGTGACAGTATCCGAGAACTTGCATTCGAATGCATGAGATTTCGCTTAGCGAATACTACTACTAGTGAGTGACAGTATCCGAATTATTGCATTCGAATGCATGAAATTTTGATTAGCGAATACTACTACTAGTGAGTGACAGTATCCGAATTATTGCATTCGAATACATGAAATTTCGATTAGCGTATAGTACTACTAGTGAGTGACAGTATCCAAATTATTGCATTCGAATGCATGAAATTTCGATTAGCGAATACTACTACCACTGAGTGACAGTATCCGAATTATGGCATTCGAATGCATGAACTTTCGATTAGCGAATACTACTACTAGTGAGTGACAGTATCCGAATTATCGCATTCGAATGCATGAAATTTCGTTTAGCGAATACTACTACTAGTCAGTGACAGTTTCCGAATTATTGCTTTCGAATGCAAGAGATTTCGATTAGCGAATACTACTACTAGTGAGTGACAGTATCCGAATTATTGCATTCGAATGCAAGAGATTTCGATTAGCGAATACTACTACTAGTGAGTGACAGTATCCGAATTATTGCATTCGAATGCATGAAATTTCGATTAACGAATACTACTACTAGTGAGTGACAGTATCCGAATTATTGCATTCGAATACATGAAATTTCGATTAGCGAATACTACTACTAGTGAGTGACAGTATCCGAATTATTGCATTCGAATGCATGAAATTTCGAATAGCGAATACTACTACTAGTGAGTGACAGTATCCGAATTATGGCATTCGAATGCATGAACTTTCGATTAGCGAATACTACTACTAGTGAGTGACAGTATCCGAATTATTGCATTCGAATGCATGAAATTTCGATTAGCGAATACTACTACTAGTGAGTGACAGTATCCGAATTATTGCATTCGAATGCATGAGATTGCGATTAGCGAATACTACTACTAGTGAGTGACAGTATCCGAGAACTTGCATTTATATGCATGAGATTTCGATTAGCGAATACTACTACTAGTGAGTGACAGTATCCGAATTATTGCAATCGAATGCATGAGATTTCGTTTAGCGAATACTACTACTAGCAAAGACAGTTTCCGAATTATTGCTTTCGAATGCAAGAGATTTCGATTAGCGAATACTACTACTAGTGAGTGACAGTATCCGAATTATTGCATTCGAATGCAAGAGATTTCGATTAGCGAATACTACTACTAGTGTGTGACAGTATCCAAATTATTGCATTCGAATGCAAGACATTTCGATTAGCGAATACTACTACTAGTGAGTGACAGTATCCGAATTATTGCATTCGAATGCATGAGATTTCGATTAGCGAATACTACTACTAGTGAGTGACAGTATCCGAGAACTTGCATTCGAATGCATGAGATTTCGATTAGCGAATACTACTACTAGTGAGTGACAGTATCCGAATTATTGCATTCGAATGCATGAAATTTTGATTAGCGAATACTACTACTAGTGAGTGACAGTATCCGAATTATTGCATTCGAATACATGAAATTTCGATTAGCGTATAGTACTACTAGTGAGTGACAGTATCCAAATTATTGCATTCGAATGCATGAAATTTCGATTAGCGAATACTACTACCAGTGAGTGACAGTATCCGAATTATGGCATTCGAATGCATGAACTTTCGATTAGCGAATACTACTACTAGTGAGTGACAGTATCCGAATTATTGCATTCGAATGCATGAAATTTCGATTAGCGAATACTACTACTAGTGAGTGACAGTATCCGAATTATTGCACTCGAATGCATGAAATTTCGATTAGCGAATACTACGACTAGTGAGTGACAGTATCCGAATTATTGCATTCGAATACATCAAATTTTGATTAGCGAATACTACTACTAGTGAGTGACAGTATCCAAATTATTGCATTCGAATGCATAAAATTTCGATTAGCGAATACTACTACTAGTGAGTGACAGTATCCGAATTATGGCATTCGAATGCATGAACTTTCGATTAGCGAATACTACTACTAGTGAGTGACAGTATCCGAATTATTGTATTCGAATGCATGAAATTTCGATTAGCGAATACTACTACTAGTGAGTGACAGTATCCGAATTATTGCATTCGAATGCATGAGATTTCGATTAGCGAATACTACTACTAGTGAGTGACAGTATCCGAGAACTTGCATTCGAATGCATGAGATTTCGATTAGCGAATACTACTACTAGTGAGTGACTGTATCCGAGAACTTGCATTCGAATGCATGAGATTTCGATTAGCGAATACTACTACTAGTGAGTGACAGTATCCGAATTATTGCATTCGAATGCATGAGATTACGATTAGCGAATACTACTACTAGTGAGTGACAGTATCCGAATTGTTGCATTCGAATGCATGAAATTTCGATTAGTGAATACTACTACTAGTGAGTGACAGTATCCGAGAACTTGAATTCGAATGCATGAGATTTCGATTAGCGAATACTACTACTAGTGAGTGACAGTATCCGAGAACTTGCATTCGAATGCATGAGATTTCGATTAGCGAATACTACTACTAGTGAGTGTCAGTATCCGAATTATTGCATTCGAATGCATGAGATTTCGATTAGCGAATACTACTACTAGTGAGTGACAGTATCCGAATTGTTGCATTCGAATGCATGAAATTTCGATTAGTGAATACTACTACTAGTGAGTGACAGTATCCGAGAACTTGAATTCGAATGCATGAGATTTCGATTAGCGAATACTACTACTAGTGAGTGACAGTATCCGAGAACTTGCATTCGAATGCATGAGATTTCGATTAGCGAATACTACTACTAGTGAGTGTCAGTATCCGAATTATTGCATTCGAATGCATGAGATTTCGATTAGCGAATACTACTACTAGTGAGTGACAGTATCCGAATTGTTGCATTCGAATGCATGAAATTTCGATTAGCGAATACTACTACTAGTGAGTGACAGTATCCGAGAACTTGCATTCGAATACATGAAATTTCGATTAGCGAATACTACTACTAGTGAGTGACAGTATCCGAATTATTGCATTCGAATGCATGAAATTTCGATTAGCGAATACTACTACTAGTGAGTGACAGTATCCGAATTATTGCATTCGAATGCATGAAATTTCGATTAGCGAATACTACTACTAGTGAGTGACCGTATCCGAATTATGGCATTCGAATGCATGAAATTTCGATTAGCGAATGCTACTACTAGTGAGTGACAGTATCCGAGAACTTGCATTCGAATGCATGAGATTTCGATTAGCGAATACTACTACTAGTGAGTGACAGTATGCGAATTATTGCAATCGAATGCATGAGATTTCGTTTAGCGAATACTACTACTAGTCAGTGACAGTTTCCGAATTATTGCTTTCGAATGCAAGAGATTTCGATTAGCGAATACTACTACTAGTGAGTGACAGTATCCGAATTATTGCATTCGAATGCAAGAGATTTCGATTAGCGAATACTACTACTAGTGAGTGACAGTATCCGAATTATTGCATTCGAATGCATGAAATTTCGATTAGCGAATACTACTACTAGTGAGTGACTGTATCCGAATTATTGCATTCGAATGCATGAAATTTCGAATAGCGAATACTACTACTAGTGAGTGACAGTATGCGAATTATGGCATTCGAATGAATGAACTTTCGATTAGCGAATACTACTACTAGTGAGTGACAGTATCCGAATTATTGCATTCGAATGCATGAAATTTCGAATAGCGAATACTACTACTAGTGAGTGACAGTATCCGAATTATGGCATTCGAATGCATGAACTTTCGATTAGCGAATACTACTACTAGTGAGTGACAGTATCCGAATTATTGCATTCGAATGCATGAAATTTCGATTAGCGAATACTACTACTAGTGAGTGACAGTATCCGAATTATTGCATTCGAATGCATGAGATTGCGATTAACGAATACTACTACTAGTGAGTGACAGTATCCGAGAACTTGCATTTATATGCATGAGATTTCGATTAGCGAATACTACTACTAGTGAGTGACAGTATCCGAATTATTGCAATCGAATGCATGAGATTTCGTTTAGCGAATACTACTACTAGCAAAGACAGTTTCCGAATTATTGCTTTCGAATGCAAGAGATTTCGATTAGCGAATACTACTACTAGTGAGTGACAGTATCCGAATTATTGCATTCGAATGCAAGAGATTTCGATTAGCGAATACTACTACTAGTGAGTGACAGTATCCAAATTATTGCATTCGAATGCAAGACATTTCGATTAGCGAATACTACTACTAGTGAGTGACAGTATCCGAATTATTGCATTCGAATGCATGAGATTTCGATTAGCGAATACTACTACTAGTGAGTGACAGTATCCGAGAACTTGCATTCGAATGCATGAGATTTCGATTAGCGAATACTACTACTAGTGAGTGACAGTATCCGAATTATTGCATTCGAATGCATGAAATTTTGATTAGCGAATACTACTACTAGTGAGTGACAGTATCCGAATTATTGCATTCGAATACATGAAATTTCGATTAGCGTATAGTACTACTAGTGAGTGACAGTATCCAAATTATTGCATTCGAATGCATGAAATTTCGATTAGCGAATACTACTACCAGTGAGTGACAGTATCCGAATTATGGCATTCGAATGCATGAACTTTCGATTAGCGAATACTACTACTAGTGAGTGACAGTATCCGAATTATTGCATTCGAATGCATGAAATTTCGATTAGCGAATACTACTACTAGTGAGTGACAGTATCCGAATTATTGCACTCGAATGCATGAAATTTCGATTAGCGAATACTACTACTAGTGAGTGACAGTATCCAAATTATTGCATTCGAATACATCAAATTTTGATTAGCGAATACTACTACTAGTGAGTGACAGTATCCAAATTATTGCATTCGAATGCATAAAATTTCGATTAGCGAATACTACTACTAGTGAGTGACAGTATCCGAATTATGGCATTCGAATGCATGAACTTTCGATTAGCGAATACTACTACTAGTGAGTGACAGTATCCGAATTATTGTATTCGAATGCATGAAATTTCGATTAGCGAATACTACTACTAGTGAGTGACAGTATCCGAATTATTGCATTCGAATGCATGAGATTTCGATTAGCGAATACTACTACTAGTGAGTGACAGTATCCGAGAACTTGCATTCGAATGCATGAGATTTCGATTAGCGAATACTACTACTAGTGAGTGACTGTATCCGAGAACTTGCATTCGAATGCATGAGATTTCGATTAGCGAATACTACTACTAGTGAGTGACAGTATCCGAATTATTGCATTCGAATGCATGAGATTTCGATTAGCGAATACTACTACTAGTGAGTGACAGTATCCGAATTGTTGCATTCGAATGCATGAAATTTCGATTAGTGAATACTACTACTAGTGAGTGACAGTATCCGAGAACTTGAATTCGAATGCATGAGATTTCGATTAGCGAATACTACTACTAGTGAGTGACAGTATCCGAGAACTTGCATTCGAATGCATGAGATTTCGATTAGCGAATACTACTACTAGTGAGTGTCAGTATCCGAATTATTGCATTCGAATGCATGAGATTTCGATTAGCGAATACTACTACTAGTGAGTGACAGTATCCGAATTGTTGCATTCGAATGCATGAAATTTCGATTAGTGAATACTACTACTAGTGAGTGACAGTATCCGAGAACTTGAATTCGAATGCATGAGATTTCGATTAGCGAATACTACTACTAGTGAGTGACAGTATCCGAGAACTTGCATTCGAATGCATGAGATTTCGATTAGCGAATACTACTACTAGTGAGTGTCAGTATCCGAATTATTGCATTCGAATGCATGAGATTTCGATTAGCGAATACTACTACTAGTGAGTGACAGTATCCGAATTGTTGCATTCGAATGCATGAAATTTCGATTAGCGAATACTACTACTAGTGAGTGACAGTATCCGAGAACTTGCATTCGAATACATGAAATTTCGATTAGCGAATACTACTACTAGTGAGTGACAGTATCCCAATTATTGCATTCGAATGCATTAAATTTCGATTAGCGAATACTACTACTAGTGAGTGACAGTATCCGAATTATTGCATTCGAATGCATGAAATTTCGATTAGCGAATACTACTACTAGTGAGTGACCGTATCCGAATTATGGCATTCGAATGCATGAAATTTCGATTAGCGAATGCTACTACTAGTGAGTGACAGTATCCGAGAACTTGCATTCGAATGCATGAGATTTCGATTAGCGAATACTACTACTAGTGAGTGACAGTATCCGAATTATTGCATTCGAATGCAAGAGATTTCGATTAGCGAATACTACTACTAGTGAGTGACAGTATCCGAATTATTGCATTCGAATGCATGAAATTTCGATTAGCGAATACTACTACTAGTGAGTGACAGTATCCGAATTATTGCATTCGAATGCATGAAATTTCGAATAGCGAATACTACTACTAGTGAGTGACAGTATGCGAATTATGGCATTCGAATGAATGAACTTTCGATTAGCGAATACTACTACTAGTGAGTGACAGTATCCGAATTATTGCATTCGAATGCATGAAATTTCGAATAGCGAATACTACTACTAGTGAGTGACAGTATCCGAATTATGGCATTCGAATGCATGAACTTTCGATTAGCGAATACTACTACTAGTGAGTGACAGTATCCGAATTATTGCATTCGAATGCATGAAATTTCGATTAGCGAATACTACTACTAGTGAGTGACAGTATCCGAATTATTGCATTCGAATGCATGAGATTGCGATTAGCGAATACTACTACTAGTGAGTGACAGTATCCGAGAACTTGCATTTATATGCATGAGATTTCGATTAGCGAATACTACTACTAGTGAGTGACAGTATCCGAATTATTGCAATCGAATGCATGAGATTTCGTTTAGCGAATACTACTACTAGCAAAGACAGTTTCCGAATTATTGCTTTCGAATGCAAGAGATTTCGATTAGCGAATACTACTACTAGTGAGTGACAGTATCCGAATTATTGCATTCGAATGCAAGAGATTTCGATTAGCGAATACTACTACTAGTGAGTGACAGTATCCAAATTATTGCATTCGAATGCAAGATATTTCGATTAGCGAATACTACTACTAGTGAGTGACAGTATCCGAATTATTGCATTCGAATGCATGAGATTTCGATTAGCGAATACTACTACTAGTGAGTGACAGTATCCGAGAACTTGCATTCGAATGCATGAGATTTCGATTAGCGAATACTACTACTAGTGAGTGACAGTATCCGAATTATTGCATTCGAATGCATGAAATTTTGATTAGCGAATACTACTACTAGTGAGTGACAGTATCCGAATTATTGCATTCGAATACATGAAATTTCGATTAGCGTATAGTACTACTAGTGAGTGACAGTATCCAAATTATTGCATTCGAATGCATGAAATTTCGATTAGCGAATACTACTACCAGTGAGTGACACTATCCGAATTATGGCATTCGAATGCATGAACTTTCGATTAGCGAATACTACTACTAGTGAGTGACAGTATCCGAATTATTGCATTCGAATGCATGAAATTTCGATTAGCGAATACTACTACTAGTGAGTGACAGTATCCGAATTATTGCACTCGAATGCATGAAATTTCGATTAGCGAATACTACTACTAGTGAGTGACAGTATCCGAATTATTGCATTCGAATACATCAAATTTTGATTAGCGAATACTACTACTAGTGAGTGACAGTATCCAAATTATTGCATTCGAATGCATAAAATTTCGATTAGCGAATACTACTACTAGTGAGTGACAGTATCCGAATTATGGCATTCGAATGCATGAACTTTCGATTAGCGAATACTACTACTAGTGAGTGACAGTATCCGAATTATTGTATTCGAATGCATGAAATTTCGATTAGCGAATACTACTACTAGTGAGTGACAGTATCCGAATTATTGCATTCGAATGCATGAGATTTCGATTAGCGAATACTACTAATAGTGAGTGACAGTATCCGAGAACTTGCATTCGAATGCATGAGATTTCGATTAGCGAATACTACTACTAGTGAGTGACTGTATCCGAGAACTTGCATTCGAATGCATGAGATTTCGATTAGCGAATACTACTACTAGTGAGTGACAGTATCCGATTTATTGCATTCGAATGCATGAGATTTCGATTAGCGAATACTACTACTAGTGAGTGACAGTATCCGAATTGTTGCATTCGAATGCATGAAATTTCGATTAGTGAATACTACTACTAGTGAGTGACAGTATCCGAGAACTTGAATTCGAATGCATGAGATTTCGATTAGCGAATACTACTACTAGTGAGTGACAGTATCCGAGAACTTGCATTCGAATGCATGAGATTTCGATTAGCGAATACTACTACTAGTGAGTGTCAGTATCCGAATTATTGCATTCGAATGCATGAGATTTCGATTAGCGAATACTACTACTAGTGAGTGACAGTATCCGAATTGTTGCATTCGAATGCATGAAATTTCGATTAGTGAATACTACTACTAGTGAGTGACAGTATCCGAGAACTTGAATTCGAATGCATGAGATTTCGATTAGCGAATACTACTACTAGTGAGTGACAGTATCCGAGAACTTGCATTCGAATGCATGAGATTTCGATTAGCGAATACTACTACTAGTGAGTGTCAGTATCCGAATTATTGCATTCGAATGCATGAGATTTCGATTAGCGAATACTACTACTAGTGAGTGACAGTATCCGAATTGTTGCATTCGAATGCATGAAATTTCGATTAGCGAATACTACTACTAGTGAGTGACAGTATCCGAATTATTGCATTCGAATGCATGAAATTTCGATTAGCGAATACTACTACTAGTGAGTGACCGTATCCGAATTATGGCATTCGAATGCATGAAATTTCGATTAGCGAATGCTACTACTAGTGAGTGACAGTATCCGAGAACTTGCATTCGAATGCATGAGATTTCGATTAGCGAATACTACTACTAGTGAGTGACAGTATCCGAATTATTGCATTCGAATGCAAGAGATTTCGATTAGCGAATACTACTACTAGTGAGTGACAGTATCCGAATTATTGCATTCGAATGCATGAAATTTCGATTAGCGAATACTACTACTAGTGAGTGACAGTATCCGAATTATTGCATTCGAATGCATGAAATTTCGAATAGCGAATACTACTACTAGTGAGTGACAGTATGCGAATTATGGCATTCGAATGAATGAACTTTCGATTAGCGAATACTACTACTAGTGAGTGACAGTATCCGAATTATTGCATTCGAATGCATGAAATTTCGAATAGCGAATACTACTACTAGTGAGTGACAGTATCCGAATTATGGCATTCGAATGCATGAACTTTCGATTAGCGAATACTACTACTAGTGAGTGACAGTATCCGAATTATTGCATTCGAATGCATGAAATTTCGATTAGCGAATACTACTACTAGTGAGTGACAGTATCCGAATTATTGCATTCGAATGCATGAGATTGCGATTAGCGAATACTACTACTAGTGAGTGACAGTATCCGAGAACTTGCATTTATATGCATGAGATTTCGATTAGCGAATACTACTACTAGTGAGTGACAGTATCCGAATTATTGCAATCGAATGCATGAGATTTCGTTTAGCGAATACTACTACTAGCAAAGACAGTTTCCGAATTATTGCTTTCGAATGCAAGAGATTTCGATTAGCGAATACTACTACTAGTGAGTGACAGTATCCGAATTATTGCATTCGAATGCAAGAGATTTCGATTAGCGAATACTACTACTAGTGAGTGACAGTATCCAAATTATTGCATTCGAATGCAAGATATTTCGATTAGCGAATACTACTACTAGTGAGTGACAGTATCCGAATTATTGCATTCGAATGCATGAGATTTCGATTAGCGAATACTACTACTAGTGAGTGACAGTATCCGAGAACTTGCATTCGAATGCATGAGATTTCGATTAGCGAATACTACTACTAGTGAGTGACAGTATCCGAATTATTGCATTCGAATGCATGAAATTTTGATTAGCGAATACTACTACTAGTGAGTGACAGTATCCGAATTATTGCATTCGAATACATGAAATTTCGATTAGCGTATAGTACTACTAGTGAGTGACAGTATCCAAATTATTGCATTCGAATGCATGAAATTTCGATTAGCGAATACTACTACCAGTGAGTGACACTATCCGAATTATGGCATTCGAATGCATGAACTTTCGATTAGCGAATACTACTACTAGTGAGTGACAGTATCCGAATTATTGCATTCGAATGCATGAAATTTCGATTAGCGAATACTACTACTAGTGAGTGACAGTATCCGAATTATTGCACTCGAATGCATGAAATTTCGATTAGCGAATACTACTACTAGTGAGTGACAGTATCCGAATTATTGCATTCGAATACATCAAATTTTGATTAGCGAATACTACTACTAGTGAGTGACAGTATCCAAATTATTGCATTCGAATGCATAAAATTTCGATTAGCGAATACTACTACTAGTGAGTGACAGTATCCGAATTATGGCATTCGAATGCATGAACTTTCGATTAGCGAATACTACTACTAGTGAGTGACAGTATCCGAATTATTGTATTCGAATGCATGAAATTTCGATTAGCGAATACTACTACTAGTGAGTGACAGTATCCGAATTATTGCATTCGAATGCATGAGATTTCGATTAGCGAATACTACTAATAGTGAGTGACAGTATCCGAGAACTTGCATTCGAATGCATGAGATTTCGATTAGCGAATACTACTACTAGTGAGTGACTGTATCCGAGAACTTGCATTCGAATGCATGAGATTTCGATTAGCGAATACTACTACTAGTGAGTGACAGTATCCGATTTATTGCATTCGAATGCATGAGATTTCGATTAGCGAATACTACTACTAGTGAGTGACAGTATCCGAATTGTTGCATTCGAATGCATGAAATTTCGATTAGTGAATACTACTACTAGTGAGTGACAGTATCCGAGAACTTGAATTCGAATGCATGAGATTTCGATTAGCGAATACTACTACTAGTGAGTGACAGTATCCGAGAACTTGCATTCGAATGCATGAGATTTCGATTAGCGAATACTACTACTAGTGAGTGTCAGTATCCGAATTATTGCATTCGAATGCATGAGATTTCGATTAGCGAATACTACTACTAGTGAGTGACAGTATCCGAATTGTTGCATTCGAATGCATGAAATTTCGATTAGTGAATACTACTACTAGTGAGTGACAGTATCCGAGAACTTGAATTCGAATGCATGAGATTTCGATTAGCGAATACTACTACTAGTGAGTGACAGTATCCGAGAACTTGCATTCGAATGCATGAGATTTCGATTAGCGAATACTACTACTAGTGAGTGTCAGTATCCGAATTATTGCATTCGAATGCATGAGATTTCGATTAGCGAATACTACTACTAGTGAGTGACAGTATCCGAATTGTTGCATTCGAATGCATGAAATTTCGATTAGCGAATACTACTACTAGTGAGTGACAGTATCCGAGAACTTGCATTCGAATACATGAAATTTCGATTAGCGAATACTACTACTAGTGAGTGACAGTATCCGAATTATTGCATTCGAATGCATGAAATTTCGATTAGCGAATACTACTACTAGTGAGTGACAGTATCCGAATTATTGCATTCGAATGCATGAAATTTTGATTAGCGAATACTACTACTAGTGAGTGACAGTATCCGAATTATTGCATTCGAATACATGAAATTTCGATTAGCGTATAGTACTACTAGTGAGTGACAGTATCCAAATTATTGCATTCGAATGCATGAAATTTCGATTAGCGAATACTACTACCAGTGAGTGACACTATCCGAATTATGGCATTCGAATGCATGAACTTTCGATTAGCGAATACTACTACTAGTGAGTGACAGTATCCGAATTATTGCATTCGAATGCATGAAATTTCGATTAGCGAATACTACTACTAGTGAGTGACAGTATCCGAATTATTGCACTCGAATGCATGAAATTTCGATTAGCGAATACTACTACTAGTGAGTGACAGTATCCGAATTATTGCATTCGAATACATCAAATTTTGATTAGCGAATACTACTACTAGTGAGTGACAGTATCCAAATTATTGCATTCGAATGCATAAAATTTCGATTAGCGAATACTACTACTAGTGAGTGACAGTATCCGAATTATGGCATTCGAATGCATGAACTTTCGATTAGCGAATACTACTACTAGTGAGTGACAGTATCCGAATTATTGTATTCGAATGCATGAAATTTCGATTAGCGAATACTACTACTAGTGAGTGACAGTATCCGAATTATTGCATTCGAATGCATGAGATTTCGATTAGCGAATACTACTAATAGTGAGTGACAGTATCCGAGAACTTGCATTCGAATGCATGAGATTTCGATTAGCGAATACTACTACTAGTGAGTGACTGTATCCGAGAACTTGCATTCGAATGCATGAGATTTCGATTAGCGAATACTACTACTAGTGAGTGACAGTATCCGATTTATTGCATTCGAATGCATGAGATTTCGATTAGCGAATACTACTACTAGTGAGTGACAGTATCCGAATTGTTGCATTCGAATGCATGAAATTTCGATTAGTGAATACTACTACTAGTGAGTGACAGTATCCGAGAACTTGAATTCGAATGCATGAGATTTCGATTAGCGAATACTACTACTAGTGAGTGACAGTATCCGAGAACTTGCATTCGAATGCATGAGATTTCGATTAGCGAATACTACTACTAGTGAGTGTCAGTATCCGAATTATTGCATTCGAATGCATGAGATTTCGATTAGCGAATACTACTACTAGTGAGTGACAGTATCCGAATTGTTGCATTCGAATGCATGAAATTTCGATTAGTGAATACTACTACTAGTGAGTGACAGTATCCGAGAACTTGAATTCGAATGCATGAGATTTCGATTAGCGAATACTACTACTAGTGAGTGACAGTATCCGAGAACTTGCATTCGAATGCATGAGATTTCGATTAGCGAATACTACTACTAGTGAGTGTCAGTATCCGAATTATTGCATTCGAATGCATGAGATTTCGATTAGCGAATACTACTACTAGTGAGTGACAGTATCCGAATTGTTGCATTCGAATGCATGAAATTTCGATTAGCGAATACTACTACTAGTGAGTGACAGTATCCGAGAACTTGCATTCGAATACATGAAATTTCGATTAGCGAATACTACTACTAGTGAGTGACAGTATCCGAATTATTGCATTCGAATGCATGAAATTTCGATTAGCGAATACTACTACTAGTGAGTGACAGTATCCGAATTATTGCATTCGAATGCATGAAATTTCGATTAGCGAATACTACTACTAGTGAGTGACCGTATCCGAATTATGGCATTCGAATGCATGAAATTTCGATTAGCGAATGCTACTACTAGTGAGTGACAGTATCCGAGAACTTGCATTCGAATGCATGAGATTTCGATTAGCGAATACTACTACTAGTGAGTGACAGTATGCGAATTATTGCAATCGAATGCATGAGATTTCGTTTAGCGAATACTACTACTAGTCAGTGACAGTTTCCGAATTATTGCTTTCGAATGCAAGAGATTTCGATTAGCGAATACTACTACTAGTGAGTGACAGTATCCGAATTATTGCATTCGAATGCATGAAATTTCGATTAGCGAATACTACTACTAGTGAGTGACAGTATCCGAATTATTGCATTCGAATGCATGAGATTTCGATTAGCGAATACTACTACTAGTGAGTGACAGTATCCGAGAACTTGCATTCGAATGCATGAGATTTCGATTAGCGAATACTACTACTAGTGAGTGACTGTATCCGAGAACTTGCATTCGAATGCATGAGATTTCGATTAGCGAATACTACTACTAGTGAGTGACAGTATCCGAATTATTGCATTCGAATGCATGAGATTTCGATTAGCGAATACTACTACTAGTGAGTGACAGTATCCGAATTGTTGCATTCGAATGCATGAAATTTCGATTAGTGAATACTACTACTAGTGAGTGACAGTATCCGAGAACTTGAATTCGAATGCATGAGATTTCGATTAGCGAATACTACTACTAGTGAGTGACAGTATCCGAGAACTTGCATTCGAATGCATGAGATTTCGATTAGCGAATACTACTACTAGTGAGTGTCAGTATCCGAATTATTGCATTCGAATGCATGAGATTTCGATTAGCGAATACTACTACTAGTGAGTGACAGTATCCGAATTGTTGCATTCGAATGCATGAAATTTCGATTAGTGAATACTACTACTAGTGAGTGACAGTATCCGAGAACTTGAATTCGAATGCATGAGATTTCGATTAGCGAATACTACTACTAGTGAGTGACAGTATCCGAATTATTGCATTTGAATGCAAGAGATTTCGATTAGCGAATACTACTACTAGTGAGTGACAGTATCCGAATTATTGCATTCGAATGCAAGAGATTTCGATTAGCGAATACTACTACTAGTGAGTGACAGTATCCAAATTATTGCATTCGAATGCAAGACATTTCGATTAGCGAATACTACTACTAGTGAGTGACAGTATCCAAATTATTGCATTCGAATGCATGAGATTTCGATTAGCGAATACTACTACTAGTGAGTGACAGTATCCGAGAACTTGCATTCGAATGCATGAGATTTCGATTAGCGAATACTACTACTAGTGAGTGACAGTATCCGAATTATTGCATTCGAATGCATGAAATTTTGATTAGCGAATACTACTACTAGTGAGTGACAGTATCCGAATTATTGCATTCGAATACATGAAATTTCGATTAGCGTATAGTACTACTAGTGAGTGACAGTATCCAAATTATTGCATTCGAATGCATGAAATTTCGATTAGCGAATACTACTACCAGTGAGTGACAGTATCCGAATTATGGCATTCGAATGCATGAACTTTCGATTAGCGAATACTACTACTAGTGAGTGACAGTATCCGAATTATTGCATTCGAATCCATGAAATTTCGATTAGCGAATACTACTACTAGTGAGTGACAGTATCCGAATTATTGCACTCGAATGCATGAAATTTCGATTAGCGAATACTACTACTAGTGAGTGACAGTATCCGAGTTATTGCATTCGAATACATGAAATTTTGATTAGCGAATACTACTACTAGTGAGTGACAGTATCCAAATTATTGCATTCGAATGCATAAAATTTCGATTAGCGAATACTACTACTAGTGAGTGACAGTATCCGAATTATGGCATTCGAATGCATGAACTTTCGATTAGCGAATACTACTACTAGTGAGTGACAGTATCCGAATTATTGCATTCGAATGCATGAAATTTCGATTAGCGAATACTACTACTAGTGAGTGACAGTATCCGAATTATTGCATTCGAATGCATGAGATTTCGATTAGCGAATACTACTACTAGTGAGTGACAGTATCCGAGAACTTGAATTCGAATGCATGAGATTTCGATTAGCGAATACTACTACTAGTGAGTGACAGTATCCGAGAACTTGCATTCGAATGCATGAGATTTCGATTAGCGAATACTACTACTAGTGAGTTTCAGTATCCGAATTATTGCATTCGAATGCATGAGATTTCGATTAGCGAATACTACTACTAGTGAGTGACAGTATCCGAATTGTTGCATTCGACTGCATGAAATTTCGATTAGCGAATACTACTACTAGTGAGTGACAGTATCCGAATTATTGCATTCGAATGCATGAAATTTCGATTAGCGAATACTACTACCAGTGAGTGACAGTATCCGAATTATTGCATTCGAATGCATGAAATTTCGATTAGCGAATACTACTACTAGTGAGTGACAGTATCCGAATTATTGCATTCGAATGCATGAGATTTCGATTAGCGAATACTACTACTAGTGAGTGACAGTATCCGAATTATTGCATTCGAATGCATGAGATTTCGATTTGCGAATACTACTTCTAGTGAGTGACAGTATCCGAGAACTTGCATTCGAATGCATGAGATTTCGATTAGCGAATACTACTACTAGTGAGTGACAGTATCCGAGAACTTGCATTCGAATGCATGAGATTTCGATTAGTGAATACTACTACTAGTGTGTGACAGTATCCGAATTTTTGCATTCGAATGCATGAAATTTCGATTAGCGAATACTACTACTAGTGAGTGACAGTATCCGAGAACTTGCATTCGAATACATGAAATTTCGATTAGCGAATACTACTACTAGTGAGTGACAGTATCCGAATTATTGCATTCGAATGCATGAAATTTCGATTAGCGAATACTACTACTAGTGAGTGACAGTATCCGAATTATTGCATTCGAATGCATGAAATTTCGATTAGCGAATACTACTACTAGTGAGTGACAGTATCCGAGAACTTGCATTCGAATGCATGAGATTTCGATTAGCGAATACTACTACTAGTGAGTGACAGTATGCGAATTATTGCAATCGAATGCATGAGATTTCGTTTAGCGAATACTACTACTAGTCAGTGACAGTTTCCGAATTATTGCTTTCGAATGCAAGAGATTTCGATTAGCGAATACTACCACTAGTGAGTGACAGTATCCGAATTATTGCATTCGAATGCAAGAGATTTCGATTAGCGAATACTACTACTAGTGAGTGACAGTATCCGAATTATTGCATTCGAATGCATGAAATTTCGATTAACGAATACTACTACTAGTGAGTGACAGTATCCGAATTATTGCATTCGAATACATGAAATTTCGATTAGCGAATACTACTACTAGTGAGTGACAGTATCCGAATTATGGCATTCGAATGCATGAACTTTCGATTAACGAATACTATTACTAGTGAGTGACAGTATCCGAATTATTGCATTCGAATGCATGAAATTTCGATTAGCGAATACTACTACTAGTGAGTGACAGTATCCGAATTATTGCATTCGAATGCATGAGATTGCGATTAGCGAATACTACTACTAGTGAGTGACAGAATCCGAATTATTGCATTCGAATGCATGAAATTTCGATTAGCGAATACTACTACTAGTGAGTGACAGTATTCGAGAACTTGCATTCGAATGCATGACATTTCGATTAGCGAATACTACTACTAGTGAGTGACAGTATCCGAGAACTTGCATTCGAATGCATGAGATTTCGATTAGCGAATACTACTACTAGTGAGTGACAGTATGCGAATTATTGCAATCGAATGCATGAGATTTCGTTTAGCGAATACTACTACTAGTCAGTGACAGTTTCCGAATTATTGCTTTCGAATGCAAGAGATTTCGATTAGCGAATACTACTACTAGTGAGTGACAGTATCCGAATTATTGCATTCGAATGCAAGAGATTTCGATTAGCGAATACTACTACTAGTGAGTGACAGTATCCGAATTATTGCATTCGAATGCATGAAATTTCGATTAACGAATACTACTACTAGTGAGTGACAGTATCCGAATTATTGCATTCGAATACATGAAATTTCGATTAGCGAATACTACTACTAGTGAGTGACAGTATCCGAATTATTGCATTCGAATGCATGAAATTTCGAATAGCGAATACTACTACTAGTGAGTGACAGTATCCGAATTATGGCATTCGAATGCATGAACTTTCGATTAGCGAATACTACTACTAGTGAGTGACAGTATCCGAATTATTGCATTCGAATGCATGAAATTTCGATTAGCGAATACTACCACTAGTGAGTGACAGTATCCGAATTATTGCATTCGAATGCATGAGATTGCGATTAGCGAATACTACTACTAGTGAGTTACAGAATCCGAATTATTGCATTCGAATGCATGAAATTTCGATTAGCGAATACTACTACTAGTGAGTGACAGTATCCGAGAACTTGCATTCGAATGCATTAGATTTCGATTAGCGAATACTACTACTAGTGAGTGACAGTATCCGAGAACTTGCATTTATATGCATGGGATTTCGATTAGCGAATACTACTACTAGTGAGTGACAGTATCCGAATTATTGCAATCGAATGCATGAGATTTCGTTTAGCGAATACTACTACTAGTCAAAGACAGTTTGCGAATTATTGCTTTCGAATGCAAGAGATTTCGATTAGCGAATACTACTACTAGTGAGTGACAGTATCCGAATTATTGCATTTGAATGCAAGAGATTTCGATTAGCGAATACTACTACTAGTGAGTGACAGTATCCGAATTATTGCATTCGAATGCAAGAGATTTCGATTAGCGAATACTACTACTAGTGAGTGACAGTATCCAAATTATTGCATTCGAATGCAAGACATTTCGATTAGCGAATACTACTACTAGTGAGTGACAGTATCCGAATTATTGCATTCGAATGCATGAGATTTCGATTAGCGAATACTACTACTAGTGAGTGACAGTATCCGAGAACTTGCATTCGAATGCATGAGATTTCGATTAGCGAATACTACTACTAGTGAGTGACAGTATCCGAATTATTGCATTCGAATGCATGAAATTTTGATTAGCGAATACTACTACTAGTGAGTGACAGTATCCGAATTATTGCATTCGAATACATGAAATTTCGATTAGCGTATAGTACTACTAGTGAGTGACAGTATCCAAATTATTGCATTCGAATGCATGAAATTTCGATTAGCGAATACTACTACCAGTGAGTGACAGTATCCGAATTATGGCATTCGAATGCATGAACTTTCGATTAGCGAATACTACTACTAGTGAGTGACAGTATCCGAATTATTGCATTCGAATCCATGAAATTTCGATTAGCGAATACTACTACTAGTGACTGACAGTATCCGAATTATTGCACTCGAATGCATGAAATTTCGATTAGCGAATACTACTACTAGTGAGTGACAGTATCCGAGTTATTGCATTCGAATACATGAAATTTTGATTAGCGAATACTACTACTAGTGAGTGACAGTATCCAAATTATTGCATTCGAATGCATAAAATTTCGATTAGCGAATACTACTACTAGTGAGTGACAGTATCCGAATTATGGCATTCGAATGCATGAACTTTCGATTAGCGAATACTACTACTAGTGAGTGACAGTATCCGAATTATTGCATTCGAATGCATGAAATTTCGATTAGCGAATACTACTACTAGTGAGTGACAGTATCCGAATTATTGCATTCGAATGCATGAGATTTCGATTAGCGAATACTACTACTAGTGAGTGACAGTATCCGAGAACTTGAATTCGAATGCATGAGATTTCGATTAGCGAATACTACTACTAGTGAGTGACAGTATCCGAGAACTTGCATTCGAATGCATGAGATTTCGATTAGCGAATACTACTACTAGTGAGTGTCAGTATCCGAATTATTGCATTCGAATGCATGAGATTTCGATTAGCGAATACTACTACTAGTGAGTGACAGTATCCGAATTGTTGCATTCGAATGCATGAAATTTCGATTAGCGAATACTACTACTAGTGAGTGACAGTATCCGAATTATTGCATTCGAATGCATGAAATTTCGATTAGCGAATACTACTACTAGTGAGTGACAGTATCCGAATTATTGCATTCGAATGCATGAAATTTCGATTAGCGAATACTACTACTAGTGAGTGACAGTATCCGAATTATTGCATTCGAATGCATGAGATTTCGATTAGCGAATACTACTACTAGTGAGTGACAGTATTCGAATTATTGCATTCGAATGCATGAGATTTCGATTTGCGAATACTACTACTAGTGAGTGACAGTATCCGAGAACTTGCATTCGAATGCATGAGATTTCGATTAGCGAATACTACTACTAGTGAGTGACAGTATCCGAGAACTTGCATTCGAATGCATGAGATTTCGATTAGTGAATACTACTACTAGTGTGTGACAGTATCCGAATTTTTGCATTCGAATGCATGAAATTTCGATTAGCGAATACTACTACTAGTGAGTGACAGTATCCGAGAACTTGCATTCGAATACATGAAATTTCGATTAGCGAATACTACTACTAGTGAGTGACAGTATCCGAATTATTGCATTCGAATGCATGAAATTTCGATTAGCGAATACTACTACTAGTGAGTGACAGTATCCGAATTATTGCATTCGAATGCATGAAATTTCGATTAGCGAATACTACTACTAGTGAGTGACCGTATCCGAATTATGGCATTCGAATGCATGAAATTTCGATTAGCGAATACTACTACTAGTGAGTGACAGTATCCGAGAACTTGCATTCGAATGCATGAGATTTCGATTAGCGAATACTACTACTAGTGAGTGACAGTATGCGAATTATTGCAATCGAATGCATGAGATTTCGTTTAGCGAATACTACTACTAGTCAGTGACAGTTTCCGAATTATTGCTTTCGAATGCAAGAGATTTCGATTAGCGAATACTACCACTAGTGAGTGACAGTATCCGAATTATTGCATTCGAATGCAAGAGATTTCGATTAGCGAATACTACTACTAGTGAGTGACAGTATCCGAATTATTGCATTCGAATGCATGAAATTTCGATTAACGAATACTACTACTAGTGAGTGACAGTATCCGAATTATTGCATTCGAATACATGAAATTTCGATTAGCGAATACTACTACTAGTGAGTGACAGTATCCGAATTATGGCATTCGAATGCATGAACTTTCGATTAACGAATACTATTACTAGTGAGTGACAGTATCCGAATTATTGCATTCGAATGCATGAAATTTCGATTAGCGAATACTACTACTAGTGAGTGACAGTATCCGAATTATTGCATTCGAATGCATGAGATTGCGATTAGCGAATACTACTACTAGTGAGTGACAGAATCCGAATTATTGCATTCGAATGCATGAAATTTCGATTAGCGAATACTACTACTAGTGAGTGACAGTATTCGAGAACTTGCATTCGAATGCATGACATTTCGATTAGCGAATACTACTACTAGTGAGTGACAGTATCCGAGAACTTGCATTCGAATGCATGAGATTTCGATTAGCGAATACTACTACTAGTGAGTGACAGTATGCGAATTATTGCAATCGAATGCATCAGATTTCGTTTAGCGAATACTACTACTAGTCAGTGACAGTTTCCGAATTATTGCTTTCGAATGCAAGAGATTTCGATTAGCGAATACTACTACTAGTGAGTGACAGTATCCGAATTATTGCATTCGAATGCAAGAGATTTCGATTAGCGAATACTACTACTAGTGAGTGACAGTATCCGAATTATTGCATTCGAATGCATGAAATTTCGATTAACGAATACTACTACTAGTGAGTGACAGTATCCGAATTATTGCATTCGAATACATGAAATTTCGATTAGCGAATACTACTACTAGTGAGTGACAGTATCCGAATTATTGCATTCGAATGCATGAAATTTCGAATAGCGAATACTACTACTAGTGAGTGACAGTATCCGAATTATGGCATTCGAATGCATGAACTTTCGATTAGCGAATACTACTACTAGTGAGTGACAGTATCCGAATTATTGCATTCGAATGCATGAAATTTCGATTAGCGAATACTACCACTAGTGAGTGACAGTATCCGAATTATTGCATTCGAATGCATGAGATTGCGATTAGCGAATACTACTACTAGTGAGTTACAGAATCCGAATTATTGCATTCGAATGCATGAAATTTCGATTAGCGAATACTACTACTAGTGAGTGACAGTATCCGAGAACTTGCATTCGAATGCATGAGATTTCGATTAGCGAATACTACTACTAGTGAGTGACAGTATCCGAGAACTTGCATTTATATGCATGAGATTTCGATTAGCGAATACTACTACTAGTGAGTGACAGTATCCGAATTATTGCAATCGAATGCATGAGATTTCGTTTAGCGAATACTACTACTAGTCAAAGACAGTTTGCGAATTATTGCTTTCGAATGCAAGAGATTTCGATTAGCGAATACTACTACTAGTGAGTGACAGTATCCGAATTATTGCATTTGAATGCAAGAGATTTCGATTAGCGAATACTACTACTAGTGAGTGACAGTATCCGAATTATTGCATTCGAATGCAAGAGATTTCGATTAGCGAATACTACTACTAGTGAGTGACAGTATCCAAATTATTGCATTCGAATGCAAGACATTTCGATTAGCGAATACTACTACTAGTGAGTGACAGTATCCGAATTATTGCATTCGAATGCATGAGATTTCGATTAGCGAATACTACTACTAGTGAGTGACAGTATCCGAGAACTTGCATTCGAATGCATGAGATTTCGATTAGCGAATACTACTACTAGTGAGTGACAGTATCCGAATTATTGCATTCGAATGCATGAAATTTTGATTAGCGAATACTACTACTAGTGAGTGACAGTATCCGAATTATTGCATTCGAATACATGAAATTTCGATTAGCGTATAGTACTACTAGTGAGTGACAGTATCCAAATTATTGCATTCGAATGCATGAAATTTCGATTAGCGAATACTACTACCAGTGAGTGACAGTATCCGAATTATGGCATTCGAATGCATGAACTTTCGATTAGCGAATACTACTACTAGTGAGTGACAGTATCCGAATTATTGCATTCGAATCCATGAAATTTCGATTAGCGAATACTACTACTAGTGAGTGACAGTATCCGAATTATTGCACTCGAATGCATGAAATTTCGATTAGCGAATACTACTACTAGTGAGTGACAGTATCCGAGTTATTGCATTCGAATACATGAAATTTTGATTAGCGAATACTACTACTAGTGAGTGACAGTATCCAAATTATTGCATTCGAATGCATAAAATTTCGATTAGCGAATACTACTACTAGTGAGTGACAGTATCCGAATTATGGCATTCGAATGCATGAACTTTCGATTAGCGAATACTACTACTAGTGAGTGACAGTATCCGAATTATTGCATTCGAATGCATGAAATTTCGATTAGCGAATACTACTACTAGTGAGTGACAGTATCCGAATTATTGCATTCGAATGCATGAGATTTCGATTAGCGAATACTACTACTAGTGAGTGACAGTATCCGAGAACTTGAATTCGAATGCATGAGATTTCGATTAGCGAATACTACTACTAGTGAGTGACAGTAATCGAGAACTTGCATTCGAATGCATGAGATTTCGATTAGCGAATACTACTACTAGTGAGTGTCAGTATCCGAATTATTGCATTCGAATGCATGAGATTTCGATTAGCGAATACTACTACTAGTGAGTGACAGTATCCGAATTGTTGCATTCGAATGCATGAAATTTCGATTAGCGAATACTACTACTAGTGAGTGACAGTATCCGAATTATTGCATTCGAATGCATGAAATTTCGATTAGCGAATACTACTACTAGTGAGTGACAGTATCCGAATTATTGCATTCGAATGCATGAAATTTCGATTAGCGAATACTACTACTAGTGAGTGACAGTATCCGAATTATTGCATTCGAATGCATGAGATTTCGATTAGCGAATACTACTACTAGTGAGTGACAGTATCCGAATTATTGCATTCGAATGCATGAGATTTCGATTTGCGAATACTACTACTAGTGAGTGACAGTATCCGAGAACTTGCATTCGAATGCATGAGATTTCGATTAGCGAATACTACTACAAGTGAGTGACAGTATCCGAGAACTTGCATTCGAATGCATGAGATTTCGATTAGTGAATACTACTACTAGTGTGTGACAGTATCCGAATTTTTGCATTCGAATGCATGAAATTTCGATTAGCGAATACTACTACTAGTGAGTGACAGTATCCGAGAACTTGCATTCGAATACATGAAATTTCGATTAGCGAATACTACTACTAGTGAGTGACAGTATCCGAATTATTGCATTCGAATGCATGAAATTTCGATTAGCGAATACTACTACTAGTGAGTGACAGTATCCGAATTATTGCATTCGAATGCATGAAATTTCGATTAGCGAATACTACTACTAGTGAGTGACCGTATCCGAATTATGGCATTCGAATGCATGAAATTTCGATTAGCGAATACTACTACTAGTGAGTGACAGTATCCGAGAACTTGCATTCGAATGCATGAGATTTCGATTAGCGAATACTACTACTAGTGAGTGACAGTATGCGAATTATTGCAATCGAATGCATGAGATTTCATTTAGCGAATACTACTACTAGTGAGTGACAGTATCCGAATTATTGCATTCGAATGCATGAAATTTCGATTAACGAATACTACTACTAGTGAGTGACAGTATCCGAATTATTGCATTCGAATACATGAAATTTCGATTAGCGAATACTACTACTAGTGAGTGACAGTATTCGAGAACTTGCATTCGAATGCATGACATTTCGATTAGCGAATACTACTACTAGTGAGTGACAGTATCCGAGAACTTGCATTTATATGCATGAGATTTCGATTAGCGAATACTACTACTAGTGAGTGACAGTATCCGAATTATTGCATTTGAATGCAAGAGATTTCGATTAGCGAATACTACTACTAGTGAGTGACAGTATCCGAATTATTGCATTCGAATGCAAGAGATTTCGATTAGCGAATACTACTACTAGTGAGTGACAGTATCCAAATTATTGCATTCGAATGCAAGACATTTCGATTAGCGAATACTACTACTAGTGAGTGACAGTATCCGAATTATTGCATTCGAATGCATGAGATTTCGATTAGCGAATACTACTACTAGTGAGTGACAGTATCCGAGAACTTGCATTCGAATGCATGAGATTTCGATTAGGGAATACTACTACTAGTGAGTGACAGTATCCGAATTATTGCATTCGAATGCATGAAATTTTGATTAGCGAATACTACTACTAGTGAGTGACAGTATCCGAATTATTGCATTCGAATACATGAAATTTCGATTAGCGTATAGTACTACTAGTGAGTGACAGTATCCAAATTATTGCATTCGAATGCATGAAATTTCGATTAGCGAATACTACTACCAGTGAGTGACAGTATCCGAATTATGGCATTCGAATGCATGAACTTTCGATTAGCGAATACTACTACTAGTGAGTGACAGTATCCGAATTATTGCATTCGAATGCATGAAATTTCGATTAGCGAATACTACTACTAGTGAGTGACAGTATCCGAATTATTGCACTCGAATGCATGAAATTTCGATTAGCGAATACTACTACTAGTGAGTGACAGTATCCGAATTATTGCATTCGAATACATGAAATTTTGATTAGCGAATACTACTACTAGTGAGTGACAGTATCCAAATTATTGCATTCGAATGCATAAAATTTCGTTTAGCGAATACTACTACTAGTGAGTGACAGTATCCGAATTATGGCATTCGAATGCATGAACTTTCGATTAGCGAATACTACTACTAGTGAGTGACAGTATCCGAATTATTGCATTCCTATGCATGAAATTTCGATTAGCGAATACTACTACTAGTGAGTGACAGTATCCGAATTATTGCATTCGAATGCATGAGATTTCGATTAGCGAATACTACTACTAGTGAGTGACAGTATCCGAGAACTTACATTCGAATGCATGAGATTTCGATTAGCGAATACTACTACTAGTGAGTGACAGTATCCGAGAACTTGCATTCGAATGCATGAGATTTCGATTAGCGAATACTACTACTAGTGAGTGACAGTATCCGAATTATTGCATTCGAATGCATGAGATTTCGATTAGCGAATACTACTACTAGTGAGTGACAGTATCCGAATTGTTGCATTCGAATGCATGAAATTTCGATTAGCGAATACTACTACTAGTGAGTGACAGTATCCGAATTATTGCATTCGAATGCATGAAATTTCGATTAGCGAATACTACTACTAGTGAGTGACAGTATCCGAATTATTGCATTCGAATGCATGAAATTTCGATTAGCGAATACTACTACTAGTGAGTGACAGTATCCGAATTATTGCATTCGAATACATGAAATTTTGATTAGCGAATACTACTACTAGTGAGTGACAGTATCCGAGAACTTGCATTCGAATGCATGAGATTTCGATTAGCGAATACTACTACTAGTGAGTGACAGTATCCGAGAACTTGCATTCGAATGCATGAGATTTCGATTAGCGAATACTACTACTAGTGAGTGACAGTATCCGAGAACTTGCATTCGAATGCATGAGATTTCGATTAGCGAATACTACTACTAGTGAGTGACAGTATCCGAATTATTGCATTCCAATGCATGAAATTTTGATTGGCGAATACTACTACTAGTGAGTGACAGTATCCGAATTATTGCATTCGAATACATGAAATTTCGATTAGCGTATAGTACTACTAGTGAGTGACAGTATCCAAATTATTGCATTCGAATGCATGAAATTTCGATTAGCGAATACTACTACCAGTGAGTGACAGTATCCGAATTATGGCATTCGAATGCATGAACTTTCGATTAGCGAATACTACTACTAGTGAGTGACAGTATCCGAATTATTGCATTCGAATGCATGAAATTTCGATTAGCGAATACTACTACTAGTGAGTGACAGTATCCGAATTATTGCACTCGAATGCATGAAATTTCGATTAGCGAATACTACTACTAGTGAGTGACAGTATCCGATTTATTGCATTCGAATACATGAAATTTTCATTAGCGAATACTACTACTAGTGAGTGACAGTATCCAAATTATTGCATTCGAATGCATAAAATTTCGATTAGCGAATACTACTACTAGTGAGTGACAGTATCCGAATTATGGCATTCGAATGCATGAACTTTCGATTAGCGAATACTACTACTAGTGAGTGACAGTATCCGAATTATTGCATTCGAATGCATGAAATTTCGATTAGCGAATACTACTACTAGTGAGTGACAGTATCCGAATTATTGCATTCGAATGCATGAGATTTCGATTAGCGAATACTACTACTAGTGAGTGACAGTATCCGAGAACTTACATTCGAATGCATGAGATTTCGATTAGCGAATACTACTACTAGTGAGTGACAGTATCCGAGAACTTGCATTCGAATGCATGAGATTTCGATTAGCGAATACTACTACTAGTGAGTGACAGTATCCGAATTATTGCATTCGAATGCATGAGATTGCGATTAGCGAATACTACTACTAGTGAGTGACAGAATCCGAATTATTGCATTCGAATGCATGAAATTTAGATTAGCGAATACTACTACTAGTGAGTGACAGTATTCGAGAACTTGCATTCGAATGCATGACATTTCGATTAGCGAATACTACTACTAGTGAGTGACAGTATCCGAGAACTTGCATTTATTGCATGAGATTTCGATTAGCGAATACTACTACTAGTGAGTGACAGTATCCGAATTATTGCATTTGAATGCAAGAGATTTCGATTAGCGAATACTACTACTAGTGAGTGACAGTATCCGAATTATTGCATTCGAATGCAAGAGATTTCGATTAGCGAATACTACTACTAGTGAGTGACAGTATCCAAATTATTGCATTCGAATGCAAGACATTTCGATTAGCGAATACTACTACTAGTGAGTGACAGTATCCGAATTATTGCATTCGAATGCATGAGATTTCGATTAGCGAATACTACTACTAGTGAGTGACAGTATCCGAGAACTTGCATTCGAATGCATGAGATTTCGATTAGGGAATACTACTACTAGTGAGTGACAGTATCCGAATTATTGCATTCGAATGCATGAAATTTTGATTAGCGAATACTACTACTAGTGAGTGACAGTATCCGAATTATTGCATTCGAATACATGAAATTTCGATTAGCGTATAGTACTACTAGTGAGTGACAGTATCCAAATTATTGCATTCGAATGCATGAAATTTCGATTAGCGAATACTACTACCAGTGAGTGACAGTATCCGGATTATGGCATTCGAATGCATGAACTTTCGATTAGCGAATACTACTACTAGTGAGTGACAGTATCCGAATTATTGCATTCGAATGCATGAAATTTCGATTAGCGAATACTACTACTAGTGAGTGACAGTATCCGAATTATTGCACTCGAATGCATGAAATTTCGATTAGCGAATACTACTACTAGTGAGTGACAGTATCCGAATTATTGCATTCGAATACATGAAATTTTGATTAGCGAATACTACTACTAGTGAGTGACAGTATCCAAATTATTGCATTCGAATGCATAAAATTTCGTTTAGCGAATACTACTACTAGTGAGTGACAGTATCCGAATTATGGCATTCGAATGCATGAACTTTCGATTAGCGAATACTACTACTAGTGAGTGACAGTATCCGAATTATTGCATTCGAATGCATGAAATTTCGATTAGCGAATACTACTACTAGTGAGTGACAGTATCCGAATTATTGCATTCGAATGCATGAGATTTCGATTAGCGAATACTACTACTAGTGAGTGACAGTATCCGAGAACTTACATTCGAATGCATGAGATTTCGATTAGCGAATACTACTACTAGTGAGTGACAGTATCCGAGAACTTGCATTCGAATGCATGAGATTTCGATTAGCGAATACTACTACTAGTGAGTGACAGTATCCGAATTATTGCATTCGAATGCATGAAATTTCGATTAGCGAATACTACTACTAGTGAGTGACAGTATCCGAATTATTGCATTCGAATGCATGAAATTTCCATTAGCGAATACTACTACTAGTGAGTGACAGTATCCGAATTATTGCATTCGAATGCATGAGATTTCGATTAGCGAATACTACTACTAGTGAGTGACAGTATCCGAGAACTTGCATTCGAATGCATGAGATTTCGATTAGCGAATACTACTACTAGTGAGTGACAGTATCCGAGAACTTGCATTCGAATGCATGAGATTTCGATTAGCGAATACTACTACTAGTGAGTGACAGTATCCGAGAACTTGCATTCGAATGCATGAGATTTCGATTAGCGAATACTACTACTAGTGAGTGACAGTATCCGAATTATTGCATTCCAATGCATGAAATTTTGATTGGCGAATACTACTACTAGTGAGTGGTAGTATCCGAATTATTGCATTCGAATACATGAAATTTCGATTAGCGTATAGTACTACTAGTGAGTGACAGTATCCAAATTATTGCATTCGAATGCATGAAATTTCGATTAGCGAATACTACTACCAGTGAGTGACAGTATCCGAATTATGGCATTCGAATGCATGAACTTTCGATTAGCGAATACTACTACTAGTGAGTGACAGTATCCGAATTATTGCATTCGAATGCATGAAATTTCGATTAGCGAATACTACTACTAGTGAGTGACAGTATCCGAATTATTGCACTCGAATGCATGAAATTTCGATTAGCGAATACTACTACTAGTGAGTGACAGTATCCGAATTATTGCATTCGAATACATGAAATTTTGATTAGCGAATACTACTACTAGTGAGTGACAGTATCCAAATTATTGCATTCGAATGCATAAAATTTCGATTAGCGAATACTACTACTAGTGAGTGACAGTATCCGAATTATGGCATTCGAATGCATGAACTTTCGATTAGCGAATACTACTACTAGTGAGTGACAGTATCCGAATTATTGCATTCGAATGCATGAAATTTCGATTAGCGAATACTACTACTAGTGAGTGACAGTATCCGAATTATTGCATTCGAATGCATGAGATTTCGATTAGCGAATACTACTACTAGTGAGTGACAGTATCCGAGAACTTACATTCGAATGCATGAGATTTCGATTAGCGAATACTACTACTAGTGAGTGACAGTATCCGAGAACTTGCATTCGAATGCATGAGATTTCGATTAGCGAATACTACTACTAGTGAGTGACAGTATCCGAATTATTGCATTCGAATGCATGAGATTTCGATTAGCGAATACTACTACTAGTGAGTTACAGTATCCGAATTGTTGCATTCGAATGCATGAAATTTCGATTAGCGAATACTACTACTAGTGAGTGACAGTATCCGAATTATTGCATTCGAATGCATGAAATTTCGATTAGCGAATACTACTACTAGTGAGTGACAGTATCCGAATTATTGCATTCGAATGCATGAAATTTCGATTAGCGAATACTACTACTAGTGAGTGACAGTATCCGAATTATTGCATTCGAATGCATGAGATTTCGATTAGCGAATACTACTACTAGTCAGTGACAGTTTCCGAATTATTGCTTTCGAATGCAAGAGAATACGATTAGCGAATACTACTACTAGTGAGTGACAGTATCCGAATTATTGCATTCGAATGCAAGAGATTTCGATTATCGAATACTACTACCAGTGAGTGGCAGTATCCGAATTATTGCATTCGAATGCATGAAATTTCGATTAACGAATACTACTACTAGTGAGTGACAGTATCCGAATTATTGCATTCGAATACATGAAATTTCGATTAGCGAATACTACTACTAGTGAGTGACAGTATCCGAATTATTGCATTCGAATGCATGAAATTTCGAATAGCGAATACTACTACTAGTGAGTGACAGTATCCGAATTATGGCATTCGAATGCATGAACTTTCGATTAGCGAATACTATTACTAGTGAGTGACAGTATCCGAATTATTGCATTCGAATGCATGAAATTTCGATTAGCGAATACTACTACTAGTGAGTGACAGTATCCGAATTATTGCATTCGAATGCATGAGATTGCGATTAGCGAATACTACTACTAGTGAGTGACAGAATCCGAATTATTGCATTCGAATGCATGAAATTTCGATTAGCGAATACTACTACTAGTGAGTGACAGTATCCGAGAACTTGCATTCGAATGCATGAGATTTCGATTAGCGAATACTACTACTAGTGAGTGACAGTATCCGAGAACTTGCATTTATATGCATGAGATTTCGATTAGCGAATACTACTACTAGTGAGTGACAGTATCCGAATTATTGCAATCGAATGCATGAGATTTCGTTTAGCGAATACTACTACTAGTCAAAGACAGTTTCCGAATTATTGCTTTCGAATGCAAGAGATTTCGATTAGCGAATACTACTACTAGTGAGTGACAGTATCCGAATTATTGCATTTGAATGCAAGAGATTTCGATTAGCGAATACTACTACTAGTGAGTGACAGTATCCGAATTATTGCATTCGAATGCAAGAGATTTCGATTAGCGAATACTACTACTAGTGAGTGACAGTATCCAAATTATGCATTCGAATGCAACACATTTCGATTAGCGAATACTACTACTAGTGAGTGACAGTATCCGAATCATTGCATTCGAATGCATGAGATTTCGATTAGCGAATACTACTACTAGTGAGTGACAGTATCCGAGAACTTGCATTCGAATGCATGAGATTTCGATTAGCGAATACTACTACTAGTGAGTGACAGTATCCAAATTATTGCATTCGAATGCATGAAATTTTGATTAGCGAATACTACTACTAGTGAGTGACAGTATCCGAATTATTGCATTCGAATACATGAAATTTCGATTAGCGTATAGTACTACTAGTGAATGACAGTATCCAAATTATTGCATTCGAATGCATGAAATTTCGATTAGCGAATACTACTACCAGTGAGTGACAGTATCCGAATTATGGCATTCGAATGCATGAACTTTCGATTAGCGAATACTACTACTAGTGAGTGACAGTATCCGAATTATTGCATTCGAATGCATGAAATTTCGATTAGCGAATACTACTACTAGTGAGTGCCAGTATCCGAATTATTGCACTCGAATGCATGAAATTTCGATTAGCGAATACTACTACTAGTGAGTGACAGTATCTGAATTATTGCATTCGAATACATGAAATTTTGATTAGCGAATACTACTACTAGTGAGTGACAGTATCCAAATTATTGCATTCGAATGCATAAAATTTCGATTAGCGAATACTACTACTAGTGAGTGACAGTATCCGAATTATGGCATTCGAATGCATGAACTTTCGATTAGCGAATACTACTACTAGTGAGTGACAGTATCCGAATTATTGCATTCGAATGCATGAAATTTAGATTAGCGAATACTACTACTAGTGAGTGACAGTATCCGAATTATTGCATTCGAATGCATGAGATTTCGATTAGCGAATACTACTACTAGTGAGTGACAGTATCCGAGTTGTTGCATTCGAATGCATGAAATTTCGATTAGCGAATACTACTACTAGTGAGTGACAGTATCCGAATTATTGCATTCGAATGCATGAAATTTCGATTAGCGAATACTACTACTAGTGAGTGACAGTATCCGAATTATTGCATTCGAATGCATGAAATTTCGATTAGCGAATACTACTACTAGTGAGTGACAGTATCCGAATTATTGCATTCGAATGCATGAGATTTCGATTAGCGAATACTACTACTAGTGAGTGACAGTATCCGAGAACTTGCATTCGAATGCATGAGATTTCGATTAGCGAATACTACTACTAGTGAGTGACAGTATCCGAGAACTTGCATTCGAATGCATGAGATTTCGATTAGTGAATACTACTACTAGTGAGTGACAGTATCCGAATTATTGCATTCGAATGCATGAAATTTCGATTAGCGAATACTACTACTAGTGAGTGACAGTATCCGAGAACTTGCATTCGAATACATGAAATTTCGATTAGCGAATACTACTACTAGTGAGTGACAGTATCCGAATTATTGCATTCGAATGCATGAAATTTCGATTAGCGAATACTACTACTAGTGAGTGACAGTATCCGAATTATTGCATTCGAATGCATGAAATTTCGATTAGCGAATACTACTACTAGTGAGTGACAGTATCCGAATTATTGCATTCGAATGCATGAAATTTCGATTAGCGAATACTACTACTAGTGAGTGACAGTATCCGAATTATGGCATTCGAATGCATGAAATTTCGATTAGCGAATACTACTACTGGTGAGTGACAGTATCCGAGAACTTGTATTCGAATGCATGAGATTTCGATTAGCGAATACTACTACTAGTGAGTGACAGTATGCGAATTATTGCAATCGAATGCATGAGATATCGTTTAGCGAATACTACTACTAGTCAGTGACAGTATCCGAATTATTGCATTCGAATGCATGAAATTTCGATTAGCGAATACTACTACTAGTGAGTGACAGTATCCGAATTATTGCACTCGAATGCATGAAATTTCGATTAGCGAATACTACTACTAGTGAGTGACAGTATCCAAATTATTGCATTCGAATGCATAAAATTTCGATTAGCGAATACTACTACTAGTGAGTGACAGTATCCGAATTATTGCATTCGAATGCATGAGATTTCGATTAGCGAATACTACTACTAGTGAGTGACAGTATCCGAATTATTGCATTCGAATACATGAAATTTCGATTAGCGTATAGTACTACTAGTGAATGACAGTATCCAAATTATTGCATTCGAATGCATGAAATTTCGATTAACGAATACTACTACCAGTGAGTGACAGTATCCGAATTGTTGCATTCGAATGCATGAGATTTCGATTAGCGAATACTACTACTAGTGAGTGACAGTATCCGAGAACTTACATTCGAATGCATGAGATTTCGATTAGCGAATACTACTACTAGTGAGTGACAGTATCCGAGAACTTGCATTCGAATGCATGAGATTTCGATTAGCGAATACTACTACTAGTGAGTGACAGTATCCGAATTATTGCATTCGAATGCATGAGATTTCGATTAGCGAATACTACTACTAGTGAGTGACAGTATCCGAATTGTTGCATTCGAATGCATGAAATTTCGATTAGCGAATACTACTACTAGTGAGTGACAGTATCCGAATTATTGCATTCGAATGCATGAAATTTCGATTAGCGAATACTACTACTAGTGAGTGACAGTATCCGAATTATTGCATTCGAATGCATGAAATTTCGATTAGCGAATACTACTACTAGTGAGTGACAGTATCCGAATTATTGCATTCGAATACATGAAATTTTGATTAGCGAATACTACTACTAGTGAGTGACAGTATCCGAGAACTTGCATTCGAATGCATGAGATTTCGATTAGCGAATACTACTACTAGTGAGTGACAGTATCCGAGAACTTGCATTCGAATGCATGAGATTTCGATTAGCGAATACTACTACTAGTGAGTGACAGTATCCGAGAACTTGCATTCGAATGCATGAGATTTCGATTAGCGAATACTACTACTAGTGAGTGACAGTATCCGAATTATTGCATTCCAATGCATGAAATTTTGATTGGCGAATACTACTACTAGTGAGTGACAGTATCCGAATTATTGCATTCGAATACATGAAATTTCGATTAGCGTATAGTACTACTAGTGAGTGACAGTATCCAAATTATTGCATTCGAATGCATGAAATTTCGATTAGCGAATACTACTACCAGTGAGTGACAGTATCCGAATTATGGCATTCGAATGCATGAACTTTCGATTAGCGAATACTACTACTAGTGAGTGACAGTATCCGAATTATTGCATTCGAATGCATGAAATTTCGATTAGCGAATACTACTACTAGTGAGTGACAGTATCCGAATTATTGCACTCGAATGCATGAAATTTCGATTAGCGAATACTACTACTAGTGAGTGACAGTATCCGATTTATTGCATTCGAATACATGAAATTTTGATTAGCGAATACTACTACTAGTGAGTGACAGTATCCAAATTATTGCATTCGAATGCATAAAATTTCGATTAGCGAATACTACTACTAGTGAGTGACAGTATCCGAATTATGGCATTCGAATGCATGAACTTTCGATTAGCGAATACTACTACTAGTGAGTGACAGTATCCGAATTATTGCATTCGAATGCATGAAATTTCGATTAGCGAATACTACTACTAGTGAGTGACAGTATCCGAATTATTGCATTCGAATGCATGAGATTTCGATTAGCGAATACTACTACTAGTGAGTGACAGTATCCGAGAACTTACATTCGAATGCATGAGATTTCGATTAGCGAATACTACTACTAGTGAGTGACAGTATCCGAGAACTTGCATTCGAATGCATGAGATTTCGATTAGCGAATACTACTACTAGTGAGTGACAGTATCCGAATTATTGCATTCGAATGCATGAGATTGCGATTAGCGAATACTACTACTAGTGAGTGACAGAATCCGAATTATTGCATTCGAATGCATGAAATTTAGATTAGCGAATACTACTACTAGTGAGTGACAGTATTCGAGAACTTGCATTCGAATGCATGACATTTCGATTAGCGAATACTACTACTAGTGAGTGACAGTATCCGAGAACTTGCATTTATTGCATGAGATTTCGATTAGCGAATACTACTACTAGTGAGTGACAGTATCCGAATTATTGCATTTGAATGCAAGAGATTTCGATTAGCGAATACTACTACTAGTGAGTGACAGTATCCGAATTATTGCATTCGAATGCAAGAGATTTCGATTAGCGAATACTACTACTAGTGAGTGACAGTATCCAAATTATTGCATTCGAATGCAAGACATTTCGATTAGCGAATACTACTACTAGTGAGTGACAGTATCCGAATTATTGCATTCGAATGCATGAGATTTCGATTAGCGAATACTACTACTAGTGAGTGACAGTATCCGAGAACTTGCATTCGAATGCATGAGATTTCGATTAGGGAATACTACTACTAGTGAGTGACAGTATCCGAATTATTGCATTCGAATGCATGAAATTTTGATTAGCGAATACTACTACTAGTGAGTGACAGTATCCGAATTATTGCATTCGAATACATGAAATTTCGATTAGCGTATAGTACTACTAGTGAGTGACAGTATCCAAATTATTGCATTCGAATGCATGAAATTTCGATTAGCGAATACTACTACCAGTGAGTGACAGTATCCGGATTATGGCATTCGAATGCATGAACTTTCGATTAGCGAATACTACTACTAGTGAGTGACAGTATCCGAATTATTGCATTCGAATGCATGAAATTTCGATTAGCGAATACTACTACTAGTGAGTGACAGTATCCGAATTATTGCACTCGAATGCATGAAATTTCGATTAGCGAATACTACTACTAGTGAGTGACAGTATCCGAATTATTGCATTCGAATACATGAAATTTTGATTAGCGAATACTACTACTAGTGAGTGACAGTATCCAAATTATTGCATTCGAATGCATAAAATTTCGTTTAGCGAATACTACTACTAGTGAGTGACAGTATCCGAATTATGGCATTCGAATGCATGAACTTTCGATTAGCGAATACTACTACTAGTGAGTGACAGTATCCGAATTATTGCATTCGAATGCATGAAATTTCGATTAGCGAATACTACTACTAGTGAGTGACAGTATCCGAATTATTGCATTCGAATGCATGAGATTTCGATTAGCGAATACTACTACTAGTGAGTAACAGTATCCGAGAACTTACATTCGAATGCATGAGATTTCGATTAGCGAATACTACTACTAGTGAGTGACAGTATCCGAGAACTTGCATTCGAATGCATGAGATTTCGATTAGCGAATACTACTACTAGTGAGTGACAGTATCCGAATTATTGCATTCGAATGCATGAAATTTCGATTAGCGAATACTACTACTAGTGAGTGACAGTATCCGAATTATTGCATTCGAATGCATGAAATTTCCATTAGCGAATACTACTACTAGTGAGTGACAGTATCCGAATTATTGCATTCGAATGCATGAGATTTCGATTAGCGAATACTACTACTAGTGAGTGACAGTATCCGAGAACTTGCATTCGAATGCATGAGATTTCGATTAGCGAATACTACTACTAGTGAGTGACAGTATCCGAGAACTTGCATTCGAATGCATGAGATTTCGATTAGCGAATACTACTACTAGTGAGTGACAGTATCCGAGAACTTGCATTCGAATGCATGAGATTTCGATTAGCGAATACTACTACTAGTGAGTGACAGTATCCGAATTATTGCATTCCAATGCATGAAATTTTGATTGGCGAATACTACTACTAGTGAGTGATAGTATCCGAATTATTGCATTCGAATACATGAAATTTCGATTAGCGTATAGTACTACTAGTGAGTGACAGTATCCAAATTATTGCATTCGAATGCATGAAATTTCGATTAGCGAATACTACTACCAGTGAGTGACAGTATCCGAATTATGGCATTCGAATGCATGAACTTTCGATTAGCGAATACTACTACTAGTGAGTGACAGTATCCGAATTATTGCATTCGAATGCATGAAATTTCGATTAGCGAATACTACTACTAGTGAGTGACAGTATCCGAATTATTGCACTCGAATGCATGAAATTTCGATTAGCGAATACTACTACTAGTGAGTGACAGTATCCGAATTATTGCATTCGAATACATGAAATTTTGATTAGCGAATACTACTACTAGTGAGTGACAGTATCCAAATTATTGCATTCGAATGCATAAAATTTCGATTAGCGAATACTACTACTAGTGAGTGACAGTATCCGAATTATGGCATTCGAATGCATGAACTTTCGATTAGCGAATACTACTACTAGTGAGTGACAGTATCCGAATTATTGCATTCGAATGCATGAAATTTCGATTAGCGAATACTACTACTAGTGAGTGACAGTATCCGAATTATTGCATTCGAATGCATGAGATTTCGATTAGCGAATACTACTACTAGTGAGTGACAGTATCCGAGAACTTACATTCGAATGCATGAGATTTCGATTAGCGAATACTACTACTAGTGAGTGACAGTATCCGAGAACTTGCATTCGAATGCATGAGATTTCGATTAGCGAATACTACTACTAGTGAGTGACAGTATCCGAATTATTGCATTCGAATGCATGAGATTTCGATTAGCGAATACTACTACTAGTGAGTTACAGTATCCGAATTGTTGCATTCGAATGCATGAAATTTCGATTAGCGAATACTACTACTAGTGAGTGACAGTATCCGAATTATTGCATTCGAATGCATGAAATTTCGATTAGCGAATACTACTACTAGTGAGTGACAGTATCCGAATTATTGCATTCGAATGCATGAAATTTCGATTAGCGAATACTACTACTAGTGAGTGACAGTATCCGAATTATTGCATTCGAATGCATGAGATTTCGATTAGCGAATACTACTACTAGTCAGTGACAGTTTCCGAATTATTGCTTTCGAATGCAAGAGAATACGATTAGCGAATACTACTACTAGTGAGTGACAGTATCCGAATTATTGCATTCGAATGCAAGAGATTTCGATTATCGAATACTACTACCAGTGAGTGGCAGTATCCGAATTATTGCATTCGAATGCATGAAATTTCGATTAACGAATACTACTACTAGTGAGTGACAGTATCCGAATTATTGCATTCGAATACATGAAATTTCGATTAGCGAATACTACTACTAGTGAGTGACAGTATCCGAATTATTGCATTCGAATGCATGAAATTTCGAATAGCGAATACTACTACTAGTGAGTGACAGTATCCGAATTATGGCATTCGAATGCATGAACTTTCGATTAGCGAATACTATTACTAGTGAGTGACAGTATCCGAATTATTGCATTCGAATGCATGAAATTTCGATTAGCGAATACTACTACTAGTGAGTGACAGTATCCGAATTATTGCATTCGAATGCATGAGATTGCGATTAGCGAATACTACTACTAGTGAGTGACAGAATCCGAATTATTGCATTCGAATGCATGAAATTTCGATTAGCGAATACTACTACTAGTGAGTGACAGTATCCGAGAACTTGCATTCGAATGCATGAGATTTCGATTAGCGAATACTACTACTAGTGAGTGACAGTATCCGAGAACTTGCATTTATATGCATGAGATTTCGATTAGCGAATACTACTACTAGTGAGTGACAGTATCCGAATTATTGCAATCGAATGCATGAGATTTCGTTTAGCGAATACTACTACTAGTCAAAGACAGTTTCCGAATTATTGCTTTCGAATGCAAGAGATTTCGATTAGCGAATACTACTACTAGTGAGTGACAGTATCCGAATTATTGCATTTGAATGCAAGAGATTTCGATTAGCGAATACTACTACTAGTGAGTGACAGTATCCGAATTATTGCATTCGAATGCAAGAGATTTCGATTAGCGAATACTACTACTAGTGAGTGACAGTATCCAAATTATGCATTCGAATGCAACACATTTCGATTAGCGAATACTACTACTAGTGAGTGACAGTATCCGAATCATTGCATTCGAATGCATGAGATTTCGATTAGCGAATACTACTACTAGTGAGTGACAGTATCCGAGAACTTGCATTCGAATGCATGAGATTTCGATTAGCGAATACTACTACTAGTGAGTGACAGTATCCAAATTATTGCATTCGAATGCATGAAATTTTGATTAGCGAATACTACTACTAGTGAGTGACAGTATCCGAATTATTGCATTCGAATACATGAAATTTCGATTAGCGTATAGTACTACTAGTGAATGACAGTATCCAAATTATTGCATTCGAATGCATGAAATTTCGATTAGCGAATACTACTACCAGTGAGTGACAGTATCCGAATTATGGCATTCGAATGCATGAACTTTCGATTAGCGAATACTACTACTAGTGAGTGACAGTATCCGAATTATTGCATTCGAATGCATGAAATTTCGATTAGCGAATACTACTACTAGTGAGTGCCAGTATCCGAATTATTGCACTCGAATGCATGAAATTTCGATTAGCGAATACTACTACTAGTGAGTGACAGTATCCGAATTATTGCATTCGAATGCATAAAATTTCGATTAGCGAATACTACTACTAGTGAGTGACAGTATCCGAATTATGGCATTCGAATGCATGAACTTTCGATTAGCGAATACTACTACTAGTGAGTGACAGTATCCGAATTATTGCATTCGAATGCATGAAATTTCGATTAGCGAATACTACTACTAGTGAGTGACAGTATCCGAATTATTGCATTCGAATGCATGAGATTTCGATTAGCGAATACTACTACTAGTGAGTGACAGTATCCGAGTTGTTGCATTCGAATGCATGAAATTTCGATTAGCGAATACTACTACTAGTGAGTGACAGTATCCGAATTATTGCATTCGAATGCATGAAATTTCGATTAGCGAATACTACTACTAGTGAGTGACAGTATCCGAATTATTGCATTCGAATGCATGAAATTTCGATTAGCGAATACTACTACTAGTGAGTGACAGTATCCGAATTATTGCATTCGAATGCATGAGATTTCGATTAGCGAATACTACTACTAGTGAGTGACAGTATCCGAGAACTTGCATTCGAATGCATGAGATTTCGATTAGCGAATACTACTACTAGTGAGTGACAGTATCCGAGAACTTGCATTCGAATGCATGAGATTTCGATTAGTGAATACTACTACTAGTGAGTGACAGTATCCGAATTATTGCATTCGAATGCATGAAATTTCGATTAGCGAATACTACTACTAGTGAGTGACAGTATCCGAGAACTTGCATTCGAATACATGAAATTTCGATTAGCGAATACTACTACTAGTGAGTGACAGTATCCGAATTATTGCATTCGAATGCATGAAATTTCGATTAGCGAATACTACTACTAGTGAGTGACAGTATCCGAATTATTGCATTCGAATGCATGAAATTTCGATTAGCGAATACTACTACTAGTGAGTGACAGTATCCGAATTATTGCATTCGAATGCATGAAATTTCGATTAGCGAATACTACTACTAGTGAGTGACAGTATCCGAATTATGGCATTCGAATGCATGAAATTTCGATTAGCGAATACTACTACTGGTGAGTGACAGTATCCGAGAACTTGTATTCGAATGCATGAGATTTCGATTAGCGAATACTACTACTAGTGAGTGACAGTATGCGAATTATTGCAATCGAATGCATGAGATATCGTTTAGCGAATACTACTACTAGTCAGTGACAGTATCCGAATTATTGCATTCGAATGCATGAAATTTCGATTAGCGAATACTACTACTAGTGAGTGACAGTATCCGAATTATTGCACTCGAATGCATGAAATTTCGATTAGCGAATACTACTACTAGTGAGTGACAGTATCCAAATTATTGCATTCGAATGCATAAAATTTCGATTAGCGAATACTACTACTAGTGAGTGACAGTATCCGAATTATTGCATTCGAATGCATGAGATTTCGATTAGCGAATACTACTACTAGTGAGTGACAGTATCCGAATTATTGCATTCGAATACATGAAATTTCGATTAGCGTATAGTACTACTAGTGAATGACAGTATCCAAATTATTGCATTCGAATGCATGAAATTTCGATTAACGAATACTACTACCAGTGAGTGACAGTATCCGAATTATGGCATTCGAATGCATGAACTTTCGATTAGCGAATACTACTACTAGTGAGTGACAGTATCCGAATTATTGCATTCGAATGCATGAAATTTCGATTAGCGAATACTACTACTAGTGAGTGACAGTATCCGAATTATTGCACTCGAATGCATGAAATTTCGATTAGCGAATACTACTACTAGTGAGTGACAGTATCCGAATTATTGCATTCGAATACATGAAATTTTGATTAGCGAATACTACTACTAGTGAGTGACAGTATCCAAATTATTGCATTCGAATGCATAAAATTTCGATTAGCGAATACTACTACTAGTGAGTGACAGTATCCGAATTATGGCATTCGAATGCATGAACTTTCGATTAGCGAATACTACTACTAGTGAGTGACAGTATCCGAATTATTGCATTCGAATGCATGAAATTTCGATTAGCGAATACTACTACTAGTGAGTGACAGTATCCGAATTATTGCATTCGAATGCATGAGATTTCGATTAGCGAATACTACTACTAGTGAGTGACAGTATCCGAGAACTTACATTCGAATGCATGAGATTTCGATTAGCGAATACTACTACTAGTGAGTGACAGTATCCGAGAACTTGCATTCGAATGCATGAGATTTCGATTAGCGAATACTACTACTAGTGAGTGACAGTATCCGAATTATTGCATTCGAATGCATGAGATTTCGATTAGCGAATACTACTACTAGTGAGTGACAGTATCCGAATTGTTGCATTCGAATGCATGAAATTTCGATTAGCGAATACTACTACTAGTGAGTGACAGTATCCGAATTATTGCATTCGAATGCATGAAATTTCGACTAGCGAATACTACTACTAGTGAGTGACAGTATCCGAATTATTGCATTCGAATGCATGAGATTTCGATTAGCGAATACTACTACTAGTGAGTGACAGTATCCGAGAACTTGCATTCGAATGCATGAGATTTCGATTAGCGAATACTACTACTAGTGAGTGACAGTATCCGAGAACTTGCATTCGAATGCATGAGATTTCGATTAGTGAATACTACTACTAGTGAGTGACAGTATCCGAATTATTGCATTCGAATGCATGAAATTTCGATTAGCGAATACTACTACTAGTGAGTGACAGTATCCGAGAACTTGCATTCGAATACATGAAATTTCGATTAGCGAATACTACTACTAGTGAGTGACAGTATCCGAATTATTGCATTCGAATGCATGAAATTTCGATTAGCGAATACTACTACTAGTGAGTGACAGTATCCGAATTATTGCATTCGAATGCATGAAATTTCGATTAGCGAATACTACTACTAGTGAGTGACAGTATCCGAATTATGGCATTCGAATGCATGAAATTTCGATTAGCGAATACTACTACTAGTGAGTGACAGTATCCGAGAACTTGCATTCGAATGCATGAGATTTCGATCAGCGAATACTACTACTAGTGAGTGACAGTATGCGAATTATTGCAATCGAATGCATGAGATTTCGTTTAGCGAATACTACTACTAGTCAGTGACAGTATCCGAATTATTGCATTCGAATGCATGAAATTTCGATTAGCGAATACTACTACTAGTGAGTGACAGTATCCGAATTATTGCATTCGAATGCATGAAATTTCGATTAGCGAATACTACTACTAGTGAGTGACAGTATCCCAATTATTGCATTCGAATACATGAAATTTTGATTAACGAATACTACTACTAGTGAGTGACAGTATCCAAATTATTGATTTCGAATGCATAAAATTTCGATTAGCGAATACTACTACTAGTGAGTGACAGTATCCGAATTATGGCATTCGAATGCATGAACTTTCGATTGGCGAATACTACTACTAGTGAGTGACAGTATCCGAACTATTGCATTCGAATGCATGAAATTTCGATTTGCGAATACTACTACTAGTGAGTGACAGTATCCGAATTATTGCATTCGAATGCATGAGATTTCGATTAGCGAATACTACTACTAGTGAGTGACAGTATCCGAGAACTTACATTCGAATGCATGAGATTTCGATTAGCGAATGCTACTACTAGTGAGTGACAGTATCCGAGAACTTGCATTCGAATGCATGAGATTTCGATTAGCGAATACTACTACTGGTGAGTGACACTATCCGAATTATTGCATTCGAATGCATGAGATTTCGATTAGCGAATACTACTACTAGTGAGTGACAGTATCCGAATTGTTGCATTCGAATGCATGAAATTTCGATTAGCGAATACTACTACTAGTGAGTGACAGTATTCGAATTATTGCATTCGAATGCATGAAATTTCGATTAGCGAATACTACTACTAGTGAGTGACAGTATCCGAATTATTGCATTCGAATGCATGAAATTTCGATTAGCGAATACTACTACTAGTGAGTGACAGTATCCGAATTATTGCATTCGAATGCATGAGATTTCGATTAGCGAATACTACTACTAGTGAGTGACAGTATCCGAGAACTTGCATTCGAATGCATGAGATTTCGATTAGCGAATACTACTACTAGTGAGTGACAGTATCCGAGAACTTGCATTCGAATGCATGAGATTTCGATTAGTGAATACTACTAGTAGTGAGTGACAGTATCCGAATTATTGCATTCGAATGCATGAAATTTCGATTAGCGAATACTACTACTAGTGAGTGACAGTATCCGAGAACTTGCATTCGAATACATGAAATTTCGATTAGCGAATACTACTACTAGTGAGTGACAGTATCCGAATTATTGCATTCGAATGCATGAAATTTCGATTAGCGAATACTACTACTAGTGAGTGACAGTATCCGAATTATTGCATTCGAATGCATGAAATTTCGATTAGCGAATACTACTACTAGTGAGTGACAGTATCCGAATTATTGCATTCGAATGCATGAAATTTCGATTAGCGAATACTACTACTAGTGAGTGACAGTATCCGAATTATGGCATTCGAATGCATGAAATTTCGATTAGCGAATACTACTACTGGTGAGTGACAGTATCAGAGAACTTGTATTCGAATGCATGAGATTTCGATTAGCGAATACTACTACTAGTGAGTGACAGTATGCGAATTATTGCAATCGAATGCATGAGATTTCGTTTAGCGAATACTACTACTAGTCAGTGACAGTATCCGAATTATTGCATTCGAATGCATGAAATTTCGATTAGCGAATACTACTACTAGTGAGTGACAGTATCCGAATTATTGCACTCGAATGCATGAAATTTCGATTAGCGAATACTACTACTAGTGAGTGACAGTATCCGAATTATTGCATTCGAATACATGAAATTTTGATTAGCGAATACTACTACTAGTGAGTGACAGTATCCAAATTATTGCATTCGAATGCATAAAATTTCGATTAGCGAATACTACTACTAGTGAGTGACAGTATCCGAATTATTGCATTCGAATGCATGAGATTTCGATTAGCGAATACTACTACTAGTGAGTGACAGTATCCGAATTATTGCATTCGAATACATGAAATTTCGATTAGCGTATAGTACTACTAGTGAATGACAGTATCCAAATTATTGCATTCGAATGCATGAAATTTCGATTAACGAATACTACTACCAGTGAGTGACAGTATCCGAATTATGGCATTCGAATGCATGAACTTTCGATTAGCGAATACTACTACTAGTGAGTGACAGTATCCGAATTATTGCATTCGAATGCATGAAATTTCGATTAGCGAATACTACTACTAGTGAGTGACAGTATCCGAATTATTGCACTCGAATGCATGAAATTTCGATTAGCGAATACTACTACTAGTGAGTGACAGTATCCGAATTATTGCATTCGAATACATGAAATTTTGATTAGCGAATACTACTACTAGTGAGTGACAGTATCCAAATTATTGCATTCGAATGCATAAAATTTCGATTAGCGAATACTACTACTAGTGAGTGACAGTATCCGAATTATTGCATTCGAATGCATGAAATTTCGATTAGCGAATACTACTACTAGTGAGTGACAGTATCCGAATTATGGCATTCGAATGCATGAAATTTCGATTAGCGAATACTACTACTGGTGAGTGACAGTATCAGAGAACTTGTATTCGAATGCATGAGATTTCGATTAGCGAATACTACTACTAGTGAGTGACAGTATGCGAATTATTGCAATCGAATGCATGAGATTTCGTTTAGCGAATACTACTACTAGTCAGTGACAGTATCCGAATTATTGCATTCGAATGCATGAAATTTCGATTAGCGAATACTACTACTAGTGAGTGACAGTATCCGAATTATTGCACTCGAATGCATGAAATTTCGATTAGCGAATACTACTACTAGTGAGTGACAGTATCCGAATTATTGCATTCGAATACATGAAATTTTGATTAGCGAATACTACTACTAGTGAGTGACAGTATCCAAATTATTGCATTCGAATGCATAAAATTTCGATTAGCGAATACTACTACTAGTGAGTGACAGTATCCGAATTATTGCATTCGAATGCATGAGATTTCGATTAGCGAATACTACTACTAGTGAGTGACAGTATCCGAATTATTGCATTCGAATACATGAAATTTCGATTAGCGTATAGTACTACTAGTGAATGACAGTATCCAAATTATTGCATTCGAATGCATGAAATTTCGATTAACGAATACTACTACCAGTGAGTGACAGTATCCGAATTATGGCATTCGAATGCATGAACTTTCGATTAGCGAATACTACTACTAGTGAGTGACAGTATCCGAATTATTGCATTCGAATGCATGAAATTTCGATTAGCGAATACTACTACTAGTGAGTGACAGTATCCGAATTATTGCACTCGAATGCATGAAATTTCGATTAGCGAATACTACTACTAGTGAGTGACAGTATCCGAATTATTGCATTCGAATACATGAAATTTTGATTAGCGAATACTACCACTAGTGAGTGACAGTATCCAAATTATTGCATTCGAATGCATAAAATTTCGATTAGCGAATACTACTACTAGTGAGTGACAGTATCCGAATTATGGCATTCGAATGCATGAACTTTCGATTAGCGAATACTACTACTAGTGAGTGACAGTATCCGAATTATTGCATTCGAATGCATGAAATTTCGATTAGCGAATACTACTACTAGTGAGTGACAGTATCCGAATTATTGCATTCGAATGCATGAAATTTCGATTAGCGAATACTACTACTAGTGAGTGACAGTATCCGAATTATTGCATTCGAATGCATGAGATTTCGATTAGCGAATACTACTACTAGTGAGTGACAGTATCCGAGAACTTGCATTCGAATGCATGAGATTTCGATTAGTGAATACTACTACTAGTGAGTGACAGTATCCGAATTATTGCATTCGAATGCATGAAATTTCGATTAGCGAATACTACTACTAGTGAGTGACAGTATCCGAGAACTTGCATTCGAATACATGAAATTTCGATTAGCGAATACTACTACTAGTGAGTGACAGTATCCGAATTATTGCATTCGAATGCATGAAATTTCGATTAGCGAATACTACTACTAGTGAGTGACAGTATCCGAATTATTGCATTCGAATACATGAAATTTCGATTAGCGTATAGTACTACTAGTGAATGACAGTATCCAAATTATTGCATTCGAATGCATGAAATTTCGATTAACGAATACTACTACCAGTGAGTGACAGTATCCGAATTATGGCATTCGAATGCATGAACTTTCGATTAGCGAATACTACTACTAGTGAGTGACAGTATCCGAATTATTGCATTCGAATGCATGAAATTTCGATTAGCGAATACTACTACTAGTGAGTGACAGTATCCGAATTATTGCACTCGAATGCATGAAATTTCGATTAGCGAATACTACTACTAGTGAGTGACAGTATCCGAATTATTGCATTCGAATACATGAAATTTTGATTAGCGAATACTACCACTAGTGAGTGACAGTATCCAAATTATTGCATTCGAATGCATAAAATTTCGATTAGCGAATACTACTACTAGTGAGTGACAGTATCCGAATTATGGCATTCGAATGCATGAACTTTCGATTAGCGAATACTACTACTAGTGAGTGACAGTATCCGAATTATTGCATTCGAATGCATGAAATTTCGATTAGCGAATACTACTACTAGTGAGTGACAGTATCCGAATTATTGCATTCGAATGCATGAGATTTCAATTAGCGAATACTACTACTAGTGAGTGACAGTATCCGAGAACTTACATTCGAATGCATGAGATTTCGATTAGCGAATACTACTACTAGTGAGTGACAGTATCCGAGAACTTGCATTCGAATGCATGAGATTTCGATTAGCGAATACTACTACTAGTGAGTGACAGTATCCGAATTATTGCATTCGAATGCATGAGATTTCGATTAGCGAATACTACTACTAGTGAGTGACAGTATCCGAATTGTTGCATTCGAATGCATGAAATTTCGATTAGCGAATACTACTACTAGTGAGTGACAGTATCCGAATTATTGCATTCGAATGCATGAAATTTCGATTAGCGAATACTACTACTAGTGAGTGACAGTATCCGAGAACTTGCATTCGAATGCATGAGATTTCGATTAGCGAATACTACTACTAGTGAGTGACAGTATCCGAGAACTTGCATTCGAATGCATGAGATTTCGATTAGTGAATACTACTACTAGTGAGTGACAGTATCCGAATTATTGCATTCGAATGCATGAAATTTCGATTAGCGAATACTACTACTAGTGAGTGACAGTATCCGAGAACTTGCATTCGAATACATGAAATTTCGATTAGCGAATACTACTACTAGTGAGTGACAGTATCCGAATTATTGCATTCGAATGCATGAAATTTCGATTAGCGAATACTACTACTAGTGAGTGACAGTATCCGAATTATTGCATTCGAATGCATGAAATTTCGATTAGCGAATACTACTACTAGTAAGTGACAGTATCCGAATTATTGCATTCGAATGCATGAAATTTCGATTAGCGAATACTACTACTAGTGAGTGACAGTATCCGAATTATGGCATTCGAATGCATGAAATTTCGATTAGCGAATACTACTACTGGTGAGTGACAGTATCAGAGAACTTGTATTCGAATGCATGAGATTTCGATTAGCGAATACTACTACTAGTGAGTGACAGTATGCGAATTATTGCAATCGAATGCATGAGATTTCGTTTAGCGAATACTACTACTAGTCAGTGACAGTATCCGAATTATTGCATTCGAATGCATGAAATTTCGATTAGCGAATACTACTACTAGTGAGTGACAGTATCCGAATTATTGCACTCGAATGCATGAAATTTCGATTAGCGAATACTACTACTAGTGAGTGACAGTATCCGAATTATTGCATTCGAATACATGAAATTTTGATTAGCGAATACTACTACTAGTGAGTGACAGTATCCAAATTATTGCATTCGAATGCATAAAATTTCGATTAGCGAATACTACTACTAGTGAGTGACAGTATCCGAATTATTGCATTCGAATGCATGAGATTTCGATTAGCGAATACTACTACTAGTGAGTGACAGTATCCGAATTATTGCATTCGAATACATGAAATTTCGATTAGCGTATAGTACTACTAGTGAATGACAGTATCCAAATTATTGCATTCGAATGCATGAAATTTCGATTAACGAATACTACTACCAGTGAGTGACAGTATCCGAATTATGGCATTCGAATGCATGAACTTTCGATTAGCGAATACTACTACTAGTGAGTGACAGTATCCGAATTATTGCATTCGAATGCATGAAATTTCGATTAGCGAATACTACTACTAGTGAGTGACAGTATCCGAATTATTGCACTCGAATGCATGAAATTTCGATTAGCGAATACTACTACTAGTGAGTGACAGTATCCGAATTATTGCATTCGAATACATGAAATTTTGATTAGCGAATACTACCACTAGTGAGTGACAGTATCCAAATTATTGCATTCGAATGCATAAAATTTCGATTAGCGAATACTACTACTAGTGAGTGACAGTATCCGAATTATGGCATTCGAATGCATGAACTTTCGATTAGCGAATACTACTACTAGTGAGTGACAGTATCCGAATTATTGCATTCGAATGCATGAAATTTCGATTAGCGAATACTACTACTAGTGAGTGACAGTATCCGAATTATTGCATTCGAATGCATGAGATTTCAATTAGCGAATACTACTACTAGTGAGTGACAGTATCCGAGAACTTACATTCGAATGCATGAGATTTCGATTAGCGAATACTACTACTAGTGAGTGACAGTATCCGAGAACTTGCATTCGAATGCATGAGATTTCGATTAGCGAATACTACTACTAGTGAGTGACAGTATCCGAATTATTGCATTCGAATGCATGAGATTTCGATTAGCGAATACTACTACTAGTGAGTGACAGTATCCGAATTGTTGCATTCGAATGCATGAAATTTCGATTAGCGAATACTACTACTAGTGAGTGACAGTATCCGAATTATTGCATTCGAATGCATGAAATTTCGATTAGCGAATACTACTACTAGTGAGTGACAGTATCCGAATTATTGCATTCGAATGCATGAGATTTCGATTAGCGAATACTACTACTAGTGAGTGACAGTATCCGAGAACTTGCATTCGAATGCATGAGATTTCGATTAGCGAATACTACTACTAGTGAGTGACAGTATCCGAGAACTTGCATTCGAATGCATGAGATTTCGATTAGTGAATACTACTACTAGTGAGTGACAGTATCCGAATTATTGCATTCGAATGCATGAAATTTCGATTAGCGAATACTACTACTAGTGAGTGACAGTATCCAAGAACTTGCATTCGAATACATGAAATTTCGATTAGCGAATACTACTACTAGTGAGTGACAGTATCCGAATTATTGCATTCGAATGCATGAAATTTCGATTAGCGAATACTACTACTAGTGAGTGACAGTATCCGAATTATTGCATTCGAATGCATGAAATTTCGATTAGCGAATACTACTACTAGTGAGTGACAGTATCCGAATTATGGCATTCGAATGCATGAAATTTCGATTAGCGAATACTACTACTAGTGAGTGACAGTATCCGAGAACTTGTATTCGAATGCATGAGATTTCGATCAGCGAATACTACTACTAGTGAGTGACAGTATGCGAATTATTGCAATCGAATGCATGAGATTTCGTTTAGCGAATACTACTACTAGTCAGTGACAGTATCCGAATTATTGCATTCGAATGCATGAAATTTCGATTAGCGAATACTACTACTAGTGAGTGACAGTATCCGAATTATTGCACTCGAATGCATGAAATTTCGATTAGCGAATACTACTACTAGTGAGTGACAGTATCCGAATTATTGCATTCGAATACATGAAATTTTGATTAGCGAATACTACTACTAGTGAGTGACAGTATCCAAATTATTGATTTCGAATGCATAAAATTTCGATTAGCGAATACTACTACTAGTGAGTGACAGTATCCGAATTATGTAATTCGAATGCATGAACTTTCGATTAGCGAATACTACTACTAGTGAGTGACAGTATCCGAACTATTGCATTCGAATGCATGAAATTTCGATTTGCGAATACTACTACTAGTGAGTGACAGTATCCGAATTATTGCATTCGAATGCATGAGATTTCGATTAGCGAATACTACTACTAGTGAGTGACAGTATCCGAGAACTTACATTCGAATGCATGAGATTTCGATTAGCGAATGCTACTACTAGTGAGTGACAGTATCCGAGAACTTGCATTCGAATGCATGAGATTTCGATTAGCGAATACTACTACTGGTGAGTGACAGTATCCGAATTATTGCATTCGAATGCATGAGATTTCGATTAGCGAATACTACTACTAGTGAGTGACAGTATCCGAATTGTTGCATTCGAATGCATGAAATTTCGATTAGCGAATACTACTACTAGTGAGTGACAGTATTCGAATTATTGCATTCGAATGCATGAAATTTCGATTAGCGAATACTACTACTAGTGAGTGACAGTATCCGAATTATTGCATTCGAATGCATGAAATTTCGATTAGCGAATACTACTACTAGTGAGTGACAGTATCCGAATTATTGCATTCGAATGCATGAGATTTCGATTAGCGAATACTACTACTAGTGAGTGACAGTATCCGAGAACTTGCATTCGAATGCATGAGATTTCGATTAGCGAATACTACTACTAGTGAGTGACAGTATCCGAGAACTTGCATTCGAATGCATGAGATTTCGATTAGTGAATACTACTACTAGTGAGTGACAGTATCCGAATTATTGCATTCGAATGCATGAAATTTCGATTAGCGAATACTACTACTAGTGAGTGACAGTATCCGAGAACTTGCATTCGAATACATGAAATTTCGATTAGCGAATACTACTACTAGTGAGTGACAGTATCCGAATTATTGCATTCGAATGCATGAAATTTCGATTAGCGAATACTACTACTAGTGAGTGACAGTATCCGAATTATTGCATTCGAATGCATGAAATTTCGATTAGCGAATACTACTACTAGTGAGTGACAGTATCCGAATTATTGCATTCGAATGCATGAAATTTCGATTAGCGAATACTACTACTAGTGAGTGACAGTATCCGAATTATGGCATTCGAATGCATGAAATTTCGATTAGCGAATACTACTACTGGTGAGTGACAGTATCCGAGAACTTGTATTCGAATGCATGAGATTTCGATTAGCGAATACTACTACTAGTGAGTGACAGTATGCGAATTATTGCAATCGAATGCATGAGATTTCGTTTAGCGAATACTACTACTAGTCAGTGACAGTATCCGAATTATTGCATTCGAATGCATGAAATTTCGATTAGCGAATACTACTACTAGTGAGTGACAGTATCCGAATTATTGCACTCGAATGCATGAAATTTCGATTAGCGAATACTACTACTAGTGAGTGACAGTATCCGAATTATTGCATTCGAATACATGAAATTTTGATTAGCGAATACTACTACTAGTGAGTGACAGTATCCAAATTATTGCATTCGAATGCATAAAATTTCGATTAGCGAATACTACTACTAGTGAGTGACAGTATCCGAATTATTGCATTCGAATGCATGAAATTTTGATTAGCGAATACTACTACTAGTGAGTGACAGTATCCGAATTATTGCATTCGAATACATGAAATTTCGATTAGCGTATAGTACTACTAGTGAATGACAGTATCCAAATTATTGCATTCGAATGCATGAAATTTCGATTAACGAATACTACTACCAGTGAGTGACAGTATCCGAATTATGGCATTCGAATGCATGAACTTTCGATTAGCGAATACTACTACTAGTGAGTGACAGTATCCGAATTATTGCATTCGAATGCATGAAATTTCGATTAGCGAATACTACTACTAGTAAGTGACAGTATCCGAATTATTGCACTCGAATGCATGAAATTTCGTTTAGCGAATACTACTACTAGTGAGTGACAGTATCCGAATTATTGCATTCGAATACATGAAATTTTGATTAGCGAATACTACTACTAGTGAGTGACAGTATCCAAATTATTGCATTCGAATGCATAAAATTTCGATTAGCGAATACTACTACTAGTGAGTGACAGTATCCGAATTATGGCATTCGAATGCATGAACTTTCGATTAGCGAATACTACTACTAGTGAGTGACAGTATCCGAATTATTGCATTCGAATGCATGAAATTTCGATTAGCGAATACTACTACTAGTGAGTGACAGTATCCGAATTATTGCATTCGAATGCATGAGATTTCTATTAGCGAATACTACTACTAGTGAGTGACAGTATCCGAGAACTTACATTCGAATGCATGAGATTTCGATTAGCGAATACTACTACTAGTGAGTGACAGTATCCGAGAACTTGCATTCGAATGCATGAGATTTCGATTAGCGAATACTACTACTAGTGAGTGACAGTATCCGAATTATTGCATTCGAATGCACGAGATTTCGATTAGCGAATACTACTACTAGTGAGTGACAGTATCCGAATTGTTGCATTCGAATGCATGAAATTTCGATTAGCGAATACTACTACTAGTGAGTGACAGTATCCGAATTATTGCATTCGAATGCATGAAATTTCGATTAGCGAATACTACTACTAGTGAGTGACAGTATCCGAATTATTGCATTCGAATGCATGAGATTTCGATTAGCGAATACTACTACTAGTGAGTGACAGTATCCGAGAACTTGCATTCGAATGCATGAGATTTCGATTAGCGAATACTACTACTAGTGAGTGACAGTATCCGAGAACTTGCATTCGAATGCATGAGATTTCGATTAGTGAATACTACTACTAGTGAGTGACAGTATCCGAATTATTGCATTCGAATGCATGAAATTTCGATTAGCGAATACTACTACTAGTGAGTGACAGTATCCGAGAACTTGCATTCGAATACATGAAATTTCGATTAGCGAATACTACTACTAGTGAGTGACAGTATCCGAATTATTGCATTCGAATGCATGAAATTTCGATTAGCGAATACTACTACTAGTGAGTGACAGTATCCGAATTATTGCATTCGAATGCATGAAATTTCGATTAGCGAATACTACTACTAGTGAGTGACAGTATCCGAATTATGGCATTCGAATGCATGAAATTTCGATTAGCGAATACTACTACTAGTGAGTGACAGTATCCGAGAACTTGTATTCGAATGCATGAGATTTCGATCAGCGAATACTACTACTAGTGAGTGACAGTATGCGAATTATTGCAATCGAATGCATGAGATTTCGTTTAGCGAATACTACTACTAGTCAGTGACAGTATCCGAATTATTGCATTCGAATGCATGAAATTTCGATTAGCGAATACTACTACTAGTGAGTGACAGTATCCGAATTATTGCACTCGAATGCATGAAATTTCGATTAGCGAATACTACTACTAGTGAGTGACAGTATCCGAATTATTGCATTCGAATACATGAAATTTTGATTAGCGAATACTACTACTAGTGAGTCACAGTATCCAAATTATTGATTTCGAATGCATAAAATTTCGATTAGCGAATACTACTACTAGTGAGTGACAGTATCCGAATTATGGCATTCGAATGCATGAACTTTCGATTAGCGAATTCTACTACTAGTGAGTGACAGTATCCGAACTATTGCATTCGAATGCATGAAATTTCGATTTGCGAATACTACTACTAGTGAGTGACAGTATCCGAATTATTGCATTCGAATGCATGAGATTTCGATTAGCGAATACTACTACTAGTGAGTGACAGTATCCGAGAACTTACATTCGAATGCATGAGATTTCGATTAGCGAATGCTACTACTAGTGAGTGACAGTATCCGAGAACTTGCATTCGAATGCATGAGATTTCGATTAGCGAATACTACTACTGGTGAGTGACAGTATCCGAATTATTGCATTCGAATGCATGAGATTTCGATTAGCGAATACTACTACTAGTGAGTGACAGTATCCGAATTGTTGCATTCGTATGCATGAAATTTCGATTAGCGAATACTACTACTAGTGAGTGACAGTATCCGAATTATTGCATTCGAATGCATGAAATTTCGATTAGCGAATACTACTACTAGTGAGTGACAGTATCCGAATTATTGCATTCGAATGCATGAAATTTCGATTAGCGAATACTACTACTAGTGAGTGACAGTATCCGAATTATTGCATTCGAATGCATGAGATTTCGATTAGCGAAAACTACTACTAGTGAGTGACAGTATCCGAGAACTTGCATTCGAATGCATGAGATTTCGATTAGCGAATACTACTACTAGTGAGTGACAGTATCCGAGAACTTGCATTCGAATGCATGAGATTTCGATTAGTGAATACTACTACTAGTGAGTGACAGTATCCGAATTATTGCGTTCGAATGCATGAAATTTCGATTAGCGAATACTACTACTAGTGAGTGACAGTATCCGAGAACTTGCATTCGAATACATGAAATTTCGATTAGCGAATACTACTACTAGTGAGTGACAGTATCCGAATTATTGCATTCGAATGCATGAAATTTCGATTAGCGAATACTACTACTAGTGAGTGACAGTATCCGAATTATTGCATTCGAATGCATGAAATTTCGATTAGCGAATACTACTACTAGTGAGTGACAGTATCCGAATTATGGCATTCGAATGCATGAAATTTCGATTAGCGAATACTACTACTAGTGAGTGACAGTATCCGAGAACTTGTATTCGAATGCATGAGATTTCGATTAGCGAATACTACTACTAGTGAATGACAGTATGCGAATTATTGCAATCGAATGCATGAGATTTCGTTTAGCGAATACTACTACTAGTCAGTGACAGTTTCCGAATTATTGCTTTCGAATGCAAGAGATTTCGATTAGCGAATACTACTACTAGTGAGTGACAGTATCCGAATTATTGCATTCGAATGCATGAAATTTCGATTAGCGAATACTACTACTAGTGAGTGACAGTATCCGAATTATTGCATTCGAATGCATGAAATTTCGATTAGCGAATACTACTACTAGTGAGTGACAGTATCCGAATTATGGCATTCGAATACATGAAATTTCGATTAGCGAATACTACTACTAATGAGTGACAGTATCCGAGAACTTGCATTCGAATGCATGAGATTTCGATTAGCGAATACTACTACTAGTGAGTGACAGTATGCGAATTATTGCAATCGAATGCATGAGATTTCGTTTAGCGAATACTACTACTAGTCAGTGACAGTTTCCGAATTATTGCTTTCGAATGCAAGAGATTTCGATTAGCGAATACTACTACTAGTGAGTGACAGTATCCGAATTATTGCATTCGAATGCATGAAATTTCGATTAACGAATACTACTACTAGTGAGTGACAGTATCCGAATTATTGCATTCGAATACATGAAATTTCGATTAGCGAATACTACTACTAGTGAGTGACAGTATCCGAATTATTGCATTCGAATGCATGAAATTTCGAATAGCGAATACTACAACTAGTGAGTGACAGTATCCGAATTATGGCATTCGAATGCATGAACTTTCGATTAGCGAATACTACTACTAGTGAGTGACAGTATCCGAATTATTGCATTCGAATGCATGAAATTTCGATTAGCGAATACTACTACTAGTGAGTGACAGTATCCGAATTATTGCATTCGAATGCATGAGATTGCGATTAGCGAATACTACTACTAGTGAGTGACAGAATCCGAATTATTGCATTCGAATGCATGAAATTTCGATTAGCGAATACTACTACTAGTGAGTGACAGTATCCGAGAACTTGCATTCGAATGCATGAGATTTCGATTAGCGAATACTACTACTAGTGAGTGACAGTATCCGAGAACTTGCATTTATATGCATGAGATTTCGATTAGCGAATACTACTACTAGTGAGTGACAGTATCCGAATTATTGCAATCGAATGCATGAGATTTCGTTTAGCGAATACTACTACTAGTCAAAGACAGTTTCCGAATTATTGCTTTCGAATGCAAGAGATTTCGATTAGCGAATACTCCTACTAGTGAGTGAGAGTATCCGAATTATTGCATTCGAAAGCAAGAGATTTCGATTAGCGAATACTACTACTAGTGAGTGACAGTATCCGAATTATTGCATTCGAATGCATGAAATTTCGATTAGCGAATACTACTACTAGTGAGTGACAGTATCCGAATTATTGCATTCGAATGCATGAAATTTCGATTATCGAATACTACTACTAGTGAGTGACAGTATCCGAATTATTGCATTCGAATGCATGAAATTTCGATTAGCGAATACTACTACTAGTGAGTGACAGTATCCGAATTATGCCATTCGAATGCATGAAATTTCGATTAGCGAATACTATTACTAGTGAGTGACAGTATCCGAGAACTTGCATTCGAATGCATGAGATTTCGATTAGCGAATACTACTACTAGTGAGTGACAGTATGCGAATTATTGCAATCGAATGCATGAGATTTCGTTTAGCGAATACTACTACTAGTCAGTGACAGTTTCCGAATTATTGCTTTCGAATGCAAGAGATTTCGATTAGCGAATACTACTACTAGTGAGTGACAGTAACCGAATTATTGCATTCGAATGCAAGAGATTTCGATTAGCGAATACTACTACTAGTGAGTGACAGTATCCGAATTATTGCATTCGAATGCATGAAATTTCGATTAACGAATACTACTACTAGTGAGTGACAGTATCCGAATTATTGCATTCGAATACATGAAATTTCGATTAGCGAATACTACTACTAGTGAGTGACAGTATCCGAATTGTTGCATTCGAATGCATGAAATTTCGATTAGCGAATACTACTACTAGTGAGTGACAGTATCCGAATTATGGCATTCGAATGCATGAACTTTCGATTAGCGAATACTACCACTAGTGAGTGACAGTGTCCGAATTATTGCATTCGAATGCATGAAATTTCGATTAGCGAATACTACTACTAGTGAGTGACAGTATCCGAATTATTGCATTCGTATGCATGAGATTGCGATTAGCGAATACTACTACTAGTGAGTGACAGAATTCGAATTATTGCATTCGAATGCATGAAATTTCGATTAGCGAATACTACTACTAGTGAGTGACAGTATCCGAGAACTTGCATTCGAATGCATGAGATTTCGATTAGCGAATACTACTACTAGTGAGTGACAGTATCCGAATTATTGCATTCGAATCCATGAAATTTTGATTAGCGAATACTACTACTAGTGAGTGACAGTATCCAAATTATTGCATTCGAATGCATAAAATTTCGATTAGCGAATACTACTACTAGTGAGTGACAGTATCCGAATTATGGCATTCGAATGCATGAACTTTCGATTAGCGAATACTACTACTAGTGAGTGACAGTATCCCAATTATTGCATTCGAATGCATGAAATTTCGATTAGCGAATACTACTACTAGTGAGTGACAGTATCCGAGAACTTGCATTTGAATGCATGAGATTTCGATTAGCGAATACTACTACTAGTGAGTGACAGTATTCGAGAACTTAAATTCGAATGCATGAAATTTCGATTAGCGAATTATACTACTAGTGAGTGACAGTATCCGAGAACTTGCATTCGAATGCATGAGATTTCGATTAGCGAATACTACTACTAGTGAGTGACAGTATCCGAATTATTGCATTCGAATGCATGAGATTTCGATTAGCGAATACTACTACTAGTGAGTGACAGTATCCGAATTATTGCATTCGAATGCATGAGATTTCGATTAGCGAATACTACTACTAGTGAGTGACAGTATCCGAGAACTTGCATTCGAATGCATGAGATTTCGATTAGCGAATACTACTACTAGTGAGTGACAGTATCCGAATTATTGCATTCGAATGCATGAAATTTCGATTAGCGAATACTACTACTAGTGAGTGACAGTATCCGAATTATTGCATTCGAATGCATGAAATTTCGATTAGCGAATACTACTACTAGTGAGTGACAGTATCCGAGAACTTGCATTCGAATGCATGAGATTTCGATTAGCGAATACTACTACTAGTGAGTGACAGTATCCGAATTATTGCATTCGAATGCATGAAATTTCGATTAGCGAATACTACTACTAGTGAGTGACAGTATCCGAATTGTTGCATTCGAATGCATGAAATTTCGATTAGCGAATACTGCTACTAGTGAGTGACAGTATCCGAATTATTGCATTCGAATGCATGAAATTTCGATTAGCGAATACTACTACTAGTGAGTGACAGTATCCGAATTATTGCATTCGAATGCATGAAATTTCGATTAGCGAATACTACTACTAGTGAGTGACAGTATCCGAATTATTGCATTCGAATGCATGAGATTTCGATTAGCGAATACTACTACTAGTGAGTGACAGTATCCGAATTATTGCATTCGAATGCATGAAATTTCGATTAGCGAATACTACTACTAGTGAGTGACATTATCCGAGAACTTGCATTCGAATACATGAAATTTCGATTAGCGAATACTACTACTAGTGAGTGACAGTATCCGAATTATTGCATTCGAATGCATGAAATTTCGATTAGCGAATACTACTACTAGTGAGTGACAGTATCCGAATTATTGCATTCGAATGCATGAAATTTCGATTAGCGAATACTACTACTAGTGAGTGACAGTATCCGAATTATGGCATTCGAATGCATGAAATTTCGATTAGCGAATACTACTACTAGTGAGTGACAGTATCCGAGAACTTGTATTCGAATGCATGAGATTTCGATTAGCGAATACTACTACTAGTGAGTGACAGTATGCGAATTATTGCAATCGAATGCATGAGATTTCGTTTAGCGAATACTACTACTAGTCAGTGACAGTTTCCGAATTATTGCTTTCGAATGCAAGAGATTTCGATTAGCGAATACTACTACTAGTGAGTGACAGTATCCGAATTATTGCATTCGAATGCAAGAGATTTTGACTAGCTAATACTACTACTAGTGAGTGACAGTATCCGAATTATTGCATTCGAATGCATGAAATTTCGATTAACGAATACTACTACTAGTGAGTGACAGTATCCGAATTATTGCATTTGAATACATGAAATTTCGATTAGCGAATACTACTACTAGTGAGTGACAGTATCCGAATTATTGCATTCGAATGCTGAAATTTCGATTAGCGAATACTACTACTAGTGAGTGACAGTATCCGAATTATGGCATTCGAATGCATGAACTTTCGATTAGCGAATACTACTACTAGTGAGTGACAGTATCCGAATTATTGCATTCGAATGCATGAAATTTCGATTAGCGAATACTACTACTAGTGAGTGACAGTATCCGAATTATTGCATTCGAATGCATGAGATTGCGATTAGCGAATACTACTACTAGTGAGTGACAGAATCCGAATTATTGCATTCGAATGCATGAAATTTCGATTAGCGAATACTACTACTAGTGAGTGACAGTATCCGAGAACTTGCATTCGAATGCATGAGATTTCGATTAGCGAATACTACTACTAGTGAGTGACAGTATCCGAGAACTTGCATTTATATGCATGAGATTTCGATTAGCGAATACTACTACTAGTGAGTGACAGTATCCGAATTATTGCAATCGAATGCATGAGATTTCGTTTAGCGAATACTACTACTAGTCAAAGACAGTTTCCGAATTATTGCTTTCGAATGCAAGAGATTTCGATTAGCGAATACTACTACTAGTGAGTGACAGTATCCGAATTATTGCATTCGAAAGCAAGAGATTTCGATTAGCGAATACTACTACTAGTGAGTGACAGTATCCGAATTATTGCATTCGAATGCAAGAGATTTCGATTAGCGAATACTACTACTAGTGAGTGACAGTATCCCAGTTATTGCATTCGAATGCATGAAATTTCGATTAGCGAATACTACTACTAGTGAGTGACAGTATCCGAGAACTTGCATTCGAATACATGAAATTTCGATTAGCGAATTCTACTACTAGTGAGTGACAGTATCCGAATTATTGCATTCGAATGCATGAAATTTCGATTAGCGAATACTACTACTAGTGAGTGACAGTATCCGAATTATGGCATTCGAATGCATGAAATTTCCATTAGCGAATACTACTACTAGTGAGTGACAGTATCCGAGAACTTGCATTCGAATGCATGAGATTTCGATTAGCGAATACTACTACTAGTGAGTGACACTATCCGAATTATTGCATTCGAATGCATGAAATTTCGATTAGCGAATACTACTACTAGTGAGTGACAGTATCCGAATTATTGCATTCGAATGCATGAAATTTCGATTAGCGAATACTACTACTAGTGAGTGACAGTATCCGAATTATGGCATTCGAATGCATGGAATTTCGATTAGCGAATACTACTACTAGTGAGTGATAGTATCCGAGAACTTGCATTCGAATGCATGAGATTTCGATTAGCGAATACTACTACTAGTGAGTGACAGTATGCGAATTATTGCAATCGAATGCATGAGATTTCGTTTAGCGAATACTACTACTAGTCAGTGACAGTTTCCGAATTACTGCTTTCGAATCAAAGAGATTTCGATTAGCGAATACTACTACTAGTGAGTGACAGTATCCGAATTATTGCATTCGAATGCAAGAGATTTCGATTAGCGAATACTACTACTAGTGAGTGACAGTATCCGAATTATTGCATTCGAATGCATGATATTTCGATTAACGAATACTACTACTAGTGAGTGACAGTATCCGAATTATTGCATTCGAATGCATAAAATTTCGATTAGCGAATACTACTACTAGTGAGTGACAGTATCCGAATTATTGCATTCGAATGCATGAAATTTCGAATAGCGAATACTACTACTAGTGAGTGACAGTATCCGAATTATGGCATTCGAATGCATGAACTTTCGATTAGCGAATACTACTACTAGTGAGTGACAGTATCCGAATTATTGAATTCGAATGCATGAAATTTCGATTAGCGAATACTACTACTAGTGAGTGACAGTATCCGAATTATTGCATTCGAATGCATGAGATTGCGATTAGCGAATACTACTACTAGTGAGTGACAGAATCCGAATTATTGCATTCGAATGCATGAAATTTCGATTAGCGAATACTACTACTAGTGAGTGACAGTATCCGAGAACTTGCATTCGAATGCATGAGATTTCGATTAGCGAATACTACTACTAGTGAGTGACAGTATCCGAGAACTTGCATTTATATGCATGAGATTTCGATTAGCGAATACTACTACTAGTGAGTGACAGTATCCGAATTATTGCATTCGAAAGCAAGAGATTTCGATTAGCGAATACTACTACTAGTGAGTGATAGTATCCGGATTATTGCATTCGAATGCAAGAGATTTCGATTAGCGAATACTACTACTAGTGAGTGACAGTATCCGAGAACTTGCATTCGAATGCATGAGATTTCGATTAGCGAATACTACTACTAGTGAGTGACAGTATCCGAGAACTTGCACTCGAATACATGAAATTTCGATTAGCGAATTCTACTACTAGTGAGTGACAGTATCCGAATTATTGCATTCGAATGCATGAAATTTCGATTAGCGAATACTACTACTAGTGAGTGACAGTATCCGAATTATTGCATTCGAATGCATGAAATTTCGATTAGCGAATACTACTACTAGTGAGTGACAGTATCCGAGAACTTGCATTCGAATGCATGAGATTTCGATTAGCGAATACTACTACTAGTGAGTGACAGTATGCGAATTATTGCAATCGAATGCATGAGATTTCGTTTAGCGAATACTACTACTAGTCAGTGACAGTTTCCGAATTATCGCTTTCGAATGCAAGAGATTTCGATTAGCGAATACTACTACTAGTGAGTGACAGTATCCGAATTATTGCATTCGAATGCAAGAGATTTCGATTAGCGAATACTACTACTAGTGAGTGACAGTATCCGAATTATTGCATTCGAATGCATGAAATTTCGATTAACGAATACTACTACTAGTGAGTGACAGTATCCGAATTATTGCATTCGAATACATGAAATTTCGATTAGCGAATACTACTACTAGTGAGTGACAGTATCCGAATTATTGCATTCGAATGCATGAAATTTCGATTAGCGAATACTACTACTAGTGAGTGACAGTATCCGAATTATGGCATTCGAATGCATGAACTTTCTATTAGCGAATACTACTACTAGTGAGTGACAGTATCCGAATTATTGCATTCGAATGCATGAAATTTCGATTAGTGAATACTACTACTAGTGAGTGACAGAATCCGAATTATTGCATTCGAATGCATGAAATTTCGATTAGCGAATACTACTACTAGTGAGTGACAGTATCCGAGAACTTGCATTCGAATGCATGAGATTTCGATTAGCGAATACTACTACTAGTGAGTGACAGTATCCGAGAACTTGCATTTATATGCATGAGATTTCGATTAGCGAATACTACTACTAGTGAGTGACAGTATCCGAATTATTGCATTCGAAAGCAAGAGACTTCGATTAGCGAATACTACTACTAGTGAGTGACAGTATCCGGATTATTGCATTCGAATGCAAGAGATTTCGATTAGCGAATACTACTACTAGTGAGTGACAGTATCCCAGTTATTGCATTCGAATGCATGAAATTTCGATTAGCGAATACTACTACAAGTGAGTGACAGTATCCGAGAACTTGCATTCGAATACATGAAATTTCGATTAGCGAATTCTACTACTAGTGAGTGACAGTATCCGAATTATTGCATTCGAATGCATGAAATTTCGATTAGCGAATACTACTACTAGTGAGTGACAGTATCCGAATTATTGCATTCGAATGCATGAAATTTTGATTAGCGAATACTACTACTAGTGAGTGACAGTATCCGAATTATGGCATTCGAATGCATGAAATTTCGATTAGCGAATACTACTACTAGTGAGTGACAGTATCCGAGAACTTGCATTCGAATGCATGAGATTTCGATTAGCGAATACTACTACTAGTGAGTGACAGTATGCGAATTATTGCAATCGAATGCATGAGATTTCGTTTAGCGAATACTACTACTAGTCAGTGACAGTTTCCGAATTATCGCTTTCGAATGCAAGAGATTTCGATTAGCGAATACTACTACTAGTGAGTGACAGTATCCGAATTATTGCATTCGAATGCAAGAGATTTCGATTAGCGAATACTACTACTAGTGAGTGACAGTATCCGAATTATTGCATTCGAATGCATGAAATTTCGATTAACGAATACTACTACTAGTGAGTGACAGTATCCGAATTATTGCATTCGAATACATGAAATTTCGATTAGCGAATACTACTACTAGTTAGTGACAGTATCCGAATTATTGCATTCGAATGCATGAAATTTCGATTAGCGAATACTACTACTAGTGAGTGACAGTATCCGAATTATGGCATTCGAATGCATGAACTTTCGATTAGCGAATACTACTACTAGTGAGTGACAGTATCCGAATTATTGCATTCGAATGCATGAAATTTCGATTAGCGAATACTACTACTAGTGAGTGACAGTATCCGAATTATTGCATTCGAATGCATGAGATTGCGATTAGCGAATACTACTACTAGTGAGTGACAGAATCCGAATTATTGCATTCGAATGCATGAAATATCGATTAGCGAATACTACTACTAGTGAGTGACAGTATCCGAGAACTTGCATTCGAATGCATGAGATTTCAATTAGCGAATACTACTACTAGGGAGTGACAGTATCCGAATTATTGCATTCGAATACATGAAATTTTGATTAGCGAATACTAGTACTAGTGAGTGACAGTATCCAAATTATTGCATTCGAATGCATAAAATTTCGATTAGCGAATACTACTACTACTGAGTGACAGTATCCGAATTATGGCATTCGAATGCATGAACTTTCGAATAGCGAATACTACTACTAGTGAGTGACAGTATCCGAATTATTGCATTCGAATGCATGAAATTTCGATTAGCGAATACTACTACTAGTGAGTGACAGTATCCGAGAACTTGCATTCGAATGCATGAGATTTCGATTAGCGAATACTACTACTAGTGAGTGACAGTATTCGAGAACTTGCATTCGAATGCATGAAATTTCGATTAGCGAATTATACTACTAGTGAGGGACAGTATCCGAGAACTTACATTCGAATGCATGAGATTTCGATTAGCGAATACTACTACTAGTGACTGACAGTATCCGAATTATTGCATTCGAATGCATGAGATTTCAATTAGCGAATACTACTACTAGTGAGTGACAGTATCCGAATTATTGCATTCGAATGCATGAGATTTCGATTAGCGAATACTACTACTAGTGAGTGACAGTATCCGAGAACTTGCATTCGAATGCATGAGATTTCGATTAGCGAATACTACTACTAGTGAGTGACAGTATCCGAATTATTGCATTCGAATGCATGAAATTTCGATTAGCGAATACTACTACTAGTGAGTGACAGTATCCGAATTATTGCATTCGAATGCATGAAATTTCGATTAGCGAATACTACTACTAGTGAGTGACAGTATCCCAGAACTTGCATTCGAATGCATGAGATTTCGATTAGCGAATACTACTACTAGTGAGTGACAGTATCCGAATTATAGCATTCGAATGCATCAGATTTCGATTAGCGAATACTAATACTAGTGAGTGACAGTATCCGAATTGTTGCATTCGAATGCATGAAATTTCGATTAGCGAATACTACTACTAGTGAGTGACAGTATCCGAATTATTGCATTCGAATGCATGAAATTTCGATTAGCGAATACTACTACTAGTGAGTGACAGTATCCGAATTATTGCATTCGAATGCATGAAATTTCGATTAGCGAATACTACTACTAGTGAGTGACAGTATCCGAATTATTGCATTCGAATGCATGAGATTTCGATTAGCGAATACTACTACTAGTGAGTGACAGTATCCGAGAACTTGCATTCGAATGCAGGAGATTTCGATTAGCGAATACTACTACTAGTGAGTGACAGTATCCGAGAACTTGCATTCGAATGCATGAGATTTCGATTAGCGAATACTACTGCTAGTGAGTGACAGTATCCGAATTATTGCATTCGAACGCATGACATTTCGATTAGCGAATACTACTACTAGTGAGTGACAGTATCCGAGAACTTGCATTTGAATACATGAAATTTCGATTAGCGAATACTACTACTAGTGAGTGACAGTATCCGAATTATTGCATTCGAATGCATGAAATTTCGATTAGCGAATACTACTACTAGTGAGTGACAGTATCCGAATTATTGCATTCGAATGCATGAAATTTCGATTAGCGAATACTACTACTAGTGAGTGACAGTATCCGAATTATGGCATTCGAATGCATGAAATTTCGATTAGCGAATACTACTACTAGTGAGTGACAGTATCCGAGAACTTGCATTGGAATGCATGTGATTTCGATTAGCGAATACTACCACTAGTGAGTGACAGTATGCGAATTATTGCAATCGAATGCGTGAGATTTCGTTTAGCGAATACTACTACTAGTCAGTGACAGTTTCCGAACTATTGCTTTCGAATGCAAGAGATTTCGCTTAGCGAATACTACTACTAGTGAGTGACAGTATCCGAATTATTGCATTCGAATGCAAGAGATTTCGATTAGCGAATACTACTACTAGTGAGTGACAGTATCCGAATTATTGCATTCGAATGCATGAAATTTCGATTAACGAATACTACTACTAGTGAGTTACAGTATCCGAATTATTGCATTCGAATACATGAAATTTCGATTAGCGAATACTACTACTAGTGAGTGACAGTATCCGAATTATTGCATTCGAATGCATGAAATTTCGAATAGCGAATACTACTACTAGTGAGTGACAGTATCCGAATTATGGCATTCGAATGCATGAACTTTCGATTAGCGAATACTACCACTAGTGAGTGACAGTATCCGAATTATTGCATTCGAATGCATGAAATTTCGATTAGCGAATACTACTACTAGTGAGTGACAGTATCCGAATTATTGCATTCGAATGCATGAGATTGCGATTAGCGAATACTACTACTAGTGAATGACAGAATCCGAATTATTGCATTCGAATGCATGAAATTTCGATTAGCGAATACTACTACTAGTGAGTGACAGTATCCGAGAACTTGCATTCGAATGCATGAGATTTCGATTAGCGAATACTACTACTAGTGAGTGACAGTATCCGAGAACTTGCATTTATTTGCATGAGATTTCGATTAGCGAATATTACTACTAGTGAGTGACAGTATCCGAATTATTGCAATCGAATGCATGAGATTTCGTTTAGCGAATACTACTACTAGTCAAAGACAGTTTCCGAATTATTGCTTTCGAATGCAAGAGATTTCGATTAGCGAATACTACTACTAGTGAGTGACAGTATCCGAATTATTTCATTCGAAAGCAAGAGATTTCGATTAGCCAATACTACTACTAGTGAGTGACAGTATCCGAATTATTGCATTCGAATGCAAGAGATTTCGATTAGCGAATACTACTATTAGTGAGTGACCGTATCCCAGTTATTGCATTCGAATGCATGAAATTTCGATTAGCGAATACTACTACTAGTGAGTGACAGTATCCGAGAACTTGCATTCGAATACATGAAATTTCGATTAGCGAATTCTACTACTAGTGAGTGACAGTATCCGAGAACTTGCATTCGAATACATGAAATTTCGATTAGCTAATACTTCTACTAGTGAGTCACAGTATCCGAATTATTGCATTCGAATGCAAGAGCTTTCGATTAGCGAATACTACTACCAGTGAGTGACAGTATCCGAATTATTGCATTCGAATTTAAGAGATTTCGATTAGCGAATACTACTACTAGTGAGTGACAGTATCCGAATAATTACATTCGAATGCAAGAGATTTCTATTGGCGAATACTGCTACTAGTGAGTGACAGTATCCGAATTATTGCATTCGAATGCAAGAGATTTCGATTAGCGAATACTACTACTAGTGAGTGACAGTATCCGAATTATTGCATTCGAAAGCATGAGATTTCGATTAGCGAATACTACTACTAGTGAGTGACACTATCCGAATTATTGCATTCGAATGCATGAAATTTCGATTAGCGAATACTACTACTACTGAGTGACAGTATCCGAGTACTTGCATTCGAATGCATGAGATTTCGATTAGCGAATACTACTACTAGTGAGTGACAGTATGCGAATTATTGCAATCGAATGCATGAGATATCGTTTAGCGAATACTACTACTAGTCAGTGACAGTTTCCGAATTATTGCTTTCGAATGCAAGAGATTTCGATTAGCGAATACTACTACTAGTGAGTGACAGTATCCGAATTATTGCATTCGAATGCAAGAGATTTCGATTAGCGAATACTACTACTAGTGAGTGACAGTATCCGAATTATTGCATTCGAATGCATGAAATTTCGATTAACGAATACTACTACTAGTGAGTGACAGTATCCGAATTATTGCATTCGAATACATGAAATTTCGATTAGCGAATACTACTACTAGTGAGTGACAGTATCCGAATTATTGCATTCGAATGCATGAAATTTCGATTAGCGAATATTACTACTAGTGAGTGACAGTATCCGAATTATGGCATTCGAATGCATGAACTTTCGATTAGCGAATACTACTACTAGTGAGTGACAGTATCCGAATTATTGCATTCGAATGCATGAAATTTCGATTAGCGAATACTACTACTAGTGAGTGACAGTATCCGAATTATTGCATTCGAATGCATGAGATTGCGATTAGCGAATACTACTACTAGTGAGTGACAGAATCCGAATTATTGCATTCGAATGCATGAAATTTCGATTAGCGAATACTACTACTAGTGAGTGACAGTATCCGAGAACTTGCATTCGAATGCATGAGATTTCGATTAGCGAATACTACTACTAGTGAGTGACAGTATACGAGAACTTGCATTTATATGCATGAGATTTCGATTAGCGAATACTACTACTAGTGAGTGACAGTATCCGAATTATTGCAATCGAATGCATGAGATTTCGTTCAGCGAATACTACTACTAGTCAAAGACAGTTTCCGAATTATTGCTTCGAATGCAAGAGATTTCGATTAGCGAATACTACTACTAGTGAGTGACAGTATCCGAATTATTGCATTCGAAAGCAAGAGATTTCGATTAGCGAATACTACTACTAGTGAGTGACAGTATCCGAATTATTGCATTCGAATGCAAGAGATTTCGATTAGCGAATACTACTACTAGTGAGTGACAGTATCCCAATTATTGCATTCGAATGCATGAAATTTCGATTAGCGAATACTACTACTAGTGAGTGACAGTATCCGAGAACTTGCATTCGAATACATGAAATTTCGATTAGCGAATTCTACTACTAGTGAGTGACAGTATCCGAATTATTGCATTCGAATGCATGAAATTTCGATTAGCGAATACTACTACTAGTGAGTGACAGTATTAAAATTATTGCATTCGAATGCATGAAATTTCGATTAGCGAATACTACTACTAGTGTGTGAGAGTATCCGAATTATGGCATTCGAATGCATGAAATTTCGATTAGCGAATACTACTACTAGTGAGTGACAGTATCCGAGAACTTGCATTCGAATGCATGAGATTTCGATTAGCTAATACTTCTACTAGTGAGTCACAGTATCCGAATTATTGCATTCGAATGCAAGAGCTTTCGATTAGCGAATACTACTACCAGTGAGTGACAGTATCCGAATTATTGCATTCGAATTTAAGAGATTTCGATTAGCGAATACTACTACTAGTGAGTGACAGTATCCGAATAATTACATTCGAATGCAAGAGATTTCTATTGGCGAATACTGCTACTAGTGAGTGACAGTATCCGAATTATTGCATTCGAATGCAAGAGATTTCGATTAGCGAATACTACTACTAGTGAGTGACAGTATCCGAATTATTGCATTCGAATGCATGAAATTTCGATTAGCAAATACTACTACTAGTGAGTGACAGTATCCGAGAACTTGCATTCGAAAGCATGAGATTTCGATTAGCGAATACTACTACTAGTGAGTGACACTATCCGAATTATTGCATTCGAATGCATGAAATTTCGATTAGCGAATACTACTACTACTGAGTGACAGTATCCGAGTACTTGCATTCGAATGCATGAGATTTCGATTAGCGAATACTACTACTAGTGAGTGACAGTATCCGAATTATTGCATTCGAATGCATGAGATTTCGATTAGCGAATACTACTACTAGTGAGTGACAGTATCCGAATTATTGCATTCGAATGCATGAGATTTCGATTAGCGAATACTACTACTAGTGAGTGACAGTATCCGAGAACTTGCATTCGAATGCATGAGATTTCGATTAGCGAATACTACTACTAGTGAGTGACAGTATCCCAATTATTGCATTCGAATGCATGAAATTTCGATTAGCGAATACTACTACTAGTGGGTGACAGTATCCGAGAACTTGCATTCGAATGTATTGAATTTCGATTAGCGAATACTACTACTAGTGAGTGACTGTATCCGAATTATTGCATTCGAATGCATGAAATTTCGATTAGCGAATACTACTACTAGTGAGTGACAGTATCCGAATTATTGCATTCGAATGCATGAAATTTCGATTAGCGAATACTACTACTAGTCAGTGACAGTATCCGAATTATTGCATTCGAATGCATGAAATTTCGATTAGCGAATACTACTACTAGTGAGTGACAGTATCCGAAATATTGCATTCGAATGCATGAAATTTGGATTAGCGAATACTACTACTAGTGAGTGACAGTATCCGAGAACTTGCATTCGACTGCATGAAATATCGATTAGCGAATACTACTACTAGTGAGTGACAGTATCCGAATTATTGCATTCGAATGCATTAGATTGCGATTAGCGAATACTACTACTAGTGAGTGACAGAATCCGAATTATTGCATTCGAATGCATGAAATTTCGATTAGCGAATACTACTACTAGTGAGTGACAGTATCCGAGAACTTGCATTCGAATGCATGAGATTTCGATTAAGGAATACTACTACTAAAGAGTGACAGTATGCGAATTATTGCAATCGAATGCATGAGATTTCGTTTAGCGAATACTACTACTAGTCAGTGACAGTTTCCGAATTATTGCTTTCGAATGCAAGAGATTTCGATTAGCGAATACTACTACTAGTGAGTGACAGTATCCGAATTATTGCATTCGAATGCAAGAGATTTCGATTAGCGAATACTACTACTAGTGAGTGACAGTATCCGAATTATTGCATTCGAATGCATGAAATTTCGATTAACGAATACTACTACTAGTGAGTGACAGTATCCGAATTATTGCATTCGAATACATGAAATTTCGATTAGCGGATACTACTATTAGTGAGTGACAGTATCCGAATTATTGCATTCGAATGCATGAAATTTCGATTAGCGAATACTACTACTAGTGAGTGACAGTATCCGAATTATGGCATTCGAATGCATTAACTTTCGATTAGCGAATACTACTACTAGTGAGTGACAGTATCCGAATTATTGCATTCGAATGCATGAAATTTCGATTAGCGAATACTACTACTAGTGAGTGACAGTATCCGAATTATTACATTATAATGCATGAGATTGCGATTAGCGAATACTACTACTAGTGAGTGACAGAATCCGAATTATTGCATTCGAATGCATGAAATTTCGATTAGCGAATACTACTACTAGTGAGTGACAGTATCCGAGAACTTGCATTCGAATGCATGAGATTTCGATTAGCGAATACTACTACTAGTGAGTGACAGTATCCGAGAACTTGCATTTATATGCATGAGATTTCGATTAGCGAATACTACTACTAGTGAGTGACAGTATCCGAATTATTGCAATCGAATGCATGAGATTTCGTTTAGCGAATACTACTACTAGTCAAGGACAGTTACCGAATTATTGCTTTCGAATGCAAGAGATTTCGATTAGCGAATACTACTACTAGTGAGTGACAGTATCCGAATTATTGCATTCGAATGCAAGAGATTTTGATTAGCGAATACTACTACTAGTGAGTGACAGTTTCCGAATTATTGCATTCGAATGCAAGAGATTTCGATTAGCGAATACTACTACTAGTGAGTGACAGTATCCCAATTATTGCATTCGAATGCATGAAATTTCGATTAGCGAATACTACTACTAGTGAGTGACAGTATCCGAGAACTTGCATTCGAATACATGAAATTTCGATTAGCGAATACTACCACTAGTGAGTGACAGTATCCGAATTATTGCATTCGAATGCATGAAATTTCGATTAGCGAATACTACTACTAGTGAGTGACAGTATCCGAATTATTGCATTCGAATGCATGAAACTTCGATTAGCGAATACTACTACTAGTGAGTGACAGTATCCGAATTATGGCATTCGAATGCATGAAATTTCGATTAGCGAATATTAGCGAATACTACTACTAGTGAGTGACAGTATCCGAGAACTTGCATTCGAATGCATGAAATTTCGATTAGCGAATACTACTACTAGTGAGTGACAGTATCCGAATTATTGCATTCGAATGCAAGAGATTTCGATTAGCGAATACTACTACTAGTGAGTGACAGTATTCGAATTATTGCATTCGAATTTAAGAGATTTCGATTAGCGAATACTACTACTAGTGAGTGACAGTATCCGAATTATTACATTCGAATGCAAGAGATTTCTATTAGCGAATACTGCTGCTAGTGAGTGACAGTATCCGAATTATTGCATTCGAATGCAAGCGATTTCGATTAGCGAATACTACTACTAGTGAGTGACAGTATCCGAATTATTGCATTCGAATGCATGAAATTTCGATTAGCAAATACTACTACTAGTGAGTGACAGTATCCCAGAACTTGCATTGGTATGCATATGATTACGATTAGCGAATACTACTACTAGTGAGTGACACTATTCGAATTATTGCATTCGAATGCATGAAATTTCGATTAGCGAATACTACTACTAGTGAGTGACAGTATCCGAGAACTTGCATTCGAATGCATGAGATTTCGATTAGCGAATACTACTACTAGTGAGTGACAGTATCCGAATTATTGCATTCGAATGCATGAGATTTCGATTAGCGAATACTACTACTAGTGAGTGACAGTATCCGAATTATTGCATTCGAATGCATGAGATTTCGATTAGCGAATACTACTACTAGTGAGTGACAGTATCCGAGAACTTGCATTCGAATGCATGAGATTTTGATTAGCGAATACTACCACTAGTGAGTGACAGTATCCCAATTATTGCATTCGAATGCATGAAATTTCGATTAGCGAATACTACTACTAGTGAGTGACAGTATCCGAGAACTTGCATTCGAATGCATTAAATTTCGATTAGCGAATACTACTACTAGTGAGTGACAGTATCCGAATTATTGCATTCGAATGCATGAAATTTCGATTAGCGAATACTACTACTAGTGAGTGACAGTATCCGAATTATTGCATTCGAATGCATGAAATTTCGATTAGCGAATACTACTACTAGTGAGTGACAGTATCCGAATTATGGCATTCGAATGCATGAAATTTCGATTAGCGAATACTACTACTAGTGAGTGACAGTATCCGAAATATTGCATTCGAATGCATGAGATTGCGATTAGCGAATACTACCACTAGTGAGTGACAGAATCCGAATTATTGCATTCGAATGCATGAAATTTCGATTAGCGAATACTACTACTAGTGAGTGACAGTATCCGAGAACTTGCATTCGAATGCATGAAATTTCGATTAGCGAATACTACTACTAGTGAGTGACAGAATCCGAATTATTGCATTCGAATGCATGAAATTTCGATTAGCGAATACTACTACTAGTGAGTGACAGTATCCGAGAACTTGCATTCGAATGCATGAGATTTCGATTAGCGAATAATACTACTAGCTAGTGACAGTATCCGAGAACTTGCATTTATATGCATGAGATTTCGATTAGCGAATACTACTACTAGTGAGTGGCAGTATCCGAATTATTGCAATCGAATGCATGAGATTTCGTTTAGCGAATACTACTACTAGTCAAAGACAGTTTCCGAATTATTGCTCTCGAATGCAAGAGATTTCGATTAGCGAATACTACTACTATTGAGTGACAGTATCCGAATTATTGCATTCGAATGCAAGAGATTTCGATTAGCGAATACTACTACTAGTGAGTGACAGTATCCGAATTATTGCATTCGAAAGCAAGAGATTTCGATTAGCGAATACTGCTATTAGAGAGTGACAGTATCCGAGAACTTGCATTCGAATGCATGAGATTTCGATTAGCGAATACTACTACTAGTGGGTGACAGTATCCGAATTATTGCATTCGAATGCATGAGATTTCGATTAGCGAATACTGCTATTAGAGAGTGACAGTATCCGAGAACTTGCATTCGAATGCATGAGATTTCGATTAGCGAATACTACTACTAGTGAGTGACAGTATCCGAATTATTGCATTCCAATGCATGAAATTTCGATTAGCGAAAACTACTACTAGTGAGTGACAGTATCCGAATTATTGCATTCGAATACATGAAATTTCGATTAGCGAATACTACTACTAGTGAGTGACAGTATCCAAATTATTGCATTCGAATGCATGAAATTTCGATTAGCGAATACTACTACCAGTGAGTGACAGTATCCGAATTATCGCATTCGAATGCAAGAACTTTCGATTAGCGAATACTACTACTAGTGAGTGACAGTATCCGAATTATTGCATTCGAATGCATGAAATTTTGAGTAGCGAATACTACTACTAGTGAGTGACAGTATCCGAATTATTGCATTCGAATGCATGAGATTGCGATTAGCAAATACTACTACTAGTGAGTGACAGAATCCGAATTATTGCATTCGAATGCATGAAATGTCGATTAGCGAGTACTACTACTAGGGAGTGACAGTATCCGAGAACTTGCATTCGAATGCATGAGATTTCGATTAGCGAATACTACTACTAACGAGTGACAGTAACCGAGAACTTGCATTCGAATGCATGATATTTCGATTAGCGAATACTACTACTAGTGGGTGACAGTATCCGAATTATTGCAATCGAATGCATGAGATTTCGTTTAGCGAATACTACTACTAGTCAGTGACAGTTTCCGAATTATTGCTTTCGAATCCAAGAGATTTCGATTAGCGAATACTACTACTAGTGAGTGACTGTATCCGAATCATTGCATTCGAATGCAAGAGATTTTGATTAGCGAATACTACTACTAGTGAGTGACAGTATCCGAATTATTGCATTCGAATGCATGAAATTTCGATTAGCGAATACTACTACTAGTGAGTGACAGTATCCGAATTATTGCATTCGAATTCATGAAATTTCGATTAGCGAATACTACTACTAGTGAGTGACAGTATCCGAATTATGGCATTCGAATGCATGAAATTTCGATTAGCGAATACTACTACTAGTGAGTGACAGTATCCCAATTATTGCATTCGAATGCATGAAATTTCGATTATCGAATACTACTACTAGTGAGTGACAGTATCCGAGAATTTGCATTCGAATGCATGAAATTTCGATTAGCGAATACTACTACTAGTGAGTGACAGTATCCCAATTATTGCATTCGAATGCATGAAATTTCGATTATCGAATACTACTACTAGTGAGTGACAGTATCCGAGAACTTGCATTTATATGCATGAGATTTCGATTAGCGAATACTACTACTAGTGAGTGACAGTATCCGAATTATGGCATTCGAATGCATTAACTTTCGATTAGCGAATACTACTACTAGTGAGTGACAGTATCCGAATTATTACATTCGAATGCATGAGATTGCGATTTGCGAATACTACTACTAGTGAGTGGCTGAATCCGAATTATTGCATTCGAATGCATGAAATTTCGATTAGCGAATACTACTACTAGTGAGTGACAGTATCCGAGAACTTGCATTCGAATGCATGAGATTTCGATTAGCGAATACTACTACTAGTGAGTGACAGTATCCGAGAACTTGCATTTATATGCATGAGTTTTCGATTAGCGAATACTACTACTAGTGAGTGACAGTATCCGAATTATTGCAATCGAATGCATGAGATTTCGTTTAGCGAATACTACTACTAGTCAAGGACAGTTTCCGAATTATTGCTTTCGAATGCAAGAGATTTCGATTAGCGAATACTACTACTAGTGAGTGACAGTATCCGAATTATTGCATTCGAATGCAAGAGATTTTGATTAGCGAATACTACTACTAGTGAGTGACAGTATCCGAATTATTGCATTCGAATGCAAGAGATTTCGATTAGCGAATACTACTACTAGTGAGTGACAGTATCCCAATTATTGCATTCGAATGCATGAAATTTCGATTAGCGAATACTACTACTAGTGAGTGACAGTATCCGAGAACTTGCATTCGAATACATGAAATTTCGATTAGCAAATACTACTACTAGTGAGTGACAGTATCCGAATTATTGCATTCGAATGCATGAAATTTCGGTTAGCGAATACTACTACTAGTGAGTGTCAGTATCCGAATTATTGCATTCGAATGCATGAAATTTCGATTAGCGAATACTACTACTAGTGAGTGACAGTATCCGAATTATGGCATTCGAATGCATGAAATTTCGATTAGCGAATATTAGCGAATACTACTACTAGTGAGTGACAGTATCCGAGAACATGCATTCGAATGCATGAAATTTCGATTAGCGAATACTACTACTAGTGAGTGACAGTATCCGAATTATTGCATTCGAATGCAAGAGATTTCAATTAGCGAATACTACTACTAGTGAGTGACAGTATCCGAATTATTGCATTCGAATTTAAGAGATTTCGATTAGCGAATACTACTACTAGTGAGTGACAGTATCCGAATTATTACATTCGAATGCAAGAGATTTTTATTAGCGAATACTGCTACTAGTGAGTGACAGTATCCGAATTATTGCATTCGTATGCAAGCGATTTCGATTAGCGAATACTACTACTAGTGAGTGACAGTATCCGAATTATTGCATTCGAATGCATGAAATTTCAATTAGCAAATACTACTACTAGTGAGTGACAGTATCCCAGAACTTGCATTGGAATGCATTTGATTTCGATTTGCGAATACTACTACTAGTGAGTGACACTATTCGAATTATTGCATTCGAATGCATGAAATTTCGATTAGCGAATACTACTACTAGTGAGTGACAGTATCCGAATTATTGCATTCGAATGCATGAAATTTCGATTAGCGAATACTACTACTAGTGAGTGACAGTATCCGAGAACTTGCATTCGAATGCATAAAATTTCGATTAGCGAATACTACTACCAGTGAGTGACAGTATCCGAATTATTGCATTCGAATGCATGAAATTTCGATTAGCGAATACTACTACTAGTGAGTGACAGTATCCGAATTATTGCATTCGAATGCATGAAATTTCGATTAGCGAATACTACTACTAGTGAGTGACAGTATCCGAATTATGGCATTCGAATGCATGAAATTTCGATTAGCGAATACTACTACTAGTGAGTGACAGTATCCGAGAACTTGCATTCGAATGCATGAAATTTCGATTAGCGAATACTACTACTAGTGAGTGACAGTATCCCAATTATTGCATTCGAATGCATGAAATTTCGATTAGCGAATACTACTACTAGTGAGTGACAGTATCCGAGAACTTGCATTCGAATGCATGAGATTTCGATTAGCGAATAATACTACTAGTGAGTGACAGTATCCGAGAACTTGCATTTATATGCATGAGATTTCGATTAGCGAATACTACTACTAGTGAGTGACAGTATCCGAATTATTGCAATCGAATGCATGAGATTTCGTTTAGCGAATACTACTACTAGTGAGTGACAGTATCCGAATTATTGCATTCGAATGCAAGAGATTTCGATTAGCGAATACTACTACTATTGAGTGACAGTATCCGAATTATTGCATTCGAATGCAAGAGATTTCGATTAGCGAATACTACTACTAGTGAGTGACAGTATCCGAATTATTGCATTCGAATGCAAGAGATTTCGATTAGCGAATACTACTACTAGTGAGTGACAGTATCCAAATTATTGCATTCGAATGCAAGAGATTTCGTTTAGCGAATACTACTACTAGTGAGTGACAGTATCCGAATTATTGCATTCGAATGCATGAGAATTGGATTAGCGAATACTACTACTAGTGAGTGACAGTATCCGAGAACTTGCATTCGAATGCATGAGATTTCGAATAGCGAATACTACTACTAGTGAGTGACAGTATCCGAATTATTGCATTCGAATGCATGAAATTTCGATTAGCGAATACTACTACTAGTGAGTGTCAGTATCCGAATTATTGCATTCGAATGCATGAAATTTCGATTAGCGAATACTACTACTAGTGAGTGACAGTATCCGAATTATGGCATTCGAATGCATGAAATTTCGATTAGCGAATATTAGCGAATACTACTACTAGTGAGTGACAGTATCCGAGAACATGCATTCGAATGCATGAAATTTCGATTAGCGAATACTACTACTAGTGAGTGACAGTATCCGAATTATTGCATTCGAATGCAAGAGATTTCGATTAGCGAATACTACTACTAGTGAGTGACAGTATCCGAATTATTGCATTCGAATTTAAGAGATTTCGATTAGAGAATACTACTACTAGTGAGTGACAGTATCCGAATTATTACATTCGAATGCAAGAGATTTCTATTAGCGAATACTGCTACTAGTGAGTGACAGTATCCGAATTACTGCATTCGAATGCAAGCGATTTCGATTAGCGAATACTACTACTAGTGAGTGACAGTATCCGAATTATTGCATTCGAATGCATGAAATTTCGATTAGCAAATACTACTACTAGTGAGTGACAGTATCCCAGAACTTGCATTGGAATGCATTTGATTTCGATTAGCGAATACTACTACTAGTGAGTGACACTATTCGAATTATTGCATTCGAACGCATGAAATTTCGATTAGCGAATACTACTACTAGTGAGTGACAGTATCCGAGAACTTGCATTCGAATGCATGATATTTCGATTAGCGAATACTACTACTAGTGAGTGACAGTATCCGAATTATTGCATTCGAATGCATGAGATTTCGATTAGCGAATACTACTACTAGTGAGTGACAGTATGCGAATTATTGCATTCGAATGCATGAGATTTCGATTAGCGAATACTACTACTAGTGAGTGACAGTATCCGAGAACTTGCATTCGAATGCATGAGATTTCCATTAGCGAATACTACCACTAGTGAGTGACAGTATCCCAATTATTGCATTCGAATGCATGAAATTTCGATTAGCGAATACTACTACTAGTGAGTGACAGTATCCGAGAACTTGCATTCGAATGCATTAAATTTCGATTAGCGAATACTACTACCAGTGAGTGACAGTATCCGAATTATTGCATTCGAATGCATGAAATTTCGATTAGCGAATACTACTACTAGTGAGTGACAGTATCCGAATTATTGCATTCGAATGCATGAAATTTCGATTAGCGAATACTACTACTAGTGAGTGACAGTATCCGAATTATGGCATTCGAATGCATGAAATTTCGATTAGCGAATACTACTACTAGTGAGTGACAGTATCCGAGAACTTGCATTCGAATGCATGAAATTTCGATTAGCGAATACTACTACTAGTGAGTGACAGAATCCGAATTATTGCATTCGAATGCATGAAATTTCGATTAGCCAATACTACTACTAGTGAGTGACAGTATCCGAGAACTTGCATTCGAATGCATGAGATTTCGATTAGCGAATAATACTACTAGTGAGTGACAGTATCCGAGAACTTGCATTTATATGCATGAGATTTCGATTAGCGAATACTACTACTAGTGAGTGACAGTATCCGAATTATTGCAATCGAATGCATGAGATTTCGTTTAGCGAATACTACTACTAGTGAGTGACAGTTTTCGAATTATTGCATTCGAATGCAAGAGATTTCCATTAGCGAATACTACTACTATTGAGTGACAGTATCCGAATTATTGCATTCGAATGCAAGAGATTTCGATTAGCGAATACTACTACTAGTGAGTGACAGTATCCGAATTATTGCATTCGAATGCAAGAGATTTCGATTAGCGAATACTACTACTAGTGAGTGACAGTATCCAAATTATTGCATTCGAATGCAAGAGATTTCGATTAGCGAATACTACTACTAGTGAGTGACAGTATCCGAGAACTTGCATTCGAATGCATGAGATTTCGATTAGCGAATACTACTACTAGTGAGTGACAGTATCCGAGAACTTGCATTCGAATGCATGAGATTTCGATTAGCGAATACTACTACTAGTGAGTGACAGTATCCGAATTATTGCATTCGAATGCATGAAATTTCGATTAGCGAATACTACTACTAGTGAGTGACAGTATCCGAATTATTGCATTCGAATACATGAAATTTCGATTAGCGAATACTACTACTAGTGAGTGACAGTATCCAAATTATTGCATTCGAATGCATGAAATTTCGATTAGCGAATACTACTACCAGTGAGTGACAGTATCCGAATTATCGCATTCGAATGCATGAACTTTCGATTAGCGAATACTACTACTAGAGAGTGACAGTATCCCAATTATTGCATTCGAATGCATGAAATTTCGATTAGCGAATACTACTACTAGTGAGTGACAGTATCCGAATTATTGCATTCGAATGCATGAGATTGCGATTAGCGAATACTACTACTAGTGAGTGACAGAATCCGAATTATTGCATTCGAATGCACGAAATGTCGATTAGCGAATACTACTACTAACGAGTGACAGTAACCGAGAACTTGCATTCGAATGCATGATATTTCGATTAGCGAATACTACTACTAGTGGGTGACAGTATCCGAATTATTGCAATCGAATGCATGAGATTTCGTTTAGCGAATACTACTACTAGTCAGTGACAGTTTCCGAATTATTGCTTTCGAATGCAAGAGATTTCGATTAGCGAATACTACTACTAGTGAGTGACAGTATCCGAATTATTGCATTCGAATGCAAGAGATTTCGATTAGCGAATACTACTACTAGTGAGTGACAATATCCGAATTATTGCATTCGAATGCAAGAGATTTCCATTAGCGAATACTACTACTAGTGAGTGACAGTATCCGAATTATTGCATTCGAATGCATGAGATTTCGATTAGCGAATACTACTACTAGTGAGTGACAGTATCCGAGAACTTGCATTCGAATGCATGAGATTTCGATTAGCGAATACTACTACTAGTGAGTGACAGTATCCGAGAACTTGCATTCGAATGCATGAGATTTCGATTAGCGAATACTACTACTAGTGAGTGACAGTATCCGAATTATTGCATTCGAATGCAAGAGATTTCGATTAGTGATGACTACTACTAGTGAGTGACAGTATCCGAATTATTGCATTCGAATGCAAGAGATTTCGATTAGCGAATACTACTACTAGTGAGTGACAGTATCCGAATTATTGCATTCGAATGCAAGAGATTTCGATTAGCGAATACTACTACTAGTGAGTGACAGTGTCCGAATTATTGCATTCGAATGCAAGAGATTTCGATTAGCGAATACTACTACTAGTGAGTGACAGTATCCGAGAACTTGCATTCGAATGCATGAGATTTCGATTAGCGAATACTACTACTAGTGAGTGACAGTATCCGAATTATTACATTCGAATGCAAGAGATTTCGATTAGCGAATACTGCTACTAGTGAGTGACAGTATCCGAATTATTGCATTCGAATGCAAGAGATTTCGATTAGCGAATACTTCTACTAGTGAGTGACAGTATCCGAATTATTGCATTCGAATGCATGAAATTTCGATTAGCAAATACTACTACTAGTGAGTGACAGTATCCGAGAACTTGCATTCGAATGCATGAGATTTCGATTAGCGAATACTACTACTAGTGAGTGACACTATCCGAATTATTGCATTCGAATGCATGAAATTTCGATTAGCGAATACTACTACTAGTGAGTGACAGTATCCGAGAACTTGCATTCGAATGCATGAGATTTCGATTAGCGAATACTACTACTAGTGAGTGACAGTATCTGAATTATTGCATTCGAATGCATGAGAATTCGATTAGCGAATATTACTACTAGTGAGTGACAGTATCCGAATTATTGCATTCGAATGCATGAGATTTCGATTAGCGAATACTACTACTAGTGAGTGACAGTATCCGAGAACTTGCATTCGGATGCATGAGATTTCGATTAGCGAATACTACTACTAGTGAGTGACAGTATCCGAATTATTGCATTCGAATGCATGAAATTTCGATTAGCGAATACTACTACTAGTGAGTGACAGTATCCGAATTATTGCATTCGAATGCATGAAATTTCGATTAGCGAATACTACTACTAGTGAGTGACAGTATCCGAATTGTTGCATTCGAATGCATGAAATTTCGATTAGCGAATACTACTACTAGTGAGTGACAGTATCCGAATTATTGCATTCGAATGCATGAAATTTCGATTAGCGAATACTACTACTAGTGAGTGACAGTATCCGAATTATTGCATTCGAATGCAAGAGATTTCGATTAGCGAATACTACTACTAGTGAGTGACAGTATCCCAATTATTGCATTCGAATGCATGAAATTTCGATTAGCGAATACTACTACTAGTGAGTGACAGTATCCGAGAACTTGCATTCGAATACATGAAATTTCGATTAGCAAATACTACTACTAGTGAGTGACAGTATCCGAATTATTGCATTCGAATGCATGAAATTTCGGTTAGCGAATACTACTACTAGTGAGTGTCAGTATCCGAATTATTGCATTCGAATGCATGAAATTTCGATTAGCGAATACTACTACTAGTGAGTGACAGTATCCGAATTATGGCATTCGAATGCATGAAATTTCGATTAGCGAATATTAGCGAATACTACTTCTAGTGAGTGACAGTATCCGAGAACATGCATTCGAATGCATGAAATTTCGATTAGCGAATACTACTACTAGTGAGTGACAGTATCCGAATTATTGCATTCGAATGCAAGAGATTTCAATTAGCGAATACTACTACTAGTGAGTGACAGTATCCGAATTATTGCATTCGAATTTAAGAGATTTCGATTAGCGAATACTACTACTAGTGAGTGACAGTATCCGAATTATTACATTCGAATGCAAGAGATTTTTATTAGCGAATACTGCTACTAGTGAGTGACAGTATCCGAATTATTGCATTCGTATGCAAGCGATTTCGATTAGCGAATACTACTACTAGTGAGTGACAGTATCCGAATTATTGCATTCGAATGCATGAAATTTCGATTAGCAAATACTACTACTAGTGAGTGACAGTATCCCAGAACTTGCATTGGAATGCATTTGATTTCGATTTGCGAATACTACTACTAGTGAGTGACACTATTCGAATTATTGCATTCGAATGCATGAAATTTCGATTAGCGAATACTACTACTAGTGAGTGACAGTATCCGAATTATTGCATTCGAATGCATGAAATTTCGATTAGCGAATACTACTACTAGTGAGTGACAGTATCCGAGAACTTGCATTCGAATGCATAAAATTTCGATTAGCGAATACTACTACCAGTGAGTGACAGTATCCGAATTATTGCATTCGAATGCATGAAATTTCGATTAGCGAATACTACTACTAGTGAGTGACAGTATCCGAATTATTGCATTCGAATGCATGAAATTTCGATTAGCGAATACTACTACTAGTGAGTGACAGTATCCGAATTATGGCATTCGAATGCATGAAATTTCGATTAGCGAATACTACTACTAGTGAGTGACAGTATCCGAGAACTTGCATTCGAATGCATGAAATTTCGATTAGCGAATACTACTACTAGTGAGTGACAGTATCCCAATTATTGCATTCGAATGCATGAAATTTCGATTAGCGAATACTACTACTAGTGAGTGACAGTATCCGAGAACTTGCATTCGAATGCATGAGATTTCGATTAGCGAATAATACTACTAGTGAGTGACAGTATCCGAGAACTTGCATTTATATGCATGAGATTTCGATTAGCGAATACTACTACTAGTGAGTGACAGTATCCGAATTATTGCAATCGAATGCATGAGATTTCGTTTAGCGAATACTACTACTAGTGAGTGACAGTATCCGAATTATTGCATTCGAATGCAAGAGATTTCGATTAGCGAATACTACTACTATTGAGTGACAGTATCCGAATTATTGCATTCGAATGCAAGAGATTTCGATTAGCGAATACTACTACTAGTGAGTGACAGTATCCGAATTATTGCATTCGAATGCAAGAGATTTCGATTAGCGAATACTACTACTAGTGAGTGACAGTATCCAAATTATTGCATTCGAATGCAAGAGATTTCGTTTAGCGAATACTACTACTAGTGAGTGACAGTATCCGAATTATTGCATTCGAATGCATGAGAATTCGATTAGCGAATACTACTACTAGTGAGTGACAGTATCCGAGAACTTGCATTCGAATGCATGAGATTTCGAATAGCGAATACTACTACTAGTGAGTGACAGTATCCGAATTATTGCATTCGAATGCATGAAATTTCGATTAGCGAATACTACTACTAGTGAGTGTCAGTATCCGAATTATTGCATTCGAATGCATGAAATTTCGATTAGCGAATACTACTACTAGTGAGTGACAGTATCCGAATTATGGCATTCGAATGCATGAAATTTCGATTAGCGAATATTAGCGAATACTACTACTAGTGAGTGACAGTATCCGAGAACATGCATTCGAATGCATGAAATTTCGATTAGCGAATACTACTACTAGTGAGTGACAGTATCCGAATTATTGCATTCGAATGCAAGAGATTTCGATTAGCGAATACTACTACTAGTGAGTGACAGTATCCGAATTATTGCATTCGAATTTAAGAGATTTCGATTAGAGAATACTACTACTAGTGAGTGACAGTATCCGAATTATTACATTCGAATGCAAGAGATTTCTATTAGCGAATACTGCTACTAGTGAGTGACAGTATCCGAATTACTGCATTCGAATGCAAGCGATTTCGATTAGCGAATACTACTACTAGTGAGTGACAGTATCCGAATTATTGCATTCGAATGCATGAAATTTCGATTAGCAAATACTACTACTAGTGAGTGACAGTATCCCAGAACTTGCATTGGAATGCATTTGATTTCGATTAGCGAATACTACTACTAGTGAGTGACACTATTCGAATTATTGCATTCGAACGCATGAAATTTCGATTAGCGAATACTACTACTAGTGAGTGACAGTATCCGAGAACTTGCATTCGAATGCATGATATTTCGATTAGCGAATACTACTACTAGTGAGTGACAGTATCCGAATTATTGCATTCGAATGCATGAGATTTCGATTAGCGAATACTACTACTAGTGAGTGACAGTATCCGAATTATTGCATTCGAATGCATGAGATTTCGATTAGCGAATACTACTACTAGTGAGTGACAGTATCCGAGAACTTGCATTCGAATGCATGAGATTTCCATTAGCGAATACTACCACTAGTGAGTGACAGTATCCCAATTATTGCATTCGAATGCATGAAATTTCGATTAGCGAATACTACTACTAGTGAGTGACAGTATCCGAGAACTTGCATTCGAATGCATTAAATTTCGATTAGCGAATACTACTACCAGTGAGTGACAGTATCCGAATTATTGCATTCGAATGCATGAAATTTCGATTAGCGAATACTACTACTAGTGAGTGACAGTATCCGAATTATTGCATTCGAATGCATGAAATTTCGATTAGCGAATACTACTACTAGTGAGTGACAGTATCCGAATTATGGCATTCGAATGCATGAAATTTCGATTAGCGAATACTACTACTAGTGAGTGACAGTATCCGAGAACTTGCATTCGAATGCATGAAATTTCGATTAGCGAATACTACTACTAGTGAGTGACAGAATCCGAATTATTGCATTCGAATGCATGAAATTTCGATTAGCCAATACTACTACTAGTGAGTGACAGTATCCGAGAACTTGCATTCGAATGCATGAGATTTCGATTAGCGAATAATACTACTAGTGAGTGACAGTATCCGAGAACTTGCATTTATATGCATGAGATTTCGATTAGCGAATACTACTACTAGTGAGTGACAGTATCCGAATTATTGCAATCGAATGCATGAGATTTCGTTTAGCGAATACTACTACTAGTGAGTGACAGTTTTCGAATTATTGCATTCGAATGCAAGAGATTTCCATTAGCGAATACTACTACTATTGAGTGACAGTATCCGAATTATTGCATTCGAATGCAAGAGATTTCGATTAGCGAATACTACTACTAGTGAGTGACAGTATCCGAATTATTGCATTCGAATGCAAGAGATTTCGATTAGCGAATACTACTACTAGTGAGTGACAGTATCCAAATTATTGCATTCGAATGCAAGAGATTTCGATTAGCGAATACTACTACTAGTGAGTGACAGTATCCGAGAACTTGCATTCGAATGCATGAGATTTCGATTAGCGAATACTACTACTAGTGAGTGACAGTATCCGAGAACTTGCATTCGAATGCATGAGATTTCGATTAGCGAATACTACTACTAGTGAGTGACAGTATCCGAATTATTGCATTCGAATGCATGAAATTTCGATTAGCGAATACTACTACTAGTGAGTGACAGTATCCGAATTATTGCATTCGAATACATGAAATTTCGATTAGCGAATACTACTACTAGTGAGTGACAGTATCCAAATTATTGCATTCGAATGCATGAAATTTCGATTAGCGAATACTACTACCAGTGAGTGACAGTATCCGAATTATCGCATTCGAATGCATGAACTTTCGATTAGCGAATACTACTACTAGAGAGTGACAGTATCCCAATTATTGCATTCGAATGCATGAAATTTCGATTAGCGAATACTACTACTAGTGAGTGACAGTATCCGAATTATTGCATTCGAATGCATGAGATTGCGATTAGCGAATACTACTACTAGTGAGTGACAGAATCCGAATTATTGCATTCGAATGCACGAAATGTCGATTAGCGAATACTACTACTAACGAGTGACAGTAACCGAGAACTTGCATTCGAATGCATGATATTTCGATTAGCGAATACTACTACTAGTGGGTGACAGTATCCGAATTATTGCAATCGAATGCATGAGATTTCGTTTAGCGAATACTACTACTAGTCAGTGACAGTTTCCGAATTATTGCTTTCGAATGCAAGAGATTTCGATTAGCGAATACTACTACTAGTGAGTGACAGTATCCGAATTATTGCATTCGAATGCAAGAGATTTCGATTAGCGAATACTACTACTAGTGAGTGACAATATCCGAATTATTGCATTCGAATGCAAGAGATTTCCATTAGCGAATACTACTACTAGTGAGTGACAGTATCCGAATTATTGCATTCGAATGCAAGAGATTTCGATTAGCGAATACTACTACTAGTGAGTGACAGTATCCGAGAACTTGCATTCGAATGCATGAGATTTCGATTAGCGAATACTACTACTAGTGAGTGACAGTATCCGAGAACTTGCATTCGAATGCATGAGATTTCGATTAGCGAATACTACTACTAGTGAGTGACAGTATCCGAATTATTGCATTCGAATGCAAGAGATTTCGATTAGTGATGACTACTACTAGTGAGTGACAGTATCCGAATTATTGCATTCGAATGCAAGAGATTTCGATTAGCGAATACTACTACTAGTGAGTGACAGTATCCGAATTATTGCATTCGAATGCAAGAGATTTCGATTAGCGAATACTACTACTAGTGAGTGACAGTGTCCGAATTATTGCATTCGAATGCAAGAGATTTCGATTAGCGAATACTACTACTAGTGAGTGACAGTATCCGAGAACTTGCATTCGAATGCATGAGATTTCGATTAGCGAATACTACTACTAGTGAGTGACAGTATCCGAATTATTACATTCGAATGCAAGAGATTTCGATTAGCGAATACTGCTACTAGTGAGTGACAGTATCCGAATTATTGCATTCGAATGCAAGAGATTTCGATTAGCGAATACTACTACTAGTGAGTGACAGTATCCGAATTATTGCATTCGAATGCATGAAATTTCGATTAGCAAATACTACTACTAGTGAGTGACAGTATCCGAGAACTTGCATTCGAATGCATGAGATTTCGATTAGCGAATACTACTACTAGTGAGTGACACTATCCGAATTATTGCATTCGAATGCATGAAATTTCGATTAGCGAATACTACTACTAGTGAGTGACAGTATCCGAGAACTTGCATTCGAATGCATGAGATTTCGATTAGCGAATACTACTACTAGTGAATGACAGTATTCGAGAACTTGCATTCGAATGCATGAAATTTCGATTAGCGAATACTACTACTAGTGAGTGACAGTATCCGAGAACTTGCATTCGAATGCATGAGATTTCGATTAGCGAATACTACTACTAGTGAGTGACAGTATCTGAATTATTGCATTCGAATGCATGAGAATTCGATTAGCGAATATTACTACTAGTGAGTGACAGTATCCGAATTATTGCATTCGAATGCATGAGATTTCGATTAGCGAATACTACTACTAGTGAGTGACAGTATCCGAGAACTTGCATTCGGATGCATGAGATTTCGATTAGCGAATACTACTACTAGTGAGTGACAGTATCCGAATTATTGCATTCGAATGCATGAAATTTCGATTAGCGAATACTACTACTAGTGAGTGACAGTATCCGAATTATTGCATTCGAATGCATGAAATTTCGATTAGCGAATACTACTACTAGTGAGTGACAGTATCCGAATTGTTGCATTCGAATGCATGAAATTTCGATTAGCGAATACTACTACTAGTGAGTGACAGTATCCGAATTATTGCATTCGAATGCATGAAATTTCGATTAGCGAATACTACTACTAGTGAGTGACAGTATCCGAATTATTGCATTCGAATGCATGAAATTTCGATTAGCGAATACTACTACTAGTTTGTGACAGTATCCGAATTATTGCATTCGAATGCATGAGATTTCGATTAGCGAATACTACTACTAGTGAGTGACAGTATCCCAATTATATCATTCGAATGCATGAAATTTCGATTAGCGAATACTACTACTAGTGAGTGACAGTATCCGAGAACTTGCATTCGAATGCATGAGATTTCGATTAGCGAATACTACTACTAGTGAGTGACAGTATTCGAGAACTTGCATTCGAATGCATGAAATTTCGATTAGCGAATACTACTACTAGTGAGTGACAGTATCCGAGAACTTGCATTCGAATGCATGAGATTTCGATTAGCGAATATTACTACTAGTGAGTGACAGTATCCGAATTATTGCATTCGAATGCATGAAATTTCGATTAGCGAATACTACTACTAGTGAGTGACAGTATCCGAATTATTGCATGCGAATGCATGAAATTTCGATTAGCGAATACTACTACTAGTGAGTGACAGTATCCGAATTATAGCATTCGAATGCATGAAATTTCGAATTGCGAATACTACTACTAGTGAGTGACAGAATCCGAATTATTGCATTCGAATGCATGAAATTTCGATTAGCGAATACTACTACTAGTGAGTGACAGTATCCGAGAACTTGCATTCGAATGCATGAGATTTCGATTAGCGAATACTACTACTAGTGAGTGACAGTATCCGAGAACTTGCATTTATATGCATGAGTTTTCGATTAGCGAATACTACTACTAGTGAGTGACAGTATCCGAATTATTGCAATCGAATGCATGAGATTTCGTTTAGCGAATACTACTACTAGTCAAGGACAGTTTCCGAATTATTGCTTTCGAATGCAAGAGATTTCGATTAGCGAATACTACTACTAGTGAGTGACAGTATCCGAATTATTGCATTCGAATGCAAGAGATTTTGATTAGCGAATACTACTACTAGTGAGTGACAGTATCCGAATTATTGCATTCGAATGCAAGAGATTTCGATTAGCGAATACTACTACTAGTGAGTGACAGTATCCCAATTATTGCATTCGAATGCATGAAATTTCGATTAGCGAATACTACTACTAGTGAGTGACAGTATCCGAGAACTTGCATTCGAATACATGAAATTTCGATTAGCAAATACTACTACTAGTGAGTGACAGTATCCGAATTATTGCATTCGAGTGCATGAAATTTCGGTTAGCGAATACTACTACTAGTGAGTGTCAGTATCCGAATTATTGCATTCGAATGCATGAAATTTCGATTAGCGAATACTACTACTAGTGAGTGACAGTATCCGAATTATGGCATTCGAATGCATGAAATTTCGATTAGCGAATATTAGCGAATACTACTACTAGTGAGTGACAGTATCCGAGAACATGCATTCGAATGCATTAAATTTCGATTAGCGAATACTACTACTAGTGAGTGACAGTATCCGAATTATTGCATTCGAATGCAAGAGATTTCAATTAGCGAATACTACTACTAGTGAGTGACAGTATCCGAATTATTGCATTCGAATTTAAGAGATTTCGATTAGCGAATACTACTACTAGTGAGTGACAGTATCCGAATTATTACATTCGAATGCAAGAGATTTCTATTAGCGAATACTGCTACTAGTGAGTGACAGTATCCGAATTATTGCATTCGTATGCAAGCGATTTCGATTAGCGAATACTACTACTAGTGAGTGACAGTATCCGAATTATTGCATTCGAATGCATGAAATTTCGATTAGAAAATACTACTACTAGTGAGTGACAGTATCCCAGAACTTGCATTGGAATGCATTTGATTTCGATTAGCGAATACTACTACTAGTGAGTGACACTATTCGAATTATTGCATTCGAATGCATGAAATTTCGATTAGCGAATACTACTACTAGTGAGTGACAGTATCCGAGAACTTGCATTCGAATGCATGAGATTTCGATTAGCGAATACTACTACTAGTGAGTGACAGTATCCGAATTATTGCATTCGAATGCATGAGATTTCGATTAGCGAATACTACTACTAGTGAGTGACAGTATCCGAGAACTTGCATTCGAATGCATGAGATTTCGATTAGCGCATACTACCACTAGTGAGTGACAGTATCCCAATTATTGCATTCGAATGCATGAAATTTCGATTAGCGAATACTACTACTAGTGAGTGACAGTATCCGAGAACTTGCATTCGAATGCATTAAATTTCGATTAGCGAATACTACTACCAGTGAGTGACAGTATCCGAATTATTGCATTCGAATGCATGAAATTTCGATTAGCGAATACTACTACTAGTGAGTGACAGTATCCGAATTATTGCATTCGAATGCATGAAATTTCGATTAGCGAATACTACTACTAGTGAGTGACAGTATCCGAACTATGGCATTCGAATGCATGAAATTTCGATTAGCGAATACTACTACTAGTGAGTGACAGTATCCGAGAACTTGCATTCGAATGCATGAAATTTCGATTAGCGAATACTACTACTAGTGAGTGACAGTATCCCAATTATTGCATTCGAATGCATGAAATTTCGATTAGCGAATACTACTACTAGTGAGTGACAGTATCCGAGAACTTGCATTCGAATGCATGAGATTTCGATTAGCGAATACTACTACTAGTGAGTGACAGTATCCGAATTATGGCATTCGAATGCATGAAATTTCGATTAGCGAATACTACTACTAGTGAGTGACAGTATCCGAGAATTTGCATTCGAATGCATGAAATTTCGATTAGCGAATACTACTACTAGTGAGTGACAGTATCCCAATTATTGCATTCGAATGCATGAAATTTCGATTATCGAATACTACTACTAGTGAGTGACAGTATCCGAGAACTTGCATTCGAATGCATGAGATTTCGATTAGCGAATAATACTACTAGTGAGTGACAGTATCCGAGAACTTGCATTTATATGCATGAGATTTCGATTAGCGAATACTACTACTAGTGAGTGACAGTATCCGAATTATGGCATTCGAATGCATTAACTTTCGATTAGCGAATACTACTACTAGTGAGTGACAGTATCCGAATTATTACATTCGAATGCATGAGATTGCGATTTGCGAATACTACTACTAGTGAGTGGCTGAATCAGAATTATTGCATTCGAATGCATGAAATTTCGATTAGCGAATACTACTACTAGTGAGTGACAGTATCCGAGAACTTGCATTCGAATGCATGAGATTTCGATTAGCGAATACTACTACTAGTGAGTGACAGTATCCGAGAACTTGCATTTATATGCATGAGTTTTCGATTAGCGAATACTACTACTAGTGAGTGACAGTATCCGAATTATTGCAATCGAATGCATGAGATTTCGTTTAGCGAATACTACTACTAGTCAAGGACAGTTTCCGAATTATTGCTTTCGAATGCAAGAGATTTCGATTAGCGAATACTACTACTAGTGAGTGACAGTATCCGAATTATTGCATTCGAATGCAAGAGATTTTGATTAGCGAATACTACTACTAGTGAGTGACAGTATCCGAATTATTGCATTCGAATGCAAGAGATTTCGATTAGCGAATACTACTACTAGTGAGTGACAGTATCCCAATTATTGCATTCGAATGCATGAAATTTCGATTAGCGAATACTACTACTAGTGAGTGACAGTATCCGAGAACTTGCATTCGAATACATGAAATTTCGATTAGCAAATACTACTACTAGTGAGTGACAGTATCCGAATTATTGCATTCGAATGCATGAAATTTCGGTTAGCGAATACTACTACTAGTGAGTGTCAGTGTCCGAATTATTGCATTCGAATGCATGAAATTTCGATTAGCGAATACTACTACTAGTGAGTGACAGTATCCGAATTATGGCATTCGAATGCATGAAATTTCGATTAGCGAATATTAGCGAATACTACTACTAGTGAGTGACAGTATCCGAGAACATGCATTCGAATGCATGAAATTTCGATTAGCGAATACTACTACTAGTGAGTGACAGTATCCGAATTATTGCATTCGAATGCAAGAGATTTCAATTAGCGAATACTACTACTAGTGAGTGACAGTATCCGAATTATTGCATTCGAATTTAAGAGATTTCGATTAGCGAATACTACTACTAGTGAGTGACAGTATCCGAATTATTACATTCGAATGCAAGAGATTTTTATTAGCGAATACTGCTACTAGTGAGTGACAGTATCCGAATTATTGCATTCGTATGCAAGCGATTTCGATTAGCGAATACTACTACTAGTGAGTGACAGTATCCGAATTATTGCATTCGAATGCATGAAATTTCGATTAGCAAATACTACTACTAGTGAGTGACAGTATCCCAGAACTTGCATTGGAATGCATTTGATTTCGATTTGCGAATACTACTACTAGTGAGTGACACTATTCGAATTATTGCATTCGAATGCATGAAATTTCGATTAGCGAATACTACTACTAGTGAGTGACAGTATCCGAATTATTGCATTCGAATGCATGAAATTTCGATTAGCGAATACTACTACTAGTGAGTGACAGTATCCGAGAACTTGCATTCGAATGCATAAAATTTCGATTAGCGAATACTACTACCAGTGAGTGACAGTATCCGAATTATTGCATTCGAATGCATGAAATTTCGATTAGCGAATACTACTACTACTGAGTGACAGTATCCGAATTATTGCATTCGAATGCATGAAATTTCGATTAGCGAATACTACTACTAGTGAGTGACAGTATCCGAATTATGGCATTCGAATGCATGAAATTTCGATTAGCGAATACTACTACTAGTGAGTGACAGTATCCGAGAACTTGCATTCGAATGCATGAAATTTCGATTAGCGAATACTACTACTAGTGAGTGACAGTATCCCAATTATTGCATTCGAATGCATGAAATTTCGATTAGCGAATACTACTACTAGTGAGTGACAGTATCCGAGAACTTGCATTCGAATGCATGAGATTTCGATTAGCGAATAATACTACTAGTGAGTGACAGTATCCGAGAACTTGCATTTATATGCATGAGATTTCGATTAGCGAATACTACTACTAGTGAGTGACAGTATCCGAATTATTGCAATCGAATGCATGAGATTTCGTTTAGCGAATACTACTACTAGTGAGTGACAGTATCCGAATTATTGCATTCGAATGCAAGAGATTTCGATTAGCGAATACTACTACTATTGAGTGACAGTATCCGAATTATTGCATTCGAATGCAAGAGATTTCGATTAGCGAATACTACTACTAGTGAGTGACAGTATCCGAATTATTGCATTCGAATGCAAGAGATTTCGATTAGCGAATACTACTACTAGTGAGTGACAGTATCCAAATTATTGCATTCGAATGCAAGAGATTTCGTTTAGCGAATACTACTACTAGTGAGTGACAGTATCCGAATTATTGCATTCGAATGCATGAGATTTCGATTAGCGAATACTACTACTAGTGAGTGACAGTATCCGAGAACTTGCATTCGAATGCATGAGATTTCGAATAGCGAATACTACTACTAGTGAGTGACAGTATCCGAATTATTGCATTCGAATGCATGAAATTTCGATTAGCGAATACTACTACTAGTGAGTGTCAGTATCCGAATTATTGCATTCGAATGCATGAAATTTCGATTAGCGAATACTACTACTAGTGAGTGACAGTATCCGAATTATGGCATTCGAATGCATGAAATTTCGATTAGCGAATATTAGCGAATACTACTACTAGTGAGTGACAGTATCCGAGAACATGCATTCGAATGCATGAAATTTCGATTAGCGAATACTACTACTAGTGAGTGACAGTATCCGAATTATTGCATTCGAATGCAAGAGATTTCGATTAGCGAATACTACTACTAGTGAAAGACAGTATCCGAATTATTGCATTCGAATTTAAGAGATTTCGATTAGAGAATACTACTACTAGTGAGTGACAGTATCCGAATTATTACATTCGAATGCAAGAGATTTCTATTAGCGAATACTGCTACTAGTGAGTGACAGTATCCGAATTACTGCATTCGAATGCAAGCGATTTCGATTAGCGAATACTACTACTAGTGAGTGACAGTATCCGAATTATTGCATTCGAATGCATGAAATTTCGATTAGCAAATACTACTACTAGTGAGTGACAGTATCCCAGAACTTGCATTGGAATGCATTTGATTTCGATTAGCGAATACTACTACTAGTGAGTGACACTATTCGAATTATTGCATTCGAACGCATGAAATTTCGATTAGCGAATACTACTACTAGTGAGTGACAGTATCCGAGAACTTGCATTCGAATGCATGATATTTCGATTAGCGAATACTACTACTAGTGAGTGACAGTATCCGAATTATTGCATTCGAATGCATGAGATTTCGATTAGCGAATACTACTACTAGTGAGTGACAGTATCCGAATTATTGCATTCGAATGCATGAGATTTCGATTAGCGAATACTACTACTAGTGAGTGACAGTATCCGAGAACTTGCATTCGAATGCATGAGATTTCCATTAGCGAATACTACCACTAGTGAGTGACAGTATCCCAATTATTGCATTCGAATGCATGAAATTTCGATTAGCGAATACTACTACTAGTGAGTGACAGTATCCGAGAACTTGCATTCGAATGCATTAAATTTCGATTAGCGAATACTACTACCAGTGAGTGACAGTATCCGAATTATTGCATTCGAATGCATGAAATTTCGATTAGCGAATACTACTACTAGTGAGTGACAGTATCCGAATTATTGCATTCGAATGCATGAAATTTCGATTAGCGAATACTACTACTAGTGAGTGACAGTATCCGAATTATGGCATTCGAATGCATGAAATTTCGATTAGCGAATACTACTACTAGTGAGTGACAGTATCCGAGAACTTGCATTCGAATGCATGAAATTTCGATTAGCGAATACTACTACTAGTGAGTGACAGAATCCGAATTATTGCATTCGAATGCATGAAATTTCGATTAGCCAATACTACTACTAGTGAGTGACAGTATCCGAGAACTTGCATTCGAATGCATGAGATTTCGATTAGCGAATAATACTACTAGTGAGTGACAGTATCCGAGAACTTGCATTTATATGCATGAGATTTCGATTAGCGAATACTACTACTAGTGAGTGACAGTATCCGAATTATTGCAATCGAATGCATGAGATTTCGTTTAGCGAATACTACTACTAGTGAGTGACAGTTTTCGAATTATTGCATTCGAATGCAAGAGATTTCCATTAGCGAATACTACTACTATTGAGTGACAGTATCCGAATTATTGCATTCGAATGCAAGAGATTTCGATTAGCGAATACTACTACTAGTGAGTGACAGTATCCGAATTATTGCATTCGAATGCAAGAGATTTCGATTAGCGAATACTACTACTAGTGAGTGACAGTATCCAAATTATTGCATTCGAATGCAAGAGATTTCGATTAGCGAATACTACTACTAGTGAGTGACAGTATCCGAGAACTTGCATTCGAATGCATGAGATTTCGATTAGCGAATACTACTACTAGTGAGTGACAGTATCCGAGAACTTGCATTCGAATGCATGAGATTTCGATTAGCGAATACTACTACTAGTGAGTGACAGTATCCGAATTATTGCATTCGAATGCATGAAATTTCGATTAGCGAATACTACTACTAGTGAGTGACAGTATCCGAATTATTGCATTCGAATACATGAAATTTCGATTAGCGAATACTACTACTAGTGAGTGACAGTATCCAAATTATTGCATTCGAATGCATGAAATTTCGATTAGCGAATACTACTACCAGTGAGTGACAGTATCCGAATTATCGCATTCGAATGCATGAACTTTCGATTAGCGAATACTACTACTAGTGAGTGACAGTATCCCAATTATTGCATTCGAATGCATGAAATTTCGATTAGCGAATACTACTACTAGTGAGTGACAGTATCCGAATTATTGCATTCGAATGCATGAGATTGCGATTAGCGAATACTACTACTAGTGAGTGACAGAATCCGAATTATTGCATTCGAATGCACGAAATGTCGATTAGCGAATACTACTACTAACGAGTGACAGTAACCGAGAACTTGCATTCGAATGCATGATATTTCGATTAGCGAATACTACTACTAGTGGGTGACAGTATCCGAATTATTGCAATCGATTGCATGAGATTTCGTTTAGCGAATACTACTACTAGTCAGTGACAGTTTCCGAATTATTGCTTTCGAATGCAAGAGATTTCGATTAGCGAATACTACTACTAGTGAGTGACAGTATCCGAATTATTGCATTCGAATGCAAGAGATTTCGATTAGCGAATACTACTACTAGTGAGTGACAATATCCGAATTATTGCATTCGAATGCAAGAGATTTCCATTAGCGAATACTACTACTAGTGAGTGACAGTATCCGAATTATTGCATTCGAATGCAAGAGATTTCGATTAGCGAATACTACTACTAGTGAGTGACAGTATCCGAGAACTTGCATTCGAATGCATGAGATTTCGATTAGCGAATACTACTACTAGTGAGTGACAGTATCCGAGAACTTGCATTCGAATGCATGAGATTTCGATTAGCGAATACTACTACTAGTGAGTGACAGTATCCGAATTATTCCATTCGAATGCAAGAGATTTCGATTAGTGATGACTACTACTAGTGAGTGACAGTATCCGAATTATTGCATTCGAATGCAAGAGATTTCGATTAGCGAATACTACTACTAGTGAGTGACAGTATCCGAATTATTGCATTCGAATGCAAGAGATTTCGATTAGCGAATACTACTACTAGTGAGTGACAGTGTCCGAATTATTGCATTCGAATGCAAGAGATTTCGATTAGCGAATACTACTACTAGTGAGTGACAGTATCCGAGAACTTGCATTCGAATGCATGAGATTTCGATTAGCGAATACTACTACTAGTGAGTGACAGTATCCGAATTATTACATTCGAATGCAAGAGATTTCGATTAGCGAATACTGCTACTAGTGAGTGACAGTATCCGAATTATTGCATTCGAATGCAAGAGATTTCGATTAGCGAATACTACTACTAGTGAGTGACAGTATCCGAATTATTGCATTCGAATGCATGAAATTTCGATTAGCAAATACTACTACTAGTGAGTGACAGTATCCGAGAACTTGCATTCGAATGCATGAGATTTCGATTAGCGAATACTACTACTAGTGAGTGACACTATCCGAATTATTGCATTCGAATGAATGAAATTTCGATTAGCGAATACTACTACTAGTGAGTGACAGTATCCGAGAACTTGCATTCGAATGCATGAGATTTCGATTAGCGAATACTACTACTAGTGAATGACAGTATTCGAGAACTTGCATTCGAATGCATGAAATTTCGATTAGCGAATACTACTACTAGTGAGTGACAGTATCCGAGAACTTGCATTCGAATGCATGAGATTTCGATTAGCGAATACTACTACTAGTGAGTGACAGTATCCGAATTATTGCATTCGAATGCATGAGAATTCGATTAGCGAATATTACTACTAGTGAGTGACAGTATCCGAATTATTGCATTCGAATGCATGAGATTTCGATTAGCGAATACTACTACTAGTGAGTGACAGTATCCGAGAACTTGCATTCGGATGCATGAGATTTCGATTAGCGAATACTACTACTAGTGACTGTATCCGAATTATTGCATTCGAATGCATGAAATTTCGATTAGCGAATACTACTACTAGTGAGTGACAGTATCCGAATTATTGCATTCGAATGCATGAAATTTCGATTAGCGAATACTACTACTAGTGAGTGACAGTATCCGAATTGTTGCATTCGAATGCATGAAATTTCGATTAGCGAATACTACTACTAGTGAGTGACAGTATCCGAATTATTGCATTCGAATGCATGAAATTTCGATTAGCGAATACTACTACTAGTGAGTGACAGTATCCGAATTATTGCATTCGAATGCATGAAATTTCGATTAGCGAATACTACTACTAGTTTGTGACAGTATCCGAATTATTGCATTCGAATGCATGAGATTTCGATTAGCGAATACTACTACTAGTGAGCGACAGTATCCCAATTATATCATTCGAATGCATGAAATTTCGATTAGCGAATACTACTACTAGTGAGTGACAGTATCCGAGAACTTGCATTCGAATGCATGAGATTTCGATTAGCGAATACTACTACTAGTGAGTTACAGTATTCGAGAACTTGCATTCGAATGCATGAAATTTCGATTAGCGAATACTACTACTAGTGAGTGACAGTATCCGAGAACTTGCATTCGAATGCATGAGATTTCGATTAGCGAATATTACTACTAGTGAGTGACAGTATCCGAATTATTGCATTCGAATGCATGAAATTTCGATTAGCGAATACTACTACTAGTGAGTGACAGTATCCGAATTATTGCATTCGAATGCATGAAATTTCGATTAGCGAATACTACTACTAGTGAGTGACAGTATCCGAATTATAGCATTCGAATGCATGAAATTTCGATTTGCGAATACTACTACTAGTGAGTGACAGAATCCGAATTATTGCATTCGAATGCATGAAATTTCGATTAGCGAATACTACTACTAGTGAGTGACAGTATCCGAGAACTTGCATTCGAATGCATGAGATTTCGATTAGCGAATACTACCACTAGTGAGTGACAGTATCCGAGAACTTGCATTTATATGCATGAGTTTTCGATTAGCGAATACTACTACTAGTGAGTGACAGTATCCGAATTATTGCAATCGAATGCATGAGATTTCGTTTAGCGAATACTACTACTAGTCAAGGACAGTTTCCGAATTATTGCTTTCGAATGCAAGAGATTTCGATTAGCGAATACTACTACTAGTGAGTGACAGTATCCGAATTATTGCATTCGAATGCAAGAGATTTTGATTAGCGAATACTACTACTAGTGAGTGACAGTATCCGAATTATTGCATTCGAATGCAAGAGATTTCGATTAGCGAATACTACTACTAGTGAGTGACAGTATCCCAATTATTGCATTCGAATGCATGAAATTTCGATTAGCGAATACTACTACTAGTGAGTGACAGTATCCGAGAACTTGCATTCGAATACATGAAATTTCGATTAGCAAATACTACTACTAGTGAGTGACAGTATCCGAATTATTGCATTCGAATGCATGAAATTTCGGTTAGCGAATACTACTACTAGTGAGTGTCAGTATCCGAATTATTGCATTCGAATGCATGAAATTTCGATTAGCGAATACTACTACTAGTGAGTGACAGTATCCGAATTATGGCATTCGAATGCATGAAATTTCGATTAGCGAATATTAGCGAATACTACTACTAGTGAGTGACAGTATCCGAGAACATGCATTCGAATGCATGAAATTTCGATTAGCGAATACTACTACTAGTGAGTGACAGTATCCGAATTATTGCATTCGAATGCAAGAGATTTCTATTAGCGAATACTACTACTAGTGAGTGACAGTATCCGAATTATTGCATTCGAATTTAAGAGATTTCGATTAGCGAATACTACTACTAGTGAGTGACAGTATCCGAATTATTACATTCGAATGCAAGAGATTTCTATTAGCGAATACTGCTACTAGTGAGTGACAGTATCCGAATTATTGCATTCGTATGCAAGCGATTTCGATTAGCGAATACTACTACTAGTGAGTGACAGTATCCGAATTATTGCATTCGAATGCATGAAATTTCGATTAGAAAATACTACTACTAGTGAGTGACAGTATCCCAGAACTTGCATTGGAATGCATTTGATTTCGATTAGCGAATACTACTACTAGTGAGTGACACTATTCGAATTATTGCATTCGAATGCATGAAATTTCGATTAGCGAATACTACTACTAGTGAGTGACAGTATCCGAGAACTTGCATTCGAATGCATGAGATTTCGATTAGCGAATACTACTACTAGTGAGTGACAGTATCCGAATTATTGCATTCGAATGCATGAGATTTCGATTAGCGAATACTACTACTAGTGAGTGACAGTATCCGAATTATTGCATTCGAATGCATGAGATTTCGATTAGCGAATACTACTACTAGTGAGTGACAGTATCCGAATTATTGCATTCGAATGCAAGAGATTTCGATTAGCGAATACTACTACTAGTGAGTGACAGTATCCGAGAACTTGCATTCGAATGCATGAGATTTCGATTAGCGAATACTACTACTAGTGAGTGACAGTATCCGAGAACTTGCATTCGAATGCATGAGATTTCGATTAGCGAATACTACTACTAGTGAGTGACAGTATCCGAATTATTGCATTCGAATGCAAGAGATTTTGATTAGTGATGACTACTACTAGTGAGTGACAGTATCCGAATTATTGCATTCGAATGCAAGAGATTTCGATTAGCGAATACTACTACTAGTGAGTGACAGTATCCGAATTATTGCATTCGAATGCAAGAGATTTCGATTAGCGAATACTACTACTAGTGAGTGACAGTATCCGAATTATTGCATTCGAATGCAAGAGATTTCGATTAGCGAATACTACTACTAGTGAGTGACAGTATCCCAATTATTGCATTCGAATGCATGAAATTTCGATTAGCGAATACTACTACTAGTGAGTGACAGTATCCGAGAACTTGCATTCGAATGCATGAGATTTCGATTAGCGAATAATACTACTAGTGAGTGACAGTATCCGAGAGCTTGCATTTATATGCATGAGATTTCGATTAGCGAATACTACTACTAGTGAGTGACAGTATCCGAATTATTGCAATCGAATGCATGAGATTTCGTTTAGCGAATACTACTACTAGTGAGTGACAGTATCCGAATTATTGCATTCGAATGCAAGAGATTTCGATTAGCGAATACTACTACTATTGAGTGACAGTATCCGAATTATTGCATTCGAATATAAGAGATTTCGATTAGCGAATACTACTACTAGTGAGTGACAGTATCCGAATTATTGCATTCGAATGCAAGAGATTTCGATTAGCGAATACTACTACTAGTGAGTGACAGTATCCAAATTATTGCATTCGAATGCAAGAGATTTCGATTAGCGAATACTACTACTAGTGAGTGACAGTATCCGAATTATTGCATTCGAATGCATGAGATTTCGATTAGCGAATACTACTACTAGTGAGTGACAGTATCCGAGAACTTGCATTCGAATGCATGAGATTTCGATTAGCGAATACTACTACTAGTGAGTGACAGTATCCGAATTATTGCATTCGAATGCATGAAATTTCGATTAGCGAATACTACTACTAGTGAGTGTCAGTATCCGAATTATTGCATTCGAATGCATGAAATTTCGATTAGCGAATACTACTACTAGTGAGTGACAGTATCCGAATTATGGCATTCGAATGCATGAAATTTCGATTAGCGAATATTAGCGAATACTACTACTAGTGAGTGACAGTATCCGAGAACATGCATTCGAATGCATGAAATTTCGATTAGCGAATACTACTACTAGTGAGTGACAGTATCCGAATTATTGCATTCGAATGCAAGAGATTTCGATTAGCGAATACTACTACTAGTGAGTGACAGTATCCGAATTATTGCATTCGAATTTAAGAGATTTCGATTAGCGAATACTACTACTAGTGAGTGACAGTATCCGAATTATTACATTCGAATGCAAGAGATTTCTATTAGCGAATACTGCTACTAGTGAGTGACAGTATCCGAATTACTGCATTCGAATGCAAGCGATTTCGATTAGCGAATACTACTACTAGTGAGTGACAGTATCCGAATTATTGCATTCGAATGCATGAAATTTCGATTAACAAATACTACTACTAGTGAGTGACAGTATCCCAGAACTTGCATTGGAATGCATTTGATTTCGATTAGCGAATACTACTACTAGTGAGTGACACTATTCGAATTATTGCATTCGAACGCATGAAATTTCGATTAGCGAATACTACTACTAGTGAGTGACAGTATCCGAGAACTTGCATTGGAATGCATGATATTTCGATTAGCGAATACTACTACTAGTGAGTGACAGTATCCGAATTATTGCATTCGAATGCATGAGATTTCGATTAGCGAATACTACTACTAGTGAGTGACAGTATCCGAATTATTGCATTCGAATGCATGAGATTTCGATTAGCGAATACTACTACTAGTGAGTGACAGTATCCGAGAACTTGCATTCGAATGCATGAGATTTCCATTAGCGAATACTACCACTAGTGAGTGACAGTATCCCAATTATTGCATTCGAATGCATGAAATTTCGATTAGCGAATACTACTACTAGTGAGTGACAATATCCGAGAACTTGCATTCGAATGCATTAAATTTCGATTAGCGAATACTACTACTAGTGAGTGACAGTATCCGAATTATTGCATTCGAATTCATGAAATTTCGATTAGCGAATACTACTACTAGTGAGTGACAGTATCCGAATTATGGCATTCGAATGCATGAAATTTCGATTAGCGAATACTACTACTAGTGAGTGACAGTATCCGAGAACTTGCATTCGAGTGCATGAAATTTCGATTAGCGAATACTACTACTAGTGAGTGACAGAATCCGAATTATTGCATTCGAATGCATGAAATTTCGATTAGCGAATACTACTACTAGTGAGTGACAGTATCCGAGAACTTGCATTCGAATGCATGAGATTTCGATTAGCGAATAATACTACTAGTGAGTGACAGTATCCGAGAACTTGCATTTATATGCATGAGATTTCGATTAGCGAATACTACTACTAGTGAGTGACAGTATCCGAATTATTGCAATCGAATGCATGAGATTTCGTTTAGCGAATACTACTACTAGTGAGTGACAGTTTTCGAATTATTGCATTCGAATGCAAGAGATTTCGATTAGCGAATAATACTACTATTGAGTGACAGTTTCCGAATTATTGCATTCGAATGCAAGAGATGTCGATTAGCGAATACTACTACTAGTGAGTGACAGTATCCAAATTATTGCATTCGAATGCAAGAGATTTCGATTAGCGAATACTAATACTAGTGAGTGACAGTATCCGAGAACTTGCATTCGAATGCATGAGATTTCGATTAGCGAATACTACTACTAGTGAGTGACAGTATCCGAGAACTTGCATTCGAATGCATGAGATTTCGATTAGCGAATACTACTACTAGTGAGTGACAGTATCCGAATTATTGCATTCGAATGCATGAAATTTCGATTAGCGAATACTACTACTAGTGAGTGACAGTATCCGAATTATTGCATTCGAATACATGAAATTTCGATTAGCGAATACTACTACTAGTGAGTGACAGTATCCAAATTATTGCATTCGAATGCATGAAATTTCGATTAGCGAATACTACTACCAGTGAGTGACAGTATCCGAATTATCGCATTCGAATGCATGAACTTTCGATTAGCGAATACTACTACTAGTGAGTGACAGTATCCGAATTATTGCATTCGAATGCATGAAATTTCGATTAGCGAATACTACTACTAGTGAGTGACAGTATCCGAATTATTGCATTCGAATGCATGAGATTGCGATTAGCGAATACTACTACTAGTGAGTGACAGAATCCGAATTATTGCATTCGAATGCATGAAATGTCGATTAGCGAATACTACTACTAGTGAGTGACAGTATCCGAGAACTTGCATTCGAATGCATGAGATTTCGATTAGCGAATACTACTACTAACGAGTGACAGTAACCGAGAACTTGCATTCGAATGCATGATATTTCGATTAGCGAATACTACTACTAGTGGGTGACAGTATCCGAATTATTGTAATCGAATGCATGAGATTTCGTTTAGCGAATACTACTACTAGTCAGTGACAGTTTCCGAATTATTGCTTTCGAATGCAAGAGATTTCGATTAGCGAATACTACTACTAGTGAGTGACAGTATCCGAATTATTGCATTCGAATGCAAGAGATTTCGATTAGCGAATACTACTACTAGTGAGTGACAATATCCGAATTATTGCATTCGAATGCAAGAGATTTCCATTAGCGAATACTACTACTAGTGAGTGACAGTATCCGAATTATTGCATTCGAATGCAAGAGATTTCGATTAGCGAATACTACTACTAGTGAGTGACAGTATCCGAGAACTTGCATTCGAATGCATGAGATTTCGATTAGCGAATACTACTACTAGTGAGTGACAGTATCCGAGAACTTGCATTCGAATGCATGAGATTTCGATTAGCGAATACTACTACTAGTGAGTGACAGTATCCGAATTATTGCATTCGAATGCAAGAGATTTTGATTAGTGATGACTACTACTAGTGAGTGGCAGTATCCGAATTATTGCATTCGAATGCAAGAGATTTCGATTAGCGAATACTACTACTAGTGAGTGACAGTATCCGAATTATTGCATTCGAATGCAAGAGATTTCGATTAGCGAATACTACTACTAGTGAGTGACAGTATCCGAATTATTGCATTCGAATGCAAGAGATTTCGATTAGCGAATACTACTACTAGTGAGTGACAGTATCCGAGAACTTGCATTCAAATGCATGAGATTTCGATTAGCGAATACTACTACTAGTGAGTGACAGTATCCGAATTATTACATTCGAATGCAAGAGATTTCGATTAGCGAATACTGCTACTAGTGAGTGACAGTATCCGAATTATTGCATTCGAATGCAAGAGATTTCGATTAGCGAATACTACTACTAGTGAGTGACAGTATCCGAATTATTGCATTCGAATGCATGAAATTTCGATTAGCAAATACTACTACTAGTGAGTGACAGTATCCGAGAACTTGCATTCGAATGCATGAGATTTCGATTAGCGAATACTACTACTAGTGAGTGACACTATCCGAATTATTGCATTCGAATGCATGAAATTTCGATTAGCGAATACTACTACTAGTGAGTGACAGTATCCGAGAACTTGCATTCGAATGCATGAGATTTCGATTAGCGAATACTACTACTAGTGAATGACAGTATTCGAGAACTTGCATTCGAATGCATGAAATTTCGATTAGCGAATACTACTACTAGTGAGTGACAGTATCCGAGAACTTGCATTCGAATGCATGAGATTTCGATTAGCGAATACTACTACTAGTGAGTGACAGTATCCGAATTATTGCATTCGAATGCATGAGAATTCGATTAGCGAATACTACTACTAGTGAGTGACAGTATCCGAATTATTGCATTCGAATGCATGAGATTTCGATTAGCGAATACTACTACTAGTAAGTGACAGTATCCGAGAACTTGCATTCGGATGCATGAGATTTCGATTAGCGAATACTACTACTAGTGAGTGACAGTATCCGAATTATTGCATTCGAATGCATGAAATTTCGATTAGCGAATACTACTACTAGTGAGTGACAGTATCCGAATTATTGCATTCGAATGCATGAAATTTCGATTAGCGAATACTACTACTAGTGAGTGACAGTATCCGAATTGTTGCATTCGAATGCATGAAATTTCGAAAGGCGAATACTACTACTAGTGAGTGACAGTATCCGAATTATTGCATTCGAATGCATGAAATTTCGATTAGCGAATACTACTACTAGTTTGTGACAGTATCCGAATTATTGCATTCGAATGCATGAGATTTCGATTAGCGAATACTACTACTAGTGAGTGACAGTATCCCAATTATATCATTCGAATGCATGAAATTTCGATTAGCGAATACTACTACTAGTGAGTGACAGTATCCGAGAACTTGCATACGAATGCATGAGATTTCGATTAGCGAATACTACTACTAGTGAGTGACAGTATTCGAGAACTTGCATTCGAATGCATGATATTTCGATTAGCGAATACTACTACTAGTGAGTGACAGTATCCGAATTATTGCATTCGAATGCATGAAATTTCGATTAGCGAATACTACTACTAGTGAGTGACAGTATCCGAATTATTGCATTCGAATGCATGAAATTTCGATTAGCGAATACTACTACTAGTGAGTGTCAGTATCCGAATTATTGAATTCGAATGCATGAAATTTCGATTAGCGAATACTACTACTAGTGAGTGACAGTATCCGAATTATGGCATTCGAATGCATGAAATTTCGATTAGCGAATATTAGCGAATACTACTACTAGTGAGTGACAGTATCCGAGAACATGCATTCGAATGCATGAAATTTCGATTAGCGAATACTACTACTAGTGAGTGACAGTATCCGAATTATTGCATTCGAATGCAAGAGATTTCGATTAGCGAATACTACTACTAGTGAGTGACAGTATCCGAATTATTGCATTCGAATTTAAGAGATTTCGATTAGCGAATACTACTACTAGTGAGTGACAGTATCCGAATTATTACATTCGAATGCAAGAGATTTCTATTAGCGAATACTGCTACTAGTGAGTGACAGTATCCGAATTAGTGCATTCGAATGCAAGCGATTTCGATTAGCGAATACTACTACTAGTGAGTGACAGTATCCGAATTATTGCATTCGAATGCATGAAATTTCGATTAGCAAATACTACTACTAGTGAGTGACAGTATCCCAGAACTTGCATTGGAATGCATTTGATTTCGATTAGCGAATACTACTACTAGTGAGTGACACTATTCGAATTATTGCATTCGAACGCATGAAATTTCGATTAGCGAATACTACTACTAGTGAGTGACAGTATCCGAGAACTTGCATTCGAATGCATGATATTTCGATTAGCGAATACTACTACTAGTGAGTGACAGTATCCGAATTATTGCATTCGAATGCATGAGATTTCGATTAGCGAATACTACTACTAGTGAGTGACAGTATCCGAATTATTGCATTCGAATGCATGAGATTTCGATTAGCGAATACTACTACTAGTGAGTGACAGTATCCGAGAACTTGCATTCGAATGCATGAGATTTCCATTAGCGAATACTACCACTAGTGAGTGACAGTATCCCAATTATTGCATTCGAATGCATGAAATTTCGATTAGCGAATACTACTACTAGTGAGTGACAGTATCCGAGAACTTGCATTCGAATGCATTAAATTTCGATTAGCGAATACTACAACCAGTGAGTGACAGTATCCGAATTATTGCATTCGAATGCATGAAATTTCGATTAGCGAATACTACTACTAGTGAGTGACAGTATCCGAATTATTGCATTCGAATTCATGAAATTTCGATTAGCGAATACTACTACTAGTGAGTGACAGTATCCGAATTATGGCATTCGAATGCATGAAATTTCGATTAGCGAATACTACTACTAGTGAGTGACAGTATCCGAGAACTTGCATTCGAATGCATGAAATTTCGATTAGCGAATACTACTACTAGTGAGTGACAGAATCCGAATTATTGCATTCGAATGCATGAAATTTCGATTAGCGAATACTACTACTAGTGAGTGACAGTATCCGAGAACTTGCATTCGAATGCATGAGATTTCGATTAGCGAATAATACTACTAGTGAGTGACAGTATCCGAGAACTTGCATTTATATGCATGAGATTTCGATTAGCGAATACTACTACTAGTGAGTGACAGTATCCGAATTATTGCAATCGAATGCATGAGATTTCGTTTAGCGAATACTACTACTAGTGAGTGACAGTTTTCGAATTATTGCATTCGAATGCAAGAGATTTCGATTAGCGAATACTACTACTATTGAGTGACAGTTTCCGAATTATTGCATTCGAATGCAAGAGATTTCGATTAGCGAATACTACTACTAGTGAGTGACAGTATCCGAATTATTGCATTCGAATGCAAGAGATGTCGATTAGCGAATACTACTACTAGTGAGTGACAGTATCCAAATTATTGCATTCGAATGCAAGAGATTTCGATTAGCGAATACTAATACTAGTGAGTGACAGTATCCGAGAACTTGCATTCGAATGCATGAGATTTCGATTAGCGAATACTACTACTAGTGAGTGACAGTATCCGAGAACTTGCATTCGAATGCATGAGATTTCGATTAGCGAATACTACTACTAGTGAGTGACAGTATCCGAATTATTGCATTCGAATGCATGAAATTTCGATTAGCGAATACTACTACTAGTGAGTGACAGTATCCGAATTATTGCATTCGAATACATGAAATTTCGATTAGCGAATACTACTACTAGTGAGTGACAGTATCCAAAATATTGCATTCGAATGCATGAAATTTCGATTAGCGAATACTACTACCAGTGGGTGACAGTATCCGAATTATCGCATTCGAATGCATGAACTTTCGATTAGCGAATACTACTACTAGTGAGTGACAGTATCCGAATTATTGCATTCGAATGCATGAAATTTCGATTAGCGAATACTACTACTAGTGAGTGACAGTATCCGAATTATTGCATTCGAATGCATGAGATTGCGAAGAGCGAATACTACTACTAGTGAGTGACAGAATCCGAATTATTGCATTCGAATGCATGAAATGTCGATTAGCGAATACTACTACTAGTGAGTGACAGTATCCGAGAACTTGCATTCGAATGCATGAGATTTCGATTAGCGAATACTACTACTAACGAGTGACAGTAACCGAGAACTTGCATTCGAATGCATGATATTTCGATTAGCGAATACTACTACTAGTGGGTGACAGTATCCGAATTATTGCAATCGAATGCATGAGATTTCGTTTAGCGAATACTACTACTAGTCAGTGACAGTTTCTGAATTATTGCTTTCGAATGCAAGAGATTTCGATTAGCGAATACTACTACTAGTGAGTGACAGTATCCGAATTATTGCATTCGAATGCAAGAGATTTCGATTAGCGAATACTACTACTAGTGAGTGACAATATCCGAATTATTGCATTCGAATGCAAGAGATATTAAATTAGCGAATACTACTACTAGTGAGTGACAGTATCCGAATTATTGCATTCGAATGCAAGAGATTTCGATTAGCGAATACTACTACTAGTGAGTGACAGTATCCGAGAACTTGCATTCGAATGCATGAGATTTCGATTAGCGAATACTACTACTAGTGAGTGACAGTATCCGAGAACTTGCATTCGAATGCATGAGATTTCGATTAGCGAATACTACTACTAGTGAGTGACAGTATCCGAATTATTGCATTCGAATGCAAGAGATTTTGATTAGTGATGACTACTACTAGTGAGTGACAGTATCCGAATTATTGCATTCGAATGCAAGAGATTTCGATTAGCGAATACTACTACTAGTGAGTGACAGTATCCGAATTATTGCATTCGAATGCAAGAGATTTCGATTAGCGAATACTACTACTAGTGAGTGACAGTATCCGAATTATTGCATTCGAATGCAAGAGATTTCGATTAGCGAATACTACTACTAGTGAGTGACAGTATCCGAGAACTTGCATTCGAATGCATGAGATTTCGATTAGCGAATACTACTACTAGTGAGTGACAGTATCCGAATTATTACATTCGAATGCAAGAGATTTCGATTAGCGAATACTGCTACTAGTGAGTGACAGTATCCGAATTATTGCATTCGAATGCAAGAGATTTCGATTAGCGAATACTACTACTAGTGAGTGACAGTATCCGAATTATTGCATTCGAATGCATGAAATTTCGATTAGCAAATACTACTACTAGTGAGTGACAGTATCCGAGAACTTGCATTCGAATGCATGAGATTTCGATTAGCGAATACTACTACTAGTGAGTGACACTATCCGAATTATTGCATTCGAATGCATGAAATTTCGATTAGCGAATACTACTACTAGTGAGTGACAGTATCCGAGAACTTGCATTCGAATGCATGAGATTTCGATTAGCGAATACTACTACTAGTGAATGACAGTATTCGAGAACTTGCATTCGAATGCATGAAATTTCGATTAGCGAATACTACTACTAGTGAGTGACAGTATCCGAGAACTTGCATTCGAATGCATGAGATTTCGATTAGCGAATACTACTACTAGTGAGTGACAGTATCCGAATTATTGCATTCGAATGCATGAGAATTCGATTAGCGAATACTACTACTAGTGAGTGACAGTATCCGAATTATTGCATTCGAATGCATGAGATTTCGATTAGCGAATACTACTACTAGTAAGTGACAGTATCCGAGAACTTGCATTCGGATGCATGAGATTTCGATTAGCGAATACTACTACTAGTGAGTGACAGTATCCGAATTATTGCATTCGAATGCATGAAATTTCGATTAGCGAATACTACTACTAGTGAGTGACAGTATCCGAATTATTGCATTCGAATGCATGAAATTTCGATTAGCGAATACTACTACTAGTGAGTGACAGTATCCGAATTGTTGCATTCGAATGCATGAAATTTCGAAAGGCGAATACTACTACTAGTGAGTGACAGTATCCGAATTATTGCATTCGAATGCATGAAATTTCGATTAGCGAATACTACTACTAGTGAGTGACAGTATCCGAATTATTGCATTCGAATGCATGAAATTTCGATTAGCGAATACTACTACTAGTTTGTGACAGTATCCGAATTATTGCATTCGAATGCATGAGATTTCGATTAGCGAATACTACTACTAGTGAGTGACAGTATCCCAATTATATCATTCGAATGCATGAAATTTCGATTAGCGAATACTACTACTAGTGAGTGACAGTATCCGAGAACTTGCATTCGAATGCATGAGATTTCGATTAGCGAATACTACTACTAGTGAGTGACAGTATTCGAGAACTTGCATTCGAATGCGTGAAATTTCGATTAGCGAATACTACTACTAGTGAGTGACAGTATCCGAGAACTTGCATTCGAATGCATGAGATTTCGATTAGCGAATATTACTACTAGTGAGTGACAGTATCCGAATTATTGCATTCGAATGCATGAAATTTCGATTAGCGAATACTACTACTAGTGAGTGACCGTATCCGAATTATTGCATTCGAATGCATGAAATTTCGATTAGCGAATACTACTACTAGTGAGTGACAGTATCCGAATTATAGCATTCGAATGCATGAAATTTCGATTAGCGAATACTACTACTAGTGAGTGACAGTATCCGAGAACTTGCATTCGAATGCATGAAATTTCGATTAGCGAATACTACTACTAGTGAGTGACAGTATCCGAATTATTGCATTCGAATGCATGAGATTGCGATTAGCGAATACTACTACTAGTGAGTGACAGAATCCGAATTATTGCATTCGAATGCATGAAATTTCGATTAGCGAATACTACTACTAGTGAGTGACAGTATCCGAGAACTTGCATTCGAATGCATGAGATTTCGATTAGCGAATAATACTACTAGTGAGTGACAGTATCCGAGAACTTGCATTTATATGCATGAGATTTCGATTAGCGAATACTACTACTAGTGAGTGACAGTATCCGAATTATTGCAATCGAATCCATGAGATTTCGTTTAGCGAATACTACTACTAGTCAAAGACAGTTTCCGAATTGTTGCTTTCGAATGCAAGAGATTTCGATTAGCGAATACTACTACTATTGAGTGACAGTATCCGAATTATTGCATTCGAATGCAAGAGATTTCGATTAGCGAATACTACTACTAGTGAGTGACAGTATCCGAATTATTGCATTCGAATGCATGAGATTTCGATTAGCGAATACTACTACTAGTGAGTGACAGTATCCGAGAACTTGCATTCGAATGCATGAGATTTCGATTAGCGAATACTACTACTAGTGAGTGACAGTTTCCGAATTATTGCATTCGAATGCATGAAATTTCGATTAGCGAATACTACTACTAGTGAGTGACAGTATCCGAATTATTGCATTCGAATACATGAAATTTCGATTAGCGAATACTACTACTAGTGAGTGACAGTATCCAAATCATTGCATTCGAATGCATGAAATTTCGATTAGCGAATACTACTACCAGTGAGTGACAGTATCCGAATTATCGCCTTCGAATGCATGAACTTTCGATTAGCGAATACTACTACTAGTGAGTGACAGTATCCGAATTATTGCATTCGAATGCATGAAATTTCGATTAGCGAATACTACTACTAGTGAGTGACAGTATCCGAATTATTGCATTCGAATGCATGAGATTGCGATTAGCGAATACTACTACTAGTGAGTGACAGAATCCGAATTATTGCATTCGAATGCATGAAATGTCGATTAGCGAATACTACTACTAGTGAGTGACAGTATCCGAGAACTTGCATTCGAATGCATGAGATTTCGATTAGCGAATACTACTACTAACGAGTGACAAGAACCGAGAACTTGCATTCGAATGCATGATATTTCGATTAGCGAATACTACTACTAGTGGGTGACAGTATCCGAATTATTGCAATCGAATGCATGAGATTTCGATTAGCGAATACTACTACTAGTGAGTGACAGTATCCGAATTATTGCATTCGAATGCAAGAGATTTCGATTAGCGAATACTACTACTAGTGAGTGACAGTATCCAAATTATTGCATTCGAATGCAAGAGATTTCGATTAGCGAATACTACTACTAGTGAGTGACAGTATCCGAGAACTTGCATTCGAATGCATGAGATTTCGATTAGCGAATACTACTACTAGTGAGTGACAGTATCCGAGAACTTGCATTCGAATGCATGAGATTTCGATTAGCGAATACTACTACTAGTGAGTGACAGTATCCGAATTATTGCATTCGAATGCATGAAATTTCGATTAGCGAATACTACTACTAGTGAGTGACAGTATCCGAATTATTGCATTCGAATACATGAAATTTCGATTAGCGAATACTACTACTAGTGAGTAACAGTATCCAAATTATTGCATTCGAATGCATGAAATTTCGATTAGCGAATACTACTACCAGTGAGTGACAGTATCCGAATTATCGCATTCGAATGCATGAACTTTCGATTAGCGAATACTACTACTAGTGAGTGACAGTATCCGAATTATTGCATTCGAATGCATGAAATTTCGATTAGCGAATACTACTACTAGTGAGTGACAGTATCCGAATTATTGCATTCGAATGCATGAGATTGCGATTAGCGAATACTACTACTAGTGAGTGACAGAATCCGAATTATTGCATTCGAATGCATGAAATGTCGATTAGCGAATACTACTACTAGTGAGTGACAGTATCCGAGAACTTGCATTCGAATGCATGAGATTTCGATTAGCGAATACTACTACTAACGAGTGACAGTAACCGAGAACTTGCATTCGAATGCATGATATTTCGATTAGGGAATACTACTACTAGTGGGTGACAGTATCCGAATTATTGCAATCGAATGCATGAGATTTCGTTTAGCGAATACTACTACTAGTCAGTGACAGTTTCCGAATTATTGCTTTCGAATGCAAGAGATTTCGATTAGCGAATACTACTACTAGTGAGTGACAGTATCCGAATTATTGCATTCGAATGCAAGAGATTTCGATTAGCGAATACTACTACTAGTGAGTGACAATATCCGAATTATTGCATTCGAATGCAAGAGATTTCGATTAGCGAATACTACTACTAGTGAGTGACAATATCCGAATTATTGCATTCGAATGCAAGAGATTTCCATTAGCGAATACTACTACTAGTGAGTGACAGTATCCGAATTATTGCATTCGAATGCAAGAGATTTCGATTAGCGAATACTACTACTAGTGAGTGACAGTATCCGAGAACTTGCATTCGAATGCATGAGATTTCGATTAGCGAATACTACTACTAGTGAGTGACAGTATCCGAGAACTTGCATTCGAATGCATGAGATTTCGATTAGCGAATACTACTACTAGTGAGTGACAGTATCCGAATTATTGCATTCGAATGCAAGAGATTTCGATTAGTGATGACAACTACTAGTGAGTGACAGTATCCGAGTTATTGCATTCGAATGCAAGAGATTTCGATTAGCGAATACTACTACTAGTGAGTGACAGTATCCGAATTATTGCATTCGAATGCAAGAGATTTCGATTAGCGAATACTACTACTAGTGAGTGACAGTATCCGAATTATTGCATTCGAATGCAAGAGATTTCGATTAGCGAATACTACTACTAGTGAGTGACAGTATCCGAGAACTTGCATTCGAATGCATGAGATTTCGATTAGCGAATACTACTACTAGTGAGTGACAGTATCCGAATTATTACATTCGAATGCAAGAGATTTCGATTAGCGAATACTGCTACTAGTGAGTGACAGTATCCGAATTATTGCATTCGAATGCAAGAGATTTCGATTAGCGAATACTACTACTAGTGAGTGACAGTATCCGAATTATTGCATTCGAATGCATGAAATTTCGATTAGCAAATACTACTACTAGTGAGCGACAGTATCCGAGAACTTGCATTCCAATGCATGAGATTTCGATTAGCGAATACTACTACTAGTGAGTGACACTATCCGAATTATTGCATTCGAATGCATGAAATTTCGATTAGCGAATACTACTACTAGTGAGTGACAGTATCCGAGAACTTGCATTCGAATGCATGAGATTTCGATTAGCGAATACTACTACTAGTGAATGACAGTATTCGAGAACTTGCATTCGAATGCATGAAATTTCGATTAGCGAATACTACTACTAGTGAGTGACAGTATCCGAGAACTTGCATTCGAATGCATGAGATTTCGATTAGCGAATACTACTACTAGTGAGTGACAGTATCCGAATTATTGCATTCGAATGCATGAGATTTCGATTAGCGAATACTACTACTAGTGAGTGACAGTATCCGAATTATTGCATTCGAATGCATGAGATTTCGATTAGCGAATACTACTACTAGTGAGTGACAGTATCCGAGAACTTGCATTCGGATGCATGAGATTTCGATTAGCGAATACTACTACTAGTGAGTGACAGTATCCGAATTATTGCATTCGAATGCATGAAATTTCGATTAGCGAATACTACTACTAGTGAGTGACAGTATCCGAATTATTGCATTCGAATGCATGAAATTTCGATTAGCGAATACTACTACTAGTGAGTGACAGTATCCGAATTGTTGCATTCGAATGCATGAAATTTCGATTAGCGAATACTACTACTAGTGAGTGACAGTATCCGAATTATTGCATTCGAATGCATGAAATTTCGATTAGCGAATACTACTACTAGTGAGTGACAGTATCCGAATTATTGCATTCGAATGCATGAAATTTCGATTAGCGAATACTACTACTATTTTGTGACAGTATCCGAATTATTGCATTCGAATGCATGAGATTTCGATTAGCGAATACTACTACTAGTGAGTCACAGTATCCCAAATATATCATTCGAATGCATGAAATTTCGATTAGCGAATACTACTACTAGTGAGTGACAGTATCCGAGAACTTGCATTCGAATGCATGAGATTTCGATTAGCGAATACTACTACTAGTGAGTGACAGTATTCGAGAACTTGCATTCGAATGCATGAAATTTCGATTAGCGAATACTACTACTAGTGAGTGACAGTATCCGAGAACTTGCATTCGAATGCATGAGATTTCGATTAGCGAATATTACTACTAGTGAGTGACAGTATCCGAATTATTGCATTCGAATGCATGAAATTTCGATTAGCGAATACTACTACTAGTGAGTGACAGTATCCGAATTATTGCATTCGAATGCATGAAATTTCGATTAGCGAATACTACTACTAGTGAGTGACAGTATCCGAATTATAGCATTCGAATGCATGAAATTTCGATTAGCGAATACTACTACTAGTGAGTGACAGTATCCGAGAACTTGCATTCGAATGCATGAAATTTCGATTAGCGAATACTACTACTAGTGAGTGACAGTATCCGAATTATTGCATTCGAATGCATGAGATTGCGATTAGCGAATACTACTACTAGTGAGTGACAGAATCCGAATTATTGCATTCGAATGCATGAAATTTCGATTAGCGAATACTACTACTAGTGAGTGACAGTATCCGAGAACTTGCATTCGAATGCATGAGATTTCGATTAGCGAATAATACTACTAGTGAGTGACAGTATCCGAGACCTTGCATTTATATGCATGAGATTTCGATTAGCGAATACTACTACTAGTGAGTGACAGTATCCGAATTATTGCAATGGAATCCATGAGATTTCGTTTAGCGAATACTACTACTAGTCAAAGACAGTTTCCGAATTGTTGCTTTCGAATGCAAGAGATTTCGATTAGCGAATACTACTACTATTGAGTGACAGTATCCGAATTATTGCATTCGAATGCAAGAGATTTCGATTAGCGAATACTACTACTAGTGAGTGACAGTATCCGAATTATTGCATTCGAATGCATGAGATTTCGATTAGCGAATACTACTACTAGTGAGTGACAGTATCCGAGAACTTGCATTTGAATGCATGAGATTTCGATTAGCGAATACTACTACTAGTGAGTGACAGTTTCCGAATTATTGCATTCGAATGCATGAAATTTCGATTAGCGAATACTACTACTAGTGAGTGACAGTATCCGAATTATTGCATTCGAATACATGAAATTTCGATTAGCGAATACTACTACTAGTGAGTGACAGTATCCAAATTATTGCATTCGAATGCATGAAATTTCGATTAGCGAATACTACTACCAGTGAGTGACAGTATCCGAATTATCGCCTTCGAATGCATGAACTTTCGATTAGCGAATACTACTACTAGTGAGTGACAGTATCCGAATTATTGCATTCGTTTGCATGAAATTTCGATTAGCGAATACTACTACTAGTGAGTGACAGTATCCGAATTATTGCATTCGAATGCATGAGATTGCGATTAGCGAATACTACTACTAGTGAGTGACAGAATCCGAATTATTGCATTCGAATGCATGAAATGTCGATTAGCGAATACTACTACTAGTGAGTGACAGTATCCGAGAACTTGCATTCGAATGCATGAGATTTCGATTAGCGAATACTACTACTAACGAGTGACAGTAACCGAGAACTTGCATTCGAATGCATGATATTTCGATTAGCGAATACTACTACTAGTGGGTGACAGTATCCGAATTATTGCAATCGAATGCATGAGATTTCGATTAGCGAATACTACTACTAGTGAGTGACAGTATCCGAATTATTGCATTCGAATGCATGAAATTTCGATTAGCGAATACTACTACTAGTGAGTGTCAGTATCCGAATTATTGCATTCGAATGCATGAAATTTCGATTAGCGAATACTACTACTAGTGAGTGACAGTATCCGAATTATGGCATTCGAATGCATGAAATTTCGATTAGCGAATATTAGCGAATACTACTACTAGTGAGTGACAGTATCCGAGAACATGCATTCGAATGCATGAAATTTCGATGAGCGAATACTACTACTAGTGAGTGACAGTATCCGAATTATTGCATTCGAATGCAAGAGATTTCGATTAGCGAATACTACTACTAGTGAGTGACAGTATCCGAATTATTGCATTCGAATTTAAGAGATTTCGATTAGCGAATACTACTACTAGTGAGTGACAGTATCCGAATTATTACATTCGAATGCAAGAGATTTCTATTAGCGAATACTGCTACTAGTGAGTGACAGTATCGGAATTACTGCATTCGAATGCAAGCGATTTCGATTAGCGAATACTACTACTAGTGAGTGACAGTGTCCGAATTATTGCATTCGAATGCATGAAATTTCGATTAGCAAATACTACTACTAGTGAGTGACAGTATCCCAGAACTTGCACTGGAATGCATTAGATTTCGATTAGCGAATACTACTACTAGTGAGTGACACTATTCGAATTATTGCATTCGAACGCATGAAATTTCGATTAGCGAATACTACTACTAGTGAGTGACAGTATCCGAGAACTTGCATTCGAATGCATGATATTTCGATTAGCGAATACTACTACTAGTGAGTGACAGTATCCGAATTATTGCATTCGAATGCAAGAGATTTCGATTAGCGAATACTTCTACTAGTGAGTGACAGTATCCGAATTATTGCATTCGAATGCAAGAGATTTCGATTAGCGAATACTACTACTAGTGAGTGACACTATCCGAGAACTTGCATTCGAATGCATGAGATTTCGATTAGCGAATACTACTACTAGTGAGTGACAGTATCCGAATTATTACATTCGAATGCAAGAGATTTCGATTAACGAATACTGCTACCAGTGAGTGACAGTATCCGAATTATTGCATTCGAATGCAAGAGATTTCGATTAGCGAACACTACTACTAGTGAGTGACAGTATCCGAATTATTGCATTCGAATGCATGAAATTTCGATTAGCAAATACTACTACTAGTGAGTGACAGTATCCGAGAACTTGCATTCGAATGCATGAGATTTCGATTAGCGAATACTACTACTAGTGAGTGACACTATCCGAATTATTGCATTCGAATGCATGAAATTTCGATTAGCGAATACTACTACTAGTGAGTGACAGTATCCGAGAACTTGCATTCGAATGCATGAGATTTCGATTAGCGAATACTACTACTAGTGAATGACAGTATTCGAGAACTTGCATTCGAATGCATGAAATTTCGATTAGCGAATACTACTACTAGTGAGTGACAGTATCCGTGAACTTGCATTCGAATGCATGAGATTTCGATTAGCGAATACTACTACTAGTGAGTGACAGTATCCGAATTATTGCATTCGAATGCATGAGATTTCGATTAGCGAATACTACTACTAGTGAGTGACAGTATCCGAATTATTGCATTCGAATGCATGAGATTTCGATTAGCGAATACTACTACTAGTGAGTGACAGTATCCGAGAACTTGCATTCGGATGCATGAGATTTCGATTAGCGAATACTATTACTAGTGAGTGACAGTATCCGAATTATTGCATTCGAATGCATGAAATTTCGATTAGCGAATACTACTACTAGTGAGCGACAGTATCCGAATTATTGCATTCGAATGCATGAAATTTCGATTAGCGAATACTACTACTAGTGAGTGACAGTATCCGAATTGTTGCATTCGAATGCATGAAATTTCGATTAGCGAATACTACTACTAGTGAGTGACTGTATCCGAATTATTGCATTCGAATGCATGAAATTTCGATTAGCGAATACTACTACTAGTGAGTGACAGTATCCGAATTATTGCATTCGAATGCATGAAATTTCGATTAGCGAATACTACTACTAGTTTGTGACAGTATCCGAATTATTGCATTCGAATGCATGAGATTTCGATTAGCGAATACTACTACTAGTGAGTGACAGTATCCCAATTATATCATTCGAATGCATGAAATTTCGATTAGCGAATACTACTACTAGTGAGTGACAGTATCCGAGAACTTGCATTCGAATGCATGAGATTTCGATTAGCGAATACTACTACTAGTGAGTGACAGTATTCGAGAACTTGCATTCGAATGCATGAAATTTCGATTAGCGAATACTACTACTAGTGAGTGACAGTATCCGAGAACTTGCATTCGAATGCATGAGATTTCGATTAGCGAATATTACTACTAGTGAGTGACAGTATCCGAATTATTGCATTCGAATGCATGAAATTTCGATTAGCGAATACTACTACTAGTGAGTGACAGTATCCGAATTATTGCATTCGAATGCATGAAATTTCGATTAGCGAATACTACTACTAGTGAGTGACAGTATCCGAATTATAGCATTCGAATGCATGAAATTTCGATTAGCGAATACTACTACTAGTGAGTGACAGTATCCGAGAACTTGCATTCGAATGCATGAAATTTCGATTAGCGAATACTACTACTAGTGAGTGACAGTATCCGAATTATTGCATTCGAATGCATGAGATTGCGATTAGCGAATACTACTACTAGTGAGTGACAGAATCCGAATTATTGCATTCGAATGCATGAAATTTCGATTAGCGAATACTAGTACTAGTGAGTGACAGTATCCGAGAACTTGCATTCGAATGCATGAGATTTCGCTTAGCGAATAATACTACTAGTGAGTGACAGTATCCGAGAACTTGCATTTATATGCATGAGATTTCGATTAGCGAATACTACTACTAGTGAGTGACAGTATCCGAATTATTGCAATCGAATCCATGAGATTTCGTTTAGCGAATACTACCACTAGTCAAAGACAGTTTCCGAATTGTTGCTTTCGAATGCAAGCGATTTCGATTAGCGAATACTACTACTATTGAGTGATAGTATCCGAATTATTGCATTCGAATGCAAGAGATTTCGATTAGCGAATACTACTACTAGTGAGTGACAGTATCCGAATTATTGCATTAGAATGCATGAGATTTCGATTAGCGAATACTACTACTAGTGAGTGACAGTATCCGAGAACTTGCATTCGAATGCATGAGATTTCGATTAGCGAATACTACTACTAGTGAGTGACAGTTTCCGAATTATTGCATTCGAATGCATGAAATTTCGATTAGCGAATACTACTACTAGTGAGTGACAGTATCCGAATTATTGCATTCGAATACATGAAATTTCGATTAGCGAATACTACTACTAGTGAGTGACAGTATCCAAATTATTGCATTCGAATGCATGAAATTTCGATTAGCGAATACTACTACCAGTGAGTGACAGTATCCGAATTATCGCCTTCGAATGCATGAACTTTGGATTAGCGAATACTCCTACTAGTGGGTGACAGTATCCGAATTATTGCATTCGTTTGCATGAAATTTCGATTAGCGAATACTACTACTAGTGAGTGACAGTATCCGAATTATTGAATTCGAATGCATGAGATTGCGATTAGCGAATACTACTACTAGTGAGTGACAGAATCCGAATTATTGCATTCGAATGCATGAAATGTCGATTAGCGAATACTACTACTAGTGAGTGACAGTATCCGAGAACTTGCATTCGAATGCATGAGATTTCGATTAGCGAATACTACTACTAGTGAGTGACAGTATTCGAGAACTTGCATTCGAATGCATGAAATTTCGATTAGCGAATACTACTACTAGTGAGTGACAGTATCCGAGAACTTGCATTCGAATGCATGAGATTTCGATTAGCGAATATTACTACTAGTGAGTGACAGTATCCGAATTATTGCATTCGAATGCATGAAATTTCGATTAGCGAATACTACTACTAGTGAGTGACAGTATCCGAATTATTGCATTCGAATGCATGAAATTTCGATTAGCGAATACTACTACTAGTGAGTGACAGTATCCGAATTATTGCATTCGAATGCATGAAATTTCGATTAGCGAATACTACTACTAGTGAGTGACAGTATCCGAATTATTGCATTCGAATGCATGAAATTTCGATTAGCGAATACTACTACTAGTGAGTGACAGTATCCGAATTGTTGCATTCGAATGCATGAAATTTCGATTAGCGAATACTACTACTAGTGAGTGACAGTATCCGAATTATTGCATTCGAATGCATGAAATTTCGATTAGCGAATCCTACTACTAGTGAGTGACAGTATCCGAATTATTGCATTCGAATGCATGAAATTTCGATTAGCGAATACTACTACTATTTTGTGACAGTATCCGAATTATTGCATTCGAATGCATGAGATTTCGATTAGCGAATACTACTACTAGTGAGTCACAGTATCCCAAATATATCATTCGAATGCATGAAATTTCGATTAGCGAATACTACTACTAGTGAGTGACAGTATCCGAGAACTTGCATTCGAATGCATGAGATTTCGATTAGCGAATACTACTACTAGTGAGTGACAGTATTCGAGAACTTGCATTCGAATGCATGAAATTTCGATTAGCGAATACTACTACTAGTGAGTGACAGTATCCGAGAACTTGCATTCGAATGCATGAGATTTCGATTAGCGAATATTACTACTAGTGAGTGACAGTATCCGAATTATTGCATTCGAATGCATGAAATTTCGATTAGCGAATACTACTACTAGTGAGTGACAGTATCCGAATTATTGCATTCGAATGCATGAAATTTCGATTAGCGAATACTACTACTAGTGAGTGACAGTATCCGAATTATAGCATTCGAATGCATGAAATTTCGATTAGCGAATACTACTACTAGTGAGTGACAGTATCCGAGAACTTGCATTCGAATGCATGAAATTTCGATTAGCGAATACTACTACTAGTGAGTGACAGTATCCGAATTATTGCATTCGAATGCATGAGATTGCGATTAGCGAATACTACTACTAGTGAGTGACAGAATCCGAATTATTGCATTCGAATGCATGAAATTTCGATTAGCGAATACTACTACTAGTGAGTGACAGTATCCGAGAACTTGCATTCGAATGCATGAGATTTCGATTAGCGAATAATACTACTAGTGAGTGACAGTATCCGAGAACTTGCATTTATATGCATGAGATTTCGATTAGCGAATACTACTACTAGTGAGTGACAGTATCCGAATTATTGCAATGGAATCCATGAGATTTCGTTTAGCGAATACTACTACTAGTCAAAGACAGTTTCCGAATTGTTGCTTTCGAATGCAAGAGATTTCGATTAGCGAATACTACTACTATTGAGTGACAGTATCCGAATTATTGCATTCGAATGCAAGAGATTTCGATTAGCGAATACTACTACTAGTGAGTGACAGTATCCGAATTATTGCATTCGAATGCATGAGATTGCGATTAGCGAATACTACTACTAGTGAGTGACAGAATCCGAATTATTGCATTCGAATGCATGAAATGTCGATTAGCGAATACTACTACTAGTGAGTGACAGTATCCGAGAACTTGCATTCGAATGCATGAGATTTCGATTAGCGAATACTACTACTAACGAGTGACAGTAACCGAGAACTTGCATTCGAATGCATGATATTTCGATTAGCGAATACTACTACTAGTGGGTGACAGTATCCGAATTATTGCAATCGAATGCATGAGATTTCGATTAGCGAATACTACTACTAGTGAGTGACAGTATCCGAATTATTGCATTCGAATGCATGAAATTTCGATTAGCGAATACTACTACCAGTGAGTGACAGTATCCGAATTATCGCCTTCGAATGCATGAACTTTCGATTAGCGAATACTACTACTAGTGAGTGACAGTATCCGAATTATTGCATTCGTTTGCATGAAATTTCGATTAGCGAATACTACTACTAGTGAGTGACAGTATCCGAATTATTGCATTCGAATGCATGAGATTGCGATTAGCGAATACTACTACTAGTGAGTGACAGAATCCGAATTATTGCATTCGAATGCATGAAATGTCGATTAGCGAATACTACTACTAGTGAGTGACAGTATCCGAGAACTTGCATTCGAATGCATGAGATTTCGATTAGCGAATACTACTACTAACGAGTGACAGTAACCGAGAACTTGCATTCGAATGCATGATATTTCGATTAGCGAATACTACTACTAGTGGGTGACAGTATCCGAATTATTGCAATCGAATGCATGAGATTTCGATTAGCGAATACTACTACTAGTGAGTGACAGTATCCGAATTATTGCATTCGAATGCATGAAATTTCGATTAGCGAATACTACTACTAGTGAGTGTCAGTATCCGAATTATTGCATTCGAATGCATGAAATTTCGATTAGCGAATACTACTACTAGTGAGTGACAGTATCCGAATTATGGCATTCGAATGCATGAAATTTCGATTAGCGAATATTAGCGAATACTACTACTAGTGAGTGACAGTATCCGAGAACATGCATTCGAATGCATGAAATTTCGATGAGCGAATACTACTACTAGTGAGTGACAGTATCCGAATTATTGCATTCGAATGCAAGAGATTTCGATTAGCGAATACTACTACTAGTGAGTGACAGTATCCGAATTATTGCATTCGAATTTAAGAGATTTCGATTAGCGAATACTACTACTAGTGAGTGACAGTATCCGAATTATTACATTCGAATGCAAGAGATTTCTATTAGCGAATACTGCTACTAGTGAGTGACAGTATCGGAATTACTGCATTCGAATGCAAGCGATTTCGATTAGCGAATACTACTACTAGTGAGTGACAGTGTCCGAATTATTGCATTCGAATGCATGAAATTTCGATTAGCAAATACTACTACTAGTGAGTGACAGTATCCCAGAACTTGCACTGGAATGCATTAGATTTCGATTAGCGAATACTACTACTAGTGAGTGACACTATTCGAATTATTGCATTCGAACGCATGAAATTTCGATTAGCGAATACTACTACTAGTGAGTGACAGTATCCGAGAACTTGCATTCGAATGCATGATATTTCGATTAGCGAATACTACTACTAGTGAGTGACAGTATCCGAATTATTGCATTCGAATGCAAGAGATTTCGATTAGCGAATACTTCTACTAGTGAGTGACAGTATCCGAATTATTGCATTCGAATGCAAGAGATTTCGATTAGCGAATACTACTACTAGTGAGTGACACTATCCGAGAACTTGCATTCGAATGCATGAGATTTCGATTAGCGAATACTACTACTAGTGAGTGACAGTATCCGAATTATTACATTCGAATGCAAGAGATTTCGATTAACGAATACTGCTACCAGTGAGTGACAGTATCCGAATTATTGCATTCGAATGCAAGAGATTTCGATTAGCGAACACTACTACTAGTGAGTGACAGTATCCGAATTATTGCATTCGAATGCATGAAATTTCGATTAGCAAATACTACTACTAGTGAGTGACAGTATCCGAGAACTTGCATTCGAATGCATGAGATTTCGATTAGCGAATACTACTACTAGTGAGTGACACTATCCGAATTATTGCATTCGAATGCATGAAATTTCGATTAGCGAATACTACTACTAGTGAGTGACAGTATCCGAGAACTTGCATTCGAATGCATGAGATTTCGATTAGCGAATACTACTACTAGTGAATGACAGTATTCGAGAACTTGCATTCGAATGCATGAAATTTCGATTAGCGAATACTACTACTAGTGAGTGACAGTATCCGTGAACTTGCATTCGAATGCATGAGATTTCGATTAGCGAATACTACTACTAGTGAGTGACAGTATCCGAATTATTGCATTCGAATGCATGAGATTTCGATTAGCGAATACTACTACTAGTGAGTGACAGTATCCGAATTATTGCATTCGAATGCATGAGATTTCGATTAGCGAATACTACTACTAGTGAGTGACAGTATCCGAGAACTTGCATTCGGATGCATGAGATTTCGATTAGCGAATACTATTACTAGTGAGTGACAGTATCCGAATTATTGCATTCGAATGCATGAAATTTCGATTAGCGAATACTACTACTAGTGAGCGACAGTATCCGAATTATTGCATTCGAATGCATGAAATTTCGATTAGCGAATACTACTACTAGTGAGTGACAGTATCCGAATTGTTGCATTCGAATGCATGAAATTTCGATTAGCGAATACTACTACTAGTGAGTGACTGTATCCGAATTATTGCATTCGAATGCATGAAATTTCGATTAGCGAATACTACTACTAGTGAGTGACAGTATCCGAATTATTGCATTCGAATGCATGAAATTTCGATTAGCGAATACTACTACTAGTTTGTGACAGTATCCGAATTATTGCATTCGAATGCATGAGATTTCGATTAGCGAATACTACTACTAGTGAGTGACAGTATCCCAATTATATCATTCGAATGCATGAAATTTCGATTAGCGAATACTACTACTAGTGAGTGACAGTATCCGAGAACTTGCATTCGAATGCATGAGATTTCGATTAGCGAATACTACTACTAGTGAGTGACAGTATTCGAGAACTTGCATTCGAATGCATGAAATTTCGATTAGCGAATACTACTACTAGTGAGTGACAGTATCCGAGAACTTGCATTCGAATGCATGAGATTTCGATTAGCGAATATTACTACTAGTGAGTGACAGTATCCGAATTATTGCATTCGAATGCATGAAATTTCGATTAGCGAATACTACTACTAGTGAGTGACAGTATCCGAATTATTGCATTCGAATGCATGAAATTTCGATTAGCGAATACTACTACTAGTGAGTGACAGTATCCGAATTATAGCATTCGAATGCATGAAATTTCGATTAGCGAATACTACTACTAGTGAGTGACAGTATCCGAGAACTTGCATTCGAATGCATGAAATTTCGATTAGCGAATACTACTACTAGTGAGTGACAGTATCCGAATTATTGCATTCGAATGCATGAGATTGCGATTAGCGAATACTACTACTAGTGAGTGACAGAATCCGAATTATTGCATTCGAATGCATGAAATTTCGATTAGCGAATACTAGTACTAGTGAGTGACAGTATCCGAGAACTTGCATTCGAATGCATGAGATTTCGCTTAGCGAATAATACTACTAGTGAGTGACAGTATCCGAGAACTTGCATTTATATGCATGAGATTTCGATTAGCGAATACTACTACTAGTGAGTGACAGTATCCGAATTATTGCAATCGAATCCATGAGATTTCGTTTAGCGAATACTACCACTAGTCAAAGACAGTTTCCGAATTGTTGCTTTCGAATGCAAGCGATTTCGATTAGCGAATACTACTACTATTGAGTGATAGTATCCGAATTATTGCATTCGAATGCAAGAGATTTCGATTAGCGAATACTACTACTAGTGAGTGACAGTATCCGAATTATTGCATTAGAATGCATGAGATTTCGATTAGCGAATACTACTACTAGTGAGTGACAGTATCCGAGAACTTGCATTCGAATGCATGAGATTTCGATTAGCGAATACTACTACTAGTGAGTGACAGTTTCCGAATTATTGCATTCGAATGCATGAAATTTCGATTAGCGAATACTACTACTAGTGAGTGACAGTATCCGAATTATTGCATTCGAATACATGAAATTTCGATTAGCGAATACTACTACTAGTGAGTGACAGTATCCAAATTATTGCATTCGAATGCATGAAATTTCGATTAGCGAATACTACTACCAGTGAGTGACAGTATCCGAATTATCGCCTTCGAATGCATGAACTTTCGATTAGCGAATACTCCTACTAGTGGGTGACAGTATCCGAATTATTGCATTCGTTTGCATGAAATTTCGATTAGCGAATACTACTACTAGTGAGTGACAGTATCCGAATTATTGAATTCGAATGCATGAGATTGCGATTAGCGAATACTACTACTAGTGAGTGACAGAATCCGAATTATTGCATTCGAATGCATGAAATGTCGATTAGCGAATACTACTACTAGTGAGTGACAGTATCCGAGAACTTGCATTCGAATGCATGAGATTTCGATTAGCGAATACTACTACTAACGAGTGACAGTAACCGAGAACTTGCATTCGAATGCATGATATTTCGATTAGCGAATACTACTACTAGTGGGTGACAGTATCCGAATTATTGCAATCGAATGCATGAGATTTCGATTAGCGAATACTACTACTAGTGAGTGACAGTATCCGAATTATTGCATTCGAATGCATGAAATTTCGATTAGCGAATACTACTACTAGTGAGCGACAGTATCCGAATTATTGCATTCGAATGCATGAAATTTCGATTAGCGAATACTACTACTAGTGAGTGACAGTATCCGAATTGTTGCATTCGAATGCATGAAATTTCGATTAGCGAATACTACTACTAGTGAGTGACAGTATCCGAATTATTGCATTCGAATGCATGAAATTTCGATTAGCGAATACTACTACTAGTGAGTGACAGTATCCGAATTATTGCATTCGAATGCATGAAATTTCGATTAGCGAATACTACTACTAGTTTGTGACAGTATCCGAATTATTGCATTCGAATGCATGAGATTTCGATTAGCGAATACTACTACTAGTGAGTGACAGTATCCCAATTATATCATTCGAATGCATGAAATTTCGATTAGCGAATACTACTACTAGTGAGTGACAGTATCCGAGAACTTGCATTCCAATGCATGAGATTTCGATTAGCGAATACTACTACTAGTGAGTGACAGTATTCGAGAACTTGCATTCGAATGCATGAAATTTCGATTAGCGAATACTACTACTAGTGAGTGACAGTATCCGAGAACTTGCATTCGAATGCATGAGATTTCGATTAGCGAATATTACTACTAGTGAGTGACAGTATCCGAATTATTGCATTCGAATGCATGAAATTTCGATTAGCGAATACTACTACTAGTGAGTGACAGTATCCGAATTATTGCATTCGAATGCATGAAATTTCGATTAGCGAATACTACTACTAGTGAGTGACAGTATCCGAATTATAGCATTCGAATGCATGAAATTTCGATTAGCGAATACTACTACTAGTGAGTGACAGTATCCGAGAACTTGCATTCGAATGCATGAAATTTCGATTAGCGAATACTACTACTAGTGAGTGACAGTATCCGAATTATTGCATTCGAATGCATGAGATTTCGATTAGCGAATACTACTACTAGTGAGTGACAGAATCCGAATTATTGCATTCGAATGCATGAAATTTCGATTAGCGAATACTACTACTAGTGAGTGACAGTATCCGAGAACTTGCATTCGAATGCATGAGATTTCGCTTAGCGAATAATACTACTAGTGAGTGACAGTATCCGAGAACTTGCATTTATATGCATGAGATTTCGATTAGCGAATACTACTACTAGTGAGTGACAGTATCCGAATTATTGCAATCGAATCCATGAGATTTCGTTTAGCGAATACTACCACTAGTCAAAGACAGTTTCCGAATTGTTGCTTTCGAATGCAAGCGATTTCGATTAGCGAATACTACCACTATTGAGTGACAGTATCCGAATTATTGCATTCGAATGCAAGAGATTTCGATTAGCGAATACTACTACTAGTGAGTGACAGTATCCGAATTATTGCATTCGAATGCATGAGATTTCGATTAGCGAATACTACTACTAGTGAGTGACAGTATCCGAGAACTTGCATTCGAATGCATGAGATTTCGATTAGCGAATACTACTACTAGTGAGTGACAGTTTCCGAATTATTGCATTCGAATGCATGAAATTTCGATTAGCGAATACTACTACTAGTGAGTGACAGTATCCGAATTATCGCCTTCGAATGCATGAACTTTCGATTAGCGAATACTACTACTAGTGGGTGACAGTATCCGAATTATTGCATTCGTTTGCATGAAATTTCGATTAGCGAATACTACTACTAGTGAGTGACAGTATCCGAATTATTGAATTCGAATGCATGAGATTGCGATTAGCGAATACTACTACTAGTGAGTGACAGAATCCGAATTATTGCATTCGAATGCATGAAATGTCGATTAGCGAATACTACTACTAGTGAGTGACAGTATCCGAGAACTTGCATTCGAATGCATGAGATTTCGATTAGCGAATACTACTACTAACGAGTGACAGTAACCGAGAACTTGCATTCGAATTCATGATATTTCGATTAGCGAATACTACTACTAGTGGGTGACAGTATCCGAATTATTGCAATCGAATGCATGAGATTTCGATTAGCGAATACTACTACTAGTGAGTGACAGTATCCGAATTATTGCATTCGAATGCATGAAATTTCGATTAGCGAATACTACTACTAGTGAGTGTCAGTATCCGAATTATTGCATTCGAATGCATGAAATTTCGATTAGCGAATACTACTACTAGTGAGTGACAGTATCCGAATTATGGCATTCGAATGCATGAAATTTCGATTAGCGAATACTAGCGAATACTACTACTAGTGAGTGACAGTATCCGAGAACATGCATTCGAATGCATGAAATTTCGATTAGCGAATACTACTACTAGTGAGTGACAGTATCCGAATTATTGCATTCGAATGCAAGAGATTTCGATTAGCGAATACTACTACTAGTGGGTGACAGTATCCGAATTATTGCATTCGAATTTAAGAGATTTCGATTAGCGAATACTACTACTAGTGAGTGACAGTATCCGAATTATAACATTCGAATGCAAGAGATTTCTATTAGCGAATACTGCTACTAGTGAGTGAGAGTATCCGAATTACTGCATTCGAATGCAAGCGATTTCGATTAGCGAATACTACTACTAGTGAGTGACAGTATCCGAATTATTGCATTCGAATGCATGAAATTTCGATTAGCAAATACTACTACTAGTGAGTGACAGTATCCCAGAACTTGCATTGGAATACATTTGATTTCGATTAGCGAATACTACTACTAGTGAGTGACACTATTCGAATTATTGCATTCGAACGCATGAAATTTCGATTAGCGAATACTACTACTAGTGAGTGACAGTATCCGAGAACTTGCATTCGAATGCATGATATTTCGATTAGCGAATACTACTACTAGTGAGTGACAGTATCCGAATTATTGCATTCGAATGCATGAGATTTCGATTAGCGAATACTACTACTAGTGAGTGACAGTATCCGAATTATTGCATTCGAATGCATGAGATTTCGATTAGCGAATACTACTACTAGTGAGTGACAGTATCCGAGAACTTGCATTCGAATGCATGAGATTTCCATTAGCGAATACTACCACTAGTGAGTGACAGTATCCCAATTATTGCATTCGAATGCATGAAATTTCGATTAGCGAATACTACTACTAGTGAGTGACAGTATCCCAGAACTTGCATTCGAATGCATGAGATTTCGATTAGCGAATAATACTACTAGTGAGTGACAGTATCCGAGAACTTGCATTTATATGCATGAGATTTCGATTAGCGAATACTACTACTAGTGAGTGACAGTATCCGAATTATTGCATTCGAATGCAAGAGATTTCGATTAGCGAATACTACTACTATTGAGTGACAGTATCCGAATTATTGCATTCGAATGCAAGAGATTTCGATTAGCGAATACTACTACTAGTGAGTGACAGTATCCAAATTATTGCAATCGAATGCATGAGATTTCGTTTAGCGAATACTACTACTAGTGAGTGACAGTATCCGAATTATTGCATTCGAATGCAAGAGATTTCGATTAGCGAATACTACTACTATTGAGTGACAGTATCCGAATTATTGCATTCGAATGCAAGAGATTTCGATTAGCGAATACTACTACTAGTGAGTGACAGTATCCGAATTATTGCATTCGAATGCAAGAGATTTCGATTAGCGAATACTACTACTAGTGAGTGACAGTATCCAAATTATTGCATTCGAATGCAAGAGATTTCGATTAGCGAATACTACTACTAGTGAGTGACAGTATCCGAATTATTGCATTCGAATGCATGAGATTTCGATTAGCGAATACTACTACTAGTGAGTGACAGTATCCGAGAACTTGCATTCGAATGCATGAGATTTCGATTAGCGAATACTACTACTAGTGAGTGACAGTATCCGAATTATTGCATTCGAATGCATGAAATTTCGATTAGCGAATACTACTACTAGTGAGTGTCAGTATCCGAATTATTGCATTCGAATGCATGAAATTTCGATTAGCGAATACTACTACTAGTGAGTGACAGTATCCGAATTACGGCATTCGAATGCATGAAATTTCGATTAGCGAATATTAGCGAATACTACTACTAGTGAGTGACAGTATCCGAGAACATGCATTCGAATGCATGAAATTTCGATTAGCGAATACTACTACTAGTGAGTGACAGTATCCGAATTATTGCATTCGAATGCAAGAGATTTCGATTAGCGAATACTACTACTAGTGAGTGACAGTATCCGAATTATTGCATTCGAATTTAAGAGATTTCGATTAGAGAATACTACTACTAGTGAGTGACAGTATCCGAATTATTACATTCGAATGCAAGAGATTTCTATTAGCGAATACTGCTACTAGTGAGTGACAGTATCCGAATTACTGCATTCGAATGCAAGCGATTTCGATTAGCGAATACTACTACTAGTGAGTGACAGTATCCGAATTATTGCATTCGAATGCATGAAATTTCGATTAGCGAATACTACTACTAGTGAGTGACAGTATCCGAGAACTTGCATTCGAATGCATGAGACTTCGATTAGCGAATACTACTACTAGTGAGTGACAGTATTCGAGAACTTGCATTCGAATGCATGAAATTTCGATTAGCGAATACTACTACTAGTGAGTGACAGTATCCGAGAACTTGCATATAATGCATGAGATTTCGATTAGCGAATACTACTACTAGTGAGTGACAGTATCCGAATTATTGCATTCGAATGCATGAGATTTCGATCAGCGAATACTACTACTAGTGAGTGACAGTATCCGAATTATTGCATTCGAATGCATGAGATTTTATTAGCAAATACTTCTACTAGTGAGTGACAGTATCCGAGAACTTGCATTCGAATGCATGAGATTTCGATTAGCGAATACTACCACTAGTGAGTGACACTATCCGAATTATTGCATTCGAATGCATGAAATTTCGATTAGCGAATACTACTACTAGTGAGTGACAGTATCCGAGAATTTGCATTCGAATGCATGAGATTTCGATTAGCGAATACTACTACTAGTGAGTGACAGTATCCGAGAACTTGCATTCGAATGCATGAGATTTCGATTAGCGAATACTACCACTAGTGAGTGACAGTATCCCAATTATTGCATTCGAATGCATGAAATTTCGATTAGCGAATACTTCTACTAGTGAGTGACAGTATCCGAGAACTTGCATTCGAATGCATGAAATTTCGATTAACGAATACTACTACTAGTGAGTGACAGTATCCGAATTATTGCATTCGAATACATGAAATTTCGATTAGCGAATTCTACTACTAGTGAGTGACAGTATCCGAATTATTGCATTCGAATGCATGAAAATTCGATTAGCGAATACTACTACTAGTAAGTGACAGTATCCGAATTATTGCATTCGAATGCATGAAATTTCGATTAGCGAATACTACTACTAGTGAGTGACAGTATCCGAATTATTGCATTCGAATGCATGAGATTGCTATTAGCGAATACTACTACTAGTGAGTGACAGAATCCGAATTATTGCATTCGAATGCATGAAATTTCGATTAGCGAATACTACTACTACTGAGTGACAGTATCCGAGAACTTGCATTCGAATGCATGAGATTTCGATTAGCGAATACTACTACTAGTGAGTGACAGTATCCGAGAACTTGCATTTATATGCATGAGATTTCGATTAGCGAATACTACTACTAGTGAGTGACAGTATCCGAATTATTGCAATCGAATGCATGAGATTTCGTTTAGCGAATACTACTACTAGTCAAAGACAGTTTCCGACTTATTGCTTTCGAATGCAAGAGATTTCGATTAGCGAATACTACTACTAGTGGGTGACAGTATCCGAATTATTGCAATCGAATGCATGAGATATCGTTTAGCGAATACTACTACTAGTCAGTGACAGTTTCCGAATTATTGCTTTCGAATGCAAGAGATTTCGATTAGCGAATACTACTACTAGTGAGTGACAGTATCCGAATTATTGCATTCGAATGCAAGAGATTTCGATTAGCGAATACTACTACTAGTGAGTGACAGTATCCGAATTATTGCATTCGAATGCAAGAGATTTCGATTAGCTAATACTACTACTAGTGAGTGACAGTATCCGAATTATTGCATTCGAATGCAAGAGATTTCGATTAGCGAATACCACTACTAGTGAGTGACAGTATCCGAGAACTTGCATTCGAATGCATGAGATTTCGATTAGCGAATACTACTACTAGTGAGTGACAGTATCCGAGAACTTGCATTCGAATGCATGAAATTTCGATTAACGAATACTACTACTAGTGAGTGACAGTATCCGAATTATTGCATTCGAATACATGAAATTTCGATTAGCGAATTCTACTACTAGTGAGTGACAGTATCCGAATTATTGCATTCGAATGCATGAAAATTCGATTAGCGAATACTACTACTAGTAAGTGACAGTATCCGAATTATGGCATTCGAATGCATGAACTTTCGATTAGCGAATACTACTACTAGTGAGTGACAGTATCCGAATTATTGCATTCGAATGCATGAAATTTCGATTAGCGAATACTACTACTAGTGAGTGACAGTATCCGAATTATTGCATTCGAATGCATGAGATTGCGATTAGCGAATACTACTACTAGTGAGTGACAGAATCCGAATTATTGCATTCGAATGCATGAAATTTCGATTAGCGAATACTACTACTACTGAGTGACAGTATCCGAGAACTTGCATTCGAATGCATGAGATTTCGATTAGCGAATACTACTACTAGTGAGTGACAGTATCCGAGAACTTGCATTTATATGCATGAGATTTCGATTAGCGAATACTACTACTAGTGAGTGACAGTATCCGAATTATTGCAATCGAATGCATGAGATTTCGTTTAGCGAATACTACTACTAGTCAAAGACAGTTTCCGACTTATTGCTTTCGAATGCAAGAGATTTCGATTAGCGAATACTACTTCTAGTGGGTGACAGTATCCGAATTATTGCAATCGAATGCATGAGATATCGTTTAGCGAATACTACTACTAGTCAGTGACAGTTTCCGAATTATTGCTTTCGAATGCAAGAGATTTCGATTAGCGAATACTACTACTAGTGAGTGACAGTATCCGAATTATTGCATTCGAATGAAAGAGATTTCGATTAGCGAATACTACTACTAGTGAGTGACAGTATCCGAATTATTGCATTCGAATGCAAGAGATTTCGATTAGCTAATACTACTACTAGTGAGTGACAGTATCCGAATTATTGCATTCGAATGCAAGAGATTTCGATTAGCGAATACCACTACTAGTGAGTGACAGTATCCGAGAACTTGCATTCGAATGCATGAGATTTCGATTAGCGAATACTACTACTAGTGAGTGACAGTATCCGAGAACTTGCATTCGAATGCATGAGATTTCGATTAGCGAATACTACTACTAGTGAGTGACAGTATCCGAATTATTGCAATCGAATGCATGAGATTTCGTTTAGCGAATACTACTACTAGTCAAAGACAGTTTCCGAATTATTGCTTTCGAATGCAAGAGATTTCGATTAGCGAATACTACTACTAGTGAGTGACAGTATCCGAATTATTGCATTCGATGCAAGAGATTTCGATTAGCGATTACTACTACTAGTGAGTGACAGTATCCGAATTATTGCATTCGAATGCAAGAGATTTCGATTAGCGAATACTACTACTAGTGAGTGACAGTATCCGAATTATTGCATTCGAATGCAAGAGATTTCGATTAGCGAATACTACTACTAGTGAGTGACAGTATCCGAATTATTGCATTCGAATGCAAGAGATTTCGATTAGCGAATACTACTACTAGTGAGTGACAGTGTCCGAATTATTACATTCGAATGCAACAGATTTCGATTAGGGAATACTGCTACTAGTGAGTGACAGTATCCGAATTATTGCATTCGAATGCATGAAATTTCGATTAGCGAATACTACTACTAGTGAGTGACAGTATCCGAATTATTGCATTCGAATGCATGAAATTTCGATTAGCGAATACTACTACTAGTGAGTGACAGTATCCGAATTATAGCATTCGAATGCATGAAATTTCGATTAGCGAATACTACTACTAGTGAGTGACAGTATCCGAGAACTTGCATTCGAATGCATGAAATTTCGATTAGCGAATACTACTACTAGTGAGTGACAGTATCCGAATTATTGCATTCGAATGCATGAGATTGCGATTAGCGAATACTACTACTAGTGAGTGACAGAATCCGAATTATTGCATTCGAATGCATGAAATTTCGATTAGCGAATACTAGTACTAGTGAGTGACAGTATCCGAGAACTTGCATTCGAATGCATGAGATTTCGCTTAGCGAATAATACTACTAGTGAGTGACAGTATCCGAGAACTTGCATTTTAATGCATGAGATTTCGATTAGCGAATACTACTACTAGTGAGTGACAGTATCCGAATTATTGCAATCGAATCCATGAGATTTCGTTTAGCGAATACTACCACTAGTCAAAGACAGTTTCCGAATTGTTGCTTTCGAATGCAAGCGATTTCGATTAGCGAATACTACTACTATTGAGTGATAGTATCCGAATTATTGCATTCGAATGCAAGAGATTTCGATTAGCGAATACTACTACTAGTGAGTGACAGTATCCGAATTATTGCATTAGAATGCATGAGATTTCGATTAGCGAATACTACTACTAGTGAGTGACAGTATCCGAGAACTTGCATTCGAATGCATGAGATTTCGATTAGCGAATACTACTACTAGTGAGTGACAGTTTCCGAATTATTGCATTCGAATGCATGAAATTTCGATTAGCGAATACTACTACTAGTGAGTGACAGTATCCGAATTATTGCATTCGAATACATGAAATTTCGATTAGCGAATACTACTACTAGTGAGTGACAGTATCCAAATTATTGCATTCGAATGCATGAAATTTCGATTAGCGAATACTACTACCAGTGAGTGACAGTATCCGAATTATCGCCTTCGAATGCATGAACTTTCGATTAGCGAATACTCCTACTAGTGGGTGACAGTATCCGAATTATTGCATTCGTTTGCATGAAATTTCGATTAGCGAATACTACTACTAGTGAGTGACAGTATCCGAATTATTGAATTCGAATGCATGAGATTGCGATTAGCGAATACTACTACTAGTGAGTGACAGAATCCGAATTATTGCATTCGAATGCATGAAATGTCGATTAGCGAATACTACTACTAGTGAGTGACAGTATCCGAGAACTTGCATTCGAATGCATGAGATTTCGATTAGCGAATACTACTACTAACGAGTGACAGTAAGCGAGAACTTGCATTCGAATGCATGATATTTCGATTAGCGAATACTACTACTAGTGGGTGACAGTATCCGAATTATTGCAATCGAATGCATGAGATTTCGATTAGCGAATACTACTACTAGTGAGTGACAGTATCCGAATTATTGCATTCGAATGCATGAAATTTCGATTAGCGAATACTACTACTAGTGAGCGACAGTATCCGAATTATTGCATTCGAATGCATGAAATTTCGATTAGCGAATACTACTACTAGTGAGTGACAGTATCCGAATTGTTGCATTCGAATGCATGAAATTTCGATTAGCGAATACTACTACTAGTGAGTGACAGTATCCGAATTATTGCATTCGAATGCATGAAATTTCGATTAGCGAATACTACTACTAGTGAGTGACAGTATCCGAATTATTGCATTCGAATGCATGAAATTTCGATTAGCGAATACTACTACTAGTTTGTGACAGTATCCGAATTATTGCATTCGAATGCATGAGATTTCGATTAGCGAATACTACTACTAGTGAGTGACAGTATCCCAATTATATCATTCGAATGCATGAAATTTCGATTAGCGAATACTACTACTAGTGAGTGACAGTATCCGAGAACTTGCATTCCAATGCATGAGATTTCGATTAGCGAATACTACTACTAGTGAGTGACAGTATTCGAGAACTTGCATTCGAATGCATGAAATTTCGATTAGCGAATACTACTACTAGTGAGTGACAGTATCCGAGAACTTGCATTCGAATGCATGAGATTTCGATTAGCGAATATTACTACTAGTGAGTGACAGTATCCGAATTATTGCATTCGAATGCATGAAATTTCGATTAGCGAATACTACTACTAGTGAGTGACAGTATCCGAATTATTGCATTCGAATGCATGAAATTTCGATTAGCGAATACTACTACTAGTGAGTGACAGTATCCGAATTATAGCATTCGAATGCATGAAATTTCGATTAGCGAATACTACTACTAGTGAGTGACAGTATCCGAGAACTTGCATTCGAATGCATGAAATTTCGATTAGCGAATACTACTACTAGTGAGTGACAGTATCCGAATTATTGCATTCGAATGCATGAGATTTCGATTAGCGAATACTACTACTAGTGAGTGACAGAATCCGAATTATTGCATTCGAATGCATGAAATTTCGATTAGCGAATACTACTACTAGTGAGTGACAGTATCCGAGAACTTGCATTCGAATGCATGAGATTTCGCTTAGCGAATAATACTACTAGTGAGTGACAGTATCCGAGAACTTGCATTTATATGCATGAGATTTCGATTAGCGAATACTACTACTAGTGAGTGACAGTATCCGAATTATTGCAATCGAATCCATGAGATTTCGTTTAGCGAATACTACCACTAGTCAAAGACAGTTTCCGAATTGTTGCTTTCGAATGCAAGCGATTTCGATTAGCGAATACTACCACTATTGAGTGACAGTATCCGAATTATTGCATTCGAATGCAAGAGATTTCGATTAGCGAATACTACTACTAGTGAGTGACAGTATCCGAATTATTGCATTCGAATGCATGAGATTTCGATTAGCGAATACTACTACTAGTGAGTGACAGTATCCGAGAACTTGCATTCGAATGCATGAGATTTCGATTAGCGAATACTACTACTAGTGAGTGACAGTTTCCGAATTATTGCATTCGAATGCATGAAATTTCGATTAGCGAATACTACTACTAGTGAGTGACAGTATCCGAATTATTGCATTCGAATACATGAAATTTCGATTAGCGAATACTACTACTAGTGAGTGACAGTATCCAAATTATTGCATTCGAATGCATGAAATTTCGATTAGCGAATACTACTACCAGTGAGTGACAGTATCCGAATTATCGCCTTCGAATGCATGAACTTTCGATTAGCGAATACTACTACTAGTGGGTGACAGTATCCGAATTATTGCATTCGTTTGCATGAAATTTCGATTAGCGAATACTACTACTAGTGAGTGACAGTATCCGAATTATTGAATTCGAATGCATGAGATTGCGATTAGCGAATACTACTACTAGTGAGTGACAGAATCCGAATTATTGCATTCGAATGCATGAAATGTCGATTAGCGAATACTACTACTAGTGAGTGACAGTATCCGAGAACTTGCATTCGAATGCATGAGATTTCGATTAGCGAATACTACTACTAACGAGTGACAGTAACCGAGAACTTGCATTCGAATTCATGATATTTCGATTAGCGAATACTACTACTAGTGGGTGACAGTATCCGAATTATTGCAATCGAATGCATGAGATTTCGATTAGCGAATACTACTACTAGTGAGTGACAGTATCCGAATTATTGCATTCGAATGCATGAAATTTCGATTAGCGAATACTACTACTAGTGAGTGTCAGTATCCGAATTATTGCATTCGAATGCATGAAATTTCGATTAGCGAATACTACTACTAGTGAGTGACAGTATCCGAATTATGGCATTCGAATGCATGAAATTTCGATTAGCGAATATTAGCGAATACTACTACTAGTGAGTGACAGTATCCGAGAACATGCATTCGAATGCATGAAATTTCGATTAGCGAATACTACTACTAGTGAGTGACAGTATCCGAATTATTGCATTCGAATGCAAGAGATTTCGATTAGCGAATACTACTACTAGTGGGTGACAGTATCCGAATTATTGCATTCGAATTTAAGAGATTTCGATTAGCGAATACTACTACTAGTGAGTGACAGTATCCGAATTATAACATTCGAATGCAAGAGATTTCTATTAGCGAATACTGCTACTAGTGAGTGAGAGTATCCGAATTACTGCATTCGAATGCAAGCGATTTCGATTAGCGAATACTACTACTAGTGAGTGACAGTATCCGAATTATTGCATTCGAATGCATGAAATTTCGATTAGCAAATACTACTACTAGTGAGTGACAGTATCCCAGAACTTGCATTGGAATACATTTGATTTCGATTAGCGAATACTACTACTAGTGAGTGACACTATTCGAATTATTGCATTCGAACGCATGAAATTTCGATTAGCGAATACTACTACTAGTGAGTGACAGTATCCGAGAACTTGCATTCGAATGCATGATATTTCGATTAGCGAATACTACTACTAGTGAGTGACAGTATCCGAATTATTGCATTCGAATGCATGAGATTTCGATTAGCGAATACTACTACTAGTGAGTGACAGTATCCGAATTATTGCATTCGAATGCATGAGATTTCGATTAGCGAATACTACTACTAGTGAGTGACAGTATCCGAGAACTTGCATTCGAATGCATGAGATTTCCATTAGCGAATACTACCACTAGTGAGTGACAGTATCCCAATTATTGCATTCGAATGCATGAAATTTCGATTAGCGAATACTACTACTAGTGAGTGACAGTATCCCAGAACTTGCATTCGAATGCATGAGATTTCGATTAGCGAATAATACTACTAGTGAGTGACAGTATCCGAGAACTTGCATTTATATGCATGAGATTTCGATTAGCGAATACTACTACTAGTGAGTGACAGTATCCGAATTATTGCAATCGAATGCATGAGATTTCGTTTAGCGAATACTACTACTAGTGAGTGACAGTATCCGAATTATTGCATTCGAATGCAAGAGATTTCGATTAGCGAATACTACTACTATTGAGTGACAGTATCCGAATTATTGCATTCGAATGCAAGAGATTTCGATTAGCGAATACTACTACTAGTGAGTGACAGTATCCGAATTATTGCATTCGAATGCAAGAGATTTCGATTAGCGAATACTACTACTAGTGAGTGACAGTATCCAAATTATTGCATTCGAATGCAAGAGATTTCGATTAGCGAATACTACTACTAGTGAGTGACAGTATCCGAATTATTGCATTCGAATGCATGAGATTTCGATTAGCGAATACTACTACTAGTGAGTGACAGTATCCGAGAACTTGCATTCGAATGCATGAGATTTCGATTAGCGAATACTACTACTAGTGAGTGACAGTATCCGAATTATTGCATTCGAATGCATGAAATTTCGATTAGCGAATACTACTACTAGTGAGTGTCAGTATCCGAATTATTGCATTCGAATGCATGAAATTTCGATTAGCGAATACTACTACTAGTGAGTGACAGTATCCGAATTACGGCATTCGAATGCATGAAATTTCGATTAGCGAATATTAGCGAATACTACTACTAGTGAGTGACAGTATCCGAGAACATGCATTCGAATGCATGAAATTTCGATTAGCGAATACTACTACTAGTGAGTGACAGTATCCGAATTATTGCATTCGAATGCAAGAGATTTCGATTAGCGAATACTACTACTAGTGAGTGACAGTATCCGAATTATTGCATTCGAATTTAAGAGATTTCGATTAGAGAATACTACTACTAGTGAGTGACAGTATCCGAATTATTACATTCGAATGCAAGAGATTTCTATTAGCGAATACTGCTACTAGTGAGTGACAGTATCCGAATTACTGCATTCGAATGCAAGCGATTTCGATTAGCGAATACTACTACTAGTGAGTGACAGTATCCGAATTATTGCATTCGAATGCATGAAATTTCGATTAGCGAATACTACTACTAGTGAGTGACAGTATCCGAGAACTTGCATTCGAATGCATGAGACTTCGATTAGCGAATACTACTACTAGTGAGTGACAGTATTCGAGAACTTGCATTCGAATGCATGAAATTTCGATTAGCGAATACTACTACTAGTGAGTGACAGTATCCGAGAACTTGCATATAATGCATGAGATTTCGATTAGCGAATACTACTACTAGTGAGTGACAGTATCCGAATTATTGCATTCGAATGCATGAGATTTCGATCAGCGAATACTACTACTAGTGAGTGACAGTATCCGAATTATTGCATTCGAATGCATGAGATTTTATTAGCAAATACTTCTACTAGTGAGTGACAGTATCCGAGAACTTGCATTCGAATGCATGAGATTTCGATTAGCGAATACTACTACTAGTGAGTGACACTATCCGAATTATTGCATTCGAATGCATGAAATTTCGATTAGCGAATACTACTACTAGTGAGTGACAGTATCCGAGAATTTGCATTCGAATGCATGAGATTTCGATTAGCGAATACTACTACTAGTGAGTGACAGTATCCGAGAACTTGCATTCGAATGCATGAGATTTCGATTAGCGAATACTACCACTAGTGAGTGACAGTATCCCAATTATTGCATTCGAATGCATGAAATTTCGATTAGCGAATACTTCTACTAGTGAGTGACAGTATCCGAGAACTTGCATTCGAATGCATGAAATTTCGATTAACGAATACTACTACTAGTGAGTGACAGTATCCGAATTATTGCATTCGAATACATGAAATTTCGATTAACGAATTCTACTACTAGTGAGTGACAGTATCCGAATTATTGCATTCGAATGCATGAAAATTCGATTAGCGAATACTACTACTAGTAAGTGACAGTATCCGAATTATTGCATTCGAATGCATGAAATTTCGATTAGCGAATACTACTACTAGTGAGTGACAGTATCCGAATTATTGCATTCGAATGCATGAGATTGCTATTAGCGAATACTACTACTAGTGAGTGACAGAATCCGAATTATTGCATTCGAATGCATGAAATTTCGATTAGCGAATACTACTACTACTGAGTGACAGTATCCGAGAACTTGCATTCGAATGCATGAGATTTCGATTAGCGAATACTACTACTAGTGAGTGACAGTATCCGAGAACTTGCATTTATATGCATGAGATTTCGATTAGCGAATACTACTACTAGTGAGTGACAGTATCCGAATTATTGCAATCGAATGCATGAGATTTCGTTTAGCGAATACTACTACTAGTCAAAGACAGTTTCCGACTTATTGCTTTCGAATGCAAGAGATTTCGATTAGCGAATACTACTACTAGTGGGTGACAGTATCCGAATTATTGCAATCGAATGCATGAGATATCGTTTAGCGAATACTACTACTAGTCAGTGACAGTTTCCGAATTATTGCTTTCGAATGCAAGAGATTTCGATTAGCGAATACTACTACTAGTGAGTGACAGTATCCGAATTATTGCATTCGAATGCAAGAGATTTCGATTAGCGAATACTACTACTAGTGAGTGACAGTATCCGAATTATTGCATTCGAATGCAAGAGATTTCGATTAGCTAATACTACTACTAGTGAGTGACAGTATCCGAATTATTGCATTCGAATGCAAGAGATTTCGATTAGCGAATACCACTACTAGTGAGTGACAGTATCCGAGAACTTGCATTCGAATGCATGAGATTTCGATTAGCGAATACTACTACTAGTGAGTGACAGTATCCGAGAACTTGCATTCGAATGCATGAAATTTCGATTAACGAATACTACTACTAGTGAGTGACAGTATCCGAATTATTGCATTCGAATACATGAAATTTCGATTAGCGAATTCTACTACTAGTGAGTGACAGTATCCGAATTATTGCATTCGAATGCATGAAAATTCGATTAGCGAATACTACTACTAGTAAGTGACAGTATCCGAATTATGGCATTCGAATGCATGAACTTTCGATTAGCGAATACTACTACTAGTGAGTGACAGTATCCGAATTATTGCATTCGAATGCATGAAATTTCGATTAGCGAATACTACTACTAGTGAGTGACAGTATCCGAATTATTGCATTCGAATGCATGAGATTGCGATTAGCGAATACTACTACTAGTGAGTGACAGAATCCGAATTATTGCATTCGAATGCATGAAATTTCGATTAGCGAATACTACTACTACTGAGTGACAGTATCCGAGAACTTGCATTCGAATGCATGAGATTTCGATTAGCGAATACTACTACTAGTGAGTGACAGTATCCGAGAACTTGCATTTATATGCATGAGATTTCGATTAGCGAATACTACTACTAGTGAGTGACAGTATCCGAATTATTGCAATCGAATGCATGAGATTTCGTTTAGCGAATACTACTACTAGTCAAAGACAGTTTCCGACTTATTGCTTTCGAATGCAAGAGATTTCGATTAGCGAATACTACTTCTAGTGGGTGACAGTATCCGAATTATTGCAATCGAATGCATGAGATATCGTTTAGCGAATACTACTACTAGTCAGTGACAGTTTCCGAATTATTGCTTTCGAATGCAAGAGATTTCGATTAGCGAATACTACTACTAGTGAGTGACAGTATCCGAATTATTGCATTCGAATGAAAGAGATTTCGATTAGCGAATACTACTACTAGTGAGTGACAGTATCCGAATTATTGCATTCGAATGCAAGAGATTTCGATTAGCTAATACTACTACTAGTGAGTGACAGTATCCGAATTATTGCATTCGAATGCAAGAGATTTCGATTAGCGAATACCACTACTAGTGAGTGACAGTATCCGAGAACTTGCATTCGAATGCATGAGATTTCGATTAGCGAATACTACTACTAGTGAGTGACAGTATCCGAGAACTTGCATTCGAATGCATGAGATTTCGATTAGCGAATACTACTACTAGTGAGTGACAGTATCCGAATTATTGCAATCGAATGCATGAGATTTCGTTTAGCGAATACTACTACTAGTCAAAGACAGTTTCCGAATTATTGCTTTCGAATGCAAGAGATTTCGATTAGCGAATACTACTACTAGTGAGTGACAGTATCCGAATTATTGCATTCGATGCAAGAGATTTCGATTAGCGATTACTACTACTAGTGAGTGACAGTATCCGAATTATTGCATTCGAATGCAAGAGATTTCGATTAGCGAATACTACTACTAGTGAGTGACAGTATCCGAATTATTGCATTCGAATGCAAGAGATTTCGATTAGCGAATACTACTACTAGTGAGTGACAGTATCCGAATTATTGCATTCGAATGCAAGAGATTTCGATTAGCGAATACTACTACTAGTGAGTGACAGTGTCCGAATTATTACATTCGAATGCAACAGATTTCGATTAGGGAATACTGCTACTAGTGAGTGACAGTATCCGAATTATTGCATTCGAATGCAAGAGATTTCGATTAGCGAATACTACTACTAGTGAGTGACAGTATCCGAATTATTGCATTCGAATGCATGAAATTTCGATTAGCAAATACTACTACTAGTGAGTGACAGTATCCGAGAACTTGCATTCGAATGCATGAGATTTCGATTAGCGAATACTACTACTAGTGAGTGACACTATCCGAATTATTGCATTCGAATGCATGAGATTTCGATTAGCGAATACTACTACTAGTGAGTGACAGTATCCGAATTATTGCATTCGAATGCATGAACTTTCGATTAGCGAATACTACTACGAGTGAGTGACAGTATCCGAATTATTGCATTCGAATGCATGAAATTTCGATTAGCGAATACTACTACTAGTGAGTGACAGTATCCGCATTATTGCATTCGAATGCATGAGATTGCGATTAGCGAATACTACTACTAGTGAGTGACAGAATCCGAATTATTGCATTCGAATGCATGAAATTTCGATTAGCGAATACTACTACTAGTGAGTGACAGTATCCGAGAACTTGCATTCCAATGCATGAGATTTCGATTAGCGAATACTACTACTAGTGAGTGACAGTATCCGAGAACTTGCATTTATATGCATGAGATTTCGATTAGCGAATACTACTACTAGTGAGTGACAGTATCCGAATTATTGCAATCGAATGCATGAGATTTCGTTTAGCGAATACTACTACTAGTCAAAGACAGTTTCCGAATTATTGCTTTCGAATGCAAGAGATTTCGATTAGCGAATACTACTACTAGTGAGTGACAGTATCCGAATTATTGCATTCGAATGCAAGAGATTCGGATAAGCGAATACTACTACTAGTGAGTGACAGTATCCCAATTATTGCATTCGAATGCATGAAATTTCGATTAGCGAATACTACTACTAGTGAGTGACAGTATCCGAGAACTTGCATTCGAATACATGAAATTTCGATTAGCGAATACTACTACTAGTGAGTGACAGTATCCGAATTATTGCATTCGAATGCATGAAATTTCGATTAGCGAATACTACTACTAGTGAGCGACAGTATCCGAATTATTGCATTCGAATGCATGAAATTTCGATTAGCGAATACTACTACTAGTGAGTGACAGTATCCGAGAACTTGCATTCGAATGCATGAGATTTCGATTAGCGAATACTACTACTAGTGAGTGACACTATCCGAATTATTGCATTCGAATGCATGAAATTTCGATTAGCGAATACTACTACTAGTGAGTGACAGTATCCGAATTATTGCATTCGAATGCATGAGATTTCGATTAGCGAATACTACTACTAGTGAGTGACAGTATCCGAATTATTGCATTCGAATGCATGAGATTTCGATTAGCGAATTCTACTACTAGTGAGTGACAGTATCCGAATTATTGCATTCGAATGCATGAGATTTCGATTAGCGAATACTACTACTAGTGAGTGACAGTATCCGAGAACTTGCATTCGAATGCATGAGATTTCGATTAGCGAATACTACTACTAGTGAGTGACAGTATCCCAATTATTGCATTCGAATGCATGAAATTTCGATTAGCGAATACTACTACTAGTGAGTGACAGTACCCGAGAACTTGCATTCGAATGCATGAAATTTCGATTAACGAATACTACTACTAGTGAGTGACAGTATCCGAATTATTGCATTCGAATACATGAAATTTCGATTAGCGAATACTACTACTAGTGAGTGACAGTATCCGAATTATTGCATTCGAATGCATGAAATTTCGATTAGCGAATACTACTACTAGTGAGTGACAGTATCCGAATTATTGCATTCGAATGCATGAGATTGCGATTAGCGAATACTAATACCAGTGAGTGACAGAATCCGAATTATTGCATTCGAATGCATGAAATTTCGATTAGCGAATACTACTACTAGTGAGTGACAGTATCCGAGAACTTGCATTCGAATGCATGAGATTTCGATTAGCGAATACTACTACTAGTGAGTGACAGTATCCGAGTACTTGCATTTATATGCATGAGATTTCGATTAGCGAATACTACTACTAGTGAGTGACAGTATCCGAATTATTGCAATCGAATGCATGAGATTTCGTTTAGCGAATACTACTGCTAGTCAAAGACAGTTTCCGAATTATTGCTTTCGAATGCAAGAGATTTCGATTAGCGAATACTACTACTAGTGAGTGACAGTATCCGAATTATTGCATTCGAATGCAAGAGATTCGGATAAGCGAATACTACTACTAGTGAGTGACAGTATCCCAATTATTGCATTCGAATGCATGAAATTTCGATTAGCGAATACTACTACTAGTGAGTGACAGTATCCGAGAACTTGCATTCGAATACATGAAATTTCGATTAGCGAATACTACTACTAGTGAGTGACAGTATCCGAATTATTGCATTCGAATGCATGAAATTTCGATTAGCGAATACTACTACTAGTGAGTGACAGTATCCGAATTATTGCATTCGAATGCATGAAATTTCGATTAGCGAATACTACTACTAGTGAGTGACAGTATTCGAATTATGGCATTCGAATGCATGAAATTTCGATTAGCGAATACTACTACTAGTGAGTGACAGTATCCGAGAACTTGCATTCGAATGCATGAAATTTCGATTAGCGAATACTACCACTAGTGAGTGACAGTATCCGAATTATTGCATTCGAATGCAAGAGATTTCGATTAGCGAATACTACTACTAGTGAGTGACAGTATCCGAATTATTACATTCGAATGCAAGAGACTTCTATTAGTGAATACTGCTACTAGTGAGTGACAGTATCCGAATTATTGCATTCGAATGCAAGAGATTTCGATTAGCGAATACTACTACTAGTGAGTGACAGCATCCAAATTATTGCATTCGAATGCATGAAATTTCGATTAGCAAATACTACTACTAGTGAGTGACAGTATCCGAGAACTTGCATTCGAATGCATGAGATTTCGATTAGCGAATACTACTACTAGTGAGTGACACTATCCGAATTATTGCATTCGAATGCATGAAATTTCGATTAGCGAATTCTACTACTAGTGAGTGACAGTATCCGAGAACTTGCATTCGAATGCATGAGATTTCGATTAGCGAATACTACTACTAGTGAGTGACAGTATCCCAATTATTGCATTCGAATGCATGAAATTTCGATTAGCGAATACTACTACTAGTGAGTGACAGTATCCGAATTGTTGCATTCGAATGCATGAAATTTCGATTAGCGAATACTACTACTAGTGAGTGACAGTATCCGAATTATTGCATTCGAATGCATGAGATTGCGATTAGCGAATACTACTACTAGTGAGTGACAGAATCCGAATTATTGCATTCGAATGCATGAAATTTCGATTAGCGAATACTACTACTAGTGAGTGACAGTATCCGAGAACTTGCATTCGAATGCATGAGATTTCGATTAGCGAATACTACTACTAGTGAGTGACAGTATCCGAATTATTGCAATCGAATGCATGAGATTTCGTTTAGCGAATACTACTACTAGTCAAAGACAGTTTCCGAATTATTGCTTTCGAATGCAAGAGATTTCGATTAGCGAATACTACTACTAGTGAGTGACAGTATCCGAATTATTGCATTCGAATGCAAGAGATTTCGATTAGCGAATACTACTACTAGTGAGTAACAGTATCCGAATTATTGCATTCGAATGCAAGAGATTTCGATTAGCGAATACTACTACTAGTGAGTGACAGTATCCAAATTATTGCATTGGAATGCAAGAGATTTCGATTAGCGAATACTACTACTAGTGAGTGACAGTATCCGAAATATTGCATTCGAATGCATGAAATTTCGTTTAGCGAATACTACTACTAGTGAGTGACAGAATCCGAATTATTGCATTCGAATGCATGAAATGTCGATTAGCGAATACTACTACTAGTGAGTGACAGTATCCGAGAACTTGCATTCGAATGCATGAGATTTCGATTAGCGAATACTACTACTAACGAGTGACAGTATCCGAGAACTTGCATTCGAATGCATGATATTTCGATTAGCGAATACTACTACTAGTGAGTGACAGTATCCGAATTATGGCATTCGAATGCATGGAATTATCGATTAGCGAATACTACTACTAGTGAGTGACAGTGTCCGAGAACTTGCATTCGAATGCATGAAAGTTCGATTAGCGAATACTACTACTAGTGAGTGACAGTATCCGAATTATTGCATTCGAATTTAAGAGATTTCGATTAGCGAATACTACTACTAGTGAGTGACAGTATCCGAAATATTACATTCGAATGCAAGAGATTTCTATTAGCGAATACTGCTACTATTGAGTGACAGTATCCGAATTATTGCATTCGAATGCAAGAGATTTCGATTAGCGAATACTACTACTAGTGAGTGACAGTATCCGAATTATTGCATTCGAAATCATGAAATTTCAATTAGCAAATACTACTACTAGTGAGTGACAGTATCCGAGAACATGGATTCGAATGCATGAGATTTCGATTAGCGAATACTACTACTAGTGAGTGACACTATCCGAATTATTGCAATCGAATGCATGAAATTTCGATTAGTGAATACTACTACTAGTGAGTGACAGTATCCGAATTATTGCATTCGAATGCATGAGATTGCGATTAGCGAATACTACTACTAGTGAGTGACAGAATCCGAATTATTGCATTCGAATGCATGAAATTTCGATTAGCGAATACTACTACTAGTGAGTGACAGTATCCGAGAACTTGCATTCAAATGCAGAAGATTTCGATTAGCGAATACTACTACTAGTGAGTGTCAGTATCCGAGAACTTGCATTTATATGCATGAGATTTCGATTAGCGAATACTACTACTAGTGAGTGACAGTATCCGAATTATTGCAATCGAATGCATGAGATTTCGTTTAGCGAATACTACTACTAGTCAAAGACAGTTTCCGAGTTATTGCTTTCGAATGCAAGAGATTTCGATTAGCGAATACTACTACTAGTGAGTGACAGTATCCGAATTATTGCATTCGAATGCAAGAGATTTCGATTAGCGAATACTACTACTAGTGAGTAACAGTATCCGAATTATTGCATTCGAATGCAAGAGATTTCGATTAGCGAATACTACTACTAGTGAGTGACAGTATCCGAATTATTGCATTCGAATGCATGAGATTTCGATTACCGAATACTACTACTAGTGAGTGACAGTATCCGAGAACTTGCATTCGAATGCATGAGATTTCGATTAGCGAATACTACTACTAGTGAGTGACAGTATCCGAATTATTGCATTCGAATGCATGAAATTTCGATTAGCGAATACTACTACTAGTGAGTGACAGTATCCGAATTATTGCATTCGAATACATGAAATTTCGATTAGCGAATACTACTACTAGTGAGTGACAGTATCCGAAATATTGCATTCGAATGCATGAAATTTCGTTTAGCGAATACTACTACTAGTGAGTGACAGTATCCGAATTATGGCATTCGAATGCATGAACTTTCGATTAGCGAATACTACTACTAGTGAGTGACAGTATCCGAATTATTGCATTCGAATGCATGAAATTTCGATTAGCGAATACTACTACTAGTGAGTGACAGTAACCGAATTATTGCATTCGAATGCATGAGATTGCGATTAGCGAATATTCCTACTAGTGAGTGACAGAATCCGAATTATTGCATTCGAATGCATGAAATGTCATTTAGCGAATACTACTACTAGTGAGTGACAGTATCCGAGAACTTGCATTCGAATGCATGAGATTTCGATTAGCGAATACTACTACTAACGAGTGACAGTATCCGAGAACTTGCATTCGAATGCATGATATTTCGATTAGCGAATACTACTACTAGTGAGTGACAGTATCCGAATTATGGCATTGGAATGCATGAAATTTCGATTAGCGAATACTACTACTAGTGAGTGACAGTATCCGAATTATTGCATTCGAATTTAAGAGATTTCGATTAGCGAATACTACTACAAGTGAGTGACAGTATCCGAAATATTACATTCGAATGCAAGAGATTTCTATTAGCGAATACTGCTACTAGTGAGTGACAGTATCCGAATTATTGCATTCGAATGCAAGAGATTTCGATTAGCGAATACTACTACTAGTCAGTGACAGTATCCGAATTATTGCATTCGAAATCATGAAATTTCAATTAGCAAATACTACTACTAGTGAGTGATAGTATCCGAGAACTTGCATTCGAATGCATGAGATTTCGATTAGCGAATACTACTACTAGTGAGTGACAGTATCCCAATTATTGCATTCGAATGCATTAAATTTCGATTAGCGAATACTACTACTAGTGAGTGACAGTATCCGAATTATTGCATTCGAATGCATGAAATTTCGATTAGCGAATACTACTACTAGTGAGTGACAGTATCCGAATTATTGCATTCGAATGCATGAAATTTCGATTAGCGAATATTACTACTAGTGAGTGACAGTATCCGAATTATGGTATTCGAATGCATGAAATTTCGATTAGCGAATACTACTACTAGTGAGTGACAGTATCCGAATTATTGCATTCGAATGCATGAAATTTCGATTAACGAATACTACTACTAGTAAGTGACAGTATCCGAATTATTGCATTCGAATGCATGAGATTGCGATTAGCGAATACTACTACTAGTGAGTGACAGAATTCGAATTATTGCATTCGAATGCATGAAATTTCGATTAGCGAATACTACTACTAGTGAGTGACAGTATCCGAGAACTTGCATTCGAATGCATGAGATTTCGATTAGCGAATACTACTACTAGTGAGTGACAGTATCCTAGAACTTGCATTTATATGCATGAGATTTCGATTAGCGAATACTACTACTAGTGAGTGACAGTATCCGAGAACTTGCATTCGAATGCATGAGATTTTGATTAGCGAATGCTACTACTAGTGAGTGACAGTATCCGAATTATTGCATTCGAATGCATGAAATTTCGATTAGCGAATACTACTACTAGTGAGTGACAGTAACCGAATTATTGCATTCGAATGCATGAGATTGCGATTAGCGAATACTACTACTAGTGAGTGACAGAATCCGAATTATTGCATTCGAATGCATGAAATGTCGATTAGCGAATACTACTACTAGTGAGTGACAGTATCCGAGAACTTGCATTCGAATGCATGAGATTTCGATTAGCGAATACTACTACTAACGAGTGACAGTATCCGAGAACTTGCATTCGAATGCATGATATTTCGATTAGCGAATACTACTACTAGTGAGTGACAGTATCCGAATTATGGCATTCGAATGCATGAAATTTCGATTAGCGAATAATACTACTAGTGAGTGACAGTATCCGAGAACTTGCATTCGAATGCATGAAATTTCGATTAGCGAATACTACTACTAGTGAGTGACAGTATCCGAATTATTGCATTCGAATGAAAGAGATTTCGATTAGCGAATACTACTACTAGTGAGTGACAGTATCGGAATTATTGCATTCGAATTTAAGAGATTTCGATTAGCGAATACTACTACTAGTGAGTGACAGTATCCGAAATATTACATTCGAATGCAAGAGATTTCTATTAGCGAATACTGCTACTAGTGAGTGACAGTATCCGAATTATTGCATTCGAATGCAAGAGATTTCGATTAGCGAATACTACTACTAGTGAGTGACAGTATCCGAATTATTGCATTCGAAATCATGAAATTTCAATTAGCAAATACTACTACTAGTGAGTGACAGTATCCGAGAACTTGCATTCGAATGCATGAGATTTCGATTAGCGAATACTACTACTAGTGAGTGACACTATTCGAATTATTGCATTCGAATGCATGAAATTTCGATTAGCGAATACTACTACTAGTGAGTGACAGTATTGGAATTATTGCATTCGAATGCATGAAATTTCGATTAGCGAATACTACTACTAGTGAGTGACAGTATCCGAATTATTGCATTCGAATGCATGAAATTTCGATTAGCGAATACTACTACTAGTGAGTGACAGTGTCCGAATTATTGCATTCGAATGCATGAGATTTCGATTAGCGAATACTACTAATAGTGAGTGACAGTATCCGAGAACTTGCATTCGAATGCATGAGATTTCGATTAGCGAATACTACTACTAGTGAGTGACAGTATCCCAATTATTGCATTCGAATGCATTAAATTTCGATTAGCGAATACTACTACTAGTGAGTGACAGTATCCGAATTATTGCATTCGAATGCATGAAATTTCGATTAGCGAATACTACTACTAGTGAGTGACAGTATCCGAATTATTGCATTCGAATGCATGAAATTTCGATTAGCGAATATTACTACTAGTGAGTGACAGTATCCGAATTATGGCATTCGAATGCATGAAATTTCGATTAGCGAATACTACTACTAGTGAGTGACAGTATCCGAATTATTGCATTCGAATGCATGAAATTTGGATTAACGAATACTACTACTAGTAAGTGACAGTATCCGAATTATTGCATTCGAATGCATGAGATTGCGATTAGCGAATACTACTACTAGTGAGTGACAGAATTCGAATTATTGCATTCGAATGCATGAAATTTCGATTAGCGAATACTACTACTAGTGAGTGACAGTATCCGAGAACTTGCATTCGAATGCATGAGATTTCGATTAGCGAATACTACTACTAGTGAGTGACAGTATCCTAGAACTTGCATTTATATGCATGAGATTTCGATTAGCGAATACTACTACTAGTGAGTGACAGTATCCGAGAACTTGCATTCGAATGCATGAGATTTTGATTAGCGAATGCTACTACTAGTGAGTGACAGTATCCGAATTATTGCATTCGAATGCATGAAATTTCGATTAGCAAATACTACACTTAGTGAGTGACAGTATCCGAGAACTTGCATTCGAATGCATGAGATTTCGATTAGCGAATACTACTACTAGGGAGTGACACTATCCGAATTATTGCATTCGAATGCATGAAATTTCGATTATGGAATACTACTACTAGTGAGTGACAGTATCCGAGAACTTGCATTCGAATGCATGAGATTTCGATTAGCGAATACTACTACTAGTGAGTGACAGTATCCGAGAACTTGCATTCGAATGCATGAAATTTCGATTAGCGAATACTACTACTAGTGAGTGACAGTATCCGAATTGTTGCATTCGAATGCATGAAATTTCGATTAGCGAATACTACTACTAGTGAGTGACAGTATCCGAATTATTGCATTCGAATGCATGAGATTGCGATTAGCGAATACTACTACAAGTGAGTGACAGAATCCGAATTATTGCATTCGAATGCATGAAATTTCGATTAGCGAATACTACTACTAGTGAGTGACAGTATCCGAGAACTTGCATTCGAATGCATGAGATTTCGATTAGCGAATACTACTACTAGTGAGTGACAGTATCCGAGAACTTGCATTCGAATGCATGAGATTTCGATTAGCGAATACTACTACTAGTGAGTGACAGTATCCGAATTATTGCAATCGAATGCATGAGATTTCGTTTAGCGAATACTACTACTAGTCAAAGACAGTTTCCGAATTATTGCTTTCGAATGCAAGAGATTTCGATTAGCGAATACTACTACTAGTGTGTGACAGTATCCGAATTATTGCATTCGAATGCAAGAGATTTCGATTAGCGAATACTACTACTAGTGAGTAACAGTATCCGAATTATTGCATTCGAATGCAAGAGATTTCGATTAGCGAATACTACTACTAGTGAGTGACAGTATCCAAACTATTGCATTCGAATGCAAGAGATTTCGATTAGCGAATACTACTACTAGTGAGTGACAGTATCCGAATTATTGCATTCGAATGCATGAGATTTCGATTAGCGAATACTACTACTAGTGAGTGACAGTATCCGAATTATTGCATTCGAATTCATGAAATTTCGATTAGCGAATACTACTACTAGTGAGTGACAGTATCCGAATTATTGCATTCGAATACATGAAATTTCGATTGGCGAATACTACTACTAGTGAGTGACAGTGTCCGAAATATTGCATTCGAATGCAAGAGATTTCGATTAGCGAATACTACTACTAGTGAGTGAGAGTATCCGAATTATTGCATTCGAATTTAAGAGATTTCGATTAGCGAATACTACTACTAGTGAGTGACAGTATCCGAAATATTACATTCGAATGCAAGAGATTTCTATTAGCGAATACTACTACTAGTGAGTGACAGTATCCGAGAACTTGCATTCGAATGCATGAGATTTCGATTAGCGAATACTACTACTAGTGAGTGACAGTATCCGAATTATTGCATTCGAATGCATTAAATTTCGATTAGCGAATACTACTACTAGTGAGTGACAGTATCCGAATTATTGCATTCGAATACATGAAATTTCGATTAGCGAATACTACTACTAGTGAGTGACAGTATCCGAAATATTGCATTCGAATGCATGAAATTTCGCTTAGCGAATACTTCTACTAGTGAGTAACAGTATCCGAATTATGGCATTCGAAAGCATGAACTTTCGATTAGCGAATACTACTACTAGTGAGTGACAGTATCCGAATTATTGCATTCGAATGCATGAAATTTCGATTAGCGAATACTACTACTAGTGAGTGACAGTATCCGAATTATTGCATTCGAATGCATGAAATTTCGATTAGCGAATACTACTTCTAGTGAGTGACAGTATCCGAATTATGGCATTCGAATGCATGAAATTTCGATTAGCGAATACTACTACTAGTGAGTGACAGTATCCGAATTATTGCATTCGAATGCATGAAATTTCGATTAGCGAATACTACTACTAGTGAGTGACAGTATCCGAATTATTGCATTCGAATGCATGAGATTGCGATTAGCGAATACTACTACTAGTGAGTGACAGAATTCGAATTATTGCATTCGAATGCATGAGATTTCGATTAGCGAATGCTACTACTAGTGAGTGACAGTATCCGAATTATTGCATTCGAATGCATGAAATTTCGATTAGCAAATACTACTCTTAGTGAGTGACAGTATCCGAGAACTTGCATTCGAATGCATGAGATTTCGATTAGCGAATACTACTACTAGGGAGTGACACTATCCGAATTATTGCATTCGAATGCATGAAATTCCGATTATGGAATACTACTACTAGTGAGCGACAGTATCCGAGAACTTGCATTCGAATGCATGAGATTTCGATTAGCGAATACTACTACTAGTGAGTGACAGTATCCGAGAACTTGTATTCAAATGCATTAAATTTCGATTAGCGAATACTACTACTAGTGAGTGACAGTATCCGAGAACTTGCATTTATATGCATGAGATTTCGATTAGCGAATACTACTACTAGTGAGTGACAGTATCCGAATTATTGCAATCGAATGCATGAGATTTCGTTTAGCGAATACTACTACTAGTCAAAGACAGTTTCCGAATTATTGCTTTCGAATGCAAGAGATTTCGATTAGCGAATACTACTACTAGTGAGTGACAGTATCCGAATTATTGCATTCGAATGCAAGAGATTTCGATTAGCGAATACTACTACTAGTGAGTAACAGTATCCGAATTATTGCATTCGAATGCAAGAGATTTCGATTAGCGAATACTACTACTAGTGAGTGACAGTATCCAAATTATTGCATTCGAATGCAAGAGATTTCGATTAGCGAATACTACTACTAGTGAGTGACAGTATCCGAATTATTGCATTCGAATGCATGAGATTTCGATTAGCGAATACTACTACTAGTGAGTGACAGTATCCGAATTATTGCATTCGAATGCATGAAATTTCGATTAGCGAATACTACTACTAGTGAGTGACAGTATCCGAATTATTGCATTCGAATACATGAAATTTCGATTGGCGAATACTACTACTAGTGAGTGACAGTATCCGAAATATTGCATTCGAATGCAAGAGATTTCGATTAGCGAATACTACTACTAGTGAGTGTGAGTATCCGAATTATTGCATTCGAATTTAAGTGATTTCGATTAGCGAATACTACTACTAGTGAGTGACAGTATCCGAAATATTACATTCGAATGCAAGAGATTTCTATTAGCGAATACTACTACTAGTGAGTAGCAGTATCCGAGAACTTGCATTCGAATGCATGAGATTTCGATTAGCGAATACTACTACTAGTGAGTGACAGTATCCGAATTATTGCATTCGAATGCATGAAATTTCGATTAGCGAATACTACTACTAGTGAGTGACAGTATCCGAATTATTGCATTCGAATACATGAAATTTCGATTAGCGAATACTACTACTAGTGAGTGACAGTATCCGAAATATTGCATTCGAATGCATGAAATTTCGCTTAGCGAATACTTCTACTAGTGAGTAACAGTATCCGAATTATGGCATTCGAAAGCATGAACTTTCGATTAGCGAATACTACTACTAGTGAGTGACAGTATCCGAATTATTGCAATCGAATGCATGAAATTTCGATTAGCGAATACTACTACTAGTGAGTGACAGTATCCGAATTATTGCATTCGAATGCATGAGATTGCGATTAGCGAATACTACTACTAGTGAGTGACAGAATCCGAATTATTGCATTCGAATGCATGAAATGTCGATTAGCGAATACTACTACTAGTGAGTGACAGTATCCGAGAACCTGCATTCGAATGCATGAGATTTCGATTAGCGAATACTACTACTAACGAGTGACAGTATCCGAGAACTTGCATTCGAATGCATGATATTTCGATTAGCGAATACTACTACTAGTGAGTGACAGTATCCGAATTATGGCATTCGAATGCATGAAATTTCGATTAGCGAATACTACTACTAGTGAGTGACAGTATCCGAGAACTTGCATTCGAATGCATGAAATTTCGATTAGCGAATACTACTACTAGTGAGTGACAGTATTCGAATTATTGCATTCGAATGCAAGAGATTTCGATTAGCGAATACTACTACTAGTGAGTGACAGTATCCGAATTATTGCATTCGAATTTAAGAGATTTCGATTAGCGAATACTACTACTAGTGAGTGACAGTATCCGAATTATTGCATTCGAAATCATGAAATTTCAATTAGCAAATACTACTACTAGTGAGTGACAGTATCCGAGAACTTGCATTCGAATGCATGAGATTTCGATTAGCGAATACTACTACTAGTGAGTGACAGTATCCGAATTATTGCATTCGAATTTAAGAGATTTCGATTAGCGAATACTACTACTAGTGAGTGACAGTATCCGAAATATTACATTCGAATGCAAGAGATTTCTATTAGCGAATACTGCTACTAGTGAGTGACAGTATCCGAATTATTGCATTCGAATGCAAGAGATTTCGATTAGCGAATACTACTACTAGTGAGTGACAGTATCCGAATTATTGCATTCGAAATCATGAAATTTCAATTAGCAAATACTACTACTAGTGAGTGACAGTATCCGAGAACTTGCATTCGAATGCATGAGATTTCGATTAGCGAATACTACTACTAGTGAGTGACACTATCCGAATTATTGCATTCGAATGCATGAAATTTCGATTAGCGAATACTACTACTAGTGAGTGACAGTATCGGAATTATTGCATTCGAATGCATGAAATTTCGATTAGCGAATACTACTACTAGTGAGTGACAGTATCCGAATTATTGCATTCGAATGCATGAAATTTCGATTAGCGAATACTACTACTAGTGAGTGACAGTATCCGAATTATTGCATTCGAATGCATGAGATTTCGATTAGCGAATACTACTACTAGTGAGTGACAGTATCCGAGAACTTGCATTCGAATGCATGACATTTCGATTAGCGAATACTACTACTAGTGAGTGACAGTATCCCAATTATTGCATTCGAATGCATGAAATTTCGATTAGCGAATACTACTACTAGTGAGAGACAGTATCCGAGAACTTGCATTCGAATGCATTAAATTTCGATTAGCGAATACTACTACTAGTGAGTGACAGTATCCGAATTATTGCATTCGAATGCATGAAATTTCGATTAGCGAATACTACTACTAGTGAGTGACAGTATCCGAATTATTGCATTCGAATGCATGAAATTTCGATTAGCGAATACTACTACTAGTGAGTGACAGTATCCGAATTATGGCATTCGAATGCATGAAATTTCGATTAGCGAATACTACTACTAGTGAGTGACAGTATCCGAATTATTGCATTCGAATGCATGAAATTTCGATTAGCGAATACTACTACTAGTGAGTGACAGTATCCGAATTATTGCATTCGAATGCGTGAGATTGCGATTAGCGAATACTACTACTAGTGAGTGACAGTATCCGAGAACTTGCATTCGAATGCATGAGATTTCGATTAGCGAATACTACTACTAGTGAGTGACAGTATCCTAGAACTTGCATTTATATGCATGAGATTTCGATTAGCGAATACTACTACTAGTGAGTGACAGTATCCGAGAACTTGCATTCGAATGCATGAGATTTCGATTAGCGAATGCTACTACTAGTGAGTGACAGTATCCGAATTATTGCATTCGAATGCATGAAATTTCGATTAGCAAATACTACTCTTAGTGAGTGACAGTATCCGAGAACTTGCATTCGAAATAATGAGATTTCGATTAGCGAATACTACTACTAGGGAGTGACACTATCCGAATTATTGCTTTCGAATGCATGAAATTTCGATTAGCGAATACTACTACAAGTGAGTGACAGTATCCGAGAACTTGCATTCGAATGCATGAGATTTCGATTAGCGAATACTACTACTAGTGAGTGACAGTATCCGAATTATTGCATTCGAATGCAAGAGATTTCGATTAGCGAATACTACTACTAGTGAGTAACAGTATCCGAATTATTGCATTCGAATGCAAGAGATTTCGATTAGCGAATACTACTACTAGTGAGTGACAGTATCCAAATTATTGCATTCGAATGCAAGAGATTTCGATTAGCGAATACTACTACTAGTGAGTGACAGTATCCGAATTATTGCATTCGAATGCATGAGATTTCGATTAGCGAATACTACTACTAGTGAGTGACAGTATCCGAATTATTGCATTCGAATGCATGAAATTTCGATTAGCAAATACTACTACTAGTGAGTGACAGTATCCGAATTATTGCATTCGAATACATGAAATTTCGATTGGCGAATACTACTACTAGTGAGTGACAGTATCCGAAATATTGCATTCGAATGCAAGAGATTTCGATTAGCGAATACTACTACTAGTGAGTGAGAGTATCCGAATTATTGCATTCGAATTTAAGAGATTTCGATTAGCGAATACTACTACTAGTGAGTGACAGTATCCGAAATATTACATTCGAATGCCAGAGATTTCTATTAGCGAATACTACTACTAGTGAGTGACAGTATCCGAGAACTTGCATTCGAATGCATGAGATTTCGATTAGCGAATACTACTACTAGTGAGTGACAGTATCCGAATTATTGCATTCGAATGCATGAAATTTCGATTAGCGAATACTACTACTAGTGAGTGACAGTATCCGAATTATTGCATTCGAATACATGAAATTTCGATTAGCGAATACTACTACTAGTGAGTGACAGTATCCGAAATATTGCATCGAATGCATGAAATTTCGCTTAGCGAATACTTCTACTAGTGAGTAACAGTATCCGAATTATGGCATTCGAAAGCATGAACTTTCGATTAGCGAATACTACTACTAGTGAGTGACAGTATCCGAATTATTGCATTCGAATGCATGAAATTTCGATTAGCGAATACTACTACTAGTGAGTGACAGTATCCGAATTATTGCATTCGAATGCATGAGATTGCGATTAGCGAATACTACTACTAGTGAGTGACAGAATCCGAATTATTGCATTCGAATGCATGAAATGTCGATTAGCGAATACTACTACTAGTGAGTGACAGTATCCGAGAACTTGCATTCGAATGCATGAGATTTCGATTAGCGAATACTACTACTAACGAGTGACAGTATCCGAGAACTTGCATTCGAATGCATGATATTTCGATTAGCGAATACTACTACTAGTGAGTGACAGTATCCGAATTATGGCATTCGAATGCATGAAATTTCGATTAGCGAATACTACTACTAGTGAGTTGCAGTATCCGAGAACTTGCATTCGAATGCATGAAATTTCGATTAGCGAATACTACTACTAGTGAGTGACAGTATTCGAATTATTGCATTCGAATGCAAGAGATTTCGATTAGCGAATACTACTACTAGTGAGTGACAGTATCCGAATTATTGCATTCGAATTTAAGAGATTTCGATTAGCGAATACTACTACTAGTGAGTGACAGTATCCGAATTATTGCATTCGAAATCATGAAATTTCAATTAGCAAATACTACTACTAGTGAGTGACAGTATCCGAGAACTTGCATTCGAATGCATGAGATTTCGATTAGCGAATACTACTACTAGTGAGTGACAGTATCCGAATTATTGCATTCGAATTTAAGAGATTTCGATTAGCGAATACTACTACTAGTGAGTGACAGTATCCGAAATATTACATTCGAATGCAAGAGATTTCTATTAGCGAATACTGCTACTAGTGAGTGACAGTATCCGAATTATTGCATTCGAATGCAAGAGATTTCGATTAGCGAATACTACTACTAGTGAGTGACAGTATCCGAATTATTGCATTCGAAATCATGAAATTTCAATTAGCAAATACTACTACTAGTGAGTGACAGTATCCGAGAACTTGCATTCGAATGCATGAGATTTCGATTAGCGAATACTACTACTAGTGAGTGACACTATCCGAATTATTGCATTCGAATGCATGAAATTTCGATTAGCGAATACTACTACTAGTGAGTGACAGTATCGGAATTATTGCATTCGAATGCATGAAATTTCGATTAGCGAATACTACTACTAGTGAGTGACAGTATCCGAATTATTGCATTCGAATGCATGAGATTTCGATTAGCGAATACTACTACTAGTGAGTGACAGTATCCGAGAACTTGCATTCGAATGCATGACATTTCGATTAGCGAATACTACTACTAGTGAGTGACAGTATCCCAATTATTGCATTCGAATGCATGAAATTTCGATTAGCGAATACTACTACTAGTGAGAGACAGTATCCGAGAACTTGCATTCGAATGCATTAAATTTCGATTAGCGAATACTACTACTAGTGAGTGACAGTATCCGAATTATTGCATTCGAATGCATGAAATTTCGATTAGCGAATACTACTACTAGTGAGTGACAGTATCCGAATTATTGCATTCGAATGCATGAAATTTCGATTAGCGAATACTACTACTAGTGAGTGACAGTATCCGAATTATGGCATTCGAATGCATGAAATTTCGATTAGCGAATACTACTACTAGTGAGTGACAGTATCCGAATTATTGCATTCGAATGCATGAAATTTCGATTAGCGAATACTACTACTAGTGAGTGACAGTATTCGAATTATTGCATTCGAATGCATGAGATTGCGATTAGCGAATACTACTACAAGTGAGTGACAGAATCCGAATTATTGCATTCGAATGCATGAAATTTCGATTAGCGAAGACTACTACTAGTGAGTGACAGTATCCGAGAACTTGCATTCGAATGCATGAGATTTCGATTAGCGAATACTACTACTAGTGAGTGACAGTATCCTAGAACTTGCATTTATATACATGAGATTTCGATTAGCGGATATACTACTAGTGAGTGACAGTATCCGAGAACTTGCATTCGAATGCATGAGATTTCGATTAGCGAATGCTACTACTAGTGAGTGACAGTATCCGAATTATTGCAATCGAATGCATGAGATTTCGTTTAGCGAATACTACTACTAGTCAAAGACAGTTTCCGAATTATTGCTTTCGAATGCAAGAGATTTCGATTAGCGAATACTACTACTAGTGAGTGACAGTATCCGAATTATTGCATTCGAATGCAAGAGATTTCGATTAGCGAATACTACTACTAGTGAGTAACAGTATCCGAATTATTGCATTCGAATGCAAGAGATTTCGATTAGCAAATACTACTACTAGTGAGTGACAGTATCCAAATTATTGCATTCGAATGCAAGAGATTTCGATTAGCGAATACTACTACTAGTGAGTGACAGTATCCGAATTATTGCATTCGAATGCATGAGATTTCGATTAGCGAATACTGCTACTAGTGAGTGACAGTATCCGAGAACTTGCATTCGAATGCATGAGATTTCGATTAGCGAATACTACTACTAGTGAGTGACAGTATCCGAATTATTGCATTCGAATGCATGAAATTTCGATTAGCGAATACTACTACTAGTGAGTGACAGTATCCGAATTATTGCATTCGAATACATGAAATTTCGATTAGCGAATACTAGTACTAGTGAGTGACAGTATCCGAAATATTGCATTCGAATGCATGAAATTTCGCTTAGCGAATACTACTACTAGTGAGTGACAGTATCCGAATTATGGCATTCGAATGCATGAACTTTCGATTAGCGAATACTACTACTAGTGAGTGACAGTATCCGAATTATTGCATTCGAATGCATGAAATTTCGATTAGCGAATACTACTACTAGTGAGTGACAGTATCCGAACTATTGCATTCGAATGCATGAGATTGCGATTGGCAAATACTACTACTAGTGAGTGACAGAATCCGAATTATTGCATTCGAATGCATGAAATGTCGATTAGCGAATACTACTACTAGTGAGTGTCAGTATCCGAGAACTTGCATTCGAATGCATGAGATTTCGATTAGCGAATACTACTACTAGTGAGTGACAGTATCCGAATTATTGCATTCGAATGCATGAGATTTCGATTAGCGAATACTACTACTAGTGAGTGACAGTATCCGAGAACTTGCATTCGAATGCATGACATTTCGATTAGCGAATACTACTACTAGTGAGTGACAGTATCCCAATTATTGCATTCGAATGCATGAAATTTCGATTAGCGAATACTACTACTAGTGAGAGACAGTATCCGAGAACTTGCATTCGAATGCATTAAATTTCGATTAGCGAATACTACTACTAGTGAGTGACAGTATCCGAATTATTGCATTCGAATGCATGAAATTTCGATTAGCGAATACTACTACTAGTGAGTGACAGTATCCGAATTATTGCATTCGAATGCATGAAATTTCGATTAGCGAATACTACTACTAGTGAGTGACAGTATCCGAATTATGGCATTCGAATGCATTAAATTTCGATTAGCGAATACTACTACTAGTGAGTGACAGTATCCGAATTATTGCATTCGAATGCATGAAATTTCGATTAGCGAATACTACTACTAGTGAGTGACAGTATCCGAATTATTGCATTCGAATGCATGAGATTGCGATTAGCGAATACTACTACAAGTGAGTGACAGAATCCGAATTATTGCATTCGAATGCATGAAATTTCGATTAGCGAATACTACTACTAGTGAGTGACAGTATCCGAGAACTTGCATTCGAATGCATGAGATTTCGATTAGCGAATACTACTACTAGTGAGTGACAGTATCCTAGAACTTGCATTTATATGCATGAGATTTCGATTAGCGAATACTACTACTAGTGAGTGACAGTACCCGAGAACTTGCATTCGAATGCATGAGATTTCGATTAGCGAATGCTACTACTAGTGAGTGACAGTATCCGAATTATTGCATTCGAATGCATGAAATTTCGATTAGCAAATACTACTCTTAGTGAGTGACAGTATCCGAGAACTTGCATTCGAAATAATGAGATTTCGATTAGCGAATACTACTACTAGGGAGTGACACTATCCGAATTATTGCTTTCGAATGCATGAAATTTCGATTAGCGAATACTACTACAAGTGAGTGACAGTATCCGAGAACTTGCATTCGAATGCATGAGATTTCGATTAGCGAATACTACTACTAGTGAGTGACAGTATCCGAATAATTGCATTCGAATGCATGAGATTTCGATTAGCGAATACTACTACTAGTGAGTGACAGTATACGAATTATTGCATTCGAATGCATGAGATTTCGATTAGCGAATACTATTACTAGTGAGTGACAGTATCCGAGAACTTGCATTCGAATGCATGAGATTTCGATTAGCGAATACTACTACTAGTGAGTGACAGTATCCCAATTATTGCATTCGAATGCATGAAATTTCGATTAGCGAATACTACTACTAGTGAGTGACAGTATCCGAATTATGGCATTCGAATGCATGAAATTTCGATTAGCGAATACTACTACTAGTGAGTGACAGTATTCGAATTGTTGCATTCGAATGCATGAAATTTCGATTAGCGAATACTACTACTAGTGAGTGACAGTATCCGAATTATTGCATTCAAATGCATGAGATTGCGATTAGCGAATACTACTACTAGTGAGTGACAGAATCCGAATTATTGCATTCGAATGCATGAAATTTCGATTAGCGAATACTACTACTAGTGAGTGACAGTATCCGAGAACTTGCATTCGAATGCATGAGATTTCGATTAGCGAATACTACTACTAGTGAGTGACAGTATCCGAGAACTTGCATTTATATGCATGAGATTTCGATTAGCGAATACTACTACTAGTGAGTGACAGTATCCGAATTATTGCAATCGAATGCATGAGATTTCGTTTAGCGAATACTACTACTAGTCAAAGACAGTTTCCGAATTATTGCTTTCGAATGCAAGAGATTTCGATTAGCGAATACTACTACTAGTGAGTGACAGTATCCGAATTATTGCATTCGAATGCAAGAGATTTCGATTAGCGAATACTACTACTAGTGAGTAACAGTATCCGAATTATTGCATTCGAATGCAAGAGATTTCGATTAGCAAATACTACTACTAGTGAGTGACAGTATCCAAATTATTGCATTCGAATGCAAGAGATTTCGATTAGCGAATACTACTACTAGTGAGTGACAGTATCCGAATTATTGCATTCGAATGCATGAGATTTCGATTAGCGAATACTGCTACTAGTGAGTGACAGTATCCGAGAACTTGCATTCGAATGCATGAGATTTCGATTAGCGAATACTACTACTAGTGAGTGACAGTATCCGAATTATTGCATTCGAATGCATGAAATTTCGATTAGCGAATACTACTACTAGTGAGTGACAGTATCCGAATTATTGCATTCGAATACATGAAATTTCGATTAGCGAATACTAGTACTAGTGAGTGACAGTATCCGAAATATTGCATTCGAATGCATGAAATTTCGCTTAGCGAATACTACTACTAGTGAGTGACAGTATCCGAATTATGGCATTCGAATGCATGAACTTTCGATTAGCGAATACTACTACTAGTGAGTGACAGTATCCGAATTATTGCATTCGAATGCATGAAATTTCGATTAGCGAATACTACTACTAGTGAGTGACAGTATCCGAACCATTGCATTCGAATGCATGAGATTGCGATTGGCAAATACTACTACTAGTGAGTGACAGAATCCGAATTATTGCATTCGAATGCATGAAATGTCGATTAGCGAATACTACTACTAGTGAGTGACAGTATCCGAGAACTTGCATTCGAATGCATGAGATTTCGATTAGCGAATACTACTACTAACGAGTGACAGTATCCGAGAACTTGCATTCGAATGCATGATATTTCGATTAGCGAATACTACTACTAGTAAGTGACAGTATCCGAATTATGGCATTCAAATGCATGAAATTTCGATTAGCGAATACTACTACTAGTGAGTGACAGTATCCGAATTATTGCATTCGAATGCAAGAGATTTCGATTAGCGAATACTACTACTAGTGAGTGAGAGTATCCGAATTATTGCATTCGAATTTAAGAGATTTCGATTAGCGAATACTACTACTAGTGAGTGACAGTATCTGAAATATTACACTCGAATGCAAGAGATTTCTATTAGCGAATACTGCTACTAGTGAGTGACAGTATCCGAATTATTGCATTCGAGTGCAAGAGATTTCGATTAGCGAATACTACTACTAGTGAGTGACAGTATCCGAATTATTGCATTCGAATGCATGAAATTTCAATTAGCAAATACTACTACTAGTGAGTGACAGTATCCGAGAACTTGCATTCGAATGCATGAGATTTCGATTAGCGAATACTACTACTAGTGAGTGACACTATCCGAATTATTGCATTCGAATGCATGAAATTTCGATTAGCGAATACTACTACTAGTGAGTGACAGTATCCGAGAACTTGCATTCGAATGCATGAGATTTCGATTAGCGAATACTACTACTAGTGAGTGACAGTATCCGAATTATTGCATTCGAATGCATGAGATTTCGATTAGCGAGTACTACTACTAGTGAGTGACACTATCCGAATTATTGCATTCGAATGCATGAAATTTCGATTAGCGAATACTACTACTAGTGAGTGACAGTATCCGAGAACTTGCATTCGAATGCATGAGATTTCGATTAGCGAATACTACTACTAGGGAGTGACACTATCCGAATTATTGCATTCGAATGCATGAAATTTCGATTAGCGAATACTACTACTAGTGAGTGACAGTATACGAATTATTGCATTCGAATGCATGAGATTTCGATTAGCGAATACTATTACTAGTGAGTGACAGTATCCGAGAACTTGCATTCGAATGCATGAGATTTCGATTAGCGAATACTACTACTAGTGAGTGACAGTATCCCAATTATTGCATTCGAATGCATGAAATTTCGATTAGCGAATACTACTACTAGTGAGTGACAGTATCCGAATTATGGCATTCGAATGCATGAAATTTCGATTAGCGAATACTACTACTAGTGAGTGACAGTATTCGAATTGTTGCATTCGAATGCATGAAATTTCGATTAGCGAATACTACTACTAGTGAGTGACAGTATCCGAATTATCGCATTCGAATGCATGAGATTGCGATTAGCGAATACTACTACTAGTGAGTGACAGAATCCGAATTATTGCATTCGAATGCATGAAATTTCGATTAGCGAATACTACTACTAGTGAGTGACAGTATCCGAGAACTTGCATTCGAATGCATGAGATTTCGATTAGCGAATACTACTACTAGTGAGTGACAGTATCCGAGAACTTGCATTTATATGCATGAGATTTCGATTAGCGAATACTACTACTAGTGAGTGACAGTATCCGAATTATTGCAATCGAATGCATGAGATTTCGTTTAGCGAATACTACTACTAGTCAAAGACAGTTTCCGAATTATTGCTTTCGAATGCAAGAGATTTCGATTAGCGAATACTACTACTAGTGAGTGACAGTATCCGAATTATTGCATTCGAATGCAAGAGATTTCGATTAGCGAATACTACTACTAGTGAGTAACAGTATCCGAATTATTGCATTCGAATGCAAGAGATTTCGATTAGCAAATACTACTACTAGTGAGTCACAGTATCCAAATTATTGCATTCGAATGCAAGAGATTTCGATTAGCGAATACTACTACTAGTGAGTGACAGTATCCGAATTATTGCATTCGAATGCATGAGATTTCGATTAGCGAATACTGCTACTAGTGAGTGACAGTATCCGAGAACTTGCATTCGAATGCATGAGATTTCGATTAGCGAATACTACTACTAGTGAGTGACAGTATCCGAATTATTGCATTCGAATGCATGAAATTTCGATTAGCGAATACTACTACTAGTGAGTGACAGTATCCGAATTATTGCATTCGAATACATGAAATTTCGATTAGCGAATACTAGTACTAGTGAGTGACAGTATCCGAAATATTGCATTCGAATGCATGAAATTTCGCTTAGCGAATACTACTACTAGTGAGTGACAGTATCCGAATTATGGCATTCGAATGCATGAACTTTCGATTAGCGAATACTACTACTAGTGAGTGACAGTATCCGAATTATTGCATTCGAATGCATGAAATTTCGATTAGCGAATACTACTACTAGTGAGTGACAGTATCCGAACTATTGCATTCGAATGCATGAGATTGCGATTGGCAAATACTACTACTAGTGAGTGACAGAATCCGAATTATTGCATTCGAATGCATGAAATGTCGATTAGCGAATACTACTACTAGTGAGTGACAGTATCCGAGAACTTGCATTCGAATGCATGAGATTTCGATTAGCGAATACTACTACTAACGAGTGACAGTATCCGAGAACTTGCATTCGAATGCATGATATTTCGATTAGCGAATACTACTACTAGTAAGTGACAGTATCCGAATTATGGCATTCAAATGCATGAAATTTCGATTAGCGAATACTACTACTAGTGAGTGACAGTATCCGAATTATTGCATTCGAATGCAAGAGATTTCGATTAGCGAATACTACTACTAGTGAGTGAGAGTATCCGAATTATTGCATTCGAATTTAAGAGATTTCGATTAGCGAATACTACTACTAGTGAGTGACAGTATCTGAAATATTACACTCGAATGCAAGAGATTTCTATTAGCGAATACTGCTACTAGTGAGTGACAGTATCCGAATTATTGCATTCGAGTGCAAGAGATTTCGATTAGCGAATACTACTACTAGTGAGTGACAGTATCCGAATTATTGCATTCGATTGCATGAAATTTCAATTAGCAAATACTACTACTAGTGAGTGACAGTATCCGAGAACTTGCATTCGAATGCATGAGATTTCGATTAGCGAATACTACTACTAGTGAGTGACACTATCCGAATTATTGCATTCGAATGCATGAAATTTCGATTAGCGAATACTACTACTAGTGAGTGACAGTATCCGAGAACTTGCATTCGAATGCATGAGATTTCGATTAGCGAATACTACTACTAGTGAGTGACAGTATCCGAATTATTGCATTCGAATGCATGAGATTTCGATTAGCGAGTACTACTACTAGTGAGTGACACTATCCGAATTATTGCATTCGAATGCATGAAATTTCGATTAGCGAATACTACTACTAGTGAGTGACAGTATCCGAGAACTTGCATTCGAATGCATGAGATTTCGATTAGCGAATACTACTACTAGGAAGTGACACTATCCGAATTATTGCATTCGAATGCATGAAATTTCGATTAGCGAATACTACTACTATTGAGTGACAGTATCCAAGAACTTGCATTCGAATGCATGAGATTTCGATTAGCGAATACTACTACTAGTGAGTGACAGTATCCGAATTATTGCATTCGAATGCATGAGATTTCGATTAGCGAATACTACTACTAGTGAGTGACAGTATCCGAATTATTGCATTCGAATGCATGAGATTTCGATTAGCGAATACTACTACTAGTGAGTGACAGTATGCGAATTATTGCATTCGAATGCATGAGATTTCGATTAGCGAATACTACTACTAGTGAGTGACAGAATCCGAATTACTGCATTCGAATGCATGAAATTTCGATTAGCAAATACTACTACTAGTGAGTGACAGTATCCGAGAACTTGCATTCGAATGCATGAGATTTCGATTAGCGAATACTACTACTAGTGAGTGACAGTATCCGAGAACTTGCATTTATATGCATGAGATTTCGATTAGCGAATACTACTACTAACGAGTGACAGTATCCGAGAACTTGCATTCGAATGCATGATATTTCGATTAGCGAATACTACTACTAGTAAGTGACAGTATCCGAATTATGGCATTCGAATGCATGAAATTTCGATTAGCGAATACTACTACTAGTGAGTGACAGTATCCGAGAACTTGCATTCGAATGCATGAAATTTCGATTAGCGAATACTACTACTAGTGAGTGACAGTATCCGAATTATTGCATTCGAATGCAAGAGATTTCGATTAGCGAATACTACTACTAGTGAGTGAGAGTATCCGAATTATTGCATTCGAATTTAAGAGATTTCGATTAGCGAATACTACTACTAGTGAGTGACAGTATCCGAATTATTGCAATCGAATGCATGAGATTTCGTTTAGCGAATACTACTACTAGTCAAAGACAGTTTCCGAATTATTGCTTTCGAATGCAAGAGATTTCGATTAGCGAATACTACTACTAGTGAGTGACAGTATCCGAATTATTGCATTCGAATGCAAGAGATTTCGACTAGCGAATACTACTACTAGTGAGTAACAGTATCCGAATTATTGCATTCGAATGCAAGAGATTTCGATTAGCAAATACTACTCCTAGTGAGTGACAGTATCCAAATTATTGCATTCGAATGCAACAGATTTCGATTAGCGAATACTACTACTAGTGAGTGACAGTATCCGAATTATTGCATTCGAATGCATGAGATTTCGATTAGCGAATACTACTACTAGTGAGTGACAGTATCCAAATTATGGCATTCGAATGCATGAACTTTCGATTAGCGAATACTACTACTAGTGAGTGACAGTATCCGAATTATTGCATTCGAATGCATGAAATTTCGATTAGCGAATACTACTACTAGTGAGTGACAGTATCCGAACTATTGCATTCGAATGCATGAGATTGCGATTGGCGAATACTACTACTAGTGAGTGACAGAATCCGAATTATTGCATTCGAATGCATGAAATGTCGATTAGCGAATACTACTACTAGTGAGTGACAGTATCCGAGAACTTGCATTCGAATGCATGAGATTTCGATTAGCGAATACTACTACTAACGAGTGACAGTATCCGAGAACTTGCATTCGAATGCATGATATTTCGATTAGCGAATACTACTACTAGTAAGTGACAGTATCCGAATTATGGCATTCGAATGCATGAAATTTCGATTAGCGAATACTACTACTAGTGAGTGACAGTATCCGAGAACTTGCATTCGAATGCATGAAATTTCGATTAGCGAATACTACTACTAGTGAGTGACAGTATCCGAATTATTGCATTCGAATGCAAGAGATTTCGATTAGCGAATACTACTACTAGTGAGTGAGAGTATCCGAATTATTGCATTCGAATTTAAGAGATTTCGATTAGCGAATACTACTACTAGTGAGTGACAGTATCCGAAATATTACATTCGAATGGAAGAGATTTCTATTAGCGAATACTGCTACTAGTGAGTGACAGTATCCGAATTATTGCATTCGAATGCAAGAGATTTCGATTAGCGAATACTACTACTAGTGAGTGATAGTATCCGAATTATTGCATTCGAATGCATGAAATTTCAATTAGCAAATACTACTACTAGTGAGTGACAGTATACGAGAACTTGCATTCGAATGCATGAGATTTCGATTAGCGAATACTACTACTAGTGAGTGACACTATCCGAATTATTGCATTCGAATGCATGAGATTTCGATTAGCGAATACTACTACTAGTGAGTGACACTATCCGAATTATTGCATTCGAATGCAAGAGATTTCGATTAGCGAATACTACTACTAGTGAGTGAGAGTATCCGAATTATTGCATTCGAATTTAAGAGATTTCGATTAGCGAATACTACTACTAGTGAGTGACAGTATCCGAAATATTACATTCGAATGGAAGAGATTTCTATTAGCGAATACTGCTACTAGTGAGTGACAGTATCCGAATTATTGCATTCGAATGCAAGAGATTTCGATTAGCGAATACTACTACTAGTGAGTGATAGTATCCGAATTATTGCATTCGAATGCATGAAATTTCAATTAGCGAATACTACTACTAGTGAGTGACAGTATCCGAGAACTTGCATTCGAATGCATGAGATTTCGATTAGCGAATACTACTACTAGTGAGTGACAATATCCGAATTATTGCATTCGAATGCATGAGATTTCGATTAGCGAATACTACTACTAGTGAGTGACACTATCCGAATTATTGCATTCGAATGCATGAAATTTCGATTAGCGAATACTACTACTAGTGAGTGACAGTATCCGAGAACTTGCATTCGAATGCATGAGATTTCGATTAGCGAATACTACTACTAGTGAGTGACAGTATCCGAATTATTGCATTCGAATGCATGAGATTTCGATTAGCGAATACTACTACTAGTGAGTGACAGTATCCCAATTATTGCAATCGAATGCATGAAATTTCGATCAGCGAATACTACTACTAGTGAGTGACAGTATCCGAGAACTTGCATTCAAATGCATTAAATTTCGATTAGCGAATACTACTACTAGTGAGTGACAGTATCCGAATTATTGCATTCGAATGCATGAAATTTCGATTAGCGAATACTACTACTAGTGAGTGACAGTATCCGAATTATGGCATTCGAATGCATGAAATTTCGATTAGCGAATACTACTACTAGTGAGTGACAGTATCCGAATTGTTGCATTCGAATGCATGAAATTTCGATTAGCGAATACTACTACTAGTGAGTGACACTATCCGAATTATTGCATTCGAATGCATGAGATTGCGATTAGCGAATACTACTACTAGTGAGTGACAGAATCCGAATTATTGCATTCGAATGCATGAAATTTCGATTAGCAAATACTACTACTAGTGAGTGACAGTATCCGAGAACTTGCATTCGAATGCATGAGATTTCGATTAGCGAATACTACCACTAGTGAGTGACAGTATCCGAGAACTTGCATTTATATGCATGAGATTTCGATGAGCGAATACTACTACTAGTGAGTGACAGTATCCGAATTATTGCAATCGAATGCATGAGATATCGTTTAGCGAATACTACTACTAGTCAAAGACAGTTTCCGAATTATTGCTTTCGAATGCAAGAGATTTCGATTAGCGAATACTACTACTAGTGAGTGACAGTATCCGAATTATTGCATTCGAATGCAAGAGATTTCGATTAGCGAATACTACTACTAGTGAGTAACAGTATCCGAATTATTGCATTCGAATGCAAGAGATTTCGATTAGCAAATACTACTACTAGTGAGTGACAGTATCCAAATTATTGCATTCGAATGCAAGAGATTTCGATTAGCGAATACTACTAAAGGTGAGTGACAGTATCCATATTATTGCATTCGAATGCATGAGATTTCGATTAGCGAATACTACTACTAGTGAGTGACAGTATCCGAGAACTTGCATTCGAATGCATGAGATTTCGATTAGCGAATACTACTACTAGTGAGTGACAGTATCCCAATTATTGCCTTCGAATGCATGAAATTTCGATTAGCGAATTACTACTAGTGAGTGACAGTATCCGAATTATTGCATTCGAATGCATGAGATTGCGATTGGCGAATACTACTACTAGTGAGTGACAGAATCCGAATTATTGCATTCGAATGCATGAAATTTCGATTAGCGAATACTACTACTAGTGAGTGACAGTATCCGAGAACTTGCATTCGAATGCATGAGATTTCGATTAGCGAATACTACTACTAGTGAGTGACAGTATCCGAGAACTTGCATTTATATGCATGAAATTTCGATTAGCGAATACTACTACTAGTGAGTGACAGTATCCGAATTATTGCAATCGAATGCATGAGATTTCGTTTAGCGAATACTACTACTAGTCAAAGACAGTTTCCGAATTATTTCTCTCGAATGCAAGAGATTTCGATTAGCGAATACTACTACTAGTGAGTGACAGTATCCGAATTATTGCATTCGAATGCAAGAGATTTCGATTAGCGAATACTACTACTAGTGAGTAACAGTATCCGAATTATTGCATTCGAATGCAAGAGATTTCGATTAGCAAATACTACTACTAGTGAGTGACAGTATCCAAATTATTGCATTCGAATGCAAGAGATTTCGATTAGCGAATACTACTACTAGTGAGTGACAGTATCCGAATTATTGCATTCGAATGCATGAGACTTCGATTAGCGAATACTACTACTAGCGAGTGACAGTATCCGAGAACTTGCATTCGAATGCATGAGATTTCGATTAGCGAATACTACAACTAGTGAGTGACAGTATCCGAATTATTGCATTCGAATGCATGAAATTTCGATTAGCGAATACTACTACTAGTGAGTGACAGTATCCGAATTATTGCATTCGAATACATGAAATTTCGATTAGCGAATACTAGTACTAGTGAGTGACAGTATCCGAAATATTGCATTCGAATGCATGAAATTTCGCTTAGCGAATACTACTACTAGTGAGTGACAGTATCCGAATTATGGCATTCGAATGCATGAACTTTCGATTAGCGAATACTTCTACTAGTGAGTGACAGTATCCGAATTATTGCATTCGAATGCATGAAATTTCGATTAGCGAATACTACTACTAGTGAGTGACAGTATCCGAACTATTGCATTCGAATGCATGAGATTGCGATTGGCGAATACTACTACTAGTGAGTGACAGAATCCGAATTATTGCATTCGAATGCATGAAATGTCGATTAGCGAATACTACTACTAGTGAGTGACAGTATCCGAGAACTTGCATTCGAATGCATGAGATTTCGATTAGCGAATACTACTACTAACGAGTGACAGTATCCGAGAACTTGCATTCGAATGCATGATATTTCGATTAGCGAATACTACTACTAGTAAGTGATAGTATCCGAATTATGGCATTCGAATGCATGAAATTTCGATTAGCGAATACTACTACTAGTGAGTGACAGTATCCGAGAACTTGCATTCGAATGCATGAAATTTCGATTAGCGAATACTACTACTAGTGAGTGACAGTATCCGAATTATTGCATTCAAATGCAAGAGATTTCGATTAGCGAATACTACTACCAGTGAGTGAGAGTATCCGAATTATTGCATTCGAATTTAAGAGATTTCGATTAGCGAATACTACTACTTGTGAGTGACAGTATCCGAAATATTACATTCGAATGCAAGAGATTTCTATTAGCGAATACTGCTACTAGTGAGTGACAGTATGCGAACTATTGCATTCGAATGCAAGAGATTTCGATTAGCGAATACTACTACTAGTGAGTGACAGTATCCGAATTATTGCATTCGAATGCAAGAGATTTCGATTAGCGAATACTACTACTAGTGAGTGACAGTATCCGAATTATTGCATTCGAATGCATGAAATTTCAATTAGCAAATAGTACTACTAGTGAGTGACAGTATCCGAGAACTTGCATTCGAATGCATGAGATTTCGATTAGCGAATACTACTACTAGTGAGTGACAGTATCCCAATTATTGCATTCGAATGCATGAAATTTCGATTAGCGAATACTACTACTAGTGAGTGACAGTATCCGAGAACTTGCATTCAAATGCATTAAATTTCGATTAGCGAATACTACTACTAGTGAGTGACAGTATCCGAATTATTGCATTCGAGTGCATTAAATTTCGATTAGCGAATATTACTACTAGTGAGTGACAGTATTCGAATTATGGCATTCGAATGCATGAAATTTCGATTAGCGAATACTACTACTAGTGAGTGACAGTATCCGAATTGTTGCATTCGAATGCATGAAATTTCGATTAGCGAATACTACTACTAGTGAGTGACAGTATCCGAATTATTGCATTCGAATGCATGAGATTGCGATTAGCGAATACTACTACTTGTGAGTGACAGAATCCGAATTATTGCATTCGAATGCATGAAATTTCGATTAGCGAATACTACTACTAGTGAGTGACAGTATCCCAGAACTTGCATTCGAATGCATGAGATTTCGATTAGCGAATACTACTACTAGTGAGTGACAGTATCCGAGAACTTGCATTTATATGCATGAGATTTCGATTAGCGAATACTACTACTAGTGAGTGACAGTATCCGAATTATTGCAATCGAATGCATGAGATTTCGTTTAGCGAATACTACTACTAGTCAAAGACAGTTTCCGAATTATAGCTTTCGAATGCAAGAGATTTCGATTAGCGAATACTACTACTAGTGAGTGACAGTATCCGAATTATTGCATTCGAATGCAAGAGATTTCGATTAGCGAATACTACTACTAGTGAGTAACAGTATCCGAATTATTGCATTCGAATGCAAGAGATTTCGATTAGCAAATACTACTACTAGTGAGTGACAGTATCCAAATTATTGCATTCGAATGCAAGAGATTTCGATTAGCGAATACTACTACTAGTGAGTGACAGTATCCGAGAACTTGCATTCGAATGCATGAGATTTCGATTAGCGAATACTACTACTAGTGAGTGACAGTATCCGAATTATTGCATTCGAATGCATGAAATTTCGATTAGCGAATACTACTACTAGTGAGTGACAGTATCCGAATTATTGCATTCGAATACATGAAATTTCGATTAGCGAATACTAGTACTAGTGAGTGACAGTATCCGAAATATTGCATTCGAATGCATGAAATTTCGCTTAGCGAATACTACTACTAGTGAGTGACAGTATCCGAATGATGGCATTCGAATGCATGAACTTTCGATTAGCGAATACTACTACTAGTGAGTGACAGTATCCGAGAACTTGCATTCGAATGCATGAAATTTCGTTTAGCGAATACTACTACTAGTGAGTGACAGTATCCGAACTATTGCATTCGAATGCATGAGATTGCGATTGGCGAATACTACTACTAGTGAGTGACAGAATCCGAATACTTGCATTCGAATGCATGAAATGTCGATTAGCGAATACTACTACTAGTGAGTGACAGTATCCGAGAACTTACATTCGAATGCATGAGATTTCGATTAGCGAATACTACTACTAACGAGTGACAGTATCCGAGAACTTGCATTCGAATGCATGATATTTCGATTAGCGAATACTACTACTAGTAAGTGACAGTATCCGAATTATGGCATTCGAATGCATGAAATTTCGATTAGCGAATACTACTACTAGTGAGTGACAGTATCCGAGAACTTGCATTCGAATGCATGAAATTTCGTTAGCGAATACTACTACTAGTGAGTGACAGTATCCGAATTATTGCATTCGAATGCAAGAGATTTCGATTAGCGAATACTACTACTAGTGAGTGAGAGTATCCGAATTATTGCATTCGAATTTAAGAGATTTCGATTAGCGAATACTACTACTAGTGAGTGACAGTATCCGAAATATTACATTCGAATGCAAGAGATTTCTATTAGCGAATACTGCTACTAGTGAGTGACAGTATGCGAACTATTGCATTCGAATGCAAGAGATTTCGATTAGCGAATACTACTACTAGTGAGTGACAGTATCCGAATTATTGCATTCGAATGCAAGAGATTTCGATTAGCGAATACTACTACTAGTGAGTGACAGTATCCGAATTATTGCATTCGAATGCATGAAATTTCAATTAGCAAATAGTACTACTAGTGAGTGACAGTATCCGAGAACTTGCATTCGAATGCATGAGATTTCGATTAGCGAATACTACTACTAGTGAGTGACACTATCCGAATTATTGCATTCGAATGCATGAAATTTCGATTAGCGAATACTACTACTAGTGAGTGACAGTATCCGAATTATTGCATTCGAATGCATGAGATTTCGATTAGCGAATACTACTACTAGTGAGTGACACTAACCGAATTATTGCATTCGAATGCATGAGATTTCGATTGGCGAATACTACTACTAGTGAGTGACAGTATCCGAGAACTTGCATTCGAATGCATGAGATTTCGATTAGCGAATACTACTACTAGTGAGTGACAGTATCCCAATTATTGCATTCGAATGCATGAAATTTCGATTAGCGAATACTACTACTAGTGAGTGACAGTATCCGAGAACTTGCATTCAAATGCATTAAATTTCGATTAGCGAATACTACTACTAGTGAGTGACAGTATCCGAAATATTGCATTCGAATGCATGAAATTTCGCTTAGCGAATACTACTACTAGTGAGTGACAGTATCCGAATTATGGCATTCGAATGCATGAAATTTCGATTAGCGAATACTACTACTAGTGAGTGACAGTATCCGAATTGTTGCATTCGAATGCATGAAATTTCGATTAGCGAATACTACTACTAGTGAGTGACAGTATCCGAATTATTGCATTCGAATGCATGAGATTGCGATTAGCGAATACTACTACTTGTGAGTGACAGAATCCGAATTATTGCATTCGAATGCATGAAATTTCGATTAGCGAATACTACTACTAGTGAGTGACAGTATCCCAGAACTTGCATTCGAATGCATGAGATTTCGATTAGCGAATACTACTACTAGTGAGTGACAGTATCCGAGAACTTGCATTTATATGCATGAGATTTCGATTAGCGAATACTACTACTAGTGAGTGACAGTATCCGAATTATTGCAATCGAATGCATGAGATTTCGTTTAGCGAATACTACTACTAGTCAAAGACAGTTTCCGAATTATTGCTTTCGAATGCAAGAGATTTCGATTAGCGAATACTACTACTAGTGAGTGACAGTATCCGAATTATTGCATTCGAATGCAAGAGATTTCGATTAGCGAATACTACTACTAGTGAGTAACAGTATCCGAATTATTGCATTCGAATGCAAGAGATTTCGATTAGCAAATACTACTACTAGTGAGTGACAGTATCCAAATTATTGCATTCGAATGCAAGAGATTTCGATTAGCGAATACTACTACTAGTGAGTGACAGTATCCGAATTATTGCATTCGAATGCATGAGATTTCGATTAGCGAATACTACTACTAGTGAGTGACAGTATCCGAGAACTTGCATTCGAATGCATGAGATTTCGATTAGCGAATACTACTACAAGTGAGTGACAGTATCCGAATTATTGCATTCGAATGCATGAAATTTCGATTAGCGAATACTACTACTAGTGAGTGACAGTATCCGAATTATTGCATTCGAATACATGAAATTTCGATTAGCGAATACTAGTACTAGTGAGTGACAGTATCCGAAATATTGCATTCGAATGCATGAATTTTCGCTTAGCGAATACTACTACTAGTGAGTGACAGTATCCGAATTATGGCATTCGAATGCATGAACTTTCGATTAGCGAATACTACTACTAGTGAGTGACAGTATCCGAATTATTGCATTCGAATGCATGAAATTTCGTTTAGCGAATACTACTACTAGTGAGTGACAGTATCCGAACTATTCATTCAAATGCATGAGATTGCGATTGGCGAATACTACTACTAGTGAGTGACAGAATCCGAATTCTTGCATTCGAATGCATGAAATGTCGATTAGCGAATACTACTACTAGTGAGTGACAGTATCCGGGAACTTACATTCGAATGCATGAGATTTCGATTAGCGAATACTACTACTAACGAGTGACAGTATCCGAGAACTTGCATTCGAATGCATGATATTTCGATTAGCGAATACTACTACTAGTAAGTGACAGTATCCGAATTATGGCATTCGAATGCATGAAATTTCGATTAGCGAATACTACTACTAGTGAGTGACAGTATCCGAGAACCTGCATTCGAATGCATGAATTTTCGTTAGCGAATACTACTACTAGTGAGTGACAGTATCCGAATTATTGCATTCGAATGCAAGAGATTTCGATTAGCGAATAGTACTACTAGTGAGTGAGAGTATCCGAATTATTGCATTCGAATTTAAGAGATTTCGATTAGCGAATACTACTACTAGTGAGTGACAGTATCCGAAATATTACATTCGAATGCAAGAGATTTCTATTAGCGAATAATGCTACTAGTGAGTGACAGTATCCGAATTATTGCATTCGAATGCAAGAGATTTCGATTAGCGAATACTACTACTAGTGAGTGACAGTATCCGAATTATTGCATTCGAATGCATGAAATTTCAATTAGCAAATACTACTACTAGTGAGTGACAGTATCCGAGAACTTGCATTCGAATGCATGAGATTTCGATTAGCGAATTCTACTACTAGTGAGTGACACTATCCGAATTATTGCATTCAAATGCATGAAATTTCGATTAGCGAATACTACTACTAGTGAGTGACAGTATCCGAGAACTTGCATTCGAATTCATGAGATTTCGATTAGCGAATACTACTACTAGTGAGTGACAGTATCCGAATTATTGCATTCGAATGCATGAGATTTCGATTAGCGAATACTACTACTAGTGAGTGACAGTATCCGAATTATTGCATTCGAATGCATGAGATTTCGATTAGCGAATACTACTACTAGTGAGTGACAGTATCCGAATTATTGCATTCGAATGCATGAAATTTCGATTAGCGAATACTACTACTAGTGAGTGACAGTATCCGAATTATGGCATTCGAATGCATGAAATTTCGATTAGCGAATACTACTACTAGTGAGTGACAGTATCCGAATTATTGCATTCGAATGCATGAAATTTCGATTAGCGAATACTACTACTAGTGAGTGACAGTATCCGAATTATTGCATTCGAATGCATGAGATTGCGATTAGCGAATACTACTACTAGTGAGTGACAGAATCATAATTATTGCATTCGAATGCATGAAATTTCGATTAGCGAATACTACTACTAGTGAGTGACAGTATCCGAGAACTTGCATTCGAATGCATGAGATTTCGATTAGCGAATACTACTACTAGTGAGTGACAGTATCCTAGAACTTGCATTTATATGCATGAGATTTCGATTAGCGAATACTGCTACTAGTGAGTGACAGTATCCGAGAACTTGCATTTATATGCATGAGATTTCGATTAGCGAATACTACTACTAGTGAGTGACAGTATCCGAATTATTGCAATCGAATGCATGAAATTTCGTTTAGCGAAAACTACTACTAGTCAAAGACAGTTTCCAAATTATTGCTTTCGAATGCAAGAGATTTCGATTAGCGAATACTACTACTAGTGAGTGACAGTATCCGAATTATTGCATTCGAATGCATTAAATTTCGATTAGCGAATACTGCTACTAGTGAGTGACAGTATCCGAATTATGGCATTCGAATGCATGAAATTTCGATTAGCGAATACTACTACTAGTGAGTGACAGTATCCGAATTGTTGCATTCGAATGCATGAAATTTCGATTAGCGAATACTACTACTAGTGAGTGACAGTATCCGAATTATTGCATTCGAATGCATGAGATTTCGATTAGCGAATACTACTACTAGTGAGTGACAGTATCCGAATTATTGCATTCGAATGCAAGAGATTTCGATTAGCGAATACTACTACTAGTGAGTAACTGTATCCGAATTATTGCATTCGAATGCAAGAGATTTCGATTAGCAAATACTACTACTAGTGAGTGACAGTATCCAAATTATTGCATTCGAATGCAAGAGATTTCGATTAGCGAATACTACTACTAGTGAGTGACAGTATCCGAATTATTGCATTCGAATGCATGAGACTTCGATTAGCGAATACTACTACTAGTGAGTGACAGTATCCGAGAACTTGCATTCGAATGCATGAGATTTCGATTAGCGAATACTACTACTAGTGAGTGACAGTATCCGAATTATTGCATTCGAATGCATGAAATTTCGATTAGCGAATACTACTACTAGTGCGTGACAGTATCCGAATTATTGCATTCGAATACATGAAATTTCGATTAGCGAATACTAGTACTAGTGAGTGACAGTATCCGAAATATTGCATTCGAATGCACGAAATTTCGCTTAGCGAATACTACTACTAGTGAGTGACAGTATCCGAATTATGGCATTCGAATGCATGAACTTTCGATTAGCGAATACTTCTACTAGTGAGTGACAGTATCCGAATTATTGCATTCGAATGCATGAAATTTCGATTAGCGAATACTACTACTAGTGAGTGACAGTATCCTAACTATTGCATTCGAATGCATGAGATTGCGATTGGCGAATACTACTACTAGTGGGTGACAGAATCCGAATTATTGCATTCGAATGCATGAAATGTCGATTAGCGAATACTACTACTAGTGAGTGACAGTATCCGAGAACTTGCATTCGAATGCATGAGATTTCGATTAGCGAATACTACTACTAACGAGTGACAGTATCCGAGAACTTGCATTCGAATGCATGATATTTCGATTAGCGAATACTACTACTAGTAAGTGACAGTATCCGAAGTATGGCATTCGAATGCATGAAATTTCGATTAGCGAATACTACTACTAGTGAGTGACAGTATCCGAGAACTTGCATTCGAATGCATGAAATTTCGATTAGCGAATACTACTACTAGTGAGTGACAGTATCCGAATTATTGCATTCGAATGCAAGAGATTTCGATTAGCGAATACTACTACTAGTGAGTGAGAGTATCCGAATTATTGCATTCGAATTTAAGAGATTTCGATTAGCGAATACTACTACTAGTGAGTGACAGTATCCAAATATTACATTCGAATGCAAGAGATTTCTATTAGCGAATACTGCTACTAGTGAGTGACAGTATGCGAACTATTGCATTCGAATGCAAGAGATTTCGATTACCGAATACTACTACTAGTGAGTGACAGTATCCGAATTATTGCATTCGAATGCAAGAGATTTCGATTAGCGAATACTACTACTAGTGAGTGACAGTATCCGAATTATTGCATTCGAATGCATGAAATTTCGATTAGCGAATACTACTACTAGTGAGTGACAGTATCCGAATTATTGCATTCGAATACATGAAATTTCGATTAGCGAATACTAGTACTAGTGAGTGACAGTATCCGAAATATTGCATTCGAATGCATGAAATTTCGCTTAGCGAATACTACTACTAGTGAGTGACAGTATCCGAATTATGGCATTCGAATGCATGAACTTTCGATTAGCGAATACTTCTACTAGTGAGTGACAGTATCCGAATTATTGCATTCGAATGCATGAAATTTCGATCAGCGAATACTACTACTAGTGAGTGACAGTATCCGAACTATTGCATTCGAATGCATGAGATTGCGATTGGCGAATACTACTACTAGTGAGTGACAGAATCCGAATTATTGCATTCGAATGCATGAAATGTCCATTAGCGAATACTACTACTAGTGAGTGACAGTATCCGAGAACTTGCATTCGAATGCATGAGATTTCGATTAGCGAATACTACTACTAACGAGTGACAGTATCCGAGAACTTGCATTCGAATGCATGATATTTCGATTAGCGAATACTACTACTAGTAAGTGATAGTATCCGAATTATGGCATTCGAATGCATGAAATTTCGATTAGCGATTACTACTACTAGTGAGTGACAGTATCCGAGAACTTGCATTCGAATGCATGAAATTTCGATTAGCGAATACTACTACTAGTGAGTGACAGTATCCGAATTATTGCATTCAAATGCAAGAGATTTCGATTAGCGAATACTACTACCAGTGAGTGAGAGTATCCGAATTATTGCATTTCGAATTTAAGAGATTTCGATTAGCGAATACTACTACTAGTGAGTGACAGTATCCGAAATATTACATTCGAATGCAAGAGATTTCTATTAGCGAATACTGCTACTAGTGAGTGACAGTATGCGAACTATTGCATTCGAATGCAAGAGATTTCGATTAGCGAATACTACTACTAGTGAGTGACAGTATCCGAATTATTGCATTCGAATGCAAGAGATTTCGATTAGCGAATACTACTACTAGTGAGTGACAGTATCCGAATTATTGCATTCGAATGCATGAAATTTCAATTAGCAAATAGTACTACTAGTGAGTGACAGTATCCGAGAACTTGCATTCGAATGCATGAGATTTCGATTAGCGAATACTACTACTAGTGAGTGACACTATCCGAATTATTGCATTCGAATGCATGAAATTTCGATTAGCGAATACTACTACTAGTGAGTGACAGTATCCGAATTATTGCATTCGAATGCATGAGATTTCGATTAGCGAATACTACTACTAGTGAGTGACACTAACCGAATTATTGCATTCGAATGCATGAGATTTCGATTGGCGAATACTACTACTAGTGAGTGACAGTATCCGAGAACTTGCATTCGAATGCATGAGATTTCGATTAGCGAATACTACTACTAGTGAGTGACAGTATCCCAATTATTGCATTCGAATGCATGAAATTTCGATTAGCGAATACTACTACTAGTGAGTGACAGTATCCGAGAACTTGCATTCAAATGCATTAAATTTCGATTAGCGAATACTACTACTAGTGAGTGACAGTATCCGAATTATTGCATTCGAATGCATTAAATTTCGATTAGCGAATACTACTACTAGTGAGTGACAGTATCCGAATTATGGCATTCGAATGCATGAAATTTCGATTAGCGAATACTACTACTAGTGAGTGACAGTATCCGAATTGTTGCATTCGAATGCATGAAATTTCGATTAGCGAATACTACTACTAGTGAGTGACAGTATCCGAATTATTGCATTCGAATGCATGAGATTGCGATTAGCGAATACTACTACTTGTGAGTGACAGAATCCGAATTATTGCATTCGAATGCATGAAATTTCGATTAGCGAATACTACTACTAGTGAGTGACAGTATCCCAGAACTTGCATTCGAATGCATGAGATTTCGATTAGCGAATACTACTACTAGTGAGTGACAGTATCCGAGAACTTGCATTTATATGCATGAGATTTCGATTAGCGAATACTACTACTAGTGAGTGACAGTATCCGAATTATTGCAATCGAATGCATGAGATTTCGTTTAGCGAATACTACTACTAGTCAAAGACAGTTTCCGAATTATAGCTTTCGAATGCAAGAGATTTCGATTAGCGAATACTACTACTAGTGAGTGACAGTATCCGAATTATTGCATTCGAATGCAAGAGATTTCGATTAGCGAATACTACTACTAGTGAGTAACAGTATCCGAATTATTGCATTCGAATGCAAGAGATTTCGATTAGCAAATACTACTACTAGTGAGTGACAGTATCCAAATTATTGCATTCGAATGCAAGAGATTTCGATTAGCGAATACTACTACTAGTGAGTGACAGTATCCGAGAACTTGCATTCGAATGCATGAGATTTCGATTAGCGAATACTACTACTAGTGAGTGACAGTATCCGAATTATTGCATTCGAATGCATGAAATTTCGATTAGCGAATACTACTACTAGTGAGTGACAGTATCCGAATTATTGCATTCGAATACATGAAATTTCGATTAGCGAATACTAGTACTAGTGAGTGACAGTATCCGAAATATTGCATTCGAATGCATGAAATTTCGCTTAGCGAATACTACTACTAGTGAGTGACAGTATCCGAATTATGGCATTCGAATGCATGAACTTTCGATTAGCGAATACTACTACTAGTGAGTGACAGTATCCGAGAACTTGCATTCGAATGCATGAAATTTCGTTAGCGAATACTACTACTAGTGAGTGACAGTATCCGAATTATTGCATTCGAATGCAAGAGATTTCGATTAGCGAATACTACTACTAGTGAGTGAGAGTATCCGAATTATTGCATTCGAATTTAAGAGATTTCGATTAGCGAATACTACTACTAGTGAGTGACAGTATCCGAAATATTACATTCGAATGCAAGAGATTTCTATTAGCGAATACTGCTACTAGTGAGTGACAGTATGCGAACTATTGCATTCGAATGCAAGAGATTTCGATTAGCGAATACTACTACTAGTGAGTGACAGTATCCGAATTATTGCATTCGAATGCAAGAGATTTCGATTAGCGAATACTACTACTAGTGAGTGACAGTATCCGAATTATAGCATTCGAATGCATGAGATTTCGATTAGCGAATACTACTACTAGTGAGTGACACTATCCGAATTATTGCATTCGAATGCATGAAATTTCGATTAGCGAATACTACTACTAGTGAGTGACAGTATCCGAGAACTTACATTCGAATGCATGAGATTTCGATTAGCGAATACTACTACTAACGAGTGACAGTATCCGAGAACTTGCATTCGAATGCATGATATTTCGATTAGCGAATACTACTACTAGTAAGTGACAGTATCCGAATTATGGCATTCGAATGCATGAAATTTCGATTAGCGAATACTACTACTAGTGAGTGACAGTATCCGAGAACTTGCATTCGAATGCATGAAATTTCGTTAGCGAATACTACTACTAGTGAGTGACAGTATCCGAATTATTGCATTCGAATGCAAGAGATTTCGATTAGCGAATACTACTACTAGTGAGTGAGAGTATCCGAATTATTGCATTCGAATTTAAGAGATTTCGATTAGCGAATACTACTACTAGTGAGTGACAGTATCCGAAATATTACATTCGAATGCAAGAGATTTCTATTAGCGAATACTGCTACTAGTGAGTGACAGTATGCGAACTATTGCATTCGAATGCAAGAGATTTCGATTAGCGAATACTACTACTAGTGAGTGACAGTATCCGAATTATTGCATTCGAATGCAAGAGATTTCGATTAGCGAATACTACTACTAGTGAGTGACAGTATCCGAATTATTGCATTCGAATGCATGAAATTTCAATTAGCAAATAGTACTACTAGTGAGTGACAGTATCCGAGAACTTGCATTCGAATGCATGAGATTTCGATTAGCGAATACTACTACTAGTGAGTGACACTATCCGAATTATTGCATTCGAATGCATGAAATTTCGATTAGCGAATACTACTACTAGTGAGTGACAGTATCCGAATTATTGCATTCGAATGCATGAGATTTCGATTAGCGAATACTACTACTAGTGAGTGACACTAACCGAATTATTGCATTCGAATGCATGAGATTTCGATTGGCGAATACTACTACTAGTGAGTGACAGTATCCGAACTATTGCATTCGAATGCATGAGATTTCGATTAGCGAATACTACTACTAGTGAGTGACAGTATCCCAATTATTGCATTCGAATGCATGAAATTTCGATTAGCGAATACTACTACTAGTGAGTGACAGTATCCGAGAACTTGCATTCGAATGCATGAGATTTCGATTAGCGAATACTACTACTAACGAGTGACAGTATCCGAATTATTGCATTCGAATGCATTAAATTTCGATTAGCGAATACTACTACTAGTAAGTGACAGTATCCGAATTATGGCATTCGAATGCATGAAATTTCGATTAGCGAATACTACTACTAGTGAGTGACAGTATCCGAATTGTTGCATTCGAATGCATGAAATTTCGATTAGCGAATACTACTACTAGTGAGTGACAGTATCCGAATTATTGCATTCGAATGCAAGAGATTTCGATTAGCGAATACTACTACTAGTGAGTGAGAGTACCCGAATTATTGCATTCGAATTTAAGAGATTTCGATTAGCGAATACTACTACTAGTGAGTGACAGTATCCAAATATTACATTCGAATGCAAGAGATTTCTATTAGCGAATACTACTACTAGTGAGTGACAGTATCCGAATTATTGCAATCGAATGCATGAGATTTCGTTTAGCGAATACTACTACTAGTCAAAGACAGTTTCCGAATTATTGCTTTCGAATGCAAGAGATTTCGATTAGCGAATACTACTACTAGTGAGTGACAGTATCCGAATTATTGCATTCGAATGCAAGAGATTTCGATTAGCGAATACTACTACTAGTGAGTAACAGTATCCGAATTATTGCATTCGAATGCAAGAGATTTCGATTAGCAAATACTACTACTAGTGAGTGACAGTATCCAAATTATTGCATTCGAATGCAAGAGATTTCGATTAGCGAATACTACTACTAGTGAGTGACAGTATCCGAATTATTGCATTCGAATGCATGAGATTTCGATTAGCGAATACTACTACTAGTGAGTGACAGTATCCGAGAACTTGCATTCGAATGCATGAGATTTCGATTAGCGAATACTACTACTAGTGAGTGACAGTATCCGAATTATTGCATTCGAATGCATGAAATATCGATTAGCGAATACTACTACTAGTGAGTGACAGTATCCGAATTATTGCATTCGAATACATGAAATTTCGATTAGCGAATACTAGTACTAGTGAGTGACAGTATCCGAAATATTGCATTCGAATGCATGAAATTTCGCTTAGCGAATACTACTACTAGTGAGTGACAGTATCCGAATTATGGCATTCGAATGCATGAACTTTCGATTAGCGAATACTACTACTAGTGAGTGACAGTATCCGAATTATTGCATTAGAATGCATGAAATTTCGTTTAGCGAATACTACTACTAGTGAGTGACAGTATCCGAACTATTGCATTCGAATGCATGAGATTGCGATTGGCGAATACTACTACTAGTGAGTGACAGAATTCGAATTCTTGCATTCGAATGCATGAAATGTCGATTAGCGAATACTACTACTAGTGAGTGACAGTAGCCGAGAACTTACATTCGAATGCATGAGATTTCGATTAGCGAATACTACTACTAACGAGTGACAGTATCCGAGAACTTGCATTCGAATGCATGATATTTCGATTAGCGAATACTACTACTATTAAGTGACAGTATCCGAATTATGGCATTCGAATGCATGAAATTTCGATTAGCGAATACTACTACTAGTGAGTGACAGTATCCGAGAACTTGCATTCGAATGCATGAAACTTCGTTAGCGAATACTACTACTAGTGAGTGAGAGTATCCGAATTATTGCATTCGAATTTAAGAGATTTCGATTAGCGAATACTACTACTAGTGAGTGACAGTATCCGAAATATTACATTCGAATGCAAGAGATTTCTATTAGCGAATACTGCTACTAGTGAGTGACAGTATCCGAATTATTGCATTCGAATGCAAGAGATTTCGATTAGCGAATACTACTACTAGTGAGTGACAGTATCCGAATTATTGCATTCGAATGCATGAGATTTCGATTAGCGAATACTACTACTAGTGAGTGACAGTATCCCAATTATTGCATTCGAATGCATGAGATTTCGATTAGCGAATACTACTACTAGTGAGTGACAGTATCCGAATTATTGCATTCGAATGCATGAAATTTCGATTAGCGAATACTACTACTAGTGAGTGACAGTATCCGAATTATGGCATTCGAATGCATGAAATTTCGATTAGCGAATACTACTACTAGTGAGCGACAGTATCCGAGAACTTGCATTCGAATGCATGAAACTTCGTTAGCGAATACTACTACTAGTGAGTGACAGTATCCGAATTATTGCATTCGAATGCAAGAGATTTCGATTAGCGAATAGTACTACTAGTGAGTGAGAGTATCCGAATTATTGCATTCGAATTTAAGAGATTTCGATTAGCGAATACTACTACTAGTGAGTGACAGTATCCAAAATATTACATTCGAATGCAAGAGATTTCTATTAGCGAATACTGCTACTAGTGAGTGACAGTATCCGAATTATTGCATTCGAATGCAAGAGATTTCGATTAGCGAATACTACTACTAGTGAGTGACAGTATCCGAATTATTGCATTCGAATGCATGAGATTTCGATTAGCGAATACTACTACTAGTGAGTGACAGTATCCGAATTATTGCATTCGAATGCATGAGATTTCGATTAGCGAATACTACTACTAGTGAGTGACAGTATCCGAATTATTGCATTCGAATGCATGAAATTTCGATTAGCGAATACTACTACTAGTGAGTGACAGTATCCGAATTATGGCATTCGAAAGCATGAAATTTCGATTAGCGAATACTACTACTAGTGAGCGACAGTATCCGAGAACTTCCATTCGAATAGATGAAATTTCGATTAGCGAATACTACTACTAGTGAGTATCAGTATCCGAATTATTGCATTCGAATGCATGAGATTGCGATTAGCGAATACTACTACTAGTGAGTGACAGAATCCGAATTATTGCATTCGAATGCATGAAATTTCGATTAGCGAATACCACTACTAGTGAGTGACAGTATCCGAGAAGTTGCATTCGAATGCATGAGATTTCGATTAGCGAATACTAATACTAGTGAGTGACAGTATCCGAATTATTGCAATCGAATGCATGAGATTTCGTTTAGCGAATACTACTACTAGTCAAAGACAGTTTCCGAATTATTGCTTTCGAATGCAAGAGATTTCGATTAGCGAATACTACTACTAGTGAGTGACAGTATCCGAATTATTGCATTCGAATGCAAGAGATTTCGATTAGCGATTACTACTACTAGTGAGTGACAGTATCCGAATTATTGCATTCGAATGCAAGAGATTTCGATTAGCGAATACTACTACTAGTGAGTGACAGTATCCGAATTATTGCATTCGAATGCAAGAGATTTCGATTAGCGAATACTACTACTAGTGAGTGACAGAATCCGAATTATTGCATTCGAATGCAAGAGATTTCGATTAGCGAATACTGCTACTAGTGAGTGACAGTATCCGAATTATTACATTCGAATGCAAGAGATTTCCATTAGCGAATACTGCTACTAGTGAGTGACAGTATCCGAATTATTGCATTCGAATGCAAGAGATTTCGATTAGCGAATACTACTACTAGTGAGTGACAGTATCCGAATAATTGCATTCGAATGCATGAAATTTCGATTAGCAAATACTACTACTAGTGAGTGACAGTATCCGAGAACTTGCATTCGAATGCATGAGATTTCGATTAGCGAATACTACTACTAGTGAGTGACACTATTCGAATTATTGCATACGAATGCATGAAATTTCGATTAGCGAATACTACTACTAGTGAGTGACAGTATCCGAGAACTTGCATTCGAATGCATGAGATTTCGATTAGCGAATACTACTACTAGTGAGTGACAGTATTCGAGAACTTGCATTCGAATGCATGAAATTTCGATTAGCGAATACTATTACTAGTGAGTGACAGTATCCGAGTACTTGCATTCGAATGCATGAGTTTTCGATTAGCGAATACTACTACTAGTGAGTGACAGTATCCGAATTATTGCATTCGAATGCATGAGATTTCGATTAGCGAATACTACTACTAGTGAGTGACAGTATCCGAGAACTTGCATTCGAATGCATGAGATTTCGATTAGCGAATACTACTACTAGTGAGTGACAGTATCCCAATTAATGCATTCGAATGCATGAAATTTCGATTAGCGAATACTACTACTAGTAAGTGACAGTATCCGAGAACTTGCATTCGAATGCATTAAATTTCGATTAGCGAATACTACTACTGGTGAGTGACAGTATCCGAATTATTGCATTCGAATGCACGAAATTTCGATTAGCGAATACTACCACTAGTGAGTGACAGTATCCGAATTATTGCATTCGAATGCTTGAAATTTCGATTAGCGAATACTACTACTAGTGAGTGACAGTATCCGAATTGTTGCATTCGAATGCATGAAATTTCGATTAGCGAATACTACTACTAGTGAGTGACAGTATCCGAATTATTGCATTGGAATGCATGAAATTTCGATTAGCGAATACTACTACTAGTGAGTGACAGTATCCGAATTATTGCATTCGAATGCATGAGATTTCGATTAGCGAATACTACTACGAGTGAGTGACAGTATCCGAGAACTTGCATTCGAATGCATGAGATTTCGATTAGCGAATACTACTACTAGTGAGTGACAGTATCCCAATTATTGCATTCGAATGCATGAAATTTCGATTAGCGAATACTACTACTAGTGAGTGACAGTATCCGAGAACTTGCATTCGAATGCATTAAATTTCGATTAGCGAATACTACTACTAGTGAGTGACAGTATCCGAATTATTGCATTCGAATGCATGAAATTTCGATCAGCGAATAATACTACTAGTGAGTGACAGTATCCGAATTATGGCATTCGAATGCATGAAATTTCGATTAGCGAATACTACTACTATTGTATAACAGTATCCGATAACTTCCATTCGAAAAGATGAAATTTCCATTAGCGAATACTACTACTAGTGAGTAACAGTATCCGAATTATTGCATTCGAATGCATGAGATTGCGATTAGCGAATACTACTACTAGTGAGTGACAGAATCCGAATTATTGCATTCGAATGCATGAAATTTCGATTAGCGAATACAACTACTAGTGAGTGACAGTATCCGAGAACTTGCATTCGAATGCATGAGATTTAGATTAGCGAATACTACTACTAGTGAGTGACAGTATCCGAGAACTTGCATTCGAATGCATGAGATTTCGATTAGCGAATAGTACTACTAGTGAGTGACAGTATCCGAATTATTGCATTCGAATGCATGAAATTTCGATTAGCGAATACTACTACTAGTGAGTGACAGTATCCGAATAATTGCATTCGAATGCATGAAATTTCGATTAGCGAATACTACTACTAGTGAGTGACAGTCTCCGAATTGTTGCATTCGAATGCATGAAATTTCGATTAGCGAATACTACTACTAGTGAGTGACAGTATCCGAATTATTGCATTCGAATGCATGAAATTTCGATTAGCGAATACTACTACTAGTGAGTGACAGTATCCGAATTATTGCATTCGAATGCATGAAATTTCGATTAGCGAATACTACTACTAGTGAGTGACAGTATCCGAATTATTGCATTCGAATGCATCAGATTACGATTAGCGAATACTACTACTAGTGAGTGACAGTATCCGAGAACTTGCATTCGAATGCATGAGATTTCGATTAGCGAATACTACTAGTAGTGAGTGACAGTATCCCAATTATTGCATTCGAATGCATGAAATTTCGATTAGCGAATAGTACTACTAGTGAGTGAAGGTATCCGAGAACTTGCATTCGAATGCATTAAATTTCGATTAGCGAATACTACTACTAGTGAGTGACAGTATCCGAATTATTGCATTCGAATGCATGAAATTTCGATTAGCGAATACTACTACTAGTGAGTGACAGTATCCGAATTATTGCATTCGAATGCATGAGATTTCGATTAGCGAATACTACTACTAGTGAGTGACAGTATCCGAATTATTGCATTCGAATGCATGAAATTTCGATTAGCGAATACTACTACTAGTGAGTGACAGTATCCGAATTATGGCATTCGAAAGCATGAAATTTCGATTAGCGAATACTACTACTAGTGAGCGACAGTATCCGAGAACTTCCATTCGAATAGATGAAATTTCGATTAGCGAATACTACTACTAGTGAGTATCAGTATCCGAATTATTGCATTCGAATGCATGAGATTGCGATTAGCGAATACTACTACTAGTGAGTGACAGAATCCGAATTATTGCATTCGAATGCATGAAATTTCGATTAGCGAATACCACTACTAGTGAGTGACAGTATCCGAGAAGTTGCATTCGAATGCATGAGATTTCGATTAGCGAATACTACTACTAGTGAGTGACAGTATCCGAATTATTGCAATCGAATGCATGAGATTTCGTTTAGCGAATACTACTACTAGTCAAAGACAGTTCCCGAATTATTGCTTTCGAATGCAAGAGATTTCGATTAGCGAATACTACTACTAGTGAGTGACAGTATCCGAATTATTGCATTCGAATGCAAGAGATTTCGATTAGCGATTACTACTACTAGTGAGTGACAGTATCCGAATTATTGCATTCGAATGCAAGAGATTTCGATTAGCGAATACTACTACTAGTGAGTGACAGTATCCGAATTATTGCATTCGAATTCAAGAGATTTCGATTAGCGAATACTACTACTAGTGAGTGACAGAATCCGAATTATTGCATTCGAATGCAAGAGATTTCGATTAGCGAATACTGCTACTAGTGAGTGACAGTATCCGAATTATTACATTCGAATGCAAGAGATTTCCATTAGCGAATACTGCTACTAGTGAGTGACAGTATCCGAATAATTGCATTCGAATGCATGAAATTTCGATTAGCAAATACTACTACTAGTGAGTGACAGTATCCGAGAACTTGCATTCGAATGCATGAGATTTCGATTAGCGAATACTACTACTAGTGAGTGACACTATCCGAATTATTGCATACGAATGCATGAAATTTCGATTAGCGAATACTACTACTAGTGAGTGACAGTATCCGAGAACTTGCATTCGAATGCATGAGATTTCGATTAGCGAATACTACTACTAGTGAGTGACAGTATTCGAGAACTTGCATTCGAATGCATGAAATTTCGATTAGCGAATACTATTACTAGTGAGTGACAGTATCCGAGTACTTGCATTCGAATGCATGAGTTTTCGATTAGCGAATACTACTTCTAGTGAGTGACAGTATCCGAATTATTGCATTCGAATGCATGAGATTTCGATTAGCGAATACTACTACTAGTGAGTGACAGTATCCGAGAACTTGCATTCGAATGCATGAGATTTCGATTAGCGAATACTACTACTAGTGAGTGACAGTATCCCAATTAATGCATTCGAATGCATGAAATTTCGATTAGCGAATACTACTACTAGTAAGTGACAGTATCCGAGAACTTGCATTCGAATGCATTAAATTTCGATTAGCGAATACTACTACTGGTGAGTGACAGTATCCGAATTATTGCATTCGAATGCACGAAATTTCGATTAGCGAATACTACCACTAGTGAGTGACAGTATCCGAATTATTGCATTCGAATGCTTGAAATTTCGATTAGCGAATACTACTACTAGTGAGTGACAGTATCCGAATTGTTGCATTCGAATGCATGAAATTTCGATTAGCGAATACTACTACTAGTGAGTGACAGTATCCGAATTATTGCATTCGAATGCATGAAATTTCGATTAGCGAATACTACTACTAGTGAGTGACAGTATCCGAATTATTGCATTCGAATGCATGAGATTTCGATTAGCGAATACTACTACGAGTGAGTGACAGTATCCGAGAACTTGCATTCGAATGCATGAGATTTCGATTAGCGAATACTACTACTAGTGAGTGACAGTATCCCAATTATTGCATTCGAATGCATGAAATTTCGATTAGCGAATACTACTACTAGTGAGTGACAGTATCCGAGAACTTGCATTCGAATGCATTAAATTTCGATTAGCGAATACTACTACTAGTGAGTGACAGTATCCGAATTATTGCATTCGAATGCATGAAATTTCGATTAGCGAATAATACTACTAGTGAGTGACAGTATCCGAATTATGGCATTCGAATGCATGAAATTTCGATTAGCGAATACTACTACTATTGTATAACAGTATCCGATAACTTCCATTCGAAAAGATGAAATTTCCATTAGCGAATACTACTACTAGTGAGTAACAGTATCCGAATTATTGCATTCGAATGCATGAGATTGCGATTAGCGAATACTACTACTAGTGAGTGACAGAATCCGAATTATTGCATTCGAATGCATGAAATTTCGATTAGCGAATACAACTACTAGTGAGTGACAGTATCCGAGAACTTGCATTCGAATGCATGAGATTTAGATTAGCGAATACTACTACTAGTGAGTGACAGTATCCGAGAACTTGCATTCGAATGCATGAGATTTCGATTAGCGAATACTACTACTAGTGAGTGACAGTATCCGAATTATTGCATTCGAATGCATGAAATTTCGATTAGCGAATACTACTACTAGTGAGTGACAGTATCCGAATAATTGCATTCGAATGCATGAAATTTCGATTAGCGAATACTACTACTAGTGAGTGACAGTCTCCGAATTGTTGCATTCGAATGCATGAAATTTCGATTAGCGAATACTACTACTAGTGAGTGACAGTATCCGAATTATTGCATTCGAATGCATGAAATTTCGATTAGCGAATACTACTACTAGTGAGTGACAGTATCCGAATTATTGCATTCGAATGCATGAAATTTCGATTAGCGAATACTACTACTAGTGAGTGACAGTATCCGAATTATTGCATTCGAATGCATCAGATTACGATTAGCGAATACTACTACTAGTGAGTGACAGTATCCGAGAACTTGCATTCGAATGCATGAGATTTCGATTAGCGAATACTACTAGTAGTGAGTGACAGTATCCCAATTATTGCATTCGAATGCATGAAATTTCGATTAGCGAATAGTACTACTAGTGAGTGACAGTATCCGAGAACTTGCATTCGAATGCATTAAATTTCGATTAGCGAATACTACTACTAGTGAGTGACAGTATCCGAATTATTGCATTCGAATGCATGAAATTTCGATTATCGAATACTACTACTAGTGAGTGACAGTATCCGAATTATTGCATTCGAATGCATGAAATTTCGATTAGCGAATACTACTACTAGTGAGTGACAGTATCCGAATTATGGCATTCGAATGCATGAAATTTCGATTAGCGAATACTACTACTAGTGAGTGACAGTATCCGAGAACTTCCATTCGAATAGATGAAATTTCGATTAGCGAATACTACTACTAGTGAGTAACAGTATCCAAACTATTGCATTCGAATGCATGAGATTGCGATTAGCGAATACTACTACTAGTTAGTGACAGAATCCGAATTATTGCATTCGAATGCATGAAATTTCGATTAGCGAATACCACTACTAGTGAGTGACAGTATCCGAGAACTTGCATTCGAATGCATGAGATTTCGATTAGCGAATACTACTACTAGTGAGTGACAGTATCCGAATTATTGCAATCGAATGCATGAGATTTCGTTTAGCGAATACTACTACTAGTCAAAGACAGTTTCCGAATTATTGCTTTCGAATGCAAGAGATTTCGATTAGCGAATACTACTACTAGTGAGCGACAGTATCCGAATTATTGCACTCGAATGCAAGAGATTTCGATTAGCGATTACTACTACTAGTGAGTGACAGTATCCGAATTATTGCATTCGAATGCAAGAGATTTCGATTAGCGAATACTACTACTAGTGAGTGACAGTATCCGAATTATTGCATTCGAATGCAAGAGATTTCGATTAGCGAATACTACTACTAGTGAGTGACAGTATCCGAATTATTGCATTCGAATGCAAGAGATTTCGATTAGCGAATACTACTACTAGTGAGTGACAGTATCCGAATTATTACATTCGAATGCAAGAGATTTCCATTAGCGAATACTGCTACTAGTGAGTGACAGTATCCGAATTATTGCATTCGAATGCAAGAGATTTCGATTAGCGAATACTACTACTAGTGAGTGACAGTATCCGAATTATTGCATTCGAATGCATGAAATTTCGATTAGCAAATACTACTACTAGTGAGTGACAGTATCCGAGAACTTGCATTCGAATGCATGAGATTTCGATTAGCGAATACTACTACTAGTGAGTGACACTATCCGAATTATTGCATACGAATGCATGAAATTTCGATTAGCGAATACTACTACTAGTGAGTGACAGTATCCGAATTATTGCATTCGAATGCATGAGATTTCGATTAGCGAATACTACTACTAGTGAGTGACAGTATTCGAGAACTTGCATTCGAATGCATGAAATTTCGATTAGCGAATACTACTACTAGTGAGTGACAGTATCCGAGAACTTGCATTCGAATGCATGAGTTTTCGATTAGCGAATACTACTACTAGTGAGTGACAGTATCCGAATTATTGCATTCGAATGCATGAGATTTCGATTAGCGAATACTACTACTAGTGAGTGACAGTATCCGAGAACTTGCATTCGAATGCATGAGATTTCGATTAGCGAATACTACTACTAGTGAGTGACAGTATCCCAATTATTGCATTCGAATGCATGAAATTTCGATTAGCGAATACTACTACTAGTAAGTGACAGTATCCGAGAACTTGCATTCGAATGCATTAAATTTCGATTAGCGAGTACTACTACTAGTGAGTGACAGTATCCGAATTATTGCATTCGAATGCATGAAATTTCGATTAGCGAATACTACTACTAGTGAGTGACAGTATCCGAATTATTGCATTCGAATGCATGAAATTTCGATTAGCGAATACTACTACTAGTGAGTGACAGTATCCGAATTATGGCATTCGAATGCATGAAATTTCGATTAGCGAATACTACTACTAGTGAGTGACAGTATCCGAGAACTTGCATTCGAATAGATGAAATTTCGATTAGCGAATACTACTACTAGTGAGTGACAGTATCCGAATTATTGCATTCGAATGCATGAGATTGCGATTAGCGAATACTAGTACTAGTGAGTGACAGAATCCGAATTATTGTATTCGAATGCATGAAATTTCGATTAGCGAATACTACTACTAGTGAGTGACAGTATCCGAGAACTTGCATTCGAATAGATGAAATTTCGATTAGCGAATACTACTACTAGTGAGTGACAGTATCCGAATTATTGCAATCGAATGCATGAGATTTCGTTTAGCGAATACTACTACTAGTGAGTGACAGTATCCGAATTATTGCATTCGAATGCAAGAGATTTCGATTAGCGAATACTACTACTAGTGAGTGACAGTATCCGAATTATTGCATTCGAATGCAAGAGATTTCGATTAGCGAATACTACTACTAGTGAGTGACAGTATCCCAATTATTGCATTCGAATGCATGAAATTTCGATTAGCGAATACTACTACTAGTAAGTGACAGTATCCGAGAACTTGCATTCGAATGCATTAAATTTCGATTAGCGAATACTACTACTAGTGAGTGACAGAATCCGAATTATTGCATTCGAATGCATGAAATTTCGATTAGCGAATACAACTACTAGTGAGTGACAGTATCCGAGAACTTGCATTCGAATGCATGAGATTTAGATTAGCGAATACTACTACTAGTGAGTGACAGTATCCGAGAACTTGCATTCGAATGCATGAGATTTCGATTAGCGAATACTACTACTAGTGAGTGACAGTATCCGAATTATTGCATTCGAATGCATGAAATTTCGATTAGCGAATACTACTACTAGTGAGTGACAGTATCCGAATAATTGCATTCGAATGCATGAAATTTCGATTAGCGAATACTACTACTAGTGAGTGACAGTCTCCGAATTGTTGCATTCGAATGCATGAAATTTCGATTAGCGAATACTACTACTAGTGAGTGACAGTATCCGAATTATTGCATTCGAATGCATGAAATTTCGATTAGCGAATACTACTACTAGTGAGTGACAGTATCCGAATTATTGCATTCGAATGCATGAAATTTCGATTAGCGAATACTACTACTAGTGAGTGACAGTATCCGAATTATTGCATTCGAATGCATCAGATTACGATTAGCGAATACTACTACTAGTGAGTGACAGTATCCGAGAACTTGCATTCGAATGCATGAGATTTCGATTAGCGAATACTACTAGTAGTGAGTGACAGTATCCCAATTATTGCATTCGAATGCATGAAATTTCGATTAGCGAATAGTACTACTAGTGAGTGAAGGTATCCGAGAACTTGCATTCGAATGCATTAAATTTCGATTAGCGAATACTACTACTAGTGAGTGACAGTATCCGAATTATTGCATTCGAATGCATGAAATTTCGATTAGCGAATACTACTACTAGTGAGTGACAGTATCCGAATTATTGCATTCGAATGCATGAGATTTCGATTAGCGAATACTACTACTAGTGAGTGACAGTATCCGAATTATTGCATTCGAATGCATGAAATTTCGATTAGCGAATACTACTACTAGTGAGTGACAGTATCCGAATTATGGCATTCGAAAGCATGAAATTTCGATTAGCGAATACTACTACTAGTGAGCGACAGTATCCGAGAACTTCCATTCGAATAGATGAAATTTCGATTAGCGAATACTACTACTAGTGAGTATCAGTATCCGAATTATTGCATTCGAATGCATGAGATTGCGATTAGCGAATACTACTACTAGTGAGTGACAGAATCCGAATTATTGCATTCGAATGCATGAAATTTCGATTAGCGAATACCACTACTAGTGAGTGACAGTATCCGAGAAGTTGCATTCGAATGCATGAGATTTCGATTAGCGAATACTACTACTAGTGAGTGACAGTATCCGAATTATTGCAATCGAATGCATGAGATTTCGTTTAGCGAATACTACTACTAGTCAAAGACAGTTTCCGAATTATTGCTTTCGAATGCAAGAGATTTCGATTAGCGAATACTACTACTAGTGAGTGACAGTATCCGAATTATTGCATTCGAATGCAAGAGATTTCGATTAGCGATTACTACTACTAGTGAGTGACAGTATCCGAATTATTGCATTCGAATGCAAGAGATTTCGATTAGCGAATACTACTACTAGTGAGTGACAGTATCCGAATTATTGCATTCGAATGCAAGAGATTTCGATTAGCGAATACTACTACTAGTGAGTGACAGAATCCGAATTATTGCATTCGAATGCAAGAGATTTCGATTAGCGAATACTGCTACTAGTGAGTGACAGTATCCGAATTATTACATTCGAATGCAAGAGATTTCCATTAGCGAATACTGCTACTAGTGAGTGACAGTATCCGAATTATTGCATTCGAATGCAAGAGATTTCGATTAGCGAATACTACTACTAGTGAGTGACAGTATCCGAATAATTGCATTCGAATGCATGAAATTTCGATTAGCAAATACTACTACTAGTGAGTGACAGTATCCGAGAACTTGCATTCGAATGCATGAGATTTCGATTAGCGAATACTACTACTAGTGAGTGACAGTATCCGAGAACTTGCATTCGAATGCATGAGTTTTCGATTAGCGAATACTACTACTAGTGAGTGACAGTATCCGAATTATTGCATTCGAATGCATGAGATTTCGATTAGCGAATACTACTACTAGTGAGTGACAGTATCCGAGAACTTGCATTCGAATGCATGAGATTTCGATTAGCGAATACTACTACTAGTGAGTGACAGTATCCCAATTATTGCATTCGAATGCATGAAATTTCGATTAGCGAATACTACTACTAGTAAGTGACAGTATCCGAGAACTTGCATTCGAATGCATTAAATTTCGATTAGCGAGTACTACTACTAGTGAGTGACAGTATCCGAATTATTGCATTCGAATGCATGAAATTTCGATTAGCGAATACTACTACTAGTGAGTGACAGTATCCGAATTATTGCATTCGAATGCATGAAATTTCGATTAGCGAATACTACTACTAGTGAGTGACAGTATCCGAATTATGGCATTCGAATGCATGAAATTTCGATTAGCGAATACTACTACTAGTGAGTGACAGTATCCGAGAACTTGCATTCGAATAGATGAAATTTCGATTAGCGAATACTACTACTAGTGAGTGACAGTATCCGAATTATTGCATTCGAATGCATGAGATTGCGATTAGCGAATACTAGTACTAGTGAGTGACAGAATCCGAATTATTGTATTCGAATGCATGAAATTTCGATTAGCGAATACTACTACTAGTGAGTGACAGTATCCGAGAACTTGCATTCGAATAGATGAAATTTCGATTAGCGAATACTACTACTAGTGAGTGACAGTATCCGAATTATTGCAATCGAATGCATGAGATTTCGTTTAGCGAATACTACTACTAGTGAGTGACAGTATCCGAATTATTGCATTCGAATGCAAGAGATTTCGATTAGCGAATACTACTACTAGTGAGTGACAGTATCCGAATTATTGCATTCGAATGCAAGAGATTTCGATTAGCGAATACTACTACTAGTGAGTGACAGTATCCCAATTATTGCATTCGAATGCATGAAATTTCGATTAGCGAATACTACTACTAGTAAGTGACAGTATCCGAGAACTTGCATTCGAATGCATTAAATTTCGATTAGCGAATACTACTACTAGTGAGTGACAGAATCCGAATTATTGCATTCGAATGCATGAAATTTCGATTAGCGAATACAACTACTAGTGAGTGACAGTATCCGAGAACTTGCATTCGAATGCATGAGATTTAGATTAGCGAATACTACTACTAGTGAGTGACAGTATCCGAGAACTTGCATTCGAATGCATGAGATTTCGATTAGCGAATACTACTACTAGTGAGTGACAGTATCCGAATTATTGCATTCGAATGCATGAAATTTCGATTAGCGAATACTACTACTAGTGAGTGACAGTATCCGAATAATTGCATTCGAATGCATGAAATTTCGATTAGCGAATACTACTACTAGTGAGTGACAGTCTCCGAATTGTTGCATTCGAATGCATGAAATTTCGATTAGCGAATACTACTACTAGTGAGTGACAGTATCCGAATTATTGCATTCGAATGCATGAAATTTCGATTAGCGAATACTACTACTAGTGAGTGACAGTATCCGAATTATTGCATTCGAATGCATGAAATTTCGATTAGCGAATACTACTACTAGTGAGTGACAGTATCCGAATTATTGCATTCGAATGCATCAGATTACGATTAGCGAATACTACTACTAGTGAGTGACAGTATCCGAGAACTTGCATTCGAATGCATGAGATTTCGATTAGCGAATACTACTAGTAGTGAGTGACAGTATCCCAATTATTGCATTCGAATGCATGAAATTTCGATTAGCGAATAGTACTACTAGTGAGTGAAGGTATCCGAGAACTTGCATTCGAATGCATTAAATTTCGATTAGCGAATACTACTACTAGTGAGTGACAGTATCCGAATTATTGCATTCGAATGCATGAAATTTCGATTAGCGAATACTACTACTAGTGAGTGACAGTATCCGAATTATTGCATTCGAATGCATGAGATTTCGATTAGCGAATACTACTACTAGTGAGTGACAGTATCCGAATTATTGCATTCGAATGCATGAAATTTCGATTAGCGAATACTACTACTAGTGAGTGACAGTATCCGAATTATGGCATTCGAAAGCATGAAATTTCGATTAGCGAATACTACTACTAGTGAGCGACAGTATCCGAGAACTTCCATTCGAATAGATGAAATTTCGATTAGCGAATACTACTACTAGTGAGTATCAGTATCCGAATTATTGCATTCGAATGCATGAGATTGCGATTAGCGAATACTACTACTAGTGAGTGACAGAATCCGAATTATTGCATTCGAATGCATGAAATTTCGATTAGCGAATACCACTACTAGTGAGTGACAGTATCCGAGAAGTTGCATTCGAATGCATGAGATTTCGATTAGCGAATACTACTACTAGTGAGTGACAGTATCCGAATTATTGCAATCGAATGCATGAGATTTCGTTTAGCGAATACTACTACTAGTCAAAGACAGTTTCCGAATTATTGCTTTCGAATGCAAGAGATTTCGATTAGCGAATACTACTACTAGTGAGTGACAGTATCCGAATTATTGCATTCGAATGCAAGAGATTTCGATTAGCGATTACTACGACTAGTGAGTGACAGTATCCGAATTATTGCATTCGAATGCAAGAGATTTCGATTAGCGAATACTACTACTAGTGAGTGACAGTATCCGAATTATTGCATTCGAATGCAAGAGATTTCGATTAGCGAATACTACTACTAGTGAGTGACAGAATCCGAATTATTGCATTCGAATGCAAGAGATTTCGATTAGCGAATACTGCTACTAGGGAGTGACAGTATCCGAATTATTACATTCGAATGCAAGAGATTTCCATTAGCGAATACTGCTACTAGTGAGTGACAGTATCCGAATTATTGCATTCGAATGCAAGAGATTTCGATTAGCGAATACTACTACTAGTGAGTGACAGTATCCGAATAATTGCATTCGAATGCATGAAATTTCGATTAGCAAATACTACTACTAGTGAGTGACAGTATCCGAGAACTTGCATTCGAATGCATGAGATTTCGATTAGCGAATACTACTACTAGTGAGTGACACTATCCGAATTATTGCATACGAATGCATGAAATTTCGATTAGCGAATACTACTACTAGTGAGTGACAGTATCCGAGAACTTGCATTCGAATGCATGAGATTTCGATTAGCGAATACTACTACTAGTGAGTGACAGTATTCGAGAACTTGCATTCGAATGCATGAAATTTCGATTAGCGAATACTATCACTAGTGAGTGACAGTATCCGAGTACTTGCATTCGAATGCATGAGTTTTCGATTAGCGAATACTACTACTAGTGAGTGACAGTATCCGAATTATTGCATTCGAATGCATGAGATTTCGATTAGCGAATACTACTACTAGTGAGTGACAGTATCCGAGAACTTGCATTCGAATGCATGAGATTTCGATTAGCGAATACTACTACTAGTGAGTGACAGTATCCCAATTAATGCATTCGAATGCATGAAATTTCGATTAGCGAATACTACTACTAGTAAGTGACAGTATCCGAGAACTTGCATTCGAATGCATTAAATTTCGATTAGCGAATACTACTACTGGTGAGTGACAGTATCCGAATTATTGCATTCGAATGCACGAAATTTCGATTAGCGAATACTACCACTAGTGAGTGACAGTATCCGAATTATTGCATTCGAATGCTTGAAATTTCGATTAGCGAATACTACTACTAGTGAGTGACAGTATCCGAATTGTTGCATTCGAATGCATGAAATTTCGATTAGCGAATACTACTACTAGTGAGTGACAGTATCCGAATTATTGCATTCGAATGCATGAAATTTCGATTAGCGAATACTACTACTAGTGAGTGACAGTATCCGAATTATTGCATTCGAATGCATGAGATTTCGATTAGCGAATACTACTACGAGTGAGTGACAGTATCCGAGAACTTGCATTCGAATGCATGAGATTTCGATTAGCGAATACTACTACTAGTGAGTGACAGTATCCCAATTATTGCATTCGAATGCATGAAATTTCGATTAGCGAATACTACTACTAGTGAGTGACAGTATCCGAGAACTTGCATTCGAATGCATTAAATTTCGATTAGCGAATACTACTACTAGTGAGTGACAGTATCCGAATTATTGCATTCGAATGCATGAAATTTCGATTAGCGAATAATACTACTAGTGAGTGACAGTATCCGAATTATGGCATTCGAATGCATGAAATTTCGATTAGCGAATACTACTACTATTGTATAACAGTATCCGATAACTTCCATTCGAAAAGATGAAATTTCCATTAGCGAATACTACTACTAGTGAGTAACAGTATCCGAATTATTGCATTCGAATGCATGAGATTGCGATTAGCGAATACTACTACTAGTGAGTGACAGAATCCGAATTATTGCATTCGAATGCATGAAATTTCGATTAGCGAATACAACTACTAGTGAGTGACAGTATCCGAGAACTTGCATTCGAATGCATGAGATTTAGATTAGCGAATACTACTACTAGTGAGTGACAGTATCCGAGAACTTGCATTCGAATGCATGAGATTTCGATTAGCGAATACTACTACTAGTGAGTGACAGTATCCGAATTATTGCATTCGAATGCATGAAATTTCGATTAGCGAATACTACTACTAGTGAGTGACAGTATCCGAATAATTGCATTCGAATGCATGAAATTTCGATTAGCGAATACTACTACTAGTGAGTGACAGTCTCCGAATTGTTGCATTCGAATGCATGAAATTTCGATTAGCGAATACTACTACTAGTGAGTGACAGTATCCGAATTATTGCATTCGAATGCATGAAATTTCGATTAGCGAATACTACTACTAGTGAGTGACAGTATCCGAATTATTGCATTCGAATGCATGAAATTTCGATTAGCGAATACTACTACTAGTGAGTGACAGTATCCGAATTATTGCATTCGAATGCATCAGATTACGATTAGCGAATACTACTACTAGTGAGTGACAGTATCCGAGAACTTGCATTCGAATGCATGAGATTTCGATTAGCGAATACTACTAGTAGTGAGTGACAGTATCCCAATTATTGCATTCGAATGCATGAAATTTCGATTAGCGAATAGTACTACTAGTGAGTGACAGTATCCGAGAACTTGCATTCGAATGCATTAAATTTCGATTAGCGAATACTACTACTAGTGAGTGACAGTATCCGAATTATTGCATTCGAATGCATGAAATTTCGATTAGCGAATACTACTACTAGTGAGTGACAGTATCCGAATTATTGCATTCGAATGCATGAAATTTCGATTAGCGAATACTACTACTAGTGAGTGACAGTATCCGAATTATGGCATTCGAATGCATGAAATTTCGATTAGCGAATACTACTACTAGTGAGTGACAGTATCCGAGAACTTCCATTCGAATAGATGAAATTTCGATTAGCGAATACTACTACTAGTGAGTAACAGTATCCAAACTATTGCATTCGAATGCATGAGATTGCGATTAGCGAATACTACTACTAGTTAGTGACAGAATCCGAATTATTGCATTCGAATGCATGAAATTTCGATTAGCGAATACCACTACTAGTGAGTGACAGTATCCGAGAACTTGCATTCGAATGCATGAGATTTCGATTAGCGAATACTACTACTAGTGAGTGACAGTATCCGAATTATTGCAATCGAATGCATGTGATTTCGTTTAGCGAATACTACTACTAGTCAAAGACAGTTTCCGAATTATTGCTTTCGAATGCAAGAGATTTCGATTAGCGAATACTACTACTAGTGAGCGACAGTATCCGAATTATTGCACTCGAATGCAAGAGATTTCGATTAGCGATTACTACTACTAGTGAGTGACAGTATCCGAATTATTGCATTCGAATGCAAGAGATTTCGATTAGCGAATACTACTACTAGTGAGTGACAGTATCCGAATTATTGCATTCGAATGCAAGAGATTTCGATTAGCGAATACTACTACTAGTGAGTGACAGTATCCGAATTATTGCATTCGAATGCAAGAGATTTCGATTAGCGAATACTACTACTAGTGAGTGACAGTATCCGAATTATTACATTCGAATGCAAGAGATTTCCATTAGCGAATACTGCTACTAGTGAGTGACAGTATCCGAATTATTGCATTCGAATGCAAGAGATTTCGATTAGCGAATACTACTACTAGTGAGTGACAGTATCCGAATTATTGCATTCGAATGCATGAAATTTCGATTAGCAAATACTACTACTAGTGAGTGACAGTATCCGAGAACTTGCATTCGAATGCATGAGATTTCGATTAGCGAATACTACTACTAGTGAGTGACACTATCCGAATTATTGCATACGAATGCATGAAATTTCGATTAGCGAATACTACTACTAGTGAGTGACAGTATCCGAATTATTGCATTCGAATGCATGAGATTTCGATTAGCGAATACTACTACTAGTGAGTGACAGTATTCGAGAACTTGCATTCGAATGCATGAAATTTCGATTAGCGAATACTACTACTAGTGAGTGACAGTATCCGAGAACTTGCATTCGAATGCATGAGTTTTCGATTAGCGAATACTACTACTAGTGAGTGACAGTATCCGAATTATTGCATTCGAATGCATGAGATTTCGATTAGCGAATACTACTACTAGTGAGTGACAGTATCCGAGAACTTGCATTCGAATGCATGAGATTTCGATTAGCGAATACTACTACTAGTGAGTGACAGTATCCCAATTATTGCATTCGAATGCATGAAATTTCGATTAGCGAATACTACTACTAGTAAGTGACAGTATCCGAGAACTTGCATTCGAATGCATTAAATTTCGATTAGCGAGTACTACTACTAGTGAGTGACAGTATCCGAATTATTGCATTCGAATGCATGAGATTTCGATTAGCGAATACTACTACTAGTGAGTGACAGTATCCGAATTATTGCATTCGAATGCATGAAATTTCGATTAGCGAATACTACTACTAGTGAGTGACAGTATCCGAATTATGGCATTCGAATGCATGAAATTTCGATTAGCGAATACTACTACTAGTGAGTGACAGTATCCGAGAACTTGCATTCGAATAGATGAAATTTCGATTAGCGAATACTACTACTAGTGAGTGACAGTATCCGAATTATTGCATTCGAATGCATGAGATTGCGATTAGCGAATACTAGTACTAGTGAGTGACAGAATCCGAATTATTGTATTCGAATGCATGAAATTTCGATTAGCGAATACTACTACTAGTGAGTGACAGTATCCGAGAACTTGCATTCGAATAGATGAAATTTCGATTAGCGAATACTACTACTAGTGAGTGACAGTATCCGAATTATTGCAATCGAATGCATGAGATTTCGTTTAGCGAATACTACTACTAGTGAGTGACAGTATCCGAATTATTGCATTCGAATGCAAGAGATTTCGATTAGCGAATACTACTACTAGTGAGTGACAGTATCCGAATTATTGCATTCGAATGCAAGAGATTTCGATTAGCGAATACTACTACTAGTGAGTGACAGTATCCCAATTATTGCATTCGAATGCATGAAATTTCGATTAGCGAATACTACTACTAGTAAGTGACAGTATCCGAGAACTTGCATTCGAATGCATTAAATTTCGATTAGCGAATACTACTACTAGTGAGTGACAGTATCCGAATTATTGCATTCGAAAGCATGAAATTTCGATTAGCGAATACTACTACTAGTGAGTGACAGTATCCGAATTATTATATTCGAATGCATGAAATTTCGATTAGCGAATACGACTAATAGTGAGTGACAGTATCCGAATTATGGCATTCGAATGCATGAAATTTCGATTAGCGAATACTACTACTAGTTGGTGGCAGTATCCGAGAACTTGCATTCGAATAGATGAAATTTGGATTAGCGAATACTACTACTAGTGAGTGACAGTATCCGAATTATTGCATTCGAATGCATGAGATTGCGATTAGCGAATACTAGTACTAGTGAGTGACAGAATCCGAATTATTGCATTCGAATGCATGAAATTTCGATTAGCGAATACTACTACTAGTGAGTGACAGTATCCGAGAACTTGCATTCGAATGCATGAGATTTCGATTAGCGAATACTACTACTAGTGAGTGACAGTATCCGAATTATTGCAATCGAATGCATGAGATTTCGTTTAGCGAATACTACTACTAGTGAGTGACAGTATCCGAATTATTGCATTCGAATGCAAGAGATTTCGATTAGCGAATACTACTACTAGTGAGTGACAGTATCCGAATTATTGTATTCGAATGCAAGAGATTTCGATTAGCGAATACTGCTACTAGTGAGTGACAGTATCCGAATTATTACATTCGAATGCAAGAGATTTCGATTAGCGAATACTGCTACTAGTGAGTGACAGTATCCGAATTATTCCATTCGAATGCAAGAGATTTCGATTAGCGAATACTACTACTAGTGAATGACAGTATCCGAATTATTGCATTCGAATGCATGAAATTTCGATTAGCAAATACTACTACTAGTGAGTGACAGTATCCGAGAACTTGCATTCGAATGCATGAGATTTCGATTAGCGAATACTACTACTAGTGAGTGACACTATCCGAATTATTGCATTCGAATGCATGAAATTTCGATTAGCGAATACTACTACTAGTGAGTGACAGTATCCGAGATCTTGCATTCGAATGCATGAGATTTCGATTAGCGAATACTACTACTAGTGAGTGACAGTATTCGAGAACTTGAATTCGAATGCATGAAATTTCGATTAGCGAATACTACTACTAGTGAGTGACAGTATCCGAGAACTTGCATTCGAATGCATGAGTTTTCGATTAGCGAATACTACTACTAGTGAGTGACAGTATCCGAATTATTGCATTCGAATGCATGAGATTTCGATTAGCGAATACTACTACTAGTGAGTGACAGTATCCGAATTATTGCATTCGAATGCACGAGATTGCGATTAGCGAATACTACTACTAGAGAGTGACAGAATCCGAAGTATTGCATTCGAATGCATGAAATTTCGATTAGCGAATACTACTACCAGTGAGTGACAGTATCCGAGAACTTGCAATCGAATGCATGAAACTTCGATTAGCGAATACTACTACTAGTGAGTGACAGTATCCGAATTATTGCATTCGAATGCATGAAATTTCGATTAGCGAACACTACTACTAGTGAGTGACAGTATCCGATATGTTGCATTCGAATGCATGAAATTTCGATTAGCGAATACTACTACTAGTGAGTGACAGTATCCGAATTATTGCATTCGAATGCATGAAATTTCGATTAGCGAATACTACTACTAGTGAGTGACAGTATCCGAATTATTGCATTCGAATGCATGAAATTTCGATTAGCGAATACTACTACTAGTGAGTGACAGTATCCGAATTATTGCATTCGAATGCATGAGATTTCGATTAGCGAATACTACTACTAGTGAGTGACAGTATCCGAGAACTTGCATTCGAATGCATGAGATTTCGATTAGCGAATACTACTACTAGTGAGTGACAGTATCCCAATTATTGCATTTGAATGTATGAAATTTCGATTAGCGAATACTACTACTAGTGAGTGACAGTATCCGAGAACTTGCATTCGAATGCATTAAATTTCGATTTGCGAATACTACTACTAGTGAGTGACAGTATCCGAATTATTGCATTCGAATGCATGAAATTTCGATTAGCGAATAATACTACTAGTGAGTGACAGTATCCGAATTATTGCATTCGAATGCATGAAATTTCGATTAGCGAATACTACTACTAGTGAGTGACAGTATCCGAATTATGGCATTCGAATGCATGAAATTTCGATTAGCGAATACTACTACTAGTGAGTGACAGTATCCGAAAACTTCCATTCGAATAGATGAAATTTCGATTAGCGAATACTACTACTAGTGAGTAACAGTATCCGAATTATTGCATTCGAATGCATGAGATTGCGATTAGCGAATACTACTACTAGTGAGTGACAGAATCCGAATTATTGCATTCGAATGCATGAAATTTCGATTAGCGAATACAACTACTAGTGAGTGACAGTATCCGAGAACTTGCATTCGAATGCATGAGATTTAGATTAGCGAATACTATTACTAGTGAGTGACAGTATCCGAGAACTTGCATTCGAATGCATGAGATTTCGATTAGCGAATACTACTACTAGTGAGTGACAGTATCCGAATTATTGCATTCGAATGCATGAAATTTCGATTAGCGAATACTACTACTAGTGAGTGACAGTATCCGAATTATTGCATTCGAATGCATGAAATTTCGATTAGCGAATACTACTACTAGTGAGTGACAGTATCCGAATTGTTGCATTCGAATGCATGAAATTTCGATTAGCGAATACTACTACTAGTGAGTGACAGTATCCGAATTATTGCATTCGAATGCATGAAATTTCGATTAGCGAATACTACTACTAGTGAGTGACAGTATCCGAATTATTGCATTCGAATGCATGAAATTTCGATTAGCGAATACTACTACTAGTGAGTGACAGTATCCGAATTATTGCATTCGAATGCATGAGATTTCGATTAGCGAATACTACTACTAGTGAGTGACAGTATCCGAGAACTTGCATTCGAATGCATGAGATTTCGATTAGCGAATACTACTACTAGTGAGTGACAGTATCCCAATTATTGCATTCGAATGCATGAAATTTCGATTAGCGAATACTACTACTAGTGAGTGACAGTATCCGAGAACTTGCATTCGAATGCATTAAATTTCGATTAGCGAATACTACTACTAGTGAGTGACAGTATCCGAGAACTTGCATTCGAATAGATGAAATTTCGATTAGCGAATACTACTACTAGTGAGTGACAGTATCCGAATTATTGCATTCGAATGCATGAGATTGCGATTAGCGAATACTAGTACTAGTGAGTGACAGAATCCGAATTATTGCATTCGAATGCATGAAATTTCGATTAGCGAATACTACTACTAGTGAGTGACAGTATCCGAGAACTTGCATTCGAATAGATGAAATTTCGATTAGCGAATACTACTACTAGTGAGTGACAGTATCCGAATTATTGCAATCGAATGCATGAGATTTCGTTTAGCGAATACTACTACTAGTGAGTGACAGTATCCGAATTATTGCATTCGAATGCAAGAGATTTCGATTAGCGAATACTACTACTAGTGAGTGACAGTATCCGAATTATTGCATTCGAATGCAAGAGATTTCGATTAGCGAATACTACTACTAGTGAGTGACAGTATCCCAATTATTGCATTCGAATGCATGAAATTTCGATTAGCGAATACTACTACTAGTAAGTGACAGTATCCGAGAACTTGCATTCGAATGCATTAAATTTCGATTAGCGAATACTACTACGAGTGAGTGACAGTATCCGAATTATTGCATTCGAATGCATGAAATTTCGATTAGCGAATACTACTACTAGTGAGTGACAGTATCCGAATTATTGCATTCGAATGCATGAAATTTCGATTAGCGAATACGACTACTAGTGAGTGACAGTATCCGAATTATGGCATTCGAATGCATGAAATTTCGATTAGCGAATACTACTACTAGTGAGTGGCAGTATCCGAGAACTTGCATTCGAATAGATGAAATTTGGATTAGCGAATACTACTACTAGTGAGTGACAGTATCCGAATTATTGCATTCGAATGCATCAGATTGCGATTAGCGAATACAAGTACTAGTGAGTGACAGAATCCGAATTATTGCATTCGAATGCATGAAATTTCGATTAGCGAATACTACTACTAGTGAGTGACAGTATCCGAGAACTTGCATTCGAATGCATGAGATTTCGATTAGCGAATACTACTACTAGTGAGTGACAGTATCCGAATTATTGCAATCGAATGCATGAGATTTCGTTTAGCGAATACTACTACTAGTGAGTGACAGTATCCGAATTATTGCATTCGAATGCAAGAGATTTCGATTAGCGAATACTACTACTAGTGAGTGACAGTATCCGAATTATTGCATTCGAATGCAAGAGATTTCGATTAGCGAATACTGCTACTAGTGAGTGACAGTATCCGAATTATTACATTCGAATGCAAGAGATTTCGATTAGCGAATACTGCTACTAGTGAGTGACAGTATCCGAATTATTCCATTCGAATGCAAGAGATTTCGATTAGCGAATACTACTACTAGTGAATGACAGTATCCGAATTATTGCATTCGAATGCATGAAATTTCGATTAGCAAATACTACTACTAGTGAGTGACAGTATCCGAGAACTTGCATTCGAATGCATGAGATTTCGATTAGCGAATACTACTACTAGTGAGTGACACTATCCGAATTATTGCATTCGAATGCATGAAATTTCGATTAGCGAATACTACTACTAGTGAGTGACAGTATCCGAGATCTTGCATTCGAATGCATGAGATTTCGATTAGCGAATACTACTACTAGTGAGTGACAGTATTCGAGAACTTGAATTCGAATGCATGAAATTTCGATTAGCGAATACTACTACTAGTGAGTGACAGTATCCGAGAACTTGCATTCGAATGCATGAGTTTTCGATTAGCGAATACTACTACTAGTGAGTGACAGTATCCGAATTATTGCATTCGAATGCATGAGATTTCGATTAGCGAATACTACTACTAGTGAGTGACAGTATCCGAGAACTTGCATTCGAATAGATGAAATTTCGATTAGCGAATACTACTACTAGTGAGTGACAGTATCCGAATTATTGCAATCGAATGCATGAGATTTCGTTTAGCGAATACTACTACCAGTGAGTGACAGTATCCCAGAACTTGCAATCGAATGCATGAAACTTCGATTAGCGAATACTACTACTAGTGAGTGACAGTATCCGAATTATTGCATTGGAATGCATGAAATTTCGATTAGCGAATACTACTACTAGTGAGTGACAGTATCCGATATGTTGCATTCGAATGCATGAAATTTCGAATAGCTAATACTACTACTAGTGAGTGACAGTATCCGAATTATTGCATTCGAATGCATGAAATTTCGATTAGCGAATACTACTACTAGTGAGTGACAGTATCCGAATTATTGCATTCGAATGCATGAAATTTCGATTAGCGAATACTACTACTAGTGAGTGACAGTATCCGAATTATTGCATTCGAATGCATGAGATTTCGATTAGCGAATACTACTACTAGTGAGTGACAGTATCCGAGAACTTGCATTCGAATGCATGAGATTTCGATTAGCGAATACTACTACTAGTGAGTGACAGTATCCCAATTATTGCATTCGAATGTATGAAATTTCGATTAGCGAATACTACTACTAGTGAGTGACAGTATCCGAGAACTTGCATTCGAATGCATTAAATTTCGATTTGCGAATACTACTACTAGTGAGTGACAGTATCCGAATTATTGCATTCGAATGCATGAAATTTCGATTAGCGAATAATACTACTAGTGAGTGACAGTATCCGAATTATTGCATTCGAATGCATGAAATTTCGATTAGCGAATACTACTACTAGTGAGTGACAGTATCCGAATTATGGCATTCGAATGCATGAAATTTCGATTAGCGAATACTACTACTAGTGAGTGACAGTATCCGAAAACTTCCATTCGAATAGATGAAATTTCGATTAGCGAATACTACTACTAGTGAGTAACAGTATCCGAATTATTGCATTCGAATGCATGAGATTGCGATTAGCGAATACTACTACTAGTGAGTGACAGAATCCGAATTATTGCATTCGAATGCATGAAATTTCGATTAGCGAATACAACTACTAGTGAGTGACAGTATCCGAGAACTTGCATTCGAATGCATGAGATTTAGATTAGCGAATACTATTACTAGTGAGTGACAGTATCCGAGAACTTGCATTCGAATGCATGAGATTTCGATTAGCGAATACTACTACTAGTGAGTGACAGTATCCGAATTATTGCATTCGAATGCATGAAATTTCGATTAGCGAATACTACTACTAGTGAGTGACAGTATCCGAATTATTGCATTCGAATGCATGAAATTTCGATTAGCGAATACTACTACTAGTGAGTGACAGTATCCGAATTGTTGCATTCGAATGCATGAAATTTCGATTAGCGAATACTACTACTAGTGAGTGACAGTATCCGAATTATTGCATTCGAATGCATGAAATTTCGATTAGCGAATACTACTACTAGTGAGTGACAGTATCCGAATTATTGCATTCGAATGCATGAAATTTCGATTAGCGAATACTACTACTAGTGAGTGACAGTATCCGAATTATTGCATTCGAATGCATGAGATTTCGATTAGCGAATACTACTACTAGTGAGTGGCAGTATCCGAGAACTTGCATTCGAATAGATGAAATTTGGATTAGCGAATACTACTACTAGTGAGTGACAGTATCCGAATTATTGCATTCGAATGCATGAGATTGCGATTAGCGAATACTAGTACTAGTGAGTGACAGAATCCGAATTATTGCATTCGAATGCATGAAATTTCGATTAGCGAATACTACTACTAGTGAGTGACAGTATCCGAGAACTTGCATTCGAATGCATGAGATGTCGATTAGCGAATACTACTACTAGTGAGTGACAGTATCCGAATTATTGCAATCGAATGCATGAGATTTCGTTTAGCGAATACTACTACTAGTGAGTGACAGTATCCGAATTATTGCATTCGAATGCAAGAGATTTCGATTAGCGAATACTACTACTAGTGAGTGACAGTATCCGAATTATTGCATTCGAATGCAAGAGATTTCGATTAGCGAATACTGCTACTAGTGAGTGACAGTATCCGAATTATTACATTCGAATGCAAGAGATTTCGATTAGCGAATACTGCTACTAGTGAGTGACAGTATCCGAATTATTCCATTCGAATGCAAGAGATTTCGATTAGCGAATACTACTACCAGTGAATGACAGTATCCGAATTATTGCATTCGAATGCATGAAATTTCGATTAGCAAATACTACTACTAGTGAGTGACAGTATCCGAGAACTTGCATTCGAATGCATGAGATTTCGATTAGCGAATACTACTACTAGTGAGTGACACTATCCGAATTATTGCATTCGAATGCATGAAATTTCGATTAGCGAATACTACTACTAGTGAGTGACAGTATCCGAGATCTTGCATTCGAATGCATGAGATTTCGATTAGCGAATACTACTACTAGTGAGTGACAGTATTCGAGAACTTGAATTCGAATGCATGAAATTTCGATTAGCGAATACTACTACTAGTGGGTGACAGTATCCGAGAACTTGCATTCGAATGCATGAGTTTTAGATTAGCGAATACTACTACTAGTGAGTGACAGTATCCGAATTATTGCATTCGAATGCATGAGATTTCGATTAGCGAATACTACTACTAGTGAGTGACAGTATCCGAATTATTGCATTCGAATGCACGAGATTGCGATTAGCGAATACTACTACTAGAGAGTGACAGAATCCGAAGTATTGCATTCGAATGCATGAAATTTCGATTAGCGAATACTACTACCAGTGAGTGACAGTATCCGAGAACTTGCAATCGAATGCATGAAACTTCGATTAGCGAATACTACTACTAGTGAGTGACAGTATCCGAATTATTGCATTCGAATGCATGAAATTTCGATTAGCGAATACTACTACTAGTGAGTGACAGTATCCGATATGTTGCATTCGAATGCATGAAATTTCGATTAGCGAATACTACTACTAGTGAGTGACAGTATCCGAATTATTGCAATCGAATGCATGAGATTTCGTTTAGCGAATACTACTACCAGTGAGTGACAGTATCCCAGAACTTGCAATCGAATGCATGAAACTTCGATTAGCGAATACTACTACTAGTGAGTGACAGTATCCGAATTATTGCATTCGAATGCATGAAATTTCGATTAGCGAATACTACTACCAGTGAGTGACAGTATCCCAGAACTTGCAATCGAATGCATGAAACTTCGATTAGCGAATACTACTACTAGTGAGTGACAGTATCCGAATTATTGCATTCGAATGCATGAAATTTCGATTAGCGAATACTACTACTAGTGAGTGACAGTATCCGATATGTTGCATTCGAATGCATGAAATTTCGAATAGCGAATACTACTACTAGTGAGTGACAGTATCCGAATTATTGCATTCGAATGCATGAAATTTCGATTAGCGAATACTACTACTAGTGAGTGACAGTATCCGAATTATTGCATTCGAATGCATGAAATTTCGATTAGCGAATACTACTACTAGTGAGTGACAGTATCCGAATTATTGCATTCGAATGCATGAGATTTCGATTAGCGAATACTACTACTAGTGAGTGACAGTATCCGAGAACTTGCATTCGAATGCATGAGATTTCGATTAGCGAATACTACTACTAGTGAGTGACAGTATCCCAATTATTGCATTCGAATGTATGAAATTTCGATTAGCGAATACTACTACTAGTGAGTGACAGTATCCGAGAACTTGCATTCGAATGCATTAAATTTCGATTTGCGAATACTACTACTAGTGAGTGACAGTATCCGAATTATTGCATTCGAATGCATGAAATTTCGATTAGCGAATAATACTACTAGTGAGTGACAGTATCCGAATTATTGCATTCGAATGCATGAAATTTCGATTAGCGAATACTACTACTAGTGAGTGACAGTATCCGAATTATGGCATTCGAATGCATGAAATTTCGATTAGCGAATACTACTACTAGTGAGTGACAGTATCCGAAAACTTCCATTCGAATAGATGAAATTTCGATTAGCGAATACTACTACTAGTGAGTAACAGTATCCGAGAACTTGCATTCGAATGCATGAGATTTCGATTAGCGAATACTACTACTAGTGAGTGACAGTATCCGAATTATTGCATTCGAATGCATGAAATTTCGATTAGCGAATACTACTACTAGTGAGTGACAGTATCCGAATTATTGCATTCGAATGCATGAAATTTCGATTAGCGAATACTACTACTAGTGAGTGACAGTATCCGAATTGTTGCATTTGAATGCATGAAATTTCGATTAGCGAATACTACTACTAGTGAGTGACAGTATCCGAATTATTGCATTCGAATGCATGAAATTTCGATTAGCGAATACTACTACTAGTGAGTGACAGTATCCGAATTATTGCATTCGAATGCATGAAATTTCGATTAGCGAATACTACTACTAGTGAGTGACAGTATCCGAATTATTGCATTCGAATGCATGAGATTTCGATTAGCGAATACTACTACTAGTGAGTGGCAGTATCCGAGAACTTGCATTCGAATAGATGAAATTTGGATTAGCGAATACTACTACTAGTGAGTGACAGTATCCGAATTATTGCATTCGAATGCATGAGATTGCGATTAGCGAATACTAGTACTAGTGAGTGACAGAATCCGAATTATTGCATTCGAATGCATGAAATTTCGATTAGCGAATACTACTACTAGTGAGTGACAGTATCCGAGAACTTGCATTCGAATGCATGAGATGTCGATTAGCGAATACTACTACTAGTGAGTGACAGTATCCGAATTATTGCAATCGAATGCATGAGATTTCGTTTAGCGAATACTACTACTAGTGAGTGACAGTATCCGAATTATTGCATTCGAATGCAAGAGATTTCGATTAGCGAATACTACTACTAGTGAGTGACAGTATCCGAATTATTGCATTCGAATGCAAGAGATTTCGATTAGCGAATACTGCTACTAGTGAGTGACAGTATCCGAATTATTACATTCGAATGCAAGAGATTTCGATTAGCGAATACTGCTACTAGTGAGTGACAGTATCCGAATTATTCCATTCGAATGCAAGAGATTTCGATTAGCGAATACTACTACCAGTGAATGACAGTATCCGAATTATTGCATTCGAATGCATGAAATTTCGATTAGCAAATACTACTACTAGTGAGTGACAGTATCCGAGAACTTGCATTCGAATGCATGAGATTTCGATTAGCGAATACTACTACTAGTGAGTGACACTATCCGAATTATTGCATTCGAATGCATGAAATTTCGATTAGCGAATACTACTACTAGTGAGTGACAGTATCCGAGATCTTGCATTCGAATGCATGAGATTTCGATTAGCGAATACTACTACTAGTGAGTGACAGTATTCGAGAACTTGAATTCGAATGCATGAAATTTCGATTAGCGAATACTACTACTAGTGAGTGACAGTATCCGAGAACTTGCATTCGAATGCATGAGTTTTAGATTAGCGAATACTACTACTAGTGAGTGACAGTATCCGAATTATTGCATTCGAATGCATGAGATTTCGATTAGCGAATACTACTACTAGTGAGTGACAGTATCCGAATTATTGCATTCGAATGCACGAGATTGCGATTAGCGAATACTACTACTAGAGAGTGACAGAATCCGAAGTATTGCATTCGAATGCATGAAATTTCGATTAGCGAATACTACTACCAGTGAGTGACAGTATCCGAGAACCTGCAATCGAATGCATGAAACTTCGATTAGCGAATACTACTACTAGTGAGTGACAGTATCCGAATTATTGCATTCGAATGCATGAAATTTCGATTAGCGAATACTACTACTAGTGAGTGACAGTATCCGATATGTTGCATTCGAATGCATGAAATTTCGATTAGCGAATACTACTACTAGTGAGTGACAGTATCCGAATTATTGCATTCGAATGCATGAAATTTCGATTAGCGAATACTACTACTAGTGAGTGACAGTATCCGAATTATTGCATTCGAATGCATGAAATTTCGATTAGCGAATACTACTACTAGTGAGTGACAGTATCCGAATTATTGCATTCGAATGCATGAGATTTCGATTAGCGAATACTACTACTAGTGAGTGACAGTATCCGAGAACTTGCATTCGAATGCATGAGATTTCGATTAGCGAATACTACTACTAGTGAGTGACAGTATCCCAATTATTGCATTCGAATGTATGAAATTTCGATTAGCGAATACTACTACTAGTGAGTGACAGTATCCGAGAACTTGCATTCCAATGCATTAAATTTCGATTTGCGAATACTACTACTAGTGAGTGACAGTATCCGAATTATTGCATTCGAATGCATGAAATTTCGATTAGCGAATAATACTACTAGTGAGTGACAGTATCCGAATTATTGCATTCGAATGCATGAAATTTCGATTAGCGAATACTACTACAAGTGAGTGACAGTATCCGAATTATGGCATTCGAATGCATGAAATTTCGATTAGCGAATACTACTACTAGTGAGTGACAGTATCCGAAAACTTCCATTCGAATAGATGAAATTTCGATTAGCGAATGCTACTACTAGTGAGTAACAGTATCCGAATTATTGCATTCGAATGCATGAGATTGCGATTAGCGAATACTACTACTAGTGAGTGACAGAATCCGAATTATTGCATTCGAATGCATGAAATTTCGATTAGCGAATACAACTACTAGTGAGTGACAGTATCCGAGAACTTGCATTCGAATGCATGAGATTTAGATTAGCGAATACTATTACTAGTGAGTGACAGTATCCGAGAACTTGCATTCGAATGCATGAGATTTCGATTAGCGAATACTACTACTAGTGAGTGACAGTATCCGAATTATTGCATTCGAATGCATGAAATTTGGATTAGCGAATACTACTACTAGTGAGTGACAGTATCCGAACTATTGCATTCGAATGCATGAAATTTCGATTAGCGAATACTACTACTAGTGAGTGACAGTATCCGAATTGTTGCATTCGAATGCATGAAATTTCGATTAGCGAATACTACTACTAGTGAGTGACAGTATCCGAATTATTGCATTCGAATGCATGAAATTTCGATTAGCGAATACTACTACTAGTGAGTGACAGTATCCGAATTATTGCATTCGAATGCATGAAATTTCGATTAGCGAATACTACTACTAGTGAGTGACAGTATCCGAATTATTGCATTCGAATGCATGAGATTTCGATTAGCGAATACTACTACTAGTGAGTGACAGTATCCGAGAACTTGCATTCGAATGCATGAGATTTCGATTAGCGAAAACTACTACTAGTGAGTGACAGTATCCCAATTATTGCATTCGAATGCATGAAATTTCGATTAGCGAATACTACTACTAGTGAGTGACAGTATCCGAGAACTTGCATTCGAATGCATTAATTTTCGATTAGCGAATACTACTACTAGTGAGTGACAGTATCCGAATTATGGCATTCGAATGCATGAAATTTCGATTAGCGAATACTACTACTAGTGAGTGACAGTATCCGAGAACTTGCATTCGAATAGATGAAATTTCGATTAGCGAATACTACTACTAGTGAGTGACAGTATCCGAATTATTGCATTCGAATGCATGAGATTGCGATTAGCGAATACTAGTACTAGTGAGTGACAGAATCCGAATTATTGCATTCGAATGCATGAAATTTCGATTAGCGAATACTACTACTAGTGAGTGACAGTATCCGAGAACTTGCATTCGAATAGATGAAATTTCGATTAGCGAATACTACTACTAGTGAGTGACAGTATCCGAATTATTGCAATCGAATGCATGAGATTTCGTTTAGCGAATACTACTACTAGTGAGTAACAGTATCCGAATTATTGCATTCGAATGCAAGAGATTTCGATTAGCGAATACTACTACTAGTGAGTGACAGTATCCGAATTATTGCATTCGAATGCAAGAGATTTCGATTAGCGAATACTACTACTAGTGAGTGACAGTATCCCAATTATTGCATTCGAATGCATGAAATTTCGATTAGCGAATACTACTACTAGTAAGTGACACTATCCGAGAACTTGCATTCGAATGCATTAAATTTCGATTAGCGAATACTACTACGAGTGAGTGACAGTATCCGAATTATTGCATTCGAATGCATGAAATTTCGATTAGCGAATACTACTACTAGTGAGTGACAGTATCCGAATTATTGCATTCGAATGCATGAAATTTCGATTAGCGAATACGACTACTAGTGAGTGACAGTATCCGAATTATGGCATTCGAATGCATGAAATTTCGATTAGCGAATACTACTACTAGTGAGTGGCAGTATCCGAGAACTTGCATTCGAATAGATGAAATTTGGATTAGCGAATACTACTACTAGTGAGTGACAGTATCCGAATTATTGCATTCGAATGCATGAGATTGCGATTAGCGAATACAAGTACTAGTGAGTGACAGAATCCGAATTATTGCATTCGAATGCATGAAATTTCGATTAGCGAATACTACTACTAGTGAGTGACAGTATCCGAGAACTTGCATCCGAATGCATGAGATTTCGATTAGCGAATACTACTACTAGTGAGTGACAGTATCCGAATTATTGCAATCGAATGCATGAGATTTCGTTTAGCGAATACTACTACTAGTGAGTGACAGTATCCGAATTATTGCATTCGAATGCAAGAGATTTCGATTAGCGAATACTACTACTAGTGAGTGACAGTATCCGAATTATTGCATTCGAATGCAAGAGATTTCGATTAGCGAATACTGCTACTAGTGAGTGACAGTATCCGAATTATTACATTCGAATGCAAGAGATTTCGATTAGCGAATACTGCTACTAGTGAGTGACAGTATCCGAATTATTCCATTCGAATGCAAGAGATTTCGATTAGCGAATACTACTACTAGTGAATGACAGTATCCGAATTATTGCATTCGAATGCATGAAATTTCGATTAGCGAATACAACTACTAGTGAGTGACAGTATCCGAGAACTTGCATTCGAATGCATGAGATTTAGATTAGCGAATACTACTACTAGTGAGTGACAGTATCCGAATTATTGCATTCGAATGCATGAAATTTCGATTAGCGAATACTACTACTAGTGAGTGACAGTATCCGATATGTTGCATTCGAATGCATGAAATTTCGATTAGCGAATACTACTACTAGTGAGTGACAGTATCCGAATTATTACATTCGAATGCAAGAGATTTCGATTAGCGAATACTGCTACTAGTGAGTGACAGTATCCGAATTATTCCATTCGAATGCAAGAGATTTCGATTAGCGAATACTACTACCAGTGAATGACAGTATCCGAATTATTGCATTCGAATGCATGAAATTTCGATTAGCAAATACTACTACTAGTGAGTGACAGTATCCGAGAACTTGCATTCGAATGCATGAGATTTCGATTAGCGAATACTACTACTAGTGAGTGACACTATCCGAATTATTGCATTCGAATGCATGAAATTTCGATTAGCGAATACTACTACTAGTGAGTGACAGTATCCGAGATCTTGCATTCGAATGCATGAGATTTCGATTAGCGAATACTACTACTAGTGAGTGACAGTATTCGAGAACTTGAATTCGAATGCATGAAATTTCGATTAGCGAATACTACTACTAGTGAGTGACAGTATCCGAGAACTTGCATTCGAATGCATGAGTTTTAGATTAGCGAATACTACTACTAGTGAGTGACAGTATCCGAATTATTGCATTCGAATGCATGAGATTTCGATTAGCGAATACTACTACTAGTGAGTGACAGTATCCGAATTATTGCATTCGAATGCACGAGATTGCGATTAGCGAATACTACTACTAGAGAGTGACAGAATCCGAAGTATTGCATTCGAATGCATGAAATTTCGATTAGCGAATACTACTACCAGTGAGTGACAGTATCCGAGAACTTGCAATCGAATGCATGAAACTTCGATTAGCGAATACTACTACTAGTGAGTGACAGTATCCGAATTATTGCATTCGAATGCATGAAATTTCGATTAGCGAATACTACTACTAGTGAGTGACAGTATCCGATATGTTGCATTCGAATGCATGAAATTTCGATTAGCGAATACTACTACTAGTGAGTGACAGTATCCGAATTATTGCAATCGAATGCATGAGATTTCGTTTAGCGAATACTACTACCAGTGAGTGACAGTATCCCAGAACTTGCAATCGAATGCATGAAACTTCGATTAGCGAATACTACTACTAGTGAGTGACAGTATCCGAATTATTGCATTCGAATGCATGAAATTTCGATTAGCGAATACTACTACCAGTGAGTGACAGTATCCCAGAACTTGCAATCGAATGCATGAAACTTCGATTAGCGAATACTACTACTAGTGAGTGACAGTATCCGAATTATTGCATTCGAATGCATGAAATTTCGATTAGCGAATACTACTACTAGTGAGTGACAGTATCCGATATGTTGCATTCGAATGCATGAAATTTCGAATAGCGAATACTACTACTAGTGAGTGACAGTATCCGAATTATTGCATTCGAATGCATGAAATTTCGATTAGCGAATACTACTACTAGTGAGTGACAGTATCCGAATTATTGCATTCGAATGCATGAAATTTCGATTAGCGAATACTACTACTAGTGAGTGACAGTATCCGAATTATTGCATTCGAATGCATGAGATTTCGATTAGCGAATACTACTACTAGTGAGTGACAGTATCCGAGAACTTGCATTCGAATGCATGAGATTTCGATTAGCGAATACTACTACTAGTGAGTGACAGTATCCCAATTATTGCATTCGAATGTATGAAATTTCGATTAGCGAATACTACTACTAGTGAGTGACAGTATCCGAGAACTTGCATTCGAATGCATTAAATTTCGATTTGCGAATACTACTACTAGTGAGTGACAGTATCCGAATTATTGCATTCGAATGCATGAAATTTCGATTAGCGAATAATACTACTAGTGAGTGACAGTATCCGAATTATTGCATTCGAATGCATGAAATTTCGATTAGCGAATACTACTACTAGTGAGTGACAGTATCCGAATTATGGCATTCGAATGCATGAAATTTCGATTAGCGAATACTACTACTAGTGAGTGACAGTATCCGAAAACTTCCATTCGAATAGATGAAATTTCGATTAGCGAATACTACTACTAGTGAGTAACAGTATCCGAGAACTTGCATTCGAATGCATGAGATTTCGATTAGCGAATACTACTACTAGTGAGTGACAGTATCCGAATTATTGCATTCGAATGCATGAAATTTCGATTAGCGAATACTACTACTAGTGAGTGACAGTATCCGAATTATTGCATTCGAATGCATGAAATTTCGATTAGCGAATACTACTACTAGTGAGTGACAGTATCCGAATTGTTGCATTCGAATGCATGAAATTTCGATTAGCGAATACTACTACTAGTGAGTGACAGTATCCGAATTATTGCATTCGAATGCATGAAATTTCGATTAGCGAATACTACTACTAGTGAGTGACAGTATCCGAATTATTGCATTCGAATGCATGAAATTTCGATTAGCGAATACTACTACTAGTGAGTGACAGTATCCGAATTATTGCATTCGAATGCATGAGATTTCGATTAGCGAATACTACTACTAGTGAGTGGCAGTATCCGAGAACTTGCATTCGAATAGATGAAATTTGGATTAGCGAATACTACTACTAGTGAGTGACAGTATCCGAATTATTGCATTCGAATGCATGAGATTGCGATTAGCGAATACTAGTACTAGTGAGTGACAGAATCCGAATTATTGCAATCGAATGCATGAAATTTCGATTAGCGAATACTACTACTAGTGAGTGACAGTATCCGAGAACTTGCATTCGAATGCATGAGATGTCGATTAGCGAATACTACTACTAGTGAGTGACAGTATCCGAATTATTGCAATCGAATGCATGAGATTTCGTTTAGCGAATACTACTACTAGTGAGTGACAGTATCCGAATTATTGCATTCGAATGCAAGAGATTTCGATTAGCGAATACTACTACTAGTGAGTGACAGTATCCGAATTATTGCATTCGAATGCAAGAGATTTCGATTAGCGAATACTGCTACTAGTGAGTGACAGTATCCGAATTATTACATTCGAATGCAAGAGATTTCGATTAGCGAATACTGCTACTAGTGAGTGACAGTATCCGAATTATTCCATTCGAATGCAAGAGATTTCGATTAGCGAATACTACTACCAGTGAATGACAGTATCCGAATTATTGCATTCGAATGCATGAAATTTCGATTAGCAAATACTACTACTAGTGAGTGACAGTATCCGAGAACTTGCATTCGAATGCATGAGATTTCGATTAGCGAATACTACTACTAGTGAGTGACACTATCCGAATTATTGCATTCGAATGCATGAAATTTCGATTAGCGAATACTACTACTAGTGAGTGACAGTATCCGAGATCTTGCATTCGAATGCATGAGATTTCGATTAGCGAATACTACTACTAGTGAGTGACAGTATTCGAGAACTTGAATTCGAATGCATGAAATTTCGATTAGCGAATACTACTACTAGTGAGTGACAGTATCCGAGAACTTGCATTCGAATGCATGAGTTTTAGATTAGCGAATACTACTACTAGTGAGTGACAGTATCCGAATTATTGCATTCGAATGCATGAGATTTCGATTAGCGAATACTACTACTAGTGAGTGACAGTATCCGAATTATTGCATTCGAATGCACGAGATTGCGATTAGCGAATACTACTACTAGAGAGTGACAGAATCCGAAGTATTGCATTCGAATGCATGAAATTTCGATTAGCGAATACTACTACCAGTGAGTGACAGTATCCGAGAACCTGCAATCGAATGCATGAAACTTCGATTAGCGAATACTACTACTAGTGAGTGACAGTATCCGAATTATTGCATTCGAATGCATGAAATTTCGATTAGCGAATACTACTACTAGTGAGTGACAGTATCCGATATGTTGCATTCGAATGCATGAAATTTCGATTAGCGAATACTACTACTAGTGAGTGACAGTATCCGAATTATTGCATTCGAATGCATGAAATTTCGATTAGCGAATACTACTACTAGTGAGTGACAGTATCCGAATTATTGCATTCGAATGCATGAAATTTCGATTAGCGAATACTACTACTAGTGAGTGACAGTATCCGAATTATTGCATTCGAATGCATGAGATTTCGATTAGCGAATACTACTACTAGTGAGTGACAGTATCCGAGAACTTGCATTCGAATGCATGAGATTTCGATTAGCGAATACTACTACTAGTGAGTGACAGTATCCCAATTATTGCATTCGAATGTATGAAATTTCGATTAGCGAATACTACTACTAGTGAGTGACAGTATCCGAGAACTTGCATTCCAATGCATTAAATTTCGATTTGCGAATACTACTACTAGTGAGTGACAGTATCCGAATTATTGCATTCGAATGCATGAAATTTCGATTAGCGAATAATACTACTAGTGAGTGACAGTATCCGAATTATTGCATTCGAATGCATGAAATTTCGATTAGCGAATACTACTACAAGTGAGTGACAGTATCCGAATTATGGCATTCGAATGCATGAAATTTCGATTAGCGAATACTACTACTAGTGAGTGACAGTATCCGAAAACTTCCATTCGAATAGATGAAATTTCGATTAGCGAATGCTACTACTAGTGAGTAACAGTATCCGAATTATTGCATTCGAATGCATGAGATTGCGATTAGCGAATACTACTACTAGTGAGTGACAGAATCCGAATTATTGCATTCGAATGCATGAAATTTCGATTAGCGAATACAACTACTAGTGAGTGACAGTATCCGAGAACTTGCATTCGAATGCATGAGATTTAGATTAGCGAATACTATTACTAGTGAGTGACAGTATCCGAGAACTTGCATTCGAATGCATGAGATTTCGATTAGCGAATACTACTACTAGTGAGTGACAGTATCCGAATTATTGCATTCGAATGCATGAAATTTGGATTAGCGAATACTACTACTAGTGAGTGACAGTATCCGAACTATTGCATTCGAATGCATGAAATTTCGATTAGCGAATACTACTACTAGTGAGTGACAGTATCCGAATTGTTGCATTCGAATGCATGAAATTTCGATTAGCGAATACTACTACTAGTGAGTGACAGTATCCGAATTATTGCATTCGAATGCATGAAATTTCGATTAGCGAATACTACTACTAGTGAGTGACAGTATCCGAATTATTGCATTCGAATGCATGAAATTTCGATTAGCGAATACTACTACTAGTGAGTGACAGTATCCGAATTATTGCATTCGAATGCATGAGATTTCGATTAGCGAATACTACTACTAGTGAGTGACAGTATCCGAGAACTTGCATTCGAATGCATGAGATTTCGATTAGCGAATACTACTACTAGTGAGTGACAGTATCCCAATTATTGCATTCGAATGCATGAAATTTCGATTAGCGAATACTACTACTAGTGAGTGACAGTATCCGAGAACTTGCATTCGAATGCATTAATTTTCGATTAGCGAATACTACTACTAGTGAGTGACAGTATCCGAATTATGGCATTCGAATGCATGAAATTTCGATTAGCGAATACTACTACTAGTGAGTGACAGTATCCGAGAACTTGCATTCGAATAGATGAAATTTCGATTAGCGAATACTACTACTAGTGAGTGACAGTATCCGAATTATTGCATTCGAATGCATGAGATTGCGATTAGCGAATACTAGTACTAGTGAGTGACAGAATCCGAATTATTGCATTCGAATGCATGAAATTTCGATTAGCGAATACTACTACTAGTGAGTGACAGTATCCGAGAACTTGCATTCGAATAGATGAAATTTCGATTAGCGAATACTACTACTAGTGAGTGACAGTATCCGAATTATTGCAATCGAATGCATGAGATTTCGTTTAGCGAATACTACTACTAGTGAGTAACAGTATCCGAATTATTGCATTCGAATGCAAGAGATTTCGATTAGCGAATACTACTACTAGTGAGTGACAGTATCCGAATTATTGCATTCGAATGCAAGAGATTTCGATTAGCGAATACTACTACTAGTGAGTGACAGTATCCCAATTATTGCATTCGAATGCATGAAATTTCGATTAGCGAATACTACTACTAGTAAGTGACACTATCCGAGAACTTGCATTCGAATGCATTAAATTTCGATTAGCGAATACTACTACGAGTGAGTGACAGTATCCGAATTATTGCATTCGAATGCATGAAATTTCGATTAGCGAATACTACTACTAGTGAGTGACAGTATCCGAATTATTGCATTCGAATGCATGAAATTTCGATTAGCGAATACGACTACTAGTGAGTGACAGTATCCGAATTATGGCATTCGAATGCATGAAATTTCGATTAGCGAATACTACTACTAGTGAGTGGCAGTATCCGAGAACTTGCATTCGAATAGATGAAATTTGGATTAGCGAATACTACTACTAGTGAGTGACAGTATCCGAATTATTGCATTCGAATGCATGAGATTGCGATTAGCGAATACAAGTACTAGTGAGTGACAGAATCCGAATTATTGCATTCGAATGCATGAAATTTCGATTAGCGAATACTACTACTAGTGAGTGACAGTATCCGAGAACTTGCATCCGAATGCATGAGATTTCGATTAGCGAATACTACTACTAGTGAGTGACAGTATCCGAATTATTGCAATCGAATGCATGAGATTTCGTTTAGCGAATACTACTACTAGTGAGTGACAGTATCCGAATTATTGCATTCGAATGCAAGAGATTTCGATTAGCGAATACTACTACTAGTGAGTGACAGTATCCGAATTATTGCATTCGAATGCAAGAGATTTCGATTAGCGAATACTGCTACTAGTGAGTGACAGTATCCGAATTATTACATTCGAATGCAAGAGATTTCGATTAGCGAATACTGCTACTAGTGAGTGACAGTATCCGAATTATTCCATTCGAATGCAAGAGATTTCGATTAGCGAATACTACTACTAGTGAATGACAGTATCCGAATTATTGCATTCGAATGCATGAAATTTCGATTAGCGAATACAACTACTAGTGAGTGACAGTATCCGAGAACTTGCATTCGAATGCATGAGATTTAGATTAGCGAATACTATTACTAGTGAGTGACAGTATTCGAGAACTTGCATTCGAATGCATGAGATTTCGATTAGCGAATACTACTACTAGTGAGTGACAGTATCCGAATTATTGCATTCGAATGCATGAAATTTCGATTAGCGAATACTACTACTAGTGAGTGACAGTATCCGAATTATTGCATTCGAATGCATGAAATTTCGATTAGCGAATACTACTACTAGTGAGTGACAGTATCCGAATTGTTGCATTCGAATGCATGAAATTTCGATTAGCGAATACTACTACTAGTGAGTGACAGTATCCGAATTATTGCATTCGAATGCATGAAATTTCGATTAGCGAATACTACTACTAGTGAGTGACAGTATCCGAATTATTGCATTCGAATGCATGAAGTTTCGATTAGCGAATACTACTACTAGTGAGTGACAGTATCCGAATTATTGCATTCGAATGCATGAGATTTCGATTAGCGAATACTACTACTAGTGAGTGACAGTATCCGAGAACTTGCATTCGAATGCATGAGATTTCGATTAGCGAATACTACTACTAGTGAGTGACAGTATCCCAATTATTGCATTCGAATGCATGAAATTTCGATTAGCAAATACTACTACTAGTGAGTGACAGTATCCGAGAACTTGCATTCGAATGCATTAAATTTCGATTAGCGAATACTACTACTAGTGAGTGACAGTATCCGAATTATGGCATTCGAATGCATGAAATTTCGATTAGCGAATACTACTACTAGTGAGTGACAGTATCCGAGAACTTGCATTCGAATAGATGAAATTTCGATTAGCGAATACTACTACTAGTGAGTGACAGTATCCGAATTATTGCATTCGAATGCATGAGATTGCGATTAGCGAATACTAGTACTAGTGAGTGACAGAATCCGAATTATTGCATTCGAATGCATGAAATTTCGATTAGCGAATACTACTACTAGTGAGTGACAGTATCCGAGAACTTGCATTCGAATAGATGAAATTTCGATTAGCGAATACTACTACTAGTGAGTGACAGTATCCGAATTATTGCAATCGAATGCATGAGATTTCGTTTAGCGAATACTACTACTAGTGAGTGACAGTATCCGAATTATTGCATTCGAATGCAAGAGATTTCGATTAGCGAATACTACTATTAGTGAGTGACAGTATCCGAATTATTGCATTCGAATGCAAGAGATTTCGATTAGCGAATACTACTACTAGTGAGTGACAGTATCCCAATTATTGCATTCGAATGCATGAAATTTCGATTAGCGAATACTACTACTAGTAAGTGACAGTATCCGAGAACTTGCATTCGAATGCATTAAATTTCGATTAGCGAATACTACTACGAGTGAGTGACAGTATCCGAATTAATAGATTCGAATGCATGAAATTTCGATTAGCGAATACTACTACTAGTGAGTGACAGTATCCGAATTATTGCATTCGAATGCATGAAATTTCGATTAGCGAATACGACTACTAGTGAGTGACAGTATCCGAATTATGGCATTCGAATGCATGAAATTTCAATTAGCGAATACTACTACTAGTGAGTGGCAGTATCCGAGAACTTGCATTCGAATAGATGAAATTTGGATTAGCGAATACTACTACTAGTGAGTGACAGTATCCGAATTATTGCATTCGAATGCATGAGATTGCGATTAGCGAATACAAGTACTAGTGAGTGACAGAATCCGAATTATTGCATTCGAATGCATGAAATTTCGATTAGCGAATACTACTACTAGTGAGTGACAGTATCCGAGAACTTGCATCCGAATGCATGAGATTTCGATTAGCGAATACTACTACTAGTGAGTGACAGTATCCGAATTATTGCAATCGAATGCATGAGATTTCGTTTAGCGAATACTACTACTAGTGAGTGACAGTATCCGAATTATTGCATTCGAATGCAAGAGATTTCGATTAGCGAATACTACTACTAGTGAGTGACAGTATCCGAATTATTGCATTCGAATGCAAGAGATTTCGATTAGCGAATACTGCTACTAGTGAGTGACAGTATCCGAATTATTACATTCGAATGCAAGAGATTTCGATTAGCGAATACTGCTACTAGTGAGTGACAGTATCCGAATTATTCCATTCGAATGCAAGAGATTTCGATTAGCGAATACTACTACTAGTGAATGACAGTATCCGAATTATTGCATTCGAATGCATGAAATTTCGATTAGCAAATACTACTACTAGTGAGTGACAGTATCCGAGAACTTGCATTCGAATGCATGAGATTTCGATTAGCGAATACTACTACTAGTGAGTGACACTATCCGAATTATTGCATTCGAATGCATGAAATTTCGATTAGCGAATACTACTACTAGTGAGTGACAGTATCCGAGATCTTGCATTCGAATGCATGAGATTTCGATTAGCGAATACTACTACTAGTGAGTGACAGTATTCGAGAACTTGAATTCGAATGCATGAAATTTCGATTAGCGAATACTACTACTAGTGAGTGATAGTATCCGAGAACTTGCATTCGAATGCATGAGTTTTCGATTAGCGAATACTACTACTAGTGAGTGACAGTATCCGAAGTATTGCATTCGAATGCATGAAATTTCGATTAGCGAATACTACTACCAGTGAGTGACAGTATCCGAGAACTTGCAATCGAATGCATGAAACTTCGATTAGCGAATACTACTACTAGTGAGTGACAGTATCCGAATTATTGCATTCGAATGCATGAAATTTCGATTAGCGAATACTACTACTAGTGAGTGACAGTATCCGATATGTTGCATTCGAATGCATGAAATTTCGATTAGCGAATACTACTACTAGTGAGTGACAGTATCCGAATTATTGCATTAGAATGCATGAAATTTCGATTAGCGAATACTACTACTAGTGAGTGACAGTATCCGAATTATTGCATTCGAATGCATGAAATTTCGATTAGCGAATACTACTACTAGTGAGTGACAGTATCCGAATTATTGCATTCGAATGCATGAAATTTCGATTAGCGAATACTACTACTAGTGAGTGACAGTATCCGAATTATTGCATTCGAATGCATGAGATTTCGATTAGCGAATACTACTACTAGTGAGTGACAGTATCCGAGAACTTGCATTCGAATGCATGAGACTTCGATTAGCGAATACTACTACTAGTGAGTGACAGTATCCCAATTATTGCAATCGAATGCATGAGATTTCGTTTAGCGAATACTACTACTAGTGAGTGACAGTATCCGAATTATTGCATTCGAATGCAAGAGATTTCGATTAGCGAATACTACTACTAGTGAGTGACAGTATCCGAATTATTGCATTCGAATGCAAGAGATTTCGATTAGCGAATACTGCTACTAGTGAGTGACAGTATCCGAATTATTACATTCGAATGCAAGAGATTTCGATTAGCGAATACTGCTACTAGTGAGTGACAGTATCCGAATTATTCCATTCGAATGCAAGAGATTTCGATTAGCGAATACTACTACTAGTGAATGACAGTATCCGAATTATTGCATTCGAATGCATGAAATTTCGATTAGCAAATACTACTACTAGTGAGTGACAGTATCCGAGAACTTGCATTCGAATGCATGAGATTTCAATTAGCGAATACTACTACTAGTGAGTGACACTATCCGAATTATTGCATTCGAATGCATGAAATTTCGATTAGCGAATACTACTACTAGTGAGTGACAGTATCCGAGATCTTGCATTCGAATGCATGAGATTTCGATTAGCGAATACTACTACTAGTGAGTGACAGTATTCGAGAACTTGAATTCGAATGCATGAAATTTCGATTAGCGAATACTACTACTAGTGAGTGACAGTATCCGAGAACTTGCATTCGACTGCATGAGTTTTCGATTAGCGAATACTACTACTAGTGAGTGACAGTATCCGAAGTATTGCATTCGAATGCATGAAATTTCGATTAGCGAATACTACTACCAGTGAGTGACAGTATCCGAGAACTTGCAATCGAATGCATGAAACTTCGATTAGCGAATACTACTACTAGTGAGTGACAGTATCCGAATTATTGCATTCGAATGCATGAAATTTCGATTAGCGAATACTACTACTAGTGAGTGACAGTATCCGATATGTTGCATTCGAATGCATGAAATTTCGATTAGCGAATACTACTACTAGTGAGTGACAGTATCCGAATTATTGCATTCGAATGCATGAAATTTCGATTAGCGAATACTACTACTAGTGAGTGACAGTATCCGAATTATTGCATTCGAATGCATGAAATTTCGATTAGCGAATACTACTACTAGTGAGTGACAGTATCCGAATTATTGCATTCGAATGCATGAGATTTCGATTAGCGAATACTACTACTAGTGAGTGACAGTATCCGAGAACTTGCATTCGAATGCATGAGATTTCGATTAGCGAATACTACTACTAGTGAGTGACAGTATCCCAATTATTGCATTCGAATGTATGAAATTTCGATTAGCGAATTCTACTACTAGTGAGTGACAGTATCCGAGAACTTGCATTCGAATGCATTAAATTTCGATTTGCGAATACTACTACTAGTGAGTGACAGTATCCGAATTATTGCATTCGAATGCATGAAATTTCGATTAGCGAATAATACTACTAGTGAGTGACAGTATCCGAATTATTGCATTCGAATGCATGAAATTTCGATTAGCGAATACTACTACTAGTGAGTGACAGTATCCGAATTATGGCATTCGAATGCATGAAATTTCGATTAGCGAGTACTACTACTAGTGAGTGACAGTATCCGAAAACTTCCATTCGAATAGATGAAATTTCGATTAGCGAATACTACTACTAGTGAGTAACAGTATCCGAATTATTGCATTCGAATGCATGAGATTGCGATTAGCGAATACTACTACTAGTGAGTGACAGAATCCGAATTATTGCATTCGAATGCATGAAATTTCGATTAGCGAATACAACTACTAGTGAGTGACAGTATCCGAGAACTTGCATTCGAATGCATGAGATTTAGATTAGCGAATACTATTACTAGTGAGTGACAGTATCCGAGAACTTGCATTCGAATGCATGAGATTTCGATTAGCGAATACTACTACCAGTGAGTGACAGTATCCGAATTATTGCATTCGAATGCATGAAATTTCGATTAGCGAATACTACTACTAGTGAGTGACAGTATCCGAATTATTGCATTCGAATGCATGAAATTTCGATTAGCGAATACTACTACTAGTGAGTGACAGTATCCGAATTGTTGCATTCGAATGCATGAAATTTCGATTAGCGAATACTACTACTAGTGAGTGACAGTATCCGAATTATTGCATTCGAATGCATGAAATTTCGATTAGCGAATACTACTACTAGTGAGTGACAGTATCCGAATTATTGCATTCGAATGCATGAAATTTCGATTAGCGAATACTACTACTAGTGAGTGACAGTATCCGAATTATTGCATTCGAATGCATGAGATTTCGATTAGCGAATACTACTACTAGTGAGTGACAGTATCCGAGAACTTGCATTCGAATGCATGAGATTTCGATTAGCGAATACTACTACTAGTGAGTGACAGTATCCCAATTATTGCATTCGAATGCATGAAATTTCGATTAGCGAATACTACTACTAGTGAGTGACAGTATCCGAGAACTTGCATTCGAATGCATTAAATTTCGATTAGCGAATACTACTACTAGTGAGTGACAGTATCCGAATTATTGCATTCGAATGCATGAAATTTCGATTAGGGAATACTACTACTAGTGAGTGACAGTATCCGAATTATTGCATTCGAATGCATGAAATTTCGATTAGCGAATACTACTACTAGTGAGTGACAGTATCCGAATTATGGCATTCGAATGCATGAAATTTCGATTAGCGAATACTACTACTAGTGAGTGACAGTATCCGAGAACTTCCATTCGAATAGATGAAATTTCGATTAGCGAATACTACTACTAGTGAGTAACAGCATCCGAATTATTGCATTCGAATGCATGAGATTGCGATTAGCGAATACTACTACTAGTGAGCGACAGAATCCGAATTATTGCATTCGAATGCATGAAATTTCGATTAGCGAATACAACTACTAGTGAGTGACAGTATCCGAGAACTTGCATTCGAATGCATGAGATTTAGATTAGCGAATACTACTACTAGTGAGTGACAGTATCCGAGAACTTGCATTCGAATGCATGAGATTTCGATTAGCGAATACTACTACTAGTGAGTGACAGTATCCGAATTATTGCATTCGAATGCATGAAATTTCGATTAGCGAATACTACTACTAGTGAGTGACAGTATCCGAATTATTGCATTCGAATGCATGAAATTTCGATTAGCGAATACTACTACTAGTGAGTGACAGTATCCGAATTGTTGCATTCGAATGCATGAAATTTCGATTAGCGAATACTACTACTAGTGAGTGACAGTATCTGAATTATTGCATTCGAATGCATGAAATTTCGATTAGCGAATACTACTACTAGTGAGTGACAGTATCCGAAATATTGCATTCGAATGCATGAAATTTCGATTAGCGAATACTACTACTAGTGAGTGAGAGTATCCGAATTATTGCATTCGAATGCATGAGATTTCGATTAGCGAATACTACTACTAGTGAGTGACAGTATCCGAGAACTTGCATTCGAATGCATGAGATTTCGATTAGCGAATACTACTACTAGTGAGTGACAGTATCCGAGAACTTCCATTCGAATAGATGAAATTTCGATTAGCGAATACTACTACTAGTGAGTAACAGTATCCGAATTATTGCATTCGAATGCATGAGATTGCGATTAGCGAATACTACTACTAGTGAGTGACAGAATCCGAATTATTGCATTCGAATGCATGAAATTTCGATTAGCGAATACCACTACTAGTGAGTGACAGTATCCGAGAACTTGCATTCGAATGCATGAGATTTCGATTAGCGAATACTACTACTAGTGAGTGACAGTATCCGAATTATTGCAATCGAATGCATGAGATTTCGTTTAGCGAATACTACTACTAGTCAAAGACAGTTTCCGAATTATTGCTTTCGAATGCAAGAGATTTCCATTAGCGAATACTACTACTAGTGAGTGACAGTATCCGAATTATTGCATTCGAATGCAAGAGATTTCGATTAGCCAATACTACTACTAGTGAGTGACAGTATCCGAATTATTGCATTCGAATGCAAGAGATTTCGATTAGCGAATACTACTACTAGTCAGTGACAGTATCCGAATTATTACATTCGAATGCAAGAGATTTCGATTAGCGAATACTGCTACTAGTGTGTGACAGTATCCGAATTATTGCATTCGAATGCAAGAGATTTCGATTAGCGAATACTACTACTAGGGAGTGACAGTATCCGAATTATTGCATTCGAATGCATGAAATTTCGATTAGCAAATACTACTCCTAGTGAGTGACAGTATCCAAATTATTGCATTCGAATGCAACAGATTTCGATTAGCGAATACTACTACTAGTGAGTGACACTATCCGAATTATTGCATACGAATGCATGAAATTTCGATTAGCGAATACTACTACTAGTGAGTGACAGTATCCGAGAACTTGCATTCGAATGCATGAGATTTCGATTAGCGAATACTACTACTAGTGAGTGACAGTATTAGAGAACTTGCATTGGAATGCATGAAATTTCGATTAGCGAATACTACTACTAGTGAGTGACAGTATCCGAGAACTTGCATTCGAATGCATGAGTTTCCGATTAGCAAATACTACTACTAGTGAGTGACAGTATCCGAATTATTGCATTCGAATGCATGAGATTTCGATTAGCGAATACTACTACTAGTGAGTGACAGTATCCGAATTATTGCATTCGAATGCATGAGATTTCGATTAGCGAATACTACTACTAGTGAGTGACAGTATCCGAGAACTTGCATTCGAATGCGTGAGATTTCGATTAGCGAATACTACTACTAGTGAGCGACAGTATCCGAATTATTGCATTCGAATGCATGAAATTTCGATTAGCGAATACTACTACTAGTGAGTGACAGTATCCGAATTATTGCATTCGAATGCATGAAATTTCGATTAGCGAATACCACTACTAGTGAGTGACAGTATCCGAATTGTAGCATTCGAATGCATGAAATTTCGATTAGCGAATACTACTACTAGTGAGTGACAGTATCCGAATTATTGCATTCGAATGCATGAAATTTCGATTAGCGAATACTACTACTAGTAAGTGACAGTATCCGAATTATTGCATTCGAATGCATGAAATTTCGATTAGCGAATACTACTACTAGTGAGTGACAGTATCCGAATTATTGCATTCGAATGCATGAGATTTCGATTAGCGAATACTACTACTAGTGAGTGACAGTATCCGAGAACTTGCATTCGAATGCATGAGATTGCGATTAGCGAATACTACTACTAGTGAGTGACAGAATCCGAATTATTGCATTCGAATGCATGAAATTTCAATTAGCGAATACCACTACTAGTGAGTGACAGTATCCGAGAACTTGCATTCGAATGCATGAGATTTCGAATAGCGAATACTACTACTAGTGAGTGACAGTATCCGAATTATTGCAATCGAATGCATGAGATTTCGTTTAGCGAATACTACTACTAGTCAAAGACAGTTTCCGAATTATTGCTTTCGAATGCAAGAGATTTCGGTTAGCGAATACTGCTACTAGTGAGTGACAGTATCCGAATTATTGCATTCGAATGCAAGAGATTTCGATTAGCGATTACTACTACTAGTGAGTGACAGTATCCGAATTATTGCATTCGAATGCAAGAGAATTCGATTAGCGAATACTACTACTAGTGAGTTACAGTATCCGAATTATCGCATTCGAATGCAAGAGATTTCGATTAGCGAATACTACTACTAGTGAGTGACAGTATCCGAATTATTCCATTCGAATGCAAGAGATTTCGATTAGCGAATACTACTACTAGTGAGTGACAGTATCCGAATTATTACATTCGAATGCAAGAGATTTCGATTAGCGAATACTGCTACTAGTGAGTGACAGTATCCGAATTATTGCATTCGAATGCAAGAGATTTCGATTAGCGAATACTACTACTAGTGAGTGACAGTATCCGAGTTATTGCATTCGAATGCATGAAATTTCGATTAGCAAATACTACTACTAGTGAGTGACAGTATCCGAGAACTTGCATTCGAATGCATGAGATTTCGATTAGCAAATACTACTACTAGTGAGTGACACTATCCGAATTATTGCATACGAATGCATGAAATTTCGATTAGCGAATACTACTACTAGTGAGTGACAGTATCCGAGAACTTGCATTCGAATGCATGAGATTTCGATTAGCGAATACTACTACTAGTGAGTGACAGTATTCGAGAACTTGCATTCGAATGCATGAAATTTCGATTAGCGAATACTACTACTAGTGAGTGACAGTATCCGAGAACTTGTATTCGAATGCATGAGTTTCCGATTAGCGAATACTACTACTAGTGAGTGACAGTATCCGAATTATTGCATTCGAATGCATGAGATTTCGATTAGCGAATACTACTACTAGTGAGTGACAGTATCCGAATTATTGCATTCGAATGCATGAGATTTCGATTAGCGAATACTACTACTAGTGAGCGACAATATCCGAATTACTGCATTCGAATGCATGAAATTTCGATTAGCGAATACTACTACTAGTGAGTGACAGTATCCGAATTATTGCATTCGAATGCATGAAATTTCGATTAGCGAATACTACTACTAGTGAGTGACAGTATCCGAATTGTTGCATTCGAATGCATGAAATTTCGATTCGCGAATACTACTACTAGTGAGTGACAGTATCCGAATTATTGCATTCGAATGCATGAAATTTCGATTAGCGAATACTACTACTAGTGAGTGACAGTATCCGAATTATTGCATTCGAATGCATGAAATTTCGATTAGCGAATACTACTACTAGTGAGTGACAGTATCCGAATTATTGCATTCGAATGCATGAGATTTCGATTAGCGAATACTACTACTAGTGAGTGACAGTATCCGAGAACTTACATTCGAATGCATGAGATTTCGATTAGCGAATACTACTACTAGTGAGTGACAGTATCCGAGAACTTGCATTCGAATGCATGATATTTCGATTAGCGAATACTACTACTAGTGAGTGACAGTATCCCAAATATTGCATTCGAATGCATGAAATTTCGATTAGCGAATACTACTACTAGTGAGTGGCAGTATCCGAGAACTTGCATTCGAATACATGAAATTTCGATTAGCGAATACTACTACTAGTGAGAGACAGTATCCGAATTATTGCATTCGAATGCATGAAATTTCGATTAGCGAATACTACTACTAGTGAGTGACAGTATCCGAATTATTGCATTCGAATGCATGAAATTTCGATTAGCGAATACTACTACTAGTGAGTGACAGTATCCGAATTATTGCATTCGAATGCATGAAATTTCGATTAGCGAATACTACTACTAGTGAGTGACAGTATCCGAATTATGGCATTCGAATGCATGAAATTTCGATTAGCGAATACTACTACTAGTGAGTGACAGTATCCGAGAACTTGCATTTGAATGCATGAAATTTCGATTAGCGAATACTACTACTAGTGAGTGACAGTATCCGAATTATTGCATTCGAATGCATTAGATTGCGATTAGCGAATACTACCACTAGTGAGTGACAGTATCCGAGAACTTGCATTCGAATGCATGAGATTTCGATTAGCGAATACTACTACTAGTGAGTGACGGTATGCGAATTATTGCAATCGAATGCATGAGATTTCGTTTAGCGAATACTACTACTAGTCAGTGACAGTTTCCGAATTATTGCTTTCGAATGCAAGAGATTTCGATTAGCGAATACTACTACTAGTGAGTGACAGTATCCGAATTATTGCATTCGAATGCAAGAGATTACGATTAGCGAATACTACCACTAGTGAGTGACAGTATCCGAGAACTTGCATTCGAATGCATGAGTTTCCGATTAGCGAATACTACTACTAGTGAGTGACAGTATCCGAATTATTGCATTCGAATGCATGAGATTTCGATTAGCGAATACTACTACTAGTGAGTGACAGTATCCGAATTATTGCATTCGAATACATGAAATTTCGATTAGCGAATACTACTAGTGAGTGACAGTATCCGAATTATTGCATTCGAATGCATGAAATTTCGATTAGCAAATACTACTACTAGTGAGTGACGGTATCCGAGAACTTGCATTCGAATGCATGAGATTTCGATTAGCGAATACTACTACTAGTGAGTGACACTATCCGAATTATTGCATACGAATGCATGAAATTTCGATTAGCGAATACTACTACTAGTGAGTGACAGTATCCGTGAACTTGCATTCGAATGCATGAGATTTCGATTAGCGAATACTACTACTAGTGAGTGACAGTATTCGAGAACTTGGATTGGAATGCATGAAATTTCGATTAGCGAATACTACTACTAGTGAGTGACAGTATCCGAGAACTTGCATTCGAATGCATGAGTTTAAGATTAGCGAATACTACTACTAGTGAGTGACAGTATCCGAATTATTGCATTCGAATGCATGAGATTTCGATTAGCGAATACTACTACTAGTGAGTGACAGTATCCGAATTATTGCATTCGAATGCATGAGATTTCGATTAGCGAATACTACTACTAGTGAGTGACAGTATCCGAGAACTTGCATTCGAATGCATGAGATTTCGATTAGCGAATACTACTACTAGTGAGCGACAGTATCCGAATTATTGCATTCGAATGCATGAAATTTCGATTAGCGAATACTACTACTAGTGAGTGACAGTATCCGAATTATTGCATTCGAATGCATGAAATTTCGATTAGCGAATACTACTACTAGTGAGTGACAGTATCCGAATTGTTGCATTCGAATGCATGAAATTTCGATTAGCGAATACTACTACTAGTGAGTGACAGTATCCGAATTATTGCATTCGAATGCATGAAATTTCGATTAGCGAATACTACTATTAGTAAGTGACAGTATCCGAATTATTGCATTCGAATGCATGAAATTTCGATTAGCGAATACTACTACTAGTGAGTGATAGTATCCGAATTATTGCATTCGAATGCATGAGATTTCGATTAGCGAATACTACTACTAGTGAGTGACAGTATCCGAGAACTTGCATTCGAATGCATGAGATTGCGATTAGCGAATACTACTACTAGTGGGTGACAGAATCCGAATTATTGCATTCGAATGCATGAAATTTCGATTAGCGAATACCACTACTAGTGAGTGACAGTATCCGAGAACTTGCATTCGAATGCATGAGATTTCGAATAGCGAATACTACTACTAGTGAGTGACAGTATCCGAATTATTGCAATCGAATGCATGAGATTTCGTTTAGCGAATACTACTACTAGTCAAAGACAGTTTCCGAATTATTGCTTTCGAATGCAAGAGATTTCGGTTAGCGAATACTACTACTAGTGAGTGACAGTATCCGAATTATTGCATTCGAATGCAAGAGATTTCGATTAGCGATTACTACTACTAGTGAGTGACAGTATCCGAATTATTGCACTCGAATGCAAGAGAATTCGATTAGCGAATACTACTACTAGTGAGTTACAGTATCCGAATTATCGCATTCGAATGCAAGAGATTTCGATTAGCGAATACTACTACTAGTGAGTGACAGTATCCGAATTATTCCATTCGAATGCAAGAGATTTCGATTAGCGAATACTACTACTAGTGAGTGACAGTATCCGAATTATTACATTCGAATGCAAGAGATTTCGATTAGCGAATACTGCTACTAGTGAGTGACAGTATCCGAATTATTGCATTCGAATGCAAGAGATTTCGATTAGCGAATACTACTACTGGTGAGTGACAGTATCCGAATTATGGCATTCGAATGCATGAAATTTCGATTAGCAAATACTACTACTAGTGAGTGACAGTATCCGAGAACTTGCATTCGAATGCATGAGATTTCGATTAGCGAATACTACTACTAGTGAGTGACACTATCCGAATTATTGCATACGAATGCATGAAATTTCGATTAGCGAATACTACTACTAGTGAGTGACAGTATCCGAGAACTTGCATTCGAATGCATGAGATTTCGATTAGCGAATACTACTACTAGTGAGTGACAGTATTCGAGAACTTGCATTCGAATGCATGAAATTTCGATTAGCGAATACTACTACTAGTGAGTGACAGTATCCGAGAACTTGCATTCGAATGCATGAGTTTCCGATTAGCGAATACTACTACTAGTGAGTGACAGTATCCGAATTATTGCATTCGAATGCATGAGATTTCGATTAGCGAATACTATTACTAGTGAGTGACAGTATCCGAATTATTGCATTCGAATGCATGAGATTTCGATTAGCGAATACTACTACTAGTGAGTGACAGTATCCGAGAACTTGCATTCGAATGCATGAGATTTCGATTAGCGAATACTACTACTAGTGAGCGACAATATCCGAATTATTGCATTCGAATGCATGAAATTTCGATTAGCGAATACTACTACTAGTGAGTGACAGTATCCGAATTATTGCATTCGAATGCATGAAATTTCGATTAGCGAATACTACTACTAGTGAGTGACAGTATCCGAATTGTTGCAATCGAATGCATGAAATTTCGATTCGCGAATACTACTAGTGAGTGACAGTATCCGAATTATTGCATTCGAATGCATGAAATTTCGATTAGCGAATACTACTACTAGTGAGTGACAGTATCCGAATTATTGCATTCGAATGCATGAAATTTCGATTAGCGAATACTACTACTAGTGAGTGACAGTATCCGAATTATTGCATTCGAATGCATGAGATTTCGATTAGCGAATACTACTACTAGTGAGTGACAATATCCGAGAACTTACATTCGAATGCATGAGATTTCGATTAGCGAATACTACTACTAGTGAGTGACAGTATCCGAGAACTTGCATTCGAATGCATGAGATTTCGATTAGCGAATACTACTACTAGTGAGTGACAGTATCCCAAATATTGCATTCGAATGCATGAAATTTCGATTAGCGAATACTACTACTAGTGAGTGACAGTATCCGAGAACTTGCATTCGAATACATGTAATTTCGATTAGCGTATACTACTACTAGTGAGAGACAGTATCCGAATTATTGCATTCGAATGCATGAAATTTCGATTAGCGAATACTACTACTAGTGAGTGACAGTATCCGAATTATTGCATTCGAATGCATGAAATTTCGATTAGCGAATACTACTACTAGTGAGTGACAGTATCCGAATTATGGCATTCGAAAGCATGAAATTTCGATTAGCGAATACTACTACTAGTGAGTGACAGTTTCCGAGAACTTGCATTTGAATGCATGAAATTTCGATTAGCGAATACTACTACTAGTGAGTGACAGTATCCGAATTATTGCATTCGAATGCATTAGATTGCGATTAGCGAATACTACTACTAGTGAGTGACAGTATCCGAGAACTTGCATTCGAATGCATGAAATTTCGATTAACGAATACTACTACTAGTGAGTAACAGTATCCGAATTATTGCATTCTAATACATGAAATTTCGATTAGCGAATACTACTACTAGTGATAGACAGTATCCGAATTATGCCATTCGAATGCATGAACTTTCGATTAGCGAATACTACTACTAGTGAGTGACAGTATCCGAATTATTGCATTCGAATGCATGAAATTTCGATTAGCGAATACTACTACTAGTGAGTGACAGTATCCGAATTATTGCATTCGAATGCATGAGATTGCGATTAGCGAATACTACTACTAGTGAGTGACATAATCCGAATTATTGCATTCGAATGCATGAAATTTCGATTAGCGAATACTACTACTAGTGAGTGACAGTATCCGAGAACTTGCAATCGAATGCATGAGATTTCCATTAGCGAATACTACTACTAGTGAGTGACAGTATCCGAGAACTTGCATTTATATGCATGAGATTTCGATTACCGAATACTACTACTAGTCAAAGACAGTTTACGAATTATTGCTTTCGAATGCAAGAGATTTCGATTAGCGAATACTACTACTAGTGAGTGACAGTATCCGAATTATAGCATTCGAATGCAAGAGATTTCGATTAGCGAATACTACTACTAGTGAGTGACAGTATCCGAATTATTGCATTCGAATGCAAGAGATTTCGATTAGCGAATACTACTACTAGTGAGCGACAGTATCCGAATTATTGCATTCGAATGCAAGAGATTTCGATTAGCGAATACTACTACTAGTGAGTGACAGTATCCGAATTATTGCATTCGAATTTAAGAGATTTCGATTAGCGAATACTACTACTAGTGAGTGACAGTATCCGAATTATTACATTCGAATGCAAGAGATTTCTATTAGCGAATACTGCTACTAGTGAGTGACAGTATCCGAATTATTGCATTCGAATGCATGAAATTTCGATTAGCGAATACTACTACTAGTGAGTGACAGTATCCGAGAACTTGCATTCGAATGCATGAAATTTCGATTAGCGAATACTACTACTAGTGAGTGACAGTATCCGAATTATTGCATTCGAATGCATGAGATTGCGATTAGCGAATACTACTACTAGTGAGTGACAGTATCCGAATTATTGCATTCGAATGCATGAAATTTCGATTAGTGAATACTACTACTAGTGAGTGACAGTATCCGAATTATTGCATTCGAATGCAAGAGATTTCGATTAGCGAATACTACTACTAGTGGGTGACAGTATCCGAATTATTGCAATCGAATGCATGAGATTTCGTTTAGCGAATACTACTACTAGTCAGTGACAGTTTCCGAATTATTGCTTTCGAATGCAAGAGATTTCGATTAGCGAATACTACTACTAGTGAGTGACGGTATCCGATTATTGCATTCGAATACAAGAGATTTCGATTAGCGAATACTACTACTAGTGAGTGACAGTATCCGAATTATTGCATTCGAATGCAAGAGATTTCGATTAGCGAATACTACTACTAGTGAGTGACAGTATCCGAATTATTGCATTCGAATGCAAGAGATTTCGATTAGCGAATACTGCTACTAGTGAGTGACAGTATCCGAGAACTTGCATTCGAATGCATGAGATTTCGATTAGCGAATACTACTACTAGTGAGTGACAGTATCCGAGAACTTGCATTCGAATGCATGAGATTTCGATTAGCGAATACTACTACTAGTGAGTGACAGTATCCGAATTATTGCAATCGAATGCATGAGATTTCGTTTAGCGAATACTACCACTAGTCAAAAACAGTTTCCGAATTATTGCTTTCGAATGCAAGAGATTTCGATTAGCGAATACTACTACTAGTGAGTGACAGTATCCGAATTATTGCATTCGAATGCAAGAGATTTCGATTAGCGATTACTACTACTAGTGAGTGACGGTATCCGAATTATTGCATTCGAATGCAAGAGATTTCGATTAGCGAATACTACTACTAGTGAGTGACAGTATCCCAATTATTGCATTCGAATGCAAGAGAATTCGATTAGCGAATACTACTACTAGTGAGTGACAGTATCCGAATTATTGCATTCGAATGCAAGAGATTTCGATTAGCGAATACTACTACTAGTGAGTGACAGTATCCGAATTATTGCATTCGAATACATGAAATTTCGATTAGCAAATACTACTACCAGTGAGTGACAGTATCCGAGAACTTGCATTCGAATGCATGAGATTTCGATTAGCGAATACTACTATTAGTGAGTGACAGTATCCGAGAACTTGCATTCGAATGCATGAAATTTCGATTAGCGAATACTACTACTAGTGAGTGAAAGTATCCGAGAACTTGCATTCGAATGCATGAGATTTCGATTAGCGAATACTACTACTAGTGAGTGACAGTATCCGAGAACTTGCATTCGAATGCATGAGATTTCGATTAGCGAATACTACTACTAGTGAGTGACAGTATCCGAATTATTGCAATCGAATGCATGAGATTTCGTTTAGCGAATACTACCACTAGTCAAAGACAGTTTCCGAATTATTGCTTTCGAATGCAAGAGATTTCGATTAGCGAGTACTACTACTAGTGAGTGACAGTATCCGAATTATTGCATTCGAATGCAAGAGATTTCGATTAGCGATTACTACTACTAGTGAGTGACAGTATCCGAATTATTGCATTCGACTGCAAGAGATTTCGATTAGCGAATACTACTACTAGTGAGTGACAGTATCCCAATTATTGCATTCGAATGCAAGAGAATTCGATTAGCGAATACTACTACTAGTGAGTGACAGTATCCGAATTATTGCATTCGAATGCAAGAGATTTCGATTAGCGAATACTACTACTAGTGAGTGACAGTATCCGAATTATTGCATTCGAATACATGAAATTTCGATTAGCAAATACTACTACCAGTGAGTGACAGTATCCGAGAACTTGTATTCGAATGCATGAGATTTCGATTAGCGAATACTACTAATAGTGAGTGACAGTATCCGAGAACTTGCATTCGAATGCATGAAATTTCGATTAGCGAATACTACTACTAGTGAGTGACAGTATCCGAGAACTTGCATTCGAATGCATGAGATTTCGATTAGCGAATACTACTACTAGTGAGTGACAGTATCCGAGAACTTGCATTCGAATGCATGAGATTTCGATTAGGGAATACTACTACTAGTGAGTGACAGTATCCGAATTATTGCATTCGAATGCATGAGATTTCGATTAGCGAATACTACTACTAGTGAGTGACAGTATCCGAGAACTTGCATTCGAATGCATGAGATTTCGATTAGCGAATACTACTACTAGTGAGTGACAGTATCCGAATTATTGCATTCGAATGCATGAAATTTCGATTAGCGAATACTACTACTAGTGAGTGACAGTATCCGAATTATTGCATTCGAATGCATGAAATTTCGATTAGCGAATACTACTACTAGTGAGTGACAGTATCCGAATTGTTGCATTCGAATGCATGAAATCTCGATTAGCGAATACTACTACTAGTGAGTGACAGTATCCGAATTATTGCATTCGAATGCATGAAATTTCGATTAGCGAATACTACTACTAGTGAGTGACAGTATCCGAATTATTGCATTCGAATGCATGAAATTTCGATTAGCGAATACTACTACTAGTGAGTGACAGTATCCGAATTATTGCATTCGAATGCATGAGATTTCGATTAGCGAATACTACTACTAGTGAGTGACAGTATCCGAGAACTTGCATTCGAATGCATGAGATTTCGATTAGCGAATACTACTACTAGTGAGTGACAGTATCCGAGAACTTGCATTCGAATGCATGAGATTTCGATTAGCGAATTCTATTACTAGTGAGTGACAGTATCCGAATTATTGCAATCGAATGCATGAGATTTCGTTTAGCGAATACTACCACTAGTCAAAGACAGTTTCCGAATTATTGCTTTCGAATGCAAGAGATTTCGATTAGCGAATACTACTACTAGTGAGTGACAGTATCCGAATTATTGCATTCGAATGCAAGAGATTTCGATTAGCGATTACTACTACTAGTGAGTGACAGTATCCGAATTATTGCATTCGAATGCAAGAGATTTCGATTAGCGAATACTGCTACTAGTGAGTGACAGTATCCCAATTATTGCATTCGAATGCAAGAGAATTCGATTAGCGAATACTACTACTAGTGAGTGACAGTATCCGAATTATTGCATTCGAATGCAAGAGATTTCGATTAGCGAATACTACTACTAGTGAGTGACAGTATCCGAATTATTGCATTCGAATACATGAAATTTCGATTAGCAAATACTACTACTAGTGAGTGACAGTATCCGAGAACTTGCATTCGAATGCATGAGATTTCGATTAGCGAATACTACTACTAGTGAGTGACAGTATCCGAGAACTTGCATTCGAATGCATGAAATTTCGATTAGCGAATACTACTACTAGTGAGTGACAGTATCCGAGAACTTGCATTCGAAAGCATGAGATTTCGATTAGCGAATACTACTACTAGTGAGTGACAGTATCCGAGAACTTGCATTCGAATGCATGAGATTTCGATTAGGGAATACTACTACTAGTGAGTGACAGTATCCGAATAATTGCATTCGAATGCATGAGATTTCGATTAGCGAATACTACTACTAGTGAGTGACAGTATCCGAGAACTTGCATTCGAATGCATGAGATTTCGATTAGCGAATACTACTACTAGTGAGTGACAGTATCCGAATTATTGCACTCGAATGCATGAAATTTCGATTAGCGAATACTACTACTAGTGAGTGACAGTATCCGAATTATTGCATTCGAATGCATGAAATTTCGATTAGCGAATACTACTACTAGTGAGTGACAGTATCCGAATTGTTGCATTCGAATGCATGAAATCTCGATTAGCGAATACTACTACTAGTGAGTGACAGTATCCGAATTATTGCATTCGAATGCATGAAATTTCGATTAGCGAATACTACTACTAGTGAGTGACAGTATCCGAATTATTGCATTCGAATGCATGAAATTTCGATTAGCGAATACTACTACTAGTGAGTGACAGTATCCGAATTATTGCATTCGAATGCATGAGATTTCGATTAGCGAATACTACTACTAGTGAGTGACAGTATCCGAGAACTTGCATTCGAATGCATGAGATTTCGATTAGCGAATACTACTACTAGTGAGTGACAGTATCCGAGAACTTGCATTCGAATACATGAAACTTCGATTAGCGAATACTACTACTAGTGAGTGACAGTATCCGAATTATTGCATTCGAATGCATGAAATTTCGATTAGCGAATACTACTACTAGTGAGTGACAGTATCCGAATTATGGCATTCGAATGCATGAAATTTCGATTAGCGAATACTACTACTAGTGAGTGACAGTATCCGAGAACTTGCATTCGAATGCATGAAATTTCGATTAGCGAATGCTACTACTAGTGAGTGACAGTATCCGAATTATTGCATTCGAATGAATCAGATTGCGATTAGCGAATACTACTACTAGTGAGTGACTGAATCCGAATTATTGCATTCGAATGCATGAGATTTCGATTAGCGAATACTACTACTAGTGAGTGACAGTATCCGAGAACTTGCATTCGAATGCATGAGATTTCGATTAGCGAATACTACTACTAGTGAGTGACAGTATGCGAATTATTGCAATCGAGTGCATGAGATTACGTTTAGCGAATACTACTACTAGTCGGTGACAGTTTCCGAATTATTGCTTTCGAATGCAAGAGATTTCGATTAGCGAATACTACTACTAGTGAGTGACAGTAACCCAATTATTGCATTCGAATGCAAGAGAATTCGATTAGCGAATACTACTACTAGTGAGTGACAGTATCCGAATTATTGCATTCGAATGCAAGAGATTTCGATTAGCGAATACTACTACTAGTGAGTGACAGTATCCGAATTATTGCATTCGAATATATGAAATTTCGATTAGCAAATACTACTACTAGTGAGTGACAGTATCCGAGAACTCGCATTCGAATGCATGAGATTTCGATTAGCGAATACTACTACTAGTGAGTGACAGTATCCGAGAACTTGCATTCGAATGCATGAAATTTCGATTAGCGAATACTACTACTAGTGAGTGACAGTATCCGAGAACTTGCATTCGAATGCATGAGATTTCGATTAGCGAATACTACTACTAGTGAGTGACAGTATCCGAGAACTTGCATTCGAATGCATGAGATTTCGATTAGGGAATACTACTACTAGTGAGTGACAGTATCCGAATTATTGCATTCGAATGCATGAGATTTCGATTAGCGAATACTACTACTAGTGAGTGACAGTATCCGAGAACTTACATTCGAATGCATGAGATTTCGATTAGCGAATACTACTACTAGTGAGTGACAGTATCCGAATTATTGCATTCGAATGCATGAAATTTCGATTAGCGAATACTACTACTAGTGAGTGACAGTATCCGAATTGTTGCATTCGAATGCATGAAATCTCGATTAGCGAATACTACTACTAGTGAGTGACAGTATCCGAATTATTGCATTCGAATGCATGAAATTTCGATTAGCGAATACTACTACTAGTGAGTGACAGTATCCGAATTATTGCATTCGAATGCATGAAATTTCGATTAGCGAATACTACTACTAGTGAGTGACAGTATCCGAATTATTGCATTCGAATGCATGAGATTTCGATTAGCGAATACTACTACTAGTGAGTGACAGTATCCGAGAACTTGCATTCGAATGCATGAGATTTCGATTAGCGAATACTACTACTAGTGAGTGACAGTATCCGAGAACTTGCATTCGAATACATGAAACTTCGATTAGCGAATACTACTTCTAGTGAGTGACAGTATCCGAATTATTGCATTCGAATGCATGAAATTTCGATTAGCGAATACTACTACTAGTGAGTGACACTATCCGAATTATGGCATTCGAATGCATGAAATTTCGATTAGCGAATACTACTACTAGTGAGTGACAGTATCCGAGAACTTGCATTCGAATGCATGAAATTTCGATTAGCGAATGCTACTACTAGTGAGTGACAGTATCCGAATTATTGCATTCGAATGAATCAGATTGCGATTAGCGAATACTACTACTAGTGAGTGACAGTATCCGAGAACTTGCATTCGAATGCATGAGATTTCGATTAGCGAATACTACTACTAGTGAGTGACAGTATGCGAATTATTGCAATCGAGTGCATGTGATTTCGTTTAGCGAATACTACTACTAGTCGGTGACAGTTTCCGAATTATTGCTTTCGGATGCAAGAGATTTCGATTAGCGAATACTACTACTAGTGAGTGACAGTATCCGAATTATTGCATTCGAATGCAAGAGATTTCGATTAGCGAATACTACTACTAGTGAGTGACAGTATCCGAATTATTGCATTCGAATGCATGAAATTTCGATTAACGAATACTAGTACTAGTGAGTGACAGTATCCGAATTATGGCATTCGAATGCATGAACTTTCGATTAGCGAATACTACTACTAGTGAGTGACAGTATCCGAATTATTGCATTCGAATGCATGAAATTTCGATTAGTGAATACTACTACTAGTGAGTGACAGTATCCGAATTATTGCATTCGAATGCATGAGATTGCGATTAGCGAATACTACTACTAGTGAGTGACAGTATCCGAATTATTGCATTCGAATGCATGAAATTTCGATTAGCGAATACTACTACTAGTGAGTGACAGTATCCGAGAACTTGCATTCGAATGCATGAGATTTCGATTAGCGAATACTACTACTAGTGAGTGACAGTATCCGAGAACTTGCATTTATATGCATGAGATTTCGATTAGCGAATACTACTACTAGTGAGTGACAGTATCCGAATTATTGCAATCGAATGCATGAGATTTCGTTTAGCGAATACTACTACTAGTCAAAGACAGTTTCCGAATTATTGCTTTCGAATGCAAGAGATTTCGATTAGCGAATACTACTACTAGTGAGTGACAGTATCCGAATTATTGCATTCGAATGCAAGAGATTTCCATTAGCGAATACTACTACTAGTGAGTGACAGTATCCGAATTATTGCATTCGAATGCAAGAGATTTCGATTAGCGAATACTACTACTAGTGAGTGACAGTATCCGAATTATTGCATTCGAATGCAAGAGATTTCGACTAGCGAATACTACTGCTAGTGAGTGACAGTATCCGAATTATTGCATTCGAATTTAAGAGATTTCGATTAGCGAATACTACTACTAGTGAGTGACAGTATGCGAATTATTGCAATCGAGTGCATGTGATTTCGTTTAGCGAATACTACTACTAGTCGGTGACAGTTTCCGAATTATTGCTTTCGAATGCAAGAGATTTCGATTAGCGAATACTACTACTAGTGAGTGACAGTAACCGAGAACTTGCATTCGAATGCATGAAATTTCGATTAGCGAATACTACTACTGGTGAGTGACAGTATCCGAATTATTGCATTCGAATGCATGAGATTGCCATTAGCGAATACTACTACTAGTGAGTGACAGAATCCGAATTATTGCATTCGAATGCATGAAATTTCGATTAGCGAATACTACTACTAGTGAGTGACAGTATCCGAGAACTTGCATTCAAATGCATGAGATTTCGATTAGCGAATACTACTACTAGTGAGTGACAGTAATCGAGAACTTGCATTCGAATGCATGAAATTTCGATTAGCGAATACTACTACTAGTGAGTGACAGTATCCGAGAACTTGCATTCGAATGCATGAGATTTCGATTAGCGAATACTACTACTAGTGAGTGGCAGTATCCGAGAACTTGCATTCGAATGCATGAGATTTCGATTAGCGAATACTACTACTAGTGAGTGACAGTATCCGAATTATTGCATTCGAATGCATGAAATTTCGATTAGCGAATACTACTACTAGTGAGTGACAGTATCCGAATTATTGCATTCGAATGCATGAAATTTCGATTAGCGAATACTACTACTAGTGAGTGACAGTATCCGAATTGTTGCATTCGAATGCATGAAATTTCGATTAGCGAATACTACTACTAGTGAGTGACAGTATCCGAATTATTGCATTCGAATGCATGAAATTTCGATTAGCGAATACTACTACTAGTGAGTGACAGTATCCGAATTGTTGCATTCGAATGCATGAAATTTCGATTAGCGAATACTACTACTAGTGAGTGACAGTATCCGAATTATTGCATTCGAATGCATGAGATTTCGATTAGCGAATACTACTACTAGTGAGTGACAGTATCCGAGAACTTGCATTCGAATGCATGAGATTTCGATTAGCGAATACTACTACTAGTGAGTGACAGTATCCGAGAACTTGCATTCGAATACATGAAACTTCGATTAGCGAATACTACTACTAGTGAGTGACAGTATCCGAATTATTGCATTCGAATGCATGAAATTTCGATTAGCGAATACTACCACTAGTGAGTGACAGTATCCGAATTATGGCATTCGAATGCATGAAATTTCGATTAGCGAATACTACTACTAGTGAGTGACAGTATCCGAGAACTTGCAATCGAATGCATGAAATTTCGATTAGCGAATGCTACTACTAGTGAGTGACAGTATCCGAATTATTGCATTCGAATGAATCAGATTGCGATTAGCGAATACTACTACTAGTGAGTGACAGAATCCGAATTATTGCATTCGAATGCATGAAATCTCGATTAGCGAATACTACTACTAGTGAGTGACAGTATCCGAGAACTTGCATTCGAATGCATGAGATTTCGATTAGCGAATACTACTACTAGTGAGTGACAGTATGCGAATTATTGCAATCGAGTGCATGAGATTTCGTTTAGCGAATACTACTACTAGTGAGTGACAGTATCCGAATTATTGCATTCGAATGCAAGAGATTTCGATTAGCGAATACTACTACTAGTGAGTGACAGTATCCGAATTATTGCATTCGAATGCATGAGATTTCGATTAGCGAATACTACTACTAGTGAGTGACAGTATCCGAATTATTGCATTCGAATGCAAGAGATTTCGATTAGCGAATACTACTACTAGTGAGTGACAGTATCCGAATTATTGCATTCGAATGCATGAAATTTCGATTAACGAATACTACTACTAGTGAGTGACAGTATCCGAATTATGGCATTCGAATGCATGAACTTTCGATTAGCGAATACTACTACTAGTGAGTGACAGTATCCGAATTATTGCATTCGAATGCATGAAATTTCGATTAGCGAATACTACTACTAGTGAGTGACAGTATCCGAATTATTGCATTCGAATGCATGAGATTGCGATTAGCGAATACTACTACTAGTGAGTGACAGAATCCGAATTATTGCATTCGAATGCATGAAATTTCGATTAGCGAATACTACTACTAGTGAGTGACAGTATTCGAGAACTTGCATTCGAATGCATGAGATTTCGATTAGCGAATACTACTACTAGTGAGTGACAGTATCCGAATTATTGCAATCGAATGCATGAGATTTCGTTTAGCGAATACTACTACTAGTCAAAGACAGTTTCCGAATTATTGCTTTCGAATGCAAGACATTTCGATTAGCGAATACTACTACTAGTGAGTGACAGTATCCGAATTATTGCATTCGAATGCAAGAGATTTCGATTAGCGGATACTACTACTAGTGAGTGACAGCATCCGAATTATTGCATTCGAATGCAAGAGATTTCGATTAGCAAATACTACTACTAGTGAGTGACAGTATCCGAATTATTGCATTCGAATGCAAGAGATTTCGATTAGCGAATACTACTACTAGTGAGTGACAGTATCCGAATTATTGCATTCGAATTTAAGAGATTTCGATTAGCGAATACTACTACTAGTGAGTGACAGTATCCGAATTACTACATTCGAATGCAAGAGATTTCTATTAGCGAATACTGCTACTAGTGAGTGACAGTATCCGAATTATTGCATTCGAATGCAAGAGATTTCGATTAGCGAATACTACTACTAGTGAGTGACAGTATCCGAATTATTGCATTCGAATGCATGAAATTTCGATTAGCAAATACTACTACTAGTGAGTGACAGTATCCGAGAACTTGCATTCGAATGCATGAGATTTCGATTAGCGAATACTACTACTAGTGAGTTACACTATCCGAATTATTGCATTCGACTGCATGAGATTTCGATTAGCGAATACTACTACTAGTGAGTGACAGTATCCGAATTATTGCATTCGAATGCATGAGATTTCGATTAGCGACTACTACTACTAGTGAGTGACAGTATCCGAGAACTTGCATTCGAAAGCATGAGATTTCGATTAGCGAATACTACTACTAGTGAGTGACAGTATCCCAATTATTGCATTCGAATGCATGAAATTTCGATTAGCGAATACTACTACTAGTGAGTGACAGTATCCGAGAACTTGCATTCGAATGCATTAAATTTCGATTAGCGAATACTACTACTAGTGAGTGACAGTATCCGAATTATTGCATTCGAATGCATGAAATTTCGATTAGCGAGTACTACTACTAGTGAGTGACAGTATCCGAATTATTGCATTCGAATGCATGAGATTGCCATTAGCGAATACTACTACTAGTGAGTGACAGAATCCGAATAATTGCATTCGAATGCATGAAATTTCGATTAGCGAATACTACTACTAGTGAGTGACAGTATCCGAGAACTTGCATTCGAATGCATGAGATTTCGATTAGCGAATACTACTACTAGTGAGTGACAGTATCCGAATTATTGCATTCGAATGCAAGAGATTACGATTAGCGAATACTACTACTAGTGACTGACAGTATCCGAATTATTGCATTCGAATGCAAGAGATTTCGATTAGCGAATACTACTACTAGTGAGTGACAGTATCCGAATTATTGCATTCGAATGCAAGAGATTTCGATTAGCGAATACTACTGCTAGTGAGTGACAGTATCCGAATTATTGCATTCGAATTTAAGAGATTTCGATTAGCGAATACTACTACTAGTGAGTGACAGTATCCGAATTATGGCATTCGAATGCATGAAATTTCGATTAGCGAATGCTACTACTAGTGAGTGACAGTAACCGAGAACTTGCATTCGAATGCATGAAATTTCGATTAGCGAATACTACTACTGGTGAGTGACAGTATCCGAATTATTGCATTCGAATGCATGAGATTGCCATTAGCGAATACTACTACTAGTGAGTGACAGAATCCGAATTATTGCATTCGAATGCATGAAATTTCGATTAGCGAATACTACTACTAGTGAGTGACAGTATCCGAGAACTTGCATTCGAATGCATGAGATTTCGATTAGCGAATACTACTACTAGTGAGTGACAGTATCCGAGAACTTGCATTCGTATGCATGAAATTTCGATTAGCGAATACTACTACTAGTGAGTGACAGTATCCGAGAACTTGCATTCGAATGCATGAGATTTCGATTAGCGAATACTACTACTAGTGAGTGACAGTATCCGAGAACTTGCATTCGAATGCATGAGATTTCGATTAGCGAATACTACTACTAGTGAGTGACAGTATCCGAATTATTGCATTCGAATGCATGAAATTTCGATTAGCGAATACTACTACTAGTGAGCGACAGTATCCGAATTATTGCATTCGAATGCATGAAATTTCGATTAGCCAATACTACTACTAGTGAGTGACAGTATCCGAATTGTTGCATTCGAATGCATGAAATTTCGATTAGCGAATACTACTACTAGTGAGTGACAGTATCCGAATTATTGCATTCGAATGCATGAAATTTCGATTAGCGAATACTACTACTAGTGAGTGACAGTATCCGAATTATTGCATTCGAATGCATGAAATTTCGATTAGCGAATACTACTACTAGTGAGTGACAGTATCCGAATTATTGCATTCGAATGCATGAGATTTCGATTAGCGAATACTACTACTAGTGAGTGACAGTATCCGAGAACTTGCATTCGAATGCATGAGATTTCGATTAGCGAATACTACTACTAGTGAGTGACAGTATCCGAGAACTTGCATTCGAGTACATGAAACTTCGATTAGCGAATACTACTACTAGTGAGTGACAGTATCCGAATTATTGCATTCGAATGCATGAAATTTCGATTAGCGAATACTACCACTAGTGAGTGACAGTATCCGAATTATGGCATTCGAATGCATGAAATTTCGATTAGCGAATACTACTACTAGTGAGTGACAGTATCCGAGAACTTGCATTCGAATGCATGAAATTTCGATTAGCGAATGCTACTACTAGTGAGTGACAGTATCCGAATTATTGCATTCGAATGAATCAGATTGCGATTAGCGAATACTACTACTAGTGAGTGACAGAATCCGAATTATTGCATTCGAATGCATGAAATCTCGATTAGCGAATACTACTACTAGTGAGTGACAGTATCCGAGAACTTGCATTCGAATGCATGAGATTTCGATTAGCGAATACTACTACTAGTGAGTGACAGTATGCGAATTATTGCAATCGAGTGCATGAGATTTCGATTAGCGAATACTACTACTAGTCGGTGACAGTTTCCGAATTATTGCTTTCGAATGCAAGAGATTTCGATTAGCGAATACTACTACTAGTGAGTGACAGTATCCGAATTATTGCATTCGAATGCATGAAATTTCGATTAACGAATACTACTACTAGTTAGTGACAGTATCCGAATTATGGCATTCGAATGCATGAACTTTCGATTAGCGAATACTACTACTAGTGAGTGACAGTATCCGAATTATTGCATTCGAATGCATGAAATTTCGATTAGCGAATACTACTACTAGTGAGTGACAGTATCCGAATTATTGCATTCGAATGCATGAGATTGCGATTAGCGAATACTACTACTAGTGAGTGACAGAATCCGAATTATTGCATTCGAATGCATGAAATTTGGATTAGCGAATACTACTACTAGTGAGTGACAGTATTCGAGAACTTGCATTCGAATGCATGAGATTTCGATTAGCGAATACTACTACTACTAGTGAGTGACAGTATCCGAGAACGTGCATTTATATGCATGAGATTTCGATTAGCGAATACTACTACTAGTGAGTGACAGTATCCGAATTATTGCAATCGAATGCATGAGATTTCGTTTAGCGAATACTACTACTAGTCAAAGACAGTTTCCGAATTATTGCTTTCGAATGCAAGACATTTCGATTAGCGAATACTACTACTAGTGAGTGACAGTATCCGAATTATTGCATTCGAATGCAAGAGATTTCGATTAGCGGATACTACTACTAGTGAGTGACAGCATCCGAATTATTGCATTCGAATGCAAGAGATTTCGATTAGCGAATACTACTACTAGTGAGTGACAGTATCCGAATTATTTCATTCGAATGCAAGAGATTTCGATTAGCGAATACTACTACTAGTGAGTGACAGTATCCGAATTATTGCATTCGAATTTAAGAGATTTCGATTAGCGAATACTACTACTAGTGAGTGACAGTATCCGAATTACTACATTCGAATGCAAGAGATTTCTATTAGCGAATACTGCTACTAGTGAGTGACAGTATCCGAATTATTGCATTCGAATGCAAGAGATTTCGATTAGCGAATACTACTACTAGTGAGTGACAGTATCCGAATTATTGCATTCGAATGCATGAAATTTCGATTAGCAAATACTACTACTAGTGAGTGACAGTATCCGAGAACTTGCATTCGAATGCATGAGATTTCGATTAGCGAATACTACTACTAGTGAGTTACACTATCCGAATTATTGCATTCGAATGCATGAGATTTCGATTAGCGAATACTACTACTAGTGAGTGACAGTATCCGAATTATTGCATTCGAATGCATGAGATTTCGATTAGCGACTACTACTACTAGTGAGTGACAGTATCCGAGCACTTGCATTCGAATGCCTGAGATTTCGATTAGCGAATACTACTTCTAGTGAGTGACAGTATCCCAATTATTGCATTCGAATGCATGAAATTTCGATTAGCGAATACTACTACTAGTGAGTGACAGTATCCGAGAACTTGCATTCGAATGCATTAAATTTCGATTAGCGAATACTACTACTAGTGAGTGACAGTATCCGAATTATTGCATTCGAATGCATGAAGTTTCGATTAGCGAGTACTACTACTATTGAGTGACAGTATCCGAATTATTGCATTCGAATGCATGAAATTTCGATTAGCGAATAATACTACTAGTGAGTGACAGTATCCGGATTATGGCATTCGAATGCATGAAATTTCGATTAGCGAATACTACTACTAGTGAGTGACAGTAACCGAGAACTTGCATTCGAATGCATGAAATTTCGATTAGCGAATACTACTACTGGTGAGTGACAGTATCCGAATTATTGCATTCGAATGCATGAGATTGCCATTAGCGAATACTACTATTAGTGAGTGACAGAATCCGAATTATTGCATTCGAATGCATGAGATTTCGATTAGCGAATACTACTACTAGTGAGTGACAGTATCCGAGAACTTGCATTCGAATGCATGAGATTTCGATTAGCGAATACTACTACTAGTGAGTGACAGTATCCGATTTATTGCAATCGAATGCATGAGATTTCGTTTAGCGAATACTACTACTAGTCAGCGACAGTTTCCGAATTATTGCTTTCGAATGCAAGAGATTTCGATTAGCGAATACTACCACCAGTGAGTGACAGTATCCGAATTATTGCATACGAATGCAAGAGATTTCGATTAGCGAATACTACTAAAAGTGAGTGACAGTATCCGAATTATTGCATTCGAATGCATGAAATTTCGATTAGTGAATACTACTACTAGTGAGTGACAGTATCCGAATTATTGCATTCGAATACATAAAATTTCGATTAGCGAGTACTACTACTAGTGAGTGACAGTATCCGAATTATTGCATTCGAATGCATGAGATTGCGATTAGCGAATACTACTACTAGTAAGTGACAGTATCCGAATTATTGCATTCGAATGCATGAAATTTCGATTAGCGAATACTACTACTAGTGAGTGACAGTATCCGAATTATTGCATTCGAATGCATGAGATTGCGATTAGCGAATACTACTACTAGTGAGTGACAGAATCCGTATTATTGCATTCGAATGCATGAAATTTCGATTAGCGAATACTACTACTAGTAAGTGACAGTATCCGAGAACTTGCATTCGAATGCATGAGATTTCGATTAGCGAATACTACTACTAGTAAGTGACAGTAGACGAGAACTTGCATTTATATGCATGAGATTTCGATTAGCGAATACTACTACTAGTGAGTGACAGTATCCGAAATATTGCAATCGAATGCATGAGATTTCGTTTAGCGAATACTACTACTAGTCAAAGACAGTTTCCGAATTATTGCTTTCGAATGCAAGAGATTTCGATTAGCGAATACTACTACTAGTGAGTGACAGTATCCGAATTATTGCATTCGAATGCAAGAGATTTCGATTAGCGAATACTACTACTAGTGAGTGACAGTATCCGAATTATTGCATTCGAATGCAAGAGATTTCGATTAGCGAATACTACTACTAGTGAGTGACAGTATCCGAATTATTGCATTCGAATGCATGAAATTTCGATTAGCGAATACTACTACTAGTGAGTGACAGTATCCGAATTATTGCATTCGAATGCATGAAATTTCGATTAGCGAATACTACTACTAGTGAGTGACAGTATCCGAATTATTGCATTCGAATGCATGATATTTCGATTAGCGAATACTACTACTAGTGAGTGACAGTATCCGAATTATGGCACTCGAAACATTGAAATTTCGACTAGCGAATACTACTACTAGTGAGTGACAGTATCCGAGAACTTGCATTCGAATGCATGAAATTTCGATTAGCGAATACTACTACTAGTGAGTGACAGTATCCGAATTATTGCATTCGAATGCATGAGATTGCGATTAGCGAATACTACTACTAGTGAGTGACAGAATCCGAATTATTGCATTCGAATGCATGAAATTTCGATTAGCGAATACTACTACTAGTGAGTGACAGTATCCGAGAACTTGCATTCGAATGCATGAGATTTCGATTAGCGAATACTACTACTAGTGAGTGACAGTATCCGAATTATTGCAATCGAATGCATGAGATTTCGTTTAGCGAATACTACTACTAGTCAGTGACAGTTTCCGAATTATTGCATTCGAATGCAAGAGATTTCGATTAACGAATACTACTACTAGTGAGTGACAGTATCCGAATTATTGCATTCGAATGCATGAAATTTCGATTAGTGAATACTACTACTAGTGAGTGACAGTATCCGAATTATTGCATTCGAATACATAAAATTTCGATTAGCGAATACTACTACTAGTGAGTGACAGTATCCGAATTATTGCATTCGAATGCATGAAATTTCGATTAGCGAATACTACTACTAGTGAGTGACAGTATCCGAATTATGGCATTCGAATGCATGAACTTTCGATTAGCGAATACTACTACTAGTAAGTGACAGTATCCGAGAACTTGCATTCGAATGCATGAGATTTCGATTAGCGAATACTACTACTAGTAAGTGACAGTAGACGAGAACTTGCATTTATATGCATGAGATTTCGATTAGCGAATACTACTACTAGTGAGTGACAGTATCCGAAATATTGCAATCGAATGCATGAGATTTCGTTTAGCGAATACTACTACTAGTCAAAGACAGTTTCCGAATTATTGCTTTCGAATGCTAGAGATTTCGATTAGCGAATACTACTACTAGTGAGTGACAGTATCCGAATTATTGCATTCGAATGCAAGAGATTTCGATTAGCGAATACTACTACTAGTGAGTGACAGTATCCGAATTATTGCATTCGAATGCAAGAGATTTCGATTAGCGAATACTACTACTAGTGAGTGACAGTATCCGAATTATTGCCTTCGAATGCAAGAGATTTCGATTAGCGAATACTACTACTAGCGAGTGACAGTATCCGAATTATTGCATTCGAATTTAAGAGATTTCAATTAGCGAATACTACTACTAGTGAGTGACAGTATCCGAATTATTACATTCGAATGCAAGAGATTTCGATTAGCGAATACTGCTACTAGTGAGTGACAGTATCCGAATTATTGAATTCGAATGCAAGAGATTTCGATTAGCGAATACTACTACTAGTGAGTGACAGTATCCGAATTATTGCATTCGAATGCATGAAATTTCGATTAGCAAATACTACTACTAGTGAGTGACAGTATCCGAGAACTTGCATTCGAATGCATGAGATTTCGATTAGCGAATACTACTACTAGTGAGTGACACTATCCGAATTATTGCATTCGAATGCATGAAATTTCGATTAGCGAATACTACTACTAGTGAGTGACAGTATCCGAGAACTTGCATTCGAATGCATGAGATTTCGATTAGCGAATACTACTACTAGTGAGTGACAGTATCCGAATTATTGCATTCGAAGGCATGAGATTTCGATCAGCGAATACTACTACTAGTGAGTGACAGTATCCGAGAACTTGCATTCGAATGCATGAGATTTCGATTAGCGAATACTACTACTAGTGAGTGACAGTATCCGAGAACTTGCATTCGAATGCATGAAATTTCGATTCGCGTATACTACTACTAGTGAGTGACAGTATGCGAGAACTTGCATTCGAATACATGAAATTTCGATTAGCGAATACTACTACTAGTGAGTGACAGTATCCGAATTATTGCATTCGAATGCATGAAATTTCGATTAGCGAATACTACTACTAGTGAAGGACAGTATCCGAATTATTGCATTCGAATGCATGAAATTTCGATTAGCGAATACTACTACTAGTGAGTGACAGTATCCGAATTATTGCATTCGAATGCATGAAATTTCGATTAGCGAATACTACCACTAGTGAGTGACAGTATCCGAATTATGGCATTCGAATGCATGAAATTTCGACTAGCGAATACTACTACTAGTGAGTGACAGTATCCGAGAACTTGCATTCGAATGCATGAAATTTCGATTAGCGAATACTACTACTAGTGAAAGACAGTATCCGAATTATTGCATTCGAATGCATGAGATTGCGATTAGCGAATACTACTACTAGTGAGTGACAGAATCCGAATTATTGCATTCGAATGCATGAAATTTCGATTAGCGAATACTACTACTAGTGAGTGACAGTATCCGAGAACTTGCATTCGAATGCATGAGATTTCGATTAGCGAATACTACTACTAGTGAGTGACAGTATCCGAATTATTGCAATCGAATGCATGAGATTTCGTTTAGCGAATACTACTACTAGTCAGTGACAGTTTCCGAATTATTGCATTCGAATGCAAGAGATTTCGATTAACGAATACTACTACTAGTGAGTGACAGTATCCGAATTATTGCATTCGAATGCATGAAATTTCGATTAGTGAATACTACTACTAGTGAGTGACAGTATCCGAATTATTGCATTCGAATACATAAAATTTCGATTAGCGAATACTACTACTAGTGAGTGACAGTATCCGAATTATTGCATTCGAATGCATGAAATTTCGATTAGCGAATACTACTACTAGTGAGTGACAGTATCCGAATTATGGCATTCGAATGCATGAACTTTCGATTAGCGAATACTGCTACTAGTGAGTGGCAGTATGCGAATTATTGCATTCGAATGCATCTGACTGCGATTAGCGAATACTACTACTAGTGAGTGACAGAATCCGAATTATTGCATTCGAATGCATGAAATTTCGATTAGCGAATACTACTACTAGTGAGTGACAGTATCCGAATTATTGCATTCGAATACATGAAATTTCGATTAGCGAATACTACTACTAGTGAGTGACAGTATCCGAATTATTGCATTCGAATGCATGAAATTTCGATTAGCGAATACTACTACTAGTGAGTGACAGTATCCGAATTATTGCAATCGAATGCATGAGATTTCGTTTAGCGAATACTACTACTAGTCAAAGACAGTTTCCGAATTATTGCTTTCGAATGCAAGAGATTTCGATTAGCGAATACTACTACTAGTGAGTGACAGTATCCGAATTATTGCATTCGAATGCAAGAGATTTCGATTAGCGAATACTACTACTAGTGAGTGACAGTATCCGAATTATTGCATTCGAATGCAAGAGATTTCGATTAGCGAATACTACTACTAGTGAGTGACAGTATCCGAATTATTGCATTCGAATGCAAGAGATTTGGATTCGCGAATACTACTACTAGTGAGTGACAGTATCCGAATTATTGCATTCGAATGCAAGAGATTTCGATTAGCGAATACTACTACTAGCGAGGGACAGTATCCGAATTATTGCATTCGAATGCAAGAGATTTCGATTAGCGAATACTACTACTAGTGAGTGACAGTATCCGAATTATTGCATTCGAATGCATGAAATTTCGATTAGCAAATACTACTACTAGTGAGTGACAGTATCCGAGAACTTGCATTCGAATGCATGAGATTTCGATTAGCGAATACTACTACTAGTGAGTGACACTATCCGAGTTATTGCATTCGAATGCATGAAATTTCGATTAGCGAATACTACTACTAGTGAGTGACAGTATCCGAGAACTTGCATTCGAATGCATGAAATTTCGATTAGCGAATACTGCTACTAGTGAGTGACAGTATCCAAGAACTTGCATTCGAATGCATGAGATTTCGATTAGCGAATACTACTACTAGTGAATGACAGTATCCGAATTACTGCATTCGAATGCATGAGATTTCAATTTGCGAATACTACAACTAGTGAGTGACAGTATCCGAATTATTGCAATCGAATGCATGAGATTTCGATTAGCGAATACTACTACTAGTGAGTGACAGTATCCGAGAACTCGCATTCGAATGCATGAGATTTCGATTAGCGAATACTACTACTAGTGAGTGACAGTATCCGAATTATTGCATTCGAATGCATGAGATTTCGATTAGCGAATACTACTACTAGTGAGTGACAGTATCCGAATTATTGCATTCGAATGCATGAAATTTCGATTAGCGAATACTACTACTAGTGAGTGACAGTATCCGAGAACTTGCATTCGAATGCATGAGATTTCGATTAGCGAATACTACTACTAGTGAGTGACAGTATCCGAATTATTGCATTCGAAGGCATGAGATTTCGATCAGCGAATACTACTACTAGTGAGTGACAGTATCCGAGAACTTGCATTCGAATGCATGAGATTTCGATTAGCGAATACTACTACTAGTGAGTGACAGTATCCGAGAACTTGCATTCGAATGCATGAAATTTCGATTCGCGTATACTACTACTAGAGAGTGACAGTATCCGAGAACTTGCATTCGAATACATGAAATTTCGATTAGCGAATACTACTACTAGTGAGTGACAGTATCCGAATTATTGCATTCGAATGCATGAAATTTCGATTAGCGAATACTACTACTAGTGAGTGACAGTATCCGAATTATTGCATTCGAATGCATGAAATTTCGATTAGCGAATACTACTACTAGTGAGTGACAGTATCCGAATTATTGCATTCGAATGCATGAAATTTCGATTAGCGAATACTACTACTAGTGAGTGACAGTATCCGAATTATGGCACTCGAATGCATGAAATTTCGACTAGCGAATACTACTACTAGTGAGTGACAGTATCCGAGAACTTGCATTCGAATGCATGAAATTTCGATTAGCGAATACTACTACTAGTGAGTGACAGTATCCGAATTATTGCATTCGAATGCATGAGATTGCGATTAGCGAATACTACTACTAGTGAGTGACAGAATCCGAATTATTGCATTCGAATGCATGAAATTTCGATTAGCGAATACTACTACTAGTGAGTGACAGTATCCGAGAACTTGCATTCGAATGCATGAGATTTCGATTAGCGAATACTACTACTAGTGAGTGACAGTATCCGAATTGTTGCAATCGAATGCATGAGATTTCGTTTAGCGAATACTACTACTAGTCAGTGACAGTTTCCGAATTATTGCATTCGAATGCAAGAGATTTCGATTAACGAATACTACTACTAGTGAGTGACAGTATCCGAATTATTGCATTCGAATGCATGAAATTTCGATTAGTGAATACTACTACTAGTGAGTGACAGTATCCGAATTATTGCATTCGAATACATAAAATTTCGATTAGCGAATACTACTACTAGTGAGCGACAGTATCCGAATTATTGCATTCGAATGCATGAAATTTCGATTAGCGAATACTACTACTAGTGAGTGACAGTATCCGAATTATGGCATTCGAATGCATGAACTTTCGATTAGCGAATACTACTACTAGTAAGTGACAGTATCCGAGAACTTGCATTCGAATGCATGAGATTTCGATTAGCGAATACTACTACTAGTAAGTGACAGTAGACGAGAACTTGCATTTATATGCATGAGATTTCGATTAGCGAATACTACTACTAGTGAGTGACAGTATCCGAAATATTGCAATCGAATGCATGAGATTTCGTTTAGCGAATACTACTACTAGTCAAAGACAGTTTCCGAATTATTGCTTTCGAATGCAAGAGATTTCGATTAGCGAATACTACTACTAGTGAGTGACAGTATCCGAATTATTGCATTCGAATGCAAGAGATTTCGATTAGCGAATACTACTACTAGTGAGTGACAGTATCCGAATTATTGCATTCGAATGCAAGAGATTTCGATTAGCGAATACTACTACTAGTGAGTGACAGTATCCGAATTATTGCCTTCGAATGCAAGAGATTTCGATTAGCGAATACTACTACTAGCGAGTGACAGTATCCGAATTATTGCATTCGAATTTAAGAGATTTCAATTAGCGAATACTACTACTAGTGAGTGACAGTATCCGAATTATTACATTCGAATGCAAGAGATTTCGATTAGCGAATACTGCTACTAGTGAGTGACAGTATCCGAATTATTGAATTCGAATGCAAGAGATTTCGATTAGCGAATACTACTACTAGTGAGTGACAGTGTCCGAATTATTGCATTCGAATGCATGAAATTTCGATTAGCAAATACTACTACTAGTGAGTGACAGTATCCGAGAACTTGCATTCGAATGCATGAGATTTCGATTAGCGAATACTACTACTAGTGAGTGACACTATCCGAATTATTGCATTCGAATGCATGAAATTTCGATTAGCGAATACTACTACTAGTGAGTGACAGTATCCGAGAACTTGCATTCGAATGCATGAGATTTCGATTAGCGAATACTACTACTAGTGAGTGACAGTATCCGAATTATTGCATTCGAAGGCATGAGATTTCGATCAGCGAATACTACTACTAGTGAGTGACAGTATCCGAGAACTTGCATTCGAATGCATGAGATTTCGATTAGCGAATACTACTACTAGTGAGTGACAGTATCCGAGAACTTGCATTCGAATGCATGAAATTTCGATTCGCGTATACTACTACTAGTGAGTGACAGTATCCGAGAACTTGCATTCGAATACATGAAATTTCGATTAGCGAATACTACTACTAGTGAGTGACAGTATCCGAATTATTGCATTCGAATGCATGAAATTTCGATTAGCGAATACTACTACTAGTGAGTGACAGTATCCGAATTATTGCATTCGAATGCATGAAATTTCGATTAGCGAATACTACTACTAGTGAGTGACAGTATCCGAATTATTGCATTCGAATGCATGAAATTTCGATTAGCGAATACTACTACTAGTGAGTGACAGTATCCGAATTATGGCATTCGAATGCATGAAATTTCGACTAGCGAATACTACTACTAGTGAGTGACAGTATCCGAGAACTTGCATTCGAATGCATGAAATTTCGATTAGCGAATACTACTACTAGTGAGTGACAGTATCCGAATTATTGCATTCGAATGCATGAGATTGCGATTAGCGAATACTACTACTAGTGAGTGACAGAATCCGAATTATTGCATTCGAATGCATGAAATTTCGATTAGCGAATACTACTACTAGTGAGTGACAGTATCCGAGAACTTGCATTCGAATGCATGAGATTTCGATTAGCGAATACTACTACTAGTGAGTGACAGTATCCGAATTATTGCAATCGAATGCATGAGATTTCGTTTAGCGAATACTACTACTAGTCAGTGACAGTTTCCGAATTATTGCATTCGAATGCAAGAGATTTCGATTAACGAATACTACTACTAGTGAGTGACAGTATCCGAATTATTGCATTCGAATGCATGAAATTTCGATTAGTGAATACTACTACTAGTGAGTGACAGTATCCGAATTATTGCATTCGAATACATAAAATTTCGATTAGCGAATACTACTACTAGTGAGTGACAGTATCCGAATTATTGCATTCGAATGCATGAAATTTCGATTAGCGAATACTACTACTAGTGAGTGACAGTATCCGAATTATGGCATTCGAATGCATGAACTTTCGATTAGCGAATACTGCTACTAGTGAGTGGCAGTATGCGAATTATTGCATTCGAATGCATCTGACTGCGATTAGCGAATACTACGACTAGTGAGTGACAGAATCCGAATTATTGCATTCGAATGCATGAAATTTCGATTAGCGAATACTACTACTAGTGAGTGACAGTATCCGAATTATTGCATTCGAATACATGAAATTTCGATAAGCGAATACTACTACTAGTGAGTGACAGTATCCGAATTATTGCATTCGAATGCATGAAATTTCGATTAGCGAATACTACTACTAGTGAGTGACAGTATCCGAATTATTGCAATCGAATGCATGAGATTTCGTTTAGCGAATACTACTACTAGTCAAAGACAGTTTCCGAATTATTGCTTTCGAATGCAAGAGATTTCGATTAGCGAATACTACTACTAGTGAGTGACAGTATCCGAATTATTGCATTCGAATGCAAGAGATTTCGATTAGCGAATACTACTACTAGTGAGTGACAGTATCCGAATTATTGCATTCGAATGCAAGAGATTTCGATTAGCGAATACTACTACTAGTGAGTGACAGTATCCGAATTATTGCATTCGAATGCAAGAGATTTGGATTAGCGAATACTACTACTAGTGAGTGACAGTATCCGAATTATTGCATTCGAATGCAAGAGATTTCGATTAGCGAATACTACTACTAGCGAGGGACAGTATCCGAATTATTGCATTCGAATGCAAGAGATTTCGATTAGCGAATACTACTACTAGTGAGTGACAGTATCCGAATTATTGCATTCGAATGCATGAAATTTCGATTAGCAAATACTACTACTAGTGAGTGACAGTATCCGAGAACTTGCATTCGAATGCATGAGATTTCGATTAGCGAATACTACTACTAGTGAGTGACACTATCCGAGTTATTGCATTCGAATGCATGAAATTTCGATTAGCGAATACTACTACTAGTGAGTGACAGTATCCGAGAACTTGCATTCGAATGCATGAAATTTCGATTAGCGAATACTGCTACTAGTGAGTGACAGTATCCAAGAACTTGCATTCGAATGCATGAGATTTCGATTAGCGAATACTACTACTAGTGAATGACAGTATGCGAATTACTGCATTCGAATGCATGAGATTTCAATTTGCGAATACTACAACTAGTGAGTGACAGTATCCGAATTATTGCAATCGAATGCATGAGATTTCGATTAGCGAATACTACTACTAGTCAGTGACAGTTTCCGAATTATTGCATTCGAATGCAAGAGATTTCGATTAACGAATACTACTACTAGTGAGTGACAGTATCCGAATTATTGCATTCGAATGCATGAAATTTCGATTAGTGAATACTACTACTAGTGAGTGACAGTATCCGAATTATTGCATTCGAATACATAAAATTTCGATTAGCGAATACTACTACTAGTGAGTGACAGTATCCGAATTATTGCATTCGAATGCATGAAATTTCGATTAGCGAATACTACTACTAGTGAGTGACAGTATCCGAATTATGGCATTCGAATGCATGAACTTTCGATTAGCGAATACTGCTACTAGTGAGTGGCAGTATGCGAATTATTGCATTCGAATGCATCTGACTGCGATTAGCGAATACTACTACTAGTGAGTGACAGAATCCGAATTATTGCATTCGAATGCATGAAATTTCGATTAGCGAATACTACTACTAGTGAGTGACAGTATCCGAATTATTGCATTCGAATACATGAAATTTCGATTAGCGAATACAGCTACTAGTGAGTGACAGTATCCGAATTATTGAATTCGAATGCAAGAGATTTCGATTAGCGAATACTACTACTAGTGAGTGACAGTATCCGAATTATTGCATTCGAATGCATGAAATTTCGATTAGCAAATACTACTACTAGTGAGTGACAGTATCCGAGAACTTGCATTCGAATGCATGAGATTTCGATTAGCGAATACTACTACTAGTGAGTGACACTATCCGAATTATTGCATTCGAATGCATGAAATTTCGATTAGCGAATACTACTACTAGTGAGTGACAGTATCCGAGAACTTGCATTCGAATGCATGAGATTTCGATTAGCGAATACTACTACTAGTGAGTGACAGTATCCGAATTATTGCATTCGAAGGCATGAGATTTCGATCAGCGAATACTACTACTAGTGAGTGACAGTATCCGAGAACTTGCATTCGAATGCATGAGATTTCGATTAGCGAATACTACTACTAGTGAGTGACAGTATCCGAGAACTTGCATTCGAATGCATGAAATTTCGATTCGCGTATACTACTACTAGTGAGTGACAGTATCCGAGAACTTGCATTCGAATACATGAAATTTCGATTAGCGAATACTACTACTAGTGAGTGACAGTATCCGAATTATTGCATTCGAATGCATGAAATTTCGATTAGCGAATACTACTACTAGTGAGTGACAGTATCCGAATTATTGCATTCGAATGCATGAAATTTCGATTAGCGAATACTACTACTAGTGAGTGACAGTATCCGAATTATTGCATTCGAATGCATGAAATTTCGATTAGCGAATACTACTACTAGTGAGTGACAGTATCCGAATTATGGCATTCGAATGCATGAAATTTCGACTAGCGAATACTACTACTAGTGAGTGACAGTATCCGAGAACTTGCATTCGAATGCATGAAATTTCGATTAGCGAATACTACTACTAGTGAGTGACAGTATCCGAATTATTGCATTCGAATGCATGAGATTGCGATTAGCGAATACTACTACTAGTGAGTGACAGAATCCGAATTATTGCATTCGAATGCATGAAATTTCGATTAGCGAATACTACTACTAGTGAGTGACAGTATCCGAGAACTTGCATTCGAATGCATGAGATTTCGATTAGCGAATACTACTACTAGTGAGTGACAGTATCCGAATTATTGCAATCGAATGCATGAGATTTCGTTTAGCGAATACTACTACTAGTCAGTGACAGTTTCCGAATTATTGCATTCGAATGCAAGAGATTTCGATTAACGAATACTACTACTAGTGAGTGACAGTATCCGAATTATTGCATTCGAATGCATGAAATTTCGATTAGTGAATACTACTACTAGTGAGTGACAGTATCCGAATTATTGCATTCGAATACATAAAATTTCGATTAGCGAATACTACTACTAGTGAGTGACAGTATCCGAATTATTGCATTCGAATGCATGAAATTTCGATTAGCGAATACTACTACTAGTGAGTGACAGTATCCGAATTATGGCATTCGAATGCATGAACTTTCGATTAGCGAATACTGCTACTAGTGAGTGGCAGTATGCGAATTATTGCATTCGAATGCATCTGACTGCGATTAGCGAATACTACGACTAGTGAGTGACAGAATCCGAATTATTGCATTCGAATGCATGAAATTTCGATTAGCGAATACTACTACTAGTGAGTGACAGTATCCGAATTATTGCATTCGAATACATGAAATTTCGATTAGCGAATACTACTACTAGTGAGTGACAGTATCCGAATTATTGCATTCGAATGCATGAAATTTCGATTAGCGAATACTACTACTAGTGAGTGACAGTATCCGAATTATTGCAATCGAATGCATGAGATTTCGTTTAGCGAATACTACTACTAGTCAAAGACAGTTTCCGAATTATTGCTTTCGAATGCAAGAGATTTCGATTAGCGAATACTACTACTAGTGAGTGACAGTATCCGAATTATTGCATTCGAATGCAAGAGATTTCGATTAGCGAATACTACTACTAGTGAGTGACAGTATCCGAATTATTGCATTCGAATGCAAGAGATTTGGATTAGCGAATACTACTACTAGTGAGTGACAGTATCCGAATTATTGCATTCGAATGCAAGAGATTTCGATTAGCGAATACTACTACTAGCGAGGGACAGTATCCGAATTATTGCATTCGAATGCAAGAGATTTCGATTAGCGAATACTACTACTAGTGAGTGACAGTATCCGAATTATTGCATTCGAATGCATGAAATTTCGATTAGCAAATACTACTACTAGTGAGTGACAGTATCCGAGAACTTGCATTCGAATGCATGAGATTTCGATTAGCGAATACTACTACTAGTGAGTGACACTATCCGAGTTATTGCATTCGAATGCATGAAATTTCGATTAGCGAATACTACTACTAGTGAGTGACAGTATCCGAGAACTTGCATTCGAATGCATGAAATTTCGATTAGCGAATACTGCTACTAGTGAGTGACAGTATCCAAGAACTTGCATTCGAATGCATGAGATTTCGATTAGCGAATACTACTACTAGTGAATGACAGTATCCGAATTACTGCATTCGAATGCATGAGATTTCAATTTGCGAATACTACAACTAGTGAGTGACAGTATCCGAATTATTGCAATCGAATGCATGAGATTTCGATTAGCGAATACTACTACTAGTCAGTGACAGTTTCCGAATTATTGCATTCGAATGCAAGAGATTTCGATTAACGAATACTACTACTAGTGAGTGACAGTATCCGAATTATTGCATTCGAATGCATGAAATTTCGATTAGTGAATACTACTACTAGTGAGTGACAGTATCCGAATTATTGCATTCGAATACATAAAATTTCGATTAGCGAATACTACTACTAGTGAGTGACAGTATCCGAATTATTGCATTCGAATGCATGAAATTTCGATTAGCGAATACTACTACTAGTGAGTGACAGTATCCGAATTATGGCATTCGAATGCATGAACTTTCGATTAGCGAATACTGCTACTAGTGAGTGGCAGTATGCGAATTATTGCATTCGAATGCATCTGACTGCGATTAGCGAATACTACGACTAGTGAGTGACAGAATCCGAATTATTGCATTCGAATGCATGAAATTTCGATTAGCGAATACTACTACTAGTGAGTGACAGTATCCGAATTATTGCATTCGAATACATGAAATTTCGATTAGCGAATACTACTACTAGTGAGTGACAGTATCCGAATTATTGCATTCGAATGCATGAAATTTCGATTAGCGAATACTACTACTAGTGAGTGACAGTATCCGAATTATTGCAATCGAATGCATGAGATTTCGTTTAGCGAATACTACTACTAGTCAAAGACAGTTTCCGAATTATTGCTTTCGAATGCAAGAGATTTCGATTAGCGAATACTACTACTAGTGAGTGACAGTATCCGAATAATTGCATTCGAATGCAAGAGATTTCGATTAGCGAATACTACTACTAGTGAGTGACAGTATCCGAATTATTGCATTCGAATGCAAGAGATTTGGATTAGCGAATACTACTACTAGTGAGTGACAGTATCCGAATTATTGCATTCGAATGCAAGAGATTTCGATTAGCGAATACTACTACTAGCGAGGGACAGTATCCGAATTATTGCATTCGAATGCAAGAGATTTCGATTAGCGAATACTACTACTAGTGAGTGACAGTATCCGAATTATTGCATTCGAATGCATGAAATTTCGATTAGCAAATACTACTACTAGTGAGTGACAGTATCCGAGAACTTGCATTCGAATGCATGAGATTTCGATTAGCGAATACTACTACTAGTGAGTGACACTATCCGAGTTATTGCATTCGAATGCATGAAATTTCGATTAGCGAATACTACTACTAGTGAGTGACAGTATCCGAGAACTTGCATTCGAATGCATGAAATTTCGATTAGCGAATACTGCTACTAGTGAGTGACAGTATCCAAGAACTTGCATTCGAATGCATGAGATTTCGATTAGCGAATACTACTACTAGTGAATGACAGTATCCGAATTACTGCATTCGAATGCATGAGATTTCAATTTGCGAATACTACAACTAGTGAGTGACAGTATCCGAATTATTGCAATCGAATGCATGAGATTTCGATTAGCGAATACTACTACTAGTCAGTGACAGTTTCCGAATTATTGCATTCGAATGCAAGAGATTTCGATTAACGAATACTACTACTAGTGAGTGACAGTATCCGAATTATTGCATTCGAATGCATGAAATTTCGATTAGTGAATACTACTACTAGTGAGTGACAGTATCCGAATTATTGCATTCGAATACATAAAATTTCGATTAGCGAATACTACTACTAGTGAGTGACAGTATCCGAATTATTGCATTCGAATGCATGAAATTTCGATTAGCGAATACTACTACTAGTGAGTGACAGTATCCGAATTATGGCATTCGAATGCATGAACTTTCGATTAGCGAATACTGCTACTAGTGAGTGGCAGTATGCGAATTATTGCATTCGAATGCATCTGACTGCGATTAGCGAATACTACTACTAGTGAGTGACAGAATCCGAATTATTGCATTCGAATGCATGAAATTTCGATTAGCGAATACTACTACTAGTGAGTGACAGTATCCGAATTATTGCATTCGAATACATGAAATTTCGATTAGCGAATACTACTACTAGTGAGTGACAGTATCCGAATTATTGCATTCGAATGCATGAAATTTCGATTAGCGAATACTACTACTAGTGAGTGACAGTATCCGAATTATTGCAATCGAATGCATGAGATTTCGTTTAGCGAATACTACTACTAGTCAAAGACAGTTTCCGAATTATTGCTTTCGAATGCAAGAGATTTCGATTAGCGAATACTACTACTAGTGAGTGACAGTATCCGAATTATTGCATTCGAATGCAAGAGATTTCGATTAGCGAATACTACTACTAGTGAGTGACAGTATCCGAATTATTGCATTCGAATGCAAGAGATTTCGATTAGCGAATACTACTACTAGTGAGTGACAGTATCCGAATTATTGCATTCGAATGCAAGAGATTTGGATTAGCGAATACTACTACTAGTGAGTGACAGTATCTGAATTATTGCATTCGAATGCAAGAGATTTCGATTAGCGAATACTACTACTAGCGAGGGACAGTATCCGAATTATTGCATTCGAATGCAAGAGATTTCGATTAGCGAATACTACTACTAGTGAGTGACAGTATCCGAATTATTGCATTCGAATGCATGAAATTTCGATTAGCAAATACTACTACTAGTGAGTGACAGTATCCGAGAACTTGCATTCGAATGCATGAGATTTCGATTAGCGAATACTACTACTAGTGAGTGACACTATCCGAGTTATTGCATTCGAATGCATGAAATTTCGATTAGCGAATACTACTACTAGTGAGTGACAGTATCCGAGAACTTGCATTCGAATGCATGAAATTTCGATTAGCGAATACTGCTACTAGTGAGTGACAGTATCCAAGAACTTGCATTCGAATGCATGAGATTTCGATTAGCGAATACTACTACTAGTGAATGACAGTATCCGAATTACTGCATTCGAATGCATGAGATTTCAATTTGCGAATACTACAACTAGTGAGTGACAGTATCCGAATTATTGCAATCGAATGCATGAGATTTCGATTAGCGAATACTACTACTAGTGAGTGACAGTATCCGAGAACTCGCATTCGAATGCATGAGATTTCGATTAGCGAATACTACTACTAGTGAGTGACAGTATCCGAATTATTGCATTCGAATGCATGAGATTTCGATTAGCGAATACTACTACTAGTGAGTGACAGTATCCGAATTATTGCATTCGAATGCATGAAATTTCGATTAGCGAATACTACTACTAGTGAGTGACAGTATCAGAATTGTTGCATTCGAATGCATTAAATTTCGATTAGCGAATACTACTACTAGTGAGTGACAGTATCCGAATTATTGCATTCGAATGCATGAGATTGCGATTAGCGACTACTACTACTGGTGAGTGACAGTATCCGAGAACTTGCATTCGAATGCAGGAGATTTCGATTAGCGAATACTACTACTAGTGAGTGACAGTATCCGAATTATTGCATTCGAATGCATGAAATTTCGATTAGCGAATACTACTACTAGTGAGCGACAGTATACGAATTATTGCATTCGAATACATGAAATTTATATTAGCGAATACTACTACTAGTCAGTGACAGTATCCGAATTATTGCATTCGAATGCATGAAATTTCGATTAGCGAATACTACTACTAGTGAGTGACAGTATCCGAATTATGGCATTCGAATGCATGAACTTTCGATTAGCGAATACTACTACTAGTGAGTGACAGTATCCGAATTATTGCATTCGAATGCATGAAATTTCGATTACCGAATACTACTACTAGTGAGTGACAGTATCCGAATTATTGCATTCGAATGCATGAGATTGCGATTAGCGAATACTACAACTAGTGAGTGACAGAATCCGAATTATTGCATTCGAATGCATGAGATTTCGATTAGCGAATACTACTACTAGTGAGTGACAGTATCCGAGAACTTGCATTCGAATGCATGAAATTTCGATTAGCGAATACTACTACTAGTAAGTGACAGTATCCGAGAACTTGCATTCGAATGCATGAGATTTCGATTAGCGAATACTACTACTAGTGAGTGACAGTATCCGAATTATTGCATTCGAACGAATGAGATTTCGATTAGCGAATACTACTACTAGTGAGTGACAGTATCCGAATTATTGCATTTGAATGCATGAGATTTCGATTAGCGAATACTACTACTAGTGAGTGACAGTATCCGAGAACTTGCATTCGAATGCATGAGATTTCGATTAGTGAATACTACTACTAGTGAGTGACAGTATCCGAATTATTGCATTCGAATGCATGAAATTTCGATTAGCGAATACTACTACTATGAGTGACAGTATCCGAATTATTGCATTCGAATGCATGAAATTTCGATTAGCGAATACTACTACTAGTGAGTGACAGTATCCGAATTATTGCATTCGAATGCATGAAATTTCGATTAGCGAATACTACTACTAGTGAGTGACAGTATCCGAATTATTGCATTCGAATTCATGAGATTTCAATTAGCGAATACTACTACTACTGAGTGACAGTATCCGAGAACTTGCATAGGAATGCATGAAATTTCGATTAGCGAATACTACTACTAGTGAGTGACAGTATCCGAATTATTGCATTCGAATGCATGAAATTTCGATTAGCGAATACTACCACTAGTGAGTGACAGTATCCGAATTATTGCATTCGAATACATGAAATTTCGATTAGCGAATACTACTACTAGTGAGTGACAGTATCCGAATTATTGCATTCGAATGCATGTAATTTCGATTAGCGAATACTACTACTAGTGAGTGACAGTATCCGAATTATGGCATTCGAATGCATGAACTTTCGATTAGCGAATACTACTACTAGTGAGTGACAGTATCCGAATTATTGCATTCGAATGCATGAGATTGCGATTAGCGAATACTACTACTAGTGAGTGACAGAATCCGAATTATTGCATTCGAATGCATGAAATTTCGATTAGCGAATACTACTACTAGTGAGTGACAGTATCCGAGAACTTGCATTCGAATGCATGAGATTTCGATTAGCGAATACTACTACTAACGAGTGACAGTATCCGAGAACTTGCATTCGAATGCATGATATTTCGATTAGCGAATACTACTACTAGTGAGTGACAGTATCCGAATTATTGCAATCGAATGCATGAGATTTCGTTTAGCCAATACTGCTACTAGTCAGTGACAGTTTCCGAATTATTGCTTTCGAATGCAAGAGATTTCGATTAGCGAATACTACTACTAGTGAGTAACAGTATCCGAATTATTGCATTCGAATGCAAGAGATTTCGATTAGCGAATACTACTACTAGTGAGTGACAGTATCCGAATTATTGCATTCGAATGCAAGAGATTTCGATTAGCGAATACTACTACTAGTGAGTGACAGTATCCGAATTATTGCATTCGAATGCAAGAGATTTCGATTAGCGAATACTACTACTAGTGAGTGACAGTATCCGAGAACTTGCATTCGAATGCATGAAATTTCGATTAGCGAATACTACTACTAGTAAGTGACAGTATCCGAGAACTTGCATTCGAATGCATGAGATTTCGACTAGCGAATACTACTACTAGTGAGCGACAGTATCCGAATTATTGCATTCGAATGCATGAGATTTCGATTAGCGAATACTACTACTAGTGAGTGACAGTATCCGAATTATTGCATTCCAATGCATGAGACTTCGATTAGCGAATACTACTACTTGTGAGTGACAGTATCCGAATTATTGCATTTGAATGCATGAGATTTCGATTAGCGAATACTACTACTAGTGAGTGACAGTATCCGAGAACTTGCATTCGAATGCATGATATTTCGATTAGCGAATACTACTACTAGTGAGTGACAGAATCCGAATTATTGCATTCGCATGCATGAGATTTCGATTAGCGGATACTACTACTAGTGAGTGACAGTATCCGAGAACTTGCATTCGAATGCATGAAATTTCGATTAGCGAATACTACTACTAGTAAGTGACAGTATCCGAGAACTTGCATTCGAATGCATGAGATTTCGATTAGCGAATCCTACTACTAGTGAGTGACACTATCCGAATTATTGCATTCGAATGCATGAGATTTCGATTAGCGAATACTACTACTAGTGAGTGACAGTATCCGAATTATTGCTTTCGAATGCAAGAGATTTCGATTAGCGAATACTACTACTAGTGAGTAACAGTATCCGAATTATTGCATTCGAATGCAAGAGATTTCGATTAGCGAATACTACTACTAGTGAGTGACAGTATCCGAATTATTGCATTCGAATGCAAGAGATTTCGATTAGCGAATACTACTACTAGTGAGTGACAGTATCCGAATTATTGCATTCGAATGCAAGAGATTTCGATTAGCGAATACTACTACTAGTGAGTGACAGTATCCGAGAACTTGCATTCGAATGCATGAAATTTCGATTAGCGAATACTACTACTAGTAAGTGACAGTATCCGAGAACTTGCATTCGAATGCATGAGATTTCGACTAGCGAATACTACTACTAGTGAGCGACAGTATCCGAATTATTGCATTCGAATGCATGAGATTTCGATTAGCGAATACTACTACTAGTGAGTGACAGTATCCGAATTATTGCATTCCAATGCATGAGACTTCGATTAGCGAATACTACTACTTGTGAGTGACAGTATCCGAATTATTGCATTTGAATGCATGAGATTTCGATTAGCGAATACTACTACTAGTGAGTGACAGTATCCGAGAACTTGCATTCGAATGCATGATATTTCGATTAGCGAATACTACTACTAGTGAGTGACAGAATCCGAATTATTGCATTCGCATGCATGAGATTTCGATTAGCGAATACTACTACTAGTGAGTGACAGTATCCGAGAACTTGCATTCGAATGCATGAAATTTCGATTAGCGAATACTACTACTAGTAAGTGACAGTATCCGAGAACTTGCATTCGAATGCATGAGATTTCGATTAGCGAATCCTACTACTAGTGAGTGACACTATCCGAATTATTGCATTCGAATGCATGAGATTTCGATTAGCGAATACTACTACTAGTGAGTGACAGTATCCGAATTATTGCATTCGAATGCATGAGATTTCGATTAGCGAATACTACTACTAGTGAGTGACAGTATCCGAGAACTTGCATTCGAATGCATGAGATTTCGATTAGCGAATACTACTACTAGTGAGTGACAGTATCCGAATTATTGCATTCGAATGCATGAAATTTCGATTAGCGAATACTACTACTATGAGTGACAGTATCCGAATTATGGCATTCGAATGCATGAAATTTCGATTAGCGAATACTACTACTAGTGAGTGACAGTATCCGAATTATTGCATTCGAATGCATGAAATTTCGATTAGTGAATACTACTACTAGTGAGTGACAGTATCCGAATTATTGCATTCGAATGCATGAGATTTTGATTAGCGAATACTACTACTAGTGAGTGACAGTATCCGAGAACTTGCATTCGAATGCATGAGATTTCGATTAGGGAATACTACTACTAGTGAGTGACAGTATCCAAATTATTGCATTCGAATGCATGAAATTTCGATTAGCGAATACTACTACTAGTGAGTGACAGTATCCGAATTATTGCATTCGAATACATGAAATTTCGATTAGCGAATACTACTACTAGTGAGTGACAGTATCCGAATTATTGCATTCGAATGCATGAAATTTCGATTAGCGAATACTACTACTAGTGAGTGACAGAATCCGAATTATGGCATTCGAATGCATGAACTTTCGATTAGCGAATACTACTACTAGTGAGTGACAGTATCCGAATTATTGCATTCGAATGCATGAAATTTCGATTATCGAATACTACTACTAGTGAGTGACAGTATCCGAATTATTGCATTCGAATGCATGAGATTGCGATTAGCGAATACTACTACTAGTGAGTGACAGAATCCGAATTATTGCATTCGAATGCATGAAATTTCGATTAGCGAATACTGCGATTAGTGAGTGAAAGTATCCGAATTATTGCATTCGAATGCATGAGATTTCGATTAGCGAATACTACTACTAACGAGTGACAGTATCCGAGAAGTTGCATTCGAATGCATGAGTTTTCGATCAGCGAATACTACTACTAGTGAGTGACAGTATCCGAATTATTGCAATCGAATGCATGAGATTTCGTTTAGCGAATACTACTACTAGTCAGTGACAGTTTCCGAATTATTGCTTTCGAATGCAAGAGATTTCGATTAGCGAATACTACTACTAGAGAGTGACAGTATCCGAATTATTGCATTCGAATGCATGAAATTTCGATTAGCGAATACTACTACTAGTAAGTGACAGTATCCGAGAACTTGCATTCGAATGCAAGAGATTTCGATTAGCGAATACTACTACTAGTGAGTGACAGTATCCGAGAACTTGCATTCGAATGCATGAAATTTCGATTAGCGAATACTACTACTAGTAAGTGACAGTATCCGAGAACTTGCATTCGAATGCATGAGATTTCGACTAGCGAATACTACTACTAGTGAGCGACAGTATCCGAATTATTACATTCGAATGCATGAGATTTCGATTAGCGAATACTACTACTAGTGAGTGACAGTATCCGAATTATTGCATTCCAATGCATGAGACTTCGACTAGCGAATACTACTACTTGTGAGTGACAGTATCCGAATTATTGCATTTGAATGCATGAGATTTCGATTAGCGAATACTACTACTAGTGAGTGACAGTATCCGAGAACTTGCATTCGAATGCATGATATTTCGATTAGCGAATACTACTACTAGTGAGTGACAGAATCCGAATTATTGCATTCGCATGCATGAGATTTCGATTAGCGAATACTACTACTAGTGAGTGACAGTATCCGAGAACTTGCATTCGAATGCATGAAATTTCGATTAGCGAATACTACTACTAGTAAGTGACAGTATCCGAGAACTTGCATTCGAATGCATGAGATTTCGATTAGCGAATCCTACTACTAGTGAGTGACACTATCCGAATTATTGCATTCGAATGCATGAGATTTCGATTAGCGAATACTACTACTAGTGAGTGACAGTATCCGAATTATTGCATTCGAATGCATGAGATTTCGATTAGCGAATACTACTACTAGTGAGTGACAGTATCCGAGAACTTGCATTCGAATGCATGAGATTTCGATTAGCGAATACTACTACTAGTGAGTGACAGTATCCGAATTATTGCATTCGAATGCATGAAATTTCGATTAGCGAATACTACTACTATGAGTGACAGTATCCGAATTATGGCATTCGAATGCATGAAATTTCGATTAGCGAATACTACTACTAGTGAGTGACAGTATCCGAATTATTGCATTCGAATGCATGAAATTTCGATTAGTGAATACTACTACTAGTGAGTGACAGTATCCGAATTATTGCATTCGAATGCATGAGATTTTGATTAGCGAATACTACTACTAGTGAGTGACAGTATCCGAGAACTTGCATTCGAATGCATGAGATTTCGATTAGGGAATACTACTACTAGTGAGTGACAGTATCCAAATTATTGCATTCGAATGCATGAAATTTCGATTAGCGAATACTACTACTAGTGAGTGACAGTATCCGAATTATTGCATTCGAATACATGAAATTTCGATTAGCGAATACTACTACTAGTGAGTGACAGTATCCGAATTATTGCATTCGAATGCATGAAATTTCGATTAGCGAATACTACTACTAGTGAGTGACAGTATCCGAATTATGGCATTCGAATGCATGAACTTTCGATTAGCGAATACTACTACTAGTGAGTGACAGTATCCGAATTATTGCATTCGAATGCATGAAATTTCGATTATCGAATACTACTACTAGTGAGTGACAGTATCCGAATTATTGCATTCGAATGCATGAGATTGCGATTAGCGAATACTACTACTAGTGAGTGACAGAATCCGAATTATTGCATTCGAATGCATGAAATTTCGATTAGCGAATACTACGATTAGTGAGTGACAGAATCCGAATTATTGCATTCGAATGCATGAGATTTCGATTAGCGAATACTACTACTAACGATTGACAGTATCCGAGAACTTGCATTCGAATGCATGAGGTTTCGATCAGCGAATACTACTACTAGTGAGTGACAGTATCCGAATTATTGCAATCGAATGCATGAGATTTCGTTTAGCGAATACTAGTACTAGTCAGTGACAGTTTCCGAATTATTGCTTTCGAATGCAAGAGATTTCGATTAGCGAATACTACTACTAGAGAGTGACAGTATCCGAATTATTGCATTCGAATGCATGAAATTTCGATTAGCGAATACTACTACTAGTAAGTGACAGTATCCGAGAACTTGCATTCGAATGCATGAGATTTCGAATAGCGAATACTACTACTAGTGAGTGACAGTATCCGAATTATTGCATTCGAATGCATGAGATTTCGATTAGCGAATACTACTACTAGTGAGTGACAGTATCCGAATTATTGCATTCGAATGCATGAGATTTCGATTAGCGAATACTACTACTACTGAGTTACAGTATCCGAGAACTTGCATTCGAATGCATGATATTTCGATTAGCGAATACTACTACTAGTGAGTGACAGTATCCGAATTATGGCATTCGAATGCATGAACTTACGATTAGCGCATACTACTACTAGTGAGTGACAGTATCCGAATTATTGCATTCGAATGCAAGAAATTTCGATTAGCGAATACTACTACTAGTGAGTGACAGTATCCGAATTATTGCATTCGAATGCATGAGATTGCGATTAGCGAATACTACTACTAGTGAGTGACAGAATCCGAATTATTGCATTCGAATGCATGAAATTTCGATTAGCGAATACTACTACTAGTGAGTGACAGTATCCGAGAACTTTCATTCGAATGCATGAGATTTCGATTAGCGAATACTACTACTAACGAGTGACAGTATCCGAGAACTTGCATTGGAATGCATGATATTTCGATTAGCGAATACTACTACTAGTGAGTGACAGTATCCGAATTATTGCAATCGAATGCATGAGATTTCGTTTAGCGAATACTGCTACTAGTCAGTGACAGTTTCCGAATTATTGCTTTCGAATGCAAGAGATTTCGATTAGCGAATACTACTACTAGTGAGTAACAGTATCCGAATTATTGCATTCGAATGCAAGAGATTTCGATTAGCGAATACTACTACTAGTGAGTGACAGTATCCGAATTATTGCATTCGAATGCAAGAGATTTCGATTAGCGAATACTACTACTAGTGAGTGACAGTATCCGAATTATTGCATTCGAATGCAAGAGATTTCGATTAGCGAATACTACTACTAGTGAGTGACAGTATCCGAGAACTTGCATTCGAATGCATGAAATTTCGATTAGCGAATACTACTACTAGTAAGTGACAGTATCCGAGAACTTGCATTCGAATGCATGAGATTTCGATTAGCGAATACTACTACTAGTGAGTTACAGTATCCGAATTATTGCATTCGAATGCATGAGATTTCGATTAGCGAATACTACTACTAGTGAGTGACAGTATCCGAATTATTGCATTCGAATGCATGAGACTTCGATTAGCGAATACTACTACTAGTGAGTGACAGTATCCGAATTATTGCATTTGAATGCATGAGATTTCGATTAGCGAATACTACTACTAGTGAGTGACAGTATCCGAGAACTTGCATTCGAATGCATGATATTTCGATTAGCGAATACTACTACTAGTGAGTGACAGAATCCGAATTATTGCATTCGCATGCATGAGATTTCGATTAGCGAATACTACTACTAGTGAGTGACAGTATCCGAGAACTTGCATTCGAATGCATGAAATTTCGATTAGCGAATACTACTACTAGTAAGTGACAGTATCCGAGAACTTGCATTCGAATGCATGAGATTTCGATTAGCGAATACTACTACTAGTGAGTGACACTATCCGAATTATTGCATTCGAATGCATGAGATTTCGATTAGCGAATACTACTACTAGTGAGTGACAGTATCCGAATTATTGCATTCGAATGCATGAGATTTCGATTAGCGAATACTACTACTAGTGAGTGACAGTATCCGAGAACTTGCATTCGAATGCATGAGATTTCGATTAGCGAATACTACTACTAGTGAGTGACAGTATCCGAATTATTGCATTCGAATGCATGAAATTTCGATTAGCGAATACTACTACTATGAGTGACAGTATCCGAATTATGGCATTCGAATGCATGAAATTTCGATTAGCGAATACTACTACTAGTGAGTGACAGTATCCGAATTATTGCATTCGAATGCATGAGATTTCGATTAGCGAATACTACTACTAGTGAGTGACAGTATCCGAGAACTTGCATTCGAATGCATGAGATTTCGGTTAGGGAATACTACTACTAGTGAGTGACAGTATCCGAATTATTGCATTCGAATGCATGAAATTTCGATTAGCGAATACTACTACTAGTGAGTGACAGTATCCGAATTATTGCATTCGAATACATGAAATTTCGATTAGCGAATACTACTACTAGTGAGTGACAGTATCCGAATTATTGCATTCGAATGCATGAAATTTCGATTAGCGAATACTACTACTAGTGAGTGACAGTATCCGAATTATTGCATTCGAATGCATGAAATTTCGATTATCGAATACTACTACTAGTGAGTGACAGTATCCGAATTATTGCATTCGAATGCATGAGATTGCCATTAGCGAATACTACTACTAGTGAGTGACAGAATCCGAATTATTGCATTCGAATGCATGAAATTTCGATTAGCGAATACTACGATTAGTGAGTGACAGTATCCGAATTATTGCATTCGAATGCATGAGATTTCGATTAGCGAATACTACTACTAACGAGTGACAGTATCCGAGAACTTGCATTCGAATGCATGAGGTTTCGATCAGCGAATACTACTACTAGTGAGTGACAGTATCCGAATTATTGCAATCGAATGCATGAGATTTCGTTTAGCGAATACTACTACTAGTCAGTGACAGTTTCCGAATTATTGCTTTCGAATGCAAGAGATTTCGATTAGCGAATACTACTACTAGAGAGTGACAGTATCCGAATTATTGCATTCGAATGCATGAAATTTCGATTAGCGAATACTACTACTAGTAAGTGACAGTATCCGAGAACTTGCATTCGAATGCATGAGATTTCGATTAGCGAATACTACTACTAGTGAGTGACAGTATCCGAATTATTGCATTCGAATGCATGAGATTTCGATTAGCGAATACTACTACTAGTGAGTGACAGTATCCGAATTATTGCATTCGAATGCATGAGATTTCGATTAGCGAATACTACTACTACTGAGTGACAGTATCCGAGAACTTGCATTCGAATGCATGATATTTCGATTAGCGAATACTACTACTAGTGAGTGACAGAATCCGAATTATTGCATTCGAATGCATGAGATTTCGATTAGCGAATACTACTACTAGTGAGTGACAGTATCCGAGAACTTGCATTCGAATGCATGAAATTTCGATTAGCGAATACTACTACTAGTAAGTGACAGTATCCGAGAACTTGCATTCGAATGCATGAGATTTCGATTAGCGAATACTACTACTAGTGAGTGACAGTATCCGAGAACTTGCATTCGAATGCATGAGATTTCGATTAGCGAATACTACTACTAGTGAGTGACAGAATCCGAATTATTGCATTCGCATGCATGAGATTTCGATTAGCGAATACTACTACTAGTGAGTGACAGTATCCGAATTATTGCATTCGAATGAATGAGATTTCGATTAGCGAATACTACTACTAGTGAGTGACAGTATCCGAATTATTGCATTCGAATGCATGAGATTGCGATTAGCGAATACTACTACTAGTGAGTGACAGAATCCGAATTATTGCATTCGAATGCATGAAATTTCGATTAGCGAATACTACTACTAGTGAGTGACAGTATCCGAGAACTTGCATTCGAATGCATGAGATTTCGATTAGCGAATACTACTACTAGTGAGTGACAGTATCCGAGAACTTGCATTCGAATGCATGAAATTTCGATTAGCGAATACTACTACTAGTAAGTGACAGTATCCGAGAACTTGCATTCGAATGCATGAGATTTCGATTAGCGAATACTACTACTAGTGAGTGACAGTATCCGAATTATTGCATTCGAATGCATGAGATTGCGATTAGCGAATACTACTACTAGTGAGTGACAGAATCCGATTTATTGCATTCGAATGCATGAAATTTCGATTAGCGAATACTACTACTAGTGATTGACAGTATCCGAGAACTTGCATTCGAATGCATGAGATTTCGATTAGCGAATACTACTACTAGTGAGTGACAGTATCCGAATTATTGCATTCGAATGCATGAGATTTCGATTAGCGAATACTACTACTAGTGAGTGACAGTATCCGAATTATTGCATTCGAAGGCATGAGATTTCGATTAGCGAATACTACTACTACTGAGTGACAGTATCCGAGAACTTGCATTCGAATGCATGATATTTCGATTAGCGAATACTACTACTAGTAAGTGACAGTATCCGAGAACTTGCATTCGAATGCATGAGATTTCGATTAGCGAATACTACTACTAGTGAGTGACAGTATCCGAGAACTTGCATTCGAATGCATGAGATTTCGATTAGCGAATACTACTACTAGTGAGTGACAGTATCCGAATTATTGCATTCGAATGCATGAGATTTCGATTAGCAAATACTTCTACTAGTGAGAGACAGTATCCGAGAACTTACATTCGAATGCATGAGATTTCGATTAGCGAATACTACTACTAGTGAGTGACAGTATCCGAATTATTGCATTCGAATGCATGAAATTTCGATTAGCGAATACTGCTACTAGTGAGTGACAGTATCCGAGAACTTGCATTCGAATGCATGAGATTTCGATTAGCGAATACTACTACTAATGAATGACAATATCCGAATTATTGCATTCGAATGCATGAGATTTCAATTTGCGAATACTACTACTAGTGAGTGACAGTATCCGAATTATTGCAATCGAATGCATGAGATTTCGATTAGCGAATACTACTACTAGTGAGTGACAGTATCCGAGAACATCGCATTCGAATGCATGAGATTTCGATTAGCGAATACTACTACTAGTGAGTGACAGTATCCGAATTATTGCATTCGAATGCATGAGATTTCGATTAGCGAATACTACTACTAGTGAGTGACAGTATCCGAATTATTGCATTCGAATGCATGAAATTTCGATTAGCGAATACTACTACTAGTGAGTGACAGTATCAGAATTGTTGCATTCGAATGCATGAAATTTCGATTAGCGAATACTACTACTAGTGAGTGACAGTATCCGAATTATTGCATTCGAATGCATGAGATTTCGATTAGCGACTACTACTACTAGTGAGTGACAGTATCCGAGAACTTGCATTCGAATGCAGGAGATTTCGATTAGCGAATACTACTACTAGTGAGTGACAGTATCCGAATTATTGCATTCGAATGTCTGAAATTTCGATTAGCGAATACTACTACTAGTGAGTGACAGTATACGAATTATTGCATTCGAATACATGAAATTTATATTAGCGAATACTACCACTAGTCAGTGACAGTATCCGAATTATTGCATTCGAATGCATGAAATTTCGATTAGCGAATACTACTACTAGTGAGTGACAGTATCCGAATTATGGCATTCGAATGCATAAACTTTCGATTAGCGAATACTACTACTAGTGAGTGACAGTATCCGAATTATTGCATTCGAATGCATGAAATTTCGATTAGCGAATACTACTACTAGTGAGTGACAGTATCCGAATTATTGCATTCGAATGCATGAGATTGCGATTAGCGAATACTACTACTAGTGAGTGACAGAATCCGAGAACTTGCATTCGAATGCATCAAATTTCGATTAGCGAATACTACTACTAGTAAGTGACAGTATCCGAGAACTTGCATTCGAATGCATGAGATTTCGATTAGCGAATACTACTACTAGTGAGTGACAGTATCCGAATTATTGCATTCGAACGCATGAGATTTCGATTAGCGAATACTACTACTAGTGAGTGACAGTATCCGAATTATTGCATTCGAATGCATGAGATTTCGTTTAGCGAATACTACTACTAGTGAGTGACAGTATCCAAGAACTTGCATTCGAATGCATGAGATTTCGATTAGTGAATACTACTACTAGTGAGTGACAGTATCCGAATTATTGCATTCGAATGCATGAAATTTCGATTAGCGAATACTACTACTATGAGTGACAGTATCCGAATTATTGCATTCGAATGCATGAAATTTCGATTAGCGAATACTACTACTAGTGAGTGACAGTATCCGAATTATTGCATTCGAATGCATGAAATGACGATTAGCGAATACTACTACTAGTGAGTGACAGTATCCGAATTATTGCATTCGAATGCATGAAATTTCGATTAGCGAATACTACTACTAGTGACTGACAGTATCCGAATTATGGCATTCGAATGCATGAACTTTCGATTAGCGAATACTACTACCAGTGAGTGACAGTATCCGAATTATTGCATTCGAATGCATGAAATTTCGATTAGGTAATACTACTACTAGTGAGTGACAGTATCCGAATTATTGCATTCGAATGCATGAGATTTCGATTAGCGAATACTACTACTAGTGAGTGACAGTATCCGAGAACTTGCATTCGAATGCATGAGATTTCGATTAGGGAATACTACTACTAGTGAGTGACAGTATCCGATTTATTGCATTCGAATGCATGAAATTTCGATTAGCGAATACTACTACTAATGAGTGACAGTATCCGAATTATTGCATTCGAATACATGAAATTTCGATTAGCGAATACTACTACTAGTGAGTGACAGTATCCGAATTATTGCATTCGAATGCATGAAATTTCGATTAGCGAATACTACTACTAGTGAGTGACAGTATCCGAATTATGGCATTCGAATGCATGAACTTTCGATTAGCGAATACTACTACTAGTGAGTGACAGTATCCGAATTATTGCATTCGAATGCATGAAATTTCGATTATCGAATACTACTACTAGTGAGTGACAGTATCCGAATTATTGCAGTCGAATGCATGAGATTGCGATTAGCGAATACTACTACTAGTGAGTGACAGAATCCGAATTATTGCATTCGAATGCATGAAATTTCGATTAGCGAATACTACGATTAGTGAGTGACAGTATCCGAATTATTGCATTCGAATGCATGAGATTTCGATTAGCGAATACTGCTACTAACGAGTGACAGTATCCGAATTATTGCATCCGAATGCATGAAATTTCGATTAGCGAATACAACTACTAGTAAGTGACAGTATCCGAGAACTTGCATTCGAATGCATGAGATTTCGATTAGCGAATACTACTACTAGTGAGTGACAGTATCCGAATTATTGCATTCGAATGCATGAGATTTCGATTAGCGAATACTACTACTAGTGAGTGACAGTATCCGAATTATTGCATTCGAATGCATGAGATTTCGATTAGGGAATACTGCTACTACTGAGTGACAGTATCCGAGAACTTGCATTCGAATGCATGATATTTCGATTAGCGAATACTACTACTAGTGAGTGACAGAATCCGAATTATTGCATTCGAATGCATGAGATTTCGATAAGCGAATACTACTACTAGTGAGTGACAGTATCCGAGAACTTGCATTCGAATGCATGAAATTTCGATTAGCGAATACTACTACTAGTAAGTGACAGTATCCGATAACTTGCATTCGAATGCATGAGATTTCGATTAGCGAATACTACTACTAGTGAGTGACAGTATCCGAGAACTTCCATTCGAATGCATGAGATTTCGATTAGCGAATACTACTACTAGTGAGTGACAGAATCCGAATTATTGCATTCGCATGCATGAGATTTCGATTAGCGAATACTACTACTAGTGAGTGACAGTATCCGAGAACTTGCATTCGAATGCATGAGATTTCGATTAGCGAATACTACTACTAGTGAGTGACAGTATCCGAATTATTGCATTCGAATGAATGAGATATCGATTAGCGAATACTACTACTAGTGAGTGACAGTAGCCGAATTATTGCATTCGAATGCATGAGATTTCGATTAGCAAATACTACTACTAGTGAGTGACAGTATCCGAGAACTTGCATTCGAATGCATGAGATTTCGATTAGCGAATACTACTACTAGTGAGTGACAGTATCCGAATTATTGCATTCGAATGCATGAAACTTCGATTAGCGAATACTACTACTAGTGAGTGACAGTATCCGAATTATTGCATTCGAATGCATGAAATTTCGATTAGTGAATACTACTACTAGTGAGTGACAGTATCCGAATTATTGCATTCGAATGCATGAGATTTCGATTAGCGAATACTACTACTAGTGAGTGACAGTATCCGAATTGTTGCATTCGAATGCATGAAATTTCGATTAGCGAATACTACTACTAGTGAGTGACAGTATCCGAATTATGGCATTCGAATGCATGAACTTTCGATTAGCGAATACTACTACTAGTGAGTGACAGTATCCGAATTATTGCATTCGAATGCATGAAATTTCGATTATCGAATACTACTACTAGTGAGTGACAGTATCCGAATTATTGCATTCGAATGCATGAGATTGCGATTAGCGAATACTACTACTAGTGAGTGACAGAATCCGAATTATTGCATTCGAATGCATGAAATTTCGATTAGCGAATACTACGACTAGTGAGTGACAGTATCCGAATTATTGCATTCGAATGCATGAGATTTCTATTAGCGAATACTACTACTAACGAGTGACAGTATCCGAGAACTTGCATTCGAATGCATGAGATTTCGATCAGCGAATACTACTACTAGTAAGTGACAGTATTCGAATTTTTGCAATCGAATGCATGAGATTTCGTTTAGCGAATACTACTACTAGTCAGTGACAGTTTCCGAATTATTGCTTTCGAATGCAAGAGATTTCGATTAGCGAATACTACTACTAGTGAGTGACAGTATCCGAGAACTTGCATTCGAATGCATGATATTTCGATTAGCGAATACTACTACTAGTGAGTGACAGAATCCGAATTATTGCATTCGAATGCATGAGATTTCGATTAGCGAATACTACTACTAGTGAGTGACAGTATCCGAGAACTTGCATTCGAATGCATGAAATTTCGATTAGCGAATACTACTACTAGTAAGTGACAGTATCCGAGAACTTGCATTCGAATGCATGAGATTTCGATTAGCGAATACTACTACTAGTGAGTGACAGTATCCGAATTATTGCATTCGAATGAATGAGATTTCGATTAGCGAATACTACTACTAGTGAGTGACAGTATCCGAATTATTGCATTCGAATGCATGAGATTTCGATTAGCGAATACTACTACTAGTGAGTGACAGTATCCGAGAACTTGCATTCGAATGCATGAGATTTCGGTTAGCGAATACTACTACTAGTGAGTGACTGTATCCGAATTATTGCATTCGAATGCATGAAATTTCGATTATTGAATACTACTACTATGAGTGACAGTATCCGAATTATTGCATTCGAATGCATGAAATTTCGATTAGCGAATACTACTACTAGTGAGTGACAGTATCCGAATTATTGAATTCGAATGCATGAAATTTCGATTAGCGAATACTACTACTAGTGAGTGACAGTATCCGAATTATTGCATTCGAATGCATGAGATTTCGATTAGCGAATACTACTACTAGTGAGTGACAGTATCCGAGAACTTGCATTCGAATGCATGAGATTTCGATTAGCGAATACTACTACTACTAGTGAGTGACAGTATCCGAATTATTGCATTCGAATGCATGAAATTTCGATTAGCGAATACTACTACTAGTGAGTGACAGTATCCGAATTATTGCATTCGAATACATGAAATTTCGATTTGCGAATACTACTACTAGTGAGTGACAGTATCCGAATTATTGCATTCGAATGCATGAAATTTCGATTAGCGAATACTACTACTAGTCAGTGACAGTATCCGAATTATTGCATTCGAATGCATGAAATTTCGATTAGCGAATACTACTACTAGTGAGTGACAGTATCCGAATTATGGCATTCGAATGCATAAACTTTCGATTAGCGAATACTACTACTAGTGAGTGACAGTATCCGAATTATTGCATTCGAATGCATGAAATTTCGATTAGCGAATACTACTACTAGTGAGTGACAGTATCCGAATTATTGCATTCGAAAGCATGAGATTGCGATTAGCGAATACTACTACTAGTGAGTGACAGAATCCGAATTATTGCATTCGAATGCATGAGATTTCGATTAGCGAATACTACTACTAGTGAGTGACAGTATCCGAGAACTTGCATTCGAATGCATGAAATTTCGATTAGCGAATACTACTACTAGTAAGTGACAGTATCCGAGAACTTGCATTCGAATGCATGAGATTTCGATTAGCGAATACTACTACTAGTGAGTGACAGTATCCGAATTATTGCATTCGAACGCATGAGATTTCGATTAGCGAATACTACTACTAGTGAGTGACAGTATCCGAATTATTGCATTCGAATGCATGAGATTTCGATTAGCGAATACTACTACTAGTGAGTGACAGTATCCGAGAACTTGCATTCGAATGCATGAGATTTCGATTAGTGAATACTACTACTAGTGAGTGACAGTATCCGAATTATTGCATTCGAATGCATGAAATTTCGATTAGCGAATACTACTACTATGAGTGACAGTATCCGAATTATTGCATTCGGATGCATGAAATTTCGATTAGCGAATACTACTACTAGTGAGTGACAGTATCCGAATTATTGCATTCGAATGCATGAAATGACGATTAGCGAATACTACTACTAGTGAGTGACAGTATCCGAATTATTGCATTCGAATGCATGAAATTTCGATTAGCGAATACTACTACTAGTGACTGACAGTATCCGAATTATGGCATTCGAATGCATGAACTTTCGATTAGCGAATACTACTACCAGTGAGTGACAGTATCCGAATTATTGCATTCGAATGCATGAAATTTCGATTAGTGAATACTACTACTAGTGAGTGACAGTATCCGAATTATTGCATTCGAATGCATGAGATTTCGATTAGCGAATACTACTACTAGTGAGTGACAGTATCCGAGAACTTGCATTCGAATGCATGAGATTTCGATTAGGGAATACTACTACTAGTGAGTGACAGTATCCGATTTATTGCATTCGAATGCATGAAATTTCGATTAGCGAATACTACTACTAATGAGTGACAGTATCCGAATTATTGCATTCGAATACCTGAAATTTCGATTAGCGAATACTACTACTAGTGAGTGACAGTATCCGAATTATTGCATTCGAATGCATGAAATTTCGATTAGCGAATACTACTACTAGTGAGTGACAGTATCCGAATTATGGCATTCGAATGCATGAACTTTCGATTAGCGAATACTACTACTAGTGAGTGACAGTATCCGAATTATTGCATTCGAATGCATGAAATTTCGATTATCGAATACTACTACTAGTGAGTGACAGTATCCGAATTATTGCATTCGAATGCATGAGATTGCGATTAGCGAATACTACTACTAGTGAGTGACAGAATCCGAATTATTGCATTCGAATGCATGAAATTTCGATTAGCGAATACTACGATTAGTGAGTGACAGTATCCGAATTATTGCATTCGAATGCATGAGTTTTCGATTAGCGAATACTACTACTAACGAGTGACAGTATCCGAATTATTGCATCCGAATGCATGAAATTTCGATTAGCGAATACAACTACTAGTAAGTGACAGTATCCGAGAACTTGCATTCGAATGCATGAGATTTCGATTAGCGAATACTACTACTAGTGAGTGACAGTATCCGAATTATTGCATTCGAATGCATGAGATTTCGATTAGCGAATACTACTACTAGTGAGTGACAGTATCCGAATTATTGCATTCGAATGCATGAGATTTCGATTAGCGAATACTACTACTACTGAGTGACAGTATCCGAGAACTTGCATTCGAATGCATGATATTTCGATTAGCGAATACTACTACTAGTGAGTGACAGAATCCGAATTATTGCATTCGAATGCATGAGATTTCGATAAGCGAATACTACTACTAGTGAGTGACAGTATCCGAGAACTTGCATTCGAATGCATGAAATTTCGATTAGCGAATACTACTACTAGTAAGTAACAGTATCCGAGAACTTGCATTCGAATGCATGAGATTTCGATTAGCGAATACTACTACTAGTGAGTGACAGTATCCGAGAACTTCCATTCGAATGCATGAGATTTCGATTAGCGAATACTACTACTAGTGAGTGACAGAATCCGAATTATTGCATTCGCATGCATGAGATTTCGATTAGCGAATACTACTACTAGTGAGTGACAGTATCCGAGAACTTGCATTCGAATGCATGAAATTTCGATTAGCATATACTATTACTAGTAAGTGACAGTATCCGAGAACTTGCATTCGAATGCATGAGATTTCGATTAGCGAATACTACTACTAGTGAGTGAATGTATCCGAATTATTGCATTCGAATGAATGAGATTTCGATTAGCGAATACTACTACTAGTGAGTGACAGTAGCCGAATTATTGCATTCGAATGCATGAGATTTCGATTAGCAAATACTACTAGTAGTGAGTGACAGTATCCGAATTATTGCATTCGAATGCATGAAACTTCGATTAGCGAATACTACTACTAGTGAGTGACAGTATCCGAATTATTGCATTCGAATGCATGAAATTTCGATTAGTGAATACTACTACTAGTGAGTGACAGTATCCGAATTATTGCATTCGAATGCATGAGATTTCGATTAGCGAATACTACTACTAGTGAGTGACAGTATCCGAATTGTTGCATTCGAATGCATGAAATTTCGATTAGCGAATACTACTACTAGTGAGTGACAGTATCCGAATTATGGCATTCGAATGCATGAACTTTCGATTAGCGAATACAACTACTAGTGAGTGACAGTATCCGAATTATTGCATTCGAATGCATGAAATTTCGATTATCGAATACTACTACTAGTGAGTGACAGTATCCGAATTATTGCATTCGAATGCATGAGATTGCGATTAGTGAATACTACTACTAGTGAGTGACAGAATCCGAATTATTGCATTCGAATGCATGAAATTTCGATTAGCGAATACTACGACTAGTGAGTGACAGTATCCGAATTATTGCATTCGAATGCATGAGATTTCGATTAGCGAATACTACTACTAACAAGTGACAGTATCCGAGAACTTGCATTCGAATGCATGAGATTTCGATCAGCGAATACTACTACTAGTGAGTGACAGTATTCGAATTTTTGCAATCGAATGCATGAGATTTCGTTTAGCGAATACTACTACTAGTCAGTGACAGTTTCCGAATTATTGCTTTCGAATGCAAGAGATTTCGATTAGCGAATACTACTACTAGTGAGTGACAGTATCCGAATTATTGCATTCGAATGCATGAAATTTCGATTAGCGAATACTACTACTAGTGAGTGACATTATCCGAATTATTGCATTCGAATACATGAAATTTCGATTTGCGAATACTACTACTAGTGAGTGACAGTATCCGAATTATTGCATTCGAATGCATGAAATTTCGATTAGCGAATACTACTACTAGTGAGTGACAGTATCCGAATTATGGCATTCGAATGCATGAACTTTCGATTAGCGAATACTACTACTAGTGAGTGACAGTATCCGAATAATTGCATTCGAAGGCATGAAATTTCGATTAGCGAATACTACTACTAGTGAGTGACAGTATCCGAATTATTGCATTCGAATGCATGAGATTGCGATTAGCGAATACTACTACTAGTGAGTGACAGAATCCGAATTATTGCATTCGAATGCATGAAATTTCGATTAGCGAATACTACTACTAGTGAGCGACAGTATCCGAGAACTTGCATTCGAATGCATGAAATTTCGATTAGCGAATACTACTACTAGTGAGTGACAGTATCCGAATTATGGCATTCGAATGCATGAACTTTCGATTAGCGAATACTACTACTAGTGAGTGACAGTATCCGAATAATTGCGTTCGAAGGCATGAAATTTCGATTAACGAATACTACTACTAGTGAGTGACAGTATCCGAATTATTGCATTCGAATGCATGAGATTGCGATTAGCGAATACTACTACTAGTGAGTGACCGAATCCGAATTATTGCATTCGAATGCATGAAATTTCGATTAGCGAATACTACTACTAGTGAGTGACAGTATCCGAGAACTTGCATTCGAATGCATGAGATTTCGATTAGCGAATACTACTACTAACGAGTGACAGTATCCGAGAACTTGCATTCGAATGCATGAGATTTCGATCAGCGAATACTACTACTAGTGAGTGACAGTATCCGAATTATTGCAATCGAATGCATGAGATGTCGTTTAGCGAATACTACTACTAGTCAGTGACAGTTTCCGAATTATTGCTTTCGAATGCAAGAGATTTCGATTAGCGAATACTACTACTAGTGAGTGACAGTATCCGAATTATTGCATTCGAATGCAAGAGATTTCGATTAGCGAATACTACTACTAGAGAGTGACAGTATCCGAATTATTGCATTCGAATGCAAGAGATTGCGATTAGCGAATACTACTACAAGTGAGTGACAGTATCCGAATTATTGCATTCGAATGCAAGAGATTTCGATTAGCGAATACTACTACTAGTGAGTAACAGTATTCGAATTATTGCATTCGAATGCAAGAGATTTCGATTAGCGAATACTACTACTAGTGAGTGGCAGTATCCGAATTATTACATTCGAATGCAAGAAATTTCGATTAGCGAATACTACCACTAGTGAGTGACAGTATCCGAATTATTGCATTCGAATGCAAGAGATTTCGATTAGCGAATACTACTACTAGTGAGTGACAGTATCCGAATTATTGCATTCGAATGCATGAAATTTCGATAAGCGAATACTACGACTAGTGAGTGACAGTATCCGAATTATTGCATTCGAATGCATGAGATTTCGATTAGCGAATACTACTACTAACGTTTGACAGTTTCCGAAAACTTGCATTCGAACACATGAGATTTCGATCAGCGAATACTACTTCTAGTGAGTGACAGTATCCGAATTATTGCAATCGAATGCATGAGATTTCGTTTAGCGAATACTACTACTAGTCAGTGACAGTTTCCGAATTATTGCTTTCGAATGCAAGAGATTTCGATTAGCGAATACTACTACTAGTGAGTGACAGTATCCGAATTATTGCATTCGAATGCATGAGATTTCGATTAGCGAATACTACTACTAGTGAGTGACAGTATCCGAATTATTGCATTCGAATGCATGAGATTTCGATTAGCGAATACTACTACTACTGAGTGACAGTATCCGAGAACTTGCATTCGAATGCATGATATTTCGATTAGCGAATACTACTACTAGTGAGTGACAGAATCCGAATTATTGCATTCGAATGCATGAGATTTCGATAAGCGAATACTACTACTAGTGAGTGACAGTATCCGAGAACTTGCATTCGAATGCATGAAATTTCGATTAGCGAATACTACTACTAGTAAGTAACAGTATCCGAGAACTTGCATTCGAATGCATGAGATTTCGATTAGCGAATACTACTACTAGTGAGTGACAGTATCCGAGAACTTCCATTCGAATGCATGAGATTTCGATTAGCGAATACTACTACTAGTGAGTGACAGAATCCGAATTATTGCATTCGCATGCATGAGATTTCGATTAGCGAATACTACTACTAGTGAGTGACAGTATCCGAGAACTTGCATTCGAATGCATGAAATTTCGATTAGCATATACTATTACTAGTAAGTGACAGTATCCGAGAACTTGCATTCGAATGCATGAGATTTCGATTAGCGAATACTACTACTAGTGAGTGAATGTATCCGAATTATTGCATTCGAATGAATGAGATTTCGATTAGCGAATACTACTACTAGTGAGTGACAGTAGCCGAATTATTGCATTCGAATGCATGAGATTTCGATTAGCAAATACTACTAGTAGTGAGTGACAGTATCCGAATTATTGCATTCGAATGCATGAAACTTCGATTAGCGAATACTACTACTAGTGAGTGACAGTATCCGAATTATTGCATTCGAATGCATGAAATTTCGATTAGTGAATACTACTACTAGTGAGTGACAGTATCCGAATTATTGCATTCGAATGCATGAGATTTCGATTAGCGAATACTACTACTAGTGAGTGACAGTATCCGAATTGTTGCATTCGAATGCATGAAATTTCGATTAGCGAATACTACTACTAGTGAGTGACAGTATCCGAATTATGGCATTCGAATGCATGAACTTTCGATTAGCGAATACAACTACTAGTGAGTGACAGTATCCGAATTATTGCATTCGAATGCATGAAATTTCGATTATCGAATACTACTACTAGTGAGTGACAGTATCCGAATTATTGCATTCGAATGCATGAGATTGCGATTAGCGAATACTACTACTAGTGAGTGACAGAATCCGAATTATTGCATTCGAATGCATGAAATTTCGATTAGCGAATACTACGACTAGTGAGTGACAGTATCCGAATTATTGCATTCGAATGCATGAGATTTCGATTAGCGAATACTACTACTAACAAGTGACAGTATCCGAGAACTTGCATTCGAATGCATGAGATTTCGATCAGCGAATACTACTACTAGTGAGTGACAGTATTCGAATTTTTGCAATCGAATGCATGAGATTTCGTTTAGCGAATACTACTACTAGTCAGTGACAGTTTCCGAATTATTGCTTTCGAATGCAAGAGATTTCGATTAGCGAATACTACTACTAGTGAGTGACAGTATCCGAATTATTGCATTCGAATGCATGAAATTTCGATTAGCGAATACTACTACTAGTGAGTGACATTATCCGAATTATTGCATTCGAATACATGAAATTTCGATTTGCGAATACTACTACTAGTGAGTGACAGTATCCGAATTATTGCATTCGAATGCATGAAATTTCGATTAGCGAATACTACTACTAGTGAGTGACAGTATCCGAATTATGGCATTCGAATGCATGAACTTTCGATTAGCGAATACTACTACTAGTGAGTGACAGTATCCGAATAATTGCATTCGAAGGCATGAAATTTCGATTAGCGAATACTACTACTAGTGAGTGACAGTATCCGAATTATTGCATTCGAATGCATGAGATTGCGATTAGCGAATACTACTACTAGTGAGTGACAGAATCCGAATTATTGCATTCGAATGCATGAAATTTCGATTAGCGAATACTACTACTAGTGAGCGACAGTATCCGAGAACTTGCATTCGAATGCATGAAATTTCGATTAGCGAATACTACTACTAGTGAGTGACAGTATCCGAATTATGGCATTCGAATGCATGAACTTTCGATTAGCGAATACTACTACTAGTGAGTGACAGTATCCGAATAATTGCGTTCGAAGGCATGAAATTTCGATTAACGAATACTACTACTAGTGAGTGACAGTATCCGAATTATTGCATTCGAATGCATGAGATTGCGATTAGCGAATACTACTACTAGTGAGTGACCGAATCCGAATTATTGCATTCGAATGCATGAAATTTCGATTAGCGAATACTACTACTAGTGAGTGACAGTATCCGAGAACTTGCATTCGAATGCATGAGATTTCGATTAGCGAATACTACTACTAACGAGTGACAGTATCCGAGAACTTGCATTCGAATGCATGAGATTTCGATCAGCGAATACTACTACTAGTGAGTGACAGTATCCGAATTATTGCAATCGAATGCATGAGATGTCGTTTAGCGAATACTACTACTAGTCAGTGACAGTTTCCGAATTATTGCTTTCGAATGCAAGAGATTTCGATTAGCGAATACTACTACTAGTGAGTGACAGTATCCGAATTATTGCATTCGAATGCAAGAGATTTCGATTAGCGAATACTACTACTAGAGAGTGACAGTATCCGAATTATTGCATTCGAATGCAAGAGATTGCGATTAGCGAATACTACTACAAGTGAGTGACAGTATCCGAATTATTGCATTCGAATGCAAGAGATTTCGATTAGCGAATACTACTACTAGTGAGTGGCAGTATCCGAATTATTACATTCGAATGCAAGAAATTTCGATTAGCGAATACTACCACTAGTGAGTGACAGTATCCGAATTATTGCATTCGAATGCAAGAGATTTCGATTAGCGAATACTACTACTAGTGAGTGACAGTATCCGAATTATTGCATTCGAATGCATGAAATTTCGATAAGCGAATACTACGACTAGTGAGTGACAGTATCCGAATTATTGCATTCGAATGCATGAGATTTCGATTAGCGAATACTACTACTAACGTTTGACAGTTTCCGAAAACTTGCATTCGAACACATGAGATTTCGATCAGCGAATACTACTTCTAGTGAGTGACAGTATCCGAATTATTGCAATCGAATGCATGAGATTTCGTTTAGCGAATACTACTACTAGTCAGTGACAGTTTCCGAATTATTGCTTTCGAATGCAAGAGATTTCGATTAGCGAATACTACTACTAGTGACTGACAGTATCCGAATTATTGCATTCGAATACATGAAATTTCGATTAGCGAATACTACTACTAGTGAGTGACAGTATCCGAATTATTGCATTCGAATGCATGAAATTTCGATTAGCGAATACTACTACTAGTGAGTGACAGTATCCGAATTATTGCATTCGAATACATGAAATTTCGATTAGCGAATACTACTACTAGTGAGTGACAGTATCCGAATAATTGCATTCGAATGCATGAAATTTCGATTAGCGAATACTACTACTAGTGAGTGACAGTATCCGAATTATGGCATTCGAATGCATGAACTTTCAATTAGCGAATACTACTACTAATGAGTGACAGTATCCGAGAACTTGCATTCGAATGCATGATATTTCGATTAGCGAATACTACTACTAGTGAGTGACAGAATCCGAATTATTGCATTCGAATGCATGAGATTTCGATTAGCGAATACTACTACTAGTGAGTGACAGTATCCGAGAACTTGCATTCGAATGCATGACATTTCGCTTAGCGAATACTACTACTAGTGAGTGACAGTATCCGAATTATTGCATTCGAATGCATGAGATTTCGATTAGCGAATACTACTACTAGTGAGTGACAGTATCCGAATTATTGCATTCGAATGCATGAGATTTCGATTAGCGAATACTACTACTAGTGAGTGACAGTATCCGAGAACTTGCATTCGAATGCATGAGATTTCGATTAGCGAATACTACTACTAGTGAGTGACAGTATCCGAATTATTGCATTCGAATGCATGAAATTTCGATTAGCGAATACTACTACTAGTGAGTGACAGTATCCGAATTATTGCATTCGAATGCATGAAATTTCGATTAGCGAATACTACTACTAGTGAGTGACAGTATCCGAATTATGGCATTCGAATGCATGAACTTTCGATTAGCGAATACTACTACTAGTGAGTGACAGTATCCGAATGATTGCATTCGAATGCATGAGATTTCGATTAGCGAATACTACTACTAGTGAGTGACAGTATCCGAATTATTGCATTCGAATGCATGAGATTTCGATTAGCGAATACTACTACTAGTGAGTGACAGTATCCGAGAACTTGCATTCGAATGCATGAGATTTCGGTTAGCGAATACTACTACTAGTGAGTGACTGTATCCGAATTATTGCATTCGAATGCATGAAATTTCGATTAACGAATACTACTACTATGAGTGACAGTATCCGAATTATTGCATTCGAATGCATGAAATTTCGATTAGCGAATACTACTACTAGTGAGTGACAGTATCCGAATTATTGAATTCGAATGCATGAAATTTCGATTAGCGAATACTACTACTAGTGAGTGACAGTATCCGAATTATTGCATTCGAATGCATGAGATTTCGATTAGCGAATACTACTACTAGTGAGTGACAGTATCCGAGAACTTGCATTCGAATGCATGAGATTTCAATTAGCGAATACTACTACTACTAGTGAGTGACAGTATCCGAATTATTGCATTCGAATGCATGAAATTTCGATTAGCGAATACTACTACTAGTGAGTGACAGTATCCGAATTATTGCATTCGAATACATGAAATTTCGATTTGCGAATACTACTACTAGTGAGTGACAGTATCCGAATTATTGCATTCGAATGCATGAAATTTCGATTAGCGAATACTACTACTAGTGAGTGACAGTATCCGAATTATGGCATTCGAATGCATGAACTTTCGATTAGCGAATAGTACTACTAGTGAGTGAAAGTATCCGAATAATTGCATTCGAAGGCATGAAATTTCGATTAGCGAATACTACTACCAGTGAGTGACAGTATCCGAATTATGGCATTCGAATGCATGAACTTTCAATTAGCGAATACTACTACTAATGAGTGACAGTATCCGAGAACTTGCATTCGAATGCATGATATTTCGATTAGCGAATACTACTACTAGTGAGTGACAGAATCCGAATTATTGCATTCGAATGCATGAGATTTCGATTAGCGAATACTACTACTAGTGAGTGACAGTATCCGAGAACTTGCATTCGAATGCATGACATTTCGCTTAGCGAATACTACTACTAGTGAGTGACAGTATCCGAATTATTGCATTCGAATGCATGAGATTTCGATTAGCGAATACTACTACTAGTGAGTGACAGTATCCGAATTATTGCATTCGAATGCATGAGATTTCGATTAGCGAATACTACTACTAGTGAGTGACAGTATCCGAGAACTTGCATTCGAATGCATGAGATTTCGATTAGCGAATACTACTACTAGTGAGTGACAGAATCCGAATTATTGCATTCGAATGCATGAAATTTCGATTAGCGAATACTACTACTAGTGAGTGACAGTATCCGAGAACTTGCATTCGAATGCATGAAATTTCGATTAGCGAATACTACTACTAGTGAGTGACAGTATCCGAATTATGGCATTCGAATGCATGAACTTTCGATTAGCGAATACTACTACTAGTGAGTGACAGTATCCGAATAATTGCGTTCGAAGGCATGAAATTTCGATTAACGAATACTACTACTAGTGAGTGACAGTATCCGAATTATTGCATTCGAATGCATGAGATTGCGATTAGCGAATACTACTACTAGTGAGTGACCGAATCCGAATTATTGCATTCGAATGCATGAAATTTCGATTAGCGAATACTACTACTAGTGAGTGACAGTATCCGAGAACTTGCATTCGAATGCATGAGATTTCGATTAGCGAATACTACTACTAACGAGTGACAGTATCCGAGAACTTGCATTCGAATGCATGAGATTTCGATCAGCGAATACTACTACTAGTGAGTGACAGTATCCGAATTATTGCAATCGAATGCATGAGATGTCGTTTAGCGAATACTACTACTAGTCAGTGACAGTTTCCGAATTATTGCTTTCGAATGCAAGAGATTTGGATTAGCGAATACTACTACTAGTGAGTGACAGTATCCGAATTATTGCATTCGAATGCAAGAGATTTCGATTAGCGAATACTACTACTAGAGAGTGACAGTATCCGAATTATTGCATTCGAATGCAAGAGATTGCGATTAGCGAATACTACTACAAGTGAGTGACAGTATCCGAATTATTGCATTCGAATGCAAGAGATTTCGATTAGCGAATACTACTACTAGTGAGTAACAGTATTCGAATTATTGCATTCGAATGCAAGAGATTTCGATTAGCGAATACTACTACTAGTGAGTGGCAGTATCCGAATTATTACATTCGAATGCAAGAAATTTCGATTAGCGAATACTACCACTAGTGAGTGACAGTATCCGAATTATTGCATTCGAATGCAAGAGATTTCGATTAGCGAATACTACTACTAGTGAGTGACAGTATCCGAATTATTGCATTCGTATGCATGAAATTTCGATAAGCGAATACTACGACTAGTGAGTGACAGTATCCGAATTATTGCATTCGAATGCATGAGATTTCGATTAGCGAATACTACTACTAACGTTTGACAGTATCCGAAAACTTGCATTCGAATACATGAGATTTCGATCAGCGAATACTACTACTAGTGAGTGACAGTATCCGAATTATTGCAATCGAATGCATGAGATTTCGTTTAGCGAATACTACTACTAGTCAGTGACAGTTTCCGAATTATTGCTTTCGAATGCAAGAGATTTCGATTAGCGAATACTACTACTAGTGACTGACAGTATCCGAATTATTGCATTCGAATACATGAAATTTCGATTAGCGAATACTACTACTAGTGAGTGACAGTATCCGAATTATTGCATTCGAATGCATGAGATTTCGATTAGCGAATACTACTACTAGTGAGTGACAGTATCCGAGAACTTGCATTCGAATGCATGACATTTCGCTTAGCGATTACTACTACTAGTGAGTGACAGTATCCGAATTATTGCATTCGAATGCATGAGATTTCGATTAGCGAATACTACTACTAGTGAGTGACAGTATCCGAATTATTGCATTCGAATGCATGAGATTTCGATTAGCGAATACTACTACTAGTGAGTGACAGTATCCGAGAACTTGCATTCGAATGCATGAGATTTCGATTAGCGAATACTACTACTAGTGAGTGACAGTATCCGAATTATTGCATTCGAATGCATGAAATTTCGATTAGCGAATACTACTACTAGTGAGTGACAGTATCCGAATTATTGAATTCGAATGCATGAAATTTCGATTAGCGAATACTACTACTAGTGAGTGACAGTATCCGAATTATTGCATTCGAATGCATGAGATTTCGATTAGCGAATACTACTACTAGTGAGTGACAGTATCCGAGAACTTGCATTCGAATGCATGAGATTTCGATTAGCGAATACTACTACTACTAGTGAGTGACAGTATCCGAATTATGGCATTCGAATGCATGAACTTTCAATTAGCGAATACTACTACTAATGAGTGACAGTATCCGAGAACTTGCATTCGAATGCATGATATTTCGATTAGCGAATACTACTACTAGTGAGTGACAGAATCCGAATTATTGCATTCGAATGCATGAGATTTCGATTAGCGAATACTACTACTAGTGAGTGACAGTATCCGAGAACTTGCATTCGAATGCATGACATTTCGCTTAGCGAATACTACTACTAGTGAGTGACAGTATCCGAATTATTGCATTCGAATGCATGAGATTTCGATTAGCGAATACTACTACTAGTGAGTGACAGTATCCGAATTATTGCATTCGAATGCATGAGATTTCGATTAGCGAATACTACTACTAGTGAGTGACAGTATCCGAGAACTTGCATTCGAATGCATGAGATTTCGATTAGCGAATACTACTACTAGTGAGTGACAGTATCCGAATTATTGCATTCGAATGCATGAAATTTCGATTAGCGAATACTACTACTAGTGAGTGACAGTATCCGAATTATTGCATTCGAATGCATGAAATTTCGATTAGCGAATACTACTACTAGTGAGTGACAGTATCCGAATTATGGCATTCGAATGCATGAACTTTCGATTAGCGAATACTACTACTAGTGAGTGACAGTATCCGAATGATTGCATTCGAATGCATGAGATTTCGATTAGCGAATACTACTACTAGTGAGTGACAGTATCCGAATTATTGCATTCGAATGCATGAGATTTCGATTAGCGAATACTACTACTAGTGAGTGACAGTATCCGAGAACTTGCATTCGAATGCATGAGATTTCGGTTAGCGAATACTACTACTAGTGAGTGACTGTATCCGAATTATTGCATTCGAATGCATGAAATTTCGATTAACGAATACTACTACTATGAGTGACAGTATCCGAATTATTGCATTCGAATGCATGAAATTTCGATTAGCGAATACTACTACTAGTGAGTGACAGTATCCGAATTATTGAATTCGAATGCATGAAATTTCGATTAGCGAATACTACTACTAGTGAGTGACAGTATCCGAATTATTGCATTCGAATGCATGAGATTTCGATTAGCGAATACTACTACTAGTGAGTGACAGTATCCGAGAACTTGCATTCGAATGCATGAGATTTCAATTAGCGAATACTACTACTACTAGTGAGTGACAGTATCCGAATTATTGCATTCGAATGCATGAAATTTCGATTAGCGAATACTACTACTAGTGAGTGACAGTATCCGAATTATTGCATTCGAATACATGAAATTTCGATTTGCGAATACTACTACTAGTGAGTGACAGTATCCGAATTATTGCATTCGAATGCATGAAATTTCGATTAGCGAATACTACTACTAGTGAGTGACAGTATCCGAATTATGGCATTCGAATGCATGAACTTTCGATTAGCGAATAGTACTACTAGTGAGTGAAAGTATCCGAATAATTGCATTCGAAGGCATGAAATTTCGATTAGCGAATACTACTACCAGTGAGTGACAGTATCCGAATTATGGCATTCGAATGCATGAACTTTCAATTAGCGAATACTACTACTAATGAGTGACAGTATCCGAGAACTTGCATTCGAATGCATGATATTTCGATTAGCGAATACTACTACTAGTGAGTGACAGAATCCGAATTATTGCATTCGAATGCATGAGATTTCGATTAGCGAATACTACTACTAGTGAGTGACAGTATCCGAGAACTTGCATTCGAATGCATGACATTTCGCTTAGCGAATACTACTACTAGTGAGTGACAGTATCCGAATTATTGCATTCGAATGCATGAGATTTCGATTAGCGAATACTACTACTAGTGAGTGACAGTATCCGAATTATTGCATTCGAATGCATGAGATTTCGATTAGCGAATACTACTACTAGTGAGTGACAGTATCCGAGAACTTGCATTCGAATGCATGAGATTTCGATTAGCGAATACTACTACTAGTGAGTGACAGAATCCGAATTATTGCATTCGAATGCATGAAATTTCGATTAGCGAATACTACTACTAGTGAGTGACAGTATCCGAGAACTTGCATTCGAATGCATGAAATTTCGATTAGCGAATACTACTACTAGTGAGTGACAGTATCCGAATTATGGCATTCGAATGCATGAACTTTCGATTAGCGAATACTACTACTAGTGAGTGACAGTATCCGAATAATTGCGTTCGAAGGCATGAAATTTCGATTAACGAATACTACTACTAGTGAGTGACAGTATCCGAATTATTGCATTCGAATGCATGAGATTGCGATTAGCGAATACTACTACTAGTGAGTGACCGAATCCGAATTATTGCATTCGAATGCATGAAATTTCGATTAGCGAATACTACTACTAGTGAGTGACAGTATCCGAGAACTTGCATTCGAATGCATGAGATTTCGATTAGCGAATACTACTACTAACGAGTGACAGTATCCGAGAACTTGCATTCGAATGCATGAGATTTCGATCAGCGAATACTACTACTAGTGAGTGACAGTATCCGAATTATTGCAATCGAATGCATGAGATGTCGTTTAGCGAATACTACTACTAGTCAGTGACAGTTTCCGAATTATTGCTTTCGAATGCAAGAGATTTGGATTAGCGAATACTACTACTAGTGAGTGACAGTATCCGAATTATTGCATTCGAATGCAAGAGATTTCGATTAGCGAATACTACTACTAGAGAGTGACAGTATCCGAATTATTGCATTCGAATGCAAGAGATTGCGATTAGCGAATACTACTACAAGTGAGTGACAGTATCCGAATTATTGCATTCGAATGCAAGAGATTTCGATTAGCGAATACTACTACTAGTGAGTAACAGTATTCGAATTATTGCATTCGAATGCAAGAGATTTCGATTAGCGAATACTACTACTAGTGAGTGGCAGTATCCGAATTATTACATTCGAATGCAAGAAATTTCGATTAGCGAATACTACCACTAGTGAGTGACAGTATCCGAATTATTGCATTCGAATGCAAGAGATTTCGATTAGCGAATACTACTACTAGTGAGTGACAGTATCCGAATTATTGCATTCGTATGCATGAAATTTCGATAAGCGAATACTACGACTAGTGAGTGACAGTATCCGAATTATTGCATTCGAATGCATGAGATTTCGATTAGCGAATACTACTACTAACGTTTGACAGTATCCGAAAACTTGCATTCGAATACATGAGATTTCGATCAGCGAATACTACTACTAGTGAGTGACAGTATCCGAATTATTGCAATCGAATGCATGAGATTTCGTTTAGCGAATACTACTACTAGTCAGTGACAGTTTCCGAATTATTGCTTTCGAATGCAAGAGATTTCGATTAGCGAATACTACTACTAGTGACTGACAGTATCCGAATTATTGCATTCGAATACATGAAATTTCGATTAGCGAATACTACTACTAGTGAGTGACAGTATCCGAATTATTGCATTCGAATGCATGAGATTTCGATTAGCGAATACTACTACTAGTGAGTGACAGTATCCGAGAACTTGCATTCGAATGCATGACATTTCGCTTAGCGATTACTACTACTAGTGAGTGACAGTATCCGAATTATTGCATTCGAATGCATGAGATTTCGATTAGCGAATACTACTACTAGTGAGTGACAGTATCCGAATTATTGCATTCGAATGCATGAGATTTCGATTAGCGAATACTACTACTAGTGAGTGACAGTATCCGAGAACTTGCATTCGAATGCATGAGATTTCGATTAGCGAATACTACTACTAGTGAGTGACAGTATCCGAATTATTGCATTCGAATGCATGAAATTTCGATTAGCGAATACTACTACTAGTGAGTGACAGTATCCGAATTATTGAATTCGAATGCATGAAATTTCGATTAGCGAATACTACTACTAGTGAGTGACAGTATCCGAATTATTGCATTCGAATGCATGAGATTTCGATTAGCGAATACTACTACTAGTGAGTGACAGTATCCGAGAACTTGCATTCGAATGCATGAGATTTCGATTAGCGAATACTACTACTACTAGTGAGTGACAGTATTCGAATTATTGCATTCGAATGCATGAAATTTCGATTAGCGAATACTACTACTAGTGAGTGACAGTATCCGAATTATTGCATTCGAATACATGAAATTTCGATTTGCGAATACTACTACTAGTGAGTGACAGTATCCGAATTATTGCATTCGAATGCATGAAATTTCGATTAGCGAATACTACTACTAGTGAGTGACAGTATCCGAATTATGGCATTCGAATGCATGAACTTTCGAGTAGCGAATACTACTACTAGTGAGTGACAGTATCCGAATAATTGCGTTCGAAGGCATGAAATTTCGATTAACGAATACTACTACTAGTGAGTGACAGTATCCGAATTATTTTATTCGAATGCATGAGATTGCGATCAGCGAATACTACTACTAGTGAGTGACCGAATCCGAATTATTGCATTCGAATGCATGAAATTTCGATTAGCGAATACTACTACTAGTGAGTGACAGTATCCGAGAACTTGCATTCGAATGCATGAGATTTGGATTAGCGAATACTACTACTAACGAGTGACAGTATCCGAGAACTTGCATTCGAATGCATGAGATTTCGATCAGCGAATACTACTACTAGTGAGTGACAGTATCCGAATTATTGCATTCGAATGCATGAAATTTCTATTAGCGAATACTACTACTAGTGAGTGACAGTATCCGAATTATTGCATTCGAATACATGAAATTTCGATTTGCGAATACTACTACTAGTGAGTGACAGTATCCGATTTATTGCATTCGAATGCATGAAATTTCGATTAGCGAATACTACTACTAGTGAGTGACAGTATCCGAATTATGGCATTCGAATGCATGAACTTTCGATTAGCGAATACTACTACTAGTGAGTGACAGTATCCGAATAATTGCGTTCGAAGGCATGAAATTTCGATTAACGAATACTACTACTAGTGAGTGACAGTATCCAAGAACTTGCATTCGAATGCATGAGATTGCGATTAGCGAATACTACTACTAGTGAGTGACCGAATCCGAATTATTGCATTCGAATGCATGAAATTTCGATTAGCGAATACTACTACTAGTGAGTGACAGTATCTGAGAACTTGCATTCGAATGCATGAGATTTCGATTAGCGAATACTACTACTAACGAGTGACAGTATCCGAGAACTTGCATTCGAATGCATGAGATTTCGATCAGCGAATACTACTACTAGTGAGTGACAGTATCCGAATTATTGCAATCGAATGCATGAGATTTCGTTTAGCGAATACTACTACTAGTCAGTGACAGTTTCCGAATTATTGCTTTCGAATGCAAGAGATTTCGATTAGCGAATACTACTACTAGTGAGTGACAGTATCCGAATTATTGCATTCGAATGCAAGAGATTTCGATTAGCGAATACTACTACTAGAGAGTGACAGTATCCGAATTATTGCATTCGAATGCAAGAGATTTCGATTAGCGAATACTACTACAAGTGAGTGACAGTATCCGAATTATTGCATTCGAATCAAGAGATTTCGATTAGCGAATACTACTACTAGTGAGTAACAGTATTCGAATTATTGCATTCGAATGCAAGAGATTTCGATTAGCGAATACTACTACTAGTGAGTGACAGTATCCGAATTATTACATTCGAATGCAAGAAATTTCGATTAGCGAATACTACCACTAGTGAGTGACTGTATCCGAATTGTTGCATTCGAATGCAAGAGATTTCGATTAGCGAATACTACTACTAGTGAGTGACAGTATCCGAATTATTGCATTCGAATGCAAGAGATTTCGATTAGCGAATACTACTACTAGTGAGTGACAGTATCCGAATTATTGCATTCGAATGCAAGAGATTTCGATTAGCGAATACTACTACTAGTGAGTGGCAGTATCCGAATTATTGCATTCGATTGCAAGAGATTTCGATTAGCGAATACTACTACTAGTGAGTGACAGTATCCGAATTATGACATTCGAATGCAAGAGATTTCGATTAGCGAATACTGCTACTAGTGAGTGACAGTATCCGAATTATAGCATTCGAATGCAAGAGATCTCGATTAGCGAATACTACTACTAGTGAGTTACAGTATCCGAATTATTGCATTCGAATGGATGAAATTTCGATTAGCAAATACTACTACTAGTGAGTGACAGTATCCGAGAACTTGCATTCGAATGCACGAGATTTCGATTAGCGAATACTACTACTAGTGAGTGACAGTATCCGAATTATTGCATTCGAATACATGAAATTTCGATTAGCGAATACTACTACTAGTGAGTGACAGTATCCGAATAATTGCATTCGAATGCATAAAATTTCGATTAGCGAATACTACTACTAGTGAGTGACAGTATCCGAATTATGGCATTCGAATGCATGAACTTTCAATTAGCGAATACTACTACTAGTGAGTGACAGTATCCGAGAACTTGCATTCGAATGCATGATATTTCGATTAGCGAATACTACTACTAGTGAGTGACAGAATCCGAATTATTGCATTCGAATGCATGAGATTTCGATTAGCGAATACTACTACTAGTGAGTGACAGTATCCGAGAACTTGCATTCGAATGCATGACATTTCGCTTAGCGAATACTACTACTAGTGAGTGACAGTATCCGAATTATTGCATTCGAATGCATGAGATTTCGATTAGCGAATACTACTACTAGTGACTGACAGTATCCGAATTATTGCATTCGAATGCATGAGATTTCGATTAGCGAATACTACTACTAGTGAGTGACAGTATCCGAGAACTTGCATTCGAATGCATGAGATTTCGATTAGCGAATACTACTACTAGTGAGTGACAGTATCCGAATTATTGCATTCGAATGCATGAAATTTCGATTAGCGAATACTACTACTAGTGAGTGACAGTATCCGAATTATTGAATTCGAATGCATGAAATTTCGATTAGCGAATACTACTACTAGTGAGTGACAGTATCCGAATTATTGCATTCGAATGCATGAGATTTCGATTAGCGAATACTACTACTAGTGAGTGACAGTATCCGAGAACTTGCATTCGAATGCATGAGATTTCGATTAGCGAATACTACTACTACTAGTGAGTGACAGTATTCGAATTATTGCATTCGAATGCATGAAATTTCGATTAGCGAATACTACTACTAGTGAGTGACAGTATCCGAATTATTGCATTCGAATACATGAAATTTCGATTTGCGAATACTACTACTAGTGAGTGACAGTATCCGAATTATTGCATTCGAATGCATGAAATTTCGATTAGCGAATACTACTACTAGTGAGTGACAGTATCCGAATTATGGCATTCGAATGCATGAACTTTCGAGTAGCGAATACTACTCCTAGTGAGTGACAGTATCCGAATAATTGCGTACGAAGGCATGAAATTTCGATTAACGAATACTACTACTAGTGAGTGAAAGTATCCGAATTATTTTATTCGAATGCATGAGATTGCGATTAGCGAATACTACTACTAGTGAGTGACCGAATCCGAATTATTGCATTCGAATGCATGAAATTTCGATTAGCGAATACTACTACTAGTGAGTGACAGTATCCGAGAACTTGCATTCGAATGCATGAGATTTCGATTAGCGAATACTACTACTAACGAGTGACAGTATCCGAGAACTTGCATTCGAATGCATGAGATTTCGATCAGCGAATACTACTACTAGTGAGTGACAGTATCCGAATTATTGTATTCGAATGCATGAAATTTCGATTAGCGAATACTACTACTAGTGAGTGACAGTATCCGAATTATTGCATTCGAATACATGAAATTTCGATTTGCGAATACTACTACTAGTGAGTGACAGTATCCGAATTATTGCATTCGAATGCATGAAATTTCGATTAGCGAATACTACTACTAGTGAGTGACTGTATCCGAATTATGGCATTCGAATGCATGAACTTTCGATTAGCGAATACTACTACTAGTGAGTGACAGTATCCGAATAATTGCGTTCGAAGGCATGAAATTTCGATTAACGAATACTACTACTAGTGAGTGACAGTATCCGAATTATTGCATTCGAATGCATGAGATTGCGATTAGCGAATACTACTACTAGTGAGTGACCGAATCCGAATTATTGCATTCGAATGCATGAAATTTCGATTAGCGAATACTACTACTAGTGAGTGACAGTATCCGAGAACTTGCATTCGAATGCATGAGATTTCGATTAGCGAATACTACTACTAACGAGTGACAGTATCCGAGAACTTGCATTCGAATGCATGAGATTTCGATCAGCGAATACTACTACTAGTGAGTGACAGTATCCGAATTATTGCAATCGAATGCATGAGATTTCGTTTAGCGAATACTACTACTAGTCAGTGACAGTTTCCGAATTATTGCTTTCGAATGCAAGAGATTTCGATTAGCGAATACTACTACTAGTGAGTGACAGTATCCGAATTATTGCATTCGAATGCAAGAGATTTCGATTAGCGAATACTACTACTAGAGAGTGACAGTATCCGAATTATTGCATTCGAATGCAAGAGATTTCGATTAGCGAATACTACTACAAGTGAGTGACAGTATCCGAATTATTATTTCATTCGAATGCAAGAGATTTCGATTAGCGAATACTACTACTAGTGAGTAACAGTATTCGAATTATTGCATTCGAATGCAAGAGATTTCGATTAGCGAATACTACTACTAGTGAGTGACAGTATCCGAATTATTACATTCGAATGCAAGAAATTTCGATTAGCGAATACTACCACTAGTGAGTGACTGTATCCGAATTATTGCATTCGAATGCAAGAGATTTCGATTAGTGAATACTACTACTAGTGAGTGACAGTATCCGAATTATTGCATTCGAATGCAAGAGATTTCGATTAGCGAATACTACTACTAGTGAGTGACAGTATCCGAATTATTGCATTCGAATGCAAGAGATTTCGATTAGCGAATACTACTACCAGTGAGTGGCAGTATCCGAATTATTGCATTCGATTGCAAGAGATTTCGATTAGCGAATACTACTACTAGTGAGTGACAGTATCCGAATTATGACATTCGGTTGCAAGAGATTTCGATTAGCGAATACTGCTACTAGTGAGTGACAGTATCCGAATTATAGCATTCGAATGCAAGAGATCTCGATTAGCGAATACTACTACAAGTGAGTTACAGTACCCGAATTATCGCATTCGAATGGATGAAATTTCGATTAGCAAATACTACTACTAGTGAGTGACAGTATCCGAGAACTTGCATTCGAATGCATGAGATTTCGATTAGCGAATACTACTACTAGTGAGTGACAGTATCCGAATTATTGCATTCGAATGCATGAAATTTCGATTAACGAATACTACTACTAGTGTGTGACAGTATCCGAATTATTGCATTCGAATACATGAAATTTCGATTAGCGAATACTACTACTAGTGAGTGATAGTATCCGAATTATTGCATTCGAATGCATGAAATTTCGATTAGCGAATACTACTACTAGTGAGTGACAGTATCCGAATTATTGCATTCGAATACATGAAATTTCGATTAGCGAATACTACTACTAGTGAGTGACAGTATCCGAATTATGGCATTCGAATGCATGAAATTTCGATTAGCGAATACTACTACTAGTGAGTGACAGTATCCGAATTATTGCATTCGATGCATGAAATTTCGATTAGCGAATACTACTACTAGTGAGTGACAGTATCCGAATTATTGCATTCGAATGCATCAAATTTCGATTAACGAATACTACTACTATGAGTGACAGTATCCGAATTATTGCATTCGAATGCATCAAATTTCGATTAACGAATACTACTACTAGTGAATGACAGTATCCGAATTATTGAATTCGAATGCATGAAATTTCGATTAGCGAATACTACTACTAGTGAGTGACAGTATCCGAATTATTGAATTCGAATGCATGAAATTTCGATTAGCGAATACTACTACTAGTGAGTGACAGTATCCGAATTATTGCATTCGAATGCATGAGATTTCGATTAGCGAATACTACTACTAGTGAGTGACAGTATCCGAGAACTTGCATTCGAATGCATGAGATTTCGATTAGCGGATACTACTACTACTAGTGAGTGACAGTATCCGAATTATTGCATTCGAATGCATGAAATTTCGATTAGCGAATACTACTACTAGTGAGTGACAGTATCCGAATTATTGCATTCGAATGCATGAAATTTCGATTAGCGAATACTACTACTAGTGAGTGACAGTATCCGAATTATGGCATTCGAATGCATGAACTTTCGATTAGCGAATACTACTACTAGTGAGTGACAGTATCCGAATAATTGCGTTCGAAGGCATGAAATTTCGATTAACGAATACTACTACTAGTGAGTGACAGTATCCGAATTATTGCATTCGAATGCATGAGATTGCGATTAGCGAATACTACTACTAGTGAGTGACCGAATCCGAATTATTGCATTCGAATGCATGAAATTTCGATTAGCGAATACTACTACTAGTGAGTGACAGTATCCGAGAACTTGCATTCGAATGCATGAGATTTCGATTAGCGAATACTACTACTAACGAGTGACAGTATCCGAAAACTTGCATTCGAATGCATGAGATTTCGATCAGCGAATACTACTACTAGTGAGTGACAGTATCCGAATTATTGCATTCGAATGCATGAAATTTCGATTAGCGAATACTACTACTAGTGAGTGACAGTATCCGAATTATTGCATTCGAGTACATGAAATTTCGATTTGCGAATACTACTACTAGTGAGTGACAGTATCCGAATTATTGCATTCGAATGCATGAAATTTCGATTAGCGAATACTACTACTAGTGAGTGACAGTATCCGAATTATGGCATTCGAATGCATGAACTTTCGATTAGCGAATACTACTACTAGTGAGTGACAGTATCCGAATAATTGCGTTCGAAGGCATGAAATTTCGATTAACGAATACTACTACTAGTGAGTGACAGTATCCGAATTATTGCATTCGAATGCATGAGATTGCGATTAGCGAGTACTATTACTAGTGAGTGACTGAATCCGAATTATTGCATTCGAATGCATGAAATTTCGATTAGCGAATACTACTACTAGTGAGTGACAGTATCCGAGAACTTGCATTCGAATGCATGAGATTTCGATTAGCGAATACTACCACTAACGAGTGACAGTATCCGAGAACTTGCATTCGAATGCATGAGATTTCGATCAGCGAATACTACTACTAGTGATTGACAGTATCCGAATTATTGCAATCGAATGCATGAGATTTCGTTTAGCGAATACTACTACTAGTCAGTGACAGTTTCCGAATTATTGCTTTCGAATGTAAGAGATTTCGATTAGCGAATACTACTACTAGTGAGTGACAGTATCCGAATTATTGCATTCGAATGCAAGAGATTTCGATTAGCGAATACTACTACTAGAGAGTGACAGTATCCGAATTATTGCATTCGAATGCAAGAGATTTCGATTAGCGAATACTACTACAAGTGAGTGACAGTATCCGAATTATTGCATTCGAATGCAAGAGATTTCGATTAGCGAATACTACTACTAGTGAGTAACAGTATTCGAATTATTGCATTCGAATGCAAGAGATTTCGATTAGCGAATACTACTACTAGTGAGAGACAGTATCCAAATTATTACATTCGAATGCATGAGATTGCGATTAGCGAATACTACTACTAGTGAGTGACCGAATCCGAATTATTGCATTCGAATGCATGAAATTTCGATTAGCGAATACTACTACTAGTGAGTGACAGTATCCGAGAACTTGCATTCGAATGCATGAGATTTCGATTAGCGAATACTACTACTAACGAGTGACAGTATCCGAGAACTTGCATTCGAATGCATGAGATTTCGATCAGCGAATACTACTACTAGTGAGTGACAGTATCCGAATTATTGCAATCGAATGCATGAGATTTCGTTTAGCGAATACTACTACTAGTCAGTGACAGTTTCCGAAATATTGCTTTCGAATGCAAGAGATTTCGATTAGCGAATACTACTACTAGTGAGTGACAGTATCCGAATTATTGCATTCGAATGCAAGAGATTTCGATTAGCGAATACTACTACTAGAGAGTGACAGTATCCGAATTATTGCATTCGAATGCAAGAGATTTCGATTAGCGAATACTACTACAAGTGAGTGACAGTATCCGAATTATTGCATTCGAAAGCAAGAGATTTCGATTAGCGAATACTACTACTAGTGAGTAACAGTATTCGAATTATTGCATTCGAATGCAAGAGATTTCGATTTGCGAATACTACTACTAGTGAGTGACAGTATCCGAATTATTACATTCGAATGCAAAAAATTTCGATTAGCGAATACTACCACTAGTGAGTGACTGTATCCGAATTATTGCATTCGAATGCAAGAGATTTCGATTAGCGAATACTACTACTAGTGAGTGACAGTATCCGAATTATTGCATTCGAATGCAAGAGATTTCGATTAGCGAATACTACTACTAGTGAGTGACAGTATCCGAATTATTGCATTCGAATGCAAGAGATTTCGATTAGCGAATACTACTACCAGTGAGTGGCAGTATCCGAATTATTGCATTCGATTGCAAGAGATTTCGATTAGCGAATACTACTACTAGTGAGTGACAGTATCCGAATTATGACATTCGAATGCAAGAGATTTCGATTAGCGAATACTGCTACTAGTGAGTGACAGTATCCGAATTATAGCATTCGAATGCAAGAGATCTCGATTAGCGAATACTACTACTAGTGAGTTACAGTACCCGAATTATCGCATTCGAATGGATGAAATTTCGATTAGCAAATACTACTACTAGTGAGTGACAGTATCCGAGAACTTGCATTCGAATGCATGAGATTTCGATTAGCGAATACTACTACTAGTGAGTGACAGTATCCGAATTATTGCATTCGAATGCATGAAATTTCGATTAACGAATACTACTACTAGTGTGTGACAGTATCCGAATTATTGCATTCGAATACATGAAATTTCGATTAGCGAATACTACTACTAGTGAGTGATAGTATCCGAATTATTGCATTCGAATGCATGAAATTTCGATTAGCGAATACTACTACTAGTGAGTGACAGTATCCGAATTATTGCATTCGAATACATGAAATTTCGATTAGCGAATACTACTACTAGTGAGTGACAGTATCCGAATTATGGCATTCGAATGCATGAAATTTCGATTAGCGAATACTACTACTAGTGAGTGACAGTATCCGAATTATTGCATTCGATGCATGAAATTTCGATTAGCGAATACTACTACTAGTGAGTGACAGTATCCGAATTATTGCATTCGAATGCATCAAATTTCGATTAACGAATACTACTACTATGAGTGACAGTATCCGAATTATTGCATTCGAATGCATCAAATTTCGATTAACGAATACTACTACTAGTGAATGACAGTATCCGAATTATTGAATTCGAATGCATGAAATTTCGATTAGCGAATACTACTACTAGTGAGTGACAGTATCCGAATTATTGAATTCGAATGCATGAAATTTCGATTAGCGAATACTACTACTAGTGAGTGACAGTATCCGAATTATTGCATTCGAATGCATGAGATTTCGATTAGCGAATACTACTACTAGTGAGTGACAGTATCCGAGAACTTGCATTCGAATGCATGAGATTTCGATTAGCGGATACTACTACTACTAGTGAGTGAGAGTATCCGAGAACTTGCATTCGAATGCATGAGATTTCGATTAGCGAATACTACTACTAGTGAGTGACAGTATCCGAATTATTGCATTCGAATGCACGAAATTTCGATTAGCGAATACTACTACTAGTGAGTGACAGTATCCGAATTATTGCATTCGAGTACATGAAATTTCGATTTGCGAATACTACTACTAGTGAGTGACAGTATCCGAATTATTGCATTCGAATGCATGAAATTTCGATTAGCGAATACTACTACTAGTGAGTGACAGTATCCGAATTATGGCATTCGAATGCATGAACTTTCGATTAGCGAATACTACTACTAGTGAGTGACAGTATCCGAATAATTGCGTTCGAAGGCATGAAATTTCGATTAACGAATACTACTACTAGTGAGTGACAGTATCCGAATTATTGCATTCGAATGCATGAGATTGCGATTAGCGAATACTATTACTAGTGAGTGACTGAATCCGAATTATTGCATTCGAATGCATGAAATTTCGATTAGCGAATACTACTACTAGTGAGTGACAGTATCCGAGAACTTGCATTCGAATGCATGAGATTTCGATTAGCGAATACTACCACTAACGAGTGACAGTATCCGAGAACTTGCATTCGAATGCATGAGATTTCGATCAGCGAATACTACTACTAGTGATTGACAGTATCCGAATTATTGCAATCGAATGCATGAGATTTCGTTTAGCGAATACTACTACTAGTCAGTGACAGTTTCCGAATTATTGCTTTCGAATGTAAGAGATTTCGATTAGCGAATACTACTACTAGTGAGTGACAGTATCCGAATTATTGCATTCGAATGCAAGAGATTTCGATTAGCGAATACTACTACTAGAGAGTGACAGTATCCGAATTATTGCATTCGAATGCAAGAGATTTCGATTAGCGAATACTACTACAAGTGAGTGACAGTATCCGAATTATTGCATTCGAATGCAAGAGATTTCGATTAGCGAATACTACTACTAGTGAGTAACAGTATTCGAATTATTGCATTCGAATGCAAGAGATTTCGATTAGCGAATACTACTACTAGTGAGAGACAGTATCCAAATTATTACATTCGAATGCAAGAAATTTCGATTAGCGAATACTACCACTAGTGAGTGACAGTATCCGAATTATTGCATTCGAATGCAAGAGATTTCGATTAGCGAATACTACTATTAGTGAGTGACAGTATCCGAATTATTGCATTCGAATGCAAGAGATTTCGATTAGCGAATACTACTACTAGTGAGTGACAGTATCCGAATAATTGCATTCGAATGCAAGAGATTTCGATTAGCGAATACTACTACTAGTGAGTGGCAGTATCCGAATTATTGCATTCGATTGCAAGAGATTTCGATTAGCGAATACTACTACTAGTGAGTGACAGTATCCGAATTATGACATTCGAATGCAAGAGATTTCGATTAGCGAATACTGCTACTAGTGAGTGACAGTATCCGAATTATAGCATTCGAATGCAAGAGATCTCGATTAGCGAATACTACTACTAGTGAGTTACAGTATCCGAATTATTGCATTCGAATGGATGAAATTTCGATTAGCAAATACTACTACTAGTGAGTGACAGTATCCGAGAACTTGCATTCGAATGCATGAGATTTCGATTAGCGAATACTACTACTAGTGAGTGACTGTATCCGAATTATTGCATTCGAATGCATGAAATTTCGATTAACGAATACTACTACTAGTGAGTGACAGTATCCGAATTATTGCATTCGAATACATGAAATTTCGATTAGCGAATACTACTACTAGTGAGTGACAGTATCCGAATTATTGCATTCGAATGCATGAAATTTCGATTAGCGAATACTACTACTAGTGAGTGACAGTATCCGAATTATTGCATTCGAATACATGAAATTTCGATTAGCGAATACTACTACTAGTGAGTGACAGTATCCGAATTATTGCATTCGAATGCATGAAATTTCGATTAGCGAATACTACTACTAGTGAGTGACAGTATCCGAATTATGGCATTCGAATGCATGAACTTTCGATTAGCGAATACTACTACTAGTGAGTGACAGTATCCGAATTATTGCATTCGATGCATGAAATTTCGATTAGCGAATACTACTACTAGTGAGTGACAGTATCCGAGAACTTGCATTCGAATGCATGAAATTTCGATTAGCGAATACTACTACTAGTGAGTGACAGTATCCGAATTATTGCATTTGAATGCATGACATTTCGCTTAGCGAATACTACTACTAGAGAGTGACAGTATCCGAATTATTGCATTCGAATGCATGAGATTTCGATTAGCGAATACTACTACTAGTGAGTGACAGTATCCGAATTATTGCATTCGAATGCATGAGATTTCGATTAGCGAATACTACTACTAGTGAGTGACAGTATCCGAGAACTTGCATTCGAATGCATGAGATTTCCATTAGCGAATACTACTACTAGTGAGTGACAGAATCGGAATTATTGCATTCGAATGCATGAAATTTCGATTAGCGAATACTACTACTAGTGAGTGACAGTATCCGAATTATTGCATTCGAATGCATGAGATTTCCTTTAGCGAATACAACTACTAGTCAGTGACAGTTTCCGAATTATTGCTTTCGAATGCAAGAGATTTCGATTAGCGAATACTACTACTAGTGAGTGACAGTATCCGAATTATTGCATTCGAATGCAAGAGATTTCGATTAGCGAATACTACTACTAGAGAGTGACAGTATCCGAATTATTGCATTCGAATGCAAGAGATTTCGATTAGCGAATACTACTACCAGTGAGTGACAGTATCCGAATTATTGCATTCGAATGCAAGAGATTTCGATTAGCGAATACTACTACTAGTGACTGACAGTATCCGAATTATTGCATTCGAATGCAAGAGATTTCGATTAGCGAATACTACTACTAGTGAGTGACAGTATCCGAGAACCTGCATTCGAATGCATGAGATTTCGATTAGCGAATACTACTACTAACGAGTGACAGTATCCGAAAACTTGCATTCGAATGCATGAGATTTCGATCAGCGAATACTACTACTAGTGAGTGACAGTATCCGAATTATTGCATTCGAATGCATGAAATTTCGATTAGCGAATACTACTACTAGTGAGTGACAGTATCCGAATTATTGCATTCGAATACATGAAATTTCGATTTGCGAATACTACTGCTAGTGAGTGACAGTATCCGAATTATTGCATTCGAATGCATGAAATTTCGATTAGCGAATACTACCACTAGTGAGTGACAGTATCCGAATTATTGCATTCGAATGCATGAAATTTTGATTAGCGAATACTACTACTAGTGAGTGACAGTATCCGAATTATTGCATTCGAATACATGAAATTTCGATTAGCGAATACTACTACTAGTGAATGACAGTATCCGAATTATGGCATTCGAATGCATGAAATTTCGATTAGCGAATACTACTACTAGTGAGTGACAGTATCCGAATTATTGCATTCGATGCATGAAATTTCGATTAGCGAATACTACTACTAGTGAGTGACAGTATCCGAATTATTGCATTCGAATGCAAGAGATTTCGATTAGCGAATACTACTACTAGTGAGTGACAGTATCCGAGAACTTGCATTCGAATGCATGAGATTTCGATTAGCGAATACTACTACTAACGAGTGACAGTATCCGAGAACTTGCATTCGAATGCATGAGATTTCGATCAGCGAATACTACTACTAGTGAGTGACAGTATCCGAATTATTGCAATCGAATGCATGAGATTTCGTTTAGCGAATACTACTACTAGTCAGTGACAGTTTCCGAATTATTGCTTTCGAATGCAAGAGATTTCGATTAGCGAATACTACTACTAGTGAGTGACAGTATCCGAGTTATTGCATTCGAATGCAAGAGATTTCGATTAGCGAATACTACTACTAGAGAGTGACAGTATCCGAATTATTGCTTTCGAATGCAAGAGATTTCGATTAGCGAATACTACTACAAGTGAGTGACAGTATCCGAATTATTGCATTCGAATGCAAGAGATTTCGATTAGCGAATACTACTACTAGTGAGTAACAGTATTCGAATTATTGCATTCGAATGCAAGAGATTTCGATTAGCGAATACTACTACTAGTGAGTGACAGTATCCGAATTATTACATTCGAATGCAAGAAATTTCGATTAGCGAATACTACCACTAGTGAGTGACTGTATCCGAATTATTGCATTCGAATGCAAGAGATTTCGATTAGCGAATACTACTACTAGTGAGTGACAGTATCCGAATTATTGCATTCGAATGCAAGAGATTTCGATTAGGGAATACTACTACTAGTGAGTGACAGTATCCGAATTATTGCATTCGAATGCAAGAGATTTCGATTAGCGAATACTACTACTAGTGAGTGACAGTATCCGAATTATAGCATTCGAATGCAAGAGATCTCGATTAGCGAATACTACTACTAGTGAGTTACAGTATCCGAATTATCGCATTCGAATGGATGAAATTTCGATTAGCAAATACTACTACTAGTGAGTGACAGTATCCGAGAACTTGCATTCGAATGCATGAGATTTCGATTAGCGAATACTACTACTAGTGAGTGACAGTATCCGAATAATTGCATTCGAATGCATGAAATTTCGATTAACGAATACTACTACTAGTGTGTGACAGTATCCGAATTATTGCATTCGAATACATGAAATTTCGATTAGCGAATACTACTACTAGTGAGTGACAGTATCCGAATTATTGCATTCGAATGCATGAAATTTCGATTAGCGAATACTACTACTAGTGAGTGACAGTATCCGAATTATTGCATTCGAATACATGAAATTTCGATTAGCGAATACTACTACTAGTGAGTGACAGTATCCGAATTATGGCATTCGAATGCATGAAATTTCGATTAGCGAATACTACTACTAGTGAGTGACAGTATCCGAATTATTGCATTCGATGCATGAAATTTCGATTAGCGAATACTACTACTAGTGAGTGACAGTATCCGAATTATTGCATTCGAATGCATCAAATTTCGATTAACGAATACTACTACTATGAGTGACAGTATCCGAATTATTGCATTCGAATGCATCAAATTTCGATTAACGAATACTACTACTAGTGAGTGACAGTATCCGAATTATTGAATTCGAATGCATGAAATTTCGATTAGCGAATACTACTACTAGTGAGTGACAGTATCCGAATTATTGAATTCGAATGCATGAAATTTCGATTAGCGAATACTACTACTAGTGAGTGACAGTATCCGAATTATTGCATTCGAATGCATGAGATTTCGATTAGCGAATACTACTACTAGTGAGTGACAGTATCCGAGAACTTGCATTCGAATGCATGAGATTTCGATTAGCGGATACTACTACTACTAGTGAGTGACAGTATCCGAATTATTGCATTCGAATGCATGAAATTTCGATTAGCGAATACTACTACTAGTGAGTGACAGTATCCGAATTATTGCAATCGAATGCATGAAATTTCGATTAGCGAATACTACTACTAGTGAGTGACAGTATCCGAATTATGGCATTCGAATGCATGAACTTTCGATTAGCGAATACTACTACTAGTGAGTGACAGTATCCGAATAATTGCGTTCGAAGGCATGAAATTTCGATTAACGAATACTACTACTAGTGAGTGACAGTATCCGAATTATTGCATTCGAATGCATGAGATTGCGATTAGCGAATACTACTACTAGTGAGTGACCGAATCCGAATTATTGCATTCGAATGCATGAAATTTCGATTAGCGAATACTACAACTAGTGAGTGACAGTATCCGAGAACTTGCATTCGAATGCATGAGATTTCGATTAGCGAATACTACTACTAACGAGTGACAGTATCCGAAAACTTGCATTCGAATGCATGAGATTTCGATCAGCGAATACTACTACTAGTGAGTGACAGTATCCGAATTATTGCATTCGAATGCATGAAATTTCGATTAGCGAATACTACTACCAGTGAGTGACAGTATCCGAATTATTGCATTCGAATACATGAAATTTCGATTTGCGAATACTACTACTAGTGAGTGACAGTATCCGAATTATTGCATTCGAATGCATGAAATTTCGATTAGCGAATACTACTACTAGTGAGTGACAGTATCCGAATTATGGCATTCGAATGCATTAACTTTCGATTAGCGAATACTACTACTAGTGAGTGACAGTATCCGAATAATTGCGTTCGAAGGCATGAAATTTCGATTAACGAATACTACTACTAGTGAGTGACAGTATCCGAATTATTGCATTCGAATGCATGAGATTGCGATTAGCGAATACTACTACTAGTGAGTGACTGAATCCGAATTATTGCATTCGAATGCATGAAATTTCGATTAGCGAATACTACTACTAGTGAGTGACAGTATCCGAGAACTTGCATTCGAATGCATGAGATTTCGATTAGCGAATACTACCACTAACGAGTGACAGTATCCGAGAACCTGCATTCGAATGCATGAGATTTCGATCAGCGAATACTACTACTAGTGAGTGACAGTATCCGAATTATTGCAATCGAATGCATGAGATTTCGTTTAGCGAATACTACTACTAGTCAGTGACAGTTTCCGAATTATTGCTTTCGAATGTAAGAGATTTCGATTAGCGAATACTTCTACTAGTGAGTGACAGTATCCGAATTATTGCATTCGAATGCAAGAGATTTCGATTAGCGAATACTACTACTAGAGAGTGACAGTATCCGAATTATTGCATTCGAATGCAAGAGATTTCGATTAGCGAATACTACTACAAGTGAGTGACAGTATCCGAATTATTGCATTCGAATGCGAGAGATTTCGATTAGCGAATACTACTACTAGTGAGTAACAGTATTCGAATTATTGCATTCGAATGCAAGAGATTTCGATTAGCGAATACTACTACTAGTGAGTGACAGTATCCGAATTATTACATTCGAATGCAAGAAATTTCGATTAGCGAATACTACCACTAGTGAGTGACAGTATCCGAATTATTGCATTCGAATGCAAGAGATTTCGATTAGCGAATACTACTACTAGTGAGTGACAGTATCCGAATTATTGCATTCGAATGCAAGAGATTTCGATTAGCGAATACTACTACTAGTGAGTGACAGTATCCGAATTATTGCATTCGAATGCAAGAGATTTCGATTAGCGAATACTACTACTAGTGAGTGGCAGTATCCGAATTATTGCATTCGATTGCAAGAGATTTCGATTAGCGAATACTACTACTAGTGAGTGACAGTATCCGAATTATGACATTCGAATGCAAGAGATTTCGATTAGCGAATACTGCTACTAGTGAGTGACAGTATCCGAATTATAGCATTCGAATGCAAGAGATCTCGATTAGCGAATACTACTACTAGTGAGTTACAGTATCCGAATTATTGCATTCGAATGGATGAAATTTCGATTAGCAAATACTACTACTAGTGAGTGACAGTATCCGAGAACTTGCATTCGAATGCATGAGATTTGGATTAGCGAATACTACTACTAGTGAGTGACTGTATCCGAATTATTGCATTCGAATGCATGAAATTTCGATTAACGAATACTACTACTAGTGAGTGACAGTATCCGAATTATTGCATTCGAATACATGAAATTTCGATTAGCGAATACTACTACTAGTGAGTGACAGTATCCGAATTATTGCATTCGAATGCATGAAATTTCGATTAGCGAATACTACTACTAGTGAGTGACAGTATCCGAATTATTGCATTCGAATACATGAAATTTCGATTAGCGAATACTACTACTAGTGAGTGACAGTATCCGAATTATTGCATTCGAATGCATGAAATTTCGATTAGCGAATACTACTACTAGTGAGTGACAGTATTCGAATTATGGCATTCGAATGCATGAACTTTCGATTAGCGAATACTACTACTAGTGAGTGACAGTATCCGAATTATTGCATTCGATGCATGAAATTTCGATTAGCGAATACTACTACTAGTGAGTGACAGTATCCGAGAACTTGCATTCGAATGCATGAAATTTCGATTAGCGAATACTACTACTAGTGAGTGACAGTATCCGAATTATTGCATTCGAATGCATGACATTTCGCTTAGCGAATACTACTACTAGAGAGTGACAGTATCCGAATTATTGCATTCGAATGCATGAGATTTCGATTAGCGAATACTACTACTAGTGAGTGACAGTATCCGAATTATTGCATTCGAATGCATGAGATTTCGATTAGCGAATACTACTACTAGTGAGTGACAGTATCCGAGAACTTGCATTCGAATGCATGAGATTTCCATTAGCGAATACTACGACTAGTGAGTGACAGTATCCGAATTATTGCATTCGAATGCATGAAATTTCGATTAGCGAATACTACTACTAGTGAGTGACAGTATCCGAATTATTGCATTCGAATGCATGAGATTTCCTTTAGCGAATACAACTACTAGTCAGTGACAGTTTCCGAATTATTGCTTTCGAATGCAAGAGATTTCGATTAGCGAATACTACTACTAGTGAGTGACAGTATCCGAATTATTGCATTCGAATGCAAGAGATTTCGATTAGCGAATACTACTACTAGAGAGTGACAGTATCCGAATTATTGCATTCGAATGCAAGAGATTTCGATTAGCGAATACTACTACCAGTGAGTGACAGTATCCGAATTATTGCATTCGAATGCAAGAGATTTCGATTAGCGAATACTACTACTAGTGAGTGACAGTGATGCGAGGTGACTCAATGCGCATGCGATCAGATGCACAAAAGATGCAATATCGAGCGATGTCATCCGCCTGTGGTGCGACGTGACTCAATGCACATACGATTAGATGAACATAAGATGCGATATCAAGCGATGCCATGCGCATGTGACGCGTTGTGACTCATGCGCATGCGATGCACATAAGATGCGATGTCGAGCGATGCATGCGTATGTGACGTGATGTGACTCAATGCGCTGCGATGCGATGCATATAAGATATGTGACGCGTTGTGACTCAATGCGCATGCGATGCGATGCACATAAGATGCGATACCAAGCGATGGCACGCGCATGTAACGCGACGTGCCTCAATGCACATGCGATGCGATGCACATAAGATGCGAAATAAGGCAATGCCATGCGCATGTAACTCGACCTGACTCTATGCACATGCGATGCGATGCACAGAAGATGCGATATCGAGCGATGTCATGCGCATGTAGTGCGACGTAACTCAATGCACTTGCGATGCGATGACCATAAGATGCGATATCAGGCAATGCCATGCGCATGCGACGCGACGTGACTGAATGCGAATGCGATGCGATGCGCATAAGATGCGATATCAAGCGATGCCATGCGCATGTGATGCGACGTGGCTCAATGCGCATTCGATGCGATGCACATAAGATGCGACATCAAGCAATGCCATGCAAATGTGACGAGACATGACTCAATGCGCATGCGATGCGATGCACATAAGATGCGTTGTCGAATGATGCCATGCGCATGTGATGGGATGTGACTCAATGCGCATACGATGCGATGCACATAAGATGCGATATCAAGCGAAGCCATACGCATGTGATGTGACGTGACTCAATGCGCATGCCATGTGATGCACATAAGATGCGATATCAAGCGATGCCATGTGCATGTGATGCGAAGTGACTCAATGCGCATGCGATACGATGCACAAAAGATGCGATGTCGAGCGATGTCATCCGCATGTGGTGCGACGTGACTCAATGCACATACGATAAGATGAACAAAAGATGCGATATCAAGCGATGCCATGCGCATGTGACGCGATGTGACTCATGCGCATGCGACGCTCATAAGGTGCGATGTCGAGCGATGCCATGCGCATGTAACGCGACGTGACTCAATGCACATGCGATGCGATGCACGTAAGATGCGATATCAAGCGATGCCATATGCATTTGACGCGACGTGGCACAATGCGCATGCGATTCACATACGACACGTTGTCGAGCGATGCATGCGGATGTGACGCGACGTGACTCAATGCACATGCGATGCGATGCACATAAGATGCGATATCAATCGGTGCCATGCGCATGTAACGCGACGTGACTCAATGCACATGCGATGCGATGCACATAAGGTGCGATATCAAGCGATGCCTTGCGCATGTGAAGCAATGTGACTCAATGCGCCTGCGATGAGATGCACATAAGATGCGATATCAAGCGATGCCTTGCGCATGTGAAGCAATATGACTCAATGCGCCTGCGATGCGATGCACATAAGATGCGATGTCGAGCGATGCCATGCGCGTGTGGTGCGATGTGACTCAATGCGCATGCGATTCACATAAGATGCGATGTCAAGCGATGCATGCGTATGTGACTCATTGCGCTGCGATGCGATGCACATAAGATGCGATATCAAGCGATGCCGTGCGCATATGACGCGATGTCACTCAATGCGCATGCGATGCGAATCACAAAAAATGCGATATCTAGCGTTGTCACGCGCATGTGGTGCTACGCGACTCAATGCACATGGGATGCGATGAACATAAGATGCGATATTAAGCAATGCCATGCAAATGTGACGAGACATGACTCAATACACATGCGATGCGATGCACATAAGGTGCGATATCAAGCGATGCCATGCGCAAGTGATGCGACGTGTCTCAATGCGCATGCGATGCACATGAGTTGCGTTATCAAGCGATGCCATGCGCATGTGACTCGATGTGACTCAATGCACATGCGATGCGATGCACATAAGATGCGATATTAAGCGATGCCATGCGCATATGACGCGATGTCACTCAATGCGCATGCGATGCGATGCACAAAAGATGCGATATCGAGCGATGTCATGCGCATGTGCGGCGACGTGTCTCAATGCACATGCGATGCGATGAACATAAGATGCGATATCAGGCAATGCCATGCTATTACGTTCCGACGTGACTCAATGCACATGCGATGCGATGACCATAAGATGCGATATCAGGCAATGCCATGCGCATGTGACGCGACGTGACTGAATACGCATGCGATGCACATAAGATGCGATATCAAGCGATGCGAGGCGCATATGACGCGATGTCACTCAATGCGCATGCGATGCGATGCACAAAGGATGCGATATCAAGCGATGTCATGCGCATGTGGTGCGACGTGGCTCAATGCACATACGTTGCGATGAACATAAGATGCGATATCAGGCAATGCCATGCTATTGCGTTGCGACGTGACTCAATGCGCATGCGATACGATGCACATAAGATGCGATATCAAGCGATGCCATGCGCATGTGATGCGACGTGACTCAATGCGCATGCGATGCGATGCACATGAGATGCGATATCAAGCGATGCCATGCGCATGTGACGCGACGTGACTCAATGAGTATGCGATGCGATGCACATAAGATGCGATATAAAGCGATGCCATTCGCATGTGATGCGACGTGACTCAATGTGCATGCGATGCGATGCACATGAGATGCGATATCAAGCGATGCCATGCGCATGTGCCGCGACGTGACTCAATGAGTATGCGATGCGATGCACATAAGATGCGATATCAAGCGATGCCATTCGCATGTGACCCGATGTGAGTCAATGCGCATGCGACGCGATGCACATAAGATGCGATATCAAGCGATGCCATGCGCATATGACGCGATGTCACTCAATGCGCATGCGATGCGATGCACAAAAGATGCGATATCGAGCGATGTCATGCGCATGTGCGGCGACGTGGCTCAATGCACATGCGTTGCGATGAACATAAGATGCGATATCAGGCAATGCCATGCTATTGCGTTGCGACGTGACTCAATGCACATGCGATGCGATGACCATAAGATGCGATATCAGGCAATGCCATGCGCATGTGACGCGACGTGACTGAATACGCATGCGATGCACATAAGATGCGATATCAAGCGATGCGAGGCGCATATGACGCGATGTCACTCAATGCGCATGCGGTGCGATGCACAAAAGATGCGATATCAAGCGATGTCATGCGCATGTGGTGCGACGTGGCTCAATGCACATACTTTGCGATGAACATAAGATGCGATATCAGGCAATGCCATGCTATTGCATTGCGACGTGACTCAATGCGCATGCGATACGATGCACATAAGATGCGATATCAAGCGATGCCATGCGCATGTGATGCGACGTGACTCAATGCGCATGCGATGCGATGCACATAAGATGCGATATAAAGCGATGCCATTCGCATGTGATGCGACGTGACTCAATGTGCATGCAATGCGATGCACATGAGATGCGATATCAAGCGATGCCATGCGCATGTGCCGCGACGTGACTCAGTGAGTATGCGATGCGATGCACATAAGATGCGATATCAAGCGATGCCATTCGCATGTGACCCGATGTGAGTCAATGCGCATGCGACGCGATGCACATAAGATGCGATATCCAGCGATGCCTTGCGCATGTGAAGCAATGTGACTCAATGCGCCTGCGATGCGATGCACATAAGATGCGATATCAAGCGATGCCTTGCGCATGTGAAGCAATGTGACTCAATGCGCCTCCGATGCGATGCACATAAGATGCGATGTCGAGCGATGCCATGCGCGTGTGATGCGATGTGACTAAATGCGCATGCGATTCACATAAGATGCGATGTCGAGCGATGCATGCGTATGTGACTCATTGCGCTGCGATGCGATGCACATAAGATGCGATATCAAGCGATGCCATGCGCATATGACGCGATGTCACTCAATGCGCATGCGATGCGATTCACAAAAAGATGCGATATCGAGCGATGTCATCCGCATGTGATGCTACGTGACTCAATGCACATGCGATGCGATGAACATAAGATGCGATATCAAGCAATGCCATGCAAATGTGGCGAGACATGACTCAATGCGCATGCGATGCGATGCACATAAGATGCGATATCAAGCGATGCCATTCGCATGTGATGCGACGTGACTCAATGTGCATGCGATGCGATGCACATGAGATGCGATATCAAGCGATGCCATGCGCATGTGCCGCGACGTGACTCAATGAGTATGCGATGCGATGCACATAAGATGCGATATCAAGCGATGCCATGCGCATGTGAAGCGACGTGGCTCAATGCGCATGCGATGCACATGAGATGCGATATCAAGCGATGCCATGCGCATGTGAGGTGACTTGGCTGAATGCGCATGCGGTGCGATGCAAATAAGATGCGACATCAAGCGATGTCATGCGCATGTGACGTGCGTGACTCAATGCGCATGCGATGAGTAGTAGTAGTAGTAATGTTTTAGGGCGCACTACTGCTGGAGTTATTAGCGCCCGAACAACACAAAAACTTAAAAAGTACAGGTGGATAACCTGTTGTCTAAAATGTTACGGGAATTAAAAAGTCACCAAGACAGTGCCAGTAATGCTAAAGGTAGAGCTAAAATTAACACTAAAACCCACATGTGGCTACTTAAGTAGCAAACTGCACATGTGATCAACTAAAAACAACATAAAACTAGCGGTTTAAACACGACCCCCTATACCACTGAGACGAATAAAGCTTAAGAGACGCTCTACAGCACTGGAATTATCTGCCAGAACCTCGACCAGGGTAGCCGGCAGTCCTAGGGACACGCGAAAGTGAGATAAAAACTGGCACTGAATTAATACATGGCGTACCGTCAAAGGCTCGTTACAGTGATCACAAAGCGGCGCCGGGTCAGAAGATAAAAGGTGACCATGACTAAAACGACTGTGCCCGATACGAAGTCTAGCTAAAATTACTTCCTCGTGGCGACAAGCGCGAGAGGAAGTCCTCCAGGTAACCGGGAGGGGCTTAACCTCCCGAAGTTTGTTCCCCTGAACAGCACTCCACTTAGCACGCCACTGCGAAAGGATATCAATACGTAAAACGGTGCGAAAGTCTTCATAGGGAACACAAGAACTGTAACACCTGGGACCTAAAACTGCTGCCTTTGCAGCAGCATCGGCAGCCTCATTCCCTGTAAGGCCTGCGTGTCCAGGCACCCATGCAAATGACACGCTAATGCCAGCACCAGCGAGTGAGTGCAGGCTGTCCTGGACACGCTGCACGAGCGGATGGTAGCTGTACAGCATCCTCAGGCTCTGCAAAGCACTCAGGGAGTCGGAACAAATAACCCAGTGCTGCGAGGTTTGCCGATGAATATATAAAAGAGCTTGGTAAATACCAAACAGCTCAGCTGTAAGAATGGAGCACTGTGCTAAAAGACGAAAGCTAAAACTCTGCCGATCATGGATAAAAGCACATCCTACTCCGCGATCATCCTTAGAGCCATCAGTGTATATAAAATTGCAGTGAGCAAAATTCGCTCTAAGAGAGGAAAAAGCCGAGCGAATAGACGATGCAGGCGTCGTCGACTTCGGCAGGGACAACAACTCCAGATCCACGATAGGCGGCGAAACACGCCAGGGTGGAAATCTGGTTACTCCTCTGGAAAAGGTAGCCGGTAAGGTCATGTCCAATGCTCGAAGCAGGCAGCGAAACCGAACGCCTGGAGGGGGTAGGGCCAGGGAGCGAGCCGAGTATTGACGGTCCAAGGAATCGTTAAAAAACATGGTACAAGACGGATGTCCCGGCAGACTAGAAAGACTGCAAGCGTAACTACAAAGAAGGACATCACGCCGAAAAGAAAGCAGAGGTTCGGCAGCTTCCGCACACAAGCTAATAACTGGACTCGTTGGAAAAGCACCAATACTCAACTTGATACCACGATGATGAATCGGATCGAGACGCTTTAGAATAGACGGCCGAGCAGACGAGTAAACAATAGAACCATAATCAAGTTTCGATCGGACAAGAGAGCGATATAACCGTAAAAGAACAGTCCGATCGGCTCCCCAGGATGTGCCATATAAAACGCGTAAAACACTAAGAGAACGCTCGCACCTTGCCTTCAAATACGAAATATGAGAGGACCAGCTGAGTTTCCTGTCGAAGACCAACCCTAAAAATTTCGCCTCGTCTGCGAAGGGAAGGACGTCCGCACCGAGATGGAGAGAAGGTGGGAGGAACGCCTTCCGCCGCCAGAAGTTAACACAGACGGTTTTCTCGACGGAGAACTGAAAGCCATTCTCAAAAGCCCAGGTGTAGAGGCGGTCAAGACAAAATTGAAGACGGCGCTCTAACAGACAAGTCCGTCGAGAACTACAGTAAATAGCGAAATCGTCGACGAATAACGAAGCAGAAACTCCAGCAGGAACGCACTCCACAATGGAATTGATGGCAATAGCAAACAAGGTGACGCTGAGTACCGAGCCCTGAGGTACTCCGTTTTCTTGGGTAAAAACACGAGATAAAATCGAACCAACGCGAACTCTAAAGACCCTATCCCTCATAAACTCGCGAATAAAAAGAGGCATGCGTCCACGAATGCCCCATTTATGGAGGGTTCGAAGAACACCGTGCCTCCAACAAGTGTCATACGCTTTCTCAAGGTCAAAAAAGACTGCAACTGTTTGACTCTTCCTCACAAATCCGTTCATGATATGTGTGGATAGTGATACCAAGTGGTCGACCGTTGAACGGAAGCGACGAAAACCGCACTGGACGTTGGACAGCAGAGTTTGAGATTCAAGCCACCACGTCAATCGCCCGTTAATCATGCGCTCCATCACCTTGCACATGGCACTGGTGAGGGAGATCGGACGATAACTGGAAGGTAGATGGCGATCCTTACCAGGCTTCAAGATTGGGACGATGGTGGCCTCGCGCCAAGCGGATGGAAAGGTACTGGTGCGCCAGATGTGGTTATACACCTCCAAGAGAAAGAGTTTAGCAGCCGAAGAAAGGTGCTGCAGCATTAACACGTGAACACCATCAGGCCCAGGAGCAGACGATTTGGAGGAGGCCAGGGCCCGCTCCAGCTCCGGCATGGTGAAAAAGGCGTTATAACACTCGCGATTGGAAGAGGGAAAGGATATGGCATTCGACTCGGCCCGGTGCTTAAGGAATAAGAAAGCCGGGTCAGAACGCGAAGAACTTGAAATTGCAGCAAAAGCAGTGCCTAGTGTATCAGCAACTTCTTGAGGGCTAACGATGGTGTCATTATTAACCCTAAGCCCAGGAACCGTTGGCGGAGAAACTTTGCCAGCCACCCGACGAAGCTTGTCCCAAACGACAGATGCAGGAGTAAAACAATTGAAGGACTCCACGAAATGGAGCCAGGAGGTCTTCTTACTGGCCCGTATGATGCGACGAGCTCTGGCGCGCTGTTGCTTGTAGATGACCAGACTGTCGAGTGTAGGATGTCGGCGAAGCACTCGAAAAGCAGCTCTGCGTGTACGAACGGCTGCCTGGCATTCGTCAGTCCACCAGGGGACCGGTAATCGTCGTGGTTGTGGCGACGATCTAGGGATAGTACGTTTGGCAGCGGAGATAATGACGCAAGTAACGTGGTCCACCTTCTGGTCAACATCATCGAACTCGCGGTCGTCGAATACAGCCAAGCGAGAATAAAGCGGCCAGTTCGCCTTGCTCATCTGCCAGGTGGGTACACGTGGCGAGGGCATGTAGTGTGAAAGCATGGTGATAATGCAGGGAAAATGATCGCTAGAAAATGTATCAGAAACGACGTTCCATTCCAACCGATGTGTGAGCTGTGCTGAGCAAACAGACACGTCCAAGTGTGAGAAGGTTCCGGTACTATCAGATATAAAAGTAGGTTCACCAGTGTTGAGAACGGAGAGGTGGTTCTGTACGAATAACTCGGCAAGATGGATTCCTCTTGCACATGCCCGACTCGAGCCCCAAAGAGGGTGATGGGCATTGAAATCTCCCAGCAAAAGGTAGGGTGCTGGGAGCTGGGATACTAAGGCTGCAATATCAATGTCCGCAAGCGGGAGCGCACAAGGCGGGATATACACAGAACAGATGGTGAATGAAAAGCCAGGTAGACAGATGGTAACAGCAACAGCTTGCAAGGTAGTGGTAAGCATGACTGGTTGGTAGAAAACGCCGTCTCGAATCAAGATCATGACACCCCCATGCGCAGGAGAACCAGGTTCCGGTAGAAGGTCGAAACGTACCGGAATAAAACCAGGAAAGTTGAAGGAGTCCTGTTGACGAAGTTTGGTTTCCTGTAAGCACATGATAGTGGGAGACAGCGATCTTGCGAGTAACTGCAATTCGGCCCTATGTGTGCGAATGCCACGTGCATTCCACTGAAGAATGGACATCTGGAGGTAAAGGGAACAAGCTACGGTTACTTGAGCGCCGGCTGGCGCTTCAATTTGCCCTTACAGTTTCGCGAGGAACTAGGGCTTTTAGGTGGTGGTATTTCCTGTTCCATTGGTTCCTCTGAAGGAAGAGGCTCACTACCAGCAGAAAGAAGTGCCTGGAAACGATTGTCCGTAGGCACAGGAGAATCACGAGGATCTCTGCTGCGCCTTTGGTCTTCCTGTGAACGAGATCTCCGAGGAGGTGAAGGAGAATTATCATTCCGTCCACATCGGCTGCTGGCGGAAGTCTGAGGATCTTTTAGAAAGTCACTTCGTTTTGGCTGGATTTTAAATTTTCGTTGTTCAGTACCAACAGTGATCGACTTAGATGTAACGGATGCAGGAGCAGCTGGTAGGGTAGGGGTAGTGACGGCATCGGAGATTACAGGTAGAGTCTGCGTACTCATATCCCGCTTTTGCACTTGCGTTTGTACCACGGAACTAAAGGTACCAAATTTAAGAAGAGAAGGCTGGCGAGCGAGATGGCGTTTGCGGGCTTCAATGAAAGATAAACGTTCTTTCACCCGCAGCTCTTGTATGGCCTTCTCATCCAAAAAGCGGGGACAGTCGGGGGATGTCGCTGGATGGGCGCCCCTACAATTCACGCAGCAAATAACTGATTGACAAGCTCCGTCGTGGGCATCCTTACCATACTTTACACAAACAGGAATTGCAAGTTTGCAAGAAATCTTTGTGTGGCCAAAGCGTTGGCACTGAAAGCAACGCATAGGACGGGGAACATATTGTCGTACAGGGATCACTTCGTATCCCGCCTTAATTTTCGAAGGTAGGTCAAGCCGGTCGAATGTGAGGAACATGGTACGGGTAGGCACCTGCACACCATCGCGTTTAGCCCTGACTCGGTAGACCTCAATGACTTCTTGATCCGATAAATAGCCCAAGATCTCTTCCTCCGACATGTCATCCAACAGGGGTGAGGTGATGACCCCCTTTGTAGAGTTTAGACTACGGTGCTTCTCGACACGAATAGGATATCCGTGGAGTAGTTTGGCCTTTAACAATTTATCAAACTGGGCTGAGGTAAATGTCTCAATAAGAAGAGAGCCGTTCCGGAGTCTGGTACATGACTTTACAGGACCGGCTATTTTATCAAGACCGGCCTGGATGACGAAAGGGTTAACTTTCACAAATGACTGAGCCTCTTCTAATCTACTGATAACCAGGTACCGAGCTGATGACACTGCGGTTACCTCCTTTACTTCTTGCACTTGACGTCGTCTTTTAGGTGTATTTGTAGCCATAAAAGGGTTACATAAAATTCATCCCCCAGTGCTGCCCACCCACCACGGAGCCCAACGAGGGGTCACCCCACTGGGATGACAGGGCTACACAGGGGATATACCGGGTTCGCCGTCCCACTCACCCTGGAGTTCAGTGCAATACCTAGTCCTGGCCGATTGACTAGGGGTGGGTTAGTCCCTAGCCTCCCGTTTAGATGAAGCAGTAACCAAAGCAGTGTATTGGAAATGCGCAACCTCCCCAGATTCAGAAAAGAAACTGTCCCGGGCTCAGATACGCACCCCTCAACCACCAGGATAAACCTTTCCACCGACACGGGTCTCCACGCACGGCCTACACGTGGGTGGGCGATTTGACTGACTCCCTCACCACGAAGAGGAGCCCACACCGAGGGAGTCAGTTGGCTAGGGGCCCCGGGTGCGCCAAACCCGGACCTACCGTAGTAGGTCCCCCTGGGGGGCATGCGATAAGATGCACATAAGATGCGATATCAAGCGATGCCATGCAAATGTGACGTGACATGGCTCAATGCGCATGCGATGCGATGCACATAAGATGCGTTGTCAAGCGATGCCATGCGCATGAGATCCGATGTAACTCAGTGCGCATACGATGCGATGCACATAAGATGCGAAATGAAGCGATGGCATGCGCATGTGATTATAAGTGACTCAATGCGCATTGGATGCGATGCACATAAGATGCGATATCAAGCGATGCCATGCGCATGTGACGCGACGTGACTCAATGCGCAAGGGACGCGATGTCTATAAAATGCGATATGAAACGATGCCATGCGCATGTAACGCGACGAGACTCAAAAACGGATGCGATACAAGGCACTTAAGATGCGATATCAAGCGATGCCATGCGCATGTGAAGCGATGTGACTCAATGCGCATGCGATGCGATGCACATAAAATGCGATGTCCAGCGGTGCCACGCGCGTATGATGCGAAGTGACTCAATGCGCATGCGATGCACATAAGATGCGATGTCGAGCAATGCATGCGTATAAGACTCAATGCGCTGCGATGCGATGCAATTAAGATGCGATATCAAGCGATGCCATGCGCATATGACGCGATGTCACTCAATGCGCATGCGATGAGATGCACAAAAGATGCCATATCGAGCGATGACATGCGGATGTGCTGCGACGTGACTCAATGCACATGCGATGCGATGAACATAAGTTGCAATATCAAGCAATGCCATGCGAATGCGACGCGACGTGACTCAATGCGCATGCGATGCGATGCATATAAGATGCGATATCAAGTGATGCCATGCGCATGTGACGCGCTGTGACTCAATGCGCATGCGATGCGATGCACATAAATTGCGATATCAAGTGATGCCATGCGCATGTGACGCGCTGTGACTCAATTCGCATGCGATGCGACGCACATAAGGTGCGATATCAAGTGATGCCATGCGCATGTGACGCGCTGTGACTCAATGCGCATGCGATGCGATGCACATAAGGTGCGATATCAAGTGATGCCATGCGCATGTGACGCGCTGTGACTCAATTCGCATGCGATGCGACGCACATAAGGTGCGATATCAAGGAATGCCATGCGAATGTGACGCGACGTGAATCAGTAAGCAAGCGATGCGCTGCACCTAAGATGCCATGTCAAGCGATGCCATGCGCATGTGACGCGAGATAACTCAATGAGCATGCGATGCGATGCACATAAGATGCGATAACAAGCGATGACATGCAAATGTGACGAGACATGACTCAATGCGCATGCGGTGCGATGCAAATAAGATGCGACATCAAGCGATGTCATGCGCATGTGACGTACGTGACTCAATGCGCATGCGATGCGATGCACATAAGATGCGATATCAAGCGATGCCATGCGCATGTAACGCGACGTCACTCAATGCACATGCGCTGCAATGCACATAAGATGCGATATCAAGCGATGCCATGTGCATGTGACGCGACGTGGCTCAATGCGCATGCGATGCGATGCACATGAGATGTGATATCAAGCGATGCCATGTGCATGTGTCGCGACGTGACTCAATGCGCATGCGATGCGAAGCACATAAGATGCAATAAAAAATAAAAAATAAAAATAAAATAAAATAAAATAAAATAAAATCTGAATATTACACCCCGGCACCTTGACAACTATACCGGGGCATTTATTCAAATTTTCTATTTATTTAACCAAAATTATTTATATACAATCATCATTATAATTTATGTTTCAGAATTTCTAACTACAAAACAAAAGAAAACTACAACAAAAACATAAAAATTTCCTAAAGTTACTGGTTTCCAGCAAATCTAATTCTTCTAACAAGAAAATAACTAAGACATCTACACTATTCTAAACAAGAAAACATTAATTTAAATAAACCTAACTCTATGCCACTGGTTTCCAGCGACTGGACAACTGGTTTAAAAAAAAAAAAAAAAAACTTCCAGCTATCTTATAAGCAAAATACCATACTGGTAACCAGCACCATATATTAAAAATTTATTTACATTTGTATAAATAAGTTCATTTACATCTTCCCCTGGCTGGACTCCTCCTTCTCCTGCAACAGCAAACTTCTCTCACACATTACTTCCGCCTCATTCCTCTTGCAGTCTCCTACGATATTCGGCATATGCTTCTCCCTCTCTTCTTCTTGATCTTATCCTTCTTCTTTCTGCCCATTCTTGCTTACCCGTTAAGACTACAAAATATCTTCTTCTATTTACTTGATTTAAATTATTTCTCTCTATTTATTGTTCAATTTCTATCTGTTCTCTTTGTTGGCCTACTCCTCCTTCTTCTTCGATGCCTTCTATTGCTACGTTTCCTCTTCTCTGCCTGTCTCGTAATCTAGAAGATCTTCTTATCTCATCTATTTCAATTTGTTCATTTTCAATCCATTCTACCTCGATGTTTTCAGTTTCCCAAGCTTTTTTACTAACATAATTGGTTAAAAACTGTAGTTTTTCAATTAAATTTGGATTTCTAATTATATCATTTATATAATATCCTCCTAATTGATGCCTTTCTTCTACATTCATAGTTTCATACCTTTCGCATTCAAAGATCGCATGCTCCGGGTTATCTTGTACTTGACAGATATTACATATTTCAGAATTCGTTTTTTTTATTTTTTTCCAATATATTTTATATGGTCCATGTCCAGTTATATAATGAATGAATCCTTTTGTTGGTTGAATGAAATTTAATTTTAATCTTTCTCTAATATTCTGGAAAAATCCATAAACTCTTCTACCTACAGCACATTCCGACCATTCATTTTGCCATTTATTTTTCAAAGCATTTTTTACTTCCCAAATTTTATCTGTTCTTACACCACTAATTTTATAAACTTTTTCTAAATTTCCTTTCTTTAGCCAGAATTTTGCTCCCTTTAATTTTACCAATAGATCAATGGGCCATATTGCTGTAGAGACTAACAGTGCCATTGTGGGTGTTGTATTTACTGCTCCTGTTAGCCTTAATAAGATCTTTCTTTGGGTTCTTCTTAGCAGCATTTTAATTTGCACATTATCCATTCTTTCCGCCCAAACTGCTGCAGCATAAGTAATAATTGAGGCAAAGATTGTATTGTGATAAATTTGTATGGTCTGTAAGGGAAGTACAAAATTTAATTTTGTAATTCTTGCCAATTTTAACATTATTTTCTCAGATTTCTGCCTAATATAATCTGTATGTTTTCTGAAATTAAATTTTTCATCCAACATTATCCCCAAATATCTAACTTCTTTTACTCTTCGAATATTTTGATTATTAATTTTTATTGTTGGATCCCTTTTTAAGTTTCCTTTTAAGAGCAAATAATTTGATTTATTTGGTGCAATTTTTAATTTGGTTATTTCACACCAATTTGATAATTTTGCAGTAACTTCCTTCGCTTTAATTTCCAATTCCCTTCTGCTTTGCCCATCCACCATTATCACAATATCATCAGCATACGCAATTATATCTAAAACATTTCCATCATTTTCCAATTGTTCCAAGAGACTTTCTGACAAAATATCCCAAAAAAGGGGCCCCAAAATAGAACCCTGAGGACAGCCTTTAGTAATTTGCTTCCTAGTGTCGTAATTTGAGCCTCCAATGTATGCTTCTCTATTTAGGCAATAATCTTTTAATAAATTATATATGGTACCTGGATATTCCTTCTCTCTTAAGATGCCAAAAAAATACGGCCACCATAAATTATCAAAAGCACCAGATATATCCACAGATATTCCAATTACATAATTTTTTGAGCTTTTTAACACAATATCTTGTACTTTTAAAATAGCATCCTCAGTTGAATATCCTTTCCTGAATCTAAACTGTTTCATATTCATCCCTATCATTATTCTAAATTCCATCATCCTTTTATAAATTAATTGTTCAAATATTTTGCCTAAAGAATTTAACAAGCATACTGGTCTAAAAGATTTTGGTTGTGTTCTATCTTTATCTGCTCCTTTACTTAAGATCACAACTTTGGCTTCCTTCCAAATATTTGGAAATCTTCCTCTTACTAAACAGTCATTAAATAAAAAATACAAAAATAAAATTATTTCTTCCCGTAGATTATATAAGACTTCATTTATAATACCATCTGGACCAGGTGCCTTTTTCTTTTTCAATTTTTCAAGAATTAATTTTATTTCCATCAAATCAAATGGATAAACAACACTTCCTTTATACCGCAAATTCATCTGATTTCTTCTTGCCACATGAATATCATTATCCTCTTCCTGATTATCATCTGGCAGTAACGTATGTAACAATAATTTTACCGATTCTTCCCCACTTTCTGTCATTTGTCCATTTCCTTTATCTAAAGTTGTTAATATTTCCGGTTTCTTGATTTTATCCATGATGATTTTATATGGTTGTCCCCAGATATCCGTTTTTAAGTTTTGCTCAACAAATTTCTCCCAGTATTGTTTTCTTGTATCTTCTAATAATAATTTATATTTATTTTTGGCTTCCCTATATTTCCTCAAATTTTCTTCTCTTTCCATATATATGTTCGATTTTTAATAAATTCTTCTCAATTTCCTGGTTATTGACCTTTGCTTCTGTAACTTATTTGTCCAGATTTTCTCTTTAGTATTAAAAATCTTTAATTTCGGAACAGATCTTGATACCGCTAGATTAATAGCTTCTGTTAGGTTTCTTGCATCAAAATCAACTGATAATCCCGTATATTGTAATTCTAATACATAAGATGCAATAGCAAGCGATGCCATGCGCATGTGACGTGATGTGACTCAAAAGCGCATGCGAAGCGATGCACATAAGATGCGATATCAAGCGATGCCACGTGCATGTGACGCGATGTGACTCAATGCGCATGCGATGCGATGAACATAAGATGCGATGTCGAGCGATGTCATCCGCATGTGGTGCGACGTAACTGAATGCACATACGATTAGATGAACATAAGATCCGATCTCAAGCAATGCCATGCGCATGCGATGCGACGTGACTCAATGCGCATGCGAAGCGATGCACATAAGATGCGATATCAAGCGATGTCATGCGCATGTGATGCGACGTGACTCAATGCGCATGCGATATGATGCCCACAAGATGCGATATAAAGCTATGCCATTAGCATGTGACGCGACGTGGCACAATGCGCACGCGATGCGATGCACATAACTTGCGATATCAAGCGATGCCATGCGCATGTGACGCGACGTGACTCATGCGCATGCGAGGCACATAAGATGCGATGTCGAGCGATGCCATGTGCATGTGTTGCGAAGTGACTCAATTCGCATGCGATTCGATGCACATAAGGTGCGATATCAAGCGATGCCATGCGCATGTGACGTGATGTGGCTCAAAAGCGCATGCGATGAGAGGAACATAAGATGCGATATCAGGCAATGCCATGCGCATGCGATGCGACGTGACTCAATGCGCATGCGATTCGATGCACATATTATGCGATATCAAGCGATGCCATGCACATGTGATGCGACGTGACTCAATGCGCATGCGATATGATGCACATAAGATGCGATGTCGAGCGATGCCATGCGCGTTTAATGCGATGTGGCTCAATGCGCATGCGATGCACATAAGATGCGATGTGGTGCGATGCATGCTTATGTGACGCGATATAACTCAACGCGCTGCGATGCCATGCACATAAGATGCGATATCAAGCGATGCCATGCGTATATGACGCGATGCCACTCAATGCACATGGAATGAGATGCGCAAAAGATGCGATGTCGAGCGATGTCATGCGCATGTGGTGCGACGTGGCTCAATGCACATGCGATGAGAAGAACATAAGATGCGATACCAGGCAATGCCATGCGCATGCGATGCGACGTGACTCAATGCGCATGCGATTCGATGCACATAAGATGCGATATCAAGCGATGCCATGCGCATGTGACGCGACGTGACTCAATGCGCATGCGATGCACACAAGACGCGATGTCGAGCGATGAATACGTATGTGACGCGATGTGACTCAATGCGCTGCGATGCGATGCACATAAGATGCGATATCAAGCGATGCGAGGCGCATATGACGCGATTTCACTCAATGCGCATGCGATGCGATGCACAAAAGATGCGATATCGAGCGATGTCATGCGCATGTGGTGCGACGTGGCTCAATGCACATACGTTGCGATGAACATAAGATGCCATATCAGGCAACGCCATGCTTATGCTTTGCGACGTACCTCAATGCGCATGCGTTGCGATGCACATTAGATGCGATATCCAGCGATGCCATGCGCATGTGATGCGACGTGACTCAAAGCGCATGCGATGCGATGCACATGAGATGCGATATCAAGGGATGCCATGCGCATGTGACGCGACGTGACTCAATGAGTATGCGACGCGATGCACATAAGATGCGATATCAAGCCATGCCATACGCATGTGACGTGATGTGATTCAAAAGCGCATGCGGTGCGATGCACATGAAATGCGATATCAAGCGATGCCATGCGCATGTGTAGCAATGTGACTCATTGGGCCTGCGATACGATGCACATAATAATGGGAAGTCGAGCGATGCCATATGCGTGTGATGCGATGTGACTCAATGCGCATGCGATTCACATAAGATGCCATGTCGAGCGATGCATGCGTATGTGACTCATTGCACTGCGATGCGATGCACATAAGATGCGATATCAAGCGATGCCATGTGCATATCACGCGATGTCACTCAATGCGCATGCGATGCGATTCACAAAAGATGCGATATCGAGCGATGTCATGCGCATGTGGTGCTACGTGACTCAATGCACATGCGATGCGATGCACATAAGATGCGATATCAAGCGATGCCATGCGCATGTGATGCGACGTGGCTCAATGCGCATGCGATGCACATTAGATGCGATATCAAGCGATGCCGTGCACATGTGAGGTGACGTGGCTGAATGCGCATGCCGTGCCATGCAAATAAGATGCGATATCAAGCGATGTCATGCGCATGTGACGTGATGTGACTCAAAAGCGCATGCGATGCGATGCACTTAAGATGCGATATCAAGCGATGCCACGTGCATGTGACGCGATGTGACTCAATGCGCATGCGATGCACATAAGCCGCGATGTAGAGCGATGCATGCGCATGTGACGCGATGTGACTCAATGCGCTGCGATGCGATGCATATAAGATATGTGACGCGTTGTGACTCAATGCGCATGCGATGCGATGCACATAAAATGCGATATCAAGCGATGCCATGCGCATGTAACGCGACGCGACTCAATGCACATGCGATGCGATGCACATAAGATGCTATATCAAGGGATGCCATGCGCATATGACGCGATGTCACTCAATGCGCATGCGATGCGATGCACAAAAGATGCGATATCGAGCGATGTCATTCGCCTGTGGTGCGACGTAACTCAATGCACATGCGATGCGATGACCATAAGATGCGATATCAGCCAATGCCATGCGCATGCGACGCGACGAGACTGAATGCGAATGCGATGGGATGCACTTAAGATGCGATATCAAGCGATGCCATGCGCATCTGATGCGGCGTGGCTCAATGCGCATGCAATGCGATGCACATAAGATGGTATATCAAGCGATGCCATGTGCATGTGACGCGATGTGACTCAATGCGCATGCGATGCGATGCACATTAGATGCGATGTCGAGCGATGCATTTGTATGTGACGCGATGTAACTCAATGCGCTGCGATGCGACGCACATAAGATGCCATATCAAGCGATGCCATGCGTATATGACGCGATGTCACTCAATGCGCATGCGATGCGATGCACAAAAGATGCGATGTCAAGCGATGTCATGCACATGTGGTGCGACGTGACTCAATGCGCATGCGATTCGGTGCACATAAGATGCGATATCAAGCGATGGCATGCGCATGTAACAAGACGTGACTCAATGCGCATGCGATGCGATGCAAATAAGATGCGATATCAAGCGATGCCATGCGCGTGTGACGCGACGTGGCTCAATGCGCATACGATGCACATAAGACGCTATGTCGAGCGATGCATGCGTATGTGACGCGACGCGACTCACTGCGCATACGATGCGATGCACATATGATGCGATATCAAGCGATGAAATGCGCATGTGACGTAATGTGACTCAAAAGCGCATGGGATGCGATGCACATATGATGCGATATCAAGCGATGCCATGTGCATGTGACGCGATGTGACTCAATGCGCATGAATGCGATGCACATAAGATGCGATGTCGAGGGATGCCATGCGCGTGTGATGCGATGTGGCTCAATGCGATGCGATGCACATAAGATGCGATGTCGTGCGATGCATCCTTATGTGACGCGACGTAACTCAACGCGCTGCGATGCGGTGCACATAAGATGCGATATCAAGCGATGCCATTGGCATGTAACGCGACGTGGCTCAATGCGCATGTGACGCGACGTGACTCAATGAGCATGCCATGCGATGCACGTTAGATGCGATATCAAGCGATGCCATTCGCATGTGACGCGACGTGACTCAATGCGCATGCGATGCGATTAACATAAGATGGTATATCAAGCGATGCCATGCGCATGCGATGCGACGCGGCTCAATGCGCATGCGATGCGATGCACATAAGATGCGATATCAAGATATGCCATGCACATGTGATGCGACGTGACTTAATGCGCATGCGATATGGGGCACATAAGATGCGATATCAAGCGGTGCCATGCGAATGTGACGCGACGTGTTTCAATGCGCATGCGATGCACATAAGATGCGATGTCGAGCGATGCATGCCTATGTGATGCGAAGTGACTCACTGCGCATGCGATGCGATGCACATAAGATGCCATATCAAGTGATGCCATGCGCATGTGGCGCGTTGTGACTCAATGCGCATGCGATGCGATGCACATAAGATGCGATATCAAGTGATGCCATGCGCATGTGACGCCTTGTGACTCAATGCGCATGCGATGCGATGCACATAAGTTGCGACATCAAGTGATGCCATGCGCATGTGACGTACGTGACTCAATAAGCATGCGATGCGATGCTCATAAGATGCGACATCAAGCGATGCCATGCGCATGTGACGCATCGTGACTCATTGCACATGCGATGCGATGCACATAGGATGCGATATCACGCGATGCCATGCGCATGTGATGCGACGTGACTCAATGCGCATGCGATGCGATCCACATGAGATGCGATATCAAGCGATGCAATGCGCATGTGACGTGATGTGATTCAAAAGCGCATGCGATGCGATGCACATAAGTTGCGACATCAAGTGATGCCATGCGCATGTGACGTACGTGACTCAATAAGCATGCGATGCGATGCTCATAAGATGCGACATCAAGCGATGCCATGCGCATGTGACGCATCGTGACTCATTGCACATGCGATGCGATGCACATAGGATGCGATATCACGCGATGCCATGCGCATGTGATGCGACGTGACTCAATGCGCATGCGTTGCGATCCACATGAGATGCGATATCAAGCGATGCAATGCGCATGTGACGTGATGTGATTCAAAAGCGCATGCGATGCGATGCACTTAAGATGCGATATCAAGGGATGCCATGTGCATGTGAAGCGATGTCACTGAATGCGCATGCGATGCGATGCACACAAGATGCAATGTCCAGCGGTGCCATGCGCGTGTGATGCGAAGTGACTCAATGCGCATGCGATGCACATAAGATGCGATGTCGAGCGATGCATGCGTACGTGACTCAATGCGCTGCGATGCGATACACATAAGATGCGATATCAAGCGATGCCATGCGCATATGACGCGATGTCACTCAATGCGCATGCGATGCTATGAACATAAGTTGCGATATCAAGCAATGCCATGCGAATGCGACACGACGTGACCCGATGCTCATGCGATGCGTGGCATATATGATGCGATATTAAGCGATGCCATGCGCATGTGATGCGACGTGACTCAATGCGCATGCGATGCGATGCACATGAGATGCGATATCAATGCGCATGTGACGCGACGTGCCTGAATGCGCATGCGGTGCGATGCATATAAGATGCGATATCAAGCGATGCCATGTGCATGTGACGCGATGTGACTGAATGCGCATGCGATGCGATGCACATAAGATGCGTTTTCATGCGCGTGTGATGCGATGTGGCTCAATGCGCATGCGATGCACATAAGATGCAATATCAAGCGATGCCATGCGCATATCACGCGATGTCACTCAACGCGCATGCGATGCGATGCACAAAGGATGCGATAACGAGCGATGTCATGCGCATGTGGTGCGACGTGACTCAATGCACATGCGATGCGATGAACATAAGATGCGGTATCAAGCAATGCCATGCGAATGCGACGCGACGTAACTGAATGCGCATGCGGTGCGATGCATATAAGATGCGATATCAAGCGATGCCATGGAAATGTGAGGAGACATGACTCAATGCGCATGTGATGCGATGCACATAGGATGCGTTGTCGAGCGATGCCATGCGCATGTGATGCGATGTGACTCAATGCAAATTAGATGCGACATCAAACGATGCCATGCGCATGTGATGCGACGTGACTCAATGCGCATGCGATGCGATGCACATAATATGCGATATCAAGCGATGCCATGCGCATGTGACGCGACGTGGCTCAATGCGCATGCGATGCGATGCACATAAAATGCGATATCAAGCGATGCCATGCGATTGGGACGCGACGTGACCCAATGCGCATGCGATGCGATGTATAAATGATGCGATATCAAGGCATGCCATGTGCATGTGACGCGATGTGACTCAATGCGCATGCGATGCGATGCACATAAGATGCGATGTCGAGCGATGTCATGCGCGTGTGATGCGATTTGGCTCAATGCGCATGCGATGCACATAAGATGCAATATCAAGCTATGCCATGCTAATGTGACGAGACATGACTCAAAAGCCCATGCGATGCGATGCACTTAAGATGCGATATCACGCGATGCTATGCGAATGTGACCCGACGTGATTCAATGCGCATGCGATGCAATGCACATGAGATGCGATATCAGGCGATGCCATGTGCATGTGTGGCGACGTGACTCAATGCGCATGCGATGCGAAGCACATAAGATGGGATTTCAAGCGATGCCATGCGCATGTGACGTGATGTGACTCAAAAGCGCATGCGATGCGATGCACATAAGATGCGATATCAAGCCATGCCATGTACATGTGACGCGATGTGACTCAATGCGCATGCGATGCACATAAGATGCTATATCAAGCGATGCCATGCGCATGTGATGTGACGTGACTCAATGCGCATGCGATATGATGCACATAAGATAGATAGATAGATAGATAGATAGATAGATAGATAGATAGATAGATAGATAGATAGATAATCTGCATTTATTAATCCTGATACCTAATTTCTTACATCAGGATAGTTAATTATTATAATGGTTACATCACATTTTAAAATTTTTTTTTTAACATTCTTTTAACAATATTTATGTTGCAGAAAATGAAAACTAAATACTAAATACTAAATACTAACATAACACTTAATCTAAACAAGTAAGTTAATAATGTTCATATGATTGTTATATAGTTTGTCTTCTTCCTCTTAGAGAAACTACATAGTGTTTCCTTCAACTATTGGGGTGTCGACTCTTTGTTAAAGATTAGTTCTAGTTGTTTTAGGTGTATTCAGCCTTAAGGATCTTCTTGGAGTATTTGATGCAGCAATAGGTTGGATGTGTAATGGTCTTGATCTTCTGTATTCCGTGATCGCTTGTTTCGATATCTTATTAGTTAGAATTTGTAGGCTCTTCAATAAGTTTTTATTTAATAGTATTTCTTGCAAAGTATAGCCTTGTATTGCTAGTCGTTCGTTTTCTACTAATTCTGAAAATTTTACACACTCCAATATATTGTGTTCCGGCGTATCTATAGTTTCACAGGTCTCACACATGTTCGTAGGAGATTTATTTATTTTGTAAAAGTAGGTGTTGTATGGGCCATGTCCCGTTAAGAAATGAATTAGTCCTTCTGTTGGATTCAGATGTTTCATTTTTAATCTTTTATTTATTTTAGGGAATATATTGTAGACTCTTCTCCCTTCTTTGATGTTATCCCATTCGTTTTGCCAATCTCTTAAAAGAGCTCTTTTTATGTCTACTTTGGATGACAATTTATTCCTATTATATCCTTTACTTTTTCAGGTTTTTCTTTTCTCAACCAGTATATGGCTCCCTTTTTACGAATTTGTAAATCTATTGGCCATATTGCCGTAATTACTAATAACGCCATAGTTGGGGTGGTATTGGTTGCACCTGTGAATCTTAGTAGTATTTTTCTTTGTGTTCTTCTTAGCAAACGTTTTATATTCTCATTTTTGGCACAGTGTGCCCATACACCTGCTGCGTAGCTCATGATGGCGGACATTATAGCGTTATTATATGCTCTAATGTGAAGAAGTGGTAGATGAAATCTATTTTGTCCGATGTTGCTGATTTGCATCATTATTTTTTCGGTTGTAGTACGTACAGTTTCCACATAAGATGCGAAATCCAGCGATGCCATGCGCACGTGACGCAACGTGACTCAATCTGCATGCGATAAGCAAAAGATACGATATCAGGCGATGCCATGCCAATGTGACCTGAAATGGCTCAATGCGCATGCGATGCCATGCACATAAGATGCGCTGTCGAGCGATGCCATGCGCATGTGATGCGAAGTGACTCTATGCGCACGCGATGCGATGCACATAAGGTGGGATATCAAGGGATGCCATGCGCATGTGACGCGACGTGAATCAGTAAGCATGCGGTGCGGTGCACATAAGAAGCCATGTCAAGCGATGCCATGCCTATGTGACGCGAGATAACTCAATGAGCATGCGAGGCGATGCACATAAGATGCGATATCAAGCGATGCCATGCGCATTTGACGCGACGTGACTCAATGAGCATGCGATGCGATGCACATAAGATGCTATATCAAGCGATGCCATGCGCATGTGATGCGACGTGACTCAATGCGCATGCGATGCGATGCACATGAGATGCGATATCAAGCGATGCCATGCACATGTGCGAGACATGACTCAATGCGCATGCGATACGATGCACATAAGATGCTATCTCAAGTGATGCCAGGCGCATGTGATGCGACGTGACTCAGTGCGCATGCGATGCGATGCACAGAAGATGCGAAAACAAGCGATGACATGCAAATGTGACGAGAAATGACTCAATGTGCATGCGATGCGATGCGCATAAGATGCGTTGTCTAGCGGTGCCATGCGCATGCGATGCGATGTGACTCAATGCGCTTGCGATGCGATGCAATAAGATGCGATATCAAGCCATGCCATGTGCATGAGATGTGAAGTGACTCAATCCGCATGCGATGCGATGCACATAAGATGCGATATCAAGTGATGCCATGCGCATGTGACGCCTTGTGACTCAATGCGCATGCGATGCGATGCACATAAGTTGCGACATCAAATGATGCCATGCGCATGTGACGTACGTGACTCAATAAGCATGCGATGCGATGCTCATAAGATGCGACATCAAGCGATGCCATGCGCATGTGACGCGACGTGACTCATTGCACGTGCGATGCGATGCACATAGGATGCGATATCACGCGATGCCATGCGCATGTGATGCGACGTGACTCAATGCGCATGCGATGCGATCCCCATGAGATGCGATATCAAGCGATGCAATGCGCATGTGACGTGATGTGATTCAAAAGCGCATGCGATGCGATGCACTTAAGATGCGATATCAAGGGATGCCATGTGCATGTGAAGCGATGTCACTGAATGCGCATGCGATGCGATGCACACAAGATGCAATGTCCAGCGGTGCCATGCGCGTGTGATGCGAAGTGACACAATGCGCTTGCGATGCACATAAGAGGCGATGTCGAGCGATGCATGCGTACGTGACTCAATGCGCTGCGATGCGATACACATAAGATGCGATATCAAGCGATGCCATGCGCATATGACGCGATGTCACTCAATGCGCATGCGATGCTATGAACATAAGTTGCGATATCAAGCAATGCCATGCGAATGCGACACGACGTGACTCGATGCTCATGCGATGCGTGGCATATATGATGCGATATTAAGCGATGCCATGCGCATGTGATGCGACGTGACTCAATGCGCATGCGATGCGATGCACATGAGATGCGATATCAAGCGATGCCATGCGCATGTGACGCGACGTGCCTGAATGCGCATGCGGTGCGATGCATATAAGATGCGATATCAAGCGATGCCATGTGCATGTGACGCGATGTGACTCAATGCGCATGCGATGCGATGCACATAAGATGCGTTTTCATGCGCGTGTGTTGCGATGTGGCTCAATGCGCATGCGATGCACATAAGATGCAATATCAAGCAATGCCATGCGCATATCACGCGATGTCACACAATGCGCATGCGATGCGATGCACAAAGGATGCGATAACGAGCGATGTCATGCGCATGTGGTGCGACGTAACTGAATGCGCATGCGGTGCGATGCATATAAGATGCGATATCAAGCGATGCCATGGAAATGTGAGGAGACATGACTCAATGCGCATGCGATGCGATGCACATAGGATGCGTTGTCGAGCGATGCCATGCGCATGTGATGCGATGTGACTCAATGCAAATTAGATGCGATATCAAACGATGCCATGCGCATGTGATGCGACGTGACTCAATGCGCATGCGATGCGATGCACATAATATGCGATATCAAGCGATGCCATGCGCATGTGACGCGACGTGGCTCAATGCGCATGCGATGCGATGCACATAAAATGCGATATCAAGCGATGCCATGCGAATGGGACGCGACGTGACCCAATGCGCATGCGATGCGATGTATAAATGATGCAATATCAAGGCATGCCATGTGCATGTGACGCGATGTGACTCAATGCGCATGCGATGCGATGCACATAAGATGCGATGTCGAGCGATGTCATGCGCTTGTGGTGCGATTTGGCTCAATGCGCATGCGATGCACATAAGATGCAATATCAAGCGATGCCATGCTAATGTGACGAGACATGACTCAAAAGCCCATGCGATGCGATGCACATAAGATGCGATATCAAGCGATGCCATGTGCATTTGACGCGACGTGACTCAATGCGCATGCGATGCAATGCACATGAGATGCGATATCAGGCGATGCCATGTGCATGTGTGGCGACGTGACTCAATGCGCATGCGATGCGAAGCACATAAGATGGGATTTCAAGCGATGCCATGCGCATGTGACGTGATGTGACTCAAAAGCGCATGCGATGCGATGCACATAAGATGCGATATCAAGCCATGCCATGTGCATGTGACGCGATGTGACTCAATGCGCATGCGATGCGATGCACATAAGAATCGATGTCGAGCGATGCCATGCGCGTGTGATGCGATGTGGCTCAATGCGCATTGTATGCACATAAGATGCGATGTCGAGCGATGCATGCGTATGTGACGCGATGTAACTCAATGCGCTGCGATTCGATGCACATAAGATGCGATATCAAGCGATGCCATGCGTATATGACCCGATGTCACTCAATGCGTATGCGATGCACAAAAATGCGATGTCGAGCGATGTCATGCGCATGTGGTGCGACGTGACTCAATGCAAATGCGATGAGATGAACATAAGATGCTATATCAAGCGATGCCATGCGCATGTGATGTGACGTGACTCAATGCGCATGCGATATGATGCACATAAGATGCGAAATCAAGCGATGCCATGCGCACGTGACGCAACGTGACTCAATCTGCATACGATAAGCAAAAGATACGATATCGAGCGATGCCATGCAAATGTGACCTGAAATGGCTCAATGCGCATGCGATGCCATGCACATAAGATGCGCTGTCGAGCGATGCCATGCGCATGTGATGCGAAGTGACTCAATGCGCACGCGATGCGATGCACATAGGGTGCGATATCAAGGGATGCCATGCGCATGTGACGCGACGTGAATCAGTAAGCATGCGATGCGGTGCACATAAGATGCCATGTCAAGCGATGCCATGCCTATGTGACGCGAGATAACTCAATGAGCATGCGAGGCGATGCACATAAGATGCGATATCAAGCGATGCCATGCTTATTTGACGCGACGTGAGTCAATGAACATGCGATGCGATGCACATAAGATGCGATAACAAGCGATGACATGCAAATGTGACGAGAAATGACTCAATGCGCATGCGATATGATGCACATAAGATGCGATATGAAGCGATGCCATGCGCACGTGACGCAACGTGACTCAATCCGCATGCGATGGACATAAGATGCGATGTCGAGCGATGCCGTGCGCATGTGGTGAAACGTGACTCAATGCACATGCGTTGCGATGATCATATGATGCGATGTCATAGAATGCCATGCGAATGGGACGCTTCATGGCTCAATGCGCATGCGATGCGATGCACATAAGATGGGATATGAAGCGATGCCATGGAGTGAGTGAGTAGTGGGGTTTACGGGCCCGTCGACAACTTGGTCATTAGGGCGCGAAGTCCAAAAATAAAACAAAGAAATAAAACGTCACCGTTTTAAAGCTAAAAGGTGAAAGTTAAAATACCTAAAAATGAACATTATAATTACTAAAAAGAGAGCTAAGACAGCTAAAAACGGAAAATTAAAACCGATAAACACTTAAATTACTAAAGACATAAAACTGGCTACTGTTAAAAAGGGCTAAAAACACGAGTAAAACATCCTAAAAGTATATTTCCGCCTAGATAAAAGAAACCTTACACTTGCTTACCAAAATCGATATGCGCAACAAACAGCAGTACTGTATTTACAGCTACTGGATCGTTGCCTAACACGGTGCACAGTGTAAGACCCAGGCCAAAGGACTGGCGCTCACGAGCATACCGCGGACAATCAGTAAGGACATGTGCAACGGAGAGTGGGACATTGCACGTCGCACAGACAGGCTCCGGATCACCGCGCAAAAGGTGTGCATGCGTGGCTCGAGTGTGGCCTATCCTCAGGCGGGTTAAAATCACCTCCTCACGCCTGGAATCCCTGCAAGATGTTTGCCAGGGTTGTACCGTGTCCTTGATTGTCCGTAACTGAGTGCCAGCTAACGCTTCCCAAGATTGTTGCCAGAGAGTAAATAGATGGCGACGAAAGTACTTCTGAACATCTATATAGGGTAGCGTACGGGTGGAATATTCCGGAAGGCGGCATGCAGACTTCGCAGCCGCATCCACCGCCTCGTTGCCCGGAATACCCACATGACCTGGGATCCACGTAAAAACGAACTGGTATCCGCGAGATAACAACTGAGATAAAAGTGCCTGCATTTTAATAATTAATACCGAGTTGCCAACAAATTGTTGCAGCGCCTGAAGGGTCGCAACACACAATAAAATGTTCAGGAACTGAACGGGAGATAAAAAGTAAGAAATAAAAGATGGCAAACAGCTCGGCGGTAAAAACTGAACTGGCGTCTGGAAGGCGGTATGTGTGAACCTCACCGTTGTATATAAATGCGGAACCCGTCGTACTACCCAACTGGGAGCCATCAGTGAATACCGGAGTATAAGTCCGGTATCGGCCCAGAACTGCGGTGAAGAGTTGACGGAACGCCGAAGGAGGGGTAGCGGTCTTTGCACAGCCCGACAGCTCCAGGTCAAAGCGTGCACGCTGGAGTTGCCAGGGAGGACAGTGACCAAGAGAATGCCGCTCTACAACTGGCAGTCGGAGGGCGTTTGCGACAAGCAGTTCTCGAAACCTGATGCCACTTGGACGGGAGATTGTTTTATTCCGCATATAACGGTGCGCGAGGTCTGGACGCAATACAGGTGGAAACGAAGGATGACCTGGATGAGCGGCCAACCTTGCCACGTAAGAACAAAGTAACAACGAGCGTCGAACAGACAGTGGAGGTTCGCCAGAATCAGCATACAGACAATCCACTCTACTTGTGCGGAAAGCCCCAGTAGCGAGACGGATACCAGTGTGATGAATTGTGTCTAAAAGGCGGAGTTTAGAGGCTGATGCTGAGCCATAGATAAAACAGCCGTAGTCTAATTTGGACCGGACCAGTGAGCGATACAACCTCAACATTACCGTGCGATCGCCTCCCCAAGATGCCCCAGATAGGACCCTGAGAACCCGAAGCGAACGACCGCAGGAAGCACGAAGGTGACGTATATGGTGCTCCCATGTGAGTTTGCTGTCGAGGTGTAAGCCCAAGAACTTCAGGTGCGGAACAAATGGAAGACGTGTGCCACGCAAATGGAGATCAGGAGCGCGGTGTACACCACGGAGTCGGTGAAAGTGGAGACACTGTGTTTTCGTAGGAGAAAACCGAAAGCCGGTGCGAGACGCCCACTCGGCGATGGATGTTATGGTCATTTGCAGTTGACGCTCTATGTGTTCCAAACTATAAGAGCGATAGTATATCGCAAAGTCGTCAACATACAGCGACATCGGGATTCCGCTACGAACAGCGCTGGTGATGCCATTAATGGCAACGGCGAAAAGCGTAACGCTGAGAATCGACCCCTGGGGTACGCCATTCTCCTGAACCTTCTCTTGGGAGAGCGTGTTACCTATGCGGACACGAAAGCGGCGAATTAGTAAAAAGTTAAAAATAAAAAACGACAAGTTACCGCGTAAACCATAACTGTGCAAAGCACGCAGGATGCCATAGCGCCATGTAGTGTCGTAGGCCTTCTCCAGATCAAAGAAGACACCCACGACATGCTGCTTCAAGAGAAATGCATTCTGTATGTAGGCCTCCATGCTTGTCAGATTGTCGACACTGGAGCGATGGCGACGAAAACCGCACTGGGCATTACTCAGCAGGTTATTCGTCTCTAGCCACCACACTAAACGAGTGTTGATCATACGTTCGAGGGTCTTGCAAACGACACTCGTTAGGCAAATAGGGTGGTAGCTAGAGGCAAGTACCCGGTCTCTCCCGGGCCGAGGTACAGGGATGACGATACCCTCGCGCCAGGAATACGGGTAAACCCGCTGGAGCCAGATTCGGTTATAGATGCTCAGCAGGAAGGAAAGAGCCTGAGGTGGAAGATGAAGCAACATTTGTCGGTGGATGTCATCAGGACCGGGAGAAGAATCGTGCGCGAGAGACAAGGAGTGCATCAGCTCTGCTATGCTAAAAGGCGGGTTGTATGGCTCACTACCGTCGCTGTTAAAATTAAGAGCTATCCGCTCCGCAGATTCCTTGATAGCTAAAAACGACCTATCGTAACTTTGGGTTTGGCTGGTAGCCGAGAAGAAATCGGCAAGGGCATCGGCGATAGCCTGCTCGCTAGTGTAATAAGAGCCCTGTACGGCAAGGCCGGGAATAATCGTCCGGCGACACTTGCCGTACATACGCCGAACCGCAGTCCACACCCTTTGTGTTGAAGTGCGTCGAGAGATGGAAGAGACGTAAGTTACCCAGGATGTGCGTTTTGCACTGCGAAGTACAAAACGCGCCCGGGCACGCACTCGCTTAAACGCAATAAAGTTCTCTTCCGTAGGATGTGCACTGAAAACTCGCAAGGCCCGTTTGCGGGCTTTAACAGCCAAACGACATTCCTCGGTCCACCAAGGCACAGGAAGATGACGAGGTGTAGTAGAACCGCGAGGAATGCTGGAATTTGCTGCAAGCAGGACAGAACATGTAAAATACTCCACCATGTTGTCGATGGTGGTAAAACCATCGTCGGTAAGGTGAATGAGGGAACGAAATTTCCCCCAGTCAGCCTTGGAAATAATCCAGTGAGGGTATCGTGTTGGAATAGTATGGAAACCAGATATGTGAATGTTAATGGGAAAATGATCACTGCCAAAGAGGTCGGAGAGCACCGACCAATCAATGAGTGGTACCAATGACGGGCTACAGAAGCTAACGTCTAAGGCGGAGTACGTACCATAGGCAGATGATAAAAAGGTAGGGGCACCAGTGTTCAACAAAAGGAGGCCGGACATATCGCAAACGTCTCCTACAAGGCATCCGCGAGCATCGTCAGTGTCGGAGCCCCATGAAGAGTGTTTGGCATTCAGATCACCAAGGAAGATAAAGGGTGGCGGAATCTGAGCCAAAAGAGCTCGAAGGTCGTTCTCGTGTACAACACTGACCGGCGGTAGATAGACATTGCAAATTGACAGACTTAAGCCCTGCAACTGGACACGCACAGCCACAGCTTGCAGCGGCGTGTTTAGCGGGATGCTTGTGGCAGAGATGGTATGCGCCACCAAAGTAGCAACTCCTCCGCTTGCTCGTCGATCAGCTGCAGAGTCATGCCTAAAAGCCGAAAAACCACGAAGATGTAATGCGTGATTAGGGTGCAAATGTGTTTCTTGTAGGCAGACGATTGATGGAGAGCGTTGCGCAACGAGATGCTGTATGTCCGGAACACGTGCCCGGAACCCATTAACATTCCACTGGATTATTTCCATGGTAAAGAAGAATTAGTGATTCGTCTTCATCTTTTTCTTTTTCATCTTTACCTTAACCGACTTTGGACGGGGTAGGTTAATTTCGTCATCCCCTAGTGACTCCTCGGATGTACGGGAGTCTGAAGATCCCCTGCGGCTCGCGGAACGGGAGCGGGAGCGGGACTTCATTGATGACGTGTGGCTGCTGGCGCGAACATCAGGCCTAGAGGAATGGCTATCAACAGGCTGGTTACGACTTGTGGACGCCTTGTGAGCTGGTGTCTGCACGGCTGTAGATGTTGTAGCTTTTGCAGGTGTGGCACGAGACAGTGGAACAATACTCGCTGGTAGGTCTGTCTGTGTGGAGGCATCTGATACAGGGACATGCTGTATCGCTACGGTGTTAACAGGAGCGCGTCGGGCAGCCAAGGCATAACCTGTGGTGGTCGCAGGTTGCAGCTGCTCAAAGCGACGACGCGCCTCTGGAAATGTAAGATGTTCTTTCACGCGTAGCTCCTGTATACATTTTTCATCCAGAAACTTCGCACACTGACGCGAGCTAGATGGATGACCGGCTCCACAGTTAACACAATGAGGGTCACGGGTACAAGCCGTGCCCTCATGAGGTGATAGGCCACAACGCTCACAAACGGCAGGATGGTTACACGCGGTCTTAATATGTCCGAACTTCTGACACATTGAGTCAGGTCGCGTCACATGCGCATGGCATCGCTTGTTATCGCATCTTATGGTCATTGCATCGCATACGCATCGAATCACGTCGCGTCACATGCGCTTGGCATCGCTTGATATCGCATCTTCTGTGCATCGCATGCGCTTTGAGTCACATCGCATCACACGCGCATGGCATCGCTCGACATCGCATCTTATGTGCATCGCATCGCATGCGCATTGAGACATATCGCGTCACATGCGCATGGCATCGCTTGATATCGCATGTTATCTGCATTGCGTCGCATGCGCATTGAGTCACGTCGCAATATATGCGCATGACATCGCTCGACATCGCATCTTATGTGCATCGCATTGAATGCGCATTGAGTTACATCGCGTCGCATACGCATGGCATCGCTTGATACCGCATTTTATGTGCATCGCATCGTATGCGCATTGAGTCACATGCGCATGGCATCGCTCGATATCGTATCTTATGTGCATCGCATCGCATGCGCATTGAGTCACGTCACGTCACATGCGCATGGCATCGCTTGATGTCGCATCTTATGTGCTTTGCATCGCATGTGCAGTGAGTCACGTCGCGTCACATGTGCATGCCATCGCTTGATATGGCATTTTATGTGCATCGTATCGCATGCGCATTGAGTCACGTCGCGTTACATGCGCATGGCATTGCTTGATATCGCATCTTATGTGCATCGCATCGCGTGCGCATTGAGTCACATCGCGTCACATATGCATGGCATCGCTCAACAACGGAAATTATGTGCATCGCATCGCATGCGCATTGAGTCACGTTTGTCACATGCGCATGGCATCGCTTGATATCGCATGTATGTTCATCGCATCGCATGCGGATTGAGCCACGTCGCGTTACATTTCTTTTTTTTTTTAATTAATTTTTTGGACTGGCCCCGCCTCCGCCAGCCCAGGTGACGATCATCCGAAAGGGATATACATCCCTTACATGCGCATGGCATCGCTTGTTATTGCACCTTATTGGCATTGCATCGCATGCATAGTGACTCACGTCGCGTCACATGCGCATGGCATCGCTTGATATGGTATTTCATGTGCATCGCATCGCATGCTTATTGAGTCACGTCGCGTCACATGCGCATGGCATCGCTTGATATCGCATCTTATGTGCATCGCATCGCATGCGCATTGAGTGACATCGCAACACATGCGCATGGCATCGCTCGACGACGCATCTTCTGCGCATCGTAGGCGCATTGAGTGACGTCGCGTCACATGCACATGACATCGCCTGATTTCGCATCTCATTAGCATCGCATGCGCATTTAGTCACGTTGCATAACATGCGAATGGCATCGCTTGATATCGCATTTTATGTGCATCGCATCGAAAGCGTATTGAGTCACATCGCTCACATGCGCATGGCATCGCTTGATATCGCATCTTATGTGCATCGCATGCGCATTGAGTCACATCGCATCACACGCACATGGCATCGCTCGACATGGCATCTTATTTGCATCGCATCGCATGCGCGTTGAGTCATGTCTCGTCACATTTTCATGGCATCACTTGATATCGCATCTAATGTGCTTCGCATCACATGCGCATTGAGCCACGTAGCGTCACGTGCGCATGGCATCGCTCGATATAGCATCTTATGAGCATCGAATCGATGCGCATTGAGTGACATCACGCCACATGCACATGGCAGCGCTCGATATCGCATCTTATGTCACATCGCATCACATGCGCATGAAATCGCTTGATATCGCCTCTCATGTTCATCGCATCGCATGCGCATTGGGTCACATCGCATCAGACATGCATGGCATCGCTCGACATCGCATCTTATGTGTATCGCATCGCATGCGCGTTGAGCCATGTCTCGTCACATTTGCATGGCATCGCTTGATATCGCATCTGATGTGCTTCGCATCGCATGCGCATTGAGTCACCTCGCGTCATATGCGCATGGCATCGCTTGATATCGCATCTTATGTGCATCGCATCGCATGCGCATAGAGTCACGTTGCGAAACATGCGCATGGCATCGCTTGATATCGCATCTTATGTGCATACCATCGCTTGCGCATTGAGTCACGTCGCGTCACATGCGCATGGCATCGCTTGATATCGCATCTTATGTACATCTCTTTGCATGCGCATTGAGTCACTTCGCGTCACATGCGCATGGCATCGCTTGATATCGCATCTTATGTGCATCGCATCCCATGTGCATTGAGTCACGTCATGTCATATACGCATGGCATACCTTGATATCGCAGCTTATGTGCGTCGCATCGCATGCGCATTGAGTCACGTCACGTCACATGCGCATGGCATCGCTTGATGTCGCATTTTATCTGCATCGCATGGCATAAGCATTGAGTCACGTCGCGTCACATGCACATGGCATCGCTTGATATCGCATCTCATGTGCATCTCATCGCATGCGGATTGAATCACAACACGTCACATACGCATGGCATCGCTTGATATAGCATCTTATGTGCATCGCATCGCATGCGCATTGAGTCACGTCGCGTCACATGCATATGGCATCTCTCGATATCTTATCCTATGTGCATCGCATCGCATGCGCATTGAGTCACGTTGCATCACATGCGCATGGCATCGCTTGATATCGCATCTTATGCGCATCGTGTGCGCATTGAGTCACGTCGCGTTACATGCGCATGGCATCGCTTGATATCGCATCTTATGTGCATTGCATCGCATGTCCAGTGAGTCACGTCGCGTCACATGTGCATGCCATCGCTTGATATGGCATTTTATGTGCATCGTATCCCATGCGCATTGAGTCACGTCGCGTTACATGCGCATGGCATTGCTTGATATCGAAACTTATGTGCATCGCATCGCGTGCGCATTGAGTCACATCGCGTCACATACGCATGGCATCGCTCAACAACGGAAATTATGTGCATCGCATCGCATGCACATTGAGTCACGTCATGTCACATGCGCATGGCATCGCTTGATATCGCATGTTTGTTTATCGCATCGCATGCGCATTCAGTCACGTCGCGTTACATTTCTTTTTTTTTTAATTAATTTTTTGGACTGGCCCCGCCTCCGGCAGCCCAGGTGACGATCATCCGAAAGGGATGTACATCCCTTACATGCGCAGGGCATCGCTTGATATTGCATCTTATGTGCATTGCATCGCATGCATAGTGACTCACGTCGCGTCACATGCGCATGGCATCGCTTGATATGGTATTTCATGTGCATCGCATCGCATGCTTATTGAGTCACGTCGCGTCACATGCGCATGGCATCGCTTGATATCGCATCTTATGTGCATCGCATCGCATGCGCATTGAGTCACATCGCATCACATGCGCATGGCATCGCTCGACAACGCATCTTCTGCGCATCGTATGCGCATTGAGTGACGTCGCGTCACATGCACATGGCATCGCCTGATTTCGCATCTCATTACCATCGCATGCGCATTTAGTCACGTTGCATCACATGCGAATGGCATCGCTTGATATCGCATTTTATGTGCATCGCATCGCATGCGTATTGAGTCACATCGCTCACATGCGCATGGCATCGCTTCATATCGCATCTTATGTGCATCGAATCGCAGCGCATTGAGTGACATCACGCCACATGCACATGGCAGCGCTCGATATCGCATCTTAGGTCACATCGCACCACATGCGCATGGAATCGCTTGATATCGCCTCTGATGTTCATCGCATCGCATGCGCATTGAGTCACATCGCATCAGACATGCATGGCATCGCTCGACATCGCATCTTATGTGTATCGCATCGCATGCGCGTTGAGCCATGTCCCGTCACATTTGCATGGCATCGCTTGATATCGCATGTGATGTGCTCGCATCGCATGCGCATTGAGTCACCACGCGTCATATGCGCATGGCATCGCTTGATATAGCATCTTATGTGCATCGCATCGCATGCGCATTGAGTCACGTTGCGTCACATGCGCATTGCATCGCTTGATATCGCATCTTATGTGCATCTCTTTGCATGCGCATTGAGTCACTTCGCGTCACATGCGCATGGTATCGCTTGATATCGCATCTTATGTGAATCGCATCCCATGTGCATTGAGTCACGTCATGTTACATGCGCATGGCATCGCTTTATATCGCAACTTATGTGCCTCGCATCGCATGCGCATTGAGCCAGGTCGCGTCACATGCGCATGGCATCGCTTGATATTATATTTTACGTGCATCGAATCGCATGCTTATTGAGTCACGTCGCGTCACATGCGTATGGCATCGCTTGATATCGCATCTTATGTGCATCGCATCTCATGCGCATTGAGTCCCATCGCTTCACATGCGCATGGCATCTCTCGACAACGCATCTCATGTGCATCGTATGCGCATTGAGTGACGTCGCTTCACATGTAAATGGCATCGCTTGATTTCGCATCTCATATTCATCGCATGCGCATTGAGTCACGTTGCATCACATGCGCATGGCATCGCTTGATATCGCATCTTATGTGCATCGCATCGCATGCATATTGAGTGACATCACGCCACATGCGCATGGCATCGCTTGATATCGCATCTTATGTGCATCGCATCGCATGCGCATTGAGTCACCTCGCATCACATGCGCATGGCATCGCTTCATATCGCCTCTCATGTTCATCGCATCGCATGCGTATTGGGTCACGTCGCATCACATGCGCATTTCATTGCTTGATATCGCATCTTATGTGCATTGCATCGCATGCGCATTGAGTCACGCCAGGTCACATGCGCATGGCATCGCTTGATATCGCATCTTATGTGCATCGTAACGCATGCGCATTAAGTCACAGCGCGTCACATGCGCATGGCATCACTTGATATCGCATCTTATGTGGTTCTCATGCGCATTGAGTCACTTCGCATCACATGCGCATGGCATCGCTTGATATCGCATCTTACGTGCATCGCATCGCATGCGCTTTGAGTCACGTCGCGTCGAATGCGCATGGCAATGCTTGAAAACGCATCTTATGTTCATCGCATCGCATGTGCATTAGTCACGTCGCACCACATGCGCATGACATCGCTCGATATCGCATCTTTTGTGCATCGCATCGCATGCGCATTGAGTGACATCGCGTGATATGCGCATGGTATCGCTTGATATCGCATCTTATAAGCACCGCATGCGCATTTAGCCACATCGCGTCACATGCGCATGGCATCGCCTGATATTGCATCTTATGCGCATCGCATCTTATGTGCATCGCATGCGCATTGAGTCACATCGCATCACACGCGCATGGCATCGCTCGACATGGCATCTTATGTGCATCGCATCGCATGCGCGTTGAGTCATGTCTCGTCACATTTTCATGGCATCACTTGATATCGCATCTGATGTGCTTCGCATCACATGCGCATTGAGCCACGTAGCGTCACGTGCGCATGGCATCGCTCGATATAGCATCTTATGTGCATCGAATCGCAGCGCATTGAATGACATCACGCCACATGCACATGGCAGCGCTCGATATCGCATCTTATGTCACATCGCATCACATGCGCATGAAATCGCTTGATATCGCCTCTCATGTTCATCGCATCGCATGCGCATTGAGTCACATCGCATCAGACATGCATGGCATCGCTCGACATCGCATCTTATGTGTATCGCATCGCATGCGCGTTGAGCCATGTCTCGTCACATTTGCATGGCATCGCTTGATGTCGCATCTGATGTGCTTCGCATCGCATGCGCATTGAGCCACCACGCGTCATATGTGCATGGCATCGCTTGATATCGCATCTTATGTGCATCGCATCGCATGCGCATAGAGTCACGTTGCGAAACATGCGCATGGCATCGCTTGATATCGCATCTTATGTGCATACCATCGCTTGCGCATTGAGTCACGTCGCGTCACATGCGCATGGCATCGCTTGATATCGCACCTTATGTACATCTCTTTGCATGCGCATTGAGTCACTTCGAGTCACATGCGCATGGCATCGCTTGATATCGCATCTGATGTGCTTCGCATCACATGCGCATTGAGCCACGTAGCGTCACGTGCGCATGGCATCGCTCGATATAGCATCTTATGTGCATTGAATCGCAGCGCATTGAATGACATCACGCCACATGCACATGGCAGCGCTCGATATCGCATCTTATGTCACATCGCACCACATGCGCATGGAATCGCTTGATATCGCCTCTGATGTTCATCGCATCGCCTGCGCATTGAGTCACATCGCATCAGACATGCATGGCATCGCTCGACATCGCATCTTATGTGTATCGCATCGCATGCGCGTTGAGCCATGTCTCGTCACATTTGCATGGCACCGCTTGATATCGCATGTGATGTGCTTCGCATCGCATGCGCATTGGGTCACCACGCGTCATATGCGCATGGCAACGCTTGATATCGCATCTTATGTGCATCGCATCGCATGCGCATTGAGTCACGTTGCGTCACATGCGCATGGCATCGCTTGATATCGCATCTTAAGTGCATCTCTTTGCATGCGTATTGAGTCACTTCGCGTCACATGCGCATGGCATCGCTTGATATCGCATCTTATGTGAATCGCATCCCATGTGCATTGAGTCACGTCATGTTACATGCGCATGGCATCGCTTGATATCGCATCTTATGTGCCTCGCATCGCATGCGCATTGAGCCAGGTCGAGTCACATGCGCATGGCATCGCTTGATATTATATTTTATGTGCATCGCATCGCATGCTTATTGAGTCACGTCGCGTCACATGCGCATGGCATCGCTTGATATCGCATCTTATGTGCATCACATCTCATGCGCATTGAGTCCCATCGCATCACATGCGCATGGCATCTCTCGACAACGCATCTCATGTGCATCGTATGCGCATTGAGTGACGTCGCTTCACATGTACATGGCATCGCTTGATTTCGCCTCTCATTTGCATCGCATGCGCATTGAGTCACGTTGCATCACATGCGCATGGGATCGCTTGATATCGCATCTTATGTGCATCGCATCGCATGCATATTGAGTGACATCACGCCACATGCGCATGGCATCGCTTGATATCGCATCTTATGTGCATCGCATCGCATGCGCATTGAGTCACCTCGCATCACATGCGCATGGCATCGCTTCATATCGCCTCTCATGTTCATCGCATCGCATGCGTATTGAGTCACGTCGCATCACATGCGCATTTCATTGCTTGATATCGCATCTTATGTGCATTGCATCGCATGCGCATTGAGTCACGCCAGGTCACATGCGCATGGCATCGCTTGATATCGCATCTTATGTGCATCGTATCGCATGCGCATTCAGTCACAGCGCGTCACATGCGCATGACATCACTTGATATCGCATCTTATGTGGATCTCATGCGCATTGAGTCACTTCGCATTACATGCGCATGGCATCGCTTGATATCGCATCTTATGTGCATCGCATCGCATGCGCATTGAGTCACGTTGCGTCACATGCGCATGGCATCGCTTGATATCGAATCTTATGTGCATCTCTTTGCATGCGTATTGAGTCACTTCGCGTCACATGCGCATGGCATCGCTTGATGTCGCATCTTATGTGAATCGCATCCCATGTGCATTGAGTCACGTCATGTTACATGCGCATGGCATCGCTTGATATCGCATCTTATGTGCCTCGCATCGCATGCGCATTGAGCCAGGTCGCGTCACATGCGCATGGCATCGCTTGATATTATATTTTATGTGCATCGCATCGCATGCTTATTGCGTCACGTCGCGTCACATGCGCATGGCATCGCTTGATATCGCATCTTATGTGCATCGCATCTCATGCGCATTGAGTCCCATCGCATCACATGCGCATGGCATCTCTCGACAACGCATCTCATGTGCATCGTATGCGCATTGAGTGACGTCGCTTCACATGTACATGGCATCGCTTAATTTCGCATCTCATTTGCATCGCATGCGCATTGAGTCACGTTGCATCACATGCGCATGGCATCGCTTGATATCGCATCTTATGTGCATCGCATCGCATGCATATTGAGTGACATCACGCCACATGCGCATGGCATCGCTTGATATCGCATCTTATGTGCATCGCATCGCATGCGCATTGAGTCACCTCGCATCACATGCGCATGGCATCGCTTCATATCGCCTCTCATGTTCATCGCATCGCATGCGTATTGAGTCACGTCGCATCACATGCGCATTTCATTGCTTGATATCGCATCTTATGTGCATTGCATCGCATGCGCATGGCATCGCTTGATATCGCATCTTATGTGCATCGTATCGCATGCACATTAAGTCACAGCGCGTCACATGCGCATGGCATCACTTGATATCGCATCTTATGTGGATCTCATGCGCATTGAGTCACTTCGCATTACACGCGCATGGCATCGCTTGATATCGCATCTTACGTGCATCGCATCGCATGCGCTTTGAGTCACGTCGGGTCGAATGCGCATGGCAATGCTTGAAAACGCATCTTATGTTCATCGCATCGCATGTGCATTAGTCACGTCGCACCACATGCGCATGACATCGCTCGACATGGCATCTTATGTGCATCGCATCGAATGCGCGTTGAGTCATGTCTCGTCACATTTTCATGGCATCACTTCATATCGCATCTGATGTGCTTCGCATCACATGCGCATTGAGCCACGTAGCGTCACGTGCGCATGGCATCGCTCGATATAGCATCTTATGTGCATCGAATCGCAGCGCATTGAGTGACATCACGCCACATGCACATGGCAGCGCTCGATATCGCATCTTATGTCACATCGCATCACATGCGCATGAAATCGCTTGATATCGCCTCTCATGTTCATCGCATCGCATGCGCATTGAGTCACATCGCATCAGACATGCATGGCATCGCTCGACATCGCATCTTATGTGTATCGCATCGCATGCGCGTTGAGCCATGTCTCGTCACATTTGCATGGCATCGCTTGATATCGCATCTGATGTGCTTCACATCGCATGCGCATTGAGTCACCACGCTTCATATGCGCATGGCATCGCTTGATATCGCATCTTATGTGCATCGCATCGCATGCGCATAGAGTCACGTTGCGAAACATGCGCATGGCATCGCTTGATATCGCATCTTATGTGCATACCATCGCTTGCGCATTGAGTCACGTCGCGTCACATGCGCATGGCATCGCTTGATATCGCATCTTATGTACATCTCTTTGCATGCGCATTGAGTCACTTCGCGTCACATGCGCATGGCATCGCTTGATATCGCATCTTATGTGCATCGCATCCCATGTGCATTGAGTCACGTCATGTCAAATACGCATGGCATACCTTGATATCGCAGCTTATGTGCGTCGCATCGCATGCGCATTGAGTCACGTCACGTCACATGCGCATGGCATCGCTTGATGTCGCATCTTACCTGCATCGCATCGCATAAGCATTGAGTCACGTCGCGTCACATGCACATGGCATCGCTTGATATCGCATCTCATGTGCATCTCATCGCATGCGGATTGAATCACAACACGTCACATACGCATGGCATCGCTTGATATAGCATCTTATGTGCATCGCATCGCATGCGCATTGAGTCACGTCGCGTCACATGCATATGGCATCTCTCGATATCTTATCTTATGTGCATCGCATCGCATGCGCATTGAGTCACGTTGCATCACATGCACATGGCATCGCTTGATATCGCATCTTATGCGCATCGCGTGCACATTGAGTCACGTCGCGTTACATGCGCATGGCATCGCTTGATAGCGCATCTTATGTGCATTGCATCGCATGTCCAGTGAGTCACGTCGCGTCACATGTGCATGCCATCGCTTGATATGGCATTTTATGTGCATCGTATCGCATGCGCATTGAGTCACGTCGCGTTACATGCGCATGGCATTGCTTGATATCGCAACTTATGTGCATCGCATCGCGTGCGCATTGAGTCACATCGGGTCACATGCGCATGGCATCGCTCAACAACGGAAATTATGTGCATCGCATCGCATGCGCATTGAGTCACGTCATGTCACATGCGCATGGCATCGCTTGATATCGCATGTTTGTTCATCGCATCGCATGCGCATTCAGTCACGTCGCGTTACATTTCTTTTTTTTTTAATTAATTTTTTGGACTGGCCCCGCCTCCGCCAGCCCAGGTGACGATCATCCGAAAGGGATATACATCCCTTACATGCGCATGGCATCGCTTGATATTGCATCTTATGTGCATTGCATCGCATGCATAGTGACTCACGTCGCGTCACATGCGCATGGTATCGCTTGATATGGTATTTCATGTGCATCGCATCGCATGCTTATTGAGTCACGTCGCGTCACATGCGGATGGCATCGCTTGATATCGCATGTTATGTGCATCGCATCGCATGCGCATTGAGTCACATCGCATCACATGCGCATGGCATCGCTCGACAACGCATCTTCTGCGCATCGTATGCGCATTGAGTGACGTCGCGTCACATGCACATGGCATCGCCTGATTTCGCATCTCATTACCATCGCATGCGCATTTAGTCACGTTGCATCACATGCGAATGGCATCGCTTGATATCGCATTTTATGTGCATCGCATCGCATGCGTATTGAGTCACATCGCTCACATGCGCCTGGCATCGCTTGATATCGCATCTTATGTGCATCGAATCGCAGCGCATTAAGTGACATCACGCCACATGCACATGGCAGCGCTCGATATCGCATCTTATGTCACATCGCACCACATGCGCATGGAATCGCTTGATATCGCCTCTGATGTTCATCGCATCGCATGCGCATTGAGTCACATCGCATCAGACATGCATGGCATCGCTCGACGTCGCATCTTATGTGTATCGCATCGCATGCGCGTTGAGCCATGTCTCGTCACATTTGCATGGCATCGCTTGATATCGCATCTGATGTGCTTCACATCGCATGCGCATTGAGTCACCACGCGTCATATGCGCATGGCATCACTTGATATCGCATCTTATGTGCATCGCATCGCATGCGCATAGAGTCACGTTGCGAAACATGCGCATGGCATCGCTGTATATCGCATCTTATGTGCATACCATCGCTTGCGCATTGAGTCACGTCGCGTCACATGCGCATGGCATCGCTTGATATCGCATCTTATGTACATCTCTTTGCATGCGCATTGAGTCTCTTCGCGTCACATGCGCATGGCATCGCTTGATATCGCATCTTATGTGCATCGCATACCATGTGCATTGAGTCACGTCATGTCACATACGCATGGCATACCTTGATATCGCAGCTTGTGTGCGTCGCATCGCATGCGCATTGAGTCACCTTTCGTCACATGCGCATGGCATCGCTTGATGTCGCATCTTATCTGCATCGCATCGCATAAGCATTGAGTCACGTCGCGTCACATGCATATGGCATCGCTTGATATCGCATCTCATGTGCATCTCATCGCATGCGGATTGAATCACAACACGTCACATACGCATGGCATCGCTTGATATAGCATCTTATGTGCATCGCATCGCATGCGCATTGAGTGACATCGCGTGATATGCGCATGGTATCGCTTGATATCGCATCTTATAAGCACCGCATGCGCATTTAGCCACATCGCGTCACATGCGCATGGCATCGCCTGATATTGCATCTTATGCGCATCGCATCTTATGTGCATCGCATGCGCATTGAGTCACATCGCATCACACGCGCATGGCATCGCTCGACATGGCATCTTATGTGCATCGCATCGCATGCGCGTTGAGTCATGTCTCGTCACATTTTCATGGCATCACTTGATATCGCATCTGATGTGCTTCGCATCACATGCGCATTGAGCCACGTAGCGTCACGTGCGCATGGCATCGCTCGATATAGCATCTTATGTGCATCGAATCGCAGCGCATTGAATGACATCACGCCACATGCACATGGCAGCGCTCGATATCGCATCTTATGTCACATCGCATCACATGCGCATGAAATCGCTTGATATCGCCTCTCATGTTCATCGCATCGCATGCGCATTGAGTCACATCGCATCAGACATGCATGGCATCGCTCGACATCGCATCTTATGTGTATCGCATCGCATGCGCGTTGAGCCATGTCTCGTCACATTTGCATGGCATCGCTTGATGTCGCATCTGATGTGCTTCGCATCGCATGCGCATTGAGCCACCACGCGTCATATGTGCATGGCATCGCTTGATATCGCATCTTATGTGCATCGCATCGCATGCGCATAGAGTCACGTTGCGAAACATGCGCATGGCATCGCTTGATATCGCATCTTATGTGCATACCATCGCTTGCGCATTGAGTCACGTCGCGTCACATGCGCATGGCATCGCTTGATATCGCACCTTATGTACATCTCTTTGCATGCGCATTGAGTCACTTCGAGTCACATGCGCATGGCATCGCTTGATATCGCATCTGATGTGCTTCGCATCACATGCGCATTGAGCCACGTAGCGTCACGTGCGCATGGCATCGCTCGATATAGCATCTTATGTGCATTGAATCGCAGCGCATTGAATGACATCACGCCACATGCACATGGCAGCGCTCGATATCGCATCTTATGTCACATCGCACCACATGCGCATGGAATCGCTTGATATCGCCTCTGATGTTCATCGCATCGCCTGCGCATTGAGTCACATCGCATCAGACATGCATGGCATCGCTCGACATCGCATCTTATGTGTATCGCATCGCATGCGCGTTGAGCCATGTCTCGTCACATTTGCATGGCACCGCTTGATATCGCATGTGATGTGCTTCGCATCGCATGCGCATTGGGTCACCACGCGTCATATGCGCATGGCAACGCTTGATATCGCATCTTATGTGCATCGCATCGCATGCGCATTGAGTCACGTTGCGTCACATGCGCATGGCATCGCTTGATATCGCATCTTAAGTGCATCTCTTTGCATGCGTATTGAGTCACTTCGCGTCACATGCGCATGGCATCGCTTGATATCGCATCTTATGTGAATCGCATCCCATGTGCATTGAGTCACGTCATGTTACATGCGCATGGCATCGCTTGATATCGCATCTTATGTGCCTCGCATCGCATGCGCATTGAGCCAGGTCGAGTCACATGCGCATGGCATCGCTTGATATTATATTTTATGTGCATCGCATCGCATGCTTATTGAGTCACGTCGCGTCACATGCGCATGGCATCGCTTGATATCGCATCTTATGTGCATCACATCTCATGCGCATTGAGTCCCATCGCATCACATGCGCATGGCATCTCTCGACAACGCATCTCATGTGCATCGTATGCGCATTGAGTGACGTCGCTTCACATGTACATGGCATCGCTTGATTTCGCATCTCATTTGCATCGCATGCGCATTGAGTCACGTTGCATCACATGCGCATGGGATCGCTTGATATCGCATCTTATGTGCATCGCATCGCATGCATATTGAGTGACATCACGCCACATGCGCATGGCATCGCTTGATATCGCATCTTATGTGCATCGCATCGCATGCGCATTGAGTCACCTCGCATCACATGCGCATGGCATCGCTTCATATCGCCTCTCATGTTCATCGCATCGCATGCGTATTGAGTCACGTCGCATCACATGCGCATTTCATTGCTTGATATCGCATCTTATGTGCATTGCATCGCATGCGCATTGAGTCACGCCAGGTCACATGCGCATGGCATCGCTTGATATCGCATCTTATGTGCATCGTATCGCATGCGCATTCAGTCACAGCGCGTCACATGCGCATGACATCACTTGATATCGCATCTTATGTGGATCTCATGCGCATTGAGTCACTTCGCATTACATGCGCATGGCATCGCTTGATATCGCATCTTATGTGCATCGCATCGCATGCGCATTGAGTCACGTTGCGTCACATGCGCATGGCATCGCTTGATATCGAATCTTATGTGCATCTCTTTGCATGCGTATTGAGTCACTTCGCGTCACATGCGCATGGCATCGCTTGATGTCGCATCTTATGTGAATCGCATCCCATGTGCATTGAGTCACGTCATGTTACATGCGCATGGCATCGCTTGATATCGCATCTTATGTGCCTCGCATCGCATGCGCATTGAGCCAGGTCGCGTCACATGCGCATGGCATCGCTTGATATTATATTTTATGTGCATCGCATCGCATGCTTATTGCGTCACGTCGCGTCACATGCGCATGGCATCGCTTGATATCGCATCTTATGTGCATCGCATCTCATGCGCATTGAGTCCCATCGCATCACATGCGCATGGCATCTCTCGACAACGCATCTCATGTGCATCGTATGCGCATTGAGTGACGTCGCTTCACATGTACATGGCATCGCTTAATTTCGCATCTCATTTGCATCGCATGCGCATTGAGTCACGTTGCATCACATGCGCATGGCATCGCTTGATATCGCATCTTATGTGCATCGCATCGCATGCATATTGAGTGACATCACGCCACATGCGCATGGCATCGCTTGATATCGCATCTTATGTGCATCGCATCGCATGCGCATTGAGTCACCTCGCATCACATGCGCATGGCATCGCTTCATATCGCCTCTCATGTTCATCGCATCGCATGCGTATTGAGTCACGTCGCATCACATGCGCATTTCATTGCTTGATATCGCATCTTATGTGCATTGCATCGCATGCGCATTGAGTCACGCCAGGTCACATGCGCATGGCATCGCTTGATATCGCATCTTATGTGCATCGTATCGCATGCACATTAAGTCACAGCGCGTCACATGCGCATGGCATCACTTGATATCGCATCTTATGTGGATCTCATGCGCATTGAGTCACTTCGCATTACACGCGCATGGCATCGCTTGATATCGCATCTTACGTGCATCGCATCGCATGCGCTTTGAGTCACGTCGGGTCGAATGCGCATGGCAATGCTTGAAAACGCATCTTATGTTCATCGCATCGCATGTGCATTAGTCACGTCGCACCACATGCGCATGACATCGCTCGACATGGCATCTTATGTGCATCGCATCGAATGCGCGTTGAGTCATGTCTCGTCACATTTTCATGGCATCACTTCATATCGCATCTGATGTGCTTCGCATCACATGCGCATTGAGCCACGTAGCGTCACGTGCGCATGGCATCGCTCGATATAGCATCTTATGTGCATCGAATCGCAGCGCATTGAGTGACATCACGCCACATGCACATGGCAGCGCTCGATATCGCATCTTATGTCACATCGCATCACATGCGCATGAAATCGCTTGATATCGCCTCTCATGTTCATCGCATCGCATGCGCATTGAGTCACATCGCATCAGACATGCATGGCATCGCTCGACATCGCATCTTATGTGTATCGCATCGCATGCGCGTTGAGCCATGTCTCGCCACATTTGCATGGCATCGCTTGATATCGCATCTGATGTGCTTCACATCGCATGCGCATTGAGTCACCACGCTTCATATGCGCATGGCATCGCTTGATATCGCATCTTATGTGCATCGCATCGCATGCGCATAGAGTCACGTTGCGAAACATGCGCATGGCATCGCTTGATATCGCATCTTATGTGCATACCATCGCTTGCGCATTGAGTCACGTCGCGTCACATGCGCATGGCATCGCTTGATATCGCATCTTATGTACATCTCTTTGCATGCGCATTGAGTCACTTCGCGTCACATGCGCATGGCATCGCTTGATATCGCATCTTATGTGCATCGCATCCCATGTGCATTGAGTCACGTCATGTCAAATACGCATGGCATACCTTGATATCGCAGCTTATGTGCGTCGCATCGCATGCGCATTGAGTCACGTCACGTCACATGCGCATGGCATCGCTTGATGTCGCATCTTACCTGCATCGCATCGCATAAGCATTGAGTCACGTCGCGTCACATGCACATGGCATCGCTTGATATCGCATCTCATGTGCATCTCATCGCATGCGGATTGAATCACAACACGTCACATACGCATGGCATCGCTTGATATAGCATCTTATGTGCATCGCATCGCATGCGCATTGAGTCACGTCGCGTCACATGCATATGGCATCTCTCGATATCTTATCTTATGTGCATCGCATCGCATGCGCATTGAGTCACGTTGCATCACATGCACATGGCATCGCTTGATATCGCATCTTATGCGCATCGCGTGCACATTGAGTCACGTCGCGTTACATGCGCATGGCATCGCTTGATAGCGCATCTTATGTGCATTGCATCGCATGTCCAGTGAGTCACGTCGCGTCACATGTGCATGCCATCGCTTGATATGGCATTTTATGTGCATCGTATCGCATGCGCATTGAGTCACGTCGCGTTACATGCGCATGGCATTGCTTGATATCGCAACTTATGTGCATCGCATCGCGTGCGCATTGAGTCACATCGGGTCACATGCGCATGGCATCGCTCAACAACGGAAATTATGTGCATCGCATCGCATGCGCATTGAGTCACGTCATGTCACATGCGCATGGCATCGCTTGATATCGCATGTTTGTTCATCGCATCGCATGCGCATTCAGTCACGTCGCGTTACATTTCTTTTTTTTTTAATTAATTTTTTGGACTGGCCCCGCCTCCGCCAGCCCAGGTGACGATCATCCGAAAGGGATATACATCCCTTACATGCGCATGGCATCGCTTGATATTGCATCTTATGTGCATTGCATCGCATGCATAGTGACTCACGTCGCGTCACATGCGCATGGTATCGCTTGATATGGTATTTCATGTGCATCGCATCGCATGCTTATTGAGTCACGTCGCGTCACATGCGGATGGCATCGCTTGATATCGCATGTTATGTGCATCGCATCGCATGCGCATTGAGTCACATCGCATCACATGCGCATGGCATCGCTCGACAACGCATCTTCTGCGCATCGTATGCGCATTGAGTGACGTCGCGTCACATGCACATGGCATCGCCTGATTTCGCATCTCATTACCATCGCATGCGCATTTAGTCACGTTGCATCACATGCGAATGGCATCGCTTGATATCGCATTTTATGTGCATCGCATCGCATGCGTATTGAGTCACATCGCTCACATGCGCCTGGCATCGCTTGATATCGCATCTTATGTGCATCGAATCGCAGCGCATTAAGTGACATCACGCCACATGCACATGGCAGCGCTCGATATCGCATCTTATGTCACATCGCACCACATGCGCATGGAATCGCTTGATATCGCCTCTGATGTTCATCGCATCGCATGCGCATTGAGTCACATCGCATCAGACATGCATGGCATCGCTCGACGTCGCATCTTATGTGTATCGCATCGCATGCGCGTTGAGCCATGTCTCGTCACATTTGCATGGCATCGCTTGATATCGCATCTGATGTGCTTCACATCGCATGCGCATTGAGTCACCACGCGTCATATGCGCATGGCATCACTTGATATCGCATCTTATGTGCATCGCATCGCATGCGCATAGAGTCACGTTGCGAAACATGCGCATGGCATCGCTGTATATCGCATCTTATGTGCATACCATCGCTTGCGCATTGAGTCACGTCGCGTCACATGCGCATGGCATCGCTTGATATCGCATCTTATGTACATCTCTTTGCATGCGCATTGAGTCTCTTCGCGTCACATGCGCATGGCATCGCTTGATATCGCATCTTATGTGCATCGCATACCATGTGCATTGAGTCACGTCATGTCACATACGCATGGCATACCTTGATATCGCAGCTTGTGTGCGTCGCATCGCATGCGCATTGAGTCACCTTTCGTCACATGCGCATGGCATCGCTTGATGTCGCATCTTATCTGCATCGCATCGCATAAGCATTGAGTCACGTCGCGTCACATGCATATGGCATCGCTTGATATCGCATCTCATGTGCATCTCATCGCATGCGGATTGAATCACAACACGTCACATACGCATGGCATCGCTTGATATAGCATCTTATGTGCATCGCATCGCATGCGCATTGAGTCACGTCGCGTCACATGCATATGGCATCTCTCGATATCTTATCTTATGTGCATCGCATCGCATGCGCATTGAGTCACGTTGCATCACATGCGCATGGCATCGCTTGATATCGCATCTTATGCGCATCGCGTGCGCATTGAGTCACGTCGCGTTACATGCGCATGGCATCGCTTGATATCGCATCTTATGTGCATTGCATCGCATGTCCAGTGAGTCACGTCGCGTTACATGCGCATGGCATTGCTTGATATCGCAAATTATGTGCATCGCATCGCGTGCGCATTGAGTCACATCGGGTCACATGCGCATGGCATCGCTCAACAACGGAAATTATGTGCATCGCATCGCATGCGCATTGAGTCACGTCATGTCACATGCGCATGGCATCGCTTGATATCGCATGTTTGTTCATCACATCGAATGCGCATTCAGTCACGTCGCGTTACATTGCTTTTTTTTTTTTAATTAATTTTTTGGACTGAAACCGCCTCCGCCAGCCCAGGTGACGATCATCCGAAAGGGATATACATCCCTTACATGCGCATGGCATCGCTTGATATTGCATCTTATGTGCATTGCATCGCATGCATAGTGACTCACGTCGCGTCACATGCGCATGGTATCGCTTGATATGGTATTTCATGTGCATCGCATCGCATGCTTATTGAGTCACGTCGCGTCACATGCGGATGGCATCGCTTGATATCGCATGTTATGTGCATCGCATCGCATGCGCATTGAGTCACATCGCATCAGAGATGCATGGCATCGCTCGTCATCGCATCTTATGCGTATCGCATCGCATGCGCGTTGAGCCATGTCTCGTCACATTTGCATGGCATCGCTTGATATCGCATCTGATGTGCTTCGCATCGCATTCGCATTGAGTCACCTCGCGTCATATGCGCATGGCATCGCTTGATATCGCATCTTATGTGCATCGCATCGCATGCGCATTGAGTCACGTTGCGTCACATGCGCATGGCATCGCTTGATATCGCATCTTATGTGCATACCATCGCTTGCGCATTGAATGACGTCGCGTCACATGCGCATGGCATCGCTTGATATCGCATCTTATGTGCATCTCTTTGCATGCGCATTGAGTCACTTCGCGTCACATGCGCATGGCATCGCTTGATATCGCATCTTATGTGCATCGCATCCCATGTGCATTGAGTCACGTCATGTTACATGCGCATGGCATCGCTTGATATCGCATCTTATGTGCCTCGCATCGCATGCGCATTGAGCCAGGTCGCGTCACATGCGCATGGCATCGCTTAATATTATATTTTATGTGCATCTCATCGCATGCTTATTGAGTCACGTCGCGTCCCATGCGCATGGCATCGCTTGATATCGCATCTTATGTGCATCGCATCTCATGCGCATTGAGTCACATCGCATCACATGCGCATTGCATCTCTCGACAACGCATCTCATGTGCATCGTATGCGCATTGAGTGACGTCGCTTCACATGTAAATGGCATCGCTTGATTTCGCATCTCATTTGCATCGCAAGCTAATTGAGTCACGTTGCATCACATGCGCATGGCATCGCTTGATATCGCATCTTATGTGCATCGCATCGCATGCGTATTGAGTGACATCACGCCACATGCGCATGGCATCGCTTGATATCGCATCTTATGTGCATCGCATCGCATGCGGATTGGGTCACATCGCATCACATGCGCATGGCATCGCTTCATATCGCCTCTCATGTTCATCGCATCGCATGCGTATTGAGTCACGTCGCATCACATGCGCATGGCATCGCTTGACATCGCATCTCATGTGCATCGCGTCGCATGCGCATTGAATCACATCACGTCATTTGCGCATGGCATCGCTTGATATCGCATCTCATGTGCATCGAATTGCATGCGCATTGAGTCACGTCGCCTTGCATGCGCATGGCATTGCTTGATATCGCATCTTTTGTGCATCGCATTGCATGCGCATTGAGTGACATCGCGTGATATGCCCATGGCATCGCTTGATGTTGCTATTTCATGTGCATCCCGTCGTATGCGCATTGAGCCACGTCTATTCACATGCGCATGGCAATGCTTGATATCGCATCTTATGTAAATCGCATCGCACGCTTATGGAGCCACGTAGCGTCACATGCGCATGGCATCGCTTCATATCGCGCTGCATGCGCATTGAGCCACATCGCATCACACGGGCATGGCAATACTTGATATCGCATCTTATGTGCATTGCATCGCATGCGCGTTGAGTCACGCCAGGTAACATGCTCATGGCATCGCTTGAAATCGCAATTTATGTGCATCGCATCGCATGCGCAGTGAGTCATGTTGCGTCACATGCGCATGGCATCGCTTGATATCGCATCTTATGTGCATCGCATCGCATGCGCATTAAGTCACAGCGCGTCACATTCGCATGGCATCACTTGATATTGCATCTTATGTGGATCGCATGCGCATTGAGTCACTTCGCATCACATGCGCATGGCATCGCTTGATATCGCATCTTACGTGCATCGCATCGCATGCGCTTTGAGTCACGTCGCGTCGAATGCGCATGGCAATGCTTGAAAACGCATCTTATGTTCATCGCATCGCATGTGCATTAGTCACGTCGCACTACATGCGCATGACATCGCTCGATATCGCATCTTTTGTGCATCGCATCGCATGCGCATTGAGTGACATCACGCCACATGCACATGGCAGCGCTCGATATCGCATCTTATGTCACATCGCATCACATGCGCATGGAATCGCTTGATATCGCCTCTCATGTTCATCGCATCGCATGCGCATTGTGTCACATCGCATCAGACATGCATGGCATCGCTCGACATCGCATCTTATGTGTATCGCATCGCATGCGCGTTGAGCCATGTCTCGTTATATTTGCATGGCATCGCTTGATATCGCATCTGATGTGCTTCGCATCGCATGCGCATTGAGTCACCTCGCGTCATATGCGCATGGCATCGCTTGATATCGCATCTTATGTGCATCGCATCGCATGCGCATTGAGCCACGTTGCGTCACATGCGCATGGCATCGCTTGATATCCCATCATATGTGCATACCATCGCTTGCGCATTGAGTCACGTCGCGTCACATGCGCATGGCATCGCTTGATATCGCATCTTATGTGCATCTCTTTGCATGCGCATTGAGTCACTTCGCGTCACATGCGCATGGCATCGCTTGATATCGCATCTTATGTGCATCGCATCCCATGTGCATTGAGTCACGTCATGTCACATGCGCATGGCATCGCTTGATATCGCATCTTATGTGCCTCGCATCGCATGCGCATTGAGCCAGGTCGCCTCACATGCGCATGGCATCGCTTGATATTATATTTTATGTTCATCGCATCGCATGCTTATTGAGTCACGTCGCGTCACATGCGCATGGCATCGCTTGATATCGCATCTTATGTGCATCGCATCTCATGCGCATTGAGTCACATCGCATCACATGCGCATGGCATCTCTCGACAACGCATCTCATGTGCATCGTATGCGCATTGAGTGACGTCGCTTCACATGTACATGGCATCGCTTGATTTCGCATCTCATTTGCATCGCATGCGCATTGAGTCACGTTGCATCACATGCGCATGGCATCGCTTGATATCGCATCTTATGTGCATCGCATCGCATGCGTATTGAGTGACATCACAACACATGCGCATGGCATCGCTTGATATCGCATCTTATGTGCATCGCATCGCATGCGCATTGAGTGACTTCGCGTCATATGCGCATGGCATCGCTTGATATCGCATCTCATGTGCATCGGGTCGCATGCGCATTGAATCAACTCACGACATTTGCGCATGGCATCGCTTGATATCGCATCTCATGTGCATCGAATTGCATGCGCATTGAGTCACGTCGCCTTGCATGCGCATGGCATTGCATGATATCGCATCTTTTGTGCATCGCAATGCATGCGCATTGAGTGACATCGCGTCATATGCGCATGGCATCGCTTGATATCGCTATCTCATGTGCATCGCGTCGCATGCGCATTGAGTCACGTCTAGTCACATGCCCATGGCAACGCTTGATATCGCATCTTATGTGCATCGCATCGCACGCTTATTGAGTCACGTAGCGTCACATGCGCATGGCATCGCTTCATATCGCACTGCATGCGTATTGAGCCACATCGCATCACACGGGCATGGCAATACTTGATATCGCATCTTATGTTCATTGCATCGCATGCGCATTGAGTCACGCCAGGTCACATGCTCATGGCAGCGCTTGATATCGCAATTTATGTGCATCGCATCGCATGCGCAGTGAGTCATGTTGCGTCACATGCGCATGGCATCGCCTGATATCGCATCTTATGTGCATCGCATCGCATGCGCATTAAGTCACAGCGCGTCACATGCGCATGGCATCACTTGATATCGCATCTTATGTGGATCGCATGCGCATTGAGTCACTTCGCACCACATGCGCATGACATCGCTCGATATCGCATCTTTTGTGCATCGCATCGCATGCGCATTGAGTGACATCCCGTGATATGCGCATGGTATCGCTTGATATCGCATCTTATAAGCACCGCATGTGCATTTAGTCACATCGCGTCACATGCGCATGGCATCGCCTGATATTGCATCTTATGCGCATCGCATCTTATGTGCATCGCATGCGCATTGAGTCACATTGCATCACACGCGCTTGGCATCGCTCGACATGGCATCTTATGTGCATCGCATCGCATGGGCGTTGAGTCATGTCTGGTCACATTTTCATGGCATCGCTTGATATCGCATCTGATGTGCTTCGCATCACATGCGCATTGAGCCACGTAGCGTCACATGCGCATGGCATCGCTCGATATCGCATCTTATGTGCATCGCATCGCATGCGCATTGAGTTGCGCCGCGTCTCATGCGCATGGCATCGTTTGATATCGCCTCTCATGTGCATCGCATCGCATGCGCATTGAGCCACATCTAGTCACATGCGCATGGCATAGCTTGATATCGCATCATATGTGCATCGCAATCGCAGCGCATTGAGTGACAGCACGCCACATGCGCATATCATCGCTTGATATCGCATCTTATGTGCATCCCATCACACACGGATTGAGTCACGTCGAGTCACATGCGCATGGCATCGCTTGATATCGCATCTTATGAGCATCTCATCGCATGCGCATTGGAACACGTCGCGTCACATGCGCATGGTATAGCTTGATATCGCATGTTAGCTGCACCTCATCCCATGCGCATTTAGTCACGTCTCACCACATGCGCATGACATCGCTCGACATCGAATCTTATGTGCATTTCATCGCATGCGCATTGAGTCACGTCGCGTCACATGCGCATGGCATCGCTTGATATCGCATCTCATGTGCATCGCATCGCTAGTGCATTGAGGCAAGTCGCATCACATGCTCACGGCATTTGCTTGATATCGCATCTTACGTGCATCGCATCGCATGCGCTTTGAGTCGCGTCGCGTCGCATGCGTATGGCATTGCTTGATATCGCATCTTATGTTCATCGCATCGCATGTGCATTAGTCAAGCCGCACCACATGCGCATGACATCGCTCGATATCGCATCTTTTGTGCATCGCATCGCATGCGCATTGAGTGACGTCGCGTGATATGCGCATGGTATCGCTTGATATCGCATCTTATGTGCAGCGCATGCGCATTGAGTCACATCGCCTCACATGCGCATGGCATCGCTCGACATGGCATCTTATGTGCATCGCATCGCATGCGCGTTGAGTCATGTCTCGTCACATTTTCATGACATCGCTTGATATCGCATCTTATGTGCATCGCATCACACACGGATTGAGTCACGTCGCGTCACATGCGCATGGCATCGCTTGATATCGCATCTTATGTGCATCTCATCGCATGCGCATTGAGTCACGTATTGTCACATGCGCATGGTATAGCTTGATATCGCATGTTATCTGCACCTCATCGCATGCGCATTCAGTCACGTCTTACCACATGCGCATGACATCGCTCGACATCGAATCTTATGTGCTTCGCATCGCATGCGCATTGAGTCATATCGCGTCACATGCGCATGGCATCGCTTGATATCGCATTTTATGTGCATCGCATCGCAGCGCATTGTGTCACATCGCGTCACATGCGCATGCATTGCTTGACATCGCATCTTATGTGCATCGAATGCGCATTGAGGCACATCGCATCACACGCGCATGGCACCGCTGACATCGCATCTTATGTGCATCACATCGCATGCGCATTGAGTCACATCGCGTCACGTGCGCATGGCATCGCTTGTTATCGCATCTTATCTGCATCGCATCGCATGCGTATTGAGTCACATCCCGTCACATGCGCATGGCATCGCTTGATATCGCACCTTATGTGCACTGCATCGCATGCGCATTGAGTCACTTCGCGTCGCATACGCATGGAATCGCTTGATGTCGCATCTTATGTGCATCGCATTGTATGCGCATTGAGTCATGTCTCGTCACATTTGCAAGGCATCGCTTGATATCGCATCTGATGTGCATCGCATCGCATGCGCATTGAGTCACGTCGCGTCACATGCGCATGGCATCTCTTGATATCGCATCTTATGTGCATCGCATCGCATGCGCATTGAGTCACGTCGCGTCACATGCGCATGGCATCGCTTGAATTCGCATCTCATGTGCAGCGGATCGTATGCATGTTGAGTCACTTCGCATCAGATGCGCATGGCATCGCTTGATATCGCATTTTATGTGCATCGCATCGCATGCGCCTTGAGCCACATCGCGTCACATGCGCATGGCATCGCTTGATATCGCGTCTTATGTGCATCGCATCGCAAGCGCATTGAGTCACGTCGCGTCACATGAAATGAAATGAAAAACGTTATTTAGGCATGTTGTAAAAACATGCCCTGGCTGTTTTAGGGATAGTCCCTCTTCAGCCGCGTATTTAAATTTTTTGAAACTGGGTACGGGGCGGAGAGATCAATCTGGGGTGCGTCAAAAATATTTCGTTTTGCGTGTTTGTAGGTGTGGTTGTGTGGGTTGGTGTGTTCGTCCCTATATGTGGGGTGATGGCTTCTGCCCTCTGGGAAAAAAATTGTGTTTTTGTTGTATTGTGTGGTTGTGTTTGTGTGTTGCTGCAACGGCTCTCGGTTAGTTTTTGTCTGTGTTGTGTGTTATGTGTTTTGTTATGTATATGTCAGTGAGTTTGTATTTACTGTGTGGTTATGTTTTTTATGGGAATTTGTGTTGTCATTCGTGTGTCATTGTTAGGTGTTTTCATTTATAAAGATAGCCAGCTGGTTGCCAACTCTCGTCGTGTTAATTGCTTTTTTAAGTGTCTTTTGTGCAGTCTGAGTCAGGTTTTGTAGGAATCGTGCTCTGTGTGCGGGTGGAGTGATGTCATATATTGGTGGTATCAATGTGCTGAGTATTTGTGTGATTGTCGTATTTGTAATTTCGCGTATGTACTTTGTGATGTTTTTCTGTATGTTTGTGAGTTGGTCTTGTAGGGACTTTATCTGTTGTTCGGATTGGGATATTACGTCTTGGAACGTGTTTACTGTCTCGTGCTTCGACATGTGTCTTTTAGTTTCTGGGATCTTTGGGAAATTTGTCTCGGGCCAGTCAGTCACGTGTGTTGGTTTGGGTGGTGTGGGGTTGTTGTGAGGGAAGATGTGGGTCTTAGCAGTGTGTTCGGGTTGTGTCGGGGGCTGTCTGGGATACATCGGGCATTTTACTTGCCCGGTGTAGTGCCCGTTCTGTCTGCAGGTGGAGCAGTAAGGGGTGTTATGTCGGATAGGATGTGTGCATCGTCGTGTGTCAGAGTTGTGCCCACAGTGGAAGCATATTGGTTTTTGTGTACAATTTTCCTCGTGATGTCCGTATGTCTGGCATTGTCTGCAAGGTACGTGTCGGTCTGTGTGCTTAGAAGGCTCCGGCCTGAAAATTTGTTTTTCAATGACGGCGCCTTCTTTCAGTATTGTGTTGATGGTTGTGATGCATGTGCTGAATATTCGTACGAGTTGCGTCTGTCTGTTTTGGCTGATGATCCTGGATACGCGTGTTATTTCTGGGTACGTCTCTTGTATGCTTTGTAGTATTTCGTCATCAGTTATGTCGTACGGTATTCCTTTAACTACGGCGGTCAGGGTTTTTCGTGGTCTGTTTGGTTCTGTGTCAGGGTTGGGTGTGGGTCGGTTTTGTGGTGGGGAGTTTGCGTAGTACGCAAACTTCCCGAAGTTGTGAATGGGGATGGCCTGGGTGAAAGTCACTGCTTGTTGTTGGTTGCGGAAGGTCAGTGCGTAAGTGTTTTGTTGCAGTCTTTGAGCACGGTAGAGTGAGTCTGTGTTCTGTTGTGTCTTTGTCATCAAGCTCCTAACGAGCCATGAATTTTGTTTGTCTGGGTTGCTGTTGATGATGTATATCGTGAAGTAGCCGTGAGGTGTGGGCGGTATGTAAGTCGTGCGTGGTGTCAGTAGTGTGTTAAGTCGATTGCCGAGTTGTGTTGTAGATTCAATGCTGGTGTCTGAGTCATGGTCAATGTTGTCAGGAGCTTGAGGGGCTGAGCTACTATTGGAGCTCATAGAGTGCGTGCGGTGATGTGTGTTTGTTGGTGTTGGTGTACGTGGGGGTGTTTGTGTTGGTGTTTGTTGAGTGCGTGTGTCATGTGTTTCGTCGTGATTGAGTTCTGCCTCGCTTGCTGATGAAGATGGTGCATGTTGTATGAGCAGCGGTGTATTTTTTTTCTTAGTCAGGACGCGTCGGCGGGAAGATTGGGGATCAGGGGGTTTTGGAGGTTTGGCCGTAGAATGACGCTTGGGCATCTTCTAGGGCCGGGAAAGACTTAGGTGTGAGAGGAGGTGGCTGCAAAGAAGCGCGGTTTGTGTATACCTACGCCTATGTGTAGTCCCAGCGGACTACCAGACTTGCGTCTGTTGGCTTACTGAGACTGGCCCAGCAGGTACACAAACCTCAACACAAGGAGGGGCAAGGTAGGGCTTACCTGGAAGGGGCGCGGACTGACGTGTTTTTACACTCTCCACTTGCTTGCCAAGTGTCTTGAGAAGTGCCTTCTCGCTGCGCCGTAATTATGGAGCGTAGCTTGCCGGTGTTCGTGCGTACATCCCCTGTCGTCGCATCTTAAGTGCATCATTACGCATGCGCATTGACTCACGTCGCGTCGCATGCGCATGGCATTGCTTGATATCGCATGTTATGTTCATCGCATCGCATGTGAGTAGGTAGGGTAGGACAGAGCTGGCGCACTTTTTTATGCGCAAGATGGCCGCCGTGCGTAATCTAAGCATTAATACGTAAGGTGGCAGGGGAAGCAGGACGTTGTAGGTGTTTGAATGAATCTCTAGGGATAACTTTTAAAGCCTATAGCAGTGTATGTATGTTTATGAGCGTTCATGGTAGCTGAGTATGTCGTCCACTATATTGCTGTATGTCTCCTAATGCAAGAGCTTTCTATCTTGATTGAATATATTACCCCAACATAATGTTACCTCGCCCCACATAGCCACGCTAACCTAACCTAACCTAACCTAACCTAACCTAACCTAACCTCACCTCACCTCACCTCACCTCACCTCACCTAAGCCCCATACCTAACCTAACCTAACCTAATCTAACCTAGCCTAAGTCACATACTTCTACTCGTCTAACCTATGCTAACCTAACCTAACCTAACCTAACCTCACCTCACCTCACCTCACCTCACCTCACCTAAGCCCCATACCTAACCTAACCTAACCTAATCTAACCTAGCCTAAGTCCCATACTTCTACTCGTCTAACCTATGCTAACCTAACCTAACCTCGCCTAAGCCCCATACTTCTACTCTTCTAACCTATCTTAACCTAACCTAAGCTTCATACTTCTACATGGCTAACCTAACCTAACCCAGCTCCCACTATTTACTCCCGTCTTTGATAATTTAACCTAAGCCCCATACTTCTACTCGTCTAACCTATCCTAACCTAACCTAACCTATCCTAATCTAACATGGCCTAGCCTAACCTAAGATAGATCCTCTTATTATTATTTATTCTATTCTACTAACATGATACGTTTCTAGACATTCATTCTATCCTCTTATCATCTATCCTATTCCCTCCTCTGCTTATCTATTCTATCCTGTCATACGCTACCCTGATCTCCCTCTAGGAATTTCATAAACATTTTGATACTATTTTGAGTCCTCTGATAGATCTTTTTAAGCACTTTTAGCATATTCTTGATGCTTTTACAACATATTTAAGAATTTTTCAGACAATTTTCAGAATTATTCAGTCATTTTCATACATTTTTAAGACGTTTCGCCCCATTTTGCTACAATTTTGCACCCTCTGTTAGATATTTTAGACGCTTTTAGTATATTCAGGGCGCTTTTACAACATATTTAACAACTTTTCAGCCAATTTTCAGAGTTATTCAGTCATTTTCATACATTTTTAAGACGTTTCACCCCATTTTGCTGCAATTTTGCACCCTCTGTTAGACCTTTTAGACGCTTTTAGTATATTCAGGGCGCTTTTACAACATATTTAACATCTTTTCAGACAATTTTCAGAGTTATTCAGTCATTTTCATACATTTTTAAGACGTTTCACCCCATTTTGTTGCAATATTTCACCCTCTGCTAGATCTTTTAGACGCTTTTGGTATATTCAGGACGCTTTTACAACATATTTAACAACTTTTCAAGCAATTTCGAGGATTATTTAGAAGTCATATTATATATTTTCAGCGTGTATTGAGACCCGTTTAGACTCGTTGATAGATATTTCAGCCTGTTTCCAGATATTCTGAAGACTTTTACGTCCAGTTTAAACATTTTTCAGAGTATTTTAGACGAATTTGACATTATTTAAGGCAATCCGACAGTTATTCTGGACGCCCCTGTCCATTATTGTTTGCTTTAAGCACTTTGAAGGGTAATGGAAGATAATTTTCACGATATTAGGAATACTGAACCGTCTATTTCATGGCCGTTAGACGTATCTCTACCAGTTAAATATCGTTTCGACCATTTTAGAGACATTCTAAGCACTATAGGGATATTTTAGACTTTGTCACCATCATTTTGATTGGTTTTCAGAATCCTTTGAAACACTTTTATAGGCGTTAGACGCTTTTAATGGTATTTTTCGAGCACTAATTAAGACATTTCAGCTCCTTCACAGATATTTTGAGGATTTTCAGGGCATCTTAAACTCGTGAGAAGCATTTTTTTCGCCAGTTTGAAGATGTTTTAAGGCACTGAAGCAGGTATTTTTGAAGTTGCTAGGGGTATTTTACTAAGCTTTCTTCAGTAATCGCTTTGTTTTATAATAGTTGAAGAGCAGTCTAACCTATTCAGTCATTTATTGCATTTCATCATCATTATCAATTACTCTATCTTATAGTCCATCTAACCTATCCTAACCTAACCTGACCTAATGAGGAAATAGGGATGTTAAGGCAAACAATGAAATAAAAAAAAAAAAGAATAATAGCAATGAGATAATTTTTTATTCAACTTATAGAGATACATACACTAGCATTAACATTTAGAAAACAAGTATACACTGCTGAAAGACGATAGCGCCCTCCTCAGTTCTTCTTCTTATTATTCGCATTATCATTCTTCTCTCTTGGTTAGATGTGCCATCGGCGCACGAAGTTCATAGTTCAACAATCTTCAATTTTTTCTACAGACAAGCTTTAAGTATCCATGTCTAGGCACTATTCTCGACACTGTAATGTCCATACGCATACGTCGATATTCCATCCTCTTCAATCACTCTCTTGTCATCGTGAGGTGATAAGGCTATTTTATTAGCTTCAACCGTAGAAATATTATGATGTCGGGATAGGATTAATTTCATCGGAGTTCTAACAATTTTCAAAGTTTTAAGGCACTCTACATAGCTATTGAAGTTGATGTATTGCTTAATGGCGCTACGTTTTATACCTTTAACTTTTTTTATCACAGAACCATCAATATCGATAGCATACATTTTGGGCCTAAGACCAACGAACCGATGAATGATTTTTCCACAGGCTTCATCTTTAAACTTTCCCAACACTTTTTTGTTGTGTGTAGAATGACATACATGGTTAGCAGGGTAATCAGATGTATCCAGATGTTCAAGCATGTGTAATTTATCCTGGTATATATCAGCTGTAGTCACTCGATGGACGAAAGAATCCGTATCCATATACAAGAGTTTAAGATTTTCAGCTCCATAATATGGAAGTAACACATCGTATTGATACGAATACATTAGCGTCTTGGAGATGTCTAGCACACTCATACCAATGTATATAGGCTTGTTGAACACTATTTTACGAGAAGCCATATGTACAGCAGCAAGATTAGGTCCATATATGGTTCGATCAATGAATGTAGGTTTGGCTATGAGTTTTTCTAACGTTTTGCTGTTTGTCACAAGCCGTATATCCATGCGATTACGAATATTTTCCATAGTTTTTCCAAACATAGCATTATTGAATAGTTTATAAAGGTCCTTCTCAAAATCATTTCTAGCTTGTTGTCGCAGTCGGTTATTAAACTCGACGTAAGGTTTTAGCCAACACGACTGATGAAACTGAAGTGCTCGATGAATCTTTGTTAATAGTAGACCGTGACTAAGAGCTTGTTTCAAGGCCATGTAGTGTACCACATACTTCTTTCGGCACCCAAGATGAGCAATTAACTTCTCTGAAGACGATTTCCCCGGTTTCAGACTCTCAGGCAGGAAGGGCAAATCATTATGAAGATCGTGGAGCTCGACAGGATATTCGACATCGACTTCTAAGATGTATCCAAGGGGGTCATCTTCCTTCAATAAATCCAGGTCTATGTCTTCAGGAGAAACCCATTTAAACCCTCCATAAGGAAGGGCCTTACACATAGCCCAACCATATTCGTTGTTTGCATCTTCGTATGTAATAAACTGGGAAGGTTTACGAGGATCATACTGTTCCATATATATATTATTAGCTTCAGCATACCGATGAGAAACCTGGCATAACCCTCCTCTTATACCAGATTCAACCATGAGCAACTGATCGTAGTCCAGCAGCAATTGCAGCTCAATTCCTGTGTACAGTAGCATAGCATCCCATGTAAGCCCTGGAGAAGTGAAATAATGCGCAGGATCCTCTTTGTGTGTTTTCAGAGTTTGGTCTCTGAACGTTTCAAAGACATCCGCTAGGAGAAGAACATCAGAGGTTAAGTAAATATCACCGTATTCACCTAAGTTTTCCACATTAAACTGCTTCCATACATTTCTAGCATGCTCATAGTCATCGTCGGTAATTTCTTCTTCATTTAATTTATTGTAGAATGCTTCTCTTGGAGGCAGCTGAGTCTCATTCAAAACATCCCATGAAGTAAGGTAATCGTAGGGGAACACTCCCTTACGAGTCATCAACCCAATCTTCTCTTGTCCGAAGTACTTCTCTGTTTCGGGATACGTCGTGAGGTTTTTCACTAACTTGTCCAAGCTTGTACTCAGGAAACGGTAGGTATCCACAAACCTGAGTTTAACATCTCCAACATACTTTGAGAATGAGATGTAGCTTTCTTCAGAGCTTGGTATTACCTCCACTCTTTCGCTTGTGCAACCTAACTCCTTAACAATGAAATGAGAGTCATACCCACTGAGGTTATGCATGAAGACAGGTATATAATTAGGTGTTTTACAAGCCAGGTTACATTTATTGTGTAAAGATCCTCTATACATCCCGGACACATGATCGTGATCGCGAACCTTCCAATTATCTTCTGTAAATTCATGCCCGCACAGGTAGCATATTGTAGAAGCATCGAACGATTCTTGTTCTTCAGCTGTAAGTTTCAGAGGCTTAGCAGATTTATATAAGTCACCTATTTTCTTCGCAAGGGAAGTTAGATACCCTATGAACTTCTCAGCAGCATCATGACCTCGATACACGTAGGGATGTGTAGGAAGATCGGTTTCTACTTTGTCAACGCTGGATGATGGTTTGACGTAAACAGCAAAGCTCATTGGAGAATGACTTTGATAGGGAGTTGTATAGGACGTTTCAGGATTAGAAGCGCAGGTATGGTAAGGAGTGAGAATGCTCTCAAAATCAGCATAGATGACATATGGCAGTTTCAGCATTCTTTCCACGTTTTTGAATCTGACGATAGAGTTTTCCTTTGTAGGCATAACGCATCTAGCAATAGCATGTTGCATGCACATTTCTCTATGCTCCTCCAATTTTTTCATTCCGCTTAGTCCATATCGGTCATCAAAATGGCTGAAGCAACGTTTACACGTATATATTTTTCCATCATGTTTAGTTTTCTGCTGACGAATAAGTCTCTCAAAATCCTTTATATACACATAGTGATGTCTGGCAGTAGCATCACTTAACAGAAGGAGATCGCGATGATCATCTAATTCTTCATCAATCACCTTTATCGGAAACACTTCATGTTTTTCATCCAGTCCAAACACATTTATGGACATATTGTTGAGCTTTTCAAATTTAGAGATTTCACCCAAGCTCGTAGGAAATGAGACGCATGAGAAATCGTATTTTTCTTGGAGATCCTTATACTTGCTAACACGCTGAGGATCCTTTCGAATGAACTTTGCAAGAACAGCGTACATAAAGCATTTCTCGTCACTATAATTTTGAGGGTTTATACAGGCTTTTCTCGCTTCCACAGATGCAGGTAGAGGAATATAGCTGCTCCCTCGAAGGGCATTGTACTTGTTAATTTGGAGTCGAACTCCATCAACTGATAGCAAGGCCCAGTTGCTTCCTTTGAACGTACTTTCTTCCATTTCAACACGAAGCTTCTCGAATTTTTTTTCCAAGATGGCGTCCATATCAGTTTCTAAAAACACAGGTTGGTTACGTGTTTTAAATGTTCTGTCACATGTCTCTCCATGAACATTCACAAATTGACAGTCGACCATGATGTTAATTTTCACACTTTTATGTATCGACAGTTCTTTCTTTATAGCTTGAATTATACGATGTTTTGACTCCTGTAGGTAAGTTTTCATATCCTTGAAGGTGTCACAACGTATATAATATGATTTGAGTCGTCCTTCAAATGATGTTTCATACTCGATCATATCACACTCATCAGTCATTGTCAATAGATGATGCTTGCTAGGTTCAAACTTGATTTTCTTGCGAGATACAGTTTTTTCACATCTTTCTTCATGTACGTCTCTTCTATGCTCAGTATTGCAAACATCACCACAATGTTTACACCTGTAGACTCGACCGCATACCAACTCATGTCTCTTCTTATCATAGTTGCGTAGAAAACGCTTATCACATTTGCTACAGCTATAGTCTGGCATAGCATTCAGAACCGATTCCATCACTCCACCATTCCACATCTTTATAATATGTAGTGCAACACTTGTAAACTATATAAGTCAATAAATGCTTATAGCACTTTCCACTAACTCGCCTTGATAACTTGTCAAAGCTATTGAACGGTAATCTCGCTAAGAGAAGCTGATGTGCTCGACTCGAAGGTTAATTACTGAATAACTATGTAAGCTCAAGCAAACCCTACTTATTCCACTAGCACGTACCTTATAAATGACTACGCGATTCAAGATTAAGTTTGTATTTTTAAAATATATATCATTAAACTACGTGAGTCAAGATTAACTTGTTTCATTTTTATTTGCCAGTTCAACGTTAACATGCATTTCCCCTCATTTTTAAAGTTTAAACAAGGTAAATTATATTTCAACCACTGTATTTATAGAAATAAATGTTTATAATTTTAATACTTTCATGCCGAACACACACACACACACACACACACACACACACACACACACGCGCGCGCGCGCGCGCGCGCGCGCTCGCAAAATTAAGACGTGAAACGGCGGTTATGTATCTTTAAGTAACATTTCTTTAATCGATATCGGATGACAGTAATGGAACCATCTAAGCAATATTTAAACGCTTAAAAAAACCAAATTTCTGCTATATTTCATCAAACCTTCCTATTTTTATGACTTTTACTCGTCTTTTACGCACTTTGAAACGAATCCAACAGAAAAATTAAGACGCGAAACGGAGGTTATGTATCTTTAAGTAACATTACTTTTATCAGTATCAGATGACTCACGATAATTCAAGATCACGATTGCAGCGCCTCATAGCGGCTTCAATCAGTACTAAAACGCACATTCGACAGATTTTATACTCTTTATGACGGTAAATTATATATTACCCCTCAAATTATCATTGTTTTTATGGTTTTCCACCGTTTTTACGTACTTTGAAACGAATCCGGCATAGAATTAAGACGCGAAACGGCGGGTATGTATCTTTAAGTAACAAACACCTTTTAACGATATCGAATGACAGCGATAGAAGCACTTGAACATTATTTAAACGCTTAAAACCCAATTTTTTCGCTATATTTAATCAATTTCAGCATTAGAGTCCTATGACGTCACACTCAAGCATTGACGGAATGTCTACTACCTCCAAACATGTTCATACAAGTCTAATGACGTCACGCAAGCACCATACAGAAGGCATAATTCAACGATAAAGACAAACTCTATATTCCTGCAACGCAATAAACGTATTTGAAAGCGTCTTAACACGTTAACTTGAATGCATGTATATAAACCTCTTATATAACAATAAAAAGAAAGAAAAAGGAATAAATAAGAAATAAAATAAAGGGGAAATAAAGTATTAGCACAATAGACCCTTAGAAACGAGGTTATTCCATATCTTTCATCATTCAGCCAACTAACAGCTAAATGATGTCACACAGTAGCGGCGACACTGTCTACACTACTTGAAAACAAGTTTAGACAGGAAAGTCTCCCCACCCTCAGATCCACGTAGCAACATTATGAGAAGGCCAACAGCAACGTCCAAGCCATCAGAGCGAGTATATGGGGCGTGAGCACTCGACAACGCTTTTCACCGTTTAAAGCTTATTTGCATCATTTCTTTCCAAGTACTCATCAATCATTGTACTACACACATCATTTAGATCACAATACTTAGCGTTGTATGCTATAATTTTGTAATTTTCACGATTATATACTCATTTAATGATTTAAATTCAACATTTCTAGCGTTCACCCTCTTTTTCTTCTTCTTCTTTTTATTCTTCTTTTTCTTCGTCCATATTTTCACCTTAGTTCTTCTATTCTCGTTCTCCCTCGTAATAGCAGAGAATATGTACGTAAATGATCGTTATTACCTTAAATATTAAATAAAATAACAGCATTCTCCGTCAATTATATCTAAACCGGCTTTTTCCGTGTTATGCAACATTTAAGCTTCTAGAATCAACACAAGCAATGTTTCTCTCAATAACAGCATTTTATAATTGATTTTGTAAGTAATAACACCAATTTAAACTTTATTACAGATCTCTAAGACCCTAGTTTGCAAAGTATTTAAATGGACCCTTAGAGATTCGAACTAGACCCCACAGTACAAAAGCTACCATTTTTATCAATAATTCAAGAGCAGATATTTAGCTGAAGTGTTTAACTTTTTATTTCATCACGCTAACTTTATTGATTCGCGAATAAATCGACTTTGAAGTAATTGCCACGTCCCGGTAATCGAACTATGAGTCGTAGGGATAAAATTGTCTAGTATATCATTTTATATGCCAAGTCACCCTAATTTGTCTTTGCATTACTATTCCAAGTGTAAAAATAGCGATATAGAGCAAATTTCAATAATTCTCCACAAGATAGGGATCGAACCTACGATACGTTAACTCTAGCATGTTATAAAATAATCGTCCTTATCAAGTATTATCATATAAAGTTTATTTCAGTCTTCCAACACAAGCGGTTCTCGAAATAATTAAATTTACCAAATCAGGATTGGAACCCAAGACTCCAGGATACCAAGCATACCACAGAGGAAAGCCCATAACAATACCGATTTAATAAAATTTATTCGAAGATTTTATCACTAATAGTTTAGGAGTTATTCCAATAATAATTCATAATTTGCACGGGGATCGAACGCTAGACCACCGACAAACTCCAAAATTATACCAAGGACGCGTCGTTTTATTACAAGATAATTACCGTTTACCCCATATCGATATCTCATTTAGTTTAGGAGAAATCAAGCATAATACAGTAGGTTAATAATGGCGTTTTAAAATCACTCAAAGGGATGCCGCTAATTGGTTAACAAAGGCGCTAATTAGATTATAATTAGCGTCATTGTTATCCAATTACCGTCATTGTCATCCAATTAGTGGCGGCTCCTTTGAGTGGTTTTAAAATGTTGTGTTGCTGTGACGTCACACCCAGGACAAGATTTTAAAATCACTCAAAGGGATGCCGCCACTAATTGGATTACACGTGTTTTCACACCTCTATCACCCTACTGTATTATGCTTGATTTCTCCTAAACTAAATGAGATATCGATATGGGGTAAACGGTAATTATCTTGTAATAAAACGACGCGTCTTTGGTATAATTTTGGAGTTTGTCGGTGGTCTAGCGTTCGATCCCCGTGCAAATTATGAATTATTATTGGAATAACTCCTAAACTATTAGTGATAAAATCTTCGAATAAATTTTATTAAATCGGTATTGTTATGGGATTTCCTCTGTGGTATGCTTGGTATCCTGGAGTCTTGGGTTCCAATCCTGATTTGGTAAATTTAATTATTTCGAGAACCGCTTGTGTTGGAAGACTGAAATAAACTTTATATGATAATACTTGTTAAGGACGATTATTTTATAACATGCTAGAGTTAACGTATCGTAGGTTCGATCCCTATCTTGTGGAGAATTATTGAAATTTGCTCTATATCGCTATTTTTACACTTGGAATAGTAATGCAAAGACAAATTAGGGTGACTTGGCATATAAAATGATATACTAGACAATTTTATCCCTACGACTCATAGTTCGATTACCGGGACGTGGCAATTACTTCAAAGTCGATTTATTCGCGAATCAATAAAGTTAGCGTGATGAAATAAAAAGTTAAACACTTCAGCTAAATATCTGCTCTTGAATTATTGATAAAAATGGTAGCTTTTGTACTGTGGGGTCTAGTTCGAATCTCTAAGGGTCCATTTAAATACTTTGCAAACTAGGGTCTTAGAGATCTGTAATAAAGTTTAAATTGGTGTTATTACTTACAAAATCAATTATAAAATGCTGTTATTGAGAGAAACATTGCTTGTGTTGATTCTAGAAGCTTAAATGTTGCATAACACGGAAAAAGCCGGTTTAGATATAATTGACGGAGAATGCTGTTATTTTATTTAATATTTAAGGTAATAACGATCATTTACGTACATATTCTCTGCTATTACGAGGGAGAACGAGAATAGAAGAACTAAGGTGAAAATATGGACGAAGAAAAAGAAGAATAAAAAGAAGAAGAAGAAAAAGAGGGTGAACGCTAGAAATGTTGAATTTAAATCATTAAATGAGTATATAATCGTGAAAATTACAAAATTATAGCATACAACGCTAAGTATTGTGATCTAAATGATGTGTGTAGTACAATGATTGATGAGTACTTGGAAAGAAATGATGCAAATAAGCTTTAAACGGTGAAAAGCGTTGTCGAGTGCTCACGCCCCATATACTCGCTCTGATGGCTTGGACGTTGCTGTTGGCCTTCTCATAATGTTGCTACGTGGATCTGAGGGTGGGGAGACTTTCCTGTCTAAACTTGTTTTCAAGTAGTGTAGACAGTGTCGCCGCTACTGTGTGACATCATTTAGCTGTTAGTTGGCTGAATGATGAAAGATATGGAATAACCTCGTTTCTAAGGGTCTATTGTGCTAATACTTTATTTCCCCTTTATTTTATTTCTTATTTATTCCTTTTTCTTTCTTTTTATTGTTATATAAGAGGTTTATATACATGCATTCAAGTTAACGTGTTAAGACGCTTTCAAATACGTTTATTGCGTTGCAGGAATATAGAGTTTGTCTTTATCGTTGAATTATGCCTTCTGTATGGTGCTTGCGTGACGTCATTAGACTTGTATGAACATGTTTGGAGGTAGTAGACATTCCGTCAATGCTTGAGTGTGACGTCATAGGACTCTAATGCTGAAATTGATTAAATATAGCGAAAAAATTGGGTTTTAAGCGTTTAAATAATGTTCAAGTGCTTCTATCGCTGTCATTCGATATCGTTAAAAGGTGTTTGTTACTTAAAGATACATACCCGCCGTTTCGCGTCTTAATTCTATGCCGGATTCGTTTCAAAGTACGTAAAAACGGTGGAAAACCATAAAAACAATGATAATTTGAGGGGTAATATATAATTTACCGTCATAAAGAGTATAAAATCTGTCGAATGTGCGTTTTAGTACTGATTGAAGCCGCTATGAGGCGCTGCAATCGTGATCTTGAATTATCGTGAGTCATCTGATACTGATAAAAGTAATGTTACTTAAAGATACATAACCTCCGTTTCGCGTCTTAATTTTTCTGTTGGATTCGTTTCAAAGTGCGTAAAAGACGAGTAAAAGTCATAAAAATAGGAAGGTTTGATGAAATATAGCAGAAATTTGGTTTTTTTAAGCGTTTAAATATTGCTTAGATGGTTCCATTACTGTCATCCGATATCGATTAAAGAAATGTTACTTAAAGATACATAACCGCCGTTTCACGTCTTAATTTTGCGAGCGCGCGCGCGCGCGCGCGCGCGCGCGCGTGTGTGTGTGTGTGTGTGTGTGTGTGTGTGTGTGTTCGGCATGAAAGTATTAAAATTATAAACATTTATTTCTATAAATACAGTGGTTGAAATATAATTTACCTTGTTTAAACTTTAAAAATGAGGGGAAATGCATGTTAACGTTGAACTGGCAAATAAAAATGAAACAAGTTAATCTTGACTCACGTAGTTTAATGATATATATTTTAAAAATACAAACTTAATCTTGAATCGCGTAGTCATTTATAAGGTACGTGCTAGTGGAATAAGTAGGGTTTGCTTGAGCTTACATAGTTATTCAGTAATTAACCTTCGAGTCGAGCACATCAGCTTCTCTTAGCGAGATTACCGTTCAATAGCTTTGACAAGTTATCAAGGCGAGTTAGTGGAAAGTGCTATAAGCATTTATTGACTTATATAGTTTACAAGTGTTGCACTACATATTATAAAGATGTGGAATGGTGGAGTGATGGAATCGGTTCTGAATGCTATGCCAGACTATAGCTGTAGCAAATGTGATAAGCGTTTTCTACGCAACTATGATAAGAAGAGACATGAGTTGGTATGCGGTCGAGTCTACAGGTGTAAACATTGTGGTGATGTTTGCAATACTGAGCATAGAAGAGACGTACATGAAGAAAGATGTGAAAAAACTGTATCTCGCAAGAAAATCAAGTTTGAACCTAGCAAGCATCATCTATTGACAATGACTGATGAGTGTGATATGATCGAGTATGAAACATCATTTGAAGGACGACTCAAATCATATTATATACGTTGTGACACCTTCAAGGATATGAAAACTTACCTACAGGAGTCAAAACATCGTATAATTCAAGCTATAAAGAAAGAACTGTCGATACATAAAAGTGTGAAAATTAACATCATGGTCGACTGTCAATTTGTGAATGTTCATGGAGAGACATGTGACAGAACATTTAAAACACGTAACCAACCTGTGTTTTTAGAAACTGATATGGACGCCATCTTGGAAAAAAAATTCGAGAAGCTTCGTGTTGAAATGGAAGAAAGTACGTTCAAAGGAAGCAACTGGGCCTTGCTATCAGTTGATGGAGTTCGACTCCGAATTAACAAGTACAATGCCCTTCGAGGGAGCAGCTATATTCCTCTACCTGCATCTGTGGAAGCGAGAAAAGCCTGTATAAACCCTCAAAATTATAGTGACGAGAAATGCTTTATGTACGCTGTTCTTGCAAAGTTCATTCGAAAGGATCCTCAGCGTGTTAGCAAGTATAAGGATCTCCAAGAAAAATACGATTTCTCATGCGTCTCATTTAGTACGAGCTTGGGTGAAATCTCTAAATTTGTAAAGCTCAACAATATGTCCATAAATGTGTTTGGACTGGATGAAAAACATGAAGTGTTTCCGATAAAGGTGATTGATGAAGAATTAGATGATCATCGCGATCTCCTTCTGTTAAGTGATGCTACTGCCAGACATCACTATGTGTATATAAAGGATTTTGAGAGACTTATTCGTCAGCAGAAAACTAAACATGATGGAAAAATATATACGTGTAAACGTTGCTTCAGCCATTTTGATGACCGATATGGACTAAGCGGAATGAAAAAATTGGAGGAGCATAGAGAAATGTGCATGCAACATGCTATTGCTAGATGCGTTATGCCTACAAAGGAAAACTCTATCGTCAGATTCAAAAACGTGGAAAGAATGCTGAAACTGCCATATGTCATCTATGCTGATTTTGAGAGCATTCTCACTCCTTACCATACCTGCGCTTCTAATCCTGAAACGTCCTATACAACTCCCTATCAAAGTCATTCTCCAATGAGCTTTGCTGTTTACGTCAAACCATCATCCAGCGTTGACAAAGTAGAAACCGATCTTCCTACACATCCCTACGTGTATCGAGGTCATGATGCTGCTGAGAAGTTCATAGGGTATCTAACTTCCCTTGCGAAGAAAATAGGTGACTTATATAAATCTGCTAAGCCTCTGAAACTTACAGCTGAAGAACAAGAATCGTTCGATGCTTCTACAATATGCTACCTGTGCGGGCATGAATTTACAGAAGATAATTGGAAGGTTCGCGATCACGATCATGTGTCCGGGATGTATAGAGGATCTTTACACAATAAATGTAACCTGGCTTGTAAAACACCTAATTATATACCTGTCTTCATGCATAACCTCAGTGGGTATGACTCTCATTTCATTGTTAAGGAGTTAGGTTGCACAAGCGAAAGAGTGGAGGTAATACCAAGCTCTGAAGAAAGCTACATCTCATTCTCAAAGTATGTTGGAGATGTTAAACTCAGGTTTGTGGATACCTACCGTTTCCTGAGTACAAGCTTGGACAAGTTAGTGAAAAACCTCACGACGTATCCCGAAACAGAGAAGTACTTCGGACAAGAGAAGATTGGGTTGATGACTCGTAAGGGAGTGTTCCCCTACGATTACCTTACTTCATGGGATGTTTTGAATGAGACTCAGCTGCCTCCAAGAGAAGCATTCTACAATAAATTAAATGAAGAAGAAATTACCGACGATGACTATGAGCATGCTAGAAATGTATGGAAGCAGTTTAATGTGGAAAACTTAGGTGAATACGGTGATATTTACTTAACCTCTGATGTTCTTCTCCTAGCGGATGTCTTTGAAACGTTCAGAGACCAAACTCTGAAAACACACAAAGTGGATCCTGCGTATTATTTCACTTCTCCAGGGCTTACATGGGATGCTATGCTACTGTACACAGGAATTGAGCTGCAATTGCTGCTGGACTACGATCAGTTGCTCATGGTTGAATCTGGTATAAGAGGAGGGTTATGCCAGGTTTCTCATCGGTATGCTGAAGCTAATAATATATATATGGAACAGTATGATCCTCGTAAACCTTCCCAGTTTATTACATACGAAGATGCAAACAACGAATATGGTTGGGCTATGTGTAAGGCCCTTCCTTATGGAGGGTTTAAATGGGTTTCTCCTGAAGACATAGACCTGGATTTATTGAAGGAAGATGACCCCCTTGGATACATCTTAGAAGTCGATGTCGAATATCCTGTCGAGCTCCACGATCTTCATAATGATTTGCCCTTCCTGCCTGAGAGTCTGAAACCGGGGAAATCGTCTTCAGAGAAGTTAATTGCTCATCTTGGGTGCCGAAAGAAGTATGTGGTACACTACATGGCCTTGAAACAAGCTCTTAGTCACGGTCTACTATTAACAAAGATTCATCGAGCACTTCAGTTTCATCAGTCGTGTTGGCTAAAACCTTACGTCGAGTTTAATAACCGACTGCGACAACAAGCTAGAAATGATTTTGAGAAGGACCTTTATAAACTATTCAATAATGCTATGTTTGGAAAAACTATGGAAAATATTCGTAATCGCATGGATATACGGCTTGTGACAAACAGCAAAACGTTAGAAAAACTCATAGCCAAACCTACATTCATTGATCGAACCATATATGGACCTAATCTTGCTGCTGTACATATGGCTTCTCGTAAAATAGTGTTCAACAAGCCTATATACATTGGTATGAGTGTGCTAGACATCTCCAAGACGCTAATGTATTCGTATCAATACGATGTGTTACTTCCATATTATGGAGCTGAAAATCTTAAACTGTTGTATACAGATACAGATTCTTTCGTCCATCGAGTGACTACAGCTGATATATACCAGGATAAATTACACATGCTTGAACATCTGGATACATCTGATTACCCTGCTAACCATATATGCTATTCTACACAAAACAAAAAAGTGTTGGGAAAGTTTAAAGATGAAGCCTGTGGAAAAATCATTCATCGGTTCGTTGGTCTTAGGCCCAAAATGTATGCTATCGATATTGATGGTTCTGTGATAAAAAAAGTTAAAGGTATAAAACGTAGCGCCATTAAGCAATACATCAACTTCAATAGCTATGTAGAGTGCCTTAAAACTTTGAAAATTGTTAGAACTCCTATGAATTTAATCCAATCCCGACATCATAATATTTCTACGGTTGAAGCTAATAAAATAGCCTTATCACCTCACGATGACAAGAGAGTGATTGAAGAGGATGGAATATCGACGTATGCGTATGGACATTACAGTGTCGAGAATAGTGCCTAGACATGGATACTTAAAGCTTGTCTGTAGAAAAAAATGAAGATTGTTGAACTATGAACTTCGCGCGCCAATGGCTCATCTAACCCAGAGAGAGGAATGATAATGTGAATAAGAAGAAGAACTGAGGAGGGCGCTATGGTCTTTCAGCAGTGTATACTTGTTTTCTAAATGTTAATGCTAGTGTATGTATCCTTATAAATTAAATAAAATTATCTCATTGCGATTATTCTTGTTTTATTTCATTGCTTGCCTTAACATTCCTATTTCCTCATTAGGTCTGGTTAGGTTAGGATAGGTTAGATGGACTATAAGATAGAGTAATTGATAATGATGATGAAATGCAATAAATGACTGAATAGGTTAGACTGCTCTTCAACTATTATAAAACAAAGCGATTACTGAAGAAAGCTTAGTAAAATACCCCTAGCAACTTCAAAAATACCTGCTTCAGTGCCTTAAAACATCTTCAAACTGGCGAAAAAAATGCTTCTCACGAGTTTAAGATGCCCTGAAAATCCTCAAAATATCTGTGAAGGAGCTGAAATGTCTTAATTAGTGCTCGAAAAATACCATTAAAAGCGTCTAACGCCTATAAAAGTGTTTCAAAGGATTCTGAAAACCAATCAAAATGATGGTGACAAAGTCTAAAATATCCCTATAGTGCTTAAAATGTCTCTAAAATGGTCGAAACGATATTTAACTGGTAGAGATACGTCTAACGGCCATGAAATAGACGGTTCAGTATTCCTAATATCGTGAAAATTATCTTCCATTACCCTTCAAAGTGCTTAAAGCAAACAATAATGGACAGGGGCGTCCAGAATAACTGTCGGATTGCCTTAAATAATGTCAAATTCGTCTAAAATACTCTGAAAAATGTTTAAACTGGACGTAAAAGTCTTCAGAATATCTGGAAACAGGCTGAAATATCTATCAACGAGTCTAAACGGGTCTCAATACACGCTGAAAATATATAATATGACTTCTAAATAATCCTCGAAATTACTTGAAAAGTTGTTAAATATGTTGTAAAAGCGTCCTGAATATACCAAAAGCGTCTAAAAGATCTAGCAGAGGGTGAAAAATTGCAACAAAATGGGGTGAAACGTCTTAAAAATGTATGAAAATGACTGAATAACTCTGAAAATTGTCTGAAAAGATGTTAAATATGTTGTAAAAGCGCCCTGAATATACTAAAAGCGTCTAAAAGATCTAACAGAGGGTGCAAAATTGCAGCAAAATGGGGTGAAACGTCTTAAAAATGTATGAAAATGACTGAATAACTCTGAAAATTGGCTGAAAAGTTGTTAAATATGTTGTAAAAGCGCCCTGAATATACTAAAAGCGTCTAAAATATCTAACAGAGGGTGCAAAATTGTAGCAAAATGGGGCGAAACGTCTTAAAAATGTATGAAAATGACTGAATAATTCTGAAAATTGTCTGAAAAATTCTTAAATATGTTGTAAAAGCATCAAGAATATGCTAAAAGTGCTTAAAAAGATCTATCAGAGGACTCAAAATAGTATCAAAATGTTTATGAAATTCCTAGAGGGAGATCAGGGTAGCGTATGACAGGATAGAATAGATAAGCAGAGGAGGGAATAGGATAGATGATAAGAGGATAGAATGAATGTCTAGAAACGTATCATGTTAGTAGAATAGAATAAATAATAATAAGAGGATCTATCTTAGGTTAGACTAGGCCATGTTAGATTAGGATAGGTTAGGTTAGGTTAGGATAGGTTAGACGAGTAGAAGTATGGGGCTTAGGTTAAATTATCAAAGACGGGAGTAAATAGTGGGAGCTGGGTTAGGTTAGGTTAGCCATGTAGAAGTATGAAGCTTAGGTTAGGTTAAGATAGGTTAGAAGAGTAGAAGTATGGGGCTTAGGCGAGGTTAGGTTAGGTTAGCATAGGTTAGACGAGTAGAAGTATGGGACTTAGGCTAGGTTAGATTAGGTTAGGTTAGGTTAGGTATGGGGCTTAGGTGAGGTGAGGTGAGGTGAGGTGAGGTGAGGTGAGGTGAGGTTAGGTTAGGTTAGGTTAGGTTAGGTTAGCATAGGTTAGACGAGTAGAAGTATGTGACTTAGGCTAGGTTAGATTAGGTTAGGTTAGGTTAGGTATGGGGCTTAGGTGAGGTGAGGTGAGGTGAGGTGAGGTGAGGTTAGGTAAGGTTAGGTAAGGTTAGGTTAGGTTAGGATAGCGTGGCTATGTGGGGCGAGGTAACATTATGTTGGGGTAATATATTCAATCAAGATAGAAAGCTCTTGCATTAGGAGACATACAGCAATATAGTGGACGACATACTCAGCTACCATGAACGCTCATAAACATACATACACTGCTATAGGCTTTAAAAGTTATCCCTAGAGATTCATTCAAACACCTACAACGTCCTGCTTCCCCTGCCACCTTACGTATTAATGCTTAGATTACGCACGGCGGCCATCTTGCGCATAAAAAAGTGCGCCAGCTCTGTCCTACCCTACCTACTCATGTGCATTGAGTCACGTCGCACCACATGCGTATGACATCGCTCTACATCGCATCTTTTGTGCATCGCATCGCATGCGCATTGAGCCACATCCCATCACATTCGCATGGCATCGCTCGACAACGCATCCTATGTGCATCGCATCGCATGCGCGTTGAGTCATGTCTCGTCATACTTGCATGGCATCGCTTGACATGGTATCTTGTGTGCATCGCATGCGCATTAAGCCACATGCGCATGGCATCGCTTGATATCGCATCTTATGTGCATGGCATCGCATGCGCATTGAGTAACGTCGCGTCACATGCGCATGGCATCTCTTGATATCGCATAACATGTGCATCGCATCGCATCGCATGCGCATTCAGTCACGTCGCGTCACATGCGCATGGCATCGCCTGATATCACATCTTATGTGCACCGCATGGTATGTGCATTGAGTCACGTCGCGTCACATGCGCATGCATCGCTCGAAATCGCATCTTATGTGCATCGCATCGCATGCGCATTAAGTCACCTCGCAACACATGCGCATGATATCCTTCGACATCGCATCTGATGTGCATCGCATCGCAGCGCATTGAGTCACATCACGCCACATGCGCATGGCATCGCTTGATATCTCATGTTATGTGCATCGCATCGCATGCGTATTGAGTCACATCGCGTCACATGCGCATGGCATCGCATGATATCGCATCTGATGTGCATCGCATCGCAGCGCATTGAGTCACATCACGCCACATGCGCATGGCATCGCTTGATATCTCATCTTATGTGCATCGCATCGCATGCGCATTGAGTCACATCGAGTCACATGCGCATGGCATCTCTTGATATCGCATCTTATGTGCATCGCGTCGCATGCGCATTGAGTAACGTCGCGTCACATGCGCATGGCATCTCTTGATATGGCATCTTATGTGCATCGCATGCGCATTGAGTCACGTCGCGTCAAATGCGCATGGCATCGCTTGTTATCGCATCTTATGTGCATCGCTCACCTGCGCACTCAGTCACTTCACGTCTAATGCGCATGGCATCGCTTGATATCGCATCTTATGTGCATCGCATCGCAAGCGTATTTAGTCACATTGCGTCACATGCGCATGCCATCGCTTGATATCGCATCTTATGTGCATCGCATCGCAGCGCATTGGGTCACAGCACGCCACATGCGCATGGCATCTCTTGATATCGCATCTTATGTGCATGGCAGCGCATGCGCATTGAGTAACGTCGCGTCACATGCGCATGGCATCGCTTGATATCGCATATCATGTGTATCGCATCGCATCGCATTCAAATTGAGTCACGTCGCATCACATGCGCAAGCCATCGCTTGATATCGCATCTTGTGTGCATCGCATGCGCATTGAGTCACGTCGCGTCACATGCGCATGGCATCGCATGATATCGCAACTCATGTGCATCGCATCGCATGCGCATTGAGTCACGTCGCATCACATGCGCATGGCATCGCTTGATATTACATCTTATGTGCATCGCTTCCCAGCGCACTGAGTCACATCGTGTCACATGATCATGCATCGCTCGAAATCGCTTCTTATGTGCATCGAATGCGCATTGATTCACATCGTATCACACGCGCATTTCATCGCTCGACGTCTCATATTTTGTGAATCGCATCGCATCGGCATTGGGTCACATCACGTCACATGCGCATGGCTTTGCTTGATATTTCATCTTATGTTCATCTGATCGCATGTGCATTCAGTCACGTCACACTACATGCGCATGACAACGCTCGACATCGCATCTTTTGTGCATCGCATCGCATGCGCATTGAGTGACATCGCTTCATATGCGCATGACATCGCTGGATATCGCATCTTATGTGCATCGCATCGCAGCGCATTGAGTTACATCGCATGGCATCGCTTCATATCGCATCTTATGTGCATTGCATCGCATGCGCTTTTGAGTCACATCGCGTAACATGCGCATGGCATCGCTTGATATCGCATCTTATGTGCATCGCGTCGCATGCGCATTGAGTAACGTCGCGTCACATGCGCATGGCATCTCTTGATATGGCATCTTATGTGCATCGCATGCGCATTGAGTCACGTCGCGTCAAATGCGCATGGCATCGCTTGTTATCGCATCTTATGTGCATCGCTCACCTGCGCACTCAGTCACTTCACGTCTAATGAGCATGGCATCGCTTGATATCGCATCTTATGTGCATCGCATCGCAAGCGTATTTAGTCACATTGCGTCACATGCGCATGCCATCGCTTGATATCGCATCTTATGTGCATCGCATCGCAGCGCATTGGGTCACAGCACGCCACATGCGCATGGCATCTCTTGATATCGCATCTTATGTGCATGGCAGCGCATGCGCATTGAGTAACGTCGCGTCACATGCGCATGGCATCGCTTGATATCGCATATCATGTGTATCGCATCGCATCGCATTCAAATTGAGTCACGTCGCATCACATGCGCAAGCCATCGCTTGATATCGCATCTTGTGTGCATCGCATGCGCATTGAGTCACGTCGCGTCACATGCGCATGGCATCGCATGATATCGCAACTCATGTGCATCGCATCGCATGCGCATTGAGTCACGTCGCATCACATGCGCATGGCATCGCTTGATATTACATCTTATGTGCATCGCTTCCCAGCGCACTGAGTCACATCGTGTCACATGATCATGCATCGCTCGAAATCGCTTCTTATGTGCATCGAATGCGCATTGATTCACATCGTATCACACGCGCATTTCATCGCTCGACGTCTCATATTTTGTGAATCGCATCGCATCGGCATTGGGTCACATCACGTCACATGCGCATGGCTTTGCTTGATATTTCATCTTATGTTCATCTGATCGCATGTGCATTCAGTCACGTCACACTACATGCGCATGACAACGCTCGACATCGCATCTTTTGTGCATCGCATCGCATGCGCATTGAGTGACATCGCTTCATATGCGCATGACATCGCTGGATATCGCATCTTATGTGCATCGCATCGCAGCGCATTGAGTTACATCGCATGGCATCGCTTCATATCGCATCTTATGTGCATTGCATCGCATGCGCTTTTGAGTCACATCGCGTAACATGCGCATGGCATCGCTTGATATCGCCTCTTATGTGTATCTCTTCGGAGCGCATTGAGTCACGTCGACTCACATGCGCATGGCATCGCTTGATATCGCCTCTTATGTGTATCTCATCGCATGCGCATTGAGTCACGTCGTATCACATGCGCATGGCATCGCTTGATATCACATCTTATGTGAATCGCACCGCATGCGCATTGAGTCACGTCGCATCGCAGGCGCATGGCATTGCATGATATCGCGTCTTATGATCATCTCATCGCATGTGCATTGAGTCATGTCGCAGCACATGAGCATGTCATCGCTCGACATCGCATCTTTTGTGCATCGCATCGCATGAGCATTGACTTACATCGCGTCACATACGCATGCATCGCCCGACATCGCATCTTATGTGCATCGCATGCGCATTGAGTCACATCACATCACAAGCGCATGCCATCGCTCTACATCTCAATTTATGTGCATCGCATCGCATGCGCATTGAGTCACATCGCGTCACTTGCGCATGGCATCACTTGTTATCGCATCTTATGTGCATCGCATCGCATGTGCATTGAGTCACATCGAGTCACATGCGCATGGCATCGCCTGATATCGCATCATATGTGCATCGCATCGCGTGCGCATTGACTCACGTAGTGTCACATGCGCATGGCAACGCTTGTTATCGCATCTTACGTGCATCGCATCGTATTCGCATTGATTCACGTCGCGTCACATGCGCATGGCATCGCTTGATATCGCATCTTATGTGCATCTCATCGCATGCGCATTGAGTCACGTCGCGAAACATGCGCATGGTATAGCTTGATATCGCATGTTATCTGCACCTCATCGCATGCGCATTCAGTCACGTCTCACCACATGCGCATGACATCGCTCGACATCGAATCTTATGAGCTTCGCATCGCATGCGCATTGAGTCATATCGCATCACATGCGCATGGCATCGCTTGATATCGCATTTTATGTGCATCGCATCGCAGCGCATTGTGTCACATCGCGTCACATGCGCATGCATCGCTTGACATCGCATCTTATGTATATCGAATGCGCATTGAGGCACATCGCATCACACGCCCATGGCACCGCTGACATCGCATCTTATGTGCATCACATCGCATGCGCATTGAGTCACATCGCGTCACGTGCGCATGGCATCGCTTGTTATCGCATCTTATCTTCATCGCATCGCATGCGTATTGAGTCACATCCCGTCACATGCGCATGGCATCGCTTGATATCGCACCTTATGTGCACTACATCGCGTGCGCATTGAGTCACTTCGCGTCGCATACACATGGAATCGCTTGATGTCGCATCTTATGTGCATCGCATCGCGTGCGCATTGAGTCACGTCGCGTCACATGCGCATGGCATCTCTTGATATCGCATCTTATGTGCATCGCATCGCATGCGCATTGAGTCACGTCGCGTCACATGCGCATGGCATCGCTTGAATTCGCATCTCATGTGCAGCGCATCGTATTCAAATTGAGTCACGTCGCATCACATGCGCATGGCATCGCTTGATATCGCATTTTATGTGCATCGCATCCCATGCGCCTTTAGCCACATCACGTCACATGCGCATGGCACCGCTTAATATCGCGTCTTATGTGCATCGCATCGCAAGCGCATTGAGTAACGTCGCGTCACATGCGCATGGCATCGCCTTATATCGCATCTTATGTGCATCATTTCGCATGCGCATTGAGCCACGTCGCGTCGCATGCGCATGGCATTGCTTGATATCGCATCTTATGTTCATCGCATCGCATGTGCATTGAGCGACGTCGCACCACATGCGTATGACATCGCTCTACATCGCATCTTTTGTGCATCGCATCGCATGCGCATTGAGCCACATCCCATCACATTCGCATGGCATCGCTCGACAACGCATTTTATGTGCATCGCAACGCATGCGCGTTGAGTCATGTCTCGTCATAATTCCATGGCATCGCTTGACATGGTATCTTGTGTGCATCGCATGCGCATTGAGTCACATGCGCATGGCATCGCTTGATATCGCATCTTATGTGCATGGCATCGCATGCGCATTGAGTAACGTCGCGTCACATGCGCATGGCATCGCTTGATATCGCATATCATGTGCATCGCATCGCATTCGAATTGAGTCACGTCGCATCACATGCGCAAGGCATCACTTGATATCGCATCTTATGTGCATCGCATCGCATGCGCGTTGAGTCACGTCGCACCACATGCGCATGTCATCGCTCGACATCGCATCTTTTGTGCATAGCATCGCATGCGCATTGAGTTACATCGCGTCACATACGCATGCATCGCTCGACATCGCACCTTATGTGCATCGCATGCGCATTGAGTTCCATCGCATCACACGCGCATGCCATCGCTCGACATCGCATCTTATGTGAATCGCATCGCATGCGCATTGAGTCATGTCGCGTCACAAGCGCATGGCATCGCCTGATATGGCATCTTATGTGCATCGCATGGCATGTGCATTGAGTCACGTCGCGTCATATGCGCATGCATCGCTCGAAATCGCATCTTATGTGCATCGCATCGCATGCGCATTGAGTCACGTCGCAACACATGCGCATGACATCGGTCAACATCGCATCTTATGTGCATCGCATCGCATGCGCATTGAGCCACATCGCGTCACATGCGCATGGCATCGCTTGATGTTGCATCTTATCTGCATCGCATCGCATGCGCATTGAGTCACATCGCGTGACATGCGCATTGCATCGCTTTATATCGCATCTTATGTGCATCGCATCGCAGCGCATTGTGTCACATCATGTCACATGCGCATACATCGCTTGATATCGCGTCTTATGTGCATCGCATGCGCATTGAGTCACATCGCTTCACACGCGCATGGCATCGCTCGACATCGCATTTTTTGTGCATGGCATCGCATGCGCATTGAGTCACATCGCGTCACATGCGCATGGCATCGCTTGATAGCACATCTTAGGTGCATCACATCGCATCTGTATTGAGTCACATCGCGTCACATGCGCATGACATCGCTTGATATCGCATCTTTTGTGCATCGCATCGCATGCGCATTGAGTGACATCGCGTCACATACGCATGCATCGCCCGACATCGCATCTTATGTGAATCGCATGCGAATTGAGTCACATCGCAAGTCATCGCTTCAAATCGCATCTTATGTGCATCTCATCGAATGCTTTTTTGAGTCACGTCGCGTCACATGCGCATGGCATCGCTTGATATCGCATCTTATGTGCATCTCATCGCATGCGCATTGAGTCACGTCGTATTGCATGCGCAAGGCATTGCTTGATATCGCATCTTATGTTCATCTCATCGCATGTGCATTGAGTCACGTCGCACCACACGCGCATGTCATCGCTCGACAACGCATCTTTTGTGCATCGCACCGCATGCGCATTGAGTCACGTCGTATCGCATGCGCAAGGCATTGCTTGATATCGCATCTTATGTTCATCTCATCGCATGCGAATTGAGTCACATCGCGTAATATGCGCATTGTATCGCTTGATATCGCATCCTATGTGCATCGCATCGCATGCGCATTGAGTCATTTCGCATCACATGCGCATTGCATCGCTTGAAATCGCATCTTATGTGCATCTCATTGCATGCGCATTGAGTCACGTCGCAACACATGCGAGAGACATCTCTCGACATCGCATCTTATGTGCATTGCATCGCATGCGCATTGAGTCACATCGCGTCACATGCGTATGGCATCGCTTGATATCGCATCTTATGTGCATCGCTTCCCAGCGCACTGAGTAACATCACGTCACATGCGCATGGTTTTGCTTTATATCGCATCTTATGTTCATCTGATCGCATGTGCATTGAGTCACGTCGCACTACATGCGCATGACAACGCTCGACATCGCATCTTTTGTGCATCTCATCGCTTGCGCATTGAGTTACATCGCCTCACATACTCATGCTTCGCCCGACATCGCATCTTATGTGCATCGCATCGCAGCGCATTGAGTCACATCGCATGGCATCGCTTGATATCGCATCTTTTGTGCATCGCTTCGAGTGCGCATTGAGTTACATTGCGTCACATACTCATGCTTCGCCCGACATCGCATCTTATGTGCATCGCATCGCAGCGCATTGAGTCACATCGCATGACATCGCTTGATATCGCATCTTTTGTGCATCGCTTCGCATGCGCATGCTTCGCCCGACATCGCACCTAATATGCATCGCATGCGCATTGAGTCACATCGCATGGCATCGCTTCATATCGCATCTTATGTGTATCGCTTCGCAGCGCATTGAGCCACGTCGCGTCACATGCGCATGGCATCGCTAGATATCGCATCTCATGTGCATCTCATCGCATGCGCATTGAGTCACGTCGCATCACATGCGCATTGCATCGCTTGATGTCGCATCTCATGTGCATCTCATCGCATGCGCATTGACTCACGTCGCATCGCATGCGCATGGCATTGCTTGATATCGCATCTTATGTTCATCTCATCGCATGTGCATTGAGTCACGTCGCACCACATGCGCATGTCATCGCTCGAAATCGCATCCTTTGTGCATTGCATCGCATGCGCATTGAGTCACATCGCGTCACATGCGTATGGCATCGCTTGATATGGCATCTTATGTGCATCGCTTCCCAGCGCACTGAGTAACATCACGTCACATGCGCATGGTTTTGCTTTATATCGCATCTTATGTTCATCTCATCGCATGTGCATTGAGTCACATCGCACCACACGCGCATGCCATCGCTCAACATGGCAATTTAAATGCATCGCATCGCATTCGCGTTGACTCACATAGCGTCACATGCGCATGGCATCCCTTGATATCGCATCTTATGTGCATCGCATCGCATGCGTATTGAGTCACGTCGCGTCACATGCGCATGGCATCTCTGGATATCGCATCTTATGTGCATCGCATGCCCATTGAGTCACGTCGCGTCACATGCGCATGGCATCGCTTGTTATCGCATCTTACGTGACATCGCATCTTATGTGCATCGCATCGCATGCGCATTGAGTCACCTGGCGTCACATGCGCATGGCATCGCTTGATATCGCATCTTATGTGCATCGCTTCACAGCGCATTGAGTCACATCAAGTCACATGCGCATGGCATCGCTTGATATCGCATCTTATTGCATCTCATCGCATGCGCCTTGAGCCACATCGCGTCACATGCGCATGACATCGCTTGATATCGCGTCTTATGTGCATCGCATCGCAAGCGCATTGAGTCACGTCGCGTCACATGCGCATGGCATCGCCTTATATCGCATCTTATGTGCATCATTTCGCATGCGCATTGAGCCACGTCGCGTCGCATGTGCATGGCATTGCTTGATATCGCATCTTATGTTCATCGCATCGCATGTGCATTGAGATACGTCGCACCACATGCGTATGACATCGCTCTACATCGCATCTTTTGTGCATCGCATCGCATGCGCATTGAGCCACATCCCATCACATTCTTATGGCATCGCTCGACAACGCATCTTATGTGCATCGCATCGCATGCGCGTTGAGTCATGTCTCGTCATAATAGCATGGCATCGCTTGACATGGTATCTTGTGTGCATCGCATGCGCATTGAGTCACATGCGCATGGCATCGCTTGATATCGCATCTTATGTGCATGGCATCGCATGCGCATTGAGTAACGTCGCGTCACATGCGCATGGCATCGCTTGATATCGCATCTTATGTGCATCGCTTCGCATTCGAATTGAGTCACGTCGCATCACATGCGCAAGGCATCGCTTGATATCGCATCTTATGTGCATCGCATCGCATGCGCGTTGAGTCACGTCGCACCACATGCGCATGTCATAGCTCGACATCGCATCTTTTGTGCATAGCATCGCATGCGCATTGAGTTACATCGCGTCACATACGCATGCATCGCTCGACATCGCATCTTATGTGCATCGCATGCGCATTGAGTCCCATCGCATCACACGCGCATGCCATCGCTCGACATCGCATCTTATGTGCATCGCATCGCATGCGCATTGAGTCATGTCGCGTCACAAGCGCATGGCATCGCCTGATATGGCATCTTTTGTGCATCGCATGGCATGTGCATTGAGTCACGTCGCAACACATGCGCATGACATCGGTCAACATCGCATCTTATGTGCATCGCATCGCATGCGCATTGAGCCACACCGCGTCACATGCGCATGGCATCGCTTGATATTGCATCTTATCTGCATCGCATCGCATGCGCATTGAGTCACATCGCGTGACATGCGCATTGCATCGCTTTATATCGCATCTTATGTGCATCGCATCGCAGCGCATTGTGTCACATCATGTCACATGCATATACATCGCTTGATATCGCATCTTATGTGCATTGCATGCGCATTGAGTCACATCGCTTCACACGCGCATGGCATCGCTCGACATCGCATTTTTTGTGCATGGCATCGCATGCGCATTTAGTCACATCGCGTCACATGCGCATGGCATCGCTTGATAGCACATCTTAGGTGCATCGCATCGCATCTGTATTGAGTCACATCGCGTCACATGCGCATGGCATCGCTTGATTTCGCATCTTTTGTGCATCGCATCGCATGCGCATTGAGTGACATCGCGTCACATACGCATGCATCGCCCGACATCGCATCTTATGTGCATCGCATGGTCATTGAGTCACATCGCAAGTCATCGCATCGTATCGCATCTTATGTGCATCTCATCGCATGCTTTTTTGAGTCACATCGCTTCACATGCGCATGGCATCGCGTGATATCGCATCTTATGTGCATCTCATCGCATGCGCATTGAGTCACGTCGTATTGCATGCGCAAGGCATTGCTTGATATCGCATCTTATGTTCATCTCATCGCATGTGCATTGAGTCACGTCGCACCACACGCGCATGTCATCGCACGACAACGCATCTTTTGTGCATCGCACCGCATGCGCATTGAGTCACGTCGTATCGCATGCGCAAGGCATTGCTTGATATCGCATCTTATGTTCATCTCATCGCATGCGAATTGAGTCACATCGCGTAATATGCGCATTGTATCGCTTGATATCGCATCCTATGTGCATCGCATCGCATGCGCATTGAGACACGTCGCAACACATGCGAGAGACATCTCTCGACATCGCATCTTATGTGCATTGCATCGCATGCGCATTGAGTCACATCGCGTCACATGCGTATGCCATCGCTTGATATCGCATCTTATGTGCATCGCTTCCCAGCGCACTGAGTAACATCACGTCACATGCGCATGGTTTTGCTTTATATCGCATCTTATGTTCATCTGATCGCACGTGCATTGAGTGACGTCGCACTACATGCGCATGACAACGCTCGACATCGCATCTTTTGTGCATCGCATCGCTTGCGCATTGAGTTACATCGCCTCACATACTCATGCTTCGCCCGACGTCGCATCTTATGTGCATCGCATCGCAGCGCATTGTGTCACATCGCATGGCATCGCTTGACATCGCATCTTTTGTGCATCGCTTCGAGTGCGCATTGAGTTACATTGCGTCACATACTCATGCTTCGCCCGACATCGCATCTTATGTGCATCGCATCGCAGCGCATTGAGTCACATCGCATGACATCGCTTGATATCGCATCTTTTGTGCATCGCTTCGCATGCGCATTGAGTTACATCTCGTCACATACTCATGCTTCGCCCGACATCGCACCTTATGTGCATCGCATGCGCATTGAGTCACATCGCATGGCATCGCTTCATATCGCATCTTATGTGTATCGCTTCGCAGCGCATTGAGCCACGTCGCGTCACATGCGCATGGCATCGCTAGATATCGCATCTCATGTGCATCTCATCGCATGCGCATTGAGTCACGTCGCATCACATGCGCATTGCATCGCTTGATGTCGCATCTCATGTGCATCTCATCGCATGCGCATTGACTCACGTCGCATCGCATGCGCATGGCATTGCTTGATATCGCATCTTATGTTCATCTCATCGCATGTGCATTGAGTCACGTCGCACCACATGCGCATGTCATCGCTCGAAATCGCATCCTTTGTGCATTGCATCGCATGCGCATTGAGTCACATCGCGTCACATGCGTATGGCATCGCTTGATATGGCATCTTATGTGCATCGCTTCCCAGCGCACTGAGTAACATCACGTCACATGCGCATGGTTTTGCTTTATATCGCATCTTATGTTCATCTCATCGCATGTGCATTGAGTCACATCGCACCACACGCGCATGCCATCGCTCAACATGGCAATTTAAATGCATCGCATCGCATTCGCGTTGACTCACATAGCGTCACATGCGCATGGCATCCCTTGATATCGCATCTTATGTGCATCGCATCGCATGCGTATTGAGTCACGTCGCGTCACATGCGCATGGCATCTCTGGATATCGCATCTTATGTGCATCGCATGCCCATTGAGTCACGTCGCGTCACATGCGCATGGCATCGCTTGTTATCGCATCTTACGTGACATCGCATCTTATGTGCATCGCATCGCATGCGCATTGAGTCACCTGGCGTCACATGCGCATGGCATCGCTTGATATCGCATCTTATGTGCATCGCTTCACAGCGCATTGAGTCACATCAAGTCACATGCGCATGGCATCGCTTGATATCGCATCTTATTGCATCTCATCGCATGCGCCTTGAGCCACATCGCGTCACATGCGCATGACATCGCTTGATATCGCGTCTTATGTGCATCGCATCGCAAGCGCATTGAGTCACGTCGCGTCACATGCGCATGGCATCGCCTTATATCGCATCTTATGTGCATCATTTCGCATGCGCATTGAGCCACGTCGCGTCGCATGTGCATGGCATTGCTTGATATCGCATCTTATGTTCATCGCATCGCATGTGCATTGAGATACGTCGCACCACATGCGTATGACATCGCTCTACATCGCATCTTTTGTGCATCGCATCGCATGCGCATTGAGCCACATCCCATCACATTCTTATGGCATCGCTCGACAACGCATCTTATGTGCATCGCATCGCATGCGCGTTGAGTCATGTCTCGTCATAATAGCATGGCATCGCTTGACATGGTATCTTGTGTGCATCGCATGCGCATTGAGTCACATGCGCATGGCATCGCTTGATATCGCATCTTATGTGCATGGCATCGCATGCGCATTGAGTAACGTCGCGTCACATGCGCATGGCATCGCTTGATATCGCATCTTATGTGCATCGCGTCGCATTCGAATTGAGTCACGTCGCATCACATGCGCAAGGCATCGCTTGATATCGCATCTTATGTGCATCGCATCGCATGCGCGTTGAGTCACGTCGCACCACATGCGCATGTCATAGCTCGACATCGCATCTTTTGTGCATAGCATCGCATGCGCATTGAGTTACATCGCGTCACATACGCATGCATCGCTCGACATCGCATCTTATGTGCATCGCATGCGCATTGAGTCCCATCGCATCACACGCGCATGCCATCGCTCGACATCGCATCTTATGTGCATCGCATCGCATGCGCATTGAGTCATGTCGCGTCACAAGCGCATGGCATCGCCTGATATGGCATCTTTTGTGCATCGCATGGCATGTGCATTGAGTCTCGTCGCAACACATGCGCATGACATCGGTCAACATCGCATCTTATGTGCATCGCATCGCATGCGCATTGAGCCACACCGCGTCACATGCGCATGGCATCGCTTGATATTGCATCTTATCTGCATCGCATCGCATGCGCATTGAGTCACATCGCGTGACATGCGCATTGCATCGCTTTATATCGCATCTTATGTGCATCGCATCGCAGCGCATTGTGTCACATCATGTCACATGCATATACATCGCTTGATATCGCATCTTATGTGCATTGCATGCGCATTGAGTCACATCGCTTCACACGCGCATGGCATCGCTCGACATCGCATTTTTTGTGCATGGCATCGCATGCGCATTTAGTCACATCGCGTCACATGCGCATGGCATCGCTTGATAGCACATCTTAGGTGCATCGCATCGCATCTGTATTGAGTCACATCGCGTCACATGCGCAATGCATCGCTTGATTTCGCATCTTTTGTGCATCGCATCGCATGCGCATTGAGTGACATCGCGTCACATACGCATGCATCGCCCGACATCGCATCTTATGTGCATCGCATGGTCATTGAGTCACATCGCAAGTCATCGCATCGTATCGCATCTTATGTGCATCTCATCGCATGCTTTTTTGAGTCACATCGCTTCACATGCGCATGGCATCGCGTGATATCGCATCTTATGTGCATCTCATCGCATGCGCATTGAGTCACGTCGTATTGCATGCGCAAGGCATTGCTTGATATCGCATCTTATGTTCATCTCATCGCATGTGCATTGAGTCACGTCGCACCACACGCGCATGTCATCGCACGACAACCCATCTTTTGTGCATCGCACCGCATGCGCATTGAGTCACGTCGTATCGCATGCGCAAGGCATTGCTTGATATCGCATCTTATGTTCATCTCATCGCATGCGAATTGAGTCACATCGCGTAATATGCGCATTGTATCGCTTGATATCGCATCCTATGTGCATCGCATCGCATGCGCATTGAGACACGTCGCAACACATGCGAGAGACATCTCTCGACATCGCATCTTATGTGCATTGCATCGCATGCGCATTGAGTCACATCGCGTCACATGCGTATGCCATCGCTTGATATCGCATCTTATGTGCATCGCTTCCCAGCGCACTGAGTAACATCACGTCACATGCGCATGGTTTTGCTTTATATCGCATCTTATGTTCATCTGATCGCACGTGCATTGAGTGACGTCGCACTACATGCGCATGACAACGCTCGACATCGCATCTTTTGTGCATCGCATCGCTTGCGCATTGAGTTACATCGCCTCACATACTCATGCTTCGCCCGACGTCGCATCTTATGTGCATCGCATCGCAGCGCATTGTGTCACATCGCATGGCATCGCTTGACATCGCATCTTTTGTGCATCGCTTCGAGTGCGCATTGAGTTACATTGCGTCACATACTCATGCTTCGCCCGACATCGCATCTTATGTGCATCGCATCGCAGCGCATTGAGTCACATCGCATGACATCGCTTGATATCGCATCTTTTGTGCATCGCTTCGCATGCGCATTGAGTTACATCTCGTCACATACTCATGCTTCGCCCGACATCGCACCTTATGTGCATCGCATGCGCATTGAGTCACATCGCATGGCATCGCTTCATATCGCATCTTATGTGTATCACTTCGCAGCGCATTGAGCCACGTCGCGTCACATGCGCATGGCATCGCTAGATATCGCATCTCATGTGCATCTCATCGCATGCGCATTGAGTCACGTCGCATCACATGCGCTTTGCATCGCTTGATATCGCATCTCATGTGCATCTCATCGCATGCGCATTGACTCACGTCGCATCGCATGCGCATGGCATTGCTTGATATCGCATCTTATGTTCATCTCATCGCATGTGCATTGAGTCACGTCGCACCACATGCGCATGTCATCGCTCGACATCGCATCCTTTGTGCATTGCATCGCATGCGCATTGAGTCACATCGCGTCACATGCGTATGGCATCGCTTGATATCGCATCTTATGTGCATCGCTTCCCAGCGCACTGAGTAACATCACGTCACATGCGCATGGTTTTGCTTTATATCGCATCTTATGTTCATCTCATCGCATGTGCATTGAGTCACATCGCATCATGCGATGCAGATAAGACGCGATATCAAGCGATGCCATGCGCATGTGGCGTGATGTGACCCAATGTGCTGCGATGCGATGCACATAAGTTGCGATATCAAGTGATGCCATACTCATGTCACGCGATGTGGCTCAATGCGCATGCGATGCGATGCACCAAAGATGCGATATCAAGCGATGCCATGTGCATGTGACGCGACGTGACTCAATAAGCATGCGATGCAATACACATAAGTTGCTATATAAAGCGATGTCATGCGCATGTGACGCGACGTGACTCTAAGCGCTGCGATGCGATGCACATAAGATGCGATATAAAGCGATGCATGCTCATGTAACGCGATGTAACTCAATGCGTTGCGATGCGATGCACATAAGATGCGATATCAAGCGATGCAATGCGCATGTGACGCGATGTGACTCAAAGCGCATGCGATGCAATGCACAAAGGATGCGATGTCGAGCGATGACATGCGCATGTGGTGCGACGTGACTCAATGCACATGCGATGAGATGAACATAAGATGCGATATCAAGCAATGCCATGCGCATGCGATGCGACGTGAGTCAATGCGCATGCGATGAGATGCACATGAGATGCGATATCAAGCGATGCAATGCGCATGTGATGCGACGTGACTCAATGCGCATGCGATGAGATGCACATGAGATGCGATATCTAGCGATGCCATGCGCATGTGACGCGACGTGGCTCAATGCGCTGCGAAGCGATACACATAAGATGCGATATGAAGCGATGCCATGCGATGTGACTCCATGCGCATGCGATGCACATAAGGTGCGATGTCGGGCGAAGCATGAGTATGTGACGAGATGTAACTCAATGCGCATGCGAAGCGATGCACAAAAGATGCGATATCAAGCGATGCCATGCGATGTGACTCAATGCGCTGCGATGCGATGCACATAAGATGCGACGTCGGGCGATGCATGAGTATGTGAGGCGATGTAACTCAATGCGCTGCGATGCGATGCACATAAGGTGCGATGTCGGGCGAAGCATGAGTATGTGACGCAATGTAACTCAATGCGCACTCGAAGCGATGCACAAAAGATGCGATATCAAGCGATGCCATGCGATGTGACTCAATGCGCTGCGATGCGATGCACATAAGATGCGACGTCGGGCGATGCATGAGTATGTGAGGCGATGTAACTCAATGCGCAAGCGATGCGATGCACAAAAGATGCGATGTCGAGCGTTGTCATGCGCATGTAGTGCGACGTCACTCAATGCACGTGCGATCAGATGAACATAAGATGCGATATAAAGCAAAACCATGCGCATGTGACGTGATGTTACTCAGTGCGCTGGGAAGCGATGCACATAAGATGCGATATCAAGCGATGGCATACGCATGTGACGCGATGTGACTCAATGCGCATGCGATGCAATGCACATAAGATGCGATGTCGAGAGATGTCTCTCGCATGTGTTGCGACGTGTCTCAATGCGCATGCGATGCGATGCACATAGGATGCGATATCAAGCGATACAATGCGCATATTACGCGATGCGACTCAATTCGCATGCGATGAGATGAACATAAGATGCGATATCAAGCAATGCCTTGCGCATGCGATACGACGTGACTCAATGCGCATGCGGTGCGATGCACAAAAGATGCGTTGTCGAGCGATGACATGCGCGTGTGGTGCGACGTGACTCAATGCACATGCGATGAGATGAACATATGATGCGATATCAAGCAATGCCTTGCGCATGCAATACGACGTGACTCAATGCACATGCGATGAGATGAACATATGATGCGATATCAAGCAATGCCTTGCGCATGCAATACGACGTGACTCAATACGCATGCGATGAGATGCACATAAGATGCGATATGAAGCGATGACTTGCGATGTGACTCAATGCGCATGCGATGCACATAAGATGCGATGTCGGGCGATGCATGCGTATGTGACGCGATGTCACTCAATGCGCATGCGATGCGATGCACAAAAGATGCGATATCAAGCGATGCCATGCGCATGTGACGCGATGTGACTCAATACAGATGCGATGCGATGCACCTAAGATGTGCTATCAAGCGATGCCATGCGCATTGAGCCACATCGCGTCACATGCGCATGGCATCGCGTGATATCGCATCTTATGTGCATCTCATCGCATGCGCATTGAGTCACGTCGTATTGCATGCGCAAGGCATTGCTTGATATCGCATCTTATTTTCATCTCATCGCATGTGCATTGAGTCACAGCGCCTCACATGCGCATGGCATCGCTTGATATCACAACTTATGTGCATCGCTTCACAGCGCATTGAGTCACATCAAGTCACATGCGCATGCATCGTTCGAAATGGCAACTTATGTGCATCGCATGCGCATTGAGTCACATCGTATCACACGCGCATGGCATCGCTCGACATCGCATCTTTTGTGCATCGCATCCCATGCGCATTGAGCCACATCGCGTCACATGCGAATGGCATCGCTTGTTATCGCATCTTATGTGCATCTCATCGCATGCGTATTGAGTCACATCGCGTCACATGCGCATGGCATTGCTTGATATCCCATCTTATGTGCTTCGTATCGCAGCGCATTGGGTGACATCACGCCGGATGCGCATGGCATCGCTTGATATCGCATAATATGTGCATCGCATCGCATGCGGATTGACTTACATCACGTCACATGCGCGAGGCATCGCTTGATATCGCATTTTATGTGCATCGCATCGCATGCGCATTGAGTCACGTCGCGTCACATGCGCATGGCATCGTTTGATATCGCATCTTATCTGCATCGCATCGCATACGCATTGAGTCAAGTTGCACCACATGCATATGACATCGGTCAACATCGCATCTTATGTGCATCGCATCGCATGCGCTTTGAGTCACACCGCGTCACATGCGCATTGCATCGCTTGATATCGCATCTTATGTGCATCGCATCGCAACGCATTGAGTTACAACGCGTTACATGAGCATGCATCGCTTGATATCGCATCTTATGTGCATCGCATGCGCATTGGGTCACATCGAATCACACGCGCATGGCATTGCTTGACATCGCATCTTATGTGCATCGTATCGCATGCGTATTGAGTGACATCGCGTCACATGCGCATGGCATCGCTTGATATCGCATGTTATGTGCATCGCATTTCAGCACATTGAGTCACATCACGCCAAATGCGCATGGCACCGCTTGATATCGCATCTTATGTGCATCGCATGCGGATTGAGTCACATCACGTCACATACGCATGGCATTGCTTGATATCGCATCTTATGTCCATCGCATCGCATGCGCATTGAGTCACGTCGCGTCACATGCGCATGGCATCACTTGTTATCGCAACTTATGTGCATCGCATCGCATGCGCATTGAGTCACATCGAGTCACATGCGCATGGCATCACTTGATATCACATCTTATGTGCATCACATCGCATGCGCATTGAGTCACGTCGCGTCACATGCGCATGGCATCGCTTGATATCGCATCTTATGTGCATCGCATCGCATGCGCATTGAGTTACGTCGTGTGACATGCGCATGGCATCGCTTGATATCGCATATTATGTGCATCATATCGCATGCGCAATGAGTCACGTGGCATCACGTTCGCATGGCATCGCTTGATATCGCATCTTATGTGCATCGCATCGCATGCGCATTAGTCCCTTCGCTTCACATGCGCATGGTATCGCTTGATATCGCATCTTATGTGCATCGCATCGCATGCGCAGTGAGCCACGTCGCGTCACATGCGCATGGCATCGCTTGATATGGCATCTTATGTGCGTCGCTTCTCATGCTTATAGATTCACGTCGCGTCACATGCGCATGGCATCGCTTGATATCGCATCTTATGGGCATCACATCGCATGCGCATTGAGTTACAGCGCGTCACATGCGCATGGCATCGCTTGATATCGCATCTTATGTGCATCGCATCGCATGCGCATTAGTCCCGTCGCTTCACATGCGCATGGCATCGCTTGATATCGCATCTTATGTGCATCGCATCGCATGCGCATTGAGTCACGTCGCGTCACATGCGCATGGCATCGCTTGATATGGCATCTTAAGAGCATCGCATCGCATGCGCATTGAGTCACAACGCGTCACATGCGCATGGCATCGCTTGATATCGCATCTTATGTGCATCGCATCGCATGCGCATTGAGTCACAACGCGTCATATGCGCATGGCATCGCTTGATATCGCATCTTATGTGCATCGCTTCGCAGCGCATTGAGTCACATCGCGTCACATACGCATGCATCCCTCGACATCGCATCTTATGTGCATCGCATGCGCATTAAGTCACGTCGCGTCACATGCGCATGGCTTCGCTTGATCTCGCATCCTATGTGCATCGCATCGCATGCGCATTAGTTACGTCGTGTCACATGCGCATGGCATCGCTTGATATCGCATATTATGTGTAGCATATCGCATGCGCAATGAGTCACGTCGCATCACGTTCGCATGGCATCGCTTGATATCGCATCTTATGTGCATCGCATCGCATGTGCATTAGCCACGTCGCTTCACATGCGCATTACATCGCTTGATATCGCATCTTATGTGCATCGCATCGCATGCGCAGTGAGTCACGTCGCGTCACATGCGCATGGCATCGCTTGATATGGCATGTTATGTGCGTCGCATCTCATGATTATAGATTCACGTCGCGTGACATGCGCATGGCATCGCTTGATATCGCATCTTATGGGCATCGCATCGCATGCTCATTGAGTTACAGCGCGTCACATGCGCATGTAATCACTTGATTACGCATCTTATGTGCATCGCATCGCATGCGCTTTTGAGTCACATCACTTCACATGCGCATGACATCGCTTGATATCGCATCTTATGTGCTTCGCATCGCATGCGCATTGAGTCACGTCGCGACACCTGCACATTGCATCGCTTGATATCGCATCTCATGTGCATCGCATCGCATGCGCATTGAGTCGCGTCCATTCGCATGGCATCGCTTGATATCGCATCTTATGTGCATCGCATCGCATGCGCATTAGTCACGTCGCGACACATGCACATGGCATCGCTTGATATCGCGTCTCATGTGCATCGCACGCATACCCATTAAGTCGCATCACATTCGCATTGCATCGCTAGATATCGCATCTTATGTGCATCGCATCGCATGCGCAGTGAGCCAAGTCGCGTCACATGCGCATGGCATCGCTTGATATGGCATTTAATGTGCGTCGCATCTCATGCTTTTTGATTCAGGTCGCGTCACATGCGCATGGCATCGCTTGATAATGCATATTATGTTCATCGCATGGTATGCGCATTGAGTCACATCACATCACATGCGCATGGCATCGCTCGACAACGCATCTTATGTGCATCGCATCACATGCTCAATGAGCCACGTCGCATCACGTGCGCATGGCATTGCTTGATATCGCATCTTATGTGCATCGCATCGCATGCGCATTGAGTCACTTCGCGACACATGCACATGGCATAGCTTGATATCGCATCTCATGTGCATCGCATCGCATTCTTATTGAGTCGCGTCACATTCGCATGGCATCGCTTGATATCGCATCTTATGTGCTTCGAATCGCATGCGCATTAAGTCACGTTGCGACATATGCACGTGGCATCGCTTGATATCGCATCGCATGCGCATTGAGTCGCATCACATTCGCTTTGCGTCGCTTGATATCGCATCTTATGTGCATCGCATCGCATGCGCAGTGAGTCACGTCGCGTCACATGCGCATGGCTTCGCTTGATATGGCATCTTATGTGTGTCGCATCTCATGCTTATTGATTCACGTCAAGTCACAGGCGCATGGCATCGCTTAATATCGCATATTATGTGCATCGCATCGCATGCGCATTGAGTCACAGCGCGTCACATGCGCATGGCATCGCTTGATATCGCATCTTATGTGCATCGCATCGTATGCGGTTTGAGTCACATGGCATCACATGCGCATGGCATAACTCGAAAACGCATGTTATGTGCATCGCATCGCATGCGCATTGAGTCATGTCTCCTCACAGTTCCATGGCATCGCTTGATATCGCATCTTATGTGCATCGCATCGCATGTGCATTGAGTCACGTCGCATCACACGAGCATGGCATCGCTCGACATCGCATCTTATGAGCATCGCATCGCATGCGCATTGAGTCACATCGCGTCACATGCACATGGCATCGTTTGATATCGCATCCTATGTGCATCGCATCGATGCGCATTGAGTCACGTGGCATCACATGCGCATGGCATCGCTTGATATCGCATTTTATGTGCATCGCATCGTATGCGGCTTGAGTCACTTCGCATCACATGCGCATGGCATCGCTCGGCAACGCATCTTGTGTGCATCGCATCACATGCGCATTGAGTCACGTCGCATCACATGCGCATGGCATCGCTTGATGTTGCATCTTATGTGCATCGCATCCCATGAGCAATGAGTCACATTGCATCACATGCGCATGGCATCGCTCGGCAACGCATCTTATGTGCATCGCATCACATGCGCATTGAGTCACGTCGCATCACATGCGCATGGCATTGCTTGATATCGCATCTTATGTGCATCGCATCGCATGCGCATTGAGTCACATCGCATCACATGCGCATGGCATCACTCGACAACGCATCTTATGTGCATCGCATCGCATGCGCATTGAGTCATGTCTCGTCACATTTCCATGGCATCGCTTGATATCGCACCTTATGTGCATCGCATCGCATGCGAATTGAGTCACGTTATGTCACATGTTCATGGCATTGCCTGATATCGCATCTTATGTTCATCGCGTCGCATTTGCATTGAGTCACGTCGCACAACATGCGCATGACATCGCTTGATATGGCATTTAATGTGCGTCGCATCTCATGCTTTTTGATTCAGGTCGCGTCACATGCGCATGGCATCGCTTGATAATGCATATTATGTTCATCGCATGGTATGCGCATTGAGTCACATCACATCACATGCGCATGGCATCGCTCGACAACGCATCTTATGTGCATCGCATCACATGCTCAATGAGCCACGTCGCATCACATGCGCATGGCATTGCTTGATATCGCATCTTATGTGCATCGCATCGCATGCGCATTGAGTCACTTCGCGACACATGCACATGGCATAGCTTGATATCGCATCTCATGTGCATCGCATCGCATTCTTATTGAGTCGCGTCACATTCGCATGGCATCGCTTGATATCGCATCTTATGTGCTTCGAATCGCATGCGCATTAAGTCACGTTGCGACATATGCACGTGGCATCGCTTGATATCGCATCGCATGCGCATTGAGTCGCATCACATTCGCTTTGCGTCGCTTGATATCGCATCTTATGTGCATCGCATCGCATGCGCAGTGAGTCACGTCGCGTCACATGCGCATGGCTTCGCTTGATATGGCATCTTATGTGTGTCGCATCTCATGCTTATTGATTCACGTCAAGTCACAGGCGCATGGCATCGCTTATTATCGCATATTATGTGCATCGCATCGCATGCGCATTGAGTCACAGCGCGTCACATGCGCATGGCATCGCTTGATATCGCATCTTATGTGCATCGCATCGTATGCGGTTTGAGTCACATGGCATCACATGCGCATGGCATAACTCGAAAACGCATGTTATGTGCATCGCATCGCATTCGCATTGAGTCATGTCTCCTCACAGTTCCATGGCATCGCTTGATATCGCATCTTATGTGCATCGCATCGCATGTGCATTGAGTCACGTCGCATCACACGAGCATGGCATCGCTCGACATCGCATCTTATGAGCATCGCATCGCATGCGCATTGAGTCACATCCCGTCACATGCACATGGCATCGCTTGATATCGCATCTTATGTGCATCGCATCGATGCGCATTGAGTCACGTGGCATCACATGCGTATGGCATCGCTTGATATCGCATTTTATGTGCATCGCATCGTATGCGGCTTGAGTCACTTCGCATCACATGCGCATGGCATCGCTCGGCAACGCATCTTGTGTGCATCGCATCACGTGCGCATTGAGTCACGTCGCATCACATGCGCATGGCATCGCTTGATGTTGCATCTTATGTGCATCGCATCGCATGAGCAATGAGTCACATTGCATCACATGCGCATGGCATCGCTCGGCAACGCATCTTATGTGCATCGCATCACATGCGCATTGAGTCACGTCGCATCACATGCGCATGGCATTGCTTGATATCGCATCTTATGTGCATCGCATCGCATGCGAATTGAGTCACGTTATGTCACATGTGCATGGCATTGCCTGATATCGCATCTTATGTTCATCGCGTCGCATTTGCATTGAGTCACGTCGCACAACATGCGCATGACATCGCTCGATATCGCATCTTTTGTGCATCGCATCCCAAACGCATTGAGTGACATCGCGTCATATGCGCATGGCATCGCTTGATATCGCATCTTATGTGCATCGCATCGCATGCGCATTGAGTCACGTCACGTCACATGCGCATGGCATGGCTTGATATCGAATTTTATATGCATCGCATCGCAAGCGCTTTTGAGTCACATCACTTCACATGCGCATGACATCGCTTGATATCGCATCTTATGTGTTTCGCATCGCATGCGCATTGAGTCACTTCGCGACACATGCACATGGCATAGCTTGATATCGCATCTCATGTGCATCGCATCGCATTCTTATTGAGTCGCGTCACATTCGCATGGCATCGCTTGATATCGCATCTTATGTGCTTCGAATCGCATGCGCATTAAGTCACGTCGCGACATATGCACGTGGCATCGCTTGATATCGCATCGCATGCGCATTGAGTCGCATCACATTCGCTTTAGGTCGCTTGATATCGCATCTTATGTGCATCGCATCGCATGCGCATTGAGTCATGTCTCGTCACATTTCCATGGCATCGCTTGATATCGCATCTTATGTGCATCGCATCGCATGTGCATTGAGTCACGTCGCATCACACGAGCATGGCATCGCTCGAAATCGCATCTTATGAGCATCGCATCGCATGCGCATTGAGTCACATCGCGTCACATGCACATGGCATCGCTTGATATCGCATCTTATGTGCATCGCATCGATGCGCATTGAGTCACGTGGCATCACATGCGCTTGGCATCGCTTGGGTTGCATCTTATGTGCATCGCATCGCATGCGCATTGTGTCACGTCTCGTCGCATTCGCATGGCATTGCCTGATATCGCATCTTATGTTCATCGCATCGCATGTGCATTGAGTCACGTCGCACCACATGCGCATGACATCGCTCGATATCGCATCTTTTGTGCATCGCATTCCATGCGCATTGAGTGACATCGCGTCATATGCTTATGGCATCGCTTGATATCGCATTAATGTGCATCGCATCGCAGCGCATTGAGCCACATCGCGTCACATACGCATGCATCGCTCGACATATCGTCTTATGTGCATCGCAAGCGCATTGAGTCACGTCGCGTCACATGCGCATGGCATCGCTTGATATCGCATCTTACGTGCATCGCATCGCATGTGCTTTGAGTCACGTCGCGTTTCATGCGCATGGCATCGCTTGATATCGTATCTTATGTGCACCGCATCGCATGCGCATTGAGTGACGTCGCATCGCATGTGCAGGGCATCGCTTGATATCGCATATTATGTTCATCTCGTCGCATGTGCATTGAGTCACGTCGCATCACACGCGCATGGTATCGCTCGACATCGCATCTTATGAGCATCGCATCGCATGCGCATTGAGTCACATCGCGTCACATGCACATGGCATCGCATGATATCGCATGTTATGTGCATCGCATCGCATGCGCTATTGAGCCACATCACGTCACATGCGCATGGCATCGCTTGATATCGCATATTATTTGCATCGCATCGCATGCGCATTGAGTCACTTCGCATCACATGCGCATGGCATCGCTTGATATCGCAACTTATGTGCATCGCATCCCAGCGCATTGAGTTACATCGCGTCACATACGCATGCATCGCTCGACATCGCATCTTATGTGCATCGCATCGCATGCGCGTTGGGTCGCATCGCGTCAAATGCACGTAGCATCGCTTGATATCGCATCTTATGTGCGTCGCATCGCATGCGCATTTGTTAAGTCGCGTCACATTTGCATGGCATTGCTTGATATCGCATCTTATGTGCATCGCATCGCATGCGCAGCGAGTCACGTCGCGTCACATGCGCAATGGCATCACTTGATACGGCATCTTATGTGCGTCGCATCTCACGCTTATAGATTCACGTCGCATCACATGCGCATGGCATCGCTTGATATCGCATCTTATGTGCATCGCATCGCATGCGCATTGAGTCACAGCGCGTCACATGCGCATGTAATCACTTGATTACGCATCTTATGTGCATGGCATCGCATGCGCATTCAGTCACTTCGCATCACATGCGCATGGCATCGCTTGATATCGCATCTTATGTGCATTGCATCGCATGCGCTTTTGAGTCACATCACTTGACATGCGCATGACATCGCTTGATATCGCATCTTAGGTGTTTCGCATCGCATGCGAATTGAGTCACGTCGCGACACATGCACATGGCATCGCTTGATATCATATCTCATGCGCATCGCATCCCATGCTTATTAAGTCGCGTCACATGCGCAAGGCATCGCTTAATATCGCATCTTATGTGCTTCGCATCGCATGCGCATTAAGTCACGTCGCGACATATGCACATGGCATCGCTTGATATCACATCTCATGTACATCGCATTGCATGCGCATTGAGTCGCATCACATTCGCATTGCGTCGCTTGATATCGCATCTTATGTGCATCGCATCGCATGCGCAGTGTGTCACTTCGCGTCACATGCGCATGGCATCGCTTGATATGGCATCTTATGTGCGTCGCATCTCATGCTTATTGATTCACGTCGCGTCACATGCGCATGGCATCGCTTGATATTGTATCTTATGTGCATCGCATCGCATGCGCATTTTGTCAAATGGCAGCACATGCGAATGGCATCACTCGACAACGCATCTTATGTGCATCGCATCGCATGCGCATTGAGTCATTTCTCGTCACATTTCCATGGCATCGCTTGATATCGCATCTTATGTGCATCGCATCGCATGTGCATTGCGTCACGTCGCACAACATGCGCATGACATCGCTTGATATCGCATCTAATGTGCATCGCATCGCAGCGCATTGAGTCACATCGCGTCATATACGCATGCATCGCTCGACATCGCATCTTATGTGCATCGCATGCGGATTGAGACAAGTCGCGTCACGTGCGCATGGCATCGCTAGATATCGCATGTTATGTGCATCCCATCGCATGTGCATTGAGTAACGTCGCATCACACGCTCATGGCATCGCTTGATATGGCATCTCATGTGCATCGCATCGCATGCGCATTGAGTCACGTCGCATCACATGCGCATGGCATCGTGTGACATCGCATCCTATGTGCATCGCATCGCATGTGCAGTGAGTCACGTCGCGTCACATGCGCATGGCATCGCTTGATGTCGCATCTTATGTGCATCGCATCGAATGCTCATTGAGTCACGTAGCGTCACATGCGCATGGCATCGCTTGATATCGCATCTTATGTGCATCGCAGCGCATGCGCATTGAGTTACGTCGCGTCACATGCGCATGGCATCGCTTGATATCGCAAATTATGTGCATCGCATCGCATGCGCCGTGAGTCACTGCGCATCACATGCGCATGGCATCGCTTGATATTGCATCTTATGTGCATCGCATCCCAGCGCATTGAGTTACAGCGCATCACACGCGCATGGCATCACTCGACTTCGCATCTTATGTGCATCGCATCGCATGCGCATTGGGTCGCATCGCGTCAGATGCACGTGGCATCGCTTGATATCGCATCTTGTGTGCATCGCATCGCATGCGCTTTTGAGTCACGTCGCAACACATGCATATGGCATCGCTTGATATCACATCTCATGTGCATCGCGTCGCATGCGCATTGAGCCACGTCGCGTCACATTCGCATGGCATCGCTTGTTATCGCATCTTATGTCCATCGCAGCGCATGTGCATTGAGTGACGTCGCGTTACATGCGCATGGCATCGCTTGATAACGCATCTTATGTGCATCGCATAGCATGCGAATTGAGACACAGCGCGTCACATGCGCATGGCATCACTTGATATCGCATCTTATGTGCATCGCATTTAATGCGCATTGAGTCACTTAGCATAACATGCGCATGGCATCGCTTCATAACGCATCTTATGTGCATCGCATCGTATGCGCACTGAGTTACATCGCATCTCATGCGCATGGCATCGCTCGACAACGCATCTTATGTGCATCGCATCGCATGCGCGTTGAGTCATGTCTCGTCACATTTGCATGGCATGGCTTGAAATCGTATCTTATGTTCATCGCATAGCATGTGCATTGAGTCACGTAGCACCACATTCGCATGACATCGCTCGATATCGCATCTTTTGTGAATCGCATCGCTTGCGCATTGAGTGACATCGCGTCATATGCGCATGGCATCGTTTGATATCGCATCTTATGTGCATCGCATCGGTTGCGAATTGAGTACGTCGCATCACATACGCATGGCATCGCGTGATATCGCATCTTATGTGCATCACATCGCATGCGCATTGAGTCACGTCCCGTCACATGCGCACGGAATCGCTTGATATCGCATCTTATGTGCATCGGATCGCATGCTTATTGAGTCACGTCGCGTCACATGTGCATGGCATCGCTCGTTATCGCATCTAATGGGCATCACATCGCATGCGCATTGAGTCACGTTGCATCACATGCGCTTGTCATCGCTTGATATCCCATCTTATTTGCATCGCACCGCATGCGCAATCAGCCACGTCACGTCACATGCGCATGGCACCGCTTGATATCGCATCTCATGTGCATTGCATGCGCATTGGCTACGTCGCATCACATGCGCATGTCATCGCTTGATATCGCATCTTATGTGCATCGCATCGCATGCGCGTTGAGTCATGTCTCGTCACATTTGCATGGCATGGCTTGAAATCGTATCTTATGTTCATCGCATAGCATGTGCATTGAGTCACGTAGCACCACATTCGCATGACATCGCTCGATATCGCATCTTTTGTGAATCGCATCGCTTGCGCATTGAGTGACATCGCGTCATATGCGCATGGCATCGTTTGATATCGCATCTTATGTGCATCGCATTGCAGGCGCATTGAGTCACATTGCTTCACATGCGCATGGCATCGCTTGATATCGCATCTTATGTGCTTCGCGTCGCATGCGCATTGAGTCACGTCGCGTCACATGCACATGGCATCGCTTGATATAGCATCTTATCTGCATCGCATCGCATTCGCATTGAGTCACGTCGCGTCACATGCGCATGGCATCGCTTGATATCGCAACTTATGTGCATCGCATCGGATGCGCATTGAGTCACATCGCGTCACATGCGCATGGCATCAGTTGATATCGCATCTTATGTGCATAGCATCGCATGCGCATTGCGTAACTTCGCATCACATGCGTATGGCATCGCTTGATATCGCATCTTATGTGCATCGCATCGAATGCACTTTTGAGTCACCTCACGTCACATGCGCATGGCATCGCTTGATACCGCACCTTATGTGCATCGCGTTGCATGCGCATTGAGCCACGTGGCGTCACATGCACATGGCATCGCTTGATATCCCATCTCATGTGCATCGCATCGTATGCCAATTGGTTACGTCGCATCACATACGCATGGCATCGCGTGATATCGCATCCTATGTGCATCGCATCGCATGCGCATTGAGTCACATCGCGTCACATGCGCATGGCATCAGTTGATATCGCACTTTATGTGGATCGCATCGCATGCGCATTGAGTCATGTCTCGTCACATTTGCATGACTTATGTGCAGCGCATCCCATGCTTATTGAGTCACGTCACGTCACATGCGCATGGCATCGCTTGATATCGCATCTTATGTGCATCGCATCGCATGCGCATTGAGTCATTTCTCGTCACATTTGCATCTCATCGCTTGTTATCGCATCTTCTGTGCATCGCATCGCATGCACGTTGAGTCACGTCGCATCACATGCACATGGCATCACTTGATATCGCATCTTATGTGCGCCCTATCGCATGCGCATTGAGCCATATCTCGTCACATTTGCATTGCATCGCTTGATATCGCATCTTATGTGCATCGCATCGCATGCGCATTGAGTCACATCGCGTCACTTGCGCATGGCATTTCTTGATATCGCATCTTATGTGCATCGCATGCATGCTCGTTGAGCCACGTCGCGTCACATGCGCATGGCATCGCTTGATATGGCATCTCATGTGCATCGCATCGCATGCGCATTCAGTCACGTCGCATCACATGCGCATGGCATCGCTTGACATCGCATCTTATGTGCATCGCATCGCATGCGCATTGACCCACGTCGCGTCGCATTCGCATGGCATTGCCTGATATCGCATCTTATGTTCATCGCATCGCATGTGCATTGAGTCACGACGCACCACATGCTCATGGCGTCGCTCGATATCGCACCTTTTGTGCATCGCAACGCATGCGCATTGAGTCACATCGCGTCACGTGGGCATGGCATCGCTTTTTATGGCATCTTATGAGCATCGCGTCGCATGCTTATTTAGCCACGTCGCGTCACATGCGCATGGCATCGCTTGATATCGCATCTTATGTTCATCTCATCGCATGTGCATTGAGTCACGTCGCACCACATGCGCATGACATCCCTCGACATCGCATCTTATGTGCATCGCATGCGCATTGAGCCACATCGCATCACACGCGCATGTCATCGCTCGACATCGCATCTTATCAGCATCGGATCGCATGCGCATTGAGTCACATCGCGTCACATTTGCGTGGCATCGCTTGATATAGCATTTTATGTTAATAGCATCGCATGCGCATTGAGTCACCTCTCGTCACATGCGAATGGCATCGCTTGATATCGCATCTTATGTTCATTGCAACGTATGTGCATTGAGTCACGTCGCACCACATGCGCATGACATCGCTCGATATCGCATCTCATGTGCATCGCATCGCATGCGCATTGAGTCACGTCGCATCACATGAGCATGGCATCGCTTGATATCGCATCTTATGTTCAATGCAACGTATGTGCATTGAGTCACGTCGCACCACACGCGCATGACATCGCTCGATATCGCATTTTTGTGCATCGCATCGCATGCGCATTGAGTGACATCGCGTCATATGCGCATGGCATCGCTTGATATCGCATCTTATGTGCATCGCATCGCAGCGCATTAAGTCACATCGCGTCACATACGCATGCATCGTTCGACATCGCGCCTTATGTACATCGCATGAGCATAGAGTCACGTCGCGTCACATGCGCATGGCATCGCTTGATATCGCATCTTATGTGCATCGCATCGCATGCGCATTGAGCCACGTCGCGTCACATGCGCATGGCATCGCTTGATATCGCATCTTGTATGCATCATATCGCATGCGCATTGAGTCACGTCGCATCACATGTGCATGGCATCGCTTGATATCACATCTTATCTACATCGCATCGCATTCGTATTGAGTCACATCCCATCACATGCGCATGGCATCGCTCGACATCGCATCTAATGTGAATCGCATCGCATGCGCATTGAGTCACATCGCGTCACATGCACGTGGCATCGCTTGATATCGCATCTTATGTGCATCGCATCGCATGCGCATTGAGTTACGTCGCGTCACATGCGCATGGCATCGCTTGATATCACTTTTTATGTGCATCGCATTGCATGCGCATTAAGTCACGTCGCATCACATGCGCATGGCATAGGTTGATATCGCATCTTATGTGCATCGCATCGCAGCGCATTGAGTTACATCGCGTCACATACGCATGCATCGCTCGACATCGCATCTTATGTGCAACGCATGCGCATTGAGTCACGTCGCATCACATGTGCATGGCATCGCTTGATATCGCATCTTATCTACATCGCATCGCATTCGTATTGAGTCACATCCCATCACATGCGCATGGCATCGCTCGACATCGCATCTAATGTGAATCGCATCGCATGCGCATTGAGTCACATCGCGTCACATGCACGTGGCATCGCTCGATATCGCATCTTATGTGAATCGCATCGCATGCGCGTTTAGTCACATCGCGTCACATGCACGTGGCATCGCTTGATATCGCATCTTATGTGCATCGCATGGCATGCACTTTTGAGTCACATCACGTCACATGCGCATGGCATCGCTTGATATCCCATCTTATGTGCATCGAATCGCATGCGCATTGAGTCACTTCGCATCACATGCACATGGCATCACTCGAAAACGCATCTTGTGTGCATCGCTTCGCACTGGATTGAGTCACATCACGTCACATACGCATGCATCGCTCGACATCGCATCTTAAGTGCCTCGCATGCGCATGAGTCACGTCCCGTTACATGCGCATGGCATTGCTTGATATCGCACGTTATGTGCAACGCATCGCGTGCGCATTGAGTTCAGTGGCGTCACATGCGCATGGCATAGCTTGATATCGCATCTTATGAGCATCATATCGCATGCGCATTGAGTCACGTCGCATAACATGGGCATGGCATCGCTTGATATCGCATCTAATGTGCATCGCTTCGCATGCGCATTCAGTCACGTCGCATCGCATGTTCATGGCATTGCTTGAGATCGGATCTTATGTTCACCTAATCGTATGTGCATTGAGTCACGTCGCACCTCATGCGGATGACATCGCTCGACATCGTATCTTTTGTGCATCGCATCGCATGCGCATTGAGTCACTTCGCATCACATAAACATGGCTTCGCTCGATATCGCATCATATGTGCATCGCGTCGAATGCGCATTGAGTCACGTCGCATCACATGCGTATGGCATCCCTTGATATCCCATCTTATGTGCATCGCATCGCATGCGCATTGAGTCACATTCCATGACATGGGCATGGCATCGCTCGACAACGCATCTTATGTGCATCGCATCGCATGCGCATTGAGTCATGTCTCGTCACATTTGCATGGCATCGCTTGATATCGCATCTTATGTGCATCGCATCCAATGCGCATTGAGTCACGTCGCTACACATGCGCATGGCAGCGCTTGATATCGCATCTTATGTGCATGGCAGCGCATGGGCATTGAGTTACGTCGCATGAAATGCGCATGGCATCGCTTGATATCGCATATAATTTGCATCCCATCGCATGCGCATTGAGTCACTTCGCATCACATGCGCATGGCATCCCTTGATATCGCATCTTATGTGCATCGCATCGCAGCGCATTGAGTTACATCGCGTCACATATGCATGCATCGCTCGACATCGCAACTTATGTGCATCGCATGCGCATTGAGTCACATCGCATCACACGCGCATGGCATCGCTCGACAACGCATCTTATGTGCATCGCATGCTCATTGAGCCACATCGCATCACACGCGCATGGCATCACTTGATATCGCATCTTATGTGCATCGCATTGCATGCGCATTGAGTCACTTCGCATCACATGCACATGGCATTGCTTTATATCGCATCTTATGTGCATCGTTTCGCAGCGTGTTGAGTTACATCGCGTCACATAAGCATGCATCGCTCGACATCGCATCTTATGTGCATCGCATGCGCATTCAGACACGTCACGTCACATGCGCATGGCACCGCTTGATATCGCATCTTATGTGCATCGCATCGCATGCGCATTGAGTCACCTCGCATCACATGTGCATGGCATCGCTTGATATCGCATCTTATGTGCATCACATCGTATGCGCATTGAGCCTCGTCGCATCGCATTGCTTGATATCGCATCTTATGTTCATCTCATCGCATGTGCATTGAGTCACGTCGCACCACATGCGCAAGACATCCCTCGACATCGCATCTTATGTGCATCGCATGCTCATTGAGCCACATCGCATCACACGCGCATGGCATCGCTCGACATCTCATCTTATGTGCATCGGATCGCATGCGCATTGAGTCGCATCGCGTCACATTTGCGTGGCATCGCTTGATATAGCATTTTATGTTAATAGCATCGCATGCGCATTGTGTCACGTCTCGTCACATGCGAATGGCATCGCTAGATATCGCATCTCATGTGCATCGCATCGCATGCGCATTGAGTCACGTCGCATCACATGAGCATGGCATCGTTTGATATCGCATCTTATGTTCATTGCAACGTATGTGCATTGAGCCACGTCACACCACATGCGCATGACATCGCTCGATATCGCATCTTATGTGCATCGCATCGCATGCTCATTGACTCACGTCGCGTCACATGCGCATGGCATCGCTTGATATCGCATCTCATGTGCATCGCATCGCATGAGCATTGAGTCACGTCGCATCCCATGAGCATGGCATCGCTTGATATCGCATCTTATGTTCATTGCAACGTATGTGCATTGAGTCACGTCGCACCACATGCGCATAACATCGCTCGATATCGCATCTTTTGTGCATCGCATCGCATGCGCATTGAGTGAAATCGCGTCATATGCGCATGGCATCGCTTGATATCGCATCTTATGTGCATCGCATCGCAGCGCATTGAGTCACATCGCGTCACATACGCATGCATCGTTCGACATCGCGTCTTATGTGCATCGCATGAGCATTGAGTCACGTCGCGTTACATGCGCATGGCATCGCTTGATGTCGCATCTTATGTGCACCGCATCAAATGCGCAGTGAGTCACGTCGCGTCACATGCGCATGGCATCGCTTGATATCGCATCTTGTGTGCATCATATCGCATGCGCATTGAGTCACGTCGCATCACATGTGCATGGCATCGCTTGATATCGCATCTTATCTGCATCGCATCGCATGCGCATGGAGTCACGTCATATCGCATGGGCATGGCATTGCTTGATATCGCATCTTATGTTCATCTCATCGCATGTGCATTGAGTCACGTCGAACCACATGCGCATGACATCGCTCGACAACGCATCTTTTGCGCATCTCATCGCATGCGCATTGAGTGGCATCGCGTCATAAACGCATGGCTTCTTTTGGTATCGCATCTTATGTGCATCGCATCGCAGCGCATTGAGTTACATCGCGTCACATAAGGATGCATCGCACGACATCCCATCTTATGTGCATCGCATGCCCATTGAGCCACATCGCATCACTTGCGCATGGCATCGCTGGACATCGCATCTTATGTGCATCGCATCGCATGCGCATTGAGTTACATCGCGTCACATGCACATGGCATCGCTTGATATCGCATCTTATGTGCATCGCATCGCATGCGCTTTTGAGTCACATCACGTCACATGCGCATTTCATCGCTTGATATCGCATCTTATTTGCATCACATCGCATGCGCAGTGAGTCACGTCGCGTCACATACGCATGCATCGCTCGACATCGCGTCTTATGTGCATCGCATGAGCATTGAGCCACGTCGCGTCACATGCGCATGGCATCGCTTGATATCGCATCTTATGTGCATCGCATCGCATGCGCATTGAGTCACATGACATCACATGCGCATAGCATCGCTCGACAACGCATCTTATGTGCATCGCATCGCATGCGCATTGAGTCATGTCACATTTGCATGGCATCGCTTCATATCGTATCTTATGTGCATCGCATCGCATGCGCATTGAGTCACGTCGCATCACATGCGTATGGCATCGCTTGATATCGCATCTTATGTGCATCGCATCGAATGCGTATTGAGTCACGTCCCATCACATGCGCATGGCATCGCTCGACAACGCATCTTATGTGCATCGCATCGCATGCGCATTGAGTCACGTCGCATCACATGCGCATAGCATCGCTTGATATCGCATCTTATGTTAATCTAATCGTATGTGCATTGAGTCACGTCGCACCACATGCGGATGACATCGCTCGACATCGCATCTTTTTTGCATCGCATCGCATGCGCATTGAGTCACTTCGCATCACATGCACATGGCATCGTTTGATATCGTATCTTATGTGGATCGCATCGCATGCGCATTGAGTCACGTCGCAACACATGCGTATGGCATCGCTTGATAGAGCATCTTATGTGCATCGCATCGCATGCGCATTGAGTCACGTCCCATCACATGCGCATGGCATCGCTCGACAACGCATCTTGTGTGCATCGCATCGCATCGCATGCGCATTGAGTCACGTCGCATCACATTCGCATGGCGTCGCTTGATATCGCATTTATGTGCATCGCATCGCATACGCATTGAGTCACGTCGTACCACATGCGCATGACATCGCTTGACATCGCATCTTTTGTGCATCGCATCGCATGCGCATTGAGTGACATCGCGCCATATAGCATGGTATCGCTTGATATGGCATCTTATGTGCATCGCATCGCAGCGCATTGAGTTACATCGCGTCACATACGAATGCATCGCTCGACATCACATCTTGTGTGCATCGCAGGTGCCTTGAGTCACATCGCATCACACGCGCATGGCATCACTCGACATCGCATCTTATGTGCATCGCATCGCATGCGCATTGAGTCACATCGCGTCACATGCACATGTCATCGCTTGATATTGCATCTTATGTGCATCGCATCGCATGCGCATTGAGCCACGTCGCATCACATGCGCATGGCATCGCTTGATATCGCATCATATGCGCATCGCATGCGCATTCATTCACGTCGCGTCGCATGCGCATGGCATTGCCTGATATCGCATCTTATGGTCATCGCATCGCATGTGCGTTGAGTGACGTCGCACCACATGCGCATGACATCGCTCGATATCGCATGTTTTGTGCATCGCATCGCATGCGCATTGAGTGACATCGCGTCATATGCGCATGGCATCGCTTGATATCGCATCTTATTGCATCGCATCGCAGCGCATTGAGTTACATCGCGTCACATAAGCATGCATCGCACGAAATCGCATCTTATGTGCATCGCATGCGCATTGAGCCACATCGCAGCACACGCGCATGGCATCGCTCGACATCGCGTCTTATGTGCATCGTATCGCATGCGCATTGAGTCACATCGCGTCACATGCGAATGGCATCGCTAGATATCGCATCTCATGTGCATCGCATCGCATGCGCATTGAGTCACGTCGCATCACATGAGCATGGCATCGTTTGATATCGCATCTTATGTTCATTGCAACGTATGTGCATTGAGCCACGTCACACCACATGCGCATGACATCGCTCGATATCGCATTTTATGTGCATCGCATCGCATGCTCATTGACTCACGTCGCGTCACATGCGCATGGCATCGCTTGATATCGCATCTCATGTGCATCGCATCGCATGCGCATTGAGTCACGTCGCATCCCATGAGCATGGCATCGCTTGATATCGCATCTTATGTTCATTGCAACGTATGTGCATTGAGTCACGTCGCACCACATGCGCATAACATCGCTCGATATCGCATCTTTTGTGCATCGCATCGAATGCGCATTGAGTGAAATCGCGTCATATGCGCATGGCATCGCTTGATATCGCATCTTATGTGCATCGCATCGCAGCGCATTGAGTCACATCGCGTCATATGCGCATGGCATCGCTTGATATCGCATCTTATGTGCATCGCATCGCAGCGCATTGAGTTACATCGCGTCACATAAGCATGCATCGCACGACATCGCATCTTATGTGCATCGCATGCGCATTGAGCCACATCGCAGCACACGCGCATGGCATCGCTCGACATCGCGTCTTATGTGCATCGTATCGCATGCGCATTGAGTCACATCGCGTCACATGCACATGGCATCGCTTGATATCGCATCTTATGTGCATCGCATCGCATGCGCAGTGAGTCAGGTCGCGTCACATACGCATGCATCGCTCGACATCGCGTCTTATGTGCATCGCATGCGCATTGAGCCACGTCGCGTCACATGCGCATGGCATCGCTTGATATCGCATTTTATGTGCATCGCATCGCATGCGCATTGAGTCACGTCGCGTCACATGCGCATGGCATCGCTTGATATGGCATCTTATGAGCAACGAGTCGCATGCTTATTGAGCCACGTCGCGTCACATGCGCATGGCATCGCTTGATATCGCATCTTATGTGCATCGCATCGCATGCGCATTGAGTCACAACGCGTCACATGCGCATGGCATCACTTGTTATCGCATCTTATATACTTCGCATCGCATGCGCATTGAGCGTCTTCGCATCATATGCACATGGCATCGCTTGATATCGCATCTTATGTGCATCGCATCGCATGCGCATTGAGACACACCTCGTCATATGCGCATGTCATTGCTTGATATCGCATCTTATGTGCATCGCATCGCATACGCATTGAGTGACATCGCGTCATATGCGCATGGCATCGCTCGACATCGCATCTTATGTGAATCGCATGCGCATTGAGTCACATCGCATCACCAGCGCATGGCATCGCTAGACATGGCATCTTATGTGCATCGCATCGCATGCGCATTTTGTCACGTCACGTCGCATGCGCATGGCATTGCCTGATATCGCATCTTATGGTCATCGGATCGCATGTGCATTGAGTTACGTTGAACCACATGCGCATGACATCGCTCGATATCGCATCTTTTGCGCATCGCATCGCATGTGCATTGAGTTACATCGCGTCATATGCGCATGGCATCGCTTGATATCGCATCTTAAGTGCATCGCGTCGCATGTGCATTGAGTCACGTCGCGTCACATGCGCATGGCATCGCTTGATATCGCATCTTATGTGCATCGGATCGCATGCGCATTGAGTGGCTACGCATCACATGCACATTGCAGCGCTTGATATCGCATCTTATGTGCATCGCATTGAATGCTCATTGAGTCACATCGCGTCATATGCGCATGGCATCGCTTGATATCGCATCTTATGTGCATCGCTTCGCAGCGCATTGAGTCACGTCGCATCGCATGCGCATGGCATTGCTTGATTTTGCATGTCATGTTCATCTCATCGCATGTGCATTGGGTCACTTCGTGCTACATGTGCATGACATCGCTTGATATCGCATCTTATGTGCACCGCATCGCATGCGCAGTGAGTCACTTCGTGCTACATGTGCATGGCATCGCTTGATATCGCATCTTATGTGCATCGCATCGCATGCGCATTGAGTCACATCGCATCACATGCTCATGGCATCGCTAGACAACGCATCTTATGCGCATCGCATCGCATGCGCATTAAGTCATTTCTCGTCACATTTGCATGTCATCGCTTGTTATCGCATCTTCTGTGCATCGCATCGCATGCGCATTGAGTCCCGTCGCATCACATGCACATGGCATCACTTGATATCGCATCTTATGTGCGTCCTATCGCATGCTCGTTGAGTCACGTCGCGTCACATGCGCATGGCATCGCTTGATATGGCATCTCAAGTGCATCGCATCGCATGCGCATTCAGTCACGTCGCATCACATGCGCATGGCATCGCTTGATATCGCATCTTATGTGCATCGCATCGCATGCGCATTGACCCACGTCGCGTCGCATTCGCATGGCATTGCCTGATATCGCATCTTATGTTCATCGCATCGCATGTGCATTGAGTCACGTCGCTACACATGCTCATGGCATCGCTCGATATCGCATCTTTTGTGCATCGCAACGCATGCGCATTGAGTCACTTCGCGTCACGTGGGCATGGCATCGCTTTTTATGGCATCTTATGAGCATCGCGTCGCATGCTAATTGAGCCACGTCGCGTCACATGCGCATGGCATCGCTTGATATCGCATCTTATGTGCATCGCATCGCATGCGCATTGAGTCACAACGCGTCATATGCGCATGGCATCGCTTGATATCGCATCTTATGTGCATCGCATCGCAGCGCATTGAGTTACATTGCGTCACATAAGCATGCATCGCACGACATCGCATCTTATGTGCATCGCATGCGCATTGAGCCACATCGCAGCACACGCGCATGGCATCGCTCGACATCGCGTCTTATGTGCATCGTATCGCTTGCGCATTGAGTCACATCGCGTCACATGCACATGGCATCGCTTGATATCGCATCTTAAGTGCATCGCGTCGCATGTGCATTGAGTCACGTCGCGTCACATGCGCATGGCATCGCTTGATATCGCATCTTATGTGCATCGGATCGCATGCGCATTGAGTGGCTACGCATCACATGCACATTGCAGCGCTTGATATCGCATCTTATGTGCATCGCATTGAATGCTCATTGAGTCACATCGCGTCATATGCGCATGGCATCGCTTGATATCGCATCTTATGTGCATCGCTTCGCAGCGCATTGACTCACGTCGCATCGCATGCGCATGGCATTGCTTGATTTTGCATGTCATGTTCATCTCATCGCATGTGCATTGGGTCACTTCGTGCTACATGTGCATGACATCGCTTGATATCGCATCTTATGTGCACCGCATCGCATGCGCAGTGAGTCACTTCGTGCTACATGTGCATGGCATCGCTTGATATCGCATCTTATGTGCATCGCATCGCATGCGCATTGAGTCACATCGCATCACATGCGCATGGCATCGCTAGACAACGCATCTTATGCGCATCGCATCGCATGCGCATTAAGTCATTTCTCGTCACATTTGCATGTCATCGCTTGTTATCGCATCTTCTGTGCATCGCATCGCATGCGCATTGAGTCCCGTCGCATCACATGCACATGGCATCACTTGATATCGCATCTTATGTGCGTCCTATCGCATGCTCGTTGAGTCACGTCGCGTCACATGCGCATGGCATCGCTTGATATGGCATCTCAACTGCATCGCATCGCATGCGCATTCAGTCACGTCGCATCACATGCGCATGGCATCGCTTGATATCGCATCTTATGTGCATCGCATCGCATGCGCATTGACCCACGTCGCGTCGCATTCGCATGGCATTGCCTGATATCGCATCTTATGTTCATCGCATCGCATGTGCATTGAGTCACGTCGCTACACATGCTCATGGCATCGCTCGATATCGCATCTTTTGTGCATCGCAACGCATATGCATTGAGTCACTTCGCGTCACGTGGGCATGGCATCGCTTTTTATGGCATCTTATGAGCATCGCGTCGCATGCTAATTGAGCCACGTCGCGTCACATGCGCATGGCATCGCTTGATATCGCATCTTATGTGCATCGCATCGCATGCGCATTGAGTCACAACGCGTCACATGCGCATGGCATCACTTGATATCGCATCTTATGTGCATCGCATCGCAGCGCATTGAGTCACATCGCGTCACATACGCATGCATCGTTCGACATCGCGTCTTATGTGCATCGCATGAGCATTGAGTCACGTCGCGTCACATGCGCATGGCATCGCTTGATATCGCATCTTGTGTGCATCATATCGCATGCGCATTGAGTCACGTCAAATCACATGTGCATGGCATCGCTTGATATCGCATCTTATCTGCATCGCATCGCATGCGCATTCAGTCACGTCGCATCGCATGGGCATGGCATTGCTTGATATCGCATCTTATGTTCATCTCATCGCATGTGCATTGAGTCACGTCGAACCACATGCGCATGACATCGCTCGACATCGCATCTTTTGCGCATCTCATCGCATGCGCATTGAGTGGCATCGCGTCATAAACGAATGGCATCGCTTGGTATCGCATCTTATGTGCATCGCATCGCAGCGCGTTGAGTTACATCGCGTCACATAAGGATGCATCGCACGATATCCCATCTTATGTGCATCGCATGCCCATTGAGCCACATCGCATCACTTGGGCATGGCATCGCTGGACATCGCATCTTATGTGCATCGCATCGCATGCGCATTGAGTCACATCGTGTCACATGCACATGGCATCGCTTGATATTAAATCTTATGTGCATCGCATCGCATGCGCTTTTGAGTCACATCACGTCACATGCGCATTTCATCGCTTGATATCGCATCTTATGTGCATCGCATCGCATGCGCAGTGAGTCACGTCGCGTCACATACGCATGCATCGCTCGACATCGCGTCTTATGTGCATCGCATGAGCATTGAACACGTCGCGTCACATGCGCATGGCATCGCTTGATATCGCATCATATGTGCATCGCATCGCATGCGCATTGAGTCACATCACATCACATGCGCATGGCATCGCTCGACAACGCATCTTATGTGCATCGCATCGCATGCGCATTGAGTCATGTCACATTTGCATGGCATCGCTTGATATCGTATCTTATGTGCATCGCATCGCATGCGCGTTGAGTCACGTCGAATCACATGCGTATGGCATCGCTTGATATCGCATCTTATGTGCATCGCATCGCATGCGTATTGAGTCACGTCCCATCACATGCGCATGGCATCGCTCGACAACGCATCTTATGTGCATCGCATCGCATCGCATGCGCATTGAGTCACGTCGCATCACACGCGCATGGTATCGCTTGATATCGCATCTTATGTTAATCTAATCGTATGTGCATTGAGTCACGTCGCAGCACATGCGGATGACATCGCTCGACATCGCATCTTTTGTGCATCGCATCGCATGCGCATTGAGTCACTTCGCATCACATGCACATGGCATCGCTTGATATCGTATCTTATATGCATCGCATCGCATTCGCACTGAGTCACGTCGCATCACATGCGTATGGCATCGCTTGATATCGCATCTTATGTGCATCGCATCGCATGCGTGTTGAGTCACGTCCCATCACATGCGCATGGCATCGCTCGACAACGCATTTTATGTGCATCGTATCGCATGCGCATTGAGTCACGTCGCATCACATGCGCATGGCATCGCTTGATATCGCATTTTTGTGCATCGCATCGCTTGCGCATTGAGTCACGTCGTACCACATGCGCATGACATCGCTTGACATCGCATCTTTTGTGCATCGCATTGCATGCGCATTGAGTGACATCGCGCCATATAGCATGGTATCGCTTGATATGGCATCTTATGTGCATCGCATCGCAGCGCATTGAGTTACATCGCGTCACATACGAATGCATCGCTCGACATCACATCTTATGTGCATCGCAAGCGCATTGAGTCACATCGCATCACACGCGCATGGCATCACTCGACATCGCATCTTATGTGCATCGCATGCCCATTGAGTCACATCGCGTCACATGCACATGTCATCGCTTGATATTGCATCTTATGTGCATCGCATCGCATGCGCATTGAGCCACGTCGCATCACATGCGCATGGCATCGCTTGATATCGCATCTTATGCGCATCGCATGCGCATTCATTCACGTCACGTCGCATGCGCATGGCATTGCCTGATATCGCATCTTATGGTCATCGCATCGCATGTGCGTTGAGTTACGTCGCACCACATGCGCATGACATCGCTCGATATCGCATCTTTTGTGCATCGCATCGCATGCGCATTGAGTGACATCGCGTCATATGCGCATGGAATCGCTTGATATCGCATCTTATGTGGATCGCATCGCAGCGCATTGAGTTACATCGCGTCACATAAGCATGCATCGCACGACATCGCATCTTATGTGCATCGCATGCGCATTGAGCCACATCGCAGCACACGCGCATTTCATCGCTCGACATCGCATCTTATGTGCATCGCATCGCATGCGCATTGAGTCACATCGCGTCACATGGACATGGCATCGCTTGATATCGCATCTTATGTGCATCGCATCGCATGCGCTTTTGAGTCACATCACGTCACATGCGCATTTCATCGCTTCATATCTCATCTTATGTGCATCGCATCGCATGCGCAGTGAGACAGGTCGCGTCACATACGCATGCATCGCTCGACATCGCGTCTTATGTGCATCGCATGCGCATTGAGCCACGTCGCGTCACATGCGCATGGCATCGCTTGATATCGCATCTTATGTGCATCGCATCGCATGCGCATTGAGTCACGTCGCGTCACATGCGCATGGCATCGCTTGATATGGCATCTTATGAGCAACGAGTCGCATGCTTATTGAGCCACGTCGCGTCACATGCGCATGGCATCGCTTGATATCGCATCTTATGTGCATCGCATCGCATGCGCATTGAGCCACAACGCGTCACATGCGCATGGCATCACTTGTTATCGCATCTTATGTACTTCGCATCGCATGCGCATTGAGCGTCTTCGCATCACATGCACATGGCATCGCTTGATATCGCATCTTATGTGCATCGCAACGCATGCGCATTGAGTCACACCGCGTCATATGCGCATGTCATTGCTTGATATCGCATCTTATGTGCATCGCATCGCATACGCAATGAGTGTTATCGCGTCATATGCGCATGGCATCGCTCGACATCGCATCTTATGTGAATCGCATGCGCATTGAGTCACATCGCATCACCAGCGCATGGCATCGCTCGACATGTCATCTTATGTGCATCGCATCGCATGCGCATTTTGTCACGTCACGTCGCATGCGCATGGCATTGCCTGATATCGCATCTTATGGTCATCGGATCGCATGTGCATTGAGTAACGTCGAACCACATGCGCATGACATCGCTCGATATCGCATCTTTTGCGCATCGCATCGCATGCGCATTGAGTTACATCGCGTCACATGCGCATGACATCGCTTGATATCGCATCTTAAGTGCATCGCATCGCATGTGCATTGAGTGGCTACATATCACATGCACATGGCAGCGCTTGATATCGCATCTTATGTGCATCGCATCGAATGCTCATTGAGTCACATCGCGTCATATGCGCATGGCATCCCTTGATATCGCATCTTATGTGCATCGATTCGCAGAGCATTGAGTCACGTCGCATCGCATGCGCATGGCATCGCTTCATATCGCATCTTATGTGCACCGCATCGCATGCGCAGTGAGTCACTTCGTGCTACATGTGCATGGCATCGCTTGATATCGCATCTTATGTGCATCGCATCGCATGTGCATTGAGTCACGTCGCATCATATGCGCATGGCATCGGTTAATATCGCGTCTTATGTGCATCGCTTCGCATGCGCATCGAGTCTCGTCGCATCACATGCGCATGGCATTGCTTGAGATCACATCTTATGTTCATCTAATCGTATGTGCATTGAGTCACGTCGCACCACATGCGGATGACATCGCTCGACATCGCATCTTTTGTGCATCCCATCGCTTGCGCGTTGAGTCACTTCGCATCACATGCACATGGCATCGCTTGATATCGCATCTTATGTGCATCGCATCGTATGCTCATTGAGTCACATCGAATCATGCGCATGGCATCGCTTGATATCCCATCTCATGTGCATCGCATCGCATGCGCATTGAGTTACGTCGCATCACATGCGCATGGCATCGCTTGATGTCGCATCTTATGTGCATCGCATCGCATGCGCATTGAGTCACATCGCGTCACATACGCATGCATCGCTCGACATCGCGTCTTATGTGCATCGCATGCGCATTCAGTCACGTCGCGTCACATGCGCATGGCATCGCTTGATATCGCATCTTATGTGAATCGCATCGCATGCGCATTGAGTCACTTCGCGTTTCATGCGCATGGCATCGCTTGATATCGCATCTTATATGCACCGCATCGCATGCACAGTGAGTCACGTCGCGTCACATGCGCATGGCATCGCTTGATATCGCATCTTATGTGCATCGCATCGCATGCGCATTGAGGCACGTCGCATCGCATCCGCATGGTATTGCTTGATATCGCATCTTATATTCATCTCATCGCATGTGCATTGAGTCACGTCGCACCACATGCGCATGACATCGCTCGACATCGCATCTTTTGCGCATCTCATTGCATGCGCATTGAGTGGCATCGCGTCATATACGCATGGCATCGCTTGAAATCGCATCTTTTGTGCATCCCATCGCAGCGCGTTGAGTTACATCGCGTCACATAAGCATGCAGCGCACGACATCGCATCTTATGTGCATGGCATGCGCATTGAGCCACATCGCATTACACGCGCATTGCATCGCTCGACATCGCATCTTATGTGCATCGCATCGCATGCTCATTGAGTCACATCGCGTCACATGCACATGGCATCGCTTGATATCGCATCTGATGTGCATCGCATCGCAAGCGCATTGAGTCACGTCGCGTTACATGCGCATGGCTTCGCCTGATATCGCATCTTATGTGGAACGCATCGCATGCGCAGTGAGTCACGTCGCGTCACATGCGCATGGCATCGCTAGATATGGCATCTTATGACCATCGCGTCGCATGCTTATTGAGCCACGTCGCGTCACATGCGCATGGCATCGCTTGATATCGCATCTTATGTGCATCGCATCGCATGCGCATTGAGTCACAACGCGTCACATGCGCATGGCATCACTTGATATCGCATCTTATGTGCTTCGCATCGCATGCGCATTGAGTCGCGTCACACCACATGCACATTACATCGCTTGACATTGCATTTTTGCGCATCGCTTCGCATACGCATTGAGTGACATCGCGTCATATACGCATGGCATCGCTTGATATCGCACCTTATGCGCATCGCATCGCATGCGCATTGAGTCACGTCGCGTCGCGTGCGCATGACGTTGCCTGATATCGCATCTTATAGTGATTGGATCGCATATGCATTGAGTTACGTCGCACCACATGCGCATGACATCGCTCGATATCGCATCTTTTGTGCATCGCATCGCATGCGCATTGAGTTACATCGCGTCATATGCGCAAGGCTTCGCTCGACATCGCATCTTATGTACATCGCATCGCAGCCCCGTTGAGTCACATTGTTTCACATGCGCATGGCATCACTTGATATCGCACCTTATGCGCTTCGCATCGCATGCGCATTGAGTCACGTCGTGTCGCATGCGCATGGCATTGCCTGATATCGCATCTTATGGTAATCGGATCGCATATGCATTGAGTCACGTCGCGCTACATGAGCATGGCATCGCTTGATATCGCATCTTATGTGCATCGCATCGCAGCCTCGTTGAGTCACATTGCTTCACATGCGCATGGCATCGCTTGATATCGCATCTTATGTGCATCGCATCGCATGCGCTTTTGAATCTCATCACGTCACATGCGCATGGCATCGCTTGATATCGTATCTTATGTGCATCGCGTCGCATGCGCATTGCGTCACATCCCGTCACATGCACATGGCATCGCTTGATATCGCATCTCATGTGCACCGCTTCGCATGCGCATTGAGTCACGTCGCATGACATGCGCATGGCATCGCGTGATATGGCATCTTATGTGCATCGCGTCGCATGCGTATTGAGTCACGTCGCGTCACATGCGCATGGAATCGCTTGATATCGCATTTTATGTGCAGCGCATCACATGCTTATTGAGTCACGTCGCGTCACATGCGCATGGCATCGCTTGATATCGCATTTTATGTGCATCGCATCGCATGCGCATTGCGTAACTTCGCATCACATGTGTATGGCATCGCTTGATATCGCAATCTATGTGCATCGCATCGCATGCGCATTGAGCCACATCACGTCACATGCGCATGGCATCGCTTGATATCGTATCTTATGTGCATCGCATCGCATGCGCATTGAGCCACATCGCTTCACATGCGCATGGCATCAGTTGATATCGCATCTCATGTGCATCGCATCGCATGAGCATTGAGTCACGTCGCGTCACATTCGCATGGAATCGCTTGATATCGCATCTTATGTGCATCTCGTCGCATGATTATTCAGTCACGTCGCGTCACATGCGCATGCCATCGCTTGGTATCGCATCTTATGTGCATCGCATCGCATGCCCATTGAGTCACATTGCGTCACATGCGCATGGCATCAGTCGAAATCGCACCTTATGTGCATCGGATCGCATGCGCATTGAGTCACTTCCCATGACATGGGCATGGCATCGCTCGACAACGCATCTTATGTGCATCGCATCGCAGGCGCAATGAGTCATGTCTCGTCACATTTGCATGGCATCGCTTGATATCGCATATTATGTGCGTCGCATCGCATGCGCATTGAGACACATCACATCACATACGCATGGCATCGCTCGACAGCGCATCTTATGTGCATCGCGTCGCATCGCATGCGCATTGATTCATGTCTCGTCACATTTGCATGGCATCGCTTGATATCGCATCTTCTGTGCATCGCATCGCATGCGCATTGAGACACGGCGCGTCACATGCGCAAGGCATCGCTTGATATCACATCTTATGTGCATCGCACCGTATGCGCATTGAGTTACGTTTCGACACATGCGCGTGGCATCCCTTGATATCGCATCTCATGTGGATCGCATCGCATGCGCAGTGAGTCACGTCGCACCACATGCGCATGACATCGCTCGATATCGCATCTTTTGTGCATCGCATCGCATGCGCATTGAGTCACGTCGCGTCACATGAGCATGGAAACTCTTGATATCGCATCTTATGTGCATCGCATCGCATGCTGATTGAGTCACGTCGCGTCACATGCGCATGGCATCGCTTGATATCGCATCTTATGTGCATCGCATCGCATGTGCATTGAGTCACATCGCGTCACATGCGCATGGCATCAGTTGTTATCGCATCTGATGTGCATCGCATCGCATGCGCATTGAGTCACATTACATCACATATACATGGCATCGCTCGACAACGCATCTTATGTGCATCGCATCGCATGCGCATTGAGTCATATCTCGTCACGTTTGCATGGCATCGCTTGATATCGCATCTTATGTGCATCGCATCGCATGCGCATTGAGACACGTCGCGTTACATGAGCAAGGCACCGCTTGATATCGCATCTTATGTGCATCGCATCGCATGCGCATTGAGTCACGTCGCATCGCATGCGCATGGCATTGCTTGATATCGCATCTTATGTTCACCTCATCGCATGTGCATTGAGTCACGTCGCACCACATGCGCATGACATCGCTCGACATCGCATCTTTTGCGCATCTCATTGCATGCGCATTGAGTGGCATCGCGTCATATACTCATGGTATCGCTTGATATCGCATCTTTTGTGCATCGCATCGCAGCGCGTTGAGTTACATCGCGTCACATAAGCATGCAGCGCACGACATCGCTTCTTATGTGCATGGTATGCGCATTGAGCCGCATCGCATTACACGCGCATGGCATCGCTCGACATCGCATCATATGTGCATCGCATCGCATGCGCATTGTGTCACATCGCGTCAAATGCACATGGCATCGCTTGATATCTAATCTTATGTGCATCGCATCGCATGCGCTTTTGAGTCACATCACGTCACATGCGCACTTCATCGCTTGATATCGGATCTTATGTGCATCGCATCGCATGCGCAGTGAGTCACGTGGCGTCACATACGCATGTATCGCACGACATCGCATCTTATGTGCATCGCATGCGCATTGAGCCACATCGCTTTACACGCGCATTGCATCGCTCGACATCGCATCTTATCTGCATCGCATCGCATGCTCATTGAGTCACATCGCGTCACATGCACATGGCATCGCTTGATATCGCATCTGATGTGCATCGCATCGCATGCGCATTGAGTCACGTCGCGTTACATGCGCATGGCATCGCTTGATATCGCATCTTATGTGCAACGCATCGCATGCGCAGTGAGTCACGTCGCCTCACATGCGCATGGCATCGCTAGATATGGCATCTTATGAGCATCGCGTCGCATGCTTATTGAGCCACGTCGCGTCACATGCGCATGGCATCGCTTGATATCGCATCTTATGTGCATCGCATCGCATGCGCTTTGAGTCAGAACGCGTCACATGCGCATGGCATCACTTGATATCGCATCTTATGTGCTTCGCATCGCATGCGCATTGAAACACGTCGCACCACATGCACATTACATCGCTTCACATTGCATTCTTGCGCATCGCATCCAATGCGCATTGAGTGACATCGCGTCATATACGCATGGCATCGCTTGATATCGCACCTTATGCGCATCGCATCGCATGCGCATTGAGTTACATCGCGTCATATGCGCAAGGCTTCGCTCGATATCGCAGCTTATGTGCATCGCATCGCATGTGCATTGAGTCACGTCGCGCTACATGAGCATGGCATCGCTTGATATCGCATCTTATGTGCACCGCATCGCATGCGCAGTGAGTCACGTCACCTCAAATGCGCATGGCATCGCTTGATATCGCATCTTATGTGCATCGCATCGCATGTGCATTCAGTCACGTCGCGTTACATGAGCATGGCATCGCTCGACATCGCATCTTATGTGCATCGCATCGCAGCCGCGTTGAGTCACATTGCTTGACATGCGCATGGCATCGCTTGATATCGCATCTTATGTGCATCGCATCGCATGCGCTTATGAATCTCATCACGTCACATGCGCATGGCACGCTTGATATCCTATGTTATGTGCATCGCGTCGCCTGCGCATTGCGTCACATCCCGTCACATGCACATGGCATCGCTTGATATCGCATCTCATGTGCACCCCTTCGCATGCGCATTGAGTCACGTCGCATGACATGCGCATGGCATCGCGTGATATGGCATCTTATGTGCATCGCATCGCATGCGTATTGAGTCCCGTCCCGTCACATGCGCATGGAATCGCTTGATATCGCATTTTATGTGCAGCGCATCACATGCTTATTGAGTCACGTCGCGTCACATGCGCATGGCATCGCTTGATATCGCATCTTATGTGCATCGCATCGCATGCGCATTGAGTCACATCGCGTCACATGGGCATGGCATCAGTTGATATCGCATCTTATGTGCATCGCATCGCATGCTAAATGCGTAACTTCGAATCACATGTGTATGGCATCGCTTGATATCGCAATCTATGTGCATCGCATCGCATGCGCATTGAGTCACATCACGTCACATGCGCATGGCATCGCTGGATATCGTATCTTATGTGCATTGCATCGCATGCGCATTGAGTCACATCGCTTCACATGCGCATGGCATCAGTTGATATCGCATCTCATGTGCATCGCATCGCATGAGCATTGAGTCACGTCGCGTCACATTTGCATGGAATCGCTTGATATCGCATCTTATGTGCATCGCGTCGCATCCTTATTTAGTCACGTCGCGTCGCATGCGCATGGCATCGCTTGGTACCGCATCTTATGTGCATCGCATCGCATGCCCATTGAGTCACATCGCGTCACATGCGCATGGCATCAGTCGAAATCGCACCTTATGTGCATCGCATCGCATGCGCATTGAGTCTCTTCGCATCACATGCGAATGGCATCGCTTGATATGGCATCTTATGTGCATCGCATCGCATGCGCATTGAGTCACATCCCATGACATGCGCATGGCATCGCTCGACAACGCATCTTATGTGCATCGCATCGCAGGCGCATTGAGTCATGTCTCGTCACATGCGCATGGCATCGCTTGATATTGCATCTCATGTGCATCGCATCGCATGCGCAGTGAGTCACGTCGCACCACATGCGCATGACATCGCTCGATATCGCATCTTTTGTGCATCGCATCGCATGCGCATTGAGACACGTCGCGTTACATGCGCAAGGCACCGCTTGATATCGCATCTTATGTGCATCGCACAGTATGCGCATTGAGTTACGTCGTGTCACATGCGCATGGCATCACTTGATATCGGATCTCATGTGCATCGCATCGCATGCGCATTGTGTCACGTCGCATCACACGCGCATGAAATCGCTCGATATCGCATCATTTGTGTATCGCTTCGCATGCGCATTGTCACGTCGCATGACTAGCGCATGGCATCGCGTGATATCGCATCTTATGTGCATCGCATCGCATGCGTATTGAGCCACGTCGCAACACCTGCGTATGGCATCGCTTGATATCGCATCCTATGTGCATCGCATCGCATGCGTATTGAGTCACATCGCTTCACATGCGCATGGAATCGCTTGATATCATATCTTATGTGCATCGCAACGCATGCGAATTGAGTACGTCGCATCACATACGCATGGCATCGCGTGATATCGCATCTTATGTGCATCGCATCGCATGCCCATTGAGCCACATCGCGTCACATGCGCATGGCATCAGTCGTAATCGCACCTTATGTGCATCGCGTCGCATGCGCATTGAGTCACTTCGCATCACATGCGAATGGCATCGTTGGATATGGCAACTTATGTGCATCGCATCGCAGACGCATTGAGTCATGTCTCGTCACATTTGCATGGCATCGCTTGATATCACGTCTTATGTGCATCGCATCGCATGCGCATTGAGTCCCATCACATCACATACGCATGGCATCGCTCGACAACGCATCTTATGTGCATCGCATCGCATGCGCATTGATTCATGTCTCGTCACTTTTGCATGGCATCGCTTGATATCGCATCTTCTGTGCATCGCATCGCATGCGCATTGAGACACGTCGCGTCACATGCGCAAGGCATCGCTTGATATCGCATCTTATGTGCATCGCACCGTATGCGCATTGAGTTACGTTTCGTCGCATGCGCATGGCATCGCTTGATATCGTATCTCATGTGCATCGCATCGCATGCGCAGTGAGTCACGTATTACCACATGCGCATGACATCGCTCGATGTCGCATCTTTTGTGCATCGCATCGCATGCGCATTGAGTGACATCGCGTCATATGCACATGGCATCGCCTGATATCGCATTTTATGTGCATCGCATCGCAGCGCATTGAGTAACATACGCATGCCTCGCTCGGCATCTCATCTTATGTGCATCGCATGCGCATTGAGTCACAACGCATCGCACGCGCATGGCATCGCTCGACATCGCATCTTATGTGAATCGCATCGCATGCGCATTGAGTCACATCGTTTCACATGCGCATGGCATCGCTTGATATCGCATCTTATGTGCATCGCATCGCATGCGCATTGAGTCACGTCGCATGACATGCGCATGGCATCGCGTGATATCGGATCTTATGTGCATCGCATCGCATGCACATTGAGTCACGTCGCGTCACATGAGCATGGAAACTCTTGATATCGCATCTTATGTGCATCGCATCGCATGCTTATTGAGTCACGTCGCGTCTCATGCGCATGGCATCGCTTGATATCGCCTCTTATGTGCATCGCATCGCATGCGCATTGAGTCACATCGCGTCACATGCGCATGGCAGCAGTTGATATCGCATCTTATGTGGATCGCATCGCATGCGCATTGAGTCACGTCGCATGACATGCGCATGGCATCGCGTGATATCGCATCTTATGTGCATCGCATCGCATGCGCATTGAGTCACGTCGCGTCACATGAGCATGGAAACGCTTGATATCGCATCTTATGTGCATCGCATCGCATGCTTATTGAGTCAAATCGCGTCACATGCGCATGGCATCAGTTGATATCGCATCTTATGTGCATCGCATCGCATGCGCATTGAGTCACATCACATCACATGTGCATGGCATCGCTCGACAACGCATATTATGTGCATTGCATCGCATGCGCATTGAGTCATGTATCGTCACGTTTGCATGGCATCGCTTGATATCGCATCTTATGTGCATCGCATCGCATGCGCATTGAGACACGTCGCGTCACATGCCCAAGGCACCGCTTGATATCGCATCTTATGTGCATCGCACAGTATGTGCATTGAGTTACGTCGCGTCACATGCGCATGGCATCGCTTGATATCGCATCTCATGTGCATCGCATCGCATGCGCATTGTGTCACGTCGCACCACACGCGCATGACAATGCTCGATATCGCATCATTTGTGCATCGCTTCGCATGCGCATTGAGTCACGTCGCATGACATGCGCATGGCAACGCGTGATATCGCCTCTTATGTACATCGCATCGCATGCGTATTGAGTCACGTCGCGTCCCATGCGCATGGTATCGCTTGATATCGCATTTTATGTGCAGCGCATCACATGCTTATTGAGTCCCGTCGCGTCACATGCGCATGGCATCGCTTGATATCGCATATTATGTGCATCGCATCGCATGCACATTGAGTCACATCGGGTCACATGCGCATGGCATCAGTTGATATCGCATCCTATGTGCATCGCATCGCATGCGCATTGCGTAACTTCGCATCACATGCGTATGGCATCGCTTGATATCGCATCCTATGTGCATCGCATCGCATGCGTATTGAGTCACATCACGTCACATGCGCATGGAATCGCTTGATATCGCATCTTATGTGCATCGCTTCGCATGCGCTTTTGAGTCACCTCACGTCACATGCACATGGCATCGCTTGATATCCCATCTCATGTGCATCGCATCGCATGCGAATATAGTACGTCGCATCACATACGCATGGCATCGCGTGATATCGCATCCTATGTGCATCGCATCGCATGCGCATTGAGTAACGTCGCGTCACATGAGCATGGAAACTCTTGATATCGCATCTTATGTGCATCGCATCGCATGCTTATTGAGTCAAGTTGCGTCACATGCGCATGGCATCGCTTGATATCACATCTGATGTGCATCGCATCGCATACGCATTGAGTCAGGTCGCGTCACATGCGCATGGCAACAGTTGATATCGCATCTTATGTGGATCGCATCGCATGCGCATTGAGTCATGTCTCGTCACATTTGCAGGATTTATGTGCAGCGCATCGCATGCTTATTGAGTCACGTCACGTCACATGCGCATGGCATCAGTTGATATCGCATCTTATGTGCATCGCATCGCATGCGCATTGAGCCACTTCGCATCACATGCGCATGGCATCAGTTGATATGGCTTCTCATTTGCATCACATCGCATGCGCATTGAGTCACATCGCGTCACATGCGCATGGCATCAGTTGATATCGCATCTTATGAGCATCGCATCGCATGCGCATTCAGTCACTTCGCATCACATGCGAATGGTATCGCTTGATATGGCATCTTATGTGCATTGCATCGCATGCGCATTGAGTCATAAGCCATGACATGCGCATGGCATCGCTTGATATCGCATCTTATGTGCATCGCATCGCATGCGCATTGAGTCACATCTCGTCACATGCGCATGGCATCAGTTGATATCGCATCTTATGTGGATCGCATCGCATGCGCATTGAGACATGTCTCGTCACATTTGCATGATTTATGTGCAGCGCATCGCATGCTTATTGAGTCACGTCGCGTCACATGCGCATGGCATGGCTTGATATCCCATCTTATGTGCATCGCATTGCATGCGCATTGAGTCACATCGCGTCACATGCGCATGGCATCAGTTGATATCGCACCTTATGTGCATCGCATCGCATGCGCATTGAGCCACTTCGCATCACATGCGCATGGCATCAGTTGATATCGCATCTCATGTGCATCGCATCGCATGTGCATTGAGTCACATCGCGTCACATGCGCATGGCATCAGTTGATATCGCATCTTATGAGCATCGCATCGCATGCGCATTCAGTCACTTCGCATCACATGCGAATGGTATCACTTGATATGGCATCTTATGTGCATTGCATCGCATGCGCATTGAGTCACAACCCATGACATGCGCATGGCATCGCTTGATATCGCATCTTATGTGCATCGCATCGCATGCGCATTGAGTCACATCTCGTCACATGCGCATGGCATCAGTTGATATCGCATCTTATGTGGATCGCATCGCATGCGCATTGAGTCATGTCTCGTCACATTTGCATGATTTATGTGCAGCGCATCGCATGCTTATTGAGTCACGTCGCGTCACATGCGCATTGCATGGCTTGATATCGCATCTTATGTGCATCGCATTGCATGCGCATTGAGTCACTTCGCATCACATGCGCATGCCATCGCTCGACAACGCATCTTATGTGCATCGCATGGCATGCGCATTGAGTCATGTCTCGTCACATGCGCATGGCGTCGCTTGATATCGCATATTATGTGCATCGCATCGCATGCACATTGAGTCATGTCTCGTCACATTTCCATGGCATCGCTGGATATCGCATTTTATGTGCATCGCATCGCATGCGCCTTGAGTCACGTCTCGTCACCGCGCATGGCATCGCTTGATATCGCATCTTATTTGCATCGCACCGCATGCGCATTTCGTTACGTCGCGTCACATGCGCATGGCATCGCTTGATATCGCATCTAATGTGCATCGCATCGCATGCGCATTGAGTCACATCGCCTCACATTCGCATGGCATCAGTTGAGATCGATTCTTATGTGCATCGCATCGCATGCGCATTGAGCCACGTCACGTCACATGCGCATGGCATCAGTTGATATCGCATCTTATGTGGATCGCATCGCATGCGCATTGAGTCATGTCTCGTCACATTTGCATGATTTATGTGCAGCGCATCGCATGCGCATTGAGTCACATCGCTTCACATGCACATGGAATCGCTTGATATCGCATCTTATATGCAACGCATCGCATTGGCTTTTGAGTCACCTCACGTCACATGCACATGGCATCGCTTGATATCCCATCTCATGTGCATCGCATCGCATGCGAATTGAGTACGTCGCATCATATACGCATGGCATCGCGTGATATCGCATCCTATGTGCATCGCATCGCATACGCATTGAGTCACGTCACGTCACATGAGCATGGAAACTCTTGATATCGCATCTTATGTGCACCGCATCGCATGCTTATTGAGTCACGTTGCGTCACATGCGCATGGCATCGCTTGATATCGCATCTGATGTGCATCGCATCGCATACGCATTGAGTCACATCGCGTCACATGCGCATGACATCAGTTGATATCGCATCTTATGTGGATCGCATCGCATGCGCTTTTGAGTCACCTCAAGTCACATGCGCATGGCATCGCTTGATATCGTATCTTATGTGCATCGCGTTGCACGCGCATTGAGTCACGTCGCGTCACATGCACATGGCATCGCTTGATATCCCATCTCATGTGCATCGCATCGCATGCGCATTGAGTCACAACCCATGACATGCGCATGGCATCGCTTGATATCGCATCTTATGTGCATCACATCGCATGCGCATTGAGTCACATCTCGTCACATGCGCATGGCATCAGTTGATATGGCATCTTATGTGGATCGCATCCCATGCGCATTGAGTCATGTCTCGTCACATTTGCATGATTTCTGTGCAGCGCATCGCATGCTTATGGAGTCACGTCGCGTCACATGCGCATGGCATGGCTTGATATCGCATCTCATGTGCATCGCATCGCATGCGCATTGTGTCACGTCGCACCACACGCGCATGACATCGCTCGATATCGCATCATTTGTGTATCGCTTCGCATGCACATTGAGTCACCTCGCATGACATGGGCATGGCATCGCGTGATATCGCATCGTATGTGCATCGCATCGCATGCGCATTGAGTCACATCTCGTCACATGCGCATGGCATCAGTTAATATCGCATCTTATGTGGATCGCATCCCATGCGCATTGAGTCATGTCTCGTCACATTTGCATGATTTATGTGCATCGCATCGCATGCGTATTGAGCCACGTCGCATCACATGCGTATGGCATCGCTTGATATCGCATCCTATGTGCATCGCATCGCCTGCGTATTGAGTCACATCACGTCACATGCGCATGGCATCGCTTGATATCGTACTTTATGTGCATTGCATCGCATGCGCATTGAGCCACATCGCTTCACATGCGCATGGAATCACTTGATATCGCATCTTATGTGCATCGCATCGCATGCGCTTTTGAGTCACCTCACGTCACATGCGCATGGCATCGCTTGATATCGCATCTTATGTGCATCGCGTTGCACGCGCACTGAGTCACGTCGCGTCACATGCACATGGCATCGCTTGATATCCCATCTCATGTGCATCGCATCGCATGCGCATTGTGTCACGTCGCACCACACACGCATGACATCGCTCGATATCGCATCATTTGTGCATCGCTTCGCATGCGCATTGAGTCACGTCGCATGACATGCGCATGGCATCGCGTGATATCGCATTTTATGTGCAGCGCATCACATGCTTATTGAGTCACGTCGCGTCACATGCGCATGGCATCGCTTGATATCGCATCTTATATGCATCGCATCGCATTGGCTTTTGAGTCACCTCACGTCACAGGCACATGGCATCGCTTGATATCCCATCTCATGTGCATCGCATCGCATGCGAATTGAGTACGTCGCATCACATACGCATGGCATCGCGTGATATCGCATCCTATGTGCATCGCATCGCATACGCATTGAGTCACGTCGCGTCACATGAGCATGGAAACTCTTGATAACGCATCTTATGTGCACCGCATCGCATGCTTATTGAGTCACGTTGCGTCACATGCGCATGGCATCGCTTGATATCGCATCTGATGTGCATCGCATCGCATACGCATTGAGTCACATCGCGTCACATGCGCATGGCATCAGTTGATATCGCATCTTATGTGGATCGCATCGCATGCGCATTGAGTCATGTCTCGTCACATTTGCAGGATTTATGTGCAGCGCATCGCATGCTTATTTAGTCACGTCACGTCACATGCGCATGGCATTGCTTGATATCGCATCTTATGTGCATCGCATCGCATGCGCATTGAGTCATGTCTCGACACATTTGCAGGATTTATGTGCAGCGCATCGCATGCTTATTGAGTCACGTCACGTCACATGCGCATGGCATCGCTTGATATCGCATCTTATGTGCATCGCATCGCATGCGCTTTGAGTCACATCGCGTCACAGCCGCATGGCATCAGTTGATATCGCATCTGATGTGCATCGCATCGCATGCGCTTTTGAGTCACCTCACGTCACATGCGCTAGGAACCGCTTGATATCGCATCTTATGTGCATCGCACAGTATGCGCATTGAGTTACGTCGCGTCACATGCGCATGGCATCGCTTGATATCGCATCTCATGTGCATCGCATCGCATGCGCATTGAGTCATGTCTCGTCACATTTGCAGGATTTATGTGCATTGCATCGCATGCGTATTGTGTCACCTCCCATGACATGCGCATGGCATCGCTCGACAACGCATCTTATGTGCATCGCAACTCATGCGTATTGAGTCACGTCGCGTCACATGCGCATGGAATCGCTTGATTTCGCATTTTATGTGCAGCGCATCACATGGTTATTGAGTCACGTCGCGTCACATGCGCATGGCGTCGCTTGATATCGCATCTTATGTGCATCGCATTGCATCCGCATTGAGTCACATCGCGTCACATGCGCATGGCATCAGTTGGGATCGCATCTTATGTGAATCGCATCGCATGAGCATTTAGTCACTTCGCATCAGATGCGAATTGCATCGCTTGATATGGCATCTTATGTGCATTGAATCGCATGCGCATTGAGTGACCTCCCATGATATGCGCATGGCATAGCTCGACAACGCATCTTATGTGCATCGCATCGCATGCGTATTGAGTCACGTCGCGTCAGATGCGCATGGAATCGCTTGATATCGCATTTTATGTGCAGCGCATCACATGCTTATTGAGTCAAGTCGCGTCACATGCGCATGGCACCGCTTGATGTCGCATCTTAAGTGCATCGCATCGCATGCGCATTGAGTCACATCGAGTCACACGCGCATGACATCAGTTGATATCGCATCTTATGTGCATCGCATCGCCTGCGCATTGAGTCACATCTCATCACATGCGCATGGCATCGCTCGACAACGCATCTTATGTGCATCGCATCGCATGCGCATTGAGTCATGTCTCGTCACATTTGCATGGCATCGCTTGATATCCTACCTTATGTGCATCGCATCGCATGCGCATTGAGTCTCATCGCTTCACATGCGCATGGAATCGCTTGATATCGCATCTTATGTGCATCGCAACGCATGCGCTTTTGAGTCACCTTACGTCACATGCGCATGGCATCGCTTGATATCGCATCTTATGTGCATCGCGTTGCACGCGCATTGAGTGACGTCGCGTCACATGCACATGGCATCGCTTGATATCCCATCTCATGTGCATCGCATCGCATGCGAATTGAGTACGTCGCATCACATACGCATGGCATCGCGTGATATCGCATCCTATGTGCATCGCATCGCATGCGCATTGAGTCACGTCGCGTCACATGAGCATGGAAACTCTTGATATCGCATCTTATGTTCATCGCATCGCATGCTTAATGAGTCACGTCGCGTCATATGCGCATGGCATCGCTTGGTATCGCATCTTATGTGCATCGCATCGCATGCCCATTGAGTCACATCGCGTCACATGCGCATGGCATCAGTCGTAATCCCACCTTATGTGCATCGCATCGCATGCGCATTGAGTCACTTCGCATCACATGCGATAGGCATCGCTGGATATGGCATCTTATGTGCATCGCATCGCTTGCGCATTGAGTCACATCCCATGACATGCGCATGGCATCGCTCGACAACGCATCTTATGTGCATCGCATCGCAGGCGCATTGAGTCATGTCTCGTCACATTTGCATGGCATCGCTGGATATGGCATCTTATGTGCATCGCATCGCATGCGCATTGAGTCACATCCCATGACATGCGCATGGCATCGCTCGACAACGCATCTTATATGCATCGCATCGCATGGGCATTGAGACACGTCGCGTCACATGCGCAAGGCATCGCTTGATATCGCACCTTATGTGCATCGCACCGTATGCGCATTGAGTTACGTTTCGTCGCATGCGCATGGCATCGCTTGATATCGCATCTCATGTGCATCGCATCGCATGCGCAGTGAGTCACGTCGTACCACATGCGCATGACATCGCTCGATGTCGCATCTTTTGTGCATCGCATCGCATGCGCATTGAGTGACATCGCGTCATATGCACATGGCATCACCTGATATCGCATTTTATGTGCATCGCATCGCAGCGCATTGAGTAACATACGCATGCCTTGCTCGGCATCTCATCTTATGTGCATCGCATGCGCATTGAGTCACAACGCACCGCACGCGCATGGCATCGCTCGACATCGCATCTTATGTGAATCGCATCGCATGCGCATTGAGTCACATCGTTTCACATGCGCATGGCATCGCTTGATATCGCATCTTATGTGCATCGCGTTGCACGCGCATTGAGTCACGTCGCGTCACATGCACATGGCATCGCTTGATATCCCATCTCATGTGCATCGCATCGCATGCGCATTGTGTCACGTCGCATGACATGCGCATGGCATCGCTTGATATCGCATCTTATGTGCATCGCATTGCATCCGCATTGAGTCACATCGCGTCACATGCGCATGGCATCAGTTGGGATCGCATCTTATGTGAATCGCATCGCATGAGCATTTAGTCACTTCGCATCAGATGCGAATTGCATCGCTTGATATGGCATCTTTTGTGCATTGAATCGCATGCGCATTGAGTGACCTCCCATGATATGCGCATGGCATAGCTCGACAAGGCATCTTATGTGCATCGCATCGCATGCGTATTGAGTCACGTCGCGTCAGATGCGCATGGAATCGCTTGATATCGCATTTTATGTGCAGCGCATCACATGCTTATTGAGTCAAGTCGCGTCACATGCGCATGGCACCGCTTGATGTCGCATCTTAAGTGCATCGCATCGCATGCGTATTGAGTCACGTCGCGTCACATGCGCATGGAATCGCTTGATATCGCATTTTATGTGCAGCGCATCACATGCTTATTGAGTCACGTCGCGTCACATGCGCATTACATCGCTTGATATCGGATCTTATGTGCATCGCATCGCATGCGCATTGAGTCACATCGGGTCACATGCGCATGGCATCAGTTGATATCGCATCCTATGTGCATCGCATCGCATGCGCATTGCGTAACTTCGCATCACATGCGTATGGCATCGCTTTATATCGCATCCTATGTGCATCGCAACGCATGCGCTTTTGAGTCACCTTACGTCACATGCGCATGGCATCGCTTGATATCGCATCTTATGTGCATCGCGTTGCACGCGCATTGAGTCACGTCGCGTCACATGCACATGGCATCGCTTGATATCCCATCTCATGTGCATCGCATCGCATGCGAATTGAGTACGTCGCAACACATACGCATGGCATCGCGTGATATCGCATCCTATGTGCATCGCATTGCATGCGCATTGAGTCACGTCGCGTCACATGAGCATGGAAACTCTTGATATCGCATCTTATGTTCATCGCATCGCATGCTTAATGAGTCACGTCGCGTCATATGCGCATGGCATCGCTTGGTATCGCATCTTATGTGCATCGCATCGCATGCCCATTGAGTCACAACGCGTCACATGCGCATGGCATCAGTCGTAATCGCACCTTATGTGCATCGCATCGCATGCGCATTGAGTCACTTCGCATCACATGCGATAGGCATCGCTGGATATGGCATCTTATGTGCATCGCATCGCATGCGCATTGAGTCACATCCCATGACATGCGCATGGCATCGCTCGACAACGCATCTTATGTGCATCGCATCGCAGGCGCATTGAGTCATGTCTCGTCACATTTGCATGGCATCGCTGGATATGGCATCTTATGTGCATCGCATCACATGCGCATTGAGTCACATCCCATGACATGCGCATGGCATCGCTCGACAACGCATCTTATATGCATCGCATCGCATGGGCATTGAGACACGTCGCGTCACATGCGCAAGGCATCGCTTGATATCGCACCTTATGTGCATCGCACCGTATGCGCATTGAGTTACGTTTCGTCGCATGCGCATGGCATCGCTTGATATCGCATCTCATGTGCATCGCATCGCATGCGCAGTGAGTCACGTCGTACCACATGCGCATGACATCGCTCCATGTCGCATCTTTTGTGCATCGCATCGCATGCGCATTGAGTGACATCGCGTCATATGCACATGGCATCACCTGATATCGCATTTTATGTGCATCGCATCGCAGCGCATTGTGTAACATACGCATGCCTCGCTCGGCATCTCATCTTATGTGCATCGCATGCGCATTGAGTCACAACGCATCGCACGCGCATGGCATCGCTCGACATCGCATCTTATGTGAATCGCATCGCATGCGCATTGAGTCACATCGTTTCACATGCGCATGGCATCGCTTGATATCGCATCTTATGTGCATCACATCGCATGCGCATTGAGTCACGTCGCATGACATGCGCATGGCATCGCGTGATATCGCATCTTATGTGCATCGAATCGCATGCACATTGAGTCACGTCGCGTCACATGAGCATGGAAACTTTTGATATCGCATCTTATGTGCATCGCATCGCATGCTTATTGAGTCACATCGCGTCACATGCGCATGGCATCAGTTGATATCGCATCTTATGTGCATCGCATCGCTTGCGCATTGAGTCACATCACATCACATGCGCATGGCATCGCTCGACAACGCATCTTATGTGCATCGCATCGCATGCGCATTTAGTCATGTCTCGTCTAGTTTGCATGGCATCGTTTGATATCGCATCTTATGTGCATCGCATCTCATGCGCATTCAGACACGTCGCGTCACATGCCCAAGGCACCGCTTGATATCGCATCTTATGTGCATCGCACAGTATGTGCATTGAGTTACGTCGCGTCACATGCGCATGGGAACGCTTGATATCGCATTTTATGTGCAGCGCATCACATGCTTATTGAGTCACGTCGCGTCACATGCGCATGACATCGCTTGATATCGCATTTTATGTGCATCGCATCGCATGCGCATTGAGTCACATCGGGTCACATGCGCATGGCATCAGTTGATATCGCATCCTATGTGCATCGCATCGCATGCGCATTGCGTAACTTCGCATCACATGCGTATGGCATCGCTTGATATCGCATCCTATGTGCATCGCATCGCATGCGTATTGAGTCACATCACGTCACATGCGCATGGCATCGCCTGATATCGTACCTTATGTGCATCGCATCGCATGCGCATTGAGTCACATCGCTTCACATGCGCATGGAATCGCTTGATATCGCATCTTATGTGCATCGCAACGCATGCACTTTTGAGTCACCTTACGTCACATGCGCATGGCATCGCTTGATATCGCATCTTATGTGCATCGCGTTGCACGCGCGTTGAGTCACGTCGCGTCACATGCACATGGCATCGCTTGATATCCCATCTCATGTGCATCGCATCGCATGCATATTGTGTCACGTCGCACCACACGCGCATCACATCGCTCGATATCGCATCATTTGTGCATCGCTTCGCATGCGCATTGAGTCACCTCACGTCACATGCGCTAGGAACCGCTTGATATCGCATCTTATGTGCATCGCACAGTATGCGCATTGAGTTACGTCGTGTCACATGCGCATGGCATCGCTTGATATCGCATCTCATGTGCATCGCATCGCATGCGCATTGAGTCATGTCTCGTCACATTTGCAGGATTTATGTGCAGCGCATCGCATGCTTATTGAGTCACGTCACGTCACATGCGCATGGCATCGCTTGATATCGCATCTTATGTGCATCGCATCGCATGCGCTTTGAGTCACATCGCGTCACAGCCGCATGGCATCAGTTGATATCGCATCTTATGTGCATCGCATCGCATGCGCATTGAGCCACTTCGCATCACATGCGCATGGCATCAGTTGATATCGCATCTCATGTGCATCGCATCGCATGCGCATTGAGTCACATCGCGTCACATGCGCATGGCATCAGTTGATATCGCATCTTATGAGCATCGCATCGCATGTGCATTCAGTCACTTCGCATCACATGCGAATGGTATCGCTTGATAGGGCATCTTATGTGCATTGTATCGCATGCGCATTGAGTCACAACCCATGACATGCGCATGGCATCGCTTGATATCGCATCTTATGTGCATCGCATCGCATGCGCATTGAGTCACATCTCGTCACATGCGCATGGCATCAGTTGATATCGCATCTTATGTGGATCGCATCCCATGCGCATTGAGTCATGTCTCGTCACATTTGCATGATTTATGTGCAGCGCATCGCATGCTTATTGAGTCACGTCGCGTCACATGCGCATGGCATGGCTTGATATCGAATCTTATGTGCATCGCATTGCATGCGCATTGAGTCACATCGCGTCACATGCGCATGGCATCAGTTGATTATTTCATCTTATGTGCATCGCATCGCAGGCGCATTGAGTCACTTCGCATCACATGCGCATGCCATCGCTCGACAACGCATCTTATGTGCATCGCATGGCATGCGCATTGAGTCACGTCGCGTCACATGCGCATGGCATGGCTTGATATCGAATCTTATGTGCATCGCATTGCATGCGCTTTGAGTCACATCGCGTCACATGCGCATGGCATCAGTTGATTATTTCATCTTATGTGCATCGCATCGCAGGCGCATTGAGTCACTTCGCATCACATGCGCATGCCATCGCTCGACAACGCATCTTATGTGCATCGCATCGCATGCACATTGAGCCATGTCTCGTCACATTTCCATGGCATCGCTTGATATCGCATTTTATGTGCATCGCATCGCATGCGCTTTGAGTCACGTCTCGTCACATGCGCATTGCATCGCTTGATATCGCATCTTATTTGCATCGCACCGCATGCGCATTGTGTCACATCGCGTCACATTCGCATGGCATCAGTTGAGATCGCATGTTATGTGCATCGCATCGCATGCGCATTGAGTCACTTCGCATCACATGCGAATGGCATCGCTTGATATGGCATCCTATGTGCATTGCATCGCATGCGTATTGTGTCACCTCCCATGACATGCGCAAGGCATCGCTCGACAACGCATCTTATGTGCATCGCAACTCATGCGTATTGAGTCACGTCGCGACACAAGCTCATGAAATCGCTTGATTTCGCATTTTATGTGCAGCGCATCACATGGTTATTGAGTCACGTCGCGTCACATGCGCATGGCATCGCTTGATATCGCATCTTATGTGCATCGCATTGCATGCGCATTGAGTCACATCGCGTCACATGCGCATGGCATCAGTTGAGATCGCATCTTATGTGCATCGCATCGCATGCGCATTTAGTCACTTCGCATCAGATGCGAATTGCATCGCTTGATATGGCATCTTATGTGCATTGAATCGCATGCGCATTGAGTGACCTCCCATGATATGCGCATGGCATAGCTCGACAACGCATCTTATGTGCATCGCATCGCATGCGTATTGAGTCACGTCGCGTCAGATGCGCATGGAATCGCTTGATATCGCATTTTATGTGCAGCGCATCACATGCTTATTGAGTCAAGTCGCGTCACATGCGCATGGCACCGCTTGATGTCGCATCTTAAGTGCATCGCATCGCATGCGCATTGAGTCACATCGAGTCACACGCGCATGACATCAGTTGATATCGCATCTTATGTGCATCGCATCGCATGCGCATTGAGTCACATCTCATCACATGCGCATGACATCGCTCGACAACGCATCTTATGTGCATCGCATCGCATGCGCATTGAGTCATGTCTCGTCACATTTGCATGGCATCGCTTGATATCGTACCTTATGTGCATCGCATCGCATGCGCATTGAGTCTCATCGCTTCACATGCGCAAGGAATCGCTTGATATCGCATCTTATGTGCATCGCAACGCATGCGCTTTTGAGTCACCTTACGTCACATGCGCATGGCATCGCTTGATATCGCATCTTATGTGCATCGCGTTGCACGCGCATTGAGTCACGTCGCGTCACATGCACATGGCATCTCTTGATATCCCATCTCATGTGCATCGCATCGCATGCGAATTGAGTACGTCGCATCACATACGCATGGCATCGCGTGATATCGCATCCTATGTGCATCGCATTGCATGCGCATTGAGTCACGTCGCGTCACATGAGCATGGAAACTCTTGATATCGCATCTTATGTTCATCGCATCGCATGCTTAATGAGTCACGTCGCGTCATATGCGCATGGCATCGCTTGGTATCGCATCTTATGTGCATCGCATCGCATGCCCATTGAGTCACATCGCGTCACATGCGCATGGCATCAGTCGTAATCGCACCTTATGTGCATCGCATCGCATGCGCATTGAGTCACTTCGCATCACATGCGATAGGCATCGCTGGATATGGCATCTTATGTGCATCGCATCGCATGCGCATTGAGTCACATCCCATGACATGCGCATGGCATCGCTCGACAACGCATCTTATGTGCATCGCATCGCAGGCGCATTGAGTCATGTCTCGTCACATTTGCATGGCATCGCTGGATATGGCATCTTATGTGCATCGCATCACATGCGCATTGAGTCACATCCCATGACATGCGCATGGCATCGCTCGACAACGCATCTTATATTGCATCGCACCGTATGCGCATTGAGTTACGTTTCGTCGCATGCGCATGGCATCGCTTGATATCGCATCTCATGTGCATCGCATCGCATGCGCAGTGAATCACGTCGTACCACATGCGCATGACATCGCTCCATGTCGCATCTTTTGTGCATCGCATCGCATGCGCATTGAGTGACATCGCGTCATATGCACATGGCATCACCTGATATCGCATTTTATGTGCATCGCATCGCAGCGCATTGAGTACCATACGCATGCCTCGCTCGGCATCTCATCTTATGTGCATCGCATGCGCATTGAGTCACAACGCATCGCACGCGCATGGCATCGCTCGACATCGCATCTTATGTGAATCGCATCGCATGCGCATTGAGTCACATCGTTTCACATGCGCATGGCATCGCTTGATATCGCATCTTATGTGCATCGCATCGCATGCGCATTGAGTCACGTCGCATGACATGCGCATGGCATCGCGTGATATCGCATCTTATGTGCATCGAATCGCATGCACATTGAGTCACGTCGCGTCACATGAGCATGGAAACTCTTGATATCGCATCTTATGTGCATCGCATCGCATGCTTATTGAGTCACGTCGCGTCTCATGCGCATGGCATCGCTTGATATCGCATCTTATGTGCATCGCATCGCATGCGCATAGAGTCACATCGCGTCACATGCGCATGGCATCAGTTGATATCGCATCCTATGTGCATCGCATCGCATGCGCATTGCGTAACTTCGCATCACATGCGTATGGCATCGCTTGATATCGCATCCTATGTGCATCGCATCGCATGCGTATTGAGTCACATCACGTCACATGCGCATGGCATCGCCTGATATCGTACCTTATGTGCATCGCATCGCATGCGCATTGAGTCACATCGCTTCACATGCGCATGGAATCGCTTGATATCGCATCTTATGTGCATCGCATCGCATTCTGCTTTTGAGTCACCTCACGTCACATGCACATGGCATCGCTTGATATCCCATCTCATCGGTTCCGGATGGGGGTCCAATTTCAATATGCATCCGCGCAAAAACCTTTTCACTGACCCATTTCTTGTTGTGACCTTGGCATGTGACGGGAAAACGTTTAAGGACCTGAACCCTTTTTACATTAAGCGCGAAGTGGACAGGATATATGGACCCGTAAAGAATGCGAGCAGACTACGCGACGGCACGCTATTGTTAGAGACCAATACTGCAGAACAAAGCCAGAAAATTCTAAAGGCTAGTTTGTTGGGGTCCTACCCTATTCGGGTAGCCCCCCACAAAACTCTCAACACCTGCAGGGGAGTCGTCACCACTTCTAGTCTTGACAATCTCAGTAATGAGGAGATAGTCAGTTGCCTGTCTGATCAGCGAGTCTGTCAGGCGTATCGGCTTACGCGCAAGCAGGATGGCAAGGACGTACCATTGCGGACAGTGTTCCTTACGTTCAAGGGCACTGTCTTGCCGGAATATATCTTTTGCGGCTACGAACGTGCCTCTGTGCGGCAGTATGTTCCGAACCCTATGCGCTGCTTCCAGTGTCAGAAGTTCGGGCATACCAAAACATCATGTAACCATCCTGCTGTATGTGAGCGTTGTGGCCTACCGATACATGAGGGAACGGCGTGCACCCGTGACCCGAACTGTGTTAACTGTGGAGGGAGTCATACATCGAGCTCTCGACAGTGTCCGAAGTTTCTGGATGAGAAGTGTATTCAGGAACTGCGTGTGAAAGAACACCTCACCTTTCCAGAAGCGCGTCGCCGCTTTGAGCAGCTCAAGCCCACTACCACCTTGGACTATGTCTCTGCTGCCCGACGCGCTGCTGTGAACACAGTCGCCATACAGCACGTTCCTGTTGCAGACGCTTGTACCCAGACCGAGCCACTGGCAAGTACCCCTCCACTTAATCGTGCCACACCTGCATCGGCGAAAACATCCTCAGCCGTGCAGACCAAAGCTCCTAAGCCGTCCACAAGCCGTAGCCAGCCTGTTGAAAAACATCGTTCCAGGCCTATTGTTCGCGCCGGTAGTCGCTCTTCCTCTTTGAAGTCCCGCTCGCGCTCCGCGAGCCGTAGAGGATCTTCTTCCTCACATACATCTGAGGAATCTCCAGAGGACGGCGACTTTCACATCGTAGGTCCAAAGTCCGCCAAAGTAAGAAAGAAAAAGATGAAGACAAACCACTGATCTCTTTCTTACTATGGAAATAATCCAATGGAATGTTAATGGGTACCGGGCACGTGTTCCGGACATACAGCATCTACTTTCTCAACGCTGTCCATCAATCGTCTGTCTACAAGAAACCCATTTGCACCCTAACCACGCTCTCCGTCTTCGCGGTTTCTCGGCATAGACATGACTCTGCAGCTGATGGGCGAGCATGTGGTGGTGTGGCTATTTTGGTGGCGCATAACATCTCTGCCGTCAGCATACCACTTAACACGCCGCTGCAAGCCGTAGCGATACGTGTACAGCTGCAGAGCGTCTGTTTCTCTATTTGTAATGTCTATCTGCCACCCGTCAGTGTTGTACACGAAAATGATCTTCGGGCTCTCTTGGCGCAGATTCCGCCACCACTCCTTTTTCTCGGCGATCTGAATGCCAAGCACACTTACTGGGGCTCCGACACTGACGATGCTCGAGGGTGCCTTGTAGCAGACCTTTGCGATATGTCCGGCTTAGTCCTATTAAACACTGGCGTGTCTACTTTCTTATCATCTGCCTATGGTACACACTCCGCTCTAGACGTTTCTTATAGTACTCCGTCACTGGTACCACTACTTGACTGGTCGGTAATTTCCGACTTATATGGCAGTGACCATTACCCCATTAACATTCACCTGTCCGGCCACCATTCCGTGCCAACACGTTTTCCTCACTGGATTATTTCCAAGGCTGACTGGGGGAAATTCCGTTCCCTCATTCACCTTCGAGACAATGATTTTGACACCATTGATGAAATGGTGGAATATTTTACCTGTTCTATCTTGCTCGCAGCGGATTCCAGCATTCCTCGAGGTTCCTCTACCCCACGACGTGCTCCTGTACCTTGGTGGACCGAGGAATGCCGTTTGGCTATTAAAGCACGCAAGCGTGCTCTACGTGTCTTCCACTTACATCCAACGGAGGCAAACTTTGTTTCTTTTAAACGCTGTCGCGCAAGGGCTCGTTTTGTACTTCGCAGTGCAAAGCGGAGCTCCTGGGAGTCTTATGTTTCTTCTCTTTCCAGTCGCAGTTCTGCACAACAGGTGTGGACTGCTGTGCGGCGTATGTACGGTAAGTGTCGCCGGACGATAATACCCGGTCTTGCCGTACAGGGCTCCACGTACACCAGTGAGCAGGATGTTGCCGACGCCCTTGCCGACTCTTTCGCTGCCGATAGCCAAACGCAAAGTTACAATACCGCCTTTTTACCCATGAAGGAATCTGCGGAGCGGATAGCACTCAATTTTAACAGTGACTGTAGTGAACCATACAATGCTCTTTTTACGGAAGAGGAACTGGCCCATGCTCTGTCTATTGCAAAGGACTCATCTCCGGGTCCTGATGAGATCCACCGACAAATGCTGCTTCATCTCCCACCTGAGGCTCTCTCCTTCATGTTGGGCATGTACAACCGTATCTGGGTTCAGCAGGTTTTCCCATCTTCCTGGCGCGAGGGTATTGTCATCCCTGTCCCTCGGCCTGGGAAAGACCGGATACTTCCCTCCAGCTACCGCCCTATCTGCTTAACGAGTGTCGTTTGTAAGACCTTGGAGCGAATGATTAACACTCGTTTAGTGTGGTGGCTGGAGACGAATAACCTGCTGAGCAATGTTCAGTGCGGTTTTCGTCGCCATCGCTCCAGTGTCGACAACCTGACACGCATGGAGGCTTATGTTCAGAATGCCTTTCTCATGAAGCAGCACGTCGTGGGGGTCTTCTTCGACCTACAGAAGGCCTACGACACTACATGGCGCTATGGTATCCTCCGTAATCTGCACGACTACGGTTTACGCGGTCATCTAGCGACCTTCGTTTTTAACTTTTTAAAACTTCGCCGTTTTCGTGTACGCATTGGCCATACCCTCTCAGAAGAAAAGATCCAGGAGAATGGTGTACCCAAGGGTTCGATTCTCAGCGTAACGCTTTTCGCCGTGGCCATTAACGGGATTGCCAGAGCTGTTCGTAGCGGAATCCCGATGTCACTGTATGTTGACGACTTCGCGATATATTACCGATCATATAATCTTGAGCACCTCGAGCGTCAACTGCAGCTGAACATAACCTCCATCGCTGACTGGGCCCTTCGCACCGGGTTTCAGTTCTCCGCTACGAAAACGCAATGTATCCACTTCCATCGACTCCGTGGTGTACACCCTCCACCTGATCTTTATTTGCATGGTACACGTCTGCCGTTTGTTCCGCACGTTAAGTTTCTGGGCCTTCACCTCGACAGCAAGCTAACTTGGGAGTTCCATATTCGTCAGCTTCGGGCTTCCTGCGATCGTTCACTTCGGGTACTCAGGGTCTTATCTGGGGCCTCTTGGGGTGGCGATCGCACTGTTATGTTGAGGCTTTATCGCTCGCTGGTGCGGTCCAAACTGGACTACGGCAGTTTTATCTATGGCGCGGCGTCCGCCACTAAACTCCGCCTTTTAGACACTGTCCACCATTCTGGTATCCGTCTAGCTACTGGAGCCTTCCGTACTAGTCGTGTTGAGTGTCTGTATGTTGATTCCGGGGAACCTCCACTGTCTATTCGGCGCTCGATTTTATTAACTTCCTACGTGGCCAGGTTGGCAGCTCACCCTGGTCACCCTTCCTTTAGAGCTGTATTGCGCCCCGAACTCGCCCACCGTTATCTTCGGAATGCGACTATATCCCGTCCAAGCGGCATTCGATTTCGCGAACTACTCGCCACTCATGAGCTCCGAATGCCTGCTGTAGAGCGTTTTTCCTTCTCCCGCTCTCCGCCTTGGCAACTTCATCGAGCCCGGTTTGACCTTGCGCTTTCAGGCTGCGCTAAGGTGGCCACCCCACAGTCGGTGTTTCGTCAACTTTTCACCGAACTACTGGGACGTTACCGGACTTACACCCCGGTATTCACCGATGGTTCCCAGTTGGGTGGTGCTACGGGATGTAGTTTTGTCTATAACGGTGAGCCACATCAATACCGCCTCCCGGACTACAGTTCTGTTTATACGGCCGAACTGCGTGCTATATTTTACTGCTTACTTTTTATTTCCAACTTAGTCCCTGGAGGTTTTATAATTTGCTCCGACTCTCTGAGTGCAGTGGAGACCCTGCAGCAGTTCCTCGGTACATCTACACTCGTTTTTAAAATTCAGACACTCATATCTCAATTGCTCTCACGCGGATACCAGTTAGTGTTTACATGGATCCCAGGCCATACGGGCATTGCGGGTAATGAAGCTGCGGATGCGGCAGCTAAGTCTGCATGCCGTCTGCCGCAGTCTTCTACCGACACTATACCCTATAAGGATGCTCAGCGGTACTTCCGTCGCCAGCTTCTATCGGTTTGGCAGCAGTCTTGGGAAGCGTTGACTGGCACACAGCTGCGGATAATTAAAGACAGCGTGGAGCCCTGGCTGACCTCCTACAGGGATTCCAGGCGGGCTGAAGTTATCCTTACCCGCCTGAGGATAGGTCACACACGAGCCACTCACGGCCATCTTCTGCGTGGTGACCCGGCACCTGTCTGTCCGACATGCGATGTTCGCCTCACCGTCCCACACGTGCTCTTGGATTGTCCAAGACACGCTCGTGCGCGCCAGTCAGTTGGTCTGGGATCTACAGTAGCTTCAATTTTGGGTGACAACCCAGTTTCTGTGGCCAAAACTCTGCGGTTCATTACCCAGATTGGATTTGCTACGCAAGTGTAACACTTTTTTAATTCCTTTTATAGGTTTTAACCCTGTTTTTAACTGGGATACATTTTACCTTTCAATGTTTTAACAATTTTGTATTTTAGTTTTTTTTTTAGCTTTCAACTTCACCTCTTTTTAGTACGTTGCCCTTCAGGGTTTTATTTTATCGTGTTACTTTGTAGGCTGAGGTTTTTAGGTGTTCACAGTTTTTAGTTGTTATTTTAAGGTTCAACTTTTAGCCAGAAAAGTTAATGAGTGTTTTTAAATTTTAAACTTTGACCTAGGGCCCAAATGACCTAGCTGTCGACGGGCCCTTAAACCCCACTCACTCACTCACTCACTCACTCCCATCTCATGTGCATCGCATCGCATGCGAATTGAGTACGTCGCATCACATACGCATGGCATCGCGTGATATCGCATCCTATGTGCATCGCATCGCATGCGCATTGAGTAACGTCGCGTCACATGAGCATGGAAACTCTTGATATCGCATCCTATGTGCATCGCATCCTTATTGAGTCACGTTGCGTCACATGCGCATGGCATCGCTTGATATCGCATCTGATGTGCATCGCATCGCATACGCATTGAGTCACATCGCGTCACATGCGCATGGCATCAGTTGATATCGCATCTTATGTGGATCGCATCGCATGCGCATTGAGTCATGTCTCGTCACATTTGCAGGATTTATGTGCAGCGCATCGCATGCTTATTGAGTCACGTCACGTCACATGCGCATGGCATTGCTTGATATCGCATCTTATGTGCATCGCACAGTATGCGCATTGAGTTACGTCGCGTCACATGCGCATGGCATCGCTTGATATCGCATCTCATGTGCATCGCATCGCATGCGCATTGTGTCACGTTGCACCACACGCGCATGACATCGCTCGATATCGCATCATTTGTGCATCGCTTCGCATGCGCGTTGAGTCACGTCGCATGACATGCGCATGGCATCGCGTGATATCGCATCTTATGTGCATCGCATCGCATGCGTATTGAGTCACGTCGCGTCACATGCGCATGGAATCGCTTGATATCGCATTTTATGTGCAACGCATCACATGCTTATTGAGACACGTCGCGTCACATGCGCATGGCATCGCTTGATATCGCATCTTATGTGCATCGCATCGCATGCGCATTTAGTCACATCGCGTGACATGCGCATGGCATCAGTTGATATCGCATCTTATGTGCATCGCATCGCATGCGCATTGCGTAACTTCGCATCACATGCGTATGGCATCGCTTGATATCGCATCCTATGTGCATCGCATCGCATGCGTATGGAGTCACATCACGTCACATGCGCATGGCATCGCTTGATATCGTACCTTATGTGCATCGCATCGCATGCGTATGGCATCGCTTGATATCGCATCCTATGTGCATCGCATCGCATGCGTATTGAGTCACATCACGTCACATGCGCATGGCATCGCTTGATATCGTACCTTATGTGCATCGCATCGCATGCGTATGGCATCGCTTGATATCGCATCCTATGTGCATCGCATCGCATGCGTATTGAGTCACATCACGTCACATGCGCATGGCATCGCTTGATATCGCATCTGATGTGCATCGCATCGCATACGCATTGAGTCACATCGCGTCACATGCGCATGGCATCAGTTGATATCGCATCTTATGTGGATCGCATCGCATGCGCATTGAGTCACATCGCTTCACATGCGCATGGAATCGCTTGATATCGCATCTTATGTGCATCGCATCGCATGCGCTTTTGAGTCACCTCACGTCACATGCACATGGCATCGCTTGATATCCCATCTCATGTGCATCGCATCGCATGCGAATTGAATACGTCGCATCACATACGCATGGCATCGCGTGATATCGCATCCTATGTGCATCGCATCGCATGCGCATTGAGTAACGTCGCGTCACATGAGCCTGGAAACTCTTGATATCGCATCTTATGTGCATCGCATCGCATGCTTATTGAGTCAAGTTGCGTCACATGCGCATGGCATCGCTTGATATCGCATCTGATGTGCATCGCATCGCATACGCATTGAGTCACATCGCGTCACATGCGCATGGCATCAGTTGATATCGCATCTTATGTGGATCGCATCGCATGCGCATTGAGTCATGTCTCGTCACATTTGCAGGATTTATGTGCAGCGCATCGCATGCTTATTGGGTCACGTCACGTCACATGCGCATGGCATTGCTTGATATCGCATCTTATGTGGATCGCATCGCATGCGCATTGAGTCATGTCTCGTCACATTTGCAGGATTTATGTGCAGCGCATCGCATGCTTATTGGGTCACGTCACGTCACATGCGCATGGCATTGCTTGATATCGCATCTTATGTGCATCGCATCGCATGCGCTTTTGAGTCACCTCACGTCACATGCGCTAGGAACCGCTTGATATCGCATCTTATGTGCATCGCACAGTATGCGCATTGAGTTACGTCGCCTCACATGCGCATGGCATCGCTTGATATCGCATCTCATGTGCATCGCATCGCATGCGCATTGTGTCACGTCGCACCACACGCGCATGACATCGCTCGATATCGCATCATTTGTGCATCGCTTCGCATGCGCGTTGAGTCACGTCGCATGAGATGCGCATGGCATCGCGTGATATCGCATCTTATGTGCATCGCATCGCATGCGTATTGAGTCACGTCGCGTCACATGCGCATGGAATCGCTTGATATCGCATCTTATGTGCAGCGCATCACATGCTTATTGAGTCACGTCGCGTCACATGCGCATGGCATCGCTTGATATCGCATCTTATGTGCATCGCATCGCATGCGCATTTAGTCACATCGCGTGACATGCGCATGGCATCAGTTGATATCGCATCTTATGTGCATCGCATCGCATACGCATTGCGTAACTTCGCATCACATGCGTATGGCATCGCTTGATATCGCATCCTATGTGCATCGCATCGCATGCGTATTGAGTCACATCACGTCACATGCGCATGGCATCGCTTGATATCGTACCTTATGTGCATCGCATTGCATGCGCATTGAGTCACATCGCTTCACATGCGCATGGAATCGCTTGATATCGCATTCTATGTGCATCGCATCGCATGCGCTTTTGAGTCACCTCACGTCACATGCACATGGCATCGCTTGATATCCCATCTCATGTGCATCGCATCGCATGCGAATTGAGTACGTCGCGTCACATGAGCATGGAAACTCTTGATATCGCATCTTATGTGCATCGCATCCCATGCTTATTGAGTCACGTTGCGTCACATGCGCATGGCATCGCTTGATATCGCATCTGATGTGCATCGCATCGCATACGCATTGAGTCACATCGCGTCACATGCGCATGGCAACAGTTGATATCGCATCTTATGTGGATCGCATCGCATGCGCATTGAGTCATGTCTCGTCACATTTGCAGGATTTATGTGCAGCGCATCGCATGCTTATTGAGTCACGTCACGTCACATGCGCATGGCATCGCTTGATATCGCATCTTATGTGCATCGCATCGCATGCGCTTTGAGTCACATCGCGTCACAGCCGCATGGCATCAGTTGATATCGCATCTTATGTGCATCGCATCGCATGCGCATTGAGCCACTTCGCATCACATGCGCATGGCATCAGTTGATATCGCATCTCATGTGCATCGCATCGCAAGCGCATTGAGTCACATTGCGTCACATGCGCATGGCATCAGTTGATATCGCATCTTATGAGCATCGCATCGCAAGCGCATTCAGTCACTTCGCATCACATGCGAATGGTATCGCTTGATGTGGCATCTTATGTGCATTGCATCGCATGCGCATTGAGTCACAACCCATGACATGCGCATGGCATCGCTTGATATCGCATCTTATATGCATCGCATCGCATGCGCATTGAGTCACATCTCGTCACATGCGCATGGCATCAGTTGATATCGCATCTTATGTGGATCGCATCGCATGCGCATTGAGTCATGTCTCGTCACATTTGCATGATTTATGTGCAGCGCATCACATGCTTATTGAGTCACGTCGCGTCACATGCGCATGGCATGGCTTGATATCGCATCTTATGTGCATCGCATTGCATGCGCATTGAGTCACATCGCGTCAAATGCGCATGGCATCAGTTGATTATTTCATCTTATGTGCATCGCATCGCATGCGCATTGAGTCACTTCGCATCACATGCGCATGCCATCGCTCGACAACGCATCTTATGTGCATCGCATGGCATGCGGATTGAGTCATGTCTCGTCACATGCGCATGGCGTCGCTTGATATCGCATATTATGTGCATCGCATCGCATGCACATTGAGTCATGTCTCGTCACATTTCCATGGCATCGCTTGATATCGCATCTTATTTGCATGGCACCGCATGCGCATTTTGTTACGTCGCGTCACATGCGCATGGCATCGCTTGATATCGCATCTAATGTGCATCGCATCGCATGCGCATTGAGTCACATCGCCTCACATTCGCATGCCATCAGTTGATATCGCATCTTATGTGGATCGCATCGCATGCGCATTGAGTCATGTCTCGTCACATTTGCAGGATTTATGTGCAGCGCATCGCATGCTTATTGAGTCACGTCACGTCACATGCGCATGGCATTGCTTGATATCGCATCTTATGTGCATCGCATCGCATGCGCTTTGAGTCACATCGCGCCACAGCCGCATTGCATCAGTTGATATAGCATCTGATGTGCATCGCATCGCATGCACTTTTGAGTCACCTCACGTCACATGCGCTAGGAACCGCTTGATATCGCATCTTATGTGCATCGCACAGTATGCGCATTGAGTTACGTCGCGACACATGCGCATGGCATCACTTGATATCGCATCTCATGTGCATCGCATCGCATGCGCATTGTGTCACGTTGCACCACACGCGCATAACATCGCTCGATATCGCATCATTTGTGCATCGCTTCGCATGCGCGTTGAGTCACGTCGCATGACATGCGCATGGCATCTCGTGATATCGCATCTTATGTGCATCGCATCGCATGCGTATTGAGTCACGTCGCGTCACATGTGAATTTAATCGCTTGATATCGCATTTTATGTGCAACGCATCACATGCTTATTGAGTCACGTCGCGTCACATGCGCATGGCATCGCTTGATATCGCATCTTATGTGCATCGCATCGCATGCGCATTTAGTCACATCGCCTGACATGCGCATGGCATCAGTTGATATCGCATCTTATGTGCATCGCATCGCATGCGCATTGCGTAACTTCGCATCACATGCGTATGGCATCGCTTGATATCGCATCCTATGCGCATCGCATCGCATGCGTATTGAGTCACATCACGTCTCATGCGCATGGCATCGCTTGATATCGTACCTTATGTGCATCGCATCGCATGCGCATTGAGTCACATCGCTTCACATGCGCATGGAATCGCTTGATATCGCATCCTATGTGCATTGCATCGCATGCGCTTTTGAGTCACCTCACTCACATGCACATGGCATCGCTTGATATCCCATCTCATGTGCATCGCATCGCATGCGAATTGAGTACGTCGCATCACATACGCATGGCATCGCGTGATATCGCATCCTATGTGCATCCCATCGCATGCGCATTGAGTCACGTCGCGTCACATGAGCATGGAAACTCTTGATATCGCATCTTATGTGCATCGCATCCCATGCTTATTGAGTCACGTTGCGACACATGCGCATGGCATCGCTTGATATCGCATCTGATGTGCATCGCATCGTATACGCATTGAGTCACATCGCGTCACATGCGCATGGCAACAGTTGATATCGCATCTTATGTGGATCGCATCGCATGCGCATTGAGTCGTGTCTCGTCACATTTGCAGGATTTATGTGCAGCGCATCGCATGCTTATTGAGTCACGTCACGTCACTTGCGCATGGCATCGCTTGATATCGCATCTTATGTGCATCGCATCGCATGCGCTTTGAGTCACATCGCGTCACAGCCGCTTGGCATCAGTTGATATCGCATCTTATGTGCATCGCATCGCATGCGCATTGAGCCACTTCGCATCACATGCGCATGGCATCAGTTGATATCGCATCTCATGTGCATCGCATCGCATGCGCATTGAGCCACATCGCGTCACATGCGCATGGCATCAGTTGATATTGCATCTTATGAGCATCGCATCGCATGCACATTCAGTCACTTCGCATCACATGCGAATGGTATCGCTTGATATGGCATCTTATGTGCATTGCATCGCATGCGCATTGAGTCACAACCCATGACATGCGCATGGCATCGCTTGATATCGCATCTTATGTGCATCGCATCGCATGGGCATTGAGTCACATCTCGTCACATCCGCATGGCATCAGTTGATATCGCATCCTATGTGGATCACATCGCATGCGCATTGAGTCATGTCTCGTCACATTTGCATGATTTATGTGCAGCGCATCGCATGCTTATTGAGTCACGTCGCGTCACATGCGCATGGCATGGCTTGATATCGCATCTTATGTGCATCGCATTGCATGCGCATTGAGTCACATCGCGTCACATGCGCATGGCATCAGATGATTATTTCATCTTATGTGCATCGCATCGCATGCGCATTGAGTCACTTCGCATCACATGCGCATGCCATCGCTCGACAACGCATCTTATGTGCATCACATGGAATGCGCATTGAGTCATGTCTCGTCACATGCGCATGGCGTCGCTTGATATCGCATATTATGTGCATGGCATCGCATGCACATTGAGTCATGTCTCGTCACATTTCCATGGCATCGCTTGATATCGCATTTTATGTGCATCGCATCGCATGCGCCTTGAGTCACGTCTTGTCACATGCGTATGGCATCGCTTGATATCGCATCTTATTTGCATCGCACCGCATGCGCATTTTGTTACGTCGCGTCACATGCGCATGGCATCGCTTGACATCGCATCTCATGTGCATCGCATCGCATGCGCATTGAGTCACTTCGCATCACATGCGAATGGCATCACTTGATATGGCGTCCTATGTGCATTGCATCGCATGCGTATTGTGTCACCTCCCATGACATGCGCATGGCATCGCTCGACAACGCATCTTATGTGCATCGCATCTCATGCGTATTGAGTCACGTCGCGTCACATCCGCATGGAATCGCTTGATTTCGCATTTTATGTGCAGCGCATCACATGGTTATTGAGTCACGTCGCGTCACATGCGCATGGCATCGCTTGATATTGCATCTTATGTGCATCGCATTGCATGCGCATTGAGTCACATCGCGTCACATGCGCATGGCATCAGTTGAGATCGCATCTTATGTGCATCGCATCGCATGCGCACTGAGTTACATCGCATGACATGCGCATGGCATCTCGTGATATCGCATCTTATGTGCATCGCATCGCTTGCGCATTGAGTCACGTCGCGTCACATGAGCATGGAAACTCTTGATATCGCATCTTATGTGCATCGCATCGCATGCTTATTAAGTCACGTCGCGTCTCATGCGCATGGCATCGCTTGATATCGCATCTTATGGGCATCGCATCGCATGCGCATTGAGTCACATCACATGCGCATGGCATCGCTCGACAACGCATCTTGTGTGCATCGCATCGCATGCGCATTGAGTCATGTCTCGTCACGTTTGCATGGCATCGCTTGATATCGCATCTTATGTGCATCGCATCGCATGCGCATTGAGACACGTCGCGTCACATGCGCAAGGCACCGCTTGATATCGCATCTTATGTGAATCGCACAGTATGTGCATTGAGTTGCGTCGCGTCACCTGCGCATGACATCGCTTGATATCGCATCTTATGGGCATCGCATCGCATGCGCATTGAGTCACATCGCGTCACATGCGCATGGCATCAGTTGATATCGCATCTTATGTGCATGGCATCGCATGCGCATTGAGTCATGTCTCGTCACGTTTGCATGGCATCGCTTGATATCGCATCTGATGTGCATCGCATCGCATACGCATTGAGTCACCTTACGTCACATGCACATGGCATCGCTTGATATCGCATCTCATGTGCATCGCATCGCATGCGCATTGTGTCACGTCGCACCACACGCGCATGACATCGCTCGATATCGCATCATTTGTGTATCGCTTCGCATGCGCATTGAGTCACCTCGCATGACATGCGCATGGCATCGCGTGATATTGCATCTTATGTGCATCGCATCGCATGCGTATTGAGCCAGGTCGCATCACATGCGTATGGCATCGCTTGATATCGCATCCTATGTGCATCGCATCGCCTGCGTATTGAGTCACATCACGTCACATGCGCATGGAATCGCTTGATATCGTGTCTTATGTGCATCGCATCGCATGCGCTTTTGAGTCACCTCACGTCACATACGCATGGCATCGCTTTATATTGCATCTTATGTGCATCGCGTTGCACGCGCATTGAGTCACGTCGCGTCACATGCACATGGCATCGCTTGATATCCCATCTCATGTGCATCGCATCGCATGCGCATTGTGTCACGTCGCACCACACGCGCATGACATCGCTCGATATCGCATCATTTGTGCATCGCTTCGCATGCGCATTGTGTCACGTCGCATGACATGCGCATGGCATCGCGTGATATCGCCTCTTATGTACATCGCATCGCATGCGTATTGAGTCACGTCGCGTCACATGCGCATGGAATCGCTTGATATCGCATTTTATGTGCAGCGCATCACATGCTTATTGAGTCACGTCGCGTCACATGCGCATGGCATCGCTTGATATCGCATCTTATGTGCATCGCATCGCATGCGCATTGAGTCACATCGGGTCACATGCGCATGGCATCAGTTGATATCGCATTCTATGTGCATCGCATCGCATGCGCAGTGCGTAACTTCGCATCACATGCGTATGGCATCGCTTGATATCGCATCCTATGTGCATCACATCGCATGCGTATTGAGTCACATCACGTCACATGCGCATGGCATCGCTTGATATCGTACCTTATGTGCATCGCATCGCATGCGCATTGAGTCACATCGCTTCACATGCGCATGGAATCGCTTGATATCGCATCTTATGTGCATCGCATCGCATGCGCTTTTGAGTCACCTCACGTCACATGCACATGGCATCGCTTGATATCCCATCTCATGTGCATCGCATCGCATGCGAATTGAGTACGTCGCATCACATACGCATGGCATCGCGTGTTATCGCATTCTATGTGCATCGCGTCGCATGCGCATTGAGTAACGTCGCGTCACATGAGCCTGGAAACTCTTGATATCGCATCTGATGTGCATCGCATCGCATACGCATTGAGTCACATCGCGTCACATGCGCATGGCATCAGTTGATATCTCAGTTTATGTGGATCGCATCGCATGCGCATTGAGTCATGTCTCGTCACATTTGCGGGATTTATGTGCAGCGCATCGCATGCTTATTGAGTCACGTCACGTCACATGCGCATGGCATTGCTTGATATCGCATCTTATGTGCATCGCATCGCATGCGCTTTGAGTCACATCGCGTCACAGCCGCATGGCATCAGTTGATATCGCATCTGATGTGCATCGCATCGCATGCGCTTTTGAGTCACCTCACGTCACATGCGCTAGGAACTGCTTGATATCGCAGCTTATGTGCATCGCACAGTATGCGCATTGAGTTACGTCGCCTCACATGCGCATGGCATCGCTTGATATCGCATCTCATGTGCATCGCATCGCATGCGCATTGTGTCACGTCGCACCACACGCGCATGACATCGCTCGATATCGCATATTTTGTGCATCGCTTCGCATGCGCGTTGAGTCACGTCGCATGACATGCGCATGGCATCGCGTGATATCGCATCTTATGTGCATCGCATCGCATGCGTATTGAGTCACGTCGCGTCACATGCGCATGGCATCGCTTGATATCGCATCTTATGTGCATCGCATCGCACACGTATTGAGTCACGTCGCGTCACATGCGCATGGCATCGCTTGATATCGCATCTTATGTGCATCGCATCGCATGCGCATTTAGTCACATCACGTGACATGCGCATGGCATCAGTTGATATCGCATCTTATGTGCATCGCATCGCATCGCATACGCATTGCGTAACTTCGCATCACATGCGTATGGCATCGCTTGATATCGCATCCTATGTGCATCGCATCGCATGCGTATTGAGTCACATCACGTCACATGCGCATGGCATCGCTTGATATCGTACCTTATGTGCATCGCATCGCATGCGTATGGCATCGCTTGATATCGCATCCTATGTGCATCGCATCGCATACGCATTGAGTCACATCGCGTCACATGCGCATGGCATCAGATGATATCGCATCTTATGTGGATCGCATCGCATGCGCATTGAGTCACATCACGTCACATGCACATGGCATCGCTTGATATCGTACCTTATGTGCATCGCATCTCATGCGTATTGAGTCACATCACGTCACATGCACATGGCATCGCTTGATATCGTACCTTATGTGCATCGCATCGCATGCGCATTGAGTCACATCGCTTCACATGCGCATGGAATCGCTTGATATCGCATCTTATGTGCATCGCATCGCATGCGCTTTTGAGTCACCTCACGTCACATGCACATGGCATCGCTTGATATCCCATCTCATGTGCATCGCATCGCATGCGAATTGAGTACGTCGCATCACATACGCATGGCATCGCGTGATATCGCATCCTATGTGCATCGCATCGCATGCGCATTGAGTAACGTCGCGTCACATGAGCCTGGAAACTCTTGATATCGCATCTTATGTGCATCGCATCGCATGCTTATTGAGTCACGTTGCCTCACATGCGCATGGCATCGCTTGATATCGCATCTGATGTGCATCGCATCGCATACGCATTGAGTCACATCGCGTCACATGCGCATGGCATCAGTTGATATCGCATCTTATGTGGATCGCATCGCATGCGCATTGAGTCATGTCTCGTCACATTTGCAGGATTTATGTGCAGCGCATCGCATGCTTATTGGGTCACGTCACGTCACATGCGCATGGCATTGCTTGATATCGCATCTTATGTGGATCGCATCGCATGCGCATTGAGTCATGTCTCGTCACATTTGCAGGATTTATGTGCAGCGCATCGCATGCTTATTGGGTCACGTCACGTCACATGCGCATGGCATTGTTTGATATCGCATCTTATGTGCATCGCATCGCATGCGCTTTTGAGTCACCTCACGTCACATGCGCTAGGAACCGCTTGATATCGCATCTTATGTGCATCGCACAGTATGCGCATTGAGTTACGTCGCCTCACATGCGCATGGCATCGCTTGATATCGCATCTCATGTGCATCGCATCGCATGCGCATTGTGTCACGTCGCACCACACGCGCATGACATCGCTCGATATCGCATCATTTGTGCATCGCTTCGCATGCGCGTTGAGTCACGTCGCATGAGATGCGCATGGCATCGCGTGATATCGCATCTTATGTGCATCGCATCGCATGCGTATTGAGTAACGTCGCGTCACATGCGCATGGAATCGCTTGATATCGCATTTTATGTGCAGCGCATCACATGCTTATTGAGTCACGTCGCGTCACATGCGCATGGCATCGCTTGATATCGCATTTTATGTGCATCGCATCGCATGCGCATTTAGTCACATCGCGTGACATGCGCATGGCATCAGTTGATATCGCATCTTAAGAGCATCGCATCGCATACGCATTGCGTAACTTCGCATCACATGCGTATGGCATCGCTTGATATCGCATCCTATGTGCATCGCATCGCATGCGTATTGAGTCACATCACGTCACATGCGCATGGCATCGCTTGATATCGTACCTTATGTGCATCGCATTGCATGCGCATTGAGTCACATCGCTTCACATGCGCATGGAATCGCTTGATATCGCATTCTATGTGCATCGCATCGCATGCGCTTTTGAGTCACCTCACGTCACATGCACATGGCATCGCTTGATATCCCATCTCATGTGCATCGCATCGCATGCGAATTGAGTACGTCGCGTCACATGAGCATGGAAACTCTTGATATCGCATCTTATGTGCATCGCATCTCATGCTTATTGAGTCACGTTGCGTCACATGCGCATGGCATCGCTTGATATCGCATCTGATGTGCATCGCATCGCATACGCATTGAGTCACATCGCGTCACATGCGCATGGCATCGCTTGATATCGCATCTTATGTGCATCGCATCGCAAGCGCATTCAGTCACTTCGCATCACATGCGAATGGTATCGCTTGATATGGCATCTTATGTGCATTGCATCGCATGCGCATTGAGTCACAACCCATGACATGCGCATGGCATCGCTTGATATCGCATCTTATATGCATCGCATCGCATGCGCATTGAGTCACATCTCGTCACATGCGCATGGCATCAGTTGATATCGCATCTTATGTGGATCGCATCGCATGCGCATTGAGTCATGTCTCGTCACATTTGCATGATTTATGTGCAGCGCATCGCATGCTTATTGAGTCACGTCGCGTCACATGCGCATGGCATGGCTTGATATCGCATCTTATGTGCATCGCATTGCATGCGCATTGAGTCACATCGCGTCAAATGCGCATGGCATCAGTTGATTATTTCATCTTATGTGCATCGCATCGCATGCGCATTGAGTCACTTCGCATCACATGCGCATGCCATCGCTCGACAACGCATCTTATGTGCATCGCATGGCATGCGGATTGAGTCATGTCTCGTCACATGCGCATGGCGTCGCTTGATATCGCATATTATGTGCATCGCATCGCATGCACATTGAGTCATGTCTCGTCACATTTCCATGGCATCGCTTGATATCGCATCTTATTTGCATGGCACCGCATGCGCATTTTGTTACGTCGCGTCACATGCGCATGGCATCGCTTGATATCGCATCTAATGTGCATCGCATCGCATGCGCATTGAGTCACATCGCCTCACATTCGCATGGCATCACTTGAGATCGATTCTTATGTGCATCGCATCGCATGCGCATTGAGTCACTTCGCATCACATGCGAATGGCATCGCTTGATATGGCGTCCTATGTGCATTGCATCGCATGCGTATTGTGTCACCTCCCATGACATGCGCATGGCATCGCTCGACAACGCATTTTATGTGCATCGCATCTCATGCGTATTGAGTCACGTCGCGTCACATCCGCATGGAATCGCTTGATTTCGCATTTTATGTGCAGCGCATCACATGGTTATTGAGTCACGTCGCGTCACATGCGCATGGCATCGCTTGATATTGCATCTTATGTGCATCGCATTGCATGCGCATTGAGTCACATCGCGTCACATGCGCATGGCATCATTTGAGATCGCATCTTATGTGCATCGCATCGCATGCGCATTGAGTCACGTCGCGTCACATGAGCATGGAAACTCTTGATATCGCATCTTATGTGCATCGCATCGCATGCTTATTGAGTCGCGTCGCGTCTCATGCGCATGGCATCGCTTGATATCACATCTTATGTGCATCGCATCGCATGCGCATTGAGTCACATCGCGTCACATGCGCATGGCATCAGTTGATATCACATCTTATGGGCATGGCATCGCATGCGCATTGAGTCACATCACAACACATGCGCATGGCATCGCTCGACAACGCATCTTGTGTGCATCGCATCGCATGCGCATTGAGTCATGTCTCGTCACGTTTGCATGGCATCGCTTGATATCGCATCTTATGTGCATCGCATCGCATGCGCATTGAGACACGTCGCGTCACATGCGCAACGCACCGCTTGATATCGTATCTTATGTGCATCGCACAGTATGTGCATTGAGTTACGTCGCGTCACCTGCGCATGGCATCGCTTGATATCGCATCTCATGTGCATCGCATCGCATGCGCATTGTGTTACGTCGCACCACATGCGCATGACATCGCTCGATATCGCATCATTTGTGTATCGCTTCGCATGCACATTGAGTCACCTCGCATGACATGGGCATGGCATCGCGTGATATCGCATCTTATGTGCATCGCATCGCATGCGTATTGAGCCACGTCGCATCACATGCGTATGGCATCGCTTGATATCGCATCCTATGTGCATCGCATCGCCTGCGTATTGAGTCACATCACGTCACATGCGCATGGCATCGCTTGATATCGCACCTTATGTGCATTGCATCGCATGCGCATTGAGACACCACGCTTCACATGCGCATGGAATCGCTTGATATCGCATATTATGTGCATCGCATCGCATGCGCTTTTGAGTCACCTCACGTCACATTTTCATTGTACACTCAAGAAATGTACATCAAAACTACACATTTTCATTGTACACTCAAGAAATGTACATCAAAACTACACATTTTCATTGTACACTCAAGAAATGTACATCAAAACTACACATTTTCATTGTACACTCAAGAAATGTACATCAAAACTACACATTTTCATTGTATATACAAGAAATGTACATCAAAACATACACATTTTCATTGTACACTCAAGAAATGTACATCAAAACTACACATTTTCATTGTATACTCAAGAAATGTACATCAAAACTACACATTTTCATTGTACATACAAGAAATGTACATCAAAACTACACATTTTCATTGTATATACAAGAAATGTACATCAAAACTACACATTTTCATTGTATATACAAGAAATGTACATCAAAACTACACATTTTCATTGTACACTCAAGAAATGTACATCAAAACTACACATTTTCATTGTACACTCAAGAAATGTACATCAAAACTACACATTTTCATTGTACATACAAGAAATGTACATCAAAACATACACATTTTCATTGTATATACAAGATATGTACATCAAAACATGCACATTTTCATTGTACATACAAGAAATGTACATCAAAACATACACATTTTCATTGTATATACAAGAAATGTACATCAAAACATGCACATTTTCATTGTACACTCAAGAAATGTACATCAAAACTACACATTTTCATTGTAGACTCAAGAAATGTACATCAAAACTACACACTTTCATTGTATATACAAGAAATGTACATCAAAACTACACATTTTCATTGTATATACAAGAAATGTACATCAAAACTACACATTTTCATTGTATATACAAGAAATGTACATCAAAACTACACATTTTCATTGTATATACAAGAAATGTACATCAAAACTACACATTTTCATTGTATATACAAGAAATGTACATCAAAACATGCACATTTTCATTGTATATACAAGAAATGTACATCAAAACATGCACATTTTCATTGTACATACAAGAAATGTACATCAAAACTACACATTTTCATTGTATATACAAGAAATGTACATCAAAACAACACATTTTCATTGAACACTCAAGAAATGTACATCAAAACATGCACATTTTCATTGTATATACAAGAAATGTACATCAAAACTACACATTTTCATTGTATATACAAGAAATGTACATTAAAACAACACATTTTCATGGTACACTCAAGAAATGTACATCAAAACAACACATTTTCATTGTACACACAAGAAATGTACATCAAAACTACACATTTTCATTGTACACTCAAGAAATGTACATCAAAACTACACATTTTCATTGTACACTCAAGAAATGTACATCAAAACTACACATTTTCATTGTACACTCAAGAAATGTACATCAAAACTACACATTTTCATTGTATATACAAGAAATGTACATCAAAACATACACATTTTCATCGTACACTCAAGAAATGTACATCAAAACTACACGTTTTCATTGTATACTCAAGAAATGTACATCAAAACTACACATTTTCATTGTATATACAAGAAATGTACATCAAAACATACACATTTTCATTGTACACTCGAGAAATGTACATCAAAACTACACATTTTCATTGTATACTCAAGAAATGTACATCAAAACATACACATTTTCATTGTATACTCAAGAAATGTACATCAAAACTACACATTTTCATTGTATATACAAGAAATGTACATCAAAACTACACATTTTCATTGTACATACAGGAAATGTATATCAAAACTACACATTTTCTATGTATATACAAGAAATGTACATCAAAACATGCACATTTTCATTGTATATACAAGAAATGTACATCAAAACTACACATTTTCATTGTATATACAAGAAATGTACATCAAAACTACACATTTTCATTGTATATACAAGAAATGTACATCAAAACATGCACATTTTCATTGTATATACAAGAAATGTACATCAAAACTACACATTTTCATTGTACACTCAAGAAATGTACATCAAAACATGCACATTTTCATTGTATATACAAGAAATGTACATCAAAACTACACATTTTCATTGTACACTCAAGAAATGTACATCAAAACTACACATTTTCATTGTACACTCAAGAAATGTACATCAAAACATACACATTTTCATTGTATATACAAGAAATGTACATCAAAACTACACATTTTCATTGTACACTCAAGAAATATACATCAAAACATGCACATTTTCATTGTATATACAAGAAATGTACATCAAAACTACACATTTTCATTGTACATACAAGAAATGTACATCATAACATGCACATTTTCATTGTACACTCAAGAAATGTACATCAAAACTACACATTTTCATTGTACACTCAAGAAATGTACATCAAAACTACACATTTTCATTGTACACTCAAGAAATGTACATCAAAACTACACATTTTCATTGTACACTCAAGAAATGTACATCAAAACTACACATTTTCATTGTATATACAAGAAATGTACATCAAAACATACACATTTTCATTGTACACTCAAGAAATGTACATCAAAACTACACATTTTCATTGTATACTCAAGAAATGTACATCAAAACTACACATTTTCATTGTACATACAAGAAATGTACATCAAAACTACACATTTTCATTGTATATACAAGAAATGTACATCAAAACTACACATTTTCATTGTATATACAAGAAATGTACATCAAAACTACACATTTTCATTGTACACTCAAGAAATGTACATCAAAACTACACATTTTCATTGTACACTCAAGAAATGTACATCAAAACTACACATTTTCATTGTACATACAAGAAATGTACATCAAAACATACACATTTTCATTGTATATACAAGATATGTACATCAAAACATGCACATTTTCATTGTACATACAAGAAATGTACATCAAAACATACACATTTTCATTGTATATACAAGAAATGTACATCAAAACATGCACATTTTCATTGTACACTCAAGAAATGTACATCAAAACTACACATTTTCATTGTAGACTCAAGAAATGTACATCAAAACTACACACTTTCATTGTATATACAAGAAATGTACATCAAAACTACACATTTTCATTGTATATACAAGAAATGTACATCAAAGCTACACATTTTCATTGTATATACAAGAAATGTACATCAAAACTACACATTTTCATTGTATATACAAGAAATGTACATCAAAACTACACATTTTCATTGTATATACAAGAAATGTACATCAAAACATGCACATTTTCATTGTATATACAAGAAATGTACATCAAAACATGCACATTTTCATTGTACATACAAGAAATGTACATCAAAACTACACATTTTCATTGTATATACAAGAAATGTACATCAAAACAACACATTTTCATTGAACACTCAAGAAATGTACATCAAAACATGCACATTTTCATTGTATATACAAGAAATGTACATCAAAACTACACATTTTCATTGTATATACAAGAAATGTACATTAAAACAACACATTTTCATGGTACACTCAAGAAATGTACATCAAAACAACACATTTTCATTGTACACTCAAGAAATGTACATCAAAACTACACATTTTCATTGTACACTCAAGAAATGTACATCAAAACTACACATTTTCATTGTACACTCAAGAAATGTACATCAAAACTACACATTTTCATTGTACACTCAAGAAATGTACATCAAAACTACACATTTTCATTGTATATACAAGAAATGTACATCAAAACATACACATTTTCATCGTACACTCAAGAAATGTACATCAAAACTACACGTTTTCATTGTATACTCAAGAAATGTACATCAAAACTACACATTTTCATTGTATATACAAGAAATGTACATCAAAACATACACATTTTCATTGTACACTCAAGAAATGTACATCAAAACTACACATTTTCATTGTATACTCAAGAAATGTACATCAAAACATACACATTTTCATTGTATACTCAAGAAATGTACATCAAAACTACACATTTTCATTGTATATACAAGAAATGTACATCAAAACTACACATTTTCATTGTACATACAGGAAATGTACATCAAAACTACACATTTTCTATGTATATACAAGAAATGTACATCAAAACATGCACATTTTCATTGTATATACAAGAAATGTACATCAAAACTACACATTTTCATTGTATATACAAGAAATGTACATCAAAACTACACATTTTCATTGTATATACAAGAAATGTACATCAAAACATGCACATTTTCATTGTATATACAAGAAATGTACATCAAAACTACACATTTTCATTGTACACTCAAGAAATGTACATCAAAACATGCACATTTTCATTGTATATACAAGAAATGTACATCAAAACTACACATTTTCATTGTACACTCAAGAAATGTACATCAAAACTACACATTTTCATTGTACACTCAAGAAATGTACATCAAAACATACACATTTTCATTGTATATACAAGAAATGTACATCAAAACTACACATTTTCATTGTACACTCAAGAAATGTACATCAAAACATGCACATTTTCATTGTATATACAAGAAATGTACATCAAAACTACACATTTTCATTGTACATACAAGAAATGTACATCATAACATGCACATTTTCATTGTACACTCAAGAAATGTACATCAAAACTACACATTTTCATTGTACACTCAAGAAATGTACATCAAAACTACACATTTTCATTGTACACTCAAGAAATGTACATCAAAACTACACATTTTCATTGTACACTCAAGAAATGTACATCAAAACTACACATTTTCATTGTATACACAAGAAATGTACATCAAAACATGCACATTTTCATTGTACATACAAGAAATGTACATCAAAACATGCACATTTTCATTGTATATACAAGAAATGTACATCAAAACTACACATTTTCATTGTATATACAAGAAATGTACATCAAAACTACGCATTTTCATTGTACACTCAAGAAATGTACATCAAAACTACACATTTTCATTGTACATACAAGAAATGTACATCAAAACTACACATTTTCATTGTATATACAAGAAATGTACATCAAAACTACACATTTTCATTGTATATACAAGAAATGTACATCAAAACTACACATTTTCATTGTACACTCAAGAAATGTACATCAAAACTACACATTTTCATTGTACACTCAAGAAATGTACATCAAAACTACACATTTTCATTGTACATACAAGAAATGTACATCAAAACGTACACATTTTCATTGTATATACAAGATATGTACATCAAAACATGCACATTTTCATTGTACATACAAGAAATGTACATCAAAACATACACATTTTCATTGTATATACAAGAAATGTACATCAAAACATGCACATTTTCATTGTACACTCAAGAAATGTACATCAAAACTACACATTTTCATTGTACACTCAAGAAATGTACATCAAAACTACACATTTTCATTGTATATACAAGAAATGTACATCAAAACTACACATTTTCATTGTATATACAAGAAATGTACATCAAAACTACACATTTTCATTGTATATACAAGAAATGTACATCAAAACTACACATTTTCATTGTATATACAAGAAATGTACATCAAAACATGCACATTTTCATTGTATATACAAGAAATGTACATCAAAACATGCACATTTTCATTGTACATACAAGAAATGTACATCAAAACTACACATTTTCATTGTATATACAAGAAATGTACATCAAAACAACACATTTTCATTGAACACTCAAGAAATGTACATCAAAACATGTACATTTTCATTGTATATACAAGAAATGTACATCAAAACTACACATTTTCATTGTATATACAAGAAATGTACATCAAAACAACACATTTTCATGGTACACTCAAGAAATGTACATCAAAACAACACATTTTCATTGTACACTCAAGAAATGTACATCAAAACTACACATTTTCATTGTACACTCAAGAAATGTACATCAAAACTACACATTTTCATTGTACACTCAAGAAATGTACATCAAAACTACACATTTTCATTGTACACTCAAGAAATGTACATCAAAACTACATATTTTCATTGTATATACAAGAAATGTACATCAAAACATACACATTTTCATTGTACACTCAAGAAATGTACATCAAAACTACACATTTTCATTGTATACTCAAGAAATGTACATCAAAACTACACATTTTCATTGTATATACAAGAAATGTACATCAAAACATACACATTTTCATTGTACACTCAAGAAATGTACATCAAAACTACACATTTTCATTGTATACTCAAGAAATGTACATCAAAACATACACATTTTCATTGTATACTCAAGAAATGTACATCAAAACTACACATTTTCATTGTATATACAAGAAATGTACATCAAAACTACACATTTTCATTGTACATACAGGAAATGTACATCAAAACTACACATTTTCTATGTATATACAAGAAATGTACATCAAAACATGCACATTTTCATTGTATATACAAGAAATGTACATCAAAACTACACATTTTCATTGTATATACAAGAAATGTACATCAAAACTACACATTTTCATTGTATATACAAGAAATGTACATCAAAACATGCACATTTTCATTGTATATACAAGAAATGTACATCAAAACTACACATTTTCATTGTACACTCAAGAAATGTACATCAAAACATGCACATTTTCATTGTATATACAAGAAATGTACATCAAAACTACACATTTTCATTGTACACTCAAGAAATGTACATCAAAACTACACATTTTCATTGTACACTCAAGAAATGTACATCAAAACATACACATTTTCATTGTATATACAAGAAATGTACATCAAAACTACACATTTTCATTGTACACTCAAGAAATGTACATCAAAACATGCACATTTTCATTGTATATACAAGAAATGTACATCAAAACTACACATTTTCATTGCACACTCAAGAAATGTACATCAAAACTACACATTTTCATTGTACACTCAAGAAATGTACATCAAAACTACACATTTTCATTGTATATACAAGAAATGTACATCAAAACATACACATTTTCATTGTATATACAAGAAATGTACATCAAAACATGCACATTTTCATTGTATATACAAGAAATGTACATCAAAACTACACATTTTCATTGTATATACAAGAAATGTACATCAAAACTACACATTTTCATTGTATATACAAGAAATGTACATCAAAACTACACATTTTCATTGTACACTCAAGAAATGTACATCAAAACTACACATTTTCATTGTACACTCAAGAAATGTACATCAAAACTACACATTTTCATTGTATACACAAGAAATGTACATCAAAACATGCACATTTTCATTGTACATACAAGAAATGTACATCAAAACATGCACATTTTCATTGTATATACAAGAAATGTACATCAAAACTACACATTTTCATTGCACACTCAAGAAATGTACATCAAAACTACACATTTTCATTGTACACTCAAGAAATGTACATCAAAACTACACATTTTCATTGTATATACAAGAAATGTACATCAAAACATACACATTTTCATTGTATATACAAGAAATGTACATCAAAACATGCACATTTTCATTGTATATACAAGAAATGTACATCAAAACTACACATTTTCATTGTATATACAAGAAATGTACATCAAAACTACACATTTTCATTGTATATACAAGAAATGTACATCAAAACTACGCATTTTCATTGTACACTCAAGAAATGTACATCAAAACTACACATTTTAATTGTATATACAAGAAATGTACATCAAACCATGCACATTTTCACTGTATATACAAGAAATGTACATCAAAACATGCACATTTTCATTGTATATACAAGAAATGTACATCAAAACATGCACATTTTCATTGTATATACAAGAAATGTACATCAAAACATGCACATTTTCATTGTATATACAAGAAATGTACATCAAAACATGCACATTTTCATTGTATATACAAGAAATGTACATCAAAACATGCACATTTTCATTGTATATACAAGAAATGTACATCAAAACATACACATTTTCATTGTATATACAAGAAATGTACATCAAAACATACACATTTTCATTGTATATACAAGAAATGTACATCAAAACTACACATTTTCATTGTACACTCAAGAAATGTACATCAAAACTACACATTTTCATTGTATATACAAGAAATGTACATCAAAACATGCACATTTTCATTGTATATACAAGAAATGTACATCAAAACATGCACATTTTCATTGTATATACAAGAAATGTACATCAAAACTACACATTTTCATTGTACACTCAAGAAATGTACATCAAAACTACACATTTTAATTGTATATACAAGAAATGTACATCAAAACATGCACATTTTCATTGTATATACAAGAAACGTACATCAAAACATGCACATTTTCATTGTATATACAAGAAATGTACATCAAAACATGCACATTTTCATTGTATATACAAGAAATGTACATCAAAACATGCACATTTTCATTGTATATACAAGAAATGTACATCAAAACATGCACATTTTCATTGTATATACAAGAAATGTACATCAAAACATACACATTTTCATTGTATATACAAGAAATGTACATCAAAACATACACCTTTTCATTGTATATACAAGAAATGTACATCAATACTACACATTTTCATTGTACACTCAAGAAATGTACATCAAAACTACACATTTTCATTGTATATACAAGAAATGTACATCAAAACTTGCACATTTTCATTGTATATACAAGAAATGTACATCAAAACATGCACATTTTCATTGTATATACAAGAAATGTACATCAAAACTACGCATTTTCATTGTACACTCAAGAAATGTACATCAAAACTACACATTTTAATTGTATATACAAGAAATGTACATCAAACCATGCACATTTTCACTGTATATACAAGAAATGTACATCAAAACATGCACATTTTCATTGTATATACAAGAAATGTACATCAAAACATGCACATTTTCATTGTATATACAAGAAATTTACATCAAAACATGCACATTTTCATTGTATATACAAGAAATGTACATCAAAACATGCACATTTTCATTGTATATACAAGAAATGTACATCAAAACATGCACATTTTCATTGTATATACAAGAAATGTACATCAAAACATACACATTTTCATTGTATATACAAGAAATGTACATCAAAACATACACATTTTCATTGTATATATAAGAAATGTACATCAAAACTACACATTTTCATTGTACACTCAAGAAATGTACATCAAAACTACACATTTTCATTGTACACTCAAGAAATGTACATCAAAACATACACATTTTCATTGTATATACAAGAAATGTACATCAAAACTACACATTTTCATTGTACACTCAAGAAATGTACATCAAAACATGTACATTTTCATTGTATATACAAGAAATGTACATCAAAACTACACATTTTCATTGTACATACAAGAAATGTACATCATAACATGCACATTTTCATTGTACACTCAAGAAATGTACATCAAAACTACACATTTTCATTGTACACTCAAGAAATGTACATCAAAACTACACATTTTCATTGTACACTCAAGAAATGTACATCAAAACTACACATTTTCATTGTATACACAAGAAATGTACATCAAAACATGCACATTTTCATTGTACATACAAGAAATGTACATCAAAACATGCACATTTTCATTGTATATACAAGAAATGTACATCAAAACTACACATTTTCATTGCACACTCAAGAAATGTACATCAAAACTACACATTTTCATTGTACACTCAAGAAATGTACATCAAAACTACACATTTTCATTGTATATACAAGAAATGTACATCAAAACATACACATTTTCATTGTATATACAAGAAATGTACATCAAAACATGCACATTTTCATTGTATATACAAGAAATGTACATCAAAACTACTCATTTTCATTGTATATACAAGAAATGTACATCAAAACTACACATTTTCATTGTATATACAAGAAATGTACATCAAAACTACGCATTTTCATTGTACACTCAAGAAATGTACATCAAAACTACACATTTTAATTGTATATACAAGAAATGTACATCAAACCATGCACATTTTCACTGTATATACAAGAAATGTACATCAAAACATGCACATTTTCATTGTATATACAAGAAATGTACATCAAAACATGCACATTTTCATTGTATATACAAGAAATGTACATCAAAACATGCACATTTTCATTGTATATACAAGAAATGTACATCAAAACATGCACATTTTCATTGTATATACAAGAAATGTACATCAAAACATGCACATTTTCATTGTATATACAAGAAATGTACATCAAAACATACACATTTTCATTGTATATACAAGAAATGTACATCAAAACATACACATTTTCATTGTATATACAAGAAATGTACATCAAAACTACACATTTTCATTGTACACTCAAGAAATGTACATCAAAACTACACATTTTCATTGTATATACAAGAAATGTACATCAAAACATGCACATTTTCATTGTATATACAAGAAATGTACATCAAAACATGCACATTTTCATTGTATATACAAGAAATGTACATCAAAACTACACATTTTCATTGTACACTCAAGAAATGTACATCAAAACTACACATTTTAATTGTATATACAAGAAATGTACATCAAAACATGCACATTTTCATTGTATATACAAGAAACGTACATCAAAACATGCACATTTTCATTGTATATACAAGAAATGTACATCAAAACATGCACATTTTCATTGTATATACAAGAAATGTACATCAAAACATGCACATTTTCATTGTATATACAAGAAATGTACATCAAAACATGCACATTTTCATTGTATATACAAGAAATGTACATCAAAACATACACATTTTCATTGTATATACAAGAAATGTACATCAAAACATACACATTTTCATTGTATATACAAGAAATGTACATCAATACTACACATTTTCATTGTACACTCAAGAAATGTACATCAAAACTACACATTTTCATTGTATATACAAGAAATGTACATCAAAACATGCACATTTTCATTGTATATACAAGAAATGTACATCAAAACATGCACATTTTCATTGTATATACAAGAAATGTACATCAAAACTACGCATTTTCATTGTACACTCAAGAAATGTACATCAAAACTACACATTTTAATTGTATATACAAGAAATGTACATCAAACCATGCACATTTTCACTGTATATACAAGAAATGTACATCAAAACATGCACATTTTCATTGTATATACAAGAAATGTACATCAAAACATGCACATTTTCATTGTATATACAAGAAATGTACATCAAAACATGCACATTTTCATTGTATATACAAGAAATGTACATCAAAACATGCACATTTTCATTGTATATACAAGAAATGTACATCAAAACATGCACATTTTCATTGTATATACAAGAAATGTACATCAAAACATACACATTTTCATTGTATATACAAAAAATGTACATCAAAACATACACATTTTCATTGTATATATAAGAAATGTACATCAAAACTAAACATTTTCATTGTACACTCAAGAAATGTACATCAAAACTACACATTTTCATTGTATATACAAGAAATGTACATCAAAACATGCACATTTTCATTGTATATACAAGAAATGTACATCAAAACATGCACATTTTCATTGTATATACAAGAAATGTACATCAAAACTACACATTTTCATTGTACACTCAAGAAATGTACATCAAAACTACACATTTTCATTGTATATACAACAAATGTACATCAAAGCTACACATTTTCATTGTACACTCAAGAAATGTACATCAAAACTACACATTTTCATTGTATATACAAGAAATGTACATCAAACATGCACATTTTCATTGTATATACAAGAAATGTCCATCAAAACATGCACATTTTCATTGTATATACAAGAAATGTACATCAAAACAACACATTTTCATTTTACACTCAAGAAATGTACATCAAAACATGCACATTTTCATTGTATATACAACAAATGTACATCAAAACTACACATTTTCATTGTACACTCAAGAAATGTACATCAAAACTACACATTTTCATTGTACACTCAAGAAATGTACATCAAAACTACACATTTTCATTGTACACTCAAGAAATGTACATCAAAACTACACATTTTCATTGTACATACAAGAAATGTACATCAAAACTACACATTTTCATTGTACACTCAAGAAATGTACATCAAAACTACACATTTTCATTGTACACTCAAGAAATGTACATCAAAACATGCACATTTTCATTGTACATACAAGAAATGTACATCAAAACTACACATTTTCATTGTACACTCAAGAAATGTACATCAAAACTACACATTTTCATTGTACGCTCAAGAAATGTACATCAAAACTACACATTTTCATTGTACACTCAAGAAATGTACATCAAAACTACACATTTTCATTGTACACTCAAGAAATGTACATCAAAACTACACATTTTCATGGTATATACAAGAAATGTACATCAAAACATACACATTTTCATTGTATATACAAGAAATGTACATCAAAACATGCACATTTTCATTGTACATACAAGTAATGTACATCAAAACATGCACATTTTCATTGTATATACAAGAAATGTACATCAAAACTACACATTTTCATTGTACACTCAAGAAATGTACATCAAAACTACACATTTTCATTGTACACTCAAGAAATGTACATCAAAACTACACATTTTCATTATATATACAAGAAATGTACATCAAAACATACACATTTTCATTGTATATACAAGAAATGTACATCAAAACATGCACATTTTCATTGTATATACAAGAAATGTACATCAAAACATACACATTTTCAATGTACATACAAGAAATGTACATAAAAACTACACATTTTCATTGTACACTCAAGAAATGTACATCAAAACTACACATTTTCATTGTATATACAAGAAATGTACATCAAAACATACACATTTTCATTGTACATACAAGAAATGTACATCAAAACTACACATTTTCATTGTACACTCAAGAAATGTACATCAAAACTACACATTTTCATTGTATATACAAGAAATGTACATCAAAACATACACATTTTCATTGTACATACAAGAAATGTACATCAAAACTACACATTTTCATTGTACACTCAAGAAATGTACATCAAAACTACACATTTTCATTGTACACTCAAGAAATGTACATCAAAACTACACATTTTCATTGTATATACAAGAAATGTACATCAAAACATGCACATTTTCATTGTATATACAAGAAATGTACATCAAAACTACACATTTTCATTGTACACTCAAGAAATGTACATCAAAACTACACATTTTCATTGTACACTCAAGAAATGTACATCAAAACTACACATTTTCATTGTATATACAAGAAATGTACATCAAAACATGCACATTTTCATTGTATATACAAGAAATGTACATCAAAACATGCACATTTTCATTGTATATACAAGAAATGTACATCAAAACTACGCATTTTCATTGTACACTCAAGAAATGTACATCAAAACTACACATTTTAATTGTATATACAAGAAATGTACATCAAACCATGCACATTTTCACTGTATATACAAGAAATGTACATCAAAACATGCACATTTTCATTGTATATACAAGAAATGTACATCAAAACATGCACATTTTCATTGTATATACAAGAAATGTACATCAAAACATGCACATTTTCATTGTATATACAAGAAATGTACATCAAAACATGCACATTTTCATTGTATATACAAGAAATGTACATCAAAACATGCACATTTTCATTGTATATACAAGAAATATACATCAAAACATACACATTTTCATTGTATATACAAAAAATGTACATCAAAACATACACATTTTCATTGTATATATAAGAAATGTACATCAAAACTAAACATTTTCATTGTACACTCAAGAAATGTACATCAAAACTACACATTTTCATTGTATATACAAGAAATGTACATCAAAACATGCACATTTTCATTGTATATACAAGAAATGTACATCAAAACATGCACATTTTCATTGTATATACAAGAAATGTACATCAAAACTACACATTTTCATTGTACACTCAAGAAATGTACATCAAAACTACACATTTTCATTGTATATACAACAAATGTACATCAAAACTACACATTTTCATTGTACACTCAAGAAATGTACATCAAAACTACACATTTTCATTGTATATACAAGAAATGTACATCAAACATGCACATTTTCATTGTATATACAAGAAATGTCCATCAAAACATGCACATTTTCATTGTATATACAAGAAATGTACATCAAAACAACACATTTTCATTGTACACTCAAGAAATGTACATCAAAACATGCACATTTTCATTGTATATACAACAAATGTACATCAAAACTACACATTTTCATTGTACACTCAAGAAATGTACATCAAAACTACACATTTTCATTCTACACTCAAGAAATGTACATCAAAACTACACATTTTCATTGTACACTCAAGAAATGTACATCAAAACTACACATTTTCATTGTACATACAAGAAATGTACATCAAAACTACACATTTTCATTGTACACTCAAGAAATGTACATCAAAACTACACATTTTCATTGTACACTCAAGAAATGTACATCAAAACATGCACATTTTCATTGTACATACAAGAAATGTACATCAAAACTACACATTTTCATTGTACACTCAAGAAATGTACATCAAAACTACACATTTTCATTGTACGCTCAAGAAATGTACATCAAAACTACACATTTTCATTGTATATACAAGAAATGTACATCAAAACATACACATTTTCATTGTATATACAAGAAATGTACATCAAAACATGCACATTTTCATTGTACATACAAGAAATGTACATCAAAACTACACATTTTCATTGTACACTCAAGAAATGTACATCAAAACTACACATTTTCATTGTACACTCAAGAAATGTACATCAAAACTACACATTTTCATGGTATATACAAGAAATGTACATCAAAACATACACATTTTCATTGTATATACAAGAAATGTACATCAAAACATGCACATTTTCATTGTACATACAAGTAATGTACATCAAAACATGCACATTTTCATTGTATATACAAGAAATGTACATCAAAACTACACATTTTCATTGTACACTCAAGAAATGTACATCAAAACTACACATTTTCATTGTACACTCAAGAAATGTACATCAAAACTACACATTTTCATTATATATACAAGAAATGTACATCAAAACATACACATTTTCATTGTATATACAAGAAATGTACATCAAAACATGCACATTTTCATTGTATATACAAGAAATGTACATCAAAACATACACATTTTCAATGTACATACAAGAAATGTACATCAAAACTACACATTTTCATTGTACACTCAAGAAATGTACATCAAAACTACACATTTTCATTGTATATACAAGAAATGTACATCAAAACATACACATTTTCATTGTACATACAAGAAATGTACATCAAAACTACACATTTTCATTGTACACTCAAGAAATGTACATCAAAACTACACATTTTCATTGTATATACAAGAAATGTACATCAAAACATACACATTTTCATTGTACATACAAGAAATGTACATCAAAACTACACATTTTCATTGTACACTCAAGAAATGTACATCAAAACTACACATTTTCATGGTACACTCAAGAAATGTACATCAAAACTACACATTTTCATTGTATATACAAGAAATGTACATCAAAACATGCACATTTTCATTGTATATACAAGAAATGTACATCAAAACTACACATTTTCATTGTACACTCAAGAAATGTACATCAAAACTACACATTTTCATTGTACACTCAAGAAATGTACATCAAAACTACACATTTTCATTGTACACTCAAGAAATGTACATCAAAACTACACATTTTCATTGTATATACAAGAAATGTACATCAAAACATGCACATTTTCATTGTATATACAAGAAATGTACATCAAAACTACACATTTTCATTGTATATACAAGAAATGTACATCAAAACTACACATTTTCATTGTATATACAAGAAATGTACATCAAAACATACACATTTTCATTGTACATACAAGAAATGTACATCAAAACTACACATTTTCATTGTACACTCAAGAAATGTACATCAAAACTGCACATTTTCATTGTACACTCAAGAAATGTACATCATAACTACACATTTTCATTGTATATACAAGAAATGTACATCAAAACATACACATTTTCATTGTACATACAAGAAATGTACATCAAAACTACACATTTTCATTGTACACTCAAGAAATGTACATCAAAACTACACATTTTCATTGTACACTCAAGAAATGTACATCAAAACTACACATTTTCATTGTATATACAAGAAATGTACATCAAAACATGCACATTTTCATTGTATATACAAGAAATGTACATCAAAACTACACATTTTCATTGTATATACAAGAAATGTACATCAAAACTACACATTTTCATTATATATACAAGAAATGTACATCAAAACATGCACATTTTCATTGTATATACAAGAAATGTACATCAAAACTACACATTTTCATTGTATATACAAGAAATGTACATCAAAACATACACATTTTCATTGTATATACAAGAAATGTACATCAAAACATACACATTTTCATTGTACCTACAAGAAATGTACATCAAAACATACACATTTTCATTGTACATACAAGAAATGTACATCAAAACTACACATTTTCATTGTACACTCAAGAAATGTACATCAAAACTACACATTTTCATTGTACACTCAAGAAATGTACATCAAAACTACACATTTTCATTGTATATACAAGAAATGTACATCAAAACATACACATTTTCATTGTACATACAAGAAATGTACATCAAAACATACACATTTTCATTGTACGTACAAGAAATGTACATCAAAACTACACATTTTCATTGTACACTCAAGAAATGTACATCAAAACTACACATTTTCATTGTATATACAAGAAATGTACATCAAAACATACACATTTTCATTGTACATACAAGAAATGTACATCAAAACTACACATTTTCATTGTACACTCAAGAAATGTACATCAAAACTACACATTTTCATTGTACATACAAGAAATGTACATCAAAACTACACATTTTCATTGTACACTCAAGAAATGTACATCAAAACTACACATTTTCATTGTATATACAAGAAATGTACATCAAAACATACACATTTTCATTGTACATACAAGAAATGTACATCAAAACTACACATTTTCATTGTACACTCAAGAAATGTACATCAAAACTACACATTTTCATTGTACACTCAAGAAATGTACATCAAAACTACACATTTTCATTGTACATACAAGAAATGTACATCAAAACTACACATTTTCATTGTATATACAAGAAATGTACATCAAAACTACACATTTTCATTGTATATACAAGAAATGTACATCAAAACATACACATTTTCATTGTACATACAAGAAATGTACATCAAAACATACACATTTTCATTGTACATACAAGAAATGTACATCAAAACTACACATTTTCATTGTACACTCAAGAAATGTACATCAAAACTACACATTTTCATTGTATATACAAGAAATGTACATCAAAACATACACATTTTCATTGTACATACAAGAAATGTACATCAAAACTACACATTTTCATTGTACACTCAAGAAATGTACATCAAAACTACACATTTTCATTGTACACTCAAGAAATGTACATCAAAACATACACATTTTCATTGTACATACAAGAAATGTACATCAAAACATACACATTTTCATTGTACATACAAGAAATGTACATCAAAACTACACATTTTCATTGTACACTCAAGAAATGTACATCAAAACTACACATTTTCATTGTACACTCAAGAAATGTACATCAAAACTACACATTTTCATTGTACACTCAAGAAATGTACATCAAAACATACACATTTTCATTGTACATACAAGAAATGTACATCAAAACTACACATTTTCATTGTATATACAAGAAATGTACATCAAAACATACACATTTTCATTGTACATACAAGAAATGTACATCAAAACTACACATTTTCATTGTACACTCAAGAAATGTACATCAAAACTACACATTTTCATTGTATATACAAGAAATGTACATCAAAACATACACATTTTCATTGTACATACAAGAAATGTACATCAAAACTACACATTTTCATTGTACACTCAAGAAATGTACATCAAAACTACACATTTTCATTGTACACTCAAGAAATGTACATCAAAACTACACATTTTCATTGTATATACAAGAAATGTACATCAAAACATGCACATTTTCATTGTATATACAAGAAATGTACATCAAAACTACACATTTTCATTGTACACTCAAGAAATGTACTTCAAAACTACACATTTTCATTGTACACTCAAGAAATGTACATCAAAACTACACATTTTCATTGTATATACAAGAAATGTACATCAAAACATGCACATTTTCATTGTATATACAAGAAATGTACATCAAAACTACACATTTTCATTGTATATACAAGAAATGTACATCAAAACTACACATTTTCATTGTATATACAAGAAATGTACATCAAAACATACACATTTTCATTGTACATACAAGAAATGTACATCAAAACTACACATTTTCATTGTACACTCAAGAAATGTACATCAAAACTGCACATTTTCATTGTACACTCAAGAAATGTACATCATAACTACACATTTTCATTGTATATACAAGAAATGTACATCAAAACATACACATTTTCATTGTACATACAAGAAATGTACATCAAAACTACACATTTTCATTGTACACTCAAGAAATGTACATCAAAACTACACATTTTCATTGTACACTCAAGAAATGTACATCAAAACTACACAATTTCATTGTATATACAAGAAATGTACATCAAAACATGCACATTTTCATTGTATATACAAGAAATGTACATCAAAACTACACATTTTCATTGTATATACAAGAAATGTACATCAAAACTACACATTTTCATTATATATACAAGAAATGTACATCAAAACATGCACATTTTCATTGTATATACAAGAAATGTACATCAAAACTACACATTTTCATTGTATATACAAGAAATGTACATCAAAACATACACATTTTCATTGTATATACAAGAAATGTACATCAAAACATACACATTTTCATTGTACATACAAGAAATGTACATCAAAACATACACATTTTCATTGTACATACAAGAAATGTACATCAAAACTACACATTTTCATTGTACACTCAAGAAATGTACATCAAAACTACACATTTTCATTGTACACTCAAGAAATGTACATCAAAACTACACATTTTCATTGTATATACAAGAAATGTACATCAAAACATACACATTTTCATTGTACATACAAGAAATGTACATCAAAACTACACATTTTCATTGTACACTCAAGAAATGTACATCAAAACTACACATTTTCATTGTATATACAAGAAAGGTACATCAAAACATACACATTTTCATTGTACATACAAGAAATGTACATCAAAACTACACATTTTCATTGTACACTCAAGAAATGTACATCAAAACTACACATTTTCATTGTACAAACAAGAAATGTACATCAAAACTACACATTTTCATTGTACACTCAAGAAATGTACATCAAAACTACACATTTTCATTGTATATACAAGAAATGTACATCAAAACATACACATTTTCATTGTACATACAAGAAATGTACATCAAAACTACACATTTTCATTGTACACTCAAGAAATGTACATCAAAACTACACATTTTCATTGTACACTCAAGAAATGTACATCAAAACTACACATTTTCATTGTACATACAAGAAATGTACATCAAAACTACACATTTTCATTGTATATACAAGAAATGTACATCAAAACTACACATTTTCATTGTATATACAAGAAATGTACATCAAAACATACACATTTTCATTGTACATACAAGAAATGTACATCAAAACATACACATTTTCATTGTACATACAAGAAATGTACATCAAAACTACACATTTTCATTGTACACTCAAGAAATGTACATCAAAACTACACATTTTCATTGTATATACAAGAAATGTACATCAAAACATACACATTTTCATTGTACATACAAGAAATGTACATCAAAACTACACATTTTCATTGTACACTCAAGAAATGTACATCAAAACTACACATTTTCATTGTACACTCAAGAAATGTACATCAAAACATACACATTTTCATTGTACATACAAGAAATGTACATCAAAACATACACATTTTCATTGTACATACAAGAAATGTACATCAAAACTACACATTTTCATTGTACACTCAAGAAATGTACATCAAAACTACACATTTTCATTGTACACTCAAGAAATGTACATCAAAACTACACATTTTCATTGTACACTCAAGAAATGTACATCAAAACATACACATTTTCATTGTACATACAAGAAATGTACATCAAAACTACACATTTTCATTGTATATACAAGAAATGTACATCAAAACATACACATTTTCATTGTACACTCAAGAAATGTACATCAAAACTACACATTTTCATTGTACACTCAAGAAATGTACATCAAAACTACACATTTTCATTGTACACTCAAGAAATGTACATCAAAACTACACATTTTCATTGTATATACAAGAAATGTACATCAAAACATACACATTTTCATTGTACATACAAGAAATGTACATCAAAACTACACATTTTCATTGTACACTCAAGAAATGTACATCAAAACTACACATTTTCATTGTACACTCGAGAAATGTACATCAAAACTACACATTTTCATTGTACATACAAGAAATGTACATCAAAACTACACATTTTCATTGTATATACAAGAAATGTACATCAAAACTACACATTTTCATTGTATATACAAGAAATGTACATCAAAACTACACATTTTCATTGTACACTCAAGAAATGTACATCAAAACTACACATTTTCATTGTACACTCAAGAAATGTATATCAAAACTACACATTTTCATTGTACACTCAAGAAATGTACATCAAAACTACACATTTTCATTGTACACTCAAGAAATGTACATCAAAACTACACATTTTCATTGTACACTCAAGAAATGTACATCAAAACTACACATTTTCATGGTATGTACAAGAAATGTACATCAAAACTACACATTTTCATTGTACACTCAAGAAATGTACATCAAAACTACACATTTTCATTGTACACTAAAGAAATGTACATTAAAACATACACATTTTCATTGTACATACAAGAAATGTACATCAAAACTACACATTTTCATTGTATATACAAGAAATGTACATCAAAACTACACATTTTCATTGTACACTCAAGAAATGTACATCAAAACTACACATTTTCATTGTACACTCAAGAAATGTACATCAAAACTACACATTTTCATTGTATATACAAGAAATGTACATCAAAACTACACATTTTCATTGTACACTCGAGAAATGTACATCAAAACTACACATTTTCATTGTATATACAAGAAATGTACATCAAAACTTACACATTTTCATTGTATATACAAGAAATGTACATCAAAACTACACATTTTCATTGTACACTCAAGAAATGTACATCAAAACATACACATTTTCATTGTACATACAAGAAATGTACATCAAAACTACACATTTTCATTGTATATACAAGCAATGTACATCAAAACATACACATTTTCATTGTACACTCAAGAAATGTACATCAAAACTACACATTTTCATTGTACACTCAAGAAATGTACATCCAAACTACACATTTTCATTGTATATACAAGAAATGTACATCAAAACTACACATTTTCATTGTATATACAAGAAATGTACATCTAAACTACACATTTTCATTGTATATACAAGAAATGTACATCAAAACTACACATTTTCATTGTATATACAAGAAATGTACATCAAAACTACACATTTTCATTGTACACTCAAGAAATGTACATCAAAACTACACATTTTCATTGTACATACAAGAAATGTACATCAAAACTACACATTTTCATTGTACACTCAAGAAATGTATATCAAAACTACACATTTTCATTGTATATTCAAGAAATGTACATCAAAACTACACATTTTCATTGTATATACAAGAAATGTACATCAAAACTACACATTTTCATTGTATATACAAGAAATGTACATCAAAACTACACATTTTCATTGTATATACAAGAAATGTACATCAAAACTACACATTTTCATTGTACATACAAGAAATGTACATCAAAACTACACATTTTCATTGTACACTCAAGAAATGTACATCAAAACTACACATTTTCATTGTATATACAAGAAATGTACATCAAAACTACACATTTTCATTGTATATACAAGAAATGTACATCAAAACTACACATTTTCATTGTATATACAAGAAATGTACATCAAAACTACACATTTTCATTGTACATACAAGAAATGTACATCAAAACTACACATTTTCATTGTACACTCAAGAAATGTACATCAAAACTACACATTTTCATTGTACACTCAAGAAATGTACATCAAAACTACACATTTTCATTGTATATACAAGAAATGTACATCAAAACATGCACATTTTCATTGTATATACAAGAAATGTACATCAAAACTAAACATTTTCATTGTATATACAAGAAATGTACATCAAAACTACACATTTTCATTATATATACAAGAAATGTACATCAAAACATGCACATTTTCATTGTATATACAAGAAATGTACATCAAAACTACACATTTTCATTGTATATACAAGAAATGTACATCAAAACATACACATTTTCATTGTATATACAAGAAATGTACATCAAAACATACACATTTTCATTGTACATACAAGAAATGTACATCAAAACATACACATTTTCATTGTACATACAAGAAATGTACATCAAAACTACACATTTTCATTGTACACTCAAGAAATGTACATCAAAACTACACATTTTCATTGTATATACAAGAAATGTACATCAAAACATGCACATTTTCATTGTATATACAAGAAATGTACATCAAAACATGCACATTTTCATTGTACATACAAGAAATATACATCAAAACATACACATTTTCATTGTATATACAATAAATGTACATCAAAACTACACATTTTCATTGTACACTCAAGAAATGTACATCAAAACTACACATTTTCATTGTACACTCAAGAAATGTACATCAAAACTACACATTTTCATTGTATATACAAGAAATGTACATCAAAACATACACATTTTCATTGTACACTCAAGAAATGTACATCAAAACTACACATTTTCATTGTACACTCAAGAAATGTACATCAAAACTACACATTTTCATTGTACACTCAAGAAATGTACATCAAAACATGCACATTTTCATTGTACATACAAGAAATGTACATCAAAACTACACATTTTCATTGTATATACAAGAAATGTACATCAAAACATACACATTTTCATTGTACACTCAAGAAATGTACATTAAAACTACACATTTTCATTGTATATACAAGAAATGTACATCAAAACTACACATTTTCATTGTATATACAAGAAATGTACATCAAAACTACACATTTTCATTGTATATACAAGAAATGTACATCAAAACTACACATTTTCATTGTACATACAAGAAATGTACATCAAAACTACACATTTTCATTGTACACTCAAGAAATGTACATCAAAACTACACATTTTCATTGTACACTCAAGAAATGTACATCAAAACTACACATTTTCATTGTATATACAAGAAATGTACATCAAAACATGCACATTTTCATTGTATATACAAGAAATGTACATCAAAACTACACATTTTCATTGTATATACAAGAAATGTACATCAAAACTACACATTTTCATTATATATACAAGAAATGTACATCAAAACATGCACATTTTCATTGTATATACAAGAAATGTACATCAAAACTACACATTTTCATTGTATATACAAGAAATGTACATCAAAACATACACATTTTCATTGTATATACAAGAAATGTACATCAAAACATACACATTTTCATTGTACATACAAGAAATGTACATCAAAACATACACATTTTCATTGTACATACAAGAAATGTACATCAAAACTACACATTTTCATTGTACACTCAAGAAATGTACATCAAAGCTACACATTTTCATTGTACACTCAAGAAATGTACATCAAAACTACACATTTTCATTGTACACTCAAGAAATGTACATCAAAACTACACATTTTCATTGTATATACAAGAAATGTACATCAAAACATACACATTTTCATTGTACATACAAGAAATGTACATCAAAACATACACATTTTCATTGTACATACAAGAAATGTACATCAAAACTACACATTTTCATTGTACACTCAAGAAATGTACATCAAAACTACACATTTTCATTGTATATACAAGAAATGTACATCAAAACATACACATTTTCATTGTACATACAAGAAATGTACATCAAAACTACACATTTTCATTGTACACTCAAGAAATGTACATCAAAACTACACATTTTCATTGTACATACAAGAAATGTACATCAAAACAACACATTTTCATTGTACACTCAAGAAATGTACATCAAAACTACACATTTTCATTGTATATACAAGAAATGTACATCAAAACATACACATTTTCATTGTACATACAAGAAATGTACATCAAAACTACACATTTTCATTGTACACTCAAGAAATGTACATCAAAACTACACATTTTCATTGTACACTCAAGAAATGTACATCAAAACTACACATTTTCATTGTACATACAAGAAATGTACATCAAAACTACACATTTTCATTGTATATACAAGAAATGTACATCAAAACTACACATTTTCATTGTATATACAAGAAATGTACATCAAAACATACACATTTTCATTGTACATACAAGAAATGTACATCAAAACATACACATTTTCATTGTACATACAAGAAATGTACATCAAAACTACACATTTTCATTGTACACTCAAGAAATGTACATCAAAACTACACATTTTCATTGTATATACAAGAAATGTACATCAAAACATACACATTTTCATTGTACATACAAGAAATGTACATCAAAACTACACATTTTCATTGTACACTCAAGAAATGTACATCAAAACTACACATTTTCATTGTACACTCAAGAAATGTACATCAAAACATACACATTTTCATTGTACATACAAGAAATGTACATCAAAACATACACATTTTCATTGTACATACAAGAAATGTACATCAAAACTACACATTTTCATTGTACACTCAAGAAATGTACATCAAAACTACACATTTTCATTGTACACTCAAGAAATGTACATCAAAACTACACATTTTCATTGTACACTCAAGAAATGTACATCAAAACATACACATTTTCATTGTACATACAAGAAATGTACATCAAAACTACACATTTTCATTGTATATACAAGAAATGTACATCAAAACATACACATTTTCATTGTACACTCAAGAAATGTACATCAAAACTACACATTTTCATTGTACACTCAAGAAATGTACATCAAAACTACACATTTTCATTGTACACTCAAGAAATGTACATCAAAACTACACATTTTCATTGTATATACAAGAAATGTACATCAAAACATACACATTTTCATTGTACACTCAAGAAATGTACATCAAAACTACACATTTTCATTGTACACTCAAGAAATGTACATCAAAACTACACATTTTCATTGTATATACAAGAAATGTACATCAAAACATACACATTTTCATTGTACACTCAAGAAATGTACATCAAAACTACACATTTTCATTGTACACTCAAGAAATGTACATCAAAACTACACATTTTCATTGTACACTCAAGAAATGTACATCAAAACATGCACATTTTCATTGTACATACAAGAAATGTACATCAAAACTACACATTTTCATTGTATATACAAGAAATGTACATCAAAACATACACATTTTCATTGTACACTCAAGAAATGTACATTAAAACTACACATTTTCATTGTATATACAAGAAATGTACATCAAAACTACACATTTTCATTGTACACTCAAGAAATGTACATCAAAACTACACATTTTCATTGTATATACAAGAAATGTACATCAAAACTACACATTTTCATTGTACATACAAGAAATGTACATCAAAACTACACATTTTCATTGTACACTCAAGAAATGTACATCAAAACTACACATTTTCATTGTACACTCAAGAAATGTACATCAAAACTACACATTTTCATTGTATATACAAGAAATGTACATCAAAACATGCACATTTTCATTGTATATACAAGAAATGTACATCAAAACTACACATTTTCATTGTATATACAAGAAATGTACATCAAAACTACACATTTTCATTATATATACAAGAAATGTACATCAAAACATGCACATTTTCATTGTATATACAAGAAATGTACATCAAAACTACACATTTTCATTGTATATACAAGAAATGTACATCAAAACATACACATTTTCATTGTATATACAAGAAATGTACATCAAAACATACACATTTTCATTGTACATACAAGAAATGTACATCAAAACATACACATTTTCATTGTACATACAAGAAATGTACATCAAAACTACACATTTTCATTGTACACTCAAGAAATGTACATCAAAGCTACACATTTTCATTGTACACTCAAGAAATGTACATCAAAACTACACATTTTCATTGTACACTCAAGAAATGTACATCAAAACTACACATTTTCATTGTATATACAAGAAATGTACATCAAAACATACACATTTTCATTGTACATACAAGAAATGTACATCAAAACATACACATTTTCATTGTACATACAAGAAATGTACATCAAAACTACACATTTTCATTGTACACTCAAGAAATGTACATCAAAACTACACATTTTCATTGTATATACAAGAAATGTACATCAAAACATACACATTTTCATTGTACATACAAGAAATGTACATCAAAACTACACATTTTCATTGTACACTCAAGAAATGTACATCAAAACTACACATTTTCATTGTACATACAAGAAATGTACATCAAAACAACACATTTTCATTGTACACTCAAGAAATGTACATCAAAACTACACATTTTCATTGTATATACAAGAAATGTACATCAAAACATACACATTTTCATTGTACATACAAGAAATGTACATCAAAACTACACATTTTCATTGTACACTCAAGAAATGTACATCAAAACTACACATTTTCATTGTACACTCAAGAAATGTACACCAAAACTACACATTTTCATTGTACATACAAGAAATGTACATCAAAACTACACATTTTCATTGTATATACAAGAAATGTACATCAAAACTACACATTTTCATTGTATATACAAGAAATGTACATCAAAACATACACATTTTCATTGTACATACAAGAAATGTACATCAAAACATACACATTTTCATTGTACATACAAGAAATGTACATCAAAACTACACATTTTCATTGTACACTCAAGAAATGTACATCAAATCTACACATTTTCATTGTATATACAAGAAATGTACATCAAAACATACACATTTTCATTGTACATACAAGAAATGTACATCAAAACTACACATTTTCATTGTACACTCAAGAAATGTACATCAAAACTACACATTTTCATTGTATATACAAGAAATGTACATCAAAACTACACATTTTCATTGTACATACAAGAAATGTACATCAAAACTACACATTTTCATTGTACACTCAAGAAATGTACATCAAAACTACACATTTTCATTGTATATACAAGAAATGTACATCAAAACTACACATTTTCATTGTACACTCAAGAAATGTACATCAAAACTACACATTTTCATTGTATATACAAGAAATGTACATCAAAACTACACATTTTCATGGTATATACAAGAAATGTACATCAAAACTACACATTTTCATGGTATATACAAGAAATGTACATCAAAACATACACATTTTCATTGTACACTCAAGAAATGTACATCAAAACTACACATTTTCATTGTACACTCAAGAAATGTACATCAAAACTACACATTTTCATTGTACACTCAAGAAATGTACATCAAAACTACACATTTTCATTCTATATACAAGAAATGTACATCAAAACATACACATTTTCATTGTACATACAAGAAATGTACATCAAAACTACACATTTTCACTGTACACTCAAGAAATGTACATCAAAACTACACATTTTCATTGTACACTCGAGAAATGTACATCAAAACTACACATTTTCATTGTACATACAAGAAATGTACATCAAAACTACACATTTTCATTGTATATACAAGAAATGTACATCAAAACTACACATTTTCATTGTATATACAAGAAATGTACATCAAAACTACACATTTTCATTGTACACTCAAGAAATGTACATCAAAACTACACATTTTCATTGTATATACAAGAAATGTACATCAAAACTACACATTTTCATGGTATATACAAGAAATGTACATCAAAACTACACATTTTCATTGTATATACAAGAAATGTACATCAAAACTACACATTTTCATTGTATATACAAGAAATGTACATCAAAACTACACATTTTCATTGTACACTCAAGAAATGTACATCAAAACTACACATTTTCATTGTACATACAAGAAATGTACATCAAAACTACACATTTTCATTGTACACTAAAGAAATGTACATTAAAACATACACATTTTCATTGTACATACAAGAAATGTACATCAAAACTACACATTTTCATTGTATATACAAGAAATGTACATCAAAACTACACATTTTCATTGTACACTCAAGAAATGTACATCAAAACTACACATTTTCATTGTACACTCAAGAAATGTACATCAAAACTACACATTTTCATTGTATATACAAGAAATGTACATCAAAACTACACATTTTCATTGTATATACAAGAAATGTACATCAAAACTACACATTTTCATTGTATATACAAGAAATGTACATCAAAACTACACATTTTCATTGTATATACAAGAAATGTACATCAAAACTACACATTTTCATTGTATATACAAGAAATGTACATCAAAACTACACATTTTCATTGTATATACAAGAAATGTACATCAAAACTACACATTTTCATGGTATATACAAGAAATGTACATCAAAACTACACATTTTCATTGTACATACAAGAAATGTACATCAAAACTACACATTTTCATTGTACACTCAAGAAATGTACATCAAAACTACACATTTTCATTGTATATACAAGAAATGTACATCAAAACTACACATTTTCATTGTATATACAAGAAATGTACATCAAAACTACACATTTTCATTGTATATACAAGAAATGTACATCAAAACTACACATTTTCATTGTATATACAAGAAATGTACATCAAAACTACACATTTTCATTGTACATACAAGAAATGTACATCAAAACTACACATTTTCATTGTACACTCAAGAAATGTACATCAAAACTACACATTTTCATTGTATATACAAGAAATGTACATCAAAACTACACATTTTCATTTTATATACAAGAAATGTACATCAAAACTACACATTTTCATTGTATATACAAGAAATGTACATCAAAACTACACATTTTCATTGTATATACAAGAAATGTACATCAAAACTACACATTTTCATTGTATATACAAGAAATGTACATCAAAACTACACATTTTCATTGTATATACAAGAAATGTACATCAAAACTACACATTTTCATTGTATATACAAGAAATGTACATCAAAACTACACATTTTCATTGTACATACAAGAAATGTACATCAAAACTACACATTTTCATTGTACACTCAAGAAATGTACATCAAAACTACACATTTTCATTGTATATACAAGAAATGTGCATCAAAACTACACATTTTCATTGTAAATACAAGAAATGTACATCAAAACTACACATTTTCATTGTATATACAAGAAATGTACATCAAAACTACACAGTTTCATTGTATATACAAGAAATGTACATCAAAACTACACATTTTCATTGTATATACAAGAAATGTACATCAAAACTACACATTTTCATTGTATATACAAGAAATGTACATCAAAACTACACATTTTCATTGTATATACAAGAAATGTACATCAAAACTACACATTTTCATTGTACATACAAGAAATGTACATCAAAACTACACATTTTCATTGTACACTAAAGAAATGTACATTAAAACATACACATTTTCATTGTACATACAAGAAATGTACATCAAAACTACACATTTTCATTGTATATACAAGAAATGTACATCAAAACTACACATTTTCATTGTATATACAAGAAATGTACATCAAAACTACACATTTTCATTGTATATACAAGAAATGTACATCAAAACTACACATTTTCATGGTATATACAAGAAATGTACATCAAAACTACACATTTTCATTGTACACTCAAGAAATGTACATCAAAACTACACATTTTCATTGTATATACAAGAAAGGTACATCAAAACTACACATTTTCATTGTACACTCAAGAAATGTACATCAAAACTACACATTTTCATTGTATATACAAGAAATGTACATCAAAACTACACATTTTCATGGTATATACAAGAAATGTACATCAAAACTACACATTTTCATTGTATATACAAGAAATGTACATCAAAACTACACATTTTCATTGTATATACAAGAAATGTACATCAAAACTACACATTTTCATTGTACACTCAAGAAATGTACATCAAAACTACACATTTTCATTGTACATACAAGAAATGTACATCAAAACTACACATTTTCATTGTACACTCAAGAAATGTACATCAAAACTACACATTTTCATTGTATATACAAGAAATGTACATCAAAACTACACATTTTCATTGTATATACAAGAAATGTACATCAAAACAACACATTTTCATTGTACACTCAAGAAATGTACATCAAAACTACACATTTTCATTGTACACTCAAGAAATGTACATCAAAACTACACATTTTCATTGTATATACAAGAAATGTACATCAAAACTACACATTTTCATTGTACACTCAAGAAATGTACATCAAAACTACACATTTTCATTGTATATACAAGAAATGTACATCAAAACTACACATTTTCATTGTACACTCAAGAAATGTACATCAAAACTACACATTTTCATTGTATATACAAGAAATGTACATCAAAACTACACATTTTCATTGTACATACAAGAAATGTACATCAAAACTACACATTTTCATTGTACACTCAAGAAATGTACATCAAAACTACACATTTTCATTGTATATACAAGAAATGTACATCAAAACTACACATTTTCATTGTACACTCAAGAAATGTACATCAAAACTACACATTTTCATTGTATATACAAGAAATGTACATCAAAACTACACATTTTCATGGTATATACAAGAAATGTACATCAAAACTACACATTTTCATGGTATATACAAGAAATGTACATCAAAACTACACATTTTCATTGTACATACAAGAAATGTACATCAAAGCTACACATTTTCATTGTACACTCAAGAAATGTACATCAAAACTACACATTTTCATTGTATATACAAGAAATGTACATCAAAACTACACATTTTCATTGTATATACAAGAAATGTACATCAAAACTACACATTTTCATTGTATATACAAGAAATGTACATCAAAACTACACATTTTCATTGTATATACAAGAAATGTACATCAAAACTACACATTTTCATTGTACATACAAGAAATGTACATCAAAACTACACATTTTCATTGTACACTCAAGAAATGTACATCAAAACTACACATTTTCATTGTAAATACAAGAAATGTACATCAAAACTACACATTTTCATTGTATATACAAGAAATGTACATCAAAACTACACAGTTTCATTGTATATACAAGAAATGTACATCAAAACTACACATTTTCATTGTATATACAAGAAATGTACATCAAAACTACACATTTTCATTGTATATACAAGAAATGTACATCAAAACTACACATTTTCATTGTATATACAAGAAATGTACATCAAAACTACACATTTTCATTGTACATACAAGAAATGTACATCAAAACTACACATTTTCATTGTACACTAAAGAAATGTACATTAAAACATACACATTTTCATTGTACATACAAGAAATGTACATCAAAACTACACATTTTCATTGTATATACAAGAAATGTACATCAAAACTACACATTTTCATTGTATATACAAGAAATGTACATCAAAACTACACATTTTCATTGTATATACAAGAAATGTACATCAAAACTACACATTTTCATGGTATATACAAGAAATGTACATCAAAACTACACATTTTCATTGTACACTCAAGAAATGTACATCAAAACTACACATTTTCATTGTATATACAAGAAAGGTACATCAAAACTACACATTTTCATTGTACACTCAAGAAATGTACATCAAAACTACACATTTTCATTGTATATACAAGAAATGTACATCAAAACTACACATTTTCATGGTATATACAAGAAATGTACATCAAAACTACACATTTTCATTGTATATACAAGAAATGTACATCAAAACTACACATTTTCATTGTATATACAAGAAATGTACATCAAAACTACACATTTTCATTGTACACTCAAGAAATGTACATCAAAACTACACATTTTCATTGTACATACAAGAAATGTACATCAAAACTACACATTTTCATTGTACACTCAAGAAATGTACATCAAAACTACACATTTTCATTGTATATACAAGAAATGTACATCAAAACTACACATTTTCATTGTATATACAAGAAATGTACATCAAAACAACACATTTTCATTGTACACTCAAGAAATGTACATCAAAACTACACATTTTCATTGTACACTCAAGAAATGTACATCAAAACTACACATTTTCATTGTATATACAAGAAATGTACATCAAAACTACACATTTTCATTGTACACTCAAGAAATGTACATCAAAACTACACATTTTCATTGTATATACAAGAAATGTACATCAAAACTACACATTTTCATTGTACACTCAAGAAATGTACATCAAAACTACACATTTTCATTGTATATACAAGAAATGTACATCAAAACTACACATTTTCATTGTACATACAAGAAATGTACATCAAAACTACACATTTTCATTGTACACTCAAGAAATGTACATCAAAACTACACATTTTCATTGTATATACAAGAAATGTACATCAAAACTACACATTTTCATTGTACACTCAAGAAATGTACATCAAAACTACACATTTTCATTGTATATACAAGAAATGTACATCAAAACTACACATTTTCATGGTATATACAAGAAATGTACATCAAAACTACACATTTTCATGGTATATACAAGAAATGTACATCAAAACTACACATTTTCATTGTACATACAAGAAATGTACATCAAAGCTACACATTTTCATTGTACACTCAAGAAATGTACATCAAAACTACACATTTTCATTGTATATACAAGAAATGTACATCAAAACTACACATTTTCATTGTATATACAAGAAATGTACATCAAAACTACACATTTTCATTGTATATACAAGAAATGTACATCAAAACTACACATTTTCATTGTATATACAAGAAATGTACATCAAAACTACACATTTTCATTGTACATACAAGAAATGTACATCAAAACTACACATTTTCATTGTACACTCAAGAAATGTACATCAAAACTACACATTTTCATTGTATATACAAGAAATGTACATCAAAACTACACATTTTCATTGTATATACAAGAAATGTACATCAAAACTACACATTTTCATTGTATATACAAGAAATGTACATCAAAACTACACATTTTCATTGTATATACTAGAAATGTACATCAAAACTACACATTTTCATTGTATATACAAGAAATGTACATCAAAACTACACATTTTCATTGTATATACAAGAAATGTACATCAAAACTACACATTTTCATTGTATATACAAGAAATGTACATCAAAGCTACACATTTTCATTGTACATACAAGAAATGTACATCAAAACTACACATTTTCATTGTACACTCAAGAAATGTACATCAAAACTGCACATTTTCATTGTATATACAAGAAATGTACATCAAAACTACACATTTTCATTGTATATACAAGAAATGTACATCAAAACTACACATTTTCATTGTATATACAAGAAATGTACATCAAAACTACACATTTTCATTGTATATACAAGAAATGTACATCAAAACTACACATTTTCATTGTATATACAAGAAATGTACATCAAAACTACACATTTTCATTGTATATACAAGAAATGTACATCAAAACTACACATTTTCATTGTATATACAAGAAATGTACATCAAAACTACACATTTTCATTGTACATACAAGAAATGTACATCAAAACTACACATTTTCATTGTACACTAAAGAAATGTACATTAAAACATACACATTTTCATTGTACATACAAGGAATGTACATCAAAACTACACATTTTCATTGTATATACAAGAAATGTACATCAAAACTACACATTCTCATTGTATATACAAGAAATGTACATCAAAACTACACATTTTCATTGTATATACAAGAAATGTACATTTAAACTACACATTTTCATGGTATATACAAGAAATGTACATCAAAACTACACATTTTCATTGTATATACAAGAAATGTACATCAAAACTACACATTTTCATTGTATATACAAGAAATGTACATCAAAACTACACATTTTCATTGTATATACAAGAAATGTACATCAAAACTACACATTTTCATTGTATATACAAGAAATGTACATCAAAACTACACATTTTCATTGTATATACAAGAAATGTACATCAAAACTACACATTTTCATTGTACATACAAGAAATGTACATCAAAACTACACATTTTCATTGTACACTCAAGAAATGTACATCAAAACTACACATTTTCATTGTACACTCAAGAAATGTACATCAAAACTACACATTTTCATTGTATATACAAGAAATGTGCATCAAAACTACACATTTTCATTGTAAATACAAGAAATGTACATCAAAACTACACATTTTCATTGTATATACAAGAAATGTACATCAAAACTACACAGTTTCATTGTATATACAAGAAATGTACATCAAAACTACACATTTTCATTGTATATACAAGAAATGTACATCAAAACTACACATTTTCATTGTATATACAAGAAATGTACATCAAAACTACACATTTTCATTGTATATACAAGAAATGTACATCAAAACTACACATTTTCATTGTACATACAAGAAATGTACATCAAAACTACACATTTTCATTGTACACTAAAGAAATGTACATTAAAACATACACATTTTCATTGTACATACAAGAAATGTACATCAAAACTACACATTTTCATTGTATATACAAGAAATGTACATCAAAACTACACATTTTCATTGTATATACAAGAAATGTACATCAAAACTACACATTTTCATTGTATATACAAGAAATGTACATCAAAACTACACATTTTCATGGTATATACAAGAAATGTACATCAAAACTACACATTTTCATTGTACACTCAAGAAATGTACATCAAAACTACACATTTTCATTGTATATACAAGAAAGGTACATCAAAACTACACATTTTCATTGTACACTCAAGAAATGTACATCAAAACTACACATTTTCATTGTATATACAAGAAATGTACATCAAAACTACACATTTTCATGGTATATACAAGAAATGTACATCAAAACTACACATTTTCATTGTATATACAAGAAATGTACATCAAAACTACACATTTTCATTGTATATACAAGAAATGTACATCAAAACTACACATTTTCATTGTACACTCAAGAAATGTACATCAAAACTACACATTTTCATTGTACATACAAGAAATGTACATCAAAACTACACATTTTCATTGTACACTCAAGAAATGTACATCAAAACTACACATTTTCATTGTATATACAAGAAATGTACATCAAAACTACACATTTTCATTGTATATACAAGAAATGTACATCAAAACAACACATTTTCATTGTACACTCAAGAAATGTACATCAAAACTACACATTTTCATTGTATATACAAGAAAGGTACATCAAAACTACACATTTTCATTGTACACTCAAGAAATGTACATCAAAACTACACATTTTCATTGTATATACAAGAAATGTACATCAAAACTACACATTTTCATGGTATATACAAGAAATGTACATCAAAACTACACATTTTCATTGTATATACAAGAAATGTACATCAAAACTACACATTTTCATTGTATATACAAGAAATGTACATCAAAACTACACATTTTCATTGTACACTCAAGAAATGTACATCAAAACTACACATTTTCATTGTATATACAAGAAATGTGCATCAAAACTACACATTTTCATTGTAAATACAAGAAATGTACATCAAAACTACACATTTTCATTGTATATACAAGAAATGTACATCAAAACTACACAGTTTCATTGTATATACAAGTAATGTACATCAAAACTACACATTTTCATTGTATATACAAGAAATGTACATCAAAACTACACATTTTCATTGTATATACAAGAAATGTACATCAAAACTACACATTTTCATTGTATATACAAGAAATGTACATCAAAACTACACATTTTCATTGTACATACAAGAAATGTACATCAAAACTACACATTTTCATTGTACACTAAAGAAATGTACATTAAAACATACACATTTTCATTGTACATACAAGAAATGTACATCAAAACTACACATTTTCATTGTATATACAAGAAATGTACATCAAAACTACACATTTTCATTGTATATACAAGAAATGTACATCAAAACTACACATTTTCATTGTATATACAAGAAATGTACATCAAAACTACACATTTTCATGGTATATACAAGAAATGTACATCAAAACTACACATTTTCATTGTACACTCAAGAAATGTACATCAAAACTACACATTTTCATTGTATATACAAGAAAGGTACATCAAAACTACACATTTTCATTGTACACTCAAGAAATGTACATCAAAACTACACATTTTCATTGTATATACAAGAAATGTACATCAAAACTACACATTTTCATGGTATATACAAGAAATGTACATCAAAACTACACATTTTCATTGTATATACAAGAAATGTACATCAAAACTACACATTTTCATTGTATATACAAGAAATGTACATCAAAACTACACATTTTCATTGTACACTCAAGAAATGTACATCAAAACTACACATTTTCATTGTACATACAAGAAATGTACATCAAAACTACATATTTTCATTGTACACTCAAGAAATGTACATCAAAACTACACATTTTCATTGTATATACAAGAAATGTACATCAAAACTACACATTTTCATTGTATATACAAGAAATGTACATCAAAACAACACATTTTCATTGTACACTCAAGAAATGTACATCAAAACTACACATTTTCATTGTACACTCAAGAAATGTACATCAAAACTACACATTTTCATTGTATATACAAGAAATGTACATCAAAACTACACATTTTCATTGTACACTCAAGAAATGTACATCAAAACTACACATTTTCATTGTATATACAAGAAATGTACATCAAAACTACACATTTTCATTGTACACTCAAGAAATGTACATCAAAACTACACATTTTCATTGTATATACAAGAAATGTACATCAAAACTACACATTTTCATTGTACATACAAGAAATGTACATCAAAACTACACATTTTCATTGTACACTCAAGAAATGTACATCAAAACTACACATTTTCATTGTATATACAAGAAATGTACATCAAAACTACACATTTTCATTGTACACTCAAGAAATGTACATCAAAACTACACATTTTCATTGTATATACAAGAAATGTACATCAAAACTACACATTTTCATGGTATATACAAGAAATGTACATCAAAACTACACATTTTCATGGTATATACAAGAAATGTACATCAAAACTACACATTTTCATTGTACATACAAGAAATGTACATCAAAGCTACACATTTTCATTGTACACTCAAGAAATGTACATCAAAACTACACATTTTCATTGTATATACAAGAAATGTACATCAAAACTACACATTTTCATTGTATATACAAGAAATGTACATCAAAACTACACATTTTCATTGTATATACAAGAAATGTACATCAAAACTACACATTTTCATTGTATATACAAGAAATGTACATCAAAACTACACATTTTCATTGTACATACAAGAAATGTACATCAAAACTACACATTTTCATTGTACACTCAAGAAATGTACATCAAAACTACACATTTTCATTGTATATACAAGAAATGTACATCAAAACTACACATTTTCATTGTATATACAAGAAATGTACATCAAAACTACACATTTTCATTGTATATACAAGAAATGTACATCAAAACTACACATTTTCATTGTATATACTAGAAATGTAAATCAAAACTACACATTTTCATTGTATATACAAGAAATGTACATCAAAACTACACATTTTCATTGTATATACAAGAAATGTACATCAAAACTTGTGGCGGCGCCGTGGCCGAGCGGTTAGCGCGCTCGCCTACCACCTAGGCGGCCCGGGTTCGATCCCAGGGACCCGCATGTGGTATTCGTGGTGGACGAAGCGGCGTCAGGGCGGGTTTTCTCCGGGTACTCCGGTTTCCCCCGCCATCTCATTCCACCGGTGCTCCATCTTCAATCCATGTATCATCGGTGTCACCGCCTGCGGTGCCGTAGTAGTAAAAGCGGGCGTTAAACACTACAAACATGCACACAACATCAAAACTACACATTTTCATTGTATATACAAGAAATGTACATCAAAGCTACACATTTTCATTGTACATACAAGAAATGTACATCAAAACTACACATTTTCATTGTACACTCAAGAAATGTACATCAAAACTGCACATTTTCATTGTATATACAAGAAATGTACATCAAAACTACACATTTTCATTGTATATACAAGAAATGTACATCAAAACTACACATTTTCATTGTATATACAAGAAATGTACATCAAAACTACACATTTTCATTGTATATACAAGAAATGTACATCAAAACTACACATTTTCATTGTATATACAAGAAATGTACATCAAAACTACACATTTTCATTGTATATACAAGAAATGTACATCAAAACTACACATTTTCATTGTATATACAAGAAATGTACATCAAAACTACACATTTTCATTGTACATACAAAAAATGTACATCAAAACTACACATTTTCATTGTACACTAAAGAAATGTACATTAAAACATACACATTTTCATTGTACATACAAGAAATGTACATCAAAACTACACATTTTCATTGTATATACAAGAAATGTACATCAAAACTACACATTCTCATTGTATATACAAGAAATGTACATCAAAACTACACATTTTCATTGTATATACAAGAAATGTACATCAAAACTACACATTTTCATGGTATATACAAGAAATGTACATCAAAACTACACATTTTCATTGTATATACAAGAAATGTACATCAAAACTACACATTTTCATTGTATATACAAGAAATGTACATCAAAACTACACATTTTCATTGTATATACAAGAAATGTACATCAAAACTACACATTTTCATTGTATATACAAGAAATGTACATCAAAACTACACATTTTCATTGTATATACAAGAAATGTACATCAAAACTACACATTTTCATTGTACATACAAGAAATGTACATCAAAACTACACATTTTCATTGTACACTAAAGAAATGTACATTAAAACATACACATTTTCATTGTACATACAAGAAATGTACATCAAAACTACACATTTTCATTGTATATACAAGAAATGTACATCAAAACTACACATTCTCATTGTATATACAAGAAATGTACATCAAAACTACACATTTTCATTGTATATACAAGAAATGTACATCAAAACTACACATTTTCATGGTATATACAAGAAATGTACATCAAAACTACACATTTTCATTGTACACTCAAGAAATGTACATCAAAACTACACATTTTCATTGTATATACAAGAAATGTACATCAAAACTACACATTTTCATTGTACACTCAAGAAATGTACATCAAAACTACACATTTTCATTGTATATACAAGAAATGTACATCAAAACTACACATTTTCATGGTATATACAAGAAATGTACATCAAAACTACACATTTTCATTGTATATACAAGAAATGTACATCAAAACTACACATTTTCATTGTATATACAAGAAATGTACATCAAAACTACACATTTTCATTGTACACTCAAGAAATGTACATCAAAACTACACATTTTCATTGTACATACAAGAAATGTACATCAAAACTACACATTTTCATTGTACACTCAAGAAATGTACATCAAAACTACACATTTTCATTGTATATACAAGAAATGTACATCAAAACTACACATTTTCATTGTATATACAAGAAATGTACATCAAAACAACACATTTTCATTGTACACTCAAGAAATGTACATCAAAACTACACATTTTCATTGTACACTCAAGAAATGTACATCAAAACTACACATTTTCATTGTATATACAAGAAATGTACATCAAAACTACACATTTTCATTGTACACTCAAGAAATGTACATCAAAACTACACATTTTCATTGTATATACAAGAAATGTACATCAAAACTACACATTTTCATTGTACACTCAAGAAATGTACATCAAAACTACACATTTTCATTGTACACTCAAGAAATGTACATCAAAACTACACATTTTCATTGTACACTCAAGAAATGTACATCAAAACTACATATTTTCATGGTATATACAAGAAATGTACATCAAAACATACACATTTTCATTGTATATACAAGAAATGTACATCAAAACATGCACATTTTCAAGGTACATACAAGAAATGTACATCAAAACATGCACATTTTCATTGTATATACAAGAAATGTACATCAAAACTACACATTTTCATTGTACACTCAAGAAATGTACATCAAAACTACACATTTTCATTGTACACTCAAGAAATGTACATCAAAACTACACATTTTCATTATATATACAAGAAATGTACATCAAAACATACACATTTTCATTGTATATACAAGAAATGTACATCAAAACATGCACATTTTCATTGTATATACAAGAAATGTACATCAAAACATACACATTTTCAATGTACATACAAGAAATGTACATCAAAACTACACATTTTCATTGTACACTCAAGAAATGTACATCAAAACTACACATTTTCATTGTATATACAAGAAATGTACATCAAAACATACACATTTTCATTGTACATACAAGAAATGTACATCAAAACTACACATTTTCATTGTACACTCAAGAAATGTACATCAAAACTACACATTTTCATTGTATATACAAGAAATGTACATCAAAACATACACATTTTCATTGTACATACAAGAAATGTACATCAAAACTACACATTTTCATTGTAACTCAAGAAATGTACATCAAAACTACACATTTTCATTGTACATACAAGAAATGTACATCAAAACTACACATTTTCATTGTACACTCAAGAAATGTACATCAAAACATACACATTTTCATTGTACATACAAGAAATGTACATCAAAACATACACATTTTCATTGTACATACAAGAAATGTACATCAAAACTACACATCTTCATTGTACACTCAAGAAATGTACATCAAAACTACACATTTTCATTGTACATACAAGAAATGTACATCAAAACATACACATTTTCATTGTACACTCAAGAAATGCACATCAAAACTACACATTTTCATTGTACACTCAAGAAATGTACATCAAAACTACACATTTTCATTGTATATACAAGAAATGTACATCAAAACATACACATTTTCATTGTACATACAAGAAATGTACATCAAAACTACACATTTTCATTGTATATACAAGAAATGTACATCAAAACATGCACATTTTCATTGTACATACAAGAAATGTACATCAAAACATGCACATTTTCATTGTACACTCAAGAAATGTACATCAAAACTACACATTTTCATTGTACATACAAGAAATGTACATCAAAACATACACATTTTCAATGTACATACAAGAAATGTACATCAAAACTACACATTTTCATTGTACACTCAAGAAATGTACATCAAAACTACACATCTTCATTGTATATACAAGAAATGTACATCAAAACATGCACATTTTCATTGTACATACAAGAAATGTACATCAAAACATACACATTTTCATTGTACATACAAGAAATGTACATCAAAACTACACATTTTCATTGTACACTCAAGAAATGTACATCAAAACTACACATTTTCATTGTATATACAAGAAATGTACATCAAAACTACACATTTTCATTGTACACTCAAGAAATGTACATCAAAACTACACATTTTCATTGTACACTCAAGAAATGTACATCAAAACTACACATTTTCATTGTATATACAAGAAATGTACATCAAAACATGCACATTTTCATTGTATATACAAGAAATGTACATCAAAACTACACATTTTCATTGTATATACAAGAAATGTACATCAAAACTACACATTTTCATTGTATATACAAGAAATGTACATCAAAACATACACATTTTCATTGTACATACAAGAAATGTACATCAAAACTACACATTTTCATTGTACACTCAAGAAATGTACATCAAAACTACACATTTTCATTGTACACTCAAGGAATATACATCAAAACTACACATTTTCATTGTATATACAAGAAATGTACATCAAAACATACACATTTTCATTGTACATACAAGAAATGTACATCAAAACATACACATTTTCATTGTACATACAAGAAATGTACATCAAAACTACACATTTTCATTGTATATACAAGAAATGTACATCAAAACTACACATTTTCATTGTATATACAAGAAATGTACATCAGAACATACACATTTTCATTGTACACTCAAGAAATGTACATCATAACTACACATTTTCATTGTACACTCAAGAAATGTACATCAAAACTACACATTTTCATTGTACACTCAAGAAATGTACATCAAAACATACACATTTTCATTGTACATACAAGAAATGTACATCAAAACTACACATTTTCATTGTACACTCAAGAAATGTACATCAAAACTACACACTTTCATTGTACACTCAAGAAATGTACATCAAAACTACACATTTTCATTGTATATACAAGAAATGTACATCAAAACATACACATTTTCATTGTACATACAAGAAATGTACATCAAAACATACACATTTTCATTGTACATACAAGAAATGTACATCAAAACTACACATTTTCATTGTATATACAAGAAATGTACATCAAAACTACACATTTTCATTGTATATACAAGAAATGTACATCAAAACATACACATTTTCATTGTACACTCAAGAAATGTACATCAAAACTACACATTTTCATTGTACACTCAAGAAATGTACATCAAAACTACACATTTTCATTGTACACTCAAGAAATGTACATCAAAACTAAAAATTTTCATTGTATATACAAGAAATGTACATCAAAACATACACATTTTCATTGTATATACAAGAAATGTACATCAAAACATGCACATTTTCATTGTATATACAAGAAATGTACATCAAAACATGCACATTTTCATTGTACATACAAGAAATATACATCAAAACATACACATTTTCATTGTATATACAATAAATGTACATCAAAACTACACATTTTCATTGTACACTCAAGAAATGTACATCAAAACTACACATTTTCATTGTACACTCAACAAATGTACATCAAAACTACACATTTTCATTGTATATACAAGAAATGTACATCAAAACATACACATTTTCATTGTATATACAAGAAATGTACATCATAACTACACATTTTCATTGTACACTCAAGAAATGTACATCAAAACTACACATTTTCATTGTACACTCAAGAAATGTACATCAAAACTACACATTTTCATTGTACATACAAGAAATGTACATCAAAACTACACATTTTCATTGTACACTCAAGAAATGTACATCAAAATTACACATTTTCATTGTACACTCAAGAAATGTACATCAAAACTACACATTTTCATTGTACACTCAAGAAATGTACATCAAAACTACACATTTTCATTGTACACTCAAGAAATGTACATCAAAACTACACATTTTCATTGTATATACAAGAAATGTACATCAAAACATACACATTTTCATTGTACACTCAAGAAATGTACATCAAAACTACACATTTTCATTGTACACTCAAGAAATGTACATCAAAACATGCACATTTTCATTGTACATACAAGAAATGTACATCAAAACTACACATTTTCATTGTATATACAAGAAATGTACATCAAAACATACACATTTTCATTGTACACTCAAGAAATGTACATTAAAACTACACATTTTCATTGTATATACAAGAAATGTACATCAAAACTACACATTTTCATTGTATATACAAGAAATGTACATCAAAACTACACATTTTCATTGTATATACAAGAAATGTACATCAAAACTACACATTTTCATTGTACATACAAGAAATGTACATCAAAACTACACATTTTCATTGTACACTCAAGAAATGTACATCAAAACTACACATTTTCATTGTACACTCAAGAAATGTACATCAAAACTACACATTTTCATTGTATATACAAGAAATGTACATCAAAACATGCACATTTTCATTGTATATACAAGAAATGTACATCAAAACTACACATTTTCATTGTATATACAAGAAATGTACATCAAAACTACACATTTTCATTATATATACAAGAAATGTACATCAAAACATGCACATTTTCATTGTATATACAAGAAATGTACATCAAAACTACACATTTTCATTGTATATTCAAGAAATGTACATCAAAACATACACATTTTCATTGTATATACAAGAAATGTACATCAAAACATACACATTTTCATTGTACATACAAGAAATGTACATCAAAACATACACATTTTCATTGTACATACAAGAAATGTACATCAAAACTACACATTTTCATTCTACACTCAAGAAATGTACATCAAAGCTACACATTTTCATTGTACACTCAAGAAATGTACATCAAAACTACACATTTTCATTGTACACTCAAGAAATGTACATCAAAACTACACATTTTCATTGTATATACAAGAAATGTACATCAAAACATACACATTTTCATTGTACATACAAGAAATGTACATCAAAACATACACATTTTCATTGTACATACAAGAAATGTACATCAAAACTACACATTTTCATTGTACACTCAAGAAATGTACATCAAAACTACACATTTTCATTGTATATACAAGAAATGTACATCAAAACATACACATTTTCATTGTACATACAAGAAATGTACATCAAAACTACACATTTTCATTGTACACTCAAGAAATGTACATCAAAACTACACATTTTCATTGTACATACAAGAAATGTACATCAAAACAACACATTTTCATTGTACACTCAAGAAATGTACATCAAAACTACACATTTTCATTGTATATACAAGAAATGTACATCAAAACATACACATTTTCATTGTACATACAAGAAATGTACATCAAAACTACACATTTTCATTGTACACTCAAGAAATGTACATCAAAACTACACATTTTCATTGTACACTCAAGAAATGTACATCAAAACTACACATTTTCATTGTACATACAAGAAATGTACATCAAAACTACACATTTTCATTGTATATACAAGAAATGTACATCAAAACTACACATTTTCATTGTATATACAAGAAATGTACATCAAAACATACACATTTTCATTGTACATACAAGAAATGTACATCAAAACATACTCATTTTCATTGTACATACAAGAAATGTACATCAAAACTACACATTTTCATTGTACACTCAAGAAATGTACATCAAAACTACACATTTTCATTGTATATACAAGAAATGTACATCAAAACATACACATTTTCATTGTACATACAAGAAATGTACATCAAAACTACACATTTTCATTGTACACTCAAGAAATGTACATCAAAACTACACATTTTCATTGTACACTCAAGAAATGTACATCAAAACATACACATTTTCATTGTACATACAAGAAATGTACATCAAAACATACACATTTTCATTGTACATACAAGAAATGTACATCAAAACTACACATTTTCATTGTACACTCAAGAAATGTACATCAAAACTACACATTTTCATTGTACACTCAAGAAATGTACATCAAAACTACACATTTTCATTGTACACTCAAGAAATGTACATCAAAACATACACATTTTCATTGTACATACAAGAAATGTACATCAAAACTACACATTTTCATTGTATATACAAGAAATGTACATCAAAACATACACATTTTCATTGTACACTCAAGAAATGTACATCAAAACTACACATTTTCATTGTACACTCAAGAAATGTACATCAAAACTACACATTTTCATTGTACACTCAAGAAATGTACATCAAAACTACACATTTTCATTGTATATACAAGAAATGTACATCAAAACATACACATTTTCATTGTACATACAAGAAATGTACATCAAAACTACACATTTTCATTGTACACTCAAGAAATGTACATCAAAACTACACATTTTCATTGTACACTCGAGAAATGTACATCAAAACTACACATTTTCATTGTACATACAAGAAATGTACATCAAAACTACACATTTTCATTGTATATACAAGAAATGTACATCAAAACTACACATTTTCATTGTATATACAAGAAATGTACATCAAAACTACACATTTTCATTGTACACTCAAGAAATGTACATCAAAACTACACATTTTCATTGTATATACAAGAAATGTACATCAAAACTACACATTTTCATGGTATATACAAGAAATGTACATCAAAACTACACATTTTCATTGTATATACAAGAAATGTACATCAAAACTACACATTTTCATTGTATATACAAGAAATGTACATCAAAACTACACATTTTCATTGTACACTCAAGAAATGTACATCAAAACTACACATTTTCATTGTACATACAAGAAATGTACATCAAAACTACACATTTTCATTGTACACTAAAGAAATGTACATTAAAACATACACATTTTCATTGTACATACAAGAAATGTACATCAAAACTACACATTTTCATTGTATATACAAGAAATGTACATCAAAACTACACATTTTCATTGTACACTCAAGAAATGTACATCAAAACTACACATTTTCATTGTACACTCAAGAAATGTACATCAAAACTACACATTTTCATTGTATATACAAGAAATGTACATCAAAACTACACATTTTCATTGTACACTCGAGAAATGTACATCAAAACTACACATTTTCATTGTATATACAAGAAATGTACATCAAAACCTACACATTTTCATTGTATATACAAGAAATGTACATCAAAACTTACACATGTTCATTGTATATACAAGCAATGTACATCAAAACATACACATTTTCATTGTACACTCAAGAAATGTACATCAAAACTACACATTTTCATTGTACACTCAAGAAATGTACATCCAAACTACACATTTTCATTGTATATACAAGAAATGTACATCAAAACTACACATTTTCATTGTATATACAAGAAATGTACATCTAAACTACACATTTTCATTGTATATACAAGAAATGTACATCAAAACTACACATTTTCATTGTATATACAAGAAATGTACATCAAAACTACACATTTTCATTGTACACTCAAGAAATGTACATCAAAACTACACATTTTCATTGTACATACAAGAAATGTACATCAAAACTACACATTTTCATTGTACACTCAAGAAATGTATATCAAAACTACACATTTTCATTGTATATTCAAGAAATGTACATCAAAACTACACATTTTCATTGTATATACAAGAAATGTACATCAAAACTACACATTTTCATTGTATATACAAGAAATGTACATCAAAACTACACATTTTCATTGTATATACAAGAAATGTACATCAAAACTACACATTTTCATTGTACATACAAGAAATGTACATCAAAACTACACATTTTCATTGTACACTCAAGAAATGTACATCAAAACTACACATTTTCATTGTATATACAAGAAATGTACATCAAAACTACACATTTTCATTGTATATACAAGAAATGTACATCAAAACTACACATTTTCATTGTATATACAAGAAATGTACATCAAAACTACACATTTTCATTGTATATACAAGAAATGTACATCAAAACTACACATTTTCATTGTATATACAAGAAATGTACATCAAAACCTCACATTTTCATTGTATATACAAGAAATGTACATCAAAACTACACATTTTCATGGTATATACAAGAAATGTACATCAAAACTACACATTTTCATTGTACATACAAGAAATGTACATCAAAACTACACATTTTCATTGTACACTCAAGAAATGTACATCAAAACTACACATTTTCATTGTATATACAAGAAATGTACATCAAAACTACACATTTTCATTGTATATACAAGAAATGTACATCAAAACTACACATTTTCATTGTATATACAAGAAATGTACATCAAAACTACACATTTTCATTGTATATACAAGAAATGTACATCAAAACTACACATTTTCATTGTACATACAAGAAATGTACATCAAAACTACACATTTTCATTGTACACTCAAGAAATGTACATCAAAACTACACATTTTCATTGTATATACAAGAAATGTACATCAAAACTACACATTTTCATTTTATATACAAGAAATGTACATCAAATCTACACATTTTCATTGTATATACAAGAAATGTACATCAAAACTACACATTTTCATTGTATATACAAGAAATGTACATCAAAACTACACATTTTCATTGTATATACAAGAAATGTACATCAAAACTACACATTTTCATTGTATATACAAGAAATGTACATCAAAACTACACATTTTCATTGTATATACAAGAAATGTACATCAAAACTACACATTTTCATTGTACATACAAGAAATGTACATCAAAACTACACATTTTCATTGTACACTCAAGAAATGTACATCAAAACAACACATTTTCATTGTATATACAAGAAATGTGCATCAAAACTACACATTTTCATTGTAAATACAAGAAATGTACATCAAAACTACACATTTTCATTGTATATACAAGAAATGTACATCAAAACTACACAGTTTCATTGTATATACAAGAAATGTACATCAAAACTACACATTTTCATTGTATATACAAGAAATGTACATCAAAACTACACATTTTCATTGTATATACAAGAAATGTACATCAAAACTACACATTTTCATTGTATATACAAGTAATGTACATCAAAACTACACATTTTCATTGTACATACAAGAAATGTACATCAAAACTACACATTTTCATTGTACACTAAAGAAATGTACATTAAAACATACACATTTTCATTGTACATACAAGAAATGTACATCAAAACTACACATTTTCATTGTATATACAAGAAATGTACATCAAAACTACACATTTTCATTGTATATACAAGAAATGTACATCAAAACTACACATTTTCATTGTATATACAAGAAATGTACATCAAAACTACACATTTTCATGGTATATACAAGAAATGTACATCAAAACTACACATTTTCATTGTACACTCAAGAAATGTACATCAAAACTACACATTTTCATTGTATATACAAGAAAGGTACATCAAAACTACACATTTTCATTGTACACTCAAGAAATGTACATCAAAACTACACATTTTCATTGTATATACAAGAAATGTACATCAAAACTACACATTTTCATGGTATATACAAGAAATGTACATCAAAACTACACATTTTCATTGTATATACAAGAAATGTACATCAAAACTACACATTTTCATTGTATATACAAGAAATGTACATCAAAACTACACATTTTCATTGTACACTCAAGAAATGTACATCAAAACTACACATTTTCATTGTACATACAAGAAATGTACATCAAAACTACACATTTTCATTGTACACTCAAGAAATGTACATCAAAACTACACATTTTCATTGTATATACAAGAAATGTACATCCAAACTACACATTTTCATTGTATATACAAGAAATGTACATCAAAACAACACATTTTCATTGTACACTCAAGAAATGTACATCAAAACTACACATTTTCATTGTACACTCAAGAAATGTACATCAAAACTACACATTTTCATTGTATATACAAGAAATGTACATCAAAACTACACATTTTCATTGTACACTCAAGAAATGTACATCAAAACTACACATTTTCATTGTATATACAACAAATGTACATCAAAACTACACATTTTCATTGTACACTCAAGAAATGTACATCAAAACTACACATTTTCATTGTATATACAAGAAATGTACATCAAAACTACACATTTTCATTGTACATACAAGAAATGTACATCAAAACTACACATTTTCATTGTACACTCAAGAAATGTACATCAAAACTACACATTTTCATTGTATATACAAGAAATGTACATCAAAACTACACATTTTCATTGTACACTCAAGAAATGTACATCAAAACTACACATTTTCATTGTATATACAAGAAATGTACATCAAAACTACACATTTTCATGGTATATACAAGAAATGTACATCAAAACTACACATTTTCATGGTATATACAAGAAATGTACATCAAAACTACACATTTTCATTGTACATACAAGAAATGTACATCAAAGCTACACATTTTCATTGTACACTCAAGAAATGTACATCAAAACTACACATTTTCATTGTATATACAAGAAATGTACATCAAAACTACACATTTTCATTGTATATACAAGAAATGTACATCAAAACTACACATTTTCATTGTATATACAAGAAATGTACATCAAAACTACACATTTTCATTGTATATACAAGAAATGTACATCAAAACTACACATTTTCATTGTACATACAAGAAATGTACATCAAAACTACACATTTTCATTGTACACTCAAGAAATGTACATCAAATTTACACATTTTCATTGTATATACAAGAAATGTACATCAAAACTACACATTTTCATTGTATATACAAGAAATGTACATCAAAACTACACATTTTCATTGTATATACAAGAAATGTACATCAAAACTACACATTTTCATTGTATATACTAGAAATGTACATCAAAACTACACATTTTCATTGTATATACAAGAAATGTACATCAAAACTACACATTTTCATTGTATATACAAGAAATGTACATCAAAACTACACATTTTCATTGTATATACAAGAAATGTACATCAAAGCTACACATTTTCATTGTACATACAAGAAATGTACATCAAAACTACACATTTTCATTGTACACTCAAGAAATGTACATCAAAACTGCACATTTTCATTGTATATACAAGAAATGTACATCAAAACTACACATTTTCATTGTATATACAAGAAATGTACATCAAAACTACACATTTTCATTGTATATACAAGAAATGTACATCAAAACTACACATTTTCATTGTATATACAAGAAATGTACATCAAAACTACACATTTTCATTGTATATACAAGAAATGTACATCAAAACTACACATTTTCATTGTATATACAAGAAATGTACATCAAAACTACACATTTTCATTGTATATACAAGAAATGTACATCAAAACTACACATTTTCATTGTACATACAAGAAATGTACATCAAAACTACACATTTTCATTGTACACTAAAGAAATGTACATTAAAACATACACATTTTCATTGTACATACAAGAAATGTACATCAAAACTACACATTTTCATTGTATATACAAGAAATGTACATCAAAACTACACATTCTCATTGTATATACAAGAAATGTACATCAAAACTACACATTTTCATTGTATATACAAGAAATGTACATCAAAACTACACATTTTCATGGTATATACAAGAAATGTACATCAAAACTACACATTTTCATTGTACACTCAAGAAATGTACATCAAAACTACACATTTTCATTGTATATACAAGAAATGTACATCAAAACTACACATTTTCATTGTACACTCAAGAAATGTACATCAAAACTACACATTTTCATTGTATATACAAGAAATGTACATCAAAACTACACATTTTCATGGTATATACAAGAAATGTACATCAAAACTACACATTTTCATTGTATATACAAGAAATGTACATCAAAACTACACATTTTCATTGTATATACAAGAAATGTACATCAAAACTACACATTTTCATTGTACACTCAAGAAATGTACATCAAAACTACACATTTTCATTGTACATACAAGAAATGTACATCAAAACTACACATTTTCATTGTACACTCAAGAAATGTACATCAAAACTACACATTTTCATTGTATATACAAGAAATGTACATCAAAACTACACATTTTCATTGTATATACAAGAAATGTACATCAAAACAACACATTTTCATTGTACACTCAAGAAATGTACATCAAAACTACACATTTTCATTGTACACTCAAGAAATGTACATCAAAACTACACATTTTCATTGTATATACAAGAAATGTACATCAAAACTACACATTTTCATTGTACACTCAAGAAATGTACATCAAAACTACACATTTTCATTGTATATACAAGAAATGTACATCAAAACTACACATTTTCATTGTACACTCAAGAAATGTACATCAAAACTACACATTTTCATTGTATATACAAGAAATGTACATCAAAACTACACATTTTCATTGTACATACAAGAAATGTACATCAAAACTACACATTTTCATTGTATATACAAGAAATGTACATCAAAACTACACATTTTCATTGTATATACAAGAAATGTACATCAAAACATACACATTTTCATTGTACACTCAAGAAATGTACATCATAACTACACATTTTCATTGTACACTCAAGAAATGTACATCAAAACTACACATTTTCATTGTATATACAAGAAATGTACATCAAAACTACACATTTTCATTGTACACTCAAGAAATGTACATCAAAACTACACATTTTCATTGTATATACAAGAAATGTACATCAAAACTACACATTTTCATTGTATATACAAGAAATGTACATCAAAACTACACATTTTCATTGTATATACAAGAAATGTACATCAAAACATACACATTTTCATTGTACACTCAAGAAATGTACATCATAACTACACATTTTCATTGTACACTCAAGAAATGTACATCAAAACTACACATTTTCATTGTACACTCAAGAAATGTACATCAAAACATACACATTTTCATTGTACATACAAGAAATGTACATCAAAACTACACATTTTCATTGTACACTCAAGAAATGTACATCAAAACTACACACTTTCATTGTACACTCAAGAAATGTACATCAAAACTACACATTTTCATTGTATATACAAGAAATGTACATCAAAACATACACATTTTCATTGTACATACAAGAAATGTACATCAAAACATACACATTTTCATTGTACATACAAGAAATGTACATCAAAACTACACATTTTCATTGTATATACAAGAAATGTACATCAAAACTACACATTTTCATTGTATATACAAGAAATGTACATCAAAACATACACATTTTCATTGTACACTCAAGAAATGTACATCAAAACTACACATTTTCATTGTATATACAAGAAATGTACATCAAAACTACACATTTTCATGGTATATACAAGAAATGTACATCAAAACTACACATTTTCATTGTACACTCAAGAAATGTACATCAAAACTACACATTTTCATTGTATATACAAGAAAGGTACATCAAAACTACACATTTTCATTGTACACTCAAGAAATGTACATCAAAACTACACATTTTCATTGTATATACAAGAAATGTACATCAAAACTACACATTTTCATGGTATATACAAGAAATGTACATCAAAACTACACATTTTCATTGTATATACAAGAAATGTACATCAAAACTACACATTTTCATTGTATATACAAGAAATGTACATCAAAACTACACATTTTCATTGTACACTCAAGAAATGTACATCAAAACTACACATTTTCATTGTACATACAAGAAATGTACATCAAAACTACACATTTTCATTGTACACTCAAGAAATGTACATCAAAACTACACATTTTCATTGTATATACAAGAAATGTACATCAAAACTACACATTTTCATTGTATATACAAGAAATGTACATCAAAACAACACATTTTCATTGTACACTCAAGAAATGTACATCAAAACTACACATTTTCATTGTACACTCAAGAAATGTACATCAAAACTACACATTTTCATTGTATATACAAGAAATGTACATCAAAACTACACATTTTCATTGTACACTCAAGAAATGTACATCAAAACTACACATTTTCATTGTATATACAACAAATGTACATCAAAACTACACATTTTCATTGTACACTCAAGAAATGTACATCAAAACTACACATTTTCATTGTATATACAAGAAATGTACATCAAAACTACACATTTTCATTGTACATACAAGAAATGTACATCAAAACTACACATTTTCATTGTACACTCAAGAAATGTACATCAAAACTACACATTTTCATTGTATATACAAGAAATGTACATCAAAACTACACATTTTCATTGTACACTCAAGAAATGTACATCAAAACTACACATTTTCATTGTATATACAAGAAATGTACATCAAAACTACACATTTTCATGGTATATACAAGAAATGTACATCAAAACTACACATTTTCATGGTATATACAAGAAATGTACATCAAAACTACACATTTTCATTGTACATACAAGAAATGTACATCAAAGCTACACATTTTCATTGTACACTCAAGAAATGTACATCAAAACTACACATTTTCATTGTATATACAAGAAATGTACATCAAAACTACACATTTTCATTGTATATACAAGAAATGTACATCAAAACTACACATTTTCATTGTATATACAAGAAATGTACATCAAAACTACACATTTTCATTGTATATACAAGAAATGTACATCAAAACTACACATTTTCATTGTACATACAAGAAATGTACATCAAAACTACACATTTTCATTGTACACTCAAGAAATGTACATCAAATTTACACATTTTCATTGTATATACAAGAAATGTACATCAAAACTACACATTTTCATTGTATATACAAGAAATGTACATCAAAACTACACATTTTCATTGTATATACAAGAAATGTACATCAAAACTACACATTTTCATTGTATATACTAGAAATGTACATCAAAACTACACATTTTCATTGTATATACAAGAAATGTACATCAAAACTACACATTTTCATTGTATATACAAGAAATGTACATCAAAACTACACATTTTCATTGTATATACAAGAAATGTACATCAAAGCTACACATTTTCATTGTACATACAAGAAATGTACATCAAAACTACACATTTTCATTGTACACTCAAGAAATGTACATCAAAACTGCACATTTTCATTGTATATACAAGAAATGTACATCAAAACTACACATTTTCATTGTATATACAAGAAATGTACATCAAAACTACACATTTTCATTGTATATACAAGAAATGTACATCAAAACTACACATTTTCATTGTATATACAAGAAATGTACATCAAAACTACACATTTTCATTGTATATACAAGAAATGTACATCAAAACTACACATTTTCATTGTATATACAAGAAATGTACATCAAAACTACACATTTTCATTGTATATACAAGAAATGTACATCAAAACTACACATTTTCATTGTACATACAAGAAATGTACATCAAAACTACACATTTTCATTGTACACTAAAGAAATGTACATTAAAACATACACATTTTCATTGTACATACAAGAAATGTACATCAAAACTACACATTTTCATTGTATATACAAGAAATGTACATCAAAACTACACATTCTCATTGTATATACAAGAAATGTACATCAAAACTACACATTTTCATTGTATATACAAGAAATGTACATCAAAACTACACATTTTCATGGTATATACAAGAAATGTACATCAAAACTACACATTTTCATTGTACACTCAAGAAATGTACATCAAAACTACACATTTTCATTGTATATACAAGAAATGTACATCAAAACTACACATTTTCATTGTACACTCAAGAAATGTACATCAAAACTACACATTTTCATTGTATATACAAGAAATGTACATCAAAACTACACATTTTCATGGTATATACAAGAAATGTACATCAAAACTACACATTTTCATTGTATATACAAGAAATGTACATCAAAACTACACATTTTCATTGTATATACAAGAAATGTACATCAAAACTACACATTTTCATTGTACACTCAAGAAATGTACATCAAAACTACACATTTTCATTGTACATACAAGAAATGTACATCAAAACTACACATTTTCATTGTACACTCAAGAAATGTACATCAAAACTACACATTTTCATTGTATATACAAGAAATGTACATCAAAACTACACATTTTCATTGTATATACAAGAAATGTACATCAAAACAACACATTTTCATTGTACACTCAAGAAATGTACATCAAAACTACACATTTTCATTGTACACTCAAGAAATGTACATCAAAACTACACATTTTCATTGTATATACAAGAAATGTACATCAAAACTACACATTTTCATTGTACACTCAAGAAATGTACATCAAAACTACACATTTTCATTGTATATACAAGAAATGTACATCAAAACTACACATTTTCATTGTACACTCAAGAAATGTACATCAAAACTACACATTTTCATTGTATATACAAGAAATGTACATCAAAACTACACATTTTCATTGTACATACAAGAAATGTACATCAAAACTACACATTTTCATTGTATATACAAGAAATGTACATCAAAACTACACATTTTCATTGTATATACAAGAAATGTACATCAAAACATACACATTTTCATTGTACACTCAAGAAATGTACATCATAACTACACATTTTCATTGTACACTCAAGAAATGTACATCAAAACTACACATTTTCATTGTATATACAAGAAATGTACATCAAAACTACACATTTTCATTGTACACTCAAGAAATGTACATCAAAACTACACATTTTCATTGTATATACAAGAAATGTACATCAAAACTACACATTTTCATTGTATATACAAGAAATGTACATCAAAACTACACATTTTCATTGTATATACAAGAAATGTACATCAAAACATACACATTTTCATTGTACACTCAAGAAATGTACATCATAACTACACATTTTCATTGTACACTCAAGAAATGTACATCAAAACTACACATTTTCATTGTACACTCAAGAAATGTACATCAAAACATACACATTTTCATTGTACATACAAGAAATGTACATCAAAACTACACATTTTCATTGTACACTCAAGAAATGTACATCAAAACTACACACTTTCATTGTACACTCAAGAAATGTACATCAAAACTACACATTTTCATTGTATATACAAGAAATGTACATCAAAACATACACATTTTCATTGTACATACAAGAAATGTACATCAAAACATACACATTTTCATTGTACATACAAGAAATGTACATCAAAACTACACATTTTCATTGTATATACAAGAAATGTACATCAAAACTACACATTTTCATTGTATATACAAGAAATGTACATCAAAACATACACATTTTCATTGTACACTCAAGAAATGTACATCAAAACTACACATTTTCATTGTACACTCAAGAAATGTACATCAAAACTACACATTTTCATTGTACACTCAAGAAATGTACATCAAAACTACAAATTTTCATTGTATATACAAGAAATGTACATCAAAACATACACATTTTCATTGTATATACAAGAAATGTACATCAAAACATGCACATTTTCATTGTATATACAAGAAATGTACATCAAAACATGCACATTTTCATTGTACATACAAGAAATATACATCAAAACATACACATTTTCATTGTATATACAATAAATGTACATCAAAACTACACATTTTCATTGTACACTCAAGAAATGTACATCAAAACTACACATTTTCATTGTACACTCAACAAATGTACATCAAAACTACACATTTTCATTGTATATACAAGAAATGTACATCAAAACATACACATTTTCATTGTATATACAAGAAATGTACATCAAAACATGCACATTTTCATTGTATATACAAGAAATGTACATCAAAACTACACATTTTCATTGTATATACAAGAAATGTACATCAAAACTACACATTTTCATTGTATATACAAGAAATGTACATCAAAACTACGCATTTTCATTGTACACTCAAGAAATGTACATCAAAACTACACATTTTAATTGTATATACAAGAAATGTACATCAAACCATGCACATTTTCACTGTATATACAAGAAATGTACATCAAAACATGCACATTTTCATTGTATATACAAGAAATGTACATCAAAACATGCACATTTTCATTGCATATACAAGAAATGTACATCAAAACATGCACATTTTCATTGTATATACAAGAAATGTACATCAAAACTACACATTCTCATTGTATATACAAGAAATGTACATCAAAACATACACATTTTCATTGTACACTCAAGAAATGTACATCATAACTACACATTTTCATTGTACACTCAAGAAATGTACATCAAAACTACACATTTTCATTGTATATACAAGAAATGTACATCAAAACTACACATTTTCATTGTACACTCAAGAAATGTACATCAAAACTACACATTTTCATTGTATATACAAGAAATGTACATCAAAACATACACATTTTCATTGTACATACAAGAAATGTACATCAAAACTACACATTTTCATTGTATATACAAGAAATGTACATCAAAACTACACATTTTCATTGTATATACAAGAAATGTACATCAAAACATACACATTTTCATTGTACACTCAAGAAATGTACATCATAACTACACATTTTCATTGTACACTCAAGAAATGTACATCAAAACTACACATTTTCATTGTACACTCAAGAAATGTACATCAAAACTACACATTTTCATTGTATATACAAGAAATGTACATCAAAACTACACATTTTCATTGTATATACAAGAAATGTACATCAAAACAACACATTTTCATTGTACACTCAAGAAATGTACATCAAAACTACACATTTTCATTGTACACTCAAGAAATGTACATCAAAACTACACATTTTCATTGTATATACAAGAAATGTACATCAAAACTACACATTTTCATTGTACACTCAAGAAATGTACATCAAAACTACACATTTTCATTGTATATACAAGAAATGTACATCAAAACTACACATTTTCATTGTACACTCAAGAAATGTACATCAAAACTACACATTTTCATTGTATATACAAGAAATGTACATCAAAACTACACATTTTCATTGTACATACAAGAAATGTACATCAAAACTACACATTTTCATTGTATATACAAGAAATGTACATCAAAACTACACATTTTCATTGTATATACAAGAAATGTACATCAAAACATACACATTTTCATTGTACACTCAAGAAATGTACATCATAACTACACATTTTCATTGTACACTCAAGAAATGTACATCAAAACTACACATTTTCATTGTATATACAAGAAATGTACATCAAAACTACACATTTTCATTGTACACTCAAGAAATGTACATCAAAACTACACATTTTCATTGTATATACAAGAAATGTACATCAAAACTACACATTTTCATTGTATATACAAGAAATGTACATCAAAACTACACATTTTCATTGTATATACAAGAAATGTACATCAAAACATACACATTTTCATTGTACACTCAAGAAATGTACATCATAACTACACATTTTCATTGTACACTCAAGAAATGTACATCAAAACTACACATTTTCATTGTACACTCAAGAAATGTACATCAAAACATACACATTTTCATTGTACATACAAGAAATGTACATCAAAACTACACATTTTCATTGTACACTCAAGAAATGTACATCAAAACTACACACTTTCATTGTACACTCAAGAAATGTACATCAAAACTACACATTTTCATTGTATATACAAGAAATGTACATCAAAACATACACATTTTCATTGTACATACAAGAAATGTACATCAAAACATACACATTTTCATTGTACATACAAGAAATGTACATCAAAACTACACATTTTCATTGTATATACAAGAAATGTACATCAAAACTACACATTCTCATTGTATATACAAGAAATGTACATCAAAACTACACATTTTCATTGTATATACAAGAAATGTACATCAAAACTACACATTTTCATGGTATATACAAGAAATGTACATCAAAACTACACATTTTCATTGTACACTCAAGAAATGTACATCAAAACTACACATTTTCATTGTATATACAAGAAATGTACATCAAAACTACACATTTTCATTGTACACTCAAGAAATGTACATCAAAACTACACATTTTCATTGTATATACAAGAAATGTACATCAAAACTACACATTTTCATGGTATATACAAGAAATGTACATCAAAACTACACATTTTCATTGTATATACAAGAAATGTACATCAAAACTACACATTTTCATTGTATATACAAGAAATGTACATCAAAACTACACATTTTCATTGTACACTCAAGAAATGTACATCAAAACTACACATTTTCATTGTACATACAAGAAATGTACATCAAAACTACACATTTTCATTGTACACTCAAGAAATGTACATCAAAACTACACATTTTCATTGTATATACAAGAAATGTACATCAAAACTACACATTTTCATTGTATATACAAGAAATGTACATCAAAACAACACATTTTCATTGTACACTCAAGAAATGTACATCAAAACTACACATTTTCATTGTACACTCAAGAAATGTACATCAGAACTACACATTTTCATTGTATATACAAGAAATGTACATCAAAACTACACATTTTCATTGTACACTCAAGAAATGTACATCAAAACTACACATTTTCATTGTATATACAAGAAATGTACATCAAAACTACACATTTTCATTGTACACTCAAGAAATGTACATCAAAACTACACATTTTCATTGTATATACAAGAAATGTACATCAAAACTACACATTTTCATTGTACATACAAGAAATGTACATCAAAACTACACATTTTCATTGTATATACAAGAAATGTACATCAAAACTACACATTTTCATTGTATATACAAGAAATGTACATCAAAACATACACATTTTCATTGTACACTCAAGAAATGTACATCATAACTACACATTTTCATTGTACACTCAAGAAATGTACATCAAAACTACACATTTTCATTGTATATACAAGAAATGTACATCAAAACTACACATTTTCATTGTACACTCAAGAAATGTACATCAAAACTACACATTTTCATTGTATATACAAGAAATGTACATCAAAACTACACATTTTCATTGTATATACAAGAAATGTACATCAAAACTACACATTTTCATTGTATATACAAGAAATGTACATCAAAACATACACATTTTCATTGTACACTCAAGAAATGTACATCATAACTACACATTTTCATTGTACACTCAAGAAATGTACATCAAAACTACACATTTTCATTGTACACTCAAGAAATGTACATCAAAACATACACATTTTCATTGTACATACAAGAAATGTACATCAAAACTACACATTTTCATTGTACACTCAAGAAATGTACATCAAAACTACACACTTTCATTGTACACTCAAGAAATGTACATCAAAACTACACATTTTCATTGTATATACAAGAAATGTACATCAAAACATACACATTTTCATTGTACATACAAGAAATGTACATCAAAACATACACATTTTCATTGTACATACAAGAAATGTACATCAAAACTACACATTTTCATTGTATATACAAGAAATGTACATCAAAACTACACATTTTCATTGTATATACAAGAAATGTACATCAAAACATACACATTTTCATTGTACACTCAAGAAATGTACATCAAAACTACACATTTTCATTGTACACTCAAGAAATGTACATCAAAACTACACATTTTCATTGTACACTCAAGAAATGTACATCAAAACTACAAATTTTCATTGTATATACAAGAAATGTACATCAAAACATACACATTTTCATTGTATATACAAGAAATGTACATCAAAACATGCACATTTTCATTGTATATACAAGAAATGTACATCAAAACATGCACATTTTCATTGTACATACAAGAAATATACATCAAAACATACACATTTTCATTGTATATACAATAAATGTACATCAAAACTACACATTTTCATTGTACACTCAAGAAATGTACATCAAAACTACACATTTTCATTGTACACTCAACAAATGTACATCAAAACTACACATTTTCATTGTATATACAAGAAATGTACATCAAAACATACACATTTTCATTGTATATACAAGAAATGTACATCAAAACATGCACATTTTCATTGTATATACAAGAAATGTACATCAAAACTACACATTTTCATTGTATATACAAGAAATGTACATCAAAACTACACATTTTCATTGTATATACAAGAAATGTACATCAAAACTACGCATTTTCATTGTACACTCAAGAAATGTACATCAAAACTACACATTTTAATTGTATATACAAGAAATGTACATCAAACCATGCACATTTTCACTGTATATACAAGAAATGTACATCAAAACATGCACATTTTCATTGTATATACAAGAAATGTACATCAAAACATGCACATTTTCATTGCATATACAAGAAATGTACATCAAAACATGCACATTTTCATTGTATATACAAGAAATGTACATCAAAACTACACATTCTCATTGTATATACAAGAAATGTACATCAAAACATACACATTTTCATTGTACACTCAAGAAATGTACATCATAACTACACATTTTCATTGTACACTCAAGAAATGTACATCAAAACTACACATTTTCATTGTATATACAAGAAATGTACATCAAAACTACACATTTTCATTGTACACTCAAGAAATGTACATCAAAACTACACATTTTCATTGTATATACAAGAAATGTACATCAAAACATACACATTTTCATTGTACATACAAGAAATGTACATCAAAACTACACATTTTCATTGTATATACAAGAAATGTACATCAAAACTACACATTTTCATTGTATATACAAGAAATGTACATCAAAACATACACATTTTCATTGTACACTCAAGAAATGTACATCATAACTACACATTTTCATTGTACACTCAAGAAATGTACATCAAAACTACACATTTTCATTGTACACTCAAGAAATGTACATCAAAACTACACATTTTCATTGTATATACAAGAAATGTACATCAAAACTACACATTTTCATTGTATATACAAGAAATGTACATCAAAACAACACATTTTCATTGTACACTCAAGAAATGTACATCAAAACTACACATTTTCATTGTACACTCAAGAAATGTACATCAAAACTACACATTTTCATTGTATATACAAGAAATGTACATCAAAACTACACATTTTCATTGTACACTCAAGAAATGTACATCAAAACTACACATTTTCATTGTATATACAAGAAATGTACATCAAAACTACACATTTTCATTGTACACTCAAGAAATGTACATCAAAACTACACATTTTCATTGTATATACAAGAAATGTACATCAAAACTACACATTTTCATTGTACATACAAGAAATGTACATCAAAACTACACATTTTCATTGTATATACAAGAAATGTACATCAAAACTACACATTTTCATTGTATATACAAGAAATGTACATCAAAACATACACATTTTCATTGTACACTCAAGAAATGTACATCATAACTACACATTTTCATTGTACACTCAAGAAATGTACATCAAAACTACACATTTTCATTGTATATACAAGAAATGTACATCAAAACTACACATTTTCATTGTACACTCAAGAAATGTACATCAAAACTACACATTTTCATTGTATATACAAGAAATGTACATCAAAACTACACATTTTCATTGTATATACAAGAAATGTACATCAAAACTACACATTTTCATTGTATATACAAGAAATGTACATCAAAACATACACATTTTCATTGTACACTCAAGAAATGTACATCATAACTACACATTTTCATTGTACACTCAAGAAATGTACATCAAAACTACACATTTTCATTGTACACTCAAGAAATGTACATCAAAACATACACATTTTCATTGTACATACAAGAAATGTACATCAAAACTACACATTTTCATTGTACACTCAAGAAATGTACATCAAAACTACACACTTTCATTGTACACTCAAGAAATGTACATCAAAACTACACATTTTCATTGTATATACAAGAAATGTACATCAAAACATACACATTTTCATTGTACATACAAGAAATGTACATCAAAACATACACATTTTCATTGTACATACAAGAAATGTACATCAAAACTACACATTTTCATTGTATATACAAGAAATGTACATCAAAACTACACATTTTCATTGTATATACAAGAAATGTACATCAAAACATACACATTTTCATTGTACACTCAAGAAATGTACATCAAAACTACACATTTTCATTGTACACTCAAGAAATGTACATCAAAACTACACATTTTCATTGTACACTCAAGAAATGTACATCAAAACTACAAATTTTCATTGTATATACAAGAAATGTACATCAAAACATACACATTTTCATTGTATATACAAGAAATGTACATCAAAACATGCACATTTTCATTGTATATACAAGAAATGTACATCAAAACATGCACATTTTCATTGTACATACAAGAAATATACATCAAAACATACACATTTTCATTGTATATACAATAAATGTACATCAAAATTACACATTTTCATTGTACACTCAAGAAATGTACATCAAAACTACACATTTTCATTGTACACTCAACAAATGTACATCAAAACTACACATTTTCATTGTATATACAAGAAATGTACATCAAAACATACACATTTTCATTGTATATACAAGAAATGTACATCAAAACATGCACATTTTCATTGTATATACAAGAAATGTACATCAAAACTACACATTTTCATTGTATATACAAGAAATGTACATCAAAACTACACATTTTCATTGTATATACAAGAAATGTACATCAAAACTACGCATTTTCATTGTACACTCAAGAAATGTACATCAAAACTACACATTTTAATTGTATATACAAGAAATGTACATCAAACCATGCACATTTTCACTGTATATACAAGAAATGTACATCAAAACATGCACATTTTCATTGTATATACAAGAAATGTACATCAAAACATGCACATTTTCATTGCATATACAAGAAATGTACATCAAAACATGCACATTTTCATTGTATATACAAGAAATGTACATCAAAACTACACATTCTCATTGTATATACAAGAAATGTACATCAAAACATACACATTTTCATTGTACACTCAAGAAATGTACATCATAACTACACATTTTCATTGTACACTCAAGAAATGTACATCAAAACTACACATTTTCATTGTATATACAAGAAATGTACATCAAAACTACACATTTTCATTGTACACTCAAGAAATGTACATCAAAACTACACATTTTCATTGTATATACAAGAAATGTACATCAAAACATACACATTTTCATTGTACATACAAGAAATGTACATCAAAACTACACATTTTCATTGTATATACAAGAAATGTACATCAAAACTACACATTTTCATTGTATATACAAGAAATGTACATCAAAACATACACATTTTCATTGTACACTCAAGAAATGTACATCATAACTACACATTTTCATTGTACACTCAAGAAATGTACATCAAAACTACACATTTTCATTGTACACTCAAGAAATGTACATCAAAACATACACATTTTCATTGTACATACAAGAAATGTACATCAAAACTACACATTTTCATTGTACACTCAAGAAATGTACATCAAAACTACACACTTTCATTGTACACTCAAGAAATGTACATCAAAACTACACATTTTCATTGTATATACAAGAAATGTACATCAAAACATACACATTTTCATTGTACATACAAGAAATGTACATCAAAACATACACATTTTCATTGTACATACAAGAAATGTACATCAAAACTACACATTTTCATTGTATATACAAGAAATGTACATCAAAACTACACATTTTCATTGTATATACAAGAAATGTACATCAAAACATACACATTTTCATTGTACACTCAAGAAATGTACATCAAAACTACACATTTTCATTGTACACTCAAGAAATGTACATCAAAACTACACATTTTCATTGTACACTCAAGAAATGTACATCAAAACTACAAATTTTCATTGTATATACAAGAAATGTACATCAAAACATACACATTTTCATTGTATATACAAGAAATGTACATCAAAACATGCACATTTTCATTGTATATACAAGAAATGTACATCAAAACATGCACATTTTCATTGTACATACAAGAAATATACATCAAAACATACACATTTTCATTGTATATACAATAAATGTACATCAAAACTACACATTTTCATTGTACACTCAAGAAATGTACATCAAAACATGCACATTTTCATTGTACATACAAGAAATGTACATCAAAACTACACATTTTCATTGTACACTCAAGAAATGTACATCAAAACTACACATTTTCATTGTACACTCAAGAAATGTACATCAAAACTACACATTTTCATTGTACACTCAAGAAATGTACATCAAAACTACACATTTTCATTGTACACTCAAGAAATGTACATCAAAACTACACATTTTCATGGTATATACAAGAAATGTACATCAAAACATACACATTTTCATTGTATATACAAGAAATGTACATCAAAACATGCACATTTTCAAGGTACATACAAGAAATGTACATCAAAACATGCACATTTTCATTGTATATACAAGAAATGTACATCAAAACTACACATTTTCATTGTACACTCAAGAAATGTACATCAAAACTACACATTTTCATTGTACACTCAAGAAATGTACATCAAAACTACACATTTTCATTATATATACAAGAAATGTACATCAAAACATACACATTTTCATTGTATATACAAGAAATGTACATCAAAACATGCACATTTTCATTGTATATACAAGAAATGTACATCAAAACATACACATTTTCAATGTACATACAAGAAATGTACATCAAAACTACACATTTTCATTGTACACTCAAGAAATGTACATCAAAACTACACATTTTCATTGTATATACAAGAAATGTACATCAAAACATTCACATTTTCATTGTACATACAAGAAATGTACATCAAAACTACACATTTTCATTGTACACTCAAGAAATGTACATCAAAACTACACATTTTCATTGTATATACAAGAAATGTACATCAAAACATACACATTTTCATTGTACATACAAGAAATGTACATCAAAACTACACATTTTCATTGTAACTCAAGAAATGTACATCAAAACTACACATTTTCATTGTACATACAAGAAATGTACATCAAAACTACACATTTTCATTGTACACTCAAGAAATGTACATCAAAACATACACATTTTCATTGTACATACAAGAAATGTACATCAAAACATACACATTTTCATTGTACATACAAGAAATGTACATCAAAACTACACATCTTCATTGTACACTCAAGAAATGTACATCAAAACTACACATTTTCATTGTACATACAAGAAATGTACATCAAAACATACACATTTTCATTGTACACTCAAGAAATGTACATCAAAACTACACATTTTCATTGTACACTCAAGAAATGTACATCAAAACTACACATTTTCATTGTATATACAAGAAATGTACATCAAAACATACACATTTTCATTGTACATACAAGAAATGTACATCAAAACTACACATTTTCATTGTATATACAAGAAATGTACATCAAAACATGCACATTTTCATTGTACATACAAGAAATGTACATCAAAACATGCACATTTTCATTGTACACTCAAGAAATGTACATCAAAACTACACATTTTCATTGTACATACAAGAAATGTACATCAAAACATACACACTTTCAATGTACATACAAGAAATGTACATCAAAACTACACATTTTCATTGTACACTCAAGAAATGTACATCAAAACTACACTACTTCATTGTATATACAAGAAATGTACATCAAAACATGCACATTTTCATTGTACATACAAGAAATGTACATCAAAACTACACATCTTCATTGTACACTCAAGAAATGTACATCAAAACTACACATCTTCATTGTATATACAAGAAATGTACATCAAAACTACACATTTTCATTGTACACTCAAGAAATGTACATCAAAACTACACATCTTCATTGTATATACAAGAAATGTACATCAAAACATGCACATTTTCATTGTACATACAAGAAATGTACATCAAAACTACACATCTTCATTGTACACTCAAGAAATGTACATCAAAACTACACATCTTCATTGTATATACAAGAAATGTACATCAAAACTACACATTTTCATTGTACACTCAAGAAATGTACATCAAAACTACACATCTTCATTGTATATACAAGAAATGTACATCAAAACTACACATTTTCATTGTATATACAAGAAATGTACATCAAAACTACACATTTTCATTGTACACTCAAGAAATGTACATCAAAACTACACATTTTCATTGTACACTCAAGAAATGTACATCAAAACTACACATTTTCATTGTATATACAAGAAATGTACATCAAAACATGCACATTTTCATTGTATATACAAGAAATGTACATCAAAACTACACATTTTCATTGTATATACAAGAAATGTACATCAAAACTACACATTTTCATTGTATATACAAGAAATGTACATCAAAACATACACATTTTCATTGTACATACAAGAAATGTACATCAAAACTACACATTTTCATTGTACACTCAAGAAATGTACATCAAAACTACACATTTTCATTGTACACTCAAGAAATATACATCAAAACTACACATTTTCATTGTATATACAAGAAATGTACATCAAAACATACACATTTTCATTGTACATACAAGAAATGTACATCAAAACATACACATTTTCATTGTACATACAAGAAATGTACATCAAAACTACACATTTTCATTGTATATACAAGAAATGTACATCAAAACTACACATTTTCATTGTATATACAAGAAATGTACATCAGAACATACACATTTTCATTGTACACTCAAGAAATGTACATCATAACTACACATTTTCATTGTACACTCAAGAAATGTACATCAAAACTACACATTTTCATTGTACACTCAAGAAATGTACATCAAAACATACACATTTTCATTGTACATACAAGAAATGTACATCAAAACTACACATTTTCATTGTACACTCAAGAAATGTACATCAAAACTACACACTTTCATTGTACACTCAAGAAATGTACATCAAAACTACACATTTTCATTGTATATACAAGAAATGTACATCAAAACATACACATTTTCATTGTACATACAAGAAATGTACATCAAAACATACACATTTTCATTGTACATACAAGAAATGTACATCAAAACTACACATTTTCATTGTATATACAAGAAATGTACATCAAAACTACACATTTTCATTGTATATACAAGAAATGTACATCAAAACATACACATTTTCATTGTACACTCAAGAAATGTACATCAAAACTACACATTTTCATTGTACACTCAAGAAATGTACATCAAAACTACACATTTTCATTGTACACTCAAGAAATGTACATCAAAACTAAAAATTTTCATTGTATATACAAGAAATGTACATCAAAACATACACATTTTCATTGTATATACAAGAAATGTACATCAAAACATGCACATTTTCATTGTATATACAAGAAATGTACATCAAAACATGCACATTTTCATTGTACATACAAGAAATATACATCAAAACATACACATTTTCATTGTATATACAATAAATGTACATCAAAACTACACATTTTCATTGTACACTCAAGAAATGTACATCAAAACTACACATTTTCATTGTACACTCAACAAATGTACATCAAAACTACACATTTTCATTGTATATACAAGAAATGTACATCAAAACATACACATTTTCATTGTATATACAAGAAATGTACATCATAACTACACATTTTCATTGTACACTCAAGAAATGTACATCAAAACTACACATTTTCATTGTACACTCAAGAAATGTACATCAAAACTACACATTTTCATTGTACATACAAGAAATGTACATCAAAACTACACATTTTCATTGTACACTCAAGAAATGTACATCAAAACTACACATTTTCATTGTACACTCAAGAAATGTACATCAAAACTACACATTTTCATTGTACACTCAAGAAATGTACATCAAAACTACACATTTTCATTGTATATACAAGAAATGTACATCAAAACATACACATTTTCATTGTACACTCAAGAAATGTACATCAAAACTACACATTTTCATTGTACACTCAAGAAATGTACATCAAAACTACACATTTTCATTGTACACTCAAGAAATGTACATCAAAACATGCACATTTTCATTGTACATACAAGAAATGTACATCAAAACTACACATTTTCATTGTATATACAAGAAATGTACATCAAAACATACACATTTTCATTGTACACTCAAGAAATGTACATTAAAACTACACATTTTCATTGTATATACAAGAAATGTACATCAAAACATACACATTTTCATTGTACACTCAAGAAATGTACATCAAAACTACACATTTTCATTGTACACTCAAGAAATGTACATCAAAACTACACATTTTCATTGTACACTCAAGAAATGTACATCAAAACATGCACATTTTCATTGTACATACAAGAAATGTACATCAAAACATACACATTTTCATTGTATATACAAGAAATGTACATCAAAACATACACATTTTCATTGTACACTCAAGAAATGTACATCAAAACCACACATTTTCATTGTATATACAAGAAATGTACATCAAAACATACACATTTTCATTGTACACTCAAGAAATGTACATCAAAACTACACATTTTCATTGTACACTCAAGAAATGTACATCAAAACTACACATTTTCATTGTACACTCAAGAAATGTACATCAAAACATGCACATTTTCATTGTACATACAAGAAATGTACATCAAAACTACACATTTTCATTGTACACTCAAGAAATGTACATCAAAATTACACATTTTCATTGTACACTCAAGAAATGTACATCAAAACTACACATTTTCATTGTACACTCAAGAAATGTACATCAAAACTACACATTTTCATTGTACACTCAAGAAATGTACATCAAAACTACACATTTTCATGGTATATACAAGAAATGTACATCAAAACATACACATTTTCATTGTATATATAAGAAATGTACATCAAAACATGCACATTTTCATTGTACATACAAGAAATGTACATCAAAACATGCACATTTTCATTGTATATACAAGAAATGTACATCAAAACTACACATTTTCATTGTACATACAAGAAATGTACATCAAAACTACACATTTTCATTGTACACTCAAGAAATGTACATCAAAACTACACATTTTCATTGTACACTCAAGAAATGTACATCAAAACTACACATTTTCATTATATATACAAGAAATGTACATCAAAACATACACATTTTCATTGTATATACAAGAAATGTACATCAAAACATGCACATTTTCATTGTATATACAAGAAATGTACATCAAAACTACACATTTTCATTGTACACTCAAGAAATGTACATCAAAACTACACATTTTCATTGTATATACAAGAAATGTACATCAAAACTACACATTTTCATTGTACACTCAAGAAATGTACATCAAAACTACACATTTTCATTGTACACTCAACAAATGTACATCAAAACTACAACTTTTCATTGTATACACAAGAAATGTACATCAAAACATACACATTTTCATTGTATATACAAGAAATGTACATCAAAACATGCACATTTTCATTGTATATACAAGAAATGTACATCTAAACTACACGTTTTCATTGTATATACAAGAAATGTACATCAAAACTACACATTTTCATTGTATATACAAGAAATGTACATCAAAACTACGCATTTTCATTGTACACTCAAGAAATGTACATCAAAACTACACATTTTAATTGTATATACAAGAAATGTACATCAAACCATGCACATTTTCACTGTATATACAAGAAATGTACATCAAAACATGCACATTTTCATTGTATATACAAGAAATGTACATCAAAACATGCACATTTTCATTGTATATACAAGAAATGTACATCAAGACATGCACATTTTCATTGTATATACAAGAAATGTACATCAAAACTACACATTTTCATTGTACACTCAAGAAATGTACATCAAAACTACACATTCTCATTGTATATACAAGAAATGTACATAAAAACTACACATTTTCATTGTACACTCAAGAAATGTACATCAAAACTACACATTTTCATTGTATATACAAGAAATGTACATCAAAACTTACACATCTTCATTGTATATACAAGAAATGTACATCAAAACTTACACATGTTCATTGTATATACAAGCAATGTACATCAAAACATACACATTTTCATTGTACACTCAAGAAATGTACATCAAAACTACACATTTTCATTGTACACTCAAGAAATGTACATCAAAACTACACATTTTCATTGTATATACAAGAAATGTACATCAAAACTACACATTTTCATTGTACATACAAGAAATGTACATCAAAACTACACATTTTCATTGTATATACAAGAAATGTACATCAAAACATGCACATTTTCATTGTATATACAAGAAATGTACATCAAAACATGCACATTTTCATTGTATATACAACAAATGTACATCAAAACTACACATTTTCATTGTACACTCAAGAAATGTACATTAAAACTACACATTTTCATTGTACACTCAAGAAATGTACATCAAAACTACACATTTTCATTGTACACTCAAGAAATGTACATCAAAACTACACATTTTCATTGTACATACAAGAAATGTACATTAAAACTACACATTTTCATTGTACACTCAAGAAATGTACATTAAAACTACACATTTTCATTGTACACTCAAGAAATGTACATCAAAACATGCACATTTTCATTGTACATACAAGAAATGTACATCAAAGCTACACATTTTCATTGTACACTCAAGAAATGTACATTAAAACTACACATTTTCATTGTACACTCAAGAAATGTACATCAAAACTACACATTTTCATTGTACACTCAAGAAATGTACATCAAAACTACACATTTTCATTGTACATACAAGAAATGTACATCAAAACTACACATTTTCATTGTACACTCAAGAAATGTACATCAAAACTACACATTTTCATTGTACACTCAAGAAATGTACATCAAAACATGCACATTTTCATTGTACATACAAGAAATGTACATCAAAACTACACATTTTCATTGTACACTCAAGAAATGTACATCAAATTTACACATTTTCATTGTACACTCAAGAAATGTACATCAAAACTACACATCTTCATTGTACACTCAAGAAATGTACATCAAAACTACACATTTTCATGGTATATACAAGAAATGTACATCAAAACATACACATTTTCATTGTATATACAAGAAATGTACATCAAAACATGCACATTTTCATTGTACATACAAGAAATGTACATCAAAACTACACATTTTCATGGTATATACAAGAAATGTACATCAAAACATACACATTTTCATTGTATATACAAGAAATGTACATCAAAACATACACATTTTCATTGTATATACAAGAAATGTACATCAAAACATGCACATTTTCATTGTACATACAAGAAATGTACATCAAAACTACACATTTTCATGGTATATACAAGAAATGTACATCAAAACATACTCATTTTCATTGTATATACAAGAAATGTACATCAAAACATGCACATTTTCATTGTACATACAAGAAATGTACATCAAAACTACACATTTTCATGGTATATACAAGAAATGTACATCAAAACATACACATTTTCATTGTATATACAAGAAATGTACATCAAAACATACACATTTTCATTGTATATACAAGAAATGTACATCAAAACATGCACATTTTCATTGTACATACAAGAAATGTACATCAAAACTACACATTTTCATGGTATATACAAGAAATGTACATCAAAACATACACATTTTCATTGTATATACAAGAAATGTACATCAAAACATGCACATTTTCATTGTATATACAAGAAATGTACATCAAAACTACACATTTTCATTGTACACTCAAGAAATGTACATCAAAACTACACATTTTCATTGTACACTCAAGAAATGTACATCAAAACTACACATTTTCATTATATATACAAGAAATGTACATCAAAACATACACATTTTCATTGTATATACAAGAAATGTACATCAAAACATGCACATTTTCATTGTATATACAAGAAATGTACATCAAAACATACACATTTTCAATGTACATACAAGAAATGTACATCAAAGCTACACATTTTCATTGTACACTCAAGAAATGTACATCAAAACTACACATTTTCATTGTATATACAAGAAATGTACATCAAAACATACACATTTTCATTGTACATACAAGAAATGTACATCAGAACTACACATTTTCATTGTACACTCAAGAAATGTACATCAAAACTACACATTTTCATTGTACATACAAGAAATGTACATCAAAACTACACATTTTCATTGTATATACAAGAAATGTACATCAAAACTACACATTTTCATTGTATATACAAGAAATGTACATCAAAACTACACATTTTCATTGTACACTCAAGAAATGTACATCAAAACTACACATTTTCATTGTACACTCAAGAAATGTACATCAAAACATACACATTTTCATTGTACATACAAGAAATGTACATCAAAACATACACATTTTCATTGTACATACAAGAAATGTACATCAAAACTACACATTTTCATTGTACACTCAAGAAATGTACATCAAAACTACACATTTTCATTGTACACTCAAGAAATGTACATCAAAACTACACATTTTCATTGTATATACAAGAAATGTACATCAAAACATACACATTTTCATTGTACATACAAGAAATGTACATCAAAACTACACATTTTCATTGTACACTCAAGAAATATACATCAAAACTACACATTTTCATTGTATATACAAGAAATGTACATCAAAACATACACATTTTCATTGTACATACAAGAGATCTACATCAAAACTACACATTTTCATTGTACACTCAAGAAATGTACATCAAAACTACACATTTTCATTGTACATACAAGAAATGTACATCAAAACTACACATTTTCATTGTACACTCAAGAAATGTACATCAAAACATACACATTTTCATTGTATATACAAGAAATGTACATCAAAACTACACATTTTCATTGTACATACAAGAAATGTACATCAAAACTACACATTTTCATTGTACACTCAAGAAATGTACATCAAAACTACACATTTTCATTGTATATACAAGAAATGTACATCAAAACATGCACATTTTCATTGTACATACAAGAAATGTACATCAAAACTACACATTTTCATTGTATATACAAGAAATGTACATCAAAACATGCACATTTTCATTGTATATACAAGAAATGTACATCAAAACTACACATTTTCATTGTACACTCAAGAAATGTACATCAAAACTACACATTTTCATTGTACACTCAAGAAATGTACATCAAAACTACACATTTTCATTGTATATACAAGAAATGTACATCAAAACATGCACATTTTCATTGTACACTCAAGAAATGTACATCAAAACTACACATTTTCATTGTATATACAAGAAATGTACATCAAAACATGCACATTTTCATTGTATATACAAGAAATGTACATCAAAACTACACATTTTCATTGTACACTCAAGAAATGTACATCAAAACTACACATTTTCATTGTACACTCAAGAAATGTACATCAAAACTACACATTTTCATTGTATATACAAGAAATGTACATCAAAACATACACATTTTCATTGTACATACAAGAAATGTACATCAAAACTACACATTTTCACTGTACACTCAAGAAATGTACATCAAAACTACACATTTTCATTGTACACTCAAGAAATGTACATCAAAACTACACATTTTCATTGTACACTCAAGAAATGTACATCAAAACTACACATTTTCATTGTATATACAAGAATTGTACATCAAAACATGCACATTTTCATTGTACATACACGAAATGTACATCAAAACATACACATTTTCATTGTACACTCAAGAAATGTACATCAAAACATACACATTTTCATTGTACATACAAGAAATGAACATCAAAACTACACATTTTCATTGTACACTCAAGAAATGTACATCAAAACATACACATTTTCATTGTACACTCAAGAAATGTACATCAAAACTACACATTTTCATTGTACACTCAAGAAATGTACATCAAAACTACACATTTTCATTGTATATACAAGAAATGTACATCAAAACATACACATTTTCATTGTACATACAAGAAATGTACATCAAAACATACACATTTTTATTGTACATACAAGAAATGTACATCAAAACTACACATTTTCATTGTACACTCAAGAAATGTACATCAAAACTACACATTTTCATTGTACACTCAAGAAATGTACATCAAAACTACACATTTTCATTATATATACAAGAAATGTACATCAAAACATACACATTTTCATTGTATATACAAGAAATGTACATCAAAACATGCACATTTTCATTGTATATACAAGAAATGTACATCAAAACTACACATTTTCATTGTACACTCAAGAAATGTACATCAAAACTACACATTTTCATTGTACACTCAAGAAATGTACATCAAAACTACACATTTTCATTATATATACAAGAAATGTACATCAAAACATACACATTTTCATTGTATATACAAGAAATGTACATCAAAACATGCACATTTTCATTGTATATACAAGAAATGTACATCAATACATACACATTTTCAATGTACATACAAGAAATGTACATCAAAACTACACATTTTCATTGTACACTCAAGAAATGTACATCAAAACTACACATTTTCATTGTATATACAAGAAATGTACATCAAAACATACACATTTTCATTGTACATACAAGAAATGTACATCAAAACTACACATTTTCATTGTACACTCAAGAAATGTACATCAAAACTACACATTTTCATTGTATATACAAGAAATGTACATCAAAACATACACATTTTCATTGTACATACAAGAAATGTACATCAAAACTACACATTTTCATTGTACACTCAAGAAATGTACATCAAAACTACACATTTTCATTGTACATACAAGAAATGTACATCAAAACCACACATTTTCATTGTACACTCAAGAAATGTACATCAAAACATACACATTTTCATTGTATATACAAGAAATGTACATCAAAACATGCACATTTTCATTGTACATACAAGAAATGTACATCAAAACATACACATTTTCATTGTATATACAAGAAATGTACATCAAAACATACACATTTTCAATGTACATACAAGAAATGTACATCAAAACTACACATTTTCATTGTACACTCAAGAAATGTACATCAAAACTACACATTTTCATTGTATATACAAGAAATGTACATCAAAACATACACATTTTCATTGTACATACAAGAAATGTACATCAAAACTACACATTTTCATTGTACACTCAAGAAATGTACATCAAAACTACACATTTTCATTGTATATACAAGAAATGTACATCAAAACATACACATTTTCATTGTACATACAAGAAATCTACATCAAAACTACACATTTTCATTGTACACTCAAGAAATGTACATCGAAACTACACATTTTCATTGTACATACAAGAAATGTACATCAAAACTACACATTTTCATTGTACACTCAAGAAATGTACATCAAAACATACACATTTTCATTGCATATACAAGAAATGTACATCAAAACTACACATTTTCATTGTACATACAAGAAATGTACATCAAAACTACACATTTTCATTGTACACTCAAGAAATGTACATCAAAACTACACATTTTCATTATATATACAAGAAATGTACATCAAAACTACACATTTTCATTGTACACTCAAGAAATGTACATCAAAACTACACATTTTCATTATATATACAAGAAATGTACATCAAAACATACACATTTTCATTGTATATACAAGAAATGTACATCAAAACATGCACATTTTCATTGTATATACAAGAAATGTACATCAAAACTACACATTTTCATTGTACACTCAAGAAATGTACATCAAAACTACACATTTTCATTGTACACTCAAGAAATGTACATCAAAACTACACATTTTCATTATATATACAAGAAATGTACATCAAAACATACACATTTTCATTGTATATACAAGAAATGTACATCAAAACATGCACATTTTCATTGTATATACAAGAAATGTACATCAAAACATACACATTTTCAATGTACATACAAGAAATGTACATCAAAACTACACATTTTCATTGTACACTCAAGAAATGTACATCAAAACTACACATTTTCATTGTATATACAAGAAATGTACATCAAAACATACACATTTTCATTGTACATACAAGAAATGTACATCAAAACTACACATTTTCATTGTACACTCAAGAAATGTACATCAAAACTACACATTTTCATTGTATATACAAGAAATGTACATCAAAACTACACATTTTCAATGTACATACAAGAAATGTACATCAAAACTACACATTTTCATTGTACACTCAAGAAATGTACATCAAAACTACACATTTTCATTGTATATACAAGAAATGTACATCAAAACATACACATTTTCAATGTACATACAAGAAATGTACATCAAAACTACACATTTTCATTGTACACTCAAGAAATGTACATCAAAACTACACATTTTCATTGTATATACAAGAAATGTACATCAAAACATACACATTTTCATTGTACATACAAGAAATGTACATCAAAACTACACATTTTCATTGTACACTCAAGAAATGTACATCAAAACTACACATTTTCATTGTACACTCAAGAAATGTACATCAAAACTACACATTTTCATTGTACACTCAAGAAATGTACATCAAAACTACACATTTTCATTGTACATACAAGAAATGTACATCAAAACTACACATTTTCATTGTACACTCAAGAAATGTACATCAAAACATACACATTTTCATTGTACATACAAGAAATGTACATCAAAACATACACATTTTCATTGTACATACAAGAAATGTACATCAAAACTACACATTTTCATTGTACACTCAAGAAATGTACATCAAAACTACACATTTTCATTGTACACTCAAGAAATGTACATCAAAACTACACATTTTCATTGTATATACAAGAAATGTACATCAAAACATACACATTTTCATTGTACATACAAGAAATGTACATCAAAACTACACATTTTCATTGTACACTCAAGAAATGTACATCAAAACTACACATTTTCATTGTATATACAAGAAATGTACATCAAAACATACACATTTTCATTGTACATACAAGAGATCTACATCAAAACTACACATTTTCATTGTACACTCAAGAAATGTACATCAAAACTACACATTTTCATTGTACATACAAGAAATGTACATCAAAACTACACATTTTCATTGTACACTCAAGAAATGTACATCAAAACATACACATTTTCATTGTATATACAAGAAATGTACATCAAAACTACACATTTTCATTGTACATACAAGAAATGTACATCAAAACTACACATTTTCATTGTACACTCAAGAAATGTACATCAAAACTACACATTTTCATTGTATATACAAGAAATGTACATCAAAACATGCACATTTTCATTGTACATACAAGAAATGTACATCAAAACATACACATTTTCATTGTACATACAAGAAATGTACATCAAAACTACACATTTTCATTGTACACTCAAGAAATGTACATCAAAACTACACATTTTCATTGCATATACAAGAAATGTACATCAAAACTACACATTTTCATTGTACACTCAAGAAATGTACATCAAAACTACACATTTTCATTGTACACTCAAGAAATGTACATCAAAACTACACATTTTCATTGTATATACAAGAAATGTACATCAAAACATGCACATTTTCATTGTATATACAAGAAATGTACATCAAAACTACACATTTTCATTGTATATACAAGAAATGTACATCAAAACTACACATTTTCATTGTATATACAAGAAATGTACATCAAAACATACACATTTTCATTGTACTTACAAGAAATGTACATCAAAACTACACATTTTCATTGTACACTCAAGAAATGTACAGCAAAACTACACATTTTCATTGTACACTCAAGAAATGTACATCAAAACTACACATTTTCATTGTACACTCAAGAAATGTACATCAAAACTACACATTTTCATTGTATATACAAGAAATGTACATCAAAACATACACATTTTCATTGTACATACAAGAAATGTACATCAAAACTACACATTTTCATTGTACACTCAAGAAATGTACATCAAAACTACACATTTTCATTGTACACTCAAGAAATGTACATCAAAACTACACATTTTCATTGTACACTCAAGAAATGTACATCAAAACTACACATTTTCATTGTACACTCAAGAAATGTACATCAAAACTACACATTTTCATTATATATACAAGAAATGTACATCAAAACATACACATTTTCATTGTATATACAAGAAATGTACATCAAAACATGCACATTTTCATTGTATATACAAGAAATGTACATCAAAACTACACATTTTCATTGTACACTCAAGAAATGTACATCAAAACTACACATTTTCATTGTACACTCAAGAAATGTACATCAAAACTACACATTTTCATTATATATACAAGAAATGTACATCAAAACATACACATTTTCATTGTATATACAAGAAATGTACATCAAAACATGCACATTTTCATTGTATATACAAGAAATGTACATCAAAACATACACATTTTCAATGTACATACAAGAAATGTACATCAAAACTACACATTTTCATTGTACACTCAAGAAATGTACATCAAAGCTACACATTTTCATTGTATATACAAGAAATGTACATCAAAACATACACATTTTCATTGTACATACAAGAAATGTACATCAAAACTACACATTTTCATTGTACACTCAAGAAATGTACATCAAAACTACACATTTTCATTGTACATACAAGAAATGTACATCAAAACTACACATTTTCATTGTACACTCAAGAAATGTACATCAAAACATACACATTTTCATTGTATATACAAGAAATGTACATCAAAACATGCACATTTTCATTGTACATACAAGAAATGTACATCAAAACATACACATTTTCATTGTATATACAAGAAATGTACATCAAAACATACACATTTTCAATGTACATACAAGAAATGTACATCAAAACTACACATTTTCATTGTACACTCAAGAAATGTACATCAAAACTACACATTTTCATTGTATATACAAGAAATGTACATCAAAACATACACATTTTCATTGTACATACAAGAAATGTACATCAAAACTACACATTTTCATTGTACACTCAAGAAATGTACATCAAAACTACACATTTTCATTGTATATACAAGAAATGTACATCAAAACATACACATTTTCATTGTACATACAAGAAATCTACATCAAAACTACACATTTTCATTGTACACTCAAGAAATGTACATCAAAACTACACATTTTCATTGTACATACAAGAAATGTACATCAAAACTACACATTTTCATTGTACACTCAAGAAATGTACATCAAAACATACACATTTTCATTGTATATACAAGAAATGTACATCAAAACTACACATTTTCATTGTACATACAAGAAATGTACATCAAAACTACACATTTTCATTGTACACTCAAGAAATGTACATCAAAACTACACATTTTCATTGTATATACAAGAAATGTACATCAAAACATGCACATTTTCATTGTACATACAAGAAATGTACATCAAAACATACACATTCTCATTGTACATACAAGAAATGTACATCAAAACTACACATTTTCATTGTACACTCAAGAAATGTACATCAAAACTACACATTTTCATTGTATATACAAGAAATGTACATCAAAACTTCACATTTTCATTGTACACTCAAGAAATGTACATCAAAACTACACATTTTCATTGTACACTCAAGAAATGTAGATCAAAACTACACATTTTCATTGTATATACAAGAAATGTACATCAAAACATGCACATTTTCATTGTATATACAAGAAATGTACATCAAAACTACACATTTTCATTGTATATACAAGAAATGTACATCAAAACTACACATTTTCATTGTACACTCAAGAAATGTACATCAAAACTACACATTTTCATTGTACACTCAAGAAATGTACATCAAAACTACACATTTTCATTATATATACAAGAAATGTACATCAAAACATACACATTTTCATTGTATATACAAGAAATGTACATCAAAACATGCACATTTTCATTGTATATACAAGAAATGTACATCAAAACATACACATTTTCAATGTACATACAAGAAATGTACATCAAAACTACACATTTTCATTGTACACTCAAGAAATGTACATCAAAACTACACATTTTCATTGTATATACAAGAAATGTACATCAAAACATACACACTTTCATTGTACATACAAGAAATGTACATCAAAACTACACATTTTCATTGTACACTCAAGAAATGTACATCAAAACTACACATTTTCATTGTATATACAAGAAATGTACATCAAAACATACACATTTTCATTGTACATACAAGAAATGTACATCAAAACTACACATTTTCATTGTACACTCAAGAAATGTACATCAAAACTACACATTTTCATTGTACATACAAGAAATGTACATCAAAACTACACATTTTCATTGTACACTCAAGAAATGTACATCAAAACATACACATTTTCATTGTACATACAAGAAATGTACATCAAAACATACACATTTTCATTGTACATACAAGAAATGTACATCAAAACTACACATTTTCATTGTACACTCAAGAAATGTACATCAAAACTACACATTTTCATTGTACACTCAAGAAATGTACATCAAAACTACACATTTTCATTGTATATACAAGAAATGTACATCAAAACATACACATTTTCATTGTACATACAAGAAATGTAAATCAAAACTACACATTTTCATTGTACACTCAAGAAATGTACATCAAAACTACACATTTTCATTGTATATACAAGAAATGTACATCAAAACATACACATTTTCATTGTACATACAAGAGATCTACATCAAAACTACACATTTTCATTGTACACTCAAGAAATGTACATCAAAACTACACATTTTCATTGTACATACAAGAAATGTACATCAAAACTACACATTTTCATTGTACACTCAAGAAATGTACATCAAAACATACACATTTTCATTGTATATACAAGAAATGTACATCAAAACTACACATTTTCATTGTACATACAAGAAATGTACATCAAAACTACACATTTTCATTGTACACTCAAGAAATGTACATCAAAACTACACATTTTCATTGTATATACAAGAAATGTACATCAAAACTACACATTTTCATTGTATATACAAGAAATGTACATCAAAACATACACATTTTCATTGTACTTACAAGAAATGTACATCAAAACTACACATTTTCATTGTACACTCAAGAAATGTACAGCAAAACTACACATTTTCATTGTACACTCAAGAAATGTACATCAAAACTACACATTTTCATTGTACACTCAAGAAATGTACATCAAAACTACACATTTTCATTGTATATACAAGAAATGTACATCAAAACATACACATTTTCATTGTACATACAAGAAATGTACATCAAAACTACACATTTTCATTGTACACTCAAGAAATGTACATCAAAACTACACATTTTCCTTGTACACTCAAGAAATGTACATCAAAACTACACATTTTCATTGTACACTCAAGAAATGTACATCAAAACTACACATTTTCATTGTATATACAAGAATTGTACATCAAAACATGCACATTTTCATTGTACATACAAGAAATGTACATCAAAACATGCACATTTTCATTGTATATACAAGAAATGTACATCAAAACTACACATTTTCATTGTACACTCAAGAAATGTACATCAAAACTACACATTTTCATTGTACACTCAAGAAATGTACATCAAAACTACACATTTTCATTATATATACAAGAAATGTACATCAAAACATACACATTTTCATTGTATATACAAGAAATGTACATCAAAACATGCAAATTTTCATTGTATATACAAGAAATGTACATCAAAACATACACATTTTCAATGTACACTCAAGAAATGTACATCAAAACTACACATTTTCATTATATATACAAGAAATGTACATCAAAACATACACATTTTCATTGTATATACAAGAAATGTACATCAAAACATGCACATTTTCATTGTATATACAAGAAATGTACATCAAAACATACACATTTTCATTGTATATACAAGAAATGTACATCAAAACATGCACATTTTCATTGTATATATAAGAAATGTACATCAAAACTACACATTTTCATTGTACACTCAAGAAATGTACATCAAAACTACACATTTTCATTGTATATACAAGAAATGTACATCAAAACATACACATTTTCATTGTACATACAAGAAATGTACATCAAAACTACACATTTTCATTGTACACTCAAGAAATGTACATCAAAACTACACATTTTCATTGTATATACAAGAAATGTACATCAAAACATACACATTTTCATTGTACATACAAGAAATGTACATCAAAACTACACATTTTCATTGTACACTCAAGAAATGTACATCAAAACTACACATTTTCATTGTACATACAAGAAATGTACATCAAAACTACACATTTTCATTGTACACTCAAGAAATGTACATCAAAACATACACATTTTCATTGTATATACAAGAAATGTACATCAAAACATGCACATTTTCATTGTACATACAAGAAATGTACATCAAAACATACACATTTTCATTGTTTATACAAGAACTGTACATCAAAACATACACATTTTCAATGTACATACAAGAAATGTACATCAAAACTACACATTTTCATTGTACACTCAAGAAATGTACATCAAAACTACACATTTTCATTGTATATACAAGAAATGTACATCAAAACATACACATTTTCATTGTACATACAAGAAATGTACATCAAAACTACACATTTTCATTGTACACTCAAGAAATGTACATCAAAACTACACATTTTCATTGTATATACAAGAAATGTACATCAAAACATACACATTTTCATTGTACATACAAGAAATCTACATCAAAACTACACATTTTCATTGTACACTCAAGAAATGTACATCAAAACTACACATTTTCATTGTACATACAAGAAATGTACATCAAAACTACACATTTTCATTGTACACTCAAGAAATGTACATCAAAACATACACATTTTCATTGTATATACAAGAAATGTACATCAAAACTACACATTTTCATTGTACATACAAGAAATGTACATCAAAACTACACATTTTCATTGTACACTCAAGAAATGTACATCAAAACTACACATTTTCATTGTATATACAAGAAATGTACATCAAAACATGCACATTTTCATTGTACATACAAGAAATGTACATCAAAACATACACATTTTCATTGTACATACAAGAAATGTACATCAAAACTACACATTTTCATTGTACACTCAAGAAATGTACATCAAAACTACACATTTTCATTGTATATACAAGAAATGTACATCAAAACTACACATTTTCATTGTACACTCAAGAAATGTACATCAAAACTACACATTTTCATTGTACACTCAAGAAATGTACATCAAAACTACACATTTTCATTGTACACTCAAGAAATGTACATCAAAACTACACATTTTCATTGTACATACAAGAAATGTACATCAAAACTACACATTTTCATTGTACACTCAAGAAATGTACATCAAAACTACACATTTTCATTGTATATACAAGAAATGTACATCAAAACTACACATTTTCATTGTACACTCAAGAAATGTACATCAAAACTACACATTTTCATGGTATATACAAGAAATGTACATCAAAACTACACATTTTCATTGTACACTCAAGAAATGTACATCAAAACTACACATTTTCATTGTATATACAAGAAATGTACAACAAAACTACACATTTTCATTGTACACTCAAGAAATGTACATCAAAACTACACATTTTCACTGTATATACAAGAAATGTACATCAAAACTACACATTTTCATGGTATATACAAGAAATATACGTCAAAACTACACATTTTCATTGTATATACAAGAAATGTACATCAAAACTACACATTTTCATTGTATATACAAGAAATGTACATCAAAACTACACATTTTCATTGTACACTCAAGAAATGTACATCAAAACTACATATTTTCATTGTACATACAAGAAATGTACATCAAAACTACACATTTTCATTGTCCACTCAAGAAATGTACATCAAAACTACACATTTTCATTGTATATACAAGAAATGTACATCAAAACTACACATTTTCATTGTATATACAAGAAATGTACATCAAAACAACACATTTTCATTGTACACTCAAGAAATGTACATCAAAACTACACATTTTCATTGTACACTCAAGAAATGTACATCAAAACTACACATTTTCATTGTATATACAAGAAATGTACATCAAAACTACACATTTTCATTGTACACTCAAGAAATGTACATCAAAACTACACATTTTCATTGTATATACAAGAAATGTACATAAAAACTACACATTTTCATTGTACTTACAAGAAATGTACATCAAAACTACACATTTTCATTGTACACTCAAGAAATGTACATCAAAACTACACATTTTCATTGTATATACAAGAAATGTACATCAAAACTACACATTTTCATTGTACACTCAAGAAATGTACATCAAAACTACACATTTTCATTGTATATACAAGAAATGTACATCAAAACTACACATTTTCATTGTATATACAAGAAATGTACATCAAAACTACACATTTTCATGGTATATACAAGAAATGTACATCAAAACTACACATTTTCATTGTATATACAAGAAATGTACATCAAAACTACACATTTTCATTGTACATACAAGAAATGTACATCAAAACTACACATTTTCATTGTACACTCAAGAAATGTACATCAAAAACTACACATTTTCATTGTACGCTAAAGAAATGTACATCAAAACATACACATTTTCATTGTACATACAAGAAATGTACATCAAAACTACACATTTTCATTGTATATACAAGAAATGTACATCAAAACATGCACATGTTCATTGTACACTCAAGAAATGTACATCAAAACTACACATTTTCATTGTACACTCAAGAAACGTACATCAAAACTACACAATTTCATTGTACATACAAGAAATGTACATCAAAACTACACATTTTCATTGTACACTCAAGAAATGTACATCAAAACAACACATTTTCATTGTACACTCAAGAAATGTACATCAAAACATACACATTTTCATTGTATATACAAGAAATGTACATCAAAACTACACATTTTCATTGTACACTCAAGAAATGTACATCAAAACTACACATTTTCATTGTACACTCAAGAAATGTACATCAAAACTACACATTTTCATTGTACATACAAGAAATGTTCATCAAAACATACACATTTTCATTGTATATACAAGATATGTACATCAAAACATGCACATTTTCATTGTACATACAAGAAATGTACATCAAAACATACACATTTTCATTGTATATACAAGAAATGTACATCAAAACATGCACATTTTCATTGTACACTCAAGAAATGTACATCAAAACTACACATTTTCATTGTACACTCAAGAAATGTACATCAAAACTACACATTTTCATTGTATATACAAGAAATGTACATCAAAACTACATATTTTCATTGTATATACAAGAAATGTACATCAAAACTCCACATTTTCATTGTATATACAAGAAATGTACATCAAAACTACACATTTTCATTGTATATACAAGAAATGTACATCAAAACTACACATTTTCATTGTATATACAAGAAATGTACATCAAAACATGCACATTTTCATTGTACACTCAAGAAATGTACATCAAAACATGCACATTTTCATTGTATATACAAGAAATGTACATCAAAACTACACATTTTCATTGTATATACAAGAAATGTACATCAAAACAACACATTTTCATTGTACACTCAAGAAATGTACATCAAAACATGCACATTTTCATTGTATATACGAGAAATGTACATCAAAACTACACATTTTCATTGTATATACAAGAAATGTACATCAAAACTACACATTTTCATTGTACACTCAAGAAATGTACATCAAAACTACACATTTTAATTGTACACTCAAGAAATGTACATCAAAACTACACATTTTCATTGTACATACAAGAAATGTACATCAAAACTACACATTTTCATTGTACACTCAAGAAATGTACATCAAAACTACACATTTTCATTGTATATACAAGAAATGTACATCAAAACTACACATTTTCATTGTACACTCAAGAAATGTACATCAAAACTACACATTTTCATTGTACACTCAAGAAATGTACATCAAAACTACACATTTTCATTGTACACTCAAGAAATGTACATCAAAACTACACATTTTCATTGTATATACAAGAAATGTACATCAAAACATACACATTTTCATTGTACATACAAGAAATGTACATCAAAACTACACATTTTCATTGTACACTCAAGAAATGTACATCAAAACTACACATTTTCATTGTATATACAAGAAATGTACATCAAAACATACACATTTTCATTGTACATACAAGAAATGTACATCAAAACTACACATTTTCATTGTACACTCAAGAAATGTACATCAAAACTACACATTTTCATTGTATATACAAGAAATGTACATCAAAACATACACATTTTCATTGTACATACAAGAAATGTACATCAAAACTACACATTTTCATTGTACACTCAAGAAATGTACATCAAAACTACACATTTTCATTGTACACTCAAGAAATGTACATCAAAACTACACATTTTCATTGTACACTCAAGAAATGTACATCAAAACATGCACATTTTCATTGTATATACAAAATTGTACATCAAAACTACACATTTTCTTTGTACATACAAGAAATGTACATCATAACATGCACATTTTCATTGTACACTCAAGAAATGTACATCAAAACTACACATTTTCATTGTACACTCAAGAAATGTACATCAAAACTACACATTTTCATTGTACACTCAAGAAATGTACATCAAAACTACACATTTTCATTGTATATACAAGAAATGTACATCAAAACATGCACATTTTCATTGTACATACAAGAAATGTACATCAAAACATGCACATTTTCATTGTATATACAAGAAATGTACATCAAAACTACACATTTTCATTGTACACTCAAGAAATGTACATCAAAACTACACATATTCATTGTACACTTAAGAAATGTACATCAAAACTACACATTTTCATTGTATATACAAGAAATGTACATCAAAACATACACATTTTCATTGTACACTCAAGAAATGTACATCAAAACATGCACATTTTCATTGTATATACAAGAAATGTACATCAAAACATGCACATTTTCATTGTACACTCAAGAAATGTACATCAAAACATACACATTTTCATTGTATAGCCAAGAAATGTACATCAAAACTACACATTTTCATTGTACACTCAAGAAATGTACATCAAAACTACACATTTTCATTGTACACTCAGGAAAGGTACATCAAAACTACACATTTTCATTGTATATACAAGAAATGTACATCAAAACATGCACATTTTCATTGTACATACAAGAAATGTACATCAAAACATGCACATTTTCATTGTACACTCAAGAAATGTACATCAAAACTACACATTTTCATTGTACATACAAGAAATGTACATCAAAACATACACATTTTCATTGTATATACAAGAAATGTACATCAAAACATGCACATTTTCATTGTATATACAAGAAATGTACATCAAAACTACACATTTTCATTGTACACTCAAGAAATGTACATCAAAACTACACATTTTCATTGTACATACAAGAAATGTACATCAAAACATACACATTTTCATTGTATATACAAGAAATGTACATCAAAACATGCACATTTTCATTGTACATTCAAGAAATGTACATCAAAACATACACATTTTCATTGTATATACAAGAAATGTACATCAAAACATGCACACTTTCATTGTATATACAAGAAATGTACATCAAAACTACACATTTTCATTGTACACTCAAGACATGTACATCAAAACTACACATTTTCATTGTACATACAAGAAATGTACATCAAAACATACACATTTTCATTGTATATACAAGAAACGTACATCAAAACATGCACATTTTCATTGTACATACAAGAAATGTACATCAAAACATACACATTTTCATTGTATATACAAGAAATGTACATCAAAACATGCACATTTTCATTGTATATACAAGAAATGTACATCAAAACTACACATTTTCATTGTACACTCAAGAAATGCACATCAAAACTACACATTTTCATTGTACATACAAGAAATGTACATCAAAACATACACATTTTCATTGTATATACAAGAAATGTACATCAAAACATACACATTTTCATTGTATATACAAGAAATGTACATCAAAACTACACATTTTCATTGTACATACAAGAAATGTACATCAAAACATACACATTTTCATTGTATATACAAGAAATGTACATCAAAACATGCACATTTTCATTGTACATTCAAGAAATGTACATCAAAACATACACATTTTCATTGTATATACAAGAAATGTACATCAAAACATGCACATTTTCATTGTGCATACAAGAAATGTACATCAAAACTACACATTTTCATTGTACACTCAAGAAATGTACATCAAAACTACACATTTTCATTGTACATACAAGAAATGTACATCAAAACATGCACATTTTCATTGTATATACAAGAAATGTACATCAAAACATGCACATTTTCATTGTACATACAAGAAATGTACATCAAAACATGCACATTTTCATTGTACACTCAAGAAATGTACATCAAAACTACACATTTTCATTGTACATACAAGAAATGTACATCAAAACATGCACGTTTTCATTGTACACTCAAGAAATGTACATCAAAACTACACATTTTCATTGTACATACAAGAAATGTACATCAAAACATACACATTTTCATTGTATATACAAGAAATGTACATCAAAACATGCACATTTTCATTGTACATACAAGAAATGTACATCAAAACATGCACATTTTCATTGTACACTCAAGAAATGTACATCATAACTACACATTTTCATTGTACATACAAGAAATGTACATCAAAACATACACATTTTCATTGTACATACAAGACATGTACATCAAAACTACACATTTTCATTGTACACTCAAGAAATGTACATCAAAACTACACATTTTCATTGTATATACAAGAAATGTACATCGAAACTACACATTTTCATTGTACACTCAAGAAATGTACATCAAAACTTACACATTTTCATTGTACACTCAAGAAATGTACATCAAAACATGCACATTTTCATTGTACACTCAAGAAATGTATATCAAAACTACACATTTTCATTGTACACTCAAGAAATGTACATCAAAACTACACATTTTCATTGTACACTCAAGAAATGTACATCAAAACATACACATTTTCATTGTATATACAAGAAATGTACATCAAAACATGCACATTTTCATTGTATATACAAGAAATGTACATCAAAACTACACATTTTCATTGTACACTCAAGAAATGTACATCAAAACTACACATTTTCATTGTACATACAAGAAATGTACATCAAAACATACACATTTTCATTGTATATACAAGAAATGTACATCAAAACATGCACATTTTCATTGTACATACAAGAAATGTACATCAAAACATACACATTTTCATTGTATATACAAGAAATGTACATGAAAACTACACATTTTCATTGTACACTCAAGAAATGTACATCAAAACTACACATTTTCATTGTACACTCAAGAAATGTACATCAAAACTACACATTTTCATTGTACATACAAGAAATGTACATCAAAACATACACATTTTCATTGTATATACAAGAAATGTACATCAAAACATGCACATTTTCATTGTACATACAAGAAATGTACATCAAAACATACACATTTTCATTGTATATACAAGAAATGTACATCAAAACATGCACATTTTCATTGTATATACAAGAAATGTACATCAAAACTACACATTTTCATTGTACACTCAAGAAATGTACATCAAAACTACACATTTTCATTGTACATACAAGAAATGTACATCAAAACATGCACATTTTCATTGTATATACAAGAAATGTACATCAAAACATGCACATTTTCATTGTACATACAAGAAATGTACATCAAAACATGCACATTTTCATTGTACACTCAAGAAATGTACATCAAAACTACACATTTTCATTGTACATACTAGAAATGTACATCAAAACATGCACATTTTCATTGTACACTCAAGAAATGTACATCAAAACTACACATTTTCATTGTACATACAACAAATGTACATCAAAACATGCACATTTTCATTGTACACTCAAGAAATGTACATCAAAACTACACATTTTCATTGTACACTCAAAAAATGTACATCAAAACTACACATTTTCATTGTACATACAAGAAATGTACATCAAAACATACACATTTTCATAGTATATACAAGAAATGTACATCAAAACATGCACATTTTCATTGTACATACAAGAAATGTACATCAAAACATGCACATTTTCATTGTACACTCAAGAAATGTACATCAAAACTACACATGTTCATTGTACATACAAGAAATGTACATCAAAACATACACATTTTCATTGTACATACAAGAAATGTACATCAAAACTACACATTTTCATTGTACACTCAAGAAATGTACATCAAAACTACACATTTTCATTGTATATACAAGAAATGTACATCAAAACTACACATTTTCATTGTACACACAAGAAATGTACATCAAAACTACACATTTTCATTGTACACTCAAGAAATGTACATCAAAACATGCACATTTTCATTCTATATACAAGAAATGTACATCAAAACTACACATTTTCATTGTATATACAAGAAATGTACATCAAAACTACACATTTTCATTGTACACTCAAGAAATGTACATCAAAACTACACATTTTCATTGTACATACAAGAAATGTACATCAAAACTACACATTTTCATTGTACACTCAAGAAATGTACATCAAAACTACACATTTTCATTGTATATACAAGAAATGTACATCAAAACTACACATTTTCATTGTACACTCAAGAAATGTACATCAAAACTACACACTTTCATTGTACATACAAGAAATGTACATCAAAACTACACATTTTCATTGTACACTCAAGAAATGTACATCAAAACTACACATTTTCATTGTATATACAAGAAATGTACATCAAAACTACACATTTTCATTGTACACTCAAGAAATGTACATCAAAACTACACATTTTCATTGTATATACAAGAAATGTACATCAAAACTACACATTTTCATTGTACACTCAAGAAATGTACATCAAAACTACACACTTTCATTGTACATACAAGAAATGTACATCAAAACTACACATTTTCATTGTACACTCAAGAAATGTACATCAAAACTACACACTTTCATTGTATATACAAGAAATGTACATCAAAACTACACATTTTAATTGTACACTCAAGAAATGTACATCAAAACTACACAATTTCATGGTATATACAAGAAATGTACATCAAAACTACACATTTTCATTGTACACTCAAGAAATGTACATCAAAACTACACATTTTCATTGTATATACAAGAAATGTACATCAAAACTACACATTTTCATTGTACACTCAAGAAATGTACATCAAAACTACACATTTTCACTGTATATACAAGAAATGTACATCAAAACTACACATTTTCATGGTATATACAAGAAATATACATCAAAACTACACATTTTCATTGTATATACAAGAAATGTACATCAAAACTACACATTTTCATTGTATATACAAGAAATGTACATCAAAACTACACATTTTCATTGTACACTCAAGAAATGTACATCAAAACTACACATTTTCATTGTACATACAAGAAATGTACATCAAAACTACACATTTTCATTGTCCACTCAAGAAATGTACATCAAAACTACACATTTTCATTGTATATACAAGAAATGTACATCAAAACTACACATTTTCATTGTATATACAAGAAATGTACATCAAAACAACACATTTTCATTGTACACTCAAGAAATGTACATCAAAACTACACATTTTCATTGTACACTCAAGAAATGTACATCAAAACTACACATTTTCATTGTATATACAAGAAATGTACATCAAAACTACACATTTTCATTGTACACTCAAGAAATGTACATCAAAACTACACATTTTCATTGTATATACAAGAAATGTACATCAAAACTACACATTTTCATTGTACACTCAAGAAATGTACATCAAAACTACACATTTTCATTGTATATACAAGAAATGTACATAAAAACTACACATTTTCATTGTACTTACAAGAAATGTACATCAAAACTACACATTTTGATTGTACACTCAAGAAATGTACATCAAAACTACACATTTTCATTGTATATACAAGAAATGTACATCAAAACTACACATTTTCATTGTACACTCAAGAAATGTACATCAAAACTACACATTTTCATTGTATATACAAGAAATGTACATCAAAACTACACATTTTCATTGTATATACAAGAAATGTACATCAAAACTACACATTTTCATGGTATATACAAGAAATGTACATCAAAACTACACATTTTCATTGTATATACAAGAAATGTACATCAAAACTACACATTTTCATTGTACATACAAGAAATGTACATCAAAACTACACATTTTCATTGTACACTCAAGAAATGTACATCAAAAACTACACATTTTCATTGTACGCTAAAGAAATGTACATCAAAACTACACATTTTCATTGTATATACAAGAAATGTACATCAAAACTACACATTTTCATTGTATATACAAGAAATGTACATCAAAACATGCACATGTTCATTGTACACTCAAGAAATGTACATCAAAACTACACATTTTCATTGTACACTCAAGAAACGTACATCAAAACTACACAATTTCATTGTACATACAAGAAATGTACATCAAAACTACACATTTTCATTGTACACTCAAGAAATGTACATCAAAACAACACATTTTCATTGTATATACAAGAAATGTACATCAAAACTACACATTTTCATTGTACACTCAAGAAATGTACATCAAAACTACACATTTTCATTGTACACTCAAGAAATGTACATCAAAACTACACATTTTCATTGTACATACAAGAAATGTTCATCAAAACATACACATTTTCATTGTATATACAAGATATGTACATCAAAACATGCACATTTTCATTGTACATACAAGAAATGTACATCAAAACATACACATTTTCATTGTATATACAAGAAATGTACATCAAAACATGCACATTTTCATTGTACACTCAAGAAATGTACATCAAAACTACACATTTTCATTGTACACTCAAGAAATGTACATCAAAACTACACATTTTCATTGTATATACAAGAAATGTACATCAAAACTACATATTTTCATTGTATATACAAGAAATGTACATCAAAACTCCACATTTTCATTGTATATACAAGAAATGTACATCAAAACTACACATTTTCATTGTATATACAAGAAATGTACATCAAAACTACACATTTTCATTGTATATACAAGAAATGTACATCAAAACATGCACATTTTCATTGTACACTCAAGAAATGTACATCAAAACATGCACATTTTCATTGTATATACAAGAAATGTACATCAAAACTACACATTTTCATTGTATATACAAGAAATGTACATCAAAACAACACATTTTCATTGTACACTCAAGAAATGTACATCAAAACATGCACATTTTCATTGTATATACGAGAAATGTACATCAAAACTACACATTTTCATTGTATATACAAGAAATGTACATCAAAACTACACATTTTCATTGTACACTCAAGAAATGTACATCAAAACTACACATTTTAATTGTACACTCAAGAAATGTACATCAAAACTACACATTTTCATTGTACATACAAGAAATGTACATCAAAACTACACATTTTCATTGTACACTCAAGAAATGTACATCAAAACTACACATTTTCATTGTATATACAAGAAATGTACATCAAAACTACACATTTTCAATGTACACTCAAGAAATGTACATCAAAACTACACATTTTCATTGTACACTCAAGAAATGTACATCAAAACTACACATTTTCATTGTACACTCAAGAAATGTACATCAAAACTACACATTTTCATTGTATATACAAGAAATGTACATCAAAACATACACATTTTCATTGTACATACAAGAAATGTACATCAAAACTACACATTTTCATTGTACACTCAAGAAATGTACATCAAAACTACACATTTTCATTGTATATACAAGAAATGTACATCAAAACATACACATTTTCATTGTACATACAAGAAATGTACATCAAAACTACACATTTTCATTGTACACTCAAGAAATGTACATCAAAACTACACATTTTCATTGTATATACAAGAAATGTACATCAAAACATACACATTTTCATTGTACATACAAGAAATGTACATCAAAACTACACATTTTCATTGTACACTCAAGAAATGTACATCAAAACTACACATTTTCATTGTACACTCAAGAAATGTACATCAAAACTACACATTTTCATTGTACACTCAAGAAATGTACATCAAAACATGCACATTTTCATTGTATATACAAAATTGTACATCAAAACTACACATTTTCTTTGTACATACAAGAAATGTACATCATAACATGCACATTTTCATTGTACACTCAAGAAATGTACATCAAAACTACACATTTTCATTGTACACTCAAGAAATGTACATCAAAACTACACATTTTCATTGTACACTCAAGAAATGTACATCAAAACTACACATTTTCATTGTATATACAAGAAATGTACATCAAAACATGCACATTTTCATTGTACATACAAGAAATGTACATCAAAACATGCACATTTTCATTGTATATACAAGAAATGTACATCAAAACTACACATTTTCATTGTACACTCAAGAAATGTACATCAAAACTACACATATTCATTGTACACTCAAGAAATGTACATCAAAACTACACATTTTCATTGTATATACAAGAAATGTACATCAAAACATACACATTTTCATTGTACACTCAAGAAATGTACATCAAAACATGCACATTTTCATTGTATATACAAGAAATGTACATCAAAACATGCAAATTTTCATTGTACACTCAAGAAATGTACATCAAAACATACACATTTTCATTGTATAGCCAAGAAATGTACATCAAAACTACACATTTTCATTGTACACTCAAGAAATGTACATCAAAACTACACATTTTCATTGTACACTCAGGAAAGGTACATCAAAACTACACATTTTCATTGTATATACAAGAAATGTACATCAAAACATGCACATTTTCATTGTACATACAAGAAATGTACATCAAAACATGCACATTTTCATTGTACACTCAAGAAATGTACATCAAAACTACACATTTTCATTGTACATACAAGAAATGTACATCAAAACATACACATTTTCATTGTATATACAAGAAATGTACATCAAAACATGCACATTTTCATTGTATATACAAGAAATGTACATCAAAACTACACATTTTCATTGTACACTCAAGAAATGTACATCAAAACTACACATTTTCATTGTACATACAAGAAATGTACATCAAAACATACACATTTTCATTGTATATACAAGAAATGTACATCAAAACATGCACATTTTCATTGTACATTCAAGAAATGTACATCAAAACATACACATTTTCATTGTATATACAAGAAATGTACATCAAAACATGCACACTTTCATTGTATATACAAGAAATGTACATCAAAACTACACATTTTCATTGTACACTCAAGACATGTACATCAAAACTACACATTTTCATTGTACATACAAGAAATGTACATCAAAACATACACATTTTCATTGTATATACAAGAAACGTACATCAAAACATGCACATTTTCATTGTACATACAAGAAATGTACATCAAAACATACACATTTTCATTGTATATACAAGAAATGTACATCAAAACATGCACATTTTCATTGTATATACAAGAAATGTACATCAAAACTACACATTTTCATTGTACACTCAAGAAATGCACATCAAAACTACACATTTTCATTGTACATACAAGAAATGTACATCAAAACATACACATTTTCATTGTATATACAAGAAATGTACATCAAAACATACACATTTTCATTGTATATACAAGAAATGTACATCAAAACATGCACATTTTCATTGTACATACAAGAAATGTACATCAAAACATACACATTTTCATTGTATATACAAGAAATGTACATCAAAACATGCACATTTTCATTGTACATACAAGAAATGTACATCAAAACTACACATTTTCATTGTACACTCAAGAAATGTACATCAAAACTACACATTTTCATTGTACATACAAGAAATGTACATCAAAACATGCACATTTTCATTGTATATACAAGAAATGTACATCAAAACATGCACATTTTCATTGTACATACAAGAAATGTACATCAAAACATGCACATTTTCATTGTACACTCAAGAAATGTACATCAAAACTACACATTTTCATTGTACATACAAGAAATGTACATCAAAACATGCACGTTTTCATTGTACACTCAAGAAATGTACATCAAAACTACACATTTTCATTGTACATACAAGAAATGTACATCAAAACATACACATTTTCATTGTATATACAAGAAATGTACATCAAAACATGCACATTTTCATTGTACATACAAGAAATGTACATCAAAACATGCACATTTTCATTGTACACTCAAGAAATGTACATCAAAACTACACATTTTCATTGTACATACAAGAAATGTACATCAAAACATACACGTTTTCATTGTACATACAAGACATGTACATCAAAACTACACATTTTCATTGTACACTCAAGAAATGTACATCAAAACTACACATTTTCATTGTATATACAAGAAATGTACATCGAAACTACACATTTTCATTGTACACTCAAGAAATGTACATCAAAACTTACACATTTTCATTGTACACTCAAGAAATGTACATCAAAACATGCACATTTTCATTGTACACTCAAGAAATGTATATCAAAACTACACATTTTCATTGTACACTCAAGAAATGTACATCAAAACTACACATTTTCATTGTACACTCAAGAAATGTACATCAAAACATACACATTTTCATTGTATATACAAGAAATGTACATCAAAACATGCACATTTTCATTGTATATACAAGAAATGTACATCAAAACTACACATTTTCATTGTACACTCAAGAAATGTACATCAAAACTACACATTTTCATTGTACATACAAGAAATGTACATCAAAACATACACATTTTCATTGTATATACAAGAAATGTACATCAAAACATGCACATTTTCATTGTACATACAAGAAATGTACATCAAAACATACACATTTTCATTGTATATACAAGAAATGTACATCAAAACTACACATTTTCATTGTACACTCAAGAAATGTACATCAAAACTACACATTTTCATTGTACACTCAAGAAATGTACATCAAAACTACACATTTTCATTGTACATACAAGAAATGTACATCAAAACATACACATTTTCATTGTATATACAAGAAATGTACATCAAAACATGCACATTTTCATTGTACATACAAGAAATGTACATCAAAACATACACATTTTCATTGTATATACAAGAAATGTACATCAAAACATGCACATTTTCATTGTATATACAAGAAATGTACATCAAAACTACACATTTTCATTGTACACTCAAGAAATGTACATCAAAACTACACATTTTCATTGTACATACAAGAAATGTACATCAAAACATGCACATTTTCATTGTATATACAAGAAATGTACATCAAAACATGCACATTTTCATTGTACATACAAGAAATGTACATCAAAACATGCACATTTTCATTGTACACTCAAGAAATGTACATCAAAACTACACATTTTCATTGTACATACTAGAAATGTACATCAAAACATGCACATTTTCATTGTACACTCAAGAAATGTACATCAAAACTACACATTTTCATTGTACATACAACAAATGTACATCAAAACATGCACATTTTCATTGTACACTCAAGAAATGTTCATCAAAACTACACATTTTCATTGTACACTCAAAAAATGTACATCAAAACTACACATTTTCATTGTACATACAAGAAATGTACATCAAAACATACACATTTTCATTGTATATACAAGAAATGTACATCAAAACATGCACATTTTCATTGTACATACAAGAAATGTACATCAAAACATGCACATTTTCATTGTACACTCAAGAAATGTACATCAAAACTACACATTTTCATTGTACATACAAGAAATGTACATCAAAACATACACATTTTCATTGTACATACAAGAAATGTACATCAAAACTACACATTTTCATTGTACACTCAAGAAATGTACATCAAAACTACACATTTTCATTGTATATACAAGAAATGTACATCAAAACTACACATTTTCATTGTACACACAAGAAATGTACATCAAAACTACACATTTTCATTGTACACTCAAGAAATGTACATCAAAACATGCACATTTTCATTCTATATACAAGAAATGTACATCAAAACTACACATTTTCATTGTACACTCAAGAAATGTACATCAAAACTACACATTTTCATTGTACATACAAGAAATGTACATCAAAACATACACATTTTCATTGTATATACAAGAAATGTACATCAAAACATGCACATTTTCATTGTACATACAAGAAATGTACATCAAAACATACACATTTTCATTGTATATACAAGAAATGTACATCAAAACATGCACACTTTCATTGTATATACAAGAAATGTACATCAAAACTACACATTTTCATTGTACACTCAAGAAATGTACATCAAAACTACACATTTTCATTGTACATACAAGAAATGTACATCAAAACATACACATTTTCATTGTATATACAAGAAATGTACATCAAAACATGCACATTTTCATTGTACATACAAGAATTGTACATCAAAGCATACACATTTTCATTGTATATACAAGAAATGTACATCAAAACATGCACATTTTCATTGTACATACAAGAAATGTACATCAAAACTACACGTTTTCATTGTACACTCAAGAAATGTACATCAAAACTACACATTTTCATTGTACATACAAGAAATGTACATCAAAACATACACATTTTCATTGTATATACAAGAAATGTACATCAAAACATGCACATTTTCATTGTACATACAAGAAATGTACATCAAAACATACACATTTTCGTTGTATATACAAGAAATGTACATCAAAACATGCACATTTTCATTGTATATACAAGAAATGTACATCAAAACTACACATTTTCATTGTACACTCAATAAATGTACATCAAAACTACACATTTTCATTGTACATACAAGAAATGTACATCAAAACATACACATTTTCATTGTATATACAAGAAATGTACATCAAAACATGCACATTTTCATTGTATATACAAGAAATGTACCTCAAAACTACACATTTTCATTGTACACTCAAGAAATGTACATCAAAACTACACATTTTCATTGTACATACAAGAAATGTACATCAAAACATACACATTTTCATTGTATATACAAGAAATGTACATCAAAACATGCACATTTTCATTGTACATACAAGAAATGTACATCAAAACATACACATTTTCATTGTATATACAAGAAATGTACATCAAAACATGCACATTTTCATTGTATATACAAGAAATGTACATCAAAACTACACATTTTCATTGTACACTCAAGAAATGTACATCAAAACTACACATTTTCATTGTACACTCAAGAAATGTACATCAAAACTACACATTTTCATTGTATATACAAGAAATGTACATCAAAACTACACATTTTCATTGTATATACAAGAAATGTACATCAAAACATGCACATTTTCATTGTACATACAAGAAATGTACATCAAAACATACACATTTTCATTGTATATACAAGAAATGTACATCAAAACATACACATTTTCATTGTACATACAAGAAATGTACATCAAAACTACACATTTTCATTGTATATACAAGAAATGTACATCAAAACTACACATTTTCATTGTACACTCAAGAAATGTACATCAAAACTACACTTTTTCATTGTACACTCAAGAAATGTACATCAAAACTACACATTTTCATTGTACACTCAAGAAATGTACATCAAAACTACACATTTTCATTGTACACTCAAGAAATGTACATCAAAACATACACATTTTCATTGTATATACAAGAAATGTACATCAAAACATGCACATTTTCATTGTACATACAAGAAATGTACATCAAAACATACACATTTTCATTGTATATACAAGAAATGTACATCAAAACATGCACATTTTCATTGTACATACAAGAAATGTACATCAAAACTACACATTTTCATTGTACACTCAAGAAATGTACATCAAAACTACACATTTTCATTGTACACTCAAGAAATGTACATCAAAACATACACATTTTCATTGTATATACAAGAAATGTACATCAAAACATGCACATTTTCATTGTACATACAAGAAATGTACATCAAAACATACACATTTTCATTGTATATACAAGAAATGTACATCAAAACATGCACATTTTCATTGTATATACAAGAAATGTACATCAAAACTACACATTTTCATTGTACACTCAAGAAATATACATCAAAACTACACATTTTCATTGTATATACAAGAAATGTACATCAAAACATACACATTTTCATTGTATATACAAGAAATGTACATCAAAACTACACATTTTCATTGTATATACAAGAAATGTACATCTAAACTACACATTTTCATTGTACACTCAAGAAATGTACATCAAAACTACACATTTTCATTGTACATACAAGAAATGTACATCAAAACTACACATTTTCATGGTACATACAAGAAGTGTACATCAAAACATACACATTTTCATTGTATATACAAGAAATGTACATCAAAACATGCACATTTTCATTGTACATGCAAGAAATGTACATCAAAACTACACATTTTCATTGTACACTCAAGAAATGTACATCAAAACTACACATTTTCATTGTACACTCAAGAAATGTACATCAAAACATACACATTTTCATTGTATATACAAGAAATGTACATCAAAACATGCACATTTTCATTGTACATACAAGAAATGTACATCAAAACATACACATTTTCATTGTATATACAAGAAATGTACATCAAAACATGCACATTTTCATTGTATATACAAGAAATGTACATCAAAACTACACATTTTCATTGTACACTCAAGAAATGTACATCAAAACTACACATTTTCATTGTATATACAAGAAATGTACATCAAAACATACACATTTTCATTGTATATACAAGAAATGTACATCAAAACTACACATTTTCATTGTATATACAAGAAATGTACATCAAAACTACACATTTTCATTGTACACTCAAGAAATGTACATCAAAACTACACATTTTCATTGTACATACAAGAAATGTACATCAAAACATACACATTTTCATTGTACATACAAGAAATGTACATCAAAACTACACATTTTCATTGTACACTCAAGAAATGTACATGAAAACTACACATTTTCATTGTATATACAAGAAATGTACATCAAAACTACACATTTTCATTCTACATACAAGAAATGTACATCAAAACTACACATTTTCATTGTACACTCAAGAAATGTACATCAAAACTACACATTTTCATTGTATATACAAGAAATGTACATCAAAACATGCACATTTTCATTGTACATACAAGAAATGTACATCAAAACACGCACATTTTCATTGTACACTCAAGAAATGTACATCAAAACTACACATTTTCATTGTACATACAAGAAATGTACATCAAAACATACACATTTTCATTGTACATACAAGAAATGTACATCAAAACTACACATTTTCATTGTACACTCAAGAAATGTACATCAAAACTACACATTTTCATTGTATATACAAGAAATGTACATCAAAACTACACATTTTCATTGTACACTCAAGAAATGTACATCAAAACTTACACATTTTCATTGTACACTCAAGAAATGTACATCAAAACATGCACATTTTCATTGTACACTCAAGAAATGTACATCAAAACTACACATTTTCATTGTACACTCAAGAAATGTACATCAAAACTACACATTTTCATTGTACACTCAAGAAATGTACATCAAAACTACACATTCTCATTGTATATACAAGAAATGTACATAAAAACTACACATTTTCATTGTACACTCAAGAAATGTACATCAAAACTACACATTTTCATTGTATATACAAGAAATGTACATCAAAACTTACACATCTTCATTGTATATACAAGAAATGTACATCAAAACTTACACATGTTCATTGTATATACAAGCAATGTACATCAAAACATACACATTTTCATTGTACACTCAAGAAATGTACATCAAAACATACACATTTTCATTGTATATACAAGAAATGTACATCAAAACATACACATTTTCATTGTATATACAAGAAATGTACATCAAAACATACACATTTTCATTGTATATACAAGAAATGTACATCAAAACTACACATTTTCATTGTACACTCAAGAAATGTACATCAAAACTACACATTTTCATTGTATATACAAGAAATGTACATCAAAACTACACATTTTCATTGTACATACAAGAAATGTACATCAAAACTACACATTTTCATTGTATATACAAGAAATGTACATCAAAACTACACATTTTCATTGTATATACAAGAAATGTACATCAAAACTACACATTTTCATTGTATATACAAGAAATGTACATCAAAACTACACATTTTCATTGTACACTCAAGAAATGTAAATCAAAACTACACATTTTCATTGTACATACAAGAAATGTACATCAAAACTACACATTTTCATTGTACACTCAAGAAATGTACATCAAAACTACACATTTTCATTGTATATACAAGAAATGTACATCAAAACTACACATTTTCATTGTACACTCAAGAAATGTACATCAAAACTACACATTTTCATTGTACATACAAGAAATGTACATCAAAACTACACATTTTCATTGTACACTCAAGAAATGTACATCAAAACTACACATTTTCATTGTATGTACAAGAAATGTACATCAAAACTACACATTTTCATTGTACACTCAAGAAATGTACATCAAAACATACACATTTTCATTGTACACTCAAGAAATGTACATCAAAACTACACATTTTCATTGTACACTCAAGAAATGTACATCAAAACTACACATTTTCATTGTATATACAAGAAATGTACATCAAAACATACACATTTTCATTGTACATACAAGAAATGTACATCAAAACTACACATTTTCATTGTACACTCAAGAAATGTACATCAAAACTACACATTTTCATTGTATATACAAGAAATGTACATCAAAACTACACATTTTCATTGTACACTCAAGAAATGTACATCAAAACTTACACATTTTCATTGTACACTCAAGAAATGTACATCAAAACATGCACATTTTCATTGTACACTCAAGAAATGTACATCAAAACTACACATTTTCATTGTACACTCAAGAAATGTACATCAAAACTACACATTTTCATTGTACACTCAAGAAATGTACATCAAAACTACACATTCTCATTGTATATACAAGAAATGTACATAAAAACTACACATTTTCATTGTACACTCAAGAAATGTACATCAAAACTACACATTTTCATTGTATATACAAGAAATGTACATCAAAGCTTACACATCTTCATTGTATATACAAGAAATGTACATCAAAACTTACACATGTTCATTGTATATACAAGCAATGTACATCAAAACATACACATTTTCATTGTACACTCAAGAAATGTACATCAAAACATACACATTTTCATTGTATATACAAGAAATGTACATCAAAACATACACATTTTCATTGTATATACAAGAAATGTACATCAAAACATACACATGTTCATTGTATATACAAGAAATGTACATCAAAACTACACATTTTCATTGTATACTCAAGAAATGTACATCAAAACTACACATTTTCATTGTATATACAAGAAATGTACATCAAAACATACACATTTTCATTGTACATACAAGAAATGTACATCAAAACTACACATTTTCATTGTATATACAAGAAATGTACATCAAAACTACACATTTTCATTGTATATACAAGAAATGTACATCAAAACTACACATTTTCATTGTATATACAAGAAATGTACATCAAAACTACACATTTTCATTGTACACTCAAGAAATGTAAATCAAAACTACACATTTTCATTGTACATACAAGAAATGTACATCAAAACTACACATTTTCATTGTACACTCAAGAAATGTACATCAAAACTACACATTTTCATTGTATATACAAGAAATGTACATCAAAACTACACATTTTCATTGTACACTCAAGAAATGTACATCAAAACTACACATTTTCATTGTACATACAAGAAATGTACATCAAAACTACACATTTTCATTGTACACTCAAGAAATGTACATCAAAACTACACATTTTCATTGTATACACAAGAAATGTACATCAAAACTACACATTTTCATTGTACACTCAAGAAATGTACATCAAAACTACACATTTTCATTGTACACTCAAGAAATGTAGATCAAAACTACACATTTTCATTGTATATACAAGAAATGTACATCAAAACTACACATTTACATTGTATATACAAGAAATGTACATCAAAACTACACATTTTCATTGTACATACAAGAAATGTACATCAAAACTACACATTTTCATTGTACACTCAAGAAATGTACAACAAAACATACACATTTTCATTGTACACTCAAGAAATATACATCAAAACTACACATTTTCATTGTACACTCAAGAAATGTACATCAAAACTACACATTTTCATTGTACATACAAGAAATGTACATCAAAACTACACATTTTCATTGTACACTCAAGAAATGTACATCAAAACTACACATTTTCATTGTACATACAAGAAATGTACATCAAAACTTACACATGTTCATTGTATATACAAGCAATGTACATCAAAACATACACATTTTCATTGTACACTCAAGAAATGTACATCAAAACATACACATTTTCATTGTATATACAAGAAATGTACATCAAAACATACACATTTTCACTGTATATACAAGAAATGTACATCAAAACATACACATGTTCATTGTATATACAAGAAATGTACATCAAAACTACACATTTTCATTGTACACTCAAGAAATGTACATCAAAACTACACATTTTCATTGTACACTCAAGAAATGTACATCAAAACATACACATTTTCATTGTACACTCAAGAAATGTACATCAAAACTACACATTTTCATTGTACATACAAGAAATGTACATCAAAACTACACATTTTCATTGTATATACAAGAAATGTACATCAAAACTACACATTTTCATTGTATATACAAGAAATGTACATCAAAACTACACATTTTCATTGTATATACAAGAAATGTACATCAAAACTACACATTTTCATTGTACACTCAAGAAATGTAAATCAAAACTACACATTTTCATTGTACATACAAGAAATGTACATCAAAACTACACATTTTCATTGTACACTCAAGAAATGTACATCAAAACTACACATTTTCATTGTATATACAAGAAATGTACATCAAAACTACACATTTTCATTGTACACTCAAGAAATGTACATCAAAACTACACATTTTCATTGTACATACAAGAAATGTACATCAAAACTACACATTTTCATTGTACACTCAAGAAATGTACATCAAAACTACACATTTTCATTGTATACACCAGAAATGTACATCAAAACTACACATTTTCATTGTACACTCAAGAAATGTACATCAAAACTACACATTTTCATTGTACACTCAAGAAATGTAGATCAAAACTACACATTTTCATTGTATATACAAGAAATGTACATCAAAACTACACATTTTCATTGTATATACAAGAAATGTACATCAAAACTACACATTTTCATTGTACATACAAGAAATGTACATCAAAACTACACATTTTCATTGTACACTCAAGAAATGTACAACAAAACATACACATTTTCATTGTACACTCAAGAAATGTACATCAAAACTACACATTTTCATTGTACACTCAAGAAATGTACATCAAAACTACACATTTTCATTGTACATACAAGAAATGTACATCAAAACTACACATTTTCATTGTACACTCAAGAAATGTACATCAAAACATACACATTTTCATTGTACATACAAGAAATGTACATCAAAACATACACATTTTCATTGTATATACAAGAAATGTACATCAAAACATGCACATTTTCATTGTACACTCAAGAAATGTACATCAAAACTACACATCTTCATTGTACACTCAAGAAATGTACATCAAAACTACACATTTTCATTGTATATACAAGAAATGTACATCAAAACATACACATTTTCATTGTATATAAAGAAATGTACATCAAAACATACACATTTTCATTGTATATACAAGAAATGTACATCAAAACATACACATTTTCATTGTACACTCAAGAAATGTACATCAAAACTACACATTTTCATTGTACATACAAGAAATGTACATCAAAACATGCACATTTTCATTGTACACTCAAGAAATGTACATCAAAACATACACATTTTCATTGTACATACAAGAAATGTACATCAAAACATACACATTTTCATTGTATATACAAGAAATGTACATCAAAACATACACATTTTCATTGTATATACAAGAAACGTACATCAAAACATACACATTTTCATTGTATATACAAGAAATGTACATCAAAACTACACATTTTCATTGTACACTCAAGAAATGTACATCAAAACATACACATTTTCATTGTACACTTAAAAAATGTACATCAAAACATACACATTTTCATTGTACACTCAAGAAATGTACATCAAAACTACACATTTTCATTGTACACTCTAGAAATGTACATCAAAACTACACATTTTCATTGTATATACAAGAAATGTACATCAAAACATACACATTTTCATTGTACACTCAAGAAATGTACATCAAAACTACACATTTTCATTGTACATACAAGAAATGTACATCAAAACATGCACATTTTTATTGTACACTCAAGAAATGTACATCAAAACTACACATTTTCATTGTACACTCAAGAAATGTACATCAAAACATACACATTTTCATTGTATATACAAGAAATGTACATCAAAACATACACATTTTCATTGTATATACAAGAAATGTACATCAAAACATACACATTTTCATTGTATATACAAGAAATGTACATCAAAACTACACATTTTCATTGTTCACTCAAGAAATGTACATCAAAACATACACATTTTCATTGTACACTCAAGAAATGTACATCAAAACATACACATTTTCATTGTACACTCAAGAAATGTACACCAAAACATACACATTTTCATTGTACACTCAAGAAATGTACATCAAAACATACACATTTTCATTGTACATTCAAGAAATGTACATCAAAACTACACATTTTCATTGTACACTCAAAAAATGTACATCAAAACTACACATTTTCATTGTATATACAAGAAATGTACATCAAAACATACACATTTTCATTGTACACTCAAGAAATGTACATCAAAACTACACATTTTCATTGTATATACAAGAAATGTACATCAAAACATACACATTTTCATTGTATATACAAGAAATGTACATCAAAACATACACATTTTCATTGTATATACAAGAAATGTACATCAAAACATACACATTTTCATTGTACACTCAAGAAGTGTACATCAAAACTACACATTTTCATTGTATATACAAGAAATGTACATCAAAACATACACATTTTCATTGTACACTCAAGAAATGTACATCAAAACGACACATTTTCATTGTACACTCAAGAAATGTACATCAAAACTACACAGTTTCATTGTATATACAGGAAATGTACATCAAAACATACACATTTTCATTGTACACTCAAGAAATGTACATCAAAACTACACATTTTCATTGTATATACAAGAAATGTACATCAAAACATACACATTTTCATTGTATATACAAGAAATGTACATCAAAACATACACATTTTCATTGTATATACACGAAATGTACATCAAAACATACACATTTTCATTGTACACTCAAGAAATGTACATCAAAACTACACATTTTCATTGTATATACAAGAAATGTACATCAAAACATACACATTTTCATTGTATATACAAGAAATGTACATCAAAACTACACATTTTCATTGTATATACAAGAAATGTACATCAAAACTTACACATTTTCATTGTATATACAAGAAATGTACATCAAAACATACACATTTTCATTGTATATACAAGAAATGTACATCAAAACTACACATTTTCATTGTATATACAAGAAATGTACATCAAAACTTACACATTTTCATTGTATACACAAGAAATGTACATCAAAACTACACATTTTCATTGTATATACAAGAAATGTACATCAAAACATACACATTTTCATTGTATATACAAGAAATGTACATCAAAACATACACATTTTCATTGTATGTACAAGAAATGTACAGCAAAACATACACATTTTCATTGTATATACAAGAAATGTACATCAAAACATACACATTTTCATTGTACACTCAAGAAATGTACATCAAAACTACACATTTTCATTGTATATACAAGAAATGTACATCAAAACATACACATTTTCATTGTATATACAAGAAATGTACATCAAAGCTACACATTTTCATTGTATATACAAGAAATGTACATCAGAACATACACATTTTCATTGTACACTCAAGAAATGTACATCAAAACTACACATTTTCATTGTATATACAAGAAATGTACATCAAAACATACACATTTTCATTGTATATACAAGAAATGTACATCAAAACATACACATTTTCATTGTATATACAAGAAATGTACAGCAAAACATACACATTTTCATTGTATATACAAGAAATGTACATCAAAACATACACATTTTCATTGTACACTCAAGAAATGTACATCAAAACTACACATTTTCATTGTATATACAAGAAATGTACATCAAAACATACACATTTTCATTGTATATACAAGAAATGTACATCAAAGCTACACATTTTCATTGTATATACAAGAAATGTACATCAGAACATACACATTTTCATTGTACACTCAAGAAATGTACATCAAAACATACACATTTTCATTGTACACTCAAGAAATGTACATCAAAACATACACATTTTCATTGTACACTCAAGAAATGTACACCAAAACATACACATTTTCATTGTACACTCAAGAAATGTACATCAAATCATACACATTTTCATTGTACATTCAAGAAATGTACATCAAAACTACACATTTTCATTGTACACTCAAAAAATGTACATCAAAACTACACATTTTCATTGTATATACAAGAAATGTACATCAAAACATACACATTTTCATTGTACACTCAAGAAATGTACATCAAAACTACACATTTTCATTGTATATACAAGAAATGTACATCAAAACATACACACTTTCATTGTATATACAAGAAATGTACATCAAAACATACACATTTTCATTGTATATACAAGAAATGTACATCAAAACATACACATTTTCATTGTACACTCAAGAAATGTACATCAAAACTACACATTTTCATTGTATATACAAGAAATGTACATCAAAACATACACATTTTCATTGTACACTCAAGAAATGTACATCAAAACTACACATTTTCATTGTACACTCAAGAAATGTACATCAAAACTACACAGTTTCATTGTATATACAGGAAATGTACATCAAAACATACACATTTTCATTGTACACTCAAGAAATGTACATCAAAACTACACATTTTCATTGTATATACAAGAAATGTACATCAAAACATACACATTTTCATTGTATATACAAGAAATGTACATCAAAACATACACATTTTCATTGTATATACACGAAATGTACATCAAAACATACACATTTTCATTGTACACTCAAGAAATGTACATCAAAACTACACATTTTCATTGTATATACAAGAAATGTACATCAAAACATACACATTTTCATTGTATATACAAGAAATGTACATCAAAACTACACATTTTCATTGTATATACAAGAAATGTACATCAAAACTTACACATTTTCATTGTATATACAAGAAATGTACATCAAAACATACACATTTGCATTGTATATACAAGAAATGTACATCAAAACTACACATTTTCATTGTATATACAAGAAATGTACATCAAAACTTACACATTTTCATTGTATACACAAGAAATGTACATCAAAACTACACATTTTCATTGTATATACAAGAAATGTACATCAAAACATACACATTTTCATTGTATATACAAGAAATGTACATCAAAACATACACATTTTCATTGTATATACAAGAAATGTACAGCAAAACATACACATTTTCATTGTATATACAAGAAATGTACATCAAAACCTACACATTTTCATTGTACACTCAAGAAATGTACATCAAAACTACACATTTTCATTGTATATACAAGAAATGTACATCAAAACATACACATTTTCATTGTATATACAAGAAATGTACATCAAAGCTACACATTTTCATTGTATATACAAGAAATGTACATCAGAACATACACATTTTCATTGTACACTCAAGAAATGTACATCAAAACTACACATTTTCATTGTATATACAAGAAATGTACATCAAAACATACACATTTTCATTGTATATACAAGAAATGTACATCAAAACATACACATTTTCATTGTATATACAAGAAATGTACAGCAAAACATACACATTTTCATTGTATATACAAGAAATGTACATCAAAACATACACATTTTCATTGTACACTCAAGAAATGTACATCAAAACTACACATTTTCATTGTATATACAAGAAATGTACATCAAAACATACACATTTTCATTGTATATACAAGAAATGTACATCAAAGCTACACATTTTCATTGTATATACAAGAAATGTACATCAGAACATACACATTTTCATTGTACACTCAAGAAATGTACATCAAAACTACACATTTTCATTGTATATACAAGAAATGTACATCAAAACATACACATTTTCATTGTATATACAAGAAATGTACATCAAAACATACACATTTTCATTGTATATACAAGAAATGTACATCAAAACTACACATTTTCATTGTACATACAAGAAATGTACATCAAAACTACACATTTTCATTGTATATACAAGAAATGTACATCAAAACTACACATTTTCATTGTATATACAAGAAATGTACATCAAAACATACACATTTTCATTGTATATACAAGAAATGTACATCAAAACATACACATTTTCATTGTATATACAAGAAATGTACATCAAAACTACACATTTTCATTGTACATACAAGAAATGTACATCAAAACTACACATTTTCATTGTATATACAAGAAATGTACATCAAAACATACACATTTTCATTGTACACTCAAGAAATGTACATCAAAACATGCACATTTTCATTGTACACTCAAGAAATGTACATCAAAACTACACATTTTCATTGTACACTCAAGAAATGTACATCAAAACTACACATTTTCATTGTACACTCAAGAAATGTACATCAAAACTACACATTCTCATTGTATATACAAGAAATGTACATAAAAACTACACATTTTCATTGTACACTCAAGAAATGTACATCAAAACTACACATTTTCATTGTATATACAAGAAATGTACATCAAAACTTACACATCTTCATTGTATATACAAGAAATGTACATCAAAACTTACACATGTTCATTGTATATACAAGCAATGTACATCAAAACATACACATTTTCATTGTACACTCAAGAAATGTACATCAAAACATACACATTTTCATTGTATATACAAGAAATGTACATCAAAACATACACATTTTCATTGTATATACAAGAAATGTACATCAAAACATACACATTTTCATTGTATATACAAGAAATGTACATCAAAACTACACATTTTCATTGTACACTCAAGAAATGTACATCAAAACTACACATTTTCATTGTATATACAAGAAATGTACATCAAAACTACACATTTTCATTGTACATACAAGAAATGTACATCAAAACTACACATTTTCATTGTATATACAAGAAATGTACATCAAAACTACACATTTTCATTGTATATACAAGAAATGTACATCAAAACTACACATTTTCATTGTATATACAAGAAATGTACATCAAAACTACACATTTTCATTGTACACTCAAGAAATGTAAATCAAAACTACACATTTTCATTGTACACTCAAGAAATGTACATCAAAACTACACATTTTCATTGTATATACAAGAAATGTACATCAAAACTACACATTTTCATTGTATATACAAGAAATGTACATCAAAACTACACATTTTCATTGTATATACAAGAAATGTACATCAAAACTACACATTTTCATTGTACACTCAAGAAATGTACATCAAAACTACACATTTTCATTGTACACTCAAGAAATGTACATCAAAACTACACATTTTCATTGTATATACAAGAAATGTACATCAAAACTACACATTTTCATTGTACACTCAAGAAATGTACATCAAAACTACACATTTTCATTGTACACTCAAGAAATGTACATCAAAACTACACATTTTCATTGTATATACAAGAAATGTACATCAAAACTACACATTTTCGTTGTACACTCAAGAAATGTACATCAAAACTACACATTTTCATTGTACATACAAGAAATGTACATCAAAACTACACATTTTCATTGTACACTCAAGAAATGTACATCAAAACTACACATTTTCATTGTATATACAAGAAATGTACATCAAAACTACACATTTTCATTGTACACTCAAGAAATGTACATCAAAACATACACATTTTCATTGTACACTCAAGAAATGTACATCAAAACTACACATTTTCATTGTACACTCAAGAAATGTACATCAAAACTACACATTTTCATTGTATATACAAGAAATGTACATCAAAACATACACATTTTCATTGTACATACAAGAAATGTACATCAAAACTACACATTTTCATTGTACACTCAATAAATGTACATCAAAACTACACATTTTCATTGTATATACAAGAAATGTACATCAAAACTACACATTTTCATTGTACACTCAAGAAATGTACATCAAAACTTACACATTTTCATTGTACACTCAAGAAATGTACATCAAAACATGCACATTTTCATTGTACACTCAAGAAATGTACATCAAAACTACACATTTTCATTGTACACTCAAGAAATGTACATCAAAACTACACATTTTCATTGTACACTCAAGAAATGTACATCAAAACTACACATTCTCATTGTATATACAAGAAATGTACATAAAAACTACACATTTTCATTGTACACTCAAGAAATGTACATCAAAACTACACATTTTCATTGTATATACAAGAAATGTACATCAAAGCTTACACATCTTCATTGTATATACAAGAAATGTACATCAAAACTTACACATGTTCATTGTATATACAAGCAATGTACATCAAAACATACACATTTTCATTGTACACTCAAGAAATGTACATCAAAACATACACATTTTCATTGTATATACAAGAAATGTACATCAAAACATACACATTTTCATTGTATATACAAGAAATGTACATCAAAACATACACATGTTCATTGTATATACAAGAAATGTACATCAAAACTACACATTTTCATTGTATACTCAAGAAATGTACATCAAAACTACACATTTTCATTGTATATACAAGAAATGTACATCAAAACATACACATTTTCATTGTACATACAAGAAATGTACATCAAAACTACACATTTTCATTGTATATACAAGAAATGTACATCAAAACTACACATTTTCATTGTATATACAAGAAATGTACATCAAAACTACACATTTTCATTGTATATACAAGAAATGTACATCAAAACTACACATTTTCATTGTACACTCAAGAAATGTAAATCAAAACTACACATTTTCATTGTACATACAAGAAATGTACATCAAAACTACACATTTTCATTGTACACTCAAGAAATGTACATCAAAACTACACATTTTCATTGTATATACAAGAAATGTACATCAAAACTATACATTTTCATTGTACACTCAAGAAATGTACATCAAAACTACACATTTTCATTGTACATACAAGAAATGTACATCAAAACTACACATTTTCATTGTACACTCAAGAAATGTACATCAAAACTACACATTTTCATTGTATACACAAGAAATGTACATCAAAACTACACATTTTCATTGTACACTCAAGAAATGTACATCAAAACTACACATTTTCATTGTACACTCAAGAAATGTAGATCAAAACTACACATTTTCATTGTATATACAAGAAATGTACATCAAAACTACACATTTTCATTGTATATACAAGAAATGTACATCAAAACTACACATTTTCATTGTACATACAAGAAATGTACATCAAAACTACACATTTTCATTGTACACTCAAGAAATGTACAACAAAACATACACATTTTCATTGTACACTCAAGAAATATACATCAAAACTACACATTTTCATTGTACACTCAAGAAATGTACATCAAAACTACACATTTTCATTGTACATACAAGAAATGTACATCAAAACTACACATTTTCATTGTACACTCAAGAAATGTACATCAAAACTACACATTTTCATTGTACATACAAGAAATGTACATCAAAACTTACACATGTTCATTGTATATACAAGCAATGTACATCAAAACATACACATTTTCATTGTACACTCAAGAAATGTACATCAAAACATACACATTTTCATTGTATATACAAGAAATGTACATCAAAACATACACATTTTCACTGTATATACAAGAAATGTACATCAAAACATACACATGTTCATTGTATATACAAGAAATGTACATCAAAACTACACATTTTCATTGTACACTCAAGAAATGTACATCAAAACTACACATTTTCATTGTATATACAAGAAATGTACATCAAAACTACACATTTTCATTGTACATACAAGAAATGTACATCAAAACTACACATTTTCATTGTATATACAAGAAATGTACATCAAAACTACACATTTTCATTGTATATACAAGAAATGTACATCAAAACTACACATTTTCATTGTATATACAAGAAATGTACATCAAAACTACACATTTTCATTGTACACTCAAGAAATGTAAATCAAAACTACACATTTTCATTGTACATACAAGAAATGTACATCAAAACTACACATTTTCATTGTACACTCAAGAAATGTACATCAAAACTACACATTTTCATTGTATATACAAGAAATGTACATCAAAACTACACATTTTCATTGTACACTCAAGAAATGTACATCAAAACTACACATTTTCATTGTACATACAAGAAATGTACATCAAAACTACACATTTTCATTGTACACTCAAGAAATGTACATCAAAACTACACATTTTCATTGTATACACCAGAAATGTACATCAAAACTACACATTTTCATTGTACACTCAAGAAATGTACATCAAAACTACACATTTTCATTGTACACTCAAGAAATGTAGATCAAAACTACACATTTTCATTGTATATACAAGAAATGTACATCAAAACTACACATTTTCATTGTATATACAAGAAATGTACATCAAAACTACACATTTTCATTGTACATACAAGAAATGTACATCAAAACTACACATTTTCATTGTACACTCAAGAAATGTACAACAAAACATACACATTTTCATTGTACACTCAAGAAATGTACATCAAAACTACACATTTTCATTGTACACTCAAGAAATGTACATCAAAACTACACATTTTCATTGTACATACAAGAAATGTACATCAAAACTACACATTTTCATTGTACACTCAAGAAATGTACATCAAAACATACACATTTTCATTGTACATACAAGAAATGTACATCAAAACATACACATTTTCATTGTATATACAAGAAATGTACATCAAAACATGCACATTTTCATTGTACACTCAAGAAATGTACATCAAAACTACACATCTTCATTGTACACTCAAGAAATGTACATCAAAACTACACATTTTCATTGTATATACAAGAAATGTACATCAAAACATACACATTTTCATTGTATATAAAGAAATGTACATCAAAACATACACATTTTCATTGTATATACAAGAAATGTACATCAAAACATACACATTTTCATTGTACACTCAAGAAATGTACATCAAAACTACACATTTTCATTGTACATACAAGAAATGTACATCAAAACATGCACATTTTCATTGTACACTCAAGAAATGTACATCAAAACATACACATTTTCATTGTACATACAAGAAATGTACATCAAAACATACACATTTTCATTGTATATACAAGAAATGTACATCAAAACATACACCTTTTCATTGTATATACAAGAAACGTACATCAAAACATACACATTTTCATTGTATATACAAGAAATGTACATCAAAACTACACATTTTCATTGTACACTCAAGAAATGTACATCAAAACATACACATTTTCATTGTACACTTAAAAAATGTACATCAAAACATACACATTTTCATTGTACACTCAAGAAATGTACATCAAAACTACACATTTTCATTGTACACTCTAGAAATGTACATCAAAACTACACATTTTCATTGTATATACAAGAAATGTACATCAAAACATACACATTTTCATTGTACACTCAAGAAATGTACATCAAAACTACACATTTTCATTGTACATACAAGAAATGTACATCAAAACATGCACATTTTCATTGTACACTCAAGAAATGTACATCAAAACTACACATTTTCATTGTACACTCAAGAAATGTACATCAAAACATACACATTTTCATTGTATATACAAGAAATGTACATCAAAACATACACATTTTCATTGTATATACAAGAAATGTACATCAAAACATACACATTTTCATTGTATATACAAGAAATGTACATCAAAACTACACATTTTCATTGTTCACTCAAGAAATGTACATCAAAACATACACATTTTCATTGTACACTCAAGAAATGTACATCAAAACATACACATTTTCATTGTACACTCAAGAAATGTACACCAAAACATACACATTTTCATTGTACACTCAAGAAATGTACATCAAAACATACACATTTTCATTGTACATTCAAGAAATGTACATCAAAACTACACATTTTCATTGTACACTCAAAAAATGTACATCAAAACTACACATTTTCATTGTATATACAAGAAATGTACATCAAAACATACACATTTTCATTGTACACTCAAGAAATGTACATCAAAACTACACATTTTCATTGTATATACAAGAAATGTACATCAAAACATACACATTTTCATTGTATATACAAGAAATGTACATCAAAACATACACATTTTCATTGTATATACAAGAAATGTACATCAAAACATACACATTTTCATTGTACACTCAAGAAGTGTACATCAAAACTACACATTTTCATTGTATATACAAGAAATGTACATCAAAACATACATATTTTCATTGTACACTCAAGAAATGTACATCAAAACGACACATTTTCATTGTACACTCAAGAAATGTACATCAAAACTACACAGTTTCATTGTATATACAGGAAATGTACATCAAAACATTCACATTTTCATTATACACTCAAGAAATGTACATCACAACTACACATTTTCATTGTATATACAAGAAATGTACATCAAAGCATACACATTTTCATTGTATATACAAGAAATGTACATCAAAACATACACATTTTCATTGTATATACACGAAATGTACATCAAAACATACACATTTTCATTGTACACTCAAGAAATGTACATCAAAACTACACATTTTCATTGTATATACAAGAAATGTACATCAAAACATACACATTTTCATTGTATATACAAGAAATGTACATCAAAACTACACATTTTCATTGTATATACAAGAAATGTACATCAAAACATACACATGTTTATTGTATATACAAGAAATGTACATCAAAACTACACATTTTCATTGTACACTCAAGAAATGTACATCAAAACTACACATTTTCATTGTATATACAAGAAATGTACATCAAAACTACACATTTTCATTGTACATACAAGAAATGTACATCAAAACTACACATTTTCATTGTATATACAAGAAATGTACATCAAAACTACACATTTTCATTGTATATACAAGAAATGTACATCAAAACTACACATTTTCATTGTATATACAAGAAATGTACATCAAAACTACACATTTTCATTGTACACTCAAGAAATGTAAATCAAAACTACACATTTTCATTGTACATACAAGAAATGTACATCAAAACTACACATTTTCATTGTACACTCAAGAAATGTACATCAAAACTACACATTTTCATTGTATATACAAGAAATGTACATCAAAACTACACATTTTCATTGTACACTCAAGAAATGTACATCAAAACTACACATTTTCATTGTACATACAAGAAATGTACATCAAAACTACACATTTTCATTGTACACTCAAGAAATGTACATCAAAACTACACATTTTCATTGTATACACCAGAAATGTACATCAAAACTACACATTTTCATTGTACACTCAAGAAATGTACATCAAAACTACACATTTTCATTGTACACTCAAGAAATGTAGATCAAAACTACACATTTTCATTGTATATACAAGAAATGTACATCAAAACTACACATTTTCATTGTATATACAAGAAATGTACATCAAAACTACACATTTTCATTGTACATACAAGAAATGTACATCAAAACTACACATTTTCATTGTACACTCAAGAAATGTACAACAAAACATACACATTTTCATTGTACACTCAAGAAATGTACATCAAAACTACACATTTTCATTGTACACTCAAGAAATGTACATCAAAACTACACATTTTCATTGTACATACAAGAAATGTACATCAAAACTACACATTTTCATTGTACACTCAAGAAATGTACATCAAAACATACACATTTTCATTGTACATACAAGAAATGTACATCAAAACATACACATTTTCATTGTATATACAAGAAATGTACATCAAAACATGCACATTTTCATTGTACACTCAAGAAATGTACATCAAAACTACACATCTTCATTGTACACTCAAGAAATGTACATCAAAACTACACATTTTCATTGTATATACAAGAAATGTACATCAAAACATACACATTTTCATTGTATATAAAGAAATGTACATCAAAACATACACATTTTCATTGTATATACAAGAAATGTACATCAAAACATACACATTTTCATTGTACACTCAAGAAATGTACATCAAAACTACACATTTTCATTGTACATACAAGAAATGTACATCAAAACATGCACATTTTCATTGTATATACAAGAAATGTACATCAAAACATACACCTTTTCATTGTATATACAAGAAACGTACATCAAAACATACACATTTTCATTGTATATACAAGAAATGTACATCAAAACTACACATTTTCATTGTACACTCAAGAAATGTACATCAAAACATACACATTTTCATTGTACACTTAAAAAATGTACATCAAAACATACACATTTTCATTGTACACTCAAGAAATGTACATCAAAACTACACATTTTCATTGTACACTCTAGAAATGTACATCAAAACTACACATTTTCATTGTATATACAAGAAATGTACATCAAAACATACACATTTTCATTGTACACTCAAGAAATGTACATCAAAACTACACATTTTCATTGTACATACAAGAAATGTACATCAAAACATGCACATTTTCATTGTACACTCAAGAAATGTACATCAAAACTACACATTTTCATTGTACACTCAAGAAATGTACATCAAAACATACACATTTTCATTGTATATACAAGAAATGTACATCAAAACATACACATTTTCATTGTATATACAAGAAATGTACATCAAAACATACACATTTTCATTGTATATACAAGAAATGTACATCAAAACTACACATTTTCATTGTTCACTCAAGAAATGTACATCAAAACATACACATTTTCATTGTACACTCAAGAAATGTACATCAAAACATACACATTTTCATTGTACACTCAAGAAATGTACACCAAAACATACACATTTTCATTGTACACTCAAGAAATGTACATCAAAACATACACATTTTCATTGTACATTCAAGAAATGTACATCAAAACTACACATTTTCATTGTACACTCAAAAAATGTACATCAAAACTACACATTTTCATTGTATATACAAGAAATGTACATCAAAACATACACATTTTCATTGTACACTCAAGAAATGTACATCAAAACTACACATTTTCATTGTATATACAAGAAATGTACATCAAAACATACACATTTTCATTGTATATACAAGAAATGTACATCAAAACATACACATTTTCATTGTATATACAAGAAATGTACATCAAAACATACACATTTTCATTGTACACTCAAGAAGTGTACATCAAAACTACACATTTTCATTGTATATACAAGAAATGTACATCAAAACATACACATTTTCATTGTACACTCAAGAAATGTACATCAAAACGACACATTTTCATTGTACACTCAAGAAATGTACATCAAAACTACACAGTTTCATTGTATATACAGGAAATGTACATCAAAACATACACATTTTCATTGTACACTCAAGAAATGTACATCAAAACTACACATTTTCATTGTATATACAAGAAATGTACATCAAAACATACACATTTTCATTGTATATACAAGAAATGTACATCAAAACATACACATTTTCATTGTATATACACGAAATGTACATCAAAACATACACATTTTCATTGTACACTCAAGAAATGTACATCAAAACTACACATTTTCATTGTATATACAAGAAATGTACATCAAAACATACACATTTTCATTGTATATACAAGAAATGTACATCAAAACTACACATTTTCATGGTATATACAAGAAATGTACATCAAAACATACACATTTTCATTGTATATATAAGAAATGTACATCAAAACATGCACATTTTCATTGTACATACAAGAAATGTACATCAAAACATGCACATTTTCATTGTATATACAAGAAATGTACATCAAAACTACACATTTTCATTGTACATACAAGAAATGTACATCAAAACTACACATTTTCATTGTACACTCAAGAAATGTACATCAAAACTACACATTTTCATTGTACACTCAAGAAATGTACATCAAAACTACACATTTTCATTATATATACAAGAAATGTACATCAAAACATACACATTTTCATTGTATATACAAGAAATGTACATCAAAACATACACATTTTCATTGTATATACAAGAAATGTACATCAAAACTACACATTTTCATTGTATATACAAGAAATGTACATCAAAACTTACACATTTTCATTGTATACACAAGAAATGTACATCAAAACTACACATTTTCATTGTATATACAAGAAATGTACATCAAAACATACACATTTTCATTGTATATACAAGAAATGTACATCAAAACATACACATTTTCATTGTATGTACAAGAAATGTACAGCAAAACATACACATTTTCATTGTATATACAAGAAATGTACATCAAAACATACACATTTTCATTGTACACTCAAGAAATGTACATCAAAACTACACATTTTCATTGTATATACAAGAAATGTACATCAAAACATACACATTTTCATTGTATATACAAGAAATGTACATCAAAGCTACACATTTTCATTGTATATACAAGAAATGTACATCAGAACATACACATTTTCATTGTACACTCAAGAAATGTACATCAAAACTACACATTTTCATTGTATATACAAGAAATGTACATCAAAACATACACATTTTCATTGTATATACAAGAAATGTACATCAAAACATACACATTTTCATTGTATATACAAGAAATGTACAGCAAAACATACACATTTTCATTGTATATACAAGAAATGTACATCAAAACATACACATTTTCATTGTACACTCAAGAAATGTACATCAAAACTACACATTTTCATTGTATATACAAGAAATGTACATCAAAACATACACATTTTCATTGTATATACAAGAAATGTACATCAAAGCTACACATTTTCATTGTATATACAAGAAATGTACATCAGAACATACACATTTTCATTGTACACTCAAGAAATGTACATCAAAACATACACATTTTCATTGTACACTCAAGAAATGTACATCAAAACATACACATTTTCATTGTACACTCAAGAAATGTACACCAAAACATACACATTTTCATTGTACACTCAAGAAATGTACATCAAATCATACACATTTTCATTGTACATTCAAGAAATGTACATCAAAACTACACATTTTCATTGTACACTCAAAAAATGTACATCAAAACTACACATTTTCATTGTATATACAAGAAATGTACATCAAAACATACACATTTTCATTGTACACTCAAGAAATGTACATCAAAACTACACATTTTCATTGTATATACAAGAAATGTACATCAAAACATACACACTTTCATTGTATATACAAGAAATGTACATCAAAACATACACATTTTCATTGTATATACAAGAAATGTACATCAAAACATACACATTTTCATTGTACACTCAAGAAATGTACATCAAAACTACACATTTTCATTGTATATACAAGAAATGTACATCAAAACATACACATTTTCATTGTACACTCAAGAAATGTACATCAAAACTACACATTTTCATTGTACACTCAAGAAATGTACATCAAAACTACACAGTTTCATTGTAAATACAGGAAATGTACATCAAAACATACACATTTTCATTGTACACTCAAGAAATGTACATCAAAACTACACATTTTCATTGTATATACAAGAAATGTACATCAAAACATACACATTTTCATTGTATATACAAGAAATGTACATCAAAACATACACATTTTCATTGTATATACACGAAATGTACATCAAAACATACACATTTTCATTGTACACTCAAGAAATGTACATCAAAACTACACATTTTCATTGTATATACAAGAAATGTACATCAAAACATACACATTTTCATTGAATATACAAGAAATGTACATCAAAACTACACATTTTCATTGTATATACAAGAAATGTACATCAAAACTTACACATTTTCATTGTATATACAAGAAATGTACATCAAAACATACACATTTTCATTGTATATACAAGAAATGTACATCAAAACTACACATTTTCATTGTATATACAAGAAATGTACATCAAAACTTACACATTTTCATTGTATACACAAGAAATGTACATCAAAACTACACATTTTCATTGTATATACAAGAAATGTACATCAAAACATACACATTTTCATTGTATATACAAGAAATGTACATCAAAACATACACATTTTCATTGTATATACAAGAAATGTACAGCAAAACATACACATTTTCATTGTATATACAAGAAATGTACATCAAAACCTACACATTTTCATTGTACACTCAAGAAATGTACATCAAAACTACACATTTTCATTGTATATACAAGAAATGTACATCAAAACATACACATTTTCATTGTATATACAAGAAATGTACATCAAAGCTACACATTTTCATTGTATATACAAGAAATGTACATCAGAACATACACATTTTCATTGTACACTCAAGAAATGTACATCAAAACTACACATTTTCATTGTATATACAAGAAATGTACATCAAAACATACACATTTTCATTGTATATACAAGAAATGTACATCAAAACATACACATTTTCATTGTATATACAAGAAATGTACAGCAAAACATACACATTTTCATTGTATATACAAGAAATGTACATCAAAACATACACATTTTCATTGTACACTCAAGAAATGTACATCAAAACTACACATTTTCATTGTATATACAAGAAATGTACATCAAAACATACACATTTTCATTGTATATACAAGAAATGTACATCAAAGCTACACATTTTCATTGTATATACAAGAAATGTACATCAGAACATACACATTTTCATTGTACACTCAAGAAATGTACATCAAAACTACACATTTTCATTGTATATACAAGAAATGTACATCAAAACATACACATTTTCATTGTATATACAAGAAATGTACATCAAAACATACACATTTTCATTGTATATACAAGAAATGCACATCAAAACATACACATTTTCATTGTACACTCAAGAAATGTACATCAAAACTACACATTTTCATTGTATATACAAGAAATGTACATCAAAACATACACATTTTCATTGTATATACAAGAAATGTACATCAAAACATACACATTTTCATTGTATATACAAGAAATGTACATCAAAACATACACATTTTCATTGTATATACAAGAAATGTACATCAAAACATACACATTTTCATTGTATATACAAGAAATGTACATCAAAGCTACACATTTTCATTGTATATACAAGAAATGTACATCAGAACATACACATTTTCATTGTACACTCAAGAAATGTACATCAAAACTACACATTTTCATTGTATATACAAGAAATGTACATCAAAACATACACATTTTCATTGTATATACAAGAAATGTACATCAAAACATACACATTTTCATTGTATATACAAGAAATGTACAGCAAAACATACACATTTTCATTGTATATACAAGAAATGTACATCAAAACATACACATTTTCATTGTACACTCAAGAAATGTACATCAAAACTACACATTTTCATTGTATATACAAGAAATGTACATCAAAACATACACATTTTCATTGTATATACAAGAAATGTACATCAAAGCTACACATTTTCATTGTATATACAAGAAATGTACATCAGAACATACACATTTTCATTGTACACTCAAGAAATGTACATCAAAACATACACATTTTCATTGTACACTCAAGAAATGTACATCAAAACATACACATTTTCATTGTACACTCAAGAAATGTACACCAAAACATACACATTTTCATTGTACACTCAAGAAATGTACATCAAATCATACACATTTTCATTGTACATTCAAGAAATGTACATCAAAACTACACATTTTCATTGTACACTCAAAAAATGTACATCAAAACTACACATTTTCATTGTATATACAAGAAATGTACATCAAAACATACACATTTTCATTGTACACTCAAGAAATGTACATCAAAACTACACATTTTCATTGTATATACAAGAAATGTACATCAAAACATACACATTTTCATTGTATATACAAGAAATGTACATCAAAACATACACATTTTCATTGTATATACAAGAAATGTACATCAAAACATACACATTTTCATTGTACACTCAAGAAATGTACATCAAAACTACACATTTTCATTGTATATACAAGAAATGTACATCAAAACATACACATTTTCATTGTACACTCAAGAAATGTACATCAAAACTACACATTTTCATTGTACACTCAAGAAATGTACATCAAAACTACACAGTTTCATTGTATATACAGGAAATGTACATCAAAACATACACATTTTCATTGTACACTCAAGAAATGTACATCAAAACTACACATTTTCATTGTATATACAAGAAATGTACATCAAAACATACACATTTTCATTGTATATACAAGAAATGTACATCAAAACATACACATTTTCATTGTATATACACGAAATGTACATCAAAACATACACATTTTCATTGTACACTCAAGAAATGTACATCAAAACTACACATTTTCATTGTATATACAAGAAATGTACATCAAAACATACACATTTTCATTGTATATACAAGAAATGTACATCAAAACTACACATTTTCATTGTATATACAAGAAATGTACATCAAAACTTACACATTTTCATTGTATATACAAGAAATGTACATCAAAACATACACATTTTCATTGTATATACAAGAAATGTACATCAAAACTACACATTTTCATTGTATATACAAGAAATGTACATCAAAACTTACACATTTTCATTGTATACACAAGAAATGTACATCAAAACTACACATTTTCATTGTATATACAAGAAATGTACATCAAAACATACACATTTTCATTGTATATACAAGAAATGTACATCAAAACATACACATTTTCATTGTATATACAAGAAATGTACAGCAAAACATACACATTTTCATTGTATATACAAGAAATGTACATCAAAACCTACACATTTTCATTGTACACTCAAGAAATGTACATCAAAACTACACATTTTCATTGTATATACAAGAAATGTACATCAAAACATACACATTTTCATTGTATATACAAGAAATGTACATCAAAGCTACACATTTTCATTGTATATACAAGAAATGTACATCAGAACATACACATTTTCATTGTACACTCAAGAAATGTACATCAAAACTACACATTTTCATTGTATATACAAGAAATGTACATCAAAACATACACATTTTCATTGTATATACAAGAAATGTACATCAAAACATACACATTTTCATTGTATATACAAGAAATGTACAGCAAAACATACACATTTTCATTGTATATACAAGAAATGTACATCAAAACATACACATTTTCATTGTACACTCAAGAAATGTACATCAAAACTACACATTTTCATTGTATATACAAGAAATGTACATCAAAACATACACATTTTCATTGTATATACAAGAAATGTACATCAAAGCTACACATTTTCATTGTATATACAAGAAATGTACATCAGAACATACACATTTTCATTGTACACTCAAGAAATGTACATCAAAACTACACATTTTCATTGTATATACAAGAAATGTACATCAAAACATACACATTTTCATTGTATATACAAGAAATGTACATCAAAACATACACATTTTCATTGTATATACAAGAAATGCACATCAAAACATACACATTTTCATTGTACACTCAAGAAATGTACATCAAAACTACACATTTTCATTGTATATACAAGAAATGTACATCAAAACATACACATTTTCATTGTATATACAAGAAATGTACATCAAAACATACACATTTTCATTGTATATACAAGAAATGTACATCAAAACATAAACATTTTCATTGTATATACAAGAAATGTACATCAAAACTACACATTTTCATTGTACACTCAAGAAATGTACATCAAAACTACACATTTTCATTGTATATACAAGAAATGTACATCAAAACTACAAATTTTCATTGTATATACAAGAAATGTACATCAAAACATACACATTTTCATTGTATATACAAGAAATGTACATCACAACATACACATTTTCATTGTATATACAAGAAATGTACATCAAAACATACACATTTTCATTGTACACTCAAGAAATGTACATCAAAACTACACATTTTCATTGTATATACAAGAAATGTACATCAAAACATACACATTTTCATTGTATATACAAGAAATGTACATAAAAACATACACATTTTCATTGTATATACAAGAAATGTACATCAAAACATACACATTTTCATTGTATATACAAGAAATGTACATCAAAACTACACATTTTCATTGTATATACAAGAAATGTACATCAAAACATACACATTTTCATTGTATATACAAGAAATGTACATCAAAACTACACATTTTCATTGTATATACAAGAAATGTACATCAAAAATACACATTTTCATTGTACACTCAAGAAATCTACATCAAAACTTCACATTTTCATTGTACACTCAAGAAATGTACATCAAAACTACACATTTTCATTGTATATACAAGAAATGTACATCAAAACATACACATTTTCATTGTATATACAAGAAATGTACATCAAAACTACACATTTTCATTGTACACTCAAGAAATGTACATCAAAACATACACATTTTCATTGTATATACAAGAAATGTACATCAAAACATACACATTTTCATTGTACACTCAAGAAATGTACATCAAAACTACACATTTTCATTGTACACTCAAGAAATGTACATCAAAACATACACATTTTCATTGTATATACAAGAAATGTACATCAAAACATACACATTTTCATTGTACACTCAAGAAATGTACATCAAAACTACACATTTTCATTGTATATACAAGAAATGTACATCAAAACATACACATTTTCATTGTACACTCAAGAAATGTACATCAAAACTACACATTTTCATTGTATATACAAGAAATGTACATCAAAACTACACATTTTCATTGTATATACAAGAAATGTACATCAAAACTACACATTTTCATTGTACACTCAAGAAATGTACATCAAAACATACACATTTTCATTGTACACTCAAGAAATGTACATCAAAACTACACATTTTCATTGTACACTCAAGAAATGTACATCAAAACATACACATTTTCATTGTATATACAAGAAATGTACATCAAAACATACACATTTTCATTGTATATACAAGAAATGTACATCAAAACATACACATTTTCATTGTATATACAAGAAATGTACATCAAAACTACACATTTTCATTGTTCACTCAAGAAATGTACATCAAAACATACACATTTTCATTGTACACTCAAGAAATGTACATCAAAACATACACATTTTCATTGTACACTCAAGAAATGTACATCAAAACATACACATTTTCATTGTACATTCAAGAAATGTACATCAAAACTACACATTTTCATTGTACACTCAAAAAATGTACATCAAAACTACACATTTTCATTGTATATACAAGAAATGTACATCAAAACATACACATTTTCATTGTACACTCAAGAAATGTACATCAAAACTACACATTTTCATTGTATATACAAGAAATGTACATCAAAACATACACATTTTCATTGTATATACAAGAAATGTACATCAAAACATACACATTTTCATTGTATATACAAGAAATGTACATCAAAACATACACATTTTCATTGTACACTCAAGAAATGTACATCAAAACTGCACATTTTCATTGTATATACAAGAAATGTACATCAAAACATACACATTTTCATTGTACACTCAAGAAATGTACATCAAAACTACACATTTTCATTGTACACTCAAGAAATGTACATCAAAACTACACATTTTCATTGTATATACAGGAAATGTACATCAAAACATACACATTTTCATTGTACACTCAAGAAATGTACATCAAAACTACACATTTTCATTGTATATACAAGAAATGTACATCAAAACATACACATTTTCATTGTATATACAAGAAATGTACATCAAAACATACACATTTTCATTGTATATACAAGAAATGTACATCAAAACATACACATTTTCATTGTACACTCAAGAAATGTACATCAAAACTACACATTTTCATTGTATATACAAGAAATGTACATCAAAACATACACATTTTCATTGTATATACAAGAAATGTACATCAAAACTACACATTTTCATTGTATATACAAGAAATTTACATCAAAACTTACACATTTTCATTGTATATACAAGAAATGTACATCAAAACATACACATTTTCATTGTATATACAAGAAATGTACATCAAAACTACACATTTTCATTGTATATACAAGAAATGTACATCAAAACTTACACATTTTCATTGTATACACAAGAAATGTACATCAAAACTACACATTTTCATTGTATATACAAGAAATGTACATCAAAACATACACATTTTCATTGTATATACAAGAAATGTACATCAAAACATACACATTTTCATTGTATATACAAGAAATGTACAGCAAAACATACACATTTTCATTGTATATACAAGAAATGTACATCAAAACTACACATTTTCATTGTACACTCAAGAAATGTACATCAAAACTACACATTTTCATTGTATATACAAGAAATGTACATCAAAACTACACATTTTCATTGTATATACAAGAAATGTACATCAAAACATACACATTTTCATTGTATATACAAGAAATGTACATCACAACATACACATTTTCATTGTATATACAAGAAATGTACATCAAAACATACACATTTTCATTGTACACTCAAGAAATGTACATCAAAACTACACATTTTCATTGTATATACAAGAAATGTACATCAAAACATACACATTTTCATTGTATATACAAGAAATGTACATAAAAACATACACATTTTCATTGTATATACAAGAAATGTACATCAAAACATACACATTTTCATTGTATATACAGGAAATGTACATCAAAGCTACACATTTTCATTGTATATACAAGAAATGTACATCAAAACATACACATTTTCATTGTATATACAAGAAATGTACATCAAAACTACACATTTTCATTGTATATACAAGAAATGTACATCAAAAATACACATTTTCATTGTACACTCAAGAAATGTACATCAAAACTTCACATTTTCATTGTACACTCAAGAAATGTACATCAAAACTACACATTTTCATTGTATATACAAGAAATGTACATCAAAACATACACATTTTCATTGTATATACCAGAAATGTACATAAAAACTACACATTTTCATTGTATATACAAGAAATGTACATCAAAACTACACATTTTCATTGTACACTCAAGAAATGTACATCAAAACATACACATTTTCATTGTATATACAAGAAATGTACATCAAAACATACACATTTTCATTGTACACTCAAGAAATGTACATCAAAACTACACATTTTCATTGTACACTCAAGAAATGTACATCAAAACATACACATTTTCATTGCATATACAAGAAATGTACATCAAAACATACACATTTTCATTGTACACTCAAGAAATGTACATCAAAACTACCCATTTTCATTGTATATACAAGAAATGTACATCAAAACATACACATTTTCATTGTACACTCAAGAAATGTACATCAAAACTACACATTTTCATTGTATATACAAGAAATGTACATCAAAACTACACATTTTCATTGTATATACAAGAAATGTACATCAAAACTACACATTTTCATTGTACACTCAAGAAATGTACATCAAAACATACACATTTTCATTGTACACTCAAGAAATGTACATCAAAACTACACATTTTCATTGTACACTCAAGAAATGTACATCAAAACATACACATTTTCATTGTATATACAAGAAATGTACATCAAAACATACACATTTTCATTGTATATACAAGAAATGTACATCAAAACATACACATTTTCATTGTATATACAAGAAATGTACATCAAAACTACACATTTTCATTGTTCACTCAAGAAATGTACATCAAAACATACACATTTTCATTGTACACTCAAGAAATGTACATCAAAACATACACATTTTCATTGTACACTCAAGAAATGTACATCAAAACATACACATTTTCATTGTACATTCAAGAAATATACATCAAAACTACACATTTTCATTGTACACTCAAAAAATGTACATCAAAACTACACATTTTCATTGTATATACAAGAAATGTACATCAAAACATACACATTTTCATTGTACACTCAAGAAATGTACATCAAAACTACACATTTTCATTGTATATACAAGAAATGTACATCAAAACATACACATTTTCATTGTATATACAAGAAATGTACATCAAAACATACACATTTTCATTGTATATACAAGAAATGTACATCAAAACATACACATTTTCATTGTACACTCAAGAAATGTACATCAAAACTGCACATTTTCATTGTATATACAAGAAATGTACATCAAAACATACACATTTTCATTGTACACTCAAGAAATGTACATCAAAACTACACATTTTCATTGTACACTCAAGAAATGTACATCAAAACTACACATTTTCATTGTATATACAGGAAATGTACATCAAAACATACACATTTTCATTGTACACTCAAGAAATGTACATCAAAACTACACATTTTCATTGTATATACAAGAAATGTACATCAAAACATACACATTTTCATTGTATATACAAGAAATGTACATCAAAGCATACACATTTTCATTGTATATACAAGAAATGTACATCAAAACATACACATTTTCATTGTACACTCAAGAAATGTACATCAAAACCACACATTTTCATTGTATATACAAGAAATGTACATCAAAACATACACATTTTCATTGTATATACAAGAAATGTACATCAAAACTACACATTTTCATTGTATATACAAGAAATTTACATCAAAACTTACACATTTTCATTGTATATACAAGAAATGTACATCAAAACATACACATTTTCATTGTATATACAAGAAATGTACATCAAAACTACACATTTTCATTGTATATACAAGAAATGTACATCAAAACTTACACATTTTCATTGTATACACAAGAAATGTACATCAAAACTACACATTTTCATTGTATATACAAGAAATGTACATCAAAACATACACATTTTCATTGTATATACAAGAAATGTACATCAAAACATACACATTTTCATTGTATATACAAGAAATGTACAGCAAAACATACACATTTTCATTGTATATACAAGAAATGTACCTCAAAACATACACATTTTCATTGTACACTCAAGAAATGTACATCAAAACTACACATTTTCATTGTATATACAAGAAATGTACATCAAAACATACACATTTTCATTGTATATACAAGAAATGTACATCAAAGCTACACATTTTCATTGTATATACAAGAAATGTACATCAGAACATACACATTTTCATTGTACACTCAAGAAATGTACATCAAAACTACACATTTTCATTGTATATACAAGAAATGTACATCAAAACATACACATTTTCATTGTATATACAAGAAATGTACATCAAAACATACACATTTTCATTCTATATACAAGAAATGTACAGCAAAACACACACATTTTCATTGTATATACAAGAAATGTACATCAAAACATACACATTTTCATTGTACACTCAAGAAATGTACATCAAAACTACACATTTTCATTGTATATACAAGAAATGTACATCAAAACATACACATTTTCATTGTATATACAAGAAATGTACATCAAAGCTACACATTTTCATTGCATATACAAGAAATGTACATCAGAACATACACATTTTCATTGTACACTCAAGAAATGTACATCAAAACTACACATTTTCATTGTATATACAAGAAATGTACATCAAAACATACACATTTTCATTGTATATACAAGAAATGTACATCAAAACATACACATTTTCATTGTATATACAAGAAATGCACATCAAAACATACACATTTTCATTGTATATACAAGAAATGTACATCAAAACATACACATTTTCATTGTATATACAAGAAATGTACATCAAAACTACACATTTTCATTGTACACTCAAGAAATGTACATCAAAACTACACATTTTCATTGTATATACAAGAAATGTACATCAAAGCTACACATTTTCATTGTATATACAAGAAATGTACATCAAAACATACACATTTTCATTGTATATACAAGAAATGTACATCACAACATACACATTTTCATTGTATATACAAGAAATGTACATCAAAACATACACATTTTCATTGTACACTCAAGAAATGTACATCAAAACTACACATTTTCATTGTATATACAAGAAATGTACATCAAAACATACACATTTTCATTGTATATACAAGAATTGTACATCAAAACATACACATTTTCATTGTATATACAAGAAATGTACATCAAAACTACACATTTTCATTGTATATACAAGAAATGTACATCAAAACATACACATTTTCATTGTATATACAAGAAATGTACATCAAAACTACACATTTTCATTGTATATACAAGAAATGTACATCAAAAATACACATTTTCATTGTACACTCAAGAAATGTACATCAAAACCTCACATTTTCATTGTACACTCAAGAAATGTACATCAAAACTACACATTTTCATTGTATATACAAGAAATGTACATCAAAACATACACATTTTCATTGTATATACAAGAAATGTACATAAAAACTACACATTTTCATTGTATATACAAGAAATGTACATCAAAACTACACATTTTCATTGTACACTCAAGAAATGTACATCAAAACATACACATTTTCATTGTATATACAAGAAATGTACATCAAAACATACACATTTTCATTGTACACTCAAGAAATGTACATCAAAACTACACATTTTCATTGTACACTCAAGAAATGTACATCAAAACATACACATTTTCATTGTATATACAAGAAATGTACATCAAAACATACACATTTTCATTGTACACTCAAGAAATGTACATCAAAACTACACATTTTCATTGTATATACAAGAAATGTACATCAAAACATACACATTTTCATTGTACACTCAAGAAATGTACATCAAAACTACACATTTTCATTGTATATACAAGAAATGTACATCAAAACTACACATTTTCATTGTATAAACAAGAAATGTACATCAAAACTACACATTTTCATTGTACACTCAAGAAATGTACATCAAACCATACACTTTTTCATTGTACACTCAAGAAATGTACATCAAAACTACACATTTTCATTGTATATACAAGAAATGTACATCAAAACTACACATTTTCATTGTATATACAAGAAATGTACATCAAAACTACACATTTTCATTGTATATACAAGAAATGTACATCAAAACATACACATTTTCATTGTACACTCAAGAAATGTACATCAAAACTACACATTTTCATTGTACACTCAAGAAATGTACATCAAAACTACACATTTTCATTGTATATACAGGAAATGTACATCAAAACATACACATTTTCATTGTACACTCAAGAAATGTACATCAAAACTACACATTTTCATTGTATATACAAGAAATGTACATCAAAACATACACATTTTCATTGTATATACAAGAAATGTACATCAAAGCATACACATTTTCATTGTATATACAAGAAATGTACATCAAAACATACACATTTTCATTGTACACTCAAGAAATGTACATCAAAACCACACATTTTCATTGTATATACAAGAAATGTACATCAAAACATACACATTTTCATTGTATATACAAGAAATGTACATCAAAACTACACATTTTCATTGTATATACAAGAAATTTACATCAAAACTTACACATTTTCATTGTATATACAAGAAATGTACATCAAAACATACACATTTTCATTGTATATACAAGAAATGTACATCAAAACTACACATTTTCATTGTATATACAAGAAATGTACATCAAAACTTACACATTTTCATTGTATACACAAGAAATGTACATCAAAACTACACATTTTCATTGTATATACAAGAAATGTACATCAAAACATACACATTTTCATTGTACATACAAGAAATGTACATCAAAACATACACATTTTCATTGTACACTCAAGAAATGTACATCAAAACTACACATTTTCATTGTATATACAAGAAATGTACATCAAAACATACACATTTTCATTGTATATACAAGAAATGTACATCAAAGCTACACATTTTCATTGTATATACAAGAAATGTACATCAGAACATACACATTTTCATTGTGCACTCAAGAAATGTACATCAAAACTACACATTTTCATTGTATATACAAGAAATGTACATCAAAACATACACATTTTCATTGTATATACAAGAAATGTACATCAAAACATACACATTTTCATTCTATATACAAGAAATGTACAGCAAAACACACACATTTTCATTGTATATACAAGAAATGTACATCAAAACATACACATTTTCATTGTACACTCAAGAAATGTACATCAAAACTACACATTTTCATTGTATATACAAGAAATGTACATCAAAACATACACATTTTCATTGTATATACAAGAAATGTACATCAAAGCTACACATTTTCATTGTATATACAAGAAATGTACATCAGAACATACACATTTTCATTGTACACTCAAGAAATGTACATGAAAACTACACATTTTCATTGTATATACAAGAAATGTACATCAAAACATACACATTTTCATTGTATATACAAGAAATGTACATCAAAACATACACATTTTCATTGTATATACAAGAAATGCACATCAAAACATACACATTTTCATTGTATATACAAGAAATGTACATCAAAACATACACATTTTCATTGTATATACAAGAAATGTACATCAAAACTACACATTTTCATTGTACACTCAAGAAATGTACATCAAAACTACACATTTTCATTGTATATACAAGAAATGTACATCAAAACTACACATTTTCATTGTATATACAAGAAATGTACATCAAAACATACACATTTTCATTGTATATACAAGAAATGTACATCACAACATACACATTTTCATTGTATATACAAGAAATGTACATCAAAACATACACATTTTCATTGTACACTCAAGAAATGTACATCAAAACTACACATTTTCATTGTATATACAAGAAATGTACATCAAAACATACACATTTTCATTGTATATACAAGAAATGTACATCAAAACATACACATTTTCATTGTATATACAAGAAATGTACATCAAAACTACACATTTTCATTGTATATACAAGAAATGTACATCAAAACATACACATTTTCATTGTATATACAAGAAATGTACATCAAAACTACACATTTTCATTGTATATACAAGAAATGTACATCAAAAATACACATTTTCATTGTACACTCAAGAAATGTACATCAAAACCTCACATTTTCATTGTACACTCAAGAAATGTACATCAAAACTACACATTTTCATTGTATATACAAGAAATGTACATCAAAACATACACATTTTCATTGTATATACAAGAAATGTACATAAAAACTACACATTTTCATTGTATATACAAGAAATGTACATCAAAACTACACATTTTCATTGTACACTCAAGAAATGTACATCAAAACATACACATTTTCATTGTATATACAAGAAATGTACATCAAAACATACACATTTTCATTGTACGCTCAAGAAATGTACATCAAAACTACACATTTTCATTGTACACTCAAGAAATGTACATCAAAACATACACATTTTCATTGTATATACAAGAAATGTACATCAAAACATACACATTTTCATTGTACACTCAAGAAATGTACATCAAAACTACACATTTTCATTGTATATACAAGAAATGTACATCAAAACATACACATTTTCATTGTACACTCAAGAAATGTACATCAAAACTACACATTTTCATTGTATATACAAGAAATGTACATCAAAACTACACATTTTCATTGTATATACAAGAAATGTACATCAAAACTACACATTTTCATTGTACACTCAAGAAATGTACATCAAAACATACACATTTTCATTGTATATACAAGAAATGTACATCAAAACATACACATTTTCATTGTACACTCAAGAAATGTAGATCTAAACTACACATTTTCATTGTACACTCAAGAAATGTACATCAAAACATACACATTTTCATTGTATATACAAGAAATGTACATCAAAACTACTCATTTTCATTGTACACTCAAGAAATGTACATCAAAACATACACATTTTCATTGTATACACAAGAAATGTACATCAAAACTACACATTTTCATTGTACACTCAAGAAATGTACATCAAAACATACACATTTTCATTGTATACACAAGAAATGTACATCAAAACTACACATTTTCATTGTACACTCAAGAAATGTACATCAAAACATACACATTTTCATTGTACACTCAAGAAATGTTCATCAAAACTACACATTTTCATTGTATATACAGGAAATGTACATCAAAACTACACATTTTCATTGTATATACAAGAAATGTACATCAAAACATACACATTTTCATTGTATATACAAGAAATGTACATCAAAACTACACATTTTCATTGTACACTCAAGAAATGTACATCAAAACATACACATTTTCATTGTATACACAAGAAATGTACATCAAAACTACACATTTTCATTGTACACTCAAGAAATGTACATCAAAACATACACATTTTCATTGTACACTCAAGAAATGTACATCAAAACATACACATTTTCATTGTATATACAAGAAATGTACATCAAAACTACACATTTTCATTGTACACTCAAGAAATGTACATCAAAACATACACATTTTCATTGTACACTCAAGAAATGTACATCAAAACTACACATTTTCATTGTAGACTCAAGAAATGTACATCAAAACATACACATTTTCATTGTATATACAAGAAATGTACATCTAAACTACACATTTTCAATGTACACTCAAGAAATGTACATCAAAACATACACATTTTCATTGTATACACAAGAAATGTACATCAAAACTACACATTTTCATTGTACACTCAAGAAATGTACATCAAAACATACACATTTTCATTGTATACACAAGAAATGTACATCAAAACTACACATTTTCATTGTACACTCAAGAAATGTACATCAAAACATACACATTTTCATTGTACACTCAAGAAATGTACATCAAAACTACACATTTTCATTGTACACTCAAGAAATGTACATCAAAACATACACATTTTCATTGTATATACAAGAAATGTACATCAAAACTACACATTTTCATTGTACACTCAAGAAATGTACATCAAAACATACACATTTTCATTGTATACACAAGAAATGTACATCAAAACTACACATTTTCATTGTACACTGAAGAAATGTACATCAAAACATACACATTTTCATTGTAAACACAAGAAATGTACTTCAAAACTACACATTTTCATTGTACACTCAAGAAATGTACATCAAAACATACACATTTTCATTGTACACTCAAGAAATGTACATCAAAACTACACATTTTCATTGTATATACAAGAAATGTATATCAAAACATACACATTTTCATTGTATATACAAGAAATGTACATCAAAACTACACATTTTCATTGTACACTCAAGAAATGTACATCAAAACATACACATTTTCATTGTATACACAAGAAATGTACATCAAAACTACACATTTTCATTGTACACTCAAGAAATGTACATCAAAACATACACATTTTCATTGTACACTCAAGAAATGTACATCAAAACATACACATTTTCATTGTATATACAAGAAATGTACATCAAAACTACACATTTTCATTGTACACTCAAGAAATGTACATCAAAACATACACATTTTCATTGTACACTCAAGAAATGTACATCAAAACTACACATTTTCATTGTACACTCAAGAAATGTACATCAAAACATACACATTTTCATTGTATATACAAGAAATGTACATCAAAACTACACATTTTCATTGTACACTCAAGAAATGTACATCAAAACATACACATTTTCATTGTACACTCAAGAAATGTACATCAAAACTACACATTTTCATTGTATATACAAGAAATGTACATCAAAACATACACATTTTCAGTGTACACACATAAATGTACATCAAAACTACACATTTTCATTGCATATACAAGAAATGTACATCAAAACATACACATTTTCATTGTACACTCAAGAAATGTACATCAAAACTACACATTTTCATTGTACATACAAGAATTGTACATCAAAACATACACATTTTCATTGTATATACAAGAAATGTACATCAAAACATGCACATTTTCATTGTACATACAAGAAATGTACATCAAAACACGCACATTTTCATTGTACACTCAAGAAATGTACATCAAAACTACACATTTTCATTGTACATACAAGAAATGTACATGAAAACATACACATTTTCATTGTATATACAAGAAATGTACATCAAAACATGCACATTTTCATTGTACATACAAGAAATGTACATCAAAACATGCACATTTTCATTGTACACTCAAGAAATGTACATCAAAACTACACATTTTCATTGTACATACAAGAAATGTACATCAAAACATACACATTTTCATTGTATATACAAGAAATGTACATCAAAACTACACATTTTCATTGTACATACAAGAAATGTACATCAAAACATGCACATTTTCATTGTATATACAAGAAATGTACATCAAAACTTAGACATTTTCATTGTACATACAAGAAATGCACATCAAAACATACACATTTTCATTGTATATACAAGAAATGTACATCAAAACTTACACATTTTCATTGTACATACAAGAAATGTACATCAAAACATGCACATGTTCATTGTACACTCAAGTAATGTACATCAAAACTACACATTTTCATTGTACACTCAAGAAATGTACATCAAAACATACACATTTTCATTGTATATACAAGAAATGTACATCAAAACATACACATTTTCAGTGTACACACATAAATGTACATCAAAACTACACATTTTCATTGCATATACAAGAAATGTACATCAAAACATACACATTTTCATTGTACACTCAAGAAATGTACATCAAAACTACACATTTTCATTGTACATACAAGAATTGTACATCAAAACATACACATTTTCATTGTATATACAAGAAATGTACATCAAAACATGCACATTTTCATTGTACATACAAGAAATGTACATCAAAACACGCACATTTTCATTGTACACTCAAGAAATGTACATCAAAACTACACATTTTCATTGTACATACAAGAAATGTACATGAAAACATACACATTTTCATTGTATATACAAGAAATGTACATCAAAACATGCACATTTTCATTGTACATACAAGAAATGTACATCAAAACATGCACATTTTCATTGTACACTCAAGAAATGTACATCAAAACTACACATTTTCATTGTACATACAAGAAATGTACATCAAAACATACACATTTTCATTGTATATACAAGAAATGTACATCAAAACTACACATTTTCATTGTACATACAAGAAATGTACATCAAAACATGCACATTTTCATTGTATATACAAGAAATGTACATCAAAACTTAGACATTTTCATTGTACATACAAGAAATGTACATCAAAACATACACATTTTCATTGTATATACAAGAAATGTACATCAAAACTTACACATTTTCATTGTACATACAAGAAATGTACATCAAAACATGCACATGTTCATTGTACACTCAAGTAATGTACATCAAAACTACACATTTTCATTGTACATACAAGAAATGTACATCAAAACATACACATTTTCATTGTACACTCAAGAAATGTACATCAAAACTACACATTTTCATTGTACACTCAAGAAATGTACATCAAAACTACACATTTTCATTGTACATACAAGAAATGTACATCAAAACATGCACATTTTCATTGTACACTCAAGAAATGTACATCAAAACTACACATTTTCATTGTACATACAAGAAATGTACATCAAAACATACAAATTTTCATTGTACACTCAAGAAATGTACATCAAAACTACACATTTTCATTGTATATACAAGAAATGTACATCAAAACATACACATTTTCATTGTATATACAAGAAATGTACATCAAAACATACACATTTTCATTGTATATACAAGAAATGTACATCAAAACATACACATTTTCATTGTACACTCAAGAAATGTACATCAAAACTACACATTTTCATTGTACATACAAGAAATGTACATCAAAACATGCACATTTTCATTGTACACTCAAGAAATGTACATCAAAACATACACATTTTCATTGTATATACAAGAAATGTACATCAAAACATACACATTTTCATTGTATATACAAGAAATGTACATCAAAACATACACATTTTCATTGTACACTCAAGAAATGTACATCAAAACTACACATTTTCATTGTACATACAAGAAATGTACATCAAAACATGCACATTTTCATTGTATACTCAAGAAATGTACATCAAAACATACACATTTTCATTGTATATACAAGAAATGTACATCAAAACATACACATTTTCATTGTATATACAAGAAACGTACATCAAAACATACACATTTTCATTGTATATACAAGAAATGTACATCAAAACTACACATTTTCATTGTACACTCAAGAAATGTACATCAAAACTACACATTTTCATTGTATATACAAGAAATGTACATCAAAACATACACATTTTCATTGTACACTCAAGAAATGTACATCAAAACATACACATTTTCATTGTATATACAAGAAATGTACATCAAAACATACACATTTTCATTGTACACTCAAGAAATGTACATCAAAACTACACATTTTCATTGTATATACAAGAAATGTACATCAAAACATACACATTTTCATTGTATATACAAGAAATGTACATCAAAACATACACATTTTCATTATATATACAAGAAATGTACATCAAAACACACACATTTTCATTGTACACTCAAGAAATGTACATCAAAACTACACATTTTCATTGTACATACAAGAAATGTACATCAAAACATACACATTTTCATTGTACATACAAGAAATGTACATCAAAACATGCACATTTTCATTGTATATACAAGAAATGTACATCAAAACATACACATTTTCATTGTACATACAAGAAATGTACATCAAAACTACACATTTTCATTGTACATACAAGAATTGTACATCAAAACATACACATTTTCATTGTATATACAAGAAATGTACATCAAAACATGCACATTTTCATTGTACATACAAGAAATGTACATCAAAACATACACATTTTCATTGTATATACAAGAAATGTACATCAAAACATACACATTTTCATTGTACACTCAAGAAATGTACATCAAAACTACACATTTTCATTGTACATACAAGAAATGTACATCAAAACATGCACATTTTCATTGTACACTCAAGAAATGTACATCAAAACATACACATTTTCATTGTATATACAAGAAATGTACATCAAAACATACACATTTTCATTGTATATACAAGAAACGTACATCAAAACATACACATTTTCATTGTATATACAAGAAATGTACATCAAAACTACACATTTTCATTGTACACTCAAGAAATGTACATCAAAACTACACATTTTCATTGTATATACAAGAAATGTACATCAAAACATACACATTTTCATTGTATATACAAGAAATGTACATCAAAACATACACATTTTCATTGTATATACAAGAAATGTACATCAAAACATACACATTTTCATTGTACACTCAAGAAATGTACATCAAAACTACACATTTTCATTGTATATACAAGAAATGTACATCAAAACATACACATTCTCATTGTATATACAAGAAATGTACATCAAAATATACACATTTTCATTGTATATACAAGAAATGTACATCAAAACATACACATTTTCATTGTACACTCAAGAAATGAACATCAAAACTACACATTTTCATTGTACATACAAGAAATGTACATCAAAACATACACATTTTCATTGTACATACAAGAAATGTACATCAAAACAAGCACATTTTCATTGTATATACAAGAAATGTACATCAAAACATACACATTTTCATTGTACATACAAGAAATGTACATCAAAACTACACATTTTCATTGTTATTACAAGAAATGTACATCAAAACATACACATTTTCATTGTACACTCATAAATGTACATCAAAACTACACATTTTCATTGCATATACAAGAAACGTACATCAAAACATACACATTTTCATTGTACACTCAAGAAATGTACATCAAAACTACACATATTCATTGTACATACAAGAATTGTACATCAAAACATACACATTTTCATTGTATATACAAGAAATGTACATCAAAACATGCACATTTTCATTGTACATACAAGAAATGTACATCAAAACATGCACATTTTCATTGTACACTCAAGAAATGTACATCAAAACTACACATTTTCATTGTACATACAAGAAATGTACATGAAAACATACACATTTTCATTGTATATACAAGAAATGTACATCAAAACATGCACATTTTCATTGTACATACAAGAAATGTACATCAAAACATGCACATTTTCATTGTACACTCAAGAAATGTACATCAAAACTACACATTTTCATTGTACATACAAGAAATGTACATCAAAACATACACATTTTCATTGTATATACAAGAAATGTACATCAAGACTACACATTTTCATTGTACATACAAGAAATGTACATCAAAACATGCACATTTTCATTGTATATACAAGAAATGTACATCAAAACTTAGACATTTTCATTGTACATACAAGAAATGTACATCAAAACATACACATTTTCATTGTTTATACAAGAAATGTACATCAAAACTTACACATTTTCATTGTACATACAAGAAATGTACATCAAAACATGCACATTTTCATTGTACACTCAAGTAATGTACATCAAAACTACACATTTTCATTGTACATACAAGAAATGTACATCAAAACATACACATTTTCATTGTACACTCAAGAAATGTACATCAAAACTACACATTTTCATTGCACACTCAATAAATGTACATCAAAACTACACATTTTCATTGTACATACAAGAAATGTACATCAAAACATGCACATTTTCATTGTATACTCAAGAAATGTACATCAAAACTACACATTTTCATTGTACATACAAGAAATGTACATCAAAACATACAAATTTTCATTGTACACTCAAGAAATGTACATCAAAACTACACATTTTCATTGTATATACAAGAAATGTACATCAAAACATACACATTTTCATTGTATATACAAGAAATGTACATAAAAACATACACATTTTCATTGTATATACAAGAAATGTACATCAAAACATACACATTTTCATTGTACACTCAAGAAATGTACATCAAAACTACACATTTTCATTGTACATACAAGAAATGTACATTAAAACATGCACATTTTCATTGTACACTCAAGAAATGTACATCAAAACATACACATTTTCATTGTATATACAAGAAATGTACATCAAAACATACACATTTTCATTGTATATACAAGAAATGTACATCAAAACATACACATTTTCATTGTACACTCAAGAAATGTACATCAAAACTACACATTTTCATTGTACATACAAGAAATGTACATCAAAACATGCACATTTTCATTGTACACTCAAGAAATGTACATCAAAACATACACATTTTCATTGTATATACAAGAAATGTACATCAAAACATACACATTTTCATTGTATATACAAGAAACGTACATCAAAACATACACATTTTCATTGTATATACAAGAAATGTACATCAAAACTACACATTTTCATTGTACACTCAAGAAATGTACATCAAAACTACACATTTTCATTGTATATACAAGAAATGTACATCAAAACATACACATTTTCATTTATATACAAGAAATGTACATCAAAACATACACATTTTCATTGTATATACAAGAAATGTACATCAAAACATACACATTTTCATTGTACACTCAAGAAATGTACATCAAAACTACACATTTTCATTGTATATACAAGAAATGTACATCAAAACATACACATTCTCATTGTATATACAAGAAATGTACATCAAAATATACACATTTTCATTGTATATACAAGAAATGTACATCAAAACATACACATTTTCATTGTACACTCAAGAAATGTACATCAAAACTACACATTTTCATTGTACATACAAGAAATGTACATCAAAACATACACATTTTCATTGTACATACAAGAAATGTACATCAAAACAAGCACATTTTCATTGTATATACAAGAAATGTACATCAAAACATACACATTTTCATTGTACATACAAGAAATGTACATCAAAACTACACATTTTCATTGTATATACAAGAAATGTACATCAAAACATACACATTTTCATTGTATATACAAGAAATGTACATCAAAACATACACATTTTCATTGTACACTCAAGAAATGTACATCAAAACTACACATTTTCATTGTACATACAAGAAATGTACATCAAAACTACACATTTTCATCGTACATACAAGAAATGTACATCAAAACATGCACATTTTCATTGTACACTCAAGAAATGTACATCTAAACATACACATTTTCATTGTATATACAAGAAATGTACATCAAAACATACACATTTTCATTGTATATACAAGAAACGTACATCAAAACATACACATTTTCATTGTATATACAAGAAATGTACATCAAAACATACACATTTTCATTGTATATACAAGAAATGTACATCAAAACATACACATTTTTATTGTATATACAAGAAACGTACATCAAAACATACACATTTTCATTGTATATACAAGAAATGTACATCAAAACATACACATTTTCATTGTACACTCAAGAAATGTACATCAAAACTACACATTTTCATTGTATATACAAGAAATTAACATCAAAACATACACATTTTCATTGTATATACAAGAAATGTACATCAAAACATACACATTTTCATTGTATATACAAGAAAGGTACATCAAAACATACACATTTTCATTGTACACTCAAGAAATGTACATCAAAACTACACATTTTCATTGTATATACAAGAAATGTACATCAAAACATACACATTTTCATTGTATATACAAGAAATGTACATCAAAACATACACATTTTCATTGTATATACAAGAAATGTACATCAAAACATACACATTTTCATTGTACACTCAAGAAATGTACATCAAAACTACACATTTTCATTGTATATACAAGAAATGTACATCAAAACATACACATTTTCATTGTATATACAAGAAATGTACATGAAAACATACACATTTTCATTGTATATACAAGAAATGTACATCAAAACATACACATTTTCATTGTACACTCAAGAAATGTACATCAAAACTACACATTTTCATTGTACATACAAGAAATGTACATCAAAACATGCACATTTTCATTGTACACTCAAGAAATGTACATCAAAACATACACATTTTCATTGTATATACAAGAAATGTACATCAAAACATACACATTTTCATTGTATATACAAGAAACGTACATCAAAACATACACATTTTCATTGTATATACAAGAAATGTACATCAAAACTACACATTTTCATTGTACACTCAAGAAATGTACATCAAAACATACACATTTTCATTGTACACTTAAGAAATGTACATCAAAACATACACATTTTCATTGTACACTCAAGAAATGTACATCAAAACTACACATTTTCATTGTACACTCAAGAAATGTACATCAAAACTACACATTTTCATTGTATATACAAGAAATGTACATCAAAACATACACATTTTCATTGTACACTCAAGAAATGTACATCAAAACTACACATTTTCATTGTACATACAAGAAATGTACATCAAAACATGCACATTTTCATTGTACACTCAAGAAATGTACATCAAAACTACACATTTTCATTGTATATACAAGAAATGTACATCAAAACATGCACATTTTCATTGTACACTCAAGAACTGTACATCAAAACTACACATTTTCATTGTATATACAAGAAATGTACATCAAAACTACACATTTTCATTGTACACTCAAGAAATGTACATCAAAACATGCACATTTTCATTGTACACTCAAGAAATGTACATCAAAACTACACATTTTCATTGTACACTCAAGAAATGTACATCAAAACTACACATTTTCATTGTATATACAAGAAATGTACATCAAAACATACACATTTTCATTGTACATACAAGAAATGTACATCAAAACTACACATTTTCATTGTATATACAAGAAATGTACATCAAAACATACACATTTTCATTGTACACTCATAAATGTACATCAAAACTACACATTTTCATTGCATATACAAGAAACGTACATCAAAACATACACATTTTCATTGTACACTCAAGAAATGTACATCAAAACTACACATATTCATTGTACATACAAGAATTGTACATCAAAACATACACATTTTCATTGTATATACAAGAAATGTACATCAAAACATGCACATTTTCATTGTACATACAAGAAATGTACATCAAAACATGCACATTTTCATTGTACACTCAAGAAATGTACATCAAAACTACACATTTTCATTGTACATACAAGAAATGTACATGAAAACATACACATTTTCATTGTATATACAAGAAATGTACATCAAAACATGCACATTTTCATTGTACATACAAGAAATGTACATCAAAACATGCACATTTTCATTGTACACTCAAGAAATGTACATCAAAACTACACATTTTCATTGTACATACAAGAAATGTACATCAAAACATACACATTTTCATTGTATATACAAGAAATGTACATCAAGACTACACATTTTCATTGTACATACAAGAAATGTACATCAAAACATGCACATTTTCATTGTATATACAAGAAATGTACATCAAAACTTAGACATTTTCATTGTACATACAAGAAATGTACATCAAAACATACACATTTTCATTGTTTATACAAGAAATGTACATCAAAACTTACACATTTTCATTGTACATACAAGAAATGTACATCAAAACATGCACATTTTCATTGTACACTCAAGTAATGTACATCAAAAATACACATTTTCATTGTACATACAAGAAATGTACATCAAAACATACACATTTTCATTGTACACTCAAGAAATGTACATCAAAACTACACATTTTCATTGCACACTCAATAAATGTACATCAAAACTACACATTTTCATTGTACATACAAGAAATGTACATCAAAACATGCACATTTTCATTGTACACTCAAGAAATGTACATCAAAACTACACATTTTCATTGTACATACAAGAAATGTACATCAAAACATACAAATTTTCATTGTACACTCAAGAAATGTACATCAAAACTACACATTTTCATTGTATATACAAGAAATGTACATCAAAACATACACATTTTCATTGTATATACAAGAAATGTACATAAAAACATACACATTTTCATTGTATATACAAGAAATGTACATCAAAACATACACATTTTCATTGTACACTCAAGAAATGTACATCAAAACTACACATTTTCATTGTACATACAAGAAATGTACATCAAAACATGCACATTTTCATTGTACACTCAAGAAATGTACATCAAAACATACACATTTTCATTGTATATACAAGAAATGTACATCAAAACATACACATTTTCATTGTATATACAAGAAATGTACATCAAAACATACACATTTTCATTGTACACTCAAGAAATGTACATCAAAACTACACATTTTCATTGTACATACAAGAAATGTACATCAAAACATGCACATTTTCATTGTACACTCAAGAAATGTACATCAAAACATACACATTTTCATTGTATATACAAGAAATGTACATCAAAACATACACATTTTCATTGTATATACAAGAAACGTACATCAAAACATACACATTTTCATTGTATATACAAGAAATGTACATCAAAACTACACATTTTCATTGTACACTCAAGAAATGTACATCAAAACTACACATTTTCATTGTATATACAAGAAATGTACATCAAAACATACACATTTTCATTGTATATACAAGAAATGTACATCAAAACATACACATTTTCATTGTATATACAAGAAATGTACATCAAAACATACACATTTTCATTGTACACTCAAGAAATGTACATCAAAACTACACATTTTCATTGTATATACAAGAAATGTACATCAAAACATACACATTCTCATTGTATATACAAGAAATGTACATCAGAATATACTCATTTTCATTGTATATACAAGAAATGTACATCAAAACATACACATTTTCATTGTACACTCAAGAAATGTACATCAAAACTACACATTTTCATTGTACATACAAGAAATGTACATCAAAACATACACATTTTCATTGTACATACAAGAAATGTACATCAAAACAAGCACATTTTCATTGTATATACAAGAAATGTACATCAAAACATACACATTTTCATTGTACATACAAGAAATGTACATCAAAACTACACATTTTCATTGTATATACAAGAAATGTACATCAAAACATACACATTTTCATTGTACACTCATAAATGTACATCAAAACTACACATTTTCATTGCATATACAAGAAACGTACATCAAAACATACACATTTTCATTGTACACTCAAGAAATGTACATCAAAACTACACATATTCATTGTACATACAAGAATTGTACATCAAAACATACACATTTTCATTGTATATACAAGAAATGTACATCAAAACATGCACATTTTCATTGTACATACAAGAAATGTACATCAAAACATGCACATTTTCATTGTACACTCAAGAAATGTACATCAAAACTACACATTTTCATTGTACATACAAGAAATGTACATGAAAACATACACATTTTCATTGTATATACAAGAAATGTACATCAAAACATGCACATTTTCATTGTACACTCAAGAAATGTACATCAAAACTACACATTTTCATTGTACATACAAGAAATGTACATCACAACATACACATTTTCATTGTATATACAAGAAATGTACATCAAGACTACACATTTTCATTGTACATACAAGAAATGTACATCAAAACATGCACATTTTCATTGTATATACAAGAAATGTACATCAAAACTTAGACATTTTCATTGTACATACAAGAAATGTACATCAAAACATACACATTTTCATTGTTTATACAAGAAATGTACATCAAAACTTACACATTTTCATTGTACATACAAGAAATGTACATCAAAACATGCACATTTTCATTGTACACTCAAGTAATGTACATCAAAACTACACATTTTCATTGTACATACAAGAAATGTACATCAAAACATACACATTTTCATTGTACACTCAAGAAATGTACATCAAAACTACACATTTTCATTGCACACTCAATAAATGTACATCAAAACTACACATTTTCATTGTACATACAAGAAATGTACATCAAAACATGCACATTTTCATTGTACACTCAAGAAATGTACATCAAAACTACACATTTTCATTGTACATACAAGAAATGTACATCAAAACATACAAATTTTCATTGTACACTCAAGAAATGTACATCAAAACTACACATTTTCATTGTATATACAAGAAATGTACATCAAAACATACACATTTTCATTGTATATACAAGAAATGTACATAAAAACATACACATTTTCATTGTATATACAAGAAATGTACATCAAAACATACACATTTTCATTGTACACTCAAGAAATGTACATCAAAACTACACATTTTCATTGTACATACAAAAAATGTACATCAAAATATGCACATTTTCATTGTACACTCAAGAAATGTACATCAAAACATACACATTTTCATTGTATATACAAGAAATGTACATCAAAACATACACATTTTCATTGTATATACAAGAAATGTACATCAAAACATACACATTTTCATTGTACACTCAAGAAATGTACATCAAAACTACACATTTTCATTGTACATACAAGAAATGTACATCAAAACATGCACATTTTCATTGTAAACTCAAGAAATTTACATCAAAACATACACATTTTCATTGTATATACAAGAAATGTACATCAAAACATACACATTTTCATTGTATATACAAGAAACGTACATCAAAACATACACATTTTCATTGTATATACAAGAAATGTACATCAAAACTACACATTTTCATTGTACACTCAAGAAATGTACATCAAAACTACACATTTTCATTGTATATACAAGAAATGTACATCAAAACGTACACATTTTCATTGTATATACAAGAAATGTACATCAAAACATACACATTTTCATTGTACACTCAAGAAATGTACATCAAAACTACACATTTTCATTGTATATACAAGAAATGTACATCAAAACATACACATTCTCATTGTATATACAAGAAATGTACATCAAAATATACACATTTTCATTGTATATACAAGAAATGTACATCAAAACATACACATTTTCATTGTACACTCAAGAAATGTACATCAAAACTACACATTTTCATTGTACATACAAGAAATGTACATCAAAACATACACATTTTCATTGTACATACAAGAAATGTACATCAAAACAAGCACATTTTCATTGTATATACAAGAAATGTACATCAAAACATACACATTTTCATTGTACATACAAGAAATGTACATCAAAACTACACATTTTCATTGTATATACAAGAAATGTACATCAAAACATACACATTTTCATTGTATATACAAGAAATGTACATCAAAACATACACATTTTCATTGTACACTCAAGAAATGTACATCAAAACTACACATTTTCATTGTACATACAAGAAATGTACATCAAAACTACACATTTTCATTGTACATACAAGAAATGTACATCAAAACATGCACATTTTCATTGTACACTCAAGAAATGTACATCAAAACATACACATTTTCATTGTATATACAAGAAATGTACATCAAAACATACACATTTTCATTGTATATACAAGAAACGTACATCAAAACATACACATTTTCATTGTATATACAAGAAATGTACATCAAAACATACACATTTTCATTGTATATACAAGAAATGTACATCAAAACATACACATTTTCATTGTATATACAAGAAACGTACATCAAAACATACGCATTTTCATTGTATATACAAGAAATGTACATCAAAACATACACATTTTCATTGTACACTCAAGAAATGTACATCAAAACTACACATTTTCATTGTATATACAAGAAATGTACATCAAAACATACACATTTTCATTGTATATACAAGAAATGTACATCAAAACATACACATTTTCATTGTATATACAAGAAAGGTACATCAAAACATACACATTTTCATTGTACACTCAAGAAATGTACATCAAAACTACACATTTTCATTGTATATACAAGAAATGTACATCAAAACATACACATTTTCATTGTATATACAAGAAATGTACATCAAAACATACACATTTTCATTGTATATACAAGAAATGTACATCAAAACATACACATTTTGATTGTACACTCAAGAAATGTACATCAAAACTACACATTTTCATTGTATATACAAGAAATGTACATCAAAACATACACATTTTCATTGTATATACAAGAAATGTACATGAAAACATACACATTTTCATTGTATATACAAGAAATGTACATCAAAACATACACATTTTCATTGTACACTCAAGAAATGTACATCAAAACTACACATTTTCATTGTACATACAAGAAATGTACATCAAAACATGCACATTTTCATTGTACACTCAAGAAATGTACATCAAAACATACACATTTTCATTGTATATACAAGAAATGTACATCAAAACATACACATTTTCATTGTATATACAAGAAACGTACATCAAAACATACACATTTTCATTGTATATACAAGAAATGTACATCAAAACTACACATTTTCATTGTACACTCAAGAAATGTACATCAAAACATACACATTTTCATTGTACACTTAAGAAATGTACATCAAAACATACACATTTTCATTGTACACTCAAGAAATGTACATCAAAACTACACATTTTCATTGTACACTCAAGAAATGTACATCAAAACTACACATTTTCATTGTATATACAAGAAATGTACATCAAAACATACACATTTTCATTGTACACTCAAGAAATGTACATCAAAACTACACATTTTCATTGTACATACAAGAAATGTACATCAAAACATGCACATTTTCATTGTACACTCAAGAAATGTACATCAAAACTACACATTTTCATTGTATATACAAGAAATGTACATCAAAACATGCACATTTTCATTGTACACTCAAGAAATGTACATCAAAACTACACATTTTCATTGTATATACAAGAAATGTACATCAAAACTACACATTTTCATTGTACACTCAAGAAATGTACATCAAAACATGCACATTTTCATTGTACACTCAAGAAATGTACATCAAAACTACACATTTTCATTGTACACTCAAGAAATGTACATCAAAACTACACATTTTCATTGTATATACAAGAAATGTACATCAAAACTACACATTTTCATTGTACACTCAAGAAATGTACATCAAAACTACACATTTTCATTGTATATACAAGAAATGTACATCAAAACATGCACATTTTCATTGTATATACAAGAAATGTACATCAAAACTACACATTTTCATTGTATATACAAGAAATGTACATCAAAACATACACATTTTCATTGTATATACAAGAAATGTACATCAAAACTACACATTTTCATTGTACACTCAAGAAATGTACATCAAAACAAACACATTTTCATTGTATATACAAGAAATGTACATCAAAACATACACATTTTCATTGTATATACAAGAAATGTACATCAAAACTACACATTTTCATTGTACACTCAAGAAATGTACATCAAAACATACACATTTTCATTGTACACTCAAGAAATGTACATCAAAACTACACATCTTCATTGTAGACTCTAGAAATGTACATCAAAACATACACATTTTCATTGTATATACAAGAAATGTACATCAAAACTACACATTTTCATTGTACACTCAAGAAATGTACATCAAAACATACACATTTTCATTGTATACACAAGAAATGTACATCAAAACTACACATTTTCATTGTACACTCAAGAAATGTACATAAAAACATACACATTTTCATTGTATACACAAGAAATGTACATCAAAACTACACATTTTCATTGTACACTCAAGAAATGTACATCAAAACATACACATTTTCATTGTACGCTCAAGAAATGTACATCAAAACTACACATTTTCATTGTACACTCAAGAAATGTACATCAAAACATACACATTGTCATTGTATATACAAGAAATGTACATCAAAACTACACATTTTCATTGTACACTCAAGAAATGTACATCAAAACATACAGATTTTCATTGTATACACAAGAAATGTACATCAAAACTACACATTTTCATTGTACACTCAAGAAATGTACATCAAAACATACACATTTTCATTGTATACACAAGAAATGTACATCAAAACTACACATTTTCATTGTACACTCAAGAAATGTACATCAAAACATACACATTTTCATTGTACACTCAAGAAATGTACATCAAAACTACACATTTTCATTGTATATACAAGAAATGCATATCAAATCATACACATTTTCATTGTATATACAAGAAATGTACATCAAAACTACACATTTTCATTGTACACTCAAGAAATGTACATTAAAACATACACATTTTCATTGTATACACAAGAAATGTACATCAAAACTACACATTTTCATTGTACACTCAAGAAATGTACATCAAAACATACACATTTTCATTGTACACTCAAGAAATGTACATCAAAACATACACATTTTCATTGTATATACAAGAAATGTACATCAAAACTACACATTTTCAATGTACACTCAAGAAATGTACATCAAAACATACACATTTTCATTGTACACTCAAGAAATGTACATCAAAACTACACATTTTCATTGTACACTCAAGAAATGTACATCAAACATACACATTTTCATTGTATATACAAGAAATGTACATCAAAACATACACATTTTCATTGTATATACAAGAAATGTACATCAAAACTACACATTTTCATTGTACACTCAAGAAATGTACATCAAAACAAACACATTTTCATTGTATACACAAGAAATGTACATCAAAACTACACATTTTCATTGTACACTCAAGAAATGTGCATCAAAACATACACATTTTCATTGTACACTCAAGAAATGTACATCAAAACATACACATTTTCATTGTATATACAAGAAATGTACATCAAAACTACACATTTTCATTGTACACTCAAGAAATGTACATCAAAACATACACATTTTCATTGTACACTCAAGAAATGTACATCAAAACTACACATCTTCATTGTAGACTCTAGAAATGTACATCAAAACATACACATTTTCATTGTATATACAAGAAATGTACATCAAAACTACACATTTTCATTGTACACTCAAGAAATGTACATCAAAACATACACATTTTCATTGTATACACAAGAAATGTACATCAAAACTACACATTTTCATTGTACACTCAAGAAATGTACATAAAAACATACACATTTTCATTGTATACACAAGAAATGTACATCAAAACTACACATTTTCATTGTACACTCAAGAAATGTACATCAAAACATACACATTTTCATTGTACACTCAAGAAATGTACATCAAAACTACACATTTTCATTGTACACTCAAGAAATGTACATCAAAACATACACATTTTCATTGTATATACAAGAAATGTACATCAAAACTACACATTTTCATTGTACACTCAAGAAATGTACATCAAAACATACACATTTTCATTGTATACACAAGAAATGTACATCAAAACTACACATTTTCATTGTACACTCAAGAAATGTACATCAAAACATACACATTTTCATTGTATATACAAGAAATGCATATCAAAACATACACATTTTCATTGTATATACAAGAAATGTACATCAAAACTACACATTTTCATTGTACACTCAAGAAATGTACATTAAAACATACACATTTTCATTGTATACACAAGAAATGTACATCAAAACTACACATTTTCATTGTACACTCAAGAAATGTACATCAAAACATACACATTTTCATTGTACACTCAAGAAATGTACATCAAAACATACACATTTTCATTGTATATACAAGAAATGTACATCAAAACTACACATTTTCATTGTACACTCAAGAAATGTACATCAAAACATACACATTTTCATTGTACACTCAAGAAATGTACATCAAAACTACACATTTTCATTGTACACTCAAGAAATGTACATCAAAACATACACATTTTCATTGTATATACAAGAAATGTACATCAAAACTACACATTTTCATTGTACACTCAAGAAATGTACATCAAAACATACACATTTTCATTGTACACTCAAGAAATGTACATCAAAACTACACATTTTCATTGTATATACAAGAAATGCACATCAAAACATACACATTTTCATTGTACACTCATAAATGTACATCAAAACTACACATTTTCATTGCATATACAAGAAATGTACATCAAAACATACACATTTTCATTGTACACTCAAGAAATGTACATCAAAACTACACATTTTCATTGTACATACAAGAATTGTACATCAAAACATACACATTTTCATTGTATATACAAGAAATGTACATCAAAACATGCACATTTTCATTGTACATACAAGAAATGTACATCAAAACATGCACATTTTCATTGTACACTCAAGAAATGTACATCAAAACTACACATTTTCATTGTACATACTAGAAATGTACATAAAAACATACACATTTTCATTGTATATACAAGAAATGTACATCAAAACATGCACGTTTTCATTGTACATACAAGAAATGTACATCAAAACATGCACATTTTCATTGTACACTCAAGAAATGTACATCAAAACTACACATTTTCATTGTACATACAAGAAATGTACATCAAAACATACAAATTTTCATTGTATATACAAGAAATGTACATCAAAACTACACATTTTCATTGTACATACAAGAAATGTACATCAAAACATGCACATTTTCATTGTATATACAAGAAATGTACATCAAAACTTAGACATTTTCATTGTACATACAAGAAATGTACATCAAAACATACACATTTTCATTGTATATACAAGAAATGTACATCAAAACATGCACATTTTCATTGTACACTCAAGTAATGTACATCAAAACTACACATTTTCATTGTACATACAAGAAATGTACATCAAAACATACACATTTTCATTGTACACTCAAGAAATGTACATCAAAACTACACATTTTCATTGTACACTCAAGAAATGTACATCAAAACTACACATTTTCATTGTACATACAAGAAATGTACATCAAAACATGCACATTTTCATTGTACACTCAAGAAATGTACATCAAAACTACACATTTTCACTGTACATACATGAAATGTACATCAAAACATACAAATTTTCATTGTACACTCAAGAAATGTACATCAAAACTACACATTTTCATTGTATATACAAGAAATGTACATCAAAACATACACATTTTCATTGTATATACAAGAAATGTACATCAAAACATACACATTTTCATTGTATATACAAGAAATGTACATCAAAACATACACATTTTCATTGTACACTCAAGAAATGTACATCAAAACTACACATTTTCATTGTACATACAACAAATGTACATCAAAACATGCACATTTTCATTGTACACTCAAGAAATGTACATCAAAACATACACATTTTCATTGTACATACAAGAAATGTACATCAAAACATACACATTTTCATTGTATATACAAGAAATGTACATCAAAACATACACATTTTCATTGTATATACAAGAAACGTACATCAAAACTTACACATTTTCATTGTACACTCAAGAAATGTACATCAAAACATACACATTTTCATTGTACACTTAAGAAATGTACATCAAAACATACACATTTTCATTGTACACTCAAGAAATGTACATCAAAACTACACATTTTCACTGTACACTCAAGAAATGTACATCAAAACTACACATTTTCATTGTATATACAAAAAATGTACATCAAAACATACACATTTTCATTGTACACTCAAGAAATGTACATCAAAACTACACATTTTCATTGTACATACAAGAAATGTACATCAAAACATGCACATTTTCATTGTACACTCAAGAAATGTACATCAAAACTACACATTTTCATTGTACATACAAGAAATGTACATCAAAACATACACATTTTCATTGTATATACAAGAAATGTACAACAAAACATACACATTTTCATTGTATATACAAGAAATGTACATCAAAACATACACATTTTCATTGTATATACAAGAAATGTACATCAAACCTACACATTTTCATTGTTCACTCAAGAAATGTACATCAAAACATACACATTTTCATTGTACGCTCAAGAAATGTACATCAAAACATACACATTTTCATTGTACACTCAAGAAATATACATCAAAACATACACATTTTCATTGTACACTCAAGAAATGTACATCAAAACATACACATTTTCATTGTACATTCAAGAAATGTACATCAAAACTACACATTTTCATTGTACACTCAAGAAGTGTACATCAAAACTACACATTTTCATTGTATATACAAGAAATGTACATCAAAACATACACATTTTCATTGTACACTCAAGAAATGTACATCAAAGCTACACATTTTCATTGTATATACAAGAAATGTACATCAAAACATACACATTTTCATTGTATATACAAGAAATGTACATCAAAACATACACATTTTCATTGTATATACAAGAAATGTACATCAAAACATACACATTTTCATTGTACACTCAAGAAATGTACATCAAAACTACACATTTTCATTGTATATACAAGAAATGTACATCAAAACATACATATTTTCATTGTACACTCAAGAGATGTACATCAAAACTACACATTTTCATTGTATACTCAAGAAATGTACATCAAAACTACACATTTTCATTGTATATACAAGAAATGTACATCAAAACATACACATTTTCATTGTACACTCAAGAAATGTACACCAAAACTACACATTTTCATTGTATATACAAGAAATGTACATCAAAACATACACATTTTCATTGTATATACAAGAAATGTACATCAAAACATACACATTTTCATTGTATATACAAGAAATGTACATCAAAACATACACATTTTCATTGTACACTCAAGAAATGTACATCAAAACTACACATTTTCATTGTATATACAAGAAATGTACATCAAAACATACACATTTTCATTGTATATACAAGAAATGTACATCAAAACTACACATTTTCATTGTATATACAAGAAATGTACATCAAAACTTACACATTTTCATTGTATATACAAGAAATGTACATCAAAACATACACATTTTCATTGTATATACAAGAAATGTACATCAAAACTACACATTTTCATTGTATATACAAGAAATGTACGTCAAAACTACACATTTTCATTGTATATACAAGAAATGTACATCAAAACATACACATTTTCATTGTATATACAAGAAATGTACATCAAAACATACACATTTTCATTGTATATACAAGAAATGTACATCAAAACATACACATTTTCATTGTATATACAAGAAATGTACATCAAAACATACACATTTTCATTGTATATACAAGAAATGTACATCAAAACTACACATTTTCATTGTACACTCAAGAAATGTACATCAAAGCTACACATTTTCATTGTATATACAAGAAATGTACATCAGAACATACACATTTTCATTGTACACTAAAGAAATGTACATCAAAACTACACATTTTCATTGTATATACAAGAAATGTACATCAAAACATACACATTTTCATTGTACACTCAAGAAATGTACATCAAAACTACACATTTTCATTGTATATACAAGAAATGTACATCAAAACATACACATTTTCATTGTATATACAAGAAATGTACATCAAAACATACACATTTTCATTGTACACTCAAGAAATGTACATCAAAACTACACATTTTCATTGTATATACAAGAAATGTACATCAAAACATACACATTTTCATTGTATATACAAGAAATGTACATCAAAACATACACATTTTCATTGTATATACAAGAAATGTACATCAAAACTACACATTTTCATTGTATATACAAGAAATGTACGTCAAAACTACACATTTTCATTGTATATACAAGAAATGTACATCAAAACATACACATTTTCATTGTATATACAAGAAATGTACATCAAAACATACACATTTTCATTGTATATACAAGAAATGTACATCAAAACATACACATTTTCATTGTATATACAAGAAATGTACATCAAAACATACACATTTTCATTGTATATACAAGAAATGTACATCAAAACTACACATTTTCATTGTACACTCAAGAAATGTACATCAAAGCTACACATTTTCATTGTATATACAAGAAATGTACATCAGAACATACACATTTTCATAATACACTCAAGAAATGTACATCAAAACTACACATTTTCATTGTATATACAAGAAATGTACATCAAAACATACACATTTTCATTGTACACTCAAGAAATGTACATCAAAACTACACATTTTCATTGTATATACAAGAAATGTACATCAAAACATACACATTTTCATTGTATATACAAGAAATGTACATCAAAACATACACATTTTCATTGTACACTCAAGAAATGTACATCAAAACTACACATTTTCATTGTATATACAAGAAATGTACATCAAAACATACACATTTTCATTGTATATACAAGAAATGTACATCAAAACATACACATTTCCATTGTATATACAAGAAATGTACATCAAAACATACACATTTTCATCGTATATACAAGAAATGTACATCAAAACATACACATTTTCATTGTATATACAAGAAATGTACATCAAAACTATACATTTTCATTGTACACTCAAGAAATGTACATCAAAACTACACATTTTCATTGTATATACAAGAAATGTACATCAAAACTACACATTTTCATTGTATATACAAGAAATGTACATCAAAACATACACATTTTCATTGTATATACAAGAAATGTACATCACAACATACACATTTTCATTGTATATACAAGAAATGTACATCAAAACATACACATTTTCATTGTACACTCAAGAAATGTACATCAAAACTACACATTTTCATTGTATATACAAGAAATGTACATCAAAACATACACATTTTCATTGTATATACAAGAAATGTACATCAAAACATACACATTTTCATTGTATATACAAGAAATGTACATCAAAACATACACATTTTCATTGTATATACAAGAAATGTACATCAAAACATACACATTTTCATTGTATATACAAGAAATGTACATCAAAACTACACATTTTCATTGTATATACAAGAAATGTACATCAAAACATACACATTTTCATTGTATATACAAGAAATGTACATCAAAACTACACATTTTCATTGTGTATACAAGAAATGTACATCGAAAATACACATTTTCATTGTACACTCAAGAAATGTACATCAAAACTACACATTTTCATTGTACACTCAAGAAATGTACATCAAAACAACACATTTTCATTGTATATACAAGAAATGTACATCAAAACTACACATTTTCATTGTACACTCAAGAAATGTACATCAAAACTACACATTTTCATTGTACACTCAAGAAATGTACATCAAAACTACACATTTTCATTGTATATACAAGAAATGTACATCAAAACATACACATTTTCATTGTACACTCAAGAAATGTACATCAAAACTACACATTTTCATTGTATATACAAGAAATGTACATCAAAACTACACATTTTCATTGTACACTCAAGGAATGTACATCAAATCTACACATTTTAATTGTACATACAAGAAATGTACATCAAAACTACACATTTTCATTGTATATACAAGAAATGTACATCAAAACTACACATTTTCATTGTACACTCAAGAAATGTACATCAAAACTACACATTTTCATTGTATATACAAGAAATGTACATCAAAACTACACATTTTCATTGTATATACAAGAAATGTACATCAAAACTACACATTTACATTGTACACTCAAGAAATGTACATCAAAACTACACATTTTCATTGTATATACAAGAAATGTACATCAAAACTACACATTTTCAATGTATATACAAGAAATGTACATCAAAACATACACATTTTCATTGTATATACAAGAAATGTACTTCAAAACATACACATTTTCATTGTATATACAAGAAATGTACATCAAAACATACACATTTTCATTGTACACTCATGAAATGTACATCAAAACTACACATTTTCATTGTATATACAAGAAATGTACATCAAAACATACACATTTTCATTGTATATACAAGAAATGTACATCAAAACATACACATTTTCATTGTATATACAAGAAATGTACATCAAAACTACACATTTTCATTGTATATACAAGAAATGTACATCAAAACTACACATTTTCATTGTTTATACAAGAAATGTACATCAAAACTACACATTTTCATTGTATATACAAGAAATGTACATCAAAACTTACACATTTTCATTGTATACACAAGAAATGTACATCAAAAATACACATTTTCATTGTATATACAAGAAATGTATATCAAAACATACACATTTTCATTGTATATACAAGAAATGTACATCAAAACATACACATTTTCATTGTATATACAAGAAATGTACATCAAAACATACACATTTTCAGTGTATATACAAGAAATGTACATCAAAACATACACATTTTCATTGTATATACAAGAAATGTACATCAAAACTACACATTTTCATTGTACACTCAAGAAATGTACATCAAAGCTACACATTTTCATTGTATATACAAGAAATGTACATCAAAACATACACATTTTCATTGTATATACAAGAAATGTACATCAAAACATACACATTTTCATTGTATATACAAGAAATGTACATCAAAACTACACATTTTCATTGTACACTCAAGAAATGTACATCAAAACTACACATTTTCATTGTATATACAAGAAATGTACATCAAAACATACACATTTTCATTGTATATACAAGAAATGTACATCAAAACATACACATTTTCATTGTATATACAAGAAATGTACATCAAAACTACACATTTTCATTGTACACTCAAGAAATGTACATCAAAACTACACATTTTCATTGTATATACAAGAAATGTACATCAAAACTACACATTTTCATTGTATATACAAGAAATGTACATCAAAACATACACATTTTCATTGTATATACAAGAAATGTACATCAAAACACACATTTTCATTGTATATACAAGAAATGTACATCAAAACATACACATTTTCATTGTATATACAAGAAATGTACATCAAAACATACACATTTTCATTGTACACTCAAGAAATGTACATAAAAACTACACATTTTAATTGTATATACAAGAAATGTACATCAAAACATACACATTTTCATTGTATATACAAGAAATGTACATCAAAACATACACATTTTCATTGTATATACAAGAAATGTACATCAAAACATACACATTTTCATTGTACACTCAAGAAATGTACATCAAAACTACACATTTTCATTGTATATACAAGAAATGTACATCAAAACATACACATTTTCATTGTATATACCAGAAATGTACATCAAAACATACACATTTTCATTGTATATACAAGAAATGTACATCAAAACATACACATTTTCATTGTACACTCAAGAAATGTACATCAAAACTACACATTTTCATTGTATATACAAGAAATGTACATCAAAACATACACATTTTCATTGTATATACAAGAAATGTACTTCAAAACATACACATTTTCATTGTATATACAAGAAATGTACATCAAAACATACACATTTTCATTGTACACTCAAGAAATGTACATCAAAACTACACATTTTCATTGTACATACAAGAAATGTACATCAAAACATACACATTTTCATTGTATATACAAGAAATGTACATCAAAACTACACATTTTCATTGTATATACAAGAAATGTACATCAAAACATACACATTTTCATTGTACACTCAAGAAATGTACATGAAAACTACACATTTTCATTGTATATACAAGAAATGTACATCACAACATACACATTTTCATTGTATATACAAGAAATGTACATCAAAACATACACATTTTCATTGTATATACAAGAAATGTACATCAAAACATACACATTTTCATTCTACACTCAAGAAATGTACATCAAAACTACACATTTTCATTGTATATGCAAGAAATGTACATCAAAACATACACATTTTCATTGTATATACAAGAAATGTACATCAAAACATACACATTTCCATTGTATATACAAGAAATGTACATCAAAACATACACATTTTCATTGTATATACAAGAAATGTACATCAAAACATACACATTTTCATTGTATATACAAGAAATGTACATCAAAACTACACATTTTCATTGTACACTCAAGAAATGTACATCAAAACTACACATTTTCATTGTATATACAAGAAATGTACATCAAAACTACACATTTTCATTGTATATACAAGAAATGTACATCAAAACATACACATTTTCATTGTATATACAAGAAATGTACATCACAACATACACATTTTCATTGTATATACAAGAAATGTACATCAAAACATACACATTTTCATTGTACACTCAAGAAATGTACATCAAAACTACACATTTTCATTGTATATACAAGAAATGTACATCAAAACATACACATTTTCATTGTATATACAAGAAATGTACATCAAAACATACACATTTTCATTGTATATACAAGAAATGTACATCAAAACTACACATTTTCATTGTACACTCAAGAAATGTACATCGAAACATACACATTTTCATTGTATACACAAGAAATGTACATCAAAACTACACATTTTCATTGTACACTCAAGAAATGTACATCAAAACATACACATTTTCATTGTACACTCAAGAAATGTACATCAAAACTACACATTTTCATTGTATATACAAGAAATGCATATCAAAACATACACATTTTCATTGTATATACAAGAAATGTACATCAAAACTACACATTTTCATTGTACACTCAAGAAATGTACATTAAAACATACACATTTTCATTGTATACACAAGAAATGTACATCAAAACTACACATTTTCATTGTACACTCAAGAAATGTACATCAAAACATACACATTTTCATTGTACACTCAAGAAATGTACATCAAAACATACACATTTTCATTGTATATACAAGAAATGTACATCAAAACTACACATTTTCATTGTACACTCAAGAAATGTACATCAAAACATACACATTTTTATTGTACACTCAAGAAATGTACATCAAAACTACACATTTTCATTGTACACTCAAGAAATGTACATCAAAACATACACATTTTCATTGTATATACAAGAAATGTACATCAAAACTACACATTTTCATTGTACACTCAAGAAATGTACATCGAAACATACACATTTTCATTGTATACACAAGAAATGTACATCAAAACTACACATTTTCATTGTACACTCAAGAAATGTACATCAAAACATACACATTTTCATTGTACACTCAAGAAATGTACATCAAAACTACACATTTTCATTGTATATACAAGAAATGCATATCAAAACATACACATTTTCATTGTATATACAAGAAATGTACATCAAAACTACACATTTTCATTGTATATACAAGAAATGTACATCAAAACATACACATTTTCATTGTATATACAAGAAATGTACATCAAAACATACACATTTTCATTGTATATACAAGAAATGTACATCAAAACATACACATTTTCATTGTATATACAAGAAATGTACATCAAAACATACACATTTTCATTGTACACTCCAGAAATGTACATAAAAACTACACATTTTAATTGTATATACAAGAAATGTACATCAAAACATACACATTTTCATTGTATATACAAGAAATGTACATCAAAACATACACATTTTCATTGTATATACAAGAAATGTACATCAAAACATACACATTTTCATTGTACACTCAAGAAATGTACATCAAAACTACACATTTTCATTGTATATACAAGAAATGTACATCAAAACATACACATTTTCATTGTATATACCAGAAATGTACATCAAAACATACACATTTTCATTGTATATACAAGAAATGTACATCAAAACATACACATTTTCATTGTACACTCAAGAAATGTACATCAAAACTACACATTTTCATTGTATATACAAGAAATGTACATCAAAACATACACATTTTCATTGTATATACAAGAAATTTACATCAAAACATACACATTTTCATTGTATATACAAGAAATGTACATCAAAACATACACATTTTCATTGTACACTCAAGAAATGTACATCAAAACTACACATTTTCATTGTACATACAAGAAATGTACATCAAAACATACACATTTTCATTGTATATACAAGAAATGTACATCAAAACTACACATTTTCATTGTATATACAAGAAATGTACATCAAAACATACACATTTTCATTGTACACTCAAGAAATGTACATGAAAACTACACATTTTCATTGTATATACAAGAAATGTACATCACAACATACACATTTTCATTGTATATACAAGAAATGTACATCAAAACATACACATTTTCATTGTATATACAAGAAATGTACATCAAAACATACACATTTTCATTGTACACTCAAGAAATGTACATCAAAACTACACATTTTCATTGTATATACAAGAAATGTACATCAAAACATACACATTTTCATTGTATATACAAGAAATGTACATCAAAACATACACATTTCCATTGTATATACAAGAAATGTACATCAAAACATACACATTTTCATTGTATATACAAGAAATGTACATCAAAACATACACATTTTCATTGTATATACAAGAAATGTACATCAAAACTACACATTTTTTTTGTACACTCAAGAAATGTACATCAAAACTACACATTTTCATTGTATATACAAGAAATGTACATCAAAACTACACATTTTCATTGTATATACAAGAAATGTACATCAAAACATACACATTTTCATTGTATATACAAGAAATGTACATCACAACATACACATTTTCATTGTATATACAAGAAATGTACATCAAAACATACACATTTTCATTGTACACTCAAGAAATGTACATCAAAACTACACATTTTCATTGTATATACAAGAAATGTACATCAAAACATACACATTTTCATTGTATATACAAGAAATGTACATCAAAACATACACATTTTCATTGTATATACAAGAAATGTACATCAAAACTACACATTTTCATTGTACACTCAAGAAATGTACATCAAAACATACACATTTTCATTGTATATACAAGAAATGTACATCAAAACATACACATTTTCAATGTGTATACAAGAAATGTACATCAAAACATACACATTTTCATTGTATATACAAGAAATGTACATCAAAACTACACATTTTCATTGTGTATACAAGAAATGTACATCGAAAATACACATTTTCATTGTACACTCAAGAAATGTACAACAAAACTACACATTTTCATTGTACACTCAAGAAATGTACATCAAAACTACACATTTTCATTGTATATACAAGAAATGTACATCAAAACTACACATTTTCATTGTACACTCAAGAAATGTACATCAAAACTACACATTTTCATTGTACACTCAAGAAATGTACATCAAAACTACACATTTTCATTGTATATACAAGAAATGTACATCAAAACATACACATTTTCATTGTATATACAAGAAATGTACATCAAAACTACACATTTTCATTGTACACTCAAGGAATGTACATCAAAACTACACATTTTCATTGTACACTCATGAAATGTACATCAAAACTACACATTTTCATTGTATATACAAGAAATGTACATCAAAACTACACATTTTCATTGTACACTCAAGAAATGTACATCAAAACATACACATTTTCATTGTATATACAAGAAATGTACATCAAAACATACACATTTTCATTGTACACTCATGAAATGTACATCAAAACTACACATTTTCATTGTACACTCAAGAAATGTACATCAAAACATACACATTTTCATTGTATATACAAGAAATGTACATCAAAACTACACATTTTCATTGTACACTCAAGAAATGTACATCAAAACATACACATTTTCATTGTATATACAAGAAATGTACATCAAAACATACACATTTTCATTGTACACTCATGAAATGTACATCAAAACTACACATTTTCATTGTACACTCAAGAAATGTACATCAAAACATACACATTTTCATTGAATACACAAGAAATGTACATCAAAACTACACATTTTCATTGTACACTCAAGAAATGTACATCAAAACATACACATTTTCATTGTATATACAAGAAATGTACATCAAAACTACACATTTTCATTGTACACTGAAGAAATGTACATCAAAACATACACATTTTCATTGTATATACAAGAAATGTACATCAAAACTACACATTTTCATTGTACACTCAAGAAATGTACATCAAAACTACACATTTTCATTGTTTATACAAGAAATTTACATCAAAACTACACATTTTCATTGTACACTCAAGAAATGTACATCAAAACTACACATTTTCATTGTATATACAAGAAATGTACATCAAAACTACACATTTTCATTGTATATACAAGAAATGTACATCAAAACATACACATTTTCATTGTATATACAAGAAATGTACATCAAAACTACACATTTTCATTGTACACTCAAGAAATGTACATCAAAACATACACATTTTCATTGTACACTCAAGAAATGTACATCAAAACTACACATTTTCATTGTACACTCAAGAAATGTACATCAAAACATACACATTTTCATTGTACACTCAAGAAATGTACATCAAAACTACACATTTTCATTGTACACTCAAGAAATCAAAACATACACATTTTCATTGTATATACAAGAAATGTACATCAAAACATACACATTTTCATTGTATACACAAGAAATGTACATCAAAACATACACATTTTCATTGTACACTCAAGAAATGTACATCAAAACTACACATTTTCATTGTACACTCAAGAAATCAAAACATACACATTTTCATTGTACACTCAAGAAATGTACATCAAAACATACACATTTTCATTGTATACACAAGAAATGTACATCAAAACTACACATTTTCATTGTACACTCAAGAAATGTACATCAAAACATACACATTTTCATTGTACATTCAAGAAATGTACATCAAAACTACACATTTTCATTGTACACTCAAGAAATGTACATCAAAACATACACATTTTCATTGTATATACAAGAAATGTACATCAAAACTACACATTTTCATTGTACACTCAAGAAATGTACATCAAAACATACACATTTTCATTGTACACTCAAGAAATGTACATCAAAACTACAAATTTTCATTGTACACTCAAGAAATGTACATAAAAACATACACATTTTCATATGTATACACAAGAAATGTACATCAAAACTACACATTTTCATTGTACACTCAAGAAATGTACATCAAAACATACACATTTTCATTGTACACTCAAGAAATGTACATCAAAACTACACATTTTCATTGTACACTCAAGAAATGTACATCAAAACATACACATTTTCATTGTATATACAAGAAATGTACATCAAAACTACACATTTTCATTGTACACTCAAAAAATGTACATCAAAACATACACATTTTCATTGTACACTCAAGAAATGTACATCAAAACTACACATTTTCATTGTACACTCAAGAAATGAACATCAAAACATACACATTTTCATTGTATATACAAGAAATGTACATCAAAACTACACATTTTCATTGTACACTCAAGAAATGTACATCAAAACTACACATTTTCATTGTACACTCAAGAAATCAAAACATACACATTTTCATTGTACACTCAAGAAATGTACATCAAAACATACACATTTTCATTGTATACACAAGAAATGTACATCAAAACTACACATTTTCATTGTACACTCAAGAAATGTTCATCAAAACATACACATTTTCATTGTACACTCAAGAAATGTACATCAAAACTACACATTTTCATTGTACACTCAAGAAATGTACATCAAAACATACACATTTTCATTGTATATACAAGAAATGTACATCAAAACTACACATTTTCATTGTACACTCAAGAAATGTACATCAAAACATACACATTTTCATTGTATACACAAGAAATGTACATCAAAACTACAAATTTTCATTGTACACTCAAGAAATGTACATCAAAACATACACATTTTCATTGTATACACAAGAAATGTACATCAAAACTACACATTTTCATTGTACACTCAAGAAATGTACATCAAAACATACACATTTTCATTGTACACTCAAGAAATGTACATCAAAACTACACATTTTCATTGTACACTCAAGAAATGTACATCAAAACATATAAATTTTCATTGTATATACAAGAAATGTACATCAAAACTACACATTTTCATTGTACACTCAAGAAATGTACATCAAAACATACACATTTTCATTGTATATACAAGAAATGTACATCAAAACATACACATTTTCATTGTATACACAAGAAATGTACATCAAAACTACACATTTTCATTGTACACTCAAGAAATGTACATCAAAACATACACATTTTCATTGTATACACAAGAAATGTACATCAAAACTACACATTTTCATTGTACACTCAAGAAATGTACATCAAAACATACACATTTTCATTGTACACTCCAGAAATGTACATCAAAACATACACATTTTCATTGTATATACAAGAAATGTACATCAAAACTACACATTTTCATTGTACACTCAAGAAATGTACATCAAAACATACACATTTTCATTGTACACTCAAGAAATGTACATCAAAACTACACATTTTCATTGTACACTCAAGAAATGTACATCAAAACATACAAATTTTCATTGTATATACAAGAAATGTACATCAAAACTACACATTTTCATTGTACACTCAAGAAATGTACATCAAAACATACACATTTTCATTGTACACTCAAGAAATGTACATCAAAACTACACATTTTCATTGTATATACAAGAAATGTACATCAAAACATACACATTTTCATTGTACACTCAAGAAATGTACATCAAAACTACACATTTTCATTGCATATACAAGAAATGTACATCAAAACATACACATTTTCATTGTATATACAAGAAATGTACATCAAAACATACACATTTTCATTGTATATACAAGAAATGTACATCAAAACATACACATTTTCATTGTATATACAAGAAATGTACAACAAAACATGCACATTTTCATTGTACACTCAAGAAATGTACATCAAAACTACACATTTTCATTGTATATACAAGAAATGTACATCAAAACATACACATTTTCATTGTACACTCAAGAAATGTACATCAAAACATACACATTTTCATTGTACACTCAAGAAATGTACATCAAAACTACACATTTTCATTGTACATGCAAGAAATGTACATCAAAACATGCACATTTTCATTGTACACTCAAGAAATGTACATCAAAACTACACATTTTCATTGTATATACAAGAAATGTACATCAAAACATACACATTTTCATTGTACACTCAAGAAATGTACATCAAAACATACACATTTTCATTGTACACTCAAGAAATGTACATCAAAACTACACATTTTCATTGTACATGCAAGAAATGTACATCAAAACATACACATTTTCATTGTACACTCAAGAAATGTACATCAAAACTACACATTTTCAGTGTACACTCAAGAAATGTACATCAAAACTACACATTTTCATTGTACACTCAAGAAATGTACATCAAAACTACACATTTTCATTGTATATACAAGAAATGTACATCAAAACTACACATTTTCATTGTATATACAAGAAATGTACATCAAAACATACACATTTTCATTGTACACTCAAGAAATGTACATCAAAACATACACATTTTCATTGTACAGTCAAGAAATGTACATCAAAACATACACATTTTCATTGTACACTCAAGAAATGTACATCAAAACATACACATTTTCATTGTACACTCAAGAAATGTACATCAAAACATGCACATTTTCATTGTACACTCAAGAAATGTACATCAAAACATACACATTTTCATTGTACACTCAAGAAATGTACATCAAAACATACACATTTTCATTGTACACTCAAGAAATGTACATCAAAACATGCACATTTTCATTGTACACTCAAGAAATGTACATCAAAACTACACATTTTCATTGTACACTCAAGAAATGTACATCAAAACATACACAATTTCATTGTACACTCAAGAAATGTACATCAAAACTACACATTGTCATTGTACACTCAAGAAATGTACATCAAAACATGCACATTTTCATTGTACACTCAAGAAATGTACATCAAAACTTACACATTTTCATTGTATATACAAGAAATGTACATCAAAACTACACATTTTCATTGTATATACAAGAAATTTACATCAAAACATACACATTTTCATTGTATATACAAGAAATGTACATCAAAACATACACATTTTCATTGTATATACCAGAAATGTACATCAAAACTACACATTTTCATTGTACACTCAAGAAATGTACATCAAAACTACACATTTTCATTGTATATACAAGAAATGTACATCAAAACTACACATTTTCATTGTATATACAAGAAATGTACATCAAAACATACACATTTTCATTGTATATACAAGAAATGTACATCACAACATACACATTTTCATTGTATATACAAGAAATGTACATCAAAACATACACATTTTCATTGTACACTCAAGAAATGTACATCAAAACTACACATTTTCATTGTATATACAAGAAATGTACATCAAAACATACACATTTTCATTGTATATACAAGAAATGTACATCAAAACATACACATTTTCATTGTATATACAAGAAATGTACATCAAAACTACACATTTTCATTGTACACTCAAGAAATGTACATCAAAACATACACATTTTCATTGTATACACAAGAAATGTACATCAAAACTACACATTTTCATTGTACACTCAAGAAATGTACATCAAAACATACACATTTTCATTGTACACTCAAGAAATGTACATCAAAGCTACACATTTTCATTGTATATACAAGAAATGCATATCAAAACATACACATTTTCATTGTATATACAAGAAATGTACATCAAAACTACACATTTTCATTGTACACTCAAGAAATGTACATTAAAACATACACATTTTCATTGTATACACAAGAAATGTACATCAAAACTACACATTTTCATTGTACACTCAAGAAATGTACATCAAAACATACACATTTTCATTGTACACTCAAGAAATGTACATCAAAACATACACATTTTCATTGTATATACAAGAAATGTACATCAAAACTACACATTTTCATTGTACACTCAAGAAATGTACATCAAAACATACACATTTTCATTGTACACTCAAGAAATGTACATCAAAACTACACATTTTCATTGTACACTCAAGAAATGTACATCAAAACATACACATTTTCATTGTATATACAAGAAATGTACATCAAAACTACACATTTTCATTGTACACTCAAGAAATGTACATCAAAACATACACATTTTCATTGTACACTCAAGAAATGTACATCAAAACTACACATTTTCATTGTATATACAAGAAATGCACATCAAAACATACACATTTTCATTGTACACTCATAAATGTACATCAAAACTACACATTTTCATTGCATATACAAGAAATGTACATCAAAACATACACATTTTCATTGTACACTCAAGAAATGTACATCAAAACTACACATTTTCATTGTACATACAAGAATTGTACATCAAAACATACACATTTTCATTGTATATACAAGAAATGTACATCAAAACTACACATTTTCATTGTACACTCAAGAAATGTACATCAAAACTTACACATTTTCATTGTATATACAAGAAATGTACATCAAAACTACACATTTTCATTGTATATACAAGAAATGTACATCAAAACTACACATTTTAATTGTATATACAAGAAATGTACATCAAAACTACACATTTTCATTGTATATACAAGAAATGTACATCAAAACTACACATTTTCATTGTACACTCAAGAAATGTACATCAAAACTAAACATTTTCATTGTACACTCAAGAAATGTACATCAAAACATACACATTTTCATTGTACACTCAAGAAATGTACATCAAAACTACACATTTTCATTGTATATACAAGAAATGTACATCAAAACATGCACATTTTCATTGTATATACAAGAAATGTACATCAAAACTACACATTTTCATTGTATATACAAGAAATGTACATCAAAACTACACATTTTCATTGTACACTCAAGAAATGTACATCAAAACATACACATTTTCATTGTACCCTCAAGAAATGTACATCAAAACATGCACATTTTCATTGTACACTCAAGAAATGTACATCAAAACTTACACATTTTCATTGTATATACAAGAAATGTACATCAAAACTACACATTTTCATTGTACACTCAAGAAATGTACATCAAAACTACACATTTTCATTGTACACTCAAGAAATGTACATCAAAACATACACATTGTCATTGTACACTCAAGAAATGTACATCAAAACATACACATTTTCATTGTACCCTCAAGAAATGTACATCAAAACATGCACATTTTCATTGTACACTCAAGAAATGTACATCAAAACTTACACATTTTCATTGTATATACAAGAAATGTACATCAAAACTACACATTTTCATTGTACACTCAAGAAATGTACATCAAAACTACACATTTTCATTGTACACTCAAGAAATGTACATCAAAACATGCAAATTTTCATTGTATATACAAGAAATGTACATCAAAACTACACATTTTCATTGTATATACAAGAAATGTACATCAAAACATGCACATTTTCATTGTATATACAAGAAATGTACATCAAAACTACACATTTTCATTGTACACACAAGAAATGTACATCAAAACATACACATTTTCATTGTACATACAGGAAATGTACATCAAAACATACACATTTTCATTGTATATACAAGAAATGTACATCAAAACATACACATTTTCATTGTACATACAAGAAATGTACATCAAAACATACACATTTTCATTGTATATACAAGAAATGTACATCAAAACTACACATTTTCATTGTATATACAAGAAATGTACATCAAAACTACACATTTTCATTGTACATACAAGAAATGTACATCAAAACTACACATTTTCATTGTATATACAAGAAATGTACATCAAAACATGCACATTTTCATTGTATATACAAGAAATGTACATCAAAACTACACATTTTCATTGTATATACAAGAAATGTACATCAAAACTACACATTTTCATTGTATATACAAGAAATGTACATCAAAACTACACATTTTCATTGTATATACAAGAAATGTACATCAAAACATGCACATTTTCATTGTATATACAAGAAATGTACATCAAAACTACACATTTTCATTGTATATACAAGAAATGTACATCAAAACTACACATTTTCATTGTATATACAAGAAATGTACATCAAAACTACACATTTTCATTGTACATACAAGAAATGAACATCAAAACTACACATTTTCATTGTATATACAAGAAATGTACATCAAAACATGCACATTTTCATTGTATATACAAGAAATGTACATCAAAACTACACATTTTCATTGTACATACAAGAAATGTACATCAAAACTACACATTATCATTGCACACTCAAGAAATGTACATCAAAACTACACATTTTCATTGTACACTCAAGAAATGTACATCAAAACATACACATTTTCATTGTACACTCAAGAAATGTACATCAAAACATGCACATTTTCATTGTACACTCAAGAAATGTACATCAAAACTTACACATTTTCATTGTATATACAAGAAATGTACATCAAAACTACACATTTTCATTGTACACTCAAGAAATGTACATCAAAACATACACATTTTCATTGTACACTCAAGAAATGTACATCAAAACATGCACATTTTCATTGTACACTCAAGAAATGTACATCAAAACTACACATTTTCATTGTATATACAAGAAATGTACATCAAAACTACACATTTTTATTGTACACTCAAGAAATGTACATCAAAACTACACATTTTAATTGTATATACAAGAAATGTACATCAAAACATGCACATTTTCATTGTACACTCAAGAAATGTACATCAAAACTACACATTTTCATTGTATATACAAGAAATGTACATCAAAACTACACATTTTCATTGTACACTCAAGAAATGTACCTCAAAACATACACATTTTCATTGTACACTCAAGAAATGTACATCAAAACAAGCACATTTTCATTGTACACTCAAGAAATGTACATCAAAACTACACATTTTCATTGTATATACAAGAAAAGTACATAAAAACTACACATTTTCATTGTACACTCAAGAAATGTACATCAAAACTACACATTTTAATTGTATATACAAGAAAGGTACATCAAAACATGCACATTTTCATTGTACACTCAAGAAATGTACATCAAAACTACACATTTTCATTGTACACTCAAGAAATGTACATCAAAACTACACATTTTCATTGTACACTCAAGAAATGTACATCAAAACTACACATTTTCATTGTACACTCAAGAAATGTACATCAAAACTACACATTTTCATTGTACATACAAGAAATGTACATCAAAACTACACATTTTCATTGTACACTCAAGAAATGTACATCAAAACTACACATTTTCATTGTATATACAAGAAATGTACATCAAAACTACACATTTTCATTGTACACTCAAGAAATGTACATCAAAACATACACATTTTCATTGTATATACAAGAAATGTACATCAAAACATGCACATTTTCATTGTACACTCAAGAAATGTACATCAAAACTACACATTTTCATTGTATATACAAGAAATGTACATCAAAACATACACATTTTCATTGTACACTCAAGAAATGTACATCAAAACATACACATTTTCATTGTACACTCAAGAAATGTACATCAAAACTACACATTTTCATTGTACACTCAAGAAATGTACATCAAAAATACACATTTTCATTGTACACTCAAGAAATGTACATCAAAACTACACATTTTCATTGTACACTCAAGAAATGTACATCAAAACATACACATTTTCATTGTATATACAAGAAATGTACATCAAAACATACACATTTGCATTGTACACTCAAGAAATGTACATCAAAACATACACATTTTCGTTGTACACTCAAGAAATGTACATCAAAACTACAAATTTTCATTGTACACTCAAGAAATGTACATCAAAACATACACATTTTCATTGTACACTCAAGATATGTACATCAAAACTACACATTTTCATTGTACACTCAAGAAATGTACATCAAAACATGCACATTTTCATTGTACACTCAAGAAATGTACATCAAAACTACACATTTTCATTGTACACTCAAGAAATGTACATCAAAACATGCACATTTTCATTGTATATACAAGAAATGTACATCAAAACATACACATTTTCATTGTATATACAAGAAATGTACATCAAAACTACACATTTTCATTGTACACTCAAGAAATGTACATCAAAACTACACATTTTCATTGTATATACAAGAAATGTACATCAAAACATGCACATTTTCATTGTACACTAAAGAAATGTACATCAAAACTACACATTTTCATTGTACACTCAAGAAATGTACATCAAAACTACACATTTTCATTGTATGTACAAGAAATGTACATCAAAACTACACATTTTCATTGTACACTCAAGAAATGTACATCAAAAATACACATTTTCATTGTACACTCAAGAAATGTACATCAAAACTACACATTTTCATTGTACACTCAAGAAATGTACATCAAAACTACACATTTTCATTGTACACTCAAGAAATGTACATCAAAACTACACATTTTCATTGTACACTCAAGAAATGTACATCAAAACATGCACATTTTCATTGTACACTCAAGAAATGTACATCAAAACTACACATTTTCATTGTACACTCAAGAAATGTACATCAAAACTACACATTTTCATTGTATATACAAGAAATGTACATCAAAACTACACATTTTCATTGTACACTCAAGAAATGTACATAAAAACTACACATTTTCATTGTACACTCAAGAAATGTACATCAAAACTACACATTTTCATTGTATATACAAGAAATGTACATCAAAGCATGCACATTTTCATTGTACACTCAAGAAATGTACATCAAAACTACACATTTTCATTGTACACTCAAGAAATGTACATCAAAACATGCACATTTTCATTGTATATACAAGAAATGTACATCAAAACATACACATTTTCATTGTATATACAAGAAATGTACATCAAAACTACACATTTTCATTGTACACTCAAGAAATGTACATCAAAACTACATATTTTCATTGTATATACAAGAAATGTACATCAAAACATGCACATTTTCATTGTACACTCAAGAAATGTACATCAAAATATACACATTTTCATTGTATATACAAGAAATGTACATCAAAACTACACATTTTCATTGTACAACCAGAAATGTACATCAAAACTACACATTTTCATTGTATATACAAGAAATGCACATCAAAACATACACATTTTCATTGTATATACAAGAAATGTACATCAAAACTACACATTTTCATTGTACACTCAAGAAATGTACATCAAAACTACACATTTTCATTGTATATACAAGAAATGTACATCAAAACATGCACATTTTCATTGTACACTCAAGAAATGTACATCAAAACTACACATTTTCATTGTATATACAAGAAATGCACATCAAAACATGCACATTTTCATTGGACACTCAAGAAATGTATATCAAAACTACACATTTTCATTGTACACTCAAGAAATGCACATCAAAACTACACATTTTCATTGTACACTCAAGAAATGTACATCAAAACTTCACATTTTCATTGTATATACAAGAAATGTACATCAAAACATACACATTTTCATTGTATATACAAGAAATGCACATCAAAACATGCACATTTTCATTGTACACTCAAGAAATGTACATCAAAACTACACATTTTCATTGTATATACAAGAAATGTACATCAAAACATACACATTTTCATTGTACATACAAGAAATGTACATCGAAACATACACATTTTCATTGTATATACAAGAAATGTACATCAAAACTACACATTTTCATTGTACATACCAGAAATGTACATCAAAACTACACATTTTCATTGTATATACAAGAAATGCACATCAAAACTACACATTTTCATTGTACATACCAGAAATGTACATCAAAACTACACATTTTCATTGTACACTCAAGAAATGTACATCAAAACTACACATTTTCATTGTATATACAAGAAATGTACATCAAAACTACACATTTTCATTGTACACTCAAGAAATGTACATCAAAACTACAAATTTTCATTGTACACTCAAGAAATGTACATCAAAACTACACATTTTCATTGTATATACAAGAAATGTACATCAAAGCTACACATTTTCATTGTACACTCAAGAAATGTACATCAAAACATACACATTTTCATAGTATATACAAGAAATGCACATCAAAACATGCACATTTTCATTGTACACTCAAGAAATGTACATCAAAACTACACATCTTCATTGTACATACAAGAAATGTACATCAAAACATACACATTTTCATTGTATATACAAGAAATGTACATCAAAACTACACATTTTCATTGTACACTCAAGAAATGTACATCAAAACTACACATTTTCATTGTACACTCAAGAAATGTACATCAAAACATACACATTTTCATTGTACACTCAAGAAATGTACACCAAAACATACACATTTTCATTGTACACTCAAGAAATGTACATCAAAACTACACATTTTCATTGTACACTCAAGAAATGTACATCAAAACATACACATTTTCATTGTATATACAAGAAATGCACATCAAAACATGCACATTTTCATTGTACACTCAAGAAATGTACACCAAAACATACACATTTTCATTGTACACTCAAGAAATGTACATCAAAACATACGCATTTTCATTGTATATACAAGAAATTCACATCAAAACATGCACATTTTCATTGTACACTCAAGAAATGTACATCAAAACTACACATTTTCATTGTACACTCAAGAAATGTACATCAAAACATACACATTTTCATTGTATATACAAGAAATGTACATCAAAACTACACATTTTCATTGTACACTCAAGAAATGTACATCAAAACATACACATTGTCATTGTACACTCAAGAAATGTACATCAAAACATACATATTTAAATTGTATATACAAGAAATGTACATCAAAACATACACATTTTCATTGTATATACAAGAAATGTACATCAAAACTACATATTTTCATTGTACACTCAAGAAATGTACATCAAAACATACACATTTTCATTGTACACTCAAGAAATGTACACCAAAACATACACATTTTCATTGTACACTCAAGAAATGTACATCAAAACTACACATTTTCATTGTACACTCAAGAAATGTACATCAAAACTACACATTTTCATTGTATATACAAGAAATGTACATCAAAACTACACATTTTCATTGTACACTCAAGAAATGTACATCAAAACTACACATTTTCATTGTACACTCAAGAAATGTACATCAAAACTACACATTTTCATTGTACATACAAGAAATGTACATCAAAACATACACATTTTCATTGTATATACAAGAAATGTACATCAAAACTACACATTTTCATTGTACACTCAAGAAATGTACATCAAAACTACACATTTTCATTGTACATACAAGAAATGTACATCAAAACATACACATTTTCATTGTATATACAAGAAATGTACATCAAAACTACACATTTTCATTGTACACTCAAGAAATGTACATCAAAACATACACATTTTCATTGTATATACAAGAAATGTACATCAAAACATACACATTTTCATTGCATATACAAGAAATGTACATCAAAACTACACATTTTCATTGTATATACAAGAAATGTACATCAAAACATACACATTTTCATTGTATATACAAGAAATGTACATCAAAACTACACATTTTCATTGTATATACAAGAAATGTACATCAAAACTACACATTTTCATTGTACACTCAAGAAATGTACATCAAAACATACACATTTTCATTGTATATACAAGAAATGTACATCAAAACTACACATTTTCATTGTATATACAAGAAATGTACATCAAAACTACACATTTTCATTGTACACTCAAGAAATGTACATCAAAACTACACATTTTCATTGTACATACAAGAAATGTACATCAAAACATACACATTTTCATTGTATATACAAGAAATGTACATCAAAACTACACATTTTCATTGTACACTCAAGAAATGTACATCAAAACTACACATTTTCATTGTATATACAAGAAATGTACATCAAAACTACACATTTTCATTGTACACTCAAGAAATGTACATCAAAACTACACATTTTCATTGTACATACAAGAAATGTACATCAAAACATACACATTTTCATTGTATATACAAGAAATGTACATCAAAACTACACATTTTCATTGTACACTCAAGAAATGTACATCAAAACATACACATTTTCATTGTACATACAAGAAATGTACATCAAAACATACACATTTTCATTGTATATACAAGAAATGTACATCAAAACTACACATTTTCATTGTACACTCAAGAAATGTACATCAAAACATACACATTTTCATTGTATATACAAGAAATGTACATCAAAACTACACATTTTCATTGTACATACAAGAAATGTACATCAAAACTACACATTTTCATTGTATATACAAGAAATGTACATCAAAACTACACATTTTCATTGTACACTCAAGAAATGTACATCAAAACATACACATTTTCATTGTACATACAAGAAATGTACATCAAAACATACACATTTTCATTGTATATACAAGAAATGTACATCAAAACTACACATTTTCATTGTACACTCAAGAAATGTACATCAAAACTACACATTTTCATTGTACATACAAGAAATGTACATCAAAACATACACATTTTCATTGTATATACAAGAAATGTACATCAAAACTACACATTTTCATTGTACACTCAAGAAATGTACATCAAAACATACACATTTTCATTGTACATACAAGAAATGTACATCAAAACATACACATTTTCATTGTATATACAAGAAATGTACATCAAAACTACACATTTTCATTGTACACTCAAGAAATGTACATCAAAACATACACATTTTCATTGTACATACAGGAAATGTACATCAAAACATACACATTTTCATTGTATATACAAGAAATGTACATCAAAACATACACATTTTCATTGTACATACAAGAAATGTACATCAAAACATACACATTTTCATTGTATATACAAGGAATGTACATCAAAACTACACATTTTCATTGTATATACAAGAAATGTACATCAAAACTACACATTTTCATTGTACACTCAAGAAATGTACATCAAAACTACACATTTTCATTGTATATACAAGAAATGTACATCAAAACATGCACATTTTCATTGTATATACAAGAAATGTACATCAAAACTACACATTTTCATTGTATATACAAGAAATGTACATCAAAACTACACATTTTCATTGTACACTCAGGAAATGTACATCAAAACTACACATTTTCATTGTATATACAAGAAATGTACATCAAAACATGCACATTTTCATTGTATATACAAGAAATGTACATCAAAACTACACATTTTCATTGTATATACAAGAAATGTACATCAAAACTACACATTTTCATTGTATATACAAGAAATGTACATCAAAACATGCACATTTTCATTGTATATACAAGAAATGTACATCAAAACTACACATTTTCATTGTATATACAAGAAATGTACATCAAAACTACACATTTTCATTGTATATACAAGAAATGTACATCAAAACATACACATTTTCATTGTACATACAGGAAATGTACATCAAAACATACACATTTTCATTGTATATACAAGAAATGTACATCAAAACATACACATTTTCATTGTACATACAAGAAATGTACATCAAAACATACACATTTTCATTGTATATACAAGAAATGTACATCAAAACTACACATTATCATTGCACACTCAAGAAATTTACATCAAAACTACACATTTTCATTGTACACTCAAGAAATGTACATCAAAACTACACATTTTCATTGTACACTCAAGAAATGTACATCAAAACATACACATTTTCATTGTACACTCAAGAAATGTACATCAAAACATGCACATTTTCATTGTACACTCAAGAAATGTACATCAAAACTACACATTTTCATTGTATATACAAGAAATGTACATCAAAACATGCACATTTTCATTGTACACTCAAGAAATGTACATCAAAACTACACATTTTCATTGTATATACAAGAAATGTACATCAAAACTACACATTTTCATTGTACACTCAAGAAATGTACCTCAAAACATACACATTTTCATTGTACACTCAAGAAATGTACATCAAAACAAGCACATTTTCATTGTACACTCAAGAAATGTACATCAAAACTACACATTTTCATTGTATATACAAGAAAAGTACATAAAAACTACACATTTTCATTGTACACTCAAGAAATGTACATCAAAACTACTCATTTTAATTGTATATACAAGAAATGTAATCAAAACATGCACATTTTCATTGTACACTCAAGAAATGTACATCAAAACTACACATTTTCATTGTACACTCAAGAAATGTACATCAAAACTACACATTTTCATTGTACACTCAAGAAATGTACATCAAAACTACACATTTTCATTGTACACTCAAGAAATGTACATCAAAACTACACATTTTCATTGTACATACAAGAAATGTACATCAAAACTACACATTTTCATTGTACACTCAAGAAATGTACATCAAAACTACACATTTTCATTGTATATACAAGAAATGTACATCAAAACTACACATTTTCATTGTACACTCAAGAAATGTACATCAAAACATACACATTTTCATTGTATATACAAGAAATGTACATCAAAACATGCACATTTTCATTGTACACTCAAGAAATGTACATCAAAACTACACATTTTCATTGTATATACAAGAAATGTACATCAAAACATACACATTTTCATTGTACACTCAAGAAATGTACATCAAAACATACACATTTTCATTGTACACTCAAGAAATGTACATCAAAACTACACATTTTCATTGTACACTCAAGAAATGTACATCAAAAATACACATTTTCATTGTACACTCAAGAAATGTACATCAAAACTACACATTTTCATTGTACTTTCAAGAAATGTACATCAAAACATACACATTTTCATTGTATATACAAGAAATGTACATCAAAACATACACATTTGCATTGTACACTCAAGAAATGTACATCAAAACATACACATTTTCGTTGTACACTCAAGAAATGTACATCAAAACTACAAATTTTCATTGTACACTCAAGAAATGTACATCAAAACATACACATTTTCATTGTATATACAAGAAATGTACATCAAAACATGCACATTTTCATTGTACACTCAAGAAATGTACATCAAAACTACACATTTTCATTGTATATACAAGAAATGTACATCAAAACATACACATTTTCATTGTACACTCAAGAAATGTACATCAAAACATACACATTTTCATTGTACACTCAAGAAATGTACATCAAAACTACACATTTTCATTGTACACTCAAGAAATGTACATCAAAAATACACATTTTCATTGTACACTCAAGAAATGTACATCAAAACTACACATTTTCATTGTACACTCAAGAAATGTACATCAAAACATACACATTTTCATTGTATATACAAGAAATGTACATCAAAACATACACATTTGCATTGTACACTCAAGAAATGTACATCAAAACATACACATTTTCGTTGTACACTCAAGAAATGTACATCAAAACTACAAATTTTCATTGTACACTCAAGAAATGTACATCAAAACATACACATTTTCATTGTACACTCAAGATATGTACATCAAAACTACACATTTTCATTGTACACTCAAGAAATGTACATCAAAACATGCACATTTTCATTGTACACTCAAGAAATGTACATCAAAACTACACATTTTCATTGTACACTCAAGAAATGTACATCAAAACATGCACATTTTCATTGTATATACAAGAAATGTACATCAAATCATACACATTTTCATTGTATATACAAGAAATGTACATCAAAACTACACATTTTCATTGTACACTCAAGAAATGTACATCAAAACTACACATTTTCATTGTATATACAAGAAATGTACCAAAACATGCACATTTTCATTGTACACTAAAGAAATGTACATCAAAACTACACATTTTCATTGTACACTCAAGAAATGTACATCAAAACTACACATTTTCATTGTATGTACAAGAAATGTACATCAAAACTACACATTTTCATTGTACACTCAAGAAATGTACATCAAAAATACACATTTTCATTGTACACTCAAGAAATGTACATCAAAACTACACATTTTCATTGTACACTCAAGAAATGTACATCAAAACTACACATTTTCATTGTACACTCAAGAAATGTACATCAAAACTACACATTTTCATTGTACACTCAAGAAATGTACATCAAAACATGCACATTTTCATTGTACACTCAAGAAATGTACATCAAAACTACACATTTTCATTGTACACTCAAGAAATGTACATCAAAACTACACATTTTCATTGTATATACAAGAAATGTACATCAAAACTACACATTTTCATTGTACACTCAAGAAATGTACATCAAAACTACACATTTTCATTGTACACTCAAGAAATGTACATCAAAACTACACATTTTCATTGTATATACAAGAAATGTACATCAAAACATGCACATTTTCATTGTACACTCAAGAAATGTACATCAAAACTAAACATTTTCATTGTACACTCAAGAAATGTACATCAAAACATGCACATTTTCATTGTATATACAAGAAATGTACATCAAAACATACACATTTTCATTGTATATACAAGAAATGTACATCAAAACTACACATTTTCATTGTACACTCAAGAAATGTACATCAAAACTACATATTTTCATTGTATATACAAGAAATGTACATCAAAACATGCACATTTTCATTGTACACTCAAGAAATGTACATCAAAATATACACATTTTCATTGTATATACAAGAAATGTACATCAAAACTACACATTTTCATTGTACAACCAGAAATGTACATCAAAACTACACATTTTCATTGTATATACAAGAAATGCACATCAAAACATACACATTTTCATTGTATATACAAGAAATGTACATCAAAACTACACATTTTCATTGTACACTCAAGAAATGTACATCAAAACTACAGATTTTCATTGTATATACAAGAAATGTACATCAAAACATGCACATTTTCATTGTACACTCAAGAAATGTACATCAAAACTACACATTTTCATTGTATATACAAGAAATGCACATCAAAACATGCACATTTTCATTGGACACTCAAGAAATGTATATCAAAACTACACATTTTCATTGTACACTCAAGAAATGCACATCAAAACTACACATTTTCATTGTACACTCAAGAAATGTACATCAAAACTTCACATTTTCATTGTATATACAAGAAATGTACATCAAAACATACACATTTTCATTGTATATACAAGAAATGCACATCAAAACATGCACATTTTCATTGTACACTCAAGAAATGTACATCAAAGCTACACATTTTCATTGTATATACAAGAAATGTACATCAAAACATACACATTTTCATTGTACATACAAGAAATGTACATCGAAACATACACATTTTCATTGTATATACAAGAAATGTACATCAAAACTACACATTTTCATTGTACATACCAGAAATGTACATCAAAACTACACATTTTCATTGTATATACAAGAAATGCACATCAAAACTACACATTTTCATTGTACATACCAGAAATGTACATCAAAACTACACATTTTCATTGTACACTCAAGAAATGTACATCAAAACTACACATTTTCATTGTATATACAAGAAATGTACATCAAAACTACACATTTTCATTGTACACTCAAGAAATGTACATCAAAACTACAAATTTTCATTGTACACTCAAGAAATGTACATCAAAACTACACATTTTCATTGTATATACAAGAAATGTACATCAAAGCTACACATTTTCATTGTACACTCAAGAAATGTACATCAAAACATACACATTTTCATTGTATATACAAGAAATGCACATCAAAACATGCACATTTTCATTGTACACTCAAGAAATGTACATCAAAACTACACATCTTCATTGTACATACAAGAAATGTACATCAAAACATACACATTTTCATTGTATATACAAGAAATGTACATCAAAACTACACATTTTCATTGTACACTCAAGAAATGTACATCAAAACTACACATTTTCATTGTACACTCAAGAAATGTACATCAAAACATACACATTTTCATTGTACACTCAAGAAATGTACACCAAAACATACACATTTTCATTGTACACTCAAGAAATGTACATCAAAACTACACATTTTCATTGTACACTCAAGAAATGTACATCAAAACATACACATTTTCATTGTATATACAAGAAATGCACATCAAAACATGCACATTTTCATTGTACACTCAAGAAATGTACACCAAAACATACACATTTTCATTGTACACTCAAGAAATGTACATCAAAACATACACATTTTCATTGTATATACAAGAAATTCACATCAAAACATGCACATTTTCATTGTACACTCAAGAAATGTACATCAAAACTACACATTTTCATTGTACACTCAAGAAATGTACATCAAAACATACACATTTTCATTGTACACTCAAGAAATGTACATCAAAACATACATATTTTCATTGTATATACAAGAAATGTACATCAAAACATACACATTTTCATTGTATATACAAGAAATGTACATCAAAACTACATATTTTCATTGTACACTCAAGAAATGTACATCAAAACATACACATTTTCATTGTACACTCAAGAAATGTACACCAAAACATACACATTTTCATTGTACACTCAAGAAATGTACATCAAAACTACACATTTTCATTGTACACTCAAGAAATGTACATCAAAACTACACATTTTCATTGTATATACAAGAAATGTACATCAAAACTACACATTTTCATTGTACACTCAAGAAATGTACATCAAAACTACACATTTTCATTGTACACTCAAGAAATGTACATCAAAACTACACATTTTCATTGTATACTCAAGAAATGTACATCAAAACTACACATTTTCATTGTACATACAAGAAATGTACATCAAAACATACACATTTTCATTGTATATACAAGAAATGTACATCAAAACTACACATTTTCATTGTACACTCAAGAAATGTACAACAAAACTACACATTTTCATTGTACATACAAGAAATGTACATCAAAACATACACATTTTCATTGTATATACAAGAAATGTACATCAAAACTACACATTTTCATTGTACACTCAAGAAATGTACATCAAAACATACACATTTTCATTGTATATACAAGAAATGTACATCAAAACATACACATTTTCATTGCATATACAAGAAATGTACATCAAAACTACACATTTTCATTGTATATACAAGAAATGTACATCAAAACATACACATTTTCATTGTATATACAAGAAATGTACATCAAAACTACACATTTTCATTGTATATACAAGAAATGTACATCAAAACTACACATTTTCATTGTACACTCAAGAAATGTACATCAAAACATACACATTTTCATTGTATATACAAGAAATGTACATCAAAACTACACATTTTCATTGTATATACAAGAAATGTACATCAAAACTACACATTTTCATTGTACACTCAAGAAATGTACATCAAAACTACACATTTTCATTGTACATACAAGAAATGTACATCAAAACATACACATTTTCATTGTATATACAAGAAATGTACATCAAAACTACACATTTTCATTGTACACTCAAGAAATGTACATCAAAACTACACATTTTCATTGTATATACAAGAAATGTACATCAAAACTACACATTTTCATTGTACACTCAAGAAATGTACATCAAAACTACACATTTTCATTGTACATACAAGAAATGTACATCAAAACATACACATTTTCATTGTATATACAAGAAATGTACATCAACACTACACATTTTCATTGTACACTCAAGAAATGTACATCAAAACTACACATTTTCATTGTACATACAAGAAATGTACATCAAAACATACACATTTTCATTGTATATACAAGAAATGTACATCAAAACTACACATTTTCATTGTACACTCAAGAAATGTACATCAAAACTACACATTTTCATTGTATATACAAGAAATGTACATCAAAACTACACATTTTCATTGTACACTCAAGAAATGTACATCAAAACTACACATTTTCATTGTACATACAAGAAATGTACATCAAAACATACACATTTTCATTGTATATACAAGAAATGTACATCAAAACTACACATTTTCATTGTACACTCAAGAAATGTACATCAAAACATACACATTTTCATTGTACATACAAGAAATGTACATCAAAACATACACATTTTCATTGTATATACAAGAAATGTACATCAAAACTACACATTTTCATTGTACACTCAAGAAATGTGCATCAAAACATACACATTTTCATTGTATATACAAGAAATGTACATCAAAACTACACATTTTCATTGTACATACAAGAAATGTACATCAAAACTACACATTTTCATTGTATATACAAGAAATGTACATCAAAACTACACATTTTCATTGTACACTCAAGAAATGTACATCAAAACATACACATTTTCATTGTACATACAAGAAATGTACATCAAAACATACACATTTTCATTGTATATACAAGAAATGTACATCAAAACTACACATTTTCATTGTACACTCAAGAAATGTACATCAAAACTACACATTTTCATTGTACATACAAGAAATGTACATCAAAACATACACATTTTCATTGTATATACAAGAAATGTACATCAAAACTACACATTTTCATTGTACACTCAAGAAATGTACATCAAAACATACACATTTTCATTGTACATACAAGAAATGTACATCAAAACATACACATTTTCATTGTATATACAAGAAATGTACATCAAAACTACACATTTTCATTGTACACTCAAGAAATGTACATCAAAACATACACATTTTCATTGTACATACAGGAAATGTACATCAAAACATACACATTTTCATTGTATATACAAGAAATGTACATCAAAACATACACATTTTCATTGTACATACAAGAAATGTACATCAAAACATACACATTTTCATTGTATATACAAGAAATGTACATCAAAACTACACATTTTCATTGTACATACAAGAAATGTACATCAAAACTACACATTTTCATTGTATATACAAGAAATGTACATCAAAACATGCACATTTTCATTGTATATACAAGAAATGTACATCAAAACTACACATTTTCATTGTATATACAAGAAATGTACATCAAAACTACACATTTTCATTGTATATACAAGAAATGTACATCAAAACATGCACATTTTCATTGTATATACAAGAAATGTACATCAAAACTACACATTTTCATTGTATATACAAGAAATGTACATCAAAACTACACATTTTCATTGTATATACAAGAAATGTACATCAAAACATACACATTTTCATTGTACATACAGGAAATGTACATCAAAACATACACATTTTCATTGTATATACAAGAAATGTACATCAAAACATACACATTTTCATTGTACATAAGGGAAATGTACATCAAAACATACACATTTTCATTGTATATACAAGAAATGTACATCAAAACTACACATTATCATTGCACACTCAAGAAATGTACATCAAAACTACACATTTTCATTGTACACTCAAGAAATGTACATCAAAACTACACATTTTCATTGTACACTCAAGAAATGTACATCAAAACATACACATTTTCATTGTACACTCAAGAAATGTACATCAAAACATGCACATTTTCATTGTACACTCAAGAAATGTACATCAAAACTACACATTTTCATTGTATATACAAGAAATGTACATCAAAACTACACATTTTTATTGTACACTCAAGAAATGTACATCAAAACTACACATTTTAATTGTATATACAAGAAATGTACATCAAAACATGCACATTTTCATTGTACACTCAAGAAATGTACATCAAAACTACACATTTTCATTGTATATACAAGAAATGTACATCAAAATTACACATTTTCATTGTACACTCAAGAAATGTACCTCAAAACATACACATTTTCATTGTACACTCAAGAAATGTACATCAAAACAAGCACATTTTCATTGTACACTCAAGAAATGTACATCAAAACTACACATTTTCATTGTATATACAAGAAAAGTACATAAAAACTACACATTTTCATTGTACACTCAAGAAATGTACATCAAAACTACTCATTTTAATTGTATATACAAGAAATGTACATCAAAACATGCACATTTTCATTGTACACTCAAGAAATGTACATCAAAACTACACATTTTCATTGTACACTCAAGAAATGTACATCAAAACTACACATTTTCATTGTACACTCAAGAAATGTACATCAAAACTACACATTTTCATTGTACACTCAAGAAATGTACATCAAAACTACACATTTTCATTGTACATACAAGAAATGTACATCAAAACTACACATTTTCATTGTACACTCAAGAAATGTACATCAAAACTACACATTTTCATTGTATATACAAGAAATGTACATCAAAACTACACATTTTCATTGTACACTCAAGAAATGTACATCAAAACATACACATTTTCATTGTATATACAAGAAATGTACATCAAAACATGCACATTTTCATTGTACACTCAAGAAATGTACATCAAAACTACACATTTTCATTGTATATACAAGAAATGTACATCAAAACATACACATTTTCATTGTACACTCAAGAAATGTACATCAAAACATACACATTTTCATTGTACACTCAAGAAATGTACATCAAAACTACACATTTTCATTGTACACTCAAGAAATGTACATCAAAAATACACATTTTCATTGTACACTCAAGAAATGTACATCAAAACTACACATTTTCATTGTACACTCAAGAAATGTACATCAAAACATACACATTTTCATTGTATATACAAGAAATGTACATCAAAACATACACATTTGCATTGTACACTCAAGAAATGTACATCAAAACATACACATTTTCGTTGTACACTCAAGAAATGTACATCAAAACATACACATTTTCATTGTACACTCAAGATATGTACATCAAAACTACACATTTTCATTGTACACTCAAGAAATGTACATCAAAACATGCACATTTTCATTGTACACTCAAGAAATGTACATCAAAACTACACATTTTCATTGTACACTCAAGAAATGTACATCAAAACATGCACATTTTCATTGTATATACAAGAAATGTACATCAAAACATACACATTTTCATTGTATATACAAGAAATGTACATCAAAACTACACATTTTCATTGTACACTCAAGAAATGTACATCAAAACTACACATTTTCATTGTATATACAAGAAATGTACATCAAAACATGCACATTTTCATTGTACACTAAAGAAATGTACATCAAAACTACACATTTTCATTGTACACTCAAGAAATGTACATCAAAACTACACATTTTCATTGTATGTACAAGAAATGTACATCAAAACTACACATTTTCATTGTACACTCAAGAAATGTACATCAAAAATACACATTTTCATTGTACACTCAAGAAATGTACATCAAAACTACACATTTTCATTGTACACTCAAGAAATGTACATCAAAACTACACATTTTCATTGTACACTCAAGAAATGTACATCAAAACTACACATTTTCATTGTACACTCAAGAAATGTACATCAAAACATGCACATTTTCATTGTACACTCAAGAAATGTACATCAAAACTACACATTTTCATTGTACACTCAAGAAATGTACATCAAAACTACACATTTTCATTGTATATACAAGAAATGTACATCAAAACTACACATTTTCATTGTACACTCAAGAAATGTACATCAAAACTACACATTTTCATTGTACACTCAAGAAATGTACATCAAAACTACACATTTTCATTGTATATACAAGAAATGTACATCAAAACATGCACATTTTCATTGTACACTCAAGAAATGTACATCAAAACTACACATTTTCATTGTACACTCAAGAAATGTACATCAAAACATGCACATTTTCATTGTATATACAAGAAATGTACATCAAAACATACACATTTTCATTGTATATACAAGAAATGTACATCAAAACTACACATTTTCATTGTACACTCAAGAAATGTACATCAAAACTACATATTTTCATTGTATATACAAGAAATGTACATCAAAACATGCACATTTTCATTGTACACTCAAGAAATGTACATCAAAATATACACATTTTCATTGTATATACAAGAAATGTACATCAAAACTACACATTTTCATTGTACAACCAGAAATGTACATCAAAACTACACATTTTCATTGTATATACAAGAAATGCACATCAAAACATACACATTTTCATTGTATATACAAGAAATGTACATCAAAACTACACATTTTCATTGTACACTCAAGAAATGTACATCAAAACTACAGATTTTCATTGTATATACAAGAAATGTACATCAAAACATGCACATTTTCATTGTACACTCAAGAAATGTACATCAAAACTACACATTTTCATTGTATATACAAGAAATGCACATCAAAACATGCACATTTTCATTGGACACTCAAGAAATGTATATCAAAACTACACATTTTCATTGTACACTCAAGAAATGCACATCAAAACTACAGATTTTCATTGTACACTCAAGAAATGTACATCAAAACTTCACATTTTCATTGTATATACAAGAAATGTACATCAAAACATACACATTTTCATTGTATATACAAGAAATGCACATCAAAACATGCACATTTTCATTGTACACTCAAGAAATGTACATCAAAACTACACATTTTCATTGTATATACAAGAAATGTACATCAAAACATACACATTTTCATTGTACATACAAGAAATGTACATCGAAACATACACATTTTCATTGTATATACAAGAAATGTACATCAAAACTACACATTTTCATTGTATATACCAGAAATGTACATCAAAACTACACATTTTCATTGTATATACAAGAAATGCACATCAAAACTACACATTTTCATTGTACATACCAGAAATGTACATCAAAACTACACATTTTCATTGTACACTCAAGAAATGTACATCAAAACTACACATTTTCATTGTATATACAAGAAATGTACATCAAAACTACACATTTTCATTGTACACTCAAGAAATGTACATCAAAACTACAAATTTTCATTGTACACTCAAGAAATGTACATCAAAACTACACATTTTCATTGTATATACAAGAAATGTACATCAAAGCTACACATTTTCATTGTACACTCAAGAAATGTACATCAAAACATACACATTTTCATTGTATATACAAGAAATGCACATCAAAACATGCACATTTTCATTGTACACTCAAGAAATGTACATCAAAACTACACATCTTCATTGTACATACAAGAAATGTACATCAAAACATACACATTTTCATTGTATATACAAGAAATGTACATCAAAACTACACATTTTCATTGTACACTCAAGAAATGTACATCAAAACTACACATTTTCATTGTACACTCAAGAAATGTACATCAAAACATACACATTTTCATTGTACACTCAAGAAATGTACACCAAAACATACACATTTTCATTGTACACTCAAGAAATGTACATCAAAACTACACATTTTCATTGTACACTCAAGAAATGTACATCAAAACATACACATTTTCATTGTATATACAAGAAATGCACATCAAAACATGCACATTTTCATTGTACACTCAAGAAATGTACACCAAAACATACACATTTTCATTGTACACTCAAGAAATGTACATCAAAACATACACATTTTCATTGTATATACAAGAAATTCACATCAAAACATGCACATTTTCATTGTACACTCAAGAAATGTACATCAAAACTACACATTTTCATTGTACACTCAAGAAATGTACATCAAAACATACACATTTTCATTGTACACTCAAGAAATGTACATCAAAACATACATATTTTCATTGTATATACAAGAAATGTACATCAAAACATACACATTTTCATTGTATATACAAGAAATGTACATCAAAACTACATATTTTCATTGTACACTCAAGAAATGTACATCAAAACATACACATTTTCATTGTACACTCAAGAAATGTACACCAAAACATACACATTTTCATTGTACACTCAAGAAATGTACATCAAAACTACACATTTTCATTGTACACTCAAGAAATGTACATCAAAACTACACATTTTCATTGTATATACAAGAAATGTACATCAAAACTACACATTTTCATTGTACATACAAGAAATGTACATCAAAACTTCACATTTTCATTGTATATACAAGAAATGTACATCAAAACATACACATTTTCATTGTATATACAAGAAATGCACATCAAAACATACACATTTTCATTGTACACTCAAGAAATGTACACCAAAACATACACATTTTCATTGTACACTCAAGAAATGTACATCAAAACATACACATTTTCATTGTATATACAAGAAATGCACATCAAAACATGCACATTTTCATTGTACATACCAGAAATGTACATCAAAACTACACATTTTCATTGTACACTCAAGAAATGTACATCAAAACTACACATTTTCATTGTATATACAAGAAATGTACATCAAAACTACAGATTTTCATTGTACACTCAAGAAATGTACATCAAAACTTCACATTTTCATTGTATATACAAGAAATGTACATCAAAACATACACATTTTCATTGTATATACAAGAAATGCACATCAAAACATACACATTTTCATTGTACACTCAAGAAATGTACACCAAAACATACACATTTTCATTGTACACTCAAGAAATGTACATCAAAACTACACATTTTCATTGTACACTCAAGAAATGTACATCAAAACTACACATTTTCATTGTACATACAAGAAATGTACATCAAAACATACACATTTTCATTGTATATACAAGAAATGTACATCAAAACTACACATTTTCATTGTACACTCAAGAAATGTACAACAAAACTACACATTTTCATTGTACATACAAGAAATGTACATCAAAACATACACATTTTCATTGTATATACAAGAAATGTACATCAAAACTACACATTTTCATTGTACACTCAAGAAATGTACATCAAAACATACACATTTTCATTGTATATACAAGAAATGTACATCAAAACATACACATTTTCATTGCATATACAAGAAATGTACATCAAAACTACACATTTTCATTGTATATACAAGAAATGTACATCAAAACATACACATTTTCATTGTATATACAAGAAATGTACATCAAAACTACACATTTTCATTGTATATACAAGAAATGTACATCAAAACTACACATTTTCATTGTACACTCAAGAAATGTACATCAAAACATACACATTTTCATTGTATATACAAGAAATGTACATCAAAACTACACATTTTCATTGTATATACAAGAAATGTACATCAAAACTACACATTTTCATTGTACACTCAAGAAATGTACATCAAAACTACACATTTTCATTGTACATACAAGAAATGTACATCAAAACATACACATTTTCATTGTATATACAAGAAATGTACATCAAAACTACACATTTTCATTGTACACTCAAGAAATGTACATCAAAACTACACATTTTCATTGTATATACAAGAAATGTACATCAAAACTACACATTTTCATTGTACACTCAAGAAATGTACATCAAAACTACACATTTTCATTGTACATACAAGAAATGTACATCAAAACATACACATTTTCATTGTATATACAAGAAATGTACATCAAAACTACACATTTTCATTGTACACTCAAGAAATGTACATCAAAACATACACATTTTCATTGTACATACAAGAAATGTACATCAAAACATACACATTTTCATTGTATATACAAGAAATGTACATCAAAACTACACATTTTCATTGTACACTCAAGAAATGTACATCAAAACATACACATTTTCATTGTATATACAAGAAATGTACATCAAAACTACACATTTTCATTGTACATACAAGAAATGTACATCAAAACTACACATTTTCATTGTATATACAAGAAATGTACATCAAAACTACACATTTTCATTGTACACTCAAGAAATGTACATCAAAACATACACATTTTCATTGTACATACAAGAAATGTACATCAAAACATACACATTTTCATTGTATATACAAGAAATGTACATCAAAACTACACATTTTCACTGTACACTCAAGAAATGTACATCAAAACTACACATTTTCATTGTACATACAAGAAATGTACATCAAAACATACACATTTTCATTGTATATACAAGAAATGTACATCAAAACTACACATTTTCATTGTACACTCAAGAAATGTACATCAAAACATACACATTTTCATTGTACATACAAGAAATGTACATCAAAACATACACATTTTCATTGTATATACAAGAAATGTACATCAAAACTACACATTTTCATTGTACACTCAAGAAATGTACATCAAAACATACACATTTTCATTGTATATACAAGAAATGTACATCAAAACTACACATTTTCATTGTACACTCAAGAAATGTACATCAAAACTACACATTTTCATTGTACACTCAAGAAATGTACATCAAAACATACACATTTTCATTGTATATACAAGAAATGTACATCAAAACTACACATTTTCATTGTACACTCAAGAAATGTACATCAAAACATACACATTTTCATTGTATATACAAGAAATGTACATCAAAACTACACATTTTCATTGTACACTCAAGAAATGTACATCAAAACATACACATTTTCATTGTAATACAAGAAATGTACATCAAAACTACACATTTTCATTGTACACTCAAGAAATGTACATCAAAACTACACATTTTCATTGTACATACAAGAAATGTACATCAAAACTACATATTTTCATTGTATATACAAGAAATGTACATCAAAACATGCACATTTTCATTGTACACTCAAGAAATGTACATCAAAATATACACATTTTCATTGTATATACAAGAAATGTACATCAAAACTACACATTTTCATTGTACAACCAGAAATGTACATCAAAACTACACATTTTCATTGTATATACAAGAAATGCACATCAAAACATACACATTTTCATTGTATATACAAGAAATGTACATCAAAACTACACATTTTCATTGTACACTCAAGAAATGTACATCAAAACTACACATTTTCATTGTATATACATGAAATGTACATCAAAACATGCACATTTTCATTGTACACTCAAGAAATGTACATCAAAACTACACATTTTCATTGTATATACAAGAAATGCACATCAAAACATGCACATTTTCATTGTACACTCAAGAAATGTATATCAAAACTACACATTTTCATTGTACACTCAAGAAATGCACATCAAAACTACACATTTTCATTGTACACTCAAGAAATGTACATCAAAACTTCACATTTTCATTGTATATACAAGAAATGTACATCAAAACATACACATTTTCATTGTATATACAAGAAATGCACATCAAAACATGCACATTTTCATTGTACACTCAAGAAATGTACATCAAAACTACACATTTTCATTGTATATACAAGAAATGTACATCAAAACATACACATTTTCATTGTACATACAAGAAATGTACATCGAAACATACACATTTTCATTGTATATACAAGAAATGTACATCAAAACTACACATTTTCATTGTACATACCAGAAATGTACATCAAAACTACACATTTTCATTGTATATACAAGAAATGCACATCAAAACTACACATTTTCATTGTACATACCAGAAATGTACATCAAAACTACACATTTTCATTGTACACTCAAGAAATGTACATCAAAACTACACATTTTCATTGTATATACAAGAAATGTACATCAAAACTACACATTTTCATTGTACACTCAAGAAATGTACATCAAAACTACAAATTTTCATTGTACACTCAAGAAATGTACATCAAAACTACACATTTTCATTGTGTATACAAGAAATGTACATCAAAGCTACACATTTTCATTGTACACTCAAGAAATGTACATCAAAACATACACATTTTCATTGTATATACAAGAAATGCACATCAAAACATGCACATTTTCATTGTACACTCAAGAAATGTACATCAAAACTACACATCTTCATTGTACATACAAGAAATGTACATCAAAACATACACATTTTCATTGTATATACAAGAAATGTACATCAAAACTACACATTTTCATTGTACACTCAAGAAATGTACATCAAAACTACACATTTTCATTGTACACTCAAGAAATGTACATCAAAACATACACATTTTCATTGTACACTCAAGAAATGTACACCAAAACATACACATTTTCATTGTACACTCAAGAAATGTACATCAAAACTACACATTTTCATTGTACACTCAAGAAATGTACATCAAAACATACACATTTTCATTGTATATACAAGAAATGCACATCAAAACATGCACATTTTCATTGTACACTCAAGAAATGTACACCAAAACATACACATTTTCATTGTACACTCAAGAAATGTACATCAAAACATACACATTTTCATTGTATATACAAGAAATTCACATCAAAACATGCACATTTTCATTGTACACTCAAGAAATGTACATCAAAACTACACATTTTCATTGTACACTCAAGAAATGTACATCAAAACATACACATTTTCATTGTATATACAAGAAATGTACATCAAAACTACACATTTTCATTGTACACTCAAGAAATGTACATCAAAACATACACATTTTCATTGTACACTCAAGAAATGTACATCAAAACATACATATTTTCATTGTATATACAAGAAATGTACATCAAAACATACACATTTTCATTGTATATACAAGAAATGTACATCAAAACTACATATTTTCATTGTACACTCAAGAAATGTACATCAAAACATACACATTTTCATTGTACACTCAAGAAATGTACACCAAAACATACACATTTTCATTGTACACTCAAGAAATGTACATCAAAACTACACATTTTCATTGTACACTCAAGAAATGTACATCAAAACTACACATTTTCATTGTATATACAAGAAATGTACATCAAAACTACACATTTTCATTGTACACTCAAGAAATGTACATCAAAACTACACATTTTCATTGTACACTCAAGAAATGTACATCAAAACTACACATTTTCATTGTACATACAAGAAATGTACATCAAAACATACACATTTTCATTGTATATACAAGAAATGTACATCAAAACTACACATTTTCATTGTACACTCAAGAAATGTACATCAAAACTACACATTTTCATTGTACATACAAGAAATGTACATCAAAACATACACATTTTCATTGTATATACAAGAAATGTACATCAAAACTACACATTTTCATCAAGAAATGTACATCAAAACATACACATTTTCATTGTATATACAAGAAATGTACATCAAAAACTACACATTTTCATTGTATATACAAGAAAATGTACATCAAAACTACACATTTTCATTGTATACACTCAGAAATGTACATCAAAAACATACACATTTTCATTGTATATACAAGAAATGTACATCAAAACTACACATTTTTCATTGTATATACAAGAAATGTACATCAAAACTACACATTTTCATTGTACACTCAAGAAATGTACATCAAAACATACACATTTTCATTGTATATACAAGAAATGTACATCAAAACTACACATTTTCATTGTATATACAAGAAATGTACATCAAAACTACACATTTTCATTGTATATACAAGAAATGTACATCAAAACTACACATTTTCATTGTATATACAAGAAATGTACATCAAAACTACACATTTCATTGTACACTCAAGAAATGTACATCAAAACTACACATTTTCATTGTACATACAAGAAATGTACATCAAAACATACACATTTTCATTGTATATACAAGAAATGTACATCAAAACTACACATTTTCATTGTACACTCAAGAAATGTACATCAAAACATACACATTTTCATTGTATATACAAGAAATGTACATCAAAACTACACATTTTCATTGTACACTCAAGAAATGTACATCAAAACTACACATTTTTCATTGTACATACAAGAAATGTACATCAAAACATACACATTTTCATTGTATATACAAGAAATGTACATCAACACTACACATTTTCATTGTACACTCAAGAAATGTACATCAAAACATACACATTTTCATTGTACATACAAGAAATGTACATCAAAACATACACATTTTCATTGTATATACAAGAAATGTACATCAAAACTACACATTTTCATTGTACACTCAAGAAATGTACATCAAAACATACACATTTTCATTGTACATACAAGAAATGTACATCAAAACATACACATTTTCATTGTATATACAAGAAATGTACATCAAAACTACACATTTTCATTGTACATACAAGAAATGTACATCAAAACATACACATTTTCATTGTATATACAAGAAATGTACATCAACACTACACATTTTTCATTGTACACTCAAGAAATGTACATCAAAACATACACATTTTCATTGTACATACAAGAAATGTACATCAAAAACATACACATTTTCATTGTATATACAAGAAATGTACATCAAAACTACACATTTTCATTGTACACTCAAGAAATGTACATCAAAACTACACATTTTCATTGTACATACAAGAAATGTACATCAAAACATACACATTTTCATTGTATATACAAGAAATGTACATCAAAACTACACATTTTCATTGTACACTCAAGAAATGTACATCAAAACATACACATTTTCATTGTATATACAAGAAATGTACATCAAAACTACACATTTTCATTGTACACTCAAGAAATGTACATCAAAACTACACATTTTCATTGTATATACAAGAAATGTACATCAAAACTACACATTTTCATTGTACACTCAAGAAATGTACATCAAAACTACACATTTTCATTGTACACTGAAGAAATGTACATCAAAACATACACATTTTCATTGTATATACAAGAAATGTACATCAAAACTACACATTTTCATTGTACACTCAAGAAATGTACATCAAAACTACACATTTTCATTGTACACTCAAGAAATGTACATCAAAACATACACATTTTCATTGTACATACAAGAAATGTACATCAAAACATACACATTTTCATTGTACATACAAGAAATGTACATCAAAACATACACAATTTCATTGTATATACAAGAAATGTACATCAAAACATACACATTTTCATTGTATATACAAGAAATGTACATCAAAACTACACATTTTCATTGTATATACAAGAAATGTACATCAAAACATACACATTTTCATTGTACATACAAGAAATGTACATCAAAACATACACATTTTCATTGTATATACAAGAAATGTACATCAAAACTACACATTTTCATTGTACACTCAAGAAATGTACATCAAAACTACACATTTTCATTGTACACTCAAGAAATGTACATCAAAACATACACATTTCATTGTACATACAAGAAATGTACATCAAAACATACACATTTTCATTGTACATACAAGAAATGTACATCAAAACATACAAAATTTCATTGTATATACAAGAAATGTACATCAAAACATACACATTTTCATTGTATATACAAGAAATGTACATCAAAACTACACATTTTCATTGTACACTCAAGAAATGTACATCAAAACATACACATTTTCATTGTACATACAAGAAATGTACATCAAAACATACACATTTTTCATTGTATATACAAGAAATGTACATCAAAACTACACATTTTCATTGTACACTCAAGAAATGTACATCAAAACATACACATTTTCATTGTACATACAAGAAATGTACATCAAAACTACACATTTTCATTGTATATACAAGAAATGTACATCAAAACTACACATTTTCATTGTACACTCAAGAAATGTACATCAAAACTACACATTTTCATTGTACATACAAGAAATGTACATCAAAACATACACATTTTCATTGTATATACAAGAAATGTACATCAAAACTACACATTTTCATTGTACACTCAAGAAATGTACATCAAAACATACACATTTTCATTGTATATACAAGAAATGTACATCAAAACTACACATTTTTCATTGTACACTCAAGAAATGTACATCAAAACATACACATTTTCATTGTACATACAAGAAATGTACATCAAAACATACACATTTTCATTGTATATACAAGAAATGTACATCAAAACTACACATTTTCATTGTACACTCAAGAAATGTACATCAAAACATACACATTTTCATTGTATATACAAGAAATGTACATCAAAACTACACATTTTCATTGTACATACAAGAAATGTACATCAAAACATACACATTTTCATTGTATATACAAGAAATGTACATCAAAACTACACATTTTCATTGTACACTCAAGAAATGTACATCAAAACATACACATTTTCATTGTACATACAAGAAATGTACATCAAAACATACACATTTTCATTGTATATACAAGAAATGTACATCAAAGCTACACATTTTCATTGTACACTCAAGAAATGTACATCAAAACATACACATTTTCATTGTATATACAAGAAATGTACATCAAAACTACACATTTTCATTGTACACTCAAGAAATGTACATCAAAACTACACATTTTCATTGTACATACAAGAAATGTACATCAAAACATACACATTTTCATTGTATATACAAGAAATGTACATCAAAACTACACATTTTCATTGTACACTCAAGAAATGTACATCAAAACATACACATTTTCATTGTATATACAAGAAATGTACATCAAAACTACACATTTTCATTGTATATACAAGAAATGTACATCAAAACTACACATTTTCATTGTACACTCAAGAAATGTACATCAAAACATACACATTTTCATTGTATATACAAGAAATGTACATCAAAACTACACATTTTCATTGTATATACAAGAAATGTACATCAAAACTACACATTTTCATTGTATATACAAGAAATGTACATCAAAACTACACATTTTCATTGTATATACAAGAAATGTACATCAAAACTACACATTTTCATTGTACACTCAAGAAATGTACATCAAAACATACACATTTTCATTGTATATACAAGAAATGTACATCAAAACTACACATTTTCATTGTATATACAAGAAATGTACATCAAAACTACACATTTTCATTGTACACTCAAGAAATGTACATCAAAACATACACATTTTCATTGTATATACAAGAAATGTACATCAAAACTACACATTTTCATTGTATATACAAGAAATGTACATCAAAACTACACATTTTCATTGTACACTCAAGAAATGTACATCAAAACATACACATTTTCATTGTATATACAAGAAATGTACATCAAAACTACACATTTTCATTGTATATACAAGAAATGTACATCAAAACTACACATTTTCATTGTATATACAAGAAATGTACATCAAAACTACACATTTTCATTGTATATACAAGAAATGTACATCAAAACTACACAATTTCATTGTACACTCAAGAAATGTACAATCAAAACTACACATTTTCATTGTACATACAAGAAATGTACATCAAAACATACAACATTTTCATTGTATATACAAGAAATGTACATCAAAACTACACATTTTCATTGTACACTCAAGAAATGTACATCAAAACATACACATTTTCATTGTATATACAAGAAATGTACATCAAAACTACACATTTTCATTGTACACTCAAGAAATGTACATCAAAACTACACATTTTCATTGTACATACAAGAAATGTACATCAAAACATACACATTTTCATTGTATATACAAGAAATGTACATCAACACTACACATTTTCATTGTACACTCAAGAAATGTACATCAAAACATACACATTTTCATTGTACATACAAGAAATGTACATCAAAACATACACATTTTCATTGTATATACAAGAAATGTACATCAAAACTACACATTTTCATTGTACACTCAAGAAATGTACATCAAAACATACACATTTTCATTGTATATACAAGAAATGTACATCAAAACTACACATTTTCATTGTACACTCAAGAAATGTACATCAAAACTACACATTTTCATTGTACATACAAGAAATGTACATCAAAACATACACATTTTCATTGTATATACAAGAAATGTACATCAAAACTACACATTTTCATTGTACACTCAAGAACTGTACATCAAAACTACACATTTTCATTGTACATACAAGAAATGTACATCAAAACATACACATTTTCATTGTATATACAAGAAATGTACATCAAAACTACACATTTTCATTGTACACTCAAGAAATGTACATCAAAACATACACATTTTCATTGTATATACAAGAAATGTACATCAAAACTACACATTTTCATTGTACACTCAAGAAATGTACATCAAAACTACACATTTTCATTGTATATACAAGAAATGTACATCAAAACTACACATTTTCATTGTACACTCAAGAAATGTACATCAAAACTACACATTTTCATTGTACACTCAAGAAATGTACATCAAAACATACACATTTTCATTGTATATACAAGAAATGTACATCAAAACTACACATTTTCATTGTACACTCAAGAAATGTACATCAAAACTACACATTTTCATTGTACACTCAAGAAATGTACATCAAAACATACACATTTTCATTGTACATACAAGAAATGTACATCAAAACATACACATTTTCATTGTACATACAAGAAATGTACATCAAAACATACACAATTTCATTGTATATACAAGAAATGTACATCAAAACATACACATTTTCATTGTATATACAAGAAATGTACATCAAAACTACACATTTTCATTGTACACTCAAGAAATGTACATCAAAACATACACATTTTCATTGTACATACAAGAAATGTACATCAAAACATACACATTTTCATTGTATATACAAGAAATGTACATCAAAACTACACATTTTCATTGTACACTCAAGAAATGTACATCAAAACATACACATTTTCATTGTACATACAAGAAATGTACATCGAAACTACACATTTTCATTGTATATACAAGAAATGTACATCAAAACTACACATTTTCATTGTACACTCAAGAAATGTACATCAAAACTACACATTTTCATTGTACATACAAGAAATGTACATCAAAACATACACATTTTCATTGTATATACAAGAAATGTACATCAAAACTACACATTTTCATTGTACACTCAAGAAATGTACATCAAAACATACACATTTTCATTGTATATACAAGAAATGTACATCAAAACTACACATTTTCATTGTACACTCAAGAAATGTACATCAAAACTACACATTTTCATTGAACATACAAGAAATGTACATCAAAACATACACATTTTCATTGTATATACAAGAAATGTACATTAAAACTACACATTTTCATTGTACACTCAAGAAATGTACATCAAAACATACACATTTTCATTGTACATACAAGAAATGTACATCAAAACATACACATTTTCATTGTATATACAAGAAATGTACATCAAAACTACACATTTTCATTGTACACTCAAGAAATGTACATCAAAACATACACATTTTCATTGTATATACAAGAAATGTACATCAAAACTACACATTTTCATTGTACACTCAAGAAATGTACATCAAAACTACACATTTTCATTGTACATACAAGAAATGTACATCAAAACATACACATTTTCATTGTATATACAAGAAATGTACATCAAAACTACACATTTTCATTGTACACTCAAGAAATGTACATCAAAACATACACATTTTCATTGTATATACAAGAAATGTACATCAAAACTACACATTTTCATTGTATATACAAGAAATTTACATCAAAACTACACATTTTCATTGTACACTCAAGAAATGTACATCAAAACATACACATTTTCATTGTATATACAAGAAATGTACATCAAAACTACACATTTTCATTGTACACTCAAGAAATGTACATCAAAACATACACATTTTCATTGTACATACAAGAAATGTACATCAAAACTACACATTTTCATTGTATATACAAGAAATGTACATCAAAACTACACATTTTCATTGTACACTCAAGAAATGTACATCAAAACTACACATTTTCATTGTACATACAAGAAATGTACATCAAAGCATACACATTTTCATTGTATATACAAGAAATGTACATCAAAACTACACATTTTCATTGTACACTCAAGAAATGTACATCAAAACATACACATTTTCATTGTATATACAAGAAATGTACATCAAAACTACACATTTTCATTGTACACTCAAGAAATGTACATCAAAACTACACATTTTCATTGTACATACAAGAAATGTACATCAAAACATACACATTTTCATTGTATATACAAGAAATGTACATCAAAACTACACATTTTCATTGTACACTCAAGAAATGTACATCAAAACATACACATTTTCATTGTACATACAAGAAATGTACATCAAAACATACACATTTTCATTGTATATACAAGAAATGTACATCAAAACTACACATTTTCATTGTACACTCAAGAAATGTACATCAAAACATACACATTTTCATTGTATATACAAGAAATGTACATCAAAACTACACATTTTCATTGTACACTCAAGAAATGTACATCAAAACTACACATTTTCATTGTACATACAAGAAATGTACATCAAAACATACACATCTTCATTGTATATACAAGAAATGTACATCAAAACTACACATTTTCATTGTACACTCAAGAAATGTACATCAAAACATACACATTTTCATTGTATATACAAGAAATGTACATCAAAACTACACATTTTCATTGTATATACAAGAAATGTACATCAAAACTACACATTTTCATTGTACACTCAAGAAATGTACATCAAAACATACACATTTTCATTGTATATACAAGAAATGTACATCAAAACTACACATTTTCATTGTACACTCAAGAAATGTACATCAAAACATACACATTTTCATTGTACACTCAAGAAATGTACATCAAAACATACACATTTTCATTGTACATTCAAGAAATGTATCTCAAAAGATACACATTTTCATTGCACATTCAAGAAATGTACATCAAAACATACACATTTTCATTGTACACTCAAGAAATGTACATCAAAACATACACATTTTCATTGTACATTCAAGAAATGTATCTCAAAACATACACATTTTCATTGCACATTCAAGAAATGTACATCAAAACATACACATTTTCATTGTACATTCAACGAATGTACATCAAAACATACACATTTTCATTGTACATTCAAGAAATGTACATCAAAACACACACATTTTCATTGTACACTCAAGAATTGTACATCAAAACATACACATTTTGAGTGTACATTCAAGAGATATACATCAAAGCATGCACATTTTCATTGTATATACCAGAAATGTACATCAAAACATACACATTTTCATTGTATATACAAGAAATATATATCAAAACATACACATTTTCAGTGTACATTCAAGAAATGTACATCAAAACATACACATTTTCATTGTACATACAAGAAATGTACATCAAAACATACACATTTTCATTGTATATACAAGAAATGTACATCAAAACTACACATTTTCATTGTACACTCAAGAAATGTACATCAAAACTACACATTTTCATTGTACACTCAAGAAATGTACATCAAAACATACACATTTTCATTGTACATACAAGAAATGTACATCAAAACATACACATTTTCATTGTATATACAAGAAATGTACATCAAAACTACACATTTTCATTGTACCCTCAAGAAATGTACATCAAAACTACACATTTTCATTGTATATACAAGAAATGTACATCAAAACTACACATTTTCATTGTACACTCAAGAAATGTACATCAAAACTACACATTTTCATTGTACACTCAAGAAATGTACATCAAAACATACACATTTTCATTGTATATACAAGAAATGTACATCAAAACTACACATTTTCATTGTACACTCAAGAAATGTACATCAAAACTACACATTTTCATTGTACACTCAAGAAATGTACATCAAAACATACACATTTTCATTGTACATACAAGAAATGTACATCAAAACATACACATTTTCATTGTACATACAAGAAATGTACATCAAAACATACACAATTTCATTGTATATACAAGAAATGTACATCAAAACATACACATTTTCATTGTATATACAAGAAATGTACATCAAAACTACACATTTTCATTGTACACTCAAGAAATGTACATCAAAACATACACATTTTCATTGTACATACAAGAAATGTACATCAAAACATACACATTTTCATTGTATATACAAGAAATGTACATCAAAACTACACATTTTCATTGTACACTCAAGAAATGTACATCAAAACTACACATTTTCATTGTACACTCAAGAAATGTACATCAAAACATACACATTTTCATTGTACATACAAGAAATGTACATCAAAACATACACATTTTCATTGTACATACAAGAAATGTACATCAAAACATACAAAATTTCATTGTATATACAAGAAATGTACATCAAAACATACACATTTTCATTGTATATACAAGAAATGTACATCAAAACTACACATTTTCATTGTACACTCAAGAAATGTACATCAAAACATACACATTTTCATTGTACATACAAGAAATGTACATCAAAACATACACATTTTCATTGTATATACAAGAAATGTACATCAAAACTACACATTTTCATTGTACACTCAAGAAATGTACATCAAAACATACACATTTTCATTGTACATACAAGAAATGTACATCAAAACTACACATTTTCATTGTATATACAAGAAATGTACATCAAAACTACACATTTTCATTGTACACTCAAGAAATGTACATCAAAACTACACATTTTCATTGTACATACAAGAAATGTACATCAAAACATACACATTTTCATTGTATATACAAGAAATGTACATCAAAACTACACATTTTCATTGTACACTCAAGAAATGTACATCAAAACATACACATTTTCATTGTATATACAAGAAATGTACATCAAAACTACACATTTTCATTGTACACTCAAGAAATGTACATCAAAACATACACATTTTCATTGTACATACAAGAAATGTACATCAAAACATACACATTTTCATTGTATATACAAGAAATGTACATCAAAACTACACATTTTCATTGTACACTCAAGAAATGTACATCAAAACATACACATTTTCATTGTATATACAAGAAATGTACATCAAAACTACACATTTTCATTGTACATACAAGAAATGTACATCAAAACATACACATTTTCATTGTATATACAAGAAATGTACATCAAAACTACACATTTTCATTGTACACTCAAGAAATGTACATCAAAACATACACATTTTCATTGTACATACAAGAAATGTACATCAAAACATACACATTTTCATTGTATATACAAGAAATGTACATCAAAGCTACACATTTTCATTGTACACTCAAGAAATGTACATCAAAACATACACATTTTCATTGTATATACAAGAAATGTACATCAAAACTACACATTTTCATTGTACACTCAAGAAATGTACATCAAAACTACACATTTTCATTGTACATACAAGAAATGTACATCAAAACATACACATTTTCATTGTATATACAAGAAATGTACATCAAAACTACACATTTTCATTGTACACTCAAGAAATGTACATCAAAACATACACATTTTCATTGTATATACAAGAAATGTACATCAAAACTACACATTTTCATTGTATATACAAGAAATGTACATCAAAACTACACATTTTCATTGTACACTCAAGAAATGTACATCAAAACATACACATTTTCATTGTATATACAAGAAATGTACATCAAAACTACACATTTTCATTGTATATACAAGAAATGTACATCAAAACTACACATTTTCATTGTATATACAAGAAATGTACATCAAAACTACACATTTTCATTGTATATACAAGAAATGTACATCAAAACTACACATTTTCATTGTACACTCAAGAAATGTACATCAAAACATACACATTTTCATTGTATATACAAGAAATGTACATCAAAACTACACATTTTCATTGTATATACAAGAAATGTACATCAAAACTACACATTTTCATTGTACACTCAAGAAATGTACATCAAAACATACACATTTTCATTGTATATACAAGAAATGTACATCAAAACTACACATTTTCATTGTATATACAAGAAATGTACATCAAAACTACACATTTTCATTGTACACTCAAGAAATGTACATCAAAACATACACATTTTCATTGTATATACAAGAAATGTACATCAAAACTACACATTTTCATTGTATATACAAGAAATGTACATCAAAACTACACATTTTCATTGTATATACCAGAAATGTACATCAAAACTACACATTTTCATTGTATATACAAGAAATGTACATCAAAACTACACAATTTCATTGTACACTCAAGAAATGTACATCAAAACTACACATTTTCATTGTACATACAAGAAATGTACATCAAAACATACACATTTTCATTGTATATACAAGAAATGTACATCAAAACTACACATTTTCATTGTACACTCAAGAAATGTACATCAAAACATACACATTTTCATTGTATATACAAGAAATGTACATCAAAACTACACATTTTCATTGTACACTCAAGAAATGTACATCAAAACTACACATTTTCATTGTACATACAAGAAATGTACATCAAAACATACACATTTTCATTGTATATACAAGAAATGTACATCAACACTACACATTTTCATTGTACACTCAAGAAATGTACATCAAAACATACACATTTTCATTGTACATACAAGAAATGTACATCAAAACATACACATTTTCATTGTATATACAAGAAATGTACATCAAAACTACACATTTTCATTGTACACTCAAGAAATGTACATCAAAACATACACATTTTCATTGTATATACAAGAAATGTACATCAAAACTACACATTTTCATTGTACACTCAAGAAATGTACATCAAAACTACACATTTTCATTGTACATACAAGAAATGTACATCAAAACATACACATTTTCATTGTATATACAAGAAATGTACATCAAAACTACACATTTTCATTGTACACTCAAGAAATGTACATCAAAACTACACATTTTCATTGTACATACAAGAAATGTACATCAAAACATACACATTTTCATTGTATATACAAGAAATGTACATCAAAACTACACATTTTCATTGTACACTCAAGAAATGTACATCAAAACATACACATTTTCATTGTATATACAAGAAATGTACATCAAAACTACACATTTTCATTGTACACTCAAGAAATGTACATCAAAACTACACATTTTCATTGTATATACAAGAAATGTACATCAAAACTACACATTTTCATTGTACACTCAAGAAATGTACATCAAAACTACACATTTTCATTGTACACTCAAGAAATGTACATCAAAACATACACATTTTCATTGTATATACAAGAAATGTACATCAAAACTACACATTTTCATTGTACACTCAAGAAATGTACATCAAAACTACACATTTTCATTGTACACTCAAGAAATGTACATCAAAACATACACATTTTCATTGTACATACAAGAAATGTACATCAAAACATACACATTTTCATTGTACATACAAGAAATGTACATCAAAACATACACAATTTCATTGTATATACAAGAAATGTACATCAAAACATACACATTTTCATTGTATATACAAGAAATGTACATCAAAACTACACATTTTCATTGTACACTCAAGAAATGTACATCAAAACATACACATTTTCATTGTACATACAAGAAATGTACATTAAAACTACACATTTTCATTGTACACTCAAGAAATGTACATCAAAACATACACATTTTCATTGTACATACAAGAAATGTACATCAAAACATACACATTTTCATTGTATATACAAGAAATGTACATCAAAACTACACATTTTCATTGTACACTCAAGAAATGTACATCAAAACATACACATTTTCATTGTATATACAAGAAATGTACATCAAAACTACACATTTTCATTGTATATACAAGAAATTTACATCAAAACTACACATTTTCATTGTACACTCAAGAAATGTACATCAAAACATACACATTTTCATTGTATATACAAGAAATGTACATCAAAACTACACATTTTCATTGTACACTCAAGAAATGTACATCAAAACATACACATTTTCATTGTACATACAAGAAATGTACATCAAAACTACACATTTTCATTGTATATACAAGAAATGTACATCAAAACTACACATTTTCATTGTACACTCAAGAAATGTACATCAAAACATACACATTTTCATTGTATATACAAGAAATGTACATCAAAACTACACATTTTCATTGTATATACAAGAAATTTACATCAAAACTACACATTTTCATTGTACACTCAAGAAATGTACATCAAAACATACACATTTTCATTGTATATACAAGAAATGTACATCAAAACTACACATTTTCATTGTACACTCAAGAAATGTACATCAAAACTACACATTTTCATTGTACACTCAAGAAATGTACATCAAAACTACACATTTTCATTGAACATACAAGAAATGTACATCAAAACATACACATTTTCATTGTATATACAAGAAATGTACATTAAAACTACACATTTTCATTGTACACTCAAGAAATGTACATCAAAACATACACATTTTCATTGTACATACAAGAAATGTACATCAAAACATACACATTTTCATTGTATATACAAGAAATGTACATCAAAACTACACATTTTCATTGTACACTCAAGAAATGTACATCAAAACATACACATTTTCATTGTATATACAAGAAATGTACATCAAAACTACACATTTTCATTGTATATACAAGAAATTTACATCAAAACTACACATTTTCATTGTACACTCAAGAAATGTACATCAAAACATACACATTTTCATTGTATATACAAGAAATGTACATCAAAACTACACATTTTCATTGTACACTCAAGAAATGTACATCAAAACATACACATTTTCATTGTACATACAAGAAATGTACATCAAAACTACACATTTTCATTGTATATACAAGAAATGTACATCAAAACTACACATTTTCATTGTACACTCAAGAAATGTACATCAAAACTACACATTTTCATTGTACATACAAGAAATGTACATCAAAGCATACACATTTTCATTGTATATACAAGAAATGTACATCAAAACTACACATTTTCATTGTACACTCAAGAAATGTACATCAAAACATACACATTTTCATTGTATATACAAGAAATGTACATCAAAACTACACATTTTCATTGTACACTCAAGAAATGTACATCAAAACTACACATTTTCATTGTACATACAAGAAATGTACATCAAAATATACACATTTTCATTGTATATACAAGAAATGTACATCAAAACTACACATTTTCATTGTACACTCAAGAAATGTACATCAAAACATACACATTTTCATTGTACATACAAGAAATGTACATCAAAACATACACATTTTCATTGTATATACAAGAAATGTACATCAAAACTACACATTTTCATTGTACACTCAAGAAATGTACATCAAAACATACACATTTTCATTGTATATACAAGAAATGTACATCAAAACTACACATTTTCATTGTACACTCAAGAAATGTACATCAAAACTACACATTTTCATTGTACATACAAGAAATGTACATCAAAACATACACATCTTCATTGTATATACAAGAAATGTACATCAAAACTACACATTTTCATTGTACACTCAAGAAATGTACATCAAAACATACACATTTTCATTGTATATACAAGAAATGTACATCAAAACTACACATTTTCATTGTATATACAAGAAATGTACATCAAAACTACACATTTTCATTGTACACTCAAGAAATGTACATCAAAACATACACATTTTCATTGTATATACAAGAAATGTACATCAAAACTACACATTTTCATTGTACACTCAAGAAATGTACATCAAAACATACACATTTTCATTGTACACTCAAGAAATGTACATCAAAACATACACATTTTCATTTTACATTCAAGAAATGTATCTCAAAAGATACACATTTTCATTGCACATTCAAGAAATGTACATCAAAACATACACATTTTCATTGTACACTCAAGAAATGTACATCAAAACATACACATTTTCATTGTACATTCAAGAAATGTATCTCAAAACATACACATTTTCATTGCACATTCAAGAAATGTACATCAAAACATACACATTTTCATTGTACATTCAACGAATGTACATCAAAACATACACATTTTCATTGTACATTCAAGAAATGTACATCAAAACACACACATTTTCATTGTACACTCAAGAATTGTACATCAAAACATACACATTTTGAGTGTACATTCAAGAGATATACATCAAAGCATGCACATTTTCATTGTATATACCAGAAATGTACATCAAAACATACACATTTTCATTGTATATACAAGAAATATATATCAAAACATACACATTTTCAGTGTACATTCAAGAAATGTACATCAAAACATACACATTTTCATTGTACATACAAGAAATGTACATCAAAACATACACATTTTCATTGTATATACAAGAAATGTACATCAAAACTACACATTTTCATTGTACACTCAAGAAATGTACATCAAAACTACACATTTTCATTGTACACTCAAGAAATGTACATCAAAACATACACATTTTCATTGTACATACAAGAAATGTACATCAAAACATACACATTTTCATTGTATATACAAGAAATGTACATCAAAACTACACATTTTCATTGTACACTCAAGAAATGTACATCAAAACATACACATTTTCATTGTACATACAAGAAATGTACATCAAAACATACACATTTTCATTGTATATACAAGAAATGTACATCAAAACTACACATTTTCATTGTACACTCAAGAAATGTACATCAAAACTACACATTTTCATTGTACATACAAGAAATGTACATCAAAACATACACATTTTCATTGTACACTCAAGAAATGTACATCAAAACTACACATTTTCATTGTATATACAAGAAATGTACATCAAAACTACACATTTTCATTGTACACTCAAGAAATGTACATCAAAACATACACATTTTCATTGTACATACAAGAAATGTACATCAAAACATACACATTTTCATTGTATATACAAGAAATGTACATCAAAACTACATATTTTCATTGTACACTCAAGAAATGTACATCAAAACATACACATTTTCATTGTACATACAAGAAATGTACATCAAAACTACACATTTTCATTGTATATACAAGAAATGTACATCAAAACTACACATTTTCATTGTACACTCAAGAAATGTACATCAAAACTACACATTTTCATTGTACATACAAGAAATGTACATCAAAACATACACATTTTCATTGTATATACAAGAAATGTACATCAAAACTACACATTTTCATTGTACACTCAAGAAATGTACATCAAAACATACACATTTTCATTGTATATACAAGAAATGTACATCAAAACTACACATTTTCATTGTACACTCAAGAAATGTACATCAAAACATACACATTTTCATTGTATATACAAGAAATGTACATCAAAACTACACATTTTCATTGTATATACAAGAAATGTACATCAAAACTACACATTTTCATTGTACACTCAAGAAATGTACATCAAAACTACACATTTTCATTGTACATACAAGAAATGTACATCAAAACATACACATTTTCATTGTATAGACAAGAAATGTACATCAAAACTACACATTTTCATTGTACACTCAAGAAATGTACATCAAAACATACACATTTTCATTGTATATACAAGAAATGTACATCAAAACATACACATTTTCATTGTACATACAAGAAATGTACATCAGAACTACACATTTTCATTGTATATACAAGAAATGTACATCAAAACTACACATTTTCATTGTACACTCAAGAAATGTACATCAAAACTACACATTTTCATTGTACATACAAGAAATGTACATCAAAACATACACATTTTCATTGTATATACAAGAAATGTACATCAAAACTACACATTTTCATTGTACACTCAAGAAATGTACATCAAAACATACACATTTTCATTGTATATACAAGAAATGTACATCAAAACTACACATTTTCATTGTACACTCAAGAAATGTACATCAAAACTACACATTTTCATTGTATATACAAGAAATGTACATCAAAACTACACATTTTCATTGTACACTCAAGAAATGTACATCAAAACTACACATTTTCATTGTACACTCAAGAAATGTACATCAAAACATACACATTTCCTTGTATATACAAGAAATGTACATCAAAACTACACATTTTCATTGTACACTCAAGAAATGTACATCAAAACATACACATTTTCATTGTATATACAAGAAATGTACATCAAAACTACACATTTTCATTGTACACTCAAGAAATGTACATCAAAACTACACATTTTCATTGTACACTCAAGAAATGTACATCAAAACATACACATTTTCATTGTACATACAAGAAATGTACATCAAAACATACACATTTTCATTGTACATACAAGAAATGTACATCAAAACATACACAATTTCATTGTATATACAAGAAATGTACATCAAAACATACACATTTTCATTGTATATACAAGAAATGTACATCAAAACTACACATTTTCATTGTACACTCAAGAAATGTACATCAAAACATACACATTTTCATTGTACATACAAGAAATGTACATCAAAACATACACATTTTCATTGTATTTACAAGAAATGTACATCAAAACTACACATTTTCATTGTACACTCAAGAAATGTACATCAAAACATACACACTTTCATTGTACATACAAGAAATGTACATCAAAACTACACATTTTCATTGTATATACAAGAAATGTACATCAAAACTACACATTTTCATTGTACACTCAAGAAATGTACATCAAAACTACACATTTTCATTGTACATACAAGAAATGTACATCAAAACATACACATTTTCATTGTATATACAAGAAATGTACATCAAAACTACACATTTTCATTGTACACTCAAGAAATGTACATCAAAACATACACATTTTCATTGTATATACAAGAAATGTACATCAAAACTACACATTTTCATTGTACACTCAAGAAATGTACATCAAAACATACACATTTTCATTGTACATACAAGAAATGTACATCAAAACATACACATTTTCATTGTATATACAAGAAATGTACATCAAAACTACACATTTTCATTGTACACTCAAGAAATGTACATCAAAACATACACATTTTCATTGTATATACAAGAAATGTACATCAAAACTACACATTTTCATTGTACATACAAGAAATGTACATCAAAACATACACATTTTCATTGTATATACAAGAAATGTACATCAAAACTACACATTTTCATTGTACACTCAAGAAATGTACATCAAAACATACACATTTTCATTGTACATACAAGAAATGTACATCAAAACATACACATTTTCATTGTATATACAAGAAATGTACATCAAAACTACACATTTTCATTGTACACTCAAGAAATGTACATCAAAACATACACATTTTCATTGTATATACAAGAAATGTACATCAAAACTACACATTTTCATTGTACACTCAAGAAATGTACATCAAAACTACACATTTTCATTGTACATACAAGAAATGTACATCAAAACATACACATTTTCATTGTATATACAAGAAATGTACATCAAAACTACACATTTTCATTGTACACTCAAGAAATGTACATCAAAACATACACATTTTCATTGTATATACAAGAAATGTACATCAAAACTACACATTTTCATTGTATATACAAGAAATGTACATCAAAACTACACATTTTCATTGTACACTCAAGAAATGTACATCAAAACATACACATTTTCATTGTATATACAAGAAATGTACATCAAAACTACACATTTTCATTGTATATACAAGAAATGTACATCAAAACTACACATTTTCATTGTATATACAAGAAATGTACATCAAAACTACACATTTTCATTGTATATACAAGAAATGTACATCAAAACTACACATTTTCATTGTACACTCAAGAAATGTACATCAAAACATACACATTTTCATTGTATATACAAGAAATGTACATCAAAACTACACATTTTCATTGTATATACAAGAAATGTACATCAAAACTACACATTTTCATTGTACACTCAAGAAATGTACATCAAAACATACACATTTTCATTGTATATACAAGAAATGTACATCAAAACTACACATTTTCATTGTATATACAAGAAATGTACATCAAAACTACACATTTTCATTGTACACTCAAGAAATGTACATCAAAACATACACATTTTCATTGTATATACAAGAAATGTACATCAAAACTACACATTTTCATTGTATATACAAGAAATGTACATCAAAACTACACATTTTCATTGTATATACAAGAAATGTACATCAAAACTACACATTTTCATTGTATATACAAGAAATGTACATCAAAACTACACAATTTCATTGTACACTCAAGAAATGTACATCAAAACTACACATTTTCATTGTACATACAAGAAATGTACATCAAAACATACACATTTTCATTGTATATACAAGAAATGTACATCAAAACTACACATTTTCATTGTACACTCAAGAAATGTACATCAAAACATACACATTTTCATTGTATATACAAGAAATGTACATCAAAACTACACATTTTCATTGTACACTCAAGAAATGTACATCAAAACTACACATTTTCATTGTACATACAAGAAATGTACATCAAAACATACACATTTTCATTGTATATACAAGAAATGTACATCAACACTACACATTTTCATTGTACACTCAAGAAATGTACATCAAAACATACACATTTTCATTGTACATACAAGAAATGTACATCAAAACATACACATTTTCATTGTATATACAAGAAATGTACATCAAAACTACACATTTTCATTGTACACTCAAGAAATGTACATCAAAACTACACATTTTCATTGTACATACAAGAAATGTACATCAAAACATACACATTTTCATTGTATATACAAGAAATGTACATCAAAACTACACATTTTCATTGTACATACAAGAAATGTACATCAAAACATACACATTTTCATTGTATATACAAGAAATGTACATCAACACTACACATTTTCATTGTACACTCAAGAAATGTACATCAAAACATACACATTTTCATTGTACATACAAGAAATGTACATCAAAACATACACATTTTCATTGTATATACAAGAAATGTACATCAAAACTACACATTTTCATTGTACACTCAAGAAATGTACATCAAAACTACACATTTTCATTGTACATACAAGAAATGTACATCAAAACATACACATTTTCATTGTATATACAAGAAATGTACATCAAAACTACACATTTTCATTGTACACTCAAGAAATGTACATCAAAACATACACATTTTCATTGTATATACAAGAAATGTACATCAAAACTACACATTTTCATTGTACACTCAAGAAATGTACATCAAAACTACACATTTTCATTGTATATACAAGAAATGTACATCAAAACTACACATTTTCATTGTACACTCAAGAAATGTACATCAAAACTACACATTTTCATTGTACACTCAAGAAATGTACATCAAAACATACACATTTTCATTGTATATACAAGAAATGTACATCAAAACTACACATTTTCATTGTACACTCAAGAAATGTACATCAAAACTACACATTTTCATTGTACACTCAAGAAATGTACATCAAAACATACACATTTTCATTGTACATACAAGAAATGTACATCAAAACATACACATTTTCATTGTACATACAAGAAATGTACATCAAAACATACACAATTTCATTGTATATACAAGAAATGTACATCAAAACATACACATTTTCATTGTATATACAAGAAATGTACATCAAAACTACACATTTTCATTGTACACTCAAGAAATGTACATCAAAACATACACATTTTCATTGTACATACAAGAAATGTACATCAAAACATACACATTTTCATTGTATATACAAGAAATGTACATCAAAACTACACATTTTCATTGTACACTCAAGAAATGTACATCAAAACTACACATTTTCATTGTACACTCAAGAAATGTACATCAAAACATACACATTTTCATTGTACATACAAGAAATGTACATCAAAACATACACATTTTCATTGTACATACAAGAAATGTACATAAAACATACAAAATTTCATTGTATATACAAGAAATGTACATCAAAACATACACATTTTCATTGTATATACAAGAAATGTACATCAAAACTACACATTTTCATTGTACACTCAAGAAATGTACATCAAAACATACACATTTTCATTGTACATACAAGAAATGTACATCAAAACATACACATTTTCATTGTATATACAAGAAATGTACATCAAAACTACACATTTTCATTGTACACTCAAGAAATGTACATCAAAACATACACATTTTCATTGTACATACAAGAAATGTACATCAAAACTACACATTTTCATTGTATATACAAGAAATGTACATCAAAACTACACATTTTCATTGTACACTCAAGAAATGTACATCAAAACTACACATTTTCATTGTACATACAAGAAATGTACATCAAAACATACACATTTTCATTGTATATACAAGAAATGTACATCAAAACTACACATTTTCATTGTACACTCAAGAAATGTACATCAAAACATACACATTTTCATTGTATATACAAGAAATGTACATCAAAACTACACATTTTCATTGTACACTCAAGAAATGTACATCAAAACATACACATTTTCATTGTACATACAAGAAATGTACATCAAAACATACACATTTTCATTGTATATACAAGAAATGTACATCAAAACTACACATTTTCATTGTACACTCAAGAAATGTACATCAAAACATACACATTTTCATTGTATATACAAGAAATGTACATCAAAACTACACATTTTCATTGTACATACAAGAAATGTACATCAAAACATACACATTTTCATTGTATATACAAGAAATGTACATCAAAACTACACATTTTCATTGTACACTCAAGAAATGTACATCAAAACATACACATTTTCATTGTACATACAAGAAATGTACATCAAAACATACACATTTTCATTGTATATACAAGAAATGTACATCAAAGCTACACATTTTCATTGTACACTCAAGAAATGTACATCAAAACATACACATTTTCATTGTATATACAAGAAATGTACATCAAAACTACACATTTTCATTGTACACTCAAGAAATGTACATCAAAACTACACATTTTCATTGTACATACAAGAAATGTACATCAAAACATACACATTTTCATTGTATATACAAGAAATGTACATCAAAACTACACATTTTCATTGTACACTCAAGAAATGTACATCAAAACATACACATTTTCATTGTATATACAAGAAATGTACATCAAAACTACACATTTTCATTGTATATACAAGAAATGTACATCAAAACTACACATTTTCATTGTACACTCAAGAAATGTACATCAAAACATACACATTTTCATTGTATATACAAGAAATGTACATCAAAACTACACATTTTCATTGTATATACAAGAAATGTACATCAAAACTACACATTTTCATTGTATATACAAGAAATGTACATCAAAACTACACATTTTCATTGTATATACAAGAAATGTACATCAAAACTACACATTTTCATTGTACACTCAAGAAATGTACATCAAAACATACACATTTTCATTGTATATACAAGAAATGTACATCAAAACTACACATTTTCATTGTATATACAAGAAATGTACATCAAAACTACACATTTTCATTGTACACTCAAGAAATGTACATCAAAACATACACATTTTCATTGTATATACAAGAAATGTACATCAAAACTACACATTTTCATTGTATATACAAGAAATGTACATCAAAACTACACATTTTCATTGTACACTCAAGAAATGTACATCAAAACATACACATTTTCATTGTATATACAAGAAATGTACATCAAAACTACACATTTTCATTGTATATACAAGAAATGTACATCAAAACTACACATTTTCATTGTATATACAAGAAATGTACATCAAAACTACACATTTTCATTGTATATACAAGAAATGTACATCAAAACTACACAATTTCATTGTACACTCAAGAAATGTACATCAAAACTACACATTTTCATTGTACATACAAGAAATGTACATCAAAACATACACATTTTCATTGTATATACAAGAAATGTACATCAAAACTACACATTTTCATTGTACACTCAAGAAATGTACATCAAAACATACACATTTTCATTGTATATACAAGAAATGTACATCAAAACTACACATTTTCATTGTACACTCAAGAAATGTACATCAAAACTACACATTTTCATTGTACATACAAGAAATGTACATCAAAACATACACATTTTCATTGTATATACAAGAAATGTACATCAACACTACACATTTTCATTGTACACTCAAGAAATGTACATCAAAACATACACATTTTCATTGTACATACAAGAAATGTACATCAAAACATACACATTTTCATTGTATATACAAGAAATGTACATCAAAACTACACATTTTCATTGTACACTCAAGAAATGTACATCAAAACATACACATTTTCATTGTATATACAAGAAATGTACATCAAAACTACACATTTTCATTGTACACTCAAGAAATGTACATCAAAACTACACATTTTCATTGTACATACAAGAAATGTACATCAAAACATACACATTTTCATTGTATATACAAGAAATGTACATCAAAACTACACATTTTCATTGTACACTCAAGAAATGTACATCAAAACTACACATTTTCATTGTACATACAAGAAATGTACATCAAAACATACACATTTTCATTGTATATACAAGAAATGTACATCAAAACTACACATTTTCATTGTACACTCAAGAAATGTACATCAAAACATACACATTTTCATTGTATATACAAGAAATGTACATCAAAACTACACATTTTCATTGTACACTCAAGAAATGTACATCAAAACTACACATTTTCATTGTATATACAAGAAATGTACATCAAAACTACACATTTTCATTGTACACTCAAGAAATGTACATCAAAACTACACATTTTCATTGTACACTCAAGAAATGTACATCAAAACATACACATTTTCATTGTATATACAAGAAATGTACATCAAAACTACACATTTTCATTGTACACTCAAGAAATGTACATCAAAACTACACATTTTCATTGTACACTCAAGAAATGTACATCAAAACATACACATTTTCATTGTACATACAAGAAATGTACATCAAAACATACACATTTTCATTGTACATACAAGAAATGTACATCAAAACATACACAATTTCATTGTATATACAAGAAATGTACATCAAAACATACACATTTTCATTGTATATACAAGAAATGTACATCAAAACTACACATTTTCATTGTACACTCAAGAAATGTACATCAAAACATACACATTTTCATTGTACATACAAGAAATGTACATCAAAACATACACATTTTCATTGTATATACAAGAAATGTACATCAAAACTACACATTTTCATTGTACACTCAAGAAATGTACATCAAAACATACACATTTTCATTGTACATACAAGAAATGTACATCGAAACTACACATTTTCATTGTATATACAAGAAATGTACATCAAAACTACACATTTTCATTGTACACTCAAGAAATGTACATCAAAACTACACATTTTCATTGTACATACAAGAAATGTACATCAAAACATACACATTTTCATTGTATATACAAGAAATGTACATCAAAACTACACATTTTCATTGTACACTCAAGAAATGTACATCAAAACATACACATTTTCATTGTATATACAAGAAATGTACATCAAAACTACACATTTTCATTGTACACTCAAGAAATGTACATCAAAACTACACATTTTCATTGAACATACAAGAAATGTACATCAAAACATACACATTTTCATTGTATATACAAGAAATGTACATTAAAACTACACATTTTCATTGTACACTCAAGAAATGTACATCAAAACATACACATTTTCATTGTACATACAAGAAATGTACATCAAAACATACACATTTTCATTGTATATACAAGAAATGTACATCAAAACTACACATTTTCATTGTACACTCAAGAAATGTACATCAAAACATACACATTTTCATTGTATATACAAGAAATGTACATCAAAACTACACATTTTCATTGTACACTCAAGAAATGTACATCAAAACTACACATTTTCATTGTACATACAAGAAATGTACATCAAAACATACACATTTTCATTGTATATACAAGAAATGTACATCAAAACTACACATTTTCATTGTACACTCAAGAAATGTACATCAAAACACACACATTTTCATTGTATATACAAGAAATGTACATCAAAACTACACATTTTCATTGTATATACAAGAAATTTACATCAAAACTACACATTTTCATTGTACACTCAAGAAATGTACATCAAAACATACACATTTTCATTGTATATACAAGAAATGTACATCAAAACTACACATTTTCATTGTACACTCAAGAAATGTACATCAAAACATACACATTTTCATTGTACATACAAGAAATGTACATCAAAACTACACATTTTCATTGTATATACAAGAAATGTACATCAAAACTACACATTTTCATTGTACACTCAAGAAATGTACATCAAAACTACACATTTTCATTGTACATACAAGAAATGTACATCAAAGCATACACATTTTCATTGTATATACAAGAAATGTACATCAAAACTACACATTTTCATTGTACACTCAAGAAATGTACATCAAAACATACACATTTTCATTGTATATACAAGAAATGTACATCAAAACTACACATTTTCATTGTACACTCAAGAAATGTACATCAAAACTACACATTTTCATTGTACATACAAGAAATGTACATCAAAACATACACATTTTCATTGTATATACAAGAAATGTACATCAAAACTACACATTTTCATTGTACACTCAAGAAATGTACATCAAAACATACACATTTTCATTGTATATACAAGAAATGTACATCAAAACTACACATTTTCATTGTATATACAAGAAATGTACATCAAAACTACACATTTTCATTGTACACTCAAGAAATGTACATCAAAACATACACATTTTCATTGTATATACAAGAAATGTACATCAAAACTACACATTTTAATTGTACACTCAAGAAATGTACATCAAAACATACACATTTTCATTGTACACTCAAGAAATGTACATCAAAACATACACATTTTCATTGTACATTCAAGAAATGTATCTCAAAAGATACACATTTTCATTGCACATTCAAGAAATGTACATCAAAACATACACATTTTCATTGTACACTCAAGAAATGTACATCAAAACATACACATTTTCATTGTACATTCAAGAAATGTATCTCAAAACATACACATTTTCATTGCACATTCAAGAAATGTACATCAAAACATACACATTTTCATTGTACATTCAACGAATGTACATCAAAACATACACATTTTCATTGTACATTCAAGAAATGTACATCAAAACACACACATTTTCATTGTACACTCAAGAATTGTACATCAAAACATACACATTTTGAGTGTACATTCAAGAGATATACATCAAAGCATGCACATTTTCATTGTATATACCAGAAATGTACATCAAAACATACACATTTTCATTGTATATACAAGAAATATATATCAAAACATACACATTTTCAGTGTACATTCAAGAAATGTACATCAAAAACTACACATTTTCATTGTATATTCAAGAAATGTACATCAAAACATACACATTTTCATTGTATATAAGAGAAATGTACATCAAAGCATACACATTTTCATTGTATATACCATAAATGTAGATCAAAACATACACATTTTCATTGTACATTCAAGAAATGTACATCAAAACATACACATTTTCATTGTATATACCAGAAATGCACATCAAAACATACACATTTTCATTGTACATTCAAGAACTGTACATCAAAACATACACATTTTCAGTGTACATTCAAGAAATGTACATCAAAACATATACATTTTCAGTGTACATTCAAGAAATGTACATCAAAACATACACATTTTCATTGTACATACAAGAAATGTACATCAAAACATACACATTTTCATTGTATATACAAGAAATGTACATCAAAACATACACATTTTCAGTGTACATTCAAGAAATGTACATCAAGACATACACATTTTCATTGTACATTCAAGAAATGTACATCAAAACATACACATTTTCATTGTACACTCAAAAAATGTACATCAAAACATACACATTTTCAGTGTACATTCAAGAAATGTATATCAAAACATACACATTTTCATTGTACATTCAAGAAATGTACATCAAAACATACACATTTTCATTGTACATTCAAGAAATGTACATCAAAACATACACATTTTCATTGTACATTCAAGAAATATACATCAAAACATACACATTTTCATTGTACATTCAAGAAATGTACATCAAAACATACACATTTTCATTGTACACTCAAGAAATGTACATCAAAACATACACATTTTCATTGTACATTCTAGAAATATAAATCAAAACATACACATTTTCATTGTACATTCAAGAAATGTACATCAAAACATACACATTTTCATTGTACATTCTAGAAATATAAATCAAAACATACACATTTTCATTGTACACTCAAGAAATGTACATCAAAACATACACATTTTCATTGTACATTCTAGAAATATAAATCAAAACATACACATTTTCATTGTACATTCAAGAAATGTACATCAAAACATACACATTTTCATTGTACATTCTAGAAATATAAATCAAAACATACACATTTTCATTGTACACTCAAGAAATGTACATCAAAACATACACATTTTCATTGTACATCCTAGAAATATAAATCAAAACATACACATTTTCATTGTACATTCAAGAAGTGTACATCAAAACATTCACATTTTCAGTGCACATTCAAGAAATGTATATCAAATCAAACACATTTTGATTTTACGTTCCAGAAATGTACTTCAAAACATACACATTTTCAGTGTACATTCAAGAAATGTACATCAAAGCAAACACATTTTCATTGTACACTAAAGAAATGTACATCAAAACATACACACTTTCAGTGTACATTCAAGAAATGTACATCAAAAAATACACATTTTCATTGGACATTCAAGAAATGTACATCAAAACATACACATTTTCATTGTACATTCAAGAAAATGTACATCAAAACATACACATTTTCATTGTACACTCAAGAAATGTACATCAAAACATACACATTTTCATTGTACACTCAAGAAATGTACATCAAAACATACACATTTTCATTGTACACTCAAGAAATGTACATCAAAACATACACATTTTCATTGTACATTCAAGAAATGTATCTCAAAGCATACACATTTTCATTGTACATTCAAGAAATGTACATCAAAACATACACATTTTCATTGTACATTCAAGGAATGTACATCAAAACATACACATTTTCATTGTACATTCAAGAAATGTACATCAAAACACACACATTTTCATTGTACACTCAAGAATTGTACATCAAAACATACACATTTTGAGTGTACATTCAAGAGATATACATTTTCATTGTATATACCAGAAATGTACATCAAAACATACACATTTTCATTGTATATACAAGAAATATATATCAAAACATACACATTTTCAGTGTACATTCAAGAAATGTACATCAAAAACTACACATTTTCATTGTATATTCAAGAAATGTACATTAAAACATACACATTTTCATTGTGTATAAGAGAAATGTACATCAAAACATACACATTTTCATTGTATATACCATAAATGTACATCAAAACATTTTCATTGTACATTCAAGAAATGTACATCAAAACATACACATTTTCATTGTATATACCAGAAATGTACATCAAAACATACACATTTTCGTTGCACATTCAAGAAATGTACATCAAAACATACACATTTTGACTGCACATTCTAGAAGTATACATCAAAACATACACATTTTCATTGCATATACCAGAAATGCACATCAAAACATACACATTTTCATTGTACATTCAAGAACTGTACATCAAAACATACACATTTTCAGTGTACATTCAAGAAATGTACAGCAAAGCATATACATTTTAGGTGTACATTCAAGAAATGTACATCAAAACATACACATTTTCATTGTACATACAAGAAATGTACATCAAAACATTCACATTTTCATTGTATATACAAAAATGTACATCAAAACATACACATTTTCAGTGTACATTCAAGAAATGTACATCAAGACATACACATTTTCATTGTACATTCAAGAAATGTACATCAAAACATACACATTTTCATTGTACACTCAAAAAATGTACATCAAAACATACACATTTTCAGTGTACATTCAAGAAATGTATATCAAAACATACACATTTTCATTGTACATTCAAGAAATGTACATCAAAACATACACATTTTCATTGTACATTCAAGAAATGTACATCAAAACATACACATTTTCATTGTACATTCAAGAAATATACATCAAAACATACACATTTTCATTGTACATTCAAGAAATGTACATCAAAACATACACATTTACATTGTACAATCAAGAAATGTACATCAAAACATACACATTCTCAGTGTACATTCATGAAATGTACATCAAATCAAACACATTTTCATTGTACATTCAAGAAATGTACATCAAAACATACACATTTTCATTGTACATTCTAGAAATATAAATCAAAACATACACATTTTCATTGTATATACAAGAAATGTACATCAAAACATACACATTTTCATTGTACACTCAAGAAATGTACATCAAAACATACACATTTTCAGTGCACATTCAAGAAATGTATATCAAATCATACACTTTTTGATTTTGCGTTCCAGAAATGTACATCAAAACATACACATTTTCAGTGTACATTCAAGAAATGTATATCAAAAAATACACATTTTCAATGTACATTCAAGAAATGTACATCAAAGCAAACACATTTTCATTGTACACTAAAGAAATGTACATCAAAACATACACATTTTCATTGTACATTCAAGAAATGCACATCAAAACATACACATTTTCATTGTACATTCAAGAAATATACATCAAAACATACACATTTTCATTGTACATTCAAGAAATGTACATCAAAACATACACATTCTCATTGTACATTCAAGAAATGTACATCAAAACATACAGATTTTGATTGTACACTCAAGAAATGTACATCAAAACATACACATTTTCATTGTACACTCACGAAATGTACATCAAAACATACACATTTTCATTGTACATTCAAGAAATGTATATCAAAACATACACATTTTCATTGTACATTCAAGAAATGTACATCAAAACATACACATTTTCATAGTACATTCAAGAAATGTACATCAAAACATACACATTTTCATTGTACATTCAAAGAATGTACACCAAAACATACACATTTTCATTGTACATTCAAGAAATGTACATCAAAACACACACATTTTCAGTGTACATTCAAGAAATGAATATCAAAACATACACATTTTCAGTGTACATTCAAGAAATGTACATCAAAACATACAAATTTTCATTGTATATACAAGAAATGTACATCAAAACATACACATTTTATTTGTACATTAAAGAAATGTACATCAAAACCTACACATTTTCATTGTACATTCTAGAAATATAAATCAAAACATACACATTTTCATTGTATATACAAGAAATGTACATCAAAACATACACATTTTCATTGTACACTCAAGAAATGTACATCAAAACATACACATTTTCAGTGCACATTCAAGAAATTTATATCAAATCATACACATTTTGATTTTACGTTCCAGAAATGTACATCAAAACATACACATTTTCAGTGTACATTCAAGAAATGTACATCAAAGCAAACACATTTTCATTGTACACTAAAGAAATGTACATCAAAACATACACATTTTCATTGTACATTCAAGAAATGCACATCAAAACATACACATTTTCATTGTACATTCAAGAAATATACATCAAAACATACACATTTTCATTGTACATTCAAGAAATGTAAATCAAAACATACACATTCTCATTGTACATTCAAGATATGTACATCAAAACATACACATTTTGATTGTACACTGAAGAAATGTACATCAAAACATACACATTTTCATTGTACACTCAAGAAATGTACATCAAAACATACACATTTTCATTGTACATTCAAGAAATGTATATCAAAACATACACATTTTCGTTGTACATTCAAGAAATGTACATCAAAACATACACATTTTCATTGTACATTCAAGAAATGTACATCAAAACATACACATTTTCATTGTACATTCAAAGAATGTACATCAAAACATACACATTTTCATTGTACATTCAAGAAATGTACATCAAAACACACACATTTTCAGTGTACATTCAAGAAATGTATATCAAAACATACACATTTTCAGTGTACATTCAAGAAATGTACATCAAAACATACAAATTCTCATTATATATACAAGAAGTGTACATCAAAACATACACATTTTCATTGTACATTAAAGAAATGTACATCAAAACCTACACATTTTCAGTGTACATTCAAGAAATGTACATCAAAACATACACATTTTCATTGTACACTCAAGAAATGTACATCAAAACATACACATTTTCAGTGTACATTCAAGAAATGTACATCAAAACATACACATTTTCATTGTATATACCAGAAATGTACATCAAAACATACACATCTTCATTATACACTAAAGAAATGTACATCAAAACATACACACTTTCAGTGTACATTCAAGAAATGTACATCAAAAAATACACATTTTCATTGGACATTCAAGAAATGTACATCAAAACATACACATTTTCATTGTACATTCAAGAAATGTACATCGAAACATACACATTTTCATTGTACACTCAAGAAATGTACATCAAAACATACACATTTTCATTGTACACTCAAGAAATGTACATCAAAACATACACATTTTCATTGTACATTCAAGAAATGTACATCAAAACATACACATTTTCATTGTACACTCAAGAAATGTACATCAAAACATACACATTTTCATTGTACATTCAAGAAATGTATCTCAAAACATACACATTTTCATTGCACATTCAAGAAATGTACATCAAAACATACACATTTTCATTGTACATTCAACGAATGTACATCAAAACATACACATTTTCATTGTACATTCAAGAAATGTACATCAAAACACACACATTTTCATTGTACACTCAAGAATTGTACATCAAAACATACACATTTTGAGTGTACATTCAAGAGACATACATCAAAGCATGCACATTTTCATTGTATATACCAGAAATGTACATCAAAACATACACATTTTCATTGTATATACAAGAAATATATATCAAAACATACACATTTTCAGTGTACATTCAAGAAATGTACATCAAAAACTACACATTTTCATTGTATATTCAAGAAATGTACATCAAAACATACACATTTTCATTGTATATAAGAGAAATGTACATCAAAGCATACACATTTTCATTGTATATACCATAAATGTAGATCAAAACATACACATTTTCATTGTACATTCAAGAAATGTACATCAAAACATACACATTTTCATTGTATATACCAGAAATGCACATCAAAACATACACATTTTCATTGTACATTCAAGAACTGTACATCAAAACATACACATTTTCAGTGTACATTCAAGAAATGTACATCAAAACATATACATTTTCAGTGTACATTCAAGAAATGTACATCAAAACATACACATTTTCATTGTACATACAAGAAATGTACATCAAAACATACACATTTTCATTGTATATACAAGAAATGTACATCAAAACATACACATTTTCAGTGTACATTCAAGAAATGTACATCAAGACATACACATTTTCATTGTACATTCAAGAAATGTACATCAAAACATACACATTTTCATTGTACACTCAAAAAATGTACATCAAAACATACACATTTTCAGTGTACATTCAAGAAATGTATATCAAAACATACACATTTTCATTGTACATTCAAGAAATGTACATCAAAACATACACATTTTCATTGTACATTCAAGAAATGTACATCAAAACATACACATTTTCATTGTACATTCAAGAAATATACATCAAAACATACACATTTTCATTGTACATTCAAGAAATGTACATCAAAACATACACATTTTCATTGTACACTCAAGAAATGTACATCAAAACATACACATTTTCATTGTACATTCTAGAAATATAAATCAAAACATACACATTTTCATTGTACATTCAAGAAATGTACATCAAAACATACACATTTTCATTGTACATTCTAGAAATATAAATCAAAACATACACATTTTCATTGTACACTCAAGAAATGTACATCAAAACATACACATTTTCATTGTACACTCAAGAAATGTACATCAAAACATACACATTTTCATTGTACACTCAAGAAATGTACATCAAAACATACACATTTTCATTGTACATTCAAGAAATGTACATCAAAACATACACATTTTCATTGTACACTCAAGAAATGTACATCAAAACATACACATTTTCATTGTACATTCAAGAAATGTATCTCAAAACATACACATTTTCATTGCACATTCAAGAAATGTACATCAAAACATACACATTTTCATTGTACATTCAACGAATGTACATCAAAACATACACATTTTCATTGTACATTCAAGAAATGTACATCAAAACACACACATTTTCATTGTACACTCAAGAATTGTACATCAAAACATACACATTTTGAGTGTACATTCAAGAGACATACATCAAAGCATGCACATTTTCATTGTATATACCAGAAATGTACATCAAAACATACACATTTTCATTGTATATACAAGAAATATATATCAAAACATACACATTTTCAGTGTACATTCAAGAAATGTACATCAAAAACTACACATTTTCATTGTATATTCAAGAAATGTACATCAAAACATACACATTTTCATTGTATATAAGAGAAATGTACATCAAAGCATACACATTTTCATTGTATATACCATAAATGTAGATCAAAACATACACATTTTCATTGTACATTCAAGAAATGTACATCAAAACATACACATTTTCATTGTATATACCAGAAATGCACATCAAAACATACACATTTTCATTGTACATTCAAGAACTGTACATCAAAACATACACATTTTCAGTGTACATTCAAGAAATGTACATCAAAACATATACATTTTCAGTGTACATTCAAGAAATGTACATCAAAACATACACATTTTCATTGTACATACAAGAAATGTACATCAAAACATACACATTTTCATTGTATATACAAGAAATGTACATCAAAACATACACATTTTCAGTGTACATTCAAGAAATGTACATCAAGACATACACATTTTCATTGTACATTCAAGAAATGTACATCAAAACATACACATTTTCATTGTACACTCAAAAAATGTACATCAAAACATACACATTTTCAGTGTACATTCAAGAAATGTATATCAAAACATACACATTTTCATTGTACATTCAAGAAATGTACATCAAAACATACACATTTTCATTGTACATTCAAGAAATGTACATCAAAACATACACATTTTCATTGTACATTCAAGAAATATACATCAAAACATACACATTTTCATTGTACATTCAAGAAATGTACATCAAAACATACACATTTTCATTGTACACTCAAGAAATGTACATCAAAACATACACATTTTCATTGTACATTCTAGAAATATAAATCAAAACATACACATTTTCATTGTACATTCAAGAAATGTACATCAAAACATACACATTTTCATTGTACATTCTAGAAATATAAATCAAAACATACACATTTTCATTGTACACTCAAGAAATGTACATCAAAACATACACATTTTCATTGTACATTCTAGAAATATAAATCAAAACATACACATTTTCATTGTACATTCAAGAAATGTACATCAAAACATACACATTTTCATTGTACATTCTGGAAATATAAATCAAAACATACACATTTTCATTGTACACTCAAGAAATGTACATCAAAACATACACATTTTCATTGTACATCCTAGAAATATAAATCAAAACATACACATTTTCATTGTACATTCAAGAAGTGTACATCAAAACATTCACATTTTCAGTGCACATTCAAGAAATGTATATCAAATCAAACACATTTTGATTTTACGTTCCAGAAATGTACTTCAAAACATACACATTTTCAGTGTACATTCAAGAAATGTACATCAAAGCAAACACATTTTCATTGTACACTAAAGAAATGTACATCAAAACATACACACTTTCAGTGTACATTCAAGAAATGTACATCAAAAAATACACATTTTCATTGGACATTCAAGAAATGTACATCAAAACATACACATTTTCATTGTACATTCAAGAAATGTACATCAAAACATACACATTTTCATTGTACACTCAAGAAATGTACATCAAAACATACACATTTTCATTGTACACTCAAGAAATGTACATCAAAACATACACATTTTCATTGTACACTCAAGAAATGTACATCAAAACATACACATTTTCATTGTACATTCAAGAAATGTATCTCAAAGCATACACATTTTCATTGTACATTCAAGAAATGTACATCAAAACATACACATTTTCATTGTACATTCAAGGAATGTACATCAAAACATACACATTTTCATTGTACATTCAAGAAATGTACATCAAAACACACACATTTTCATTGTACACTCAAGAATTGTACATCAAAACATACACATTTTGAGTGTACATTCAAGAGATATACATTTTCATTGTATATACCAGAAATGTACATCAAAACATACACATTTTCATTGTATATACAAGAAATATATATCAAAACATACACATTTTCAGTGTACATTCAAGAAATGTACATCAAAAACTACACATTTTCATTGTATATTCAAGAAATGTACATTAAAACATACACATTTTCATTGTGTATAAGAGAAATGTACATCAAAACATACACATTTTCATTGTATATACCATAAATGTACATCAAAACATTTTCATTGTACATTCAAGAAATGTACATCAAAACATACACATTTTCATTGTATATACCAGAAATGTACATCAAAACATACAAATTTTCGTTGCACATTCAAGAAATGTACATCAAAACATACACATTTTGACTGCACATTCTAGAAGTATACATCAAAACATACACATTTTCATTGCATATACCAGAAATGCACATCAAAACATACACATTTTCATTGTACATTCAAGAACTGTACATCAAAACATACACATTTTCAGTGTACATTCAAGAAATGTACAGCAAAACATATACATTTTAGGTGTACATTCAAGAAATGTACATCAAAACATACACATTTTCATTGTACATACAAGAAATGTACATCAAAACATACACATTTTCATTGTATATACAAGAAATGTACATCAAAACATACACATTTTCAGTGTACATTCAAGAAATGTACATCAAGACATACACATTTTCATTGTACATTCAAGAAATGTACATCAAAACATACACATTTTCATTGTACACTCAAAAAATGTACATCAAAACATACACATTTTCAGTGTACATTCAAGAAATGTATATCAAAACATACACATTTTCATTGTACATTCAAGAAATGTACATCAAAACATACACATTTTCATTGTACATTCAAGAAATGTACATCAAAACATACACATTTTCATTGTACATTCAAGAAATATACATCAAAACATACACATTTTCATTGTACATTCAAGAAATGTACATCAAAACATACACATTTGCATTGTACAATCAAGAAATGTACATCAAAACATACACATTCTCAGTGTACATTCATGAAATGTACATCAAATCAAACACATTTTCATTGTACATTCAAGAAATGTACATCAAAACATACACATTTTCATTGTACATTCTAGAAATATAAATCAAAACATACACATTTTCATTGTATATACAAGAAATGTACATCAAAACATACACATTTTCATTGTACACTCAAGAAATGTACATCAAAACATACACATTTTCAGTGCACATTCAAGAAATGTATATCAAATCATACACTTTTTGATTTTGCGTTCCAGAAATGTACATCAAAACATACACATTTTCAGTGTACATTCAAGAAATGTATATCAAAAAATACACATTTTCAATGTACATTCAAGAAATGTACATCAAAGCAAACACATTTTCATTGTACACTAAAGAAATGTACATCAAAACATACACATTTTCATTGTACATTCAAGAAATGCACATCAAAACATACACATTTTCATTGTACATTCAAGAAATATACATCAAAACATACACATTTTCATTGTACATTCAAGAAATGTACATCAAAACATACACATTCTCATTGTACATTCAAGAAATGTACATCAAAACATACAGATTTTGATTGTACACTCAAGAAATGTACATCAAAACATACACATTTTCATTGCACACTCACGAAATGTACATCAAAACATACACATTTTCATTGTACATTCAAGAAATGTATATCAAAACATACACATTTTCATTGTACATTCAAGAAATGTACATCAAAACATACACATTTTCATAGTACATTCAAGAAATGTACATCAAAACATACACATTTTCATTGTACATTCAAAGAATGTACACCAAAACATACACATTTTCATTGTACATTCAAGAAATGTACATCAAAACACACACATTTTCAGTGTACATTCAAGAAATGAATATCAAAACATACACATTTTCAGTGTACATTCAAGAAATGTACATCAAAACATACAAATTTTCATTGTATATACAAGAAATGTACATCAAAACATACACATTTTATTTGTACATTAAAGAAATGTACATCAAAACCTACACATTTTCATTGTACATTCTAGAAATATAAATCAAAACATACACATTTTCATTGTATATACAAGAAATGTACATCAAAACATACACATTTTCATTGTACACTCAAGAAATGTACATCAAAACATACACATTTTCAGTGCACATTCAAGAAATTTATATCAAATCATACACATTTTGATTTTACGTTCCAGAAATGTACATCAAAACATACACATTTTCAGTGTACATTCAAGAAATGTACATCAAAGCAAACACATTTTCATTGTACACTAAAGAAATGTACATCAAAACATACACATTTTCATTGTACATTCAAGAAATGCACATCAAAACATACACATTTTCATTGTACATTCAAGAAATATACATCAAAACATACACATTTTCATTGTACATTCAAGAAATGTAAATCAAAACATACACATTCTCATTGTACATTCAAGATATGTACATCAAAACATACACATTTTGATTGTACACTGAAGAAATGTACATCAAAACATACACATTTTCATTGTACACTCAAGAAATGTACATCAAAACATACACATTTTCATTGTACATTCAAGAAATGTATATCAAAACATACACATTTTCGTTGTACATTCAAGAAATGTACATCAAAACATACACATTTTCATTGTACATTCAAGAAATGTACATCAAAACATACACATTTTCATTGTACATTCAAAGAATGTACATCAAAACATACACATTTTCATTGTACATTCAAGAAATGTACATCAAAAAACACACATTTTCAGTGTACATTCAAGAAATGTATATCAAAACATACACATTTTCAGTGTACATTCAAGAAATGTACATCAAAACATACAAATTCTCATTGTATATACAAGAAGTGTACATCAAAACATACACATTTTCATTGTACATTAAAGAAATGTACATCAAAACCTACACATTTTCAGTGTACATTCAAGAAATGTACATCAAAACATACACATTTTCATTGTACACTCAAGAAATGTACATCAAAACATACACATTTTCAGTGTACATTCAAGAAATGTACATCAAAACATACACATTTTCATTGTATATACCAGAAATGTACATCAAAACATACACATCTTCATTGTACACTAAAGAAATGTACATCAAAACATACACACTTTCAGTGTACATTCAAGAAATGTACATCAAAAAATACACATTTTCATTGGACATTCAAGAAATGTACATCAAAACATACACATTTTCATTGTACATTCAAGAAATGTACATCGAAACATACACATTTTCATTGTACACTCAAGAAATGTACATCAAAACATACACATTTTCATTGTACACTCAAGAAATGTACATCAAAACATACACATTTTCATTGTACATTCAAGAAATGTATATCAAAACATACACATTTTCATTGTACATTCAAGAAATGTACATCAAAGCGTACACATTTTCATTGTACATTAAAGAAATGTACATCAAAACATACACATTTTCATTGTACATTCAAGGAATGTACATCAAAACATACACATTTTCATTGTACATTCGAGAAATGTACATCAAATCACACACATTTTCATTGTACACTCAAGAATTGTACATCAAAACATACACATTTTGAGTGTACATTCAAGAGATATACATCAAAACATGCACATTTACATTGTATATACCAGAAATGTACATCAAAACATACACATTTTCATTGTATATACAAGAAATATATATCAAAACATACACATTTTCAGTGTATATACAAGAAATGTACATCAAAAACTACACATTTTCATTGTATATTCAAGAAATGTACATCCAAACATACACATTTTCATTGTATATACCAGAAAGGTACATCAAAACATACACATTTTCATTGTACATTCAAGAAATGTACATCAAAACATACACATTTTCATTGTATATACCAGAAATGTACATCAAAACATACACATTTTCATTGTACATTAAAGAAATGTACATCAAAACCTACACATTTTCAGTGTACATTCAAGAAATGTACATCAAAACATACACATTTTCATTGTACACTCAAGAAATGTACATCAAAACATACACATTTTCAGTGTACATTCAAGAAATGTACATCAAAACATACACATTTTCATTGTATATACCAGAAATGTACATCAAAACATACACATTTTCATTGTATATACAAGAAATGTACATCAAAACAAACACATTTTCAGTGTACATTCAAGAAATGTACATCAAAACATATACATTTTCATTGTATATACAAGAAATGTACATCAAAACATACACATTTTCAGTGTACATTCAAGAAATGTACATGAAAACATATACATTTTCATTGTACATTCAACAAATGTATATCAAAACATACACATTTTCAGATTACATTCAAGAAATGTACATCAAAACATACACATTTTCATTGTATATACAAGAAATGTACATAAAAACATACACATCTTCATTGTACACTAAAGAAATGTACATCAAAACATAAACACTTTCAGTGTACATTCAAGAAATGTACATCAAAAAATACACATTTTCATTGTACATTCAAGAAATGTACATCAAAACATACACATTTACATTGTACATTCAAGAAATGTACATCAAAACATACACATTTTCATTGTACACTCAAGAAATGTAATTCAAAACATACACATTTTCATTGTACACTCAAGAAATCTACATCAAAACATACACATTTTCATTGTACATTCAAGAAATGTATCTCAAAACATACACATTTTCATTGTACATTCAAGAAATGTACATCATAACATACACATTTTCATTGTACATTCAAGGAATGTACATCAAAACATACACATTTTCATTGTACATTCAAGAAATGTGCATCAAAACACACACATTTTCATTGTACACTCAAGAATTGTACATCAAAACATACACATTTTGAGTGTACATTCAAGAGATATACATCAAAACATGCACATTTTCATTGTATATACCAGAAATGTACATCAAAACATACACATTTTCATTGTATATACAAGAAATATATATCAAAACATACACATTTTCAGTGTACATTCAAGAAATGTACATCAAAAACTACACATTTTCATTGTATATTCAAGAAATGTACATTAAAACATACACATTTTCATTGTATATAAGAGAAATGTACATCGAAACATACACATTTTCATTGTATATACCATAAATGTAATTCAAAACATACACATTTTCATTGTACATTCAAGAAATGTACATCAAAACATACACATTTTCATTGTATATACCAGAAATGTGCATCAAAACATACACATTTTCATTGTACATTCAAGAAATGTACATCAAAACATACACATTTTCAGTGCACATTCAAGAAATTTATATCAAATCATACACATTTTGATTTTACGTTCCAGAAATGTACATCAAAACATACACATTTTCAGTGTACATTCAAGAAATGTACATCAAAGCAAACACATTTTCATTGTACACTAAAGAAATGTACATCAAAACATACACATTTTCATTGTACATACAAGAAATGCACATCAAAACATACACATTTTCATTGTACATTCAAGAAATATACATCAAAACATACACATTTTCATTGTACATTCAAGAAATGTAAATCAAAACATACACATTCTCATTGTACATTCAAGATATGTACATCAAAACATACACATTTTGATTGTACACTGAAGAAATGTACATCAAAACATACACATTTTCATTGTACACTCAAGAAATGTACATCAAAACATACACATTTTCATTGTACATTCAAGAAATGTATATCAAAACATACACATTTTCGTTGTACATTCAAGAAATGTACATGAAAACATACACATTTTCATTGTACATTCAAGAAATGTACATCAAAACATACACATTTTCATTGTACATTCAAAGAATGTACATCAAAACATACACATTTTCATTGTACATTCAAGAAATGTACATCAAAACACACACATTTTCAGTGTACATTCAAGAAATGTATATCAAAACATACACATTTTCAGTGTACATTCAAGAAATGTACATCAAAACATACAAATTTTCATTGTATATACAAGAAGTGTACATCAAAACATACACATTTTCATTGTACATTAAAGAAATGTACATCAAAACCTACACATTTTCAGTGTACATTCAAGAAATGTACATCAAAACATACACATTTTCATTGTACACTCAAGAAATGTACATCAAAACATACACATTTTCAGTGTACATTCAAGAAATGTGCATCAGAACATACACATTTTCATTGTATATACCAGAAATGTACATCAAAACATACACATCTTCATTGTACACTAAAGAAATGTACATCAAAACATACACACTTTCAGTGTACATTCAAGAAATGTACATCAAAAAATACACATTTTCATTGGACATTCAAGAAATGTACATCAAAACATACACATTTTCATTGTACATTCAAGAAATGTACATCGAAACATACACATTTTCATTGTACACTCAAGAAATGTACATCAAAACATACACATTTTCAATGTACACTCAAGAAATGTACATCAAAACATACACATTTTCATTGTACATTCAAGAAATGTATATCAAAACATACACATTTTCATTGTACATTCAAGAAATGTACATCAAAGCGTACACATTTTCATTGTACAATAAAGAAATGTACATCAAAACATACACATTTTCATTGTACATTCAAGGAATGTACATCAAAACATACACATTTTCATTGTACATTCAAGAAATGTACATCAAATCACACACATTTTCATTGTACACTCAAGAATTGTACATCAAAACATACACATTTTGAGTGTACATTCAAGAGATATACATCAAAACATGCACATTTACATTGTATATACCAGAAATGTACATCAAAACATACACATTTTCATTGTATATACAAGAAATATATATCAAAACATACACATTTTCAGTGTATATACAAGAAATGTACATCAAAAACTACACATTTTCATTGTATATTCAAGAAATGTACATCCAAACATACACATTTTCATTGTATATACCAGAAATGTACATCAAAACATACACATTTTCATTGTACATTCAAGAAATGTACATCAAAACATACAGATTTTCATTGTATATACCAGAAATGTACATCAAAACATACACATTTTCATTGTACATTAAAGAAATGTACATCAAAACCTACACATTTTCAGTGTACATTCAAGAAATGTACATCAAAACATACACATTTTCATTGTACACTCAAGAAATGTACATCAAAACATACACATTTTCAGTGTACATTCAAGAAATGTACATCAAAACATACACACTTTCATTGTATATACCAGAAATGTACATCAAAACATACACATTTTCATTGTATATACAAGAAATGTACATCAAAACAAACACATTTTCAGTGTACATTCAAGAAATGTACATCAAAACATATACATTTTCATTGTATATACAAGAAATGTACATCAAAACATACACATTTTCAGTGTACATTCAAGAAATGTACATCAAAACATACATACTTTCATTGTACATTCAAGGAATGTACATCAAAACATACACATTTTCATTGTACACTCAAGAAATGTACATCAAAACACACACATTTTCATTGTACACTCAAGAATTGTACATCAAAACATACACATTTTGAGTGTACATTCAAGAGATATACATCAAAACATGCACATTTTCATTGTATATACCAGAAATGTACATCAAAACATACACATTTTCATTGTATATACAAGAAATATATATCAAAACATACACATTTTCAGTGTACATTCAAGAAATGTACATCAAAAACTACACATTTTCATTGTATATTCAAGAAATGTACATTAAAACATACACATTTTCATTGTATATAAGAGAAATGTACATCAAAACATACACATTTTCATTGTATATACCATAAATGTACATCAAAACATACACATTTTCATTGTACATTCAAGAAATGTACATCAAAACATACACATTTTCATTGTATATACCAGAAATGTACATCAAAACATACACATTTTCATTATACATTCAAGAAATGTACATCAAAACATACACATTTTGACTGCACATTCTAGAAGTATACATCAAAACATACACAGTTTCATTGCATATACCAGAAATGCACATCAAAACATACACATTTTCAGTCTACATTCAAGAAATGTACATCAAAGCATATACATTTTCATTGTATATACAAGAAATGTACATCAAAACGTACACATTTTCAGTGTACATTCAAGAAATGTATATCAAAACATACACATTTACAGTGTACATTCAAGAAATGTACATCAAAACATACACATTTTCAGTATACATTCAAGAAATGTACATGAAAACATATACATTTTCATTGTACATTCAAGAAATGTATATCAAAACATACACATTTTCAGTGTACATTCCAGAAATGTACATCAAAACATACACATTTTCAGTGTACATTCAAGAAATGTACATCAAAGCAAACACATTTTCATTGTACACTAAAGAAATGTACATCAAAGCAAACACATTTTCATTGTACACTAAAGAAATGTTCATCAAAACATACACATTTTCATTGTACATTCAAGAAATGCACATCAAAACATACACATTTTCATTGTACATTCAAGAAATATACATCAAGACATACACATTTTCATTGTACATTCACGAAATGTACATCAAAACATACACATTCTCATTGTACATTCAAGAAATATACATCAAAACATACACATTTTCATTGTACACTCAAGAAATGTACATCAAAACATACACATTTTCATTTTACACTCAAGAAATGTACATCAAAACATACACATTTTCATTGTACATTCAAGAAATGTACATCAAAACATACACATTTTCATTGTATATACAAGAAATGTACATAAACACATACACATCTTCATTGTACAATAAAGAAATGTACATCAAAACATACACACTTTCAGTGTACATTCAAGAAATGTACATCAAAAAATACACATTTTCATTGTACATTCAAGAAATGTACATCAAAACATACACATTTTCATTGTACATTCAAGAAATGTACATCAAAACATACAGATTTTCATTGTACACTCAAGAAATGTAATTCAAAACATACACATTTTCATTGTACACTCAAGAAATGTACATCAAAACATACACATTTTCATTGTACATTCAAGAAATGTATCTCAAAACATACACATTTTCATTGTACATTCAAGAAATGTACATCAAAACACACACATTTTCAGTGTACATTCAAGAAATGTATATCAAAACATACACATTTTCAGTGGACATTCAAGAAATGTACATCAAAACATACAAATTTTCGTTGTATATACAAGAAATGTACATCAAAACATACACATTTTCATTGTACATTAAAGAAATGTACATCAAACCTACACATTTTCAGTGTACATTCAAGAAATGTACATCAAAACATACACATTTTCACTGTACACTCAAGAAATGTACATCAAAACATTCACATTTTCAGTGTACATTCAAAAAATGTACATCAAAACATACACATTTTCATTGCATATACCAGAAATGTACATCAAAACATACACATTTTCATTGTATATACAAGAAATATACATCAAAACATACACATTTTCAGTGTACACTCAAGAAATGTCCATCAAAACATATACATTTTCATTGTATATACAAGAAATGTACATCAAAACATACACATTTTCAGTGTACATTCAAGAACTGTACATGAAAACATATACATTTTCATTGTACATTCAAGAAATGTATATCAAAACATACACATTTTCAGATTACATTCAAGAAATGTACATCAAAACATACACATTTTCATTGTACATTCAAGAAATGTACATCAAAACATACACATTTTCATTGTACATTCAAGAAATGTACATCAAAACATAAACATTTTCATTGTACATTCAAGGAATGTACATCAAAACATACACATTTTCATTGTACATTCAAGAAATGTACATCAAAACACACACATTTTCAGTGTACATTCAAGAAATGTATATCAAAACATACACATTTTCAGTGTACATTCAAGAAATGTAAATCAAAACAATCACATTTTCATTGTACACTCAAGAAATGTACATCAAAACATACACATTTTCAGTGTACATTCAAGAAATGGACATCAAAACATACACATTTTCATTGTATATACCAGAAATGTACATCAAAGCATACACATTTTCATTGTATATACAAGAAATGTACATCAAAACATACACATTTTCAGTGTACATTCAAGAAATATACATGAAAACATATACATTTTCATTGTACATTCAAGAAATGTACATCAAAAAATACACATTTTCATTGTACATTCAAGAAATGTACATCAAAACATACACATTTTCATTGTACATTCAAGAAATGTACATCAAAACATACACATTTTCATTGTACACTCAAGAAATGTACATCAAAACATACACATTTTCATTGTACATTAAAGAAATGTACATCAAAACATACACATTTTCATTGTACATTCAAGGAATGTACATCAAAACATAAACATTTTCATTGTACATTCAAGAAATGTACATCAAAACACACACATTTTCATTGTACACTCAAGAATTGTACATCAAAACATACACATTTTGAGTGTACATTCAAGAGATATACATCAAAACATACACATTTTCATTGTACATTCAAGAAATGTACATCAAAACATACACTTTTTCATTGTATATACCAGAAATGTACATCAAAACATACACATTTTCATTGTACATTCAACAAATTTACATCAAAACATACACATTTTGACTGCACATTCTAGAAATATACATCAAAACATACACATTTTCATTGCATATACCAGAAATGCACATCAAAACATACACATTTTCATTGTACATTCAAGAACTGTACATCAAAACATACACATTTTCAGTGTACATTCAAGAAAATTACATCAAAACATACACATTTTCACTGTACATTCAAGAAATGTACATCAAAACATACACATTTTCATTGTATATACAAGAAATGTACATCAAAACATACACATTTTGATTGTATATACAAGAAATGTACATCAAAACATACACATTTTCAGTGTACATTCAAGAAATGTACATCAAGACATACACATTTTCATTGTACATTCAAGAAATGTACATCAAAACATACACATTTTCATTGTACACTCAAGAAATGTACATCAAAACATACACATTTTGAGTGTACATTCAAGAAATGTATATCAAAACATACACATTTTCATTGTACAATCAAGAAATGTACATCAAAACATACACATTTTCATTGTACATTCAAGAAATGTACATCAAAACATACACATTTTCATACTACATTCAAGAAATATACATCAAAACATACACATTTACATTGTACATTCAAGAAGTGTACATCAAAACATACACATTTTCATTGTACACTCAAGAAATGTACATCAAAACATACACAATTTCAGTGTACATTCAAGGAATGTACATCAAAACATACACATTTTCATTGTACATTGAAGAAATGTACATCAAAACATACACATTTTCATTGTAGATTCTAGAAATATAAATCAAAACATACACATTTTCATTGTACATTTAAGAAATGTACATCAAAACATACACATTTTCATTGTACATTCAAGAAATGTACATCAAAACATACACATTTTCATTGTACATTCAAGAAATATACATCAAAACATACACATTTTCATTGTACATTCAAGAAATGTACATCAAAACATACACATTTTCATTGTACACTCAAGAAATGTACATCAAAACATACACATTTTCTGTGTACATTCAAGAAATGTACATTAAATCATACACATTTTCATTGTACATTCAAGAAATGTACATCAAAACATACACATTTTCATTGTACATTCTAGAAATATAAATCAAAACATACACATTTTCATTGTATATACAAGAAATGTACATCAAAACATACACATTTTCATTGTACACTTAAGAAATGTACATCAAAACATACACATTTTCAGTGCACATTGAAGAAATGTATATCAAATCATACACTTTTTGATTTTGCGTTCCAGAAATGTACATCAAAACATACACATTTTCAGTGTACATTCAAGAAATGTATATCAAAAAATACACATTTTCAGTGTACATTCAAGAAATGTACATCATAGCAAACACATTTTCATTGTACACCAAAGAAATGTACATCAAAACATACACATTTTCATTGTACATTCAAGAAATGCACATCAAAACATACACATTTTCATTGTACATTCAAGAAATATACATCCAAACATACACATTTTCATTGTACATTCAAGAAATGTACATCAAAACATACACATTCTCATTGTACATTCAAGAAATGTACATCAAAACATACAGATTTTGATTGTACACTCAAGAAATGTACATCAAAACATACACATTTTCATTGTACACTCAAGAAATGTACATCAAAACATACACATTTTCATTGTACATTCAAAAAATGTATATCAATACATACACATTTTCATTGTACATTCAAGAAATGTACATCAAAACATACACATTTTCATTGTACATTCAAGAAATGTACATCAAAACATACACATTTTCATTGTACATTCAAAGAATGTACACCAAAACATACACATTTTCATTGTACATTCAAGAAATGTACATCAAAACACACACATTTTCAGTGTACATTCAAGAAATGAATATCAAAACATACACATTTTCAGTGTACATTCAAGAAATGTACATCAAAACATACAAATTTTCATTGTATATAGAAGAAATGTACATCAAAACATACACATTTTCATTGTACATTAAAGAAATGTACATCAAAACCTACACATTTTCAGTGTACATTCAAGAAATGTACATCAAAACATACACATTTTCATTGTACACTCAAGAAATGTACATCAAAACATACACATTTTCATTGTATATACCAGAAATGTACATCAAAACATACACATCTTCATTGTACACTAAAGAAATATACATCAAAACATACACACTTTCAGTGTACATTCAAGAAATGTACATCAAAAAATACCCATTTTCTTTGGACATTCAAGAAATGTACATCAAAACATACACATTTTCATTGTACATTCAGGAAATGTACATCAAAACATACACATTTTCATTGTACACTCAAGAAATGTACATCAAAACATACACATTTTCATTGTACACTCAAGAAATGTACATCAAAACATACACATTTTCATTGTACATTCAAGAAATGTATAACAAAACATACACATTTTCATTGTACATTCAAGAAATGTACATCAAAACATACACATTTTCATTGTACATTAAAGAAATGTACATCAAAACATACACATTTTCATTGTACATTCAAGGAATGTACATCAAAACATACACATTTTCATTGTACATTCAAGAAATGTACATCAAAACACACACATTTTCATTGAACACTCAAGAATTGTACATCAAAACATACACATTTTGAGTGTACATTCAAGAGATATACATCAAAACATGCACATTTTCATTGTATATACCAGAAATGTACATCAAAACATACACATTTTCATTGTATATACAAGAAATATATATCAAAACATACACATTTTCAGTGTACATTCAAGAAATGTACATCAAAAACTACACATTTTCATTGTATATTCAAGAAATGTACATCAAAACATACACAATTTCATTGTATATACCAGAAATGTACATCAAAACATACACATTATCATTGTACATTCAAGAAATGTACATCAAAACATACACATTTTCATTGTATATACCAGAAATGTACATCAAAACATACACATTTTCATTGTACATTCAAGAAATGTACATCAAAACATACACATTTTCATTGTATATACCAGAAATGTACATCAAAACATACACATTTTCATTGTACATTCGAGAAATGTACATCAAAGCATATACATTTTCATTGTATATACAAGAAATGTACATCAAAACGTACACATTTTCAGTGTACATTCAAGAAATGTATATCAAAACATACACATTTACAGTGTACATTCAAGAAATGTACATCAAAACATACACATTTTCAGTATACATTCAAGAAATGTACATGAAAACATATACATTTTCATTGTACATTCAAGAAATGTATATCAAAACATACACATTTTCAGTGTACATTCCAGAAATGTACATCAAAACATACACATTTTCAGTGTACATTCAAGAAATGTACATCAAAGCAAACACATTTTCATTGTACACTAAAGAAATGTACATCAAAACATACACATTTTCATTGTACATTCAAGAAATGCACATCAAAACATACACATTTTCATTGTACATTCAAGAAATATACATCAAGACATACACATTTTCATTGTACATTCAAGAAATGTACATCAAAACATACACATTCTCATTGTACATTCAAGAAATATACATCAAAACATACACATTTTCATTGTACACTCAAGAAATGTACATCCAAACATACACATTTTCATTGTACACTCAAGAAATGTACATCAAAACATACACATTTTCATTGTACATTCAAGAAATGTATATCAAAACATACACATTTTCATTGTACATTCAAGAAATGTACATCAAAACATACACAATTTCATTGTACATTCAAGAAATGTACATCAAAACATACACATTTTCATTGTACATTCAAGGAATGTACATCAAAACATACACATTTTCATTGTACATTCAAGAAATGTACTTCAAAACACACACATTTTCAGTGTACATTCAAGAAATGTATATCAAAACATACACATTTTCAGTGGACATTCAAGAAATGTACATCAAAACATACAAATTTTCGTTGTATATACAAGAAATGTACATCAAAACATACACATTTTCATTGTACATTAAAGAAATGTACATCAAACCTACACATTTTCAGTGTACATTCAAGAAATGTACATCAAAACATACACATTTTCACTGTACACTCAAGAAATGTACATCAAAACATACACATTTTCAGTGTACATTAAAAAAATTTACATCAAAACATACACATTTTCATTGTATATACCAGAAATGTACATCAAAACATACACATTTTCATTGTATATACAAGAAATATACACCAAAACATACACACTTTCAGTGTACACTCAAGAAATGTCCATCAAAACATATACATTTTAATTGTATATACAAGAAATGTACATCAAAACATACACATTTTCAGTGTACATTCAAGAACTGTACATGAAAACATATACATTTTCATTGTACATTCAAGAAATGTATATCAAAACATACACATTTTCAGATTACATTCAAGAAATGTACATCAAAACATACACATTTTCATTGTACATTTAAGAAATGTACATCAAAGCATACACATTTTCATTGTACATTCAAGATATGTACATCAAAACATAAACATTTTCATTGTACATTCAAGGAATGTACATCAAAACATACACATTTTCATTGTACATTCAAGAAATGTACATCAAAACACACACATTTTCAGTGTACATTCAAGAAATGTATATCAAAACATACACATTTTCAGTGTACATTCAAGAAATGTACATCAAAACATTCACATTTTCATTGTACACTCAAGAAATGTACATCAAAACATACACATTTTCAGTGTACATTCAAGAAATGGACATCAAAACATACACATTTTCATTGTATATACCAGAAATGTACATCAAAGCATACACATTTTCATTGTATATACAAGAAATGTACATCAAAACATACACATTTTCAGTGTACATTCAAGAAATATACATGAAAACATATACATTTACATTGTACATTCAAGAAATGTACATCAAAAAATACACATTTTCATTGTACATTCAAGAAATGTACATCAAAACATACACATTTTCATTGTACATTCAAGAAATGTACATCAAAACATACACATTTTCATTGTACACTCAAGAAATATACATCAAAACATACACATTTTCATTGTACACTCAAGAAATGTACATCAAAACATACACATTTTCATTGTACATTCAAGAAATGTATATCAAAACATACACATTTTCATTGTACATTCAAGAAATGTAAATCAAAACATACACATTTTCATTGTACATTAAAGAAATGTACATCAAAACATACACATTTTCATTGTACATTCAAGGAATGTACATCAAAACATACACATTTTCATTGTACATTCAAGAAATGTACATCAAAACACACACATTTTCTTTGTACACTCAAGAATTGTACATCAAAACATACAAATTTTGAGTGTACATTCAAGAGATATACATCAAAACATACACATTTTCATTGTACATTCAAGAAATGTACATCAAAACATACACATTTTCATTGTATATACCAGAAATGTACATCAAAACATACACATTTTCATTGTATATACCAGAAATGTACATCAAAACATACACATTTTCATTGTACATTCAACAAATGTACATCAAAACATACACATTTTGACTGCACATTCTAGAAATATACATCAAAACATACACATTTTCATTGCATATACCAGAAACGCACATCAAAACATACACATTTTCATTGTACATTCAAGAACTGTACATCAAAACATACACATTTTCAGTGTACATTCAAGAAAATTACATCAAAACATACACATTTTCACTGTACATTCAAGAAATGTACATCAAAACATACACATTTTCATTGTATATACAAGAAATGTACATCAAAACATACACATTTTGATTGTATATACAAGAAATGTACATCAAAACATACACATTTTCAGTGTACATTCAAGAAATGTACATCAAGACATACACATTTTCATTGTACATTCAAGAAATGTACATCAAAACATACACATTTTCATTGTACACTCAAGAAATGTACATCAAAACATACACATTTTCAGTGTACATTCAAGAAATGTATATCAAAACATACACATTTTCATTGTACATTCAAGAAATGTACATCAAAACATACACATTTTCATTGTACATTCAAGAAATGTACATCAAAACGTACACATTTTCATTCTACATACAAGAAATATACATCAAAACATACACATTTACATTGTACATTCAAGAAATGTACATCAAAACATACACATTTTCATTGTACACTCAAGAAATGTACATCAAAACATACGCAATTTCAGTGTACATTCAAGGAATGTACATCAAAACATACACATTTTCATTGTACATTCAAGAAATGTACATCAAAACATACACATTTTCATTGTACATTCTAGAAATATAAATCAAAACATACACATTTTCATTGTACATTTAAGAATTGTACATCAAAACATACACATTTTCATTGTACATTCAAGAAATGTACATCAAAACATACACATTTTCATTGTACATTCAAGAAATATACATCAAAACATACACATTTTCATTGTACATTCAAGAAATGTACATCAAAACATACACATTTTCATTGTACACTCAAGAAATGTACATCAAAACATACACATTTTCTGTGTACATTCAAGAAATGTACATCAAATCATACACATTTTCATTGTACATTCAAGAAATGTACATCAAAACATACACATTTTCATTGTACATTCCAGAAATATAAATCAAAACATACACATTTTCATTGTATATACAAGAAATGTACATCAAAACATACACATTTTCATTGTACACTCAAGAAATGTACATCAAAACATACACATTTTCAGTGCACATTGAAGAAATGTATATCAAATCATACACTTTTTGATTTTGCGTTCCAGAAATGTACATCAAAACATACACATTTTCAGTGTACATTAAAGAAATGTACATCAAAACATACACATTTTCATTGTATATACCAGAAATGTACATCAAAACAACACATTTTCATTGTACATTCAACAAATGTACATCAAAACATACACATTTTGACTGCACATTCTAGAAATATACATCAAAACATACACATTTTCATTGTACATTCAAGAAATATACATCAAAACATACACATTTTCATTGTACATTCGAGAAATGTACATCAAAACATACACATTCTCATTGTACATTCAAGAAATGTACATCAAAACATACAGATTTTGATTGTACACTCTAGAAATGTACATCAAAACATACACATTTTCATTGTACACTCAAGAAATGTACATCAAAACATACACATTTTCATTGTACATTCAAAAAATGTATATCAATACATACACACTTTCATTGTACATTCAAGAAATGTACATCAAAACATACACATTTTCATTGTACATTCAAGAAATGTACATCAAAACATACACATTTTCATTGTACATTCAAAGAATGTACACCAAAACATACACATTTTCATTGTACATTAAAGAAATGTACATCAAACCTACACATTTTCAGTGTACATTCAAGAAATGTACATCAAAACATACACATTCTCACTGTACACTCAAGAAATGTACATCAAAACATACACATTTTCAGTGTACATTCAAAAAATGTACATCAAAACATACACATTTTCATTGTATATAGAAGAAATGTACATCAAAACATACACATTTTCATTGTACATTAAAGAAATGTACATCAAAACCTACACATTTTCATTGTACACTCAAGAAATGTACATCAAAACATACACATTTTCAGTGTACATTCAAGAAATGTACATCAAAACATACACATTTTCATTGTATATACCAGAAATGTACATCAAAACATACACATTTTCATTGTATATACAAGAAATGTACATCAAAACATACACATTTTCAGTGTACATTCAAGAAATGTACATCAAAACATATACATTTTCATTGTATATACAAGAAATGTACATCAAAACATACACATTTTCAGTGTACATTCAAGAACTGTACATGAAAACATATACATTTTCATTGTACATTCAAGAAATGTATATCAAAACATACACATTTTCAGTTTACATTCAAGAAATGTACATCAAAACATACACATTTTCATTGTACATTCAAGAAATGTACATCAAAACATACACATTTTCATTGTACATTCAAGATATGTACATCAAAACATAAACATTTTCATTGTACATTCAAGGAATGTACATCAAAACATACACATTTTCATTGTACATTCAAGAAATGTACATCAAAACACACACATTTTCAGTGTACATTCAAGAAGTGTATATCAAAACATACACATTTTTAGTGTACATTCAAGAAATGTACATCAAAACATACACATTTTCATTGTACACTCAAGAAATGTACATCAAAACATACACATTTTCAGTGTACATTCAAGAAATGGACATCAAAACATACACATTTTCATTGTATATACCAGAAATGTACATCAAAGCATACACATTTTCATTGTATATACAAGAAATGTACATCAAAACATACACATTTTCAGTGTACATTCAAGAAATATACATGAAAACATATACATTTTCATTGTACATTCAAGAAATGTACATCAAAAAATACACATTTTCATTGTACATTCAAGAAATGTACATCAAAACATACACATTTTCATTGTACATTCAAGAAATGTACATCAAAACATACACATTTTCATTGTACACTCAAGAAATGTACATCAAAACATACACATTTTCATTGTACACTCAAGAAATGTACATCAAAACATACACATTTTCATTGTACATTCAAGAAATGTATATCAAAACATACACATTTTCATTGTACATTCAAGAAATGTACATCAAAACATACACATTTTCATTGTACACTCAAGAATTGTACATCAAAACATACACATTTTGAGTGTACATTCAAGAGATATACATCAAAACATACACATTTTCATTGTACATTAAAGAAATGTACATCAAAACATACACATTTTCATTGTATATACCAGAAATGTACATCAAAACAACACATTTTCATTGTACATTCAACAAATGTACATCAAAACATACACATTTTGACTGCACATTCTAGAAATATACATCAAAACATACACATTTTCATTGCATATACCAGAAATGCACATCAAAACATACACATTTTCATTGTACATTCAAGAACTATACATCAAAACATACACATTTTCAGTGTACATTCAAGAAAATTACATCAAAACATACACATTTTCACTGTACATTCAAGAAATGTACATCAAAACATACACATTTTCATTGTATATACAAGAAATGTACATCAAAACATACACATTTTGATTGTATATACAAGAAATGTACATCAAAACATACACATTTTCAGTGTACATTCAAGAAATGTACATCAAGACATACACATTTTCATTGTACATTCAAGAAATGTACATCAAAACATACACATTTTCATTGTACACTCAAGAAATGTACATCAAAACATACACATTTTCAGTGTACATTCAAGAAATGTATATCAAAACATACACATTTTCATTGTACATTCAAGAAATTTACATCAAAACATACACATTTTCATTGTACATTCAAGAAATGTACATCAAAACATACACATTTTCATTGTACATTCAAAGAATGTACACCAAAACATACACATTTTCATTGTACATTCAAGAAATGTACATCAAAACACACACATTTTCAGTGTACATTCAAGAAATGAATATCAAAACATACACATTTTCAGTGTACATTCAAGAAATGTACATCAAAACATACAAATTTTCATTGTATATAGAAGAAATGTACATCAAAACATACACATTTTCATTGTACATTAAAGAAATGTACATCAAACCTACACATTTTCATTGTATATACCAGAAATGTACATCAAAACATACACATTTTCATTGTATATACAAGAAATATACATCAAAACATACACATTTTCAGTGTACACTCAAGAAATGTCCATCAAAACATATACATTTTCATTGTATATACAAGAAATGTACATCAAAACATACACATTTTCAGTGTACATTCAAGAACTGTACATGAAAACATATACATTTTCATTGTACATTCAAGAAATGTATATCAAAACATACACATTTTCAGATTACATTCAAGAAATGTACATCAAAACATACACATTTTCATTGTACATTCAAGAAATGTACATCAAAACATACACATTTTCATTGTACATTCAAGATATGTACATCAAAACATAAACATTTTCATTGTACATTCAAGGAATGTACATCAAAACATACACATTTTCATTGTACATTCAAGAAATGTACATCAAAACACACACATTTTCAGTGTACATTCAAGAAATGTATATCAAAACATACACATTTTCAGTGTACATTCAAGAAATGTACATCAAAACATACACATTTTCATTGTACACTCAAGAAATGTACATCAAAACATACACATTTTCAGTGTACATTCAAGAAATGGACATCAAAACATACACATTTTCATTGTATATACCAGAAATGTACATCAAAGCATACACATTTTCATTGTATATACAAGAAATGTACATCAAAACATACACATTTTCAGTGTACATTCAAGAAATATACATGAAAACATATACATTTTCATTGTACATTCAAGAAATGTACATCAAAAAATACACATTTTCATTGTACATTCAAGAAATGTATATCAAAACATACACATTTTCATTGTACACTCAAGAAATGTACATCAAAACATACACATTTTCATTGTACACTCAAGAAATGTACATCAAAACATACACATTTTCATTGTACATTCAAGAAATGTATATCAAAACATACACATTTTCATTGTACATTCAAGAAATGTATATCAAAACATACACATTTTCATTGTACATTCAAGAAATGTACATCAAAACACACACATTTTCATTGTACATTAAAGAAATGTACATCAAAACATACACATTTTCATTGTACATTCAAGGAATGTACATCAAAACATACACATTTTCATTGTACATTCAAGAAATGTACATCAAAACACACACATTTTCTTTGTACACTCAAGGATTGTACATCAAAACATACACATTTTGAGTGTACATTCAAGAGATATACATCAAAACATACACATTTTCATTGTACATTCAAGAAATGTACATCAAAACATACACATTTTCATTGTATATACCAGAAATGTACATCAAAACATACACATTTTCATTGTATATACCAGAAATGTACATCAAAACATACACATTTTCATTGTACATTCAACAAATGTACATCAAAACATACACATTTTGACTGCACATTCTAGAAATATACATCAAAACATACACATTTTCATTGCATATACCAGAAATGCACATCAAAACATACACATTTTCATTGTACATTCAAGAACTGTACATCAAAACATACACATTTTCAGTGTACATTCAAGAAAATTACATCAAAACATACACATTTTCACTGTACATTCAAGAAATGTACATCAAAACATACACATTTTCATTGTATATACAAGAAATGTACATCAAAACATACACATTTTGATTGTATATACAAGAAATGTACATCAAAACATACACATTTTCAGTGTACATTCAAGAAATGTACATCAAGACATACACATTTTCATTGTATATTCAAGAAATGTACATCAAAACATACACATTTTCATTGTACACTCAAGAAATGTACATCAAAACATACACATTTTCAGTGTACATTCAAGAAATGTATATCAAAACATACACATTTTCATTGTACATTCAAGAAATGTACATCAAAACATACACATTTTCATTGTGCATTCAAGAAATGTACATCAAAACATACACATTTTCATTCTACATACAAGAAATATACATCAAAACATACACATTTACATTGTACATTCAAGAAATGTACATCAAAACATACACATTTTCATTGTACACTCAAGAAATGTACATCAAAACATACTCAATTTCAGTGTACATTCAAGGAATGTACATCAAAACATACACATTTTCATTGTACATTCAAGAAATGTACATCAAAACATACACATTTTCATTGTACATTCTAGAAATATAAATCAAAACATACACATTTTCATTGTACATTTAAGAATTGTACATCAAAACATACACATTTTCATTGTACATTCAAGAAATGTACATCAAAACATACACATTTTCATTGTACATTCAAGAAATATACATCAAAACATACACATTTTCATTGTACATTCAAGAAATGTACATCAAAACATACACATTTTCATTGTACACTCAAGAAATGTACATCAAAACATACACATTTTCTGTGTACATTCAAGAAATGTACATCAAATCATACACATTTTCATTGTACATTCAAGAAATGTACATCAAAACATACACATTTTCATTGTACATTCTAGAAATATAAATCAAAACATACACATTTTCATTGTATATACAAGAAATGTACATCAAAACATACACATTTTCATTGTACACTCAAGAAATGTACATCAAAACATACACATTTTCAGTGCACATTGAAGAAATGTATATCAAATCATACACTTTTTGATTTTGCGTTCCAGAAATGTACATCAAAACATACACATTTTCAGTGTACATTCAAGAAATGTATATAAAAAAATACACATTTTCAGTGTACATTCAAGAAATGTACATCATAGCAAACACATTTTCATTGTACACCAAAGAAATGTACATCAAAACATACACATTTTCATTGTACATTCAAGAAATGCACATCAAAACATACACATTTTCATTGTACATTCAAGAAATATACATCAAAACATACACATTTTCATTGTACATTCGAGAAATGTACATCAAAACATACACATTCTCATTGTACATTCAAGAAATGTACATCAAAACATACAGATTTTGATTGTACACTCAAGAAATGTACATCAAAACATACACATTTTCATTGTACACTCAAGAAATGTACATCAAAACATACACATTTTCATTGTACATTCAAAAAATGTATATCAATACATACACACTTTCATTGTACATTCAAGAAATGTACATCAAAACATACACATTTTCATTGTACATTCAAGAAATGTACATCAAAACATACACATTTTCATTGTACATTCAAAGAATGTACACCAAAACATACACATTTTCATTGTACATTAAAGAAATGTACATCAAACCTACACATTTTCAGTGTACATTCAAGAAATGTACATCAAAACATACACATTTTCACTGTACACTCAAGAAATGTACATCAAAACATACACATTTTCAGTGTACATTCAAAAAATGTACATCAAAACATACACATTTTCATTGTATATAGAAGAAATGTACATCAAAACATACACATTTTCATTGTACATTAAAGAAATGTACATCAAACCTACACATTTTCAGTGTACATTCAAGAAATGTACATCAAAACATACACATTTTCACTGTACACTCAAGAAATGTACATCAAAACATACACATTTTCAGTGTACATTCAAAAAATGTACATCAAAACATACACATTTTCATTGTATATACCAGAAATGTACATCAAAACATACACATTTTCATTGTATATACAAGAAATATACATCAAAGCATACACATTTTCAGTGTACACTCAAGAAATGTCCATCAAAACATATACATTTTCATTGTATATACAAGAAATGTACATCAAAACATACACATTTTCAGTGTACATTCAAGAACTGTACATGAAAACATATACATTTTCATTGTACATTCAAGAAATGTATATCAAAACATACACATTTTCAGATTACATTCAAGAAATGTACATCAAAACATACACATTTTCATTGTACATTCAAGAAATGTACATCAAAACATACACATTTTCATTGTACATTCAAGATATGTACATCAAAACATAAACATTTTCATTGTACATTCAAGGAATGTACATCAAATCATACACATTTTCATTGTACATTCAAGAAATGTACATCAAAACACACACATTTTCAGTGTACATTCAAGAAGTGTATATCAAAACATACACATTTTCAGTGTACATTCAAGAAATGTACATCAAAACATACACATTTTCATTGTACACTCAAGAAATGTACATCAAAACATACACATTTTCAGTGTACATTCAAGAAATGGACATCAAAACATACACATTTTCATTGTATATACCAGAAATGTACATCAAAGCATACATATTTTCATTGTATATACAAGAAATGTACATCAAAACATACACATTTTCAGTGTACATTCAAGAAATATACATGAAAACATATACATTTTCATTGTACATTCAAGAAATGTACATCAAAAAATACACATTTTCATTGTACATTCAAGAAATGTACATCAAAACATACACATTTTCATTGTACATTCAAGAAATGTACATCAAAACATACACATTTTCATTGTACACTCAAGAAATGTACATCAAAACATACACATTTTCATTGTACACTCAAGAAATGTACATCAAAACATACACATTTTCATTGTACATTCAAGAAATGTATATCAAAAGATACACATTTTCATTGTACATTCAAGAAATGTACATCAAAACATACACATTTTCATTGTACATTAAAGAAATGTACATCAAAACATACACATTTTCATTGTACATTCAAGGAATGTACATCAAAACATACACATTTTCATTGTACATTCAAGAAATGTACATCAAAACACACACATTTTCATTGTACACTCAAGAATTGTACATCAAAACATACACATTTTGAGTGTACATTCAAGAGATATACATCAAAACATACACATTTTCATTGTACATTCAAGAAATGTACATCAAAACATACACATTTTCATTGTATATACCAGAAATGTACATCAAAACATACACATTTTCATTGTACATTCAACAAATGTACATCAAAACATACACATTTTGACTGCACATTCTAGAAATATACATCAAAACATACACATTTTCATTGCATATACCAGAAATGCACATCAAAACATACACATTTTCATTGTACATTCAAGAACTGTACATCAAAACATACACATTTTCAGTGTACATTCAAGAAAATTACATCAAAACATACACATTTTCACTGTACATTCAAGAAATGTACATCAAAACATACACATTTTCATTGTATATACAAGAAATGTACATCAAAACATACACATTTTGATTGTATATACAAGAAATGTACATCAAAACATACACATTTTCAGTGTACATTCAAGAAATGTACATCAAGACATACACATTTTCATTGTACATTCAAGAAATGTACATCAAAACATACACATTTTCATTGTACACTCAAGAAATGTACATCAAAACATACACATTTTCAGTGTACATTCAAGAAATGTATATCAAAACATACACATTTTCATTGTACATTCAAGAAATGTACATCAAAACATACACATTTTCATTGTACATTCAAGAAATGTACATCAAAACATACACATTTTCATTGTACATTAAAAGAATGTACACCAAAACATACACATTTTCATTGTACATTCAAGCAATGTACATCAAAACACACACATTTTCAGTGTACATTCAAGAAATGAATATCAAAACATACACATTTTCAGTGTACATTCAAGAAATGTACATCAAAACATACAAATTTTCATTGTATATAGAAGAAATGTACATCAAAACATACACATTTTCATTGTACATTAAAGAAATGTACATCAAACCTACACATTTTCAGTGTACATTCAAGAAATGTACATCAAAACATACACATTTTCACTGTACACTCAAGAAATGTACATCAAAACATACACATTTTCAGTGTACATTCAAAAAATGTACATCAAAACATACACATTTTCATTGTATATACCAGAAATGTACATCAAAACATACACATTTTCATTGTATATACAAGAAATATACATCAAAACATACACATTTTCAGTGTACACTCAAGAAATGTCCATCAAAACATATACATTTTCATTGTATATACAAGAAATGTACATCAAAACATACACATTTTCAGTGTACATTCAAGAACTGTACATGAAAACATATACATTTTCATTGTACATTCAAGAAATGTATATCAAAACATACACATTTTCAGATTACATTCAAGAAATGTACATCAAAACATACACATTTTCATTGTACATTCAAGAAATGTACATCAAAACATACACATTTTCATTGTACATTCATGATATGTACATCAAAACATAAACATTTTCATTGTACATTCAAGGAATGTACATCAAATCATACACATTTTCATTGTACATTCAAGAAATGTACATCAAAACACACACATTTTCAGTGTACATTCAAGAAGTGTATATCAAAACATACACATTTTCAGTGTACATTCAAGAAATGTACATCAAAACATACACATTTTCATTGTACACTCAAGAAATGTACATCAAAACATACACATTTTCAGTGTACATTCAAGAAATGGACATCAAAACATACACATTTTCATTGTATATACCAGAAATGTACATCAAAGCATACATATTTTCATTGTATATACAAGAAATGTACATCAAAACATACACATTTTCAGTGTACATTCAAGAAATATACATGAAAACATATACATTTTCATTGTACATTCAAGAAATGTACATCAAAAAATACACATTTTCATTGTACATTCAAGAAATGTACATCAAAACATACACATTTTCATTGTACATTCAAGAAATGTACATCAAAACATACACATTTTCATTGTACACTCAAGAAATGTACATCAAAACATACACATTTTCATTGTACACTCAAGAAATGTACATCAAAACATACACATTTTCATTGTACATTCAAGAAATGTATATCAAAAGATACACATTTTCATTGTACATTCAAGAAATGTACATCAAAACATACACATTTCCATTGTACATTAAAGAAATGTACATCAAAACATACACATTTTCATTGTACATTCAAGGAATGTACATCAAAACATACACATTTTCATTGTACATTCAAGAAATGTACATCAAAACACACACATTTTCATTGTACACTCAAGAATTGTACATCAAAACATACACATTTTGAGTGTACATTCAAGAGATATACATCAAAACATACACATTTTCATTGTACATTCAAGAAATGTACATCAAAACATACACATTTTCATTGTATATACCAGAAATGTACATCAAAACATACACATTTTCATTGTACATTCAACAAATGTACATCAAAACATACACATTTTGACTGCACATTCTAGAAATATACATCAAAACATACACATTTTCATTGCATATACCAGAAATGCACATCAAAACATACACATTTTCATTGTACATTCAAGAACTGTACATCAAAACATACACATTTTCAGTGTACATTCAAGAAAATTACATCAAAACATACACATTTTCACTGTACATTCAAGAAATGTACATCAAAACATACACATTTTCATTGTATATACAAGAAATGTACATCAAAACATACACATTTTGATTGTATATACAAGAAATGTACATCAAAACATACACATTTTCAGTGTACATTCAAGAAATGTACATCAAGACATACACATTTTCATTGTACATTCAAGAAATGTACATCAAAACATACACATTTTCATTGTACACTCAAGAAATGTACATCAAAACATACACATTTTCAGTGTACATTCAAGAAATGTATATCAAAACATACACATTTTCATTGTACATTCAAGAAATGTACATCAAAACATACACATTTTCATTGTACATTCAAGAAATGTACATCAAAACATACACATTTTCATTGTACATTCAAAGAATGTACACCAAAACATACACATTTTCATTGTACATTCAAGAAATGTACATCAAAACACACACATTTTCAGTGTACATTCAAGAAATGAATATCAAAACATACACATTTTCAGTGTACATTCAAGAAATGTACATCAAAACATACAAATTTTCATTGTATATAGAAGAAATGTACATCAAAACATACACATTTTCATTGTACATTAAAGAAATGTACATCAAACCTACACATTTTCAGTGTACATTCAAGAAATGTACATCAAAACATACACATTTTCACTGTACACTCAAGAAATGTACATCAAAACATACACATTTTCAGTGTACATTCAAAAAATGTACATCAAAACATACACATTTTCATTGTATATACCAGAAATGTACATCAAAACATACACATTTTCATTGTATATACAAGAAATATACATCAAAACATACACATTTTCAGTGTACACTCAAGAAATGTCCATCAAAACATATACATTTTCATTGTATATACAAGAAATGTACATCAAAACATACACATTTTCAGTGTACATTCAAGAACTGTACATGAAAACATATACATTTTCATTGTACATTCAAGAAATGTATATCAAAACATACACATTTTCAGATTACATTCAAGAAATGTACATCAAAACATACACATTTTCATTGTACATTCAAGAAATGTACATCAAAACATACACATTTTCATTGTGCATTCAAGATATGTACATCAAAACATAAACATTTTCATTGTACATTCAAGGAATGTACATCAAAACATACACATTTTCATTGTACATTCAAGAAATGTACATCAAAACACACACATTTTCAGTGTACATTCAAGAAATGTATATCAAAACATACACATTTTCAGTGTACATTCAAGAAATGTACATCAAAACATACACATTTTCATTGTACACTCAAGAAATGTACATCAAAACATACACATTTTCAGTGTACATTCAAGAAATGGACATCAAAACATACACATTTTCATTGTATATACCAGAAATGTACATCAAAGCATACACATTTTCATTGTATATACAAGAAATGTACATCAAAACATACACATTTTCAGTGTACATTCAAGAAATATACATGAAAACATATACATTTTCATTGTACATTCAAGAAATGTACATCAAAAAATACACATTTTCATTGTACATTCAAGAAATGTACATCAAAACATACACATTTTCATTGTACATTCAAGAAATGTACATCAAAACATACACATTTTCATTGTACACTCAAGAAATGTACATCAAAACATACACATTTTCATTGTGCACTCAAGAAATGTACATCAAAACACACACATTTTCATTGTACATTCAAGAAATGTATATCAAAACATACACATTTTCATTGTACATTCAAGAAATGTACATCAAAACATACACATTTTCATTGTACATTAAAGAAATGTACATCAAAACATACACATTTTCATTGTACATTCAAGGAATGTACATCAAAGCATACACATTTTCATTGTACATTCAAGAAATGTACATCAAAACACACACATTTTCATTGTACACTCAAGAATTGTACATCAAAACATACACATTTTGAGTGTACATTCAAGAGATATACATCAAAACATACACATTTTCATTGTACATTCAAGAAATGTACATCAAAACATACACATTTTCATTGTATATACCAGAAATGTACATCAAAACATACACATTTTCATTGTACATTCAACAAATGTACATCAAAACATACACATTTTGACTGCACATTCTAGAAATATACATCAAAACATACACATTTTCATTGCATATACCAGAAATGCACATCAAAACATACACATTTTCATTGTACATTCAAGAACTGTACATCAAAACATACACATTTTCAGTGTACATTCAAGAAAATTACATCAAAACATACACATTTTCACTGTACATTCAAGAAATGTACATCAAAACATACACATTTTCATTGTATATACAAGAAATGTACATCAAAACATACACATTTTGATTGTATATACAAGAAATGTACATCAAAACATACACATTTTCAGTGTACATTCAAGAAATGTACATCAAGACATACACATTTTCATTGTACATTCAAGAAATGTTCATCAAAACATACACATTTTTATTGTACACTCAAGAAATGTACATCAAAACATACACATTTTCAGTGTACATTCAAGAAATGTATATCAAAACATACACATTTTCATTGTACATTCAAGAAATGTACATCAAAACATACACATTTTCATTGTACATTCAAGAAATGTACATCAAAACATACACATTTTCATTCTACATTCAAGAAATATACATCAAAACATACACATTTACATTGTACATTCAAGAAATGTACATCAAAACATACACATTTTCATTGTACACTCAAGAAATGTACACCAAAACATACACAATTTCAGTGTACATTCAAGGAATGTACATCAAAACATACACATTTTCATTGTACATTCAAGAAATGTACATCAAAACATACACATTTTCATTGTACATTCTAGAAATATAAATCGAAACATACACATTTTCATTGTACATTTAAGAAATGTACATCAAAACATACACATTTTCATTGTACATTCAAGAAATGTACATCAAAACATACACATTTTCATTGTACATTCAAGAAATATACATCAAAACATACACATTTTCATTGTACATTCAAGAAATGTACATCAAAACATACACATTTTCATTGTACACTCAAGAAATGTACATCAAAACATACACATTTTCTGTGTACATTCAAGAAATGTACATCAAATCATACACATTTTCATTGTACATTCAAGAAATGTACATCAAAACATACACATTTTCATTGTACATTCTAGAAATATAAATCAAAACATACACATTTTCATTGTATATACAAGAAATGTACATCAAAACATACACATTTTCATTGTACACTCAAGAAATGTACATCAAAACATACACATTTTCAGTGCACATTGAAGAAATGTATATGAAATCATACACTTTTTGATTTTGCGTTCCAGAAATGTACATCAAAACATACACATTTTCAGTGTATATTCAAGAAATGTATATCAAAAAATACACATTTTCAGTGTACATTCAAGAAATGTACATCATAGCAAACACATTTTCATTGTACACCAAAGAAATGTACATCAAAACATACACATTTTCATTGTACATTCAAGAAATGCACATCAAAACATACACATTTTCATTGTACATTCAAGAAATATACATCAAAACATACACATTTTCATTGTACATTCAAGAAATGTACATCAAAACATACACATTCTCATTGTACATTCAAGAAATGTACATCAAAACATACAGATTTTGATTGTACACTCAAGAAATGTACATCAAAACATACACATTTTCATTGTACACTCAAGAAATGTAAATCAAAACATACACATTTTCATTGTACATTCAAAAAATGTATATCAATACATACACATTTTCATTGTACATTCAAGAAATGTACATCAAAACATACACATTTTCATTGTACATTCAAGAAATGTATATCAAAACATACACATTTTCAGTGTACATTCAAGAAATGTACATCAAAACATACACATTTTCATTGTACACTCAAGAAATGTACATCAAAACATACACATTTTCAGTGTACATTCAAGAAATGGACATCAAAACATACACATTTTCATTGTATATACCAGAAATGTACATCAAAGCATACACATTTTCATTGTATATACAAGAAATGTACATCAAAACATACACATTTTCAGTGTACATTCAAGAAATATACATGAAAACATATACATTTTCATTGTACATTCAAGAAATGTACATCAAAAAATACACATTTTCATTGTACATTCAAGAAATGTATATCAAAACATACACATTTTCATTGTACACTCAAGAAATGTACATCAAAACATACACATTTTCATTGTACACTCAAGAAATGTACATCAAAACATACACATTTTCATTGTACATTCAAGAAATGTATATCAAAACATACACATTTTCATTGTACATTCAAGAAATGTATATCAAAACATACACATTTTCATTGTACATTCAAGAAATGTACATCAAAACACACACATTTTCATTGTACATTAAAGAAATGTACATCAAAACATACACATTTTCATTGTACATTCAAGGAATGTACATCAAAACATACACATTTTCATTGTACATTCAAGAAATGTACATCAAAACACACACATTTTCTTTGTACACTCAAGGATTGTACATCAAAACATACACATTTTGAGTGTACATTCAAGAGATATACATCAAAACATACACATTTTCATTGTACATTCAAGAAATGTACATCAAAACATACACATTTTCATTGTATATACCAGAAATGTACATCAAAACATACACATTTTCATTGTATATACCAGAAATGTACATCAAAACATACACATTTTCATTGTACATTCAACAAATGTACATCAAAACATACACATTTTGACTGCACATTCTAGAAATATACATCAAAACATACACATTTTCATTGCATATACCAGAAATGCACATCAAAACATACACATTTTCATTGTACATTCAAGAACTGTACATCAAAACATACACATTTTCAGTGTACATTCAAGAAAATTACATCAAAACATACACATTTTCACTGTACATTCAAGAAATGTACATCAAAACATACACATTTTCATTGTATATACAAGAAATGTACATCAAAACATACACATTTTGATTGTATATACAAGAAATGTACATCAAAACATACACATTTTCAGTGTACATTCAAGAAATGTACATCAAGACATACACATTTTCATTGTATATTCAAGAAATGTACATCAAAACATACACATTTTCATTGTACACTCAAGAAATGTACATCAAAACATACACATTTTCAGTGTACATTCAAGAAATGTATATCAAAACATACACATTTTCATTGTACATTCAAGAAATGTACATCAAAACATACACATTTTCATTGTGCATTCAAGAAATGTACATCAAAACATACACATTTTCATTCTACATACAAGAAATATACATCAAAACATACACATTTACATTGTACATTCAAGAAATGTACATCAAAACATACACATTTTCATTGTACACTCAAGAAATGTACATCAAAACATACTCAATTTCAGTGTACATTCAAGGAATGTACATCAAAACATACACATTTTCATTGTACATTCAAGAAATGTACATCAAAACATACACATTTTCATTGTACATTCTAGAAATATAAATCAAAACATACACATTTTCATTGTACATTTAAGAATTGTACATCAAAACATACACATTTTCATTGTACATTCAAGAAATGTACATCAAAACATACACATTTTCATTGTACATTCAAGAAATATACATCAAAACATACACATTTTCATTGTACATTCAAGAAATGTACATCAAAACATACACATTTTCATTGTACACTCAAGAAATGTACATCAAAACATACACATTTTCTGTGTACATTCAAGAAATGTACATCAAATCATACACATTTTCATTGTACATTCAAGAAATGTACATCAAAACATACACATTTTCATTGTACATTCTAGAAATATAAATCAAAACATACACATTTTCATTGTATATACAAGAAATGTACATCAAAACATACACATTTTCATTGTACACTCAAGAAATGTACATCAAAACATACACATTTTCAGTGCACATTGAAGAAATGTATATCAAATCATACACTTTTTGATTTTGCGTTCCAGAAATGTACATCAAAACATACACATTTTCAGTGTATATTCAAGAAATGTATATCAAAAAATACACATTTTCAGTGTACATTCAAGAAATGTACATCATAGCAAACACATTTTCATTGTACACCAAAGAAATGTACATCAAAACATACACATTTTCATTGTACATTCAAGAAATGCACATCAAAACATACACATTTTCATTGTACATTCAAGAAATATACATCAAAACATACACATTTTCATTGTACATTCAAGAAATGTACATCAAAACATACACATTCTCATTGTACATTCAAGAAATGTACATCAAAACATACAGATTTTGATTGTACACTCAAGAAATGTACATCAAAACATACACATTTTCATTGTACACTCAAGAAATGTAAATCAAAACATACACATTTTCATTGTACATTCAAAAAATGTATATCAATACATACACATTTTCATTGTACATTCAAGAAATGTACATCAAAACATACACATTTTCATTGTACATTCAAGAAATGTATATCAAAACATACACATTTTCAGTGTACATTCAAGAAATGTACATCAAAACATACACATTTTCATTGTACACTCAAGAAATGTACATCAAAACATACACATTTTCAGTGTACATTCAAGAAATGGACATCAAAACATACACATTTTCATTGTATATACCAGAAATGTACATCAAAGCATACACATTTTCATTGTATATACAAGAAATGTACATCAAAACATACACATTTTCAGTGTACATTCAAGAAATATACATGAAAACATATACATTTTCATTGTACATTCAAGAAATGTACATCAAAAAATACACATTTTCATTGTACATTCAAGAAATGTATATCAAAACATACACATTTTCATTGTACACTCAAGAAATGTACATCAAAACATACACATTTTCATTGTACACTCAAGAAATGTACATCAAAACATACACATTTTCATTGTACATTCAAGAAATGTATATCAAAACATACACATTTTCATTGTACATTCAAGAAATGTATATCAAAACATACACATTTTCATTGTACATTCAAGAAATGTACATCAAAACACACACATTTTCATTGTACATTAAAGAAATGTACATCAAAACATACACATTTTCATTGTACATTCAAGGAATGTACATCAAAACATACACATTTTCATTGTACATTCAAGAAATGTACATCAAAACACACACATTTTCTTTGTACACTCAAGGATTGTACATCAAAACATACACATTTTGAGTGTACATTCAAGAGATATACATCAAAACATACACATTTTCATTGTACATTCAAGAAATGTACATCAAAACATACACATTTTCATTGTATATACCAGAAATGTACATCAAAACATACACATTTTCATTGTATATACCAGAAATGTACATCAAAACATACACATTTTCATTGTACATTCAACAAATGTACATCAAAACATACACATTTTGACTGCACATTCTAGAAATATACATCAAAACATACACATTTTCATTGCATATACCAGAAATGCACATCAAAACATACACATTTTCATTGTACATTCAAGAACTGTACATCAAAACATACACATTTTCAGTGTACATTCAAGAAAATTACATCAAAACATACACATTTTCACTGTACATTCAAGAAATGTACATCAAAACATACACATTTTCATTGTATATACAAGAAATGTACATCAAAACATACACATTTTGATTGTATATACAAGAAATGTACATCAAAACATACACATTTTCAGTGTACATTCAAGAAATGTACATCAAGACATACACATTTTCATTGTATATTCAAGAAATGTACATCAAAACATACACATTTTCATTGTACACTCAAGAAATGTACATCAAAACATACACATTTTCAGTGTACATTCAAGAAATGTATATCAAAACATACACATTTTCATTGTACATTCAAGAAATGTACATCAAAACATACACATTTTCATTGTGCATTCAAGAAATGTACATCAAAACATACACATTTTCATTCTACATACAAGAAATATACATCAAAACATACACATTTACATTGTACATTCAAGAAATGTACATCAAAACATACACATTTTCATTGTACACTCAAGAAATGTACATCAAAACATACTCAATTTCAGTGTACATTCAAGGAATGTACATCAAAACATACACATTTTCATTGTACATTCAAGAAATGTACATCAAAACATACACATTTTCATTGTACATTCTAGAAATATAAATCAAAACATACACATTTTCATTGTACATTTAAGAATTGTACATCAAAACATACACATTTTCATTGTACATTCAAGAAATGTACATCAAAACATACACATTTTCATTGTACATTCAAGAAATATACATCAAAACATACACATTTTCATTGTACATTCAAGAAATGTACATCAAAACATACACATTTTCATTGTACACTCAAGAAATGTACATCAAAACATACACATTTTCTGTGTACATTCAAGAAATGTACATCAAATCATACACATTTTCATTGTACATTCAAGAAATGTACATCAAAACATACACATTTTCATTGTACATTCTAGAAATATAAATCAAAACATACACATTTTCATTGTATATACAAGAAATGTACATCAAAACATACACATTTTCATTGTACACTCAAGAAATGTACATCAAAACATACACATTTTCAGTGCACATTGAAGAAATGTATATCAAATCATACACTTTTTGATTTTGCGTTCCAGAAATGTACATCAAAACATACACATTTTCAGTGTACATTCAAGAAATGTATATAAAAAAATACACATTTTCAGTGTACATTCAAGAAATGTACATCATAGCAAACACATTTTCATTGTACACCAAAGAAATGTACATCAAAACATACACATTTTCATTGTACATTCAAGAAATGCACATCAAAACATACACATTTTCATTGTACATTCAAGAAATATACATCAAAACATACACATTTTCATTGTACATTCGAGAAATGTACATCAAAACATACACATTCTCATTGTACATTCAAGAAATGTACATCAAAACATACAGATTTTGATTGTACACTCAAGAAATGTACATCAAAACATACACATTTTCATTGTACACTCAAGAAATGTACATCAAAACATACACATTTTCATTGTACATTCAAAAAATGTATATCAATACATACACACTTTCATTGTACATTCAAGAAATGTACATCAAAACATACACATTTTCATTGTACATTCAAGAAATGTACATCAAAACATACACATTTTCATTGTACATTCAAAGAATGTACACCAAAACATACACATTTTCATTGTACATTAAAGAAATGTACATCAAACCTACACATTTTCAGTGTACATTCAAGAAATGTACATCAAAACATACACATTTTCACTGTACACTCAAGAAATGTACATCAAAACATACACATTTTCAGTGTACATTCAAAAAATGTACATCAAAACATACACATTTTCATTGTATATAGAAGAAATGTACATCAAAACATACACATTTTCATTGTACATTAAAGAAATGTACATCAAACCTACACATTTTCAGTGTACATTCAAGAAATGTACATCAAAACATACACATTTTCACTGTACACTCAAGAAATGTACATCAAAACATACACATTTTCAGTGTACATTCAAAAAATGTACATCAAAACATACACATTTTCATTGTATATACCAGAAATGTACATCAAAACATACACATTTTCATTGTATATTCAAGAAATATACATCAAAGCATACACATTTTCAGTGTACACTCAAGAAATGTCCATCAAAACATATACATTTTCATTGTATATACAAGAAATGTACATCAAAACATACACATTTTCAGTGTACATTCAAGAACTGTACATGAAAACATATACATTTTCATTGTACATTCAAGAAATGTATATCAAAACATACACATTTTCAGATTACATTCAAGAAATGTACATCAAAACATACACATTTTCATTGTACATTCAAGAAATGTACATCAAAACATACACATTTTCATTGTACATTCAAGATATGTACATCAAAACATAAACATTTTCATTGTACATTCAAGGAATGTACATCAAATCATACACATTTTCATTGTACATTCAAGAAATGTACATCAAAACACACACATTTTCAGTGTACATTCAAGAAGTGTATATCAAAACATACACATTTTCAGTGTACATTCAAGAAATGTACATCAAAACATACACATTTTCATTGTACACTCAAGAAATGTACATCAAAACATACACATTTTCAGTGTACATTCAAGAAATGGACATCAAAACATACACATTTTCATTGTATATACCAGAAATGTACATCAAAGCATACATATTTTCATTGTATATACAAGAAATGTACATCAAAACATACACATTTTCAGTGTACATTCAAGAAATATACATGAAAACATATACATTTTCATTGTACATTCAAGAAATGTACATCAAAAAATACACATTTTCATTGTACATTCAAGAAATGTACATCAAAACATACACATTTTCATTGTACATTCAAGAAATGTACATCAAAACATACACATTTTCATTGTACACTCAAGAAATGTACATCAAAACATACACATTTTCATTGTACACTCAAGAAATGTACATCAAAACATACACATTTTCATTGTACATTCAAGAAATGTATATCAAAAGATACACATTTTCATTGTACATTCAAGAAATGTACATCAAAACATACACATTTTCATTGTACATTAAAGAAATGTACATCAAAACATACACATTTTCATTGTACATTCAAGGAATGTACATCAAAACATACACATTTTCATTGTACATTCAAGAAATGTACATCAAAACACACACATTTTCATTGTACACTCAAGAATTGTACATCAAAACATACACATTTTGAGTGTACATTCAAGAGATATACATCAAAACATACACATTTTCATTGTACATTCAAGAAATGTACATCAAAACATACACATTTTCATTGTATATACCAGAAATGTACATCAAAACATACACATTTTCATTGTACATTCAACAAATGTACATCAAAACATACACATTTTGACTGCACATTCTAGAAATATACATCAAAACATACACATTTTCATTGCATATACCAGAAATGCACATCAAAACATACACATTTTCATTGTACATTCAAGAACTGTACATCAAAACATACACATTTTCAGTGTACATTCAAGAAAATTACATCAAAACATACACATTTTCACTGTACATTCAAGAAATGTACATCAAAACATACACATTTTCATTGTATATACAAGAAATGTACATCAAAACATACACATTTTGATTGTATATACAAGAAATGTACATCAAAACATACACATTTTCAGTGTACATTCAAGAAATGTACATCAAGACATACACATTTTCATTGTACATTCAAGAAATGTACATCAAAACATACACATTTTCATTGTACACTCAAGAAATGTACATCAAAACATACACATTTTCAGTGTACATTCAAGAAATGTATATCAAAACATACACATTTTCATTGTACATTCAAGAAATGTACATCAAAACATACACATTTTCATTGTACATTCAAGAAATGTACATCAAAACATACACATTTTCATTGTACATTCAAAGAATGTACACCAAAACATACACATTTTCATTGTACATTCAAGAAATGTACATCAAAACACACACATTTTCAGTGTACATTCAAGAAATGAATATCAAAACATACACATTTTCAGTGTACATTCAAGAAATGTACATCAAAACATACAAATTTTCATTGTATATAGAAGAAATGTACATCAAAACATACACATTTTCATTGTACATTAAAGAAATGTACATCAAACCTACACATTTTCAGTGTACATTCAAGAAATGTACATCAAAACATACACATTTTCACTGTACACTCAAGAAATGTACATCAAAACATACACATTTTCAGTGTACATTCAAAAAATGTACATCAAAACATACACATTTTCATTGTATATACCAGAAATGTACATCAAAACATACACATTTTCATTGTATATACAAGAAATATACATCAAAACATACACATTTTCATTGTATATACCAGAAATGTACATCAAAACATACACATTTTCATTGTACATTCAACAAATGTACATCAAAACATACACATTTTGACTGCACATTCTAGAAATATACATCAAAACATACACATTTTCATTGCATATACCAGAAATGCACATCAAAACATACACATTTTCATTGTACATTCAAGAACTGTACATCAAAACATACACATTTTCAGTGTACATTCAAGAAAATTACATCAAAACATACACATTTTCACTGTACATTCAAGAAATGTACATCAAAACATACACATTTTCATTGTATATACAAGAAATGTACATCAAAACATACACATTTTGATTGTATATACAAGAAATGTACATCAAAACATACACATTTTCAGTGTACATTCAAGAAATGTACATCAAGACATACACATTTTCATTGTATATTCAAGAAATGTACATCAAAACATACACATTTTCATTGTACACTCAAGAAATGTACATCAAAACATACACATTTTCAGTGTACATTCAAGAAATGTATATCAAAACATACACATTTTCATTGTACATTCAAGAAATGTACATCAAAACATACACATTTTCATTGTGCATTCAAGAAATGTACATCAAAACATACACATTTTCATTCTACATACAAGAAATATACATCAAAACATACACATTTACATTGTACATTCAAGAAATGTACATCAAAACATACACATTTTCATTGTACACTCAAGAAATGTACATCAAAACATACTCAATTTCAGTGTACATTCAAGGAATGTACATCAAAACATACACATTTTCATTGTACATTCAAGAAATGTACATCAAAACATACACATTTTCATTGTACATTCTAGAAATATAAATCAAAACATACACATTTTCATTGTACATTTAAGAATTGTACATCAAAACATACACATTTTCATTGTACATTCAAGAAATGTACATCAAAACATACACATTTTCATTGTACATTCAAGAAATATACATCAAAACATACACATTTTCATTGTACATTCAAGAAATGTACATCAAAACATACACATTTTCATTGTACACTCAAGAAATGTACATCAAAACATACACATTTTCTGTGTACATTCAAGAAATGTACATCAAATCATACACATTTTCATTGTACATTCAAGAAATGTACATCAAAACATACACATTTTCATTGTACATTCTAGAAATATAAATCAAAACATACACATTTTCATTGTATATACAAGAAATGTACATCAAAACATACACATTTTCATTGTACACTCAAGAAATGTACATCAAAACATACACATTTTCAGTGCACATTGAAGAAATGTATATCAAATCATACACTTTTTGATTTTGCGTTCCAGAAATGTACATCAAAACATACACATTTTCAGTGTATATTCAAGAAATGTATATCAAAAAATACACATTTTCAGTGTACATTCAAGAAATGTACATCATAGCAAACACATTTTCATTGTACACCAAAGAAATGTACATCAAAACATACACATTTTCATTGTACATTCAAGAAATGCACATCAAAACATACACATTTTCATTGTACATTCAAGAAATATACATCAAAACATACACATTTTCATTGTACATTCAAGAAATGTACATCAAAACATACACATTCTCATTGTACATTCAAGAAATGTACATCAAAACATACAGATTTTGATTGTACACTCAAGAAATGTACATCAAAACATACACATTTTCATTGTACACTCAAGAAATGTAAATCAAAACATACACATTTTCATTGTACATTCAAAAAATGTATATCAATACATACACATTTTCATTGTACATTCAAGAAATGTACATCAAAACATACACATTTTCATTGTACATTCAAGAAATGTATATCAAAACATACACATTTTCAGTGTACATTCAAGAAATGTACATCAAAACATACACATTTTCATTGTACACTCAAGAAATGTACATCAAAACATACACATTTTCAGTGTACATTCAAGAAATGGACATCAAAACATACACATTTTCATTGTATATACCAGAAATGTACATCAAAGCATACACATTTTCATTGTATATACAAGAAATGTACATCAAAACATACACATTTTCAGTGTACATTCAAGAAATATACATGAAAACATATACATTTTCATTGTACATTCAAGAAATGTACATCAAAAAATACACATTTTCATTGTACATTCAAGAAATGTATATCAAAACATACACATTTTCATTGTACACTCAAGAAATGTACATCAAAACATACACATTTTCATTGTACACTCAAGAAATGTACATCAAAACATACACATTTTCATTGTACATTCAAGAAATGTATATCAAAACATACACATTTTCATTGTACATTCAAGAAATGTATATCAAAACATACACATTTTCATTGTACATTCAAGAAATGTACATCAAAACACACACATTTTCATTGTACATTAAAGAAATGTACATCAAAACATACACATTTTCATTGTACATTCAAGGAATGTACATCAAAACATACACATTTTCATTGTACATTCAAGAAATGTACATCAAAACACACACATTTTCTTTGTACACTCAAGGATTGTACATCAAAACATACACATTTTGAGTGTACATTCAAGAGATATACATCAAAACATACACATTTTCATTGTACATTCAAGAAATGTACATCAAAACATACACATTTTCATTGTATATACCAGAAATGTACATCAAAACATACACATTTTCATTGTATATACCAGAAATGTACATCAAAACATACACATTTTCATTGTACATTCAACAAATGTACATCAAAACATACACATTTTGACTGCACATTCTAGAAATATACATCAAAACATACACATTTTCATTGCATATACCAGAAATGCACATCAAAACATACACATTTTCATTGTACATTCAAGAACTGTACATCAAAACATACACATTTTCAGTGTACATTCAAGAAAATTACATCAAAACATACACATTTTCACTGTACATTCAAGAAATGTACATCAAAACATACACATTTTCATTGTATATACAAGAAATGTACATCAAAACATACACATTTTGATTGTATATACAAGAAATGTACATCAAAACATACACATTTTCAGTGTACATTCAAGAAATGTACATCAAGACATACACATTTTCATTGTATATTCAAGAAATGTACATCAAAACATACACATTTTCATTGTACACTCAAGAAATGTACATCAAAACATACACATTTTCAGTGTACATTCAAGAAATGTATATCAAAACATACACATTTTCATTGTACATTCAAGAAATGTACATCAAAACATACACATTTTCATTGTGCATTCAAGAAATGTACATCAAAACATACACATTTTCATTCTACATACAAGAAATATACATCAAAACATACACATTTACATTGTACATTCAAGAAATGTACATCAAAACATACACATTTTCATTGTACACTCAAGAAATGTACATCAAAACATACTCAATTTCAGTGTACATTCAAGGAATGTACATCAAAACATACACATTTTCATTGTACATTCAAGAAATGTACATCAAAACATACACATTTTCATTGTACATTCTAGAAATATAAATCAAAACATACACATTTTCATTGTACATTTAAGAATTGTACATCAAAACATACACATTTTCATTGTACATTCAAGAAATGTACATCAAAACATACACATTTTCATTGTACATTCAAGAAATATACATCAAAACATACACATTTTCATTGTACATTCAAGAAATGTACATCAAAACATACACATTTTCATTGTACACTCAAGAAATGTACATCAAAACATACACATTTTCTGTGTACATTCAAGAAATGTACATCAAATCATACACATTTTCATTGTACATTCAAGAAATGTACATCAAAACATACACATTTTCATTGTACATTCTAGAAATATAAATCAAAACATACACATTTTCATTGTATATACAAGAAATGTACATCAAAACATACACATTTTCATTGTACACTCAAGAAATGTACATCAAAACATACACATTTTCAGTGCACATTGAAGAAATGTATATCAAATCATACACTTTTTGATTTTGCGTTCCAGAAATGTACATCAAAACATACACATTTTCATTGTATATACAAGAAATGTACATCAAAACATACACATTTTCATTGTACACTCAAGAAATGTACATCAAAACATACACATTTTCAGTGCACATTGAAGAAATGTATATCAAATCATACACTTTTTGATTTTGCGTTCCAGAAATGTACATCAAAACATACACATTTTCAGTGTACATTCAAGAAATGTATATAAAAAAATACACATTTTCAGTGTACATTCAAGAAATGTACATCATAGCAAACACATTTTCATTGTACACCAAAGAAATGTACATCAAAACATACACATTTTCATTGTACATTCAAGAAATGCACATCAAAACATACACATTTTCATTGTACATTCAAGAAATATACATCAAAACATACACATTTTCATTGTACATTCGAGAAATGTACATCAAAACATACACATTCTCATTGTACATTCAAGAAATGTACATCAAAACATACAGATTTTGATTGTACACTCAAGAAATGTACATCAAAACATACACATTTTCATTGTACACTCAAGAAATGTACATCAAAACATACACATTTTCATTGTACATTCAAAAAATGTATATCAATACATACACACTTTCATTGTACATTCAAGAAATGTACATCAAAACATACACATTTTCATTGTACATTCAAGAAATGTACATCAAAACATACACATTTTCATTGTACATTCAAAGAATGTACACCAAAACATACACATTTTCATTGTACATTAAAGAAATGTACATCAAACCTACACATTTTCAGTGTACATTCAAGAAATGTACATCAAAACATACACATTTTCACTGTACACTCAAGAAATGTACATCAAAACATACACATTTTCAGTGTACATTCAAAAAATGTACATCAAAACATACACATTTTCATTGTATATAGAAGAAATGTACATCAAAACATACACATTTTCATTGTACATTAAAGAAATGTACATCAAACCTACACATTTTCAGTGTACATTCAAGAAATGTACATCAAAACATACACATTTTCACTGTACACTCAAGAAATGTACATCAAAACATACACATTTTCAGTGTACATTCAAAAAATGTACATCAAAACATACACATTTTCATTGTATATACCAGAAATGTACATCAAAACATACACATTTTCATTGTATATACAAGAAATATACATCAAAGCATACACATTTTCAGTGTACACTCAAGAAATGTCCATCAAAACATATACATTTTCATTGTATATACAAGAAATGTACATCAAAACATACACATTTTCAGTGTACATTCAAGAACTGTACATGAAAACATATACATTTTCATTGTACATTCAAGAAATGTATATCAAAACATACACATTTTCAGATTACATTCAAGAAATGTACATCAAAACATACACATTTTCATTGTACATTCAAGAAATGTACATCAAAACATACACATTTTCATTGTACATTCAAGATATGTACATCAAAACATAAACATTTTCATTGTACATTCAAGGAATGTACATCAAATCATACACATTTTCATTGTACATTCAAGAAATGTACATCAAAACACACACATTTTCAGTGTACATTCAAGAAGTGTATATCAAAACATACACATTTTCAGTGTACATTCAAGAAATGTACATCAAAACATACACATTTTCATTGTACACTCAAGAAATGTACATCAAAACATACACATTTTCAGTGTACATTCAAGAAATGGACATCAAAACATACACATTTTCATTGTATATACCAGAAATGTACATCAAAGCATACATATTTTCATTGTATATACAAGAAATGTACATCAAAACATACACATTTTCAGTGTACATTCAAGAAATATACATGAAAACATATACATTTTCATTGTACATTCAAGAAATGTACATCAAAAAATACACATTTTCATTGTACATTCAAGAAATGTACATCAAAACATACACATTTTCATTGTACATTCAAGAAATGTACATCAAAACATACACATTTTCATTGTACACTCAAGAAATGTACATCAAAACATACACATTTTCATTGTACACTCAAGAAATGTACATCAAAACATACACATTTTCATTGTACATTCAAGAAATGTATATCAAAAGATACACATTTTCATTGTACATTCAAGAAATGTACATCAAAACATACACATTTTCATTGTACATTAAAGAAATGTACATCAAAACATACACATTTTCATTGTACATTCAAGGAATGTACATCAAAACATACACATTTTCATTGTACATTCAAGAAATGTACATCAAAACACACACATTTTCATTGTACACTCAAGAATTGTACATCAAAACATACACATTTTGAGTGTACATTCAAGAGATATACATCAAAACATACACATTTTCATTGTACATTCAAGAAATGTACATCAAAACATACACATTTTCATTGTATATACCAGAAATGTACATCAAAACATACACATTTTCATTGTACATTCAACAAATGTACATCAAAACATACACATTTTGACTGCACATTCTAGAAATATACATCAAAACATACACATTTTCATTGCATATACCAGAAATGCACATCAAAACATACACATTTTCATTGTACATTCAAGAACTGTACATCAAAACATACACATTTTCAGTGTACATTCAAGAAAATTACATCAAAACATACACATTTTCACTGTACATTCAAGAAATGTACATCAAAACATACACATTTTCATTGTATATACAAGAAATGTACATCAAAACATACACATTTTGATTGTATATACAAGAAATGTACATCAAAACATACACATTTTCAGTGTACATTCAAGAAATGTACATCAAGACATACACATTTTCATTGTACATTCAAGAAATGTACATCAAAACATACACATTTTCATTGTACACTCAAGAAATGTACATCAAAACATACACATTTTCAGTGTACATTCAAGAAATGTATATCAAAACATACACATTTTCATTGTACATTCAAGAAATGTACATCAAAACATACACATTTTCATTGTACATTCAAGAAATGTACATCAAAACATACACATTTTCATTGTACATTCAAAGAATGTACACCAAAACATACACATTTTCATTGTACATTCAAGAAATGTACATCAAAACACACACATTTTCAGTGTACATTCAAGAAATGAATATCAAAACATACACATTTTCAGTATACATTCAAGAAATGTACATCAAAACATACAAATTTTCATTGTATATAGAAGAAATGTACATCAAAACATACACATTTTCATTGTACATTAAAGAAATGTACATCAAACCTACACATTTTCAGTGTACATTCAAGAAATGTACATCAAAACATACACATTTTCACTGTACACTCAAGAAATGTACATCAAAACATACACATTTTCAGTGTACATTCAAAAAATGTACATCAAAACATACACATTTTCATTGTATATACCAGAAATGTACATCAAAACATACACATTTTCATTGTATATACAAGAAATATACATCAAAACATACACATTTTCAGTGTACACTCAAGAAATGTCCATCAAAACATATACATTTTCATTGTATATACAAGAAATGTACATCAAAACATACACATTTTCAGTGTACATTCAAGAACTGTACATGAAAACATATACATTTTCATTGTACATTCAAGAAATGTATATCAAAACATACACATTTTCAGATTACATTCAAGAAATGTACATCAAAACATACACATTTTCATTGTACATTCAAGAAATGTACATCAAAACATACACATTTTCATTGTACATTCAAGATATGTACATCAAAACATAAACATTTTCATTGTACATTCAAGGAATGTACATCAAATCATACACATTTTCATTGTACATTCAAGAAATGTACATCAAAACACACACATTTTCAGTGTACATTCAAGAAGTGTATAACAAAACATACACATTTTCAGTGTACATTCAAGAAATGTACATCAAAACATACACATTTTCATTGTACACTCAAGAAATGTACATCAAAACATACACATTTTCAGTGTACATTCAAGAAATGGACATCAAAACATACACATTTTCATTGTATATACCAGAAATGTACATCAAAGCATACATATTTTCATTGTATATACAAGAAATGTACATCAAAACATACACATTTTCAGTGTACATTCAAGAAATATACATGAAAACATATACATTTTCATTGTACATTCAAGAAATGTACATCAAAAAATACACATTTTCATTGTACATTCAAGAAATGTACATCAAAACATACACATTTTCATTGTACATTCAAGAAATGTACATCAAAACATACACATTTTCATTGTACACTCAAGAAATGTACATCAAAACATACACATTTTCATTGTACACTCAAGAAATGTACATCAAAACATACACATTTTCATTGTACATTCAAGAAATGTATATCAAAAGATACACATTTTCATTGTACATTCAAGAAATGTACATCAAAACATACACATTTTCATTGTACATTAAAGAAATGTACATCAAAACATACACATTTTCATTGTACATTCAAGGAATGTACATCAAAACATACACATTTTCATTGTACATTCAAGAAATGTACATCAAAACACACACATTTTCATTGTACACTCAAGAATTGTACATCAAAACATACACATTTTGAGTGTACATTCAAGAGATATACATCAAAACATACACATTTTCATTGTACATTCAAGAAATGTACATCAAAACATACACATTTTCATTGTATATACCAGAAATGTACATCAAAACATACACATTTTCATTGTACATTCAACAAATGTACATCAAAACATACACATTTTGACTGCACATTCTAGAAATATACATCAAAACATACACATTTTCATTGCATATACCAGAAATGCACATCAAAACATACACATTTTCATTGTACATTCAAGAACTGTACATCAAAACATACACATTTTCAGTGTACATTCAAGAAAATTACATCAAAACATACACATTTTCACTGTACATTCAAGAAATGTACATCAAAACATACACATTTTCATTGTATATACAAGAAATGTACATCAAAACATACACATTTTGATTGTATATACAAGAAATGTACATCAAAACATACACATTTTCAGTGTACATTCAAGAAATGTACATCAAGACATACACATTTTCATTGTACATTCAAGAAATGTACATCAAAACATACACATTTTCATTGTACACTCAAGAAATGTACATCAAAACATACACATTTTCAGTGTACATTCAAGAAATGTATATCAAAACATACACATTTTCATTGTACATTCAAGAAATGTACATCAAAACATACACATTTTCATTGTACATTCAAGAAATGTACATCAAAACATACACATTTTCATTGTACATTCAAAGAATGTACACCAAAACATACACATTTTCATTGTACATTCAAGAAATGTACATCAAAACACACACATTTTCAGTGTACATTCAAGAAATGAATATCAAAACATACACATTTTCAGTGTACATTCAAGAAATGTACATCAAAACATACAAATTTTCATTGTATATAGAAGAAATGTACATCAAAACATACACATTTTCATTGTACATTAAAGAAATGTACATCAAACCTACACATTTTCAGTGTACATTCAAGAAATGTACATCAAAACATACACATTTTCACTGTACACTCAAGAAATGTACATCAAAACATACACATTTTCAGTGTACATTCAAAAAATGTACATCAAAACATACACATTTTCATTGTATATACCAGAAATGTACATCAAAACATACACATTTTCATTGTATATACAAGAAATATACATCAAAACATACACATTTTCAGTGTACACTCAAGAAATGTCCATCAAAACATATACATTTTCATTGTATATACAAGAAATGTACATCAAAACATACACATTTTCAGTGTACATTCAAGAACTGTACATGAAAACATATACATTTTCATTGTACATTCAAGAAATGTATATCAAAACATACACATTTTCAGATTACATTCAAGAAATGTACATCAAAACATACACATTTTCATTGTACATTCAAGAAATGTACATCAAAACATACACATTTTCATTGTGCATTCAAGATATGTACATCAAAACATAAACATTTTCATTGTACATTCAAGGAATGTACATCAAAACATACACATTTTCATTGTACATTCAAGAAATGTACATCAAAACACACACATTTTCAGTGTACATTCAAGAAATGTATATCAAAACATACACATTTTCAGTGTACATTCAAGAAATGTACATCAAAACATACACATTTTCATTGTACACTCAAGAAATGTACATCAAAACATACACATTTTCAGTGTACATTCAAGAAATGGACATCAAAACATACACATTTTCATTGTATATACCAGAAATGTACATCAAAGCATACACATTTTCATTGTATATACAAGAAATGTACATCAAAACATACACATTTTCAGTGTACATTCAAGAAATATACATGAAAACATATACATTTTCATTGTACATTCAAGAAATGTACATCAAAAAATACACATTTTCATTGTACATTCAAGAAATGTACATCAAAACATACACATTTTCATTGTACATTCAAGAAATGTACATCAAAACATACACATTTTCATTGTACACTCAAGAAATGTACATCAAAACATACACATTTTCATTGTGCACTCAAGAAATGTACATCAAAACACACACATTTTCATTGTACATTCAAGAAATGTATATCAAAACATACACATTTTCATTGTACATTCAAGAAATGTACATCAAAACATACACATTTTCATTGTACATTAAAGAAATGTACATCAAAACATACACATTTTCATTGTACATTCAAGGAATGTACATCAAAGCATACACATTTTCATTGTACATTCAAGAAATGTACATCAAAACACACACATTTTCATTGTACACTCAAGAATTGTACATCAAAACATACACATTTTGAGTGTACATTCAAGAGATATACATCAAAACATACACATTTTCATTGTACATTCAAGAAATGTACATCAAAACATACACATTTTCATTGTATATACCAGAAATGTACATCAAAACATACACATTTTCATTGTACATTCAACAAATGTACATCAAAACATACACATTTTGACTGCACATTCTAGAAATATACATCAAAACATACACATTTTCATTGCATATACCAGAAATGCACATCAAAACATACACATTTTCATTGTACATTCAAGAACTGTACATCAAAACATACACATTTTCAGTGTACATTCAAGAAAATTACATCAAAACATACACATTTTCACTGTACATTCAAGAAATGTACATCAAAACATACACATTTTCATTGTATATACAAGAAATGTACATCAAAACATACACATTTTGATTGTATATACAAGAAATGTACATCAAAACATACACATTTTCAGTGTACATTCAAGAAATGTACATCAAGACATACACATTTTCATTGTACATTCAAGAAATGTTCATCAAAACATACACATTTTTATTGTACACTCAAGAAATGTACATCAAAACATACACATTTTCAGTGTACATTCAAGAAATGTATATCAAAACATACACATTTTCATTGTACATTCAAGAAATGTACATCAAAACATACACATTTTCATTGTACATTCAAGAAATGTACATCAAAACATACACATTTTCATTCTACATTCAAGAAATATACATCAAAACATACACATTTACATTGTACATTCAAGAAATGTACATCAAAACATACACATTTTCATTGTACACTCAAGAAATGTACACCAAAACATACACAATTTCAGTGTACATTCAAGGAATGTACATCAAAACATACACATTTTCATTGTACATTCAAGAAATGTACATCAAAACATACACATTTTCATTGTACATTCTAGAAATATAAATCGAAACATACACATTTTCATTGTACATTTAAGAAATGTACATCAAAACATACACATTTTCATTGTACATTCAAGAAATGTACATCAAAACATACACATTTTCATTGTACATTCAAGAAATATACATCAAAACATACACATTTTCATTGTACATTCAAGAAATGTACATCAAAACATACACATTTTCATTGTACACTCAAGAAATGTACATCAAAACATACACATTTTCTGTGTACATTCAAGAAATGTACATCAAATCATACACATTTTCATTGTACATTCAAGAAATGTACATCAAAACATACACATTTTCATTGTACATTCTAGAAATATAAATCAAAACATACACATTTTCATTGTATATACAAGAAATGTACATCAAAACATACACATTTTCATTGTACACTCAAGAAATGTACATCAAAACATACACATTTTCAGTGCACATTGAAGAAATGTATATGAAATCATACACTTTTTGATTTTGCGTTCCAGAAATGTACATCAAAACATACACATTTTCAGTGTATATTCAAGAAATGTATATCAAAAAATACACATTTTCAGTGTACATTCAAGAAATGTACATCATAGCAAACACATTTTCATTGTACACCAAAGAAATGTACATCAAAACATACACATTTTCATTGTACATTCAAGAAATGCACATCAAAACATACACATTTTCATTGTACATTCAAGAAATATACATCAAAACATACACATTTTCATTGTACATTCAAGAAATGTACATCAAAACATACACATTCTCATTGTACATTCAAGAAATGTACATCAAAACATACAGATTTTGATTGTACACTCAAGAAATGTACATCAAAACATACACATTTTCATTGTACACTCAAGAAATGTAAATCAAAACATACACATTTTCATTGTACATTCAAAAAATGTATATCAATACATACACATTTTCATTGTACATTCAAGAAATGTACATCAAAACATACACATTTTCATTGTACATTCAAGAAATGTACATCAAAACATACACATTTTCATTATACATTCAAAGAATGTACACCAAAACATACACATTTTCATTGTACATTCAAGAAATGTACATCAAAACACACACATTTTCAGTGTACATTCAAGAAATGAATATCAAAACATACACATTTTCAGTGTACATTCAAGAAATGTACATCAAAACATACAAATTTTCATTGTATATAGAAGAAATGTACATCAAAACATACACATTTTCATTGTACATTAAAGAAATGTACATCAAAACCTACACATTTTCAGTGTACATTCAAGAAATGTACATCAAAACATACACATTTTCATTGTACACTCAAGAAATGTACATCAAAACATACACATTTTCATTGTATATACCAGAAATGTACATCAAAACATACACATCTTCATTGTACACTAAAGAAATGTACATCAAAACATACACACTTTCAGTGTACATTCAAGAAATGTACATCAAAAAATACACATTTTCTTTGGACATTCAAGAAATGTACATCAAAACATACACATTTTCATTGTACATTCAAGAAATGTACATCAAAACATACACATTTTCATTGTACACTCAAGAAATGTACATCAAAACATACACATTTTCATTGTACACTCAAGAAATGTACATCAAAACATACACATTTTCATTGTACATTCAAGAAATGTATAACAAAACATACACATTTTCATTGTACATTCAAGAAATGTACATCAAAACATACACATTTTCATTGTACATTAAAGAAATGTACATCAAAACATACACATTTTCATTGTACATTCAAGGAATGTACATCAAAACATACACATTTTCATTGTACATTCAAGAAATGTACATCAAAACACACACATTTTCATTGTACACTCAAGAATTGTACATCAAAACATACACATTTTGAGTGTACATTCAAGAGATATACATCAAAACATGCACATTTTCATTGTATATACCAGTAATGTACATCAAAACATACACATTTTCATTGTATATACAAGAAATATATATCAAAACATACACATTTTCAGTGTACATTCAAGAAATGTACATCACAAACTACACATTTTCATTGTATATTCAAGAAATGTACATCAAAACATACACAATTTCATTGTATATACCAGAAATGTACATCAAAACATACACATTTTCATTGTACATTCAAGAAATGTACATCAAAACATACACACTTTCATTGTATATACCAGAAATGTACATCAAAACATACACATTTTCATTGTACATTCAAGAAATGTACATCAAAACATACACATTTTCATTGTATATACCAGAAATGTACATCAAAACATACACATTTTCATTGTACATTCGAGAAATGTACATCAAAACATACACATTTTGACTGCACATTCTAGAAATATTCATCAAAACATTCACATTTTCATTGCATATACCAGAAATGCACATCAAAACATACACATTTTCATTGTACATTCAAGAACTGTACATCAAAACATACACATTTTCAGTGTACATTCAAGAAATGTATATCAAAACATACACATTTTGACTGCACATTCTAGAAATATACATCAAAATATACACATTTTGACTGCACATTCTAGAAATATACATCAAAACATACACATTTTCATTGCATATACCAGAAATGCACATCAAAACATACACATTTTCATTGTACATTCAAGAACTGTACATCAAAACATACACATTTTCAGTGTACATTCAAGAAATGTACATCAAAACATACACATTTTCAGTGTACATTCAAGAAATGTACATCAAAACATACACATTTTCATTGTATATACAAGAAATGTACATCAAATCAAACACATTTTCATTGTACACTAAAGAAATGTACATCAAAACATAAACATTTTCATTGTACATTCAAGAAATGCACATCAAAACATACACATTTTCATTGTACATTCAAGAAATATACATCAAAACATACACATTTTCATTGTACATTCAAGAAATGTACATCAAAACATACACATTTTAATTGTACACTCCAGAAATGTGCATCAAAACATACACATTTTCAATGTACACTCAAGAAATGTACATCAAAGCATACACATTTTCATTGTACATTTAAGAAATGTATATCAAAGCATACACATTTTCATTGTACATTCAAGAAATGTACATCAAAACATACACATTTTCATTGTACATTCAAGAAATGTACATCAAAACATACACATTTTCATTGTACATTCAAAGAATGTACATCAAAGTATACACACTTTCATTGTACATTCAAGAAATGTACATCAAAACACACACATTTTCAGTGTACATTCAAGAAATGGACATCAAAACATACACATTTTCATTGTACATTAAAGAAATGTACATCAAAACCTACACATTTTCAGTGTACATTCAAGAAATGTACATCAAAACATACACATTCTCATTGTACACTCAAGAAATGTACATCAAAACATACACATTTTCAGTGTACATTCAAGAAATGTACATCAAAATATACACATTTTCATTGTATATACCAGAATTGTACATCAAAACATACACATTTTCATTGTATATACAACAAATGTACATCAAAACATACACATTTTCAGTGTACATTCAAGAAAGGTACATCAAAACATATACATTTTCATTGTATATACAAGAAATGTACATCAAAACATACACATTTTCAGTGTACATTCAAGAAATGTACATGAAAACATATACATTTTCATTGTACATTCAAGAAATGTATATCAAAACATACACATTTTCAGATTACACTCAAGAAATGTACATCAAAACATACACATTTTCATTGTGTATACAAGAAATGTACATCAAAACATACACATTTTCAGTGTACATTCAAGAAATGTACATCAAAGCATATACATTTTCATTGTATATACAAGAAATGTACATCAAAACGTACACATTTTCAGTGTACATTCAAGAAGTGTATATCAAAACATACACATTTACAGTGTACATTCAAGAAATGTACATCAAAACATACACATTTTCAGTATACATTCAAGAAATGTACATGAAAACATATACATTTTCATTGTACATTCAAGAAATGTATATCAAAACATACACATTTTCAGTGTACATTCCAGAAATGTACATCAAAACATACACATTTTCAGTGTACATTCAAGAAATGTATATCAAAAAATACACATTTTCAGTGTACATTCAAGAAATGTACATCAAAGCAAACACATTTTCATTGTACACTAAAGAAATGTACATCAAAACATACACATTTTCATTGTACATTGAGGAAATGCACATCAAAACATACACATTTTCATTGTACATTCAAGAAATATACATCAAGACATACACATTTTCATTGTACATTCAAGAAATGTACATCAAAACATACACATTTTCATTGTACATTCAAGAAATGTACATCAAAACATACACATTTTCATTGTACATTCAAGGAATGTACATCAAAACATACACATTTTCATTGTACATTCAAGAAATGTACATCAAAACACACACATTTTCAGTGTACATTCAAGAAATGTATATCAAAACATACACATTTTCAGTGGACATTCAAGAAATGTACATCAAAACATACAAATTTTCATTGTATATACAAGAAATGTACATCAAAACATACACTTTTCATTGTACATTAAAGAAATGTTTATCAAAAAATACACATTTTCAGTGTACATTCAAGAAATGTACATCAAAACATACACATTTTCACTGTACACTCAAGAAATGTACATCAAAACATACACATTTTCAGTGTACATTCAAAAAATGTACATCAAAACATACACATTTTCATTGTATATACCAGAAATGTACATCAAAACATACACATTTTCATTGTATATACAAGAAATATACATCAAAACATACACATTTTCAGTGTACACTCAAGAAATGTACATCAAAACATATACATTTTCATTGTATATACAAGAAATGTACATCAAAACATACACATTTTCAGTGTACATTCAAGAACTGTACATGAAAACATATACATTTTCATTGTACATTCAAGAAATGTATATCAAAACATACACATTTTCAGATTACATTCAAGAAATGTACATCAAAACATACACATTTTCATTGTACATTCAAGAAATGTACATTAAACATACACATTTTCATTGTACATTCAAGAAATGTACATCAAAACATAAACATTTTCATTGTACATTCAAGGAATGTACATCAAAACATACACATTTTCATTGTACATTCAAGAAATGTACATCAAAACACACACATTTTCAGTGCACATTCAAGAAATGTATATCAAAACATACACATTTTCAGTGTACATTCAAGAAATGTACATCAAAACATACACATTTTCATTGTACACTCAAGAAATGTATATCAAAACATACACATTTTCAGTGTACATTCAAGAAATGGACATCAAAACATACACATTTTCATTGTATATACCAGAAATGTACATCAAAGCATACACATTTTCATTGTATATACAAGAAATGTACATCAAAACATACACATTTTCAGTGTACATTCAAGAAATGTACATCAAAACATATACATTTTCATTGTATATACAAGAAATGTACATCAAAACATACACATTTTCTGTGTACATTCAAGAAATGTACATGAAAACATATACATTTTCATTGTACATTCAAGAAATGTACATCAAAAAATTCACATTTTCATTGTACATTCAAGAAATGTACATCAAAACATACACATTTTCATTGTACATTCAAGAAATGTACATCAAAACATACACATTTTCATTGTACACTCAAGAAATGTACATCAAAACATACACATTTTCATTGTACACTCAAGAAATGTACATCAAAACATACACATTTTCATTGTACATTCAAGAAATGTATATCAAAACATACACATTTTCATTGTACATTCAAGAAATGTACATCAAAACATACACATTTTCATTGTACATTAAAGAAATGTACATCAAAACATACACATTTTCATTGTACATTCAAGGAATGTACATCAAAACATACACATTTTCATTGTACATTCAAGAAATGTACATCAAAACACACACATTTTCATTGTACACTCAAGAATTGTACATAAAAACATACACATTTTGAGTGTACATTCAAGAGATATACATCAAAACATACACATTTTCATTGTACATTCAAGAAATGTACATCAAAACATACACATTTTCATTGTATATACCAGAAATGTACATCAAAACATACACATTTTCGTTGTACATTCAACAAATGTACATCAAAACATACACATTTTGACTGCACATTCTACAAATATACATCAAAACATACACATTTTCATTGCATATACCAGAAATGCACATCAAAACATACACATTTTCATTGTACATTCAAGAACTGTACATCAAAACATACACATTTTCAGTGTACATTCAAGAAATGTACATCAAAACATACACATTTTCACTGTACATTCAAGAAATGTACATCAAAACATACACATTTTCATTGTATATACAAGAAATGTACATCAAAACATACACATTTTCATTGTATATACAAGAAATGTACATCAAAACATACACATTTTCAGTGTACATTCAAGAAATGTACATCAAGACATACACATTTTCATTGTACATTCAAGAAATGTACATCAAAACATACACATTTTCATTGTACACTCAAGAAATGTACATCAAAACATACACATTTTCAGTGTACATTCAAGAAATGTATATCAAAACATACACATTTTCATTGTACATTCAAGAAATGTACATCAAAACATACACATTTTCATTGTACATTCAAGAAATGTACATCAAAACATACACATTTTCATTCTACATTCAAGAAATATACATCAAAACATACACATTTACATTGTACATTCAAGAAATGTACATCAAAACATACACATTTTCATTGTACACTCAAGAAATGTACATCAAAACATACACAATTTCAGTGTACATTCAAGAATTGTACATCAAAACATACACATTTTGAGTGTACATTCAAGAGATATACATCAAAACATGCACATTTTCATTGTATATACCAGAAATGTACATCAAAACATACACATTTTCATTGTATATACAAGAAATATATATCAAAACATACACATTTTCAGTGTACATTCAAGAAATGTACATCAAAAACTACACATTTACATTGTATATTCAAGAAATGTACATCAAAACATACACAATTTCATTGTATATACCAGAAATGTACATCAAAACATACACATTTTCATTGTACATTCAAGAACTGTACATCAAAACATACACATTTTCAGTGTACATTCAAGAAATGTACATCAAAACATACACATTTTCACTGTACATTCAAGAAATGTACATCAAAGCATACACATTTTCATTGTATATACAAGAAATGTATATCAAAACATACACATTTTCATTGTACATTCAAGAAATGTATAACAAAACATACACATTTTCATTGTACATTCAAGAAATGTCCATCAAAACATACACATTTTCATTGTACATTAAAGAAATGTACATCAAAACATACACATTTTCATTGTACATTCAAGGAATGTACATCAAAACATACACATTTTCATTGTACATTCAAGAAATGTACATCAAAACACACACATTTTCATTGTACACTCAAGAATTGTACATCAAAACATACACATTTTGAGTGTACATTCAAGAGATATACATCAAAACATGCACATTTTCATTGTGTATATACCAGAAATGTACATCAAAACATACACATTTTCATTGTATATACAAGAAATATATATCAAAACATACACATTTTCAGTGTACATTCAAGAAATGTACATCAAAAATTACACATTTTCATTGTATATTCAAGAAATGTACATCAAAACATACACAATTTCATTGTATATACCAGAAATGTACATCAAAACATACACATTTTCATTGTACATTCAAGAAATGTACATCAAAACATACACATTTTCATTGTATATACCAGAAATGTACATCAAAACATACACATTTTCATGTACATTCAAGAAATGTACATCAAAACATACACATTTTCATTGTATATACCAGAAATGTACATCAAAACATACACATTTTCATTGTACATTCGACAAATGTACATCAAAACATACACATTTTGACTGCACATTCTAGAAATATACATCAAAACATACACATTTTCATTGCATATACCAGAAATGCCCATCAAAACATACACATTTTCATTGTACATTCAAGAACTGTACATCAAAACATACACATTTTCATTGTACACTCAAGAAATGTATATCAAAACATACACATTTTGACTGCACATTCTAGAAATATACATCAAAATATACACATTTTGACTGCACATTCTAGAAATATACATCAAAACATACACATTTTCATTGCATATACCAGAAATGCACATCAAAACATACACATTTTCATTGTACATTCAAGAACTGTACATCAAAACATACACATTTTCAGTGTACATTCAAGAAATGTACATCAAAACATACACATTTTCAGTGTACATTCAAGAAATGTATATCAAAACATACACATTTTGACTGCACATTCTAGAAATATACATCAAAATATACACATTTTGACTGCACATTCTAGAAATATACATCAAAACATACACATTTTCATTGCATATACCAGAAATGCACATCAAAACATACACATTTTCATTGTACATTCAAGAACTGTACATCAAAACAAACACATTTTCAGTGTACATTCAAGAAATGTACATCAAAAAATACACATTTTCACTGTACATTCAAGAAATGTACATCAAAACATACACATTTTCATTGTATATACAAGAAATGTACATCAAAACATACACATTTTCATTGTATATACAAGAAATGTACATCAAAACATACACATTTTCAGTGTACATTCAAGAAATGTACATCAAGACATACACATTTTCATTGTACATTCAAGAAATGTACATCAAAACATACACATTTTCATTGTACACTCAAGAAATGTACATCAAAACATACACATTTTCAGTGTACATTCAAGAAATGTATATCAAAACATACACATTTTCATTGTACATTCAAGAAATGTACATCAAAACATACACATTTTCATTGTACATTCAAGAAATGTACATCAAAACATACACATTTTCATTCTACATTCAAGAAATATACATCAAAACATACACATTTACATTGTACATTCAAGAAATGTACATCAAAACATACACATTTTCATTGTACACTCAAGAAATGTACATCAAAACATACACAATTTCAGTGTACATTCAAGAATTGTACATCAAAACATACACATTTTGAGTGTACATTCAAGAGATATACATCAAAACATGCACATTTTCATTGTATATACCAGAAATGTACATCAAAACATACACATTTTCATTGTATATACAAGAAATATATATCAAAACATACACATTTTCAGTGTACATTCAAGAAATGTACATCAAAAACTACACATTTACATTGTATATTCAAGAAATGTACATCAAAACATACACAATTTCATTGTATATACCAGAAATGTACATCAAAACATACACATTTTCATTGTACATTCAAGAAATGTACATCAAAACATACACATTTTCATTGTACATTCAAGAACTGTACATCAAAACATACACATTTTCAGTGTACATTCAAGAAATGTACATCAAAACATACACATTTTCACTGTACATTCAAGAAATGTACATCAAAGCATACACATTTTCATTGTATATACAAGAAATGTACATCAAAACATACACATTTTCATTTTATATACAAGAAATGTACATCAAAACATACACATTTTCAGTGTACATTCAAGAAATGTACATCAAGACATACACATTTTGATTGCACATTCAAGAAATGTACATCAAAACATACACATTTTCATTGTACACTCAAGAAATGTACATCAAAACATACACATTTTCAGTGTACATTCAATAAATGATTATCAAAACATACACATTTTCATTGTACATTCAAGAAATGTATAACAAAACATACACATTTTCATTGTACATTCAAGAAATGTACATCAAAACATACACATTTTCATTGTACATTAAAGAAATGTACATCAAAACATACACATTTTCATTGTACATTCAAGGAATGTACATCAAAACATACACATTTTCATTGTACATTCAAGAAATGTACATCAAAACACACACATTTTCATTGTACACTCAAGAATTGTACATCAAAACATACACATTTTGAGTGTACATTCAGGAGATATACATCAAAACATGCACATTTTCATTGTATATACCAGAAATGTACATCAAAACATACACATTTTCATTGTATATACAAGAAATATATATCAAAACATACACATTTTCAGTGTACATTCAAGAAATGTACATCAAAAATTACACATTTTCATTGTATATTCAAGAAATGTACATCAAAACATACACAATTTCATTGTATATACCAGAAATGTACATCAAAACATACATATTTTCATTGTACATTCAAGAAATGTACATCAAAACATACACATTTTCATTGTATATACCAGAAATGTACATCAAAACATACACATTTTCATTGTACATTCAAGAAATGTACATCAAAACATACACATTTTCATTGTATATACCAGAAATGTACATCAAAACATACACATTTTCATTGTACATTCGAGAAATGTACATCAAAACATACACATTTTGACTGCACATTCTAGAAATATACATAAAAACATACACATTTTCATTGCATATACCAGAAATGCCCATCAAAACATACACATTTTCATTGTACATTCAAGAACTTTACATCAAAACATACACATTTTCATTGTACAGTCAAGAAATGTATATCAAAACATACACATTTTGACTGCACATTCTAGAAATATACATCAAAATATACACATTTTGACTGCACATTCTAGAAATATACATCAAAACATACACATTTTCATTGCATATACCAGAAATGCACATCAAAACATACACATTTTCATTGTACATTCAAGAACTGTACATCAAAACATACACATTTTCAGTGTACATTCAAGAAATGTACATCAAAACATACACATTTTCAGTGTACATTCAAGAAATGTATATCAAAACATACACATTTTGACTGCACATTCTAGAAATATACATCAAAATATACACATTTTGACTGCACATTCTAGAAATATACATCAAAACATACACATTTTCATTGCATATACCAGAAATGCACATCAAAACATACACATTTTCATTGTACATTCAAGAACTGTACATCAAAACATACACATTTTCAGTGTACATTCAAGAAATGTACATCAAAACATACACATTTTCCGTGTACATTCAAGAAATGTACATCAAAACATACACATTTTCATTGTATATACAAGAAATGTACATCAAAACATACACATTTTCATTGTATATACAAGAAATGTACATCAAAACATACACATTTTCAGTGTACATTCAAGAAATGTACATCAAGACATACACATTTTCATTGTACATTCAAGAAATGTACATCAAAACATACACATTTTCATTGTACACTCAAGAAATGTACATCAAAACATACACATTTTCAGTGTACATTCAAGAAATGTATATCAAAACATACACATTTTCATTGTACATTCAAGAAATGTACATCAAAACATACACATTTTCATTGTACATTCAAGAAATGTATATCAAAACATACACATTTTCAGATTACACTCAAGAAATGTACATCAAAACATACACATTTTCATTGTATATACAAGAAATGTACATCAAAACATACACATTTTCAGTGTACATTCAAGAAATGTACATCAAAGCATATACATTTTCATTGTATATACAAGAAATGTACATCAAAACGTACACATTTTCAGTGTACATTCAAGAAGTGTATATCAAAACATACACATTTACAGTGTACATTCAAGAAATGTACATCAAAACATACACATTTTCAGTATACATTCAAGAAATGTACATCAAAACATACACATTTTGACTGCACATTCTAGAAATATACATAAAAACATACACATTTTCATTGCATATACCAGAAATGCCCATCAAAACATACACATTTTCATTGTACATTCAAGAACTTTACATCAAAACATACACATTTTCATTGTACAGTCAAGAAATGTACATCAAAACATACACATTTTCACTGTACATTCAAGAAATGTACATCAAAACATACACATTTTCATTGTATATACAAGAAATGTACATCAAAACATACACATTTTCATTGTATATACAAGAAATGTACATCAAAACATACACATTTTCAGTGTACATTCAAGAAATGTACATCAAAACATACACATTTTCATTCTACATTCAAGAAATATACATCAAAACATACACATTTACATTGTACATTCAAGAAATGTACATCAAAACATACACATTTTCATTGTACACTCAAGAAATGTACATCAAAACATACACAATTTCAGTGTACATTCAAGAATTGTACATCAAAACATACACATTTTGAGTGTACATTCAAGAGATATACATCAAAACATGCACATTTTCATTGTATATACCAGAAATGTACATCAAAACATACACATTTTCATTGTATATACAAGAAATATATATCAAAACATACACATTTTCAGTGTACATTCAAGAAATGTACATCAAAAACTACACATTTACATTGTATATTCAAGAAATGTACATCAAAACATACACAATTTCATTGTATATACCAGAAATGTACATCAAAACATACACATTTTCATTGTACATTCAAGAACTGTACATCAAAACATACACATTTTCAGTGTACATTCAAGAAATGTACATCAAAACATACACATTTTCACTGTACATTCAAGAAATGTACATCAAAGCATACACATTTTCATTGTATATACAAGAAATGTATATCAAAACATACACATTTTCATTGTACATTCAAGAAATGTATAACAAAACATACACATTTTCATTGTACATTCAAGAAATGTCCATCAAAACATACACATTTTCATTGTACATTAAAGAAATGTACATCAAAACATACACATTTTCATTGTACATTCAAGGAATGTACATCAAAACATACACATTTTCATTGTACATTCAAGAAATGTACATCAAAACACACACATTTTCATTGTACACTCAAGAATTGTACATCAAAACATACACATTTTGAGTGTACATTCAAGAGATATACATCAAAACATGCACATTTTCATTGTGTATATACCAGAAATGTACATCAAAACATACACATTTTCATTGTATATACAAGAAATATATATCAAAACATACACATTTTCAGTGTACATTCAAGAAATGTACATCAAAAATTACACATTTTCATTGTATATTCAAGAAATGTACATCAAAACATACACAATTTCATTGTATATACCAGAAATGTACATCAAAACATACACATTTTCATTGTACATTCAAGAAATGTACATCAAAACATACACATTTTCATTGTATATACCAGAAATGTACATCAAAACATACACATTTTCATGTACATTCAAGAAATGTACATCAAAACATACACATTTTCATTGTATATACCAGAAATGTACATCAAAACATACACATTTTCATTGTACATTCGACAAATGTACATCAAAACATACACATTTTGACTGCACATTCTAGAAATATACATCAAAACATACACATTTTCATTGCATATACCAGAAATGCCCATCAAAACATACACATTTTCATTGTACATTCAAGAACTGTACATCAAAACATACACATTTTCATTGTACACTCAAGAAATGTATATCAAAACATACACATTTTGACTGCACATTCTAGAAATATACATCAAAATATACACATTTTGACTGCACATTCTAGAAATATACATCAAAACATACACATTTTCATTGCATATACCAGAAATGCACATCAAAACATACACATTTTCATTGTACATTCAAGAACTGTACATCAAAACATACACATTTTCAGTGTACATTCAAGAAATGTACATCAAAACATACACATTTTCAGTGTACATTCAAGAAATGTATATCAAAACATACACATTTTGACTGCACATTCTAGAAATATACATCAAAATATACACATTTTGACTGCACATTCTAGAAATATACATCAAAACATACACATTTTCATTGCATATACCAGAAATGCACATCAAAACATACACATTTTCATTGTACATTCAAGAACTGTACATCAAAACAAACACATTTTCAGTGTACATTCAAGAAATGTACATCAAAAAATACACATTTTCACTGTACATTCAAGAAATGTACATCAAAACATACACATTTTCATTGTATATACAAGAAATGTACATCAAAACATACACATTTTCATTGTATATACAAGAAATGTACATCAAAACATACACATCTTCAGTGTACATTCAAGAAATGTACATCAAGACATACACATTTTCATTGTACATTCAAGAAATGTACATCAAAACATACACATTTTCATTGTACACTCAAGAAATGTACATCAAAACATACACATTTTCAGTGTACATTCAAGAAATGTATATCAAAACATACACATTTTCATTGTACATTCAAGAAATGTACATCAAAACATACACATTTTCATTGTACATTCAAGAAATGTACATCAAAACATACACATTTTCATTCTACATTCAAGAAATATACATCAAAACATACACATTTACATTGTACATTCAAGAAATGTACATCAAAACATACACATTTTCATTGTACACTCAAGAAATGTACATCAAAACATACACAATTTCAGTGTACATTCAAGAATTGTACATCAAAACATACACATTTTGAGTGTACATTCAAGAGATATACATCAAAACATGCACATTTTCATTGTATATACCAGAAATGTACATCAAAACATACACATTTTCATTGTATATACAAGAAATATATATCAAAACATACACATTTTCAGTGTACATTCAAGAAATGTACATCAAAAACTACACATTTACATTGTATATTCAAGAAATGTACATCAAAACATACACAATTTCATTGTATATACCAGAAATGTACATCAAAACATACACATTTTCATTGTACATTCAAGAAATGTACATCAAAACACACACATTTTCATTGTACATTCAAGAACTGTACATCAAAACATACACATTTTCAGTGTACATTCAAGAAATGTACATCAAAACATACACATTTTCACTGTACATTCAAGAAATGTACATCAAAGCATACACATTTTCATTGTATATACAAGAAATGTACATCAAAACATACACATTTTCATTTTATATACAAGAAATGTACATCAAAACATACACATTTTCAGTGTACATTCAAGAAATGTACATCAAGACATACACATTTTGATTGCACATTCAAGAAATGTACATCAAAACATACACATTTTCATTGTACACTCAAGAAATGTACATCAAAACATACACATTTTCAGTGTACATTCAATAAATGATTATCAAAACATACACATTTTCATTGTACATTCAAGAAATGTATAACAAAACATACACATTTTCATTGTACATTCAAGAAATGTACATCAAAACATACACATTTTCATTGTACATTAAAGAAATGTACATCAAAACATACACATTTTCATTGTACATTCAAGGAATGTACATCAAAACATACACATTTTCATTGTACATTCAAGAAATGTACATCAAAACACACACATTTTCATTGTACACTCAAGAATTGTACATCAAAACATACACATTTTGAGTGTACATTCAGGAGATATACATCAAAACATGCACATTTTCATTGTATATACCAGAAATGTACATCAAAACATACACATTTTCATTGTATATACAAGAAATATATATCAAAACATACACATTTTCAGTGTACATTCAAGAAATGTACAACAAAAATTACACATTTTCATTGTATATTCAAGAAATGTACATCAAAACATACACAATTTCATTGTATATACCAGAAATGTACATCAAAACATACACATTTTCATTGTACATTCAAGAAATGTACATCAAAACATACACATTTTCATTGTATATACCAGAAATGTACATCAAAACATACACATTTTCATTGTACATTCAAGAAATGTACATCAAAACATACACATTTTCATTGTATATACCAGAAATGTACATCAAAACATACACATTTTCATTGTACATTCGAGAAATGTACATCAAAACATACACATTTTGACTGCACATTCTAGAAATATACATAAAAACATACACATTTTCATTGCATATACCAGAAATGCCCATCAAAACATACACATTTTCATTGTACATTCAAGAACTTTACATCAAAACATACACATTTTCATTGTACAGTCAAGAAATGTATATCAAAACATACACATTTTGACTGCACATTCTAGAAATATACATCAAAATATACACATTTTGACTGCACATTCTAGAAATATACATCAAAACATACACATTTTCATTGCATATACAAGAAATGCACATCAAAACATACACATTTTCATTGTACATTCAAGAACTGTACATCAAAACATACACATTTTCAGTGTACATTCAAGAAATGTACATCAAAACATACACATTTTCAGTGTACATTCAAGAAATGTATATCAAAACATACACATTTTGACTGCACATTCTAGAAATATACATCAAAATATACACATTTTGACTGCACATTCTAGAAATATACATCAAAACATACACATTTTCATTGCATATACCAGAAATGCACATCAAAACATACACATTTTCATTGTACATTCAAGAACTGTACATCAAAACATACACATTTTCAGTGTACATTCAAGAAATGTACATCAAAACATACACATTTTCAGTGTACATTCAAGAAATGTACATCAAAACATACACATTTTCATTGTATATACAAGAAATGTACATCAAAACATACACATTTTCATTGTATATACAAGAAATGTACATCAAAACATACACATTTTCAGTGTACATTCAAGAAATGTACATCAAGACATACACATTTTCATTGTACATTCAAGAAATGTACATCAAAACATACACATTTTCATTGTACACTCAAGAAATGTACATCAAAACATACACATTTTCAGTGTACATTCAAGAAATGTATATCAAAACATACACATTTTCATTGTACATTCAAGAAATGTACATCAAAACATACACATTTTCATTGTACATTCAAGAAATGTATATCAAAACATACACATTTTCAGATTACACTCAAGAAATGTACATCAAAACATACACATTTTCATTGTATATACAAGAAATGTACATCAAAACATACACATTTTCAGTGTACATTCAAGAAATGTACATCAAAGCATATACATTTTCATTGTATATACAAGAAATGTACATCAAAACGTACACATTTTCAGTGTACATTCAAGAAGTGTATATCAAAACATACACATTTACAGTGTACATTCAAGAAATGTACATCAAAACATACACATTTTCAGTATACATTCAAGAAATGTACATGAAAACATATACATTTTCATTGTACATTCAAGAAATGTATATCAAAACATACACATTTTCAGTGCACATTCCAGAAATGTACATCAAAACATACACAGTTTCAGTGTACATTCAAGAAATGTATATCAAAAAATACACATTTTCAGTGTACATTCAAGAAATGTACATCAAAGCAAACACATTTTCATTGTACATTCAAGAAATGCACATCAAAACATACACATTTTCATTGTACATTCAAGAAATGTACATCAAAACATACACATTTTCATTGTACACTCAAGAAATGTACATCAAAACATACACATTTTCATTGTACACTCAAGAAATGTACATCAAAACATACACATTTTCATTGTACATTCAAGAAATGTATATCAAAACATACACATTTTCATTGTACATTCAAGAAATGTACATCAAAACATACACATTTTCATTGTACATTAAAGAAATGTACATCAAAACATACACATTTTCATTGTACATTCAAGGAATGTACATCAAAACATACACATTTTCATTGTACATTCAAGAAATGTACATCAAAACACACACATTTTCATTGTACACTCAAGAATTGTACATAAAAACATACACATTTTGAGTGTACACTCAAGAGATATACATCAAAACATACACATTTTCATTGTACATTCAAGAAATGTACATCAAAACATACACATTTTCATTGTATATACCAGAAATGTACATCAAAACATACACATTTTCATTGTACATTCAACAAATGTACATCAAAACATACACATTTTGACTGCACATTCTAGAAATATACATCAAAACATACACATTTTCATTGCATATACCAGAAATGCACATCAAAACATACACATTTTCATTGTACATTCAAGAACTGTACATCAAAACATACACATTTTCACTGTACATTCAAGAAATGTACATTTTCATTGTATATACAAGAAATGTACATCAAAACATACACATTTTCAGTGTAGATTCAAGAAATGTACATCAAGACATACACATTTTCATTGTACATTCAAGAAATGTACATCAAAACATACACATTTTCATTGTACACTCAAGAAATGTACATCAAAACATACACATTTTCAGTGTACATTCAAGAAATGTATATCAAAACATACACATTTTCATTGTACATTCAAGAAATGTACATCAAAACATACACATTTTCATTGTACATTCAAGAAATGTACATCAAAACATACACATTTTCATTCTACATTCAAGAAATATACATCAAAACATACACATTTACATTGTACATTCAAGAAATGTACATCAAAACATACACATTTTCATTGTACACTCAAGAAATGTACATCAAAACATACACAATTTCAGTGTACATTCAAGAATTGTACATCAAAACATACACATTTTGAGTGTACATTCAAGAGATATACATCAAAACATGCACATTTTCATTGTATATACCAGAAATGTACATCAAAACATACACATTTTCATTGTATATACAAGAAATATATATCAAAACATACACATTTTCAGTGTACATTCAAGAAATGTACATCAAAAACTACACATTTACATTGTATATTCAAGAAATGTACATCAAAACATACACAATTTCATTGTATATACCAGAAATGTACATCAAAACATACACATTTTCATTGTACATTCAAGAAATGTACATCAAAACATACACATTTTCATTGTATATACCAGAAATGTACATCAAAACATACACATTTTCATTGTACATTCAAGAACTGTACATCAAAACATACACATTTTCAGTGTACATTCAAGAAATGTATATCAAAACATACACATTTTCACTGTACATTCAAGAAATGTACATCAAAGCATACACATTTTCATTGTATATACAAGAAATGTACATCAAAACATACACATTTTCATTGTACACTCAAGAAATGTACATCAAAACATACACATTTTCAGTGTACATTCAAGAAATGTATATCAAAACATACACATTTTCATTGTACATTCAAGAAATGTATAACAAAACATACACATTTTCATTGTACATTCAAGAAATGTACATTAAAACATACACATTTTCATTGTACATTAAAGAAATGTACATCAAAACATACACATTTTCATTGTACATTCAAGGAATGTACATCAAAACATACACATTTTCATTGTATATACAAGAAATATATATCAAAACATACACATTTTCAGTGTACATTCAAGAAATGTACATCAAAAATTACACATTTTCATTGTATCTTCAAGAAATGTACATCAAAACATACACAATTTCATTGTATATACCAGAAATGTACATCAAAACATACACATTTTCATTGTACATTCAAGAAATGTACATCAAAACATACACATTTTCATTGTATATACCAGAAATGTACATCAAAACATACACATTTTCATTGTACATTCAAGAAATGTACATCAAAACATACACATTTTCATTGTATATACCAGAAATGTACATCAAAACATACACATTTTCATTTTACATTCGAGAAATGTACATCAAAACATACACATTTTGACTGCACATTCTAGAAATATACATCAAAACATACACATTTTCATTGCATATACCAGAAATGCCCATCAAAACATACACATTTTCATTGTACATTCAAGAACTGTACATCAAAACATACACATTTTCAGTGTACATTCAAGAAATGTATATCAAAACATACACATTTTGACTGCACATTCTAGAAATATACATCAAAATATACACATTTTGACTGCACATTCTAGAAATATACATCAAAACATACACATTTTCATTGCATATACCAGAAATGCACATCAAAACATACACATTTTCATTGTACATTCAAGAACTGTACATCAAAACATACACATTTTCAGTGTACATTCAAGAAATGTACATCAAAACATACACATTTTCAGTGTACATTCAAGAAATGTACATCAAAACATACACATTTTCATTGTATATACAAGAAATGTACATCAACACATACACATTTTCATTGTATATACAAGAAATGTACATCAAAACATACACATTTTCAGTGTACATTCAAGAAATGTACATCAAGACATACACATTTTCATTGTACATTCAAGAAATGTACATCAAAACATACACATTTTCATTGTACACTAAAGAAATGTACATCAAAACATACACATTTTCAGTGTACATTCAAGAAATGTATATCAAAACATACACATTTTCATTGTACATTCAAGAAATGTACATCAAAACATACACATTTTCATTGTACATTCAAGAAATGTATATCAAAACATACACATTTTCAGATTACACTCAAGAAATGTACATCAAAACATACACATTTTCATTGTATATACAAGAAATGTACATCAAAACATACACATTTTAAGTGTACATTCAAGAAATGTACATCAAAGCATATACATTTTCATTGTATATACAAGAAATGTACATCAAAACGTACACATTTTCAGTGTACATTCAAGAAGTGTATATCAAAACATACACATTTACAGTGTACATTCAAGAAATGTACATCAAAACATACACATTTTCAGTATACATTCAAGAAATGTACATGAAAACATATACATTTTCATTGTACATTCAAGAAATGTATATCAAAACATACACATTTTCAGTGCACATTCCAGAAATGTACATCAAAACATACACAGTTTCAGTGTACATTCAAGAAATGTATATCAAAAAATACACATTTTCAGTGTACATTCAAGAAATGTACATCAAAGCAAACACATTTTCATTGTACACTAAAGAAATGTACATCAAAACATACACATTTTCATTGTACATTCAAGAAATGCACATCAAAACATACACATTTTCATTGTACATTCAAGAAATAAACATCAAGACATACACATTTTCATTGTACATTCAAGAAATGTACATCAAAACATACACATTCTCATTGTACATTCAAGAAATATACATCAAAACATACACATTTTCATTGTACACTCAAGAAATGTACATCAAAACATACACATTTTCATTGTACACTCAAGAAATGTACATCAAAACATACACATTTTCATTGTACATTCAAGAAATGTATATCAAAACATACACATTTTCATTGTACATTCAAGAAATGTACATCAAAACATACACATTTTCATTGTACATTCAAGAAATGTACATCAAAACATACACATTTTCATTGTACATTCAAGAAATGTACATCAAAACACACACATTTTCAGTGTACATTCAAGAAATGTATATCAAAACATACACATTTTCAGTGGACATTCAAGAAATGTACATCAAAACATACAAATCTTCATTGTATATACAAGAAATGTACATCAAAACATACACATTTTCATTGTACATTAAAGAAATGTACATCAAAACCTACACATTTTCAGTGTACATTCAAGAAATGTACATCAAAACATACACATTTTCACTGTACACTCAAGAAATGGACATCAAAACATACACATTTTCAGTGTACATTCAAAAAATGTACATCAAAACATACACATTTTCATTGTATATACCAGAAATGTACATCAAAACATACACATTTTCATTGTATATACAAGAAATATACATCAAAACATACACATTTTCAGTGTACACTCAAGAAATGTAAATCAAAACATATACATTTTCATTGTATATACAAGAAATGTACATCAAAACATACACATTTTCAGTGTACATTCAAGAACTGTACATGAAAACATATACATTTTCATTGTACATTCAAGAAATGTATATCAAAACATACACATTTTCAGATTACATTCAAGAAATGTACATCAAAACATACACATTTTCATTGTACATTCAAGAAATGTACATCAAAACATACACATTTTCATTGTACATTCAAGAAATGTACATCAAAACATAAACATTTTCATTGTACATTCAAGGAATGTACATCAAAACATACACATTTTCATTGTACATTCAGGAAATGTACATCAAAACACACACATTTTCAGTGTACATTCAAGAAATGTATATCAAAACATACACATTTTCAGTGTACATTCAAGAAATGTACATCAAAACATACACATTTTCATTGTACACTCAAGAAATGTATATCAAAACATACACATTTTCAGTGTACATTCAAGAAATGGACATCAAAACATACACATTTTCATTGTATATACCAGAAATGTACATCAAAGCATACACATTTTCATTGTATATACAAGAAATGTACATCAAAACATACACATTTTCAGTGTACATTCAAGAAATGTACATCAAAACATATACATTTTCATTGTATATACAAGAAATGTACATCAAAACATACACATTTTCAGTGTACATTCAAGAAATGTACATGTAAACATATACATTTTCATTGTACATTCAAGAAATGTACTTCAAAAAATACACATTTTCATTGTACATTCAAGAAATGTACATCAAAACATACACATTTTCATTGTACATTCAAGAAATGTACATCAAAACATACACATTTTCATTGTACACTCAAGAAGTGTACATCAAAACATACACATTTTCATTGTACACTCAAGAAATGTACATCAAACATACACATTTTCATTGTACATTCAAGAAATGTATATCAAAACATACACATTTTCATTGTACATTCAAGAAATGTACATCAAAACATACACATTTTCATTGTACATTAAAGAAATGTACATCAAACATACACATTTTCATTGTACATTCAAGCAATGTACATCAAAACATACACATTTTCATTGTACATTCAAGAAATGTACATCAAAACACACACATTTTCATTGTACACTCAAGAATTGTACATCAAAACATACACATTTTGAGTGTACATTCAAGAGATATACATCAAAACATACACATTTTCATTGTACATTCAAGAAATGTACATCAAAACATACACATTTTCATTGTATATACCAGAAATGTACATCAAAACATACACATTTTCATTGTACATTCAACAAATGTACATCAAAACATACACATTTTGACTGCACATTCTAGAAATATACATCAAAACATACACATTTTCATTGCATATACCAGAAATGCACATCAAAACATACACATTTTCATTGTACATTCAAGAACTGTACATCAAAACATACACATTTTCATGGTACATTCAAGAAATGTACATCAAAACATACACATTTTCACTGTACATTCAAGAAATGTACATCAAAACATACACATTTTCATTGTATATACAAGAAATGTACATCAAAACATACACATTTTCATTGTATATACAAGAAATGTACATCAAAACATACACATTTTCAGTGTACATTCAAGAAATGTACATCAAGACATACACATTTTCATTGTACATTCAAGAAATGTACATCAAAACATACACATTTTCATTGTACACTCAAGAAATGTACATCAAAACATACACATTTTCAGTGTACATTCAAGAAATGTATATCAAAACATATACAATTTCATTGTACATTCAAGAAATGTACATCAAAACATACACATCTTCATTGTACATTCAAGAAATGTACATCAAGACATACACATTTTCATTCTACATTCAAGAAATATACATCAAAACATACACATTTACATTGTACATTCAAGAAATGTACATCAAAACATACACATTTTCATTGTACACTCAAGAAATGTACATCAAAACATACACAATTTCAGTGTACATTCAGGAATTGTACATCAAAACATACACATTTTGAGTGTACATACAAGAGATATACATCAAAACATGCACATTTTCCTTGTATATACCAGAAATGTACATCAAAACATACACATTTTCATTGTATATACAAGAAATATATATCAAAACATACACATTTTCAGTGTACATTCAAGAAATGTACATCAAAAACTACACATTTTCATTGTATATTCAAGAAATGTACATCAAAACATACACAATTTCATTGTATATACCAGAAATGTACATCAAAACATACACATTTTCATTGTACATTCAAGAAATGTACATCAAAACATACACATTTTCATTGTATATACCAGAAATGTACATCAAAACATACACATTTTCATTGTACATTCAAGAACTGTACATCAAAACATACACATTTTCAGTGTACATTCAAGAAATGTACATCAAAACATACACATTTTCACTGTACATTCAAGAAATGTACATCAAAGCATACACATTTTCATTGTATATACAAGAAATGTACATCAAAACATACACATTTTCATTGTATATACAAGAAATGTACATCAAAACATACACATTTTCAGTGTACATTCAAGAAATGTACATCAAGACATACACATTTTCATTGTACATTCAAGAAATGTACATCAAAACATACACATTTTCATTGTACACTCAAGAAATGTACATCAAAACATACACATTTTCAGTGTACATTCAAGAAATGTATATCAAAACATACACATTTTCATTGTACATTCAAGAAATGTATAACAAAACATACACATTTTCATTGTACATTCAAGAAATGTACATCAAAACATACACATTTTCATTGTACATTAAAGAAATGTACATCAAAACATACACATTTTCATTGTACATTCAAGGAATGTACATCAAAACATACACATTTTCATTGTACATTCAAGAAATGTACATCAAAACACACACATTTTCATTGTACACTCAAGAATTGTACATCAAAACATACACATTTTGAGTGTACATTCAAGAGATATACATCAAAACATGCACATTTTCATTGTATATACCAGAAATGTACATCAAAACATACACATTTTCATTGTATATACAGGAAATATATATCAAAACATACACATTTTCAGTGTACATTCAAGAAATGTACCTCAAAAATTACACATTTTCATTGTATACTCAAGAAATGTACATCAAAACATACACAATTTCATTGTATATACCAGAAATGTACATCAAAACATACACATTTTCATTGTACATTCAAGAAATGTACATCAAAACATACACATTTTCATTGTATATACCAGAAATGTACATCAAAACATACACATTTTCATTGTACATTCAAGAAATGTACATCTAAACATACACATTTTCATTGTATATACCAGAAATGTACATCAAAACATACACATTTTCATTGTACATTCGAGAAATGTACATCAAAACATACACATTTTGACTGCACATTCTAGAAATATACATCAAAACATACACATTTTCATTGCATATACCAGAAATGCACATCAAAACATACACATTTTCATTGTACATTCAAGAACTGTACATCAAAACATACACATTTTCAGTGTACATTCAAGAAATGTATATCAAAACATACACATTTTGACTGCACATTGTAGAAATATACATCAAAATATACACATTTTGACTGCACATTCTAGAAATATACATCAAAACATACACATTTTCATTGCATATACCAGAAATGCACATCAAAACATACACATTTTCATTGTACATTCAAGAACTGTACATCAAAACATACACATTTTCAGTGTACATTCAAGAAATGTACATCAAAACATTCACATTTTCAGTGTACATTCAAGAAATGTACATCAAAACATACACATTTTCATTGTATATACAAGAAATGTACATCAAAACATACACATTTTCATTGTATATACAAGAAATGTACATCAAAACATAAACATTTTCAGTGTACATTCAAGAAATGTACATCAAGACATACACATTTTCATTGTACATTCAAGAAATGTACATCAAAACATACACATTTTCATTGTACACTCAAGAAATGTACATCAAAACATACACATTTTCAGTGTACATTCAAGAAATGTATATCAAAACATACACATTTTCATTGTACATTCAAGAAATGTACATCAAAACATACACATTTTCAATGTACATTCAAGAAATGTACATCAAAACATACACATTTTCATTGTACATTCAAGAAATGTACATCAAAACATACACATTTTCATTGTACATTCAAGAAATCTACATCAAAACATACACATTTTCAGTGTACATTCAAGAAATTTACATCAAAACATACACATTTTCATTGTACATTCGAGAAATGTACATCAAAAAATACACATTTTCAGTGTACATTCAAGAAATGTACATCAAAGCAAACACATTTTCATTGTACACTAAAGAAATGTACATCAAAACATACACATTTTCATTGTACATTCAAGAAATGCACATCAAAACATACACATTTTCATTGTACATTCAAGAAATATACATCAAAACATACACATTTTCATTGTACATTCAAGAAATGTACATCAAAACATACACATTTTGATTGTACACTCCAGAAATGTGCATCAAAACATACACATTTTCAATGTACACTCAAGAAATGTACATCAAAGCATACACATTTTCATTGTACATTCAAGAAATGTATATCAAAGCATACACATTTTCATTGTACATTCAAGAAATGTACATCAAAACATACACATTTTCATTGTACATTCAAGAAATGTACATCAAAACATACACATTTTCATTGTACATTCAAAGAATGTACATCAAAATATACACACTTTCATTGTACATTCAAGAAATGTACATCAAAACACACACATTTTCAGTGTACATTCAAGAAATGGACATCAAAACATACACATTTTCATTGTACATTAAAGAAATGTACATCAAAACCTACACATTTTCAGTGTACATTCAAGAAATGTACATCAAAACATACACATTCTCATTGTACACTCAAGAAATGTACATCAAAACATACACATTTTCAGTGTACATTCAAGAAATGTACATCAAAATATACACATTTTCATTGTATATACCAGAATTGTACATCAAAACATACACATTTTCATTGTATATACAAGAAATGTACATCAAAACATACACATTTTCAGTGTACATTCAAGAAAGGTACATCAAAACATATACATTTTCATTGTATATACAAGAAATGTACATCAAAACATACACATTTTCAGTGTACATTCAAGAAATGTACATGAAAACATACATTTTCATTGTACATTCAAGAAATGTATATCAAAACATACACATTTTCAGATTACACTCAAGAAATGTACATCAAAACATACACATTTTCATTGTATATACAAGAAATGTACATCAAAACATACACATTTTCAGTGTACATTCAAGAAATGTACATCAAAGCATATACATTTTCATTGTATATACAAGAAATGTACATCAAAACATACACATTTTCAGTGTACATTCAAGAAGTGTATATCAAAACATACACATTTACAGTGTACATTCAAGAAATGTACATCAAAACATACACATTTTCAGTATACATTCAAGAAATGTACATGAAAACATATACATTTTCATTGTACATTCAAAAAATGTATATCAAAACATACACATTTTCAGTGTACATTCCAGAAATGTACATCAAAACATACACATTTTCAGTGTACATTCAAGAAATGTATATCAAAAAATACACATTTTCAGTATACATTCAAGAAATGTACATCAAAGCAAACACATTTTCATTGTACACTAAAGAAATGTACATCAAAACATACACATTTTCATTGTACATTCAAGAAATGCACATCAAAACATACACATTTTCATTGTACATTCAAGAAATATACTTCAAGACATACACATTTTCATTGTACATTCAAGAAATGTACATCAAAACATACACATTCTCATTGTACATTCAAGAAATATACATCAAAACATACACATTTTCATTGTACACTCAAGAAATGTACATCAAAACATACACATTTTCATTGTACACTCAAGAAATGTACATCAAAACATACACATTTTCATTGTACATTCAAGAAATGTATATCAAAACATACACATTTTCATTGTACATTCAAGAAATGTACATCAAAACATACACATTTTCATTGTACATTCAAGAAATGTACATCAAAACATACACATTTTCATTGTACATTCAAGGAATGTACATCAAAACATACACATTTTCATTGTACATTCAAGAAATGTACATCAAAACACACACATTTTCAGTGTACATTCAAGAAATGTATATCAAAACATACACATTTTCAGTGGACATTCAAGAAATGTACATAAAAACATACAAATTTTCATTGTATATACAAGAAATGTACATCAAAACATACACATTTTCATTGTACATTAAAGAAATGTACATCAAAACCTACACATTTTCAGTGTACATTCAAGAAATGTACATCAAAACATACACATTTTCACTGTACACTCAAGAAATGTACATCAAAACATACACATTTTCAGTGTACATTCAAAAAATGTACATCAAAACATACACATTTTCATTGTATATACCAGAAATGTACATCAAAACATACACATTTTCATTGTATATACAAGAAATATACATCAAAACATACACATTTTCAGTGTACACTCAAGAAATGTACATCAAAACATATACATTTTCATTGTATATACAAGAAATGTACATCAAAACATACACATTTTCAGTGTACATTCAAGACCTGTACATGAAAACATATACATTTTCATTGTACATACAAGAAATGTATATCAAAACATACACATTTTCAGATTACATTCAAGAAATGTACATCAAAACATACACATTTTCATTGTACATTCAAGAAATGTACATCAAAACATACACATTTTCATTGTACATTCAAGAAATTTACATCAAAACATAAACATTTTCATTGTACATTCAAGGAATGTACATCAAAACATACACATTTTCATTGTACATTCAAGAAATGTACATCAAAACACACACATTTTCAGTGTACATTCAAGAAATGTATATCAAAACATACACATTTTCAGTGTACATTCAAGAAATGTACATCAAAACATACTCATTTTCATTGTACACTCAAGAAATGTATATCAAATCATACACATTTTCAGTGTACATTCAAGAAATGGACATCAAAACATACACATTTTCATTGTATATACCAGAAATGTACATCAAAGCATACACATTTTCATTGTATATACAAGAAATGTACATCAAAACATACACATTTTCAGTGTACATTCAAGAAATGTACATCAAAACATATACATTTTCATTGTATATACAAGAAATGTACATCAAAACATACACATTTTCAGTGTACATTCAAGAAATGTACATGAAAACATATACATTTTCATTGTACATTCAAGAAATGTACATCAAAAAATACACATTTTCACTGTACATTCAAGAAATGTACATCAAAACATACACATTTTCAGTGTACATTCAAGAAATGTACATCAAAACATACACATTTTCATTGTATATACAAGAAATGTACATCAAAACATACACATTTTCATTGTATATACAAGAAATGTACATCAAAACATAAACATTTTCAGTGTACATTCAAGAAATGTACATCAAGACATACACATTTTCATTGTACATTCAAGAAATGTACATCAAAACATACACATTTTCATTGTACACTCAAGAAATGTACATCAAAACATACACATTTTCAGTGTACATTCAAGAAATGTATATCAAAACATACACATTTTCATTGTACATTCAAGAAATGTACATCAAAACATACACATTTTCAATGTACATTCAAGAAATGTACATCAAAACATACACATTTTCATTGTACATTCAAGAAATGTACATCAAAACATACACATTTTCATTGTACATTCAAGAAATCTACATCAAAACATACACATTTTCAGTGTACATTCAAGAAATTTACATCAAAACATACACATTTTCATTGTACATTCGAGAAATGTACATCAAAAAATACACATTTTCAGTGTACATTCAAGAAATGTACATCAAAGCAAACACATTTTCATTGTACACTAAAGAAATGTACATCAAAATATACACATTTTCATTGTACATTCAAGAAATGCACATCAAAACATACACATTTTCATTGTACATTCAAGAAATATACATCAAAACATACACATTTTCATTGTACATTCAAGAAATGTACATCAAAACATACACATTTTGATTGTACACTCCAGAAATGTGCATCAAAACATACACATTTTCAATGTACACTCAAGAAATGTACATCAAAGCCTACACATTTTCATTGTACATTCAAGAAATGTATATCAAAGCATACACATTTTCATTGTACATTCAAGAAATGTACATCAAAACATACACATTTTCATTGTACATTCAAGAAATGTACATCAAAACATACACATTTTCATTGTACATTCAAAGAATGTACATCAAAATATACACACTTTCATTGTACATTCAAGAAATGTACATCAAAACACACACATTTTCAGTGTACATTCAAAAATGGACATCAAAACATACACATTTTCATTGTACATTAAAGAAATGTACATCAAAACCTACACATTTTCAGTGTACATTCAAGAAATGTACATCAAAACATACACATTCTCATTGTACACTCAAGAAATGTACATCAAAACATACACATTTTCAGTGTACATTCAAGAAATGTACATCAAAATATACACATTTTCATTGTATATACCAGAATTGTACATCAAAACATACACATTTTCATTGTATATACAAGAAATGTACATCAAAACATACACATTTTCAGTGTACATTCAAGAAAGGTACATCAAAACATATACATTTTCATTGTATATACAAGAAATGTACATCAAAACATACACATTTTCAGTGTACATTCAAGAAATGTACATGAAAACATACATTTTCATTGTACATTCAAGAAATGTATATCAAAACATACACATTTTCAGATTACACTCAAGAAATGTACATCAAAACATACACATTTTCATTGTATATACAAGAAATGTACATCAAAACATACACATTTTCAGTGTACATTCAAGAAATGTACATCAAAGCATATACATTTTCATTGTATATACAAGAAATGTACATCAAAACGTACACATTTTCAGTGTACATTCAAGAAGTGTATATCAAAACATACACATTTACAGTGTACATTCAAGAAATGTACATCAAAACATACACATTTTCAGTATACATTCAAGAAATGTACATGAAAACATATACATTTTCATTGTACATTCAAAAAATGTATATCAAAACATACACATTTTCAGTGTACATTCCAGAAATGTACATCAAAACATACACATTTTCAGTGTACATTCAAGAAATGTATATCAAAAAATACACATTTTCAGTATACATTCAAGAAATGTACATCAAAGCAAACACATTTTCATTGTACACTAAAGAAATGTACATCAAAACATACACATTTTCATTGTACATTCAAGAAATGCACATCAAAACATACACATTTTCATTGTACATTCAAGAAATATACATCAAGACATACACATTTTCATTGTACATTCAAGAAATGTACATCAAAACATACACATTCTCATTGTACATTCAAGAAATATACATCAAAACATACACATTTTCATTGTACACTCAAGAAATGTACATCAAAACATACACATTTTCATTGTACACTCAAGAAATGTACATCAAAACATACACATTATCATTGTACATTCAAGAAATGTATATCAAAACATACACATTTTCATTGTACATTCAAGAAATGTACATCAAAACATACACATTTTCATTGTACATTCAAGAAATGTACATCAAAACATACACATTTTCATTGTACATTCAAGGAATGTACATCAAAACATACACATTTTCATTGTACATTCAAGAAATGTACATCAAAACACACACATTTTCAGTGTACATTCAAGAAATGTATATCAAAACATACACATTTTCAGTGGACATTCAAGAAATGTACATAAAAACATACAAATTTTCATTGTATATACAAGAAATGTACATCAAAACATACACATTTTCATTGTACATTAAAGAAATGTACATCAAAACCTACACATTTTCAGTGTACATTCAAGAAATGTACATCAAAACATACACATTTTCACTGTACACTCAAGAAATGTACATCAAAACATACACATTTTCAGTGTACATTCAAAAAATGTACATCAAAACATACACATTTTCATTGTATATACAAGAAATGTACATCAAAACATACACATTTTCATTGTATATACAAGAAATATACATCAAAACATACACATTTTCAGTGTACACTCAAGAAATGTACATCAAAACATATACATTTTCATTGTATATACAAGAAATGTACATCAAAACATACACATTTTCAGTGTACATTCAAGAACTGTACATGAAAACATATACATTTTCATTGTACATTCAAGAAATGTATATCAAAACATACACATTTTCAGATTACATTCAAGAAATGTACATCAAAACATACACATTTTCATTGTACATTCAAGAAATGTACATCAAAACATACACATTTTCATTGTACATTCAAGAAATTTACATCAAAACATAAACATTTTCATTGTACATTCAAGGAATGTACATCAAAACATACACATTTTCATTGTACATTCAAGAAATGTACATCAAAACACACACATTTTCAGTGTACATTCAAGAAATGTATATCAAAACATACACATTTTCAGTGTACATTCAAGAAATGTACATCAAAACATACACATTTTCATTGTACACTCAAGAAATGTATATCAAAACATACACATTTTCAGTGTACATTCAAGAAATGGACATCAAAACATACACATTTTCATTGTATATACCAGAAATGTACATCAAAGCATACACATTTTCATTGTATATACAAGAAATGTACATCAAAACATACACATTTTCAGTGTACATTCAAGAAATGTACATCAAAACATATACATTTTCATTGTATATACAAGAAATGTACATCAAAACATACACATTTTCAGTGTACATTCAAGAAATGTACATGAAAACATATACATTTTCATTGTACATTCAAGAAATGTACATCAAAAAATACACATTTTCATTGTACATTCAAGAAATGTACATCAAAACATACACATTTTCATTGTACATTCAAGAAATGTACATCAAAACATACACATTTTCATTGTACACTCAAGAAATGTACATCAAAACATACACATTTTCATTGTACACTCAAGAAATGTACATCAAAACATACACATTTTCATTGTACATTCAAGAAATGTATATCAAAACATACACATTTTCATTGTACATTCAAGAAATGTACATCAAAACATACACATTTTCATTGTACATTAAAGAAATGTACATCAAAACATACACATTTTCATTGTACATTCAAGGAATGTACATCAAAACATACACATTTTCATTGTACATTCAAGAAATGTACATCAAAACACACACATTTTCATTGTACACTCAAGAATTGTACATCAAAACATACACATTTTGAGTGTACATTCAAGAGATATACATCAAAACATACACATTTTCATTGTACATTCAAGAAATGTACATCAAAACATACACATTTTCATTGTATATACCAGAAATGTACATCAAAACATACACATTTTCATTGTACATTCAACAAATGTACATCAAAACATACACATTTTGACTGCACATTCTAGAAATATACATCAAAACATACACATTTTCATTGCATATACCAGAAATGCACATCAAAACATACACATTTTCATTGTACATTCAAGAACTGTACATCAAATCATACACATTTTCAGTGTACATTCAAGAAATGTACATCAAAACATACACATTTTCACTGTACATTCAAGAAATGTACTTCAAAACATACACATTTTCATTGTATATACAAGAAATGTACATCAAAACATACACATTTTCATTGTATATACAAGAAATGTACATCAAAACATACACATTTTCAGTGTACATTCAAGAAATGTACATCAAGACATACACATTTTCATTGTACATTCAAGAAATGTACATCAAAACATACACATCTTCATTGTACACTCAAGAAATGTACATCAAAACATACACATTTTCAGTGTACATTCAAGAAATGTATATCAAAACATACACATTTTCATTGTACATTCAAGAAATGTACATCAAAACATACACATTTTCATTGTACATTCAAGAAATGTACATCAAAACATACACATTTTCATTCTACATTCAAGAAATATACATCAAAACATACACATTTACATTGTACATTCAAGAAATGTACATCAAAACATACACATTTTCATTGTACACTCAAGAAATGTACATCAAAACATACACAATTTCAGTGTACATTCAAGGAATGTACATCAAAACATACACATTTTCATTGTACATTCAAGAAATGTACATCAAAACATACACATTTTCATTGTACATTCTAGAAATATAAATCAAAACATACAGATTTTCGTTGTATATACAAGAAATGTACATCAAAACGTACACATTTTCATTGTACTCTCAAGAAATGTACATCAAAACATACACATTTTCTGTGCACATTCAAGAAATGTATATCAAATCATACACATTCTGATTTTACGTTCCAGAAATGTACATCAAAACATACACATTTTCAGTGTACATTCAAGAACTGTATATAAAAAAATACACATTTTCTGTGTACATTCAAGAAATGTACATCAAAGCAAACACATTTTCATTGTACACTAAGGAAATGTACATCAAAACATACACATTTTCATTGTACATTCAAGGAATGCACATCAAAACATACACATTTTCATTGTACATTCAAGAAATATACATCAAAACATACACATTTTCATTGTCCATTCAAGAAATGTACATCAAAACATACACATTCTCATTGTACATTCAAGAAATGTACATCAAAACATACACATTTTGACTGTACACTCAAGAAATGTACATCAAAACATAAACATTTTCATTGTACACTCAAGAAATGTACATCAGAACATACACATTTTCATTGTACATTCAAGAAATGTATATCAAAACATACACATTTTCATTGTACATTCAAGAAATGTACATCAAAACATACAAATTTTCATTGTACATTCAAGAAATGTACGTCAAAACATACACATTTTCATTGTACATTCAAAGAATGTACATCAAAACATACACATTTTCATTGTACATTCAAGAAATGTACATCAAAACACACACATTTTCAGTGTACATTCAAGAAATGTATATCAAAACATACACATTTTCAGTGTACATTCAAGAAATGTACATCAAAACATACAAATTTTCATTGTATATACAAGAAATGTACATCAAAACATACACATTTTCATTGTACATTAAAGAAATGTGCATCAAAACCTACACATTTTCAGTGTACATTCAAGAAATGTACATCAAAACATACACATTTTCATTGTATATACAAGAAATGTACATCAAAACATACACATTTTCAGTGTACATTCAAGAAAGGTACATCAAAACATATACATTTTCATTGTATATACAAGAAATGTACATCAAAACATACACATTTTCAGTGTACATTCAAGAAATGTACATAAAAACATATACATTTTCATTGTACATTCAAGAAATGTATATCAAAACATACACATTTTCAGATTACACTCAAGAAATGTACATCAAAACATACACATTTTCATTGTATATACAAGAAATGTACATCAAAACATACACATTTTCAGTGTACATTCAAGAAATGTACATCAAAGCATATACATTTTCATTGTATATACAAGAAATGTACATCAAAACGTACACATTTTCAGTGTACATTCAAGAAGTGTATATCAAAACATACACATTTACAGTGTACATTCAAGAAATGTACATCAAAACATACACATTTTCAGTATACATTCAAGAAATGTACATGAAAACATATACATTTTCATTGTACATTCAAGAAATGTATATCAAAACATACACATTTTCAGTGTACATTCCAGAAATGTACATCAAAACATACAATTTTTCAGTGTACATTCAAGAAATGTAGATCAAAAAATACACACTTTCAGTGTACATTCAAGAAATGTACATCAAAGCAAACACATTTTCATTGTACACTAAAGAAATGTACATCAAAACATACACATTTTCATTGTACATTCAAGAAATGCACATCAAAACATACACATTTTCATTGTACATTCAAGAAATATACATCAAGACATACACATTTTCATTGTACATTCAAGAAATGTACATCAAAACATACACATTCTCATTGTACATTCAAGAAATATACATCAAAACATACACATTTTCATTGTACACTCAAGAAATGTACATCAAAACATACACATTTTCATTGTACACTCAAGAAATGTACATCAAAACATACACATTTTCATTGTACATTCAAGAAATGTATATCAAAACATACACATTTTCATTGTACATTCAAGAAATGTACATCAAAACATACACATTTTCATTGTACATTCAAGAAATGTACATCAAAACATACACATTTTCATTGTACATTCAAGGAATGTACATCAAAACATACACATTTTCATTGTACATTCAAGAAATGTACATCAAAACACACACATTTTCAGTGTACATTCAAGAAATGTATATCAAAACATACACATTTTCAGTGGACATTCAAGAAATGTACATCAAAAGATACAAATTTTCATTGTATATACAAGAAATGTACATCAAAACATACACATTTTCATTGTACATTAAAGAAATGTACATCAAAACCTACACATTTTCAGTGTACATTCAAGAAATGTACATCAAAACATACACATTTTCACTGTACACTCAAGAAATGTACATCAAAACATACACATTTTCAGTGTACATTCAAAAAATGTACATCAAAACATACACATTTTCATTGTATATACCACAAATGTACATCAAAACATACACATTTTCATTGTATATACAAGAAATATACATCAAAACATACACATATTCAGTGTACACTCAAGAAATGTACATCAAAACATATACATTTTCATTGTATATACAAGAAATGTACATCAAAACATACACATTTTCAGTGTACATTCAAGAACTGTACATGAAAACATATACATTTTCATTGTACATTCAAGAAATGTATATCAAAACATACACATTTTCAGATTACTTTCAAGAAATGTACATCAAAACATACACATTTTCATTGTACATTCAAGTAATGTACATCAAAACATACACATTTTCATTGTACATTCAAGAAATGTACATCAAAACATAAACATTTTCATTGTACATTCAAGGAATGTACATCAAAACATACACATTTTCATTGTACATTCAAGAAATGTACATCAAAACACACACATTTTCAGTGTACATTCAAGAAATGTATATCAAAACATACACATTTTCAGTGTACATTCAAGAAATGTACATCAAAACATACACATTTTCATTGTACACTCAAGAAATGTATATCAAAACATACACATTTTCAGTGTACATTCAAGAAATGGACATCAAAACATACACATTTTCATTGTATATACCAGAAATGTACATCAAAGCATACACATTTTCATTGTATATACAAGAAATGTACATAAAAACATACACATTTTCAGTGTACATTCAAGAAATGTACATCAAAACATATACATTTTCATTGTATATACAAGAAATGTACATCAAAACATACACATTTTCAGTGTACATTCAAGAAATGTACATGAAAACATATACATTTTCATTGTACATTCAAGAAATGTACATCAAAAAATACACATTTTCATTGTACATTCAAGAAATGTACATCAAAACATACACATTTTCATTGTACACTCAAGAAATGTACATCAAAACATACAAATTTTCATTGTACACTCAAGAAATGTACATCAAAACATACACATTTTCATTGTACATTCAAGAAATGTATATCAAAACATACACATTTTCATTGTACATTCAAGAAATGTACATCAAAACATACACATTTTCATTGTACATTAAAGAAATGTACATCAAAACATACACATTTTCATTGTACATTCAAGGAATGTACATCAAAACATACACATTTTCATTGTACATTCAAGAAATGTATATCAAAACACACACATTTTCATTGTACACTCAAGAATTGTACATCAAAACATACACATTTTGAGTGTACATTCAAGAGATATACATCAAAACATACACATTTTCATTGTACATTCAAGGAATGGTCATCAAAACATACACATTTTCATTGTATATACCAGAAATGTACATCAAAACATACACATTTTCATTGTACATTCAAAAAATGTACATCAAAACATACACATTTTGACTGCACATTCTAGAAATATACATCAAAACATACACATTTTCATTGCATATACCAGAAATGCACATCAAAACATACACATTTTCATTGTACATTCAAGAACTGTACATCAAAACATACACATTTTCAGTGTACATTCAAGAAATGTACATCAAAACATACACATTTTCACTGTACATTCAAGAAATGTACATCAAAACATACACATTTTCATTGTGTATACAAGAAATGTACATCAAAACATACACATTTTCATTGTATATACAAGAAATGTACATCAAAACATACACATTTTCAGTGTACATTCAAGAAATGTACATCAAGACATACACATTTTCATTGTACATTCAAGAAATGTACATCAAAACATACACATTTTCATTGTACACTCAAGAAATGTACATCAAAACATACACATTTTCAGTGTACATTCAAGAAATGTATATCAAAACATACACATTTTCATTGTACATTCAAGAAATGTACATCAAAACATACACATTTTCATTGTACATTCAAGAAATGTACATCAAAACATACACATTTTCATTCTACATTCAAGAAATATACATCAAAACATACACATTTACATTGTACATTCAAGAAATGTACATCAAAACATACACATTTTCATTGTACACTCAAGAAATGTACATCAAAACATACACAATTTCAGTGTACATTCAAGGAATGTACATCAAAACATACACATTTTCATTGTACATTCTAGAAATATAAATCAAAACATACACATTTTCGTTGTATATACAAGAAATGTACATCAAAACGTACACATTTTCATTGTACTCTCAAGAAATGTACATCAAAACATACACATTTTCAGTGCACATTCAAGAAATGTATATCAAATCATACACATTCTGATTTTACGTTCCAGAAATGTACATCAAAACATACACATTTTCAGTGTACATTCAAGAACTGTATATAAAAAAATACACATTTTCTGTGTACATTCAAGAAATGTACATCAAAGCAAACACATTTTCATTGTACACTAAAGAAATGTACATCAAAACATACACATTTTCATTGTACATTCAAGGAATGCAAATCAAAACATACACATTTTCATTGTACATTCAAGAAATATACATCAAAACATACACATTTTCATTGTCTATTCAAGAAATGTACATCAAAACATACACATTCTCATTGTACATTCAAGAAATGTACATATAAACATACACATTTTGACTGTACACTCAAGAAATGTACATCAAAACATAAACATTTTCATTGTACACTCAAGAAATGTACATCAAAACATACACATTTTCATTGTACATTCAAGAAATGTATATCACAACATACACATTTTCATTGTACATTCAAGAAATGTACATCAAAACATACAAATTTTCATTGTACATTCAAGAAATGTACATCAAAACATACACATTTTCATTGTACATTCAAAGAATGTACATCAAAACATACACATTTTCATTGTACATTCAAGAAATGTACATCAAAACATACACATTTTCATTGTACACTCAAGAAATGTACATCAAAACATACACATTTTCATTGTACATTCAAGAAATGTATATCAAAACATACACATTTTCATTGTACATTCAAGAAATGTACATCAAAACATACAAATTTTCATTGTACATTCAAGAAATGTACGTCAAAACATACACATTTTCATTGTACATTCAAAGAATGTACATCAAAACATACACATTTTCATTGTACATACAAGAAATGTACATCAAAACACACACATTTTCAGTGTACATTCAAGAAATGTATATCAAAACATACACATTTTCAGTGTACATTCAAGAAATGTACATCAAAACATACAAATTTTCATTGTATATACAAGAAATGTACATCAAAACATACACATTTTCATTGTACATTAAAGAAATGTGCATCAAAACCTACACATTTTCAGTGTACATTCAAGAAATGTACATCAAAACATACACATTTTCATTGTATATACAAGAAATGTACATCAAAACATACACATTTTCAGTGTACATTCAAGAAAGGTACATCAAAACATATACATTTTCATTGTATATACAAGAAATGTACATCAAAACATACACATTTTCAGTGTACATTCAAGAAATGTACATGAAAACATATACATTTTCATTGTACATTCAAGAAATGTATATCAAAACATACACATTTTCAGATTACACTCAAGAAATGTACATCAAAACATACACATTTTCATTGTATATACAAGAAATGTACATCAAAACATACACATTTTCAGTGTACATTCAAGAAATGTACATCAAAGCATATACATTTTCATTGTATATACAAGAAATGTACATCAAAACGTACACATTTTCAGTGTACATTCAAGAAGTGTATATCAAAACATACACATTTACAGTGTACATTCAAGAAATGTACATCAAAACATACACATTTTCAGTATACATTCAAGAAATGTACATGAAAACATATACATTTTCATTGTACATTCAAGAAATGTATATCAAAACATACACATTTTCAGTGTACATTCCAGAAATGTACATCAAAACATACACATTTTCAGTGTACATTCAAGAAATGTAGATCAAAAAATACACATTTTCAGTGTACATTCAAGAAATGTACATCAAAGCAAACACATTTTCATTGTACACTAAAGAAATGTACATCAAAACATACACATTTTCATTGTACATTCAAGAAATGCACATCAAAACATACACATTTTCATTGTACATTCAAGAAATATACATCAAGACATACACATTTTCATTGTACATTCAAGAAATGTACATCAAAACATACACATTCTCATTGTACATTCAAGAAATATACATCAAAACATACACATTTTCATTGTACACTCAAGAAATGTACATCAAAACATACACATTTTCATTGTACACTCAAGAAATGTACATCAAAACATACACATTTTCATTGTACATTCAAGAAATGTATATCAAAACATACACATTTTCATTGTACATTCAAGAAATGTACATCAAAACATACACATTTTCATTGTACATTCAAGAAATGTACATCAAAACATACACATTTTCATTGTACATTCAAGGAATGTACATCAAAACATACACATTTTCATTGTACATTCAAGAAATGTACATCAAAACACACACATTTTCAGTGTACATTCAAGAAATGTATATCAAAACATACACATTTTCAGTGGACATTCAAGAAATGTACATCAAAAGATACAAATTTTCATTGTATATACAAGAAATGTACATCAAAACATACACATTTTCATTGTACATTAAAGAAATGTACATCAAAACCTACACATTTTCAGTGTACATTCAAGAAATGTACATCAAAACATACACATTTTCACTGTACACTCAAGAAATGTACATCAAAACATACACATTTTCAGTGTACATTCAAAAAATGTACATCAAAACATACACATTTTCATTGTATATACCACAAATGTACATCAAAACATACACATTTTCATTGTATATACAAGAAATATACATCAAAACATACACATATTCAGTGTACACTCAAGAAATGTACATCAAAACATATACATTTTCATTGTATATACAAGAAATGTACATCAAAACATACACATTTTCAGTGTACATTCAAGAACTGTACATGAAAACATATACATTTTCATTGTACATTCAAGAAATGTATATCAAAACATACACATTTTCAGATTACTTTCAAGAAATGTACATCAAAACATACACATTTTCATTGTACATTCAAGTAATGTACATCAAAACATACACATTTTCATTGTACATTCAAGAAATGTACATCAAAACATAAACATTTTCATTGTACATTCAAGGAATGTACATCAAAACATACACATTTTCATTGTACATTCAAGAAATGTACATCAAAACACACACATTTTCAGTGTACATTCAAGAAATGTATATCAAAACATACACATTTTCAGTGTACATTCAAGAAATGTACATCAAAACATACACATTTTCATTGTACACTCAAGAAATGTATATCAAATTATACACATTTTCAGTGTACATTCAAGAAATGGACATCAAAACATACACATTTTCATTGTATATACCAGAAATGTACATCAAAGCATACACATTTTCATTGTATATACAAGAAATGTACATAAAAACATACACATTTTCAGTGTACATTCAAGAAATGTACATCAAAACATATACATTTTCATTGTATATACAAGAAATGTACATCAAAACATACACATTTTCAGTGTACATTCAAGAAATGTACATGAAAACATATACATTTTCATTGTACATTCAAGAAATGTACATCAAAAAATACACATTTTCATTGTACATTCAAGAAATGTACATCAAAACATACACATTTTCATTGTACATTCAAGAAATGTACATCAAAACATACACATTTTCATTGTACACTCAAGAAATGTACATCAAAACATACACATTTTCATTGTACACTCAAGAAATGTACATCAAAACATACACATTTTCATTGTACATTCAAGAAATGTATATCAAAACATACACATTTTCATTGTACATTCAAGAAATGTACATCAAAACATACACATTTTCATTGTACATTAAAGAAATGTACATCAAAACATACACATTTTCATTGTACATTCAAGGAATGTACATCAAAACATACACATTTTCATTGTACATTCAAGAAATGTATATCAAAACACACACATTTTCATTGTACACTCAAGAATTGTACATCAAAACATACACATTTTGAGTGTACATTCAAGAGATATACATCAAAACATACACATTTTCATTGTACATTCAAGAAATGTACATCAAAACATACACATTTTCATTGTATATACCAGAAATGTACATCAAAACATACACATTTTCATTGTACATTCAACAAATGTACATCAAAACATACACATTTTGACTGCACATTCTAGAAATATACATCAAAACATACACATTTTCATTGCACATACCAGAAATGCACATCAAAACATACACATTTTCATTGTACATTCAAGAACTGTACATCAAAACATACACATTTTCAGTGTACATTCAAGAAATGTACATCAAAACATACACATTTTCACTGTACATTCAAGAAATTTACATCAAAACATGCACATTTTCATTGTATATACAAGAAATGTACATCAAAACATACACATTTTCATTGTATATACAAGAAATGTACATCAAAACATACACATTTTCAGTGTACATTCAAGAAATGTACATCAAGACATACACATTTTCATTGTACATTCAAGAAATGTACATCAAAACATACACATTTTCATTGTACACTCAAGAAATGTACATCAAAACATACACATTTTCAGTGTACATTCAAGAAATGTATATCAAAACATACACATTTTCATTGTACATTCAAGAAATGTACATCAAAACATACACATTTTCATTGTACATTCAAGAAATGTACATCAAAACATACACATTTTCATTCTACATTCAAGAAATATACATCAAAACATACACATTTACATTGTACATTCAAGAAATGTACATCAAAACATACACATTTTCATTGTACACTCAAGAAATGTACATCAAAACATACACAATTTCAGTGTACATTCAAGGAATGTACATCAAAACATACACATTTTCATTGTACATTCTAGAAATATAAATCAAAACATACACATTTTCGTTGTATATACAGCAAATGTACATCAAAACGTACACATTTTCATTGTACTCTCAAGAAATGTACATCAAAACATACACATTTTCAGTGCACATTCAAGAAATGTATATCAAATCATACACATTCTGATTTTACGTTCCAGAAATGTACATCAAATCATACACATTTTCAGTGTACATTCAAGAACTGTATATAAAAAAATACACATTTTCTGTGTACATTCAAGAAATGTACATCAAAGCAAACACATTTTCATTGTACACTAAAGAAATGTACATCAAAACATACACATTTTCATTGTACATTCAAGGAATGCAAATCAAAACATACACATTTTCATTGTACATTCAAGAAATATACATCAAAACATACACATTTTCATTGTCCATTCAAGAAATGTACATCAAAACATACACATTCTCATTGTACATTCAAGATATGTACATCAAAACATACACATTTTGACTGTACACTCAAGAAATGTACATCAAAACATAAACATTTTCATTGTACACTCAAGAAATGTACATCAAAACATACACATTTTCATTGTACATTCAAGAAATGTATATCACAACATACACATTTTCATTGTACATTCAAGAAATGTACATCAAAACATACAAATTTTCATTGTACATTCAAGAAATGTACATCAAAACATACACATTTTCATTGTACATTCAAAGAATGTACATCAAAACATACACATTTTCATTGTACATTCAAGAAATGTACATCAAAACACACACATTTTCAGCGTAAATTCAAGAAATGTATATCAAAACATACACATTTTCAGTGTACATTCAAGAAATGTACATCAAAACATACAAATTTTCATTGTATATACAAGAAATGTACATCAAAACATACACATTTTCAGTGTACATTCAAGAAATGTACATCAAAACATACACATTTTCATTGTATATACCAGAAATGTATATCAAAACATACACATTTTCATTGTATATACAAGAAATGTACATCAAAACATACACATTTTAGGTGTACATTCAAGAAATGTACATCAAAATATATACATTTTCATTGCATATACAAGAAATGTACATCAAAGCATACACATTTTCAGTGTACATTCAAGAAATGTACATGAAAACATATACATTTTCATTGTACATTCAAGAAATGTATATCAAAACATACACATTTTCAGATTACATTCAAGAAATGTACATCTAAACCTACACATTTTCATTGTACATTCAAGAAATGTACATCAAAACATATACATTCTCATTGTATATACATGAAATGTACATCAAAACATACACATTTTCAGTGCACATTCAAGAAATGTATAACAAAAATACACATTTTCAGTGTACATTCAAGAAATGTACATCAAAACAAACACATTTTCATTGTACACTAAAGAAATGTACATCAAAAGATACACATTTTCATTGTACATTCAAGAAATATACATCAAAACATACACATTTTCATTGTACATTCAAGAAATGTACATCAAAACATACACATTTTCATTGTACACTCAAGAAATGTACATCAAAACATACACATTTTCATTGTACATTCAAGAAATGTATATCAAAACATACACATTTTCATTGTACATTCAAGAAATGTACATCAAAACATACAAATTTTCATTGTACATTCAAGAAATGTACATCAAAACATACACATTTTCATTGTACACTCAAGAAATGTACATCAAAACATACACATTTTCATTGTACATTCAAGAAAGGTATATCAAAACATACACATTTTCATTGTACATTCAAGAAATATACATCAAAACATACACATTTTCATTGTACATTCAAGAAATGTACATCAAAACATACACATTTTCATTGTACACTCAAGAAATGTACATCAAAACATACACATTTTCATTGTACATTCAAGAAATGTATATCAAAACATACACATTTTCATTGTACATTCAAGAAATGTACATCAAAACATACAAATTTTCATTGTACATTCAAGAAATGTACATCAAAACATACACATTTTCATTGTACATTCAAAGAATGTACATCAAAACATACACATTTTCATTGTACATTCAAAAAATGTACATCAAAACACACACATTTTCAGTGTACATTCAAGAAATGTATATCAAAACATACACATTTTCAGTGTACATTCAAGAAATGTACATCAAAACATACAAATTTTCATTGTATATACAAGAAATGTACATCAAAACATACACATTTTCATTGTACATTAAAGAAATGTGCATCAAAACCTACACATTTTCAGTGTACATTCAAGAAATGGACATCAAAACATACACATTTTCATTGTATATACCAGAAATGTACATCAAAGCATACACATTTTCATTGTATATACAAGAAATGTACATAAAAACATACACATTTTCAGTGTACATTCAAGAAATGTACATCAAAACATATACATTTTCAGTGTACATTCAAGAAATGTATGTCAAAACATACACATTTTCAGTGTACATTCAAGAATTGTACATCAAAACATTCAAATTTTCATTGTATATACAAGAAATGTACATCAAAACATACACATTTTCATTGTACATTCAAGAAATGTACATCAAAACATACACATTTTCATTGTACATTCAAGAAATGTACATCAAAACATACACATTTTCATTGTACACTCAAGAAATGTACATCAAAACATACACATTTTCATTGTACACTCAAGAAATGTACATCAAAACATACACATTTTCATTGTACATTCAAGAAATGTATATCAAAACATACACATTTTCATTGTACATTCAAGAAATGTACATCAAAACATACACATTTTCATTGTACATTCAAGGAATGTACATCAAAACATACACATTTTCATTGTACATTCAAGAAATGTATATCAAAACACACACATTTTCATTGTACACTCAAGTATTGTACATCAAAACATACACATTTTGAGTGTACATTCAAGAGATATACATCAAAACATACACATTTTCATTGTACATTCAAGAAATGTACATCAAAACATACACTATTTCATTGTATATACCAGAAATGTACATCAAAACATACACATTTTCATTGTACATTCAACAAATGTACATCAAAACATACACATTTTGACTGCACATTCTAGAAATATACATCAAAACATACACATTTTCATTGCATATACCAGAAATGCACATCAAAACATACACATTTTCATTGTACATTCAAGAACTGTACATCAAAACATACACATTTTCAGTGTACATTCAAGAAATGTACATCAAAACATACACATTTTCACTGTACATTCAAGAAATGTACATCAAAACATACACATTTTCATTGTATATACAAGAAATGTACATCAAAACATACACATTTTCATTGTATATACAAGAAATGTACATCAAAACATACACATTTTCAGTGTACATTCAAGAAATGTACATCAAGACATACACATTTTCATTGTACATTCAAGAAATGTACATCAAAACATACACATTTTCATTGTACACTCAAGAAATGTACATCAAAACATACACATTTTCAGTGTACATTCAAGAAATGTATATCAAAACATACACATTTTCATTGTACATTCAAGAAATATACATCAAAACATACACATTTTCATTGTACATTCAAGAAATGTACATCAAAACATACACATTTTCATTCTACATTCAAGAAATATACATCAAAACATACACATTTACATTGTACATTCAAGAAATGTACATCAAAACATACACATTTTCATTGTACACTCAAGAAATGTACATCAAAACATACACAATTTCAGTGTACATTCAAGGAATGTACATCAAAACATACACATTTTCATTGTACATTCAAGAAATGTACATCAAAACATACACACTTTCATTGTACATTCTAGAAATATAAATCAAAACATACACATTTTCGTTGTATATACAAGAAATGTACATCAAAACGTACACATTTTCATTGTACTCTCAAGAAATGTACATCAAAACATACACATTTTCAGTGCACATTCAAGAAATGTATATCAAATCATACACATTCTGATTTTACGTTCCAGAAATGTACATCAAAACATACACATTTTCAGTGTACATTCAAGAACTGTATATAAAAAAATACACATTTTCTGTGTACATTCAAGAAATGTACATCAAAGCAAACACATTTTCATTGTACACTAAAGAAATGTACATCAAAACATACACATTTTCATTGTACATTCAAGGAATGCACATCAAAACATACACATTTTCATTGTACATTCAAGAAATATACATCAAAACATACACATTTTCATTGTCCATTCAAGAAATGTACATCAAAACATACACATTCTCATTGTACATTCAAGAAATGTACATCAAAACATACACATTTTGACTGTACACTCAAGAAATGTACATCAAAACATAAACATTTTCATTGTACACTCAAGAAATGTACATCAAAACATACACATTTTCAGTGTACATTCAAGAAATGTATATAAAAAAATACACATTTTAAGTGTACACTCAAGAAATGTACATCAAAACATACAAATTTTCATTGTACACTCAAGAAATGTACATCAAAACATACACATTTTCATTGTACATTCAAGAAATGTATATCAAAACATACACATTTTCATTGTACATTCAAGAAATGTACATCAAAACATACACACTTTCATTGTACATTCAAGAAATGTACATCAAAACATACACATTTTCATTGTAAATTCAAGGAATGTACATCAAAACATACACATTTTCATTGTACATTCAAGAAATGTACATGAAAACACACACATTTTCAGTGTACATTCAAGAAATGTATGTCAAAACATACACATTTTCAGTGTACATTCAAGAATTGTACATCAAAACATACACATTTTCATTGTACATTAAAGAAATGTACATCAAAACCTACACATTTTCAGTGTACATTCAAGAAATGTACATCAAAACATACACATTTTCACTGTACACTCAAGAAATGTACATCAAAACATACACATTTTCATTGTACATTCAAGAAATGTATATCAAAACATACACATTTTCATTGTACATTCAAGAAATGTACATCAAAACATACACATTTTCATTGTACATTAAAGAAATGTACATCAAAACATACACATTTTCATTGTACATTCAAGGAATGTACATCAAAACATACACATTTTCATTGTACATTCAAGAAATGTATATCAAAACACACACATTTTCATTGTACACTCAAGAATTGTACATCAAAACATACACATTTTGAGTGTACATTCAAGAGATATACATCAAAACATACACATTTTCATTGTACATTCAAGAAATGTACATCAAAACATACACATTTTCATTGTATATACCAGAAATGTACATCAAAACATACACATTTTCATTGTACATTCAACAAATGTACATCAAAACATACACATTTTGACTGCACATTCTAGAAATATACATCAAAACATACACATTTTCATTGCATATACCAGAAATGCACATCAAAACATACACATTTTCATTGTACATTCAAGAACTGTACATCAAAACATACACATTTTCAGTGTACATTCAAGAAATGTACATCAAAACATACACATTTTCACTGTACATTCAAGAAATTTACATCAAAACATGCACATTTTCATTGTATATACAAGAAATGTACATCAAAACATACACATTTTCATTGTATATACAAGAAATGTACATCAAAACATACACATTTTCAGTGTACATTCAAGAAATGTACATCAAGACATACACATTTTCATTGTACATTCAAGAAATGTACATCAAAACATACACATTTTCATTGTACACTCAAGAAATGTACATCAAAACATACACATTTTCAGTGTACATTCAAGAAATGTATATCAAAACATACACATTTTCATTGTACATTCAAGAAATGTACATCAAAACATACACATTTTCATTGTACATTCAAGAAATGTACATCAAAACATACACATTTTCATTCTACATTCAAGAAATATACATCAAAACATACACATTTACATTGTACATTCAAGAAATGTACATCAAAACATACACATTTTCATTGTACACTCAAGAAATGTACATCAAAACATACACAATTTCAGTGTACATTCAAGGAATGTACATCAAAACATACACATTTTCATTGTACATTCTAGAAATATAAATCAAAACATACACATTTTCGTTGTATATACAGGAAATGTACATCAAAACGTACACATTTTCATTGTACTCTCAAGAAATGTACATCAAAACATACACATTTTCAGTGCACATTCAAGAAATGTATATCAAATCATACACATTCTGATTTTACGTTCCAGAAATGTACATCAAATCATACACATTTTCAGTGTACATTCAAGAACTGTATATAAAAAAATACACATTTTCTGTGTACATTCAAGAAATGTACATCAAAGCAAACACATTTTCATTGTACACTAAAGAAATGTACATCAAAACATACACATTTTCATTGTACATTCAAGGAATGCAAATCAAAACATACACATTTTCATTGTACATTCAAGAAATATACATCAAAACATACACATTTTCATTGTCCATTCAAGAAATGTACATCAAAACATACACATTCTCATTGTACATTCAAGAAATGTACATCAAAACATACACATTTTGACTGTACACTCAAGAAATGTACATCAAAACATAAACATTTTCATTGTACACTCAAGAAATGTACATCAAAACATACACATTTTCATTGTACATTCAAGAAATGTATATCACAACATACACATTTTCATTGTACATTCAAGAAATGTACATCAAAACATACAAATTTTCATTGTACATTCAAGAAATGTACATCAAAACATACACATTTTCATTGTACATTCAAAGAATGTACATCAAAACATACACATTTTCATTGTACATTCAAGAAATGTACATCAAAACACACACATTTTCAGCGTAAATTCAAGAAATGTATATCAAAACATACACATTTTCAGTGTACATTCAAGAAATGTACATCAAAACATACAAATTTTCATTGTATATACAAGAAATGTACATCAAAACATACACATTTTCAGTGTACATTCAAGAAATGTACATCAAAACATACACATTTTCATTGTATATACCAGAAATGTATATCAAAACATACACATTTTCATTGTATATACAAGAAATGTACATCAAAACATACACATTTTAGGTGTACATTCAAGAAATGTACATCAAAATATATACATTTTCATTGCATATACAAGAAATGTACATCAAAGCATACACATTTTCAGTGTACATTCAAGAAATGTACATGAAAACATATACATTTTCATTGTACATTCAAGAAATGTATATCAAAACATACACATTTTCAGATTACATTCAAGAAATGTACATCTAAACCTACACATTTTCATTGTACATTCAAGAAATGTACATCAAAACATATACATTTTCATTGTATATACATGAAATGTACATCAAAACATACACATTTTCAGTGCACATTCAAGAAATGTATAACAAAAATACACATTTTCAGTGTACATTCAAGAAATGTACATCAAAACAAACACATTTTCATTGTACACTAAAGAAATGTACATCAAAAGATACACATTTTCATTGTACATTCAAGAAATATACATCAAAACATACACATTTTCATTGTACATTCAAGAAATGTACATCAAAACATACACATTTTCATTGTACACTCAAGAAATGTACATCAAAACATACACATTTTCATTGTACATTCAAGAAATGTATATCAAAACATACACATTTTCATTGTACATTCAAGAAATGTACATCAAAACATACAAATTTTCATTGTACATTCAAGAAATGTACATCAAAACATACACATTTTCATTGTACACTCAAGAAATGTACATCAAAACATACACATTTTCATTGTACATTCAAGAAATGTATATCAAAACATACACATTTTCATTGTACATTCAAGAAATATACATCAAAACATACACATTTTCATTGTACATTCAAGAAATGTACATCAAAACATACACATTTTCATTGTACACTCAAGAAATGTACATCAAAACATACACATTTTCATTGTACATTCAAGAAATGTATATCAAAACATACACATTTTCATTGTACATTCAAGAAATGTACATCAAAACATACAAATTTTCATTGTACATTCAAGAAATGTACATCAAGACATACACATTTTCATTGTACATTCAAAGAATGTACATCAAAACATACACATTTTCATTGTACATTCAAAAAATGTACATCAAAACACACACATTTTCAGTGTACATTCAAGAAATGTATATCAAAACATACACATTTTCAGTGTACATTCAAGAAATGTACATCAAAACATACAAATTTTCATTGTATATACAAGAAATGTACATCAAAACATACACATTTTCATTGTACATTAAAGAAATGTGCATCAAAACCTACACATTTTCAGTGTACATTCAAGAAATGGACATCAAAACATACACATTTTCATTGTATATACCAGAAATGTACATCAAAGCATACACATTTTCATTGTATATACAAGAAATGTACATAAAAACATACACATTTTCAGTGTACATTCAAGAAATGTACATCAAAACATATACATTTTCAGTGTACATTCAAGAAATGTATGTCAAAACATACACATTTTCAGTGTACATTCAAGAATTGTACATCAAAACATTCAAATTTTCATTGTATATACAAGAAATGTACATCAAAACATACACATTTTCATTGTACATTCAAGAAATGTACATCAAAACATACACATTTTCATTGTACATTCAAGAAATGTACATCAAAACATACACATTTTCATTGTACACTCAAGAAATGTACATCAAAACATACACATTTTCATTGTACACTCAAGAAATGTACATCAAAACATACACATTTTCATTGTACATTCAAGAAATGTATATCAAAACATACACATTTTCATTGTACATTCAAGAAATGTACATCAAAACATACACATTTTCATTGTACATTCAAGGAATGTACATCAAAACATACACATTTTCATTGTACATTCAAGAAATGTATATCAAAACACACACATTTTCATTGTACACTCAAGTATTGTACATCAAAACATACACATTTTGAGTGTACATTCAAGAGATATACATCAAAACATACACATTTTCATTGTACATTCAAGAAATGTACATCAAAACATACACTATTTCATTGTATATACCAGAAATGTACATCAAAACATACACATTTTCATTGTACATTCAACAAATGTACATCAAAACATACACATTTTGACTGCACATTCTAGAAATATACATCAAAACATACACATTTTCATTGCATATACCAGAAATGCACATCAAAACATACACATTTTCATTGTACATTCAAGAACTGTACATCAAAACATACACATTTTCAGTGTACATTCAAGAAATGTACATCAAAACATACACATTTTCACTGTACATTCAAGAAATGTACATCAAAACATACACATTTTCATTGTATATACAAGAAATGTACATCAAAACATACACATTTTCATTGTATATACAAGAAATGTACATCAAAACATACACATTTTCAGTGTACATTCAAGAAATGTACATCAAGACATACACATTTTCATTGTACATTCAAGAAATGTACATCAAAACATACACATTTTCATTGTACACTCAAGAAATGTACATCAAAACATACACATTTTCAGTGTACATTCAAGAAATGTATATCAAAACATACACATTTTCATTGTACATTCAAGAAATGTACATCAAAACATACACATTTTCATTGTACATTCAAGAAATGTACATCAAAACATACACATTTTCATTCTACATTCAAGAAATATACATCAAAACATACACATTTACATTGTACATTCAAGAAATGTACATCAAAACATACACATTTTCATTGTACACTCAAGAAATGTACATCAAAACATACACAATTTCAGTGTACATTCAAGGAATGTACATCAAAACATACACATTTTCATTGTACATTCAAGAAATGTACATCAAAACATACACACTTTCATTGTACATTCTAGAAATATAAATCAAAACATACACATTTTCGTTGTATATACAAGAAATGTACATCAAAACGTACACATTTTCATTGTACTCTCAAGAAATGTACATCAAAACATACACATTTTCAGTGCACATTCAAGAAATGTATATCAAATCATACACATTCTGATTTTACGTTCCAGAAATGTACATCAAAACATACACATTTTCAGTGTACATTCAAGAACTGTATATAAAAAAATACACATTTTCTGTGTACATTCAAGAAATGTACATCAAAGCAAACACATTTTCATTGTACACTAAAGAAATGTACATCAAAACATACACATTTTCATTGTACATTCAAGGAATGCACATCAAAACATACACATTTTCATTGTACATTCAAGAAATATACATCAAAACATACACATTTTCATTGTCCATTCAAGAAATGTACATCAAAACATACACATTCTCATTGTACATTCAAGAAATGTACATCAAAACATACACATTTTGACTGCACACTCAAGAAATGTACATCAAAACATAAACATTTTCATTGTACACTCAAGAAATGTACATCAAAACATACACATTTTCAGTGTACATTCAAGAAATGTATATAAAAAAATACACATTTTAAGTGTACACTCAAGAAATGTACATCAAAACATACAAATTTTCATTGTACACTCAAGAAATGTACATCAAAACATACACATTTTCATTGTACATTCAAGAAATGTATATCAAAACATACACATTTTCATTGTACATTCAAGAAATGTACATCAAAACATACACACTTTCATTGTACATTCAAGAAATGTACATCAAAACATACACATTTTCATTGTAAATTCAAGGAATGTACATCAAAACATACACATTTTCATTGTACATTCAAGAAATGTACATGAAAACACACACATTTTCAGTGTACATTCAAGAAATGTATGTCAAAACATACACATTTTCAGTGTACATTCAAGAATTGTACATCAAAACATACACATTTTCATTGTACATTAAAGAAATGTACATCAAAACCTACACATTTTCAGTGTACATTCAAGAAATGTACATCAAAACATACACATTTTCACTGTACACTCAAGAAATGTACATCAAAACATACACATTTTCAGTGTACATTCAAAAAATGTACATCAAAACATACACATTTTCATTGTATATACCACAAATGTACATCAAAACATACACATTTTCATTGTATATACAAGAAATATACATCAAAACATACACATATTCAGTGTACACTCAAGAAATGTACATCAAAACATATACATTTTCATTGTATATACAAGAAATGTACATCAAAACATACACATTTTCAGTGTACATTCAAGAACTGTATATGAAAACATATACATCTTCATTGTACATTCAAGAAATGTATATCAAAACATACACATTTTCAGATTACTTTCAAGAAATGTACATCAAAACATACACATTTTCATTGTACATTCAAGTAATGTACATCAAAATATACACATTTTCATTGTACATTCAAGAAATGTACATCAAAACATAAACATTTTCATTGTACATTCAAGGAATGTACATCAAAACATACACATTTTCATTGTACATTCAAGAAATGTACATCAAAACACACACATTTTCAGTGTACATTCAAGAAATGTATATCAAAACATACACATTTTCAGTGTACATTCAAGAAATATACATCAAAACATACACATTTTCATTGTACACTCAAGAAATGTATATCAAAACATACACATTTTCAGTGTACATTCAAGAAATGGACATCAAAACATACACATTTTCATTGTATATACCAGAAATGTACATCAAAGCATACACATTTTCATTGTATATACAAGAAATGTACATAAAAACATACACATTTTCAGTGTACATTCAAGAAACGTACATCAAAACATATACATTTTCATTGTATATACAAGAAATGTACATCAAAACATACACATTTTCAGTGTACATTCAAGAAATGTACATGAAAACATATACATTTTCATTGTACATTCAAGAAATGTACATCAAAAAATACACATTTTCATTGTACATTCAAGAAATGTACATCAAAACATACACATTTTCATTGTACATTCAAGAAATGTACATCAAAACATACACATTTTCATTGTACACTCAAGAAATGTACATCAAAACATACACATTTTCATTGTACACTCAAGAAATGTACATCAAAACATACACATTTTCATTGTACATTCAAGAAATGTACATCAAGACATACACATTTTCATTGTACATTCAAGAAATGTACATCAAAACATACACATTTTCATTGTACACTCAAGAAATGTACATCAAAACATACACATTTTCAGTGTACATTCAAGAAATGTATATCAAAACATACACATTTTCATTGTACATTCAAGAAATGTACATCAAAACATACACATTTTCATTGTACATTCAAGAAATGTACATCAAAACATACACATTTTCATTCTACATTCAAGAAATATACATCAAAACATACACATTTACATTGTACATTCAAGAAATGTACATCAAAACATACACATTTTCATTGTACACTCAAGAAATGTACATCAAAACATACACAATTTCAGTGTACATTCAAGGAATGTACATCAAAACATACACATTTTCATTGTACATTCAAGAAATGTACATCAAAACATACACACTTTCATTGTACATTCTAGAAATATAAATCAAAACATACACATTTTCGTTGTATATACAAGAAATGTACATCAAAACGTACACATTTTCATTGTACTCTCAAGAAATGTACATCAAAACATACACATTTTCAGTGCACATTCAAGAAATGTATATCAAATCATACACATTCTGATTTTACGTTCCAGAAATGTACATCAAAACATACACATTTTCAGTGTACATTCAAGAACTGTATATAAAAAAATACACATTTTCTGTGTACATTCAAGAAATGTACATCAAAGCAAACACATTTTCATTGTACACTAAAGAAATGTACATCAAAACATACACATTTTCATTGTACATTCAAGGAATGCACATCAAAACATACACATTTTCATTGTACATTCAAGAAATATACATCAAAACATACACATTTTCATTGTCCATTCAAGAAATGTACATCAAAACATACACATTCTCATTGTACATTCAAGAAATGTACATCAAAACATACACATTTTGACTGTACACTCAAGAAATGTACATCAAAACATAAACATTTTCATTGTACACTCAAGAAATGTACATCAAAACATACACATTTTCAGTGTACATTCAAGAAATGTATATAAAAAAATACACATTTTAAGTGTACACTCAAGAAATGTACATCAAAACATACAAATTTTCATTGTACACTCAAGAAATGTACATCAAAACATACACATTTTCATTGTACATTCAAGAAATGTATATCAAAACATACACATTTTCATTGTACATTCAAGAAATGTACATCAAAACATACACACTTTCATTGTACATTCAAGAAATGTACATCAAAACATACACATTTTCATTGTAAATTCAAGGAATGTACATCAAAACATACACATTTTCATTGTACATTCAAGAAATGTACATGAAAACACACACATTTTCAGTGTACATTCAAGAAATGTATGTCAAAACATACACATTTTCAGTGTACATTCAAGAATTGTACATCAAAACATACACATTTTCATTGTACATTAAAGAAATGTACATCAAAACCTACACATTTTCAGTGTACATTCAAGAAATGTACATCAAAACATACACATTTTCACTGTACACTCAAGAAATGTACATCAAAACATACACATTTTCAGTGTACATTCAAAAAATGTACATCAAAACATACACATTTTCATTGTATATACCACAAATGTACATCAAAACATACACATTTTCATTGTATATACAAGAAATATACATCAAAACATACATATATTCAGTGTACACTCAAGAAATGTACATCAAAACATATACATTTTCATTGTATATACAAGAAATGTACATCAAAACATACACATTTTCAGTGTACATTCAAGAACTGTACATGAAAACATATACATTTTCATTGTAAATTCAAGAAATGTATATCAAAACATACACATTTTCAGATTACTTTCAAGAAATGTACATCAAAACATACACATTTTCATTGTACATTCAAGTAATGTACATCAAAATATACACATTTTCATTGTACATTCAAGAAATGTACATCAAAACATAAACATTTTCATTGTACATTCAAGGAATGTACATCAAAACATACACATTTTCATTGTACATTCAAGAAATGTACATCAAAACACACACATTTTCAGTGTACATTCAAGAAATGTATATCAAAACATACACATTTTCAGTGTACATTCAAGAAATGTACATCAAAACATACACATTTTCATTGTACACTCAAGAAATGTATATCAAAACATACACATTTTCAGTGTACATTCAAGAAATGGACATCAAAACATACACATTTTCATTGTATATACCAGAAATGTACATCAAAGCATACACATTTTCATTGTATATACAAGAAATGTACATAAAAACATACACATTTTCAGTGTACATTCAAGAAATGTACATCAAAACATATACATTTTCATTGTATATACAAGAAATGTACATCAAAACATACACATTTTCAGTGTACATTCAAGAAATGTACATGAAAACATATACATTTTCATTGTACATTCAAGAAATGTACATCAAAAAATACACATTTTCATTGTACATTCAAGAAATGTACATCAAAACATACACATTTTCATTGTACATTCAAGAAATGTACATCAAAACATACACATTTTCATTGTACACTCAAGAAATGTACATCAAAACATACACATTTTCATTGTACACTCAAGAAATGTACATCAAAACATACACATTTTCATTGTACATTCAAGAAATGTATATCAAAACATACACATTTTCATTGTACATTCAAGAAATTGTACATCAAAACATACACATTTTCATTGCACATTAAAGAAATGTACATCAAAACATACACATTTTCATTGTACATTCAAGGAATGTACATCAAAACATACACATTTTCATTGTACATTCAAGAAATGTATATCAAAACACACACATTTTCATTGTACACTCAAGAATTGTACATCAAAACATACACATTTTGAGTGTACATTCAAGAGATATACATCAAAACATACACATTTTCATTGTACATTCAAGAAATGTACATCAAAACATACACATTTTCATTGTATATACCAGAAATGTACATCAAAACATACACATTTTCATTGTACATTCAACAAATGTACATCAAAACATACACATTTTGACTGCACATTCTAGAAATATACATCAAAACATACACATTTTCATTGCATATACCAGAAATGCACATCAAAACATACACATTTTCATTGTACATTCAAGAACTGTACATCAAAACATACACATTTTCAGTGTACATTCAAGAAATGTACATCAAAACATACACATTTTCACTGTACATTCAAGAAAGGTACATCAAAACATACACATTTTCATTGTATATACAAGAAATGTACATCAAAACATACACATTTTCATTGTATATACAAGAAATGTACATCAAAACATACACATTTTCAGTGTACATTCAAGAAATGTACATCAAGACATACACATTTTCATTGTACATTCAAGAAATGTACATCAAAACATACACATTTTCATTGTACACTCAAGAAATGTACATCAAAACATACACATTGTCAGTGTACATTCAAGAAATGTATATCAAAACATACACATTTTCATTGTACATTCAAGAAATGTACATCAAAACATACACATTTTCATTGTACATTCAAGAAATGTACATCAAAACATACACATTTTCATTCTACATTCAAGAAATATACATCAAAACATACACATTTACATTGTACATTCAAGAAATGTACATCAAAACATACACATTTTCATTGTACACTCAAGAAATGTACATCAAAACATACACAATTTCAGTGTACATTCAAGGAATGTACATCAAAACATACACATTTTCATTGTACATTCTAGAAATATAAATCAAAACATACACATTTTCGTTGTATATACAAGAAATGTACATCAAAACGTACACATTTTCATTGTACTCTCAAGAAATGTACATCAAAACATACACATTTTCAGTGCACATTCAAGAAATGTATATCAAATCATACACATTCTGATTTTACGTTCCACAAATGTACATCAAAACATACACATTTTCAGTGTACATTCAAGAACTGTATATAAAAAAATACACATCTTCTGTGTACATTCAAGAAATGTACATCAAAGCAAACACATTTTCATTGTACACTAAAGAAATGTACATCAAAACATACACATTTTCATTGTACATTCAAGGAATGCAAATCAAAACATACACATTTTCATTGTACATTCAAGAAATATACATCAAAACATACACATTTTCATTGTCCATTCAAGAAATGTACATCAAAACATACACATTCTCATTGTACATTCAAGAAATGTACATCAAAACATACACATTTTGACTGTACACTCAAGAAATGTACATCAAAACATAAACATTTTCATTGTACACTCAAGAAATGTACATCAAAACATACACATTTTCATTGTACATTCAAGAAATGTATATCACAACATACACATTTTCATTGTACACTCAAGAAATGTACATCAAAACATACAAATTTTCATTGTACATTCAAGAAATGTACATCAAAACATACACATTTTCATTGTACATTCAAAGAATGTACATCAAAACATACACATTTTCGTTGTACATTCAAGAAATGTACATCAAAACACACACATTTTCAGTGTACATTCAAGAAATGTATATCAAAACATACACATTTTCAGTGTACATTCAAGAAATGTACATCAAAACATACAAATTTTCATTGTATATACAAGAAATGTACATCAAAACATACACATTTTCAGTGTACATTCAAGAAATGTACATCAAAACATACACATTTTCATTGTATATACCAGAAATGTATATCAAAACATACACATTTTCATTGTATATACAAGAAATATACATCAAAACATACACATTTTAGGTGTACATTCAAGAAATGTACATCAAAATATATACATTTTCATTGCATATACAAGAAATGTACATCAAAGCATACACATTTTCAGTGTACATTCAAGAAATGTACATGAAAACATATACATTTTCATTGTACATTCAAGAAATGTATATCAAAACATACACATTTTCAGATTACATTCAAGAAATGTACATCTAAACCTACACATTTTCATTGTACATTCAAGAAATGTACATCAAAACATATACATTTTCATTGTATATACATGAAATGTACATCAAAACATACACATTTTCAGTGCACATTCAAGAAATGTATAACAAAAATACACATTTTCAGTGTACATTCAAGAAATGTACATCAAAACAAACACATTTTCATTGTACACTAAAGAAATGTACATCAAAAGATACACATTTTCATTGTACATTCAAGAAATATACATCAAAACATACACATTTTCATTGTACATTCAAGAAATGCACATCAAAACATACACATTTTCATTGTACACTCAAGAAATGTACATCAAAACATACACATTTTCATTGTACATTCAAGAAATGTATATCAAAACATACACATTTTCATTGTACATTCAAGAAATGTACATCAAAACATACAAATTTTCATTGTACATTCAAGAAATGTACATCAAAACATACACATTTTCATTGTACACTCAAGAAATGTACATCAAAACATACACATTTTCATTGTACATTCAAGAAATGTATATCAAAACATACACATTTTCATTGTACATTCAAGAAATATACATCAAAACATACACATTTTCATTGTACATTCAAGAAATGTACATCAAAACATACACATTTTCATTGTACACTCAAGAAATGTACATCAAAACATACACATTTTCATTGTACATTCAAGATATGTATATCAAAACATACACATTTTCATTGTACATTCAAGAAATGTACATCAAAACATACAAATTTTCATTGTACATTCAAGAAATGTACATCAAAACATACACATTTTCATTGTACATTCAAAGAATGTACATCAAAACATACACATTTTCATTGTACATTCAAGAAATGTACATCAAAACACACACATTTTCAGTGTACATTCAAGAAATGTATATCAAAACATACACATTTTCAGTGTACATTCAAGAAATGTACATCAAAACATACAAATTTTCATTGTATATACAAGAAATGTACATCAAAACATACACATTTTCATTGTACATTAAAGAAATGTGCATCAAAACCTACACATTTTCAGTGTACATTCAAGAAATGGACATCAAAACATACACATTTTCATTGTATATACCAGAAATGTACATCAAAGCATACACATTTTCATTGTATATACAAGAAATGTACATAAAAACATACACATTTTCAGTGTACATTCAAGAAATGTACATCAAAACATATACATTTTCAGTGTACATTCAAGAAATGTATGTCAAAACATACACATTTTCAGTGTACATTCAAGAATTGTACATCAAAACATTCAAATTTTCATTGTATATACAAGAAATGTACATCAAAACATACACATTTTCATTGTACATTCAAGAAATGTACATCAAAACATACACATTTTCATTGTACATTCAAGAAATGTACATCAAAACATACACATTTTCATTGTACACTCAAGAAATGTACATCAAAACATACACATTTTCATTGTACACTCAAGAAATGTACATCAAAACATACACATTTTCATTGTACATTCAAGAAATGTATATCAAAACATACACATTTTCACTGTACATTCAAGAAATGTACATCAAAACATACACATTTTCATTGTACATTAAAGAAATGTACATCAAAACATACACATTTTCATTGTACATTCAAGGAATGTACATCAAAACATACACATTTTCATTGTACATTCAAGAAATGTATATCAAAACACACACATTTTCATTGTACACTCAAGAATTGTACATCAAAACATACACATTTTGAGTGTACATTCAAGAGATATACATCAAAACATACACATTTTCATTGTACATTCAAGAAATGTACATCAAAACATACACTATTTCATTGTATATACCAGAAATGTACATCAAATCATACACATTTTCATTGTACATTCAACAAATGTACATCAAAACATACACATTTTGACTGCACATTCTAGAAATATACATCAAAACATACACATTTTCATTGCATATACCAGAAATGCACATCAAAACATACACATTTTCATTGTACATTCAAGAACTGTACATCAAAACATACACATTTTCAGTGTACATTCAAGAAATGTACATCAAAACATACACATTTACACTGTACATTCAAGAAATGTACATCAAAACATACACATTTTCATTGTATATACAAGAAATGTACATCAAAACATACACATTTTCATTGTATATACAAGAAATGTACATCAAAACATACACATTTTCAGTGTACATTCAAGAAATGTACATCAAGACATACACATTTTCATTGTACATTCAAGAAATGTACATCAAAACATACACATTTTCATTGTACACTCAAGAAATGTACATCAAAACATACACATTTTCAGTGTACATTCAAGAAATGTATATCAAAACATACACATTTTCATTGTACATTCAAGAAATGTACATCAAAACATACATATTTTCATTGTACATTCAAGAAATGTACATCAAAACATACACATTTTCATTCTACATTCAAGAAATATACATCAAAACATACACATTTACATTGTACATTCAAGAAATGTACATCAAAACATACACATTTTCATTGTACACTCAAGAAATGTACATCAAAACATACACAATTTCAGTGTACATTCAAGGAATGTACATCAAAACATACACATTTTCATTTTACATTCAAGAAATGTACATCAAAACATACACATTTTCATTGTACATTCTAGAAATATAAATCAAAACATACACATTTTCGTTGTATATACAAGAAATGTACATCAAAACGTACACATTTTCATTGTACTCTCAAGAAATGTACATCAAAACATACACATTTTCAGTGCACATTCAAGAAATGTATATCAAATCATACACATTCTGATTTTACGTTCCAGAAATGTACATCAAAACATACACATTTTCAGTGTACATTCAAGAACTGTATATAAAAAAATACACATTTTCTGTGTACATTCAAGAAATGTACATCAAAGCAAACACATTTCATTGTACACTAAAGAAATGTACATCAAAACATACACATTTTCATTGTACATTCAAGGAATGCACATCAAAACATACACATTTTCATTGTACATTCAAGAAATATACATCAAAACATACACATTTTCATTGTCCATTCAAGAAATGTACATCAAAACATACACATTCTCATTGTACATTCAAGAAATGTACATCAAAACATACACATTTTGACTGTACACTCAAGAAATGTACATCAAAACATAAACATTTTCATTGTACACTCAAGAAATGTACATCAAAACATACACATTTTCATTGTACATTCAAGAAATGTATATCACAACATACACATTTTCATTGTACACTCAAGAAATGTACATCAAAACATACAAATTTTCATTGTACATTCAAGAAATGTACATCAAAACATACACATTTTCATTGTACATTCAAAGAATGTACATCAAAACATACACATTTTCATTGTACATTCAAGAAATGTACATCAAAACACACACATTTTCAGTGTACATTCAAGAAATGTATATCAAAACATACACATTTTCAGTGTACATTCAAGAAATGTACATCAAAACATACAAATTTTCATTGTATATACAAGAAATGTACATCAAAACATACACATTTTCAGTGTACATTCAAGAAATGTACATCAAAACATACACATTTTCATTGTATATACCAGAAATGTATATCAAAACATACACATTTTCATTGTATATACAAGAAATATACATCAAAACATACACATTTTAGGTGTACATTCAAGAAATGTACATCAAAATATATACATTTTCATTGCATATACAAGAAATGTACATCAAAGCATACACATTTTCAGTGTACATTCAAGAAATGTACATGAAAACATATACATTTTCATTGTACATTCAAGAAATGTATATCAAAACATACACATTTTCAGATTACATTCAAGAAATGTACATCTAAACCTACACATTTTCATTGTACATTCAAGAAATGTACATCAAAACATATACATTTTCATTGTATATACATGAAATGTACATCAAAACATACACATTTTCAGTGCACATTCAAGAAATGTATAACAAAAATACACATTTTCAGTGTACATTCAAGAAATGTACATCAAAACAAACACATTTTCATTGTACACTAAAGAAATGTACATCAAAAGATACACATTTTCATTGTACATTCAAGAAATATACATCAAAACATACACATTTTCATTGTACATTCAAGAAATGCACATCAAAACATACACATTTTCATTGTACACTCAAGAAATGTACATCAAAACATACACATTTTCATTGTACATTCAAGAAATGTATATCAAAACATACACATTTTCATTGTACATTCAAGAAATGTACATCAAAACATACAAATTTTCATTGTACATTCAAGAAATGTACATCAAAACATACACATTTTCATTGTACACTCAAGAAATGTACATCAAAACATACACATTTTCATTGTACATTCAAGAAATGTATATCAAAACATACACATTTTCATTGTACATTCAAGAAATATACATCAAAACATACACATTTTCATTGTACATTCAAGAAATGTACATCAAAACATACACATTTTCATTGTACACTCAAGAAATGTACATCAAAACATACACATTTTCATTGTACATTCAAGATATGTATATCAAAACATACACATTTTCATTGTACATTCAAGAAATGTACATCAAAACATACAAATTTTCATTGTACATTCAAGAAATGTACATCAAAACATACACATTTTCATTGTACATTCAAAGAATGTACATCAAAACATACACATTTTCATTGTACATTCAAGAAATGTACATCAAAACACACACATTTTCAGTGTACATTCAAGAAATGTATATCAAAACATACACATTTTCAGTGTACATTCAAGAAATGTACATCAAAACATACAAATTTTCATTGTATATACAAGAAATGTACATCAAAACATACACATTTTCATTGTACATTAAAGAAATGTGCATCAAAACCTACACATTTTCAGTGTACATTCAAGAAATGGACATCAAAACATACACATTTTCATTGTATATACCAGAAATGTACATCAAAGCATACACATTTTCATTGTATATACAAGAAATGTACATAAAAACATACACATTTTCAGTGTACATTCAAGAAATGTACATCAAAACATATACATTTTCAGTGTACATTCAAGAAATGTATGTCAAAACATACACATTTTCAGTGTACATTCAAGAATTGTACATCAAAACATTCAAATTTTCATTGTATATACAAGAAATGTACATCAAAACATACACATTTTCATTGTACATTCAAGAAATGTACATCAAAACATACACATTTTCATTGTACATTCAAGAAATGTACATCAAAACATACACATTTTCATTGTACACTCAAGAAATGTACATCAAAACATACACATTTTCATTGTACACTCAAGAAATGTACATCAAAACATACACATTTTCATTGTACATTCAAGAAATGTATATCAAAACATACACATTTTCATTGTACATTCAAGAAATGTACATCAAAACATACACATTTTCATTGTACATTAAAGAAATGTACATCAAAACATACACATTTTCATTGTACATTCAAGGAATGTACATCAAAACATACACATTTTCATTGTACATTCAAGAAATGTATATCAAAACACACACATTTTCATTGTACACTCAAGAATTGTACATCAAAACATACACATTTTGAGTGTACATTCAAGAGATATACATCAAAACATACACATTTTCATTGTACATTCAAGAAATGTACATCAAAACATACACTATTTCATTGTATATACCAGAAATGTACATCAAATCATACACATTTTCATTGTACATTCAACAAATGTACATCAAAACATACACATTTTGACTGCACATTCTAGAAATATACATCAAAACATACACATTTTCATTGCATATACCAGAAATGCACATCAAAACATACACATTTTCATTGTACATTCAAGAACTGTACATCAAAACATACACATTTTCAGTGTACATTCAAGAAATGTACATCAAAACATACACATTTACACTGTACATTCAAGAAATGTACATCAAAACATACACATTTTCATTGTATATACAAGAAATGTACATCAAAACATACACATTTTCATTGTATATACAAGAAATGTACATCAAAACATACACATTTTCAGTGTACATTCAAGAAATGTACATCAAGACATACACATTTTCATTGTACATTCAAGAAATGTACATCAAAACATACACATTTTCATTGTACACTCAAGAAATGTACATCAAAACATACACATTTTCAGTGTACATTCAAGAAATGTATATCAAAACATACACATTCTCATTGTACATTCAAGAAATGTACATCAAAACATACACATTTTCATTGTACATTCAAGAAATGTACATCAAAACATACACATTTTCATTCTACATTCAAGAAATATACATCAAAACATACACATTTACATTGTACATTCAAGAAATGTACATCAAAACATACACATTTTCATTGTACACTCAAGAAATGTACATCAAAACATACACAATTTCAGTGTACATTCAAGGAATGTACATCAAAACATACACATTTTCATTGTACATTCAAGAAATGTACATCAAAACATACACATTTTCATTGTACATTCTAGAAATATAAATCAAAACATACACATTTTCGTTGTATATACAAGAAATGTACATCAAAACGTACACATTTTCATTGTACTCTCAAGAAATGTACATCAAAACATACACATTTTCAGTGCACATTCAAGAAATGTATATCAAATCATACACATTCTGATTTTACGTTCCAGAAATGTATATCAAAACATACACATTTTCATTGTACATTCAAGAAATGTACATCAAAACATACACACTTTCATTGTACATTCAAGAAATGTACATCAAAACATACACATTTTCATTGTAAATTCAAGGAATGTACATCAAAACATACACATTTTCATTGTACATTCAAGAAATGTACATGAAAACACACACATTTTCAGTGTACATTCAAGAAATGTATGTCAAAACATACACATTTTCAGTGTACATTCAAGAATTGTACATCAAAACATTCAAATTTTCATTGTATATACAAGAAATGTACATCAAAACATACACATTTTCATTGTACATTAAAGAAATGTACATCAAAACCTACACATTTTCAGTGTACATTCAAGAAATGTACATCAAAACATACACATTTTCATTGTACACTCAAGAAATGTACATCAAAACATACACATTTTCAGTGTACATCCAAGAAATGTACATCAAAGCATATACATTTTCGTTGTATATACAAGAAATGTACATCAAAACATACACATTTTCAGTGTACATTCAAGAAATGTACATGAAAACATATACATTTTCATTGTACATTCAAGAAATGTATATCAAAACATACACATTTTCAGATTACATTCAAGAAATGTACAAAAAAACATACACATTTTCATTGTACATTCAAGAAATGTACATCAAAACATACACATTTTCATTGTACATTCAAGAAATTTACATCAAAACATAAACATTTTCATTGTACATTCAAGGAATGTACATCAAAACATACACATTTTCATTGTACATTCAAGAAATGTACATCAAAACACACTCATTTTCAGTGTACATTCAAGAAATGTATATCAAAACATACACATTTTCAGTGTACATTCAAGAAATGTACATCAAAACATACAAATTTTCATTGTATATACAAGAAATGTACATCAAAACATACACATTTTCATTGTACATTAAAGAAATGTACATCGAAACCTACACATTTTCAGTGTACATTCAAGAAATGTACTTCAAAACATACACATTTTCATTGTACACTCAAGAAATGTACATCAAAACATACACATTTTCAGTGTACATTCAAGAAATGTACATCAAAACATACACATTTTCATTGTATATACCAGAAATGTACATCAAAACATACACATTTTCATTGTACATTAAAGAAATGTACATCAAAACATACACATTTTCATTGTACATTCAAGGAATGTACATCAAAACATACACATTTTCATTGTACATTCAAGAAATGTGCATCAAAACACACACATTTTCATTGTACACTCAAGAATGGTACATCAAAACATACACATTTTGAGTGTACATTCAAGAGATATACATCAAAACATGCACATTTTCATTGTATATACCAGAAATGTACATCAAAACATACACATTTTCATTGTATATACAGGAAATATATATCAAAACATACACATTTTCAGTGTACATTCAAGAAATGTACATCAAAAACTACACATTTTCATTGTATATTCAAGAAATGTGCATCAAAACATACACGTTTTCATTGTATATACCAGAAATGTACATCAAAACATACACATTTTCATTGTACATTCAAGAAATGTAGATCAAAACATACACATTTTCATTGTATATACCAGAAATGTACATCAAAACATTCACATTTTCATTGTACATTCAAGAAATGTACATCAAAACATACACATTTTCATTGTATATACCAGAATTGTACATCAAAACATACACATTTTCATTGTACATTCAAGAAATGTACATCAAAACATACACATTTTGACTGCACATTCTAGAAATATACATCAAAACATACACATTTTCATTTCATATACCAGAAATGCACATCAAAACATACACATTTTCATTGTACATTCAAGAACTGTACATTAAAACATACACATTTTCAGTGTACATTCAAGAAATGTACATCAAAACATACACATTTTCAGTGTACATTCAAGAAATGTACATCAAAACATACACATTTTCAGATTACATTCAAGAAATGTACATCAAAACATACACATTTTCATTGTACATTCAAGAAATGTAGATCAAAACATACACATTTTCATTGTACATTCAAGAAATGTATATCAAAACATATACATTTTCATTGTACATTCAAGAAATGTACATCAAAACATACACACTTTCATTGTACATTCAAGAAATGTACATCAAAACATACACATTTTCATTGTAAATTCAAGGAATGTACATCAAAACATACACATTTTCATTGTACATTCAAGAAATGTACATGAAAACACACACATTTTCAGTGTACATTCAAGAAATGTATGTCAAAACATACACATTTTCAGTGTACATTCAAGAATTGTACATCAAAACATTCAAATTTTCATTGTATATACAAGAAATGTACATCAAAACATACACATTTTCATTGCATATACAAGAAATGTACATCAAAACATACACATTTTCAGTGTAGATTCAAGAAATGTACATCAAAACATATACATTTTCATTGTATATACAAGAAATGTACATCAAAACATACACATTTTCAGTGTACATTCAAGAAATGTATATCAAAACATACAGATTTTCAGTATACATTCAAGAAATGTACATGAAAACATATACAGTTTCATTGTACATTCAAGAAATGTATATCAAAACATACACACTTTCAGCGTACATTCAAGAAATGTACATCAAAACATGCACATTTTCATTGTATATACAAGAAATGTACATCAAAACATACACGTTTTCATTGTACACTAAAGAAATGTACAACAAAACATACACATTTTCAGTGTACATTCAAGAAATGTACATCAAAACGTACACATTTTCAATGTACTCTCAAGAAATGTACATCAAAACATACACATTTTCAGTGCACATTCAAGAAATGTATATCAAATCATACACATTCTGATTTTACGTTCCAGAAATGTACATCAAAACATACACATTTTCAGTGTACATTCAAGAACTGTATATAAAAAAATACACATTTTCTGTGTACATTGAAGAAATGTACATCAAAGCAAACACATTTTCATTGTACACTAAAGAAATGTACATCAAAACATACACATTTTCATTGTACATTCAAGGAATGCACATCAAAACATACACATTTTCATTGTACATTCAAGAAATATACATCAAAACATACACATTTTCATTGTCCATTCAAGAAATGTACATCAAAACATACACATTCTCATTGTACATTCAAGAAATGTACATCAAAACATACACATTTTGACTGTACACTCAAGAAATGTACATCAAAACATAAACATTTTCATTGTACACTCAAGAAATGTACATCAAAACATACACATTTTCAGTGTACATTCAAGAAATGTATATAAAAAAATACACATTTTAAGTGTACACTCAAGAAATGTACATCAAAACATACAAATTTTCATTGTACACTCAAGAAATGTACATCAAAACATACACATTTTCATTGTACATTCAAGAAATGTATATCAAAAGATACACATTTTCATTGTACATTCAAGAAATGTACATCAAAACATACACACTTTCATTGTACATTCAAGAAATGTACATCAAAACATACACATTTTCATTGTAAATTCAAGGAATGTACATCAAAACATACACATTTTCATTGTACATTCAAGAAATGTACATGAAAACACACACATTTTCAGTGTACATTCAAGAAATGTATGTCAAAACATACACATTTTCAGTGTACATTCAAGAATTGTACATCAAAACATTCAAATTTTCATTGTATATACAAGAAATGTACATCAAAACATACACATTTTCATTGTACATTAAAGAAATGTACATCAAAACCTACACATTTTCAGTGTACATTCAAGAAATGTTCATCAAAACATACACATTTTCATTGTACACTCAAGAAATGTACATCAAAAACGTACACATTTTCAGTGTACATCCAAGAAATGTACATCAAAACATATACATTGTCGTTGTATATACAAGAAATGTACATCAAAACATACACATTTTCAGTGTACATTCAAGAAATGTACATGAAAACATATACATTTTCATTGTACATTCAAGAAATGTATATCAAAACATACACATTTTCAGATTACATTCAAGAAATGTACAAAAAAACATACACATTTTCATTGTACATTCAAAAAATGTACATCAAAACATACACATTTTCATTGTACATTCAAGAAATTTACATCAAAACATAAACATTTTCATTGTACATTCAAGGAATGTACATCAAAACATACACATTTTCATTGTACATTCAAGAAATGTACATCAAAACACACTCATTTTCAGTGTACATTCAAGAAATGTATATCAAAACATACACAATTTCAGTGTACATTCAAGAAATGTACATCAAAACATACAAATTTTCATTGTATATAAGAGAAATGTACATCAAAACATACACATTTTCATTGTACATTAAAGAAATGTACATCGAAACCTACACATTTTCAGTGTACATTCAAGAAATGTACTTCAAAACATACACATTTTCATTGTACACTCAAGAAATGTACATCAAAACATACACATTTTCATTGTATATACCAGAAATTTACATCAAAACATACACATTTTCATTGTATATACAAGAAATGTACATCAAAACATACACATTTTCAGTGTACATTCAAGAAATGTATATCAAAACATATACATTTTCATTGTATATACAAGAAATGTACATCAAAACATACACATTTTCATTGTACATTAAAGAAATGTACATCGAAACCTACACATTTTCAGTGTACATTCAAGAAATGTACTTCAAAACATACACATTTTCATTGTACACTCAAGAAATGTACATCAAAGCATACACATTTTCATTGTATATACCAGAAATGTACATCAAAACATACACATTTTATTTGTATATACAAGAAATGTACATCAAAACATACACATTTTCAGTGTACATTCAAGAAATGTATATCAAAACATATACATTTTCATTGTATATACAAGAAATGTACATCAAAACATACACATTTTCAGTGTACATTCAAGAAATGTACATGAAAACATATACATTTTCATTGTACATTCAAGAAATGTATATCAAAACATACACATTTTCAGATTACATTCATGAAATGTACATCAAAACATACACATTTTCATTGTATATACAAGAAATGTACATCAAAGCATACACATCTTCATTGTACACTAAAGAAATGTACATCAAAACATACACACTTTCAGTGTACATTCAAGAAATGTACATCACAAAATACACATTTTCATTGTACATTCAAGAAATGTACATCAAAACATACACATTTTCATTGTACATTAAAGAAATGTACATCAAAACATACACATTTTCATTGTACATTCAAGGAATGTACATCAAAACATACACATTTTCATTGTACATTCAAGAAATGTGCATCAAAACACACACATTTTCATTGTACACTCAAGAATGGTACATCAAAACATACACATTTTGAGTGTACATTCAAGAGATATACATCAAAACATGCACATTTTCATTGTATATACCAGAAATGTACATCAAAACATACACATTTTCAGTGTACATTCAAGAAATGTACATCAAAACATATACATTTTCATTGTATATACAAGAAATGTACATCAAAACATACACATTTTCAGTGTACATTCAAGAAATGTATATCAAAACATACAGATTTTCAGTATACATTCAAGAAATGTACATGAAAACATATACAGTTTCATTGTACATTCAAGAAATGTATATCAAAACATACACACTTTCAGTGTACATTCAAGAAATGTACATCAAAACATGCACATTTTCATTGTATATACAAGAAATGTACATCAAAACATACACATTTTCATTGTACACTAAAGAAATGTACATCAAAACATACACATTTTCAGTGTACACTCAAGAAATGTACATCAAAACATACAAATTTTCATTGTACACTCAAGAAATGTACATCAAAACATACACATTTTCATTGTACATTCAAGAAATGTATATCAAAACATACACATTTTCATTGTACATTCAAGAAATGTACATCAAAACATACACACTTTCATTGTACATTCAAGAAATGTACATCAAAACATACACATTTTCATTGTAAATTCAAGGAATGTACATCAAAACATACACATTTTCAGTGTACATTCAAGAAATGTATGTCAAAACATACACAATTTCAGTGTACATTCAAGAATTGTACATCAAAACATTCAAATTTTCATTGTATATACAAGAAATGTACATCAAAACATACACATTTTCATTGTACATTAAAGAAATGTACATCAAAACCTACACATTTTCAGTGTACATTCAAGAAATGTACATCAAAACATACACATTTTCATTGTACACTCAAGAAATGTACATCAAAACATACACATTTTCAGTGTACATTCAAAAAATGTACATCAAAACATACACATTTTCATTGTATATACCAGAAATGTACATCAAAACATACACATTTCCATTGTATATACAAGAAATATACATCAAAACATACACATTTTCAGTGTACATTCAAGAAATGTACATCAAAACATATACATTTTCGTTGTATATACAAGAAATGTACATCAAAACATACACATTTTCAGTGTACATTCAAGAAATGTACATGAAAACATATACATTTTCATTGTACATTCAAGAAATGTATATCAAAACATACACATTTTCAGATTACATTCAAGAAATGTACAAAAAAACATACACATTTTCATTGTACATTCAAGAAATGTACATCAAAACATACACATTTTCATTGTACATTCAAGAAATTTACATCAAAACATAAACATTTTCATTGTACATTCAAGGAATGTACATCAAAACATACACATTTTCATTGTACATTCAAGAAATGTACATCAAAACACACTCATTTTCAGTGTACATTCAAGAAATGTATATCAAAACATACACATTTTCAGTGTACATTCAAGAAATGTACATCAAAACATACAAATTTTCATTGTATATACAAGAAATGTACATCAAAACATACACATTTTCATTGTACATTAAAGAAATGTACATCGAAACCTACACATTTTCAGTGTACATTCAAGAAATGTACTTCAAAACATACACATTTTCATTGTACACTCAAGAAATGTACATCAAAACATACACATTTTCAGTGTACATTCAAGAAATGTACATCAAAACATACACATTTTCATTGTATATACCAGAAATGTACATCAAAACATACACATTTTCATTGTACATTAAAGAAATGTACATCAAAACATAGACATTTTCATTGTACATTCAAGGAATGTACATCAAAACATACACATTTTCATTGTACATTCAAGAAATGTGCATCAAAACACACACATTTTCATTGTACACTCAAGAATGGTACATCAAAACATACACATTTTGAGTGTACATTCAAGAGATATACATCAAAACATGCACATTTTCATTGTATATACCAGAAATGTACATCAAAACATACCCATTTTCATTGTATATACAGGAAATATATATCAAAACATACACATTTTCAGTGTACATTCAAGAAATGTACATCAAAAACTACACATTTTCATTGTATATACCAGAAATGTGCATCAAAACATACACATTTTCATTGTACATTCAAGAAATGTAGATCAAAACATACACATTTTCATTGTATATACCAGAAATGTACATCAAAACATTCACATTTTCATTGTACATTCAAGAAATGTACATCAAAACATACACATTTTCATTGTATATACCAGAATTGTACATCAAAACATACACATTTTCATTGTACATTCAAGAAATGTACATCAAAACATACACATTTTGACTGCACATTCTAGAAGTATACATCAAAACATACACATTTTCATTTCATATACCAGAAATGCACATCAAAACATACACATTTTCATTGTACATTCAAGAACTGTACATTAAAACATACACATTTTCAGTGTACATTCAAGAAATGTACATCAAAACATACACATTTTCAGTGTACATTCAAGAAATGTACATCAAAACATACACATTTTCATTGTATATACAAGAAATGTACATCAAAACATACACATTTTCATTGTACATTCAAGAAATGTACATCAAAACATACTTATTTTAATTGTACATTCAAGAAATGTACATCAAAACCTACACATTTACATTGTACAATCAAAGAATGTACATCAAAACATACACATTTTCATTGTACATTCAAGAAATGTACATCAAAACACACACATTTTCAGTGTACATTCAAGAAATGTATATCAAAACATAGACATTTTCAGTGTACATTCAAGAAATGTACATCAAAACATACAAATTTACATTGTATATACAAGAAATGTACATCAAAACATACACATTTTCATTGTACATTAAAGAAATGTACATCAAAACCTACACATTTTCAGTGTACATTCAAGAAATGTACATCAAAACATACACATTTTCATTGTACACTCAAGAAATGTACATCAAAACATACACATTTTCAGTGTACATTCAAGAAATGCACATCAAAACATACACATTTTCATTGTACATTCAAGAAATGTAGATCAAAACATACACATTTTCATTGTACAATCAAGAAATGTACATCAAAACATACACATTTTCAGATTACATTCAAGAAATGTACATATAAACATACACATTTTCATTGTACATTCAAGAAATGTAGATCAAAACATACACATTTTCATTGTACATTCAAGAAATGTATATCAAAACATACACATTTTCATTGTACATTCAAGAAATGTACATCAAAACATACACACTTTCATTGTACATTCAAGAAATGTACATCAAAACATACACATTTTCATTGTAAATTCAAGGAATGTACATCAAAACATACACATTTTCATTGTACATTCAAGAAATGTACATGAAAACACACACATTTTCAGTGTACATTCAAGAAATGTATGTCAAAACATACACATTTTCAGCGTACATTCAAGAATTGTACATCAAAACATTCAAATTTTCATTGTATATACAAGAAATGTACATAAAAACATACACATTTTCATTGCATATACAAGAAATGTACATCAAAACATACACATTTTCAGTGTAGATTCAAGAAATGTACATCAAAACATATACATTTTCATTGTATATACAAGAAATGTACATCAAAACATACACATTTTCAGTGTACATTCAAGAAATGTATATCAAAACATACAGATTTTCAGTATACATTCAAGAAATGTACATGAAAACATATACAGTTTCATTGTACATTCAAGAAATGTATATCAAAACATACACACTTTCAGCGTACATTCAAGAAATGTACATCAAAACATGCACATTTTCATTGTATATACAAGAAATGTACATCAAAACATACACGTTTTCATTGTACACTAAAGAAATGTACAACAAAACATACACATTTTCAGTGTACATTCAAGAAATGTACATCAAAACGTACACATTTTCATTGTACTCTCAAGAAATGTACATCAAAACATACACATTTTCAGTGCACATTCAAGAAATGTATATCAAATCATACACATTCTGATTTTACGTTCCAGAAATGTACATCAAAACATACACATTTTCAGTGTACATTCAAGAACTGTATATAAAAAAATACACATTTTCTGTGTACATTCAAGAAATGTACATCAAAGCAAACACATTTTCATTGTACACTAAAGAAATGTACATCAAAACATACACATTTTCATTGTACATTCAAGGAATGCACATCAAAACATACACATTTTCATTGTACATTCAAGAAATATACATCAAAACATACACATTTTCATTGTCCATTCAAGAAATGTACATCAAAACATACACATTCTCATTGTACATTCAAGAAATGTACATCAAAACATACACATTTTGACTGTACACTCAAGAAATGTACATCAAAACATAAACATTTTCATTGTACACTCAAGAAATGTACATCAAAACATACACATTTTCAGTGTACATTCAAGAAATGTATATAAAAAAATACACATTTTAAGTGTACACTCAAGAAATGTACATCAAAACATACAAATTTTCATTGTACACTCAAGAAATGTACATCAAAACATACACATTTTCATTGTACATTCAAGAAATGTATATCAAAACATACACATTTTCATTGTACATTCAAGAAATGTACATCAAAACATACACACTTTCATTGTACATTCAAGAAATGTACATCAAAACATATACATTTTCATTGTAAATTCAAGGAATGTACATCAAAACATACACATTTTCATTGTACATTCAAGAAATGTACATGAAAACACACACATTTTCAGTGTACATTCAAGAAATGTATGTCAAAACATACACATGTTCAGTGTACATTCAAGAATTGTACATCAAAACATTCAAATTTTCATTGTATATACAAGAAATGTACATCAAAACATACACATTTTCATTGTACATTAAAGAAATGTACATCAAAACCTACACATTTTCAGTGTACATTCAAGAAATGTTCATCAAAACATACACATTTTCATTGTACACTCAAGAAATGTACATCAAAACGTACACATTTTCAGTGTACATCCAAGAAATGTACATCAAAACATATACATTGTCGTTGTATATACAAGAAATGTACATCAAAACATACACATTTTCAGTGTACATTCAAGAAATGTACATGAAAACATATACATTTTCATTGTACATTCAAGAAATGTATATCAAAACATACACATTTTCAGATTACATTCAAGAAATGTACAAAAAAACATACACATTTTCATTGTACATTCAAGAAATGTACATCAAAACATACACATTTTCATTGTACATTCAAGAAATTTACATCAAAACATAAACATTTTCATTGTACATTCAAGGAATGTACATCAAAACATACACATTTTCATTGTACATTCAAGAAATGTACATCAAAACACACTCATTTTCAGTGTACATTCAAGAAATGTATATCAAAACATACACAATTTCAGTGTACATTCAAGAAATGTACATCAAAACATACAAATTTTCATTGTATATACAAGAAATGTACATCAAAACATACACATTTTCATTGTACATTAAAGAAATGTACATCGAAACCTACACATTTTCAGTGTACATTCAAGAAATGTACTTCAAAACATACACATTTTCATTGTACACTCAAGAAATGTACATCAAAACATACACATTTTCATTGTATATACCAGAAATTTACATCAAAACATACACATTTTCATTGTATATACAAGAAATGTACATCAAAACATACACATTTTCAGTGTACATTCAAGAAATGTATATCAAAACATATACATTTTCATTGTATATACAAGAAATGTACATCAAAACATACACATTTTCATTGTACATTAAAGAAATGTACATCGAAACCTACACATTTTCAGTGTACATTCAAGAAATGTACTTCAAAACATACACATTTTCATTGTACACTCAAGAAATGTACATCAAAACATACACATTTTCATTGTATATACCAGAAATGTACATCAAAACATACACATTTTATTTGTATATACAAGAAATGTACATCAAAACATACACATTTTCAGTGTACATTCAAGAAATGTATATCAAAACATATACATTTTCATTGTATATACAAGAAATGTACATCAAAACATACACATTTTCAGTGTACATTCAAGAAATGTACATCAAAGCATACACATCTTCATTGTACACTAAAGAAATGTACATCAAAACATACACACTTTCAGTGTACATTCAAGAAATGTACATCACAAAATACACATTTTCTTTGTACATTCAAGAAATGTACATCAAAACATACACATTTTCATTGTACATTAAAGAAATGTACATCAAAACATACACATTTTCATTGTACATTCAAGGAATGTACATCAAAACATACACATTTTCATTGTACATTCAAGAAATGTGCATCAAAACACACACATTTTCATTGTACACTCAAGAATGGTACATCAAAACATACACATTTTGAGTGTACATTCAAGAGATATACATCAAAACATGCACATTTTCATTGTATATACCAGAAATGTACATCAAAACATACACATTTTCAGTGTACATTCAAGAAATGTACATCAAAACATATACATTTTCATTGTATATACAAGAAATGTACATCAAAACATACACATTTTCAGTGTACATTCAAGAAATGTATATCAAAACATACAGATTTTCAGTATACATTCAAGAAATGTACATGAAAACATATACAGTTTCATTGTACATTCAAGAAATGTATATCAAAACATACACACTTTCAGTGTACATTCAAGAAATGTACATCAAAACATGCACATTTTCATTGTATATACAAGAAATGTACATCAAAACATACACATTTTCATTGTACACTAAAGAAATGTACATCAAAACATACACATTTTCAGTGTACACTCAAGAAATGTACATCAAAACATACAAATTTTCATTGTACACTCAAGAAATGTACATCAAAACATACACATTTTCATTGTACATTCAAGAAATGTATATCAAAACATACACATTTTCATTGTACATTCAAGAAATGTACATCAAAACATACACACTTTCATTGTACATTCAAGAAATGTACATCAAAACATACACATTTTCATTGTAAATTCAAGGAATGTACATCAAAACATACACATTTTCAGTGTACATTCAAGAAATGTATGTCAAAACATACACATTTTCAGTGTACATTCAAGAATTGTACATCAAAACATTCAAATTTTCATTGTATATACAAGAAATGTACATCAAAACATACACATTTTCATTGTACATTAAAGAAATGTACATCAAAACCTACACATTTTCAGTGTACATTCAAGAAATGTACATCAAAACATACACATTTTCATTGTACACTCAAGAAATGTACATCAAAACATACACATTTTCAGTGTACATTCAAAAAATGTACATCAAAACATACACATTTTCATTGTATATACCAGAAATGTACATCAAAACATACACATTTCCATTGTATATACAAGAAATATACATCAAAACATACACATTTTCAGTGTACATTCAAGAAATGTACATCAAAACATATACATTTTCGTTGTATATACAAGAAATGTACATCAAAACATACACATTTTCAGTGTACATTCAAGAAATGTACATGAAAACATATACATTTTCATTGTACATTCAAGAAATGTATATCAAAACATACACATTTTCAGATTACATTCAAGAAATGTACAAAAAAACATACACATTTTCATTGTACATTCAAGAAATGTACATCAAAACATACACATTTTCATTGTACATTCAAGAAATTTACATCAAAACATAAACATTTTCATTGTACATTCAAGGAATGTACATCAAAACATACACATTTTCATTGTACATTCAAGAAATGTACATCAAAACACACTCATTTTCAGTGTACATTCAAGAAATGTATATCAAAACATACACATTTTCAGTGTACATTCAAGAAATGTACATCAAAACATACAAATTTTCATTGTATATACAAGAAATGTACATCAAAACATACACATTTTCATTGTACATTAAAGAAATGTACATCGAAACCTACACATTTTCAGTGTACATTCAAGAAATGTACTTCAAAACATACACATTTTCATTGTACACTCAAGAAATGTACATCAAAACATACACATTTTCAGTGTACATTCAAGAAATGTACATCAAAACATACACATTTTCATTGTATATACCAGAAATGTACATCAAAACATACACATTTTCATTGTACATTAAAGAAATGTACATCAAAACATACACATTTTCATTGTACATTCAAGGAATGTACATCAAAACATACACATTTTCATTGTACATTCAAGAAATGTGCATCAAAACACACACATTTTCATTGTACACTCAAGAATGGTACATCAAAACATACACATTTTGAGTGTACATTCAAGAGATATACATCAAAACATGCACATTTTCATTGTATATACCAGAAATGTACATCAAAACATACACATTTTCATTGTATATACAGGAAATATATATCAAAACATACACATTTTCAGTGTACATTCAAGAAATGTACATCAAAAACTACACATTTTCATTGTATATTCAAGAAATGTGCATCAAAACATACACGTTTTCATTGTATATACCAGAAATGTACATCAAAACATACACATTTTCATTGTACATTCAAGAAATGTAGATCAAAACATACACATTTTCATTCTATATACCAGAAATGTACATCAAAACATTCACATTTTCATTGTACATTCAAGAAATGTACATCAAAACATACACATTTTCATTGTATATACCAGAATTGTACATCAAAACATACACATTTTCATTGTACATTCAAGAAATGTACATCAAAACATACACATTTTGACTGCACATTCTAGAAATATACATCAAAACATACACATTTTCATTTCATATACCAGAAATGCACATCAAAACATACACATTTTCATTGTACATTCAAGAACTGTACATTAAAACATACACATTTTCAGTGTACATTCAATAAATGTACATCAAAACATACACATTTTCAGTGTACATTCAAGAAATGTACATCAAAACATACACATTTTCATTGTATATACAAGAAATGTACATCAAAACATACACATTTTCATTGTACATTCAAGAAATGTACATCAAAACATACTTATTTTAATTGTACACTCAAGAAATGTACATCAAAACCTACACATTTACATTGTACAATCAAAGAATGTACATCAAAACATACACATTTTCATTGTACATTCAAGAAATGTACATCAAAACACACACATTTTCAGTGTACATTCAAGAAATGTATATCAAAACATAGACATTTTCAGTGTACATTCAAGAAATGTACATCAAAACATACAAATTTACATTGTATATACAAGAAATGTACATCAAAACATACACATTTTCATTGTACATTAAAGAAATGTACATCAAAACCTACACATTTTCAGTGTACATTCAAGAAATGTACATCAAAACATACACATTTTCATTGTACACTCAAGAAATGTACATCAAAACATACACATTTTCAGTGTACATTCAAGAAATGCACATCAAAACATACACATTTTCATTGTACATTCAAGAAATGTAGATCAAAACATACACATTTTCATTGTACAATCAAGAAATGTACATCAAAACATACACATTTTCAGATTACATTCAAGAAATGTACATCAAAACATACACATTTTCATTGTACATTCAAGAAATGTAGATCAAAACATACACATTTTCATTGTACATTCAAGAAATGTATATCAAAACATACACATTTTCATTGTACATTCAAGAAATGTACATCAAAACATACACACTTTCATTGTACATTCAAGAAATGTACATCAAAACATACACATTTTCATTGTAAATTCAAGGAATGTACATCAAAACATACACATTTTCATTGTACATTCAAGAAATGTACATGAAAACACACACATTTTCAGTGTACATTCAAGCAATGTATGTCAAAACATACACATTTTCAGTGTACATTCAAGAATTGTACATCAAAACATTCAAATTTTCATTGTATATACAAGAAATGTACATCAAAACATACACATTTTCATTGCATATACAAGAAATGTACATCAAAACATACACATTTTCAGTGTAGATTCAAGAAATGTACATCAAAACATATACATTTTCATTGTATATACAAGAAATGTACATCAAAACATACACATTTTCAGTGTACATTCAAGAAATGTATATCAAAACATACAGATTTTCAGTATACATTCAAGAAATGTACATGAAAACATATACAGTTTCATTGTACATTCAAGAAATGTATATCAAAACATACACACTTTCAGCGTACATTCAAGAAATGTACATCAAAACATGCACATTTTCATTGTATATACAAGAAATGTACATCAAAACATACACGTTTTCATTGTACACTAAAGAAATGTACAACAAAACATACACATTTTCAGTGTACATTCAAGAAATGTACATCAAAACGTACACATTTTCATTGTACTCTCAAGAAATGTACATCAAAACATACACATTTTCAGTGCACATTCAAGAAATGTATATCAAATCATACACATTCTGATTTTACGTTCCAGAAATGTACATCAAAACATACACATTTTCAGTGTACATTCAAGAACTGTATATAAAAAAATACACATTTTCTGTGTACATTCAAGAAATGTACATCAAAGCAAACACATTTTCATTGTACACTAAAGAAATGTACATCAAAACATACACATTTTCATTGTACATTCAAGGAATGCACATCAAAACATACACATTTTCATTGTACATTCAAGAAATATACATCAAAACATACACATTTTCATTGTCCATTCAAGAAATGTACATCAAAACATACACATTCTCATTGTACATTCAAGAAATGTACATCAAAACTTAAACATTTTCATTGTACACTCAACAAATGTACATCAAAACATACACATTTTCAGTGTACATTCAAGAAATGTATATAAAAAAATACACATTTTAAGTGTACACTCAAGAAATGTACATCAAAACATACAAATTTTCATTGTACACTCAAGAAATGTACATCAAAACATACACACTTTCATTGTACATTCAAGAAATGTATATCAAAACATACACATTTTCATTGTACATTCAAGAAATGTACATCAAAACATACACACTTTCATTGTACATTCAAGAAATGTACATCAAAACATACACATTTTCATTGTAAATTCAAGGAATGTACATCAAAACATACACATTTTCATTGTACATTCAAGAAATGTACATGAAAACACACACATTTTCAGTGTACATTCAAGAAATGTATGTCAAAACATACACATTTTCAGTGTACATTCAAGAATTGTACATCAAAACATTCAAATTTTCATTGTATATACAAGAAATGTACATCAAAACATACACATTTTCATTGTACATTAAAGAAATGTACATCAAAACCTACACATTTTCAGTGTACATTCAAGAAATGTACATCAAAACATACACATTTTCATTGTACACTCAAGAAATGTACATCAAAACGTACACATTTTCAGTGTACATCCAAGAAATGTACATCAAAACATATACATTGTCGTTGTATATACAAGAAATGTACATCAAAACATACACATTTTCAGTGTACATTCAAGAAATGTACATGAAAACATATACATTTTCATTGTACATTCAAGAAATGTATATCAAAACATACACATTTTCAGATTACATTCAAGAAATGTACAAAAAAACATACACATTTTCATTGTACATTCAAGAAATGTACATCAAAACATACACATTTTCATTGTACATTCAAGAAATTTACATCAAAACATAAACATTTTCATTGTACATTCAAGGAATGTACATCAAAACATACACATTTTCATTGTACATTCAAGAAATGTACATCAAAACACACTCATTTTCAGTGTACATTCAAGAAATGTATATCAAAACATACACATTTTCAGTGTACATTCAAGAAATGTATATAAAAAAATACACATTTTAAGTGTACACTCAAGAAATGTACATCAAAACATACAAATTTTCATTGTACACTCAAGAAATGTACATCAAAACATACACACTTTCATTGTACATTCAAGAAATGTATATCAAAACATACACATTTTCATTGTACATTCAAGAAATGTACATCAAAACATACACACTTTCATTGTACATTCAAGAAATGTACATCAAAACATACACATTTTCATTGTAAATTCAAGGAATGTACATCAAAACATACACATTTTCATTGTACATTCAAGAAATGTACATGAAAACACACACATTTTCAGTGTACATTCAAGAAATGTATGTCAAAACATACACATTTTCAGTGTACATTCAAGAATTGTACATCAAAACATTCAAATTTTCATTGTATATACAAGAAATGTACATCAAAACATACACATTTTCATTGTACATTAAAGAAATGTACATCAAAACCTACACATTTTCAGTGTACATTCAAGAAATGTACATCAAAACATACACATTTTCATTGTACACTCAAGAAATGTACATCAAAACGTACACATTTTCAGTGTACATCCAAGAAATGTACATCAAAACATATACATTGTCGTTGTATATACAAGAAATGTACATCAAAACATACACATTTTCAGTGTACATTCAAGAAATGTACATGAAAACATATACATTTTCATTGTACATTCAAGAAATGTATATCAAAACATACACATTTTCAGATTACATTCAAGAAATGTACAAAAAAACATACACATTTTCATTGTACATTCAAGAAATGTACATCAAAACATACACATTTTCATTGTACATTCAAGAAATTTACATCAAAACATAAACATTTTCATTGTACATTCAAGGAATGTACATCAAAACATACACATTTTCATTGTACATTCAAGAAATGTAGATCAAAACATACACATTTTCATTCTATATACCAGAAATGTACATCAAAACATTCACATTTTCATTGTACATTCAAGAAATGTACATCAAAACATACACATTTTCATTGTATATACCAGAATTGTACATCAAAACATACACATTTTCATTGTACATTCAAGAAATGTACATCAAAACATACACATTTTGACTGCACATTCTAGAAATATACATCAAAACATACACATTTTCATTTCATATACCAGAAATGCACATCAAAACATACACATTTTCATTGTACATTCAAGAACTGTACATTAAAACATACACATTTTCAGTGTACATTCAATAAATGTACATCAAAACATACACATTTTCAGTGTACATTCAAGAAATGTACATCAAAACATACACATTTTCATTGTATATACAAGAAATGTACATCAAAACATACACATTTTCATTGTACATTCAAGAAATGTACATCAAAACATACTTATTTTAATTGTACACTCAAGAAATGTACATCAAAACCTACACATTTACATTGTACAATCAAAGAATGTACATCAAAACATACACATTTTCATTGTACATTCAAGAAATGTACATCAAAACACACACATTTTCAGTGTACATTCAAGAAATGTATATCAAAACATAGACATTTTCAGTGTACATTCAAGAAATGTACATCAAAACATACAAATTTACATTGTATATACAAGAAATGTACATCAAAACATACACATTTTCATTGTACATTAAAGAAATGTACATCAAAACCTACACATTTTCAGTGTACATTCAAGAAATGTACATCAAAACATACACATTTTCATTGTACACTCAAGAAATGTACATCAAAACATACACATTTTCAGTGTACATTCAAGAAATGCACATCAAAACATACACATTTTCATTGTACATTCAAGAAATGTAGATCAAAACATACACATTTTCATTGTACAATCAAGAAATGTACATCAAAACATACACATTTTCAGATTACATTCAAGAAATGTACATCAAAACATACACATTTTCATTGTACATTCAAGAAATGTAGATCAAAACATACACATTTTCATTGTACATTCAAGAAATGTATATCAAAACATACACATTTTCATTGTACATTCAAGAAATGTACATCAAAACATACACACTTTCATTGTACATTCAAGAAATGTACATCAAAACATACACATTTTCATTGTAAATTCAAGGAATGTACATCAAAACATACACATTTTCATTGTACATTCAAGAAATGTACATGAAAACACACACATTTTCAGTGTACATTCAAGCAATGTATGTCAAAACATACACATTTTCAGTGTACATTCAAGAATTGTACATCAAAACATTCAAATTTTCATTGTATATACAAGAAATGTACATCAAAACATACACATTTTCATTGCATATACAAGAAATGTACATCAAAACATACACATTTTCAGTGTAGATTCAAGAAATGTACATCAAAACATATACATTTTCATTGTATATACAAGAAATGTACATCAAAACATACACATTTTCAGTGTACATTCAAGAAATGTATATCAAAACATACAGATTTTCAGTATACATTCAAGAAATGTACATGAAAACATATACAGTTTCATTGTACATTCAAGAAATGTATATCAAAACATACACACTTTCAGCGTACATTCAAGAAATGTACATCAAAACATGCACATTTTCATTGTATATACAAGAAATGTACATCAAAACATACACGTTTTCATTGTACACTAAAGAAATGTACAACAAAACATACACATTTTCAGTGTACATTCAAGAAATGTACATCAAAACGTACACATTTTCATTGTACTCTCAAGAAATGTACATCAAAACATACACATTTTCAGTGCACATTCAAGAAATGTATATCAAATCATACACATTCTGATTTTACGTTCCAGAAATGTACATCAAAACATACACATTTTCAGTGTACATTCAAGAACTGTATATAAAAAAATACACATTTTCTGTGTACATTCAAGAAATGTACATCAAAGCAAACACATTTTCATTGTACACTAAAGAAATGTACATCAAAACATACACATTTTCATTGTACATTCAAGGAATGCACATCAAAACATACACATTTTCATTGTACATTCAAGAAATATACATCAAAACATACACATTTTCATTGTCCATTCAAGAAATGTACATCAAAACATACACATTCTCATTGTACATTCAAGAAATGTACATCAAAACATAAACATTTTCATTGTACACTCAACAAATGTACATCAAAACATACACATTTTCAGTGTACATTCAAGAAATGTATATAAAAAAATACACATTTTAAGTGTACACTCAAGAAATGTACATCAAAACATACAAATTTTCATTGTACACTCAAGAAATGTACATCAAAACATACACACTTTCATTGTACATTCAAGAAATGTATATCAAAACATACACATTTTCATTGTACATTCAAGAAATGTACATCAAAACATACACACTTTCATTGTACATTCAAGAAATGTACATCAAAACATACACATTTTCATTGTAAATTCAAGGAATGTACATCAAAACATACACATTTTCATTGTACATTCAAGAAATGTACATGAAAACACACACATTTTCAGTGTACATTCAAGAAATGTATGTCAAAACATACACATTTTCAGTGTACATTCAAGAATTGTACATCAAAACATTCAAATTTTCATTGTATATACAAGAAATGTACATCAAAACATACACATTTTCATTGTACATTAAAGAAATGTACATCAAAACCTACACATTTTCAGTGTACATTCAAGAAATGTACATCAAAACATACACATTTTCATTGTACACTCAAGAAATGTACATCAAAACGTACACATTTTCAGTGTACATCCAAGAAATGTACATCAAAACATATACATTGTCGTTGTATATACAAGAAATGTACATCAAAACATACACATTTTCAGTGTACATTCAAGAAATGTACATGAAAACATATACATTTTCATTGTACATTCAAGAAATGTATATCAAAACATACACATTTTCAGATTACATTCAAGAAATGTACAAAAAAACATACACATTTTCATTGTACATTCAAGAAATGTACATCAAAACATACACATTTTCATTGTACATTCAAGAAATTTACATCAAAACATAAACATTTTCATTGTACATTCAAGGAATGTACATCAAAACATACACATTTTCATTGTACATTCAAGAAATGTACATCAAAACACACTCATTTTCAGTGTACATTCAAGAAATGTATATCAAAACATACACAATTTCAGTGTACATTCAAGAAATGTACATCAAAACATACAAATTTTCATTGTATATACAAGAAATGTACATCAAAACATACACATTTTCATTGTACATTAAAGAAATGTACATCGAAACCTACACATTTTCAGTGTACATTCAAGAAATGTACTTCAAAACATACACATTTTCATTGTACACTCAAGAAATGTACATCAAAACATACACATTTTCATTGTATATACCAGAAATTTACATCAAAACATACACATTTTCATTGTATATACAAGAAATGTACATCAAAACATACACATTTTCAGTGTACATTCAAGAAATGTATATCAAAACATATACATTTTCATTGTATATACAAGAAATGTACATCAAAACATACACATTTTCAGTGTACATTCAAGGAATGTACATGAAAACATATACATTTTCATTGTACATTCAAGAAATGTATATCAAAACATACACATTTTCAGATTACATTCATGAAATGTACATCAAAACATACACATTTTCATTGTATATACAAGAAATGTACATCAAAGCATACACATCTTCATTGTACACTAAAGAAATGTACATCAAAACATACACACTTTCAGTGTACATTCAAGAAATGTACATCACAAAATACACATTTTCATTGTACATTCAAGAAATGTACATCAAAACATACACATTTTCATTGTACATTAAAGAAATGTACATCAAAACATACACATTTTCATTGTACATTCAAGGAATGTACATCAAAACATACACATTTTCATTGTACATTCAAGAAATGTGCATCAAAACACACACATTTTCATTGTACACTCAAGAATGGTACATCAAAACATACACATTTTGAGTGTACATTCAAGAGATATACATCAAAACCTGCACATTTTCATTGTATATACCAGAAATGTACATCAAAACATACACATTTTCAGTGTACAGTCAAGAAATGTACATCAAAACATATACATTTTCATTGTATATACAAGAAATGTACATCAAAACATACACATTTTCAGTGTACATTCAAGAAATGTATATCAAAACATACAGATTTTCAGTATACATTCAAGAAATGTACATGAAAACATATACAGTTTCATTGTACATTCAAGAAATGTATATCAAAACATACACACTTTCAGTGTACATTCAAGAAATGTACATCAAAACATGCACATTTTCATTGTATATACAAGAAATGTACATCAAAACATACACATTTTCATTGTACACTAAAGAAATGTACATCAAAACATACACATTTTCAGTGTACACTCAAGAAATGTACATCAAAACATACAAATTTTCATTGTACACTCAAGAAATGTACATCAAAACATACACATTTTCATTGTACATTCAAGAAATGTATATCAAAACATACACATTTTCATTGTACATTCAAGAAATGTACATCAAAACATACACACTTTCATTGTACATTCAAGAAATGTACATCAAAACATACACATTTTCATTGTAAATTCAAGGAACGTACTTCAAAACATACACATTTTCATTGTACATTCAAGAAATGTACATGAAAACACACACATTTTCAGTGTACATTCAAGAAATGTATGTCAAAACATACACATTTTCAGTGTACATTCAAGAATTGTACATCAAAACATTCAAATTTTCATTGTATATACAAGAAATGTACATCAAAACATACACATTTTCATTGTACATTAAAGAAATGTACATCAAAACCTACACATTTTCAGTGTACATTCAAGAAATGTACATCAAAACATACACATTTTCATTGTACACTCAAGAAATGTACATCAAAACATGCACATCTTCAGTGTACATTCAAAAAATGTACATCAAAACATACACATTTTCATTGTATATACCAGAAATGTACATCAAAACATACACATTTCCATTGTATATACAAGAAATATACATCAAAACATACACATTTTCATTGTACATTCAAGAAATGTACATCAAAACATATACATTTTCGTTGTATATACAAGAAATGTACATCAAAACATACACATTTTCAGTGTACATTCAAGAAATGTACATGAAAACATATACATTTTCATTGTACATTCAAGAAATGTATATCAAAACATACACATTTTCAGATTACATTCAAGAAATGTACAAAAAAACATACACATTTTCATTGTACATTCAAGAAATGTACATCAAAACATACACATTTTCATTGTACATTCAAGAAATTTACATCAAAACATAAACATTTTCATTGTACATTCAAGGAATGTACATCAAAACATACACATTTTCATTGTACATTCAAGAAATGTACATCAAAACACACTCATTTTCAGTGTACATTCAAGAAATGTATATCAAAACATACACATTTTCAGTGTACATTCAAGAAATGTACATCAAAACATACAAATTTTCATTGTATATACAAGAAATGTACATCAAAACATACACATTTTCATTGTACATTAAAGAAATGTACATCGAAACCTACACATTTTCAGTGTACATTCAAGAAATGTACTTCAAAACATACACATTTTCATTGTACACTCAAGAAATGTACATCAAAACATACACATTTTCAGTGTACATTCAAGAAATGTACATCAAAACATACACATTTTCATTGTATATACCAGAAATGTACATCAAAACATACACATTTTCATTGTATATACAAGAAATGTACATCAAAACATACACATTTTCAGTGTACATTCAAGAAATGTACATCAAAACATATACAATTTCATTGTATATACAAGAAATGTACATCAAAACATACACATTTTCAGTGTACATTCAAGAAATGTACATGAAAACATATACATTTTCATTGTACATTCAAGAAATGTATATCAAAACATACACATTTTCAGATTACATTCATGAAATGTACATCAAAACATACACATTTTCATTGTATATACAAGAAATGTACATCAAAGCATACACATCTTCATTGTACACTAAAGAAATGTACATCAAAACATACACACTTTCAGTGTACATTCAAGAAATGTACATCACAAAATACACATTTTCATTGTACATTCAAGAAATGTACATCAAAACATACACATTTTCATTGTACATTAAAGAAATGTACATCAAAACATACACATTTTCATTGTACATTCAAGGAATGTACATCAAAACATACACATTTTCATTGTACATTCAAGAAATGTGCATCAAAACACACACATTTTCATTGTACACTCAAGAATGGTACATCAAAACATACACATTTTGAGTGTACATTCAAGAGATATACATCAAAACATGCACATTTTCATTGTATATACCAGAAATGTACATCAAAACATACACATTTTCATTGTATATACAGGAAATATATATCAAAACATACACATTTTCAGTGTACATTCAAGAAATGTACATCAAATACTACACATTTTCATTGTATATTCAAGAAATGTGCATCAAAACATACACGTTTTCATTGTATATACCAGAAATGTACATCAAAACATACACATTTTCATTGTACATTCAAGAAATGTAGATCAAAACATACACATTTTCATTGTATATACCAGAAATGTACATCAAAACATTCACATTTTCATTGTACATTCAAGAAATGTACATCAAAACATACACATTTTCATTGTACATTCAAGAAATGTACATCAAAACATACACATTTTGACTGCACATTCTAGAAATATACATCAAAACATACACATTTTCATTTCATATACCAGAAATGCACATCAAAACATACACATTTTCATTGTACATTCAAGAACTGTACATTAAAACATACACATTTTCAGTGTACATTCAAGAAATGTACATCAAAACATACACATTTTCAGTGTACATTCAAGAAATGTACATCAAAACATACACATTTTCATTGTATATACAAGAAATGTACATCAAAACATACACATTTTCATTGTACATTCAAGAAATGTACATCAAAACATACTTATTTTAATTGTACATTCAAGAAATGTACATCAAAACCTACACATTTACATTGTACAATCAAAGAATGTACATCAAAACATACACATTTTCATTGTACATTCAAGAAATGTACATCAAAACACACACATTTTCAGTGTACATTCAAGAAATGTATATCAAAACATAGACATTTTCAGTGTACATTCAAGAAATGTACATCAAAACATACAAACTTACATTGTATATACAAGAAATGTACATCAAAACATACACATTTTCATTGTACATTAAAGAAATGTACATCAAAACCTACACATTTTCAGTGTACATTCAAGAAATGTACATCAAAACATACACATTTTCATTGTACACTCAAGAAATGTACATCAAAACATACACATTTTCAGTGTACATTCAAGAAATGCACATCAAAACATACACATTTTCATTGTACATTCAAGAAATGTAGATCAAAACATACACATTTTCATTGTACATTCAAGAAATGTACATCAAAACATACACATTTTCATTGTACATTCAAGAAATGTAGATCAAAACATACACATTTTCATTGTACATTCAAGAAATGTATATCAAAACATACACATTTTCATTGTACATTCAAGAAATGTACATCAAAACATACACACTTTCATTGTACATTCAAGAAATGTACATCAAAACATACACATCTTCATTGTAAATTCAAGGAATGTACATCAAAACATACACATTTTCATTGTACATTCAAGAATTGTACATCAAAACATTCAAATTTTCATTGTATATACAAGAAATGTACATCAAAACATACACATTTTCATTGCATATACAAGAAATGTACATCAAAACATACACATTTTCAGTGTAGATTCAAGAAATGTACATCAAAACATATACATTTTCATTGTATATACAAGAAATGTACATCAAAACATACACATTTTCAGTGTACATTCAAGAAATGTATATCAAAACATACAGATTTTCAGTATACATTCAAGAAATGTACATGAAAACATATACAGTTTCATTGTACATTCAAGAAATGTATATCAAAACATACACACTTTCAGCGTACATTCAAGAAATGTACATCAAAACATGCACATTTTCATTGTATATACAAGAAATGTACATCAAAACATACACATTTTCATTGTACACTAAAGAAATGTACAACAAAACATACACATTTTCAGTGTACATTCAAGAAATGCACATCAAAACATACACATTTTCATTGTACATTCAAGAAATGTAGATCAAAACATACACATTTTCATTGTACATTCAAGAAATGTACATCAAAACACACATTTTCATTGTACACTCAAGAAATGTACATCAAAACACACACATTTTCATTGTACACTCAAGAAATGTACATCAAAACATACACTTTTTCATTGTACATTCAAGAAATGTACATCAAAACATACACATTTTCAGTGTACATTCAAGAAATGTACATCAAAACATACACATTTTCATTGTACATTCAAGAAATGTACATCAAAACATACACATTTTCATTGTACACTCAAGAAATGTACATCAAAACACACACATTTTCATTGTACACTCAAGAAATGTACATCAAAACATACACTTTTTCATTGTACACTCAAGAAATGTACATCAAAACATACACATTTTCATTGTACATTCAAGAAATGTACATCAAAACATACACATTTTCAGTGTACATTCAAGAAATGTATAACAAAGAATACACATTTTCAGTGTACATTCAAGAAATGTACATCAAAACAAACACATTTTCCTTGTACACTAAAGAAATGTACATCAAAACATACACATTTTCATTCTACATTCAAGAAATATACATCAAAACATACACATTTTCATTGTACATTCAAGAAATGTACATCAAAACATACACATTTTCATTGTACACTCAAGAAATGTACGTCAAAACATACACATTTTCATTGTACATTCAAGAAATGTACATCAAAACATACACATTTTCATTGTACACTCAAGAAATGTACATCAAAACATACACATTTTCATTGTACATTCAAGAAATGTACATCAAAACATACACATCTTCATTGTACATTCAAACAATGTACATCAAAACATACACATTTTCATTGTACATTCAAGAAATGTACATCAAAACATACACATTTTCATTGTACACTCAAGAAATGTACGTCAAAACATACACATTTTCATTGTACATTCAAGAAATGTACATCAAAACATACACATTTTCATTGTACACTCAAGAAATGTACATCAAAACATACACAGTTTCAGTGTACATTCAAGAAATGTACATCAAAACATACACATTTTCATTGTACATTCAAAGAATGTACATCAAAACATACACATTTTCATTGTACATTCAAGAAATGTACATCAAAACATACACATTTTCATTGTACATTCAAGAAATGTACATCAAAACATAAACATTTTCATTGTACATTCAAGGAATGTACATCAAAACATACACATTTTCATTGTACATTCAAGAAATGTACATCAAAACACACACATTTTCAGTGTACATTCAAGAAATGTACATCAAAACATACAAATTTTCATTGTATATACAAGAAATGTACATCAAAACATACACATTTTCATTGTACATTAAAGAAATGTACATCGAAACCTACACATTTTCAGTGTACATTCAAGAAATGTACATCAAAACATACACATTTTCATTGTACACTCAAGAAATGTACATCAAAACATACACATTTTCAGTGTACATTCAAGAAATGTACATCAAAACATACACATTTTCATTGTATATACCAGAAATGTACATCAAAACATACACATTTTCATTGTATATACAAGAAATGTACATCAAAACATACACATTTTTAGTGTACATTCAAGAAATGTACATCAAAACATATACATTTTCATTGTATATACAAGAAATGTACATCAAAACATACACATTTTCAGTGTACATTCAAGAAATCTACATGAAAACATATACATTTTCATTGTACATTCAAGAAATGTATATCAAAACATACACATTTTCAGATTACATTCATGAAATGTACATCAAAACATACACATTTTCATTGTATATACAAGAAATGTACATCAAAACATACACATCTTCATTGTACACTAAAGAAATGTACATCAAAACATACACACTTTCAGTGTACATTCAATAAATGTACATCACAAAATACACATTTTCATTGTACATTCAAGAAATGTACATCAAAACATACACATTTTCATTGTACATTAAAGAAATGTACATCAAAACGTACACATTTAGATTGTACATTCAAGGAATGTACATCAAAACATACACATTTCCATTGTACATTCAAGAAATGTCCATCAAAACACACACATTTTCATTGTACACTCAAGAATGGTACATCAAAACATACACATTTTGAGTGTACATTCAAGAGATATACATCAAAACATGCACATTTTCATTGTATATACCAGAAATGTACATCAAAACATACACATTTTCATTGTATATACAGGAAATATATATCAAAACATACACACTTTCAGTGTACATTCAAGAAATGTACATCAAAAACTACACATTTTCATTGTATATTCAAGAAATGTGCATCAAAACATACACGTTTTCATTGTATATACCAGAAATGTACATCAAAACATACACATTTTCATTGTACATTCAAGAAGTGTAGATCAAAACATACACATTTTCATTGTATATACCAGAAATGTACATCAAAACATTCACATTTTCATTGTACATTCAAGAAATGTACATCAAAACATACACATTTTCATTGTACATTCAAGAAATGTACATCAAAACATACACATTTTGACTGCACATTCTAGAAATATACATCAAAACATACACATTTTCATTTCATATACCAGAAATGCACATCAAAACATACACATTTTCATTGTACATTCAAGAAATGTACATCAAAACATACACATTTTCAGTGTACATTCAAGAAATGTACATCAAAACATACACATTTTCATTGTATATACAAGAAATGTACATCAAAACATACACATTTTCATTGTACATTCAAGAAATGTACATCAAAACATACTTATTTTAATTGTACATTCAAGAAATGTACATCAAAACCTACACATTTACATTGTACAATCAAAGAATGTACATCAAAACATACACATTTTCATTGTACATTCAAGAAATGTACATCAAAACACACACATTTTCAGTGTACATTCAAGAAATGTATATCAAAACATAGACATTTTCAGTGTACATTCAAGAAATGTACATCAAAACATACAAACTTACATTGTATATACAAGAAATGTACATCAAAACCTACACATTTTCAGTGTACATTCAAGAAATGTACATCAAAACATACACATTTTCATTGTACACTCAAGAAATGTACATCAAAACATACACATTTTCAGTGTACATTCAAGAAATGCACATCAAAACATACACATTTTCATTGTACATTCAAGAAATGTAGATCAAAACATACACATTTTCATTGTACATTCAAGAAATGTACATCAAAACATACACATTTTCAGATTACATTCAAGAAATGTACATCAAAACATACACATTTTCATTGTACATTCAAGAAATGTAGATCAAAACATACACATTTTCATTGTACATTCAAGAAATGTATATCAAAACATACACATTTTCATTGTACATTCAAGAAATGTACATCAAAACATACACACTTTCATTGTACATTCAAGAAATGTACATCAAAACATACACATCTTCATTGTAAATTCAAGGAATGTACATCAAAACATACACATTTTCATTGTACACACAAGAAATGTACATCAAAACACACACACTTTCATTGTACACTCAAGAAATGTACATCAAAACATACACTTTTTCATTGTACATTCAAGAAATGTACATCAAAACATACACATTTTCAGTGTACATTCAAGAAATGTACATCAAAACATACACATTTTCATTGTACATTCAAGAAATGTACATCAAAACATACACATTTTCATTGTACACTCAAGAAATGTACATCAAAACACACACATTTTCATTGTACACTCAAGAAATGTACATCAAAACATACACTTTTTCATTTACACTCAAGAAATGTACATCAAAACATACACATTTTCATTGTACATTCAAGAAATGTACATCAAAACATACACATTTTCAGTGTACATTCAAGAAATGTATAACAAAGAATACACATTTTCAGTGTACATTCAAGAAATGTACATCAAAACAAACACATTTTCCTTGTACACTAAAGAAATGTACATCAAAACATACACATTTTCATTCTACATTCAAGAAATATACATCAAAACATACACATTTTCATTGTACATTCAAGAAATGTACATCAAAACATACACATTTTCATTGTACACTCAAGAAATGTACGTCAAAACATACACATTTTCATTGTACATTCAAGAAATGTACATCAAAACATACACATTTTCATTGTACACTCAAGAAATGTATATCAAAACATACACAGTTTCAGTGTACATTCAAGAAATGTACATCAAAACATACACATTTTCATTGTACATTCAAAGAATGTACATCAAAACATACACATTTTCATTGTACATTCAAGAAATGTACATCAAAACATACACATTTTCATTGTACATTCAAGAAATGTACATCAAAACATAAACATTTTCATTGTACATTCAAGGAATGTACATCAAAACATACACATTTTCATTGTACATTCAAGAAATGTACATCAAAACACACACATTTTCAGTGTACATTCAAGAAATGTACATCAAAACATACAAATTTTCATTGTATATACAAGAAATGTACATCAAAACATACACATTTTCATTGTACATTAAAGAAATGTACATCGAAACCTACACATTTTCAGTGTACATTCAAGAAATGTACATCAAAACATACACATTTTCATTGTAGACTCAAGAAATGTACATCAAAACATACACATTTTCAGTGTACATTCAAGAAATGTACATCAAAACATACACATTTTCATTGTATATACGAGAAATGTACATCAAAACATACACATTTTCATTGTATATACAAGAAATGTACATCAAAACATACACATTTTTAGTGTACATTCAAGAAATGTACATCAAAACATATACATTTTCATTGTATATACAAGAAATGTACATCAAAACATACACATTTTCAGTGTACATTCAAGAAATGTACATGAAAACATATACATTTTCATTGTACATTCAAGAAATGTATATCAAAACATACACATTTTCAGATTACATTCATGAAATGTATATCAAAACATACACATTTTCATTGTATATACAAGAAATGTACATCAAAACATACACATCTTCATTGTACACTAAAGAAATGTACATCAAAACATACACACTTTCAGTGTACATTCAATAAATGTACATCACAAAATACACATTTTCATTGTACATTCAAGAAATGTACATCAAAACATACACATTTTCATTGTACATTAAAGAAATGTACATCAAAACGTACACATTTTCATTGTACATTCAAGGAATGTACATCAAAACATACACATTTTCATTGTACATTCAAGAAATGTGCATCAAAACACACACATTTTCATTGTACACTCAAGAATTGTACATCAAAACATACACATTTTGAGTGTACATTCAAGAGATATACATCAAAACATGCACATTTTCATTGTGTATACCAGAAATGTACATCAAAACATACACATTTTCATTGTATATACAGGAAATATATATCAAAACATACACATTTTCAGTGTACATTCAAGAAATGTACATAAAAAACTACACATTTTCATTGTATATTCAAGAAATGTGCATCAAAACATACACGTTTTCATTGTATATACCAGAAATGTACATCAAAACATACACATTTTCATTGTACATTCAAGAAATGTAGATCAAAACATACACATTTTCATTGTATATACCAGAAATGTACATCAAAACATTCACATTTTCATTGTACATTCAAGAAATGTACATCAAAACATACACATTTTCATTGTATATACCAGAATTCTACATCAAGACATACACATTTTCATTGTACATTCAAGAAATATACATCAAAACATACACATTTTGACTGCACATTCTAGAAATATACATCAAAACATACACATTTTCATTTCATATACCAGAAATGCACATCAAAACATACACATTTTCATTGTACATTCAAGAACTGTACATTAAAACATACACATTTTCAGTGTACATTCAAGAAATATACATCAAAACATACACATTTTCAGTGTACATTCAAGAAATGTACATCAAAACATACACATTTTTATTGTATATACAAGAAATGTACATCAAAACATACACATTTTCATTGTACATTCAAGAAATGTACATCAAAACATACTTATTTTAATTGTACATTCAAGAAATGTACATCAAAACCTACACATTTACATTGTACAATCAAAGAATGTACATCAAAACATACACATTTTCATTGTACATTCAAGAAATGTACATCAAAACACACACATTTTCAGTGTATATTCACGAAATGTATATCAAAACATAGACATTTTCAGTGTACATTCAAGAAATGTACCTCAAAACATACAAATTTACATTGTATATACAAGAAATGTACATCAAAACATACACATTTTCCTTGTACACTAAAGAAATGTACATCAAAACATACACATTTTCATTCTACATTCAAGAAATATACATCAAAACATACACATTTTCATTGTACATTCAAGAAATGTACATCAAAACATACACATTTTCATTGTACACTCAAGAAATGTACGTCAAAACATACACATTTTCATTGTACATTCAAGAAATGTACATCAAAACATACACATTTTCATTTTACACTCAAGAAATGTATATCAAAACATACACAGTTTCAGTGTACATTCAAGAAATGTACATCAAAACATACACATTTTCATTGTACATTCAAAGAATGTACATCAAAACATACACATTTTCATTGTACATTCAAGAAATGTACATCAAAACATACACATTTTCATTGTATATACAAGAAATGTACATCAAAACATACACATTTTCATTGTACATTAAAGAAATGTACATCGAAACCTACACATTTTCAGTGTAGATTCAAGAAATGTACATCAAAACATACACATTTTCATTGTACACTCAAGAAATGTACATCAAAACATACACATTTTCAGTGTATATTCAAGAAATGTACATCAAAACATACACATTTTCATTGTATATACAAGAAATGTACATCAAAACATACACATTTTCAGTGTACATTCAAGAAATGTACATCAAAACATATACATTTTCATTGTATATACAAGAAATGTACATCAAAACATACACATTTTCAGTGTACATTCAAGAAATGTACATGAAAACATATACATTTTCATTGTACATTCAAGAAATGTATATCAAAACATACACATTTTCAGATTACATTCATGAAATGTACATCAAAACATACACATTTTCATTGTATATACAAGAAATGTACATCAAAACATACACATCTTCATTGTACACTAAAGAAATGTACATCAAAACATACACACTTTCAGTGTACATTCAAGAAATGTACATCACAAAATACACATTTTCATTGTACTTTCAAGAAATGTACATCAAAACATACACATTTTCATTGTACATTCAAGAAATGTACATCAAAACATACACATTTTCATTGTACATTCAAGGAATGTACATCAAAACATACACATTTTCATTGTACATTCAAGAAATGTGCATCAAAACACACACATTTTCATTGTACACTCAAGAATTATACATCAAAACATACACATTTTGAGTGTACATTCAAGAGATATACATCAAAACATGCACATTTTCATTGTGTATACCAGAAATGTACATCAAAACATACACATTTTCATTGTACATTCAAGAAATGTAGATCAAAACATACACATTTTCATTGTATATACCAGAAATCTACATCAAAACATTCACATTTTCATTGTACATTCAAGAAACGTACATCAAAACATACACATTTTCATTGTATATACCAGAATTGTACATCAAAACATACACATTTTCATTGTACATTCAAGAAATGTACATCAAAACATACACATTTTGACTGCACATTCTAGAAATATACATCAAAACATACACATTTTCATTTCATATACCAGAAATGCACATCAAAACATACACATTTTCATTGTACATTCAAGAACTGTACATTAAAACATACACATTTTCAGTGTACATTCAAGAAATGTACATCAAAACATACACATTTTCAGTGTACATTCAAGAAATGTACATCAAAACATACACATTTTCATTGTATATACAAGAAATGTACATCAAAACATACACATTTTCATTGTACATTCAAGAAATGTACATCAAAGCATACTTATTTTAATTGTACATTCAAGAAATGTACATCAAAACCTACACATTTACATTGTACAATCAAAGAATGTACATCAAAACATACACATTTTCATTGTACATTCAAGAAATGTACATCAAAACACACACATTTTCAGTGTACATTCAAGAAATGTATATCAAAACATAGACATTTTCAGTGTACATTCAAGAAATGTACATCAAAACATACAAATTTACATTGTATATACAAGAAATGTACATCAAAACATACACATTTTCATTGTACATTAAAGAAATGTACATCAAAACCTACACATTTTCAGTGTACATTCAAGAAATGTACATCAAAACATACACATTTTCATTGTACACTCAAGAAATGTACATCAAAACATACACATTTTCAGTGTACATTCAAGAAATGCACATCAAAACATAGACATTTTCAGTGTACATTCAAGAAATGTACATCAAAACATACAAATTTACATTGTATATACAAGAAATGTACATCAAAACATACACATTTTCATTGTACATTCAAGAAATGTAGATCAAAACATACACATTTTCATTGTCCATTCAAGAAATGTACATCAAAACATACACATTTTCAGATTACATTCAAGAAATGTACATCAAAACATACACATTTTCATTGTACATTCAAGAAATGTACATCAAAACATACACATTTTCATTGTACACCCAAGAAATGTATATCAAAACATACACATTTTCAGTGTACATTCAAGAAATGTATATCAAAACATAGACATTTTCAGTGTACATTCAAGAAATGTACATCAAAACATACAAATTTACATTGTATATACAAGAAATGTACATCAAAACATACACATTTTCATTGTACATTCAAGAAATGTAGATCAAAACATACACATTTTCATTGTCCATTCAAGAAATGTACATCAAAACATACACATTTTCAGATTACATTCAAGAAATGTACATCAAAACATACACATTTTCATTGTACATTCAAGAAATGTAGATCAAAACATACACATTTTCATTGTACATTCAAGAAATGTACATCAAAACATACACATTTTCATTGCATATACCAGAAATGTACATCAAACTTACACATTTTCATTGTATATACAAGAAATGTACATCAAGACATACACATTTTCAGTGTACATTCAAGAAATGTACATCAAAACATATACATTTTCATTGTATATACAAGAAATGTACATCAAAACATACACATTTTCAGTGTACATTCAAGAAATGTACATGAAAACATATACATTTTCATTGTACATTCAAGAAATGTATATCAAAACATACACATTTTCAGATTACATTCAAGAAATGTACATCAAAACATACACATTTTCATTGTATATACAAGAAATGTACATCAAAACATACACATTTTCAGTGTACATTCAAGAAATGTACATCAAAACATATACATTTTCATTGTATATACAAGAAATGTACATCAAAACATACACATTTTCAGTGTACATTCAAGAAATGTATATCAAAACATACAGATTTTCAGTATACATTCAAGAAATGTACATGAAAACATATACAGTTTCATTGTACATTCAAGAAATGTATATCAAAACATACACACTTTCATTGTACATTCAAGAAATGTACATCAAAACATACACATTTTCATTGTACACTCAAGAAATGTACATCAAAACACACACATTTTCATTGTACACTCAAGAAACGTACATCAAAACATACACTTTTTCATTGTACATTCAAGAAATGTATATCAAAACATACACGTTTTCATTGTACATTCAAGAAATGTACATCAAAACATACACATTTTCAGTGTACATTCAAGAAATGTATAACAAAGAATACCCATTTTCAGTGTACATTCAAGAAACGTACATCAAAACAAACACATTTTCCTTGTACACTAAAGAAATGTACATCAAAACATACACATTTTCATTCTACATTCAAGAAATATACATCAAAACATACACATTTTCATTGTACATTCAAGAAATGTACATCAAAACATACACATTTTCATTGTACACTCAAGAAATGTACGTCAAAACATACACATTTTCATTGTACATTCAAGAAATGTACATCAAAACATACACATTTTCATTGTACACTCAAGAAATGTATATCAAAACATACACAGTTTCAGTGTACATTCAAGAAATGTACATCAAAACATACACATTTTCATTGTACATTCAAAGAATGTACATCAAAACATACACATTTTCATTGTACATTCAAGAAATGTACATCAAAACATACACACTTTCATTGTACATTCAAGAAATGTACATCAAAACATAAACATTTTCATTGTACATTCAAGGAATGTACATCAAAACATACACATTTTCATTGTACATTCAAGAAATGTACATCAAAACACACACATTTTCAGTGTACATTCAAGAAATGTACATCAAAACATACAAATTTTCATTGTATATACAAGAAATGTACATCAAAACATACACATTTTCATTGTACATTAAAGAAATGTACATCGAAACCAGCACATTTTCAGTGTACATTCAAGAAATGTACATCAAAACATACACATTTTCATTGTACACTCAAGAAATGTACATCAAAACATACACATTTTCAGTGTACATTCAAGAAATGTACATCAAAACATACACATTTTCATTGTATATACCAGAAATGTACATCAAAACATACACATTTTCATTGTATATACAAGAAATGTACATCAAAACATACACATCTTCATTGTACACTAAAGAAATGTACATCAAAACATACACACTTTCAGTGTACATTCAAGAAATGTACATCACAAAATACACATTTTCATTGTACATTCAAGAAATGTACATCAAAACATACACATTTTCATTGTACATTAAAGAAATGTACATCAAAACGTACACATTTTCATTGTACATTCAAGGAATGTACATCAAAACATACACATTTTCATTGTACATTCAAGAAATGTGCATCAAAACACACACATTTTCATTGTACACTCAAGAATTGTACATCAAAACATACACATTTTGAGTGTACATTCAAGAGATATACATCAAAACATGCACATTTTCATTGTGTATACCCGAAATGTACATCAAAACATACACATTTTCATTGTATATACAGGAAATATATATCAAAACATACACATTTTCAGTGTACTTTCAAGAAATGTACATCAAAAACTACACATTTTCATTGTATATTCAAGAAATGTGCATCAAAACATACACGTTTTCATTGTATGTACCAGAAATGTACATCAAAACATTCACATTTTCATTGTACATTCAAGAAATGTACATCAAAACATACACATTTTCATTGTATATACCAGAATTGTACATCAAAACATACACATTTTCATTGTACATTCAAGAAATGTACATCAAAACATACACATTTTGACTGCACATTCTAGAAATATACATCAAAACATACACATTTTCATTTCATATACCAGAAATGCACATCAAAACATACACATTTTCATTGTACATTCAAGAACTGTACATTAAAACATACACATTTTCAGTGTACATTCAAGAAATGTACATCAAAACATACACATTTTCAGTGTACATTCAAGAAATGTACATCAAAACATACACATTTTCATTGTATATACAAGAAATGTACATCAAAACATACACATTTTCATTGTACATTCAAGAAATGTACATCAAAACATACTTATTTTAATTGTACATTCAAGAAATGTACATCAAAACCTACACATTTACATTGTACAATCAAAGAATGTACATCAAAACATACACAATTTCATTGTACATTCAAGAAATGTACATCAAAACACACACATTTTCAGTGTATATTCAAGAAATGTATATCAAAACATAGACATTTTCAGTGTACATTCAAGAAATGTACATCAAAACATACAAATTTACATTGTATATACAAGAAATGTACATCAAAACATACACATTTTCATTCTACATTCAAGATATATACATCAAAACATACACATTTTCATTGTACATTCAAGAAATGTACATCAAAACATACACATTTTCATTGTACACTCAAGAAATGTACGTCAAAACATACACATTTTCATTGTACATTCAAGAAATGTACATCAAAACATACACATTTTCATTGTACACTCAAGAAATGTATATCAAAACATACACAGTTTCAGTGTACATTCAAGAAATGTACATCAAAACATACACATTTTCATTGTACATTCAAAGAATGTACATCAAAACATACACATTTTCATTGTACATTCAAGAAATGTACATCAAAACATACACATTTTCATTGTACATTCAAGAAATGTACATCAAAACATAAACATTTTCATTGTACATTCAAGGAATGTACATCAAAACATACACATTTTCATTGTACATTCAAGAAATGTACATCAAAACACACACATTTTCAGTGTACATTCAAGAAATTTATACCAAAACATACACATTTTCAGTGTACATTAAAGAAATGTACATCAAAACATACAAATTTTCATTGTATATACAAGAAATGTACATCAAAACATACACATTTTCATTGTACATTAAAGAAATGTACATCGAAACCTACACATTTTCAGTGTAGATTCAAGAAATGTACATCAAAACATACACATTTTCATTGTACACTCAAGAAATGTACATCAAAACATACACATTTTCAGTGTATATTCAAGAAATGTACATCAAAACATACACATTTTCATTGTATATGCCAGAAATGTACATCAAAACATACACATTTTCAATGTATATACAAGAAATGTACATCAAAACATACACATTTTCAGTGTACATTCAAGAAATGTACATCAAAACATATACATTTTCATTGTATATACAAGAAATGTACATCAAAACATACACATTTTCAGTGTACATTCAAGAAATGTACATGAAAACATAAACATTTTCATTGTACATTCAAGAAATGTATATCAAAACATACACATTTTCAGATTACATTCATGAAATGTACATCAAAACATACACATTTTCATTGTATATACAAGAAATGTACATCAAAACATACACATCTGCATTGTACACTAAAGAAATGTACATCAAAACATACACACTTTCAGTGTACATTCAAGAAATGTACATCACAAAATACACATTTTCATTGTACATTCAAGAAATGTGCATCAAAACATACACATTTTCATTGTGCATTCAAGAAATGTACATCAAAACATACACATTTTCATTGTACATTCAAGGAATGTACATCAAAACATACACATTTTCATTGTACATTCAAGAAATGTGCATCAAAACACACACATTTTCATTGTACACTCAAGAATTGTACATCAAAACATACACATTTTGAGTGTAGATTCAAGAGATATACATCAAAACATACACATTTTCATTGTACATTCAAGAAATGTAGATCAAAACATACACATTTTCATTGTATATACCAGAAATGTACATCAAAACATTCACATTTTCATTGTACATTCAAGAAACGTACATCAAAACATACACATTTTCATTGTATATACCAGAATTGTACATCAAAACGTACACATTTTCATTGTACATTCAAGAAATGTACATCAAAACATACACATTTTGACTGCACATTCTAGAAATATACATCAAAACATACACATTTTCATTTCATATACCAGAAATGAACATCAAAACATACACATTTTCATTGTACATTCAAGAACTGTACATTAAAACATACACATTTTCAGTGTACATTCAAGAAATGTACATCAAAACATACACATTTTCAGTGTACATTCAAGAAATGTACATCAAAACATACACATTTTCATTGTATATACAAGAAATGTACATCAAAACATACACATTTTCATTGTACATTCAAGAAATGTACATCAAAACATACTTATTTTAATTGTACATTCAAGAAATGTACATCAAAACCTACACATTTACATTGTACAATCAAAGAATGTAAATCAAAACATACACATTTTCATTGTACATTCAAGAAATGTACATCAAAACACACACATTTTCAGTGTACATTCAAGAAATGTATATCAAAACATAGACATTTTCAGTGTACATTCAAGAAATGTACATCAAAACATACAAATTTACATTGTATATACAAGAAATGTACATCAAAACATACACATTTTCATTGTACATTAAAGAAATGTACATCAAAACCTACACATTTTCAGTGTACATTCAAGAAATGTACATCAAAACATACACATTTTCATTGTACACTCAAGAAATGTACATCAAAACATACACATTTTCAGTGTACATTCAAGAAATGCACATCAAAACATACACATTTTCATTGTACATTCAAGAAATGAAGATCAAAACATACACATTTTCATTGTACATTCAAGAAATGTACATCAAAACATACACATTTTCAGATTAGATTCAAGAAATGTACATCAAAACATACACATTTTCATTGTACATTCAAGAAATGTAGATCAAAACATACACATTTTCATTGTACATTCAAGAAATGTACATCAAAACATACACATTTTCATTGTATATACCAGAAATGTACATCAAACATACACATTTTCATTGTATATACAAGAAATGTACATCAAAACGTACACATTTTCAGTGTACATTCAAGAAATGTACATCAAAACATATACATTTTCATTGTATATACAAGAAATGTACATCAAAACATACACATCTTCAGTGTACATTCAAGACATGTACATGAAAACATATACATTTTCATTGTACATTCAAGAAATGTATATCAAAACATACACATTTTCAGATTACATTCAAGAAATGTACATCAAAACATACCAATTTTCATTGTATATACAAGAAATGTACATCAAAACATACACATTTTCAGTGTACATTCAAGAAATGTATATCAAAACATACAGATTTTCAGTATACATTCAAGAAATGTACATGAAAACATATACAGTTTCATTGTACATTCAAGAAATGTATATCAAAACATACACACTTTCAGTCTACATTCAAGAAATGTACATCAAAACATACACATTTTCATTGTATATACAAGAAATGTACATCAAAACATACACATTTTCATTGTACACTAAAGAAATGTACATCATAACATACACATTTTCAGTGTACATTCAAGAAATGCACATCAAAACATACACATTTTCATTGTACATTCAAGAAATGTAGATCAAAACATACACATTTTCATTGTACATTCAAGAAATGTACATCAAAACATACACATTTTCATTGTACACTCAAGAAATGTACATCAAAACACACACATTTTCATTGTACACTCAAGAAATGTACATCAAAACATACACTTTTTCATTGTACATTCAAGAAATGTATATCAAAACATACACATTTTCATTGTACATTCAAGAAATGTACATCAAAACATACACATTTTCAGTGTACATTCAAGAAATGTATAACAAAAAATACACATTTTCAGTGTACATTCAAGAAATGTACATCAAAACAAACACATTTTCCTTGTACACTAAAGAAATGTACATCAAAACATACACATTTTCATTCTACATTCAAGAAATATACATCAAAACATACACATTTTCATTGTACATTCAAGAAATGTACATCGAAACATACACATATTCATTGTACACTCAAGAAATGTACGTCAAAACATACACATTTTCATTGTACATTCAAGAAATGTACATCAAAACATACACATTTTCATTGTACACTCAAGAAATGTATATCAAAACATACACAGTTTCAGTGTACATTCAAGAAATGTACATCAAAACATACACATTTTCATTGTACAATCAAAGAATGTACATCAAAACATACAAATTTTCATTGTACACTCAAGAAATGTACATCAAAACATACACATTTTCATTGTACACTCAAGAAATGTACATCAAAACATACACATTTCATTGTACATTCAAGAAATGTACATCAAAACATACACATTTTCATTGTACATTCAAGAAATGTACATCAAAACATACACATTCTCATTGTACATTCAAGAAATGTACATCAAAACATACACATTTTGATTGTACACTCAAGAATTGTACATCAAAACATACACATTTTGAGTGTACATTCAAGAGATATACATCAAAACATGCACATTTTCAATGTGTATACCAGAAATGTACATCAAAACATACACATTTTCATTGTATATACAGGAAATATATATCAAAACATACACATTTTCAGTGTACATTCAAGAAATGTACATCAAAAACTACACATTTTCATTGTATATTCAAGAAATGTGCATCAAAACATACACGTTTTCATTGTATATACCAGAAATGTACATCAAAACATACACATTTTCATTGTACATTCAAGAAATGTAGATCAAAACATACACATTTTCATTGTATATACCAGAAATGTACATCAAAACATTCACATTTTCATTGTACATTCAAGAAATGTACATCAAAACATACACATTTTCATTGTATATACCAGAATTGTACATCAAAACATACACATTTTCATTGTACATTCAAGAAATGTACATCAAAACATACACATTTTGACTGCACATTCTAGAAATATACATCAAAACATACACATTTTCATTTCATATACCAGAAATGCACATCAAAACATACACATTTTCATTGTACATTCAAGAACTGTACATTAAAACAGACACATTTTCAGTGTACATTCAAGAAATGTACATCAAAACATACACATTTTCAGTGTACATTCAAGAAATGTACATCAAAACATACACATTTTCATTGTGTGTACAAGAAATGTACATCAAAACATACACATTTTCATTGTACATTCAAGAAATGTACATCAAAACATACTTATTTTAATTGTACATTCAAGAAGTGTACATCAAAACCTACACATTTACATTGTACAATCAAAGAATGTACATCAAAACATACACATTTTCATTGTACACTCAAGAAATGTACATCAAAACACACACATTTTCAGTGTACATTCAAGAAATGTATATCAAAACATAGACATTTTCAGTGTACATTCAAGAAATGTACATCAAAACATACAAATTTACATTGTATATACAAGAAATGTACATCAAAACATACACATTTTCATTGTACATTAAGGAAATGTACATCAAAACCTACACATTTTCAGTGTACATTCAAGAAATGTACATCAAAACATACACATTTTCATTGTACACTCAAGAAAAGTACATCAAAACATACACATTTTCAGTGTACATTCAAGATATGCACATCAAAACATACACATTTTCATTGTACATTCAAGAAATGTAGATCAAAACATACACATTTTCATTGTACATTCAAGAAATGTACATCAAAACATACACATTTTCAGATTACATTCAAGAAATGTACATCAAAACGTACACATTTTCAATGTACTCTCAAGAAATGTACATCAAAACATACACATTTTCAGTGCACATTCAAGAAATGTATATCAAATCATACACATTCTGATTTTACGTTCCAGAAATGTACATCAAAACATACACATTTTCAGTGTACATTCAAGAACTGTATATAAAAAAATACACATTTTCTGTGTACATTCAAGAAATGTACATCAAAGCAAACACATTTTCATTGTACACTAAAGAAATGTACATCAAAACATACACATTTTCATTGTACATTCAAGGAATGCACATCAAAACATACACATTTTCATTGTACATTCAAGAAATATACATCAAAACATACACATTTTCATTGTCCATTCAAGAAATGTACATCAAAATATACACATTCTCATTGTACATTCAAGAAATGTACATCAAAACATACACATTTTGACTGTACACTCAAGAAATGTACATCAAAACATAAACATTTTCATTGTACACTCAAGAAATGTACATCAAAACATACACATTTTCAGTGTACATTCAAGAAATGTATATAAAAAAATACACATTTTAAGTGTACACTCAAGAAATGTACATCAAAACATACAAATTTTCATTGTACACTCAAGAAATGTACATCAAAACATACACATTTTCATTGTACATTCAAGAAATGTATATCAAAAGATACACATTTTCATTGTACATTCAAGAAATGTACATCAAAACATACACACTTTCATTGTACATTCAAGAAATGTACATCAAAACATACACATTTTCATTGTAAATTCAAGGAATGTACATCAAAACATACACATTTTCATTGTACATTCAAGAAATGTACATGAAAACACACACATTTTCAGTGTACATTCAAGAAATGTATGTCAAAACATACACATTTTCAGTGTACATTCAAGAATTGTACATCAAAACATTCAAATTTTCATTGTATATACAAGAAATGTACATCAAAACATACACATTTTCATTGTACATTAAAGAAATGTACATCAAAACCTACACATTTTCAGTGTACATTCAAGAAATGTTCATCAAAACATACACATTTTCATTGTACACTCAAGAAATGTACATCAAAACGTACACATTTTCAGTGTACATCCAAGAAATGTACATCAAAACATATACATTGTCGTTGTATATACAAGAAATGTACATCAAAACATACACATTTTCAGTGTACATTCAAGAAATGTACATGAAAACATATACATTTTCATTGTACATTCAAGAAATGTATATCAAAACATACACATTTTCAGATTACATTCAAGAAATGTACAAAAAAACATACACATTTTCATTGTACATTCAAGAAATGTACATCAAAACATACACATTTTCATTGTACATTCAAGAAATTTACATCAAAACATAAACATTTTCATTGTACATTCAAGGAATGTACATCAAAACATACACATTTTCATTGTACATTCAAGAAATGTACATCAAAACACACTCATTTTCAGTGTACATTCAAGAAATGTATATCAAAACATACACAATTTCAGTGTACATTCAAGAAATGTACATCAAAACATACAAATTTTCATTGTATATAAGAGAAATGTACATCAAAACATACACATTTTCATTGTACATTAAAGAAATGTACATCGAAACCTACACATTTTCAGTGTACATTCAAGAAATGTACTTCAAAACATACACATTTTCATTGTACACTCAAGAAATGTACATCAAAACATACACATTTTCATTGTATATACCAGAAATTTACATCAAAACATACACATTTTCATTGTATATACAAGAAATGTACATCAAAACATACACATTTTCAGTGTACATTCAAGAAATGTATATCAAAACATATACATTTTCATTGTATATACAAGAAATGTACATCAAAACATACACATTTTCATTGTACATTAAAGAAATGTACATCGAAACCTACACATTTTCAGTGTACATTCAAGAAATGTACTTCAAAACATACACATTTTCATTGTACACTCAAGAAATGTACATCAAAGCATACACATTTTCATTGTATATACCAGAAATGTACATCAAAACATACACATTTTATTTGTATATACAAGAAATGTACATCAAAACATACACATTTTCAGTGTACATTCAAGAAATGTATATCAAAACATATACATTTTCATTGTATATACAAGAAATGTACATCAAAACATACACATTTTCAGTGTACATTCAAGAAATGTACATGAAAACATATACATTTTCATTGTACATTCAAGAAATGTATATCAAAACATACACATTTTCAGATTACATTCATGAAATGTACATCAAAACATACACATTTTCATTGTATATACAAGAAATGTACATCAAAGCATACACATCTTCATTGTACACTAAAGAAATGTACATCAAAACATACACACTTTCAGTGTACATTCAAGAAATGTACATCACAAAATACACATTTTCATTGTACATTCAAGAAATGTACATCAAAACATACACATTTTCATTGTACATTAAAGAAATGTACATCAAAACATACACATTTTCATTGTACATTCAAGGAATGTACATCAAAACATACACATTTTCATTGTACATTCAAGAAATGTGCATCAAAACACACACATTTTCATTGTACACTCAAGAATGGTACATCAAAACATACACATTTTGAGTGTACATTCAAGAGATATACATCAAAACATGCACATTTTCATTGTATATACCAGAAATGTACATCAAAACATACACATTTTCAGTGTACATTCAAGAAATGTACATCAAAACATATACATTTTCATTGTATATACAAGAAATGTACATCAAAACATACACATTTTCAGTGTACATTCAAGAAATGTATATCAAAACATACAGATTTTCAGTATACATTCAAGAAATGTACATGAAAACATATACAGTTTCATTGTACATTCAAGAAATGTATATCAAAACATACACACTTTCAGTGTACATTCAAGAAATGTACATCAAAACATGCACATTTTCATTGTATATACAAGAAATGTACATCAAAACATACACATTTTCATTGTACACTAAAGAAATGTACATCAAAACATACACATTTTCAGTGTACACTCAAGAAATGTACATCAAAACATACAAATTTTCATTGTACACTCAAGAAATGTACATCAAAACATACACATTTTCATTGTACATTCAAGAAATGTATATCAAAACATACACATTTTCATTGTACATTCAAGAAATGTACATCAAAACATACACACTTTCATTGTACATTCAAGAAATGTACATCAAAACATACACATTTTCATTGTAAATTCAAGGAATGTACATCAAAACATACACATTTTCAGTGTACATTCAAGAAATGTATGTCAAAACATACACAATTTCAGTGTACATTCAAGAATTGTACATCAAAACATTCAAATTTTCATTGTATATACAAGAAATGTACATCAAAACATACACATTTTCATTGTACATTAAAGAAATGTACATCAAAACCTACACATTTTCAGTGTACATTCAAGAAATGTACATCAAAACATACACATTTTCATTGTACACTCAAGAAATGTACATCAAAACATACACATTTTCAGTGTACATTCAAAAAATGTACATCAAAACATACACATTTTCATTGTATATACCAGAAATGTACATCAAAACATACACATTTCCATTGTATATACAAGAAATATACATCAAAACATACACATTTTCAGTGTACATTCAAGAAATGTACATCAAAACATATACATTTTCGTTGTATATACAAGAAATGTACATCAAAACATACACATTTTCAGTGTACATTCAAGAAATGTACATGAAAACATATACATTTTCATTGTACATTCAAGAAATGTATATCAAAACATACACATTTTCAGATTACATTCAAGAAATGTACAAAAAAACATACACATTTTCATTGTACATTCAAGAAATGTACATCAAAACATACACATTTTCATTGTACATTCAAGAAATTTACATCAAAACATAAACATTTTCATTGTACATTCAAGGAATGTACATCAAAACATACACATTTTCATTGTACATTCAAGAAATGTACATCAAAACACACTCATTTTCAGTGTACATTCAAGAAATGTATATCAAAACATACACATTTTCAGTGTACATTCAAGAAATGTACATCAAAACATACAAATTTTCATTGTATATACAAGAAATGTACATCAAAACATACACATTTTCATTGTACATTAAAGAAATGTACATCGAAACCTACACATTTTCAGTGTACATTCAAGAAATGTACTTCAAAACATACACATTTTCATTGTACACTCAAGAAATGTACATCAAAACATACACATTTTCAGTGTACATTCAAGAAATGTACATCAAAACATACACATTTTCATTGTATATACCAGAAATGTACATCAAAACATACACATTTTCATTGTACATTAAAGAAATGTACATCAAAACATAGACATTTTCATTGTACATTCAAGGAATGTACATCAAAACATACACATTTTCATTGTACATTCAAGAAATGTGCATCAAAACACACACATTTTCATTGTACACTCAAGAATGGTACATCAAAACATACACATTTTGAGTGTACATTCAAGAGATATACATCAAAACATGCACATTTTCATTGTATATACCAGAAATGTACATCAAAACATACACATTTTCATTGTATATACAGGAAATATATATCAAAACATACACATTTTCAGTGTACATTCAAGAAATGTACATCAAAAACTACACATTTTCATTGTATATACCAGAAATGTGCATCAAAACATACACATTTTCATTGTACATTCAAGAAATGTAGATCAAAACATACACATTTTCATTGTATATACCAGAAATGTACATCAAAACATTCACATTTTCATTGTACATTCAAGAAATGTACATCAAAACATACACATTTTCATTGTATATACCAGAATTGTACATCAAAACATACACATTTTCATTGTACATTCAAGAAATGTACATCAAAACATACACATTTTGACTGCACATTCTAGAAGTATACATCAAAACATACACATTTTCATTTCATATACCAGAAATGCACATCAAAACATACACATTTTCATTGTACATTCAAGAACTGCACATTAAAACATACACATTTTCAGTGTACATTCAAGAAATGTACATCAAAACATACACATTTTCAGTGTACATTCAAGAAATGTACATCAAAACATACACATTTTCATTGTATATACAAGAAATGTACATCAAAACATACACATTTTCATTGTACATTCAAGAAATGTACATCAAAACATACTTATTTTAATTGTACATTCAAGAAATGTACATCAAAACCTACACATTTACATTGTACAATCAAAGAATGTACATCAAAACATACACATTTTCATTGTACATTCAAGAAATGTACATCAAAACACACACATTTTCAGTGTACATTCAAGAAATGTATATCAAAACATAGACATTTTCAGTGTACATTCAAGAAATGTACATCAAAACATACAAATTTACATTGTATATACAAGAAATGTACATCAAAACATACACATTTTCATTGTACATTAAAGAAATGTACATCAAAACCTACACATTTTCAGTGTACATTCAAGAAATGTACATCAAAACATACACATTTTCATTGTACACTCAAGAAATGTACATCAAAACATACACATTTTCAGTGTACATTCAAGAAATGCACATCAAAACATACACATTTTCATTGTACATTCAAGAAATGTAGATCAAAACATACACATTTTCATTGTACAATCAAGAAATGTACATCAAAACATACACATTTTCAGATTACATTCAAGAAATGTACATATAAACATACACATTTTCATTGTACATTCAAGAAATGTAGATCAAAACATACACATTTTCATTGTACATTCAAGAAATGTATATCAAAACATACACATTTTCATTGTACATTCAAGAAATGTACATCAAAACATACACACTTTCATTGTACATTCAAGAAATGTACATCAAAACATACACATTTTCATTGTAAATTCAAGGAATGTACATCAAAACATACACATTTTCATTGTACATTCAAGAAATGTACATGAAAACACACACATTTTCAGTGTACATTCAAGAAATGTACATCAAAACATACACATTTTCAGATTACATTCAAGAAATGTACATCAAAACGTACACATTTTCAATGTACTCTCAAGAAATGTACATCAAAACATACACATTTTCAGTGCACATTCAAGAAATGTATATCAAATCATACACATTCTGATTTTACGTTCCAGAAATGTACATCAAAACATACACATTTTCAGTGTACATTCAAGAACTGTATATAAAAAAATACACATTTTCTGTGTACATTCAAGAAATGTACATCAAAGCAAACACATTTTCATTGTACACTAAAGAAATGTACATCAAAACATACACATTTTCATTGTACATTCAAGGAATGCACATCAAAACATACACATTTTCATTGTACATTCAAGAAATATACATCAAAACATACACATTTTCATTGTCCATTCAAGAAATGTACATCAAAATATACACATTCTCATTGTACATTCAAGAAATGTACATCAAAACATACACATTTTGACTGTACACTCAAGAAATGTACATCAAAACATAAACATTTTCATTGTACACTCAAGAAATGTACATCAAAACATACACATTTTCAGTGTACATTCAAGAAATGTATATAAAAAAATACACATTTTAAGTGTACACTCAAGAAATGTACATCAAAACATACAAATTTTCATTGTACACTCAAGAAATGTACATCAAAACATACACATTTTCATTGTACATTCAAGAAATGTATATCAAAAGATACACATTTTCATTGTACATTCAAGAAATGTACATCAAAACATACACACTTTCATTGTACATTCAAGAAATGTACATCAAAACATACACATTTTCATTGTAAATTCAAGGAATGTACATCAAAACATACACATTTTCATTGTACATTCAAGAAATGTACATGAAAACACACACATTTTCAGTGTACATTCAAGAAATGTATGTCAAAACATACACATTTTCAGTGTACATTCAAGAATTGTACATCAAAACATTCAAATTTTCATTGTATATACAAGAAATGTACATCAAAACATACACATTTTCATTGTACATTAAAGAAATGTACATCAAAACCTACACATTTTCAGTGTACATTCAAGAAATGTTCATCAAAACATACACATTTTCATTGTACACTCAAGAAATGTACATCAAAACGTACACATTTTCAGTGTACATCCAAGAAATGTACATCAAAACATATACATTGTCGTTGTATATACAAGAAATGTACATCAAAACATACACATTTTCAGTGTACATTCAAGAAATGTACATGAAAACATATACATTTTCATTGTACATTCAAGAAATGTATATCAAAACATACACATTTTCAGATTACATTCAAGAAATGTACAAAAAAACATACACATTTTCATTGTACATTCAAGAAATGTACATCAAAACATACACATTTTCATTGTACATTCAAGAAATTTACATCAAAACATAAACATTTTCATTGTACATTCAAGGAATGTACATCAAAACATACACATTTTCATTGTACATTCAAGAAATGTACATCAAAACACACTCATTTTCAGTGTACATTCAAGAAATGTATATCAAAACATACACAATTTCAGTGTACATTCAAGAAATGTACATCAAAACATACAAATTTTCATTGTATATAAGAGAAATGTACATCAAAACATACACATTTTCATTGTACATTAAAGAAATGTACATCGAAACCTACACATTTTCAGTGTACATTCAAGAAATGTACTTCAAAACATACACATTTTCATTGTACACTCAAGAAATGTACATCAAAACATACACATTTTCATTGTATATACCAGAAATTTACATCAAAACATACACATTTTCATTGTATATACAAGAAATGTACATCAAAACATACACATTTTCAGTGTACATTCAAGAAATGTATATCAAAACATATACATTTTCATTGTATATACAAGAAATGTACATCAAAACATACACATTTTCATTGTACATTAAAGAAATGTACATCGAAACCTACACATTTTCAGTGTACATTCAAGAAATGTACTTCAAAACATACACATTTTCATTGTACACTCAAGAAATGTACATCAAAGCATACACATTTTCATTGTATATACCAGAAATGTACATCAAAACATACACATTTTATTTGTATATACAAGAAATGTACATCAAAACATACACATTTTCAGTGTACATTCAAGAAATGTATATCAAAACATATACATTTTCATTGTATATACAAGAAATGTACATCAAAACATACACATTTTCAGTGTACATTCAAGAAATGTACATGAAAACATATACATTTTCATTGTACATTCAAGAAATGTATATCAAAACATACACATTTTCAGATTACATTCGGGCCCTAATGACCTAGTTGTCGACGGGCCCGTAAACCCCACTACTCACTCACTCACTCACTCAGATTACATTCATGAAATGTACATCAAAACATACACATTTTCATTGTATATACAAGAAATGTACATCAAAGCATACACATCTTCATTGTACACTAAAGAAATGTACATCAAAACATACACACTTTCAGTGTACATTCAAGAAATGTACATCACAAAATACACATTTTCATTGTACATTCAAGAAATGTACATCAAAACATACACATTTTCATTGTACATTAAAGAAATGTACATCAAAACATACACATTTTCATTGTACATTCAAGGAATGTACATCAAAACATACACATTTTCATTGTACATTCAAGAAATGTGCATCAAAACACACACATTTTCATTGTACACTCAAGAATGGTACATCAAAACATACACATTTTGAGTGTACATTCAAGAGATATACATCAAAACATGCACATTTTCATTGTATATACCAGAAATGTACATCAAAACATACACATTTTCAGTGTACATTCAAGAAATGTACATCAAAACATATACATTTTCATTGTATATACAAGAAATGTACATCAAAACATACACATTTTCAGTGTACATTCAAGAAATGTATATCAAAACATACAGATTTTCAGTATACATTCAAGAAATGTACATGAAAACATATACAGTTTCATTGTACATTCAAGAAATGTATATCAAAACATACACACTTTCAGTGTACATTCAAGAAATGTACATCAAAACATGCACATTTTCATTGTATATACAAGAAATGTACATCAAAACATACACATTTTCATTGTACACTAAAGAAATGTACATCAAAACATACACATTTTCAGTGTACACTCAAGAAATGTACATCAAAACATACAAATTTTCATTGTACACTCAAGAAATGTACATCAAAACATACACATTTTCATTGTACATTCAAGAAATGTATATCAAAACATACACATTTTCATTGTACATTCAAGAAATGTACATCAAAACATACACACTTTCATTGTACATTCAAGAAATGTACATCAAAACATACACATTTTCATTGTAAATTCAAGGAATGTACATCAAAACATACACATTTTCAGTGTACATTCAAGAAATGTATGTCAAAACATACACAATTTCAGTGTACATTCAAGAATTGTACATCAAAACATTCAAATTTTCATTGTATATACAAGAAATGTACATCAAAACATACACATTTTCATTGTACATTAAAGAAATGTACATCAAAACCTACACATTTTCAGTGTACATTCAAGAAATGTACATCAAAACATACACATTTTCATTGTACACTCAAGAAATGTACATCAAAACATACACATTTTCAGTGTACATTCAAAAAATGTACATCAAAACATACACATTTTCATTGTATATACCAGAAATGTACATCAAAACATACACATTTCCATTGTATATACAAGAAATATACATCAAAACATACACATTTTCAGTGTACATTCAAGAAATGTACATCAAAACATATACATTTTCGTTGTATATACAAGAAATGTACATCAAAACATACACATTTTCAGTGTACATTCAAGAAATGTACATGAAAACATATACATTTTCATTGTACATTCAAGAAATGTATATCAAAACATACACATTTTCAGATTACATTCAAGAAATGTACAAAAAAACATACACATTTTCATTGTACATTCAAGAAATGTACATCAAAACATACACATTTTCATTGTACATTCAAGAAATTTACATCAAAACATAAACATTTTCATTGTACATTCAAGGAATGTACATCAAAACATACACATTTTCATTGTACATTCAAGAAATGTACATCAAAACACACTCATTTTCAGTGTACATTCAAGAAATGTATATCAAAACATACACATTTTCAGTGTACATTCAAGAAATGTACATCAAAACATACAAATTTTCATTGTATATACAAGAAATGTACATCAAAACATACACATTTTCATTGTACATTAAAGAAATGTACATCGAAACCTACACATTTTCAGTGTACATTCAAGAAATGTACTTCAAAACATACACATTTTCATTGTACACACAAGAAATGTACATCAAAACATACACATTTTCAGTGTACATTCAAGAAATGTACATCAAAACATACACATTTTCATTGTATATACCAGAAATGTACATCAAAACATACACATTTTCATTGTACATTAAAGAAATGTACATCAAAACATAGACATTTTCATTGTACATTCAAGGAATGTACATCAAAACATACACATTTTCATTGTACATTCAAGAAATGTGCATCAAAACACACACATTTTCATTGTACACTCAAGAATGGTACATCAAAACATACACATTTTGAGTGTACATTCAAGAGATATACATCAAAACATGCACATTTTCATTGTATATACCAGAAATGTACATCAAAACATACACATTTTCATTGTATATACAGGAAATATATATCAAAACATACACATTTTCAGTGTACATTCAAGAAATGTACATCAAAAACTACACATTTTCATTGTATATACCAGAAATGTGCATCAAAACATACACATTTTCATTGTACATTCAAGAAATGTAGATCAAAACATACACATTTTCATTGTATATACCAGAAATGTACATCAAAACATTCACATTTTCATTGTACATTCAAGAAATGTACATCAAAACATACACATTTTCATTGTATATACCAGAATTGTACATCAAAACATACACATTTTCATTGTACATTCAAGAAATGTACATCAAAACATACACATTTTGACTGCACATTCTAGAAGTATACATCAAAACATACACATTTTCATTTCATATACCAGAAATGCACATCAAAACATACACATTTTCATTGTACATTCAAGAACTGCACATTAAAACATACACATTTTCAGTGTACATTCAAGAAATGTACATCAAAACATACACATTTTCAGTGTACATTCAAGAAATGTACATCAAAACATACACATTTTCATTGTATATACAAGAAATGTACATCAAAACATACACATTTTCATTGTACATTCAAGAAATGTACATCAAAACATACTTATTTTAATTGTACATTCAAGAAATGTACATCAAAACCTACACATTTACATTGTACAATCAAAGAATGTACATCAAAACATACACATTTTCATTGTACATTCAAGAAATGTACATCAAAACACACACATTTTCAGTGTACATTCAAGAAATGTATATCAAAACATAGACATTTTCAGTGTACATTCAAGAAATGTACATCAAAACATACAAATTTACATTGTATATACAAGAAATGTACATCAAAACATACACATTTTCATTGTACATTAAAGAAATGTACATCAAAACCTACACATTTTCAGTGTACATTCAAGAAATGTACATCAAAACATACACATTTTCATTGTACACTCAAGAAATGTACATCAAAACATACACATTTTCAGTGTACATTCAAGAAATGCACATCAAAACATACACATTTTCATTGTACATTCAAGAAATGTAGATCAAAACATACACATTTTCATTGTACAATCAAGAAATGTACATCAAAACATACACATTTTCAGATTACATTCAAGAAATGTACATATAAACATACACATTTTCATTGTACATTCAAGAAATGTAGATCAAAACATACACATTTTCATTGTACATTCAAGAAATGTATATCAAAACATACACATTTTCATTGTACATTCAAGAAATGTACATCAAAACATACACACTTTCATTGTACATTCAAGAAATGTACATCAAAACATACACATTTTCATTGTAAATTCAAGGAATGTACATCAAAACATACACATTTTCATTGTACATTCAAGAAATGTACATGAAAACACACACATTTTCAGTGTACATTCAAGAAATGTATGTCAAAACATACACATTTTCAGCGTACATTCAAGAATTGTACATCAAAACATTCAAATTTTCATTGTATATACAAGAAATGTACATAAAAACATACACATTTTCATTGCATATACAAGAAATGTACATCAAAACATACACATTTTCAGTGTAGATTCAAGAAATGTACATCAAAACATATACATTTTCATTGTATATACAAGAAATGTACATCAAAACATACACATTTTCAGTGTACATTCAAGAAATGTATATCAAAACATACAGATTTTCAGTATACATTCAAGAAATGTACATGAAAACATATACAGTTTCATTGTACATTCAAGAAATGTATATCAAAACATACACACTTTCAGCGTACATTCAAGAAATGTACATCAAAACATGCACATTTTCATTGTATATACAAGAAATGTACATCAAAACATACACGTTTTCATTGTACACTAAAGAAATGTACAACAAAACATACACATTTTCAGTGTACATTCAAGAAATGTACATCAAAACGTACACATTTTCATTGTACTCTCAAGAAATGTACATCAAAACATACACATTTTCAGTGCACATTCAAGAAATGTATATCAAATCATACACATTCTGATTTTACGTTCCAGAAATGTACATCAAAACATACACATTTTCAGTGTACATTCAAGAACTGTATATAAAAAAATACACATTTTCTGTGTACATTCAAGAAATGTACATCAAAGCAAACACATTTTCATTGTACACTAAAGAAATGTACATCAAAACATACACATTTTCATTGTACATTCAAGGAATGCACATCAAAACATACACATTTTCATTGTACATTCAAGAAATATACATCAAAACATACACATTTTCATTGTCCATTCAAGAAATGTACATCAAAACATACACATTCTCATTGTACATTCAAGAAATGTACATCAAAACATACACATTTTGACTGTACACTCAAGAAATGTACATCAAAACATAAACATTTTCATTGTACACTCAAGAAATGTACATCAAAACATACACATTTTCAGTGTACATTCAAGAAATGTATATAAAAAAATACACATTTTAAGTGTACACTCAAGAAATGTACATCAAAACATACAAATTTTCATTGTACACTCAAGAAATGTACATCAAAACATACACATTTTCATTGTACATTCAAGAAATGTATATCAAAACATACACATTTTCATTGTACATTCAAGAAATGTACATCAAAACATACACACTTTCATTGTACATTCAAGAAATGTACATCAAAACATACACATTTTCATTGTAAATTCAAGGAATGTACATCAAAACATACACATTTTCATTGTACATTCAAGAAATGTACATGAAAACACACACATTTTCAGTGTACATTCAAGAAATGTATGTCAAAACATACACATGTTCAGTGTACATTCAAGAATTGTACATCAAAACATTCAAATTTTCATTGTATATACAAGAAATGTACATCAAAACATACACATTTTCATTGTACATTAAAGAAATGTACATCAAAACCTACACATTTTCAGTGTACATTCAAGAAATGTTCATCAAAACATACACATTTTCATTGTACACACAAGAAATGTACATCAAAACGTACACATTTTCAGTGTACATCCAAGAAATGTACATCAAAACATATACATTGTCGTTGTATATACAAGAAATGTACATCAAATCATACACATTTTCAGTGTACATTCAAGAAATGTACATGAAAACATATACATTTTCATTGTACATTCAAGAAATGTATATCAAAACATACACATTTTCAGATTACATTCAAGAAATGTACAAAAAAACATACACATTTTCATTGTACATTCAAGAAATGTACATCAAAACATACACATTTTCATTGTACATTCAAGAAATTTACATCAAAACATAAACATTTTCATTGTACATTCAAGGAATGTACATCAAAACATACACATTTTCATTGTACATTCAAGAAATGTACATCAAAACACACTCATTTTCAGTGTACATTCAAGAAATGTATATCAAAACATACACAATTTCAGTGTACATTCAAGAAATGTACATCAAAACATACAAATTTTCATTGTATATACAAGAAATGTACATCAAAACATACACATTTTCATTGTACATTAAAGAAATGTACATCGAAACCTACACATTTTCAGTGTACATTCAAGAAATGTACTTCAAAACATACACATTTTCATTGTACACTCAAGAAATGTACATCAAAACATACACATTTTCATTGTATATACCAGAAATTTACATCAAAACATACACATTTTCATTGTATATACAAGAAATGTACATCAAAACATACACATTTTCAGTGTACATTCAAGAAATGTATATCAAAACATATACATTTTCATTGTATATACAAGAAATGTACATCAAAACATACACATTTTCATTGTACATTAAAGAAATGTACATCGAAACCTACACATTTTCAGTGTACATTCAAGAAATGTACTTCAAAACATACACATTTTCATTGTACACTCAAGAAATGTACATCAAAACATACACATTTTCATTGTATATACCAGAAATGTACATCAAAACATACACATTCTATTTGTATATACAAGAAATGTACATCAAAACATACACATTTTCAGTGTACATTCAAGAAATGTATATCAAAACATATACATTTTCATTGTATATACAAGAAATGTACATCAAAACATACACATTTTCAGTGTACATTCAAGAAATGTACATGAAAACATATACATTTTCATTGTACATTCAAGAAATGTATATCAAAACATACACATTTTCAGATTACATTCATGAAATGTACATCAAAACATACACATTTTCATTGTATATACAAGAAATGTACATCAAAGCATACACATCTTCATTGTACACTAAAGAAATGTACATCAAAACATACACACTTTCAGTGTACATTCAAGAAATGTACATCACAAAATACACATTTTCTTTGTACATTCAAGAAATGTACATCAAAACATACACATTTTCATTGTACATTAAAGAAATGTACATCAAAACATACACATTTTCATTGTACATTCAAGGAATGTACATCAAAACATACACATTTTCATTGTACATTCAAGAAATGTGCATCAAAACACACACATTTTCATTGTACACTCAAGAATGGTACATCAAAACATACACATTTTGAGTGTACATTCAAGAGATATACATCAAAACATGCACATTTTCATTGTATATACCAGAAATGTACATCAAAACATACACATTTTCAGTGTACATTCAAGAAATGTACATCAAAACATATACATTTTCATTGTATATACAAGAAATGTACATCAAAACATACACATTTTCAGTGTACATTCAAGAAATGTATATCAAAACATACAGATTTTCAGTATACATTCAAGAAATGTACATGAAAACATATACAGTTTCATTGTACATTCAAGAAATGTATATCAAAACATACACACTTTCAGTGTACATTCAAGAAATGTACATCAAAACATGCACATTTTCATTGTATATACAAGAAATGTACATCAAAACATACACATTTTCATTGTACACTAAAGAAATGTACATCAAAACATACACATTTTCAGTGTACACTCAAGAAATGTACATCAAAACATACAAATTTTCATTGTACACTCAAGAAATGTACATCAAAACATACACATTTTCATTGTACATTCAAGAAATGTATATCAAAACATACACATTTTCATTGTACATTCAAGAAATGTACATCAAAACATACACACTTTCATTGTACATTCAAGAAATGTACATCAAAACATACACATTTTCATTGTAAATTCAAGGAATGTACATCAAAACATACACATTTTCAGTGTACATTCAAGAAATGTATGTCAAAACATACACATTTTCAGTGTACATTCAAGAATTGTACATCAAAACATTCAAATTTTCATTGTATATACAAGAAATGTACATCAAAACATACACATTTTCATTGTACATTAAAGAAATGTACATCAAAACCTACACATTTTCAGTGTACATTCAAGAAATGTACATCAAAACATACACATTTTCATTGTACACTCAAGAAATGTACATCAAAACATACACATTTTCAGTGTACATTCAAAAAATGTACATCAAAACATACACATTTTCATTGTATATACCAGAAATGTACATCAAAACATACACATTTCCATTGTATATACAAGAAATATACATCAAAACATACACATTTTCAGTGTACATTCAAGAAATGTACATCAAAACATATACATTTTCGTTGTATATACAAGAAATGTACATCAAAACATACACATTTTCAGTGTACATTCAAGAAATGTACATGAAAACATATACATTTTCATTGTACATTCAAGAAATGTATATCAAAACATACACATTTTCAGATTACATTCAAGAAATGTACAAAAAAACATACACATTTTCATTGTACATTCAAGAAATGTACATCAAAACATACACATTTTCATTGTACATTCAAGAAATTTACATCAAAACATAAACATTTTCATTGTACATTCAAGGAATGTACATCAAAACATACACATTTTCATTGTACATTCAAGAAATGTACATCAAAACACACTCATTTTCAGTGTACATTCAAGAAATGTATATCAAAACATACACATTTTCAGTGTACATTCAAGAAATGTACATCAAAACATACAAATTTTCATTGTATATACAAGAAATGTACATCAAAACATACACATTTTCATTGTACATTAAAGAAATGTACATCGAAACCTACACATTTTCAGTGTACATTCAAGAAATGTACTTCAAAACATACACATTTTCATTGTACACTCAAGAAATGTACATCAAAACATACACATTTTCAGTGTACATTCAAGAAATGTACATCAAAACATACACATTTTCATTGTATATACCAGAAATGTACATCAAAACATACACATTTTCATTGTACATTAAAGAAATGTACATCAAAACATACACATTTTCATTGTACATTCAAGGAATGTACATCAAAACATACACATTTTCATTGTACATTCAAGAAATGTGCATCAAAACACACACATTTTCATTGTACACTCAAGAATGGTACATCAAAACATACACATTTTGAGTGTACATTCAAGAGATATACATCAAAACATGCACATTTTCATTGTATATACCAGAAATGTACATCAAAACATACACATTTTCATTGTATATACAGGAAATATATATCAAAACATACACATTTTCAGTGTACATTCAAGAAATGTACATCAAAAACTACACATTTTCATTGTATATTCAAGAAATGTGCATCAAAACATACACGTTTTCATTGTATATACCAGAAATGTACATCAAAACATACACATTTTCATTGTACATTCAAGAAATGTAGATCAAAACATACACATTTTCATTCTATATACCAGAAATGTACATCAAAACATTCACATTTTCATTGTACATTCAAGAAATGTACATCAAAACATACACATTTTCATTGTATATACCAGAATTGTACATCAAAACATACACATTTTCATTGTACATTCAAGAAATGTACATCAAAACATACACATTTTGACTGCACATTCTAGAAATATACATCAAAACATACACATTTTCATTTCATATACCAGAAATGCACATCAAAACATACACATTTTCATTGTACATTCAAGAACTGTACATTAAAACATACACATTTTCAGTGTACATTCAATAAATGTACATCAAAACATACACATTTTCAGTGTACATTCAAGAAATGTACATCAAAACATACACATTTTCATTGTATATACAAGAAATGTACATCAAAACATACACATTTTCATTGTACATTCAAGAAATGTACATCAAAACATACTTATTTTAATTGTACACTCAAGAAATGTACATCAAAACCTACACATTTACATTGTACAATCAAAGAATGTACATCAAAACATACACATTTTCATTGTACATTCAAGAAATGTACATCAAAACACACACATTTTCAGTGTACATTCAAGAAATGTATATCAAAACATAGACATTTTCAGTGTACATTCAAGAAATGTACATCAAAACATACAAATTTACATTGTATATACAAGAAATGTACATCAAAACATACACATTTTCATTGTACATTAAAGAAATGTACATCAAAACCTACACATTTTCAGTGTACATTCAAGAAATGTACATCAAAACATACACATTTTCATTGTACACTCAAGAAATGTACATCAAAACATACACATTTTCAGTGTACATTCAAGAAATGCACATCAAAACATACACATTTTCATTGTACATTCAAGAAATGTAGATCAAAACATACACATTTTCATTGTACAATCAAGAAATGTACATCAAAACATACACATTTTCAGATTACATTCAAGAAATGTACATCAAAACATACACATTTTCATTGTACATTCAAGAAATGTAGATCAAAACATACACATTTTCATTGTACATTCAAGAAATGTATATCAAAACATACACATTTTCATTGTACATTCAAGAAATGTACATCAAAACATACACACTTTCATTGTACATTCAAGAAATGTACATCAAAACATACACATTTTCATTGTAAATTCAAGGAATGTACATCAAAACATACACATTTTCAATGTACATTCAAGAAATGTACATGAAAACACACACATTTTCAGTGTACATTCAAGAAATGTATGTCAAAACATACACATTTTCAGTGTACATTCAAGAATTGTACATCAAAACATTCAAATTTTCATTGTATATACAAGAAATGTACATCAAAACATACACATTTTCATTGCATATACAAGAAATGTACATCAAAACATACACATTTTCAGTGTAGATTCAAGAAATGTACATCAAAACATATACATTTTCATTGTATATACAAGAAATGTACATCAAAACATACACATTTTCAGTGTACATTCAAGAAATGTATATCAAAACATACAGATTTTCAGTATACATTCAAGAAATGTACATGAAAACATATACAGTTTCATTGTACATTCAAGAAATGTATATCAAAACATACACACTTTCAGCGTACATTCAAGAAATGTACATCAAAACATGCACATTTTCATTGTATATACAAGAAATGTACATCAAAACATACACGTTTTCATTGTACACTAAAGAAATGTACAACAAAACATACACATTTTCAGTGTACATTCAAGAAATGTACATCAAAACGTACACATTTTCATTGTACTCTCAAGAAATGTACATCAAAACATACACATTTTCAGTGCACATTCAAGAAATGTATATCAAATCATACACATTCTGATTTTACGTTCCAGAAATGTACATCAAAACATACACATTTTCAGTGTACATTCAAGAACAGTATATAAAAAAATACACATTTTCTGTGTACATTCAAGAAATGTACATCAAAGCAAACACATTTTCATTGTACACTAAAGAAATGTACATCAAAACATACACATTTTCATTGTACATTCAAGGAATGCACATCAAAACATACACATTTTCATTGTACATTCAAGAAATATACATCAAAACATACACATTTTCATTGTCCATTCAAGAAATGTACATCAAAACATACACATTCTCATTGTACATTCAAGAAATGTACATCAAAACATAAACATTTTCATTGTACACTCAAGAAATGTACATCAAAACATACACATTTTCAGTGTACATTCAAGAAATGTATATAAAAAAATACACATTTTAAGTGTACACTCAAGAAATGTACATCAAAACATACAAATTTTCATTGTACACTCAAGAAATGTACATCAAAACATACACACTTTCATTGTACATTCAAGAAATGTATATCAAAACATACACATTTTCATTGTACATTCAAGAAATGTACATCAAAACATACACACTTTCATTGTACATTCAAGAAATGTACATCAAAACATACACATTTTCATTGTAAATTCAAGGAATGTACATCAAAACATACACATTTTCATTGTACATTCAAGAAATGTACATGAAAACACACACATTTTCAGTGTACATTCAAGAAATGTATGTCAAAACATACACATTTTCAGTGTACATTCAAGAATTGTACATCAAAACATTCAAATTTTCATTGTATATACAAGAAATGTACATCAAAACATACACATTTTCATTGTACATTAAAGAAATGTACATCAAAACCTACACATTTTCAGTGTACATTCAAGAAATGTACATCAAAACATACACATTTTCATTGTACACTCAAGAAATGTACATCAAAACGTACACATTTTCAGTGTACATCCAAGAAATGTACATCAAAACATATACATTGTCGTTGTATATACAAGAAATGTACATCAAAACATACACATTTTCAGTGTACATTCCAGAAATGTACATGAAAACATATACATTTTCATTGTACATTCAAGAAATGTATATCAAAACATACACATTTTCAGATTACATTCAAGAAATGTACAAAAAAACATACACATTTTCATTGTACATTCAAGAAATGTACATCAAAACATACACATTTTCATTGTACATTCAAGAAATTTACATCAAAACATAAACATTTTCATTGTACATTCAAGGAATGTACATCAAAACATACACATTTTCATTGTACATTCAAGAAATGTACATCAAAACACACTCATTTTCAGTGTACATTCAAGAAATGTATATCAAAACATACACAATTTCAGTGTACATTCAAGAAATGTACATCAAAACATACAAATTTTCATTGTATATACAAGAAATGTACATCAAAACATACACATTTTCATTGTACATTAAAGAAATGTACATCGAAACCTACACATTTTCAGTGTACATTCAAGAAATGTACTTCAAAACATACACATTTTCATTGTACACTCAAGAAATGTACATCAAAACATACACATTTTCATTGTATATACCAGAAATGTACATCAAAACATACACATTCTATTTGTATATACAAGAAATGTACATCAAAACATACACATTTTCAGTGTACATTCAAGAAATGTATATCAAAACATATACATTTTCATTGTATATACAAGAAATGTACATCAAAACATACACATTTTCAGTGTACATTCAAGAAATGTACATGAAAACATATACATTTTCATTGTACATTCAAGAAATGTATATCAAAACATACACATTTTCAGATTACATTCATGAAATGTACATCAAAACATACACATTTTCATTGTATATACAAGAAATGTACATCAAAGCATACACATCTTCATTGTACACTAAAGAAATGTACATCAAAACATACACACTTTCAGTGTACATTCAAGAAATGTACATCACAAAATACACATTTTCTTTGTACATTCAAGAAATGTACATCAAAACATACACATTTTCATTGTACATTAAAGAAATGTACATCAAAACATACACATTTTCATTGTACATTCAAGGAATGTACATCAAAACATACACATTTTCATTGTACATTCAAGAAATGTGCATCAAAACACACACATTTTCATTGTACACTCAAGAATGGTACATCAAAACATACACATTTTGAGTGTACATTCAAGAGATATACATCAAAACATGCACATTTTCATTGTATATACCAGAAATGTACATCAAAACATACACATTTTCAGTGTACATTCAAGAAATGTACATCAAAACATATACATTTTCATTGTATATACAAGAAATGTACATCAAAACATACACATTTTCAGTGTACATTCAAGAAATGTATATCAAAACATACAGATTTTCAGTATACATTCAAGAAATGTACATGAAAACATATACAGTTTCATTGTACATTCAAGAAATGTATATCAAAACATACACACTTTCAGTGTACATTCAAGAAATGTACATCAAAACATGCACATTTTCATTGTATATACAAGAAATGTACATCAAAACATACACATTTTCATTGTACACTAAAGAAATGTACATCAAAACATACACATTTTCAGTGTACACTCAAGAAATGTACATCAAAACATACAAATTTTCATTGTACACTCAAGAAATGTACATCAAAACATACACATTTTCATTGTACATTCAAGAAATGTATATCAAAACATACACATTTTCATTGTACATTCAAGAAATGTACATCAAAACATACACACTTTCATTGTACATTCAAGAAATGTACATCAAAACATACACATTTTCATTGTAAATTCAAGGAATGTACATCAAAACATACACATTTTCAGTGTACATTCAAGAAATGTATGTCAAAACATACACATTTTCAGTGTACATTCAAGAATTGTACATCAAAACATTCAAATTTTCATTGTATATACAAGAAATGTACATCAAAACATACACATTTTCATTGTACATTAAAGAAATGTACATCAAAACCTACACATTTTCAGTGTACATTCAAGAAATGTACATCAAAACATACACATTTTCATTGTACACTCAAGAAATGTACATCAAAACATACACATTTTCAGTGTACATTCAAAAAATGTACATCAAAACATACACATTTTCATTGTATATACCAGAAATGTACATCAAAACATACACATTTCCATTGTATATACAAGAAATATACATCAAAACATACACATTTTCAGTGTACATTCAAGAAATGTACATCAAAACATATACATTTTCGTTGTATATACAAGAAATGTACATCAAAACATACACATTTTCAGTGTACATTCAAGAAATGTACATGAAAACATATACATTTTCATTGTACATTCAAGAAATGTATATCAAAACATACACATTTTCAGATTACATTCAAGAAATGTACAAAAAAACATACACATTTTCATTGTACATTCAAGAAATGTACATCAAAACATACACATTTTCATTGTACATTCAAGAAATTTACATCAAAACATAAACATTTTCATTGTACATTCAAGGAATGTACATCAAAACATACACATTTTCATTGTACATTCAAGAAATGTACATCAAAACACACTCATTTTCAGTGTACATTCAAGAAATGTATATCAAAACATACACATTTTCAGTGTACATTCAAGAAATGTACATCAAAACATACAAATTTTCATTGTATATACAAGAAATGTACATCAAAACATACACATTTTCATTGTACATTAAAGAAATGTACATCGAAACCTACACATTTTCAGTGTACATTCAAGAAATGTACTTCAAAACATACACATTTTCATTGTACACTCAAGAAATGTACATCAAAACATACACATTTTCAGTGTACATTCAAGAAATGTACATCAAAACATACACATTTTCATTGTATATACCAGAAATGTACATCAAAACATACACATTTTCATTGTACATTAAAGAAATGTACATCAAAACATACACATTTTCATTGTACATTCAAGGAATGTACATCAAAACATACACATTTTCATTGTACATTCAAGAAATGTGCATCAAAACACACACATTTTCATTGTACACTCAAGAATGGTACATCAAAACATACACATTTTGAGTGTACATTCAAGAGATATACATCAAAACATGCACATTTTCATTGTATATACCAGAAATGTACATCAAAACATACACATTTTCATTGTATATACAGGAAATATATATCAAAACATACACATTTTCAGTGTACATTCAAGAAATGTACATCAAAAACTACACATTTTCATTGTATATTCAAGAAATGTGCATCAAAACATACACGTTTTCATTGTATATACCAGAAATGTACATCAAAACATACACATTTTCATTGTACATTCAAGAAATGTAGATCAAAACATACACATTTTCATTCTATATACCAGAAATGTACATCAAAACATTCACATTTTCATTGTACATTCAAGAAATGTACATCAAAACATACACATTTTCATTGTATATACCAGAATTGTACATCAAAACATACACATTTTCATTGTACATTCAAGAAATGTACATCAAAACATACACATTTTGACTGCACATTCTAGAAATATACATCAAAACATACACATTTTCATTTCATATACCAGAAATGCACATCAAAACATACACATTTTCATTGTACATTCAAGAACTGTACATTAAAACATACACATTTTCAGTGTACATTCAATAAATGTACATCAAAACATACACATTTTCAGTGTACATTCAAGAAATGTACATCAAAACATACACATTTTCATTGTATATACAAGAAATGTACATCAAAACATACACATTTTCATTGTACATTCAAGAAATGTACATCAAAACATACTTATTTTAATTGTACACTCAAGAAATGTACATCAAAACCTACACATTTACATTGTACAATCAAAGAATGTACATCAAAACATACACATTTTCATTGTACATTCAAGAAATGTACATCAAAACACACACATTTTCAGTGTACATTCAAGAAATGTATATCAAAACATAGACATTTTCAGTGTACATTCAAGAAATGTACATCAAAACATACAAATTTACATTGTATATACAAGAAATGTACATCAAAACATACACATTTTCATTGTACATTAAAGAAATGTACATCAAAACCTACACATTTTCAGTGTACATTCAAGAAATGTACATCAAAACATACACATTTTCATTGTACACTCAAGAAATGTACATCAAAACATACACATTTTCAGTGTACATTCAAGAAATGCACATCAAAACATACACATTTTCATTGTACATTCAAGAAATGTAGATCAAAACATACACATTTTCATTGTACAATCAAGAAATGTACATCAAAACATACACATTTTCAGATTACATTCAAGAAATGTACATCAAAACATACACATTTTCATTGTACATTCAAGAAATGTAGATCAAAACATACACATTTTCATTGTACATTCAAGAAATGTATATCAAAACATACACATTTTCATTGTACATTCAAGAAATGTACATCAAAACATACACACTTTCATTGTACATTCAAGAAATGTACATCAAAACATACACATTTTCATTGTAAATTCAAGGAATGTACATCAAAACATACACATTTTCAATGTACATTCAAGAAATGTACATGAAAACACACACATTTTCAGTGTACATTCAAGAAATGTATGTCAAAACATACACATTTTCAGTGTACATTCAAGAATTGTACATCAAAACATTCAAATTTTCATTGTATATACAAGAAATGTACATCAAAACATACACATTTTCATTGCATATACAAGAAATGTACATCAAAACATACACATTTTCAGTGTAGATTCAAGAAATGTACATCAAAACATATACATTTTCATTGTATATACAAGAAATGTACATCAAAACATACACATTTTCAGTGTACATTCAAGAAATGTATATCAAAACATACAGATTTTCAGTATACATTCAAGAAATGTACATGAAAACATATACAGTTTCATTGTACATTCAAGAAATGTATATCAAAACATACACACTTTCAGCGTACATTCAAGAAATGTACATCAAAACATGCACATTTTCATTGTATATACAAGAAATGTACATCAAAACATACACGTTTTCATTGTACACTAAAGAAATGTACAACAAAACATACACATTTTCAGTGTACATTCAAGAAATGTACATCAAAACGTACACATTTTCATTGTACTCTCAAGAAATGTACATCAAAACATACACATTTTCAGTGCACATTCAAGAAATGTATATCAAATCATACACATTCTGATTTTACGTTCCAGAAATGTACATCAAAACATACACATTTTCAGTGTACATTCAAGAACAGTATATAAAAAAATACACATTTTCTGTGTACATTCAAGAAATGTACATCAAAGCAAACACATTTTCATTGTACACTAAAGAAATGTACATCAAAACATACACATTTTCATTGTACATTCAAGGAATGCACATCAAAACATACACATTTTCATTGTACATTCAAGAAATATACATCAAAACATACACATTTTCATTGTCCATTCAAGAAATGTACATCAAAACATACACATTCTCATTGTACATTCAAGAAATGTACATCAAAACATAAACATTTTCATTGTACACTCAAGAAATGTACATCAAAACATACACATTTTCAGTGTACATTCAAGAAATGTATATAAAAAAATACACATTTTAAGTGTACACTCAAGAAATGTACATCAAAACATACAAATTTTCATTGTACACTCAAGAAATGTACATCAAAACATACACACTTTCATTGTACATTCAAGAAATGTATATCAAAACATACACATTTTCATTGTACATTCAAGAAATGTACATCAAAACATACACACTTTCATTGTACATTCAAGAAATGTACATCAAAACATACACATTTTCATTGTAAATTCAAGGAATGTACATCAAAACATACACATTTTCATTGTACATTCAAGAAATGTACATGAAAACACACACATTTTCAGTGTACATTCAAGAAATGTATGTCAAAACATACACATTTTCAGTGTACATTCAAGAATTGTACATCAAAACATTCAAATTTTCATTGTATATACAAGAAATGTACATCAAAACATACACATTTTCATTGTACATTAAAGAAATGTACATCAAAACCTACACATTTTCAGTGTACATTCAAGAAATGTACATCAAAACATACACATTTTCATTGTACACTCAAGAAATGTACATCAAAACGTACACATTTTCAGTGTACATCCAAGAAATGTACATCAAAACATATACATTGTCGTTGTATATACAAGAAATGTACATCAAAACATACACATTTTCAGTGTACATTCCAGAAATGTACATGAAAACATATACATTTTCATTGTACATTCAAGAAATGTATATCAAAACATACACATTTTCAGATTACATTCAAGAAATGTACAAAAAAACATACACATTTTCATTGTACATTCAAGAAATGTACATCAAAACATACACATTTTCATTGTACATTCAAGAAATTTACATCAAAACATAAACATTTTCATTGTACATTCAAGGAATGTACATCAAAACATACACATTTTCATTGTACATTCAAGAAATGTACATCAAAACACACTCATTTTCAGTGTACATTCAAGAAATGTATATCAAAACATACACAATTTCAGTGTACATTCAAGAAATGTACATCAAAACATACAAATTTTCATTGTATATACAAGAAATGTACATCAAAACATACACATTTTCATTGTACATTAAAGAAATGTACATCGAAACCTACACATTTTCAGTGTACATTCAAGAAATGTACTTCAAAACATACACATTTTCATTGTACACTCAAGAAATGTACATCAAAACATACACATTTTCATTGTATATACCAGAAATTTACATCAAAACATACACATTTTCATTGTATATACAAGAAATGTACATCAAAACATACACATTTTCAGTGTACATTCAAGAAATGTATATCAAAACATATACATTTTCATTGTATATACAAGAAATGTACATCAAAACATACACATTTTCAGTGTACATTCAAGGAATGTACATGAAAACATATACATTTTCATTGTACATTCAAGAAATGTATATCAAAACATACACATTTTCAGATTACATTCATGAAATGTACATCAAAACATACACATTTTCATTGTATATACAAGAAATGTACATCAAAGCATACACATCTTCATTGTACACTAAAGAAATGTACATCAAAACATACACACTTTCAGTGTACATTCAAGAAATGTACATCACAAAATACACATTTTCATTGTACATTCAAGAAATGTACATCAAAACATACACATTTTCATTGTACATTAAAGAAATGTACATCAAAACATACACATTTTCATTGTACATTCAAGGAATGTACATCAAAACATACACATCTTCATTGTACATTCAAGAAATGTGCATCAAAACACACACATTTTCATTGTACACTCAAGAATGGTACATCAAAACATACACATTTTGAGTGTACATTCAAGAGATATACATCAAAACCTGCACATTTTCATTGTATATACCAGAAATGTACATCAAAACATACACATTTTCAGTGTACATTCAAGAAATGTACATCAAAACATATACATTTTCATTGTATATACAAGAAATGTACATCAAAACATACACATTTTCAGTGTACATTCAAGAAATGTATATCAAAACATACAGATTTTCAGTATACATTCAAGAAATGTACATGAAAACATATACAGTTTCATTGTACATTCAAGAAATGTATATCAAAACATACACACTTTCAGTGTACATTCAAGAAATGTACATCAAAACATGCACATTTTCATTGTATATACAAGAAATGTACATCAAAACATACACATTTTCATTGTACACTAAAGAAATGTACATCAAAACATACACATTTTCAGTGTACACTCAAGAAATGTACATCAAAACATACAAATTTTCATTGTACACTCAAGAAATGTACATCAAAACATACACATTTTCATTGTACATTCAAGAAATGTATATCAAAACATACACATTTTCATTGTACATTCAAGAAATGTACATCAAAACATACACACTTTCATTGTACATTCAAGAAATGTACATCAAAACATACACATTTTCATTGTAAATTCAAGGAATGTACTTCAAAACATACACATTTTCATTGTACATTCAAGAAATGTACATGAAAACACACACATTTTCAGTGTACATTCAAGAAATGTATGTCAAAACATACACATTTTCAGTGTACATTCAAGAATTGTACATCAAAACATTCAAATTTTCATTGTATATACAAGAAATGTACATCAAAACATACACATTTTCATTGTACATTAAAGAAATGTACATCAAAACCTACACATTTTCAGTGTACATTCAAGAAATGTACATCAAAACATACACATTTTCATTGTACACTCAAGAAATGTACATCAAAACATGCACATCTTCAGTGTACATTCAAAAAATGTACATCAAAACATACACATTTTCATTGTATATACCAGAAATGTACATCAAAACATACACATTTCCATTGTATATACAAGAAATATACATCAAAACATACACATTTTCATTGTACATTCAAGAAATGTACATCAAAACATATACATTTTCGTTGTATATACAAGAAATGTACATCAAAACATACACATTTTCAGTGTACATTCAAGAAATGTACATGAAAACATATACATTTTCATTGTACATTCAAGAAATGTATATCAAAACATACACATTTTCAGATTACATTCAAGAAATGTACAAAAAAACATACACATTTTCATTGTACATTCAAGAAATGTACATCAAAACATACACATTTTCATTGTACATTCAAGAAATTTACATCAAAACATAAACATTTTCATTGTACATTCAAGGAATGTACATCAAAACATACACATTTTCATTGTACATTCAAGAAATGTACATCAAAACACACTCATTTTCAGTGTACATTCAAGAAATGTATATCAAAACATACACATTTTCAGTGTACATTCAAGAAATGTACATCAAAACATACAAATTTTCATTGTATATACAAGAAATGTACATCAAAACATACACATTTTCATTGTACATTAAAGAAATGTACATCGAAACCTACACATTTTCAGTGTACATTCAAGAAATGTACTTCAAAACATACACATTTTCATTGTACACTCAAGAAATGTACATCAAAACATACACATTTTCAGTGTACATTCAAGAAATGTACATCAAAACATACACATTTTCATTGTATATACCAGAAATGTACATCAAAACATACACATTTTCATTGTATATACAAGAAATGTACATCAAAACATACACATTTTCAGTGTACATTCAAGAAATGTACATCAAAACATATACAATTTCATTGTATATACAAGAAATGTACATCAAAACATACACACTTTCAGTGTACATTCAAGAAATGTACATGAAAACATATACATTTTCATTGTACATTCAAGAAATGTATATCAAAACATACACATTTTCAGATTACATTCATGAAATGTACATCAAAACATACACATTTTCATTGTATATACAAGAAATGTACATCAAAGCATACACATCTTCATTGTACACTAAAGAAATGTACATCAAAACATACACACTTTCAGTGTACATTCAAGAAATGTACATCACAAAATACACATTTTCATTGTACATTCAAGAAATGTACATCAAAACATACACATTTTCATTGTACATTAAAGAAATGTACATCAAAACATACACATTTTCATTGTACATTCAAGGAATGTACATCAAAACATACACATTTTCATTGTACATTCAAGAAATGTGCATCAAAACACACACATTTTCATTGTACACTCAAGAATGGTACATCAAAACATACACATTTTGAGTGTACATTCAAGAGATATACATCAAAACATGCACATTTTCATTGTATATACCAGAAATGTACATCAAAACATACACATTTTCATTGTATATACAGGAAATATATATCAAAACATACACATTTTCAGTGTACATTCAAGAAATGTACATCAAAAACTACACATTTTCATTGTATATTCAAGAAATGTGCATCAAAACATACACGTTTTCATTGTATATACCAGAAATGTACATCAAAACATACACATTTTCATTGTACATTCAAGAAATGTAGATCAAAACATACACATTTTCATTGTATATACCAGAAATGTACATCAAAACATTCACATTTTCATTGTACATTCAAGAAATGTACATCAAAACATACACATTTTCATTGTACATTCAAGAAATGTACATCAAAACATACACATTTTGACTGCACATTCTAGAAATATACATCAAAACATACACATTTTCATTTCATATACCAGAAATGCACATCAAAACATACACATTTTCATTGTACATTCAAGAACTGTACATTAAAACATACACATTTTCAGTGTACATTCAAGAAATGTACATCAAAACATACACATTTTCAGTGTACATTCAAGAAATGTACATCAAAACATACACATTTTCATTGTATATACAAGAAATGTACATCAAAACATACACATTTTCATTGTACATTCAAGAAATGTACATCAAAACATACTTATTTTAATTGTACATTCAAGAAATGTACATCAAAACCTACACATTTACATTGTACAATCAAAGAATGTACATCAAAACATACACATTTTCATTGTACATTCAAGAAATGTACATCAAAACACACACATTTTCAGTGTACATTCAAGAAATGTATATCAAAACATAGACATTTTCAGTGTACATTCAAGAAATGTACATCAAAACATACAAACTTACATTGTATATACAAGAAATGTACATCAAAACATACACATTTTCATTGTACATTAAAGAAATGTACATCAAAACCTACACATTTTCAGTGTACATTCAAGAAATGTACATCAAAACATACACATTTTCATTGTACACTCAAGAAATGTACATCAAAACATACACATTTTCAGTGTACATTCAAGAAATGCACATCAAAACATACACATTTTCATTGTACATTCAAGAAATGTAGATCAAAACATACACATTTTCATTGTACATTCAAGAAATGTACATCAAAACATACACATTTTCATTGTACATTCAAGAAATGTAGATCAAAACATACACATTTTCATTGTACATTCAAGAAATGTATATCAAAACATACACATTTTCATTGTACATTCAAGGAATGTACATCAAAACATACACACTTTCATTGTACATTCAAGAAATGTACATCAAAACATACACATCTTCATTGTAAATTCAAGGAATGTACATCAAAACATACACATTTTCATTGTACATTCAAGAATTGTACATCAAAACATTCAAATTTTCATTGTATATACAAGAAATGTACATCAAAACATACACATTTTCATTGCATATACAAGAAATGTACATCAAAACATACACATTTTCAGTGTAGATTCAAGAAATGTACATCAAAACATATACATTTTCATTGTATATACAAGAAATGTACATCAAAACATACACATTTTCAGTGTACATTCAAGAAATGTATATCAAAACATACAGATTTTCAGTATACATTCAAGAAATGTACATGAAAACATATACAGTTTCATTGTACATTCAAGAAATGTATATCAAAACATACACACTTTCAGCGTACATTCAAGAAATGTACATCAAAACATGCACATTTTCATTGTATATACAAGAAATGTACATCAAAACATACACATTTTCATTGTACACTAAAGAAATGTACAACAAAACATACACATTTTCAGTGTACATTCAAGAAATGCACATCAAAACATACACATTTTCATTGTACATTCAAGAAATGTAGATCAAAACATACACATTTTCATTGTACATTCAAGAAATGTACATCAAAACACACATTTTCATTGTACACTCAAGAAATGTACATCAAAACACACACATTTTCATTGTACACTCAAGAAATGTACATCAAAACATACACTTTTTCATTGTACATTCAAGAAATGTACATCAAAACATACACATTTTCAGTGTACATTCAAGAAATGTACATCAAAACATACACATTTTCATTGTACATTCAAGAAATGTACATCAAAACATACACATTTTCATTGTACACTCAAGAAATGTACATCAAAACACACACATTTTCATTGTACACTCAAGAAATGTACATCAAAACATACACTTTTTCATTGTACACTCAAGAAATGTACATCAAAACATACACATTTTCATTGTACATTCAAGTAATGTACATCAAAACATACACATTTTCAGTGTACATTCAAGAAATGTATAACAAAGAATACACATTTTCAGTGTACATTCAAGAAATGTACATCAAAACAAACACATTTTCCTTGTACACTAAAGAAATGTACATCAAAACATACACATTTTCATTCTACATTCAAGAAATATACATCAAAACATACACATTTTCATTGTACATTCAAGAAATGTACATCAAAACATACACATTTTCATTGTACACTCAAGAAATGTACGTCAAAACATACACATTTTCATTGTACATTCAAGAAATGTACATCAAAACATACACATTTTCATTGTACACTAAAGAAATGTACATCAAAACATACACATTTTCATTGTACATTCAAGAAATGTACATCAAAACATACACATTTTCATTGTACATTCAAACAATGTACATCAAAACATACACATTTTCATTGTACATTCAAGAAATGTACATCAAAACATACACATTTTCATTGTACACTCAAGAAATGTACGTCAAAACATACACATTTTCATTGTACATTCAAGAAATGTACATCAAAACATACACATTTTCATTGTACACTCAAGAAATGTACATCAAAACATACACAGTTTCAGTGTACATTCAAGAAATGTACATCAAAACATACACATTTTCATTGTACATTCAAAGAATGTACATCAAAACATACACATTTTCATTGTACATTCAAGAAATGTACATCAAAACATACACATTTTCATTGTACATTCAAGAAATGTACATCAAAACATAAACATTTTCATTGTACATTCAAGGAATGTACATCAAAACATACACATTTTCATTGTACATTCAAGAAATGTACATCAAAACACACACATTTTCAGTGTACATTCAAGAAATGTACATCAAAACATACAAATTTTCATTGTATATACAAGAAATGTACATCAAAACATACACATTTTCATTGTACATTAAAGAAATGTACATCGAAACCTACACATTTTCAGTGTACATTCAAGAAATGTACATCAAAACATACACATTTTCATTGTACACTCAAGAAATGTACATCAAAACATACACATTTTCAGTGTACATTCAAGAAATGTACATCAAAACATACACATTTTCATTGTATATACCAGAAATGTACATCAAAACATACACATTTTCATTGTATATACAAGAAATGTACATCAAAACATACACATTTTTAGTGTACATTCAAGAAATGTACATCAAAACATATACATTTTCATTGTATATACAAGAAATGTACATCAAAACATACACATTTTCAGTGTACATTCAAGAAATCTACATGAAAATATATACATTTTCATTGTACATTCAAGAAATGTATATCAAAACATACACATTTTCAGATTACATTCATGAAATGTACATCAAAACATACACATTTTCATTGTATATACAAGAAATGTACATCAAAACATACACATCTTCATTGTACACTAAAGAAATGTACATCAAAACATACACACTTTCAGTGTACATTCAATAAATGTACATCACAAAATACACATTTTCATTGTACATTCAAGAAATGTACATCAAAACATACACATTTTCATTGTACATTAAAGAAATGTACATCAAAACGTACACATTTAGATTGTACATTCAAGGAATGTACATCAAAACATACACATTTCCATTGTACATTCAAGAAATGTCCATCAAAACACACACATTTTCATTGTACACTCAAGAATGGTACATCAAAACATACACATTTTGAGTGTACATTCAAGAGATATACATCAAAACATGCACATTTCATTGTATATACCAGAAATGTACATCAAAACATACACATTTTCATTGTATATACAGGAAATATATATCAAAACATACACATTTTCAGTGTACATTCAAGAAATGTACATCAAAAACTACACATTTTCATTGTATATTCAAGAAATGTGCATCAAAACATACACGTTTTCATTGTATATACCAGAAATGTACATCAAAACATACACATTTTCATTGTACATTCAAGAAGTGTAGATCAAAACATACACATTTTCATTGTATATACCAGAAATGTACATCAAAACATTCACATTTTCATTGTACATTCAAGAAATGTACATCAAAACATACACATTTTCATTGTACATTCAAGAAATGTACATCAAAACATACACATTTTGACTGCACATTCTAGAAATATACATCAAAACATACACATTTTCATTTCATATACCAGAAATGCACATCAAAACATACACATTTTCATTGTACATTCAAGAAATGTACATCAAAACATACACATTTTCAGTGTACATTCAAGAAATGTACATCAAAACATACACATTTTCATTGTATATACAAGAAATGTACATCAAAACATACACATTTTCATTGTACATTCAAGAAATGTACATCAAAACATACTTATTTTAATTGTACATTCAAGAAATGTACATCGAAACCTACACATTTACATTGTACAATCAAAGAATGTACATCAAAACATACACATTTTCATTGTACATTCAAGAAATGTACATCAAAACACACACATTTTCAGTGTACATTCAAGAAATGTATATCAAAACATAGACATTTTCAGTGTACATTCAAGAAATGTACATCAAAACATACAAACTTACATTGTATATACAAGAAATGTACATCAAAACCTACACATTTTCAGTGTACATTCAAGAAATGTACATCAAAACATACACATTTTCATTGTACACTCAAGAAATGTACATCAAAACATACACATTTTCAGTGTACATTCAAGAAATGCACATCAAAACATACACATTTTCATTGTACATTCAAGAAATGTAGATCAAAACATACACATTTTCATTGTACATTCAAGAAATGTACATCAAAACATACACATTTTCAGATTACATTCAAGAAATGTACATCAAAACATACACATTTTCATTGTACATTCAAGAAATGTAGATCAAAACATACACATTTTCATTGTACATTCAAGAAATGTATATCAAAACATACACATTTTCATTGTACATTCAAGAAATGTACATCAAAACATACACACTTTCATTGTACATTCAAGAAATGTACATCAAAACATACACATCTTCATTGTAAATTCAAGGAATGTACATCAAAACATACACATTTTCATTGTACACACAAGAAATGTACATCAAAACACACACACTTTCATTGTACACTCAAGAAATGTACATCAAAACATACACTTTTTCATTGTACATTCAAGCAATGTACATCAAAACATACACATTTTCAGTGTACATTCAAGAAATGTACATCAAAACATACACATTTTCATTGTACATTCAAGAAATGTACATCAAAACATACACATTTTCATTGTACACTCAAGAAATGTACATCAAAACACACACATTTTCATTGTACACTCAAGAAATGTACATCAAAACATACACTTTTTCATTTACACTCAAGAAATGTACATCAAAACATACACATTTTCATTGTACATTCAAGAAATGTACATCAAAACATACACATTTTCAGTGTACATTCAAGAAATGTATAACAAAGAATACACATTTTCAGTGTACATTCAAGAAATGTACATCAAAACAAACACATTTTCCTTGTACACTAAAGAAATGTACATCAAAACATACACATTTTCATTCTACATTCAAGAAATATACATCAAAACATACACATTTTCATTGTACATTCAAGAAATGTACATCAAAACATACACATTTTCATTGTACACTCAAGAAATGTACGTCAAAACATACACATTTTCATTGTACATTCAAGAAATGTACATCAAAACATACACATTTTCATTGTACACTCAAGAAATGTATATCAAAACATACACAGTTTCAGTGTACATTCAAGAAATGTACATCAAAACATACACATTTTCATTGTACATTCAAAGAATGTACATCAAAACATACACATTTTCATTGTACATTCAAGAAATGTACATCAAAACATACACATTTTCATTGTACATTCAAGAAATGTACATCAAAACATAAACATTTTCATTGTACATTCAAGGAATGTACATCAAAACATACACATTTTCATTGTACATTCAAGAAATGTACATCAAAACACACACATTTTCAGTGTACATTCAAGAAATGTACATCAAAACATACAAATTTTCATTGTATATACAAGAAATGTACATCAAAACATACACATTTTCATTGTACATTAAAGAAATGTACATCGAAACCTACACATTTTCAGTGTACATTCAAGAAATGTACATCAAAACATACACATTTTCATTGTAGACTCAAGAAATGTACATCAAAACATACACATTTTCAGTGTACATTCAAGAAATGTACATCAAAACATACACATTTTCATTGTATATACGAGAAATGTACATCAAAACATACACATTTTCATTGTATATACAAGAAATGTACATCAAAACATACACATTTTTAGTGTACATTCAAGAAATGTACATCAAAACATATACATTTTCATTGTATATACAAGAAATGTACATCAAAACATACACATTTTCAGTGTACATTCAAGAAATGTACATGAAAACATATACATTTTCATTGTACATTCAAGAAATGTATATCAAAACATACACATTTTCAGATTACATTCATGAAATGTATATCAAAACATACACATTTTCATTGTATATACAAGAAATGTACATCAAAACATACACATCTTCATTGTACACTAAAGAAATGTACATCAAAACATACACACTTTCAGTGTACATTCAATAAATGTACATCACAAAATACACATTTTCATTGTACATTCAAGAAATGTACATCAAAACATACACATTTTCATTGTACATTAAAGAAATGTACATCAAAACGTACACATTTTCATTGTACATTCAAGGAATGTACATCAAAACATACACATTTTCATTGTACATTCAAGAAATGTGCATCAAAACACACACATTTTCATTGTACACTCAAGAATTGTACATCAAAACATACACATTTTGAGTGTACATTCAAGAGATATACATCAAAACATGCACATTTTCATTGTGTATACCAGAAATGTACATCAAAACATACACATTTTCATTGTATATACAGGAAATATATATCAAAACATACACATTTTCAGTGTACATTCAAGAAATGTACATAAAAAACTACACATTTTCATTGTATATTCAAGAAATGTGCATCAAAACATACACGTTTTCATTGTATATACCAGAAATGTACATCAAAACATACACATTTTCATTGTACATTCAAGAAATGTAGATCAAAACATACACATTTTCATTGTATATACCAGAAATGTACATCAAAACATTCACATTTTCATTGTACATTCAAGAAATGTACATCAAAACATACACATTTTCATTGTATATACCAGAATTCTACATCAAGACATACACATTTTCATTGTACATTCAAGAAATATACATCAAAACATACACATTTTGACTGCACATTCTAGAAATATACATCAAAACATACACATTTTCATTTCATATACCAGAAATGCACATCAAAACATACACATTTTCATTGTACATTCAAGAACTGTACATTAAAACATACACATTTTCAGTGTACATTCAAGAAATATACATCAAAACATACACATTTTCAGTGTACATTCAAGAAATGTACATCAAAACATACACATTTTTATTGTATATACAAGAAATGTACATCAAAACATACACATTTTCATTGTACATTCAAGAAATGTACATCAAAACATACTTATTTTAATTGTACATTCAAGAAATGTACATCAAAACCTACACATTTACATTGTACAATCAAAGAATGTACATCAAAACATACACATTTTCATTGTACATTCAAGAAATGTACATCAAAACACACACATTTTCAGTGTATATTCACGAAATGTATATCAAAACATAGACATTTTCAGTGTACATTCAAGAAATGTACCTCAAAACATACAAATTTACATTGTATATACAAGAAATGTACATCAAAACATACACATTTTCCTTGTACACTAAAGAAATGTACATCAAAACATACACATTTTCATTCTACATTCAAGAAATATACATCAAAACATACACATTTTCATTGTACATTCAAGAAATGTACATCAAAACATACACATTTTCATTGTACACTCAAGAAATGTACGTCAAAACATACACATTTTCATTGTACATTCAAGAAATGTACATCAAAACATACACATTTTCATTTTACACTCAAGAAATGTATATCAAAACATACACAGTTTCAGTGTACATTCAAGAAATGTACATCAAAACATACACATTTTCATTGTACATTCAAAGAATGTACATCAAAACATACACATTTTCATTGTACATTCAAGAAATGTACATCAAAACATACACATTTTCATTGTATATACAAGAAATGTACATCAAAACATACACATTTTCATTGTACATTAAAGAAATGTACATCGAAACCTACACATTTTCAGTGTAGATTCAAGAAATGTACATCAAAACATACACATTTTCATTGTACACTCAAGAAATGTACATCAAAACATACACATTTTCAGTGTATATTCAAGAAATGTACATCAAAACATACACATTTTCATTGTATATACAAGAAATGTACATCAAAACATACACATTTTCAGTGTACATTCAAGAAATGTACATCAAAACATATACATTTTCATTGTATATACAAGAAATGTACATCAAAACATACACATTTTCAGTGTACATTCAAGAAATGTACATGAAAACATATACATTTTCATTGTACATTCAAGAAATGTATATCAAAACATACACATTTTCAGATTACATTCATGAAATGTACATCAAAACATACACATTTTCATTGTATATACAAGAAATGTACATCAAAACATACACATCTTCATTGTACACTAAAGAAATGTACATCAAAACATACACACTTTCAGTGTACATTCAAGAAATGTACATCACAAAATACACATTTTCATTGTACTTTCAAGAAATGTACATCAAAACATACACATTTTCATTGTACATTCAAGAAATGTACATCAAAACATACACATTTTCATTGTACATTCAAGGAATGTACATCAAAACATACACATTTTCATTGTACATTCAAGAAATGTGCATCAAAACACACACATTTTCATTGTACACTCAAGAATTATACATCAAAACATACACATTTTGAGTGTACATTCAAGAGATATACATCAAAACATACACATTTTCATTGTATATACAAGAAATGTACATCAAAACATACACATTTTCATTGTACATTCAAGAAATGTACATCAAAGCATACTTATTTTAATTGTACATTCAAGAAATGTACATCAAAACCTACACATTTTCATTGTACACTCAAGAAATGTACATCAAAACATACACATTTTCAGTGTACATTCAAGAAATGTACATCAAAACATACACATTTTCATTGTATATACCAGAAATGTACATCAAAACATACACATTTTCATTGTATATACAAGAAATGTACATCAAAACATACACATCTTCATTGTACACTAAAGAAATGTACATCAAAACATACACACTTTCAGTGTACATTCAAGAAATGTACATCACAAAATACACATTTTCATTGTACATTCAAGAAATGTACATCAAAACATACACATTTTCATTGTACATTAAAGAAATGTACATCAAAACGTACACATTTTCATTGTACATTCAAGGAATGTACATCAAAACATACACATTTTCATTGTACATTCAAGAAATGTGCATCAAAACACACACATTTTCATTGTACACTCAAGAATTGTACATCAAAACATACACATTTTGAGTGTACATTCAAGAGATATACATCAAAACATGCACATTTTCATTGTGTATACCCGAAATGTACATCAAAACATACACATTTTCATTGTATATACAGGAAATATATATCAAAACATACACATTTTCAGTGTACATTCAAGAAATGTACATCAAAAACTACACATTTTCATTGTATATTCAAGAAATGTGCATCAAAACATACACGTTTTCATTGTATGTACCAGAAATGTACATCAAAACATTCACATTTTCATTGTACATTCAAGAAATGTACATCAAAACATACACATTTTCATTGTATATACCAGAATTGTACATCAAAACATACACATTTTCATTGTACATTCAAGAAATGTACATCAAAACATACACATTTTGACTGCACATTCTAGAAATATACATCAAAACATACACATTTTCATTTCATATACCAGAAATGCACATCAAAACATACACATTTTCATTGTACATTCAAGAACTGTACATTAAAACATACACATTTTCAGTGTACATTCAAGAAATGTACATCAAAACATACACATTTTCAGTGTACATTCAAGAAATGTACATCAAAACATACACATTTTCATTGTATATACAAGAAATGTACATCAAAACATACACATTTTCATTGTACATTCAAGAAATGTACATCAAAACATACTTATTTTAATTGTACATTCAAGAAATGTACATCAAAACCTACACATTTACATTGTACAATCAAAGAATGTACATCAAAACATACACAATTTCATTGTACATTCAAGAAATGTACATCAAAACACACACATTTTCAGTGTATATTCAAGAAATGTATATCAAAACATAGACATTTTCAGTGTACATTCAAGAAATGTACATCAAAACATACAAATTTACATTGTATATACAAGAAATGTACATCAAAACATACACATTTTCATTCTACATTCAAGATATATACATCAAAACATACACATTTTCATTGTACATTCAAGAAATGTACATCAAAACATACACATTTTCATTGTACACTCAAGAAATGTACGTCAAAACATACACATTTTCATTGTACATTCAAGAAATGTACATCAAAACATACACATTTTCATTGTACACTCAAGAAATGTATATCAAAACATACACAGTTTCAGTGTACATTCAAGAAATGTACATCAAAACATACACATTTTCATTGTACATTCAAAGAATGTACATCAAAACATACACATTTTCATTGTACATTCAAGAAATGTACATCAAAACATACACATTTTCATTGTACATTCAAGAAATGTACATCAAAACATAAACATTTTCATTGTACATTCAAGGAATGTACATCAAAACATACACATTTTCATTGTACATTCAAGAAATGTACATCAAAACACACATTTTCATTGTACACTCAAGAAATGTACATCAAAACACACACATTTTCATTGTACACTCAAGAAATGTACATCAAAACATACACTTTTTCATTGTACATTCAAGAAATGTACATCAAAACATACACATTTTCAGTGTACATTCAAGAAATGTACATCAAAACATACACATTTTCATTGTACATTCAAGAAATGTACATCAAAACATACACATTTTCATTGTACACTCAAGAAATGTACATCAAAACACACACATTTTCATTGTACACTCAAGAAATGTACATCAAAACATACACTTTTTCATTGTACACTCAAGAAATGTACATCAAAACATACACATTTTCATTGTACATTCAAGTAATGTACATCAAAACATACACATTTTCAGTGTACATTCAAGAAATGTATAACAAAGAATACACATTTTCAGTGTACATTCAAGAAATGTACATCAAAACAAACACATTTTCCTTGTACACTAAAGAAATGTACATCAAAACATACACATTTTCATTCTACATTCAAGAAATATACATCAAAACATACACATTTTCATTGTACATTCAAGAAATGTACATCAAAACATACACATTTTCATTGTACACTCAAGAAATGTACGTCAAAACATACACATTTTCATTGTACATTCAAGAAATGTACATCAAAACATACACATTTTCATTGTACACTCAAGAAATGTACATCAAAACATACACATTTTCATTGTACATTCAAGAAATGTACATCAAAACATACACATTTTCATTGTACATTCAAACAATGTACATCAAAACATACACATTTTCATTGTACATTCAAGAAATGTACATCAAAACATACACATTTTCATTGTACACTCAAGAAATGTACGTCAAAACATACACATTTTCATTGTACATTCAAGAAATGTACATCAAAACATACACATTTTCATTGTACACTCAAGAAATGTACATCAAAACATACACAGTTTCAGTGTACATTCAAGAAATGTACATCAAAACATACACATTTTCATTGTACATTCAAAGAATGTACATCAAAACATACACATTTTCATTGTACATTCAAGAAATGTACATCAAAACATACACATTTTCATTGTACATTCAAGAAATGTACATCAAAACATAAACATTTTCATTGTACATTCAAGGAATGTACATCAAAACATACACATTTTCATTGTACATTCAAGAAATGTACATCAAAACACACACATTTTCAGTGTACATTCAAGAAATGTACATCAAAACATACAAATTTTCATTGTATATACAAGAAATGTACATCAAAACATACACATTTTCATTGTACATTAAAGAAATGTACATCGAAACCTACACATTTTCAGTGTACATTCAAGAAATGTACATCAAAACATACACATTTTCATTGTACACTCAAGAAATGTACATCAAAACATACACATTTTCAGTGTACATTCAAGAAATGTACATCAAAACATACACATTTTCATTGTATATACCAGAAATGTACATCAAAACATACACATTTTCATTGTATATACAAGAAATGTACATCAAAACATACACATTTTTAGTGTACATTCAAGAAATGTACATCAAAACATATACATTTTCATTGTATATACAAGAAATGTACATCAAAACATACACATTTTCAGTGTACATTCAAGAAATCTACATGAAAACATATACATTTTCATTGTACATTCAAGAAATGTATATCAAAACATACACATTTTCAGATTACATTCATGAAATGTACATCAAAACATACACATTTTCATTGTATATACAAGAAATGTACATCAAAACATACACATCTTCATTGTACACTAAAGAAATGTACATCAAGACATACACACTTTCAGTGTACATTCAATAAATGTACATCACAAAATACACATTTTCATTGTACATTCAAGAAATGTACATCAAAACATACACATTTTCATTGTACATTAAAGAAATGTACATCAAAACGAACACATTTAGATTGTACATTCAAGGAATGTACATCAAAACATACACATTTCCATTGTACATTCAAGAAATGTCCATCAAAACACACACATTTTCATTGTACACTCAAGAATGGTACATCAAAACATACACATTTTGAGTGTACATTCAAGAGATATACATCAAAACATGCACATTTTCATTGTATATACCAGAAATGTACATCAAAACATACACATTTTCATTGTATATACAGGAAATATATATCAAAACATACACATTTTCAGTGTACATTCAAGAAATGTACATCAAAAACTACACATTTTCATTGTATATTCAAGAAATGTGCATCAAAACATACACGTTTTCATTGTATATACCAGAAATGTACATCAAAACATACACATTTTCATTGTACATTCAAGAAGTGTAGATCAAAACATACACATTTTCATTGTATATACCAGAAATGTACATCAAAACATTCACATTTTCATTGTACATTCAAGAAATGTACATCAAAACATACACATTTTCATTGTACATTCAAGAAATGTACATCAAAACATACACATTTTGACTGCACATTCTAGAAATATACATCAAAACATACACATTTTCATTTCATATACCAGAAATGCACATCAAAACATACACATTTTCATTGTACATTCAAGAAATGTACATCAAAACATACACATTTTCAGTGTACATTCAAGAAATGTACATCAAAACATACACATTTTCATTGTATATACAAGAAATGTACATCAAAACATACACATTTTCATTGTACATTCAAGAAATGTACATCAAAACATACTTATTTTAATTGTACATTCAAGAAATGTACATCAAAACCTACACATTTACATTGTACAATCAAAGAATGTACATCAAAACATACACATTTTCATTGTACATTCAAGAAATGTACATCAAAACACACACATTTTCAGTGTACATTCAAGAAATGTATATCAAAACATAGACATTTTCAGTGTACATTCAAGAAATGTACATCAAAACATACAAACTTACATTGTATATACAAGAAATGTACATCAAAACCTACACATTTTCAGTGTACATTCAAGAAATGTACATCAAAACATACACATTTTCATTGTACACTCAAGAAATGTACATCAAAACATACACATTTTCAGTGTACATTCAAGAAATGCACATCAAAACATACACATTTTCATTGTACATTCAAGAAATGTAGATCAAAACATACACATTTTCATTGTACATTCAAGAAATGTACATCAAAACATACACATTTTCAGATTACATTCAAGAAATGTACATCAAAACATACACATTTTCATTGTACATTCAAGAAATGTAGATCAAAACATACACATTTTCATTGTACATTCAAGAAATGTATATCAAAACATACACATTTTCATTGTACATTCAAGAAATGTACATCAAAACATACACACTTTCATTGTACATTCAAGAAATGTACATCAAAACATACACATCTTCATTGTAAATTCAAGGAATGTACATCAAAACATACACATTTTCATTGTACACACAAGAAATGTACATCAAAACACACACACTTTCATTGTACACTCAAGAAATGTACATCAAAACATACACTTTTTCATTGTACATTCAAGAAATGTACATCAAAACATACACATTTTCAGTGTACATTCAAGAAATGTACATCAAAACATACACATTTTCATTGTACATTCAAGAAATGTACATCAAAACATACACATTTTCATTGTACACTCAAGAAATGTACATCAAAACACACACATTTTCATTGTACACTCAAGAAATGTACATCAAAACATACACTTTTTCATTTACACTCAAGAAATGTACATCAAAACATACACATTTTCATTGTACATTCAAGAAATGTACATCAAAACATACACATTTTCAGTGTACATTCAAGAAATGTATAACAAAGAATACACATTTTCAGTGTACATTCAAGAAATGTACATCAAAACAAACACATTTTCCTTGTACACTAAAGAAATGTACATCAAAACATACACATTTTCATTCTACATTCAAGAAATATACATCAAAACATACACATTTTCATTGTACATTCAAGAAATGTACATCAAAACATACACATTTTCATTGTACACTCAAGAAATGTACGTCAAAACATACACATTTTCATTGTACATTCAAGAAATGTACATCAAAACATACACATTTTCATTGTACACTCAAGAAATGTATATCAAAACATACACAGTTTCAGTGTACATTCAAGAAATGTACATCAAAACATACACATTTTCATTGTACATTCAAAGAATGTACATCAAAACATACACATTTTCATTGTACATTCAAGAAATGTACATCAAAACATACACATTTTCATTGTACATTCAAGAAATGTACATCAAAACATAAACATTTTCATTGTACATTCAAGGAATGTACATCAAAACATACACATTTTCATTGTACATTCAAGAAATGTACATCAAAACACACACATTTTCAGTGTACATTCAAGAAATGTACATCAAAACATACAAATTTTCATTGTATATACAAGAAATGTACATCAAAACATACACATTTTCATTGTACATTAAAGAAATGTACATCGAAACCTACACATTTTCAGTGTACATTCAAGAAATGTACATCAAAACATACACATTTTCATTGTAGACTCAAGAAATGTACATCAAAACATACACATTTTCAGTGTACATTCAAGAAATGTACATCAAAACATACACATTTTCATTGTATATACGAGAAATGTACATCAAAACATACACATTTTCATTGTATATACAAGAAATGTACATCAAAACATACACATTTTTAGTGTACATTCAAGAAATGTACATCAAAACATATACATTTTCATTGTATATACAAGAAATGTACATCAAAACATACACATTTTCAGTGTACATTCAAGAAATGTACATGAAAACATATACATTTTCATTGTACATTCAAGAAATGTATATCAAAACATACACATTTTCAGATTACATTCATGAAATGTATATCAAAACATACACATTTTCATTGTATATACAAGAAATGTACATCAAAACATACACATCTTCATTGTACACTAAAGAAATGTACATCAAAACATACACACTTTCAGTGTACATTCAATAAATGTACATCACAAAATACACATTTTCATTGTACATTCAAGAAATGTACATCAAAACATACACATTTTCATTGTACATTAAAGAAATGTACATCAAAACGTACACATTTTCATTGTACATTCAAGGAATGTACATCAAAACATACACATTTTCATTGTACATTCAAGAAATGTGCATCAAAACACACACATTTTCATTGTACACTCAAGAATTGTACATCAAAACATACACATTTTGAGTGTACATTCAAGAGATATACATCAAAACATGCACATTTTCATTGTGTATACCAGAAATGTACATCAAAACATACACATTTTCATTGTATATACAGGAAATATATATCAAAACATACACATTTTCAGTGTACATTCAAGAAATGTACATAAAAAACTACACATTTTCATTGTATATTCAAGAAATGTGCATCAAAACATACACGTTTTCATTGTATATACCAGAAATGTACATCAAAACATACACATTTTCATTGTACATTCAAGAAATGTAGATCAAAACATACACATTTTCATTGTATATACCAGAAATGTACATCAAAACATTCACATTTTCATTGTACATTCAAGAAATGTACATCAAAACATACACATTTTCATTGTATATACCAGAATTCTACATCAAGACATACACATTTTCATTGTACATTCAAGAAATATACATCAAAACATACACATTTTGACTGCACATTCTAGAAATATACATCAAAACATACACATTTTCATTTCATATACCAGAAATGCACATCAAAACATACACATTTTCATTGTACATTCAAGAACTGTACATTAAAACATACACATTTTCAGTGTACATTCAAGAAATATACATCAAAACATACACATTTTCAGTGTACATTCAAGAAATGTACATCAAAACATACACATTTTTATTGTATATACAAGAAATGTACATCAAAACATACACATTTTCATTGTACATTCAAGAAATGTACATCAAAACATACTTATTTTAATTGTACATTCAAGAAATGTACATCAAAACCTACACATTTACATTGTACAATCAAAGAATGTACATCAAAACATACACATTTTCATTGTACATTCAAGAAATGTACATCAAAACACACACATTTTCAGTGTATATTCACGAAATGTATATCAAAACATAGACATTTTCAGTGTACATTCAAGAAATGTACCTCAAAACATACAAATTTACATTGTATATACAAGAAATGTACATCAAAACATACACATTTTCCTTGTACACTAAAGAAATGTACATCAAAACATACACATTTTCATTCTACATTCAAGAAATATACATCAAAACATACACATTTTCATTGTACATTCAAGAAATGTACATCAAAACATACACATTTTCATTGTACACTCAAGAAATGTACGTCAAAACATACACATTTTCATTGTACATTCAAGAAATGTACATCAAAACATACACATTTTCATTTTACACTCAAGAAATGTATATCAAAACATACACAGTTTCAGTGTACATTCAAGAAATGTACATCAAAACATACACATTTTCATTGTACATTCAAAGAATGTACATCAAAACATACACATTTTCATTGTACATTCAAGAAATGTACATCAAAACATACACATTTTCATTGTATATACAAGAAATGTACATCAAAACATACACATTTTCATTGTACATTAAAGAAATGTACATCGAAACCTACACATTTTCAGTGTAGATTCAAGAAATGTACATCAAAACATACACATTTTCATTGTACACTCAAGAAATGTACATCAAAACATACACATTTTCAGTGTATATTCAAGAAATGTACATCAAAACATACACATTTTCATTGTATATACAAGAAATGTACATCAAAACATACACATTTTCAGTGTACATTCAAGAAATGTACATCAAAACATATACATTTTCATTGTATATACAAGAAATGTACATCAAAACATACACATTTTCAGTGTACATTCAAGAAATGTACATGAAAACATATACATTTTCATTGTACATTCAAGAAATGTATATCAAAACATACACATTTTCAGATTACATTCATGAAATGTACATCAAAACATACACATTTTCATTGTATATACAAGAAATGTACATCAAAACATACACATCTTCATTGTACACTAAAGAAATGTACATCAAAACATACACACTTTCAGTGTACATTCAAGAAATGTACATCACAAAATACACATTTTCATTGTACTTTCAAGAAATGTACATCAAAACATACACATTTTCATTGTACATTCAAGAAATGTACATCAAAACATACACATTTTCATTGTACATTCAAGGAATGTACATCAAAACATACACATTTTCATTGTACATTCAAGAAATGTGCATCAAAACACACACATTTTCATTGTACACTCAAGAATTATACATCAAAACATACACATTTTGAGTGTACATTCAAGAGATATACATCAAAACATACACATTTTCATTGTATATACAAGAAATGTACATCAAAACATACACATTTTCATTGTACATTCAAGAAATGTACATCAAAGCATACTTATTTTAATTGTACATTCAAGAAATGTACATCAAAACCTACACATTTTCATTGTACACTCAAGAAATGTACATCAAAACATACACATTTTCAGTGTACATTCAAGAAATGTACATCAAAACATACACATTTTCATTGTATATACCAGAAATGTACATCAAAACATACACATTTTCATTGTATATACAAGAAATGTACATCAAAACATACACATCTTCATTGTACACTAAAGAAATGTACATCAAAACATACACACTTTCAGTGTACATTCAAGAAATGTACATCACAAAATACACATTTTCATTGTACATTCAAGAAATGTACATCAAAACATACACATTTTCATTGTACATTAAAGAAATGTACATCAAAACGTACACATTTTCATTGTACATTCAAGGAATGTACATCAAAACATACACATTTTCATTGTACATTCAAGAAATGTGCATCAAAACACACACATTTTCATTGTACACTCAAGAATTGTACATCAAAACATACACATTTTGAGTGTACATTCAAGAGATATACATCAAAACATGCACATTTTCATTGTGTATACCCGAAATGTACATCAAAACATACACATTTTCATTGTATATACAGGAAATATATATCAAAACATACACATTTTCAGTGTACATTCAAGAAATGTACATCAAAAACTACACATTTTCATTGTATATTCAAGAAATGTGCATCAAAACATACACGTTTTCATTGTATGTACCAGAAATGTACATCAAAACATTCACATTTTCATTGTACATTCAAGAAATGTACATCAAAACATACACATTTTCATTGTATATACCAGAATTGTACATCAAAACATACACATTTTCATTGTACATTCAAGAAATGTACATCAAAACATACACATTTTGACTGCACATTCTAGAAATATACATCAAAACATACACATTTTCATTTCATATACCAGAAATGCACATCAAAACATACACATTTTCATTGTACATTCAAGAACTGTACATTAAAACATACACATTTTCAGTGTACATTCAAGAAATGTACATCAAAACATACACATTTTCAGTGTACATTCAAGAAATGTACATCAAAACATACACATTTTCATTGTATATACAAGAAATGTACATCAAAACATACACATTTTCATTGTACATTCAAGAAATGTACATCAAAACATACTTATTTTAATTGTACATTCAAGAAATGTACATCAAAATCTACACATTTACATTGTACAATCAAAGAATGTACATCAAAACATACACAATTTCATTGTACATTCAAGAAATGTACATCAAAACACACACATTTTCAGTGTATATTCAAGAAATGTATATCAAAACATAGACATTTTCAGTGTACATTCAAGAAATGTACATCAAAACATACAAATTTACATTGTATATACAAGAAATGTACATCAAAACATACACATTTTCATTCTACATTCAAGATATATACATCAAAACATACACATTTTCATTGTACATTCAAGAAATGTACATCAAAACATACACATTTTCATTGTACACTCAAGAAATGTACGTCAAAACATACACATTTTCATTGTACATTCAAGAAATGTACATCAAAACATACACATTTTCATTGTACACTCAAGAAATGTATATCAAAACATACACAGTTTCAGTGTACATTCAAGAAATGTACATCAAAACATACACATTTTCATTGTACATTCAAAGAATGTACATCAAAACATACACATTTTCATTGTACATTCAAGAAATGTACATCAAAACATACACATTTTCATTGTACATTCAAGAAATGTACATCAAAACATAAACATTTTCATTGTACATTCAAGGAATGTACATCAAAACATACACATTTTCATTGTACATTCAAGAAATGTACATCAAAACACACACATTTTCAGTGTACATTCAAGAAATTTATACCAAAACATACACATTTTCAGTGTACATTAAAGAAATGTACATCAAAACATACAAATTTTCATTGTATATACAAGAAATGTACATCAAAACATACACATTTTCATTGTACATTAAAGAAATGTACATCGAAACCTACACATTTTCAGTGTAGATTCAAGAAATGTACATCAAAACATACACATTTTCATTGTACACTCAAGAAATGTACATCAAAACATACACATTTTCAGTGTATATTCAAGAAATGTACATCAAAACATACACATTTTCATTGTATATGCCAGAAATGTACATCAAAACATACACATTTTCAATGTATATACAAGAAATGTACATCAAAACATACACATTTTCAGTGTACATTCAAGAAATGTACATCAAAACATATACATTTTCATTGTATATACAAGAAATGTACATCAAAACATACACATTTTCAGTGTACATTCAAGAAATGTACATGAAAACATAAACATTTTCATTGTACATTCAAGAAATGTATATCAAAACATACACATTTTCAGATTACATTCATGAAATGTACATCAAAACATACACATTTTCATTGTATATACAAGAAATGTACATCAAAACATACACATCTGCATTGTACACTAAAGAAATGTACATCAAAACATACACACTTTCAGTGTACATTCAAGAAATGTACATCACAAAATACACATTTTCATTGTACATTCAAGAAATGTGCATCAAAACATACACATTTTCATTGTGCATTCAAGAAATGTACATCAAAACATACACATTTTCATTGTACATTCAAGAAATGTGCATCAAAACACACACATTTTCATTGTACACTCAAGAATTGTACATCAAAACATACACATTTTGAGTGTAGATTCAAGAGATATACATCAAAACATACACATTTTCATTGTACATTCAAGAAATGTAGATCAAAACATACACATTTTCATTGTATATACCAGAAATGTACATCAAAACATTCACATTTTCATTGTACATTCAAGAAATGCACATCAAAACATACACATTTTCATTGTACATTCAAGAAATGTAGATCAAAACATACACATTTTCATTGTACATTCAAGAAATGTACATCAAAACATACACATTTTCATTGTACACTCAAGAAATGTACATCAAAACACACACATTTTCATTGTACACTCAAGAAATGTACATCAAAACATACACTTTTTCATTGTACATTCAAGAAATGTATATCAAAACATACACATTTTCATTGTACATTCAAGAAATGTACATCAAAACATACACATTTTCAGTGTACATTCAAGAAATGTATAACAAAAAATACACATTTTCAGTGTACATTCAAGAAATGTACATCAAAACAAACACATTTTCCTTGTACACTAAAGAAATGTACATCAAAACATACACATTTTCATTCTACATTCAAGAAATATACATCAAAACATACACATTTTCATTGTACATTCAAGAAATGTACATCGAAACATACACATATTCATTGTACACTCAAGAAATGTACGTCAAAACATACACATTTTCATTGTACATTCAAGAAATGTACATCAAAACATACACATTTTCATTGTACACTCAAGAAATGTATATCAAAACATACACAGTTTCAGTGTACATTCAAGAAATGTACATCAAAACATACACATTTTCATTGTACAATCAAAGAATGTACATCAAAACATACAAATTTTCATTGTACACTCAAGAAATGTACATCAAAACATACACATTTTCATTGTACACTCAAGAAATGTACATCAAAACATACACATTTCATTGTACATTCAAGAAATGTACATCAAAACATACACATTTTCATTGTACATTCAAGAAATGTACATCAAAACATACACATTCTCATTGTACATTCAAGAAATGTACATCAAAACATACACATTTTGATTGTACACTCAAGAATTGTACATCAAAACATACACATTTTGAGTGTACATTCAAGAGATATACATCAAAACATGCACATTTTCAATGTGTATACCAGAAATGTACATCAAAACATACACATTTTCATTGTATATACAGGAAATATATATCAAAACATACACATTTTCAGTGTACATTCAAGAAATGTACATCAAAAACTACACATTTTCATTGTATATTCAAGAAATGTGCATCAAAACATACACGTTTTCATTGTATATACCAGAAATGTACATCAAAACATACACATTTTCATTGTACATTCAAGAAATGTAGATCAAAACATACACATTTTCATTGTATATACCAGAAATGTACATCAAAACATTCACATTTTCATTGTACATTCAAGAAATGTACATCAAAACATACACATTTTCATTGTATATACCAGAATTGTACATCAAAACATACACATTTTCATTGTACATTCAAGAAATGTACATCAAAACATACACATTTTGACTGCACATTCTAGAAATATACATCAAAACATACACATTTTCATTTCATATACCAGAAATGCACATCAAAACATACACATTTTCATTGTACATTCAAGAACTGTACATTAAAACAGACACATTTTCAGTGTACATTCAAGAAATGTACATCAAAACATACACATTTTCAGTGTACATTCAAGAAATGTACATCAAAACATACACATTTTCATTGTGTGTACAAGAAATGTACATCAAAACATACACATTTTCATTGTACATTCAAGAAATGTACATCAAAACATACTTATTTTAATTGTACATTCAAGAAGTGTACATCAAAACCTACACATTTACATTGTACAATCAAAGAATGTACATCAAAACATACACATTTTCATTGTACACTCAAGAAATGTACATCAAAACACACACATTTTCAGTGTACATTCAAGAAATGTATATCAAAACATAGACATTTTCAGTGTACATTCAAGAAATGTACATCAAAACATACAAATTTACATTGTATATACAAGAAATGTACATCAAAACATACACATTTTCATTGTACATTAAGGAAATGTACATCAAAACCTACACATTTTCAGTGTACATTCAAGAAATGTACATCAAAACATACACATTTTCATTGTACACTCAAGAAATGTACATCAAAACATACACATTTTCAGTGTACATTCAAGATATGCACATCAAAACATACACATTTTCATTGTACATTCAAGAAATGTAGATCAAAACATACACATTTTCATTGTACATTCAAGAAATGTACATCAAAACATACACATTTTCAGATTACATTCAAGAAATGTACATCAAAACATACACATTTTCATTGTACATTCAAGAAATGTAGATCAAAACATACACATTTTCATTGTACATTCAAGAAATGTACATCAAAACATACACATTTTCATTGTATATACCAGAAATGTAGATCAAACATACACATTTTCATTGTATATACAAGAAATGTACATCAAAACATACACATTTTCAGTGTACATTCAAGAAATGTACATCAAAACATATACATTTTCATTGTATATACAAGAAATGTACATCAAAACATACACATTTTCAGTGTACATTCAAGAAATGTACATGAAAACATATACATTTTCATTGTACATTCAAGAAATGTACATCAAAACATACACATTTTCATTGTATATACAAGAAATGTACATCAAAACATACACATTTTCAGTGTACATTCAAGAAATGTACATCAAAACATATACATTTTCATTGTATATACAAGAAATGTACATCAAAACATACACATTTTCAGTGTACATTCAAGAAATGTATATCAAAACATACAGATTTTCAGTGTACATTCAAGAAATGTACATCAAAACATATACATTTTCATTGTATATACAAGAAATGTACATCAAAACATACACATTTTCAGTGTACATTCAAGAAATGTACATCAAAACATATACATTTTCATTGTATATACAAGAAATGTACATCAAAACATACACATTTTCAGTGTACATTCAAGAAATGTACATGAAAACATATACATTTTCATTGTACATTCAAGAAATGTACATCAAAACATACACATTTTCATTGTATATACAAGAAATGTACATCAAAACATACACATTTTCAGTGTACATTCAAGAAATGTACATCAAAACATATACATTTTCATTGTATATACCAGAAATGTACATCAAAACATACACATTTTCAGTGTACATTCAAGAAATGTATATCAAAACATACAGATTTTCAGTATACATTCAAGAAATGTACATGAAAACATATACAGTTTCAGTGTACATTCAAGAAATGTACATCAAAACATACACATTTTCATTGTATATACAAGAAATGTACATCAAAACATACACATTTTCATTGTACACTAAAGAAATGTACATCAAAACATACACATTTTCAGTGTACATTCAAGAAATGCACATCAAAACATACACATTTTCATTGTACATTCAAGAAATGTAGATCAAAACATACACATTTTCATTGTACATTCAAGAAATGTACATCAAAACATACACATTTTCATTGTACACTCAAGAAATGTACATCAAAACACACACATTTTCATTGTACACTCAAGAAATGTACATCAAAACATACACTTTTTCATTGTACATTCAAGAAATGTATATTAAAACATACACATTTTCATTGTACATTCAAGAAATGTACATCAAAACATACACATTTTCAGTGTACATTCAAGAAATGTATAACAAAAAATACACATTTTCAGTGTACATTCAAGAAATGTACATCAAAACAAACACATTTTCCTTGTACACTAAAGAAATGTACATCAAAACATACACATTTTCATTCTACATTCAAGAAATATACATCAAAACATACACATTTTCATTGTACATTCAAGAAATGTACATCGAAACATACACATTTTCATTGTACACTCAAGAAATGTACGTCAAAACATACACATTTTCATTGTACATTCAAGAAATGTACATCAAAACATACACATTTTCATTGTACACTCAAGAAATGTATATCAAAACATACACAGTTTCAGTGTACATTCAAGAAATGTACATCAAAACATACACATTTTCATTGTACATTCAAAGAATGTACATCAAAACATACACACTTTCATTGTACATTCAAGAAATGTACATCAAAACACACACATTTTCAGTGTACATTCAAGAAATGTATATCAAAGCATACACATTTTCAGTGTACATTCAAGAAATGTACATCAAAACATACAAATTTTCATTGTATATACACGAAATGTACATCAAAACATACACATTTTCATTGTACATTAAAGAATTGTACATAAAAACATACACATTTTCATTGTACACTCAAGAAAACTACATCAAAACATACAAATTTTCATTGTACACTCAAGAAATGTACATCAAAACATACACATTTTCATTGTACATTCAAGAAATGTATATCAAAGCATACACATTTCATTGTACATTCAAGAAATGTACATCAAAACATACACATTTTCATTGTACATTCAAGAAATATACATCAAAACATACACATTTTCATTGTCCATTCAAGAAATGTACAGCAAAACATACACATTCTCATTGTACATTCAAGAAATGTACATGAAAACATATACATTTTCATTGTACATTCAAGAAATGTACATCAAAACATACACATTTTCATTGTATATACAAGAAATGTACATCAAAACATACACATTTTCAGTGTACATTCAAGAAATGTACATCAAAACATATACATTTTCATTGTATATACAAGAAATGTACATCAAAACATACACATTTTCAGTGTACATTCAAGAAATGTATATCAAAACATACAGATTTTCAGTATACATTCAAGAAATGTACATGAAAACATATACATTTTCATTGTATATACAAGAAATGTACATCAAAACATACACATTTTCAGTGTACATTCAAGAAATGTACATGAAAACATACACATTTTTAGTGTACATTCAAGAAATGTACATGAAAACATATACATTTTCATTGTACATTCAAGAAATGTACATCAAAACATACACATTTGCATTGTATATACAAGAAATGTACATCAAAACATACACATTTTCAGTGTACATTCACGAAATGTACATCAAAACATATACATTTTCATTGTATATACAAGAAATGTACATCAAAACATACACATTTTCAGTGTACATTCAAGAAATGTATATCAAAACATACAGATTTTCAGAATACATTCAAGAAATGTACATGAAAACATATACAGTTTCAGTGTACATTCAAGAAATGTACATCAAAACATACACATTTTCATTGTATATACAAGAAATGTACATCAAAACATACACATTTTCATTGTACACTAAAGAAATGTACATCAAAACATACACATTTTAAGTGTACATTCAAGAAATGCACATCAAAACATACACATTTTCATTGTACATTGAAGAAATGTAGATCAAAACATACACATTTTCATTGTACATTCAAGAAATGTACATCAAAACATACACATTTTCATTGTACACTCAAGAAATGTACATCAAAACACACACATTTTCATTGTACACTCAAGAAATGTACATCAAAACATACACTTTTTCATTGTACATTCAAGAAATGTATATTAAAACATACACATCTTCATTGTACATTCAAGAAATGTACATCAAAACATACACATTTTCAGTGTACATTCAAGAAATGTATAACAAAAAATACACATTTTCAGTGTACATTCAAGAAATGTACATCAAAACAAACACATTTTCCTTGTACACTAAAGAAATGTACATCAAAACATACACATTTTCATTCTACATTCAAGAAATATACATCAAAACATACACATTTTCATTGTACATTCAAGAAATGTACATCGAAACATACACATTTTCATTGTACACTCAAGAAATGTACGTCAAAACATACACATTTTCATTGTACATTCAAGAAATGTACATCAAAACATACACATTTTCATTGTACACTCAAGAAATGTATATCAAAACATACACAGTTTCAGTGTACATTCAAGAAATGTACATCAAAACATACACATTTTCATTGTACATTCAAAGAATGTACATCAAAACATACACATTTTCATTGTACATTCAAGAAATGTACATCAAAACACACACATTTTCAGTGTACATTCAAGAAATGTATATCAAAGCATACACATTTTCAGTGTACATTCAAGAAATGTACATCAAAACATACAAATTTTCATTGTATATACACGAAATGTACATCAAAACATACACATTTTCATTGTACATTAAAGAATTGTACATAAAAACATACACATTTTCATTGTACACTCAAGAAAACTACATCAAAACATACAAATTTTCATTGTACACTCAAGAAATGTACATCAAAACATACACATTTTCATTGTACATTCAAGAAATGTATATCAAAGCATACACATTTCATTGTACATTCAAGAAATGTACATCAAAACATACACATTTTCATTGTACATTCAAGAAATATACATCAAAACACACATTTTCATTGTCCATTCAAGAAATGTACATCAAAACATACACATTCTCATTGTACATTCAAGAAATGTACATCAAAACATACACATTTTGATTGTACACTCAAGAAATCTACATCAAAACATACACATTTTCATTGTACATTCAAGAAATGTATATCAAAACATACACATTTTCATTGTACATTCAAGAAATGTACATCAAAACATACAAATTTTCATTGTACATTCAAGAAATGTACATCAAAACATACACATTTTCATTGTACATTCAAAAAATGTACATCAAAACATACACATTTTCATTGTACATTCAAGAAATGTACATCAAAACACACACATTTTCAGTGTACATTCAAGAAATGTATATCAAAACATACACATTTATAGTGTACATTCAAGAAATGTACATCAAAACATACAAATTTTCATTGTATATACAAGAAATGTACATCAAAACATACACATTTTCATTGTACATTAAAGAAATGTACATCAAAACCTACACATTTTCAGTGTACATTCAAGAAATGTACATCAAAACATACACATTTTCATTGTACACTCAAGAAATGTACTTCAAAACATACACATTTTCAGTGTACATTCAAGAAATGTACATCAAAACATACACATTTTCATTGTATATACCAGAAATATACATCAAAACATACACATTTTCATTGTATATACAAGAAATGTACATCAAAACATACACATTTTAGGTGTACATTCAAGAAATGTACATCAAAATATATACATTTTCATTGCATATACAAGAAATGTACATCAAAACATACACATTTTCAGTGTACATTCAAGAAATGTACATGAAAACATATACATTTTCATTGTACATTCAAGAAATGTATATCAAAACATACACATTTTCAGATTACATTCAAGAAATGTACATCAAAACATACACATTTTCATTGTACATTCAAGAAATGTACATCAAAACATATACATTTTTATTGTATATACAAGAAACGTACATCAAAACATACACATTCTCAGTGTACATTCAAGAAATGTATAACAAAAGATACACATTTTCAGTGTACATTCAAGAAATGTACATCAAAACAAACACATTTTCATTGTACACTAAAGAAATGTACATCAAAACATACACATTTTCATTGTACATTCAAGAAATATACATCAAAACATACACATTTTCATTGTACATTCAAGAAATGTACATCAAAACATACACATTTTCATTGTACACTCAAGAAATGTACATCAAAACATACACATTTTCATTGTACATTCAAGAAATGTACATCAAAACATACACATTTTCATTGTACACTCAAGAAATGTTATTCAAAACATACACATTTTCATTGTACATTCAAGAAATGTACATCAAAACATACACATTTTCATTGTACACTCAAGAAATGTACTTCAAAACATACACATTTTCAGTGTACATTCAAGAAATGAATATCAAAACATACACATTTTCATTGTACATTCAAGAAATGTACATCAAAACATACACATTTTCATTGTACATTCAAGAAATATACATCAAAACATACACATTTTCATTGTACACTCAAGAAATGTACATCAAAACATACACATTTTCAGTGCACATTCAAGAAATGTACATTTAAACATACACATTTTCATTGTACATTCAAGAAATGTACATCAAAACATACACATTTTCATTGTACATTCTAGAAATATACATCAAAACATACACATTTTCATTGTATATACAAGAAATGTACATCAAAAGATATACATTTTCATTGTACATTCAAGAAATGTACATCAAAACATACACATTTTCATTGTACATTCAAGAAATGTACATCAAAACATACACATTCTCATTGTACATTCAAGAAATGTACATCAAAACATGCACATTTTCATTGTACACTCAAGAAATGTACATCAAAACATACAAATTTTCATTGTACACTCAAGAAATTTACATCAAAACATACACATTTTCATTGTACATTCAAGAAATGTATATCAAAACATACACATTTTCATTGTACATTCAAGAAATGTACATCAAAACATACACATTTTCATCGTACATTCAAGAAATGTAAATCAAAACATCCACATTTTCATTGTAAATTCAAGGAGTGTACATCAATACATACACATTTTCATTGTACATTCAAGAAATGTACATGAAAACACACACATTTTCAGTGTACATTCAAGAAATGTATGTCAAAACGTACACATTTTCAGTGTACATTCAAGAATTTTACATCAAAACATACAAATTTTCATTGTTTATACAAGAAATGTACATCAAAACATACACATTTTCATTGTACATCAAAGAAATGTACATCAAAACCTACACATTTTCAGTGTACATTCAAGAAATGTACATCAAAACATACACATTTTCATTGTACACTCAAGAAATGTACATCAAAACATACACATTTTCAGTGTACATTCAAAAAATGTACATCAAAACATACACATTTTCATTGTATATACCAGAAATGTACATCAAAACATACACATTTCCATTGTATATACAAGAAATATACATCAAAACATACACATTTACAGTGTACATTCAAGAAATGTACATGAAAACATATACATTTTCATTGTACATTCAAGAAATGTATATCAAAACATACACATTTTCAGATTACATTCAAGAAATGTACATCAAAACATACACATTTTCATTGTACATTCAAGAAATGTACATCAAAACATACACATTTTCATTGTACATTCAAGAAATGTACATCAAAACATAAACATTTTCATTGTACATTCAAGAAATGTATATCAAAACATACACATTTTCAGTGTACATTCAAGAAATGTACATCAAAACATACAAATTTTCATTGTATATACAAGAAATGTACATCAAAACATACACATTTTCATTGTACATTAAAGAAATGTACATCGAAACCTACACATTTTCAGTGTACATTCAAGAAATGTACATCAAAACATACACATTTTCATTGTACACTCAAGAAATGTACATCAATACATACACATTTTCAGTGTACATTCAAGAAATGTACATCAAAACATACACATTTTCATTGTATATACCAGAAATGTACATCAAAACATACACATTTTCATTGTATATACAAGAAATGTACATCAAAACATACACATTTTCAGTGTACATTCAAGAAATGTACATCAAAACATATACATTTTCATTGTAAATACAAGAAATGTACATCAAAACATACACATTTTCAGTGTACATTCAAGAAATGTATATCAAAACATACACATTTTCAGATTACATTCATGAAATGTACATCAAAACACACACATTTTCATTGTAAATACAAGAAATGTACATCAAAACATACACATTTTCAGTGTACATTCAAGAAATGTACATGAAAACATATACATTTTCATTGTACATTCAAGAAATGTATATCAAAACATACACATTTTCAGATTACATTCAAGAAATGTACATCAAAACATACACATTTTCATTGTACATTCAAGAAATGTACATCAAAACACACACATTTTCAGTGTACATTCAAGAAATGTATATCAAAACATACACATTTTCAGTGTACATTCAAGAAATGTACATCAAAACATACAAATTTTCATTGTATATACAAGAAATGTACATCAAAACATACACATTTTCATTGTACATTAAAGAAATGTACATCGAAACCTACACATTTTCAGAGTACATTCAAGAAATGTACATCAAAACATACACATTTTCAGTGTACATTCAAGAAATGTACATCAAAACATACACATTTTCATTGTATATACCAGAAATGTACATCAAAACATACACATTTTCATTGTATATACAAGAAATGTACATCAAAACATACACATTTTCAGTGTACATTCAAGAAATGTACATCAAAACATATACATTTTCATTGTAAATACAAGAAATGTACATCAAAACATACACATTTTCAGTGTACATTCAAGAAATGTACATGAAAACATATACATTTTCATTGTACATTCAAGAAATGTATATCAAAACATACACATTTTCAGATTACATTCATGAAATGTACATCAAAACATACACATTTTCATTGTATATACAAGAAATGTACATCAAAACATACACATCTTCATTGTACACTAAAGAAATGTACATCAAAACATACACACTTTCAGTGTACATTCAAGAAATGTACATCAAAAAATACACATTTTCATTGTACATTCAAGAAATGTACATCAAAACATACACATTTTCATTGTACATTAAAGAAATGTACATCAAAACATACACATTTTCATTGTACATTCAAGGAATGTACATCAAAACATACACATTTTCATTGTACATTCAAGAAATATGCATCAAAACACACACATTTTCATTGTACACTCAAGAATTGTACATCAAAACATACACATTTTGAGTGTACATTCAAGAGAGATACATCAAAACATGCACATTTTCATTGTATATACCAGAAATGTACATCAAAACATACACATTTTCATTGTATATACAGGAAATATATATCAAAACATACACATTTTCAGTGTACATTCAAGAAATGTACATCAAAAACTACACATTTTCATTGTATATTCAAGAAATGTGCATCAAAACATACACGTTTTCATTGTATATACCAGAAAAGTACATCAAAACATACACATTTTCATTGTACATTCAAGAAATGTAGATCAAAACATGCACATTTTCATTGTATATACCAGAAATGTACATCAAAACATTCACATTTTCATTGTACATTCAAGAAATGTACATCAAAACATACACATTTTCATTGTATATACCAGAATTGTACATCAAAACATACACATTTTCATTGTACATTCAAGAAATATACATCAAAACATACACATTTTCATTGCATATACCAGAAATGCACATCAAAACATACACATTTTCATTGTACGTTCTAGAACTGTACATTAAAACATACACATTTTCAGTGTACATTCAAGAAATGTACATCAAAACATACACATTTTCAGTGTACATTCAAGAAATGTACATCAAAACATACACATTTTCATTGTATATACAAGAAATGTACATCAAAACATACACATTTTTATTGTACATTCAAGAAATGTACATCAAAACATACTTACTTTAATTGTACATTCAAGAAATGTACATCAAAACCTACACATTTTCAGTGTACATTCAAGAAATGTACATCAAAACATACACATTTTCATTGTATATACAAGAAATGTATATCAAAACATACACATTTTCAGTGTACATTCAGGAAATGTACATCAAAACATACTTACTTTAATTGTACATTCAAGAAATGTATATCAAAACATACACATTTTCAGTGTACATTCAAGAAATGTACATCAAAACATACACATTTTCATTGTATATACAAGAAATGTACATCAAAACATACACATTTTTATTGTACATTCAAGAAATGTACATCAAAACATACTTACTTTAATTGTACATTCAAAGAATGTACATCAAAACATACACATTTTCATTGTACATTCAAGAAATGTACATCAAATCACACACATTTTCAGTGTACAGTCAAGAAATGTATATCAAAGCATACACATTTTCAGTGTACATTCAAGAAATGTACATCAAAAAATACAAATTTACATTGTATATACAAGAAATGTACATCAAAACATACACATTTTCATTGTACATTAAAGAAATGTACATCAAAACCTACACATTTTGAGTGTACATTCAAGAAATGTACATCAAAACATACACATTTTCATTGTACATTAAAGAAATGTACATCAAAACCTACACATTTTCATTGTACACTCAAGAAATGTACATCAAAACATACACATTTTCAGTGTACATTCAAGAAATGTACATCAAAACATACACATTTTCATTGTATATACCAGAAATGTACATCAAAACATACACATTTTCATTGTATATACAAGAAATGTACATCAAAACATACACATTTTCAGTGTACATTCAAGAAATGTACATCAAAACATATACATTTTCATTGTATATACAAGAAATGTACATCAAAACATACACATTTTCAGTGTACATTCAAGAAATGTACATGAAAACATATACATTTTCATTGTACATTCAAGAAATGTATATCAAAACATACACATTTTCAGATTACATTCAAGAAATGTACATCAAAACATACACATTTTCATTGTATATACAAGAAATGTACATCAAGACATACACATTTTCAGTGTACATTCAAGAAATGTACATCAAAACATATACATTTTCATTGTATATACAAGAAATGTACATCAAAACATACACATTTTCAGTGTACATTCAAGAAATGTATATCAAAACATACACATTTTCATTGTATATACCAGAAATGTACATCAAAACATACACATTTTCATTGTATATACAAGAAATGTACATCAAAACATACACATTTTCAGTGTACATTCAAGAAATGTACATCAAAACATATACATTTTCATTGTAAATACAAGAAATGTACATCAAAACATACACATTTTCAGTGTACATTCAAGAAATGTACATGAAAACATATACATTTTCATTGTACATTCAAGAAATGTATATCAAAACATACACATTTTCAGATTACATTCATGAAATGTACATCAAAACATACACATTTTCATTGTATATACAAGAAATGTACATCAAAACATACACATCTTCATTGTACACTAAAGAAATGTACATCAAAACATACACACTTTCAGTGTACATTCAAGAAATGTACATCAAAAAATACACATTTTCATTGTACATTCAAGAAATGTACATCATCACATACACATTTTCAGTGTACATTCAAAAAATGTACATCAAAACATACACATTTTCATTGTATATACCAGAAATGTACATCAAAACCTACACATTTTCATTGTACACTCAAGAAATGTACATCAAAACATACACATTTTCAGTGTACATTCAAGAAATGTACATCAAAACATACACATTTTCATTGTATATACCAGAAATGTACATCAAAACATACACATTTTCATTGTATATACAAGAAATGTACATCAAAACATACACATTTTCAGTGTACATTCAAGAAATGTACATCAAAACATATACATTTTCATTGTATATACAAGAAATGTACATCAAAACATACACATTTTCAGTGTACATTCAAGAAATGTACATGAAAACATACACATTTTCATTGTATATTCAAGATATGTATATCAAAACATACACATTTTCAGATTACATTCAAGAAATGTACATCAAAACATACACATTTTCATTGTATATACAAGAAATGTACATCAAAACATACACATTTTCAGTGTACATTCAAGAAATGTACATCAAAACATATACATTTTCATTGTATATACAAGAAATGTACATCAAAACATACACATTTTCAGTGTACATTCAAGAAATGCATATCAAAACATACACATTTTCAGTATACATTCAAGAAATGTACATGAAAACATATACAGTTTCATTGTACATTCAAGAAATGTATATCAAAACATACACACTTTCAGTGTACATTCAAGAAATGTACATCAAAACATACACATTTTCATTGTATATACAAGAAATGTACATCAAAACATACACATTTTCATTGTACACTAAAGAAATGTACATCAAAACATACACATTTTCAGTGTACATTCAAGAAATGCACATCAAAACATACACATTTTCATTGTACATTCAAGAAATGTAGATCAAAACATACACATTTTCATTGTACATTCAAGAAATGTACATCAAAACATACAAATTTTCATTGTATATACAAGAAATGTACATCAAAACATACACATTTTCATTGTAGATTAAAGAAATGTACATCGAAACCTACACATTTTCAGTGTACATTCAGGAATGTACATCAAAACATACACATTTTCATTGTACACTCAAGAAATGTACATCAAAACATACACATTTTCATTGTATATACAAGAAATGTACATCAAAACATACACATTTTCAGTGTACATTCAAGAAATGTACATGAAAACATATACATTTTCATTGTACATTCAAGAAATGTATATCAAAACATACACATTTTCAGATTACATTCATGAAATGTACATCAAAACATACACATTTTCATTGTATATACAAGAAATGTACATCAAAACATACACATCTTCATTGTACACTAAAGAAATGTACATCAAAACATACACACTTTCAGTGTACATTCAAGAAATGTACATCAAAAAATACACATTTTCATTGTACATTCAAGAAATGTACATCATCACATACACATTTTCAGTGTACATTCAAAAAATGTACATCAAAACATACAATTTTTCAGTGTACATTCAAGAAATGTACATGAAAACATATACATTTTCATTGTACATTCAAGAAATGTATATCAAAACATACACATTTTCAGATTACATTCAAGAAATGTACATCAAAACATACACATTTTCATTGTACATTCAAGAAATGTACATCAAAACACACACATTTTCAGTGAACATTCAAGAAATGTATATCAAAACATACACATTTTCAGTGTACATTCAAGAAATGTACATCAAAACATACAAATTTTCATTGTATATACAAGAAATGTACATCAAAACATACACATTTTCATTGTACATTAAAGAAATGTACATCGAAACCTACACATTTTCAGTGTACATTCAAGAAATGTACATCAAAACATACACATTTTCAGTGTACATTCAAGAAATGTACATCAAAACATACACATTTTCATTGTATATACCAGAAATGTACATCAAAACATACACATTTTCATTGTATATACAAGAAATGTACATCAAAACATACACATTTTCAGTGTACATTCAAGAAATGTACATCAAGACATATACATTTTCATTGTAAATACAAGAAATGTACATCAAAACATACACATTTTCAGTGTACATTCAAGAAATGTACATGAAAACATATACATTTTCATTGTACATTCAAGAAATGTATATCAAAACATACACATTTTCAGATTACATTCATGAAATGTAAATCAAAACATACACATTTTCATGGTATATAAAAGAAATGTACATCAAAACATACACACTTTCAGTGTACATTCAAGAAATGTACATCAAAAAATACACATTTTCATTCTACATTCAAGAAATGTACATCAAAACATACACATTTTCATTGTACATTAAAGAAATGTACATCAAAACATACACATTTTCATTGTACGTTCAAGGAATGTACATCAAAACATACACATTTTCATTGTACATTCAAGAAATGTGCATCAAAACACACACATTTTCATTGTACACTCAAGAATTGTACATCAAAACATACACATTTTGAGTGTACATTCAAGAGAGATACATCAAAACATGCACATTTTCATTGTATATACCAGAAATATACATCAAAACATACACATTTTCATTGTATATACAGGAAATATATATCAAAACATACACATTTTCAGTGTACATTCAAGAAATGTACATCAAAAACTACACATTTTCATTGTATATTCAAGAAATGTGCATCAAAACATACACGTTTTCATTGTATATACCAGAAAAGTACATCAAAACATACACATTTTCATTGTACATTCAAGAAATGTAGATCAAAACATACACATTTTCATTGTATATACCAGAAATGTACATCAAAACATTCACATTTTCATTTTACATTCAAGAAATGTACATCAAAGCATACACATTTTCATTGTATATACCAGAATTGTACATCAAAACATACACATTTTCATTGTACATTCAAGAAATATACATCAAAACATACACATTTTCATTGCATATACCAGAAATGCACATCAAAACATACACATTTTCATTGTACATTCTAGAACTGTACATTAAAACATACACATTTTCAGTGTACATTCAAGAAATGTACATCAAAACATACACATTTTCAGTGTACATTCAAGAAGTGTACATCAAAACATACACATTTTCATTGTATATAAAAGAAATGTACATCAAAACATACACATTTTCATTGTACATTCAAGAAATGTACATCAAAACATACTTATTTTAATTGTACATTCAAGAAATGTACATCAAAACCTACACATTTACATTGTACATTCAAAGAATGTACATCAAAACATACACATTTTCATTGTACATTCAAGAAATGTACATTAAATCACACACATTTTCAGTGTACATTTAAGAAATGTATATCAAAACATGCACATTTTCAGTGTACATTCAAGAAATGTACATCAAAACATACAAATTTACATTGTATATACAAGAAATGTACATCAAAACATACACATTTTCAGTGTACATTCAAGAAATGTACATCAAAACATACACATTTTCATTGTACATTAAAGAAATGTACATCAAAACCTACACATTTTCATTGTACACTCAAGAAATGTACATCAAAACATACACATTTTCAGTGTACATTCAAGAAATGTACATCAAAACATACACATTTTCATTGTATATACCAGAAATGTACATCAAAACATACACATTTTCATTGTATATACAAGAAATGTACATCAAAACATACACATTTTCAGTGTACATTCAAGAAATGTACATCAAAACATATACATTTTCATTGTATATACAAGAAATGTACATCAAAACATACACATTTTCAGTGTACATTCAAGAAATGTACATGAAAACATATACATTTTCATTGTACATTCAAGAAATGTATATCAAAACATACACATTTTCAGATTACATTCAAGAAATGTACATCAAAACATACACATTTTCATTGTATATACAAGAAATGTACATCAAAACATACATATTTTCAGTGTACATTCAAGAAATGTACATCAAAAGATATACATTTTCTTTGTATATACAAGAAATGTACATCAAGACATACACATTTTCAGTGTACATTCAAGAAATGTATATCAAAACATACACATTTTCAGTATACATTCAAGAAATGTACATGAAAACATACACATTTTCAGTGTACATTCAAGAAATGTACATCAAAACATACACATTTTCATTGTATATACCAGAAATGTACATCAAAACATACACATTTTCATTGTATATACAAGAAATGTACATCAAAACACACATTTTCAGTGTACATTCAAGAAATGTACATCAAAACATATACATTTTCATTGTAAATACAAGAAATGTACATCAAAACATACACATTTTCAGTGTACATTCAAGAAATGTACATGAAAACATATACATTTTCATTGTACATTCAAGAAATGTATATCAAAACATACACACTTTCAGTGTACATTCAAGAAATGTACATCAAAACATACACATTTTCATTGTATATACAAGAAATGTACATCAAAACATACACATTTTCATTGTACACTAAAGAAATGTACATCAAAACATACACATTTTCAGTGTACATTCAAGAAATGCACATCAAAACATACACATTTTCATTGTACATTCAAGAAATGTAGATCAAAACATACACATTTTCATTGTACATTCAAGAAATGTACATCAAAACATACACATTTTCATTGTACACTCAAGAAATGTACATCAAAACATACACATTTTCATTGTACACTCAAGAAATGTACATCAAAACATACACTTTTTCATTGTACATTCAAGAAATGTATATCAAAACATACACATTTTCATTGTACATTCAAGAAATGTACATCAAAACATACACATTTTCAGTGTACATTCAAGAAATGTATAACAAAAAATACACATTTTCAGTGTACATTCAAGAAATGTACATCAAAACAAACACATTTTCCTTGTACACTAAAGAAATGTACATCAAAACATACACATTTTCATTCTACATTCAAGAAATATACATCAAAACATACACATTTTCATTGTACATTCAAGAAATGTACATCAAAACATACACATTTTCATTGTACACTCAAGAAATGTACTTCAAAACATACACATTTTAAGTGTACATTCAAGAAATGTATATCAAAGCATACACATTTTCAGTGTACATTCGAGAAATGTACATCAAAACATACAAATTTTCATTGTATATACAAGAAATGTACACCAAAACATACACATTTTCATTGTACATTCAAAGAATGTACATCAAAACATACACATTTTCATTGTACATTCAAGAAATGTAAATCAAAACACACACATTTTCAGTGTACATTCAAGAAATGTATATCAAAGCATACACATTTTCAGTGTACATTCAAGGAATGTACATCAAAACATACAAATTTTCATTGTATATACAAGAAATGTACATCAAAACATACACATTTTCAGTGTACATTCAAGAAATGTACATCAAAACATACACATTTTCATTGTATGTACCAGAAATGTACATCAAAACATACACATTTTCATTGTATATACAAGAAATGTACATCAAAACATACACATTTTCAGTGTACATTCAAGAAATGTACATCAAAACATATACATTTTCATTGTTTATACAAGAAATGTACATCAAAACATACACATTTTCAGTGTACATTCAAGAAATGTATATCAAAACATACACATTTTCAGTATACATTTAAGAAATGTACATGAAAACATATACATTTTCATTGTACATTCAAGAAATGTATATCAAAACATACACACTTTCAGTGTACATTCAAGAAATGTACATCAAAACATACACATTTTCATTGTATATACAAGAAATGTACATCAAAACATACACATTTTCATTGTACACTAAAGAAATGTACATCAAAACATACACATTTTCAGTTTACATTCAAGAAATGTACATCAAAACATACACATTTTCATTGTATATACAGGAAATATATATCAAAACATACACATTTTCAGTGTACATTCAAGAAATGTACATCAAAAACTACACATTTTCATTGTATATTCAAGAAATGTGCATCAAAACATACACGTTTTCTTTGTATATACCAGAAATGTACATCAAAACATACACATTTTCATTGTACATTCAAGAAATGTAGATCAAAACATACACATTTTCATGGTATATACCAGAAATGAACATCAAAACATTCACATTTTCATTGTACATTCAAGAAATGTACATCAAAACATACACATTTTCATTGTATATACCAGAATTGTACATCAAAACATACACATTTTCATTGTACATTCAAGAAATGTACATCAAAACATACACACTTTGACTGCACATTCTAGAAATATACATCAAAACATACACATTTTCATTGCATATACCAGAAATGCACATCAAAACATACACATTTTCATTGTACATTCAAGAACTGTACATTAAAACATACACATTTTCAGTGTACATTCAAGAAATGTACATCAAAACATACACATTTTCAGTGTACATTCAAGAAATGTACATCAAAACATACACATTTTCATTGTATATACAAGAAATGTACATCAAAGCATACACATTTGATTGTACATTCAAGAAATGTACATCAAAACATACTTATTTTAATTGTACATTCAAGAAATGTACATCAAAACCTACACATTTACATTGTACATTCAAAGAATGTACATCAAAACATACACATTTTCATTGTACATTCAAGAAATGTACATCAAATCACACACATTTTCAGTGTACATTCAAGAGAAGTATATCAAAACATACACATTTTCAGTGTACATTCAAGAAATGTACATCAAAACATACAAATTTACATTGTATATACAAGAAATGTACATCAAAACATACACATTTTCATTGTACATTAAAGAAATGTACATCAAAACCTACACTTTTTCAGTGTACATTCAAGAAATGTACATCAAAACATACACATTTTCATTGTACACTCAAGAAATGTACATCAAAACATACACATTTTCAGTGTACATTCAAAAAATGTACATCAAAACATACACATTTTCATTGTATATACCAGAAATGTACATCAAAACATACACATTTCCATTGTATATACAAGAAATATACATCAAAACATACACATTTTCAGTGTACATTCAAGAAATGTACATCAAAACATATAAATTTTCATTGTATATACAAGAAATGTACATCAGAACATACACATTTTCAGTGTACATTCAAGAAATGTACATGAAAACATATACATTTTCATTGTACATTCAAGAAATGTATATCAAAACATACACATTTTCAGATTACATTCAAGAAATGTACATCAAAACATACACAATTTCATTGTACATTCAAGAAATGTACATCAAAACATACACATTTTCATTGTACATTCAAGAAATGTACATCAAAACATAAACATTTTCATTGTACATTCAAGAAATGTATATCAAAACATACACATTTTCAGTGTACATTCAAGAAATGTACATCAAAACATACAAATTTTCATTGTATATACAAGAAATGTACATCAAAACATACACATTTTCATTGTACATTAAAGAAATGTACATCGAAACCTACACATTTTCAGTGTACATTCAAGAAATGTACATCAAAACATACACATTTTCATTGTACACTCAAGAAATGTACATCAAAACATACACATTTTCAGTGTACATTCAAGAAATGTACATCAAAACATACACATTTTCATTGTATATACCAGAAATGTACATCAAAACATACACATTTTCATTGTATATACAAGAAATGTACATCAAAACATATACATTTTCATTGTAAATACAAGAAATGTACATCAAAACATACACATTTTCAGTGTACATTCAAGAAATGTACATGAAAACATATACATTTTCATTGTACATTCAAGAAATGTATATCAAAACATACACATTTTCAGATTACATTCATGAAATGTACATCAAAACACACACATTTTCATTGTATATACAAGAAATGTACATCAAAACATACACATCTTCATTGTACACTAAAGAAATGTACATCAAAACATACACACTTTCAGTGTACATTCAAGAAATGTACATCAAAAAATACACATTTTCATTGTACATTCAAGAAATGTACATCAAAACATACACATTTTCAGTGTACATTCAAAAAATGTACATCAAAACATACACATTTTCATTGTATATACCAGAAATGTACATCAAAACATACACATTTCCATTGTATATACAAGAAATATACATCAAAACATACACATTTTCAGTGTACATTCAAGAAATGTACATCAAAACATATACATTTTCATTGTATATACAAGAAATGTACATCAAAACATACACATTTTCAGTGTACATTCAAGAAATGTACATGAAAACATATACATTTTCATTGTACATTCAAGAAATGTATATCAAAACATACACATTTTCAGATTACATTCAAGAAATGTACATCAAAACATACACATTTTCATTGCACATTCAAGAAATGTACATCAAAACAAACACATTTTCCTTGTACACTAAAGAAATGTACATCAAAACATACACATTTTCATTCTACATTCAAGAAATATACATCAAAACATACACATTTTCATTGTACATTCAAGAAATGTACATCAAAACATACACATTTTCATTGTACACTCAAGAAATGTACTTCAAAACATACACATTTTCAGTGTACATTCAAGAAATGTATATCAAAGCATACACATTTTCAGTGTACATTCAAGAAATGTACATCAAAACATACAAATTTTCATTGTATATACAAGAAATGTACACCAAAACATACACATTTTCATTGTACATTCAAAGAATGTACATCAAAACATACACATTTTCAGTGTACATTCAAGAAATGTACATCAAAACACACACATTTTCAGTGTACATAGAAGAAATGTATATCAAAGCATACACATTTTCAGTGTACATTCAAGAAACGTACATCAAAACATACAAATTTTCATTGTATATACAAGAAATGTACATCAAAACATACACATTTTCAGTGTACATTCAAGAAATGTACATCAAAACATACACATTTCATTGTATGTACCAGAAATGTACATCAAAACATACACATTTTCATTGTATATACAAGAAATGTACATCAAAACATACACATTTTCAGTGTACATTCAAGAAATGTACATCAAAACATATACATTTTCATTGTTTATACAAGAAATGTACATCAAAACATACACATTTTCAGTGTACATTCAAGAAATGTATATCAAAACATACACATTTTCAGTATACATTTAAGAAATGTACATGAAAACATATACATTTTCATTGTACATTCAAGAAATGTATATCAAAACATACACACTTTCAGTGTACATTCAAGAAATGTACATCAAAACATACACATTTTCATTGTATATACAAGAAATGTACATCAAAACATACACATTTTCATTGTACACTAAAGAAATGTACATCAAAACATACACATTTTCAGTGTACATTCAAGAAATGTACATCAAAACATACAGATTTTCATTGTATATACAGGAAATATATATCAAAACATACACATTTTCAGTGTACATTCAAGAAATGTACATCAAAAACTACACATTTTCATTGTATATTCAAGAAATGTGCATCAAAACATACACGTTTTCATTGTATATACCAGAAATGTACATCAAAACATACACATTTTCATTGTACATTCAAGAAATGTAGATCAAAACATACACATTTTCATTGTATATACCAGAAATGTACATCAACACATTCACATTTTCATTGTACATTCAAGAAATGTACATCAAAACATACACATTTTCATTGTATATACCAGAATTGTACATCAAAACATACACATTTTCATTGTACATTCAAGAAATGTACATCAAAACATACACACTTTGACTGCACATTCTAGAAATATACATCAAAACATACACATTTTCATTGCATATACCAGAAATGCACATCAAAACATACACATTTTCATTGTACATTCAAGAACTGTACATTAAAACATACACATTTTCAGTGTACATTCAAGAAATGTACATCAAAACATACACATTTTCAGTGTACATTCAAGAAATGTACATCAAAACATACACATTTTCATTGTATATACAAGAAATGTACATCAAAACATACACATTTTCATTGTACATTCAAGAAATGTACATCAAAACATACTTATTTTAATTGTACATTCAAGAAATGTACATCAAAATCTACACATTTACATTGTACATTCAAAGAATGTACATCAAAACATACACATTTTCATTGTACATTCAAGAAATGTACATCAAATCACACACATTTTCAGTGTACATTCAAGAGATGTATATCAAAACATACACATTTTCAGTGTACATTCAAGAAATGTACATCAAAACATACAAATTTACATTGTATATACAAGAAATGTACATCAAAACATACACATTTTCATTGTACATTAAAGAAATGTACATCAAAACCTACACTTTTTCAGTGTACATTCAAGAAATGTACATCAAAACATACACATTTTCATTGTATATACAAGAAATGTACATCAAAACATACACATTTTCAGTGTACATTCAAGAAATGTACATGAAAACATATACATTTTCACTGTACATTCAAGAAATGTATATCAAAACATACACATTTTCAGATTACATTCAAGAAATGTACATCAAAACATACACATTTTCATTGTACATTCAAGAAATGTACATCAAAACATACACATTTTCATTGTACATTCAAGAAATGTACATCAAAACATAAACATTTTCATTGTACATTCAAGAAATGTATATCAAAACATACACATTTTCAGTGTACATTCAAGAAATGTACATCAAAACATACAAATTTTCATTGTATATACAAATAATGTACATCAAAACATACACATTTTCATTGTACATTAAAGAAATGTACATCGAAACATAAACATTTTCATTGTACATTCAAGAAATGTATATCAAAACATACACATTTTCAGTGTACATTCAAGAAATGTACATCAAAACATACAAATTTTCATTGTATATACAAGAAATGTACATCAAAACATACACATTTTCATTGTACATTAAAGAAATGTACATCCATACCTACACATTTTCAGTGTACATTCAAGAAATGTACATCAAAACATACACATTTTCATTGTACACTCAAGAAATGTACATCAAAACATACACATTTTCAGTGTACATTCAAGAAATGTACATCAAAACATACACATTTTCATTGTATATACCAGAAATGTACATCAAAACATACACATTTTCATTGTATATACAAGAAATGTACATCAAAACATACACATTTTCAGTGTACATTCAAGAAATGTACATCAAAACATATACATTTTCATTGTAAATACAAGAAATGTACATGAAAACATATACATTTTCATTGTACATTCAAGAAATGTATATCAAAACATACACATTTTCAGACTACATTCATGAAATGTACATCAAAACACACACATTTTCATTGTATATACAAGAAATGTACATCAAAACATACACATCTTCATTGTACACTAAAGAAATGTACATCAAAACATACACACTTTCAGTGTACATTCAAGAAATGTACATCAAAAAATACACATTTTCATTGTACATTCAAGAAATGTACATCAAAACATGCACATTTTCAGTGTACATTCAAAAAATGTACATCAAAACATACACATTTTCATTGTATATACCAGAAATGTACATCAAAACATACACATTTCCATTGTATATACAAGAAATATACATCAAAACATACACATTTTCAGTGTACATTCAAGAAATGTACATCAAAACATATACATTTTCATTGTATATACAAGAAATGTACATCAAAACATACACATTTTCAGTGTACATTCAAGAAATGTACATGAAAACATATACATTTTCATTGTACATTCAAGAAATGTATATCAAAACATACACATTTTCAGATTACATTCAAGAAATGTACATCAAAACATACACATTTTCATTGCACATTCAAGAAATGTACATCAAAACACACACATTTTCAGTGTACATTCAAGAAATGTATATCAAAACATACACATTTTCAGTGTACATTCAAGAAATGTACATCAAAACATACAAATTTTCATTGTATATACAAGAAATGTACATCAAAACATACACATTTTCATTGTACATTAAAGAAATGTACATCGAAACCTACACATTTTCAGTGTACATTCAAGAAATGTACATCAAAACATACACATTTTCAGTGTACATTCAAGAAATGTACATCAAAACATACACATTTTCATTGTATATACCAGAAATGTACATCAAAACATACACATTTTCATTGTATATACAAGAAATGTACATCAAAACATACACATTCTCAGTGTACATTCAAGAAATGTACATCAAAACATATACATTTTCATTGTAAATACAAGAAATGTACATCAAAACATACACATTTTCAGTGTACATTCAAGAAATGTACATGAAAACATATACATTTTCATTGTACATTCAAGAAATGTATATCAAAACATACACATTTTCAGATTACATTCATGAAATGTACATCAAAACATACACATTTTCATTGTATATTCAAGAAATGTACATCAAAACATAAACATCTTCATTGTACACTAAAGAAATGTACATCAAAACATACACACTTTCAGTGTACATTCAAGAAATGTACATCAAAAAATACACATTTTCATTGTACATTCAAGAAATGTACATCAAAACATACACATTTTCATTGTACATTAAAGAAATGTACATCAAAACATACACATTTTCATTCTACATTCAAGGAATGTACATCAAAACATACACATCTTCATTGTACATTCAAGAAATGTGCATCAAAACACACACATTTTCATTGTACACTCAAGAATTGTACATCAAAACATACACATTTTGAGTGTACATTCAAGAGAGATACATCAAAACATGCACATTTTCATTGTATATACCAGAAATGTACATCAAAATATACACATTTTCATTGTATATACAGGAAATATATATCAAAACATACACATTTTCAGTGTACATTCAAGAAATGTACATCAAAACATACACATTTTGAGTGTACATTCAAGAGAGATACATCAAAACATGCACATTTTCATTGTATATACCAGAAATGTACATCAAAACATACACATTTTCATTGTATATACAGGAAATATATATCAAAACATACACATTTTCAGTGTACATTCAAGAAATGTACATCAAAAACTACACATTTTCATTGTATATTCAAGAAATGTGCATCAAAACATACACGTTTTCATTGTATATACCAGAAAAGTACATCAAAACATACACATTTTCATTGTACATTCAAGAAATGTAAATCAAAACATGCACATTTTCATTGTATATACCAGAAATGTACATCAAAACATTCACATTTTCATTGTACATTCAAGAAATGTACATCAAAACATACACATTTTCATTGTATATACCAGAATTGTACATCAAAACATACACATTTTCATTGTACATTCAAGAAATATACATCAAAACATACACATTTTCATTGCATATACCAGAAATGCACATCAAAACATACACATTTTCATTGTACGTTCTAGAACTGTACATTAAAACATACACATTTTCAGTGTACATTCAAGAAATGTACATCAAAACATACACATTTTCAGTGTACATTCAAGAAATGTACATCAAAACATACACATTTTCATTGTATATACAAGAAATGTACATCAAAACATACACATTTTCATTGTACATTCAAGAAATGTACATCAAAACATACTTACTTTAATTGTACATTCAAGAAATGTACATCAAAACCTACACATTTACATTGTACATTCAAAGAATGTACATCAAAACATACACATTTTCATTGTACATTCAAGAAATGTACATCAAATCACACACATTTTCAGTGTACATTCAAGAAATGTATATCAAAACATACACATTTTCAGTGTACATTCAAGAAATGTACATCAAAAAATACAAATTTACATTGTATATATAAGAAATGTACATCAAAACATACACATTTTCATTGTACATTAAAGAAATGTACATCAAAACCTACACATTTTGAGTGTACATTCAAGAAATGTACATCAAAACATACACATTTTCATTGTACATTAAAGAAATGTACATCAAAACCTACACATTTTCATTGTACACTCAAGAAATGTACATCAAAACATACACATTTTCAGTGTACATTCAAGAAATGTACATCAAAACATACACATTTTCACTGTATATACCACAAATGTACATCAAAACATACACATTTTCATAGTATATACAAGAAATGTACATCAAAACATACACATTTTCAGTGTACATTCAAGAAATGTACATCAAAACATATACATTTTCATTGTATATACAAGAAATGTACATCAAAACATACACATTTTCAGTGTACTTTCAAGAAATGTACATGAAAACATATACATTTTCATTGTACATTCAAGAAATGTATATCAAAACATACACATTTTCAGATTACATTCAAGAAATGTACATCAAAACATACACATTTTCATTGTATATACAAGAAATGTACATCAAAACATACACATTTTCAGTGTACATTCAAGAAATGTACATCAAAACATATACATTTTCATTGTATATACAAGAAATGTACATCAAAACATACACATTTTCAGTGTACATTCAAGAAATGTATATCAAAACATACACATTTTCAGTATATATTCAAGAAATGTACATGAAAACATATACAGTTTCATTGTACATTCAAGAAATGTATATCAAAACATACACACTTTCAGTGTACATTCAAGAAATGTACATCAAAACATACACATTTTCATTGTATATACAAGAAATGTACATCAAAACATACACATTTTCATTGTACACTAAAGAAATGTACATCAAAACATACACATTTTCAGTGTACATTCAAGAAATGCACATCAAAACATACACATTTTCATTGTACATTCAAGAAATGTAGATCAAAACATACACATTTTCATTGTACATTCAAGAAATGTACATCAAAACATACAAATTTTCATTGTATATACAAGAAATGTACATCAAAACATACACATTTTCATTGTAGATTAAAGAAATGTACATCGAAACATACACATTTTCATTGTATATTCAAGAAATGTACATCAAAAGATACACATTTTCAGTGTACACTCAGGAATGTACATCAAAACATACACATTTTCATTGTACACTCAAGAAATGTACATCAAAACATACACATTTTCAGTGTACATTCAAGAAATGTACATCAAAACATACACATTTTCATTGTATATACCAGAAATGTACATCAAAACATACACATTTTCATTGTATATACAAGAAATGTACATCAAAACAAACACATTTTCATTGTACACTAAAGAAATGTACATCAAAACATACACATTTTCAGTGTACATTCATGAAATGTACATCAAAACATACACATTTTCATTGTACATTCAAGAAATGTACATCAAAACATACACATTTTCATTGTATATACCAGAAATGTACATCAAAACATACACATTTCCATTGTATATACAAGAAATGTACATCAAAACATACACATTCTCAGTGTACATTCAAGAAATGTACATCAAAACATATACATTTTCATTGTAAATACAAGAAATGTACATCAAAACATACACATTTTCAGTGTACATTCAAGAAATGTACATGAAAACATATACATTTTCATTGTACATTCAAGAAATGTATATCAAAACATACACATTTTCAGATTACATTCATGAAATGTACATCAAAACATACACATTTTCATTGTATATTCAAGAAATGTACATCAAAACATAAACATCTTCATTGTACACTAAAGAAATGTACATCAAAACATACACACTTTCAGTGTACATTCAAGAAATGTACATCAAAAAATACACATTTTCATTGTACATTCAAGAAATGTACATCAAAACATACACATTTTCATTGTACATTAAAGAAATGTACATCAAAACATACACATTTTCATTCTACATTCAAGGAATGTACATCAAAACATACACATCTTCATTGTACATTCAAGAAATGTGCATCAAAACACACACATTTTCATTGTACACTCAAGAATTGTACATCAAAACATACACATTTTGAGTGTACATTCAAGAGAGATACATCAAAACATGCACATTTTCATTGTATATACCAGAAATGTACATCAAAACATACACATTTTCATTGTATATACAGGAAATATATATCAAAACATACACATTTTCAGTGTACATTCCAGAAATGTACATCAAAAACTACACATTTTCATTGTATATTCAAGAAATGTGCATCAAAACATACACGTTTTCATTGTATATACCAGAAACGTACATCAAAACATACACATTTTCATTGTTCATTCAAGAAATGTAGATCAAAACATGCACATTTTCATTGTATATACCAGAAATGTACATCAAAACATTCACATTTTCATTGTACATTCAAGAAATGTACATCAAAACATACACATTTTCATTGTATATACCAGAATTGTACATCAAAACATACACATTTTCATTGTACATTCAAGAAATATACATCAAAACATACACATTTTCATTGCATATACCAGAAATGCACATCAAAACATACACATTTTCATTGTACGTTCTAGAACTGTACATTAAAACATACACATTTTCAGTGTACATTCAAGAAATGTACATCAAAACATACACATATTCAGTGTACATTCAAGAAATGTACATCAAAACATACACATTTTCATTGTATATACAAGAAATGTACATCAAAACATACACATTTTCATTGTACATTCAAGAAATGTACATCAAAACATACTTACTTTAATTGTACATTCAAGAAATGTACATCAGAACCTACACATTTACATTGTACATTCAAAGAATGTACATCAAAACATACACATTTTCATTGTACATTCAAGAAATGTACATCAAATCACACACATTTTCAGTGTACATTCAAGAAATGTATATCAAAACATACACATTTTCAGTGTACATTCAAGAAATGTACATCAAAAAATACAAATTTACATTGTATATATAAGAAATGTACATCAAAACATACACATTTTCATTGTACATTAAAGAAATGTACATCAAAACCTACACATTTTGAGTGTACATTCAAGAAATGTACATCAAAACATACACATTTTCATTGTACATTAAAGAAATGTACATCAAAACCTACACATTTTCATTGTACACTCAAGAAATGTACATCAAAACATACACATTTTCAGTGTACATTCAAGAAATGTACATCAAAACATACACATTTTCACTGTATATACCACAAATGTACATCAAAACATACACATTTTCATAGTATATACAAGAAATGTACATCAAAACATACACATTTTCAGTGTACATTCAAGAAATGTACATCAAAACATATACATTTTCATTGTATATACAAGAAATGTACATCAAAACATACACATTTTCAGTGTACTTTCAAGAAATGTACATGAAAACATATACATTTTCATTGTACATTCAAGAAATGTATATCAAAACATACACATTTTCAGATTACATTCAAGAAATGTACATCAAAACATACACATTTTCATTGTATATACAAGAAATGTACATCAAAACATACACATTTTCAGTGTACATTCAAGAAATGTACATCAAAACATATACATTTTCATTGTATATCCAAGAAATGTACATCAAAACATACACATTTTCAGTGTACATTCAAGAAATGTATATCAAAACATACACATTTTCAGTATACATTCAAGAAATGTACATGAAAACATATACAGTTTCATTGTACATTCAAGAAATGTATATCAAAACATACACACTTTCAGTGTACATTCAAGAAATGTACATCAAAACATACACATTTTCATTGTATATACAAGAAATGTACATCAAAACATACACATTTTCATTGTACACTAAAGAAATGTACATCAAAACATACACATTTTCAGTGTACATTCAAGAAATGCACATCAAAACATACACATTTTCATTGTACATTCAAGAAATGTAGATCAAAACATACACATTTTCATTGTACATTCAAGAAATGTACATCAAAACATACAAATTTTCATTGTATATACAAGAAATGTACATCAAAACATACACATTTTCATTGTAGATTAAAGAAATGTACATCGAAACATACACATTTTCATTGTATATTCAAGAAATGTACATCAAAAGATACACATTTTCAGTGTACATTCAGGAATGTACATCAAAACATACACATTTTCATTGTACACTCAAGAAATGTACATCAAAACATACACATTTTCAGTGTACATTCAAGAAATGTACATCAAAACATACACATTTTCATTGTATATACCAGAAATGTACATCAAAACATACACATTTTCATTGTATATACAAGAAATGTACATCAAAACAAACACATTTTCATTGTACACTAAAGAAATGTACATCAAAACATACACATTTTCAGTGTACATTCAAGAAATGTACATCAAAACATACACATTTTCATTGTATATACAAGAAATGTACATCAAAACATACACATTTTCATTGTACACTAAAGAAATGTACATCAAAACATACACATTTTCAGTGTACATTCAAGAAATGCACATCAAAACATACACATTTTCATTGTACATTCAAGAAATGTAGATCAAAACATACACATTTTCATTGTACATTCAAGAAATGTACATCAAAACATACAAATTTTCATTGTATATACAAGAAATGTACATCAAAACATACACATTTTCATTGTAGATTAAAGAAATGTACATCGAAACATACACATTTTCATTGTATATTCAAGAAATGTACATCAAAAGATACACATTTTCAGAGTACATTCAGGAAATGTACATCAAAACATACATATTTTCATTGTACATTAAAGAAATGTACATCAAAACATACACATTTTCATTGTACACTCAAGAAATGTACATCAAAACATACACATTTTCAGTGTACATTCAAGAAATGTACATCAAAACATACACATTTTCATTGTATATACCAGAAATGTACATCAAAACATACACATTTTCATTGTATATACAAGAAATGTACATCAAAACAAACACATTTTCAGTGTACATTCAAGAAATGTACATCAAAACATATACATTTTCATTGTAAATACAAGAAATGTACATCAAAACATACACATTTTCAGTGTACATTCAAGAAATGTACATGAAAACATATACATTTTCATTGTACATTCAAGAAATGTATATCAAAACATACACATTTTCAGATTACATTCATGAAATGTACATCAAAACACACATTTTCATTGTATATACAAGAAATGTACATCAAAACATACACATCTTCATTGTACACTAAAGAAATGTACATCAAAACATACACACTTTCAGTGTACATTCAAGAAATGTACATCAAAAAATACACATTTTCATTGTACATTCAAGAAATGTACATCATCACATACACATTTTCAGTGTACATTCAAAAAATGTACATCAAAACATACACATTTTCATTGTATATACCAGAAATGTACATCAAAACATACACATTTCCATTGTATATACAAGAAATATACATCAAAACATACACATTTTCAGTGTACATTCAAGAAATGTACATCAAAACATACACATTTTCAGATTACATTCAAGAAATGTACATCAAAACATACACATTTTCATTGTATATACAAGAAATGTACATCAAAACATACACATTTTCAGTGTACATTCAAGAAATGTACATCAAAACATATACATTTTCATTGTATATACAAGAAATGTACATCAAAACATACACATTTTCAGTGTACTTTCAAGAAATGTACATGAAAACATATACATTTTCATTGTACATTCAAGAAATGTATATCAAAACATACACATTTTCAGATTACATTCAAGAAATGTACATCAAAACATACACATTTTCATTGTATATACAAGAAATGTACATCAAAACATACACATTTTCAGTGTACATTCAAGAAATGTACATCAAAACATATACATTTTCATTGTATATACAAGAAATGTACATCAAAACATACACATTTTCAGTGTACATTCAAGAAATGTATATCAAAACATACACATTTTCAGTATATATTCAAGAAATGTACATGAAAACATATACAGTTTCATTGTACATTCAAGAAATGTATATCAAAACATACACACTTTCAGTGTACATTCAAGAAATGTACATCAAAACATACACATTTTCATTGTATATACAAGAAATGTACATCAAAACATACACATTTTCATTGTACACTAAAGAAATGTACATCAAAACATACACATTTTCAGTGTACATTCAAGAAATGCACATCAAAACATACACATTTTCATTGTACATTCAAGAAATGTAGATCAAAACATACACATTTTCATTGTACATTCAAGAAATGTACATCAAAACATACAAATTTTCATTGTATATACAAGAAATGTACATCAAAACATACACATTTTCATTGTAGATTAAAGAAATGTACATCGAAACATACACATTTTCATTGTATATTCAAGAAATGTACATCAAAAGATACACATTTTCAGTGTACACTCAGGAATTTACATCAAAACATACACATTTTCATTGTACACTCAAGAAATGTACATCAAAACATACACATTTTCAGTGTACATTCAAGAAATGTACATCAAAACATACACATTTTCATTGTATATACCAGAAATGTACATCAAAACATACACATTTTCATTGTATATACAAGAAATGTACATCAAAACAAACACATTTTCATTGTACACTAAAGAAATGTACATCAAAACATACACATTTTCAGTGTACATTCATGAAATGTACATCAAAACATACACATTTTCATTGTACATTCAAGAAATGTACATCAAAACATACACATTTTCATTGTATATACCAGAAATGTACATCAAAACATACACATTTCCATTGTATATACAAGAAATGTACATCAAAACATACACATTCTCAGTGTACATTCAAGAAATGTACATCAAAACATATACATTTTCATTGTAAATACAAGAAATGTACATCAAAACATACACATTTTCAGTGTACATTCAAGAAATGTACATGAAAACATATACATTTTCATTGTACATTCAAGAAATGTATATCAAAACATACACATTTTCAGATTACATTCATGAAATGTACATCAAAACATACACATTTTCATTGTATATTCAAGAAATGTACATCAAAACATAAACATCTTCATTGTACACTAAAGAAATGTACATCAAAACATACACACTTTCAGTGTACATTCAAGAAATGTACATCAAAAAATACACATTTTCATTGTACATTCAAGAAATGTACATCAAAACATACACATTTTCATTGTACATTAAAGAAATGTACATCAAAACATACACATTTTCATTCTACATTCAAGGAATGTACATCAAAACATACACATCTTCATTGTACATTCAAGAAATGTGCATCAAAACACACACATTTTCATTGTACACTCAAGAATTGTACATCAAAACATACACATTTTGAGTGTACATTCAAGAGAGATACATCAAAACATGCACATTTTCATTGTATATACCAGAAATGTACATCAAAACATACACATTTTCATTGTATATACAGGAAATATATATCAAAACATACACATTTTCAGTGTACATTCCAGAAATGTACATCAAAAACTACACATTTTCATTGTATATTCAAGAAATGTGCATCAAAACATACACGTTTTCATTGTATATACCAGAAACGTACATCAAAACATACACATTTTCATTGTACATTCAAGAAATGTAGATCAAAACATGCACATTTTCATTGTATATACCAGAAATGTACATCAAAACATTCACATTTTCATTGTACATTCAAGAAATGTACATCAAAACATACACATTTTCATTGTATATACCAGAATTGTACATCAAAACATACACATTTTCATTGTACATTCAAGAAATATACATCAAAACATACACATTTTCATTGCATATACCAGAAATGCACATCAAAACATACACATTTTCATTGTACGTTCTAGAACTGTACATTAAAACATACACATTTTCAGTGTACATTCAAGAAATGTACATCAAAACATACACATATTCAGTGTACATTCAAGAAATGTACATCAAAACATACACATTTTCATTGTATATACAAGAAATGTACATCAAAACATACACATTTTCATTGTACATTCAAGAAATGTACATCAAAACATACTTACTTTAATTGTACATTCAAGAAATGTACATCAGAACCTACACATTTACATTGTACATTCAAAGAATGTACATCAAAACATACACATTTTCATTGTACATTCAAGAAATGTACATCAAATCACACACATTTTCAGTGTACATTCAAGAAATGTATATCAAAACATACACATTTTCAGTGTACATTCAAGAAATGTACATCAAAAAATACAAATTTACATTGTATATATAAGAAATGTACATCAAAACATACACATTTTCATTGTACATTAAAGAAATGTACATCAAAACCTACACATTTTGAGTGTACATTCAAGAAATGTACATCAAAACATACACATTTTCATTGTACATTAAAGAAATGTACATCAAAACCTACACATTTTCATTGTACACTCAAGAAATGTACATCAAAACATACACATTTTCAGTGTACATTCAAGAAATGTACATCAAAACATACACATTTTCACTGTATATACCACAAATGTACATCAAAACATACACATTTTCATAGTATATACAAGAAATGTACATCAAAACATACACATTTTCAGTGTACATTCAAGAAATGTACATCAAAACATATACATTTTCATTGTATATACAAGAAATGTACATCAAAACATACACATTTTCAGTGTACTTTCAAGAAATGTACATGAAAACATATACATTTTCATTGTACATTCAAGAAATGTATATCAAAACATACACATTTTCAGATTACATTCAAGAAATGTACATCAAAACATACACATTTTCATTGTATATACAAGAAATGTACATCAAAACATACACATTTTCAGTGTACATTCAAGAAATGTACATCAAAACATATACATTTTCATTGTATATCCAAGAAATGTACATCAAAACATACACATTTTCAGTGTACATTCAAGAAATGTATATCAAAACATACACATTTTCAGTATACATTCAAGAAATGTACATGAAAACATATACAGTTTCATTGTACATTCAAGAAATGTATATCAAAACATACACACTTTCAGTGTACATTCAAGAAATGTACATCAAAACATACACATTTTCATTGTATATACAAGAAATGTACATCAAAACATACACATTTTCATTGTACACTAAAGAAATGTACATCAAAACATACACATTTTCAGTGTACATTCAAGAAATGCACATCAAAACATACACATTTTCATTGTACATTCAAGAAATGTAGATCAAAACATACACATTTTCATTGTACATTCAAGAAATGTACATCAAAACATACAAATTTTCATTGTATATACAAGAAATGTACATCAAAACATACACATTTTCATTGTAGATTAAAGAAATGTACATCGAAACATACACATTTTCATTGTATATTCAAGAAATGTACATCAAAAGATACACATTTTCAGTGTACATTCAGGAATGTACATCAAAACATACACATTTTCATTGTACACTCAAGAAATGTACATCAAAACATACACATTTTCAGTGTACATTGAAGAAATGTACATCAAAACATACACATTTTCATTGTATATACCAGAAATGTACATCAAAACATACACATTTTCATTGTATATACAAGAAATGTACATCAAAACAAACACATTTTCATTGTACACTAAAGAAATGTACATCAAAACATACACATTTTCAGTGTACATTCAAGAAATGTACATCAAAACATACACATTTTCATTGTATATACAAGAAATGTACATCAAAACATACACATTTTCATTGTACACTAAAGAAATGTACATCAAAACATACACATTTTCAGTGTACATTCAAGAAATGCACATCAAAACATACACATTTTCATTGTACATTCAAGAAATGTAGATCAAAACATACACATTTTCATTGTACATTCAAGAAATGTACATCAAAACATACAAATTTTCATTGTATATACAAGAAATGTACATCAAAACATACACATTTTCATTGTAGATTAAAGAAATGTACATCGAAACATACACATTTTCATTGTATATTCAAGAAATGTACATCAAAAGATACACATTTTCAGAGTACATTCAGGAAATGTACATCAAAACATACATATTTTCATTGTACATTAAAGAAATGTACATCAAAACATACACATTTTCATTGTACACTCAAGAAATGTACATCAAAACATACACATTTTCAGTGTACATTCAAGAAATGTACATCAAAACATACACATTTTCATTGTATATACCAGAAATGTACATCAAAACATACACATTTTCATTGTATATACAAGAAATGTACATCAAAACAAACACATTTTCAGTGTACATTCAAGAAATGTACATCAAAACATATACATTTTCATTGTAAATACAAGAAATGTACATCAAAACATACACATTTTCAGTGTACATTCAAGAAATGTACATGAAAACATATACATTTTCATTGTACATTCAAGAAATGTATATCAAAACATACACATTTTCAGATTACATTCATGAAATGTACATCAAAACACACATTTTCATTGTATATACAAGAAATGTACATCAAAACATACACATCTTCATTGTACACTAAAGAAATGTACATCAAAACATACACACTTTCAGTGTACATTCAAGAAATGTACATCAAAAAATACACATTTTCATTGTACATTCAAGAAATGTACATCATCACATACACATTTTCAGTGTACATTCAAAAAATGTACATCAAAACATACACATTTTCATTGTATATACCAGAAATGTACATCAAAACATACACATTTCCATTGTATATACAAGAAATATACATCAAAACATACACATTTTCAGTGTACATTCAAGAAATGTACATCAAAACATATACATTTTCATTGTATATACAAGAAATGTACATCAAAACATACACATTTTCAGTGTACATTCAAGAAATGTACATGAAAACATATACATTTTCATTGTTCATTCAAGAAATGTATATCAAAACACACATTTTCAGGTTACATTCAAGAAATGTACATCAAAACATACACATTTTCATTGTACATTCAAGAAATGTACATCAAAACACACAAATTTTCAGTGTACATTCAAGAAATGTATATCAAAACATACACATTTTCAGTGTACATTCAAGAAATGTACATCAAAACATACAAATTTTCATTGTATATACAAGAAATGTACATCAAAACATACACATTTTCATTGTACATTAAAGAAATGTACATCGAAACCTACACATTTTCAGTGTACATTCAAGAAATGTACATCAAAACATACACATTTTCAGTGTACATTCAAGAAATGTACATAAAACATACACATTTTCATTGTATATACCAGAAATGTACATCAAAACATACACATTTTCATTGTATATACAAGAAATGTACATCAAAACATACACATTTTCAGTGTACATTCAATAAATGTACATCAAAACATACACATTTTCAGATTACATTCATGAAATGTATATCAAAACATACACATTTTCAGATTACATTCATGAAATGTACATCAAAACATACACATTTTCATTGTATATACAAGAAATGTACATCAAAACATACACATCTTCATTGTACACTAAAGAAATGTACATCAAAACATACACACTTTCAGTGTACATTCAAGAAATGTACTTCAAAAAATACACATTTTCATTGTACATTCAAGAAATGTACATCAAAACATACACATTTTCATTGTACATTAAAGAAATGTACATCAAAACATACACATTTTCATTGTACGTTCAAGGAATGTACATCAAAACATACACATTTTCATTGTACATTCAAGAAATGTGCATCAAAACACACACATTTTCATTGTACACTCAAGAATTGTACATCAAAACATACACATTTTGAGTGTACATTCAAGAGAGATACATCAAAACATGCACATTTTCATTGTATATACCAGAAATGTACATCAAAACATACACATTTTCATTGTATATACAGGAAATATATATCAAAACATACACATTTTCAGTGTACATTCAAGAAATGTACATCAAAAACTACACATTTTCATTGTATAATCAAGAAATGTGCATCAAAACATACACGTTTTCATTGTATATACCAGAAAAGTACATCAAAACATACACATTTTCATTGTACACTCAAGAAATGTACATCAAAACATACACATTTTCAGTGTACATTCAAGAAATGTACATCAAAACATACACATTTTCATTGTATATACCAGAAATGTACATCAAAACATACACATTTTCATTGTATATACAAGAAATGTACATCAAAACATACACATTTTCAGTGTACATTCAAGAAATGTACATCAAAACATATACATTTTCATTGTATATACAAGAAATGTACATCAAAACATACACATTTTCAGTGTACATTCAAGAAATGTACATGAAAACATATACATTTTCATTGTACATTCAAGAAATGTATATCAAAACATACACATTTTCAGATTACATTCAAGAAATGTACATCAAAACATACACATTTTCATTGTATATACAAGAAATGTACATCAAAACATACACATTTTCAGTGTACATTCAAGAAATGTACATCAAAACATATACATTTTCATTGTATATACAAGAAATGTACATCAAAACATACACATTTTCAGTATACATTCAAGAAATGTACATGAAAACATATACAGTTTCATTGTGCATTCAAGAAATGTATATCAAAACATACACATTTTCAGTATACATTCAAGAAATGTACATGAAAACATATACAGTTTCATTGTACATTCAAGAAATGTACATCAAAACATACACATTTCCATTGTAGATTAAAGAAATGTACATCGAAACCTACACATTTTCAGTGTACATTCAGGAATGTACATCAAAACATATACATTTTCATTGTACACTCAAGAAATGTACATCAAAACATACACATTTTCAGTGTACATTCAAGAAATGTACATCAAAACATACACATTTTCATTGTATATACCAGAAATGTACATCAAAACATACACATTTTCATTGTATATACAAGAAATGTACATCAAAACATACACATTTTCAGTGTATATTCAAGAAATGTACATCAAAACATATACATTTTCATTGTAAATACAAGAAATGTACATCAAAACATACACATTTTCAGTGTACATTCAAGAAATGTACATGAAAACATATACATTTTCATTGTACATTCAAGCAATGTATATCAAAACATACACATTTTCAGATTACATTCATGAAATGTACATCAAAACATACACATTTTCATTGTATATACAAGAAATGTACATCAAAACATACACATCTTCATTGTACACTAAAGAAATGTACATCAAAACATACACACTTTCAGTGTACATTCAAGAAATGTATATCAAAACATACACATTTTCAGTATACATTCAAGAAATGTACATGAAAACATATACAGTTTCATTGTACATTCAAGAAATGTATATCAAAACATACACACTTTCAGTGTACATACAAGAAATGTACATCAAAACATACACATTTTCATTGTATATACAAGAAATGTACATCAAAACATACACATTTTCATTGTACACTAAAGAAATGTACATCAAAACATACACATTTTCAGTGTACATTCAAGAAATGCACATCAAAACATACACATTTTCATTGTACATTCAAGAAATGTAGATCAAAACATACACATTTTCATTGTACATTCAAGAAATGTACATCAAAACATACACATTTTCATTTTACACTCAAGAAATGTACATCAAAACATACACATTTTCATTGTACACTCAAGAAATGTACATCAAAACATACACTTTTTCATTGTACATTCAAGAGATGTATATCAAAACATACACATTTTCATTGTACATTCAAGAAATGTACATCAAAACATACACATTTTCAGTGTATATTCAAGAAATGTATAACAAAAAATACACATTTTCAGTGTACATTCAAGAAATGTACATCAAAACAAACACATTTTCCTTGTACACTAAAGAAATGTACATCAAAACATACACATTTTCATTCTACATTCAAGAAATATACGTCAAAACATACACATTTTCATTGTACATTCAAGAAATGTACATCAAAACATACACATTTTCATTGTACACTCAAGAAATGTACTTCAAAACATACACATTTTCTGTGTACATTCAAGAAATGTATATCAAAGCATACACACTTTCAGTGTACATTCAAGAAATGTACACCAAAACATACAAATTTTCATTGTATATACAAGAAATGTACACCAAAACATACACATTTTCATTGTACATTCAAAGAATGTACATCAAAACATACACATTTTCATTGTACATTCAAGAAATGTACATCAAAACACACACATTTTCAGTGTACATTCAAGAAATGTATATCAAAGCATACACATTTTCAGTGTACATTCAAGAAATGTACATCAAAACATACAAATTTTCATTGTATATAAAAGAAATGTACATCAAAACATACACATTTTCAGTGTACATTCAAGAAATGTACATCAAAACATACACATTTTCATTGTATATACCAGAAATGTACATCAAAACATACACATTTTCATTGTATATACAAGAAATGTACATCAAAACATACACATTTTCAGTGTACATTCAAGAAATGTACATCTAAACATATACATTTTCATTGTTTATACAAGAAATGTACATCAAAACATACACATTTTCAGTGTACATTCAAGAAATGTATATCAAAACATACACATTTTCAGTATACAATTAAGAAATGTACATGAAAACATATACATTTTCATTGTACATTCAAGAAATGTATATCAAAACATACACACTTTCAGTGTACATTCAAGAAATGTACATCAAAACATACACATTTTCATTGTACATTCAAGAAATGTAGATCAAAACATACACATTTTCATTGTACATTCAAGAAATGTACATCAAAACAAACAAATTTTCATTGTATATACAAGAAATGTACATCAAAACATACACATTTCCATTGTAGATTAAAGAAATGTACATCGAAACCTACACATTTTCAGTGTACATTCAGGAATGTACATCAAAACATACACATTTTCATTGTACACTCAAGAAATGTACATCAAAACATACACATTTTCAGTGTACATTCAAGAAATGTACATCAAAACATACACATTTTCATTGTATATACCAGAAATGTACATCAAAACATACACATTTTCATTGTATATACAAGAAATGTACATCAAAACATACACATTTTCAGTGTACATTCAAGAAATGTACATCAAAACATATACATTTTCATTGTAAATACAAGAAATGTACATCAAAACATACACATTTTCAGTGTACATTCAAGAAATGTACATGAAAACATATACATTTTCATTGTACATTCAAGAAATGTATATCAAAACATACACATTTTCAGATTACATTCATGAAATGTACATCAAAACATACACATTTTCATTGTATATACAAGAAATGTACATCAAAACATACACATCTTCATTGTACACTAAAGAAATGTACATCAAAACATACACACTTTCAGTGTACATTCAAGAAATGTACATCAAAAAATACACATTTTCATTGTACATTCAAGAAATGTACATCATCACATACACATTTTCAGTGTACATTCAAAAAATGTACATCAAAACATACACATTTTCATTGTATATACCAGAAATGTACATCAAAACATACACATTTCCATTGTATATACAAGAAATATACATCAAAACATACACATTTTCAGTGTACATTCAAGAAATGTACATCAAAACATATACATTTTCATTGTATATACAAGAAATGTACATCAAAACATACACATTTTCAGTGTACATTCAAGAAATGTACATGAAAACATATACATTTTCATTGTACATTCAAGAAATGTATATCAAAACATACACATTTTCAGATTACATTCAAGAAATGTACATCAAAGCATACACATTTTCATTGTACATTCAAGAAATGTACATCAAAACACACACATTTTCAGTGTACATTCATGAAAGGTATATCAAAACATAAACTTTTTCAGTGTACATTCAAGAAATGTACATCAAAACATACAAATTTTCATTGTATATACAAGAAATGTACATCAAAACATACACATTTTCATTGTACATTAAAGAAATGTACATCGAAACCTACACATTTTCAGTGTACATTCAAGAAATGTACATCAAAACATACACATTTTCAGTGTACATTCAAGAAATGTACATCAAAACATACACATTTTCATTGTATATACCAGAAATGTACATCAAAACATACACATTTTCATTGTATATACAAGAAATGTACATCAAAACATACACATTTTCAGTGTACATTCAAGAAATGTACATCAAAACATATACATTTTCATTGTAAACACAAGAAATGTACATCAAAACATACACATTTTCAGTGTACATTCAAGAAATGTACATGAAAACATATACATTTTCATTGTACATTCAAGAAATGTATATCAAAACATACACATTTTCAGATTACATTCATGAAATGTACATCAAAACATACACATTTTCATTGTATATACAAGAAATGTACATCAAAACATACACATCTTCATTGTACACTAAAGAAATGTACATCAAAACATACACATTTTCATTGTACATTCAAGAAATGTACATCAAAACACACACATTTTCATTGTACATTAAAGAAATGTACATCAAAACAGACACATTTTCATTGTACGTTCAAGGAATGTACATCAAAACATACACATTTTCATTGTACATTCAAGAAATGTGCATCAAAACACACACATTTTCATTGTACATTCAAGAAATGTACATCAAAAAATACACATTTTCATTGTACATTCAAGAAATGTACATCAAAACATACACATTTTCATTGTACATTAAAGAAATGTACATCAAAACAGACACATTTTCATTGTACGTTCAAGGAATGTACATCAAAACATACACATTTTCATTGTACATTCAAGAAATGTGCATCAAAACACACACATTTTCATTGTACACTCAAGAATTGTACATCAAAACATACACATTTTGAGTGTACATTCAAGAGAGATACATCAAAACATGCACATTTTCATTGTATATACCAGAAATGTACATCAAAACATACACATTTTCATTGTATATACAGGAAATATATATCAAAACATACACATTTTCGGTGTACATTCAAGAAATGTACATCAAAAACTACACATTTTCATTGTATATTCAAGAAATGTGCATCAAAACATACACGTTTTCATTGTATATACCAGAAAAGTACATCAAAACATACACATTTTCATTGTACATTCAAGAAATGTAGATCAAAACATACACATTTTCATTGTATATACCAGAAATGTACATCAAAACATTCACATTTTCATTGTACATTCAAGAAATGTACATCAAAACATACACATTTTCATTGTATATACCAGAATTGTACATCAAAACATACACATTTTCATTGTACATTCAAGAAATATACATCAAAACATACACATTTTCATTGCATATACCAGAAATGCACATCAAAACATACACATTTTCATTGTACATTCTAGAACTGTACATTAAAACATACACATTTTCAGTGTACATTCAAGAAATGTACATCAAAACATACACATTTTCAGTGTACATTCAAGAAATTTACATCAAAACATACACATTTTCATTGTATATACAAGAAATGTACAGCAAAACATACACATTTTCATTGTACATTCAAGAAATGTACATCAAAACATACTTATTTTAATTGTACATTCAAGAAATGTACATCAAAACCTACACATTTACATTGTACATTCAAAGAATGTACATCAAAACATACACATTTTCATTGTACATTCAAGAAATGTACATCAAATCACACACATTTTCAGTGTACATTCAAGAAATGTATATCAAAATATACACATTTTCAGTGTACATTCAAGAAATGTACATCAAAACATACAAATTTACATTGTATATACAAGAAATGTACATCAAAACATACACATTTTCATTGTACATTAAAGAAATGTACATCAAAACCTACACATTTTCAGTGTACATTCAAGAAATGTACATCAAAACATACACATTTTCATTGTACATTAAAGAAATGTACATCAAAACCTACACATTTTCATTGTACACTCAAGAAATGTACATCAAAACATACACATTTTCAGTGTACATTCAAGAAATGTACATCAAAACATACACATTTTCATTGTATATACCAGAAATGTACATCAAAACATACACATTTTCATTGTATATACAAGAAATGTACATCAAAACATACACATTTTCAGTGTACATTCAAGAAATGTACATCAAAACATATACATTTTCATTGTATATACAAGAAATGTACATCAAAACATACACATTTTCAGTGTACATTCAAGAAATGTACATGAAAACATATACATTTTCATTGTACATTCAAGAAATGTATATCAAAACATACACATTTTCAGATTACATTCAAGAAATGTACATCAAAACATACACATTTTCATTGTATATACCAGAAATGTACATCAAAACATACACATTTTCAGTGTACATTCAAGAAATGTACATGAAAACATATACATTTTCATGGTATATACAAGAAATGTACATCAAGACATACACATTTTCAGTGTACATTCAAGAAATCTATATCAAAACATACACATTTTCAGTGTACATTCAAGAAATGTACATGAAAACATATACAGTTTCATTGTACATTCAAGAAATGTATATCAAAACATACACACTTTCAGTGTACATTCAAGAAATGTACATCAAAACATACACATTTTCATTGTATATACAAGAAATGTACATCAAAACATACACATTTTCATTGTACACTAAAGAAATGTACATCAAAACATACACATTTTCAGTGTACATTCAAGAAATGCACATCAAAACATACACATTTTCATTGTACATTCAAGAAATGTAGATCAAAACATACACATTTTCATTGTACATTCAAGAAATGTACATCAAAACATTCACATTTTCATTGTACACTCAAGAAATGTACATCAAAACATACACATTTTCATTGTACACTCAAGAAATGTACATCAAAACATACACTTTTTCATTGTACATTCAAGAAATGTATATCAAAACATACACATTTTCAGATTACATTCATGAAATGTACATCAAAACATACACATTTTCATTGTATATACAAGAAATGTACATCAAAACATACACATCTTCATTGTACACTAAAGAAATGTACATCAAAACATACACACTTTCAGTGTACATTCAAGAAATGTATATCAAAACATACACATTTTCAGTATACATTCAAGAAATGTACATGAAAACATATACAGTTTCATTGTACATTCAAGAAATGTATATCAAAACATACACACTTTCAGTGTACATACAAGAAATGTACATCAAAACATACACATTTTCATTGTATATACAAGAAATGTACATCAAAACATACACATTTTCATTGTACACTAAAGAAATGTACATCAAAACATACACATTTTCAGTGTACATTCAAGAAATGCACATCAAAACATACACATTTTCATTGTACATTCAAGAAATGTAGATCAAAACATACACATTTTCATTGTACATTCAAGAAATGTACATCAAAACATACACATTTTCATTTTACACTCAAGAAATGTACATCAAAACATACACATTTTCATTGTACACTCAAGAAATGTACATCAAAACATACACTTTTTCATTGTACATTCAAGAGATGTATATCAAAACATACACATTTTCATTGTACATTCAAGAAATGTACATCAAAACATACACATTTTCAGTGTATATTCAAGAAATGTATAACAAAAAATACACATTTTCAGTGTACATTCAAGAAATGTACATCAAAACAAACACATTTTCCTTGTACACTAAAGAAATGTACATCAAAACATACACATTTTCATTCTACATTCAAGAAATATACATCAAAACATACACATTTTCATTGTACATTCAAGAAATGTACATCAAAACATACACATTTTCATTGTACACTCAAGAAATGTACTTCAAAACATACACATTTTCAGTGTACATTCAAGAAATGTATATCAAAGCATACACATTTTCAGTGTACATTCAAGAAATGTACATCAAAACATACAAATTTTCATTGTATATACAAGAAATGTACACCAAAACATACACATTTTCATTGTACATTCAAAGAATGTACATCAAAACATACACATTTTCATTGTACATTCAAGAAATGTACATCAAAACACACATCTTCAGTGTACATTCAAGAAATGTATATCAAAGCATACACATTTTCAGTGTACATTCAAGAAATGTACATCAAAACATACAAATTTTCATTGTATATAAAAGAAATGTACATCAAAACATACACATTTTCAGTGTACATTCAAGAAATGTACATCAAAACATACACATTTTCATTGTATATACCAGAAATGTACATCAAAACATACACATTTTCATTGTATATACAAGAAATGTACATCAAAACATACACATTTTCAGTGTACATTCAAGAAATGTACATCTAAACATATACATTTTCATTGTTTATACAAGAAATGTACATCAAAACATACACATTTTCAGTGTACATTCAAGAAATGTATATCAAAACATACACATTTTCAGTATACATTTAAGAAATGTACATGAAAACATATACATTTTCATTGTACATTCAAGAAATGTATATCAAAACATACACACTTTCAGTGTACATTCAAGAAATGTACATCAAAACATACACATTTTCATTGTACATTCAAGAAATGTACATCAAAACAAACAAATTTTCATTGTATATACAAGAAATGTACATCAAAACATACACATTTCCATTGTAGATTAAAGAAATGTACATCGAAACCTACACATTTTCAGTGTACATTCAGGAATGTACATCAAAACATACACATTTTCATTGTACACTCAAGAAATGTACATCAAAACATACACATTTTCAGTGTACATTCAAGAAATGTACATCAAAACATACACATTTTCATTGTATATACCAGAAATGTACATCAAAACATACACATTTTCATTGTATATACAAGAAATGTACATCAAAACATACACATTTTCAGTGTACATTCAAGAAATGTACATCAAAACATATACATTTTCATTGTAAATACAAGAAATGTACATCAAAACATACACATTTTCAGTGTACATTCAAGAAATGTACATGAAAACATATACATTTTCATTGTACATTCAAGAAATGTATATCAAAACATACACATTTTCAGATTACATTCATGAAATGTACATCAAAACATACACATTTTCATTGTATATACAAGAAATGTACATCAAAACATACACATCTTCATTGTACACTAAAGAAATGTACATCAAAACATACACACTTTCAGTGTACATTCAAGAAATGTACATCAAAAAATACACATTTTCATTGTACATTCAAGAAATGTACATCATCACATACACATTTTCAGTGTACATTCAAAAAATGTACATCAAAACATACACATTTTCATTGTATATACCAGAAATGTACATCAAAACATACACATTTCCATTGTATATACAAGAAATATACATCAAAACATACACATTTTCAGTGTACATTCAAGAAATGTACATCAAAACATATACATTTTCATTGTATATACAAGAAATGTACATCAAAACATACACATTTTCAGTGTACATTCAAGAAATGTACATGAAAACATATACATTTTCATTGTACATTCAAGAAATGTATATCAAAACATACACATTTTCAGATTACATTCAAGAAATGTACATCAAAGCATACACATTTTCATTGTACATTCAAGAAATGTACATCAAAACACACACATTTTCAGTGTACATTCATGAAAGGTATATCAAAACATACACATTTTCAGTGTACATTCAAGAAATGTACATCAAAACATACAAATTTTCATTGTATATACAAGAAATGTACATCAAAACATACACATTTTCATTGTACATTAAAGAAATGTACATCGAAACCTACACATTTTCAGTGTACATTCAAGAAATGTACATCAAAACATACACATTTTCAGTGTACATTCAAGAAATGTACATCAAAACATACACATTTTCATTGTATATACCAGAAATGTACATCAAAACATACACATTTTCATTGTATATACAAGAAATGTACATCAAAACATACACATTTTCAGTGTACATTCAAGAAATGTACATCAAAACATATACATTTTCATTGTAAATACAAGAAATGTACATCAAAACATACACATTTTCAGTGTACATTCAAGAAATGTACATGAAAACATATACATTTTCATTGTACATTCAAGAAATGTATATCAAAACATACACATTTTCAGATTACATTCATGAAATGTACATCAAAACATACACATTTTCATTGTATATACAAGAAATGTACATCAAAACATACACATCTTCATTGTACACTAAAGAAATGTACATCAAAACATACACATTTTCATTGTACATTCAAGAAATGTACATCAAAACACACACATTTTCATTGTACATTAAAGAAATGTACATCAAAACAGACACATTTTCATTGTACGTTCAAGGAATGTACATCAAAACATACATATTTTCATTGTACATTCAAGAAATGTGCATCAAAACACACACATTTTCATTGTACATTCAAGAAATGTACATCAAAAAATACACATTTTCATTGTACATTCAAGAAATGTACATCAAAACATACACATTTTCATTGTACATTAAAGAAATGTACATCAAAACAGACACATTTTCATTGTACGTTCAAGGAATGTACATCAAAACATACACATTTTCATTGTACATTCAAGAAATGTGCATCAAAACACACACATTTTCATTGTACACTCAAGAATTGTACATCAAAACATACACATTTTGAGTGTACATTCAAGAGAGATACATCAAAACATGCACATTTTCATTGTATATACCAGAAATGTACATCAAAACATACACATTTTCATTGTATATACAGGAAATATATATCAAAACATACACATTTTCGGTGTACATTCAAGAAATGTACATCAAAAACTACACATTTTCATTGTATATTCAAGAAATGTGCATCAAAACATACACGTTTTCATTGTATATACCAGAAAAGTACATCAAAACATACACATTTTCATTGTACATTCAAGAAATGTAGATCAAAACATACACATTTTCATTGTATATACCAGAAATGTACATCAAAACATTCACATTTTCATTGTACATTCAAGAAATGTACATCAAAACATACACATTTTCATTGTATATACCAGAATTGTACATCAAAACATACACATTTTCATTGTACATTCAAGAAATATACATCAAAACATACACATTTTCATTGCATATACCAGAAATGCACATCAAAACATACACATTTTCATTGTACATTCTAGAACTGTACATTAAAACATACACATTTTCAGTGTACATTCAAGAAATGTACATCAAAACATACACATTTTCAGTGTACATTCAAGAAATTTACATCAAAACATACACATTTTCATTGTATATACAAGAAATGTACATCAAAACATACACATTTTCATTGTACATTCAAGAAATGTACATCAAAACATACTTATTTTAATTGTACATTCAAGAAATGTACATCAAAACCTACACATTTACATTGTACATTCAAAGAATGTACATCAAAACATACACATTTTCATTGTACATTCAAGAAATGTACATCAAATCACACTCATTTTCAGTGTACATTCAAGAAATGTATATCAAAACATACACATTTTCAGTGTACATTCAAGAAATGTACATCAAAACATACAAATTTACATTGTATATACAAGAAATGTACATCAAAACATACACATTTTCATTGTACATTAAAGAAATGTACATCAAAACCTACACATTTTCAGTGTACATTCAAGAAATGTACATCAAAACATACACATTTTCATTGTACATTAAAGAAATGTACATCAAAACCTACACATTTTCATTGTACACTCAAGAAATGTACATCAAAACATACACATTTTCAGTGTACATTCAAGAAATGTACATCAAAACATACACATTTTCATTGTATATACCAGAAATGTACATCAAAACATACACATTTTCATTGTATATACAAGAAATGTACATCAAAACATACACATTTTCAGTGTACATTCAAGAAATGTACATCAAAACATATACATTTTCATTGTATATACAAGAAATGTACATCAAAACATACACATTTTCAGTGTACATTCAAGAAATGTACATGAAAACATATACATTTTCATTGTACATTCAAGAAATGTATATCAAAACATACACATTTTCAGATTACATTCAAGAAATGTACATCAAAACATACACATTTTCATTGTATATACCAGAAATGTACATCAAAACATACACATTTTTAGTGTACATTCAAGAAATGTACATGAAAACATATACATTTTCATGGTATATACAAGAAATGTACATCAAGACATACACATTTTCAGTGTACATTCAAGAAATCTATATCAAAACATACACATTTTCCGTGTACATTCAAGAAATGTACATGAAAACATATACAGTTTCATTGTACATTCAAGAAATGTATATCAAAACATACACACTTTCAGTGTACATTCAAGAAATGTACATCAAAACATACACATTTTCATTGTATATACAAGAAATGTACATCAAAACATACACATTTTCATTGTACACTAAAGAAATGTACATCAAAACATACACATTTTCAGTGTACATTCAAGAAATGCACATCAAAACATACACATTTTCATTGTACATTCAAGAAATGTAGATCAAAACATACACATTTTCATTGTACATTCAAGAAATGTACATCAAAACATTCACATTTTCATTGTACACTCAAGAAATGTACATCAAAACATACACATTTTCATTGTACACTCAAGAAATGTACATCAAAACATACACTTTTTCATTGTACATTCAGGAGATGTATATCAAAACATACACATTTTCATTGTACATTCAAGAAATGTACATCAAAACATACACATTTTCAGTGTACATTCAAGAAATGTATAACAAAAAATACACATTTTCAGTGTACATTCAAGAAATGTACATCAAAACAAACACATTTTCCTTGTACACTAAAGAAATGTACATCAAAACATACACATCTTCATTCTACATTCAAGAAATATACATCAAAACATACACATTTTCATTGTACATTCAAGAAATGTACATCAAAACATACACATTTTCATTGTACACTCAAGAAATGTACTTCAAAACATACACATTTTCAGTGTACATTCAAGAAATGTATATCAAAGCATACACATTTTCAGTGTACATTCAAGAAATGTACATCAAAACATACAAATTTTCATTGTATATACAAGAAATGTACACCAAAACATACACATTTTCATTGTACATTCAAAGAATGTACATCAAAACATACACATTTTCATTGTACATTCAAGAAATGTACATCAAAACACACACATTTTCAGTGTACATTCAAGAAATGTATATCAAAGCATACACATTTTCAGTGTACATTCAAGAAATGTACATCAAAACATACAAATTTTCATTGTATATACAAGAAATGTACATCAAAACATACACATTTTCAGTGTACATTCAAGAAATGTACATCAAAACATACACATTTTCATTGTATATACCAGAAATGTACATCAAAACATACACATTTTCATTGTATATACAAGAAATGTACATCAAAACATACACATTTTCAGTGTACATTCAAGAAAGGTACATCTAAACATATACATTTTCATTGTTTATACAAGAAATGTACATCAAAACATACACATTTTCAGTGTACATTCAAGAAATGTATATCAAAACATACACATTTTCAGTATACATTTAAGAAATGTACATGAAAACATATACATTTTCATTGTACATTCAAGAAATGTATATCAAAACATACACACTTTCAGTGTACATTCAAGAAATGTACATCAAAACATACACATTTTCATTGTATATACAAGAAATGTACATCAAAACATACACATTTTCATTGTACATTCAAGAAATGTATATCAAAACATACACACTTTCAGTGTACATTCAAGAAATGTACATCAAAACATACACATTTTCATTGTATATACAAGAAATGTACATCAAAACATACACATTTTCATTGTACACTAAAGAAATGTACATCAAAGCATACACATTTTCAGTGTACATTCAAGAAATGTACATCAAAACATACACATTTTCATTGTATATACAGGAAATATATATCAAAACATACACATTTTCAGTGTACATTCAAGAAATGTACATCAAAAACTACACATTTTCATTGTATATTCAAGAAATGTGCATCAAAACATACACGTTTTCATTGTATATACCAGAAATGTACATCAAAACATACACATTTTCATTGTACATTCAAGAAATGTAGATCAAAACATACACATTTTCATTGTATATTCCAGAAATGTACATCAAAACATTCACATTTTCATTGTACATTCAAGAATTGTACATCAAAACATACACATTTTCATTGTACATTCAAGAAATGTACATCAAAACATACACACTTTGACTGCACATTCTAGAAATATACATCAAAACATACACATTTTCATTGCATATACCAGAAATGCACATCAAAACATACACATTTTCATTGTACATTCAAGAACTGTACATTAAAACATACACATTTTCAGATTACATTCAAGAAATGTACATTAAAACATACACATTTTCAGTGTACATTCAAGAAATGTACATCAAAACATACACATTTTCAGTGTACATTCAAGAAATGTACATCAAAAGATACACATTTTCATTGTATATACAAGAAATGTACATCAAAACATACACATTTTCATTGTACATTCAAGAAATGTACATCAAAACATACTTATTTTAATTGTACATTCAAGAAATGTACATCAAAACCTACACATTTACATTGTACATTCAAAGAATATACATCAAAACATACACATTTTCATTGTACATTCAAGAAATGTACATCAAATCACACACATTTTCAGTGTACATTCAAGAAATGTACATCAAAACATACAAATTTACATTGTATATACAAGAAATGTACATCAAAACATACACATTTTCATTGTACATTAAAGAAATGTACATCAAAACCTACACATTTTCAGTGTACATTCAAGAAATGTACATCAAAACATACACATTTTCATTGTACACTCAAGAAATGTACATCAAAACATACACATTTTCAGTGTACATTCAAGAAATGTACATCATAACATACACATTTTCATTGTATATACCAGAAATGTACATCAAAACATACACATTTTCATTGTATATACAAGAAATGTACATCAAAACATACACATTTTCAGTGTACATTCAAGAAATGTACATCAAAACATACACATTTTCAGTGTACATTCAAGAAATGTACATGAAAACATATACATTTTCATTGTACATTCAAGAAATGTATATCAAAATATACACATTTTCAGATTACATTCAAGAAATGTACATCCAAACATACACATTTTCATTGTATATACAAGAAATGTACATCAAAACATACACATTTTCAGTGTACATTCAAGAAATGTATATCAAAACATACACATTTTCAGTATACATTCAAGAAATGTACATGAAAACATATACAGTTTCATTGTACATTCAAGAAATGTATATCAAAACATACACACTTTCAGTGTACATTCAAGAAATGTACATCAAAACATACACATTTTCATTGTATATACAAGAAATGTACATCAAAACATACACATTTTCATTGTACACTAAAGAAATGTACATCAAAACATACACATTTTCATTGTACATTCAAGAAATGTAGATCAAAACATACACATTTTCAGTGTACATTCAAGAAATGCACATCAAAACATACACATTTCCATTGTACATTCAAGAAATGTAGATCAAAACATACACATTTTCATTGTACATTCAAGAAATGTACATCAAAACATACACATTTTCATTTTACACTCAAGAAATGTACATCAAAACATACACATTTTCATTGTACACTCAAGAAATGTACATCAAAACATACACTTTTTCATTGTACATTCAAGAAATGTATATCAAAACATACACATTTTCATTGTACATTCAAGAAATGTACATCAAAACATACACATTTTCAGTGTACATTCAAGAAATGTATAACAAAAAATACACATTTTCAGTGTACATTCAAGAAATCTACATCAAAAATAACACATTTTCCTTGTACACTAAACAAATGTACATCAAAACATACACATTTTCATTCTACATTCAAGAAATATACATCAAAACATACACATTTTCATTGTACATTCAAGAAATGTACATCAAAACATACACATTTTCATTGTACATTCAAGAAATGTACATCAAAACATACACATTTTCATTGTACACTCAAGAAATGTATATCAAAACATACACAGTTTCAGTGTACATTCAAGAAATGTACATCAAAACATACACATTTTCATTGTACATTCAAAGAATGTACATCAAAACATACACATTTTCATTGTACATTCAAGAAATGTACATCAAAACACACACATTTTCAGTGTACATTCAAGAAATGTATATCAAAGCATACACATTTTCAGTGTACATTCAAGAAATGTACATCAAAACATACAAATTTTCATTGTATATACAAGAAATGTACATCAAAACATACACATTTTCATTGTACATTAAAGAAATGTACATCAAAACCTACACATTTTCAGTGTACATTCAAGAAATGTACATCAAAACATACACATTTTCAGTGTACATTCAAGAAATGTACATCAAAATATACACATTTTCATTGTATATACCAGAAATGTACATCAAAACATACACATTTTCATTGTATATACAAGAAATGTACATCAAAACATACACATTTTCAGTGTACATTCAAGAAATGTACATCAAAACATATACATTTTCATTGTATATACAAGAAATGTACATCAAAACATACACATTTTCAGTGTACATTCAAGAAATGTATATCAAAACATACACATTTTCAGTATACATTTAAGAAATGTACATGAAAACATATACATTTTCATTGTACATTAAAGAAATGTATATCAAAACATACACACTTTCACTGTACATTCAAGAAATGTACATCAAAACATACACATTTTCAGTGTACATTCAAGAAATGTACATCAAAACATACACATTTTCATTGTACATTCAAGAAATGTAGATCAAAACATACACAATTTCATTATACATTCAAGAAATGTACATCAAAACATACACATTTTCATTGTATATACAAGAAATATATATGAAAACATACACATTTTCAGTGTACATTCAAGAAATGTACATCAAAAACTACACATTTTCATTGTATATTCAAGAAACTTACATCAAAACATACACATTTTCATTGTATATACCAGAAATGTACATCAAAACATACACATTTTCATTGTACATTCAAGAAATGTACATCAAAACATACACATTTTGACTGCACATTCTAGAAATATACATCAAAACATACACATTTTCATTGCATATACCAGAAATGCACATCAAAACATACACATTTTCATTGTACATTCTAGAACTGTACATTAAAACATACACATTTTCAGTGTACATTCAAGAAATGTACATCAAAACATACACATTTTCAGTGTACATTCAAGAAATGTACATCAAAACATACACATTTTCATTGTATATACAAGAAATGTACATCAAAACATACACATTTTCATTGTACATTCAAGAAATGTACATCAAAACATACTTATTTTAATTGTACATTCAAGAAATGTACATCAAAACCTACACATTTACATTGTACACTCAAAGAATGTACATCAAAACATACACATTTTCATTGTACATTCAAGAAATGTACATCAAATCACACACATTTTCAGTGTACATTCAAGAAATGTGTATCAAAACATACACATTTTCAGTGTACATTGAAGAAATGTACATCAAAACATACAAATTTACATTGTATATACAAGAAATGTACATCAAAACATGCACATTTTCATTGTACATTAAAGAAATGTACATCAAAACCTACACATTTTCAGTGTACATTCAAGAAATGTACATCAAAACCTACACATTTTCATTGTACACTCAAGAAATGTACATCAAAACATACACATTTTCAGTGTACATTCAAGAAATGTACATCAAAACATACACATTTTCATTGTATATACCAGACATGTACATCAAAACATACACATTTTCATTGTATATACAAGAAATGTACATCAAAACATACACATTTTGAGTGTACATTCAAGAAATGTACATCAAAACATATACATTTTCATTGTATATACAAGAAATGTACATGAAAACATATACATTTTCATTGTACCTTCAAGAAATGTATATCAAAACATACACATTTTCAGATTACATTCAAGAAATGTACATCAAAACATACACATTTTCATTGTATATACAAGAAATGTACATCAAATCATACACATTTTCAGTGTACATTCAAGAAATGTACATCAAAACATATTCATTTTCATTGTATATACAAGAAATGTACATCAAAACATACACATTTTCAGTGTACATTCAAGAAATGTATATCAAAACATACACATTTTCAGTATACATTCAAGAAATGTACATGAAAACATATACATTTTCATTGTACATTCAAGAAATGTATATCAAAACATACACATTTTCAGATTACATTCAAGAAATGTACATCAAAACATACACATCTTCATTGTATATACAAGAAATGTACATCAAATCATACACATTTTCAGTGTACATTCAAGAAATGTACATCAAAACATATTCATTTTCATTGTATATACAAGAAATGTACATCAAAACATACACATTTTCATTGTACATTAAAGAAATGTACATCAAAACCTACACATTTTCAGTGTACATTCAAGAAATGTATATCAAAACATACACATTTTCAGTATACATTCAAGAAATGTACATGAAAACATATACATTTTCATTGTACATTCAAGAAATGTATATCAAAACATACACATTTTCAGATTACATTCAAGAAATGTACATCAAAACATACACATTTTCATTGTATATACAAGAAATGTACATCAAATCATACACATTTTCAGTGTACATTCAAGAAATGTACATCAAAACATATTCATTTTCATTGTATATACAAGAAATGTACATCAAAACATACACATTTTCATTGTACATTAAAGAAATGTACATCAAAACCTACACATTTTCAGTGTACATTCAAGAAATGTACATCAAAACATACACATTTTCATTGTACACTCAAGAAATGTACATCAAAACATACACATTTTCAGTGTACATTCAAGAAATGTACATCAAAACATACACATTTTCATTGTATATGCCAGAAATGTACATCAAAACATACACATTTTCATTGTATATACAAGAAATGTACATCAAAACATACACATTTTCAGTGTACATTCAAGAAATGTACATCAAAACATATACATTTTCATTGTATATACAAGAAATGTACATCAAAACATACACATTTTCAGTGTACATTCAAGAAATGTACATGAAAACATATACATTTTCATTGTACATTCAAGAAATGTATATCAAAACATACACATTTTCAGATTACATTCAAGAAATGTACATCCAAACATACACATTTTCATTGTATATACAAGAAATGTACATCAAAACATACACATTTTCAGTGTACATTCAAGAAATGTACATCAAAACATATACATTTTCATTGTATATACAAGAAATGTACATCAAAACATACACATTTTCAGTGTACATTCAAGAAATGTATATCAAAACATACACATTTTCAGTATACATTCAAGAAATGTACATGAAAACATATACAGTTTCATTGTACATTCAAGAAATGTATATCAAAACATACACACTTTCAGTGTACATTCAAGAAATATACATCAAAACATACACATGTTCATTGTATATACAAGAAATGTACATCAAGACATACACATTTTCATTGTACACTAAAGAAATGTACATCAAAACATACACATTTTCAGTGTACATTCAAGAAATGCACATCAAAACATACACATTTCCATTGTACATTCAAGAAATGTAGATCAAAACATACACATTTTCATTGTACATTCAAGAAATGTACATCAAAACATACACATTTTCATTGTACATTCAAGAAATGTACATCAAAACATACACATTTTCAGTGTACATTCAAGAAATGTACATCAAAAATAACACATTTTCCTTGTACACTAAACAAATGTACATCAAAACATACACATTTTCATTCTACATTCAAGAAATATACATCAAAACATACACATTTTCATTGTACATTCAAGAAATGTACATCAAAACATACACATTTTCAGTGTACATTCAAGAAATGTATAACAAAAAATACACATTTTCAGTGTACACTCAAGAAATGTACATCAAAACATACACATTTTCATTGTACATTCAAAGAATGTACATTAAAACATACACATTTTCATTGTACATTCAAGAAATGTACATCAAAACATACAGATTTTCAGTGTACATTCAAGAAATGTACATCAAAAATAACACATTTTCCTTGTACACTAAACAAATGTACATCAAAACATACACATTTTCATTCTACATTCAAGAAATATACATCAAAACATACACATTTTCATTGTACATTCAAGAAATGTACATCAAAACATACACATTTTCATTGTACACTCAAGAAATGTACATCAAAACATACACATTTTCATTGTACATTCAAGAAATGTACATCAAAACATACACATCTTCATTGTACACTCAAGAAATGTATATCAAAACATACACAGTTTCAGTGTACATTCAAGAAATGTACATCAAAACATACACATTTTCATTGTACATTCAAAGAATGTACATTAAAACATACACATTTTCATTGTACATTCAAGAAATGTACATCAAAACACACACATTTTCAGTGTACATTCAAGAAATGTATATCAAAGCATACACATTTTCAGTGTACATTCAAGAAATGTACATCAAAACATACAAATTTTCATTGTATATACAAGAAATGTACATCAAAGCATACACATTTTCATTCTACATTAAAGAAATGTACATCAAAACCTACACATTTTCAGTGTACATTCAAGAAATGTACATCAAAACATACACATTTTCATTGTACACTCAAGAAGTGTACATCAAAACATACACATTTTCAGTGTACATTCAAGAAATGTACATCAAAACATACACATTTTCATTGTATATACCAGAAATGTACATCAAAACATACACATTTTCATTGTATATACAAGAAATGTACATCAAAACATACACATTTTCAGTGTACATTCAAGAAATGTACATCAAAACATATACATTTTCATTGTATATACAAGAAATGTACATCAAAACATACACATTTTCAGTGTACATTCAAGAAATGTATATCAAAACATACACATTTTCAGTATACATTTAAGAAATGTACATGAAAACATATACATTTTCATTGTACATTAAAGAAATGTATATCAAAACATACACACTTTCACTGTACATTCAAGAAATGTACATCAAGACATACACATTTTCATTGTATATACAAGAAATGAACATCAAAACATACACATTTTCATTGTACACTAAAGAAATGTACATCAAAACGTACACATTTTCAGTGTACATTCAAGAAATGTACATCAAAACATACACATTTTCATTGTACATTCAAGAAATGTAGATCAAAACATACACATTTTCATTGTACATTCAAGAAATGTACACCAAAACATACACATTTTCATTGTATATACAAGAAATATATATGAAAACATACACATTTTCAGTGTACATTCAAGAAATGTACATCAAAAACTACACATTTTCATTGTATATTCAAGTACCTTACATCAAAACATAAACATTTTCATTGTATATACCAGAAATGTACATCAAAACATACACATTTTCATTGTACATTCAAGAAATGTACATCAAAACATACACATTTTGACTGCACATTCTAGAAATATACATCAAAACATACACATTTTCATTGCATATACCAGAAATGCACATCAAAACATACACATTTTCATTGTAGATTCTAGAACTGTACATTAAAACATACACATTTTCAGTGTACATTCAAGAAATGTACATCAAAACATACACATTTTCAGTGTACATTCAAGAAATGTACATCAAAACATACACATTTTCATTGTATATACAAGAAATGTACATCAATACATACACATTTTCATTGTACATTCAAGAAATGTACATCAAAACATACTTAAATTGTACATTCAAGAAATGTACATCAAAACCTACACATTTACATTGTACATTCAAAGAATGTACATCAAAACATACACATTTTCATTGTACATTCAAGAAATGTACATCAAATCACACACATTTTCAGTGTACATTCAAGAAATGTATATCAAAACATACACATTTTCAGTGTACATTCAAGAAATGTACATCAAAACATACAAATTTACATTGTATATACAAGAAATGTACATCAAAACATGCACATTTTCATTGTACATTAAAGAAATGTACATCAAAGCCTACACATTTTCAGTGTACATTCAAGAAATGTACATCAAAACATACACATTTTCATTGTACATTAAAGAAATGTACATCAAAACCTACACATTTTCATTGTACACTTAAGAAATGTACATCAAAACATACACATTTTCATTGTATATACAAGAAATGTACATCAAACATACACATTTTCATTGTATATACCAGAAATGTACATCAAAACATACACATTTTCATTGTATATACAAGAAATGTACATCAAAACATACACATTTTCAGTGTACATTCAAGAAATGTACATCAAAACATATACATTTTCATTGTATATACAAGAAATGTACATCAAAACATACACATTTTCAGTGTACATTCAAGAAATGTACTTGAAAACATATACATTTTCATTGTACATTCAAGAAATGTATATCAAAACATACACATTTTCAGATTACATTCAAGAAATGTACATCAAAACATACACATTTTCATTGTATATACAAGAAATGTACATCAAATCATACACATTTTCAGTGTACATTCAAGAAATGTACATCAAAACATATTCATTTTCATTGTATATACAAGAAATGTACATCAAAACATGCACATTTTCATTGTACATTAAAGAAATGTACATCAAAACCTACACATTTTCAGTGTACATTCAAGAAATGTACATCAAAACATACACATTTTCATTGTACATTAAAGAAATGTACATCAAAACCTACACATTTTCATTGTACACTCAAGAAATGTACATCAAAACATACACATTTTCAGTGTACATTCAAGAAATGTACATCAAAACATACACATTTTCATTGTATATACCAGACATGTACATCAAAACATACACATTTTCCTTGTATATACAAGAAATGTACATCAAAACATACACATTTTCAGTGTACATTCAAGAAATGTACACCAAAACATATACAATTTCATTGTATATACAAGAAATGTACATCAAAACATACACATTTTCAGTGTACATTCAAGAAATGTACATGAAAACATATACATTTTCATTGTACATTCAAGAAATGTATATCAAAACATACACATTTTCAGATTACATTCAAGAAATGTACATCAAAACATACACATTTTCATTGTATATACAAGAAATGTACATCAAATCATACACATTTTCAGTGTACATTCAAGAAATGTACATCAAAACATATTCATTTTCATTGTATATACAAGAAATGTACATCAAAACATACACATTTTCAGTGTACATTCAAGAAATGTATATCAAAACATACACATTTTCAGTATACATTCAAGAAATGTACATGAAAACATATATATTTTCATTGTACATTCAAGAAATGTATATCAAAACATACACATTTTCAGATTACATTCAAGAAATGTACATCAAAACATACACATTTTCATTGTATATACAAGAAATGTACATCAAATCATACACATTTTCAGTGTGCATTCAAGAAATGTACATCAAAACATATTCATTTTCATTGTATATACAAGAAATGTACATCAAAACATACACATTTTCATTGTACATTAAAGAAATGTACATCAAAACCTACACATTTTCAGTGTACATTCAAGAAATGTACATCAAAACATACACATTTTCATTGTACACTCAAGAAATGTACATCAAAACATACACATTTTCAGTGTACATTCAAGAAATGTACATCAAAACATACACATTTTCATTGTATATGCCAGAAATGTACATCAAAACATACACATTTTCATTGTATATACAAGAAATGTACATCAAAACATACACATTTTCAGTGTACATTCAAGAAATGTACATCAAAACATATACATTTTCATTGTGTATACAAGAAACGTACATCAAAACATACACATTTTCAGTGTACATTCAAGAAATGTACATGAAAACATATACATTTTCATTGTACATTCAAGAAATGTATATCAAAACATACACATTTTCAGATTACATTCAAGAAATGTACATCCAAACATACACATTTTCATTGTATATACAAGAAATGTACATCAAAACATACACATTTTCAGTGTACATTCAAGAAATGTACATCAAAACATATACATTTTCATTGTATATACAAGAAATGTACATCAAAACATACACATTTTCAGTGTACATTCAAGAAATGTATATCAAAACATACACATTTTCAGTATACATTCAAGAAATGTACATGAAAACATATACAGTTTCATTGTACGTTCAAGAAATGTATATCAAAACATACACACCTTCAGTGTACATTCAAGAAATGTACATCAAAACATACACATGTTCATTGTATATACAAGAAATGTACATCAAGACATACACATTTTCATTGTACACTAAAGAAATGTACATCAGAACATACACATTTTCAGTGTACATTCAAGAAATGCACATCAAAACATACACATTTCCATTGTACATTCAAGAAATGTAGATCAAAACATACACATTTTCATTGTACATTCAAGAAATGTACATCAAAAGATACACATTTTCATTGTACATTCAAGAAATGTACATCAAAACATACACATTTTCAGTGTACATTCAAGAAATGTATAACAAAAAATACACATTTTCAGTGTACATTCAAGAAATGTACATCAAAAATAACACATTTTCCTTGTACACTAAACAAATGTACATCAAAACATACACATTTTCATTCTACATTCAAGAAATATACATCAAAACATACACATTTTCATTGTACATTCAAGAAATGTACATCAAAACATACACATTTTCATTGTACACTCAAGAAATGTACATCAAAACATACACATTTTCATTGTACATTCAAGAAATGTACATCAAAACATACACATCTTCATTGTACACTCAAGAAATGTATATCAAAACATACACAGTTTCAGTGTACATTCAAGAAATGTACATCAAAACATACACATTTTCATTGTACATTCAAAGAATGTACATTAAAACATACACATTTTCATTGTACATTCAAGAAATGTACATCAAAACACACACATTTTCAGTGTACATTCAAGAAATGTATATCAAAGCATACACATTTTCAGTGTACATTCAAGAAATGTACATCAAAACATACAAATTTTCATTGTATATACAAGAAATATACATCAAAGCATACACATTTTCATTCTACATTAAAGAAATGTACATCAAAACCTACACATTTTCAGTGTACATTTAAGAAAAGTACATCCAAACATACACATTTTCATTGTACACTCAAGAAATGTACATCAAAACATACACATTTTCAGTGTACATTCAAGAAATGTACATCAAAACATACACATTTTCATTGTATATACCAGAAATGTACATCAAAACATACACATTTTCATTGTATATACAAGAAATGTACATCAAAACATACACATTTTCAGTGTACATTCAAGAAATGTACATCAAAACATATACATTTTCATTGTATATACAAGAAATGTACATCAAAACATACACATTTTCAGTGTACATTCTAGAAATGTATATCAAAACATACACATTTTCAGTGTACATTCAAGAAATGTACATCAAAACATACACATTTTCATTGTATATACCAGAAATGTACATCAAAACTTACACATTTTCATTGTACATTAAAGAAATGTATATCAAAACATACACACTTTCACTGTACATTCAAGAAATGTACATCAAGACATACACATTTTCATTGTACATTCAAGAAATGTAGATCAAAACATACACATTTTCATTGTACATTCAAGAAATGTACATCAAAACATACACATTTTCATTGTATATACAAGAAATATATATGAAAACATACACATTTTCAGTGTACATTCAAGAAATGTACATCAAAAACTACACATTTTCATTGTATATTCAAGAAACTTACATCAAAACATACACATTTTCATTGTATATACCAGAAATGTACATCAAAACATACACATTTTCATTGTACATTCAAGAAATGTACATCAAAACATACACATTTTGACTGCACATTCTAGAAATATACATCAAAACATACACATTTTCATTGCATATACCAGAAATGCACATCAAAACATACACATTTTCATTGTAGATTCTAGAACTGTACATTAAAACATACACATTTTCAGTGTACATTCAAGAAATGTACATCAAAACATACACATTTTCAGTGTACATTCAAGAAATGTACATCAAAACATACACATTTTCATTGTATATACAAGAAATGTACATCAAAACATACACATTTTCATTGTACATTCAAGAAATGTACATCAAAACATACTTATTTTAATTGTACATTCAAGAAATGTACATCAAAACCTACACATTTACATTGTACATTCAAAGAATGTACATCAAAACATACACATTTTCAATGTACATTCAAGAAATGTACATCAAAACACACACATTTTCAGTGTACATTCAAGAAATGTATATCAAAACATACACATTTTTAGTGTACATTCAAGAAATGTACATCAAAACATACAAATTTACATTGTATATACAAGAAATGTACATCAAAACATGCACATTTTCATTGTACATTAAAGAAATGTACATCAAAGCCTACACATTTTCAGTGTACATTCAAGAAATGTACATCAAAACATACACATTTTCATTTTACATTAAAGAAATGTACATCAAAACCTACACATTTTCATTGTACACTCAAGAAATGTACATCAAAACATACACATTTTCATTGTATATACAAGAAATGTACATCAAACATACACATTTTCATTGTATATACCAGAAATGTACATCAAAACATACACATTTTCATTGTATATACAAGAAATGTACATCAAAACATACACATTTTCAGTGTACATTCAAGAAATGTACATCAAAACATATACATTTTCATTGTATATACAAGAAATGTACATCAAAACATACACATTTTCAGTGTACATTCAAGAAATGTACATCAAAACATATACATTTTCATTGTACATTCAAGAAATGTATATCAAAACATACACATTTTCAGATTACATTCAAGAAATGTACATCAAAACATACACATTTTCATTGTATATACAAGAAATGTACATCAAATCATACACATTTTCAGTGTACATTCAAGAAATGTACATCAAAACATATTCATTTTCATTGTATATACAAGAAATGTACATCAAAACATACACATTTTCAGTGTACATTCAAGAAATGTATATCAAAACATACACATTTTCAGTATACATTCAAGAAATGTACATGAAAACATATACAGTTTCATTGTACATTCAAGAAATGTATATCAAAACATACACACTTTCAGTGTACATTCAAGAAATGTACATCAAAACATACACATTTTCATTGTATATACAAGAAATGTACATCAAAACATACACATTTTCATTGTACACTAAAGAAATGTACATCAAAACATACACATTTTCAGTGTACATTCAAGAAATGCACATCAAAACATACACATTTTCATTGTACATTCAAGAAATGTAGATCAAAACATACACATTTTCATTGTACATTCAAGAAATGTACATCAAAACATACACATTTTCATTGTACACTCAAGAAATGTACATCAAAACCTACACATTTTCATTATACACTCAAGAAATGTACATCAAAACATACACTTTTTCATTGTACATTCAAGAAATGTATATCAAAACATACACATTTTCATTGTACATTCAAGAAATGTACATCAAAACATACACATTTTCAGTGTACATTCAAGAAATGTATAACAAAAAATACACATTTTCAGTGTACATTCAAGAAATGTACATCAAAACAAACACATTTTCCTTGTACACTAAAGAAATGTACATCAAAACATACACATTTTCATTCTACATTCAAGAAATATACATCAAAACATACACATTTTCATTGTACATTCAAGAAATGTACATCAAAACATACACATTTTCATTGTATATACAAGAAATGTATATCAAAACATACACAGTTTCAGTGTACATTCAAGAAATGTACATCAAAACATACACATTTTGATTGTATATACCAGAAATGTACATCAAAACATACACATTTTCATTGTATATACAAGGAATGTACATCAAAACATACACATTTTCAGTGTACATTCAAGAAATGTACATCAAAACATATACATTTTCATTGTATATACAAGAAATGTACATCAAAACATACACATTTTCAGTGTACATTCAAGAAATGTATATCAAAACATACACATTTTCAGTATACATTCAAGAAATGTAAATGAAAACATATACAGTTTCATTGTACATTCAAGAAATGTATATCAAAACATACACACTTTCAGTGTACATTCAAGAAATGTACATCAAAACATACACATGTTCATTGTATATACAAGAAATGTACATCAAGACATACACATTTTCATTGTACACTAAAGAAATGTACATCAAAACATACACATTTTCAGTGTACATTCAAGAAATGCACATCAAAACATACACATTTCCATTGTACATTCAAGAAATGTAGATCAAAACATACACATTTTCATTGTACATTCAAGAAATGTACATCAAAACATACACATTTTCATTGTACATTCAAGAAATGTACATCAAAACATACACATTTTCATTGTACATTCAAAGAATGTACATTAAAACATACACATTTTCATTGTACACTAAAGAAATGTACATCAAAACATACACATTTTCAGTGTACATTCAAGAAATGCACATCAAAACATACACATTTCCATTGTACATTCAAGAAATGTAGATCAAAACATACACATTTTCATTGTACATTCAAGAAATGTATAACAAAAAATACACATTTTCAGTGTACACTCAAGAAATGTACATCAAAACATACACATTTTCATTGTACATTCAAAGAATGTACATTAAAACATACACATTTTCATTGTACATTCAAGAAATGTACATCAAAACATACACATTTTCAGTGTACATTCAAGAAATGTACATCAAAACATATACATTTTCATTCTACATTCAAGAAATATACATCAAAAATAACACATTTTCCTTGTACACTAAACAAATGTACATCAAAACATACACATTTTCATTCTACATTCAAGAAATATACATCAAAACATACACATTTTCATTGTACATTCAAGAAATGTACATCAAAACATACACATTTTCAGTGTACATTCAAGAAATGTATAACAAAAAATACACATTTTCAGTGTACACTCAAGAAATGTACATCAAAACATACACATTTTCATTGTACATTCAAAGAATGTACATTAAAACATACACATTTTCATTGTACATTCAAGAAATGTACATCAAAACATACACATTTTCAGTGTACATTCAAGAAATGTACATCAAAAATAACACATTTTCCTTGTACACTAAACAAATGTACATCAAAACATACACATTTTCATTCTACATTCAAGAAATATACATCAAAACATACACATTTTCATTGTACATTCAAGAAATGTACATCAAAACATACACATTTTCATTGTACACTCAAGAAATGTACATCAAAACATACACATTTTCATTGTACATTCAAGAAATGTACATCAAAACATACACATCTTCATTGTACACTCAAGAAATGTATATCAAAACATACACAGTTTCAGTGTACATTCAAGAAATGTACATCAAAACATACACATTTTCATTGTACATTCAAAGAATGTACATTAAAACATACACATTTTCATTGTACATTCAAGAAATGTACATCAAAACACACACATTTTCAGTGTACATTCAAGAAATGTATATCAAAGCATACACATTTTCAGTGTACATTCAAGAAATGTACATCAAAACATACAAATTTTCATTGTATATACAAGAAATGTACATCAAAGCATACACATTTTCATTCAACATTAAAGAAATGTACATCAAAACCTACACATTTTCAGTGTGCATTCAAGAAATGTACATCAAAACATACACATTTTCATTGTACACTCAAGAAGTGTACATCAAAACATACACATTTTCAGTGTACATTCAAGAAATGTACATCAAAACATACACATTTTCATTGTATATACCAGAAATGTACATCAAAACATACACATTTTCATTGTATATACAAGAAATGTACATCAAAACATACACATTTTCAGTGTACATTCAAGAAATGTACATCAAAACATATACATTTTCATTGTATATACAAGAAATGTACATCAAAACATACACATTTTCAGTGTACATTCAAGAAATGTATATCAAAACATACACATTTTCAGTATACATTTAAGAAATGTACATGAAAACATATACATTTTCATTGTACATTAAAGAAATGTATATCAAAACATACACACTTTCACTGTACATTCAAGAAATGTACATCAAGACATACACATTTTCATTGTATATACAAGAAATGAACATCAAAACATACACATTTTCATTGTACACTAAAGAAATGTACATCAAAACATACACATTTTCAGTGTACATTCAAGAAATGTACATCAAAACATACACATTTTCATTGTACATTAAAGAAATGTACATCAAAACCTACACATTTTCAGTGTACATTCAAGAAATGTACATCAAAACATACACATTTTCATTGTACACTCAAGAAATGTACATCAAAACATACACATTTTCAGTGTACATTCAAGAAATGTACATCAAAACATACACATTTTCATTGTATATGCCAGAAATGTACATCAAAACATACACATTTTCATTGTATATACAAGAAATGTACATCAAAACATACACATTTTCAGTGTACATTCAAGAAATGTACATCAAAACATATACATTTTCATTGTGTATACAAGAAACGTACATCAAAACATACACATTTTCAGTGTACATTCAAGAAATGTACATGAAAACATATACATTTTCATTGTACATTCAAGAAATGTATATCAAAACATACACATTTTCAGATTACATTCAAGAAATGTACATCCAAACATACACATTTTCATTGTATATACAAGAAATGTACATCAAAACATACACATTTTCAGTGTACATTCAAGAAATGTACATCAAAACATATACATTTTCATTGTATATACAAGAAATGTACATCAAAACATACACATTTTCAGTGTACATTCAAGAAATGTATATCAAAACATACACATTTTCAGTATACATTCAAGAAATGTACATGAAAACATATACAGTTTCATTGTACGTTCAAGAAATGTATATCAAAACATACACACCTTCAGTGTACATTCAAGAAATGTACATCAAAACATACACATGTTCATTGTATATACAAGAAATGTACATCAAGACATACACATTTTCATTGTACACTAAAGAAATGTACATCAGAACATACACATTTTCAGTGTACATTCAAGAAATGCACATCAAAACATACACATTTCCATTGTACATTCAAGAAATGTAGATCAAAACATACACATTTTCATTGTACATTCAAGAAATGTACATCAAAAGATACACATTTTCATTGTACATTCAAGAAATGTACATCAAAACATACACATTTTCAGTGTACATTCAAGAAATGTATAACAAAAAATACACATTTTCAGTGTACATTCAAGAAATGTACATCAAAAATAACACATTTTCCTTGTACACTAAACAAATGTACATCAAAACATACACATTTTCATTCTACATTCAAGAAATATACATCAAAACATACACATTTTCATTGTACATTCAAGAAATGTACATCAAAACATACACATTTTCATTGTACACTCAAGAAATGTACATCAAAACATACACATTTTCATTGTACATTCAAGAAATGTACATCAAAACATACACATCTTCATTGTACACTCAAGAAATGTATATCAAAACATACACAGTTTCAGTGTACATTCAAGAAATGTACATCAAAACATACACATTTTCATTGTACATTCAAAGAATGTACATTAAAACATACACATTTTCATTGTACATTCAAGAAATGTACATCAAAACACACACATTTTCAGTGTACATTCAAGAAATGTATATCAAAGCATACACATTTTCAGTGTACATTCAAGAAATGTACATCAAAACATACAAATTTTCATTGTATATACAAGAAATATACATCAAAGCATACACATTTTCATTCTACATTAAAGAAATGTACATCAAAACCTACACATTTTCAGTGTACATTTAAGAAAAGTACATCCAAACATACACATTTTCATTGTACACTCAAGAAATGTACATCAAAACATACACATTTTCAGTGTACATTCAAGAAATGTACATCAAAACATACACATTTTCATTGTATATACCAGAAATGTACATCAAAACATACACATTTTCATTGTATATACAAGAAATGTACATCAAAACATACACATTTTCAGTGTACATTCAAGAAATGTACATCAAAACATATACATTTTCATTGTATATACAAGAAATGTACATCAAAACATACACATTTTCAGTGTACATTCTAGAAATGTATATCAAAACATACACATTTTCAGTGTACATTCAAGAAATGTACATCAAAACATACACATTTTCATTGTATATACCAGAAATGTACATCAAAACTTACACATTTTCATTGTACATTAAAGAAATGTATATCAAAACATACACACTTTCACTGTACATTCAAGAAATGTACATCAAGACATACACATTTTCATTGTACATTCAAGAAATGTAGATCAAAACATACACATTTTCATTGTACATTCAAGAAATGTACATCAAAACATACACATTTTCATTGTATATACAAGAAATATATATGAAAACATACACATTTTCAGTGTACATTCAAGAAATGTACATCAAAAACTAAACATTTTCATTGTATATTCAAGAAACTTACATCAAAACATACACATTTTCATTGTATATACCAGAAATGTACATCAAAACATACACATTTTCATTGTACATTCAAGAAATGTACATCAAAACATACACATTTTGACTGCACATTCTAGAAATATACATCAAAACATACACATTTTCATTGCATATACCAGAAATGCACATCAAAACATACACATTTTCATTGTAGATTCTAGAACTGTACATTAAAACATACACATTTTCAGTGTACATTCAAGAAATGTACATCAAAACATACACATTTTCAGTGTACATTCAAGAAATGTACATCAAAACATACACATTTTCATTGTATATACAAGAAATGTACATCAAAACATACACATTTTCATTGTACATTCAAGAAATGTACATCAAAACATACTTATTTTAATTGTACATTCAAGAAATGTACATCAAAACCTACACATTTACATTGTACATTCAAAGAATGTACATCAAAACATACACATTTTCAATGTACATTCAAGAAATGTACATCAAATCACACACATTTTCAGTGTACATTCAAGAAATGTATATCAAAACATACACATTTTTAGTGTACATTCAAGAAATGTACATCAAAGCATACAAATTTACATTGTATATACAAGAAATGTACATCAAAACATGCACATTTTCATTGTACATTAAAGAAATGTACATCAAAGCCTACACATTTTCAGTGTACATTCAAGAAGTGTACATCAAAACATACACATTTTCATTTTACATTAAAGAAATGTACATCAAAACCTACACATTTTCATTGTACACTCAAGAAATGTACATCAAAACATACACATTTTCATTGTATATACAAGAAATGTACATCAAACATACACATTTTCATTGTATATACCAGAAATGTACATCAAAACATACACATTTTCATTGTATATACAAGAAATGTACATCAAAACATACACATTTTCAGTGTACATTCAAGAAATGTACATCAAAACATATACATTTTCATTGTATATACAAGAAATGTACATCAAAACATACACATTTTCAGTGTACATTCAAGAAATGTACATCAAAACATATACATTTTCATTGTACATTCAAGAAATGTATATCAAAACATACACATTTTCAGATTACATTCAAGAAATGTACATCAAAACATACACATTTTCATTGTATATACAAGAAATGTACATCAAATCATACACATTTTCAGTGTACATTCAAGAAATGTACATCAAAACATATTCATTTTCATTGTATATACAAGAAATGTACATCAAAACATACACATTTTCAGTGTACATTCAAGAAATGTATATCAAAACATACACATTTTCAGTATACATTCAAGAAATGTACATGAAAACATATACAGTTTCATTGTACATTCAAGAAATGTATATCAAAACATACACACTTTCAGTGTACATTCAAGAAATGTACATCAAAACATACACATTTTCATTGTATATACAAGAAATGTACATCAAAACATACACATTTTCATTGTACACTAAAGAAATGTACATCAAAACATACACATTTTCAGTGTACATTCAAGAAATGCACATCAAAACATACACATTTTCATTGTACATTCAAGAAATGTAGATCAAAACATACACATTTTCATTGTACATTCAAGAAATGTACATCAAAACATACACATTTTCATTGTACACTCAAGAAATGTACATCAAAACCTACACATTTTCATTATACACTCAAGAAATGTACATCAAAACATACACTTTTTCATTGTACATTCAAGAAATGTATATCAAAACATACACATTTTCATTGTACATTCAAGAAATGTACATCAAAACATACACATTTTCAGTGTACATTCAAGAAATGTATAACAAAAAATACACATTTTCAGTGTACATTCAAGAAATGTACATCAAAACAAACACATTTTCCTTGTACACTAAAGAAATGTACATCAAAACATACACATTTTCATTCTACATTCAAGAAATATACATCAAAACATACACATTTTCATTGTACATTCAAGAAATGTACATCAAAACATACACATTTTCATTGTATATACAAGAAATGTATATCAAAACATACACAGTTTCAGTGTACATTCAAGAAATGTACATCAAAACATACACATTTTGATTGTATATACCAGAAATGTACATCAAAACATACACATTTTCATTGTATATACAAGGAATGTACATCAAAACATACACATTTTCAGTGTACATTCAAGAAATGTACATCAAAACATATACATTTTCATTGTATATACAAGAAATGTACATCAAAACATACACATTTTCAGTGTACATTCAAGAAATGTATATCAAAACATACACATTTTCAGTATACATTCAAGAAATGTACATGAAAACATATACAGTTTCATTGTACATTCAAGAAATGTATATCAAAACATACACACTTTCAGTGTACATTCAAGAAATGTACATCAAAACATACACATGTTCATTGTATATACAAGAAATGTACATCAAGACATACACATTTTCATTGTACACTAAAGAAATGTACATCAAAACATACACATTTTCAGTGTACATTCAAGAAATGCACATCAAAACATACACATTTCCATTGTACATTCAAGAAATGTAGATCAAAACATACACATTTTCATTGTACATTCAAGAAATGTACATCAAAACATACACATTTTCATTGTACATTCAAGAAATGTACATCAAAACATACACATTTTCAGTGTACATTCAAGAAATGTATAACAAAAAATACACATTTTCAGTGTACACTCAAGAAATGTACATCAAAACATACACATTTTCATTGTACATTCAAAGAATGTACATTAAAACATACACATTTTCATTGTACATTCAAGAAATGTACATCAAAACATACACATTTTCAGTGTACATTCAAGAAATGTACATCAAAACATATACATTTTCATTCTACATTCAAGAAATATACATCAAAAATAACACATTTTCCTTGTACACTAAACAAATGTACATCAAAACATACACATTTTCATTCTACATTCAAGAAATATACATCAAAACATACACATTTTCATTGTACATTCAAGAAATGTACATCAAAACATACACATTTTCAGTGTACATTCAAGAAATGTATAACAAAAAATACACATTTTCAGTGTACACTCAAGAAATGTACATCAAAACATACACATTTTCATTGTACATTCAAAGAATGTACATTAAAACATACACATTTTCATTGTACATTCAAGAAATGTACATCAAAACATACACATTTTCAGTGTACATTCAAGAAATGTACATCAAAAATAACACATTTTCCTTGTACACTAAACAAATGTACATCAAAACATACACATTTTCATTCTACATTCAAGAAATATACATCAAAACATACACATTTTCATTGTACATTCAAGAAATGTACATCAAAACATACACATTTTCATTGTACACTCAAGAAATGTACATCAAAACATACACATTTTCATTGTACATTCAAGAAATGTACATCAAAACATACACATCTTCATTGTACACTCAAGAAATGTATATCAAAACATACACAGTTTCAGTGTACATTCAAGAAATGTACATCAAAACATACACATTTTCATTGTACATTCAAAGAATGTACATTAAAACATACACATTTTCATTGTACATTCAAGAAATGTACATCAAAACACACACATTTTCAGTGTACATTCAAGAAATGTATATCAAAGCATACACATTTTCAGTGTACATTCAAGAAATGTACATCAAAACATACAAATTTTCATTGTATATACAAGAAATGTACATCAAAGCATACACATTTTCATTCAACATTAAAGAAATGTACATCAAAACCTACACATTTTCAGTGTGCATTCAAGAAATGTACATCAAAACATACACATTTTCATTGTACACTCAAGAAGTGTACATCAAAACATACACATTTTCAGTGTACATTCAAGAAATGTACATCAAAACATACACATTTTCATTGTATATACCAGAAATGTACATCAAAACATACACATTTTCATTGTATATACAAGAAATGTACATCAAAACATACACATTTTCAGTGTACATTCAAGAAATGTACATCAAAACATATACATTTTCATTGTATACACAAGAAATGTACATCAAAACATACACATTTTCAGTGTACATTCAAGAAATGTATATCAAAACATACACATTTTCAGTATACATTTAAGAAATGTACATGAAAACATATACATTTTCATTGTACATTAAAGAAATGTATATCAAAACATACACACTTTCACTGTACATTCAAGAAATGTACATCAAGACATACACATTTTCATTGTATATACAAGAAATGAACATCAAAACATACACATTTTCATTGTACACTAAAGAAATGTACATCAAAACATACACATTTTCAGTGTACATTCAAGAAATGTACATCAAAACATACACATTTTCATTGTACATTCAAGAAATGTAGATCAAAACATACACATTTTCATTGTACATTCAAGAAATGTACATCAAAACATACACATTTTCATTGTATATACAAGAAATATATATGAAAACATACACATTTTCAGTGTACATTCAAGAAATGTACATCAAAAACTACACATTTTCATTGTATATTCAAGAAACTTACATCAAAACATACACATTTTCATTGTATATACCAGAAATGTACATCAAAACATACACATTTTCATTGTACATTCAAGAAATGTACATCAAAACATACACATTTTGACTGCACATTCTAGAAATATACATCAAAACATACACATTTTCATTGCATATACCAGAAATGCACATCAAATCATACACATTTTCATTGTAGAATCTAGAACTGTACATTAAAACATACACATTTTCAGTGTACATTCAAGAAATGTACATCAAAACATACACATTTTCAGTGTACATTCAAGAAATGTACATCAAAACATACACATTTTCATTGTATATACAAGAAATGTACATCAAAACATACACATTTTCATTGTACATTCAAGAAATGTACATCAAAACATACTTATTTTAATTGTACATTCAAGAAATGTACATCAAAACCTACACATTTACATTGTACATTCAAAGAATGTACATCAAAACATACACATTTTCATTGTACATTCAAGAAATGTACATCAAATCACACACATTTTCAGTATACATTCAAGAAATGTATATCAAAACATACACATTTTCAGTGTACATTCAAGAAATGTACATCAAAACATACAAATTTACATTGTATATACAAGAAATGTACATCAAAACATGCACATTTTCATTGTACATTAAAGAAATGTACATCAAAGCCTACACATTTTCAGTGTACATTCAAGAAATGTACATCAAAACATACACATTTTCATTGTACATTAAAGAAATGTACATCAAAACCTACACATTTTCATTGTACACTCAAGAAATGTACATCAAAACATACACATTTTCATTGTATATACAAGAAATGTACATCAAACATACACATTTTCATTGTATATACCAGAAATGTACATCAAAACATACACATTTTCATTGTATATACAAGAAATGTACATCAAAACATACACATTTTCAGTGTACATTCAAGAAATGTACATCAAAACATATACATTTTCATTGTATATACAAGAAATGTACATCAAAACATACACATTTTCAGTGTACATTCAAGAAATGTACATGAAAACATATACATTTTCATTGTACATTCAAGAAATGTATATCAAAACATACACATTTTCAGATTACATTCAAGAAATGTACATCAAAACATACACATTTTCATTGTATATACAAGAAATGTACATCAAATCATACACATTTTCAGTGTACATTCAAGAAATGTACATCAAAACATATTCATTTTCATTGTATATACAAGAAATGTACATCAAAACATGCACATTTTCATTGTACATTAAAGAAATGTACATCAAAACCTACACATTTTCAGTGTACATTCAAGAAATGTACATCAAAACATACACATTTTCATTGTACATTAAAGAAATGTACATCAAAACCTACACATTTTCATTGTACACTCAAGAAATGTACATCAAAACATACACATTTTCAGTGTACATTCAAGAAATGTACATCAAAACATACACATTTTCATTGTATATACCAGACATGTACATCAAAACATACACATTTTCATTGTATATACAAGAAATGTACATCAAAACATACACATTTTCAGTGTACATTCAAGAAATGTACATCAAAACATATACAATTTCATTGTATATACAAGAAATGTACATCAAAACATACACATTTTCAGTGTACATTCAAGAAATGTACATGAAAACATATACATTTTCATTGTACATTCAAGAAATGTATATCAAAACATACACATTTTCAGATTACATTCAAGAAATGTACATCAAAACATACACATTTTCATTGTATATACAAGAAATGTACATCAAATCATACACATTTTCAGTGTACATTCAAGAAATGTACATCAAAACATATTCATTTTCATTGTATATACAAGAAATGTACATCAAAACATACACATTTTCAGTGTACATTCAAGAAATGTATATCAAAACATACACATTTTCAGTATACATTCAAGAAATGTACATGAAAACATATACATTTTCATTGTACATTCAAGAAATGTATATCAAAACATACACATTTTCAGATTACATTCAAGAAATGTACATCAAAACATACACATTTTCATTGTATATACAAGAAATGTACATCAAATCATACACATTTTCAGTGTACATTCAAGAAATGTACATCAAAACATATTCATTTTCATTGTATATACAAGAAATGTACATCAAAACATACACATTTTCATTGTACATTAAAGAAATGTACATCAAAACCTACACATTTTCAGTGTACATTCAAGAAATGTACATCAAAACATACACATTTTCATTGTACACTCAAGAAATGTACATCAAAACATACACATTTTCAGTGTACATTCAAGAAATGTACATCAAAACATACACATTTTCATTGTATATGCCAGAAATGTACATCAAAACATACACATTTTCATTGTATATACAAGAAATGTACATCAAAACATACACATTTTCAGTGTACATTCAAGAAATGTACATCAAAACATATACATTTTCATTGTATATACAAGAAATGTACATCAAAACATACACATTTTCAGTGTACATTCAAGAAATCTACATCAAAACATACAAATTTACATTGTATATACAAGAAATGTACATCAAAACATGCACATTTTCATTGTACATTAAAGAAATGTACATCAAAGCCTACACATTTTCAGTGTACATTCAAGAAATGTACATCAAAACATACACATTTTCATTGTACATTAAAGAAATGTACATCAAAACCTACACATTTTCATTGTACACTCAAGAAATGTACATCAAAACATACACATTTTCATTGTATATACAAGAAATGTACATCAAACATACACATTTTCATTGTATATACCAGAAATGTACATCAAAACATACACATTTTCATTGTATATACAAGAAATGTACATCAAAACATACACATTTTCAGTGTACATTCAAGAAATGTACATAAAAACATATACATTTTCATTGTATATACAAGAAATGTACATCAAAACATACACATTTTCAGTGTACATTCAAGAAATGTACATGAAAACATATACATTTTCATTGTACATTCAAGAAATGTATATCAAAACATACACATTTTCAGATTACATTCAAGAAATCTACATCAAAACATACACATTTTCATTGTATATACAAGAAATGTACATCAAATCATACACATTTTCAGTGTACATTCAAGAAATGTACATCAAAACATATCCATTTTCATTGTATATACAAGAAATGTACATCAAAACATGCACATTTTCATTGTACATTAAAGAAATGTACATCAAAACCTACACATTTTCAGTGTACATTCAAGAAATGTACATCAAAACATACACATTTTCATTGTACATTAAAGAAATGTACATCAAAACCTACACATTTTCATTGTACACTCAAGAAATGTACATCAAAACATACACATTTTCAGTGTATATACAAGAAATGTACATCAAATCATACACATTTTCAGTGTACATTCAAGAAATGTACATCAAAACATATTCATTTTCATTGTATATACAAGAAATGTACATCAAAACATACACATTTACATTGTACATTAAAGAAATGTACATCACAACCTACACATTTTCAGTGTACATTCAAGAAATGTACATCAAAACATACACATTTTCATTGTACACTCAAGAAATGTACATCAAAACATACACATTTTCAGTGTACATTCAAGAAATGTACATCAAAACATACACATTTTCATTGTATATGCCAGAAATGTACATCAAAACATACACATTTTCATTGTATATACAAGAAATGTACATCAAAACATACACATTTTCAGTGTACATTCAAGAAATGTACATCAAAACATATACATTTTCATTGTATATACAAGAAATGTACATCAAAACATACACATTTTCAGTGTACATTCAAGAAATGTACATGAAAACATATACATTTTCATTGTACATTCAAGAAATGTATATCAAAACATACACATTTTCAGATTACATTCAAGAAATGTACATCCAAACATACACATTTTCATTGTATATACAAGAAATGTACATCAAAACATACACATTTTCAGTGTACATTCAAGAAATGTACATCAAAACATATACATTTTCATTGTATATACAAGAAATGTACATCAAAACATACACATTTTCAGTGTACATTCAAGAAATGTATATCAAAACATACACATTTTCAGTATACATTCAAGAAATGTACATGAAAACATATACAGTTTCATTGTACATTCAAGAAATGTATATCAAAACATACACACTTTCAGTGTACATTCAAGAAATGTACATCAAAACATACACATGTTCATTGTATATACAAGAAATGTACATCAAGACATACACATTTTCATTGTACACTAAAGAAATGTACATCAAAACATACACATTTTCAGTGTACATTCAAGAAATGCACATCAAAACATACACATTTCCATTGTACATTCAAGAAATGTAGATCAAAACATACACATTTTCATTGTACATTCAAGAAATGTACATCAAAACATACACACTTTCATTGTACATTCAAGAAATGTACATCAAAACATACACATTTTCAGTGTACATTCAAGAAATGTATAACAAAAAATACACATTTTCAGTGTACACTCAAGAAATGTACATCAAAACATACACATTTTCATTGTACATTCAAAGAATGTACATTAAAACATACACATTTTCATTGTACATTCAAGAAATGTACATCAAAACATACACATTTTCAGTGTACATTCAAGAAATGTACATCAAAACATATACATTTTCATTCTACATTCAAGAAATATACATCAAAAATAACACATTTTCCTTGTACACTAAACAAATGTACATCAAAACATACACATTTTCATTCTACATTCAAGAAATATACATCAAAACATACACATTTTCATTGTACATTCAAGAAATGTACATCAAAACATACACATTTTCAGTGTACATTCAAGAAATGTATAACAAAAAATACACATTTTCAGTGTACACTCAAGAAATGTACATCAAAACATACACATTTTCATTGTACATTCAAAGAATGTACATTAAAACATACACATTTTCATTGTACATTCAAGAAATGTACATCAAAACATACACATTTTCAGTGTACATTCAAGAAATGTACATCAAAAATAACACATTTTCCTTGTACACTAAACAAATGTACATCAAAACATACACATTTTCATTCTACATTCAAGAAATATACATCAAAACATACACATTTTCATTGTACATTCAAGAAATGTACATCAAAACATACACATTTTCATTGTACACTCAAGAAATGTACATCAAAACATACACATTTTCATTGTACATTCAAGAAATGTACATCAAAACATACACATCTTCATTGTACACTCAAGAAATGTATATCAAAACATACACAGTTTCAGTGTACATTCAAGAAATGTACATCAAAACATACACATTTTCATTGTACATTCAAAGAATGTACATTAAAACATACACATTTTCATTGTACATTCAAGAAATGTACATCAAAACACACACATTTTCAGTGTACATTCAAGAAATGTATATCAAAGCATACACATTTTCAGTGTACATTCAAGAAATGTACATCAAAACATACAAATTTTCATTGTATATACAAGAAATGTACATCAAAGCATACACATTTTCATTCTACATTAAAGAAATGTACATCAAAACCTACACATTTTCAGTGTACATTCAAGAAATGTACATCAAAACATACACATTTTCATTGTACACTCAAGAAGTGTACATCAAAACATACACATTTTCAGTGTACATTCAAGAAATGTACATCAAAACATACACATTTTCATTGTATATACCAGAAATGTACATCAAAACATACACATTTTCATTGTATATACAAGAAATGTACATCAAAACATACACATTTTCAGTGTACATTCAAGAAATGTACATCAAAACATATACATTTTCATTGTATATACAAGAAATGTACATCAAAACATACACATTTTCAGTGTACATTCAAGAAATGTATATCAAAACATACACATTTTCAGTATACATTTAAGAAATGTACATGAAAACATATACATTTTCATTGTACATTAAAGAAATGTATATCAAAACATACACACTTTCACTGTACATTCAAGAAATGTACATCAAGACATACACATTTTCATTGTATATACAAGAAATGAACATCAAAACATACACATTTTCATTGTACACTAAAGAAATGTACATCAAAACATACACATTTTCAGTGTACATTCAAGAAATGTACATCAAAACATACACATTTTCATTGTACATTCAAGAAATGTAGATCAAAACATACACATTTTCATTGTACATTCAAGAAATGTACATCAAAACATACACATTTTCATTGTATATACAAGAAATATATATGAAAACATACACATTTTCAGTGTACATTCAAGAAATGTACATCAAAAACTACACATTTTCATTGTATATTCAGAAACTTACATCAAAACATACACATTTTCATTGTATATACCAGAAATGTACATCAAAACATACACATTTTCATTGTACATTCAAGAAATGTACATCAAAACATACACATTTTGACTGCACATTCTAGAAATATACATCAAAACATACACATTTTCATTGCATATACCAGAAATGCACATCAAAACATACACATTTTCATTGTAGATTCTAGAACTGTACATTAAAACATACACATTTTCAGTGTACATTCAAGAAATGTACATCAAAACATACACATTTTCAGTGTACATTCAAGAAATGTACATCAAAACATACACATTTTCATTGTATATACAAGAAATGTACATCAAAACATACACATTTTCATTGTACATTCAAGAAATGTACATCAAAACATACTTATTTTAATTGTACATTCAAGAAATGTACATCAAAACCTACACATTTACATTGTACATTCAAAGAATGTACATCAAAACATACACATTTTCATTGTACATTCAAGAAATGTACATCAAATCACACACATTTTCAGTGTACATTCAAGAAATGTATATCAAAACATACACATTTTCAGTGTACATTCAAGAAATGTACATCAAAACATACAAATTTACATTGTATATACAAGAAATGTACATCAAAACATGCACATTTTCATTGTACATTAAAGAAATGTACATCAAAGCCTACACATTTTCAGTGTACATTCAAGAAATGTACATCAAAACATACACATTTTCATTGTACATTAAAGAAATGTACATCAAAACCTACACATTTTCATTGTACACTCAAGAAATGTACATCAAAACATACACATTTTCATTGTATATACAAGAAATGTACATCAAACATACACATTTTCATTGTATATACCAGAAATGTACATCAAAACATACACATTTTCATTGTATATACAAGAAATGTACATCAAAACATACACATTTTCAGTGTACATTCAAGAAATGTACATCAAAACATATACATTTTCATTGTATATACAAGAAATGTACATCAAAACATACACATTTTCAGTGTACATTCAAGAAATGTACATGAAAACATATACATTTTCATTGTACATTCAAGAAATGTATATCAAAACATACACATTTTCAGATTACATTCAAGAAATGTACATCAAAACATACACATTTTCATTGTATATACAAGAAATGTACATCAAATCATACACATTTTCAGTGTACATTCAAGAAATGTACATCAAAACATATTCATTTTCATTGTATATACAAGAAATGTACATCAAAACATGCACATTTTCATTGTACATTAAAGAAATGTACATCAAAACCTACACATTTTCAGTGTACATTCAAGAAATGTACATCAAAACATACACATTTTCATTGTACATTAAAGAAATGTACATCAAAACCTACACATTTTCATTGTACACTCAAGAAATGTACATCAAAACATACACATTTTCAGTGTACATTCAAGAAATGTACATCAAAACATACACATTTTCATTGTATATACCAGACATGTACATCAAAACATACACATTTTCATTGTATATACAAGAAATGTACATCAAAACATACACATTTTCAGTGTACATTCAAGAAATGTACATCAAAACATATACAATTTCATTGTATATACAAGAAATGTACATCAAAACATACACATTTTCAGTGTACATTCAAGAAATGTACATGAAAACATATACATTTTCATTGTACATTCAAGAAATGTATATCAAAACATACACATTTTCAGATTACATTCAAGAAATGTACATCAAAACATACACATTTTCATTGTATATACAAGAAATGTACATCAAATCATACACATTTTCAGTGTACATTCAAGAAATGTACATCAAAACATATTCATTTTCATTGTATATACAACAAATGTACATCAAAACATACACATTTTCATTGTACATTAAAGAAATGTACATCAAAACCTACACATTTTCAGTGTACATTCAAGAAATGTACATCAAAACATACACATTTTCATTGTACACTCAAGAAATGTACATCAAAACATACACATTTTCAGTGTACATTCAAGAAATGTACATCAAAACATACACATTTTCATTGTATATGCCAGAAATGTACATCAAAACATACACATTTTCATTGTATATACAAGAAATGTACATCAAAACATACACATTTTCAGTGTACATTCAAGAAATGTACATCAAAACATATACATTTTCATTGTATATACAAGAAATGTACATCAAAACATACACATTTTCAGTGTACATTCAAGAAATGTACATGAAAACATATACATTTTCATTGTACATTCAAGAAATGTATATCAAAACATACACATTTTCAGATTACATTCAAGAAATGTACATCCAAACATACACATTTTCATTGTATATACAAGAAATGTACATCAAAACATACACATTTTCAGTGTACATTCAAGAAATGTACATCAAAACATATACATTTTCATTGTATATACAAGAAATGTACATCAAAACATACACATTTTCAGTGTACATTCAAGAAATGTATATCAGAACATACACATTTTCAGTATACATTCAAGAAATGTACATGAAAACATATACAGTTTCATTGTACGTTCAAGAAATGTATATCAAAACATACACACTTTCAGTGTACATTCAAGAGATGTACATCAAAACATACACATGTTCATTGTATATACAAGAAATGTACATCAAGACATACACATTTTCATTGTACACTAAAGAAATGTACATCAAAACATACACATTTTCAGTGTACATTCAAGAAATGCACATCAAAACATACACATTTCCATTGTACATTCAAGAAATGTAGATCAAAACATACACATTTTCATTGTACATTCAAGAAATGTACATCAAAAGATACACATTTTCATTGTACATTCAAGAAATGTACATCAAAACATACACATTTTCAGTGTACATTCGAGAAATGTATAACAAAAAATACACATTTTCAGTGTACATTCAAGAAATGTACATCAAAAATAACACATTTTCCTTGTACACTAAACAAATGTACATCAAAACATACACATTTTCATTCTACATTCAAGAAATATACATCAAAACTTCCCCTTTTTTATTTTACATTCAAGAAATGTACATCAAAACATACACATTTTCATTGTACACTCAAGAAATGTACATCAAAACATACACATTTTCATTGTACATTCAAGAAATGTACATCAAAACATACACATCTTCATTGTACACTCAAGAAATGTATATCAAAACATACACAGTTTCAGTGTACATTCAAGAAATGTACATCAAAACATACACATTTTCATTGTACATTCAAAGAATGTACATTAAAACATACACATTTTCATTGTACATTCAAGAAATGTACATCAAAACACACACATTTTCAGTGTACATTCAAGAAATGTATATCAAAGCATACACATTTTCAGTGTACATTCAAGAAATGTACATCAAAACGTACAAATTTTCATTGTATATACAAGAAATGTACATCAAAGCATACACATTTTCATTCTACATTAAAGAAATGTACATCAAAACCTACACATTTTCAGTGTACATTTAAGAAATGTACATCCAAACATACACATTTTCATTGTACACTCAAGAAATGTACATCAAAACATACACATTTTCAGTGTACATTCAAGAAATGTACATCAAAACATACACATTTTCATTGTATATACCAGAAATGTACATCAAAACATACACATTTTCATTGTATATACAAGAAATGTACATCAAAACATACACATTTTCAGTGTACATTCAAGAAATGTACATCAAAACATATACATTTTCATTGTATATACAAGAAATGTACATCAAAACATACACATTTTCAGTGTACATTCTAGAAATGTATATCAAAACATACACATTTTCAGTATACATTTAAGAAATGTACATGAAAACATATACATTTTCATTGTACATTAAAGAAATGTATATCAAAACATACACACTTTCACTGTACATTCAAGAAATGTACATCAAGACATACACATTTTCATTGTACATTCAAGAAATGTAGATCAAAACATACACATTTTCATTGTACATTCAAGAAATGTACATCAAAACATACACATTTTCATTGTATATACAAGAAATATATATGAAAACATACACATTTTCAGTGTACATTCAAGAAATGTACATCAAAAACTACACATTTTCATTGTATATTCAAGAAACTTACATCAAAACATACACATTTTCATTGTATATACCAGAAATGTACATCAAAACATACACATTTTCATTGTACATTCAAGAAATGTACATCAAAACATACACATTTTGACTGCACATTCTAGAAATATACATCAAAACATACACATTTTCATTGCATATACCAGAAATGCACATCAAAACATACACATTTTCATTGTAGATTCTAGAACTGTACATTAAAACATACACATTTTCAGTGTACATTCAAGAAATGTACTTCAAAACATACACATTTTCAGTGTACATTCAAGAAATGTACATCAAAACATACACATTTTCATTGTATATACAAGAAATGTACATCAAAACATACACATTTTCATTGTACATTCAAGAAATGTACATCAAAACATACTTATTTTAATTGTACATTCAAGAAATGTACATCAAAACCTACACATTTACATTGTACATTCAAAGAATGTACATCAAAACATACACATTTTCATTGTACATTCAAGAAATGTACATCAAATCACACACATTTTCAGTGTACATTCAAGAAATGTATATCAAAACATACACATTTTTAGTGTACATTCAAGAAATGTACATCAAAACATACAAATTTACATTGTATATACAAGAAATGTACATCAAAACATGCACATTTTCATTGTACATTAAAGAAATGTACATCAAAGCCTACACATTTTCAGTGTACATTCAAGAAATGTACATCAAAACATACACATTTTCATTGTACATTAAAGAAATGTACATCAAAACCTACACATTTTCATTGTACACTCAAGAAATGTACATCAAAACATACACATTTTCATTGTATATACAAGAAATGTACATCAAACATACACATTTTCATTGTATATACCAGAAATGTACATCAAAACATACACATTTTCATTGTATATACAAGAAATGTACATCAAAACATACACATTTTCAGTGTACATTCAAGAAATGTACATCAAAACATATACATTTTCATTGTATATACAAGAAATGTACATCAAAACATACACATTTTCAGTGTACATTCAAGAAATGTACATCAAAACATATACATTTTCATTGTACATTCAAGAAATGTATATCAAAACATACACATTTTCAGATTACATTCAAGAAATGTACATCAAAACATACACATTTTCATTGTATATACAAGAAATGTACATCAAATCATACACATTTTCAGTGTACATTCAAGAAATGTACATCATAACATATTCATTTTCATTGTATATACAAGAAATGTACATCAAAACATACACATTTTCAGTGTACATTCAAGAAATGTATATCAAAACATACACATTTTCAGTATACATTCAAGAAATGTACATGAAAACATATACAGTTTCATTGTACATTCAAGAAATGTATATCAAAACATACACACTTTCAGTGTACATTCAAGAAATGTACATCAAAACATACACATTTTCATTGTATATACAAGAAATGTACATCAAAACATACACATTTTCATTGTACACTAAAGAAATGTACATCAAAACATACACATTTTCAGTGTACATTCAAGAAATGCACATCAAAACATACACATTTTCATTGTACATTCAAGAAATGTAGATCAAAACATACACATTTTCATTGTACATTCAAGAAATGTACATCAAAACATACACATTTTCATTGTACACTCAAGACATGTACATCAAAACATACACATTTTCATTATACACTCAAGAAATGTACATCAAAACATACACTTTTGCATTGTACATTCAAGAAATGTATATCAAAACATACACATTTTCATTGTACATTCAAGAAATGTACATCAAAGCATACACATTTTCAGTGTACATTCAAGAAATGTATAACAAAAAATACACATTTTCAGTGTACATTCAAGAAATGTACATCAAAACAAACACATTTTCCTTGTACACTAAAGAAATGTACATCAAAACATACACATTTTCATTCTACATTCAAGAAATATACATCAAAACATACACATTTTCATTGTACATTCAAGAAATGTACATCAAAACATACACATTTTCATTGTATATACAAGAAATGTATATCAAAACATACACAGTTTCAGTGTACATTCAAGAAATGTACATCAAAACATACACATTTTGATTGTATATACCAGAAATGTACATCAAAACATACACATTTTCATTGTATATACAAGGAATGTACATCAAAACATACACATTTTCAGTGTACATTCAAGAAATGTACATCAAAACATATACATTTTCATTGTATATACAAGAAATGTACATCAAAACATACACATTTTCAGTGTACATTCAAGAAATGTATATCAAAACATACACATTTTCAGTGTACATTCAAGAAATGTACATGAAAACATATACATTTTCATTGTACATTCAAGAAATGTATATCAAAACATACACACTTTCAGTGTACATTCAAGAAATGTACATCAAAACATACACATTTTCATTGTATATACAAGAAATGTACATCAAAACATACACATTTTCATTGTACGCTAAAGAAATGTACATCAAAACATACACGTTTGCATTGTACATTCAAGAAATGTATATCAAAACATACACATTTTCATTGTACATTCAAGAAATGTACATCAAAACATACACATTTTCAGTGTACATTCAAGAAATGTATAACAAAAAATACACATTTTCAGTGTACATTCAAGAAATGTACATCAAAACAAACACATTTTCCTTGTACACTAAAGAAATGTACATCAAAACATACACATTTTCATTCTACATTCAAGAAATATACATCAAAACATACACATTTTCATTGTACATTCAAGAAATGTACATCAAAACATACACATTTTCATTGTATATACAAGAAATGTATATCAAAACATACACATTTTCAGTGTACATTCAAGAAATGTACATCAAAACATACACATTTTCATTGTACATTCAAGAAATGTAGATCAAAACATACACATTTCCATTGTACATTCAAGAAATGTACATCAAAACATATACATTTTCATTGTATATACAGGAAATATATATCAAAACATACACATTTTCAGTGTACATTCAAGAAATGTACATCAAAAACTACACATTTTCATTGTATATTCAAGAAATGTGCATCAAAACATACACGTTTTCATTGTATATACCAGAAATGTACATCAAAACATACACATTTTCATTGTACATTCAAGAAATGTAGATCAAAACATACACATTTTCATTTCTAATACCAGAAATGTACATCAAAACATTCACATTTTCATTTTACATTCAAGAAATGTACATCAAAACATACACATTTTCATTGTATATACCAGAATTGTACATCAAAACATACACATTTTCATTGTACATTCAAGAAATGTACATCAAAACATACACATTTTGACTGCACATTCTAGAAATATACATCAAAACATACACATTTTCATTGCATATACCAGAAATGCACATCAAAACATACACATTTTCATTGTACATTCAAAAACTGTGCATTAAAACATACACATTTTCAGTGTACATTCAAGAAATGTACATCAAAACATACACATTTTCAGTGTACATTCAAGAAATGTACATCAAAACATACACATTTTCATTGTATATACAAGAAATGTACATCAAAACATACACATTTTCATTGTACATTCAAGAAATGTACATCAAAACATACTTATTTTAATTGTACATTCAAGAAATGTACATCAAAACCTACACATTTACATTGTACATTCAAAGAATGTACATCAAAACATACACATTTTCATTGTACATTCAAGAAATGTACATCAAATCACACACATTTTCAGTGTACATTCAAGAAATGTAAATCAAAACATACACATTTTCAGTGTACATTCAAGAAATGTACATCAACACATACAAATTTACATTGTATATACAAGAAATGTACATCAAAACATACACATTTTCATTGTACATTAAAGAAATGTACATCAAAACCTACACATTTTCAGTGTACATTCAAGAAATGTACATCAAAACATACACATTTTCATTGTACACTCAAGAAATGTACATCAAAACATACACATTTTCAGTGTACATTCAAGAAATGTACATCAAAACATACACATTTTCATTGTATTTACCAGAAATGTACATCAAAACATACACATTTTCATTGTATATACAAGAAATGTGCATCAAAACATACACATTTTCAGTGTACATTCAAGAAATGTACATCAAAACATACATATTTTCATTGTATATACAAGAAATGTACATCAAAACATACACATTTTCAGTGTACATTCAAGAAATGTACATGAAAACATATACATTTTCATTGTACATTCAAGAAATGTATATCAAAACATACACATTTTCAGATTACATTCAAGAAATGTACATCAAAACATACACATTTTCATTGTATATACAAGAAATGTACATCAAAACATACACATTTTCAGTGTACATTCAAGAAATGTACATCAAAACATATACATTTTCATTGTATATACAAGAAATGTACATCAAAACATACACATTTTGAGTGTACATTCAAGAAATGTATATCAAAACATACACATTTTCAGTATACATTCAAGAAATGTACATGAAAACATATACAGTTTCATTGTACATTCAAGAAATGTATATTAAAACATACACACTTTCAGTGTACATTCAAGAAATGTACATCAAAACATACACATTTTCATTGTATATACAAGAAATGTACATCAAAACATACACATTTTCATTGTACACTAAAGAAATGTACATCAAAACATACACATTTTCAGTGTACATTCAAGAAATGCACATCAAAACATACACATTTTCATTGTACATTCAAGAAATGTAGATCAAAACATACACATTTTCATTATACATTCAAGAAATGTACATCAAAACATACACATTTTCATTGTACACACAAGAAATGTACATCAAAACATACACATTTTCATTGTACACTCAAGAAATGTACATCAAAACATACACTTTTTCAATGTACATTCAAGATATGTATATCAAAACATACACATTTTCATTGCACATTCAAGAAATGTACATCAAAACATACACACTTTCAGTGTACATTCAAGAAATGTATAACAAAAAATACACATTTTCAGTGTACATTCAAGAAATGTACATCAAAAATAACACATTTTCCTTGTACACTAAAGAAATGTACATCAAAACATACACATTTTCATTCTACATTCAAGAAATATACATCAAAACATACACATTTTCATTGTACATTCAAGAAATGTACATCAAAACATACACATTTTCATTGTACACTCAAGAAATGTACATCAAAACATACACATTTTCATTGTACATTCAAGAAATGTACATCAACACATACACATTTTCATTGTACACTCAAGAAATGTATATCAAAACATACACAGTTTCAGTGTACATTCAAGAAATGTACATCAAAACATACACATTTTCATTGTACATTCAAAGAATGTACATCAAAACATACACATTTTCATTGTACATTCAAGAAATGTACATCAAAACACACACATTTTCAGTGTACATTCAAGAAATGTATATCAAAGCATACACATTTTCAGTGTACATTCAAGAAATGTACATCAAAACATACAAATTTTCATTGTATATACAAGAAATGTACATCAAAACATACACATTTTCATTGTACATTAAAGAAATATACATCAAAACCTACACATTTTCAGTGTACATTCAACAAATGTACATCACAACATACACATTTTCATTGTACACTCAAGAAATGTACATCAAAACATACACATTTTCAGTGTACATTCAAGAAATTAACATCAAAACATACACATTTTCATTGTATATACCAGAAATGTACATCAAAACATACACATTTTCATTGTATATACAAGAAATGTACATCAAAACATACACATTTTCAGTGTACATTCAAGAAATGTACATCAAAACATATACATTTTCATTGTATATACAAGAAATGTACATCAAAACATACACATTTTCAGTGTACATTCAAGAATTGTATATCAAAACATACACATTTTCAGTATACATTTAAGAAATGTACATGAAAACATATACATTTTCATTGTACATTCAAGAAATGTACATCAAAACATACACATTTTCATTGTATATACAAGAAATGTACATCAAAACATACACATTTTTATTGTACACTAAAGAAATGTACATCAAAACATACACATTTTCAGTGTACATTCAAGAAATGTACATCAAAACATACACATTTTCATTGTACATTCAAGAAATGTAGATCAAAACTTACACATTTTCATTGTACATTCAAGAAATGTACATCAAAACATACACATTTTCATTGTATATACAAGAAATATATATGAAAACATACACATTTTCAGTGTACATTCAAGAAATGTACATCAAAAACTACACATTTTCATTGTATATTCAAGAAACATCAAAACATACACATTTTCATTGTATATACCAGAAATGTACATCAAAAGATACACATTTTCATTGTACATTCAAGAAATGTACATCAAAACATACACATTTTGACTGCACATTCTAGAAATATACATCAAAACATACACATTTTCATTGCATATACCAGAAACGCACATCAAAACATACACATTTTCATTGTACATTCAAGAACTGTACATCAAAACATACACAATTTCAGTGTACATTCAAGAAATGTACATCAAAACATACACATTTTCACTGTACATTCAAGAAATGTACATCAAAACATACACATTTTCATTGTATATACAAGAAATGTACATAAAAAAACATACACATTTTCATTGTATATACAAGAAATGTACATCAAAACATACACATTTTCAGTGTACATTCAAGAAATGTACATCAAGACATACACATTTTCATTGTACATTCAAGAAATGTACATCAAAACATACACATTTTCATTGTACACTCAAGAAATGTACATCAAAACATACACATTTTCAGTGTACATTCAAGAAATGTATATCAAAACATACACATTTTCATTGTACATTCAAGAAATGTACATCAAAACGTACACATTTTCATTGTACATTCAAGAAATGTACATCAAAACATACACATTTTCATTGTACATTCAAGAAATATACATCAAAGCATACACATTTTCATTGTACATTCAAGAAATGTACATCAAAACATACACATTTTCATTGTACACTCAAGAAATGTACATCAAAACATACACATTTTCAGTGTACATTCAAGAAATGTACATCAACACATACACATTTTGATTTTACGTTCCAGAAATGTACATCAAAACATACACATTTTCAGTGTACATTCAAGAAATGTATATCAAAAAATACACATTTTCAGTGTACATTCAAGAAATGTACATCAAAGCAAACACATTTTCATTGTACACTAAAGAAATGTACATCAAAACATACACATTTTCATTGTATTTTCAAGAAATGCACATCAAGACATACACATTTTCATTGTACATTCAAGGAATATACATCAAAACATACACATTTTCATTGTACATTCAAGAAATGTACATTAAAACATACACATTCTCATTGTACATTCAAGAAATGTACATCAAAACATACACATTTTGATTGTACACTCAAGAAATGTACATCAAAACATACACATTTTCATTGTACACTCAAGAAATGTACATCAAAACATACACATTTTCATTGTACATTCAAGAAATGTATATCAAAACATACACATTTTCATTGTACACTCAAGAAATGTACATCAAAACATACACATTTTCATTGTATATACAAGAAATGTACATCAAAACATACACATTTTCATTGTACATTCAAGAAATGTACATCAAAACATACACATTTTCATTGTACACTCAAGAAATGTACATCAAAACATACACATTTTCATTGTACACTCAAGAAATGTACATCAAAACATACACTTTTTCATTGTACATTCAAGAAATGTATATCAAAACATACACATTTTCATTGTACATTCAAGAAATGTACATCAAAAATATCACATTTTCCTTGTACACTAAAGAAATGTACATCAAAACATACACATTTTCCTTGTACACTAAAGAAATGTACATCAAACCATACACATTTTCATTGTACACTCAAGAAATGTACATCAAAACATACACATTTTCATTGTACATTCAAGAAATGTACACCAAAACATACACATTTTCATTGTACACTCAGGAAATGTATATCAAAACATACACAGTTTCAGTGTACATTCAAGAAATGTACATCAAAACATACACATTTTCATTGTACATTCAAGAAATGTATATCAAAACATACACATTTTCATTGTACACTCAAGAAATGTACATCAAAACATACACTTTTTCATTGTACATTCAAGAAATGTATATCAAAACATACACATTTTCAGTGTACATTCAAGAAATGTACATCAAAACATACACATTTTCCTTGTACACTAAAGAAATGTACATCAAACCATACACATTTTCATTGTACACTCAAGAAATGTACATCAAAACATACACATTTTCAGTGTACATTCAAGAAATGTACATCAAAACATACACATTTTCCTTGTACACTAAAGAAATGTACATCAAACCATACACATTTTCATTGTACACTCAAGAAATGTACATCAAAACATACACATTTTCATTGTACATTCAAGAAATGTACATCAAAACATACACATTTTCATTGTACACTCAAGAAATGTATATCAAAACATACACAGTTTCGGTGTACATTCAAGAAATGTACATCAAAACATACACATTTTCATTGTACACTCAAGAAATGTATATCAAAACATACACATTTTCATTGTACACTCAAGAAATGTACATCAAAACATACACTTTTTCATTGTACATTCAAGAAATGTATATCAAAACATACACTTTTTCATTGTACATTCAAGAAATGTATAACAAAGAATACACATTTTCAGTGTACATTCAAGAAATGTACATCAAAAATAACACATTTTCCTTGTACACTAAAGAAATGTACATCAAACCATACACATTTTCATTGTACACTCAAGAAATGTACATCAAAACATACACATTTTCATTGTACATTCAAGAAATGTACATCAAAACATACACATTTTCATTGTACACTCAAGAAATGTATATCAAAACATACACAGTTTCAGTGTACATTCAAGAAATGTACATCAAAACATACACATTTTCATTGTACATTCAAAGAATGTACATCAAAACATACACATTTTCATTGTACATTCAAGAAATGTACATCAAAACACACACATTTTCAGTGTACATTCAAGAAATGTATATCAAAGCATACACATTTTCAGTGTACATTCAAGAAATGTACATCAAAACATACAAATTTTCATTGTACATACAAGAAATGTACATCTAAACATACACATTTTCATTGTACATTAAGGAAATGTACATCAAAACCTACACATTTTCAGTGTACATTCAAAAAATGTACATCAAAACATACACATTTTCATTGTACACTCAAGAAATGTACATCAAAACATACACATTTTCAGTGTACATTTAAGAAATGTACATCCAAACATACACATTTTCATTGTACACTCAAGAAATGTACATCAAAACATACACATTTTCAGTGTACATTCAAGAAATGTACATCAAAACATACACATTTTCATTGTATATACCAGAAATGTACATCAAAACATACACATTTTCATTGTATATACAAGAAATGTACATCAAAACATACACATTTTCAGTGTACATTCAAGAAATGTACATCAAAACATATACATTTTCATTGTATATACAAGAAATGTACATCAAAACATACACATTTTCAGTGTACATTCTAGAAATGTATATCAAAACATACACATTTTCAGTATACATTTAAGAAATGTACATGAAAACATATACATTTTCATTGTACATTAAAGAAATGTATATCAAAACATACACACTTTCACTGTACATTCAAGAAATGTACATCAAGACATACACATTTTCATTGTACATTCAAGAAATGTAGATCAAAACATACACATTTTCATTGTACATTCAAGAAATGTACATCAAAACATACACATTTTCATTGTATATACAAGAAATATATATGAAAACATACACATTTTCAGTGTACATTCAAGAAATGTACATCAAAAACTACACATTTTCATTGTATATTCAAGAAACTTACATCAAAACATACACATTTTCATTGTATATACCAGAAATGTACATCAAAACATACACATTTTCATTGTACATTCAAGAAATGTACATCAAAACATACACATTTTGACTGCACATTCTAGAAATATACATCAAAACATACACATTTTCATTGCATATACCAGAAATGCACATCAAAACATACACATTTTCATTGTAGATTCTAGAACTGTACATTAAAACATACACATTTTCAGTGTACATTCAAGAAATGTACTTCAAAACATACACATTTTCAGTGTACATTCAAGAAATGTACATCAAAACATACACATTTTCATTGTATATACAAGAAATGTACATCAAAACATACACATTTTCATTGTACATTCAAGAAATGTACATCAAAACATACTTATTTTAATTGTACATTCAAGAAATGTACATCAAAACCTACACATTTACATTGTACATTCAAAGAATGTACATCAAAACATACACATTTTCATTGTACATTCAAGAAATGTACATCAAATCACACACATTTTCAGTGTACATTCAAGAAATGTATATCAAAACATACACATTTTTAGTGTACATTCAAGAAATGTACATCAAAACATACAAATTTACATTGTATATACAAGAAATGTACATCAAAACATGCACATTTTCATTGTACATTAAAGAAATGTACATCAAAGCCTACACATTTTCAGTGTACATTCAAGAAATGTACATCAAAACATACACATTTTCATTGTACATTAAAGAAATGTACATCAAAACCTACACATTTTCATTGTACACTCAAGAAATGTACATCAAAACATACACATTTTCATTGTATATACAAGAAATGTACATCAAACATACACATTTTCATTGTATATACCAGAAATGTACATCAAAACATACACATTTTCATTGTATATACAAGAAATGTACATCAAAACATACACATTTTCAGTGTACATTCAAGAAATGTACATCAAAACATATACATTTTCATTGTATATACAAGAAATGTACATCAAAACATACACATTTTCAGTGTACATTCAAGAAATGTACATCAAAACATATACATTTTCATTGTACATTCAAGAAATGTATATCAAAACATACACATTTTCAGATTACATTCAAGAAATGTACATCAAAACATACACATTTTCATTGTATATACAAGAAATGTACATCAAATCATACACATTTTCAGTGTACATTCAAGAAATGTACATCATAACATATTCATTTTCATTGTATATACAAGAAATGTACATCAAAACATACACATTTTCAGTGTACATTCAAGAAATGTATATCAAAACATACACATTTTCAGTATACATTCAAGAAATGTACATGAAAACATATACAGTTTCATTGTACATTCAAGAAATGTATATCAAAACATACACACTTTCAGTGTACATTCAAGAAATGTACATCAAAACATACACATTTTCATTGTATATACAAGAAATGTACATCAAAACATACACATTTTCATTGTACACTAAAGAAATGTACATCAAAACATACACATTTTCAGTGTACATTCAAGAAATGCACATCAAAACATACACATTTTCATTGTACATTCAAGAAATGTAGATCAAAACATACACATTTTCATTGTACATTCAAGAAATGTACATCAAAACATACACATTTTCATTGTACACTCAAGAAATGTACATCAAAACATACACATTTTCATTATACACTCAAGAAATGTACATCAAAACATACACTTTTGCATTGTACATTCAAGAAATGTATATCAAAACATACACATTTTCATTGTACATTCAAGAAATGTACATCAAAGCATACACATTTTCAGTGTACATTCAAGAAATGTATAACAAAAAATACACATTTTCAGTGTACATTCAAGAAATGTACATCAAAACAAACACATTTTCCTTGTACACTAAAGAAATGTACATCAAAACATACACATTTTCATTCTACATTCAAGAAATATACATCAAAACATACACATTTTCATTGTACATTCAAGAAATGTACATCAAAACATACACATTTTCATTGTATATACAAGAAATGTATATCAAAACATACACAGTTTCAGTGTACATTCAAGAAATGTACATCAAAACATACACATTTTGATTGTATATACCAGAAATGTACATCAAAACATACACATTTTCATTGTATATACAAGGAATGTACATCAAAACATACACATTTTCAGTGTACATTCAAGAAATGTACATCAAAACATATACATTTTCATTGTATATACAAGAAATGTACATCAAAACATACACATTTTCAGTGTACATTCAAGAAATGTATATCAAAACATACACATTTTCAGTGTACATTCAAGAAATGTACATGAAAACATATACATTTTCATTGTACATTCAAGAAATGTATATCAAAACATACACACTTTCAGTGTACATTCAAGAAATGTACATCAAAACATACACATTTTCATTGTATATACAAGAAATGTACATCAAAACATACACATTTTCATTGTACGCTAAAGAAATGTACATCAAAACATACACGTTTGCATTGTACATTCAAGAAATGTATATCAAAACATACACATTTTCATTGTACATTCAAGAAATGTACATCAAAACATACACATTTTCAGTGTACATTCAAGAAATGTATAACAAAAAATACACATTTTCAGTGTACATTCAAGAAATGTACATCAAAACAAACACATTTTCCTTGTACACTAAAGAAATGTACATCAAAACATACACATTTTCATTCTACATTCAAGAAATATACATCAAAACATACACATTTTCATTGTACATTCAAGAAATGTACATCAAAACATACACATTTTCATTGTATATACAAGAAATGTATATCAAAACATACACATTTTCAGTGTACATTCAAGAAATGTACATCAAAACATACACATTTTCATTGTACATTCAAGAAATGTAGATCAAAACATACACATTTCCATTGTACATTCAAGAAATGTACATCAAAACATATACATTTTCATTGTATATACAGGAAATATATATCAAAACATACACATTTTCAGTGTACATTCAAGAAATGTACATCAAAAACTACACATTTTCATTGTATATTCAAGAAATGTGCATCAAAACATACACGTTTTCATTGTATATACCAGAAATGTACATCAAAACATACACATTTTCATTGTACATTCAAGAAATGTAGATCAAAACATACACATTTTCATTTCTAATACCAGAAATGTACATCAAAACATTCACATTTTCATTTTACATTCAAGAAATGTACATCAAAACATACACATTTTCATTGTATATACCAGAATTGTACATCAAAACATACACATTTTCATTGTACATTCAAGAAATGTACATCAAAACATACACATTTTGACTGCACATTCTAGAAATATACATCAAAACATACACATTTTCATTGCATATACCAGAAATGCACATCAAAACATACACATTTTCATTGTACATTCAAAAACTGTACATTAAAACATACACATTTTCATTGTACATTCAAGAAATGTACATCAAATCACACACATTTTCAGTGTACATTCAAGAAATGTAAATCAAAACATACACATTTTCAGTGTACATTCAAGAAATGTACATCAACACATACAAATTTACATTGTATATACAAGAAATGTACATCAAAACATACACATTTTCATTGTACATTAAAGAAATGTACATCAAAACCTACACATTTTCAGTGTACATTCAAGAAATGTACATCAAAACATACACATTTTCATTGTACACTCAAGAAATGTACATCAAAACATACACATTTTCAGTGTACATTCAAGAAATGTACATCAAAACATACACATTTTCATTGTATTTACCAGAAATGTACATCAAAACATACACATTTTCATTGTATATACAAGAAATGTGCATCAAAACATACACATTTTCAGTGTACATTCAAGAAATGTACATCAAAACATACATATTTTCATTGTATATACAAGAAATGTACATCAAAACATACACATTTTCAGTGTACATTCAAGAAATGTACATGAAAACATATACATTTTCATTGTACATTCAAGAAATGTATATCAAAACATACACATTTTCAGATTACATTCAAGAAATGTACATCAAAACATACACATTTTCATTGTATATACAAGAAATGTACATCAAAACATACACATTTTCAGTGTACATTCAAGAAATGTACATCAAAACATATACATTTTCATTGTATATACAAGAAATGTACATCAAAACATACACATTTTGAGTGTACATTCAAGAAATGTATATCAAAACATACACATTTTCAGTATACATTCAAGAAATGTACATGAAAACATATACAGTTTCATTGTACATTCAAGAAATGTATATTAAAACATACACACTTTCAGTGTACATTCAAGAAATGTACATCAAAACATACACATTTTCATTGTATATACAAGAAATGTACATCAAAACATACACATTTTCATTGTACACTAAAGAAATGTACATCAAAACATACACATTTTCAGTGTACATTCAAGAAATGCACATCAAAACATACACATTTTCATTGTACATTCAAGAAATGTAGATCAAAACATACACATTTTCATTATACATTCAAGAAATGTACATCAAAACATACACATTTTCATTGTACACACAAGAAATGTACATCAAAACATACACATTTTCATTGTACACTCAAGAAATGTACATCAAAACATACACTTTTTCAATGTACATTCAAGATATGTATATCAAAACATACACATTTTCATTGCACATTCAAGAAATGTACATCAAAACATACACACTTTCAGTGTACATTCAAGAAATGTATAACAAAAAATACACATTTTCAGTGTACATTCAAGAAATGTACATCAAAAATAACACATTTTCCTTGTACACTAAAGAAATGTACATCAAAACATACACATTTTCATTCTACATTCAAGAAATATACATCAAAACATACACATTTTCATTGTACATTCAAGAAATGTACATCAAAACATACACATTTTCATTGTACACTCAAGAAATGTACATCAAAACATACACATTTTCATTGTACATTCAAGAAATGTACATCAACACATACACATTTTCATTGTACACTCAAGAAATGTATATCAAAACATACACAGTTTCAGTGTACATTCAAGAAATGTACATCAAAACATACACATTTTCATTGTACATTCAAAGAATGTACATCAAAACATACACATTTTCATTGTACATTCAAGAAATGTACATCAAAACACACACATTTTCAGTGTACATTCAAGAAATGTATATCAAAGCATACACATTTTCAGTGTACATTCAAGAAATGTACATCAAAACATACAAATTTTCATTGTATATACAAGAAATGTACATCAAAACATACACATTTTCATTGTACATTAAAGAAATATACATCAAAACCTACACATTTTCAGTGTACATTCAACAAATGTACATCACAACATACACATTTTCATTGTACACTCAAGAAATGTACATCAAAACATACACATTTTCAGTGTACATTCAAGAAATTAACATCAAAACATACACATTTTCATTGTATATACCAGAAATGTACATCAAAACATACACATTTTCATTGTATATACAAGAAATGTACATCAAAACATACACATTTTCAGTGTACATTCAAGAAATGTACATCAAAACATATACATTTTCATTGTATATACAAGAAATGTACATCAAAACATACACATTTTCAGTGTACATTCAAGAATTGTATATCAAAACATACACATTTTCAGTATACATTTAAGAAATGTACATGAAAACATATACATTTTCATTGTACATTCAAGAAATGTACATCAAAACATACACATTTTCATTGTATATACAAGAAATGTACATCAAAACATACACATTTTTATTGTACACTAAAGAAATGTACATCAAAACATACACATTTTCAGTGTACATTCAAGAAATGTACATCAAAACATACACATTTTCATTGTACATTCAAGAAATGTAGATCAAAACTTACACATTTTCATTGTACATTCAAGAAATGTACATCAAAACATACACATTTTCATTGTATATACAAGAAATATATATGAAAACATACACATTTTCAGTGTACATTCAAGAAATGTACATCAAAAACTACACATTTTCATTGTATATTCAAGAAACATCAAAACATACACATTTTCATTGTATATACCAGAAATGTACATCAAAAGATACACATTTTCATTGTACATTCAAGAAATGTACATCAAAACATACACATTTTGACTGCACATTCTAGAAATATACATCAAAACATACACATTTTCATTGCATATACCAGAAACGCAGATCAAAACATACACATTTTCATTGTACATTCAAGAACTGTACATCAAAACATACACAATTTCAGTGTACATTCAAGAAATGTACATCAAAACATACACATTTTCACTGTACATTCAAGAAATGTACATCAAAACATACACATTTTCATTGTATATACAAGAAATGTACATAAAAAAACATACACATTTTCATTGTATATACAAGAAATGTACATCAAAACATACACATTTTCAGTGTACATTCAAGAAATGTACATCAAGACATACACATTTTCATTGTACATTCAAGAAATGTACATCAAAACATACACATTTTCATTGTACACTCAAGAAATGTACATCAAAACATACACATTTTCAGTGTACATTCAAGAAATGTATATCAAAACATACACATTTTCATTGTACATTCAAGAAATGTACATCAAAACGTACACATTTTCATTGTACATTCAAGAAATGTACATCAAAACATACACATTTTCATTGTACATTCAAGAAATATACATCAAAGCATACACATTTTCATTGTACATTCAAGAAATGTACATCAAAACATACACATTTTCATTGTACACTCAAGAAATGTACATCAAAACATACACATTTTCAGTGTACATTCAAGAAATGTACATCAACACATACACATTTTGATTTTACGTTCCAGAAATGTACATCAAAACATACACATTTTCAGTGTACATTCAAGAAATGTATATAAAAAAATACACATTTTCAGTGTACATTCAAGAAATGTACATCAAAGCAAACACATTTTCATTGTACACTAAAGAAATGTACATCAAAACATACACATTTTCATTGTATTTTCAAGAAATGCACATCAAGACATACACATTTTCATTGTACATTCAAGGAATATACATCAAAACATACACATTTTCATTGTACATTCAAGAAATGTACATTAAAACATACACATTCTCATTGTACATTCAAGAAATGTACATCAAAACATACACATTTTGATTGTACACTCAAGAAATGTACATCAAAACATACACATTTTCATTGTACACTCAAGAAATGTACATCAAAACATACACATTTTCATTGTACATTCAAGAAATGTATATCAAAACATACACATTTTCATTGTACACTCAAGAAATGTACATCAAAACATACACATTTTCATTGTATATACAAGAAATGTACATCAAAACATACACATTTTCATTGTACATTCAAGAAATGTACATCAAAACATACACATTTTCATTGTACACTCAAGAAATGTACATCAAAACATACACATTTTCATTGTACACTCAAGAAATGTACATCAAAACATACACTTTTTCATTGTACATTCAAGAAATGTATATCAAAACATACACATTTTCATTGTACATTCAAGAAATGTACATCAAAAATATCACATTTTCCTTGTACACTAAAGAAATGTACATCAAAACATACACATTTTCCTTGTACACTAAAGAAATGTACATCAAACCATACACATTTTCATTGTACACTCAAGAAATGTACATCAAAACATACACATTTTCATTGTACATTCAAGAAATGTACACCAAAACATACACATTTTCATTGTACACTCAGGAAATGTATATCAAAACATACACAGTTTCAGTGTACATTCAAGAAATGTACATCAAAACATACACATTTTCATTGTACATTCAAGAAATGTATATCAAAACATACACATTTTCATTGTACACTCAAGAAATGTACATCAAAACATACACTTTTTCATTGTACATTCAAGAAATGTATATCAAAACATACACATTTTCAGTGTACATTCAAGAAATGTACATCAAAACATACACATTTTCCTTGTACACTAAAGAAATGTACATCAAACCATACACATTTTCATTGTACACTCAAGAAATGTACATCAAAACATACACATTTTCAGTGTACATTCAAGAAATGTACATCAAAACATACACATTTTCCTTGTACACTAAAGAAATGTACATCAAACCATACACATTTTCATTGTACACTCAAGAAATGTACATCAAAACATACACATTTTCATTGTACATTCAAGAAATGTACATCAAAACATACACATTTTCATTGTACACTCAAGAAATGTATATCAAAACATACACAGTTTCGGTGTACATTCAAGAAATGTACATCAAAACATACACATTTTCATTGTACACTCAAGAAATGTATATCAAAACATACACATTTTCATTGTACACTCAAGAAATGTACATCAAAACATACACTTTTTCATTGTACATTCAAGAAATGTATATCAAAACATACACTTTTTCATTGTACATTCAAGAAATGTATAACAAAGAATACACATTTTCAGTGTACATTCAAGAAATGTACATCAAAAATAACACATTTTCCTTGTACACTAAAGAAATGTACATCAAACCATACACATTTTCATTGTACACTCAAGAAATGTACATCAAAACATACACATTTTCATTGTACATTCAAGAAATGTACATCAAAACATACACATTTTCATTGTACACTCAAGAAATGTATATCAAAACATACACAGTTTCAGTGTACATTCAAGAAATGTACATCAAAACATACACATTTTCATTGTACATTCAAAGAATGTACATCAAAACATACACATTTTCATTGTACATTCAAGAAATGTACATCAAAACACACACATTTTCAGTGTACATTCAAGAAATGTATATCAAAGCATACACATTTTCAGTGTACATTCAAGAAATGTACATCAAAACATACAAATTTTCATTGTACATACAAGAAATGTACATCTAAACATACACATTTTCATTGTACATTAAGGAAATGTACATCAAAACCTACACATTTTCAGTGTACATTCAAAAAATGTACATCAAAACATACACATTTTCATTGTACACTCAAGAAATGTACATCAAAACATACACATTTTCAGTGTACATTCAAGAAAGTAACATCAAAACATACACATTTTCATTGTATATACCAGAAATGTACATCAAAACATACACATTTTCATTGTATATACAAGAAGTGTACATCAAAACATACACATTTTCAGTGTACATTCAGGAAATGTGCATCAAAACATATACATTTTCATTGTATATACAAGAAATGTACATCAAAACATACACATTTTCAGTGTACATTCAAGAAATGTATATCAAGACATACACATTTTCAGTATACATTTAAGAAATGTACATGAAAACATATACATTTTCATTGTACATTCAAGAAATGTATATCAAAACATACACAGTTTCAGTGTACATTCAAGAAATGTACATCAAAACATACACATTTTCATTGTACATTCAAGAAATGTATATCAAAACATACACATTTTCATTGTACACTCAAGAAATGTACATCAAAACATACACTTTTTCATTGTATATACAAGTAATGTACATCAAAACATACACATTTTCAGTGTACATTCAAGAAATGTACATCAAAACATACACATTTTCCTTGTACACTAAAGAAATGTACATCAAACCATACACATTTTCATTGTACACTCAAGAAATGTACATCAAAACATACACATTTTCATTGTATATACAAGAAATGTACATCAAAACATACACATTTTCAGTGTACATTCAAGAATTGTATATCAAAACATACACATTTTCAGTATACATTTAAGAAATGTACATGAAAACATATACATTTTCATTGTACATTCAAGAAATGTACATCAAAACATACACATTTTCATTGTATATACAAGAAATGTACATCAAAACATACACATTTTTATTGTACACTAAAGAAATGTACATCAAAACATACACATTTTCAGTGTACATTCAAGAAATGTACATCAAAACATACACATTTTCATTGTACATTCAAGAAATGTAGATCAAAACTTACACATTTTCATTGTACATTCAAGAAATGTACATCAAAACATACACATTTTCATTGTATATACAAGAAATATATATGAAAACATACACATTTTCAGTGTACATTCAAGAAATGTACATCAAAAACTACACATTTTCATTGTATATTCAAGAAACATCAAAACATACACATTTTCATTGTATATACCAGAAATGTACATCAAAAGATACACATTTTCATTGTACATTCAAGAAATGTACATCAAAACATACACATTTTGACTGCACATTCTAGAAATATACATCAAAACATACACATTTTCATTGCATATACCAGAAACGCAGATCAAAACATACACATTTTCATTGTACATTCAAGAACTGTACATCAAAACATACACAATTTCAGTGTACATTCAAGAAATGTACATCAAAACATACACATTTTCACTGTACATTCAAGAAATGTACATCAAAACATACACATTTTCATTGTATATACAAGAAATGTACATAAAAAAACATACACATTTTCATTGTATATACAAGAAATGTACATCAAAACATACACATTTTCAGTGTACATTCAAGAAATGTACATCAAGACATACACATTTTCATTGTACATTCAAGAAATGTACATCAAAACATACACATTTTCATTGTACACTCAAGAAATGTACATCAAAACATACACATTTTCAGTGTACATTCAAGAAATGTATATCAAAACATACACATTTTCATTGTACATTCAAGAAATGTACATCAAAACGTACACATTTTCATTGTACATTCAAGAAATGTACATCAAAACATACACATTTTCATTGTACATTCAAGAAATATACATCAAAGCATACACATTTTCATTGTACATTCAAGAAATGTACATCAAAACATACACATTTTCATTGTACACTCAAGAAATGTACATCAAAACATACACATTTTCAGTGTACATTCAAGAAATGTACATCAACACATACACATTTTGATTTTACGTTCCAGAAATGTACATCAAAACATACACATTTTCAGTGTACATTCAAGAAATGTATATCAAAAAATACACATTTTCAGTGTACATTCAAGAAATGTACATCAAAGCAAACACATTTTCATTGTACACTAAAGAAATGTACATCAAAACATACACATTTTCATTGTATTTTCAAGAAATGCACATCAAGACATACACATTTTCATTGTACATTCAAGGAATATACATCAAAACATACACATTTTCATTGTACATTCAAGAAATGTACATTAAAACATACACATTCTCATTGTACATTCAAGAAATGTACATCAAAACATACACATTTTGATTGTACACTCAAGAAATGTACATCAAAACATACACATTTTCATTGTACACTCAAGAAATGTACATCAAAACATACACATTTTCATTGTACATTCAAGAAATGTATATCAAAACATACACATTTTCATTGTACACTCAAGAAATGTACATCAAAACATACACATTTTCATTGTATATACAAGAAATGTACATCAAAACATACACATTTTCATTGTACATTCAAGAAATGTACATCAAAACATACACATTTTCATTGTACACTCAAGAAATGTACATCAAAACATACACATTTTCATTGTACACTCAAGAAATGTACATCAAAACATACACTTTTTCATTGTACATTCAAGAAATGTATATCAAAACATACACATTTTCATTGTACATTCAAGAAATGTACATCAAAAATATCACATTTTCCTTGTACACTAAAGAAATGTACATCAAAACATACACATTTTCCTTGTACACTAAAGAAATGTACATCAAACCATACACATTTTCATTGTACACTCAAGAAATGTACATCAAAACATACACATTTTCATTGTACATTCAAGAAATGTACACCAAAACATACACATTTTCATTGTACACTCAGGAAATGTATATCAAAACATACACAGTTTCAGTGTACATTCAAGAAATGTACATCAAAACATACACATTTTCATTGTACATTCAAGAAATGTATATCAAAACATACACATTTTCATTGTACACTCAAGAAATGTACATCAAAACATACACTTTTTCATTGTACATTCAAGAAATGTATATCAAAACATACACATTTTCAGTGTACATTCAAGAAATGTACATCAAAACATACACATTTTCCTTGTACACTAAAGAAATGTACATCAAACCATACACATTTTCATTGTACACTCAAGAAATGTACATCAAAACATACACATTTTCAGTGTACATTCAAGAAATGTACATCAAAACATACACATTTTCCTTGTACACTAAAGAAATGTACATCAAACCATACACATTTTCATTGTACACTCAAGAAATGTACATCAAAACATACACATTTTCATTGTACATTCAAGAAATGTACATCAAAACATACACATTTTCATTGTACACTCAAGAAATGTATATCAAAACATACACAGTTTCGGTGTACATTCAAGAAATGTACATCAAAACATACACATTTTCATTGTACACTCAAGAAATGTATATCAAAACATACACATTTTCATTGTACACTCAAGAAATGTACATCAAAACATACACTTTTTCATTGTACATTCAAGAAATGTATATCAAAACATACACTTTTTCATTGTACATTCAAGAAATGTATAACAAAGAATACACATTTTCAGTGTACATTCAAGAAATGTACATCAAAAATAACACATTTTCCTTGTACACTAAAGAAATGTACATCAAACCATACACATTTTCATTGTACACTCAAGAAATGTACATCAAAACATACACATTTTCATTGTACATTCAAGAAATGTACATCAAAACATACACATTTTCATTGTACACTCAAGAAATGTATATCAAAACATACACAGTTTCAGTGTACATTCAAGAAATGTACATCAAAACATACACATTTTCATTGTACATTCAAAGAATGTACATCAAAACATACACATTTTCATTGTACATTCAAGAAATGTACATCAAAACACACACATTTTCAGTGTACATTCAAGAAATGTATATCAAAGCATACACATTTTCAGTGTACATTCAAGAAATGTACATCAAAACATACAAATTTTCATTGTACATACAAGAAATGTACATCTAAACATACACATTTTCATTGTACATTAAGGAAATGTACATCAAAACCTACACATTTTCAGTGTACATTCAAAAAATGTACATCAAAACATACACATTTTCATTGTACACTCAAGAAATGTACATCAAAACATACACATTTTCAGTGTACATTCAAGAAAGTAACATCAAAACATACACATTTTCATTGTATATACCAGAAATGTACATCAAAACATACACATTTTCATTGTATATACAAGAAGTGTACATCAAAACATACACATTTTCAGTGTACATTCAGGAAATGTGCATCAAAACATATACATTTTCATTGTATATACAAGAAATGTACATCAAAACATACACATTTTCAGTGTACATTCAAGAAATGTATATCAAGACATACACATTTTCAGTATACATTTAAGAAATGTACATGAAAACATATACATTTTCATTGTACATTCAAGAAATGTATATCAAAACATACACAGTTTCAGTGTACATTCAAGAAATGTACATCAAAACATACACATTTTCATTGTACATTCAAGAAATGTATATCAAAACATACACATTTTCATTGTACACTCAAGAAATGTACATCAAAACATACACTTTTTCATTGTATATACAAGTAATGTACATCAAAACATACACATTTTCAGTGTACATTCAAGAAATGTACATCAAAACATACACATTTTCCTTGTACACTAAAGAAATGTACATCAAACCATACACATTTTCATTGTACACTCAAGAAATGTACATCAAAACATACACATTTTCAGTGTACATTCAAGAAATGTACATCAAAACATACACATTTTCCTTGTACACTAAAGAAATGTACATCAAACAATACACATTTTCATTGTACACTCAAGAAATGTACATCAAAACATACACATTTTCAGTGTACATTCAAGAAATGTACATCAAAACATACACATTTTCCTTGTACACTAAAGAAATGTACATCAAAACATACACATTTTCATTGTACATTCAAGAAATGTACATCAAAACATACACATTTTCATTGTACACTCAAGAAATGTATATCAAAACATACACAGTTTCAGTGTACATTCAAGAAATGTACATCAAAACATACACATTTTCATTGTACACTCAAGAAATGTATATCAAAACATACACATTTTCATTGTACACTCAAGAAATGTACATCAAAACATACACTTTTTCATTGTACATTCAAGAAATGTATATCAAAACATACACTTTTTCATTGTACATTCAAGAAATGTATAACAAAAAATACACATTTTCAGTGTACATTCAAGAAATGTACATCAAAAATAACACATTTTCCTTGTACACTAAAGAAATGTACATCAAACCATACACATTTTCATTGTACACTCAAGAAATGTACATCAAAACATACACATTTTCATTGTACATTCAAGAAATGTACATCAAAACATACACATTTTCATTGTACACTCAAGAAATGTATATCAAAACATACACAGTTTCAGTGTACATTCAAGAAATGTACATCAAAACATACACATTTTCATTGTACATTCAAAGAATGTACATCAAAACATACACATTTTCATTGTACATTCAAGAAATGTACATCAAAACACACACATTTTCAGTGTACATTCAAGAAATGTATATCAAAGCATACACATTTTCAGTGTACATTCAAGAAATGTACATCAAAACATACAAATTTTCATTGTATATACAAGAAATGTACATCTAAACATACACATTTTCATTGTACATTCAAGAAATGTACATCAAAACATACACATTTTCATTGTATATACCAGAAATGTACATCAAAAGATACACATTTTCATTGTACATTCAAGAAATGTACATCAAAACATACACATTTTGACTGCACATTCTAGAAATATACATCAAAACATACACATTTTCATTGCATATACCAGAAACGCACATCAAAACATACACATTTTCATTGTACATTCAAGAACTGTACATCAAAACATACACAATTTCAGTGTACATTCAAGAAATGTACATCAAAACATACACATTTTCACTGTACATTCAAGAAATGTACATCAAAACATACACATTTTCATTGTATATACAAGAAATGTACATAAAAAAACATACACATTTTCATTGTATATACAACAAATGTACATCAAAACATACACATTTTCAGTGTACATTCAAGAAATGTACATCAAGACATACACATTTTCATTGTACATTCAAGAAATGTACATCAAAACATACACATTTTCATTGTACACTCAAGAAATGTACATCAAAACATACACATTTTCAGTGTACATTCAAGAAATGTATATCAAAACATACACATTTTCATTGTACATTCAAGAAATGTACATCAAAACGTACACATTTTCATTGTACATTCAAGAAATGTACATCAAAACATACACATTTTCATTGTACATTCAAGAAATATACATCAAAGCATACACATTTTCATTGTACATTCAAGAAATGTACATCAAAACATACACATTTTCATTGTACACTCAAGAAATGTACATCAAAACATACACATTTTCAGTGTACATTCAAGAAATGTACATCAACACATACACATTTTGATTTTACGTTCCAGAAATGTACATCAAAACATACACATTTTCAGTGTACATTCAAGAAATGTATATCAAAAAATACACATTTTCAGTGTACATTCAAGAAATGTACATCAAAGCAAACACATTTTCATTGTACACTAAAGAAATGTACATCAAAACATACACATTTTCATTGTATTTTCAAGAAATGCACATCAAGACATACACATTTTCATTGTACATTCAAGAAATATACATCAAAACATACACATTTTCATTGTACATTCAAGAAATGTACATTAAAACATACACATTCTCATTGTACATTCAAGAAATGTACATCAAAACATACACATTTTGATTGTACACTCAAGAAATGTACATCAAAACATACACATTTTCATTGTACACTCAAGAAATGTACATCAAAACATACACATTTTCATTGTACATTCAAGAAACGTATATCAAAACATACACATTTTCATTGTACACTCAAGAAATGTACATCAAAACATACACATTTTCATTGTATATACAAGAAATGTACATCAAAACATACACATTTTCATTGTACATTCAAGAAATGTACATCAAAACATACACATTTTCATTGTACACTCAAGAAATGTACATCAAAACATACACATTTTCATTGTACACTCAAGAAATGTACATCAAAACATACACTTTTTCATTGTACATTCAAGAAATGTATATCAAAACATACACATTTTCATTGTACATTCAAGAAATGTACATCAAAAATAACACATTTTCCTTGTACACTAAAGAAATGTACATCAAAACATACACATTTTCCTTGTACACTAAAGAAATGTACATCAAACCATACACATTTTCATTGTACACTCAAGAAATGTACATCAAAACATACACATTTTCATTGTACATTCAAGAAATGTACACCAAAACATACACATTTTCATTGTACACTCAAGAAATGTATATCAAAACATACACAGTTTCAGTGTACATTCAAGAAATGTACATCAAAACATACACATTTTCATTGTACATTCAAGAAATGTATATCAAAACATACACATTTTCATTGTACACTCAAGAAATGTACATCAAAACATACACTTTTTCATTGTACATTCAAGAAATGTATATCAAAACATACACATTTTCAGTGTACATTCAAGAAATGTACATCAAAACATACACATTTTCCTTGTACACTAAAGAAATGTACATCAAACCATACACATTTTCATTGTACACTCAAGAAATGTACATCAAAACATACACATTTTCAGTGTACATTCAAGAAATGTACATCAAAACATACACTTTTTCCTTGTACACTAAAGAAATGTACATCAAACCATACACATTTTCATTGTACACTCAAGAAATGTACATCAAAACATACACATTTTCATTGTACATTCAAGAAATGTACATCAAAACATACACATTTTCATTGTACACTCAAGAAATGTATATCAAAACATACACAGTTTCGGTGTACATTCAAGAAATGTACATCAAAACATACACATTTTCATTGTACACTCAAGAAATGTATATCAAAACATACACATTTTCATTGTACACTCAAGAAATGTACATCAAAACATACACTTTTTCATTGTACATTCAAGTAATGTATATCAAAACATACACTTTTTCATTGTACATTCAAGAAATGTATAACAAAAAATACACATTTTCAGTGTACATTCAAGAAATGTACATCAAAAATAACACATTTTCCTTGTACACTAAAGAAATGTACATCAAACCATACACATTTTCATTGTACACTCAAGAAATGTACATCAAAACATACACATTTTCATTGTACATTCAAGAAATGTACATCAAAACATACACATTTTCATTGTACACTCAAGAAATGTATATCAAAACATACACAGTTTCAGTGTACATTCAAGAAATGTACATTAAAACATACACATTTTCATTGTACATTCAAAGAATGTACATCAAAACATACACATTTTCATTGTACACTCAAGAAATGTATATCAAAACATACACAGTTTCAGTGTACATTCAAGAAATGTACATCAAAACACACACATTTTCAGTGTACATTCAAGAAATGTATATCAAAGCATACACATTTTCAGTGTACATTCAAGAAATGTACATCAAAACATACAAATTTTCATTGTATATACAAGAAATGTACATCTAAACATACACATTTTCATTGTACATTAAAGAAATGTACATCAAAACCTACACATTTTCAGTGTACATTCAAGAAATGTACATCAAAACATACACATTTTCATTGTACACTCAAGAAATGTACATCAAAACATACACATTTTTAGTGTACATTCAAGAAAGTAACATCAAAACATACACATTTTCATTGTATATACCAGAAATGTACATCAAAACATACACATTTTCATTGTATATACAAGAAGTGTACATCAAAACATACACATTTTCAGTGTACATTCAGGATATGTGCATCAAAACATATACATTTTCATTGTATATACAAGAAATGTACATCAAAACATACACATTTTCAGTGTACATTCAAGAAATGTATATCAAGACATACACATTTTCAGTATACATTTAAGAAATGTACATGAAAACATATACATTTTCATTGTATATTCAAGAAATGTATATCAAAACATACACAGTTTCAGTGTACATTCAAGAAATGTACATCAAAACATACACATTTTCATTGTACATTCAAGAAATGTATATCAAAACATACACATTTTCATTGTACACTCAAGAAATGTACATCAAAACATACACTTTTTCATTGTATATACAAGAAATGTACATCAAAACATACACATTTTCAGTGTACATTCAAGAAATGTACATCAAAACATACACATTTTCCTTGTACACTAAAGAAATGTACATCAAACCATACACATTTTCATTGTACACTCAAGAAATGTACATCAAAACATACACATCTTCAGTGTACATTCAAGAAATGTACATCAAAACATACACATTTTCCTTGTACACTAAAGAAATGTACATCAAACCATACACATTTTCATTGTACACTCAAGAAATGTACATCAAAACATACACATTTTCAGTGTACATTCAAGAAATGTACATCAAAACATACACATTTTCCTTGTACACTAAAGAAATGTACATCAAAACATACACATTTTCATTGTACATTCAAGAAATGTACATCAAAACATACACATTTTCATTGTACACTCAAGAAATGTATATCAAAACATACACAGTTTCAGTGTACATTCAAGAAATGTACATCAAAACATACACATTTTCATTGTACACTCAAGAAATGTATATCAAAACATACACATTTTCATTGTACATTCAAGAAATGTATATCATAACATACACTTTTTCATTGTACATTCAAGAAATGTATAACAAAAAATACACATTTTCAGTGTACATTCAAGAAATGTACATCAAAAATAACACATTTTCCTTGTACACTAAAGAAATGTACATCAAAAATAACACATTTTCCTTGTACACTAAAGAAATGTACATCAAACCATACACATTTTCATTGTACACTCAAGAAATGTACATCAAAACATACACATTTTCATTGTACATTCAAGAAATGTACATCAAAACATACACATTTTCATTGTACACTCAAGAAATGTATATCAAAACATACACAGTTTCAGTGTACATTCAAGAAATGTACATCAAAACATACAAATTTTCATTGTACATTCAAAGTATGTACATCAAAACATACACATTTTCATTGTACATTCAAGAAATGTACATCAAAACACACACATTTTCAGTGTACATTCAAGAAATGTATATCAAAGCATACACATTTTCAGTGTACATTCAAGAAATGTACATCAAAACATACAAATTTTCATTGTATATACAAGAAATGTACATCTAAACATACACATTTTCATTGTACATTAAAGAAATGTACATCAAAACCTACACATTTTCAGTGTACATTCAAGAAATGTACATCAAAACATACACATTTTCATTGTACACTCAAGAAATGTACATCAAAACATACACATTTTCAGTGCACATTCAAGAAATTAACATCAAAACATACACATTTTCATTGTATATACCAGAAATGTACATCAAAACATACACATTTTCATTGTATATACAAGAAATGTACATCAAAACATACACATCTTCAGTGTACATTCAAGAAATGTACATCAAAACATACAAATTTTCATTGTATATACAAGAAATGTACATCAAAGCATACACATTTTCATTCTACATTCAAGAAATGTACATCAAAACATACACATTTTCATTGTACATTCAAAGAATGTACATCAAAACATACACATTTTCATTATACATTCAAGAAATGTACATCAAAACACACACATTTTCAGTGTACATTCAAGAAATGTACATCAAAACATACAAATTTTCATTGTATATACAAGAAATGTACATCAAAGCATACACATTTTCATTCTACATTAAAGAAATGTACATCAAAACCTACACATTTTCAGTGTACATTCAAGAAATGTACATCAAAACATACACATTTTCATTGTACACTCAAGAAGTGTACATCAAAACATACACATTTTCAGTGTACATTCAAGAAATGTACATCAAAACATACACATTTTCATTGTATATACCAGAAATGTACATCAAAACATACACATTTTCATTGTATATACAATAAATGTACATCAAAACATACACATTTTCAGTGTACATTCAAGAAATGTACATCAAAACATATACATTTTCATTGTATATACAAGAAATGTACATCAAAACATACACATTTTCAGTGTACATTCAAGAAATGTATATCAAAACATACACATTTTCAGTATACATTTAAGAAATGTACATGAAAACATATACATTTTCATTGTACATTAAAGAAATGTATATCAAAACATACACACTTTCACTGTACATTCAAGAAATGTACATCAAGACATACACATTTTCATTGTATGTACAAGAAATGAACATCAAAACATACACATTTTCATTGTACACTAAAGAAATGTACATCAAAACATACACATTTTCAGTGTACATTCAAGAAATGTACATCAAAACATACACATTTTCATTGTACATTCAAGAAATGTAGATCAAAACATACACATTTTCATTGTACATTCAAGAAATGTACATCAAAACATACACATTTTCATTGTATATACAAGAAATATATATGAAAACATACACATTTTCAGTGTACATTCAAGAAATGTACATCAAAAACTACACATTTTCATTGTATATTCAAGAAACTTACATCAAAACATACACATTTTCATTGTATATACCAGAAATGTACATCAAAACATACACATTTTCATTGTACATTCAAGAAATGTACATCAAAACATACACATTTTGACTGCACATTCTAGAAATATACATCAAAACATACACATTTTCATTGCATATACCAGAAATGCACATCAAAACATACACATTTTCATTGTAGATTCTAGAACTGTACATTAAAACATACACATTTTCAGTGTACATTCAAGAAATGTACATCAAAACATACACATTTTCAGTGTACATTCAAGAAATGTACATCAAAACATACACATTTTCATTGTATATACAAGAAATGTACATCAAAACATACACATTTTCATTGTACATTCAAGAAATGTACATCAAAACATACTTATTTTAATTGTACATTCAAGAAATGTACATCAAAACCTACACATTTACATTGTACATTCAAAGAATGTACATCAAAACATACACATTTTCATTGTGCATTCAAGAAATGTACATCAAATCACACACATTTTCAGTGTACATTCAAGAAATGTATATCAAAACACACATTTTCAGTGTACATTCAAGAAATGTACATCAAAACATACAAATTTACATTGTATATACAAGAAATGTACATCAAAACATGCACACTTTCATTGTACATTAAAGAAATGTACATCAAAGCCTACACATTTTCAGTGTACATTCAAGAAATGTACATCAAAACATACACATTTTCATTGTACATTAAAGAAATGTACATCAAAACCTACACATTTTCATTGTACACTCAAGAAATGTACATCAAAACATACACATTTTCATTGTATATACAAGAAATGTACATCAAACATACACATTTTCATTGTATATACCAGAAATGTACATCAAAACATACACATTTTCATTGTATATACAAGAAATGTACATCAAAACATACACATTTTCAGTGTACATTTAAGAAATGTACATCAAAACATATACATTTTCATTGTATATACAAGAAATGTACATCAAAACATACACATTTTCAGTGTACATTCAAGAAATGTACATGAAAACATATACATTTTCATTGTACATTCAAGAAATGTATATCAAAACATACACATTTTCAGATTACATTCAAGAAATGTACATCAAAACATACACATTTTCATTGTATATACAAGAAATGTACATCAAATCATACACATTTTCAGTGTACATTCAAGAAATGTACATCAAAACATATTCATTTTCATTGTATATACAAGAAATGTACATCAAAACATGCACATTTTCATTGTACATTAAAGAAATGTACATCAAAACCTACACATTTTCAGTGTACATTCAAGAAATGTACATCAAAACATACACATTTTCATTGTACATTAAAGAAATGTACATCAAAACCTACACATTTTCACTGTACACTCAAGAAATGTACATCAAAACATACACATTTTCAGTGTACATTCAAGAAATGTACATCAAAACATACACATTTTCATTGTATATACCAGACATGTACATCAAAACATACACATTTTCATTGTATATACAAGAAATATACATCAAAACATACACATTTTCAGTGTACATTCAAGAAATGTACATCAAAACATATACAATTTCATTGTATATACAAGAAATGTACATCAAAACATACACATTTTCAGTGTACATTCAAGAAATGTACATGAAAACATATACATTTTCATTGTACACTCAAGAAATGTATATCAAAACATACACATTTTCAGATTACATTCAAGAAATGTACATCAAAACATACACATTTTCATTGTATATACAAGAAATGTACATCAAATCATACACATTTTCAGTGTACCTTCAAGAAATGTACATCAAAACATATTCATTTTCATTGTATATACAAGAAATGTACATCAAAACATACACATTTTCAGTGTACATTCAAGAAATGTATATCAAAACATACACATTTTCAGTATACATTCAAGAAATGTACATGAAAACATATACATTTTCATTGTACATTCAAGAAATGTATATCAAAACATACACATTTTCAGATTACATTCAAGAAATGTACATCAAAGCATACACATTTTCATTGTATATACAAGAAATGTACATCAAATCATACACATTTTCAGTGTACATTCAAGAAATGTACATCAAAACATATTCATTTTCATTGTATATACAAGAAATGTACATCAAAACATACACTATTTCATTGTACATTAAAGAAATGTACATCAAAACCTACACATTTTCAGTGTACATTCAAGAAATGTACATCAAAACATACACATTTTCATTGTACACTCAAGAAATGTACATCAAAACATACACATTTTCAGTGTACATTCAAGAAATGTACATCAAAACATACACATTTTCATTGTATATGCCAGAAATGTACATCAAAACATACACATTTTCATTGTATATACAAGAAATGTACATCAAAACATACACATTTTCAGTGTACATTCAAGAAATGTACATCAAAACATATACATTTTCATTGTATATACAAGAAATGTACATCAAAACATACACATTTTCAGTGTACATTCAAGAAATGTACATGAAAACATATACATTTTCATTGTACATTCAAGAAATGTATATCAAAACATACACATTTTCAGATTACATTCAAGAAATGTACATCCAAACATACACATTTTCATTGTATATACAAGAAATGTACATCAAAACATACACATTTTCAGTGTACATTCAAGAAATGTACATCAAAACATATACATTTTCATTGTATATACAAGAAATGTACATCAAAACATACACATTTTCAGTGTACATTCAAGAAATGTATATCAAAACATACACATTTTCAGTATACATTCAAGAAATGTACATGAAAACATACACACTTTCAGTGTACATTCAAGAAATGTACATCAAAACATACACATGTTCATTGTATATACAAGAAATGTACATCAAGACATACACATTTTCATTGTACACTAAAGAAATGTACATCAAAACATACACATTTTCAGTGTACATTCAAGAAATGCACATCAAAACATACACATTTCCATTGTACATTCAAGAAATGTAGATCAAAACATACACATTTTCATTGTACATTCAAGAAATGTACATCAAAACATACACATTTTCATTGTACATTCAAGAAATGTACATCAAAACATACACATTTTCAGTGTACATTCAAGAAATGTATAACAAAAAATACACATTTTCAGTGTACATTCAAGAAATGTACATCAAAAATAACACATTTTCCTTGTACACTAAACAAATGTACATCAAAACATACACATTTTCATTCTACATTCAAGAAATATACATCAAAACATACACATTTTCATTGTACATTCAAGAAATGTACATCAAAACATACACATTTTCATTGTACACTCAAGAAATGTACATCAAAACATACACATTTTCATTGTACATTCAAGAAATGTACATCAAAACATACACATTTTCATTGTACACTCAAGAAATGTACATCAAAACATACACATTTTCAGTGTACATTCAAGAAATGTACATCAAAACATACACATTTTCATTGTATATACCAGAAATGTACATCAAAACATACACATTTTCATTGTATATACAAGAAATGTATATCAAAACATACACATTTTCAGTGTACATTCAAGAAATGTACATCAAAACATATACATTTTCATTGTATATACAAGAAATGTACATCAAAACATACACATTTTCAGTGTACATTCTAGAAATGTATATCAAAACATACACATTTTCAGTATACATTTAAGAAATGTACATGAAAACATATACATTTTCATTGTACATTAAAGAAATGTATATCAAAACATACACACTTTCACTGTACATTCAAGAAATGTACATCAAGACATACACATTTTCATTGTATATACAAGAAATGAACATCAAAACATACACATTTTCATTGTACACTAAAGAAATGTACATCAAAACATACACATTTTCAGTGTACATTCAAGAAATGTACATCAAAACATACACATTTTCATTGTACATTCAAGAAATGTAGATCAAAACATACACATTTTCATTGTACATTCAAGAAATGTACATCAAAACATACACATTTTCATTGTATATAGAAGAAATATATATGAAAACATACACATTTTCAGTGTACATTCAAGAAATGTACATCAAAAACTACACATTTTCATTGTATATTCAAGAAACTTACATCAAAACATACACATTTTCATTGTATATACCAGAAATGTACATCAAAACATACACATTTTCATTGTACATTCAAGAAATGTACATCAAAACATACACATTTTGACTGCACATTCTAGAAATATACATCAAAACATACACATTTTCATTGCATATACCAGAAATGCACATCAAAACATACACATTTTCATTGTAGATTCTAGAACTGTACATTAAAACATACACATTTTCAGTGTACATTCAAGAAATGTACATCAAAACATACACATTTTCAGTGTACATTCAAGAAATGTACATCAAAACATACACATTTTCATTGTATATACAAGAAATGTACATCAAAACATACACATTTTCATTGTACATTCAAGAAATATACATCAAAACATACTTATTTTAATTGTACATTCAAGAAATGTACATCAAAACCTACACATTTACATTGTACATTCAAAGAATGTACATCAAAACATACACATTTTCATTGTACATTCAAGAAATGTACATCAAATCACACACATTTTCAGTGTACATTCAAGAAATGTATATCAAAACATACACATTTTTAGTGTACATTCAAGAAATGTACATCAAAACATACAAATTTACATTGTATATACAAGAAATGTACATCAAAACATGCACATTTTCATTGTACATTAAAGAAATGTACATCAAAGCCTACACATTTTCAGTGTACATTCAAGAAATGTACATCAAAACATACACATTTTCATTGTACATTAAAGAAATGTACATCAAAACCTACACATTTTCATTGTACACTCAAGAAATGTACATCAAAACATACACATTTTCATTGTATATACAAGAAATGTACATCAAACATACACATTTTCATTGTATATACCAGAAATGTACATCAAAACATACACATTTTCATTGTATATACAAGAAATGTACATCAAAACATACACATTTTCAGTGTACATTCAAGAAATGTACATCAAAACATATACATTTTCATTGTATATACAAGAAATGTACATCAAAACATACACATTTTCAGTGTACATTCAAGAAATGTACATCAAAACATATACATTTTCATTGTACATTCAAGAAATGTATATCAAAACATACACATTTTCAGATTACATTCAAGAAATGTACATCAAAACATACACATTTTCATTGTATATACAAGAAATGTACATCAAATCATACACATTTTCAGTGTACATTCAAGAAATGTACATCAAAACATATTCATTTTCATTGTATATACAAGAAATGTACATCAAAACATACACATTTTCAGTGTAAATTCAAGAAATGTATATCAAAACATACACATTTTCAGTATACATTCAAGAAATGTACATGAAAACATATACAGTTTCATTGTACATTCAAGAAATGTATATCAAAACATACACACTTTCAGTGTACATTCAAGAAATGTACATCAAAACATACACATTTTCATTGTATATACAAGAAATGTACATCAAAACATACACATTTTCATTGTACACTAAAGAAATGTACATCAAAACATACACATTTTCAGTGTACATTCAAGAAATGCACATCAAAACATACACATTTTCATTGTACATTCAAGAAATGTAGATCAAAACATACACATTTTCATTGTACATTCAGGAAATGTACATCAAAACATACACATTTTCATTGTACACTCAAGAAATGTACATCAAAACATACACATTTTCATTGTACACTCAAGAAATGTACATCAAAACATACACTTTTTCATTGTACATTCAAGAAATGTATATCAAAACATACACATTTTCATTGTACATTCAAGAAATGTACATCAAAACATACACATTTTCATTGTATATAGAAGAAATATATATGAAAACATACACATTTTCAGTGTACATTCAAGAAATGTACATCAAAAACTACACATTTTCATTGTATATTCAAGAAACTTACATCAAAACATACACATTTTCATTGTATATACCAGAAATGTACATCAAAACATACACATTTTCATTGTACATTCAAGAAATGTACATCAAAACATACACATTTTGACTGCACATTCTAGAAATATACATCAAAACATACACATTTTCATTGCATATACCAGAAATGCACATCAAAACATACACATTTTCATTGTAGATTCTAGAACTGTACATTAAAACATACACATTTTCAGTGTACATTCAAGAAATGTACATCAAAACATACACATTTTCAGTGTACATTCAAGAAATGTACATCAAAACATACACATTTTCATTGTATATACAAGAAATGTACATCAAAACATACACATTTTCATTGTACATTCAAGAAATATACATCAAAACATACTTATTTTAATTGTACATTCAAGAAATGTACATCAAAACCTACACATTTACATTGTACATTCAAAGAATGTACATCAAAACATACACATTTTCATTGTACATTCAAGAAATGTACATCAAATCACACACATTTTCAGTGTACATTCAAGAAATGTATATCAAAACATACACATTTTTAGTGTACATTCAAGAAATGTACATCAAAACATACAAATTTACATTGTATATACAAGAAATGTACATCAAAACATGCACATTTTCATTGTACATTAAAGAAATGTACATCAAAGCCTACACATTTTCAGTGTACATTCAAGAAATGTACATCAAAACATACACATTTTCATTGTACATTAAAGAAATGTACATCAAAACCTACACATTTTCATTGTACACTCAAGAAATGTACATCAAAACATACACATTTTCATTGTATATACAAGAAATGTACATCAAACATACACATTTTCATTGTATATACCAGAAATGTACATCAAAACATACACATTTTCATTGTATATACAAGAAATGTACATCAAAACATACACATTTTCAGTGTACATTCAAGAAATGTACATCAAAACATATACATTTTCATTGTATATACAAGAAATGTACATCAAAACATACACATTTTCAGTGTACATTCAAGAAATGTACATCAAAACATATACATTTTCATTGTACATTCAAGAAATGTATATCAAAACATACACATTTTCAGATTACATTCAAGAAATGTACATCAAAACATACACATTTTCATTGTATATACAAGAAATGTACATCAAATCATACACATTTTCAGTGTACATTCAAGAAATGTACATCAAAACATATTCATTTTCATTGTATATACAAGAAATGTACATCAAAACATACACATTTTCAGTGTAAATTCAAGAAATGTATATCAAAACATACACATTTTCAGTATACATTCAAGAAATGTACATGAAAACATATACAGTTTCATTGTACATTCAAGAAATGTATATCAAAACATACACACTTTCAGTGTACATTCAAGAAATGTACATCAAAACATACACATTTTCATTGTATATACAAGAAATGTACATCAAAACATACACATTTTCATTGTACACTAAAGAAATGTACATCAAAACATACACATTTTCAGTGTACATTCAAGAAATGCACATCAAAACATACACATTTTCATTGTACATTCAAGAAATGTAGATCAAAACATACACATTTTCATTGTACATTCAGGAAATGTACATCAAAACATACACATTTTCATTGTACACTCAAGAAATGTACATCAAAACATACACATTTTCATTGTACACTCAAGAAATGTACATCAAAACATACACTTTTTCATTGTACATTCAAGAAATGTATATCAAAACATACACATTTTCATTGTACATTCAAGAAATGTACATCAAAACATACACATTTTCAGTGTACATTCAAGAAATGTATAACAAAAAATACACATTTTCAGTGTACATTCAAGAAATGTACATCAAAACAAACACATTTTCCTTGTACACTAAAGAAATGTACATCAAAACATACACATTTTCATTCTACGTTCAAGAAATATACATCAAAACATACACATTTTCATTGTACATTCAAGAAATGTACATCAAAACATACACATTTTCATTGTATATACAAGAAATGTATATCAAAACATACACAGTTTCAGTGTACATTCAAGAAATGTACATCAAAACATACACATTTTGATTGTATATACCAGAAATGTACATCAAAACATACACATTTTCATTGTATATACAAGGAATGTACATCAAAACATACACATTTTCAGTGTACATTCAAGAAATGTACATCAAAACATATACATTTTCATTGTATATACAAGAAATGTACATCAAAGCATACACATTTTCAGTGTACATTCAAGAAATGTATATCAAAACATACACATATTCAGTATACATTTAAGAAATGTACATGAAAACATATACATTTTCATTGTACATTCAAGAAATGTATATCAAAACATACACACTTTCAGTGTACATTCAAGAAATGTACATCAAAACATACACATTTTCATTGTATATACAAGAAATGTACATCAAAACATACACATTTTCATTGTACGCTAAAGAAATGTACATCAAAACATACACATTTTCAGTGTACATTCAAGAAATGTACATCAAAACATACACATTTTCATTGTACATTCAAGAAATGTAGATCAAAACATACACATTTCCATTGTACATTCAAGAAATGTACATCAAAACATATACATTTTCATTGTATATACAGGAAATATATATCAATACATACACATTTTCAGTGTACATTCAAGAAATGTACATCAAAAACTACACATTTTCATTGTATATTCAAGAAATGTGCATCAAAACATACACGTTTTCATTGTATATACCAGAAATGTACATCAAAACATACACATTTTCATTGTACATTCAAGAAATGTAGATCAAAACATACACATTTTCATTTCTAATACCAGAAATGTACATCAAAACATTCACATTTTCATTTTACATTCAAGAAATGTACATCAAAACATACACATTTTCATTGTATATACCAGAATTGTACATCAAAACATACACATTTTCATTGTACATTCAAGAAATGTACATCAAAACATACACATTTTGACTGCACATTCTAGAAATATACATCAAAACATACACATTTTCATTGCATATACCAGAAATGCACATCAAAACATACACATTTTCATTGTACATTCAAAAACTGTACATTAAAACATACACATTTTCAGTGTACATTCAAGAAATGTACATCAAAACATACACATTTTCAGTGTACATTCAAGAAATGTACATCAAAACATACACATTTTCATTGTATATACAAGAAATGTACATCAAAACATACACATTTTCATTGTACATTCAAGAAATGTACATCAAAACATACTTATTTTAATTGTACATTCAAGAAATGTACATCAAAACATACACATTTTCATTGTACATTCAAGAAATGTACATCAAATCACACACATTTTCAGTGTACATTCAAGAAATGTAAATCAAAACATACACATTTTCAGTGTACATTCAAGAAATGTACATCAACACATACAAATTTACATTGTATATACAAGAAATGTACATCAAAACATACACATTTTCATTGTACATTAAAGAAATGTACATCAAAACCTACACATTTTCAGTGTACATTCAAGAAATGTACATCAAAACATACACATTTTCATTGTACACTCAAGAAATGTACATCAAAACATACACATTTTCAGTGTACATTCAAGAAAGGTACATCAAAACATACACATTTTCATTGTATATACCAGAAATGTACATCAAAACATACACATTTTCATTGTATATACAAGAAATGTGCATCAAAACATACACATTTTCAGTGTACATTCAAGAAATGTACATCAAAACATACATATTTTCATTGTATATACAAGAAATGTACATCAAAACATACACATTTTCAGTGTACATTCAAGAAATGTACATGAAAACATATACATTCTCATTGTACATTCAAGAAATGTATATCAAAACAAACACATTTTCAGATTACATTCAAGAAATGTACATCAAAACATACACATTTTCAGTGTACATTCAAGAAATGTACATCAAAACATATACATTTTCATTGTATATACAAGAAATGTACATCAAAACATACACATTTTGAGTGTACATTCAAGAAATGTATATCAAAACATACACATTTTCAGTATACATTCAAGAAATGTACATGAAAACATATACAGTTTCATTGTACATTCAAGAAATGTATATCAAAACATACACACTTTCAGTGTACATTCAAGAAATGTACATCAAAACATACACATTTTCATTGTATATACAAGAAATGTACATCAAAACATACACATTTTCATTGTACACTAAACAAATGTACATCAAAGCATACACATTTTCAGTGTACATTCAAGAAATGCACATCAAAACATACACATTTTCATTGTACATTCAAGAAATGTAGATCAAAACATACACATTTTCATTGTACATTCAAGAAATGTACATCAAAACATACACATTTTCATTGTACACTCAAGAAATGTACATCAAAACATACACATTTTCATTGTACACTCAAGAAATGTACATCAAAACATACACATTTTCAGTGTACATTCAAGAAATGTACATCAAAACATATACATTTTCATTGTATATACAAGAAATGTACATCAAAACATACACATTTTGAGTGTACATTCAAGAAATGTATATCAAAACATACACATTTTCAGTATACATTCAAGAAATGTACATCAAAACATACACATTTTCATTGCACATTCAAGAAATGTACATCAAAACATACACACTTTCAGTGTACATTCAAGAAATGTATATCAAAACATACACACTTTCAGTGTACATTCAAGAAATGTACATCAAAACATACACATTTTCATTGCACATTCAAGAAATGTACATCAAAACATACACACTTTCAGTGTACATTCAAGAAATGTATAACAAAAAATACACATTTTCAGTGTACATTCAAGAAATGTACATCAAAAATAACACATTTTCCTTGTACACTAAAGAAATGTACATCAACACATACCCATTTTCATTCTACATTCAAGAAATATACATCAAAACATACACATTTTCATTGTACATTCAAGAAATGTACATCAAAACATACACATTTTCATTGTACACTCAAGAAATGTACATCAAAACATACACATTTTCATTGTACATTCAAGAAATGTACATCAACACATACACATTTTCATTGTACACTCAAGAAACGTATATCAAAACATACACAGTTTCAGTGTACATTCAAGAAATGTACATCAAAACATACACATTTTCATTGTACATTCAAAGAATGTACATCAAAACATACACATTTTCATTGTACATTCAAGAAATGTACATCAAAACACACACATTTTCAGTGTACATTCAAGAAATGTATATCAAAGCATACACATTTTCAGTGTACATTCAAGAAATGTACAACAAAACATACAAATTTTCATTGTATATACAAGAAATGTACATCAAAACATACACATTTTCATTGTACATTAAAGAAATATACATCAAAACCTACACATTTTCAGTGTACATTCAAGAAATGTACATCAAAACATACACATTTTCATTGTACACTCAAGAAATGTACATCAAAACATACACATTTTCAGTGTACATTCAAGAAATTAACATCAAAACATACACATTTTCATTGTATATACCAGAAATGTACATCAAAACATACACATTTTCATTGTATATACAAGAAATGTACAACAAAACATACACATTTTCAGTGTACATTCAAGAAATGTACATCAAAACATATACATTTTCATTGTATATTAAGAAATGTACATCAAAACATACACATTTTCAGTGTACATTCAAGAAATGTATATCAAAACATACACATTTTCAGTATACATTTAAGAAATGTACATGAAAACATATACATTTTCATTGTACATTCAAGAAATGTACATCAAAACATACACATTTTCATTGTATATACAAGAAATGTACATCAAAACATACACATTTTCATTGTACACTAAAGAAATGTACATCAAAACATACACATTTTCAATGTACATTCAAGAAATGTACATCAAAACATACACATTTTCATTGTACATTCAAGAAATGTAGATCAAAACTTACACATTTTCATTGTACATTCAAGAAATGTACATCAAAACATACACATTTTCATTGTATATACAAGAAATATATATGAAAACATACACATTTTCAGTGTACATTCAAGAAATGTACATCAAAAACTACACATTTTCATTGTATATTCAAGAAACATCAAAACATATTCATTTTCATTGTATATACCAGAAATGTACATCAAAACATACACATTTTCATTGTACATTCAAGAAATGTACATCAAAACATACACATTTTCATTGTATATACCAGAAATGTACATCAAAACATACACATTTTCATTGTACATTCAAGAAATGTACATCAAAACATACACATTTTCATTGTATATACCAGAAATGTACATCAAAAGATACACATTTTCATTGTACATTCAAGAAATGTACATCAAAACATACACATTTTGACTGCACATTCTAGAAATATACATCAAAACATACACATTTTCATTGCATATACCAGAAACGCACATCAAAACATACACATTTTCATTGTACATTCAAGAACTGTACATCAAAACATACACAATTTCAGTGTACATTCAAGAAATGTACATCAAAACATACACATTTTCACTGTACATTCAAGAAATGTACATGAAAACATACACATTTTCATTGTATATACAAGAAATGTACATAAAAAAACATACACATTTTCATTGTATATACAAGAAATGTACATCAAAACATACACATTTTCAGTGTACATTCAAGAAATGTACATCAAGACATACACATTTTCATTGTACATTCAAGAAATGTACATCAAAACATACACATTTTCATTGTACACTCAAGAAATGTACATCAAAACATACACATTTTCAGTGTACATTCAAGAAATGTATATCAAAACATACACATTTTCATTGTACATTCAAGAAATGTACATCAAAACGTACACATTTTCATTGTACATTCAAGAAATGTACATCAAAACATACACATTTTCATTGTACATTCAAGAAATATACATCAAAGCATACACATTTTCATTGTACATTCAAAAACTGTACATCAAAACATACACATTTTCATTGTACACTCAAGAAATGTACATCAAAACATACACGTTTTCAGTGTACATTCAAGAAATGTACATCAACACATACACATTTTGATTTTACGTTCCAGAAATGTACATCAAAACATGCACATTTTCAGTGTACATTCAAGAAATGTATATCAAAAAATACACATTTTCAGTGTACATTCAAGAAATGTACATCAAAGCAAACACATTTTCATTGTACACTAAAGAAATGTACATCAAAACATACACATTTTCATTGTATTTTCAAGAAATGCACATCAAAACATACACATTTTCATTGTACATTCAAGAAATATACATCAAAACATACACATTTTCATTGTACATTCAAGAAATGTACATTAAAACATACACATTCTCATTGTACATTCAAGAAATGTACATCAAAACATACACATTTTGATTGTACACTCAAGAAATGTACATCAAAACATACACATTTTCATTGTACAGTCAAGAAATGTACATCAAAACACACACATTTTCATTGTACATTCAAGAAATGTATATCAAAACATACACATTTTCATTGTACACTCAAGAAATGTACATCAAAACATACACATTTTCATTGTATATACAAGAAATGTACATCAAAACATACACATTTTCATTGTACATTCAAGAAATGTACATCAAAACATACACATTTTCATTGTACACTCAAGAAATGTACATCAAAACATACACATTTTCATTGTACACTCAAGAAATGTACATCAAAACATACACTTTTTCATTGTACATTCAAGAAATGTATATCAAAACATACACATTTTCATTGTACATTCAAGAAATGTACATCAAAACATACATATTTTCAGTGTACATTCAAGAAATGTACATCAAAACATACACATTTTCCTTGTACACAAAAGAAATGTACATCAAACCATACACATTTTCATTGTACACTCAAGAAATGTACATCAAAACATACACATTTTCATTGTACATTCAAGAAATGTACATCAAAGCATACACATTTTCATTGTACACTCAAGAAATGTATATCAAAACATACACAGTTTCAGTATACATTCAAGAAATGTACATCAAAACATACACATTTTCATTGTACATTCAAGAAATGTATATCAAAACATACACATTTTCATTGTACACTCAAGAAATGTACATCAAAACATACACTTTTTCATTGTACATTCAAGAAATGTATATCAAAACATACACATTTTCAGTGTACATTCAAGAAATGTACATCAAAACATACACATTTTCCTTGTACACTAAAGAAATGTACATCAAACCATACACATTTTCATTGTACACTCAAGAAATGTACATCAAAACATACACATTTTCAGTGTACATTCAAGAAATGTACATCAAAACATACACATTTTCCTTGTACACTAAAGAAATGTACATCAAACCATACACATTTTCATTGTACACTCAAGAAATGTACATCAAAACATACACATTTTCATTGTACATTCAAGAAATGTACATCAAAACATACACATTTTCATTGTACACTCAAGAAATGTATATCAAAACATACACAGTTTCAGTGTACATTCAAGAAATGTACATCAAAACATACACATTTTCATTGTACACTCAAGAAATGTATATCAAAACATACACATTTTCATTGTACACTCAAGAAATGTACATCAAAACATACACTTTTTCATTGTACATTCAAGAAATGTATATCAAAACATACACTTTTTCATTGTACATTCAAGAAATGTATAACAAAAAATACACATTTTCAGTGTACATTCAAGAAATGTACATCAAAAATAACACATTTTCCTTGTACACTAAAGAAATGTACATCAAACCATACACATTTTCATTGTACACTCAAGAAATGTACATCAAAACATACACATTTTCATTGTACATTCAAGAAATGTACATCAAAACATACACATTTTCATTGTACACTCAAGAAATGTATATCAAAACATACACAGTTTCAGTGTACATTCAAGAAATGTACATCAAAACATACACATTTTCATTGTACATTCAAAGAATGTACATCAAAACATACACATTTTCATTGTACATTCAAGAAATGTACATCAAAACACACACATTTTCAGTGTACATTCAAGAAATGTATATCAAAGCATACACATTTTCAGTGTACATTCAAGAAATGTACATCAAAACATACAAATTTTCATTGTATATACAAGAAATGTACATCTAAACATACACATTTTCATTGTACATTAAAGAAATGTACATCAAAACCTACACATTTTCAGTGTACATTCAAGAAATGTACATCAAAACATACACATTTTCATTGTACACTCAAGAAATGTACATCAAAACATACACATTTTCAGTGTACATTCAAGAAATTAACATCAAAACATACACATTTTCATTGTATATACCAGAAATGTACATCAAAACATACACATTTTCATTGTATATACAAGAAATGTACATCAAAACATACACATTTTCAGTGTACATTCAGGAAATGTGCATCAAAACATATACATTTTCATTGTATATACAAGAAATGTACATCAAAACATACACATTTTCAGTGTACATTCAAGAAATGTATATCAAGACATACACATTTTCAGTATACATTTAAGAAATGTACATGAAAACATATACATTTTCATTGTACATTCAAGAAATGTATATCAAAACATACACAGTTTCAGTGTACATTCAAGAAATGTACATCAAAACATACACATTTTCATTGTACATTCAAGAAATGTATATCAAAACATACACATTTTCATTGTACACTCAAGAAATGTACATCAAAACATACACTTTTTCATTGTATATACAAGAAATGTACATCAAAACATACACATTTTCAGTGTACATTCAAGAAATGTACATCAAAACATACACATTTTCCTTGTACACTAAAGAAATGTACATCAAACCATACACATTTTCATTGTACACTCAAGAAATGTACATCAAAACATACACATTTTCAGTGTACATTCAAGAAATGTACATCAAAACATACACATTTTCCTTGTACACTAAAGAAATGTACATCAAACCATACACATTTTCATTGTACACTCAAGAAATGTACATCAAAACATACACATTTGCAGTGTACATTCAAGAAATGTACATCAAAACATACACATTTTCCTTGTACACTAAAGAAATGTACATCAAAACATACACATTTTCATTGTATTTTCAAGAAATGTACATCAAAACATACACATTTTCATTGTACACTCAAGAAATGTATATCAAAACATACACAGTTTCAGTGTACATTCAAGAAATGTACATCAAAACATACACATTTTCATTGTACACTCAAGAAATGTATATCAAAACATACACATTTTCATTGTACACTCAAGAAATGTACATCAAAACATACACTTTTTCATTGTACATTCAAGAAATGTATATCAAATCATACACTTTTTAATTGTACATTCAAGAAATGTATAACAAAAAATACACATTTTCAGTGTACATTCAAGAAATGTACATCAAAAATAACACATTTTCCTTGTACACTAAAGAAATGTACATCAAACCATACACATTTTCATTGTACACTCAAGAAATGTACATCAAAACATACACATTTTCATTGTACATTCAAGAAATGTACATCAAAGCATACACATTTTCATTGTACACTCAAGAAATGTATATCAAAACATACACAGTTTCAGTGTACATTCAAGAAATGTACATCAAAACATACACATTTTCATTGTACATTCAAAGAATGTACATCAAAACATACACATTTTCATTGTACATTCAAGAAATGTACATCAAAACACACACATTTTCAGTGTACATTCAAGAAATGTATATCAAAGCATACACATTTTCAGTGTACATTCAAGAAATGTACATCAAAACATACAAATTTTCATTGTATATACAAGAAATGTACATCTAAACATACACATTTTCATTGTACATTAAAGAAATGTACATCAAAACCTACACATTTTCAGTGTACATTCAAGAAATGTACATCAAAACATACACATTTTCATTGTACACTCAAGAAATGTACATCAAAACATACACATTTTCAGTGTACATTCAAGAAATTAACATCAAAACATACACATTTTCATTGTATATACCAGAAATGTACATCAAAACATACACATTTTCAGTGTACATTCAGGAAATGTGCATCAAAACATATACATTTTCATTGTATATACAAGAAATGTACATCAAAACATACACATTTTCAGTGTACATTCAAGAAATTAACATCAAAACATACACATTTTCATTGTATATACAAGAAATGTACATCAAAACATACACATTTTCAGTGTACATTCAGGAAATGTGCATCAAAACATATACATTTTCATTGTATATACAAGAAATGTACATCAAAACATGCACATTTTCAGTGTACATTCAAGAAATGTATATCAAGACATACACATTTTCAGTATACATTTAAGAAATGTACATGAAAACATATACATTTTCATTGTACATTCAAGAAATGTATATCAAAACATACACACTTTCAGTGTACATTCAAGAAATGTACATCAAAACATACACATTTTCATTGTATATACAAGAAATGTACATCAAAACATACACATTTTCATTGTACACTAAAGAAATGTACATCAAAACATACTCATTTTCAGTGTACATTCAAGAAATGTACATCAAAACATACACATTTTCATTGTACATTCAAGAAATGAAGATCAAAACATACACATTTTCATTGTACATTCAAGAAATGTACATCAAAACATACACATTTTCATTGTATATACAAGAAATATATATGAAAACATACACATTTTCAGTGTACATTCAAGAAATGTACATCAAAAACTACACATTTTCATTGTATATTCAAGAAACTTACATCAAAACATACACATTTTCATTGTATATACCAGAAATGTACATCAAAACATACACATTTTCATTGTACATTCAAGAAATGTACATCAAAACATACACATTTTGACTGCACATTCTAGAAATATACATCAAAACATACACATTTTCATTGCATATACCAGAAATGCACATCAAAACATACACATTTTCATTGTAGATTCTAGAACTGTACATTAAAACATACACATTTTCAGTGTACATTCAAGAAATGTACATCAAAACATACACATTTTCAGTGTACATTCAAGAAATGTACATCAAAACATACACATTTTCATTGTATATACAAGAAATGTACATCAAAACATACACATTTTCATTGTACATTCAAGAAATGTACATCAAAACATACTTATTTTAATTGTACATTCAAGAAATGTACATCAAAACCTACACATTTACATTGTACATTCAAAGAATGTACATCAAAACATACACATTTTCATTGTACATTCAAGAAATGTACATCAAATCACACACATTTTCAGTGTACATTCAAGAAATGTATATCAAAACATACACATTTTTAGTGGACATTCAAGAAATGTACATCAAAACATACAAATTTACATTGTATATACAAGAAATGTACATCAAAACATGCACATTTTCATTGTACATTAAAGAAATGTACATCAAAGCCTACACATTTTCAGTGTACATTCAAGAAATGTACATCAAAACATACACATTTTCATTGTACATTAAAGAAATGTACATCAAAACCTACACATTTTCATTGTACACTCAAGAAATGTACATCAAAACATACACATTTTCATTGTATATACAAGAAATGTACATCAAACATACACATTTTCATTGTATATACCAGAAATGTACATCAAAACATACACATTTTCATTGTATATACAAGAAATGTACATCAAAACATACACATTTTCAGTGTACATTCAAGAAATGTACATCAAAACATATACATTTTCATTGTATATACAAGAAATGTACATCAAAACATACACATTTTCAGTGTACATTCAAGAAATGTACATCAAAACATATACATTTTCATTGTACATTCAAGAAATGTATATCAAAACATACACATTTTCAGATTACATTCAAGAAATGTACATCAAAACATACACATTTTCATTGTATATACAAGAAATGTACATCAAATCATACACATTTTCAGTGTACATTCAAGAAATGTACATCAAAACATATTCATTATCATTGTATATACAAGAAATGTACATCAAAACATACACATTTTCAGTGTACATTCAAGAAATGTATATCAAAACATACACATTTTCAGTATACATTCAAGAAATGTACATGAAGACATATACAGCTTCATTGTACATTCAAGAAATGTATATCAAAACATACACACTTTCATTGTACATTCAAGAAATGTACATCAAAACATACACATTTTCATTGTATATACAAGAAATGTACATCAAAACATACACATTTTCATTGTACACTAAAGAAATGTACATCAAAACATACACATTTTCAGTGTACATTCAAGAAATGCACATCAAAACATACACATTTTCATTGTACATTCAAGAAATGTAGATCAAAACATACACATTTTCATTGTACATTCAAGAAATGTACATCAAAACATACACATTTTCATTGTACACTCAAGAAATGTACATCAAAACATACACATTTTCATTGTACACTCAAGAAATGTACATTAAAACATACACTTTTTCATTGTACATTCAAGAAATGTATATCAAAACATACACATTTTCATTGTACATTCAAGAAATGTACATCAAAACATACACATTTTCAGTGTACATTCAAGAAATGTATAACAAAAAATACACATTTTCAGTGTACATTCAAGAAATGTACATCAAAACAAACACATTTTCCTTGTACACTAAAGAAATGTACATCAAACCATACACATTTTCATTGTACACTCAAGAAATGTACATCAAAACATACACATTTTCATTGTACATTCAAGAAATGTACATCAAAGCATACACATTTTCATTGTACACTCAAGAAATGTATATCAAAACATACACAGTTTCAGTGTACATTCAAGAAATGTACATCAAAACATACACATTTTCATTGTACATTCAAAGAATGTACATCAAAACATACACATTTTCATTGTACATTCAAGAAATGTACATCAAAACACACACATTTTCAGTGTACATTCAAGAAATGTATATCAAAGCATACACATTTTCAGTGTACATTCAAGAAATGTACATCAAAACATACAAATTTTCATTGTATATACAAGAAATGTACATCTAAACATACACATTTTCATTGTACATTAAAGAAATGTACATCAAAACCTACACATTTTCAGTGTACATTCAAGAAATGTACATCAAAACATACACATTTTCATTGTACACTCAAGAAATGTACATCAAAACATACACATTTTCAGTGTACATTCAAGAAATTAACATCAAAACATACACATTTTCATTGTATATACCAGAAATGTACATCAAAACATACACATTTTCATTGTATATACAAGAAATGTACATCAAAACATACACATTTTCAGTGTACATTCAGGAAATGTGCATCAAAACATATACATTTTCATTGTATATACAAGAAATGTACATCAAAACATACACATTTTCAGTGTACATTCAAGAAATGTATATCAAGACATACACATTTTCAGTATACATTTAAGAAATGTACATGAAAACATATACATTTTCATTGTACATTCAAGAAATGTATATCAAAACATACACAGTTTCAGTGTACATTCAAGAAATGTACATCAAAACATACACATTTTCATTGTACATTCAAGAAATGTATATCAAAACATACACATTTTCATTGTACACTCAAGAAATGTACATCAAAACATACACTTTTTCATTGTATATACAAGAAATGTACATCAAAACATACACATTTTCAGTGTACATTCAAGAAATGTACATCAAAACATACACATTTTCCTTGTACACTAAAGAAATGTACATCAAACCATACACATTTTCATTGTACACTCAAGAAATGTACATCAAAACATACACATTTTCAGTGTACATTCAAGAAATGTACATCAAAACATACACATTTTCCTTGTACACTAAAGAAATGTACATCAAACCATACACATTTTCATTGTACACTCAAGAAATGTACATCAAAACATACACATTTGCAGTGTACATTCAAGAAATGTACATCAAAACATACACATTTTCCTTGTACACTAAAGAAATGTACATCAAAACATACACATTTTCATTGTATTTTCAAGAAATGTACATCAAAACATACACATTTTCATTGTACACTCAAGAAATGTATATCAAAACATACACAGTTTCAGTGTACATTCAAGAAATGTACATCAAAACATACACATTTTCATTGTACACTCAAGAAATGTATATCAAAACATACACATTTTCATTGTACACTCAAGAAATGTACATCAAAACATACACTTTTTCATTGTACATTCAAGAAATGTATATCAAATCATACACTTTTTAATTGTACATTCAAGAAATGTATAACAAAAAATACACATTTTCAGTGTACATTCAAGAAATGTACATCAAAAATAACACATTTTCCTTGTACACTAAAGAAATGTACATCAAACCATACACATTTTCATTGTACACTCAAGAAATGTACATCAAAACATACACATTTTCATTGTACATTCAAGAAATGTACATCAAAGCATACACATTTTCATTGTACACTCAAGAAATGTATATCAAAACATACACAGTTTCAGTGTACATTCAAGAAATGTACATCAAAACATACACATTTTCATTGTACATTCAAAGAATGTACATCAAAACATACACATTTTCATTGTACATTCAAGAAATGTACATCAAAACACACACATTTTCAGTGTACATTCAAGAAATGTATATCAAAGCATACACATTTTCAGTGTACATTCAAGAAATGTACATCAAAACATACAAATTTTCATTGTATATACAAGAAATGTACATCTAAACATACACATTTTCATTGTACATTAAAGAAATGTACATCAAAACCTACACATTTTCAGTGTACATTCAAGAAATGTACATCAAAACATACACATTTTCATTGTACACTCAAGAAATGTACATCAAAACATACACATTTTCAGTGTACATTCAAGAAATTAACATCAAAACATACACATTTTCATTGTATATACCAGAAATGTACATCAAAACATACACATTTTCAGTGTACATTCAGGAAATGTGCATCAAAACATATACATTTTCATTGTATATACAAGAAATGTACATCAAAACATACACATTTTCAGTGTACATTCAAGAAATTAACATCAAAACATACACATTTTCATTGTATATACAAGAAATGTACATCAAAACATACACATTTTCAGTGTACATTCAGGAAATGTGCATCAAAACATATACATTTTCATTGTATATACAAGAAATGTACATCAAAACATGCACATTTTCAGTGTACATTCAAGAAATGTATATCAAGACATACACATTTTCAGTATACATTTAAGAAATGTACATGAAAACATATACATTTTCATTGTACATTCAAGAAATGTATATCAAAACATACACACTTTCAGTGTACATTCAAGAAATGTACATCAAAACATACACATTTTCATTGTATATACAAGAAATGTACATCAAAACATACACATTTTCATTGTACACTAAAGAAATGTACATCAAAACATACTCATTTTCAGTGTACATTCAAGAAATGTACATCAAAACATACACATTTTCATTGTACATTCAAGAAATGAAGATCAAAACATACACATTTTCATTGTACATTCAAGAAATGTACATCAAAACATACACATTTTCATTGTATATACAAGAAATATATATGAAAACATACACATTTTCAGTGTACATTCAAGAAATGTACATCAAAAACTACACATTTTCATTGTATATTCAAGAAACTTACATCAAAACATACACATTTTCATTGTATATACCAGAAATGTACATCAAAACATACACATTTTCATTGTACATTCAAGAAATGTACATCAAAACATACACATTTTGACTGCACATTCTAGAAATATACATCAAAACATACACATTTTCATTGCATATACCAGAAATGCACATCAAAACATACACATTTTCATTGTAGATTCTAGAACTGTACATTAAAACATACACATTTTCAGTGTACATTCAAGAAATGTACATCAAAACATACACATTTTCAGTGTACATTCAAGAAATGTACATCAAAACATACACATTTTCATTGTATATACAAGAAATGTACATCAAAACATACACATTTTCATTGTACATTCAAGAAATGTACATCAAAACATACTTATTTTAATTGTACATTCAAGAAATGTACATCAAAACCTACACATTTACATTGTACATTCAAAGAATGTACATCAAAACATACACATTTTCATTGTACATTCAAGAAATGTACATCAAATCACACACATTTTCAGTGTACATTCAAGAAATGTATATCAAAACATACACATTTTTAGTGGACATTCAAGAAATGTACATCAAAACATACAAATTTACATTGTATATACAAGAAATGTACATCAAAACATGCACATTTTCATTGTACATTAAAGAAATGTACATCAAAGCCTACACATTTTCAGTGTACATTCAAGAAATGTACATCAAAACATACACATTTTCATTGTACATTAAAGAAATGTACATCAAAACCTACACATTTTCATTGTACACTCAAGAAATGTACATCAAAACATACACATTTTCATTGTATATACAAGAAATGTACATCAAACATACACATTTTCATTGTATATACCAGAAATGTACATCAAAACATACACATTTTCATTGTATATACAAGAAATGTACATCAAAACATACACATTTTCAGTGTACATTCAAGAAATGTACATCAAAACATATACATTTTCATTGTATATACAAGAAATGTACATCAAAACATACACATTTTCAGTGTACATTCAAGAAATGTACATCAAAACATATACATTTTCATTGTACATTCAAGAAATGTATATCAAAACATACACATTTTCAGATTACATTCAAGAAATGTACATCAAAACATACACATTTTCATTGTATATACAAGAAATGTACATCAAATCATACACATTTTCAGTGTACATTCAAGAAATGTACATCAAAACATATTCATTATCATTGTATATACAAGAAATGTACATCAAAACATACACATTTTCAGTGTACATTCAAGAAATGTATATCAAAACATACACATTTTCAGTATACATTCAAGAAATGTACATGAAGACATATACAGTTTCATTGTACATTCAAGAAATGTATATCAAAACATACACACTTTCATTGTACATTCAAGAAATGTACATCAAAACATACACATTTTCATTGTATATACAAGAAATGTACATCAAAACATACACATTTTCATTGTACACTAAAGAAATGTACATCAAAACATACACATTTTCAGTGTACATTCAAGAAATGCACATCAAAACATACACATTTTCATTGTACATTCAAGAAATGTAGATCAAAACATACACATTTTCATTGTACATTCAAGAAATGTACATCAAAACATACACATTTTCATTGTACACTCAAGAAATGTACATCAAAACATACACATTTTCATTGTACACTCAAGAAATGTACATCAAAACATACACTTTTTCATTGTACATTCAAGAAATGTATATCAAAACATACACATTTTCATTGTACATTCAAGAAATGTACATCAAAACATACACATTTTCAGTGTACATTCAAGAAATGTATAACAAAAAATACACATTTTCAGTGTACATTCAAGAAATGTACATCAAAACAAACACATTTTCCTTGTACACTAAAGAAATGTACATCAAACCATACACATTTTCATTGTACACTCAAGAAATGTACATCAAAACATACACATTTTCATTGTACATTCAAGAAATGTACATCAAAGCATACACATTTTCATTGTATATACAAGAGATGTATATCAAAACATACACAGTTTCAGTGTACATTCAAGAAATGTACATCAAAACATACACATGTTGATTGTATATACCAGAAATGTACATCAAAACATACACATTTTCATTGTATATACAAGGAATGTACATCAAAACATACACATTTTCAGTGTACATTCAAGAAATGTACATCAAAACATATACATTTTCATTGTATATACAAGAAATGTACATCAAAACATACACATTTTCAGTGTACATTCAAGAAATGTATATCAAAACATACACATTTTCTGTATACATTTAAGAAATGTACATGAAAACATACATTTTCATTGTACATTCAAGAAATGTATATCAAAACATACACACTTTCAGTGTACATTCAAGAAATGTACATCAAAACATACACATTTTCATTGTATATACAAGAAATGTACATCAAAACATACACATTTTCATTGTACGCTAAAGAAATGTACATCAAAACATACACATTTTCAGTGTACATTCAAGAAATGTACATCAAAACATACACATTTTCATTGTACATTCAAGAAATGTAGATCAAAACATACACATTTCCATTGTACATTCAAGAAATGTACATCAAAACATATACATTTTCATTGTATATACAGGAAATATATATCAAAACATACACATTTTCAGTGTACATTCAAGAAATGTACATCAAAAACTACACATTTTCATTGTATATTCAAGAAATGTGCATCAAAACCTACACGTTTTCATTGTATATACCAGAAATGTACATCAAAACATACACATTTTCATATTACATTCAAGAAATGTAGATCAAAACATACACATTTTCATTTCTAATACCAGAAATGTACATCAAAACATTCACATTTTCATTTTACATTCAAGAAATGTACATCAAAACATACACATTTTCATTGTATATACCAGAATTGTACATCAAAACATACACATTTTCATTGTACATTCAAGAAATGTACATCAAAACATACACATTTTGACTGCACATTCTAGAAATATACATCAAAACATACACATTTTCATTGCATATACCAGAAATGCACATCAAAACATACACATTTTCATTGTACATTCAAAAACTGTACATTAAAACATACACATTTTCAGTGTACATTCAAGAAATGTACATCAAAACATACACATTTTCAGTGTACATTCAAGAAATGTACATCAAAACATACACATTTTCATTGTATATACAAGAAATGTACATCAAAACATACACATTTTCATTGTACATTCAAGAAATGTACATCAAAACATACTTATTTTAATTGTACATTCCAGAAATGTACATCAAAACCTACACATTTACATTGTACATTCAAAGAATGTACATCAAAACATACACATTTTCATTGTACATTCAAGAAATGTACATCAAATCACACACATTTTCAGTGTACATTCAAGAAATGTAAATCAAAACATACACATTTTCAGTGTACATTCAAGAAATGTACATCAACACATACAAATTTACATTGTATATACAAGAAATGTACATCAAAACATACACATTTTCATTCTACATTCAAGAAATGTACATCAAAACCTACACATTTTCAGTGTACATTCAAGAAATGTACATCAAAACATACACATTTTCATTGTACATTCAAGAAATGTACATCAAAACATACACATTTTCATTGTATATACCAGAAATGTACATCAAAACATACACATTTTCATTGTATATACAAGAAATGTGCATCAAAACATACACATTTTCAGTGTACATTCAAGAAATGTACATCAAAACATACATATTTTCATTGTATATACAAGAAATGTACATCAAAACATACACATTTTCAGTGTACATTCAAGAAATGTACATGAAAACATATACATTTTCATTGTACATTCAAGAAATGTATATCAAAACATACACATTTTCAGATTACATTCAAGAAATGTACATCAAAACATACACATTTTCATTGTATATACAAGAAATGTACATCAAAACATACACATTTTCAGTGTACATTCAAGAAATGTACATCAAAACATATACATTTTCATTGTATATACAAGAAATGTACATCAAAACATACACATTTTGAGTGTACATTCAAGAAATGTATATCAAAACATACACATTTTCAGTATACATTCAAGAAATGTACATGAAAACATATACAGTTTCATTGTACATTCAAGAAATGTATATCAAAACATACACACTTTCAGTGTACATTCAAGAAATGTACATCAAAACATACACATTTTCATTGTACACTAAAGAAATGTACATCAAAACATACACCTTTTCAGTGTACATTCAAGAAATGCACATCAAAACATACACATTTTCATTGTACATTCAAGAAATGTAGATCAAAACATACACATTTTCATTGTACATTCAAGAAATGTACATCAAAACATACACATTTTCATTGTACACTCAAGAAATGTACATCAAAACATACACATTTTCATTGTACACTCAAGAAATGTACATCAAAACATACACTTTTTCATTGTACATTCAGGGTATGTATATCAAAACATACACATTTTCATTGCACATTCAAGAAATGTACATCAAAACATACACACTTTCAGTGTACATTCAAGAAATGTATAACAAAAAATACACATTTTCAGTGTACATTCAAGAAATGTACATCAAAAATAACACATTTTCCTTGTACACTAAAGAAATGTACATCAAAACATACACATTTTCATTCTACATTCAAGAAATATACATCAAAACATACACATTTTCATTGTACATTCAAGAAATGTACATCAAAACATACACATTTTCATTGTACACTCAAGAAATGTACATCAAAACATACACATTTTCATTGTACATTCAAGAAATGTACATCAACACATACACATTTTCATTGTACACTCAAGAAATGTATATCAAAACATACACAGTTTCAGTGTACATTCAAGAAATGTACATCAAAACATACACATTTTCATTGTACATTCAAAGAATGTACATCAAAACATACACATTTTCATTGTACATTCAAGAAATGTACATCAAAACACACACATTTTCAGTGTACATTCAAGAAATGTATATCAAAGCATACACATTTTCAGTGTACATTCAAGAAATGTACATCAAAACATACAAATTTTCATTGTATATACAAGAAATGTACATCAAAACATACACATTTTCATTGTACATTAAAGAAATATACATCAAAACCTACACATTTTCAGTGTACATTCAAGAAATGTACATCAAAACATACACATTTTCATTGTACACTCAAGAAATGTACATCAAAACATACACATTTTCAGTGTACATTCAAGAAATTAACATCAAAACATACACATTTTCATTGTATATACCAGAAATGTACATCAAAACATACACATTTTCATTGTATATACAAGAAATGTACATCAAAACATACACATTTTCAGTGTACATTCAAGAAATGTACATCAAAACATATACATTTTCATTGTATATACAAGAAATGTACATCAAAACATACACATTTTCAGTGTACATTCAAGAAATGTATATCAAAACATACACATTTTCAGTATACATTTAAGAAATGTACATGAAAACATATACATTTTCATTGTACATTCAAGAAATGTACATCAAAACATACACATTTTCATTGTATATACAAGAAATGTACATCAAAACATACACATTTTCATTGTACACTAAAGAAATGTACATCAAAACATACACATTTTCAGTGTACATTCAAGAAATGTACATCAAAACATACACATTTTCATTGTACATTCAAGAAATGTAGATCAAAACTTACACATTTTCATTGTACATTCAAGAAATGTACATCAAAACATACACATTTTCATTGTATATACAAGAAATATATATGAAAACATACACATTTTCAGTGTACATTCAAGAAATGTACATCAAAAACTACACATTTTCATTGTATATTCAAGAAACAACAAAACATACACATTTTCATTGTATATACCAGAAATGTACATCAAAACATACACATTTTCATTGTACATTCAAGAAATGTACATCAAAACATACACATTTTCATTGTATATACCAGAAATGTACATCAAAACATACACATTTTGACTGCACATTCTAGAAATATACATCAAAACATACACATTTTCATTGCATATACCAGAAACGCACATCAAAACATACACATTTTCATTGTACATTCAAGAACTGTACATCAAAACATACACAATTTCAGTGTACATTCAAGAAATGTACATCAAAACATACACATTTTCACTGTACATTCAAGAAATGTACATCAAAACATACACATTTTCATTGTATATACAAGAAATGTACATAAAAAAATATACACATTTTCATTGTATATACAAGAAATGTACATCAAAACATACACATTTTCAGTGTACATTCAAGAAATGTACATCAAGACATACACATTTTCATTGTACATTCAAGAACTGTACATCAAAACATACACATTTTCATTGTACACTCAAGAAATGTACATCAAAACATACACATTTTCAGTGTACATTCAAGAAATGTATATCAAAACATACACATTTTCATTGTACATTCAAGAAATGTACATCAAAACGTACACATTTTCATTGTACATTCAAGAAATGTACATCAAAACATACACATTTTCATTGTACATTAAAGAAATATACATCAAAGCATACACATTTTCATTGTACATTCAAGAAATGTACATCAAAACATACACATTTTCAGTGTACATTCAAGAAATGTACATCAACACATACACATTTTGATTTTACGTTCCAGAAATGTACATCAAAACATACACATTTTCAGTGTACATTCAAGAAATGTATATCAAAAAATACACATTTTCAGTGTACATTCAAGAAATGTACATCAAAGCAAACACATTTTCATTGTACACTAAAGAAATGTACATCAAAACATACACATTTTCATTGTATTTTCAAGAAATGCACATCAAAACATACACATTTTCATTGTACATTCAAGAAATGTACATCAAAACATACACATTTTCATTGTACACTCAAGAAATGTACATCAAAACATACACATTTTCATTGTACATTCAAGAAATGTATATCAAAACATACACATTTTCATTGTACACTCAAGAAATGTACATCAAAACATACACATTTTCATTGTATATACAAGAAATGTACATCAAAACATACACATTTTCATTGTACATTCAAGAAATGTACATCAAAACATACACATTTTCATTGTACACTCAAGAAATGTACATCAAAACATACACATTTTCATTGTACACTCAAGAAATGTACATCAAAACATACACTTTTTCATTGTACATTCAAGAAATGTATATCAAAACATACACATTTTCATTGTACATTCAAGAAATGTACATCAAAACATACACATTTGCAGTGTACATTCAAGAAATGTACATCAAAACATACACATTTTCCTTGTACACTAAAGAAATGTACATCAAACCATACACATTTTCATTGTACACTCAAGAAATGTACATCAAAACATACACATTTTCATTGTACATTCAAGAAATGTACATCAAAACATACACATTTTCATTGTACACTCAAGAAATGTATATCAAAACATACACAGTTTCAGTGTACATTCAAGAAATGTACATCAAAACATACACATTTTCATTGTACATTCAAGAAATGTATATCAAAACATACACATTTTCATTGTACACTCAAGAAATGTACATCAAAACATACACTTTTTCATTGTACATTCAAGAAATGTATATCAAAACATACACATTTTCAGTGTACATTCAAGAAATGTACATCAAAACATACACATTTTCCTTGTACACTAAAGAAATGTACATCAAACCATACACATTTTCATTGTACACTCAAGAAATGTACATCAAAACATACACATTTTCAGTGTACATTCAAGAAATGTACATCAAAACATACACATTTTCCTTGTACACTAAAGAAATGTACATCAAACCATACACATTTTCATTGTACACTCAAGAAATGTACATCAAAACATACACATTTTCACTGTACATTCAAGAAATGTACATCAAAACATACACATTTTCATTGTACACTCAAGAAATGTATATCAAAACATACACAGTTTCAGTGTACATTCAAGAAATGTACATCAAAACATACACATTTTCATTGTACACTCAAGAAATGTATATCAAAACATACACATTTTCATTGTACACTCAAGAAATGTACATCAAAACATACACTTTTTCATTGTACATTCAAGAAATGTATATCAAAACATACACTTTTTCATTGTACATTCAAGAAATGTATAACAAAAAATACACATTTTCAGTGTACATTCAAGAAATGTACATCAAAAATAACACATTTTCCTTGTACACTAAAGAAATGTACATCAAACCATACACATTTTCATTGTACACTCAAGAAATGTACATCAAAACATACACATTTTCATTGTACATTCAAGAAATGTACATCAAAACATACACATTTTCATTGTACACTCAAGAAATGTATATCAAAACATACACAGTTTCAGTGTACATTCAAGAAATGTACATCAAAACATACACATTTTCATTGTACATTCAAAGAATGTACATCAAAACATACACATTTTCATTGTACATTCAAGAAATGTACATCAAAACACACACATTTTCAGTGTACATTCAAGAAATGTATATCAAAGCATACACATTTTCAGTGTACATTCAAGAAATGTACATCAAAACATACAAATTTTCATTGTATATACAAGAAATGTACATCTAAACATACACATTTTCATTGTACATTAAAGAAATGTACATCAAAACCTACACATTTTCAGTGTACATTCAAGAAATGTACATCAAAACATACACATTTTCATTGTACACTCAAGAAATGTACATCAAAACATACACATTTTCAGTGTACATTCAAGAAATTAACATCAAAACATACACATTTTTATTGTATATACCAGAAATGTACATCAAAACATACACATTTTCATTGTATATACAAGAAATGTACATCAAAACATACACATTTTCAGTGTACATTCAGGAAATGTGCATCAAAACATATACATTTTCATTGTATATACAAGAAATGTACATCAAAACATACACATTTTCAGTGTACATTCAAGAAATGTATATCAAGACATACACATTTTCAGTATACATTTAAGAAATGTACATCAAAACATACACATTTTCAGTGTACATTCAGGAAATGTGCATCAAAACATATACATTTTCATTGTGTATACAAGAAATGTACATCAAAACATACACATTTTCAGTGTACATTCAAGAAATGTATATCAAGACATACACATTTTCAGTATACATTTAAGAAATGTACATGAAAACATATACATTTTCATTGTACATTCAAGAAATGTATATCAAAACATACACACTTTCAGTGTACATTCAAGAAATGTACATCAAAACATACACATTTTCATTGTATATACAAGAAATGTACATCAAAACATACACATTTTCATTGTACACTAAAGAAATGTACATCAAAACATACTCATTTTCAGTGTACATTCAAGAAATGTACATCAAAACATACACATTTTCATTGTACATTCAAGAAATGTAGATCAAAACATACACATTTTCATTGTACATTCAAGAAATGTACATCAAAACATACACATTTTCATTGTACATTCAAGAACTGTACATCAAAACATACACAATTTCAGTGTACATTCAAGAAATGTACATCAAAACATACACATTTTCACTGTACATTCAAGAAATGTACATCAAAACATACACATTTTCATTGTATATACAAGAAATGTACATAAAAAAACATACACATTTTCATTGTATATACAAGAAATGTACATCAAAACATACACATTTTCAGTGTACATTCAAGAAATGTACATCAAGACATACACATTTTCATTGTACATTCAAGAAATGTACATCAAAACATACACATTTTCATTGTACACTCAAGAAATGTACATCAAAACATACACATTTTCAGTGTACATTCAAGAAATGTATATCAAAACATACACATTTTCATTGTACATTCAAGAAATGTACATCAAAACGTACACATTTTCATTGTACATTCAAGAAATGTACATCAAAACATACACATTTTCATTGTACATTAAAGAAATATACATCAAAGCATACACATTTTCATTGTACATTCAAGAAATGTACATCAAAACATACACATTTTCATTGTACACTCAAGAAATGTACATCAAAACATACACATTTTCAGTGTACATTCAAGAAATGTACATCAACACATACACATTTTGATTTTACGTTCCAGAAATGTACATCAAAACATACACATTTTCAGTGTACATTCAAGAAATGTATATCAAAAAATACACATTTTCAGTGTACATTCAAGAAATGTACATCAAAGCAAACACATTTTCATTGTACACTAAAGAAATGTACATCAAAACATACACATTTTCATTGTATTTTCAAGAAATGCACATCAAAACATACACATTTTCATTGTACATTCAAGAAATATACATCAAAACATACACATTTTCATTGTACATTCAAGAAATGTACATTAAAAGATACACATTCTCATTGTACATTCAAGAAATGTACATCAAAACATACACATTTTGATTGTACACTCAAGAAATGTACATCAAAACATACACATTTTCATTGTACACTCAAGAAATGTACATCAAAACATACACATTTTCATTGTACATTCAAGAAATGTATATCAAAACATACACATTTTCATTGTACACTCAAGAAATGTACATCAAAACATACACATTTTCATTGTATATACAAGAAATGTACATCAAAACATACACATTTTCATTGTACATTCAAGAAATGTACATCAAAACATACACATTTTCATTGTACACTCAAGAAATGTACATCAAAACATACACATTTTCATTGTACACTCAAGAAATGTACATCAAAACATACACTTTTTCATTGTACATTCAAGAAATGTATATCAAAACATACACATTTTCATTGTACATTCAAGAAATGTACATCAAAACATACACATTTGCAGTGTACATTCAAGAAATGTACATCAAAACATACACATTTTCCTTGTACACTAAAGAAATGTACATCAAACCATACACATTTTCATTGTACACTCAAGAAATGTACATCAAAACATACACATTTTCATTGTACATTCAAGAAATGTACATCAAAACATACACATTTTCATTGTACACTCAAGAAATGTATATCAAAACATACACAGTTTCAGTGTACATTCAAGAAATGTACATCAAAACATACACATTTTCATTGTACATTCAAGAAATGTATATCAAAACATACACATTTTCATTGTACACTCAAGAAATGTACATCAAAACATACACTATTTCATTGTACATTCAAGAAATGTATATCAAAACATACACATTTTCAGTGTACATTCAAGAAATGTACATCAAAACATACACATTTTCCTTGTACACTAAAGAAATGTACATCAAACCATACACATTTTCATTGTACACTCAAGAAATGTACATCAAAACATACACATTTTCAGTGTACATTCAAGAAATGTACATCAAAACATACACATTTTCCTTGTACACTAAAGAAATGTACATCAAACCATACACATTTTCATTGTACACTCAAGAAATGTACATCAAAACATACACATTTTCATTGTACATTCAAGAAATGTACATCAAAACATACACATTTTCATTGTACACTCAAGAAATGTATATCAAAACATACACAGTTTCAGTGTACATTCAAGAAATGTACATCAAAACATACACATTTTCATTGTACACTCAAGAAATGTATATCAAAACATACACATTTTCATTGTACACTCAAGAAATGTACATCAAAACATACACTTTTTCATTGTACATTCAAGAAATGTATATCAAAACATACACTTTTTCATTGTACATTCAAGAAATGTATAACAAAAAATACACATTTTCAGTGTACATTCAAGAAATGTACATCAAAAATAACACATTTTCCTTGTACACTAAAGAAATGTACATCAAACCATACACATTTTCATTGTACACTCAAGAAATGTACATCAAAACATACACATTTTCATTGTACATTCAAGAAATGTACATCAAAACATACACATTTTCATTGTACACTCAAGAAATGTATATCAAAACATACACAGTTTCAGTGTACATTCAAGAAATGTACATCAAAACATACACATTTTCATTGTACATTCAAAGAATGTACATCAAAACATACACATTTTCATTGTACATTCAAGAAATGTACATCAAAACACACACATTTTCAGTGTACATTCAAGAAATGTATATCAAAGCATACACATTTTCAGTGTACATTCAAGAAATGTACATCAAAACATACAAATTTTCATTGTATATACAAGAAATGTACATCTAAACATACACATTTTCATTGTACATTAAAGAAATGTACATCAAAACCTACACATTTTCAGTGTACATTCAAGAAATGTACATCAAAACATACACATTTTCATTGTACACTCAAGAAATGTACATCAAAACATACACATTTTCAGTGTACATTCAAGAAATTAACATCAAAACATACACATTTTTATTGTATATACCAGAAATGTACATCAAAACATACACATTTTCATTGTATATACAAGAAATGTACATCAAAACATACACATTTTCAGTGTACATTCAGGAAATGTGCATCAAAACATATACATTTTCATTGTATATACAAGAAATGTACATCAAAACATACACATTTTCAGTGTACATTCAAGAAATGTATATCAAGACATACACATTTTCAGTATACATTTAAGAAATGTACATCAAAACATACACATTTTCAGTGTACATTCAGGAAATGTGCATCAAAACATATACATTTTCATTGTGTATACAAGAAATGTACATCAAAACATACACATTTTCAGTGTACATTCAAGAAATGTATATCAAGACATACACATTTTCAGTATACATTTAAGAAATGTACATGAAAACATATACATTTTCATTGTACATTCAAGAAATGTATATCAAAACATACACACTTTCAGTGTACATTCAAGAAATGTACATCAAAACATACACATTTTCATTGTATATACAAGAAATGTACATCAAAACATACACATTTTCATTGTACACTAAAGAAATGTACATCAAAACATACTCATTTTCAGTGTACATTCAAGAAATGTACATCAAAACATACACATTTTCATTGTACATTCAAGAAATGTAGATCAAAACATACACATTTTCATTGTACATTCAAGAAATGTACATCAAAACATACACATTTTCATTGTATATACAAGAAATATATATGAAAACATACACATTTTCAGTGTACATTCAAGAAATGTACATCAAAAACTACACATTTTCATTGTATATTCAAGAAACTTACATCAAAACATACAAATTTTCATTGTATATACCAGAAATGTACATCAAAACATACACATTTTCGTTGTACATTCAAGAAATGTACATCAAAACATACACATTTTCATTGTATATACCAGAAATGTACATCAAAACATACACATTTTCATTGTACATTCAAGAAATGTACATCAAAACATACACATTTTCATTGTATATACCAGAAATGTACATCAAAACATACACATTTTCATTGTACATTCAAGAAATGTACATCAAAACATACACATTTTGACTGCACATTCTAGAAATATACATCAAACATACACGTTTTCATTGCATATACCAGAAATGCACATCAAAACATACACATTTTCATTGTACATTCGAGAACTGTACATCAAAACATACACATTTTCAGTGTACATTCAAGAAATGTACATCAAAACATACACATTTTCACTGTACATTCAAGAAATGTACATCAAAACATACACATTTTCATTGTATATACAAGAAATGTACATCAAAACATACATTTTTTCATTGTACATTCAAGAAATGTACATCAAAACGTACACATTTTCATTGTACATTCAAGAAATGTACATCAAAACATACACATTTTCATTGTACATTCAAGAAATATACATCAAAACATACACATTTTCATTGTACATTCAAGAAGTGTACATCAAAACATACACATTTTCATTGTACACTCAAGAAATGTACATCAAAACATACACATTTTCAGTGTACATTCAAGAAATGTACATCAACACATACACATTTTGATTTTACGTTCCAAAAATGTACATCAAAACATCCACATTTTCAGTGTACATTCAAGAAATGTATATCAAAAAATACACATTTTCAGTGTACATTCAAGAAATGTACATCAAAGCAAACACATTTTCATTGTACATTCAAAGAATGTACATCAAAACATACACATTTTCATTGTACATTCAAGAAATGTACATCAAAACACACACATTTTCAGTGTACATTGAAGAAATGTACATCAAAACACACACATTTTCAGTGTACATTCAAGAAATGTATATCAAAGCATACACATTTTCAGTGTACATTCAAGAAATGTACATCAAAACATACAAATTTTCATTGTATATACAAGAAATGTACATCTAAACATACACATTTTCATTGTACATTAAAGAAATGTACATCAAAACCTACACATTTTCAGTGTACATTCAAGAAATGTACATCAAAACATACACATTTTCATTGTACACTCAAGAAATGTACATCAAAACATACATATTTTCAGTGTACATTCAAGAAATTAACATCAAAACATACACATTTTCATTGTATATACCAGAAATGTACATCAAAACATACACATTTTCATTGTATATACAAGAAATGTACATCAAAACATACACATTTTCAGTGTACATTCAGGAAATGTGCATCAAAACATATACATTTTCATTGTATATACAAGAAATGTACATCAAAACATACACATTTTCAGTGTACATTCAAGAAATGTATATCAAGACATACACATTTTCAGTATACATTTAAGAAATGTACATGAAAACATATACATTTTCATTGTACATTCAAGAAATGTATATCAAAACATACACAGTTTCAGTGTACATTCAAGAAATGCACATCAAAACATACACATTTTCATTGTACATTCAAGAAATGTATATCAAAACATACACATTTTCATTGTACACTCAAGAAATGTACATCAAAACATACACTTTTTCATTGTATATACAAGAAATGTACATCAAAACATACACATTTTCAGTGTACATTCAAGAAATGTACATCAAAACATACACATTTTCCTTGTACACTAAAGAAATGTACATCAAACCATACACATTTTCATTGTACACTCAAGAAATGTACATCAAAACATACACATTTTCAGTGTACATTCAAGAAATGTACATCAAAACATACACATTTTCCTTGTACACTAAAGAAATGTACATCAAAACATACACATTTTCATTGTATTTTCAAGAAATGCACATCAAAACATACACATTTTCATTGTACATTCAAGAAATATACATCAAAACATACACATTTTCATTGTACATTCAAGAATTGTACATTAAAACATACACATATTCATTGTACATTCAAGAAATGTACATCAAAACATACACATTTTCAAAGATTAGAGTGTAATTGCTTCAAACAAGCGAGTTATCGCGAAACAACACCTGCTCCCATCCAACAAAAACTGCCCTGCCGACTCTATTTAGCCTCAGAGACGGTTTGAGACAATTGTTACAAAAATCAGAGAATGTCACAAATTAGAGTGAAATTGCTTCAAACAAGCGAATTATCGCGATACACCTGCTCGAATCCAACAAAAACTGTGCCCTGCCGACTCTATTTAGCCTCAGAGACGGTTTAAGACAATGGTTACAAAAATCAGAGAATGTCAAAAATTAGAGTGTAATTGCTTCAAACAAGCGAATTATCGCGAAACAACACCTGCTCGAATCCAACAAAAACTGTGTGCTACCGTCTCTACTGAGCCTCAGAGACGCTTTGAGACAATTGTTACAAAAATCAGAGAATGTCAAAAATTAGAGTGAAATTGCTTCAAACAGGCGAATTATCGCGAAACAACACCTGCTCGAATCCAACAAAAACAGTGCCCTGCCGACTCTATTTAGCCTCAGAGACGGTTTGAGACAATTGATACAAAAATCAGAGAAAATCAAAGATTAGAGTGTAATTGCTTCAAACAAGCGAATTATCGCGAAACAACACCTGCTCGAATCCAACAAAAACTGTGCCCTGCCGACTCCATTTGGTCTCAAAGACGGTTTGAGATAATTGTTACAAAAATCAGAGAATGTCAAAGATTAGAGTGTAATTGCTTCAAACAAGCGAATTATCGCGAAACAACACCTGCTCGAATCAAACAAAAACCGTGCCCTGCCGTCTCTACCTGGCCTCAGAGACGGTTTGAGACAATTGTTACAAAAATCAGAGAATGTCAAAAATTAGAGTGAAATTGCTTCAAACAAGCGAATTATCGCGAAACAACACCTGCTCGAATCCAACAAAAACTGTGCCCTGCCGACTCTATTTAGCCTTAGAGACGGTTTGAGACAATTGTTACAAAAATCAGAGAATGTCAAAAATTAGAGTGGAGTTACTTCAAACAAGCGAACTATCGCGAAACAACACCTGCTCGAATCCAACAAAAACTGTGCCCTGCCGACTCTATTTAGCCTCAGAGACGGTTTGAGACAATTGTTACAAAAATCAGAGAATGTCAAAAATTAGAGTGTAATTGCTTCAAACAAGCGAATTATCGCGAAACAACACCTGCTCAAATCCAACAAAAACTGTGCGCTACCGTCTCTACTGAGCCTCAGAGACGCTTCGAGACAAGTATTACAAAAGTCAGAGAATGTCAAAAATTAGAGTGAAATTGCTTCAAACAGGCGAATTATCGCGAAACAACACCTGCTCGAATCCAACAAAAACTGTGCCCTGCCGACTCCATTTAGCCTCAAAGACGGTTTGAGATAATTGTTACAAAAATCAGAGAATGTCAAAGATTAGTGTAATTGCTTCAAACAAGCGAATTATCGCGAAACAACACCTGCTCGAATCCAACAAAAACTGTGCCCTGCCGACTCTATTTAGCCTCAGAGACGGTTTGAGACAATTGTTACAAAGATCACAGAATGTCAAAAATTAGAGTTTAATTGCTTCAAACAAGCGAATTATCGCGAAACAGCACCTGCTCGAATCCAACAAAAACTGTTTCCTGCCGACTCTACTTAGCCTCAGAGACGGTTTGAGACAATTGTTACAAAAATCAGAGAATGTCAAAATTTAGAGTGAAATTGCTTCAAACAAGCGAATTATCGCGAAACAACACCTGCTCGAATCCAACAAAAACTGTGCCCTGCCGACTCTATTTAGCCTCAGAGACGGTTTGAGACAATTCTTACAAAAATCAGAGAATGTCAAAAATTAGAGTGTAATTGCTTCAAACAAGCGAATTATCGCGAAACAACACCTGCTCGAATCCAACAAAAACTGTGCGCTACCGTCTCTACTGAGCCTCAGAGTCGCTTTGAGACAAGTATTACAAAAATCAGAGAATGTCAAAAATTAGAGTGAAATTGCTTCAAACAGGCGAATTATCGCGAAACAACACCTGCTCGAATCCAACAAAAACTATGCCCTACCCACCCTATTTAGCCTCAGAGACGGTTTGAGACAATTGTTACAAAAATCAGAGAATGTCAAAAATTAGAGTTTAATTGCTTCAAACAAGCGAATTATCCCGAAACAACACCTGCTCGAATCCAACAAAAACAGTGCCCTGCCGACTCTATTTAGCCTCAGAGACGGTTTGAGACAATTGTTACAAAAATCAGAGAATGTCAAAAATTAGAGTGAAATTGCTTCAAACAAGCGAATTATCGCGAAACAACACCTGCTCGAATCCAACAAAAACAGTGCCCTACCCACCCTATTTAGCCTCAGAGACGGTTTGAGACAATTGTTACAAAAATCAGAGAATGTCAAAAATTAGAGTGAAATTGCTTCAAACAAGCGAATTATCGCGAAACAACACCTGCTCGAATCCAACAAAAACAGTGCCCTGCCGACTCTATTTAGCCTCAGAGACGGTTTGAGACAATTGTTACAAAAATCAGAGAATGTCAAAAATTAGAGTGAAATTGCTTCAAACAGGCGAATTATCGCGAAACAACACCTGCTCGAATGCAACAAAAACTATGCCCTACCCACTCTATTTAGCCTCAAAGACGGTTTGAGACAATTCTTACAAAAATCAGAGAATGTCAAAAATTAGAGTGAAATTGCTTCAAACAGGCGAATTATCGCGAAACAACACCTGCTCGAATCCAACAAAAACAGTGCCCTGCCGACTCTATTTAGCCTCAGAGACGGTTTGAGACAATTGATACAAAAATCAGAGAAAATCAAAGATTAGAGTGTAATTGCTTCAAACAAGCGAATTATCGCGAAACAACACCTGCTCGAATCCAACAAAAACTGTGCCCTGCCGACTCCATTTGGTCTCAAAGACGGTTTGAGATAATTGTTACAAAAATCAGAGAATGTCAAAGATTAGAGTGTAATTGCTTCAAACAAGCGAATTATCGCGAAACAACACCTGCTCGAATCAAACAAAAACCGTGCCCTGCCGTCTCTACCTGGCCTCAGAGACGGTTTGAGACAATTGTTACAAAAATCAGAGAATGTCAAAAATTAGAGTTAAATTGCTTCAAACAAGCGAATTATCGCGAAACAACACCTGCTCGAATCCAACAAAAACTGTGTGCTACCGTCTCTACTGAGCCTCAGAGACGCTTTGAGACAATTGTTACAAAAATCAGAGAATGTCAAAAATTAGAGTGAAATTGCTTCAAACAGGCGAATTATCGCGAAACAACACCTGCTCGAATCCAACAAAAACAGTGCCCTGCCGACTCTATTTAGCCTCAGAGACGGTTTGAGACAATTGATACAAAAATCAGAGAAAATCAAAGATTAGAGTGTAATTGCTTCAAACAAGCGAATTATCGCGAAACAACACCTGCTCGAATCCAACAAAAACTGTGCCCTGCCGACTCCATTTGGTCTCAAAGACGGTTTGAGATAATTGTTACAAAAATCAGAGAATGTCAAAGATTAGAGTGTAATTGCTTCAAACAAGCGAATTATCGCGAAACAACACCTGCTCGAATCAAACAAAAACCGTGCCCTGCCGTCTCTACCTGGCCTCAGAGACGGTTTGAGACAATTGTTACAAAAATCAGAGAATGTCAAAAATTAGAGTGAAATTGCTTCAAACAAGCGAATTATCGCGAAACAACACCTGCTCGAATCCAACAAAAACTGTGCCCTGCCGACTCTATTTAGCCTTAGAGACGGTTTGAGACAATTGTTACAAAAATCAGAGAATGTCAAAAATTAGAGTGGAGTTACTTCAAACAAGCGAACTATCGCGAAACAACACCTGCTCGAATCCAACAAAAACTGTGCCCTGCCGACTCTATTTAGCCTCAGAGACGGTTTGAGACAATTGTTACAAAAATCAGAGAATGTCAAAAATTAGAGTGTAATTGCTTCAAACAAGCGAATTATCGCGAAACAACACCTGCTCAAATCCAACAAAAACTGTGCGCTACCGTCTCTACTGAGCCTCAGAGACGCTTCGAGACAAGTATTACAAAAGTCAGAGAATGTCAAAAATTAGAGTGAAATTGCTTCAAACAGGCGAATTATCGCGAAACAACACCTGCTCGAATCCAACAAAAACTGTGCCCTGCCGACTCCATTTAGCCTCAAAGACGGTTTGAGATAATTGTTACAAAAATCAGAGAATGTCAAAGATTAGTGTAATTGCTTCAAACAAGCGAATTATCGCGAAACAACACCTGCTCGAATCCAACAAAAACTGTGCCCTGCCGACTCTATTTAGCCTCAGAGACGGTTTGAGACAATTGTTACAAAGATCACAGAATGTCAAAAATTAGAGTTTAATTGCTTCAAACAAGCGAATTATCGCGAAACAGCACCTGCTCGAATCCAACAAAAACTGTTTCCTGCCGACTCTACTTAGCCTCAGAGACGGTTTGAGACAATTGTTAAAAAAATCAGAGAATGTCAAAAATTAGAGTGAAATTGCTTCAAACAAGCGAATTATCGCGAAACAACACCTGCTCGAATCCAACAAAAACTGTGCCCTGCCGACTCTATTTAGCCTCAGAGACGGTTTGAGACAATTCTTACAAAAATCAGAGAATGTCAAAAATTAGAGTGTAATTGCTTCAAACAAGCGAATTATCGCGAAACAACACCTGCTCGAATCCAACAAAAACTGTGCGCTACCGTCTCTACTGAGCCTCAGAGTCGCTTTGAGACAAGTATTACAAAAATCAGAGAATGTCAAAAATTAGAGTGAAATTGCTTCAAACAGGCGAATTATCGCGAAACAACACCTGCTCGAATCCAACAAAAACTATGCCCTACCCACCCTATTTAGCCTCAGAGACGGTTTGAGACAATTGTTACAAAAATCAGAGAATGTCAAAAATTAGAGTTTAATTGCTTCAAACAAGCGAATTATCCCGAAACAACACCTGCTCGAATCCAACAAAAACTGTGCGCTACTGTCTCTACTGAGCCTCAGAGACGCTTCGAGACAAGTATTACAAAAATCAGAGAATGTCAAAAATTAGACTGAAATTGCTTCAAACAGGCGAATTATCGCGAAACAACACCTGCTCGAATCCAACAAAAACTATGCCCTACCCACTCTATTTAGCCTCAGAGACGGTTTGAGACAATTGTTACAAAAATCAGAGAATGTCAAAAATTAGAGTGTAGTTGCCTCAAACAAGCGAATTATCGCGAAATAAAACCTGCTCGAATCCAACAAAAACTGTGCGCTACCGTCTCTACTGAGCCTCAGAGACGCTTTGAGACAAGTATTACAAAAATCAGAGAATGTCAAAAATTAGAGTGATATTGCTTCAAACAGGCGAATTATCGCGAAACAACACCTGCTCGAATCCAACAAAAACTGTGCCCTGCCGACTCCATTTAGCCTCAAACGCGGTTTGAGATAATTGTTATAAAAATCAGAGAATGTCAAAGATTAGAGTCTAATTACTTCAAACAAGCGAATTATCGCGAAACAACACCTGCTCAAATCCAACAAAAACTGTGCCCTGCCGACTCTATTTAGCCTGAGACGGTTTGAGACAATTGTTACAAAGATCACAGAATGTCAAAAATTAGAGTTAATTTGCTTCAAACAAGCGAATTATCGCGAAACAACACCTGCTCGAATCCAACAAAAACTGTGCGCTACCGTCTCTACTGAGCCTCAGAGACGCTTTGAGACAAGTATTACAAAAATCAGAGAATGTCAAAAATTAGAGTGAAATTGCTTCAAACAAGCGAATTATCGCGAAACAACACCTGCTCGAATCCAACAAAAACTGTGCCCTGCCGACACTATTTAGCCTCAGAGACGGTTTGAGACAATTGTTACAAAAATCAGAGAATGTCAAAAATTAGAGTGTAATTGCTTCAAACAAGCGAATTATCGCGAAACAACACCTGCTCGAATCCAACAAAAACTGTGCGCTACCGTCTCTACTGAGCCTCAGAGACGCTTTGAGACAAGTATTACAAAAATCAGAGAATGTCAAAAATTAGAGTGAAATTGCTTCAAACAAGCGAATTATCGCGAAACAAAACCTGCTCGAATCCAACAAAAACTGTGCCCTGCCGACACTATTTAGCCTCAGAGACGGTTTGAGACAATTGTTACAAAAATCAGAGAATGTCAAAAATTAGAGTGTAGTTGCCTCAAACAAGCGAATTATCGCGAAATAAAACCTGCTCGAATCCAACAAAACTGTGCGCTACCGTCTCTACTGAGCCTCAGAGACGCTTTGAGACAAGTATTACAAAAATCAGAGAATGTCAAAAATTAGAGTGAAATTGCTTCAAACAGGCGAATTATCGCGAAACAACACCTGCTCGAATGCAACAAAAACTATGCCCTACCCACTCTATTTAGCCTCAAAGACGGTTTGAGACAATTCTTACAAAAATCAGAGAGTGTCAAAATTGGAGTGAAATTGCTTCAAACAGGCGAATTATCGCGAAACAACACCTGCTCGAATCCAACAAAAACAGTGCCCTGCCGACTCTATTTAGCCTCAGAGACGGTTTGAGACAATTGATACAAAAATCAGAGAAAATCAAAGATTAGAGTGTAATTGCTTCAAACAAGCGAATTATCGCGAAACAACACCTGCTCGAATCCAACAAAAACTATGCCCTACCCACCCTATTTAGCCTCAGAGACGGTTTGAGACAATTGTTACAAAAATCAGAGAATGTCAAAAATTAGAGTTTAATTGCTTCAAACAAGCGAATTATCCCGAAACAACACCTGCTCGAATCCAACAAAAACTGTGCGCTACTGTCTCTACTGAGCCTCAGAGACGCTTTGAGACAAGTATTACAAAAATCAGAGAATGTCAAAAATTAGACTGAAATTGCTTCAAACAGGCGAATTATCGCGAAACAACACCTGCTCGAATCCAACAAAAACTATGCCCTACCCACTCTATTTAGCCTCAGAGACGGTTTGAGACAATTGTTACAAAAATCAGAGAATGTCAAAAATTAGAGTGTAGTTGCCTCAAACAAGCGAATTATCGCGAAATAAAGCCTGCTCGAATCCAACAAAAACTGTGCGCTACCGTCTCTACTGAGCCTCAGAGACGCTTTGAGACAAGTATTACAAAAATCAGAGAATGTCAAAAATTAGAGTGATATTGCTTCAAACAGGCGAATTATCGCGAAACAACACCTGCTCGAATCCAACAAAAACTGTGCCCTGCCGACTCCATTTAGCCTCAAACGCGGTTTGAGATAATTGTTATAAAAATCAGAGAATGTCAAAGATTAGAGTCTAATTACTTCAAACAAGCGAATTATCGCGAAACAACACCTGCTCAAATCCAACAAAAACTGTGCCCTGCCGACTCTATTTAGCCTGAGACGGTTTGAGACAATTGTTACAAAGATCACAGAATGTCAAAAATTAGAGTTAATTTGCTTCAAACAAGCGAATTATCGCGAAACAACACCTGCTCGAATCCAACAAAAACTGTGCGCTACCGTCTCTACTGAGCCTCAGAGACGCTTTGAGACAAGTATTACAAAAATCAGAGAATGTCAAAAATTAGAGTGAAATTGCTTCAAACAAGCGAATTATCGCGAAACAACACCTGCTCGAATCCAACAAAAACTGTGCCCTGCCGACTCTATTTAGCCTCAGAGACGGTTTGAGACAATTGTTACAAAAATCAGAGAATGTCAAAAATTAGAGTGTAATTGCTTCAAACAAGCGAATTATCGCGAAACAACACCTGCTCGAATCCAACAAAAACTGTGCGCTACCGTCTCTACTGAGCCTCAGAGACGCTTTGAGACAAGTATTACAAAAATCAGAGAATGTCAAAAATTAGAGTGAAATTGCTTCAAACAAGCGAATTATCGCGAAACAAAACCTGCTCGAATCCAACAAAAACTGTGCCCTGCCGACACTATTTAGCCTCAGAGACGGTTTGAGACAATTGTTACAAAAATCAGAGAATGTCAAAAATTAGAGTGAAATTGCTTCAAACAGGCGAATTATCGCGAAACAACACCTGCTCGAATGCAACAAAAACTATGCCCTACCCACTCTATTTAGCCTCAAAGACGGTTTGAGACAATTCTTACAAAAATCAGAGAGTGTCAAAATTAGAGTGAAATTGCTTCAAACAGGCGAATTATCGCGAAACAACACCTGCTCGAATCCAACAAAAACAGTGCCCTGCCGACTCTATTTAGCCTCAGAGACGGTTTGAGACAATTGATACAAAAATCAGAGAAAATCAAAGATTAGAGTGTAATTGCTTCAAACAAGCGAATTATCGCGAAACAACACCTGCTCGAATCCAACAAAAACTGTGCCCTGCCGACTCCATTTGGTCTCAAAGACGGTTTGAGATAATTGTTACAAAAATCAGAGAATGTCAAAGATTAGAGTGTAATTGCTTCAAACAAGCGAGTTATCGCGAAACAACACCTGCTCCCATCCAACAAAAACTGCCCTGCCGACTCTATTTAGCCTCAGAGACGGTTTGAGACAATTGTTACAAAAATCAGAGAATGTCACAAATTAGAGTGAAATTGCTTCAAACAAGCGAATTATCGCGATACACCTGCTCGAATCCAACAAAAACTGTGTGCTACCGTCTCTACTGAGCCTCAGAGACGCTTTGAGACAAGTATTACAAAAATCAGAGAATGTCAAAAATTAGAGTGAAATTGCTTCAAACAGGCGAATTATCGCGAAACAACACCTGCTCGAATCCAACAAAAACTGTGCCCTGCCGACTCCATTTAGCCTCAAAGACGGTTTGAGATAATTGTTGCAAAAATCAGAGAATGTCAAAGATTAGAGTGTAATTGCTTCAAACAAGCGAATTATCGCGAAACAACACCTGCTCGAATCCAACAAAAACTGTTTCCTGCCGACTCTACTTAGCCTCAGAGACGGTTTGAGACAATTGTTACAAAAATCAGAGAATGTCAAAAATTAGAGTGAAATTGCTTCAAACAAGCGAATTATCGCGAAACAACACCTGCTCGAATCCAACAAAAACTGTGCCCTGCCGACTCTATTTAGCCTCAGAGACGGTTTGAGACAATTGTTACAAAAATCAGAGAATGTAAAAAATTAGAGTGAAATTGCTTCAAACAGGCGAATTATCGCGAAACAACACCTGCTCGAATCCAACAAAAACTGTGCCCTGCCGACTCCATTTAGCCTCAAAGACGGTTTGAGATAATTGTTACAAAAATCAGAGAATGTCAAAGATTAGAGTGTAATTGCTTCAAACAAGCGAATTATCGCGAAACAACACCTGCTCAAATCCAACAAAAACTGTGCCCTGCCGACTCTATTTAGCCTGAGACGGTTTGAGACAATTGTTACAAAGATCACAGAATGTCAAAAATTAGAGTTAATTTGCTTCAAACAAGCGAATTATCGCGAAACAACACCTGCTCGAATCCAACAAAAACTGTGCGCTACCGTCTCTACTGAGCCTCAGAGACGCTTTGAGACAAGTATTACAAAAATCAGAGAATGTCAAAAATTAGAGTGAAATTGCTTCAAACAAGCGAATTATCGCGAAACAACACCTGCTCGAATCCAACAAAAACTGTGCCCTGCCGACTCTATTTAGCCTCAGAGACGGTTTGAGACAATTGTTACAAAAATCAGAGAATGTCAAAAATTAGAGTGTAATTGCTTCAAACAAGCGAATTATCGCGAAACAACACCTGCTCGAATCCAACAAAAACTGTGCGCTACCGTCTCTACTGAGCCTCAGAGACGCTTTGAGACAAGTATTACAAAAATCAGAGAATGTCAAAAATTAGAGTGAAATTGCTTCAAACAAGCGAATTATCGCGAAACAAAACCTGCTCGAATCCAACAAAAACTGTGCCCTGCCGACACTATTTAGCCTCAGAGACGGTTTGAGACAATTGTTACAAAAATCAGAGAATGTCAAAAATTAGAGTGAAATTGCTTCAAACAGGCGAATTATCGCGAAACAACACCTGCTCGAATGCAACAAAAACTATGCCCTACCCACTCTATTTAGCCTCAAAGACGGTTTGAGACAATTCTTACAAAAATCAGAGAGTGTCAAAATTAGAGTGAAATTGCTTCAAACAGGCGAATTATCGCGAAACAACACCTGCTCGAATCCAACAAAAACAGTGCCCTGCCGACTCTATTTAGCCTCAGAGACGGTTTGAGACAATTGATACAAAAATCAGAGAAAATCAAAGATTAGAGTGTAATTGCTTCAAACAAGCGAATTATCGCGAAACAACACCTGCTCGAATCCAACAAAAACTATGCCCTACCCACCCTATTTAGCCTCAGAGACGGTTTGAGACAATTGTTACAAAAATCAGAGAATGTCAAAAATTAGAGTTTAATTGCTTCAAACAAGCGAATTATCCCGAAACAACACCTGCTCGAATCCAACAAAAACTGTGCGCTACTGTCTCTACTGAGCCTCAGAGACGCTTTGAGACAAGTATTACAAAAATCAGAGAATGTCAAAAATTAGACTGAAATTGCTTCAAACAGGCGAATTATCGCGAAACAACACCTGCTCGAATCCAACAAAAACTATGCCCTACCCACTCTATTTAGCCTCAGAGACGGTTTGAGACAATTGTTACAAAAATCAGAGAATGTCAAAAATTAGAGTGTAGTTGCCTCAAACAAGCGAATTATCGCGAAATAAAACCTGCTCGAATCCAACAAAAACTGTGCGCTACCGTCTCTACTGAGCCTCAGAGACGCTTTGAGACAAGTATTACAAAAATCAGAGAATGTCAAAAATTAGAGTGATATTGCTTCAAACAGGCGAATTATCGCGAAACAACACCTGCTCGAATCCAACAAAAACTGTGCCCTGCCGACTCCATTTAGCCTCAGAGACGGTTTGAGACAATTCTTACAAAAATCAGAGAGTGTCAAAGATTAGAGTCTAATTACTTCAAACAAGCGAATTATCGCGAAACAACACCTGCTCAAATCCAACAAAAACTGTGCCCTACCCACCCTATTTAGCCTCAGAGACGGTTTGAGACAATTGTTACAAAAATCAGAGAATGTCAAAAATTAGAGTTTAATTGCTTCAAACAAGCGAATTATCCCGAAACAACACCTGCTCGAATCCAACAAAAACTGTGCGCTACCGTCTCTACTGAGCCTCAGAGACGCTTTGAGACAAGTATTACAAAAATCAGAGAATGTCAAAAATTAGAGTGAAATTGCTTCAAACAAGCGAATTATCGCGAAACAACACCTGCTCGAATCCAACAAAAACTGTGCCCTGCCGACTCTATTTAGCCTCAGAGACGGTTTGACACAATTGTTACAAAAATCAGAGAATGTCAAAAATTAGAGTGTAATTGCTTCAAACAAGCGAATTATCGCGAAACAACACCTGCTCGAATCCAACAAAAACTGTGCGCTACCGTCTCTACTGAGCCTCAGAGACGCTTTGAGACAAGTATTACAAAAATCAGAGAATGTCAAAAATTAGAGTGAAATTGCTTCAAACAAGCGAATTATCGCGAAACAAAACCTGCTCGAATCCAACAAAAACTGTGCCCTGCCGACACTATTTAGCCTCAGAGACGGTTTGAGACAATTGTTACAAAAATCAGAGAATGTCAAAAATTAGAGTGAAATTGCTTCAAACAGGCGAATTATCGCGAAACAACACCTGCTCGAATGCAACAAAAACTATGCCCTACCCACTCTATTTAGCCTCAAAGACGGTTTGAGACAATTCTTACAAAAATCAGAGAGTGTCAAAATTAGAGTGAAATTGCTTCAAACAGGCGAATTATCGCGAAACAACACCTGCTCGAATCCAACAAAAACAGTGCCCTGCCGACTCTATTTAGCCTCAGAGACGGTTTGAGACAATTGATACAAAAATCAGAGAAAATCAAAGATTAGAGTGTAATTGCTTCAAACAAGCGAATTATCGCGAAACAACACCTGCTCGAATCCAACAAAAACTGTGCCCTGCCGACTCCATTTGGTCTCAAAGACGGTTTGAGATAATTGTTACAAAAATCAGAGAATGTCAAAGATTAGAGTGTAATTGCTTCAAACAAGCGAGTTATCGCGAAACAACACCTGCTCCCATCCAACAAAAACTGCCCTGCCGACTCTATTTAGCCTCAGAGACGGTTTGAGACAATTGTTACAAAAATCAGAGAATGTCACAAATTAGAGTGAAATTGCTTCAAACAAGCGAATTATCGCGATACACCTGCTCGAATCCAACAAAAACTGTGTGCTACCGTCTCTACTGAGCCTCAGAGACGCTTTGAGACAAGTATTACAAAAATCAGAGAATGTCAAAAATTAGAGTGAAATTGCTTCAAACAGGCGAATTATCGCGAAACAACACCTGCTCGAATCCAACAAAAACTGTGCCCTGCCGACTCCATTTAGCCTCAAAGACGGTTTGAGATAATTGTTGCAAAAATCAGAGAATGTCAAAGATTAGAGTGTAATTGCTTCAAACAAGCGAATTATCGCGAAACAACACCTGCTCGAATCCAACAAAAACTGTTTCCTGCCGACTCTACTTAGCCTCAGAGACGGTTTGAGACAATTGTTACAAAAATCAGAGAATGTCAAAAATTAGAGTGAAATTGCTTCTAACAAGCGAATTATCGCGAAACAACACCTGCTCGAATCCAACAAAAACTGTGCCCTGCCGACTCTATTTAGCCTCAGAGACGGTTTGAGACAATTGTTACAAAAATCAGAGAATGTCAAAAATTAGAGTGAAATTGCTTCAAACAGGCGAATTATCGCGAAACAACACCTGCTCGAATCCAACAAAAACTGTGCCCTGCCGACTCCATTTAGCCCCAAAGACGGTTTGAGATAATTGTTACAAAAATCAGAGAATGTCAAAGATTAGAGTGTAATTGCTTCAAACAAGCGAATTATCGCGAAACAACACCTGCTCCAATCCAACAAAAACTGTGCCCTGCCGACTCTATTTAGCCTGAGACGGTTTGAGACAATTGTTACAAAGATCACAGAATGTCAAAAATTAGAGTTAATTTGCTTCAAACAAGCGAATTATCGCGAAACAACACCTGCTCGAATCCAACAAAAACTGTGCCCTGCCGACTCTATTTAGCCCCAGAGACGGTTTGAGACAATTGTTACAAAAATCAGAGAATGTCAAAAATTAGAGTGTAATTGCTTCAAACAAGCGATTTATCGCGAAACAACACCTGCTCGAATCCAACAAAAACTGTGCCCTCCGGTCTCAACTGAGCGTCAGATACGCTTTGAGACAAGTGTTACAAAAATCAGAGAATGTCAAAAATTAGAGTGAAATTGCTTCAAACAGGCGAATTATCGCGAAACAACACCTTCTCCTATCCAACAAAAACTGTGCCCTGCCGACTCTAATTAGCCTCAGAGACGGATTAGGACAATTGTTACAAAAATCAGAGAATGTCAAAAATTAGAGTGAAATTGCTTCAAAGAAGCGAATTATCGCCAAACAACACCTGCTCGAATCCAACAAATACTGTGCCCTCCGGTCTCCACTGAGCGTCAGAGACGCTTTGAGACAAGTGTAACAAAAATCAGAGAATGTCAAAAATTAGAGTGAAATTGCTTCAAACAAGCGAATTATCGCGAAACAACACCTGCTCGAATCCAACAAAAACTGTGCCCTGCCGACTCTATTTAGCCTCAGAGACGGTTTGAGACAATTGTTACAAAAATCATAGAATGTCAAAAATTAGAGTGAAATTGCTTCAAACATGCGAATAATCGCGAAACAACACCTGCTCGAATCCAATAAAAACTGTGCGCTACCGTCTCTACTGAGCCTCAGAGACGCTGTGAGACAAGTATTACAAAAATCAGAGAATGTCAAAAATTAGAGTGAAATTGCTTCAAACAAGCGAATTATCGCGAAACAACACCTGCTCGAATCCAACAAAAACTGTGCCCTGCCGACTCTATTTAGCCTCAGAGACGGTTTGAGACAATTGTTACAAAAATCATAGAATGTCAAAAATTAGAGTGTAATTGCTTCAAACAAGCGAATTATCGCGAAACAACACCTGCTCGAATCCAACAAAAACTGTGCCCTCCCGACTCTATTTAGCCTCAGAGACGGTTTGAGAAAATTGTTACAAAAATCAGAGAATGTCTTAAATTAGAGTGTAATTGCTTCAAACAAGAGAATTATCGCGAAACAACACCTGCTCGAATCCAACAAAAACTGTGCGCTACCGTCTTTATTGAGCCTCAGAGACGCTTTGAGACAAGTATTACAAAAATCATAGAATGTCAAAAATTAGAGTGAAATTGCTTCAAACAGGCGAATTATCACGAAACAACACCTGCTCGAATGCAACAAAAACTGTGCCCTGCCGACTCCATTTAGCCTCAAAGACGGTTTGAGACAATTGTTACAAAAATCATAGAATGTCAAAAATTAGAGTGAAATTGCTTCAAACAGGCGAATTATCGCGAAACAACACCTGCTCGAATCCAACAAAAACTATGCCCTACCCACTCTATTTAGCCTCAGATACGGTTTGAGACAATTGTTAGAAAAATCAGAGAATGTCAAAAATTAGAGTGAAATTGCTTCAAACAAGCGAATTATCGCGAAACAACACCTGCTCGAATCCAACAAAAACTGTGCCCTGCCGACTCTATTTAGCCTCAGAGACGGTTTAAGACAATGGTTAAAAAAATCTGAGAATGTCAAATATTAGAGTGTAATTGCTTCAAACAAGCGAATTATCGCGAAACAACACCTGCTCGAATCCAACAAAAACTGTGCGCTACCGTCTCTACTGAGCCTCAGAGACGCTGTGAGACAAGTATTACAAAAATCAGAGAATGTCAAAAATTAGAGTGAAATTGCTTCAAACAGGCGAATTATCGCGAAACAACACCTGCTCGAATCCAACAAAAACTGTGCCCTGCCGACTCCATTTAGCCTCAAAGATGGTTTGTGATAATTGTTACAAAAATCAGAGAATGTCAAAGATTAGAGTGTAATTGCTTCAAACAAGCGAATTATCGCGAAACAACACCTGCTCGAATCCAACAAAAACTGTAACCTGCCGACTCTATTTAGCCTCAGAGACGGTTTGAGACAATTGTTACAAAAATCAGAGAATGTCAAAAATTAGAGTGTAATTGCTTCAAACAAGCGAATTATCGCGAAACAACACCTGCTCGAATCCAACAAAAACTGTGCGCTACCGTCACTACTGAGCCTCAGAGACGATTTGAGACAAGTATTACAAAAATCATAGAATGTCAAAAATTAGAGTGAAATTGCTTCAAACAAGGGAATTATCGCGAAACAACACCTGCTCGAATCCAACAAAAACAGTGCCCTGCCGACTCTATTTAGCCTCAGAGACGGTTTGAGACAAGTGTTACGAAAATCAGAGAATGTCAAAAATTAGAGTGAAATTGCTTCAAACAGGCGAATTATCGCGAAACAACACCTGCTCGAATCCAACAAAAACAGTGCCCTGCCGACTCTATTTAGCCTCAGAGACGGTTTGAGACAATTGTTACAAAAATCAGAGAATTTCAAAAATTAGAGTGAAATTGCTTCAAACAAGCGAATTATCGCGAAACAACACCTGCTCGAATCAAACAAAAACCGTGCCCTGCCGTCTCTGCCTCGCCTCAGAGACGCTTTGAGACAAGTGTTACAAAAATCAGAGAATGTCAAAAATTAGAGTGAAATTGCTTCAAACAGGCGAATTATCGCAAAACAACACCTGCTCGAATCCAACAAAAACAGTGCCCTGCCGACTCTATTTAGCCTCAGAGACGGTTTGAGACAATTGTTACAAAAATCAGAGAATTTCAAAAATTAGAGTGAAATTGCTTCAAACAGGCGAATTATCGCCAAACAACACCTGCTCGAATCCAACAAAAACAGTGCCCTGCCGACTCTATTTAGCCTCAGAGACGGTTTGAGACAATTGTTACAAAAATCAGAGATGTCAAAAATTAGAGTGAAATTTCTTCAAACAAGCGAATTATCGCGAAACAACACCTGCTCGAATCCAACAAAAACTGTGCCCTGCCGACTCTATTTAGCCTCAGAGACGGTTTGAGCCAATTGTTACAAAAATCAGAGAATGTCAAAAATTAGAGTGTAATTGCTTCAAACAAGCGAATTATCGCGAAACATCACCTGCTCGAATCCAACAAAAACTGTGCGCTACCGTCTCTACTGAGCCTCAGAGACGCTTTGAGACAAGTATTACAAAAATCAGAGAATGTCAAAAATTAGAGTGAAATTGCTTCAAACAGGCGTATTATCGCAAAACAACAGCTGCTCGAATCCAACAAAAGCTATGCCCTACCCACTCTATTTAGCCTCAGAGACGGTTTGAGACAATTGTTACAAAAATCAGAGAATGTCCAAAATTAGAGTGAAATTGCTTCAAACAAGCGAATTATCGCGAAACAACACCTGCTCGAATCCAACAAAAACTGTGCCCTCCCGACTCTATTTAGCCTCAGAGACGGTTTGAGAAAATTGTTACAAAAATCAGAGAATGTCTTAAATTAGAGTGTAATTGCTTCAAACAAGAGAATTATCGCGAAACAACACCTGCTCGAATCCAACAAAAACTGTGCGCTACCGTCTTTATTGAGCCTCAGAGACGCTTTGAGACAAGTATTACAAAAATCATAGAATGTCAAAAATTAGAGTGAAATTGCTTCAAACAGGCGAATTATCACGAAACAACACCTGCTCGAATGCAACAAAAACTGTGCCCTGCCGACTCCATTTAGCCTCAAAGACGGTTTGAGACAATTGTTACAAAAATCATAGAATGTCAAAAATTAGAGTGAAATTGCTTCAAACAGGCGAATTATCGCGAAACAACACCTGCTCGAATCCAACAAAAACTATGCCCTACCCACTCTATTTAGCCTCAGATACGGTTTGAGACAATGGTTAAAAAAATCTGAGAATGTCAAATATTAGAGTGTAATTGCTTCAAACAAGCGAATTATCACGAAACAACACCTGCTCGAATCCAACAAAAACTGTAACCTGCCGACTCTATTTAGCCTCAGAGACGGTTTGAGACAATTGTTACAAAAATCAGAGAATGTCAAAAATTAGAGTGTAATTGCTTCAAACAAGCGAATTATCGCGAAACAACACCTGCTCGAATCCAACAAAAACTGTGCGCTACCGTCACTACTGAGCCTCAGAGACGCTTTGAGACAAGTATTACAAAAATCATAGAATGTCAAAAATTAGAGTGAAATTGCTTCAAACAAGGGAATTATCGCGAAACAACACCTGCTCGAATCCAACAAAAACAGTGCCCTGCCGACTCTATTTAGCCTCAGAGACGGTTTGAGACAAGTGTTACGAAAATCAGAGAATGTCAAAAATTAGAGTGAAATTGCTTCAAACAGGCGAATTATCGCGAAACAACACCTGCTCGAATCCAACAAAAACAGTGCCCTGCCGACTCTATTTAGCCTCAGAGACGGTTTGAGACAATTGTTACAAAAATCAGAGAATTTCAAAAATTAGAGTGAAATTGCTTCAAACAAGCGAATTATCGCGAAACAACACCTGCTCGAATCAAACAAAAACCGTGCCCTGCCGTCTCTGCCTCGCCTCAGAGACGCTTTGAGACAAGTGTTACAAAAATCAGAGAATGTCAAAAATTAGAGTGAAATTGCTTCAAACAGGCGAATTATCGCGAAACAACACCTGCTCGAATCCAACAAAAACTGTGCGCTACCGTCACTACTGAGCCTCAGAGACGCTTTGAGACAAGTATTACAAAAATCATAGAATGTCAAAAATTAGAGTGTAGTTGCCTCAAACAAGCGAATTATCGCGAAATAAAACCTGCTCGAATCCAACAAAAACTGTGCGCTACCGTCTCTACTGAGCCTCAGAGACGCTTTGAGACAAGTATTACAAAAATCAGAGAATGTCAAAAATTAGAGTGATATTGCTTCAAACAGGCGAATTATCGCGAAACAACACCTGCTCGAATCCAACAAAAACTGTGCCCTGCCGACTCCATTTAGCCTCAAACGCGGTTTGAGATAATTGTTATAAAAATCAGAGAATGTCAAAGATTAGAGTCTAATTACTTCAAACAAGCGAATTATCGCGAAACAACACCTGCTCAAATCCAACAAAAACTGTGCCCTGCCGACTCTATTTAGCCTGAGACGGTTTGAGACAATTGTTACAAAGATCACAGAATGTCAAAAATTAGAGTTAATTTGCTTCAAACAAGCGAATTATCGCGAAACAACACCTGCTCGAATCCAACAAAAACTGTGCGCTACCGTCTCTACTGAGCCTCAGAGACGCTTTGAGACAAGTATTACAAAAATCAGAGAATGTCAAAAATTAGAGTGAAATTGCTTCAAACAAGCGAATTATCGCGAAACAACACCTGCTCGAATCCAACAAAAACTGTGCCCTGCCGACTCTATTTAGCCTCAGAGACGGTTTGAGACAATTGTTACAAAAATCAGAGAATGTCAAAAATTAGAGTGTAATTGCTTCAAACAAGCGAATTATCGCGAAACAACACCTGCTCGAATCCAACAAAAACTGTGCGCTACCGTCTCTACTGAGCCTCAGAGACGCTTTGAGACAAGTATTACAAAAATCAGAGAATGTCAAAAATTAGAGTGAAATTGCTTCAAACAAGCGAATTATCGCGAAACAAAACCTGCTCGAATCCAACAAAAACTGTGCCCTGCCGACACTATTTAGCCTCAGAGACGGTTTGAGACAATTGTTACAAAAATCAGAGAATGTCAAAAATTAGAGTGAAATTGCTTCAAACAGGCGAATTATCGCGAAACAACACCTGCTCGAATGCAACAAAAACTATGCCCTACCCACTCTATTTAGCCTCAAAGACGGTTTGAGACAATTCTTACAAAAATCAGAGAGTGTCAAAATTAGAGTGAAATTGCTTCAAACAGGCGAATTATCGCGAAACAACACCTGCTCGAATCCAACAAAAACAGTGCCCTGCCGACTCTATTTAGCCTCAGAGACGGTTTGAGACAATTGATACAAAAATCAGAGAAAATCAAAGATTAGAGTGTAATTGCTTCAAACAAGCGAATTATCGCGAAACAACACCTGCTCGAATCCAACAAAAACTGTGCCCTGCCGACTCCATTTGGTCTCAAAGACGGTTTGAGATAATTGTTACAAAAATCAGAGAATGTCAAAGATTAGAGTGTAATTGCTTCAAACAAGCGAGTTATCGCGAAACAACACCTGCTCCCATCCAACAAAAACTGCCCTGCCGACTCTATTTAGCCTCAGAGACGGTTTGAGACAATTGTTACAAAAATCAGAGAATGTCACAAATTAGAGTGAAATTGCTTCAAACAAGCGAATTATCGCGATACACCTGCTCGAATCCAACAAAAACTGTGTGCTACCGTCTCTACTGAGCCTCAGAGACGCTTTGAGACAAGTATTACAAAAATCAGAGAATGTCAAAAATTAGAGTGAAATTGCTTCAAACAGGCGAATTATCGCGAAACAACACCTGCTCGAATCCAACAAAAACTGTGCCCTGCCGACTCCATTTAGCCTCAAAGACGGTTTGAGATAATTGTTGCAAAAATCAGAGAATGTCAAAGATTAGAGTGTAATTGCTTCAAACAAGCGAATTATCGCGAAACAACACCTGCTCGAATCCAACAAAAACTGTTTCCTGCCGACTCTACTTAGCCTCAGAGACGGTTTGAGACAATTGTTACAAAAATCAGAGAATGTCAAAAATTAGAGTGAAATTGCTTCAAACAAGCGAATTATCGCGAAACAACACCTGCTCGAATCCAACAAAAACTGTGCCCTGCCGACTCTATTTAGCCTCAGAGACGGTTTGAGACAATTGTTACAAAAATCAGAGAATGTAAAAAATTAGAGTGAAATTGCTTCAAACAAGGGAATTATCGCGAAACAACACCTGCTCGAATCCAACAAAAACTGTGCCCTGCCGACTCTATTTAGCCTCAGAGACGGTTTGAGACAATTGTTACAAAAATCAGAGAATGTCAAAAATTAGAGTGAAATTGCTTCAAACAGGCGAATTATCGCGAAACAACACCTGCTCGAATCCAACAAAAACTGTGCCCTGCCGACTCCATTTAGCCTCAAAGACGGTTTGAGATAATTGTTACAAAAATCAGAGAATGTCAAAGATTAGAGTGTAATTGCTTCAAACAAGCGAATTATCGCGAAACAACACCTGCTCAAATCCAACAAAAACTGTGCCCTGCCGACTCTATTTAGCCTGAGACGGTTTGAGACAATTGTTACAAAGATCACAGAATGTCAAAAATTAGAGTTAATTTGCTTCAAACAAGCGAATTATCGCGAAACAACACCTGCTCGAATCCAACAAAAACTGTGCGCTACCGTCTCTACTGAGCCTCAGAGACGCTTTGAGACAAGTATTACAAAAATCAGAGAATGTCAAAAATTAGAGTGAAATTGCTTCAAACAAGCGAATTATCGCGAAACAACACCTGCTCGAATCCAACAAAAACTGTGCCCTGCCGACTCTATTTAGCCTCAGAGACGGTTTGAGACAATTGTTACAAAAATCAGAGAATGTCAAAAATTAGAGTGTAATTGCTTCAAACAAGCGAATTATCGCGAAACAACACCTGCTCGAATCCAACAAAAACTGTGCGCTACCGTCTCTACTGAGCCTCAGAGACGCTTTGAGACAAGTATTACAAAAATCAGAGAATGTCAAAAATTAGAGTGAAATTGCTTCAAACAAGCGAATTATCGCGAAACAAAACCTGCTCGAATCCAACAAAAACTGTGCCCTGCCGACACTATTTAGCCTCAGAGACGGTTTGAGACAATTGTTACAAAAATCAGAGAATGTCAAAAATTAGAGTGAAATTGCTTCAAACAGGCGAATTATCGCGAAACAACACCTGCTCGAATGCAACAAAAACTATGCCCTACCCACTCTATTTAGCCTCAAAGACGGTTTGAGACAATTCTTACAAAAATCAGAGAGTGTCAAAATTAGAGTGAAATTGCTTCAAACAGGCGAATTATCGCGAAACAACACCTGCTCGAATCCAACAAAAACAGTGCCCTGCCGACTCTATTTAGCCTCAGAGACGGTTTGAGACAATTGATACAAAAATCAGAGAAAATCAAAGATTAGAGTGTAATTGCTTCAAACAAGCGAATTATCGCGAAACAACACCTGCTCGAATCCAACAAAAACTATGCCCTACCCACCCTATTTAGCCTCAGAGACGGTTTGAGACAATTGTTACAAAAATCAGAGAATGTCAAAAATTAGAGTTTAATTGCTTCAAACAAGCGAATTATCCCGAAACAACACCTGCTCGAATCCAACAAAAACTGTGCGCTACTGTCTCTACTGAGCCTCAGAGACGCTTTGAGACAAGTATTACAAAAATCAGAGAATGTCAAAAATTAGACTGAAATTGCTTCAAACAGGCGAATTATCGCGAAACAACACCTGCTCGAATCCAACAAAAACTATGCCCTACCCACTCTATTTAGCCTCAGAGACGGTTTGAGACAATTGTTACAAAAATCAGAGAATGTCAAAAATTAGAGTGTAGTTGCCTCAAACAAGCGAATTATCGCGAAATAAAACCTGCTCGAATCCAACAAAAACTGTGCGCTACCGTCTCTACTGAGCCTCAGAGACGCTTTGAGACAAGTATTACAAAAATCAGAGAATGTCAAAAATTAGAGTGATATTGCTTCAAACAGGCGAATTATCGCGAAACAACACCTGCTCGAATCCAACAAAAACTGTGCCCTGCCGACTCCATTTAGCCTCAGAGACGGTTTGAGACAATTCTTACAAAAATCAGAGAGTGTCAAAGATTAGAGTCTAATTACTTCAAACAAGCGAATTATCGCGAAACAACACCTGCTCAAATCCAACAAAAACTGTGCCCTACCCACCCTATTTAGCCTCAGAGACGGTTTGAGACAATTGTTACAAAAATCAGAGAATGTCAAAAATTAGAGTTTAATTGCTTCAAACAAGCGAATTATCCCGAAACAACACCTGCTCGAATCCAACAAAAACTGTGCGCTACCGTCTCTACTGAGCCTCAGAGACGCTTTGAGACAAGTATTACAAAAATCAGAGAATGTCAAAAATTAGAGTGAAATTGCTTCAAACAAGCGAATTATCGCGAAACAACACCTGCTCGAATCCAACAAAAACTGTGCCCTGCCGACTCTATTTAGCCTCAGAGACGGTTTGACACAATTGTTACAAAAATCAGAGAATGTCAAAAATTAGAGTGTAATTGCTTCAAACAAGCGAATTATCGCGAAACAACACCTGCTCGAATCCAACAAAAACTGTGCGCTACCGTCTCTACTGAGCCTCAGAGACGCTTTGAGACAAGTATTACAAAAATCAGAGAATGTCAAAAATTAGAGTGAAATTGCTTCAAACAAGCGAATTATCGCGAAACAAAACCTGCTCGAATCCAACAAAAACTGTGCCCTGCCGACACTATTTAGCCTCAGAGACGGTTTGAGACAATTGTTACAAAAATCAGAGAATGTCAAAAATTAGAGTGAAATTGCTTCAAACAGGCGAATTATCGCGAAACAACACCTGCTCGAATGCAACAAAAACTATGCCCTACCCACTCTATTTAGCCTCAAAGACGGTTTGAGACAATTCTTACAAAAATCAGAGAGTGTCAAAATTAGAGTGAAATTGCTTCAAACAGGCGAATTATCGCGAAACAACACCTGCTCGAATCCAACAAAAACAGTGCCCTGCCGACTCTATTTAGCCTCAGAGACGGTTTGAGACAATTGATACAAAAATCAGAGAAAATCAAAGATTAGAGTGTAATTGCTTCAAACAAGCGAATTATCGCGAAACAACACCTGCTCGAATCCAACAAAAACTGTGCCCTGCCGACTCCATTTGGTCTCAAAGACGGTTTGAGATAATTGTTACAAAAATCAGAGAATGTCAAAGATTAGAGTGTAATTGCTTCAAACAAGCGAGTTATCGCGAAACAACACCTGCTCCCATCCAACAAAAACTGCCCTGCCGACTCTATTTAGCCTCAGAGACGGTTTGAGACAATTGTTACAAAAATCAGAGAATGTCACAAATTAGAGTGAAATTGCTTCAAACAAGCGAATTATCGCGATACACCTGCTCGAATCCAACAAAAACTGTGTGCTACCGTCTCTACTGAGCCTCAGAGACGCTTTGAGACAAGTATTACAAAAATCAGAGAATGTCAAAAATTAGAGTGAAATTGCTTCAAACAGGCGAATTATCGCGAAACAACACCTGCTCGAATCCAACAAAAACTGTGCCCTGCCGACTCCATTTAGCCTCAAAGACGGTTTGAGATAATTGTTGCAAAAATCAGAGAATGTCAAAGATTAGAGTGTAATTGCTTCAAACAAGCGAATTATCGCGAAACAACACCTGCTCGAATCCAACAAAAACTGTTTCCTGCCGACTCTACTTAGCCTCAGAGACGGTTTGAGACAATTGTTACAAAAATCAGAGAATGTCAAAAATTAGAGTGAAATTGCTTCTAACAAGCGAATTATCGCGAAACAACACCTGCTCGAATCCAACAAAAACTGTGCCCTGCCGACTCTATTTAGCCTCAGAGACGGTTTGAGACAATTGTTACAAAAATCAGAGAATGTCAAAAATTAGAGTGAAATTGCTTCAAACAGGCGAATTATCGCGAAACAACACCTGCTCGAATCCAACAAAAACTGTGCCCTGCCGACTCCATTTAGCCCCAAAGACGGTTTGAGATAATTGTTACAAAAATCAGAGAATGTCAAAGATTAGAGTGTAATTGCTTCAAACAAGCGAATTATCGCGAAACAACACCTGCTCCAATCCAACAAAAACTGTGCCCTGCCGACTCTATTTAGCCTGAGACGGTTTGAGACAATTGTTACAAAGATCACAGAATGTCAAAAATTAGAGTTAATTTGCTTCAAACAAGCGAATTATCGCGAAACAACACCTGCTCGAATCCAACAAAAACTGTGCCCTGCCGACTCTATTTAGCCCCAGAGACGGTTTGAGACAATTGTTACAAAAATCAGAGAATGTCAAAAATTAGAGTGTAATTGCTTCAAACAAGCGATTTATCGCGAAACAACACCTGCTCGAATCCAACAAAAACTGTGCCCTCCGGTCTCAACTGAGCGTCAGATACGCTTTGAGACAAGTGTTACAAAAATCAGAGAATGTCAAAAATTAGAGTGAAATTGCTTCAAACAGGCGAATTATCGCGAAACAACACCTTCTCCTATCCAACAAAAACTGTGCCCTGCCGACTCTAATTAGCCTCAGAGACGGATTAGGACAATTGTTACAAAAATCAGAGAATGTCAAAAATTAGAGTGAAATTGCTTCAAAGAAGCGAATTATCGCCAAACAACACCTGCTCGAATCCAACAAATACTGTGCCCTCCGGTCTCCACTGAGCGTCAGAGACGCTTTGAGACAAGTGTAACAAAAATCAGAGAATGTCAAAAATTAGAGTGAAATTGCTTCAAACAAGCGAATTATCGCGAAACAACACCTGCTCGAATCCAACAAAAACTGTGCCCTGCCGACTCTATTTAGCCTCAGAGACGGTTTGAGACAATTGTTACAAAAATCAGAGAATGTCAAAAATTAGAGTGTAATTGCTTCAAACAAGCGAATTATCGCGAAACATCACCTGCTCGAATCCAACAAAAACTGTGCGCTACCGTCTCTACTGAGCCTCAGAGACGCTTTGAGACAAGTATTACAAAAATCAGAGAATGTCAAAAATTAGAGTGAAATTGCTTCAAACAGGCGTATTATCGCAAAACAACAGCTGCTCGAATCCAACAAAAACTATGCCCTACCCACTCTATTTAGCCTCAGAGACGGTTTGAGACAATTGTTACAAAAATCAGAGAATGTCCAAAATTAGAGTGAAATTGCTTCAAACAAGCGAATTATCGCGAAACAACACCTGCTCGAATCCAACAAAAACTGTGCCCTCCCGACTCTATTTAGCCTCAGAGACGGTTTGAGAAAATTGTTACAAAAATCAGAGAATGTCTTAAATTAGAGTGTAATTGCTTCAAACAAGAGAATTATCGCGAAACAACACCTGCTCGAATCCAACAAAAACTGTGCGCTACCGTCTTTATTGAGCCTCAGAGACGCTTTGAGACAAGTATTACAAAAATCATAGAATGTCAAAAATTAGAGTGAAATTGCTTCAAACAGGCGAATTATCACGAAACAACACCTGCTCGAATGCAACAAAAACTGTGCCCTGCCGACTCCATTTAGCCTCAAAGACGGTTTGAGACAATTGTTACAAAAATCATAGAATGTCAAATATTAGAGTGTAATTGCTTCAAACAAGCGAATTATCGCGAAACAACACCTGCTCGAATCCAACAAAAACTGTAACCTGCCGACTCTATTTAGCCTCAGAGACGGTTTGAGACAATTGTTACAAAAATCAGAGAATGTCAAAAATTAGAGTGTAATTGCTTCAAACAAGCGAATTATCGCGAAACAACACCTGCTCGAATCCAACAAAAACTGTGCGCTACCGTCACTACTGAGCCTCAGAGACGCTTTGAGACAAGTATTACAAAAATCATAGAATGTCAAAAATTAGAGTGAAATTGCTTCAAACAAGGGAATTATCGCGAAACAACACCTGCTCGAATCCAACAAAAACAGTGCCCTGCCGACTCTATTTAGCCTCAGAGACGGTTTGAGACAAGTGTTACGAAAATCAGAGAATGTCAAAAATTAGAGTGAAATTGCTTCAAACAGGCGAATTATCGCGAAACAACACCTGCTCGAATCCAACAAAAACAGTGCCCTGCCGACTCTATTTAGCCTCAGAGACGGTTTGAGACAATTGTTACAAAAATCAGAGAATTTCAAAAATTAGAGTGAAATTGCTTCAAACAAGCGAATTATCGCGAAACAACACCTGCTCGAATCAAACAAAAACCGTGCCCTGCCGTCTCTGCCTCGCCTCAGAGACGCTTTGAGACAAGTGTTACAAAAATCAGAGAATGTCAAAAATTAGAGTGAAATTGCTTCAAACAGGCGAATTATCGCGAAACAACACCTGCTCGAATCCAACAAAAACAGTGCCCTGCCGACTCTATTTAGCCTCAGAGACGGTTTGAGACAATTGTTACAAAAATCAGAGAATTTCAAAAATTAGAGTGAAATTGCTTCAAACAGGCGAATTATCGCCAAACAACACCTGCTCGAATCCAACAAAAACTGTTTCCTGCCGACTCTACTTAGCCTCAGAGACGGTTTGAGACAATTGTTACAAAAATCAGAGAATGTCAAAAATTAGAGTGAAATTGCTTCAAACAAGCGAATTATCGCGAAACAACACCTGCTCGAATCCAACAAAAACTGTGCCCTGCCGACTCTATTTAGCCTCAGAGACGGTTTGAGACAATTGTTACAAAAATCAGAGAATGTAAAAAATTAGAGTGAAATTGCTTCAAACAAGGGAATTATCGCGAAACAACACCTGCTCGAATCCAACAAAAACTGTGCCCTGCCGACTCTATTTAGCCTCAGAGACGGTTTGAGACAATTGTTACAAAAATCAGAGAATGTCAAAAATTAGAGTGAAATTGCTTCAAACAGGCGAATTATCGCGAAACAACACCTGCTCGAATCCAACAAAAACTGTGCCCTGCCGACTCCATTTAGCCTCAAAGACGGTTTGAGATAATTGTTACAAAAATCAGAGAATGTCAAAGATTAGAGTGTAATTGCTTCAAACAAGCGAATTATCGCGAAACAACACCTGCTCAAATCCAACAAAAACTGTGCCCTGCCGACTCTATTTAGCCTGAGACGGTTTGAGACAATTGTTACAAAAATCACAGAATGTCAAAAATTAGAGTGAAATTGCTTCAAACAGGCGAATTATTGCGAAACAACACCTGCTCGAATCCAACAAAAACTATGCCCTACCCACTCTATTTAGCCTCAGAGACGGTTTGAGACAATTGTTACAAAAATCAGAGAATGTCAAAAATTAGAGTGAAATTGCTTCAAACAAGCGAATTATCGCGAAACAACACCTGCTCGAATCAAACAAAAACCGTGCCCTGCCGTCCCTGCCTCGCCTCAGAGACGCTTTGAGACAAGTGTTAAAAAAATCAGACTATGTCAAAAATTAGAGTGAAATTGCTTCAAACAGGCGAATTATCGCGAAACAACACCTGCTCGAATCCAACAAAAACAGTGCCCTGCCGACTCTATTTAGCCTCAGAGACGGTTTGAGACAATTGTTACAAAAATCAGAGAATTTCAAAAATTAGAGTGAAATTGCTTCAAACAGGCGAATTATCGCGAAACAACACCTGCTCGAATCCAACAAAAACAGTGCCCTGCCGACTCTCTTTAGCCTCAGAGACGGTTTGAGACGATTGTTACAAAAATCAGAGAATGTCAAAAATCAGAGTGAAATTGCTTCAAACAAGGGAATTATCGCGAAACAACACCTGCTCGAATCCAACAAAAACTGTGCCCTGCCGACTCTATTTAGCCTCAGAGACGGTTTGAGACAATTGTTACAAAAATCAGAGAATGTCAAAAATTAGAGTGTAAACCTTCAAACAAGCGAATTATCACGAAACAACACCTGCTCGAATCCAACAAAAACTGTGCGCTACCGTCTCTACTGAGCCTCAGAGACGCTTTGAGACAAGTATTACAAAAATCAGAGAATGTCAAAAATTAGAGTGAAATTGCTTCAAACAGGCGAATTATCGCGAAACAACACCTGCTCGAATCCAACAAAATCTATGCCCTACCCACTCTATTTAGCCTCAGAGACGGTTTCAGACAATTGTTACAAAAATCAGAGAATGTCAAAAATTAGAGTGAAATTGCTTCAAAGAAGCGAATTATCGCTAAACAACACCTGCTCGAATCCAACAAAAACTGTGCCCTCCGGTCTCCACTGAGCGTCAGAGACGCTTTGAGACAAGTGTTACAAAAATCAGAGAATGTCAAAAATTAGAGGGAAATTGCTTCAAACAGGCGAATTATCGCGAAACAACACCTGCTCGAATCCAACAAAAACAGTGCCCTGCCGACTCTATTTAGCCTCAGAGACGGTTTGAGACAATTGTTACAAAAATCAGAGAATTTCAAAAATTAGAGTGAAATTGCTTCAAACAGGCGATTTATCGCGAAACAACACCTGCTCGAATCCAACAAAAACAGTGCCCTGCCGACTCTCTTAAGCCTCAGAGACGGTTTGAGACAATTGTTACAAAAATCAGAGAATGTCAAAAATTAGAGTGTAATTGCTTCAAACAAGCGAATTATCGCGAAACAACACCTGCTCGAATCCAACAAAAACTGTGCGCTACCGTCTCTACTGAGCCTCAGAGACGCTTTGAGACAAGTATTACAAAAATCAGAGAATGTCAAAAATTAGAGTGAAATTGCTTCAAACAGGCGAATTATCGCAAAACAACACCTGCTCGAATCCAACAAAAACTATGCCCTACCCACTCTATTTAGCCTCAGAGACGGTTTGAGACAATTGTTACAAAAATCAGAGAATGTCAAAAATTAGAGTGAAATTGCTTCAAAGAAGCGAATTATCGCTAAACAACACCTGCTCGAATCCAACAAAAACTGTGCCCTCCGCTCTCCACTGAGCGGCAGAGACGCTTTGAGACAAGTGTTACAAAAATCAGCGAATGTCAAAAATTACAGGGAAATTGCTTCAAACAGGCGAATTATCGCGAAACAACACCTGCTCGAATCCAACAAAAACTATGCCCTACTCACTCTATTTAGCCTCAGAGACGGTTTGAGACAATTGTTACAAAAATCAGAGAATGTCAAAATTTAGAGTGAAATTGCTTCAAACAAGCGAATTATCGCGAAACAACACCTGCTCGAATCCAACAAAAATAGTGCCCTGCCGACTCTATTTAGCCTCAGAGACGGTTTGAGACAATTGTTACAAAAATCAGAGAATGTCAAAATTTAGAGTGAAATTGCTTCAAACAAGCGAATTATCGCGAAACAACACCTGCTCGAATCAAACAAAAACCGTGCCCTGCTGTCTCTACCTCGCCTCAGAGTCGCTTTGAGACAAGTGTTACAAAAATCAGAGAATTTCAAAAATTAGAGTGAAATTGCTTCAAACAGGCGAATTATCGCGAAACAACACCTGCTCGAATCCAACAAAAATAGTGCCCTGCCGACTCTATTTAGCCTCAGAGACGGTTTGAGACAATTGTTACAAAAATCAGAGAATGTCAAAAATTAGAGTGAAATTGGTTCAAACAAGCGAATTATCGCGAAACAACACCTGCTCGAATCCAACAAAAACTGTGCGCTGCCGTCTCTACTGAGCCTCAGAGACGCTTAGAGACAAGTATTACAAAAATCAGAGAATGTCAAAAATTAGAGTGAAATTGCTTCAAACAGGCGAATTATCGCGAAACAACACCTGCTCGAATCCAACAAAAACTATGCCCTACCCACTCTATTTAGCCTCAGAGACGGTTTGAGACAATTGTTACAAAAATCAGAGAATGTCAAAATTAGAGTGAAATTGCTTCAAAGAAGCGAATTATCGCTAAACAACACCTGCTCGAATCCAACAAAAACTGTGCCCTCCGGTCTCCAATGAGCGTCAGAGACGCTTTGAGACAAGTGTTACAAAAATCAGAGAATGTCAAAAATTAGAGTGTAATTGCTTCAAACAAGCGAATTATCGCGAAACAACACCTGCTCGAATCAAACAAAAACTGTGCGCTACCGTCTCTACTGAGCCTCAGAGACGCTTTGCGACAAGTATTACAAAAATCAGAGAATGTCAAAAATTAGAGTGAAATTGCTTCAAACAGGCGAATTATCGCAAAACAACACCTGCTCGAATCCAACAAAAACTATGCCCTACCCACTCTATTTAGCCTCAGAGACGGTTTGAGACAATTGTTACAAAAATCAGAGAATGTCAAAAATTAGAGTGAAATTGCTTCAAAGAAGCGAATTATCGCTAAACAACACCTGCTCGAATCCAACAAAAACTGTGCCCTCCGGTCTCCACTGAGCGTCAGAGACGCTTTGAGACAAGTGTTACAAAAATCAGAGAATGTCAAAAATTAGAGGGAAATTGCTTCAAACAGGCGAATTATCGCGAAACAACACCTGCTCGAATCCAACAAAAACTATGCCCTACTCACTCTATTTAGCCTCAGAGACGGTTTGAGACAATTGTTACAAAAATCAGAGAATGTCAAAATTTAGAGTGAAATTGCTTCAAACAAGCGAATTATCGCGAAACAACACCTGCTCGAATCAAACAAAAACCGTGCCCTGCTGTCTCTACCTCGCCTCAGAGTCGCTTTGAGACAAGTGTTACAAAAATCAGAGAATTTCAAAAATTAGAGTGAAATTGCTTCAAACAGGCGAATTATCGCGAAACAACACCTGCTCGAATCCAACAAAAATAGTGCCCTGCCGACTCTATTTAGCCTCAGAGACGGTTTGAGACAATTGTTACAAAAATCAGAGAATGTCAAAAATTAGAGTGAAATTGCTTCAAACAAGCAAATTATCGCGATACAACACCTGCTCGAATCCAACAAAAACTGTGCCCTGCCGACTCTATTTAGCCTCAGAGACGGTTTGAGACAATTGTTACAAAAATCAGAGAATGTCAAAAATTAGAGTGAAATTGCTTCAAACAAGCGAATTATCGCGAAACAACACCTGCTCGAATCCAACAAAAACTGTGCCCTGCCGACTCTATTTAGCCTCAGAGACGGTTTAAGACAATGGTTACAAAAATCAGAGAATGTCAAAAATTAGAGTGTAATTGCTTCAAACAAGCGAATTATCGCGAAACAACACCTGCTCGAATCCAACAAAAACTGTGCGCTACCGTCTCTACTGAGCCTCAGAGACGCTTTGAGACAAGTATTACAAAAATCAGAGAATGTCAAAAATTAGAGTGAAATTGCTTCAAACAAGCGAATTATCGCGAAACAACACCTGCTCGAATCAAACAAAAACCGTGCCCTGCCGTCCCTGCCTCGCCTCAGAGACGCTTTGAGACAAGTGTTAAAAAAATCAGACTATGTCAAAAATTAGAGTGAAATTGCTTCAAACAGGCGAATTATCGCGAAACAACACCTGCTCGAATCCAACAAAAACAGTGCCCTGCCGACTCTATTTAGCCTCAGATATGGTTTGAGACAATTGTTACAAAAATCAGAGAATTTCAAAAATTAGAGTGAAATTGCTTCAAACAGGCGAATTATCGCGAAACAACACCTGCTCGAATCCAACAAAAACAGTGCCCTGCCGACTCTCTTTAGCCTCAGAGACGGTTTGAGACAATTGTTACAAAAATCAGAGAATGTCAAAAATTAGAGTGAAATTGCTTCAAACAGGCGAATTATCGCGAAACAACACCTGCTCGAATCCAACAAAAAGTATGCCCTACCCACTCTATTTAGCCTCAGAGACCTTTTCAGACAATTGTTACAAAAATCAGAGAATGTCAAAAATTAGAGTGAAATTGCTTCAAAGAAGCGAATTATCGCTAAACAACACCTGCTCGAATCCAACAAAAACTGTGCCCTCCGGTCTCCACTGAGCGTCAGAGACGCTTTGAGACAAGTGTTACAAAAATCAGAGAATGTCAAAAATTAGAGGGAAATTGCTTCAAACAGGCGAATTATCGCGAAACAACACCTGCTCGAATCCAACAAAAACAGTGCCCTGCCGACTCTATTTAGCCTCAGAGACGGTTTGAGACAATTGTTACAAAAATCAGAGAATTTCAAAAATTAGAGTGAAATTGCTTCAAACAGGCGAATTATCGCGAAACAACACCTGCTCGAATCCAACAAAAACAGTGCCCTGCCGACTCTATTTAGCCTCAGATACGGTTTGAGACAATTGTTACAAAAATCAGAGAATGTCAAAAATTAGAGTGTAATTGCTTCAAACAAGCGAATTATCACGAAACAATACCTGCTCGAATCCAACAAAAACTGTGCGCTACCGTCTCTACTGAGCCTCAGAGACGCTTTGAGACAAGTATTACAAAAATCAGAGAATGTCAAAAATTAGAGTGAAATTGCTTCAAACAGGCGAATTATCGCGAAACAACACCTGCTCGAATCCAACAAAGAGTATGCCCTACCCACTCTATTTAGCCTCAGAGACCTTTTCAGACAATTGTTACAAAAATCAGAGAATGTCAAAAATTAGAGTGAAATTGCTTCAAAGAAGCGAATTATCGCTAAACAACACCTGCTCGAATCCAACAAAAACTGTGCCCTCCGGTCTCCACTGAGCGTCAGAGACGCTTTGAGACAAGTGTTACAAAAATCAGAGAATGTCAAAAATTAGAGGGAAATTGCTTCAAACAGGCGAATTATCGCGAAACAACACCTGCTCGAATCCAACAAAAATAGTGCCCTGCCGACTCTATTTAGCCTCAGAGACGGTTTGAGACAATTGTTACAAAAATCAGAGAATGTCAAAAATTAGAATGAAATTGGTTCAAACAAGCGAATTATCGCGAAACACCACCTGCTCGAATCCAACAAAAACTGTGCGCTGCCGTCTCTACTGAGCCTCAGAGACGCTTAGAGACAAGTATTACAAAAATCAGAGAATATCAAAAATTAGAGTGAAATTGCTTCAAACAGGCGAATTATCGCGAAACAACACCTGCTCGAATCCAACAAAAACTATGCCCTACCCACTCTATTTAGCCTCAGAGACGGTTTGAGACAATTGTTACAAAAATCAGAGAATGTCAAAAATTAGAGTGAAATTGCTTCAAACAAGCGAATTATCGCTAAACAACACCTGCTCGAATCCAACAAAAACTGTGCCCTCCGGTCTCCAATGAGCGTCAGAGACGCTTTGAGACAAGTGTTACAAAAATCAGAGAATGTCAAAAATTAGAGTGTAATTGCTTCAAACAAGCGAATTATCGCGAAACAACACCTGCTCGAATCCAACAAAAACTGTGCGCTACCGTCTCTACTGAGCCTCAGAGACGCTTTGAGACAAGTATTACAAAAATCAGAGAATGTCAAAAATTAGAGTGAAATTGCTTCAAACAGGCGAATTATCGCGAAACAACACCTGCTCGAATCCAACAAAAACTATGCCCTACCCACTCTATTTAGCCTCAGAGACGGTTTGAGACAATTGTTACAAAAATCAGAGAATGTCAAAAATTAGAGTGAAATTGCTTCAAAGAAGCGAATTATCGCTAAACAACACCTGCTCGAATCCAACAAAAACTGTGCCCTCCGGTCTCCACTGAGCGTCAGAGACGCTTTGAGACAAGTGTTACAAAAATCAGAGAATGTCAAAAATTAGAGGGAAATTGCTTCAAACAGGCGAATTATCGCGAAACAACACCTGCTCGAATCCAACAAAAACTATGCCCTACTCACTCTATTTAGCCTCAGAGACGGTTTGAGACAATTGTTACAAAAATCAGAGAATGTCAAAATTTAGAGTGAAATTGCTTCAAACAAGCGAATTATCGCGAAACAACACCTGCTCGAATCAAACAAAAACCGTGCCCTGCTGTCTCTACCTCGCCTCAGAGTCGCTTTGAGACAAGTGTTACAAAAATCAGAGAATTTCAAAAATTAGAGTGAAATTGCTTCAAACAGGCGAATTATCGCGAAACAACACCTGCTCGAATCCAACAAAAACTGTGCCCTGCCGACTCTATTTAGCCTCAGAGACGGTTTGAGACAATTGTTACAAAAATCAGAGAATGTCAAAAATTAGAGTGAAATTGCTTCAAACAAGCGAATTATCGCGAAACAACACCTGCTCGAATCCAACAAAAACTGTGCCCTGACGACTCTATTTAGCCTCAGAGACGGTTTAAGACAATGGTTACAAAAATCAGAGAATGTCAAAAATTAGAGTGTAATTGCTTCAAACAAGCGAATTATCGCGAAACAACACCTGCTCGAATCCAACAAAAACTGTGCGCTACCGTCTCTACTGAGCCTCAGAGACGCTTTGAGACAAGTATTACAAAAATCAGAGAATGTCAAAAATTAGAGTGAAATTGCTTCAAACAGGCGAATTATCGCGAAACAACACCTGCTCGAATCCAACAAAAACTGTGCCCTGCCGACTCCATTTAGCCTCAAAGACGGTTTGAGATAATTGTTACAAAAATCAGAGAATGTCAAAGATTAGAGTGTAATTGCTTCAAACAAGCGAATTATCGCGAAACAACACCTGCTCGAATCCAACAAAAACTGTGACCTGCCGACGCTACTTAGCCTCAGAGACGGTTTGAGACAATTGTTACAAAAATCAGAGAATGTCAAAAATTAGAGTGAAATTGCTTCAAACAAGCGAATTATCGCGAAACAACACCTGCTCGAATCCAACAAAAACTGTGCCCTGCCGACTCTATTTAGCCTCAGAGACGGTTTGAGACAATTGTTACAAAAATCAGAGAATGTCAAAAATTAGAGTGAAATTGCTTCAAACAAGGGAATTATCGCGAAACAACACCTGCTCGAATCCAACAAAAACTGTGCCCTGCCGACTCTATTTAGCATCAGAGACGGTTTGAGACAATTGTTACAAAAATCAGAGAATGTCAAAAATTAGAGTGTAATTGCTTCAAACAAGCGAATTATCGCGAAACAACACCTGCTCGAATCCAACAAAAATAGTGCCCTGCCGACTCTATTTAGCCTCAGAGACGGTTTGAGACAATTGTTACAAAAATCAGAGAATGTCAAAATTTAGAGTGAAATTGCTTCAAACAAGCGAATTATCGCGAAACAACACCTGCTCGAATCAAACAAAAACCGTGCCCTGCTGTCTCTACCTCGCCTCAGAGTCGCTTTGAGACAAGTGTTACAAAAATCAGAGAATTTCAAAAATTAGAGTGAAATTGCTTCAAACAGGCGAATTATCGCGAAACAACACCTGCTCGAATCCAACAAAAATAGTGCCCTGCCGACTCTATTTAGCCTCAGAGACGGTTTGAGACAATTGTTACAAAAATCAGAGAATGTCAAAAATTAGAGTGAAATTGGTTCAAACAAGCGAATTATCGCGAAACAACACCTGCTCGAATCCAACAAAAACTGTGCGCTGCCGTCTCTACTGAGCCTCAGAGACGCTTAGAGACAAGTATTACAAAAATCAGAGAATGTCAAAAATTAGAGTGAAATTGCTTCAAACAGGCGAATTATCGCGAAACAACACCTGCTCGAATCCAACAAAAACTATGCCCTACCCACTCTATTTAGCCTCAGAGACGGTTTGAGACAATTGTTACAAAAATCAGAGAATGTCAAAATTAGAGTGAAATTGCTTCAAAGAAGCGAATTATCGCTAAACAACACCTGCTCGAATCCAACAAAAACTGTGCCCTCCGGTCTCCAATGAGCGTCAGAGACGCTTTGAGACAAGTGTTACAAAAATCAGAGAATGTCAAAAATTAGAGTGTAATTGCTTCAAACAAGCGAATTATCGCGAAACAACACCTGCTCGAATCAAACAAAAACTGTGCGCTACCGTCTCTACTGAGCCTCAGAGACGCTTTGCGACAAGTATTACAAAAATCAGAGAATGTCAAAAATTAGAGTGAAATTGCTTCAAACAGGCGAATTATCGCAAAACAACACCTGCTCGAATCCAACAAAAACTATGCCCTACCCACTCTATTTAGCCTCAGAGACGGTTTGAGACAATTGTTACAAAAATCAGAGAATGTCAAAAATTAGAGTGAAATTGCTTCAAAGAAGCGAATTATCGCTAAACAACACCTGCTCGAATCCAACAAAAACTGTGCCCTCCGGTCTCCACTGAGCGTCAGAGACGCTTTGAGACAAGTGTTACAAAAATCAGAGAATGTCAAAAATTAGAGGGAAATTGCTTCAAACAGGCGAATTATCGCGAAACAACACCTGCTCGAATCCAACAAAAACTATGCCCTACTCACTCTATTTAGCCTCAGAGACGGTTTGAGACAATTGTTACAAAAATCAGAGAATGTCAAAATTTAGAGTGAAATTGCTTCAAACAAGCGAATTATCGCGAAACAACACCTGCTCGAATCAAACAAAAACCGTGCCCTGCTGTCTCTACCTCGCCTCAGAGTCGCTTTGAGACAAGTGTTACAAAAATCAGAGAATTTCAAAAATTAGAGTGAAATTGCTTCAAACAGGCGAATTATCGCGAAACAACACCTGCTCGAATCCAACAAAAATAGTGCCCTGCCGACTCTATTTAGCCTCAGAGACGGTTTGAGACAATTGTTACAAAAATCAGAGAATGTCAAAAATTAGAGTGAAATTGCTTCAAACAAGCAAATTATCGCGATACAACACCTGCTCGAATCCAACAAAAACTGTGCCCTGCCGACTCTATTTAGCCTCAGAGACGGTTTGAGACAATTGTTACAAAAATCAGAGAATGTCAAAAATTAGAGTGAAATTGCTTCAAACAAGCGAATTATCGCGAAACAACACCTGCTCGAATCCAACAAAAACTGTGCCCTGCCGACTCTATTTAGCCTCAGAGACGGTTTAAGACAATGGTTACAAAAATCAGAGAATGTCAAAAATTAGAGTGTAATTGCTTCAAACAAGCGAATTATCGCGAAACAACACCTGCTCGAATCCAACAAAAACTGTGCGCTACCGTCTCTACTGAGCCTCAGAGACGCTTTGAGACAAGTATTACAAAAATCAGAGAATGTCAAAAATTAGAGTGAAATTGCTTCAAACAAGCGAATTATCGCGAAACAACACCTGCTCGAATCAAACAAAAACCGTGCCCTGCCGTCCCTGCCTCGCCTCAGAGACGCTTTGAGACAAGTGTTAAAAAAATCAGACTATGTCAAAAATTAGAGTGAAATTGCTTCAAACAGGCGAATTATCGCGAAACAACACCTGCTCGAATCCAACAAAAACAGTGCCCTGCCGACTCTATTTAGCCTCAGATATGGTTTGAGACAATTGTTACAAAAATCAGAGAATTTCAAAAATTAGAGTGAAATTGCTTCAAACAGGCGAATTATCGCGAAACAACACCTGCTCGAATCCAACAAAAACAGTGCCCTGCCGACTCTCTTTAGCCTCAGAGACGGTTTGAGACAATTGTTACAAAAATCAGAGAATGTCAAAAATTAGAGTGAAATTGCTTCAAACAGGCGAATTATCGCGAAACAACACCTGCTCGAATCCAACAAAAAGTATGCCCTACCCACTCTATTTAGCCTCAGAGACCTTTTCAGACAATTGTTACAAAAATCAGAGAATGTCAAAAATTAGAGTGAAATTGCTTCAAAGAAGCGAATTATCGCTAAACAACACCTGCTCGAATCCAACAAAAACTGTGCCCTCCGGTCTCCACTGAGCGTCAGAGACGCTTTGAGACAAGTGTTACAAAAATCAGAGAATGTCAAAAATTAGAGGGAAATTGCTTCAAACAGGCGAATTATCGCGAAACAACACCTGCTCGAATCCAACAAAAACAGTGCCCTGCCGACTCTATTTAGCCTCAGAGACGGTTTGAGACAATTGTTACAAAAATCAGAGAATTTCAAAAATTAGAGTGAAATTGCTTCAAACAGGCGAATTATCGCGAAACAACACCTGCTCGAATCCAACAAAAACAGTGCCCTGCCGACTCTATTTAGCCTCAGATACGGTTTGAGACAATTGTTACAAAAATCAGAGAATGTCAAAAATTAGAGTGTAATTGCTTCAAACAAGCGAATTATCACGAAACAATACCTGCTCGAATCCAACAAAAACTGTGCGCTACCGTCTCTACTGAGCCTCAGAGACGCTTTGAGACAAGTATTACAAAAATCAGAGAATGTCAAAAATTAGAGTGAAATTGCTTCAAACAGGCGAATTATCGCGAAACAACACCTGCTCGAATCCAACAAAGAGTATGCCCTACCCACTCTATTTAGCCTCAGAGACCTTTTCAGACAATTGTTACAAAAATCAGAGAATGTCAAAAATTAGAGTGAAATTGCTTCAAAGAAGCGAATTATCGCTAAACAACACCTGCTCGAATCCAACAAAAACTGTGCCCTCCGGTCTCCACTGAGCGTCAGAGACGCTTTGAGACAAGTGTTACAAAAATCAGAGAATGTCAAAAATTAGAGGGAAATTGCTTCAAACAGGCGAATTATCGCGAAACAACACCTGCTCGAATCCAACAAAAATAGTGCCCTGCCGACTCTATTTAGCCTCAGAGACGGTTTGAGACAATTGTTACAAAAATCAGAGAATGTCAAAAATTAGAATGAAATTGGTTCAAACAAGCGAATTATCGCGAAACACCACCTGCTCGAATCCAACAAAAACTGTGCGCTGCCGTCTCTACTGAGCCTCAGAGACGCTTAGAGACAAGTATTACAAAAATCAGAGAATATCAAAAATTAGAGTGAAATTGCTTCAAACAGGCGAATTATCGCGAAACAACACCTGCTCGAATCCAACAAAAACTATGCCCTACCCACTCTATTTAGCCTCAGAGACGGTTTGAGACAATTGTTACAAAAATCAGAGAATGTCAAAAATTAGAGTGAAATTGCTTCAAACAAGCGAATTATCGCTAAACAACACCTGCTCGAATCCAACAAAAACTGTGCCCTCCGGTCTCCAATGAGCGTCAGAGACGCTTTGAGACAAGTGTTACAAAAATCAGAGAATGTCAAAAATTAGAGTGTAATTGCTTCAAACAAGCGAATTATCGCGAAACAACACCTGCTCGAATCCAACAAAAACTGTGCGCTACCGTCTCTACTGAGCCTCAGAGACGCTTTGAGACAAGTATTACAAAAATCAGAGAATGTCAAAAATTAGAGTGAAATTGCTTCAAACAGGCGAATTATCGCGAAACAACACCTGCTCGAATCCAACAAAAACTATGCCCTACCCACTCTATTTAGCCTCAGAGACGGTTTGAGACAATTGTTACAAAAATCAGAGAATGTCAAAAATTAGAGTGAAATTGCTTCAAAGAAGCGAATTATCGCTAAACAACACCTGCTCGAATCCAACAAAAACTGTGCCCTCCGGTCTCCACTGAGCGTCAGAGACGCTTTGAGACAAGTGTTACAAAAATCAGAGAATGTCAAAAATTAGAGGGAAATTGCTTCAAACAGGCGAATTATCGCGAAACAACACCTGCTCGAATCCAACAAAAACTATGCCCTACTCACTCTATTTAGCCTCAGAGACGGTTTGAGACAATTGTTACAAAAATCAGAGAATGTCAAAATTTAGAGTGAAATTGCTTCAAACAAGCGAATTATCGCGAAACAACACCTGCTCGAATCAAACAAAAACCGTGCCCTGCTGTCTCTACCTCGCCTCAGAGTCGCTTTGAGACAAGTGTTACAAAAATCAGAGAATTTCAAAAATTAGAGTGAAATTGCTTCAAACAGGCGAATTATCGCGAAACAACACCTGCTCGAATCCAACAAAAACTGTGCCCTGCCGACTCTATTTAGCCTCAGAGACGGTTTGAGACAATTGTTACAAAAATCAGAGAATGTCAAAAATTAGAGTGAAATTGCTTCAAACAAGCGAATTATCGCGAAACAACACCTGCTCGAATCCAACAAAAACTGTGCCCTGACGACTCTATTTAGCCTCAGAGACGGTTTAAGACAATGGTTACAAAAATCAGAGAATGTCAAAAATTAGAGTGTAATTGCTTCAAACAAGCGAATTATCGCGAAACAACACCTGCTCGAATCCAACAAAAACTGTGCGCTACCGTCTCTACTGAGCCTCAGAGACGCTTTGAGACAAGTATTACAAAAATCAGAGAATGTCAAAAATTAGAGTGAAATTGCTTCAAACAGGCGAATTATCGCGAAACAACACCTGCTCGAATCCAACAAAAACTGTGCCCTGCCGACTCCATTTAGCCTCAAAGACGGTTTGAGATAATTGTTACAAAAATCAGAGAATGTCAAAGATTAGAGTGTAATTGCTTCAAACAAGCGAATTATCGCGAAACAACACCTGCTCGAATCCAACAAAAACTGTGACCTGCCGACGCTACTTAGCCTCAGAGACGGTTTGAGACAATTGTTACAAAAATCAGAGAATGTCAAAAATTAGAGTGAAATTGCTTCAAACAAGCGAATTATCGCGAAACAACACCTGCTCGAATCCAACAAAAACTGTGCCCTGCCGACTCTATTTAGCCTCAGAGACGGTTTGAGACAATTGTTACAAAAATCAGAGAATGTCAAAAATTAGAGTGAAATTGCTTCAAACAAGGGAATTATCGCGAAACAACACCTGCTCGAATCCAACAAAAACTGTGCCCTGCCGACTCTATTTAGCATCAGAGACGGTTTGAGACAATTGTTACAAAAATCAGAGAATGTCAAAAATTAGAGTGTAATTGCTTCAAACAAGCGAATTATCGCGAAACAACACCTGCTCGAATCCAACAAAAACTGTGCGCTACCGTCTCTACTGAGCCTCAGAGACGCTTTGAGACAAGTATTACAAAAATCAGAGAATGTCAAAAATTAGAGTGAAATTGCTTCAAACAGGCGAATTATCGCGACACAACACCTGCTCGAATCCAACAAAAACTATGCCCTACCCACTCTATTTAGCCTCAGAGACGGTTTGAGACAATTGTTACAAAAATCAGAGAATGTCAAAAATTAGAGTGAAATTGCTTCAAAGAAGCGAATTATCGCTAAACAACACCTGCTCGAATCCAACAAAAACTGTGCCCTCCGGTCTCCACTGAGCGTCAGAGACGCTTTGAGACAAGTGTTACAAAAATCAGAGAATGTCAAAAATTACAGGGAAATTGCTTCAAACAGGCGAGTTATCGCGAAACAACACCTGCCCGAATCCAACAAAAACTATGCCCTACCCACTCTATTTAGCCTCAGAGACGGTTTGAGACAATTGTTACAAAAATCAGAGAATGTCAAAAATTAGAGTGAAATTGCTTCAAACAGGCGAATTATCGCGAAACAACACCTGCTCGAATCCAACAAAAACTGTGCCCTGCCGACTCCATTTAGCCTCAAAGACGTTTTGAGATAATTGTTACAAAAATCAGAGAATGTCAAAGATTAGAGTGTAATTGCTTCAAACAAGCGAATTATCGCGAAACAACACCTGCTCGAATCCAACAAAAACTGTGCCCTGCCGACTCTATTTAGCCTCAGAGACGGTTTGAGACAATTGTTACAAAAATCAGAGAATGTCAAAAATTAGAGTGTAATTGCTTCAAACAAGCGAATTATCGCGAAACAACACCTGCTCGAATCCAACAAAAACTGTGCGCTACCGTCTCTACTGAGCCTCAGAGACGCTTTGAGACAAGTATTACAAAAATCAGAGAATGTCAAAAATTAGAGTGAAATTGCTTCAAACAGGCGAATTATCGCGACACAACACCTGCTCGAATCCAACAAAAACTATGCCCTACCCACTCTATTTAGCCTCAGAGACGGTTTGAGACAATTGTTACAAAAATCAGAGAATGTCAAAAATTAGAGTGAAATTGCTTCAAAGAAGCGAATTATCGCTAAACAACACCTGCTCGAATCCAACAAAAACTGTGCCCTCCGGTCTCCACTGAGCGTCAGAGACGCTTTGAGACAAGTGTTACAAAAATCAGAGAATGTCAAAAATTAGAGGGAAATTGCTTCAAACAGGCGAGTTATCGCGAAACAACACCTGCCCGAATCCAACAAAAACTATGCCCTACCCACTCTATTTAGCCTCAGAGACGGTTTGAGACAATTGTTACAAAAATCAGAGAATGTCAAAAATTAGAGTGAAATTGCTTCAAACAGGCGAATTATCGCGAAACAACACCTGCTCGAATCCAACAAAAACTGTGCCCTGCCGACTCCATTTAGCCTCAAAGACGTTTTGAGATAATTGTTACAAAAATCAGAGAATGTCAAAGATTAGAGTGTAATTGCTTCAAACAAGCGAATTATCGCGAAACAACACCTGCTCGAATCCAACAAAAACTGTGCCCTGCCGACTCTATTTAGCCTCAGAGACGGTTTGAGACAATTGTTACAAAGATCACAGAATGTCAAAAATTAGAGTTTAATTGCTTCAAACAAGCGAATTATCCCGAAACAACACCTGCTCGAATCCAACAAAAACTGTGCGCTACTGTCTCTACTGAGCCTCAGAGACGCTTTGAGACAAGTATTACAAAAATCAGAGAATGTCAAAAATTAGACTGAAATTGCTTCAAACAAGCGAATTATCGCGAAACAACACCTGCTCGAATCCAACAAAAACTATGCCCTACCCACTCTATTTAGCCTCAGAGACGGTTTGAGACAATTGTTACAAAAATCAGAGAATGTCAAAAATTAGAGTGTAGTTGCCTCAAACAAGCGAATTATCGCGAAACAACACCTGCTCGAATTCAACAAAAACTGTGCGCTACCGTCTCTACTGAGCCTCAGAGACGCTTTGAGACAAGTATTACAAAAATCAGAGAATGTCAAAAATTAGAGTGATATTGCTTCAAACAGGCGAATTATCGCGAAACAACACCTGCTCGAATCCAACAAAAACTGTGCCCTGCCGACTCCATTTAGCCTCAAAGACGGTTTGAGATAATTGTTATAAAAATCAGAGAATGTCAAAGATTAGAGTGTAATTGCTTCAAACAAGCGAATTATCGCGAAACAACACCTGCTCAAATCCAACAAAAACTGTGCCCTGCCGACTCTATTTAGCCTGAGACGGTTTGAGACAATTGTTACAAAGATCACAGAATGTGAAAAATTAGAGTTCATTTGCTTCAAACAAGCGAATTATCGCGAAACAACACCTGCTCGAATCCAAGAAAAACTGAACGCTACCGTCTACTGAGCCTCAGAGACGCTTTGAGACAAGTATTACAAAAATCAGAGAATGTCAAAAATTAGAGTGAAATTGCTTCAAACAAGCGAATTATCGCGAAACAACACCTGCTCGAATCCAACAAAAACTGTGCCCTGCCGACTCTATTTAGCCTCAGAGACGGTTTGAGACAATTGTTACAAAAATCAGAGAATGTCAAAAATTAGAGTGTAATTGCTTCAAACAAGCGAATTATCGCGAAACAACACCTGCTCGAATCCAACAAAAACTGTGCGCTACCGTCTCTACTGAGCCTCAGAGACGCTTTGAGACAAGTATTACAAAAATCAGAGAATGTCAAAAATTAGAGTGAAATTGCTTCAAACAAGCGAATTATCGCGAAAAAAAACCTGCTCGAATCCAACAAAAACTGTGCCCTGCCGACTCTATTTAGCCTCAGAGACGGTTTGAGACAATTGTTACAAATATCAGAGAATGTCAAAAATTAGAGTGAAATTGCTTCAAACAGGCGAATTATCGCGAAACAACACCTGCTCGAATGCAACAAAAACTATGGCCTACCCACTCTATTTAGCATCAAAGACGGTTTGAGACAATTGTTACAAAAATCAGAGAATGTCAAAAATTAGAGTGAAATTGCTTCAAACAGGCGAATTATCGCGAAACAACACCTGCTCGAATCCAACAAAAACAGTGCCCTGCCGACTCTATTTAGCCTCAGAGACGGTTTGAGACAATTGATACAAAAATCAGAGAATGTCAAAAATTAGAGTGTAATTGCTTCAAACAAGCGAATTATCGCGAAACAGCACCTGCTCGAATCCAACAAAAACTGTACCCTGCCGACTCCATTTGGTCTCAAAGACGGTTTGAGATAATTGTTACAAAAATCAGAGAATGTCAAAGATTAGAGTGTAATTGCTTCAAACAAGCGAGTTATCGCGAAACAACACCTGCTCCCATCCAACAAAAACTGTGCCCTGCCGACTCTATTTAGCCTCAGAGACGGTTTGAGACAATTGTTACAAAAATCAGAGAATGTCAAAAATTAGAGTGAAATTGCTTCAAACAAGCGAATTATCGCGATACAACACCTGCTCGAATCCAACAAAAACTGTGCCCTGCCGACTCTATTTAGCCTCAGAGACGGTTTAAGACAATGGTTACAAAAATCAGAGAATGTCAAAAATTAGAGTGTAATTGCTTCAAACAAGCGAATTATCGCGAAACAACACCTGCTCGAATCCAACAAAAACTGTGCGCTATCGTCTCTACTGAGCCTCAGAGACGCTTTGAGACAAGTATTACAAAAATCAGAGAATGTCAAAAATTAGAGTGAAATTGCTTCAAACAGGCGAATTATCGCGAAACAACACCTGCTCGAATCCAACAAAAGCTGTGCCCTGCCGACTCCATTTAGCCTCAAAGACGGTTTGAGATAATTGTTGCAAAAATCAGAGAATGTCAAAGATTAGAGTGTAATTGCTTCAAACAAGCGAATTATCGCGAAACAGCACCTGCTCGAATCCAACAAAAACTGTTTCCTGCCGACTCTACTTAGCCTCAGAGACGGTTTGAGACAATTGTTACAAAAATCAGAGAATGTCAAAAATTAGAGTGAAATTGCTTCAAACAAGCGAATTATCGCGAAACAACACCTGCTCGAATCCAACAAAAACTGTGCCCTGCCGACTCAATTTAGCCTCAGAGACGGTTTGAGACAATTGTTACAAAAATCAGAGAATGTCAAAAATTAGAGTGTAATTGCTTCAAACAAGCGAATTATCGCGAAACAACACCTGCTCGAATCCAACAAAAACTGTGCGCTACCGTCTCTACTGAGACTCAGAGACGCTTTGAGACAAGTATTACAAAAATCAGAGAATGTCAAAAATTAGAGTGAAATTGCTTCAAACAGGCGAATTATCGCGAAACAACACCTGCTCGAATCCAACAAAAACTATGCCCTACCCACCCTATTTAGCCTCAGAGACGGTTTGAGACAATTGTTACAAAAATCAGAGAATGTCAAAAATTAGAGTTTAATTGCTTCAAACAAGCGAATTATCCCGAAACAACACCTGCTCGAATCCAACAAAAACTGTGCGCTACTGTCTCTACTGAGCCTCAGAGACGCTTTGAGACAAGTATTACAAAAATCAGAGAATGTCAAAAATTAGATTGAAATTGCTTCAAACAGGCGAATTATCGCGAAACAACACCTGCTCGAATCCAACAAAAACTATGCCCTACCCACTCTATTTAGCCTCAGAGACGGTTTGAGACAATTGTTACAAAAATCAGAGAATGTCAAAAATTAGAGTGTAGTTGCCTCAAACAAGCGAATTATCGCGAAACAACACCTGCTCGAATCCAACAAAAACTGTGCGCTACCGTCTCTACTGAGCCTCAGAGACGCTTTGAGACAAGTATTACAAAAATCAGAGAATGTCAAAAATTAGAGTGATATTGCTTCAAACAGGCGAATTATCGCGAAACAACACCTGCTCGAATCCAACAAAAACTGTGCCCTGCCGACTCCATTTAGCCTCAAACGCGGTTTGAGATAATTGTTATAAAAATCAGAGAATGTCAAAGATTAGAGTGTAATTGCTTCAAACAAGCGAATTATCGCGAAACAACACCTGCTCGAATCAAACAAAAACTGTGCCCTGCCGACTCTATTTAGCCTGAGACGGTTTGAGACAATTGTTACAAAGATCACAGAATGTCAAAAATTAGAGTTAATTTGCTTCAAACAAGCGAATTATCGCGAACCAACACCTGCTCGAATCCAACAAAAACTGTGCGCTACCGTCTCTACTGAGCCTCAGAGACGCTTTGAGACAAGTATTACAAAAATCAGAGAATGTCAAAAATTAGAGTGAAATTGCTTCAAACAAGCGAATTATCGCGAAACAACACCTGCTCGAATCCAACAAAAACTGTGCCCTGCCGACTCTATTTAGCCTCAGAGACGGTTTGAGACAATTGTTACAAAAATCAGAGAATGTCAAAAATTAGAGTGTAATTGCTTCAAACAAGCGAATTATCGCGAAACAACACCTGCTCGAATCCAACAAAAACTGTGCGCTACCGTCTCTACTGAGCCTCAGAGACGCTTTGAGACAAGTATTACAAAAATCAGAGAATGTCAAAAATTAGAGTGAAATTGCTTCAAACAAGCGAATTATCGCGAAACAAAACCTGCTCGAATCCAACAAAAACTGTGCCCTGCCGACTCTATTTAGCCTCAGAGACGGTTTGAGACAATTGTTACAAAAATCAGAGAATGTCAAAAATTAGAGTGAAATTGCTTCAAACAGGCGAATTATCGCGAAACAACACCTGCTCGAATGCAACAAAAACTATGCCCTACCCACTCTATTTAGCCTCAAAGACGGTTTGAGACAATTGTTACAAAAATCAGAGAATGTCAAAGATTAGAGTGTAATTGCTTCAAACAAGCGAATTATCGCGAAACAACACCTGCTCGAATCCAACAAAAACTGTGCCCTGCCGACTCCATTTGGTCTCAAAGACGGTTTGAGATAATTGTTACAAAAATCAGAGAATGTCAAAGATTAGAGTGTAATTGCTTCAAACAAGCGAGTTATCGCGAAACAACACCTGCTCCCATCCAACAAAAACTGCCCTGCCGACTCTATTTAGCCTCAGAGACGGTTTGAGACAATTGTTACAAAAATCAGAGAATGTCAAAAATTAGAGTGAAATTGCTTTAAACAAGGGAATTATCGCGAAACAACACCTGCTCGAATCCAACAAAAACTGTGCCCTGCCGACTCTATTTAGCCTCAGAGACGGTTTGAGACAATTGTTACAAAAATCAGAGAATGTCAAAAATTAGAGTGTAATTGCTTCAAACAAGCGAATTATCGCGAAACAACACCTGCTCGAATCCAACAAAAACTGTGCGCTACCGTCTCTACTGAGCCTCAGAGACGCTTTGAGACAAGTATTACAAAAATCAGAGAATGTCAAAAATTAGAGTGAAATTGCTTCAAACAGGCGAATTATCGCGAAACAACACCTGCTCGAATCCAACAAAAACTATGCCCTACCCACTCTATTTAGCCTCAGAGACGGTTTGAGACAATTGTTACAAAAATCAGAGAATGTCAAAAATTAGAGTGAAATTGCTTCAAAGAAGCGAATTATCGCTAAACACCTGCTCGAATCCAACAAAAACTGTGCCCTCCGGTCTCCACTGAGCGTCAGAGACGCTTTGAGACAAGTGTTACAAAAATCAGAGAATGTCAAAAATTAGAGGGAAATTGCTTCAAACAGGCGAATTATCGCGAAACAACACCTGCCCGAATCCAACAAAAACTATGCCCTACTCACTCTATTTAGCCTCAGAGACGGTTTGAGACAATTGTTACAAAAATCAGAGAATGTCAAAAATTAGAGTGAAATTGCTTCAAACAGGCGAATTATCGCGAAACAACACCTGCTCGAATCCAACAAAAACTGTGCCCTGCCGACTCCATTTAGCATCAAAGACGGTTTGAGATAATTGTTACAAAAATCAGAGAATGTCAAAGATTAGAGTGTAATTGCTTCAAACAAGCGAATTATCGCGAAACAACACCTGCTCGAATCCAACAAAAACTGTGCCCTGCCGACTCTATTTAGCCTCAGAGACGGTTTAAGACAATTGTTACAAAGATCAGAGAATGTCAAAAATTAGACTGAAATTGCTTCAAACAGGCGAATTATCGCGAAACAACACCTGCTCGAATCCAACAAAAACTATGCCCTACCCACTCTATTTAGCCTCAGAGACGGTTTAGGACAATTAGAAAAATCAGAGAATGACAAAAATTAGAGTGAAATTGCTTCAAACAGGCGAATTATCGCGAAACAACACCTGCTCGAATCCAACAAAAACTGTGCCCTGCCGACTCCATTTAGCCTCAAAGACGGTTTAGGACAATTAGAAAAATCAGAGAATGTCAAAAATTAGATTGAAATTGCTTCAAACAGGCGTATTATCGCGAAACAACACGAATCCAACAAAAACTATGCCCTACCCACTCTATTTAGCCTCAGATACGGTTTGAGACAATTGTTACAAAAATCAGAGAATGTCAAAAATTGGAGTGAAATTGCTTCAAACAAGGAAATTATCGCGAAACAACACCTGCTCGAATCCAACAAAAACTGTGCCCTGCCGACTCTATTTAGCCTCAGAGACGGTTTAAGACAATGGTTAAAAAAATCAGAGAATGTCAAAAATTAGAGTGTAATTGCTTCAAACAAGCGAATTATCGCGAAACAACACCTGCTCGAATCCAACAAAAACTGTGCGCTACCGTCTCTACTGAGCCTCAGAGACGCTTTGAGACAAGTATTACAAAAATCAGAGAATGTCAAAAATTAGAGTGAAATTGCTTCAAACAGGCGAATTATCGCGAAACAACACCTGCTCGAATCCAACAAAAACTATGCCCTACCCACTCTATTTAGCCTCAGAGACGGTTTAGGACAATTGTTACAAAAATCAGAGAATGTCAAAAATTAGAGTGAAATTGCTTCAAAGAAGCGAATTATCGCGAAACAACACCTGCTCGAATCCAACAAAAACTGTGCCCTGCCGACTCTATTTAGCCCCAGAGACGGTTTGAGACAATTGTTACAAAAATCAGAGAATGTCAAAAATTAGAGTGTAATTGCTTCAAACAAGCGATTTATCGCGAAACAACACCTGCTCGAATCCAACAAAATCTATGCGCTACCGTCTCTACTGAGGCTCAGAGACGCTTTGAGACAAGTATTACAAAAATCAGAGAATGTCAAAAATTAGAGTGAAATTGCTTCAAACAGGCGAATTATCGCCAAACAACACCTGCTCGAATCCAACAAAAACTGTGCCCTCCGGTCTCAACTGAGCGTCAGATACGCTTTGAGACAAGTGTTACAAAAATCAGAGAATGTCAAAAATTAGAGTGAAATTGCTTCAAACAGGCGAATTATCGCGAAACAACACCTTCTCCTATCCAACAAAAACTGTGCCCTGCCGACTCTAATTAGCCTCAGAGACGGATTAGGACAATTGTTACAAAAATCAGAGAATGTCAAAAATTAGAGTGAAATTGCTTCAAAGAAGCGAATTATCGCCAAACAACACCTGCTCGAATCCAACAAATACTGTGCCCTCCGGTCTCCACTGAGCGTCAGAGACGCTTTGAGACAAGTGTAACAAAAATCAGAGAATGTCAAAAATTAGAGTGAAATTGCTTCAAACAAGCGAATTATCGCGAAACAACACCTGCTCGAATCCAACAAAAACTGTGCCCTGCCGACTCTATTTAGCCTCAGAGACGGTTTGAGACAATTGTTACAAAAATCACAGAATGTCAAAAATTAGAGTTAATTTGCTTCAAACAAGCGAATTATCGCGAACCAACACCTGCTCGAATCCAACAAAAACTGTGCGCTACCGTCTCTACTGAGCCTCAGAGACGCTTTGAGACAAGTATTACAAAAATCAGAGAATGTCAAAAATTAGAGTGAAATTGCTTCAAACAAGCGAATTATCGCGAAACAACACCTGCTCGAATCCAACAAAAACTGTGCCCTGCCGACTCTATTTAGCCTCAGAGACGGTTTGAGACAATTGTTACAAAAATCAGAGAATGTCAAAAATTAGAGTGTAATTGCTTCAAACAAGCGAATTATCGCGAAACAACACCTGCTCGAATCCAACAAAAACTGTGCGCTACCGTCTCTACTGAGCCTCAGAGACGCTTTGAGACAAGTATTACAAAAATCAGAGAATGTCAAAAATTAGAGTGAAATTGCTTCAAACAAGCGAATTATCGCGAAACAAAACCTGCTCGAATCCAACAAAAACTGTGCCCTGCCGACTCTATTTAGCCTCAGAGACGGTTTGAGACAATTGTTACAAAAATCAGAGAATGTCAAAAATTAGAGTGAAATTGCTTCAAACAGGCGAATTATCGCGAAACAACACCTGCTCGAATGCAACAAAAACTATGCCCTACCCACTCTATTTAGCCTCAAAGACGGTTTGAGACAATTGTTACAAAAATCAGAGAATGTCAAAGATTAGAGTGTAATTGCTTCAAACAAGCGAATTATCGCGAAACAACACCTGCTCGAATCCAACAAAAACTGTGCCCTGCCGACTCCATTTGGTCTCAAAGACGGTTTGAGATAATTGTTACAAAAATCAGAGAATGTCAAAGGTTAGAGTGTAATTGCTTCAAACAAGCGAGTTATCGCGAAACAACACCTGCTCGAATCCAACAAAAACTGCCCTGCCGACTCTATTTAGCCTCAGAGACGGTTTGAGACAATTGTTACAAAAATCAGAGAATGTCAAAAATTAGAGTGAAATTGCTTCAAACAAGCGAATTATCGCGAAACAACACCTGCTCGAATCCAACAAAAACTGTGCGCTACCGTCTCTACTGAGCCTCAGAGACGCTTTGAGACAAGTATTACAAAAATCAGAGAATGTCAAAAATTAGAGTGAAATTGCTTCAAACAGGCGAATTATCGCGAAACAACACCTGCTCGAATCCAACAAAAACTATGCCCTACCCACTCTATTTAGCCTCAGAGACGGTTTGAGACAATTGTTACAAAAATCAGAGAATGTCAAAAATTAGAGTGAAATTGCTTCAAAGAAGCGAATTATCGCTAAACACCTGCTCGAATCCAACAAAAACTGTGCCCTCCGGTCTCCACTGAGCGTCAGAGACGCTTTGAGACAAGTGTTACAAAAATCAGAGAATGTCAAAAATTAGAGGGAAATTGCTTCAAACAGGCGAATTATCGCGAAACAACACCTGCCCGAATCCAACAAAAACTATGCCCTACTCACTCTATTTAGCCTCAGAGACGGTTTGAGACAATTGTTACAAAAATCAGAGAATGTCAAAAATTAGAGTGAAATTGCTTCAAACAGGCGAATTATCGCGAAACAACACCTGCTCGAATCCAACAAAAACTGTGCCCTGCCGACTCCATTTAGCATCAAAGACGGTTTGAGATAATTGTTACAAAAATCAGAGAATGTCAAAGATTAGAGTGTAATTGCTTCAAACAAGCGAATTATCGCGAAACAACACCTGCTCGAATCCAACAAAAACTGTGCCCTGCCGACTCTATTTAGCCTCAGAGACGGTTTAAGACAATTGTTACAAAGATCAGAGAATGTCAAAAATTAGACTGAAATTGCTTCAAACAGGCGAATTATCGCGAAACAACACCTGCTCGAATCCAACAAAAACTATGCCCTACCCACTCTATTTAGCCTCAGAGACGGTTTAGGACAATTAGAAAAATCAGAGAATGACAAAAATTAGAGTGAAATTGCTTCAAACAGGCGAATTATCGCGAAACAACACCTGCTCGAATCCAACAAAAACTGTGCCCTGCCGACTCCATTTAGCCTCAAAGACGGTTTAGGACAATTAGAAAAATCAGAGAATGTCAAAAATTAGATTGAAATTGCTTCAAACAGGCGTATTATCGCGAAACAACACGAATCCAACAAAAACTATGCCCTACCCACTCTATTTAGCCTCAGATACGGTTTGAGACAATTGTTACAAAAATCAGAGAATGTCAAAAATTGGAGTGAAATTGCTTCAAACAAGGAAATTATCGCGAAACAACACCTGCTCGAATCCAACAAAAACTGTGCCCTGCCGACTCTATTTAGCCTCAGAGACGGTTTAAGACAATGGTTAAAAAAATCAGAGAATGTCAAAAATTAGAGTGTAATTGCTTCAAACAAGCGAATTATCGCGAAACAACACCTGCTCGAATCCAACAAAAACTGTGCGCTACCGTCTCTACTGAGCCTCAGAGACGCTTTGAGACAAGTATTACAAAAATCAGAGAATGTCAAAAATTAGAGTGAAATTGCTTCAAACAGGCGAATTATCGCGAAACAACACCTGCTCGAATCCAACAAAAACTATGCCCTACCCACTCTATTTAGCCTCAGAGACGGTTTAGGACAATTGTTACAAAAATCAGAGAATGTCAAAAATTAGAGTGAAATTGCTTCAAAGAAGCGAATTATCGCGAAACAACACCTGCTCGAATCCAACAAAAACTGTGCGCTACCGTCTCTACTGAGCCTCAGAGACGCTTTGAGACAAGTATTACAAAAATCAGAGAATGTCAAAAATTAGAGTGAAATTGCTTCAAACAAGCGAATTATCGCGAAACAAAACCTGCTCGAATCCAACAAAAACTGTGCCCTGCCGACTCTATTTAGCCTCAGAGACGGTTTGAGACAATTGTTACAAAAATCAGAGAATGTCAAAAATTAGAGTGAAATTGCTTCAAACAGGCGAATTATCGCGAAACAACACCTGCTCGAATGCAACAAAAACTATGCCCTACCCACTCTATTTAGCCTCAAAGACGGTTTGAGACAATTGTTACAAAAATCAGAGAATGTCAAAGATTAGAGTGTAATTGCTTCAAACAAGCGAATTATCGCGAAACAACACCTGCTCGAATCCAACAAAAACTGTGCCCTGCCGACTCCATTTGGTCTCAAAGACGGTTTGAGATAATTGTTACAAAAATCAGAGAATGTCAAAGGTTAGAGTGTAATTGCTTCAAACAAGCGAGTTATCGCGAAACAACACCTGCTCGAATCCAACAAAAACTGCCCTGCCGACTCTATTTAGCCTCAGAGACGGTTTGAGACAATTGTTACAAAAATCAGAGAATGTCAAAAATTAGAGTGAAATTGCTTCAAACAAGCGAATTATCGCGAAACAACACCTGCTCGAATCCAACAAAAACTGTGCGCTACCGTCTCTACTGAGCCTCAGAGACGCTTTGAGACAAGTATTACAAAAATCAGAGAATGTCAAAAATTAGAGTGAAATTGCTTCAAACAGGCGAATTATCGCGAAACAACACCTGCTCGAATCCAACAAAAACTATGCCCTACCCACTCTATTTAGCCTCAGAGACGGTTTGAGACAATTGTTACAAAAATCAGAGAATGTCAAAAATTAGAGTGAAATTGCTTCAAAGAAGCGAATTATCGCTAAACACCTGCTCGAATCCAACAAAAACTGTGCCCTCCGGTCTCCACTGAGCGTCAGAGACGCTTTGAGACAAGTGTTACAAAAATCAGAGAATGTCAAAAATTAGAGGGAAATTGCTTCAAACAGGCGAATTATCGCGAAACAACACCTGCCCGAATCCAACAAAAACTATGCCCTACTCACTCTATTTAGCCTCAGAGACGGTTTGAGACAATTGTTACAAAAATCAGAGAATGTCAAAAATTAGAGTGAAATTGCTTCAAACAGGCGAATTATCGCGAAACAACACCTGCTCGAATCCAACAAAAACTGTGCCCTGCCGACTCCATTTAGCATCAAAGACGGTTTGAGATAATTGTTACAAAAATCAGAGAATGTCAAAGATTAGAGTGTAATTGCTTCAAACAAGCGAATTATCGCGAAACAACACCTGCTCGAATCCAACAAAAACTGTGCCCTGCCGACTCTATTTAGCCTCAGAGACGGTTTAAGACAATTGTTACAAAGATCAGAGAATGTCAAAAATTAGACTGAAATTGCTTCAAACAGGCGAATTATCGCGAAACAACACCTGCTCGAATCCAACAAAAACTATGCCCTACCCACTCTATTTAGCCTCAGAGACGGTTTAGGACAATTAGAAAAATCAGAGAATGACAAAAATTAGAGTGAAATTGCTTCAAACAGGCGAATTATCGCGAAACAACACCTGCTCGAATCCAACAAAAACTGTGCCCTGCCGACTCCATTTAGCCTCAAAGACGGTTTAGGACAATTAGAAAAATCAGAGAATGTCAAAAATTAGATTGAAATTGCTTCAAACAGGCGTATTATCGCGAAACAACACGAATCCAACAAAAACTATGCCCTACCCACTCTATTTAGCCTCAGATACGGTTTGAGACAATTGTTACAAAAATCAGAGAATGTCAAAAATTGGAGTGAAATTGCTTCAAACAAGGAAATTATCGCGAAACAACACCTGCTCGAATCCAACAAAAACTGTGCCCTGCCGACTCTATTTAGCCTCAGAGACGGTTTAAGACAATGGTTAAAAAAATCAGAGAATGTCAAAAATTAGAGTGTAATTGCTTCAAACAAGCGAATTATCGCGAAACAACACCTGCTCGAATCCAACAAAAACTGTGCGCTACCGTCTCTACTGAGCCTCAGAGACGCTTTGAGACAAGTATTACAAAAATCAGAGAATGTCAAAAATTAGAGTGAAATTGCTTCAAACAGGCGAATTATCGCGAAACAACACCTGCTCGAATCCAACAAAAACTATGCCCTACCCACTCTATTTAGCCTCAGAGACGGTTTAGGACAATTGTTACAAAAATCAGAGAATGTCAAAAATTAGAGTGAAATTGCTTCAAAGAAGCGAATTATCGCGAAACAACACCTGCTCGAATCCAACAAAAACTGTGGCCTGCCGACTCTATTTAGCCCCAGAGACGGTTTGAGACAATTGTTACAAAAATCAGAGAATGTCAAAAATTAGAGTGTAATTGCTTCAAACAAGCGATTTATCGCGAAACAACACCTGCTCGAATCCAACAAAATCTATGCGCTACCGTCTCTACTGAGGCTCAGAGACGCTTTGAGACAAGTATTACAAAAATCAGAGAATGTCAAAAATTAGAGTGAAATTGCTTCAAACAGGCGAATTATCGCCAAACAACACCTGCTCGAATCCAACAAAAACTGTGCCCTCCGGTCTCAACTGAGCGTCAGATACGCTTTGAGACAAGTGTTACAAAAATCAGAGAATGTCAAAAATTAGAGTGAAATTGCTTCAAACAGGCGAATTATCGCGAAACAACACCTTCTCCTATCCAACAAAAACTGTGCCCTGCCGACTCTAATTAGCCTCAGAGACGGATTAGGACAATTGTTACAAAAATCAGAGAATGTCAAAAATTAGAGTGAAATTGCTTCAAAGAAGCGAATTATCGCCAAACAACACCTGCTCGAATCCAACAAATACTGTGCCCTCCGGTCTCCACTGAGCGTCAGAGACGCTTTGAGACAAGTGTAACAAAAATCAGAGAATGTCAAAAATTAGAGTGAAATTGCTTCAAACAAGCGAATTATCGCGAAACAACACCTGCTCGAATCCAACAAAACCTGTGCCCTGCCGACTCTATTTAGCCTCAGAGACGGTTTGAGACAATTGTTACAAAAATCATAGAATGTCAAAAATTAGAGTGAAATTGCTTCAAACATGCGAATAATCGCGAAACAACACCTGCTCGAATCCAATAAAAACTGTGCGCTACCGTCTCTACTGAGCCTCAGAGACGCTGTGAGACAAGTATTACAAAAATCAGAGAATGTCAAAAATTAGAGTGAAATTGCTTCAAACAAGCGAATTATCGCGAAACAACACCTGCTCGAATCCAACAAAAACTGTGCCCTGCCGACTCTATTTAGCCTCAGAGACGGTTTGAGACAATTGTTACAAAAATCATAGAATGTCAAAAATTAGAGTGAAATTGCTTCAAACAAGCGAATTATCGCGAAACAACACCTGCTCGAATCCAACAAAAACTGTGCCCTCCCGACTCTATTTAGCCTCAGAGACGGTTTGAGACAATGGTTACAAAAATCAGAGAATGTCTTAAATTAGCGTGTAATTGCTTCAAACAAGAGAATTATCGCGAAACAACACCTGCTCGAATCCAACAAAAACTGTGCGCTACCGTCTTTATTGAGCCTCAGAGACGCTTTGAGACAAGTATTACAAAAATCATAGAATGTCAAAAATTAGAGTGAAATTGCTTCAAACAGGCGAATTATCGCGAAACAACACCTGCTCGAATGCAACAAAAACTGTGCCCTCCCGACTCCATTTAGCCTCAAAGACGGTTTGAGACAATTGTTACAAAAATCATAGAATGTCAAAAATTAGAGTGAAATTGCTTCAAACAGGCGAATTATCGCGAAACAACACCTGCTCGAATCCAACAAAAACTATGCCCTACCCACTCTATTTAGCCTCAGATACGGTTTGAGACAATTGTTACAAAAATCAGAGAATGTCAAAAATTAGAGTGAAATTGCTTCAAACAAGCGAATTATCGCGAAACACCTGCTCGAATCCAACAAAAACTGTGCCCTGCCGACTCTATTTAGCCTCAGAGACGGTTTAAGACAATGGTTAAAAAATCTGAGAATGTCAAATATTAGAGTGTAATTGCTTCAAACAAGCGAATTATCGCGAAACAACACCTGCTCGAATCCAACAAAAAGTGTGCGCTACCGTCTCTACTGAGCCTCAGAGACGCTGTGAGACAAGTATTACAAAAATCAGAGAATGTCAAAAATTAGAGTGAAATTGCTTCAAACAGGCGAATTATCGCGAAACAGCACCTGCTCGAATCCAACAAAAACTGTGCCCTGCCGACTCCATTTAGCCTCAAAGATGGTTTGTGATAATTGTTACAAAAATCAGAGAATGTCAAAGATTAGAGTGTAATTGCTTCCAACAAGCGAATTATCGCGAAACAACACCTGCTCGAATCCAACAAAAACTGTGCCCTGCTGACTCTACTTAGCCTCAGAGACGGTTTGAGACAATTGTTACAAAGATCACAGAATGTCAAAAATTAGAGTTTAATTGCTTCAAACAAGCGAATTATCGCGAAACAACAGCTGCCCGAATCCAACAAAAACTGTGCCCTGCCGACTCTATTTAGCCTCAGAGACGGTTTGAGACAATTGTTACAAAAATCAGAGAATGTCAAAAATTAGAGTGTAATTGCTTCAAACAGGCGAATTATCGCGAAACAACACCTGCTCGAATGCAACAAAAACTGTGCCCTGCCGACTCCATTTAGCCTCAAAGACGGTTTGAGACAATTGTTACAAAAATCAGAGAATGTCAAAAATTAGAGTGAAATTGCTTCAAACAGGCGAATTATCGCGAAACAACACCTGCCCGAATCCAACAAAAGCCATGCCCTACTCACTCTATTTAGCCTCAGAGACGGTTTGAGACAATTGTTACAAAAATCAGAGAATGTCAAAAATTAGAGTGTAATTGCTTCAAACAAGCGAATTATCGCGAAACAACACCTGCTCGAATCCAACAAAAACTGTGCCCTGCCGACTCTATTTAGCCTCAGAGACGGTTTAGGACAATTGTTACAAAAATCAGAGAATGTCAAAAATTAGAGTGAAATTGCTTCAAAGAAGCGAATTATCGCCAAACACCTGCTCGAATCCAACAAAAACTGTGCCCTCCGGTCTCCAATGAGCGTCGGAGACGCTTTGAGACAAGTGTAACAAAAATCAGAGAATGTCAAAAATTAGAGTGAAATTGCTTCAAACAGGCGAATTATCGCGTAACAACACCTGCTCGTATCCAACATAAACTGTGCCCTGCAGACTCCATTTAGCCTCAGAGACCGTTTGAGACAATTGTTACAAAAATCAGAGAATGTCAAAAATTAGAGTGTAATTGCTTCAAACAAGCGATTTATCGCGAAACAACACCTGCTCGAATCCAACAAAAACTATGCGCTACCGTCTCTACTGAGGCTCAGAGACGCTTTGAGACAAGTATTACAAAAATCAGAGAATGTCAAAAATTAGAGTGAAATTGCTTCAAACAGGCGACTTATCGCCAAACTACACCTGCTCGAATCCAACAAAAACTGTGCCCTCCGGTCTCAAGTGAGCGTCAGAGACTCTTTGAGACAAGTGTTACAAAAATCAGAGAATGTCAAAAATTAGAGTGAAATTGCTTCAAACAAGCGAATTATCGCGAAACAACACCTGCTCGAATCAAACAAAAACCGTGCCCTGCCGTCTCTACCTGGCCTCAGAGTCGGTTTGAGACAATTGTTACAAAAATCAGAGAATGTCAAAAATTAGAGTGAAATTGCTTCAAACAAGCGAATTATCGCGAAACAACACCTGCTCGAATCCAACAAAAAGTGTGCCCTGCCGACTCTGTTTAGCCTTAGAGACGGTTTGAGACAATTGTTACAAAAATCAGAGAATGTCAAAAATTAGAGTGGAGTTACTTCAAAAAAGCGAATTATCGCGAAACAACACCTGCTCGAATCCAACAAAAACTGTGCCCTGCCGACTCTATTTAGCCTCAGAGACGGTTTGAGACAATTGTTACAAAAATCAGAGAATGTCAAAAATTAGAGTGTAATTGCTTCAAACAAGCGAATTATCGCGAAACAACACCTGCTCAAATCCAACAAAAACTGTGCGCTACTGTCTCTACTGAGCCTCAGAGACGCTTTGAGACAAGTATTACAAAAGTCAGAAAATGTCAAAAATTAGAGTGAAATTGCTTCAAACAGGCGAATTATCGCGAAACAACACCTGCTCGAATCCAACAAAAACTGTGCCCTGCCGACTCCATTTAGCCTCAAAGACGTTTTGAGATAATTGTTACAAAAATCAGAGAATGTCAAAGATTAGAGTGTAATTGCTTCAAACAAGCGAATTATCGCGAAACAACACCTGCTCGAATCCAACAAAAACTGTGCCCTGCCGACTCTATTTAGCCTCAGAGACGGTTTGAGACAATTGTTACAAAGATCACAGAATGTCAAAAATTAGAGTTTAATTGCTTCAAACAAGCGAATTATCGCGAAACAACACCTGCTCGAATCCAACAAAAACTGTGCCCTGCCGACTCCATTTAGCCTCAAAGACGCTCTGAGATAATTGTTACAAAATTCAGAGAATGTCAAAAATTAGAGTGAAATTGCTTCAAACAAGCGAATTATCGCGAAACAACACCTGCTCGAATCCAACAAAAACTGTGGCCTGCCGACTCTATTAAGCCTCGAAGACGGTTTGAGACAATTGTTACAAAAATCAGAGAAAGACAAAAATTAGAGTGAAATATCTTCAAAGAAGCGAATTATCGCGAAAGAACACCTGCTCGAATCCAACAAAAACTGTGCCCTGCCGACTCTATTTAGCCTTAGAGACGGTTTAAGACAATGGTTACAAAAATCAGAGAATGTCAAAGATTAGAGTGTAATTGCTTCAAACAAGCGAATTATCGCGAAACAACACCTGCTCGAATCCAACAAAAACTGTGCCCTGCCGACTCTATTTAGCCTCAGAGACGCTTTGAGACAAGTATTACAAAAATCAGAGAATGTCAAAAATTAGAGTGAAATTGCTTCAAACAGGCGAATTATCGCGAAACAACACCTTCTCGTATCCAACAAAAACTGTGCCCTGCCGACTCTAATTAGCCTCAGAGACGGTTTGAGATAATTGTTACAAAAATCAGAGAATGTCAAAGATTAGAGTGTAATTGCTTCAAACAAGCGAATTATCGCGAAACAACACCTGCTCGAATCAAACAAAAACCGTGCCCTGCCGTCTCTAGCTGGCCTCAGAGACGGTTTGAGACAATTGTTACAAAAATCAGAGAATGTCAAAAATTAGAGTGAAATTGCTTCAAACAAGCGAATTATCGCGAAACAACACCTGCTCGAATCCAACAAAAACTGTGCCCTGCCGACTCTATTTAGCCTCAGAGACGGTTTGAGACAATTGTTACAAAAATCAGAGAATGTCAAAAATTAGAGTGTAATTGCTTCAAACAAGCGAATTATCGCGAAACAACACCTGCTCAAATCCAACAAAAACTATGCGCTACCGTCTCTACTGAGGCTCAGAGACGCTTTGAGACAAGTATTACAAAAATCAGAGAATGTCAAAAATTACAGTGAAATTGCTTCAAACAGGCGAATTATCGCGAAACAACACCTTCTCGTATCCAACAAAAACTGTGCCCTGCCGACTCTAATTAGCCTCAGAGACGGTTTGAGATAATTGTTACAAAAATCAGAGAATGTCAAAGATTAGAGTGTAATTGCTTCCAACAAGCGAATTATCGCGAAACAACACCTGCTCGAATCCAACAAAAACTGTGCCCTGCCGACTCTATTTAGCCTTAGAGACGGTTTTGAGACAATTGTTACAAAAATCAGAGAATGTCAAAAATTAGAGTGGAGTTACTTCAAACAAGCGAACTATCGCGAAACAACACCTGCTCGAATCAAACAAAAACCGTGCCCTGCCGTCTCTACCTGGCCTCAGAGACGGTTTGAGACAATTGTTACAAAAATCAGAGAATGTCAAAAATTAGAGTGAAATTGCTTCAAACAAGCGAATTATCGCGAAACAACACCTGCTCGAATCCAACAAAAACTGTGCCCTGCCGACTCTATTTAGCCTTAGAGACGGTTTGAGACAATTGTTACAAAAATCAGAGAATGTCAAAAATTAGAGTGGAGTTACTTCAAACAAGCGAACTATCGCGAAACAACACCTGCTCGAATCCAACAAAAACTGTGCCCTGCCGACTCTATTTAGCCTCAGAGACGGTTTGAGACAATTGTTACAAAAATCAGAGAATGTCAAAAATTAGAGTGTAATTGCTTCAAACAAGCGAATTATCGCGAAACAACACCTGCTCAAATCCAACAAAAACTGTGCGCTACCGTCTCTACTGAGCCTCAGAGACGCTTCGAGACAAGTATTACAAAAGTCAGAGAATGTCAAAAATTAGAGTGAAATTGCTTCAAACAGGCGAATTATCGCGAAACAACACCTGCTCGAATCCAACAAAAACTGTGCCCTGCCGACTCCATTTAGCCTCAAAGACGGTTTGAGATAATTGTTACAAAAATCAGAGAATGTCAAAGATTAGTGTAATTGCTTCAAACAAGCGAATTATCGCGAAACAACACCTGCTCGAATCCAACAAAAACTGTGCCCTGCCGACTCTATTTAGCCTCAGAGACGGTTTGAGACAATTGTTACAAAGATCACAGAATGTCAAAAATTAGAGTTTAATTGCTTCAAACAAGCGAATTATCGAGAAACAGCACCTGCTCGAATCCAACAAAAACTGTTTCCTGCCGACTCTGCTTAGCCTCAGAGACGGTTTGAGACAATTGTTACAAAAATCAGAGAATGTCAAAAATTAGAGTGAAATTGCTTCAAACAAGCGAATTATCGCGAAACAACACCTGCTCGAATCCAACAAAAACTGTGCCCTGCCGACTCTATTTAGCCTCAGAGACGGTTTGAGACAATTCTTACAAAAATCAGAGAATGTCAAAAATTAGAGTGTAATTGCTTCAAACAAGCGAATTATCGCGAAACAACACCTGCTCGAATCCAACAAAAACTGTGCGCTACCGTCTCTACTGAGCCTCAGAGTCGCTTTGAGACAAGTATTACAAAAATCAGAGAATGTCAAAAATTAGAGTGAAATTGCTTCAAACAGGCGAATTATCGCGAAACAACACCTGCTCGAATCCAACAAAAACTATGCCCTACCCACCCTATTTAGCCTCAGAGACGGTTTGAGACAATTGTTACAAACATCAGAGAATGTCAAAAATTAGAGTTTAATTGCTTCAAACAAGCGAATTATCCCGAAACAACACCTGCTCGAATCCAACAAAAACTGTGCGCTACTGTCTCTACTGAGCCTCAGAGACGCTTTGAGACAAGTATTACAAAAATCAGAGAATGTCAAAAATTAGACTGAGATTGCTTCAAACAGGCGAATTATCGCGAAACAACACCTGCTCGAATCCAACAAAAACTATGCCCTACCCACTCTATTTAGCCTCAGAGACGGTTTGAGACAATTGTTACAAAAATCAGAGAATGTCATAAATTAGAGTGTAGTTGCCTCAAACAAGCGAATTATCGCGAAATAAAACCTGCTCGAATCCAACAAAAACTGTGCGCTACCGTCTCTACTGAGCCTCAGAGACGCTTTGAGACAAGTATTACAAAAATCAGAGAATGTCAAAAATTAGAGTGATATTGCTTCAAACAGGCGAATTATCGCGAAACAACACCTGCTCGAATCCAACAAAAACTGTGCCCTGCCGACTCCATTTAGCCTCAAACGCGGTTTGAGATAATTGTTATAAAAATCAGAGAATGTCAAAGATTAGAGTCTAATTACTTCAAACAAGCGAATTATCGCGAAACAACACCTGCTCAAATCCAACAAAAACTGTGCCCTGCCGACTCCATTTGGTCTCAAAGACGGTTTGAGATAATTGTTACAAAAATCAGAGAATGTCAAAAATTAGAGTGGAGTTACTTCAAACAAGCGAACTATCGCGAAACAACACCTGCTCGAATCCAACAAAAACTGTGCCCTGCCGACTGTATTTAGCCTCAGAGACGGTTTGAGACAATTGTTACAAAAATCAGAGAATGTCAAAAATTAGAGTGTAATTGCTTCAAACAAGCGAATTATCGCGAAACAACACCTGCTCAAATCCAACAAAAACTGTGCGCTACCGTCTCTACTGAGCCTCAGAGACGGTTTGAGATAATTGTTACAAAAATCAGAGAATGTCAAAGATTAGTGTAATTGCTTCAAACAAGCGAATTATCGCGAAACAACACCTGCTCGAATCCAACAAAAACTGTGCCCTGCCGACTCTATTTAGCCTCAGAGACGGTTTGAGACAATTGTTACAAAGATCACAGAATGTCAAAAATTAGAGTTTAATTGCTTCAAACAAGCGAATTATCGAGAAACAGCACCTGCTCGAATCCAAAAAAAACTGTTTCCTGCCGACTCTGCTTAGCCTCAGAGACGGTTTGAGACAATTGTTACAAAAATCAGAGAATGTCAAAAATTAGAGTGAAATTGCTTCAAACAAGCGAATTATCGCGAAACAACACCTGCTCGAATCCAACAAAAACTGTGCCCTGCCGACTCTATTTAGCCTCAGAGACGGTTTGAGACAATTCTTACAAAAATCAGAGAATGTCAAAAATTAGAGTGTAATTGCTTCAAACAAGCGAATTATCGCGAAACAACACCTGCTCGAATCCAACAAAAACTGTGCGCTACCGTCTCTACTGAGCCTCAGAGTCGCTTTGAGACAAGTATTACAAAAATCAGAGAATGTCAAAAATTAGAGTGAAATTGCTTCAAACAGGCGAATTATCGCGAAACAACACCTGCTCGAATCCAACAAAAACTATGCCCTACCCACCCTATTTAGCCTCAGAGACGGTTTGAGACAATTGTTACAAAAATCAGAGAATGTCAAAAATTAGAGTTTAATTGCTTCAAACAAGCGAATTATCCCGAAACAACACCTGCTCGAATCCAACAAAAACTGTGCGCTACTGTCTCTACTGAGCCTCAGAGACGCTTTGAGACAAGTATTACAAAAATCAGAGAATGTCAAAAATTAGACTGAGATTGCTTCAAACAGGCGAATTATCGCGAAACAACACCTGCTCGAATCCAACAAAAACTATGCCCTACCCACTCTATTTAGCCTCAGAGACGGTTTGAGACAATTGTTACAAAAATCAGAGAATGTCATAAATTAGAGTGTAGTTGCCTCAAACAAGCGAATTATCGCGAAATAAAACCTGCTCGAATCCAACAAAAACTGTGCGCTACCGTCTCTACTGAGCCTCAGAGACGCTTTGAGACAAGTATTACAAAAATCAGAGAATGTCAAAAATTAGAGTGATATTGCTTCAAACAGGCGAATTATCGCGAAACAACACCTGCTCGAATCCAACAAAAACTGTGCCCTGCCGACTCCATTTAGCCTCAAACGCGGTTTGAGATAATTGTTATAAAAATCAGAGAATGTCAAAGATTAGAGTCTAATTACTTCAAACAAGCGAATTATCGCGAAACAACACCTGCTCAAATCCAACAAAAACTGTGCCCTGCCGACTCCATTTGGTCTCAAAGACGGTTTGAGATAATTGTTACAAAAATCAGAGAATGTCAAAAATTAGAGTGTAATTGCTTCAAACAAGCGAGTTATCGCGAAACAACACCTGCTCCCATCCAACAAAAACTGCCCTGCCGACTCTATTTAGCCTCAGAGACGGTTTGAGACAATTGTTACAAAAATCAGAGAATGTCACAAATTAGAGTGAAATTGCTTCAAACCAGCGAATTATCGCGAAACAACACCTGCTCGAATCCAACAAAAACTGTGCCCTGCCGACTCTATTTAGCCTCAGAGACGGTTTGAGACAATTGTTACAAAAATCAGAGAATGTCAAAAATTAGAGTGTAATTGCTTCAAACAAGCGAATTATCGCGAAACAACACCTGCTCGAATCCAACAAAAACTGTGCGCTACCGTCTCTACTGAGCCTCAGAGACGCTTTGAGACAAGTATTACAAAAATCAGAGAATGTCAAAAATTAGAGTGAAATTGCTTCAAACAAGCGAATTATCGCGAAACAAAACCTGCTCGAATCCAACAAAAACTGTGCCCTGCCGACTCTATTTAGCCTCAGAGACGGTTTGAGACAATTGTTACAAAAATCAGAGAATGTCAAAAATTAGAGTGAAATTGCTTCAAACAGGCGAATTATCGCGAAACAACACCTGCTCGAATGCAACAAAAACTATGCCCTACCCACTCTATTTAGCCTCAAAGACGGTTTGAGACAATTCTTACAAAAATCAGAGAATGTCAAAAATTAGAGTGAAATTGCTTCAAACAGGCGAATTATCGCGAAACAACACCTGCTCGAATGCAACAAAAACAGTGCCCTGCCGACTCTATTTAGCCTCAGAGACGGTTTGAGACAATTGATACAAAAATCAGAGAAAATCAAAGATTAGAGTGTAATTGCTTCAAACAAGCGAATTATCGCGAAACAACACCTGCTCGAATCCAACAAAAACTGTGCCCTGCCGACTCCATTTGGTCTCAAAGACGGTTTGAGATAATTGTTACAAAAATCAGAGAATGTCAAAGATTAGAGTGTAATTGCTTCAAACAAGCGAGTTATCGCGAAACAACACCTGCTCCCATCCAACAAAAACTGCCCTGCCGACTCTATTTAGCCTCAGAGACGGTTTGAGACAATTGTTACAAAAATCAGAGAATGTCACAAATTAGAGTGAAAGTGCTTCAAACAAGCGAATTATCGCGATACACCTGCTCGAATCCAACAAAAACTGTGCCCTGCCGACTCTATTTAGCCTCAGAGACGGTTTAAGACAATGGTTACAAAAATCAGAGAATGTCAAAAATTAGAGTGTAATTGCTTCAAACAAGCGAATTATCGCGAAACAACACCTGCTCGAATCCAACAAAAACTGTGTGCTACCGTCTCTACTGAGCCTCAGAGACGCTTTGAGACAAGTATTACAAAAATCAGAGAATGTCAAAAATTAGAGTGAAATTGCTTCAAACAGGCGAATTTTCGCGAAACAACACCTGCTCGAATCCAACAAAAACTGTGCCCATCCGACTCCATTTAGCCTCAAAGACGGTTTGAGATAATTGTTGCAAAAATCAGAGAATGTCAAAGATTAGAGTGTAATTGCTTCAAACAAGCGAATTATCGCGAAACAACACCTGCTCGAATCCAACAAAAACTGTTTCCTGCCGACTCTACTTAGCCTCAGAGACGGTTTGAGACAATTGTTACAAAAATCAGAGAATGTCAAAAATTAGAGTGAAATTGCTTCAAACAAGCGAATTATCGCGAAACAACACCTGCTCGAATCCAACAAAAACTGTGCCCTGCCGACTCTATTTAGCCTCAGAGACGGTTTGAGACAATTGTTACAAAAATCAGAGAATGTCAAAAATTAGAGTGAAATTGCTTCAAACAAGGGAATTATCGCGAAACAACACCTGCTCGAATCCAACAAAAACTGTGCCCTGCCGACTCTATTTAGCCTCAGAGACGGTTTGAGACAATTGTTACAAAAATCAGAGAATGTCAAAAATTAGAGTGAAATTGCTTCAAACAGGCGAATTATCGCGAAACAACACCTGCTCGAATCCAACAAAAACTGTGCCCTGCCGACTCCATTTAGCCTCAAAGACGGTTTGAGATAATTGTTACAAAAATCAGAGAATTTCAAAGATTAGAGTGTAATTGCTTCAAACAAGCGAATTATCGCGAAACAACACCTGCTCGAATCCAACAAAAACTGTGCCCTGCCGACTCTATTTAGCCTCAGAGACGGTTTGAGACAATTGTTACAAAGATCACAGAATGTCAAAAATTAGAGTTTAATTGCTTCAAACAAGCGAATTATCGCGAAACAGCACCTGCTCGAATCCAACAAAAACTGTTTCCTGCCGACTCTACTTAGCCTCAGAGACGGTTTGAGACAATTGTTACAAAAATCAGAGAATGTCAAAAATTAGAGTGAAATTGCTTCAAACAAGCGAATTATCGCGAAACAACACCTGCTCGAATCCAACAAAAACTGTGCCCTGCCGACTCTATTTAGCCTCAGAGACGGTTTGAGACAATTGTTACAAAAATCAGAGAATGTCAAAAATTAGAGTGTAATTGCTTCAAACAAGCGAATTATCGCGAAACAACACCTGCTCGAATCCAACAAAAACTGTGCGCTACCGTCTCTACTGAGCCTCAGAGACGCTTTGAGACAAGTATTACAAAAATCAGAGAATGTCAAAAATTAGAGTGAAATTGCTTCAAACAGGCGAATTATCTCGAAACAACACCTGCTCGAATCCAACAAAAACTGTGCGCTACTGTCTCTACTGAGCCTCAGAGACGCTTTGAGACAAGTATTACAAAAATCAGAGAATGTCAAAAATTAGACTGAAATTGCTTCAAACAGGCGAATTATCGCGAAACAACACCTGCTCGAATCCAACAAAAACTATGCCCTACCCACTCTATTTAGCCTCAGAGACGGTTTGAGACAATTGTTACAAAAATCAGAGAATGTCAAAAATTAGAGTGTAGTTGCCTCAAACAAGCGAATTATCGCGAAATAACACCTGCTCGAATCCAACAAAAACTGTGCGCTACCGTCTCTACTGAGCCTCAGACGGTTTAGGACAATTAGAAAAATCAGAGAATGTCAAAAATTAGAGTGAAATTGCTTCAAACAGGCGAATTATCGCGAAACAACACCTGCTCGAATCCAACAAAAACTGTGCCCATCCGACTCCATTTAGCCTCAAAGACGGTTTGAGATAATTGTTGCAAAAATCAGAGAATGTCAATGATTAGAGTGTAATTGCTTCAAACAAGCGAATTATCGCGAAACAACACCTGCTCGAATCCAACAAAAACTGTGCCCTGCCGACTCTATTTAGCCTCAGAGACGGTTTGAGACAATTGTTACAAAAATCAGAGAATGTCAAAAATTAGAGTGAAATTGCTTCAAACAGGCGAATTATCGCGAAACAACACCTGCTCGAATGCAACAAAAACTATGCCCTACCCACTCTATTTAGCCTCAAAGACGGTTTGAGACAATTCTTACAAAAATCAGAGAATGTCAAAAATTAGAGTGAAATTGCTTCAAACAGGCGAATTATCGCGAAACAACACCTGCTCGAATGCAACAAAAACAGTGCCCTGCCGACTCTATTTAGCCTCAGAGACGGTTTGAGACAATTGATACAAAAATCAGAGAAAATCAAAGATTAGAGTGTAATTGCTTCAAACAAGCGAATTATCGCGAAACAACACCTGCTCGAATCCAACAAAAACTGTGCCCTGCCGACTCCATTTGGTCTCAAAGACGGTTTGAGATAATTGTTACAAAAATCAGAGAATGTCAAAGATTAGAGTGTAATTGCTTCAAACAAGCGAGTTATCGCGAAACAACACCTGCTCCCATCCAACAAAAACTGCCCTGCCGACTCTATTTAGCCTCAGAGACGGTTTGAGACAATTGTTACAAAAATCAGAGAATGTCACAAATTAGAGTGAAAGTGCTTCAAACAAGCGAATTATCGCGATACACCTGCTCGAATCCAACAAAAACTGTGCCCTGCCGACTCTATTTAGCCTCAGAGACGGTTTAAGACAATGGTTACAAAAATCAGAGAATGTCAAAAATTAGAGTGTAATTGCTTCAAACAAGCGAATTATCGCGAAACAACACCTGCTCGAATCCAACAAAAACTGTGTGCTACCGTCTCTACTGAGCCTCAGAGACGCTTTGAGACAAGTATTACAAAAATCAGAGAATGTCAAAAATTAGAGTGAAATTGCTTCAAACAGGCGAATTATCGCGAAACAACACCTGCTCGAATCCAACAAAAACTGTGCCCATCCGACTCCATTTAGCCTCAAAGACGGTTTGAGATAATTGTTGCAAAAATCAGAGAATGTCAAAGATTAGAGTGTAATTGCTTCAAACAAGCGAATTATCGCGAAACAACACCTGCTTGAATCCAACAAAAACTGTTTCCTGCCGACTCTACTTAGCCTCAGAGACGGTTTGAGACAATTGTTACAAAAATCAGAGAATGTCAAAAATTAGAGTGAAATTGCTTCAAACAAGCGAATTATCGCGAAACAACACCTGCTCGAATCCAACAAAAACTGTGCCCTGCCGACTCTATTTAGCCTCAGAGACGGTTTGAGACAATTGTTACAAAAATCAGAGAATGTCAAAAATTAGAGTGAAATTGCTTCAAACAAGGGAATTATCGCGAAACAACACCTGCTCGAATCCAACAAAAACTGTGCCCTGCCGACTCTATTTAGCCTCAGAGACGGTTTGAGACAATTGTTACAAAAATCAGAGAATGTCAAAAATTAGAGTGAAATTGCTTCAAACAGGCGAATTATCGCGAAACAACACCTGCTCGAATCCAACAAAAACTGTGCCCTGCCGACTCCATTTAGCCTCAAAGACGGTTTGAGATAATTGTTACAAAAATCAGAGAATTTCAAAGATTAGAGTGTAATTGCTTCAAACAAGCGAATTATCGCGAAACAACACCTGCTCGAATCCAACAAAAACTGTGCCCTGCCGACTCTATTTAGCCTCAGAGACGGTTTGAGACAATTGTTACAAAGATCACAGAATGTCAAAAATTAGAGTTTAATTGCTTCAAACAAGCGAATTATGGCGAAACAGCACCTGCTCGGATCCAACAAAAACTGTTTCCTGCCGACTCTACTTAGCCTCAGAGACGGTTTGAGACAATTGTTACAAAAATCAGAGAATGTCAAAAATTAGAGTGAAATTGCTTCAAACAAGCGAATTATCGCGAAACAACACCTGCTCGAATCCAACAAAAACTGTGCCCTGCCGACTCTATTTAGCCTCAGAGACGGTTTGAGACAATTGTTACAAAAATCAGAGAATGTCAAAAATTAGAGTGTAATTGCTTCAAACAAGCGAATTATCGCGAAACAACACCTGCTCGAATCCAACAAAAACTGTGCGCTACCGTCTCTACTGAGCCTCAGAGACGCTTTGAGACAAGTATTACAAAAATCAGAGAATGTCAAAAATTAGAGTGAAATTGCTTCAAACAGGCGAATTATCTCGAAACAACACCTGCTCGAATCCAACAAAAACTGTGCGCTACTGTCTCTACTGAGCCTCAGAGACGCTTTGAGACAAGTATTACAAAAATCAGAGAATGTCAAAAATTAGACTGAAATTGCTTCAAACAGGCGAATTATCGCGAAACAACACCTGCTCGAATCCAACAAAAACTATGCCCTACCCACTCTATTTAGCCTCAGAGACGGTTTGAGACAATTGTTACAAAAATCAGAGAATGTCAAAAATTAGAGTGTAGTTGCCTCAAACAAGCGAATTATCGCGAAATAACACCTGCTCGAATCCAACAAAAACTGTGCGCTACCGTCTCTACTGAGCCTCAGACGGTTTAGGACAATTAGAAAAATCAGAGAATGTCAAAAATTAGAGTGAAATTGCTTCAAACAGGCGAATTATCGCGAAACAACACCTGCTCGAATCCAACAAAAACTGTGCCCATCCGACTCCATTTAGCCTCAAAGACGGTTTGAGATAATTGTTGCAAAAATCAGAGAATGTCAAAGATTAGAGTGTAATTGCTTCAAACAAGCGAATTATCGCGAAACAACACCTGCTCGAATCCAACAAAAACTGTGCCCTGCCGACTCCATTTGGTCTCAAAGACGGTTTGAGATAATTGTTACAAAAATCAGAGAATGTCAAAGATTAGAGTGTAATTGCTTCAAACAAGCGAGTTATCGCGAAACAACACCTGCTCCCATCCAACAAAAACTGCCCTGCCGACTCTATTTAGCCTCAGAGACGGTTTGAGACAATTGTTACAAAAATCAGAGAATGTCACAAATTAGAGTGAAAGTGCTTCAAACAAGCGAATTATCGCGATACACCTGCTCGAATCCAACAAAAACTGTGCCCTGCCGACTCTATTTAGCCTCAGAGACGGTTTAAGACAATGGTTACAAAAATCAGAGAATGTCAAAAATTAGAGTGTAATTGCTTCAAACAAGCGAATTATCGCGAAACAACACCTGCTCGAATCCAACAAAAACTGTGTGCTACCGTCTCTACTGAGCCTCAGAGACGCTTTGAGACAAGTATTACAAAAATCAGAGAATGTCAAAAATTAGAGTGAAATTGCTTCAAACAGGCGAATTATCGCGAAACAACACCTGCTCGAATCCAACAAAAACTGTGCCCATCCGACTCCATTTAGCCTCAAAGACGGTTTGAGATAATTGTTGCAAAAATCAGAGAATGTCAAAGATTAGAGTGTAATTGCTTCAAACAAGCGAATTATCGCGAAACAACACCTGCTCGAATCCAACAAAAACTGTTTCCTGCCGACTCTACTTAGCCTCAGAGACGGTTTGAGACAATTGTTACAAAAATCAGAGAATGTCAAAAATTAGAGTGAAATTGCTTCAAACAAGCGAATTATCGCGAAACAACACCTGCTCGAATCCAACAAAAACTGTGCCCTGCCGACTCTATTTAGCCTCAGAGACGGTTTGAGACAATTGTTACAAAAATCAGAGAATGTCAAAAATTAGAGTGAAATTGCTTCAAACAAGGGAATTATCGCGAAACAACACCTGCTCGAATCCAACAAAAACTGTGCCCTGCCGACTCTATTTAGCCTCAGAGACGGTTTGAGACAATTGTTACAAAAATCAGAGAATGTCAAAAATTAGAGTGTAGTTGCCTCAAACAAGCGAATTATCGCGAAATAACACCTGCTCGAATCCAACAAAAACTGTGCGCTACCGTCTCTACTGAGCCTCAGACGGTTTAGGACAATTAGAAAAATCAGAGAATGTCAAAAATTAGAGTGAAATTGCTTCAAACAGGCGAATTATCTCGAAACAACACCTGCTCGAATCCAACAAAAACTGTGCGCTACTGTCTCTACTGAGCCTCAGAGACGCTTTGAGACAAGTATTACAAAAATCAGAGAATGTCAAAAATTAGACTGAAATTGCTTCAAACAGGCGAATTATCGCGAAACAACACCTGCTCGAATCCAACAAAAACTATGCCCTACCCACTCTATTTAGCCTCAGAGACGGTTTGAGACAATTGTTACAAAAATCAGAGAATGTCAAAAATTAGAGTGTAGTTGCCTCAAACAAGCGAATTATCGCGAAATAACACCTGCTCGAATCCAACAAAAACTGTGCGCTACCGTCTCTACTGAGCCTCAGACGGTTTAGGACAATTAGAAAAATCAGAGAATGTCAAAAATTAGAGTGAAATTGCTTCAAACAGGCGAATTATCGCGAAACAACACCTGCTCGAATCCAACAAAAACTGTGCCCATCCGACTCCATTTAGCCTCAAAGACGGTTTGAGATAATTGTTGCAAAAATCAGAGAATGTCAATGATTAGAGTGTAATTGCTTCAAACAAGCGAATTATCGCGAAACAACACCTGCTCGAATCCAACAAAAACTGTGCCCTGCCGACTCTATTTAGCCTCAGAGACGGTTTGAGACAATTGTTACAAAAATCAGAGAATGTCAAAAATTAGAGTGAAATTGCTTCAAACAGGCGAATTATCGCGAAACAACACCTGCTCGAATGCAACAAAAACTATGCCCTACCCACTCTATTTAGCCTCAAAGACGGTTTGAGACAATTCTTACAAAAATCAGAGAATGTCAAAAATTAGAGTGAAATTGCTTCAAACAGGCGAATTATCGCGAAACAACACCTGCTCGAATGCAACAAAAACAGTGCCCTGCCGACTCTATTTAGCCTCAGAGACGGTTTGAGACAATTGATACAAAAATCAGAGAAAATCAAAGATTAGAGTGTAATTGCTTCAAACAAGCGAATTATCGCGAAACAACACCTGCTCGAATCCAACAAAAACTGTGCCCTGCCGACTCCATTTGGTCTCAAAGACGGTTTGAGATAATTGTTACAAAAATCAGAGAATGTCAAAGATTAGAGTGTAATTGCTTCAAACAAGCGAGTTATCGCGAAACAACACCTGCTCCCATCCAACAAAAACTGCCCTGCCGACTCTATTTAGCCTCAGAGACGGTTTGAGACAATTGTTACAAAAATCAGAGAATGTCACAAATTAGAGTGAAAGTGCTTCAAACAAGCGAATTATCGCGATACACCTGCTCGAATCCAACAAAAACTGTGCCCTGCCGACTCTATTTAGCCTCAGAGACGGTTTAAGACAATGGTTACAAAAATCAGAGAATGTCAAAAATTAGAGTGTAATTGCTTCAAACAAGCGAATTATCGCGAAACAACACCTGCTCGAATCCAACAAAAACTGTGTGCTACCGTCTCTACTGAGCCTCAGAGACGCTTTGAGACAAGTATTACAAAAATCAGAGAATGTCAAAAATTAGAGTGAAATTGCTTCAAACAGGCGAATTATCGCGAAACAACACCTGCTCGAATCCAACAAAAACTGTGCCCATCCGACTCCATTTAGCCTCAAAGACGGTTTGAGATAATTGTTGCAAAAATCAGAGAATGTCAAAGATTAGAGTGTAATTGCTTCAAACAAGCGAATTATCGCGAAACAACACCTGCTTGAATCCAACAAAAACTGTTTCCTGCCGACTCTACTTAGCCTCAGAGACGGTTTGAGACAATTGTTACAAAAATCAGAGAATGTCAAAAATTAGAGTGAAATTGCTTCAAACAAGCGAATTATCGCGAAACAACACCTGCTCGAATCCAACAAAAACTGTGCCCTGCCGACTCTATTTAGCCTCAGAGACGGTTTGAGACAATTGTTACAAAAATCAGAGAATGTCAAAAATTAGAGTGAAATTGCTTCAAACAAGGGAATTATCGCGAAACAACACCTGCTCGAATCCAACAAAAACTGTGCCCTGCCGACTCTATTTAGCCTCAGAGACGGTTTGAGACAATTGTTACAAAAATCAGAGAATGTCAAAAATTAGAGTGAAATTGCTTCAAACAGGCGAATTATCGCGAAACAACACCTGCTCGAATCCAACAAAAACTGTGCCCTGCCGACTCCATTTAGCCTCAAAGACGGTTTGAGATAATTGTTACAAAAATCAGAGAATTTCAAAGATTAGAGTGTAATTGCTTCAAACAAGCGAATTATCGCGAAACAACACCTGCTCGAATCCAACAAAAACTGTGCCCTGCCGACTCTATTTAGCCTCAGAGACGGTTTGAGACAATTGTTACAAAGATCACAGAATGTCAAAAATTAGAGTTTAATTGCTTCAAACAAGCGAATTATGGCGAAACAGCACCTGCTCGGATCCAACAAAAACTGTTTCCTGCCGACTCTACTTAGCCTCAGAGACGGTTTGAGACAATTGTTACAAAAATCAGAGAATGTCAAAAATTAGAGTGAAATTGCTTCAAACAAGCGAATTATCGCGAAACAACACCTGCTCGAATCCAACAAAAACTGTGCCCTGCCGACTCTATTTAGCCTCAGAGACGGTTTGAGACAATTGTTACAAAAATCAGAGAATGTCAAAAATTAGAGTGTAATTGCTTCAAACAAGCGAATTATCGCGAAACAACACCTGCTCGAATCCAACAAAAACTGTGCGCTACCGTCTCTACTGAGCCTCAGAGACGCTTTGAGACAAGTATTACAAAAATCAGAGAATGTCAAAAATTAGAGTGAAATTGCTTCAAACAGGCGAATTATCTCGAAACAACACCTGCTCGAATCCAACAAAAACTGTGCGCTACTGTCTCTACTGAGCCTCAGAGACGCTTTGAGACAAGTATTACAAAAATCAGAGAATGTCAAAAATTAGACTGAAATTGCTTCAAACAGGCGAATTATCGCGAAACAACACCTGCTCGAATCCAACAAAAACTATGCCCTACCCACTCTATTTAGCCTCAGAGACGGTTTGAGACAATTGTTACAAAAATCAGAGAATGTCAAAAATTAGAGTGTAGTTGCCTCAAACAAGCGAATTATCGCGAAATAACACCTGCTCGAATCCAACAAAAACTGTGCGCTACCGTCTCTACTGAGCCTCAGACGGTTTAGGACAATTAGAAAAATCAGAGAATGTCAAAAATTAGAGTGAAATTGCTTCAAACAGGCGAATTATCGCGAAACAACACCTGCTCGAATCCAACAAAAACTGTGCCCATCCGACTCCATTTAGCCTCAAAGACGGTTTGAGATAATTGTTGCAAAAATCAGAGAATGTCAAAGATTAGAGTGTAATTGCTTCAAACAAGCGAATTATCGCGAAACAACACCTGCTCGAATCCAACAAAAACTGTGCCCTGCCGACTCCATTTGGTCTCAAAGACGGTTTGAGATAATTGTTACAAAAATCAGAGAATGTCAAAGATTAGAGTGTAATTGCTTCAAACAAGCGAGTTATCGCGAAACAACACCTGCTCCCATCCAACAAAAACTGCCCTGCCGACTCTATTTAGCCTCAGAGACGGTTTGAGACAATTGTTACAAAAATCAGAGAATGTCACAAATTAGAGTGAAAGTGCTTCAAACAAGCGAATTATCGCGATACACCTGCTCGAATCCAACAAAAACTGTGCCCTGCCGACTCTATTTAGCCTCAGAGACGGTTTAAGACAATGGTTACAAAAATCAGAGAATGTCAAAAATTAGAGTGTAATTGCTTCAAACAAGCGAATTATCGCGAAACAACACCTGCTCGAATCCAACAAAAACTGTGTGCTACCGTCTCTACTGAGCCTCAGAGACGCTTTGAGACAAGTATTACAAAAATCAGAGAATGTCAAAAATTAGAGTGAAATTGCTTCAAACAGGCGAATTATCGCGAAACAACACCTGCTCGAATCCAACAAAAACTGTGCCCATCCGACTCCATTTAGCCTCAAAGACGGTTTGAGATAATTGTTGCAAAAATCAGAGAATGTCAAAGATTAGAGTGTAATTGCTTCAAACAAGCGAATTATCGCGAAACAACACCTGCTCGAATCCAACAAAAACTGTTTCCTGCCGACTCTACTTAGCCTCAGAGACGGTTTGAGACAATTGTTACAAAAATCAGAGAATGTCAAAAATTAGAGTGAAATTGCTTCAAACAAGCGAATTATCGCGAAACAACACCTGCTCGAATCCAACAAAAACTGTGCCCTGCCGACTCTATTTAGCCTCAGAGACGGTTTGAGACAATTGTTACAAAAATCAGAGAATGTCAAAAATTAGAGTGAAATTGCTTCAAACAAGGGAATTATCGCGAAACAACACCTGCTCGAATCCAACAAAAACTGTGCCCTGCCGACTCTATTTAGCCTCAGAGACGGTTTGAGACAATTGTTACAAAAATCAGAGAATGTCAAAAATTAGAGTGAAATTGCTTCAAACAGGCGAATTATCGCGAAACAACACCTGCTCGAATCCAACAAAAACTGTGCCCTGCCGACTCCATTTAGCCTCAAAGACGGTTTGAGATAATTGTTACAAAAATCAGAGAATTTCAAAGATTAGAGTGTAATTGCTTCAAACAAGCGAATTATCGCGAAACAACACCTGCTCGAATCCAACAAAAACTGTTCCCTGCCGACTCTATTTAGCCTCAGAGACGGTTTGAGACAATTGTTACAAAGATCACAGAATGTCAAAAATTAGAGTTTAATTGCTTCAAACAAGCGAATTATCGCGAAACAGCACCTGCTCGAATCCAACAAAAACTGTTTCCTGCCGACTCTACTTAGCCTCAGAGACGGTTTGAGACAATTGTTACAAAAATCAGAGAATGTCAAAAATTAGAGTGAAATTGCTTCAAACAAGCGAATTATCGCGAAACAACACCGGCTCGAATCCAACAAAAACTGTGCCCTGCCGACTCTATTTAGCCTCAGAGACGGTTTGAGACAATTGTTACAAAAATCAGAGAATGTCAAAAATTAGAGTGAAATTGCTTCAAACAGGCGAATTATCTCGAAACAACACCTGCTCGAATCCAACAAAAACTGTGCGCTACTGTCTCTACTGAGCCTCAGAGACGCTTTGAGACAAGTATTACAAAAATCAGAGAATGTCAAAAATTAGACTGAAATTGCTTCAAACAGGCGAATTATCGCGAAACAACACCTGCTCGAATCCAACAAAAACTATGCCCTACCCACTCTATTTAGCCTCAGAGACGGTTTGAGACAATTGTTACAAAAATCAGAGAATGTCAAAAATTAGAGTGTAGTTGCCTCAAACAAGCGAATTATCGCGAAATAACACCTGCTCGAATCCAACAAAAACTGTGCGCTACCGTCTCTACTGAGCCTCAGACGGTTTAGGACAATTAGAAAAATCAGAGAATGTCAAAAATTAGAGTGAAATTGCTTCAAACAGGCGAATTATCGCGAAACAACACCTGCTCGAATCCAACAAAAACTGTGCGCTACCGTCTCTACTGAGCCTCAGACGGTTTAGGACAATTAGAAAAATCAGAGAATGTCAAAAATTAGAGTGAAATTGCTTCAAAGAAGCGAATTATCGCGAAACAACACCTGCTCGAATCCAACAAAAACTGTGCCCTGCCGACTCCATTTAGCCTCAAAGACGGTTTAGGACAATTAGAAAAATCAGAGAATGTCAAAAATTAGATTGAAATTGCTTCAAACAGGCGAATTATCGCGAAACAACACGAATCCAACAAAAACTATGCCCTACCCACTCTATTTAGCCTCAGATACGGTTTGAGACAATTGTTACAAAAATCAGAGAATGTCAAAAATTGGAGTGAAATTGCTTCAAACAAGGAAATTATCGCGAAACAACACCTGCTCGAATCCAACAAAAACTGTGCCCTGCCGACTCTATTTAGCCTCAGAGACGGTTTAAGACAATGGTTAAAAAAATCAGAGAATGTCAAAAATTAGAGTGTAATTGCTTCAAACAAGCGAATTATCGCGAAACAACACCTGCTCGAATTCAACAAAAACTGTGCGCTACCGTCTCTACTGAGCCTCAGAGACGCTTTGAGACAAGTATTACAAAAATCAGAGAATGTCAAAAATTAGAGTGAAATTGCTTCAAACAGGCGAATTATCGCGAAACAACACCTGCTCGAATCCAACAAAAACTATGCCCTACCCACCCTATTTAGCCTCAGAGACGGTTTGAGACAATTGTTACAAAAATCAGAGAATGTCAAAAATTAGAGTTTAATTGCTTCAAACAAGCGAATTATCCCGAAACAACACCTGCTCGAATCCAACAAAAACTGTGCGCTACTGTCTCTACTGAGCCTCAGAGACGCTTTGAGACAAGTATTACAAAAATCAGAGAATGTCAAAAATTAGACTGAGATTGCTTCAAACAGGCGAATTATCGCGAAACAACACCTGCTCGAATCCAACAAAAACTATGCCCTACCCACTCTATTTAGCCTCAGAGACGGTTTGAGACAATTGTTACAAAAATCAGAGAATGTCATAAATTAGAGTGTAGTTGCCTCAAACAAGCGAATTATCGCGAAATATAACCTGCTCGAATCCAACAAAAACTGTGCGCTACCGTCTCTACTGAGCCTCAGAGACGCTTTGAGACAAGTATTACAAAAATCAGAGAATGTCAAAAATTAGAGTGATATTGCTTCAAACAGGCGAATTATCGCGAAACAACACCTGCTCGAATCCAACAAAAACTGTGCCCTGCCGACTCCATTTAGCCTCAAACGCGGTTTGAGATAATTGTTATAAAAATCAGAGAATGTCAAAGATTAGAGTCTAATTACTTCAAACAAGCGAATTATCGCGAAGCAACACCTGCTCAAATCCAACAAAAACTGTGCCCTGCCGACTCCATTTGGTCTCAAAGACGGTTTGAGATAATTGTTACAAAAATCAGAGAATGTCAAAAATTAGAGTGTAATTGCTTCAAACAAGCGAGTTATCGCGAAACAACACCTGCTCCCATCCAACAAAAACTGCCCTGCCGACTCTATTTAGCCTCAGAGACGGTTTGAGACAATTGTTACAAAAATCAGAGAATGTCACAAATTAGAGTGAAATTGCTTCAAACCAGCGAATTATCGCGAAACAACACCTGCTCGAATCCAACAAAAACTGTGCCCTGCCGACTCTATTTAGCCTCAGAGACGGTTTGAGACAATTGTTACAAAAATCAGAGAATGTCAAAAATTAGAGTGTAATTGCTTCAAACAAGCGAATTATCGCGAAACAACACCTGCTCGAATCCAACAAAAACTGTGCGCTACCGTCTCTACTGAGCCTCAGAGACGCTTTGAGACAAGTATTACAAAAATCAGAGAATGTCAAAAATTAGAGTGAAATTGCTTCAAACAAGCGAATTATCGCGAAACAAAACCTGCTCGAATCCAACAAAAACTGTGCCCTGCCGACTCTATTTAGCCTCAGAGACGGTTTGAGACAATTGTTACAAAAATCAGAGAATGTCAAAAATTAGAGTGAAATTGCTTCAAACAGGCGAATTATCGCGAAACAACACCTGCTCGAATGCAACAAAAACTATGCCCTACCCACTCTATTTAGCCTCAAAGACGGTTTGAGACAATTCTTACAAAAATCAGAGAATGTCAAAAATTAGAGTGAAATTGCTTCAAACAGGCGAATTATCGCGAAACAACACCTGCTCGAATGCAACAAAAACAGTGCCCTTCCGACTCTATTTAGCCTCAGAGACGGTTTGAGACAATTGATACAAAAATCAGAGAAAATCAAAGATTAGAGTGTAATTGCTTCAAACAAGCGAATTATCGCGAAACAACACCTGCTCGAATCCAACAAAAACTGTGCCCTGCCGACTCCATTTGGTCTCAAAGACGGTTTGAGATAATTGTTACAAAAATCAGAGAATGTCAAAGATTAGAGTGTAATTGCTTCAAACAAGCGAGTTATCGCGAAACAACACCTGCTCCCATCCAACAAAAACTGCCCTGCCGACTCTATTTAGCCTCAGAGACGGTTTGAGACAATTGTTACAAAAATCAGAGAATGTCACAAATTAGAGTGAAAGTGCTTCAAACAAGCGAATTATCGCGATACACCTGCTCGAATCCAACAAAAACTGTGCCCTGCCGACTCTATTTAGCCTCAGAGACGGTTTAAGACAATGGTTACAAAAATCAGAGAATGTCAAAAATTAGAGTGTAATTGCTTCAAACAAGCGAATTATCGCGAAACAACACCTGCTCGAATCCAACAAAAACTGTGTGCTACCGTCTCTACTGAGCCTCAGAGACGCTTTGAGACAAGTATTACAAAAATCAGAGAATGTCAAAAATTAGAGTGAAATTGCTTCAAACAGGCGAATTATCGCGAAACAACACCTGCTCGAATCCAACAAAAACTGTGCCCATCCGACTCCATTTAGCCTCAAAGACGGTTTGAGATAATTGTTGCAAAAATCAGAGAATGTCAAAGATTAGAGTGTAATTGCTTCAAACAAGCGAATTATCGCGAAACAACACCTGCTCGAATCCAACAAAAACTGTTTCCTGCCGACTCTACTTAGCCTCAGAGACGGTTTGAGACAATTGTTACAAAAATCAGAGAATGTCAAAAATTAGAGTGAAATTGCTTCAAACAAGCGAATTATCGCGAAACAACACCTGCTCGAATCCAACAAAAACTGTGCCCTGCCGACTCTATTTAGCCTCAGAGACGGTTTGAGACAATTGTTACAAAAATCAGAGAATGTCAAAAATTAGAGTGAAATTGCTTCAAACAAGGGAATTATCGCGAAACAACACCTGCTCGAATCCAACAAAAACTGTGCCCTGCCGACTCTATTTAGCCTCAGAGACGGTTTGAGACAATTGTTACAAAAATCAGAGAATGTCAAAAATTAGAGTGAAATTGCTTCAAACAGGCGAATTATCGCGAAACAACACCTGCTCGAATCCAACAAAAACTGTGCCCTGCCGACTCCATTTAGCCTCAAAGACGGTTTGAGATAATTGTTACAAAAATCAGAGAATTTCAAAGATTAGAGTGTAATTGCTTCAAACAAGCGAATTATCGCGAAACAACACCTGCTCGAATCCAACAAAAACTGTGCCCTGCCGACTCTATTTAGCCTCAGAGACGGTTTGAGACAATTGTTACAAAGATCACAGAATGTCAAAAATTAGAGTTTAATTGCTTCAAACAAGCGAATTATCGCGAAACAGCACCTGCTCGAATCCAACAAAAACTGTTTCCTGCCGACTCTACTTAGCCTCAGAGACGGTTTGAGACAATTGTTACAAAAATCAGAGAATGTCAAAAATTAGAGTGAAATTGCTTCAAACAAGCGAATTATCGCGAAACAACACCTGCTCGAATCCAACAAAAACTGTGCCCTGCCGACTCTATTTAGCCTCAGAGACGGTTTGAGACAATTGTTACAAAAATCAGAGAATGTCAAAAATTAGAGTGTAATTGCTTCAAACAAGCGAATTATCGCGAAACAACACCTGCTCGAATCCAACAAAAACTGTGCGCTACAGTCTCTACTGAGCCTCAGAGACGCTTTGAGACAAGTATTACAAAAATCAGAGAATGTCAAAAATTAGAGTGAAATTGCTTCAAACAGGCGAATTATCTCGAAACAACACCTGCTCGAATCCAACAGAAACTGTGCGCTACTGTCTCTACTGAGCCTCAGAGACGCTTTGAGACAAGTATTACAAAAATCAGAGAATGTCAAAAATTAGACTGAAATTGCTTCAAACAGGCGAATTATCGCGAAACAACACCTGCTCGAATCCAACAAAAACTATGCCCTACCCACTCTATTTAGCCTCAGAGACGGTTTGAGACAATTGTTACAAAAATCAGAGAATGTCAAAAATTAGAGTGTAGTTGCCTCAAACAAGCGAATTATCGCGAAATAACACCTGCTCGAATCCAACAAAAACTGTGCGCTACCGTCTCTACTGAGCCTCAGACGGTTTAGGACAATTAGAAAAATCAGAGAATGTCAAAAATTAGAGTGAAATTGCTTCAAAGAAGCGAATTATCGCGAAACAACACCTGCTCGAATCCAACAAAAACTGTGCCCTGCCGACTCCATTTAGCCTCAAAGACGGTTTAGGACAATTAGAAAAATCAGAGAATGTCAAAAATTAGATTGAAATTGCTTCAAACAGGCGAATTATCGCGAAACAACACGAATCCAACAAAAACTATGCCCTACCCACTCTATTTAGCCTCAGATACGGTTTGAGACAATTGTTACAAAAATCAGAGAATGTCAAAAATTGGAGTGAAATTGCTTCAAACAAGGAAATTATCGCGAAACAACACCTGCTCGAATCCAACAAAAACTGTGCCCTGCCGACTCTATTTAGCCTCAGAGACGGTTTAAGACAATGGTTAAAAAAATCAGAGAATGTCAAAAATTAGAGTGTAATTGCTTCAAACAAGCGAATTATCGCGAAACAACACCTGCTCGAATCCAACAAAAACTGTGCGCTACCGTCTCTACTGAGCCTCAGAGACGCTTTGAGACAAGTATTACAAAAATCAGAGAATGTCAAAAATTAGAGTGAAATTGCTTCAAACAGGCGAATTATCGCGAAACAACACCTGCTCGAATCCAACAAAAACTGTGCCCTGCCGACTCCATTTAGCCTCAAAGACGGTTTGAGATAATTGTTACAAAAATCAGAGAATGTCAAAGATTAGAGTGTAATTGCTTCAAACAAGCGAATTATCGCGAAACAACACCTGCTCGAATACAACAAAAACTGGGCCCTGCCGACTCTATTTAGCCTCAGAGACGGTTTGAGACAATTGTTACAAAGATCACAGAATGTCAAAAATTAGAGTTTAATTGCTTCAAACAAGCGAATTATCGCGAAACAACACCTGCTCGAATCCAACAAAAACTGTGCGCTACCGTCTCTACTGAGCCTCAGAGACGCTTTGAGAGAAGTATTACAAAAATCAGAGAATGTCAAAAATTAGAGTGAAATTGCTTCAAACAGGCGAATTATCGCGAAACAACACCTGCTCGAATCCAACAAAAACTGTGCCCTGCCGACTCCATTTAGCCTCAAAGACGGTTTGAGATAATTGTTACAAAAATCAGAGAATGTCAAAGATTAGAGTGTAATTGCTTCAAACAAGCGAATTATCGCGAAACAACACCTGCTCGAATCCAACAAAAACTGTGCCCTGCCGACTCTATTTAGCCTCAGAGACGGTTTGAGACAATTGTTACAAAGATCACAGAATGTCAAAAATTAGAGTTTAATTGCTTCAAACAAGCGAATTATCGCGAAACAGCACCTGCTCGAATCCAACAAAAACTGTTTCCTGCCGACTCTACTTAGCCTCAGAGACGGTTTGAGACAATTGTTACAAAAATCAGAGAATGTCAAAAATTAGAGTGAAATTGCTTCAAACAAGCGAATTATCGCGAAACAACACCTGCTCGAATCCAACAAAAACTGTGCCCTGCCGACTCTATTTAGCCTCAGAGACGGTTTGAGACAATTGTTACAAAAATCAGAGAATGTCAAAAATTAGAGTGTAATTGCTTCAAACAAGCGAATTATCGCGAAACAACACCTGCTCGAATCCAACAAAAACTGTGCGCTACCGTCTCTACTGAGCCTCAGAGACGCTTTGAGACAAGTATTACAAAAATCAGAGAATGTCAAAAATTAGAGTGAAATTGCTTCAAACAGGCGAATTATCTCGAAACAACACCTGCTCGAATCCAACAAAAACTGTGCGCTACTGTCTCTACTGAGCCTCAGAGACGCTTTGAGACAAGTATTACAAAAATCAGAGAATGTCAAAAATTAGACTGAAATTGCTTCAAACAGGCGAATTATCGCGAAACAACACCTGCTCGAATCCAACAAAAACTATGCCCTACCCACTCTATTTAGCCTCAGAGACGGTTTGAGACAATTGTTACAAAAATCAGAGAATGTCAAAAATTAGAGTGTAGTTGCCTCAAACAAGCGAATTATCGCGAAATAACACCTGCTCGAATCCAACAAAAACTGTGCGCTACCGTCTCTACTGAGCCTCAGACGGTTTAGGACAATTAGAAAAATCAGAGAATGTCAAAAATTAGAGTGAAATTGCTTCAAAGAAGCGAATTATCGCGAAACAACACCTGCTCGAATCCAACAAAAACTGTGCCCTGCCGACTCCATTTAGCCTCAAAGACGGTTTAGGACAATTAGAAAAATCAGAGAATGTCAAAAATTAGATTGAAATTGCTTCAAACAGGCGAATTATCGCGAAACAACACGAATCCAACAAAAACTATGCCCTACCCACTCTATTTAGCCTCAGATACGGTTTGAGACAATTGTTACAAAAATCAGAGAATGTCAAAAATTGGAGTGAAATTGCTTCAAACAAGGAAATTATCGCGAAACAACACCTGCTCGAATCCAACAAAAACTGTGCCCTGCCGACTCTATTTAGCCTCAGAGACGGTTTAAGACAATGGTTAAAAAAATCAGAGAATGTCAAAAATTAGAGTGTAATTGCTTCAAACAAGCGAATTATCGCGAAACAACACCTGCTCGAATCCAACAAAAACTGTGCGCTACCGTCTCTACTGAGCCTCAGAGACGCTTTGAGACAAGTATTACAAAAATCAGAGAATGTCAAAAATTAGAGTGAAATTGCTTCAAACAGGCGAATTATCGCGAAACAACACCTGCTCGAATCCAACAAAAACTGTGCCCTGCCGACTCCATTTAGCCTCAAAGACGGTTTGAGATAATTGTTACAAAAATCAGAGAATGTCAAAGATTAGAGTGTAATTGCTTCAAACAAGCGAATTATCGCGAAACAACACCTGCTCGAATACAACAAAAACTGGGCCCTGCCGACTCTATTTAGCCTCAGAGACGGTTTGAGACAATTGTTACAAAGATCACAGAATGTCAAAAATTAGAGTTTAATTGCTTCAAACAAGCGAATTATCGCGAAACAACACCTGCTCGAATCCAACAAAAACTGTGCGCTACCGTCTCTACTGAGCCTCAGAGACGCTTTGAGAGAAGTATTACAAAAATCAGAGAATGTCAAAAATTAGAGTGAAATTGCTTCAAACAGGCGAATTATCGCGAAACAACACCTGCTCGAATCCAACAAAAACTATGCCCTACCCACTCTATTTAGCCTCAGAGACGGTTTAGGACAATTGTTACAAAAATCAGAGAATGTCAAAAATTAGAGTGAAATTGCTTCAAAGAAGCGAATTATCGCGAAACAACACCTGCTCGAATCCAACAAAAACTGTGCCCTGCCGACTCTATTTAGCCCCAGAGACGGTTTGAGACAATTAGTACAAAGATCAGAGAATGTCAAAAATTAGAGTGTAATTGCTTCAAACAAGCGATTTATCGCGAAACAACACCTGCTCGAATCCAACAAAAACTATGCGCTACCGTCTCTACTGAGGCTCAGAGACGCTTTGAGACAAGTATTTCAAAAATCAGAGAATGTCAAAAATTAGAGTGAAATTGCTTCAAACAGGCGAATTATCGCCAAACAACACCTGCTCGAATCCAACAAAAACTGTGCCCTCCGGTCTCAACTGAGCGTCAGATACGCTTTGAGACAAGTGTTACAAAAATCAGAGAATGTCAAAAATTAGAGTGAAATTGCTTCAAACAGGCGAATTATCGCGAAACAACACCTTCTCCTATCCAACAAAAACTGTGCCCTGCCGAATCTAATTAGCCTCAGAGACGGATTAGGACAATTGTTACAAAAATCAGAGAATGTCAAAAATTAGAGTGAAATTGCTTCAAAGAAGCGAATTATCGCCAAACAACACCTGCTCGAATCCAACAAATACTGTGCCCTCCGGTCTCCACTGAGCGTCAGAGACGCTTTGAGACAAGTGTAACAAAAATCAGAGAATGTCAAAAATTAGAGTGAAATTGCTTCAAACAAGCGAATTATCGCGAAACAACACCTGCTCGAATCCAACAAAAACTGTGCCCTGCCGACTCTATTTAGCCTCAGAGACGGTTTAAGAAAATGGTTAAAAAAATCTGAGAATGTCAAATATTAGAGTGTAATTGCTTCATACAAGCGAATTATCGCGAAACAACACCTGCTCGAATCCAACAAAAACTGTGCGCTACCGTCTCTACTGAGCCTCAGAGACGCTGTGAGACAAGTATTACAAAAATCAGAGAATGTCAAAAATTAGAGTGAAATTGCTTCAAACAGGCGAATTATCGCGAAACAACACCTGCTCGAATCCAACAAAAACTGTGCCCTGCCGACACCATTTAGCCTCAAAGATGGTTTGTGATAATTGTTACAAAAATCAGAGAATGTCAAAGATTAGAGTGTAATTGCTTTAAACAAGCGAATTATCGCGAAACAACACCTGCTCGAATCCAACAAAAACTGTGCCCTGCTGACTACTTAGCCTCAGAGACGGTTTGAGACAATTGTTACAAAGATCACAGAATGTCAAAAATTAGAGTTTAATTGCTTCAAACAAGCGAATTATCGCGAAACAACAGCTGCCCGAATCCAACAAAAACTGTGCCCTGCCGACTCTATTTAGCCTCAGAGACGGTTTGAGACAATTGTTACAAAAATCAGAGAATGTCAAAAATTAGAGTGTAATTGCTTCAAACAGGCGAATTATCGCGAAACAACACCTGCTCGAATGCAACAAAAACTGTGCCCTGCCGACTCCATTTAGCCTCAAAGACGGTTTGAGACAATTGTTACAAAAATCAGAGAATGTCAAAAATTAGAGTGAAATTGCTTCAAACAGGCGAATTATCGCGAAACAACACCTGCCCGAATCCAACAAAAACCATGCCCTACTCACTCTATTTAGCCTCAGAGACGGTTTGAGACAATTGTTACAAAAATCAGAGAATGTCAAAAATTAGAGTGTAATTGCTTCAAACAAGCGAATTATCGCGAAACAACACCTGCTCGAATCCAACAAAAACTGTGCCCTGCCGACTCTATTTAGCCTCAGAGACGGTTTAGGACAATTGTTACAAAAATCAGAGAATGTCAAAAATTAGAGTGAAATTGCTTCAAAGAAGCGAATTATCGCCAAACACCTGCTCGAATCCAACAAAAACTGTGCCCTCCGGTCTCCAATGAGCGTCAGAGACGCTTTGAGACAAGTGTAACAAAAATCAGAGAATGTCAAAAATTAGAGTGAAATTGCTTCTAACAGGCGAATTATCGCGTAACAACACCTGCTCGTATCCAACATAAACTGTGCCCTGCCGACTCCATTTAGCCTCAGAGACCGTTTGCGACAATTGCTACAAAAATCAGAGAATGTCAAAAATTAGAGTGAAATTGCTTCAAACAAGCGAATTGACGCGATACAACACCTGCTCGAATCCAACAAATACTGTGCCCTGCCGACTCTATTTAGCCTCAGAGACGGTTTGAGATAATTGTTACAAAAATCAGAGAATGTCAAAAATTAGAGTGTAATTGCTTCAAACAAGCGATTTATCGCGAAACAACACCTGCTCGAATCCAACAAAAACTATGCGCTACCGTCTCTACTGAGGCTCAGAGACGCTTTGAGACAAGTATTACAAAAATCAGAGAATGTCAAAAATTAGAGTGAAATTGCTTCAAACAGGAGACTTATCGCCAAACTACACCTGCTCGAATCCAACAAAAACTGTGCCCTCCGGTCTCAAGTGAGCGTCAGAGACTCTTTGAGACAAGTGTTACAGAAATCAGAGAATGTCAAAAATTAGAGTGAAATTGCTTCAAACAGGCGAATTATCGCGAAACAACACCTTCTCGTATCCAACAAAAACTGTGCCCTGCCGACTCTAATTAGCCTCAGAGACGGTTTGAGATAATTGTTACAAAAATCAGAGAATGTCAAAGATTAGAGTGTAATTGCTTCAAACAAGCGAATTATCGCGAAACAACACCTGCTCGAATCAAACAAAAACCGTGCCCTGCCGTCTCTACCTGGCCTCAGAGTCGGTTTGAGACAATTGTTACAAAAATCAGAGAATGTCAAAAATTAGAGTGAAATTGCTTCAAACAAGCGAATTATCGCGAAACAACACCTGCTCGAATCCAACAAAAACTGTGCCCTGCCGACTCTATTTAGCCTTAGAGACGGTTTGAGACAATTGTTACAAAAATCAGAGAATGTCAAAAATTAGAGTGGAGTTACTTCAAACAAGCGAATTATCGCGAAACAACACCTGCTCGAATCCAACAAAAACTGTGCCCTGCCGACTCTATTTAGCCTCAGAGACGGTTTGAGACAATTGTTACAAAAATCATAGAATGTCAAAAATTAGAGTGAAATTGCTTCAAACATGCGAATAATCGCGAAACAACACCTGCTCGAATCCAACAAAAACTGTGCCCTGCCGACTCTATTTAGCCTCAGAGACGGTTTGAGACAATTGTTACAAAAATCATAGAATGTCAAAAATTAGAGCGAAATTGCTTCAAACAAGCGAATTATCGCGAAACAACACCTGCTCGAATCCAACAAAAACTGTGCCCTCCCGACTCTATTTAGCCTCTGAGACGGTTTGAGACAATTGTTACAAAAATCAGAGAATGTCTTAAATTAGAGTGTAATTGCTTCAAACAAGAGAATTATCGCGAAACAACACCTGCTCGAATCCAACAAAAACTGTGCGCTACCGTCTTTATTGAGCCTCAGAGACGCTTTGAGACAAGTATTACAAAAATCATAGAATGTCAAAAATTAGAGTGAAATTGCTTCAAACAGGCGAATTATCACGAAACAACACCTGCTCGAATGCAACAAAAACTGTGCCCTGCCGACTCCATTTAGCCTCAAAGACGGTTTGAGACAATTGTTACAAAAATCATAGAATGTCAAAAATTAGAGTGAAATTGCTTCAAACAGGCGAATTATCGCGAAACAACACCTGCTCGAATCCAACAAAAACTATGCCCTACCCACTCTATTTAGCCTCAGATACGGTTTGAGACAATTGTTACAAAAATCGGAGAATGTCAAAAATTAGAGTGAAATTGCTTCAAACAAGCGAATTATCGCGAAACAACACCTGCTCGAATCCAACAAAAACTGTGCCCTGCCGACTCTATTTAGCCTCAGAGACGGTTTAAGAAAATGGTTAAAAAAATCTGAGAATGTCAAATATTAGAGTGTAATTGCTTCATACAAGCGAATTATCGCGAAACAACACCTGCTGGAATCCAACAAAAACTGTGCGCTACCGTCTCTACTGAGCCTCAGAGACGCTGTGAGACAAGTATTACAAAAATCAGAGAATGTCAAAAATTAGAGTGAAATTGCTTCAAACAGGCGAATTATCGCGAAACAACACCTGCTCGAATCCAACAAAAACTGTGCCCTGCCGACACCATTTAGCCTCAAAGATGGTTTGTGATAATTGTTACAAAAATCAGAGAATGTCAAAGATTAGAGTGTAATTGCTTTAAACAAGCGAATTATCGCGAAACAACACCTGCTCGAATCCAACAAAAACTGTGCCCTGCTGACTCTACTTAGCCTCAGAGACGGTTTGAGACAATTGTTACAAAGATCAAAGAATGTCAAAAATTAGAGTTTAATTGCTTCAAACAAGCGAATTATCGCGAAACAACAGCTGCCCGAATCCAACAAAAACTGTGCCCTGCCGACTCTATTTAGCCTCAGAGACGGTTTGAGACAATTGTTACAAAAATCAGAGAATGTCAAAAATTAGAGTGTAATTGCTTCAAACAGGCGAATTATCGCGAAACAACACCTGCTCGAATGCAACAAAAACTGTGCCCTGCCGACTCCATTTAGCCTCAAAGACGGTTTGAGACAATTGTTACAAAATCAGAGAATGTCAAAAATTAGAGTTAAATTGCTTCAAACAGGCGAATTATCGCGAAACAACACCTGCCCGAATCCAACAAAAACCATGCCCTACTCACTCTATTAAGCCTCAGAGACGGTTTGAGACAATTGTTACAAAAATCAGAGAATGTCAAAAATTAGAGTGTAATTGCTTCAAACAAGCGAATTGTCGCGAAACAACACCTGCTCGAATCCAACAAAAACTGTGCCCTGCCGACTCTATTTAGCCTCAGAGACGGTTTAGGACAATTGTTACAAAAATCAGAGAATGTCAAAAATTAGAGTGAAATTGCTTCAAAGAAGCGAATTATCGCCAAACACCTGCTCGAATCCAACAAAAACTGTGCCCTCCGGTCTCCAATGAGCGTCAGAGACGCTTTGAGACAAGTGTAACAAAAATCAGAGAATGTCAAAAATTAGAGTGAAATTGCTTCAAACAGGCGAATTATCACGAAACAACACCTGCTCGAATGCAACAAAAACTGTGCCCTGCCGACTCCATTTAGCCTCAAAGACGGTTTGAGACAATTGTTACAAAAATCATAGAATGTCAAAAATTAGAGTGAAATTGCTTCAAACAGGCGAATTATCGCGAAACAACACCTGCTCGAATCCAACAAAAACTATGCCCTACCCACTCTATTTAGCCTCAGATACGGTTTGAGACAATTGTTACAAAAATCAGAGAATGTCAAAAATTAGAGTGAAATTGCTTCAAACAAGCGAATTATCGCGAAACAACACCTGCTCGAATCCAACAAAAACTGTGCCCTGCCGACTCTATTTAGCCTCAGAGACGGTTTGAGACAATTCTTACAAAAATCAGAGAATGTCAAAAATTAGAGTGTAATTGCTTCAAACAAGCGAATTATCGCGAAACAACACCTGCTCGAATCCAACAAAAACTGTGCGCTACCGTCTCTACTGAGCCTCAGAGTCGCTTTGAGACAAGTATTACAAAAATCAGAGAATGTCAAAAATTAGAGTGAAATTGCTTCAAACAGGCGAATTATCGCGAAACAACACCTGCTCGAATCCAACAAAAACTATGCCCTACCCACCCTATTTAGCCTCAGAGACGGTTTGAGACAATTGTTACAAAAATCAGAGAATGTCAAAAATTAGAGTTTAATTGCTTCAAACAAGCGAATTATCCCGAAACAACACCTGCTCGAATCCAACAAAAACTGTGCGCTACTGTCTCTACTGAGCCTCAGAGACGCTTTGAGACAAGTATTACAAAAATCAGAGAATGTCAAAAATTAGACTGAGATTGCTTCAAACAGGCGAATTATCGCGAAACAACACCTGCTCGAATCCAACAAAAACTATGCCCTACCCACTCTATTTAGCCTCAGAGACGGTTTGAGACAATTGTTACAAAAATCAGAGAATGTCATAAATTAGAGTGTAGTTGCCTCAAACAAGCGAATTATCGCGAAATAAAACCTGCTCGAATCCAACAAAAACTGTGCGCTACCGTCTCTACTGAGCCTCAGAGACGCTTTGAGACAAGTATTACAAAAATCAGAGAATGTCAAAAATTAGAGTGATATTGCTTCAAACAGGCGAATTATCGCGAAACAACACCTGCTCGAATCCAACAAAAACTGTGCCCTGCCGACTCCATTTAGCCTCAAACGCGGTTTGAGATAATTGTTATAAAAATCAGAGAATGTCAAAGATTAGAGTCTAATTACTTCAAACAAGCGAATTATCGCGAAACAACACCTGCTCAAATCCAACAAAAACTGTGCCCTGCCGACTCCATTTGGTCTCAAAGACGGTTTGAGATAATTGTTACAAAAATCAGAGAATGTCAAAAATTAGAGTGGAGTTACTTCAAACAAGCGAACTATCGCGAAACAACACCTGCTCGAATCCAACAAAAACTGTGCCCTGCCGACTCTATTTAGCCTCAGAGACGGTTTGAGACAATTGTTACAAAAATCAGAGAATGTCAAAAATTAGAGTGTAATTGCTTCAAACAAGCGAATTATCGCGAAACAACACCTGCTCAAATCCAACAAAAACTGTGCGCTACCGTCTCTACTGAGCCTCAGAGACGCTTCGAGACAAGTATTACAAAAGTCAGAGAATGTCAAAAATTAGAGTGAAATTGCTTCAAACAGGCGAATTATCGCGAAACAACACCTGCTCGAATCCAACAAAAACTGTGCCCTGCCGACTCCATTTAGCCTCAAAGACGGTTTGAGATAATTGTTACAAAAATCAGAGAATGTCAAAGATTAGTGTAATTGCTTCAAACAAGCGAATTATCGCGAAACAACACCTGCTCGAATCCAACAAAAACTGTGCCCTGCCGACTCTATTTAGCCTCAGAGACGGTTTGAGACAATTGTTACAAAGATCACAGAATGTCAAAAATTAGAGTTTAATTGCTTCAAACAAGCGAATTATCGAGAAACAGCACCTGCTCGAATCCAAAAAAAACTGTTTCCTGCCGACTCTGCTTAGCCTCAGAGACGGTTTGAGACAATTGTTACAAAAATCAGAGAATGTCAAAAATTAGAGTGAAATTGCTTCAAACAAGCGAATTATCGCGAAACAACACCTGCTCGAATCCAACAAAAACTGTGCCCTGCCGACTCTATTTAGCCTCAGAGACGGTTTGAGACAATTCTTACAAAAATCAGAGAATGTCAAAAATTAGAGTGTAATTGCTTCAAACAAGCGAATTATCGCGAAACAACACCTGCTCGAATCCAACAAAAACTGTGCGCTACCGTCTCTACTGAGCCTCAGAGTCGCTTTGAGACAAGTATTACAAAAATCAGAGAATGTCAAAAATTAGAGTGAAATTGCTTCAAACAGGCGAATTATCGCGAAACAACACCTGCTCGAATCCAACAAAAACTATGCCCTACCCACCCTATTTAGCCTCAGAGACGGTTTGAGACAATTGTTACAAAAATCAGAGAATGTCAAAAATTAGAGTTTAATTGCTTCAAACAAGCGAATTATCCCGAAACAACACCTGCTCGAATCCAACAAAAACTGTGCGCTACTGTCTCTACTGAGCCTCAGAGACGCTTTGAGACAAGTATTACAAAAATCAGAGAATGTCAAAAATTAGACTGAGATTGCTTCAAACAGGCGAATTATCGCGAAACAACACCTGCTCGAATCCAACAAAAACTATGCCCTACCCACTCTATTTAGCCTCAGAGACGGTTTGAGACAATTGTTACAAAAATCAGAGAATGTCATAAATTAGAGTGTAGTTGCCTCAAACAAGCGAATTATCGCGAAATAAAACCTGCTCGAATCCAACAAAAACTGTGCGCTACCGTCTCTACTGAGCCTCAGAGACGCTTTGAGACAAGTATTACAAAAATCAGAGAATGTCAAAAATTAGAGTGATATTGCTTCAAACAGGCGAATTATCGCGAAACAACACCTGCTCGAATCCAACAAAAACTGTGCCCTGCCGACTCCATTTAGCCTCAAACGCGGTTTGAGATAATTGTTATAAAAATCAGAGAATGTCAAAGATTAGAGTCTAATTACTTCAAACAAGCGAATTATCGCGAAACAACACCTGCTCAAATCCAACAAAAACTGTGCCCTGCCGACTCCATTTGGTCTCAAAGACGGTTTGAGATAATTGTTACAAAAATCAGAGAATGTCAAAAATTAGAGTGTAATTGCTTCAAACAAGCGAGTTATCGCGAAACAACACCTGCTCCCATCCAACAAAAACTGCCCTGCCGACTCTATTTAGCCTCAGAGACGGTTTGAGACAATTGTTACAAAAATCAGAGAATGTCACAAATTAGAGTGAAATTGCTTCAAACCAGCGAATTATCGCGAAACAACACCTGCTCGAATCCAACAAAAACTGTGCCCTGCCGACTCTTTTTAGCCTCAGAGACGGTTTGAGACAATTGTTACAAAAATCAGAGAATGTCAAAAATTAGAGTGTAATTGCTTCAAACAAGCGAATTATCGCGAAACAACACCTGCTCGAATCCAACAAAAACTGTGCGCTACCGTCTCTACTGAGCCTCAGAGACGCTTTGAGACAAGTATTACAAAAATCAGAGAATGTCAAAAATTAGAGTGAAATTGCTTCAAACAAGCGAATTATCGCGAAACAAAACCTGCTCGAATCCAACAAAAACTGTGCCCTGCCGACTCTATTTAGCCTCAGAGACGGTTTGAGACAATTGTTACAAAAATCAGAGAATGTCAAAAATTAGAGTGAAATTGCTTCAAACAGGCGAATTATCGCGAAACAACACCTGCTCGAATGCAACAAAAACTATGCCCTACCCACTCTATTTAGCCTCAAAGACGGTTTGAGACAATTCTTACAAAAATCAGAGAATGTCAAAAATTAGAGTGAAATTGCTTCAAACAGGCGAATTATCGCGAAACAACACCTGCTCGAATGCAACAAAAACAGTGCCCTGCCGACTCTATTTAGCCTCAGAGACGGTTTGAGACAATTGATACAAAAATCAGAGAAAATCAAAGATTAGAGTGTAATTGCTTCAAACAAGCGAATTATCGCGAAACAACACCTGCTCGAATCCAACAAAAACTGTGCCCTGCCGACTCCATTTGGTCTCAAAGACGGTTTGAGATAATTGTTACAAAAATCAGAGAATGTCAAAGATTAGAGTGTAATTGCTTCAAACAAGCGAATTATCGCGAAACAACACCTGCTCCCATCCAACAAAAACTGCCCTGCCGACTCTATTTAGCCTCAGAGACGGTTTGAGACAATTGTTACAAAAATCAGAGAATGTCACAAATTAGAGTGAAAGTGCTTCAAACAAGCGAATTATCGCGATACACCTGCTCGAATCCAACAAAAACTGTGCCCTGCCGACTCTATTTAGCCTCAGAGACGGTTTAAGACAATGGTTACAAAAATCAGAGAATGTCAAAAATTAGAGTGTAATTGCTTCAAACAAGCGAATTATCGCGAAACAACACCTGCTCGAATCCAACAAAAACTGTGTGCTACCGTCTCTACTGAGCCTCAGAGACGCTTTGAGACAAGTATTACAAAAATCAGAGAATGTCAAAAATTAGAGTGAAATTGCTTCAAACAGGCGAATTATCGCGAAACAACACCTGCTCGAATCCAACAAAAACTGTGCCCATCCGACTCCATTTAGCCTCAAAGACGGTTTGAGATAATTGTTGCAAAAATCAGAGAATGTCAAAGATTAGAGTGTAATTGCTTCAAACAAGCGAATTATCGCGAAACAACACCTGCTCGAATCCAACAAAAACTGTTTCCTGCCGACTCTACTTAGCCTCAGAGACGGTTTGAGACAATTGTTACAAAAATCAGAGAATGTCAAAAATTAGAGTGAAATTGCTTCAAACAAGCGAATTATCGCGAAACAACACCTGCTCGAATCCAACAAAAACTGTGCCCTGCCGACTCTATTTAGCCTCAGAGACGGTTTGAGACAATTGTTACAAAAATCAGAGAATGTCAAAAATTAGAGTGAAATTGCTTCAAACAAGGGAATTATCGCGAAACAACACCTGCTCGAATCCAACAAAAACTGTGCCCTGCCGACTCTATTTAGCCTCAGAGACGGTTTGAGACAATTGTTACAAAAATCAGAGAATGTCAAAAATTAGAGTGAAATTGCTTCAAACAGGCGAATTATCGCGAAACAACACCTGCTCGAATCCAACAAAAACTGTGCCCTGCCGACTCCATTTAGCCTCAAAGACGGTTTGAGATAATTGTTACAAAAATCAGAGAATTTCAAAGATTAGAGTGTAATTGCTTCAAACAAGCGAATTATCGCGAAACAACACCTGCTCGAATCCAACAAAAACTGTGCCCTGCCGACTCTATTTAGCCTCAGAGACGGTTTGAGACAATTGTTACAAAGATCACAGAATGTCAAAAATTAGAGTTTAATTGCTTCAAACAAGCGAATTATCGCGAAACAGCACCTGCTCGAATCCAACAAAAACTGTTTCCTGCCGACTCTACTTAGCCTCAGAGACGGTTTGAGACAATTGTTACAAAAATCAGAGAATGTCAAAAATTAGAGTGTAATTGCTTCAAACAAGCGAGTTATCGCGAAACAACACCTGCTCGAATCCAACAAAAACTGTGCCCTGCCGACTCTATTTAGCCTCAGAGACGGTTTGAGACAATTGTTACAAAAATCAGAGAATGTCAAAAATTAGAGTGTAATTGCTTCAAACCAGCGAATTATCGCGAAACAACACCTGCTCGAATCCAACAAAAACTGTGCCCTGCCGACTCTATTTAGCCTCAGAGACGGTTTGAGACAATTGTTACAAAAATCAGAGAATGTCAAAAATTAGAGTGTAATTGCTTCAAACAAGCGAATTATCTCGAAACAACACCTGCTCGAATCCAACAAAAACTGTGCGCTACTGTCTCTACTGAGCCTCAGAGACGCTTTGAGACAAGTATTACAAAAATCAGAGAATGTCAAAAATTAGAGTGAAATTGCTTCAAACAAGCGAATTATCGCGAAACAACACCTGCTCGAATCCAACAAAAACTATGCCCTACCCACTCTATTTAGCCTCAGAGACGGTTTGAGACAATTGTTACAAAAATCAGAGAATGTCAAAAATTAGAGTGTAGTTGCCTCAAACAAGCGAATTATCGCGAAACAACACCTGCTCGAATGCAACAAAAACTATGCCCTACCCACTCTATTTAGCCTCAAAGACGGTTTGAGACAATTCTTACAAAAATCAGAGAATGTCAAAAATTAGAGTGAAATTGCTTCAAACAGGCGAATTATCGCGAAACAACACCTGCTCGAATGCAACAAAAACAGTGCCCTGCCGACTCTATTTAGCCTCAGAGACGGTTTGAGACAATTGATACAAAAATCAGAGAAAATCAAAGATTAGAGTGTAATTGCTTCAAACAAGCGAATTATCGCGAAACAACACCTGCTCGAATCCAACAAAAACTGTGCCCTGCCGACTCCATTTGGTCTCAAAGACGGTTTGAGATAATTGTTACAAAAATCAGAGAATGTCAAAGATTAGAGTGTAATTGCTTCAAACAAGCGAGTTATCGCGAAACAACACCTGCTCCCATCCAACAAAAACTGCCCTGCCGACTCTATTTAGCCTCAGAGACGGTTTGAGACAATTGTTACAAAAATCAGAGAATGTCACAAATTAGAGTGAAAGTGCTTCAAACAAGCGAATTATCGCGATACACCTGCTCGAATCCAACAAAAACTGTGCCCTGCCGACTCTATTTAGCCTCAGAGACGGTTTAAGACAATGGTTACAAAAATCAGAGAATGTCAAAAATTAGAGTGTAATTGCTTCAAACAAGCGAATTATCGCGAAACAACACCTGCTCGAATCCAACAAAAACTGTGTGCTACCGTCTCTACTGAGCCTCAGAGACGCTTTGAGACAAGTATTACAAAAATCAGAGAATGTCAAAAATTAGAGTGAAATTGCTTCAAACAGGCGAATTATCGCGAAACAACACCTGCTCGAATCCAACAAAAACTGTGCCCATCCGACTCCTTTTAGCCTCAAAGACGGTTTGAGATAATTGTTGCAAAAATCAGAGAATGTCAAAGATTAGAGTGTAATTGCTTCAAACAAGCGAATTATCGCGAAACAACACCTGCTCGAATCCAACAAAAACTGCCCTGCCGACTCTATTTAGCCTCAGAGACGGTTTGAGACAATTGTTACAAAAATCAGAGAATGTCAAAAATTAGAGTGTAATTGCTTCAAACAAGCGAGTTATCGCGAAACAACACCTGCTCGAATCCAACAAAAACTGTGCCCTGCCGACTCTATTTAGCCTCAGAGACGGTTTGAGACAATTGTTACAAAAATCAGAGAATGTCAAAAATTAGAGTGTAATTGCTTCAAACCAGCGAATTATCGCGAAACAACACCTGCTCGAATCCAACAAAAACTGTGCCCTGCCGACTCTATTTAGCCTCAGAGACGGTTTGAGACAATTGTTACAAAAATCAGAGAATGTCAAAAATTAGAGTGTAATTGCTTCAAACAAGCGAATTATCTCGAAACAACACCTGCTCGAATCCAACAAAAACTGTGCGCTACTGTCTCTACTGAGCCTCAGAGACGCTTTGAGACAAGTATTACAAAAATCAGAGAATGTCAAAAATTAGAGTGAAATTGCTTCAAACAAGCGAATTATCGCGAAACAACACCTGCTCGAATCCAACAAAAACTATGCCCTACCCACTCTATTTAGCCTCAGAGACGGTTTGAGACAATTGTTACAAAAATCAGAGAATGTCAAAAATTAGAGTGTAGTTGCCTCAAACAAGCGAATTATCGCGAAACAACACCTGCTCGAATGCAACAAAAACTATGCCCTACCCACTCTATTTAGCCTCAAAGACGGTTTGAGACAATTCTTACAAAAATCAGAGAATGTCAAAAATTAGAGTGAAATTGCTTCAAACAGGCGAATTATCGCGAAACAACACCTGCTCGAATGCAACAAAAACAGTGCCCTGCCGACTCTATTTAGCCTCAGAGACGGTTTGAGACAATTGATACAAAAATCAGAGAAAATCAAAGATTAGAGTGTAATTGCTTCAAACAAGCGAATTATCGCGAAACAACACCTGCTCGAATCCAACAAAAACTGTGCCCTGCCGACTCCATTTGGTCTCAAAGACGGTTTGAGATAATTGTTACAAAAATCAGAGAATGTCAAAGATTAGAGTGTAATTGCTTCAAACAAGCGAGTTATCGCGAAACAACACCTGCTCCCATCCAACAAAAACTGCCCTGCCGACTCTATTTAGCCTCAGAGACGGTTTGAGACAATTGTTACAAAAATCAGAGAATGTCACAAATTAGAGTGAAAGTGCTTCAAACAAGCGAATTATCGCGATACACCTGCTCGAATCCAACAAAAACTGTGCCCTGCCGACTCTATTTAGCCTCAGAGACGGTTTAAGACAATGGTTACAAAAATCAGAGAATGTCAAAAATTAGAGTGTAATTGCTTCAAACAAGCGAATTATCGCGAAACAACACCTGCTCGAATCCAACAAAAACTGTGTGCTACCGTCTCTACTGAGCCTCAGAGACGCTTTGAGACAAGTATTACAAAAATCAGAGAATGTCAAAAATTAGAGTGAAATTGCTTCAAACAGGCGAATTATCGCGAAACAACACCTGCTCGAATCCAACAAAAACTGTGCCCATCCGACTCCTTTTAGCCTCAAAGACGGTTTGAGATAATTGTTGCAAAAATCAGAGAATGTCAAAGATTAGAGTGTAATTGCTTCAAACAAGCGAATTATCGCGAAACAACACCTGCTCGAATCCAACAAAAACTGTTTCCTGCCGACTCTACTTAGCCTCAGAGACGGTTTGAGACAATTGTTACAAAAATCAGAGAATGTCAAAAATTAGAGTGAAATTGCTTCAAACAAGCGAATTATCGCGAAACAACACCTGCTCGAATCCAACAAAAACTGTGCCCTGCCGACTCTATTTAGCCTCAGAGACGGTTTGAGACAATTGTTACAAAAATCAGAGAATGTCAAAAATTAGAGTGAAATTGCTTCAAACAAGGGAATTATCGCGAAACAACACCTGCTCGAATCCAACAAAAACTGTTTCCTGCCGACTCTACTTAGCCTCAGAGACGGTTTGAGACAATTGTTACAAAAATCAGAGAATGTCAAAAATTAGAGTGAAATTGCTTCAAACAAGCGAATTATCGCGAAACAACACCTGCTCGAATCCAACAAAAACTGTGCCCTGCCGACTCTATTTAGCCTCAGAGACGGTTTGAGACAATTGTTACAAAAATCAGAGAATGTCAAAAATTAGAGTGAAATTGCTTCAAACAGGCGAATTATCTCGAAACAACACCTGCTCGAATCCAACAAAAACTGTGCGCTACTGTCTCTACTGAGCCTCAGAGACGCTTTGAGACAAGTATTACAAAAATCAGAGAATGTCAAAAATTAGACTGAAATTGCTTCAAACAGGCGAATTATCGCGAAACAACACCTGCTCGAATCCAACAAAAACTATGCCCTACCCACTCTATTTAGCCTCAGAGACGGTTTGAGACAATTGTTACAAAAATCAGAGAATGTCAAAAATTAGAGTGTAGTTGCCTCAAACAAGCGAATTATCGCGAAATAACACCTGCTCGAATCCAACAAAAACTGTGCGCTACCGTCTCTACTGAGCCTCAGACGGTTTAGGACAATTAGAAAAATCAGAGAATGTCAAAAATTAGAGTGAAATTGCTTCAAACAGGCGAATTATCGCGAAACAACACCTGCTCGAATCCAACAAAAACTGTGCGCTACCGTCTCTACTGAGCCTCAGACGGTTTAGGACAATTAGAAAAATCAGAGAATGTCAAAAATTAGAGTGAAATTGCTTCAAAGAAGCGAATTATCGCGAAACAACACCTGCTCGAATCCAACAAAAACTGTGCCCTGCCGACTCCATTTAGCCTCAAAGACGGTTTAGGACAATTAGAAAAATCAGAGAATGTCAAAAATTAGATTGAAATTGCTTCAAACAGGCGAATTATCGCGAAACAACACGAATCCAACAAAAACTATGCCCTACCCACTCTATTTAGCCTCAGATACGGTTTGAGACAATTGTTACAAAAATCAGAGAATGTCAAAAATTGGAGTGAAATTGCTTCAAACAAGGAAATTATCGCGAAACAACACCTGCTCGAATCCAACAAAAACTGTGCCCTGCCGACTCTATTTAGCCTCAGAGACGGTTTAAGACAATGGTTAAAAAAATCAGAGAATGTCAAAAATTAGAGTGTAATTGCTTCAAACAAGCGAATTATCGCGAAACAACACCTGCTCGAATCCAACAAAAACTGTGCGCTACCGTCTCTACTGAGCCTCAGAGACGCTTTGAGACAAGTATTACAAAAATCAGAGAATGTCAAAAATTAGAGTGAAATTGCTTCAAACAGGCGAATTATCGCGAAACAACACCTGCTCGAATCCAACAAAAACTATGCCCTACCCACCCTATTTAGCCTCAGAGACGGTTTGAGACAATTGTTACAAAAATCAGAGAATGTCAAAAATTAGAGTTTAATTGCTTCAAACAAGCGAATTATCCCGAAACAATACCTGCTCGAATCCAACAAAAACTGTGCGCTACTGTCTCTACTGAGCCTCAGAGACGCTTTGAGACAAGTATTACAAAAATCAGAGAATGTCAAAAATTAGACTGAGATTGCTTCAAACAGGCGAATTATCGCGAAACAACACCTGCTCGAATCCAACAAAAACTATGCCCTACCCACTCTATTTAGCCTCAGAGACGGTTTGAGACAATTGTTAAAAAAATCAGAGAATGTCATAAATTAGAGTGTAGTTGCCTCAAACAAGCGAATTATCGCGAAATATAACCTGCTCGAATCCAACAAAAACTGTGCGCTACCGTCTCTACTGAGCCTCAGAGACGCTTTGAGACAAGTATTACAAAAATCAGAGAATGTCAAAAATTAGAGTGATATTGCTTCAAACAGGCGAATTATCGCGAAACAACACCTGCTCGAATCCAACAAAAACTGTGCCCTGCCGACTCCATTTAGCCTCAAACGCGGTTTGAGATAATTGTTATAAAAATCAGAGAATGTCAAAGATTAGAGTCTAATTACTTCAAACAAGCGAATTATCGCGAAACAACACCTGCTCAAATCCAACAAAAACTGTGCCCTGCCGACTCCATTTGGTCTCAAAGACGGTTTGAGATAATTGTTACAAAAATCAGAGAATGTCAAAAATTAGAGTGTAATTGCTTCAAACAAGCGAGTTATCGCGAAACAACACCTGCTCCCATCCAACAAAAACTGCCCTGCCGACTCTATTTAGCCTCAGAGACGGTTTGAGACAATTGTTACAAAAATCAGAGAATGTCACAAATTAGAGTGAAATTGCTTCAAACCAGCGAATTATCGCGAAACAACACCTGCTCGAATCCAACAAAAACTGTGCCCTGCCGACTCTATTTAGCCTCAGAGACGGTTTGAGACAATTGTTACAAAAATCAGAGAATGTCAAAAATTAGAGTGTAATTGCTTCAAACAAGCGAATTATCGCGAAACAACACCTGCTCGAATCCAACAAAAACTGTGCGCTACCGTCTCTACTGAGCCTCAGAGACGCTTTGAGACAAGTATTACAAAAATCAGAGAATGTCAAAAATTAGAGTGAAATTGCTTCAAACAAGCGAATTATCGCGAAACAAAACCTGCTCGAATCCAACAAAAACTGTGCCCTGCCGACTCTATTTAGCCTCAGAGACGGTTTGAGACAATTGTTACAAAAATCAGAGAATGTCAAAAATTAGAGTGAAATTGCTTCAAACAGGCGAATTATCGCGAAACAACACCTGCTCGAATGCAACAAAAACTATGCCCTACCCACTCTATTTAGCCTCAAAGACGGTTTGAGACAATTCTTACAAAAATCAGAGAATGTCAAAAATTAGAGTGAAATTGCTTCAAACAGGCGAATTATCGCGAAACAACACCTGCTCGAATGCAACAAAAACAGTGCCCTGCCGACTCTATTTAGCCTCAGAGACGGTTTGAGACAATTGATACAAAAATCAGAGAAAATCAAAGATTAGAGTGTAATTGCTTCAAACAAGCGAATTATCGCGAAACAACACCTGCTCGAATCCAACAAAAACTGTGCCCTGCCGACTCCATTTGGTCTCAAAGACGGTTTGAGATAATTGTTACAAAAATCAGAGAATGTCAAAGATTAGAGTGTAATTGCTTCAAACAAGCGAGTTATCGCGAAACAACACCTGCTCCCATCCAACAAAAACTGCCCTGCCGACTCTATTTAGCCTCAGAGACGGTTTGAGACAATTGTTACAAAAATCAGAGAATGTCACAAATTAGAGTGAAAGTGCTTCAAACAAGCGAATTATCGCGATACACCTGCTCGAATCCAACAAAAACTGTGCCCTGCCGACTCTATTTAGCCTCAGAGACGGTTTAAGACAATGGTTACAAAAATCAGAGAATGTCAAAAATTTGAGTGTAATTGCTTCAAACAAGCGAATTATCGCGAAACAATACCTGCTCGAATCCAACAAAAACTGTGTGCTACCGTCTCTACTGAGCCTCAGAGACGCTTTGAGACAAGTATTACAAAAATCAGAGAATGTCAAAAATTAGAGTGAAATTGCTTCAAACAGGCGAATTATCGCGAAACAACACCTGCTCGAATCCAACAAAAACTGTGCCCATCCGACTCCATTTAGCCTCAAAGACGGTTTGAGATAATTGTTGCAAAAATCAGAGAATGTCAAAGATTAGAGTGTAATTGCTTCAAACAAGCGAATTATCGCGAAACAACACCTGCTCGAATCCAACAAAAACTGTTTCCTGCCGACTCTACTTAGCCTCAGAGACGGTTTGAGACAATTGTTACAAAAATCAGAGAATGTCAAAAATTAGAGTGAAATTGCTTCAAACAAGCGAATTATCGCGAAACAACACCTGCTCGAATCCAACAAAAACTGTGCCCTGCCGACTCTATTTAGCCTCAGAGACGGTTTGAGACAATTGTTACAAAAATCAGAGAATGTCAAAAATTAGAGTGAAATTGCTTCAAACAAGGGAATTATCGCGAAACAACACCTGCTCGAATCCAACAAAAACTGTGCCCTGCCGACTCTATTTAGCCTCAGAGACGGTTTGAGACAATTGTTACAAAAATCAGAGAATGTCAAAAATTAGAGTGAAATTGCTTCAAACAGGCGAATTATCGCGAAACAACACCTGCTCGAATCCAACAAAAACTGTGCCCTGCCGACTCCATTTAGCCTCAAAGACGGTTTGAGATAATTGTTACAAAAATCAGAGAATTTCAAAGATTAGAGTGTAATTGCTTCAAACAAGGGAATTATCGCGAAACAACACCTGCTCGAATCCAACAAAAACTGTGCCCTGCCGACTCTATTTAGCCTCAGAGACGGTTTGAGACAATTGTTACAAAGATCACAGAATGTCAAAAATTAGAGTTTAATTGCTTCAAACAAGCGAATTATCGCGAAACAGCACCTGCTCGAATCCAACAAAAACTGTTTCCTGCCGACTCTACTTAGCCTCAGAGACGGTTTGAGACAATTGTTACAAAAATCAGAGAATGTCAAAAATTAGAGTGAAATTGCTTCAAACAAGCGAATTATCGCGAAACAACACCTGCTCGAATCCAACAAAAACTGTGCCCTGCCGACTCTATTTAGCCTCAGAGACGGTTTGAGACAATTGTTACAAAAATCAGAGAATGTCAAAAATTAGAGTGTAATTGCTTGAAACAAGCGAATTATCGCGAAACAACACCTGCTCGAATCCAACAAAAACTGTGCGCTACCGTCTCTACTGAGCCTCAGAGACGCTTTGAGACAAGTATTACAAAAATCAGAGAATGTCAAAAATTAGAGTGAAATTGCTTCAAACAGGCGAATTATCTCGAAACAACACCTGCTCGAATCCAACAAAAACTGTGCGCTACTGTCTCTACTGAGCCTCAGAGACGCTTTGAGACAAGTATTACAAAAATCAGAGAATGTCAAAAATTAGACTGAAATTGCTTCAAACAGGCGAATTATCGCGAAACAACACCTGCTCGAATCCAACAAAAACTATGCCCTACCCACTCTATTTAGCCTCAGAGACGGTTTGAGACAATTGTTACAAAAATCAGAGAATGTCAAAAATTAGAGTGTAGTTGCCTCAAACAAGCGAATTATCGCGAAATAACACCTGCTCGAATCCAACAAAAACTGTGCGCTACCGTCTCTACTGAGCCTCAGACGGTTTAGGACAATTAGAAAAATCAGAGAATGTCAAAAATTAGAGTGAAATTGCTTCAAAGAAGCGAATTATCGCGAAACAACACCTGCTCGAATCCAACAAAAACTGTGCCCTGCCGACTCCATTTAGCCTCAAAGACGGTTTAGGACAATTAGAAAAATCAGAGAATGTCAAAAATTAGATTGAAATTGCTTCAAACAGGCGAATTATCGCGAAACAACACGAATCCAACAAAAACTATGCCCTACCCACTCTATTTAGCCTCAGATACGGTTTGAGACAATTGTTACAAAAATCAGAGAATGTCAAAAATTGGAGTGAAATTGCTTCAAACAAGGAAATTATCGCGAAACAACACCTGCTCGAATCCAACAAAAACTGTGCCCTGCCGACTCTATTTAGCCTCAGAGACGGTTTAAGACAATGGTTAAAAAAATCAGAGAATGTCAAAAATTAGAGTGTAATTGCTTCAAACAAGCGAATTATCGCGAAACAACACCTGCTCGAATCCAACAAAAACTGTGCGCTACCGTCTCTACTGAGCCTCGGAGACGCTTTGAGACAAGTATTACAAAAATCAGAGAATGTCAAAAATTAGAGTGAAATTGCTTCAAACAGGCGAATTATCGCGAAACAACACCTGCTCGAATCCAACAAAAACTGTGCCCTGCCGACTCCATTTAGCCTCAAAGACGGTTTGAGATAATTGTTACAAAAATCAGAGAATGTCAAAGATTAGAGTGTAATTGCTTCAAACAAGCGAATTATCGCGAAACAACACCTGCTCGAATACAACAAAAACTGGGCCCTGCCGACTCTATTTAGCCTCAGAGACGGTTTGAGACAATTGTTACCAAGATCACAGAATGTCAAAAATTAGAGTTTAATTGCTTCAAACAAGCGAATTATCGCGAAACAACACCTGCTCGAATCCAACAAAAACTGTGCGCTACCGTCTCTACTGAGCCTCAGAGACGCTTTGAGAGAAGTATTACAAAAATCAGAGAATGTCAAAAATTAGAGTGAAATTGCTTCAAACAGGCGAATTATCGCGAAACAACACCTGCTCGAATCCAACAAAAACTGTGCCCTGCCGACTCCATTTAGCCTCAAAGACGGTTTGAGATAATTGTTACAAAAATCAGAGAATGTCAAAGACTAGAGTGTAATTGCTTCAAACAAGCGAATTATCGCGAAACAACACCTGCTCGAATCCAACAAAAACTGTGCCCTGCCGACTCTATTTAGCCTCAGAGACGGTTTGAGACAATTGTTACAAAGATCACAGAATGTCAAAAATTAGAGTTTAATTGCTTCAAACAAGCGAATTATCGCGAAACAGCACCTGCTCGAATCCAACAAAAACTGTTTCCTGCCGACTCTACTTAGCCTCAGAGACGGTTTGAGACAATTGTTACAAAAATCAGAGAATGTCAAAAATTAGAGTGAAATTGCTTCAAACAAGCGAATTATCGCGAAACAACACCTGCTCGAATCCAACAAAAACTGTGCCCTGCCGACTCTATTTAGCCTCAGAGACGGTTTGAGACAATTGTTACAAAAATCAGAGAATGTCAAAAATTAGAGTGTAATTGCTTCAAACAAGCGAATTATCGCGAAACAACACCTGCTCGAATCCAACAAAAACTGTGCGCTACCGTCTCTACTGAGCCTCAGAGACGCTTTGAGACAAGTATTACAAAAATCAGAGAATGTCAAAAATTAGAGTGAAATTGCTTCAAACAGGCGAATTATCTCGAAACAACACCTGCTCGAATCCAACAAAAACTGTGCGCTACTGTCTCTACTGAGCCTCAGAGACGCTTTGAGACAAGTATTACAAAAATCAGAGAATGTCAAAAATTAGACTGAAATTGCTTCAAACAGGCGAATTATCGCGAAACAACACCTGCTCGAATCCAACAAAAACTATGCCCTACCCACTCTATTTAGCCTCAGAGACGGTTTGAGACAATTGTTACAAAAATCAGAGAATGTCAAAAATTAGAGTGTAGTTGCCTCAAACAAGCGAATTATCGCGAAATAACACCTGCTCGAATCCAACAAAAACTGTGCGCTACCGTCTCTACTGAGCCTCAGACGGTTTAGGACAATTAGAAAAATCAGAGAATGTCAAAAATTAGAGTGAAATTGCTTCAAAGAAGCGAATTATCGCGAAACAACACCTGCTCGAATCCAACAAAAACTGTGCCCTGCCGACTCCATTTAGCCTCAAAGACGGTTTAGGACAATTAGAAAAATCAGAGAATGTCAAAAATTAGATTGAAATTGCTTCAAACAGGCGAATTATCGCGAAACAACACGAATCCAACAAAAACTATGCCCTACCCACTCTATTTAGCCTCAGATACGGTTTGAGACAATTGTTACAAAAATCAGAGAATGTCAAAAATTGGAGTGAAATTGCTTCAAACAAGGAAATTATCGCGAAACAACACCTGCTCGAATCCAACAAAAACTGTGCCCTGCCGACTCTATTTAGCCTCAGAGACGGTTTAAGACAATGGTTAAAAAAATCAGAGAATGTCAAAAATTAGAGTGTAATTGCTTCAAACAAGCGAATTATCGCGAAACAACACCTGCTCGAATCCAACAAAAACTGTGCGCTACCGTCTCTACTGAGCCTCAGAGACGCTTTGAGACAAGTATTACAAAAATCAGAGAATGTCAAAAATTAGAGTGAAATTGCTTCAAACAGGCGAATTATCGCGAAACAACACCTGCTCGAATCCAACAAAAACTGTGCCCTGCCGACTCCATTTAGCCTCAAAGACGGTTTGAGATAATTGTTACAAAAATCAGAGAATGTCAAAGATTAGAGTGTAATTGCTTCAAACAAGCGAATTATCGCGAAACAACACCTGCTCGAATACAACAAAAACTGGGCCCTGCCGACTCTATTTAGCCTCAGAGACGGTTTGAGACAATTGTTACAAAGATCACAGAATGTCAAAAATTAGAGTTTAATTGCTTCAAACAAGCGAATTATCGCGAAACAACACCTGCTCGAATCCAACAAAAACTGTGCGCTACCGTCTCTACTGAGCCTCAGAGACGCTTTGAGAGAAGTATTACAAAAATCAGAGAATGTCAAAAATTAGAGTGAAATTGCTTCAAACAGGCGAATTATCGCGAAACAACACCTGCTCGAATCCAACAAAAACTATGCCCTACCCACTCTATTTAGCCTCAGAGACGGTTTAGGACAATTGTTACAAAAATCAGAGAATGTCAAAAATTAGAGTGAAATTGCTTCAAAGAAGCGAATTATCGCGAAACAACACCTGCTCGAATCCAACAAAAACTGTGCCCTGCCGACTCTATTTAGCCCCAGAGACGGTTTGAGACAATTAGTACAAAGATCAGAGAATGTCAAAAATTAGAGTGTAATTGCTTCAAACAAGCGATTTATCGCGAAACAACACCTGCTCGAATCCAACAAAAACTATGCGCTACCGTCTCTACTGAGGCTCAGAGACGCTTTGAGACAAGTATTTCAAAAATCAGAGAATGTCAAAAATTAGAGTGAAATTGCTTCAAACAGGCGAATTATCGCCAAACAACACCTGCTCGAATCCAACAAAAACTGTGCCCTCCGGTCTCAACTGAGCGTCAGATACGCTTTGAGACAAGTGTTACAAAAATCAGAGAATGTCAAAAATTAGAGTGAAATTGCTTCAAACAGGCGAATTATCGCGAAACAACACCTTCTCCTATCCAACAAAAACTGTGCCCTGCCGAATCTAATTAGCCTCAGAGACGGATTAGGACAATTGTTACAAAAATCAGAGAATGTCAAAAATTAGAGTGAAATTGCTTCAAAGAAGCGAATTATCGCCAAACAACACCTGCTCGAATCCAACAAATACTGTGCCCTCCGGTCTCCACTGAGCGTCAGAGACGCTTTGAGACAAGTGTAACAAAAATCAGAGAATGTCAAAAATTAGAGTGAAATTGCTTCAAACAAGCGAATTATCGCGAAACAACACCTGCTCGAATCCAACAAAAACTGTGCCCTGCCGGCTCTATTTAGCCTCAGAGACGGTTTGAGACAATTGTTACAAAAATCATAGAATGTCAAAAATTAGAGTGAAATTGCTTCAAACATGCGAATAATCGCGAAACAACACCTGCTCGAATCCAACAAAAACTGTGCCCTGCCGACTCTATTTAGCCTCAGAGACGGTTTGAGACAATTGTTACAAAAATCATAGAATGTCAAAAATTAGAGCGAAATTGCTTCAAACAAGCGAATTATCGCGAAACAACACCTGCTCGAATCCAACAAAAACTGTGCCCTCCCGACTCTATTTAGCCTCAGAGACGGTTTGAGACAATTGTTACAAAAATCAGAGAATGTCTTAAATTAGAGTGTAATTGCTTCAAACAAGAGAATTATCGCGAAACAACACCTGCTCGAATCCAACAAAAACTGTGCGCTACCGTCTTTATTGAGCCTCAGAGACGCTTTGAGACAAGTATTACAAAAATCATAGAATGTCAAAAATTAGAGTGAAATTGCTTCAAACAGGCGAATTAAAACGAAACAACACCTGCTCGAATGCAACAAAAACTGTGCCCTGCCGACTCCATTTAGCCTCAAAGACGGTTTGAGACAATTGTTACAAAAATCATAGAATGTCAAAAATTAGAGTGAAATTGCTTCAAACAGGCGAATTATCGCGAAACAACACCTGCTCGAATCCAACAAAAACTATGCCCTACCCACTCTATTTAGCCTCAGATACGGTTTGAGACAATTGTTACAAAAATCAGAGAATGTCAAAAATTAGAGTGAAATTGCTTCAAACAAGCGAATTATCGCGAAACAACACCTGCTCGAATCCAACAAAAACTGTGCCCTGCCGACTCTATTTAGCCTCAGAGACGGTTTAAGAAAATGGTTAAAAAAATCTGAGAATGTCAAATATTAGAGTGTAATTGCTTCATACAAGCGAATTATCGCGAAACAACACCTGCTCGAATCCAACAAAAACTGTGCGCTACCGTCTCTACTGAGCCTCAGAGACGCTGTGAGACAAGTATTACAAAAATCAGAGAATGTCAAAAATTAGAGTGAAATTGCTTCAAACAGGCGAATTATCGCGAAACAACACCTGCTCGAATCCAACAAAAACTGTGCCCTGCCGACACCATTTAGCCTCAAAGATGGTTTGTGATAATTGTTACAAAAATCAGAGAATGTCAAAGATTAGAGTGTAATTGCTTTAAACAAGCGAATTATCGCGAAACAACACCTGCTCGAATCCAACAAAAACTGTGCCCTGCTGACTACTTAGCCTCAGAGACGGTTTGAGACAATTGTTACAAAGATCACAGAATGTCAAAAATTAGAGTTTAATTGCTTCAAACAAGCGAATTATCGCGAAACAACAGCTGCCCGAATCCAACAAAAACTGTGCCCTGCCGACTCTATTTAGCCTCAGAGACGGTTTGAGACAATTGTTACAAAAATCAGAGAATGTCAAAAATTAGAGTGTAATTGCTTCAAACAGGCGAATTATCGCGAAACAACACCTGCTCGAATGCAACAAAAACTGTGCCCTGCCGACTCCATTTAGCCTCAAAGACGGTTTGAGACAATTGTTACAAAAATCAGAGAATGTCAAAAATTAGAGTGAAATTGCTTCAAACAGGCGAATTATCGCGAAACAACACCTGCCCGAATCCAACAAAAACCATGCCCTACTCACTCTATTTAGCCTCAGAGACGGTTTGAGACAATTGTTACAAAAATCAGAGAATGTCAAAAATTAGAGTGTAATTGCTTCAAACAAGCGAATTATCGCGAAACAACACCTGCTCGAATCCAACAAAAACTGTGCCCTGCCGACTCTATTTAGCCTCAGAGACGGTTTAGGACAATTGTTACAAAAATCAGAGAATGTCAAAAATTAGAGTGAAATTGCTTCAAAGAAGCGAATTATCGCCAAACACCTGCTCGAATCCAACAAAAACTGTGCCCTCCGGTCTCCAATGAGCGTCAGAGACGCTTTGAGACAAGTGTAACAAAAATCAGAGAATGTCAAAAATTAGAGTGAAATTGCTTCTAACAGGCGAATTATCGCGTAACAACACCTGCTCGTATCCAACATAAACTGTGCCCTGCCGACTCCATTTAGCCTCAGAGACCGTTTGAGACAATTGTTACAAAAATCAGAGAATGTCAAAAATTAGAGTGAAATTGCTTCAAACAAGCGAATTGACGCGATACAACACCTGCTCGAATCCAACAAATACTGTGCCCTGCCGACCCTATTTAGCCTCAGAGACGGTTTGAGATAATTGTTACAAAAATCAGAGAATGTCAAAAATTAGAGTGTAATTGCTTCAAACAAGCGATTTATCGCGAAACAACACCTGCTCGAATCCAACAAAAACTATGCGCTACCGTCTCTACTGAGGCTCAGAGACGCTTTGAGACAAGTATTACAAAAATCAGAGAATGTCAAAAATTAGAGTGAAATTGCTTCAAACAGGAGACTTATCGCCAAACTACACCTGCTCGAATCCAACAAAAACTGTGCCCTCCGGTCTCAAGTGAGCGTCAGAGACTCTTTGAGACAAGTGTTACAAAAATCAGAGAATGTCAAAAATTAGAGTGAAATTGCTTCAAACAGGCGAATTATCGCGAAACAACACCTTCTCGTATCCAACAAAAACTGTGCCCTGCCGACTCTAATTAGCCTCAGAGACGGTTTGAGATAATTGTTACAAAAATCAGAGAATGTCAAAGATTAGAGTGTAATTGCTTCAAACAAGCGAATTATCGCGAAACAACACCTGCTCGAATCAAACAAAAACCGTGCCCTGCCGTCTCTACCTGGCCTCAGAGTCGGTTTGAGACAATTGTTACAAAAATCAGAGAATGTCAAAAATTAGAGTGAAATTGCTTCAAACAAGCGAATTATCGCGAAACAACACCTGCTCGAATCCAACAAAAACTGTGCCCTGCCGACTCTATTTAGCCTTAGAGACGGTTTGAGACAATTGTTACAAAAATCAGAGAATGTCAAAAATTAGAGTGGAGTTACTTCAAACAAGCGAATTATCGCGAAACAACACCTGCTCGAATCCAACAAAAACTGTGCCCTGCCGACTCTATTTAGCCTCAGAGACGGTTTGAGACAATTGTTACAAAAATCATAGAATGTCAAAAATTAGAGTGAAATTGCTTCAAACATGCGAATAATCGCGAAACAACACCTGCTCGAATCCAACAAAAACTGTGCCCTGCCGACTCTATTTAGCCTCAGAGACGGTTTGAGACAATTGTTACAAAAATCATAGAATGTCAAAAATTAGAGCGAAATTGCTTCAAACAAGCGAATTATCGCGAAACAACACCTGCTCGAATCCAACAAAAACTGTGCCCTCCCGACTCTATTTAGCCTCTGAGACGGTTTGAGACAATTGTTACAAAAATCAGAGAATGTCTTAAATTAGAGTGTAATTGCTTCAAACAAGAGAATTATCGCGAAACAACACCTGCTCGAATCCAACAAAAACTGTGCGCTACCGTCTTTATTGAGCCTCAGAGACGCTTTGAGACAAGTATTACAAAAATCATAGAATGTCAAAAATTAGAGTGAAATTGCTTCAAACAGGCGAATTATCACGAAACAACACCTGCTCGAATGCAACAAAAACTGTGCCCTGCCGACTCCATTTAGCCTCAAAGACGGTTTGAGACAATTGTTACAAAAATCATAGAATGTCAAAAATTAGAGTGAAATTGCTTCAAACAGGCGAATTATCGCGAAACAACACCTGCTCGAATCCAACAAAAACTATGCCCTACCCACTCTATTTAGCCTCAGATACGGTTTGAGACAATTGTTACAAAAATCAGAGAATGTCAAAAATTAGAGTGAAATTGCTTCAAACAAGCGAATTATCGCGAAACAACACCTGCTCGAATCCAACAAAAACTGTGCCCTGCCGACTCTATTTAGCCTCAGAGACGGTTTAAGAAAATGGTTAAAAAAATCTGAGAATGTAAAATATTAGAGTGCAATTGCTTCATACAAGCGAATTATCGCGAAACAACACCTGCTGGAATCCAACAAAAACTGTGCGCTACCGTCTCTACTGAGCCTCAGAGACGCTGTGAGACAAGTATTACAAAAATCAGAGAATGTCAAAAATTAGAGTGAAATTGCTTCAAACAGGCGAATTATCGCGAAACAACACCTGCTCGAATCCAACAAAAACTGTGCCCTGCCGACACCATTTAGCCTCAAAGATGGTTTGTGATAATTGTTACAAAAATCAGAGAATGTCAAGGATTTGAGTGTAATTGCTTTAAACAAGCGAATTATCGCGAAACAACACCTGCTCGAATCCAACAAAAACTGTGCCCTGCTGACTCTACTTAGCCTCAGAGACGGTTTGAGACAATTGTTACAAAGATCACAGAATGTCAAAAATTAGAGTTTAATAGCTTCAAACAAGCGAATTATCGCGAAACAACAGCTGCCCGAATCCAACAAAAACTGTGCCCTGCCGACTCTATTTAGCCTCAGAGACGGTTTGAGACAATTGTTACAAAAATCAGAGAATGTCAAAAATTAGAGTGTAATTGCTTCAAACAGGCGAATTATCGCGAAACAACACCTGCTCGAATGCAACAAAAACTGTGCCCTGCCGACTCCATTTAGCCTCAAAGACGGTTTGAGACAATTGTTACAAAATCAGAGAATGTCAAAAATTAGAGTTAAATTGCTTCAAACAGGCGAATTATCGCGAAACAACACCTGCCCGAATCCAACAAAACCATGCCCTACTCACTCTATTAAGCCTCAGAGACGGTTTGAGACAATTGTTACAAAAATCAGAGAATGTCAAAAATTAGAGTGTAATTGCTTCAAACAAGCGAATTATCGCGAAACAACACCTGCTCGAATCCAACAAAAACTGTGCCCTGCCGACTCTATTTAGCCTCAGAGACGGTTTAGGACAATTGTTACAAAAATCAGAGAATGTCAAAAATTAGAGTGAAATTGCTTCAAAGAAGCGAATTATCGCCAAACACCTGCTCGAATCCAACAAAAACTGTGCCCTCCGGTCTCCAATGAGCGTCAGAGACGCTTTGAGACAAGTGTAACAAAAATCAGAGAATGTCAAAAATTAGAGTGAAATTGCTTCAAACAGGCGAATTATCGCGTAACAACACCTGCTCGTATCCAACATAAACTGTGCCCTGCCGACTCCATTTAGCCTCAGAGACCGTTTGAGACAATTGTTACAAAAATCAGAGAATGTCAAAAATTAGAGTGAAATTGCTTCAAACAAGCGAATTGACGCGATACAACACCTGCTCGAATCCAACAAATACTGTGCCCTGCCGACTCTATTTAGCCTCAGAGACGGTTTGAGATAATTGTTACAAAAATCAGAGAATGTCAAAAATTAGAG